>OY728151.1:1718961708-1723961708 GCA_963277665.1 Viscum album
TTTAAGAAGTTTCTTGTGTCTACAAAAGAGTAGAGATGTCATCTTTATCAAATCAAAAGAAGCTGCATGTTTGGACTTTATTGGATAAAAATTCCATAAATACAATATCGTGTTTTTCATTACATTTTAGATTAATCGGTTGAATTTTTATATTAATCTTTTCCATTTTGCAGGAAATATAGCAGAATAAACCAGCGGATTGTACTAAAATCTAAGATTGAGAAATTAATTTTGGATTGAATCTCAAGAAAAAACATCTTTAATTAGGGGTGTTCCTTTATTTTAATTTTCTTTTTCTTTTTTTCTGGACATAAATTGTTGACATGTTGCTGATGAAAATTTTATTTCCATGATTTTAAATCTGTTCACTATGTAAAATTAAGTGTGGGTGGAATGTTGTAAGAAATTTTTTGTGAGTCTGCTTAGAAATGTTATGTGTGAAGCTTGCATGTATCTTCTATGTTGAAAATTATTTTGAAAATAAATTCAAACCTTGATTGGAACCATTTAAATACCTTTGGACTCAAAACATTAATTGCTGAAATAAATGTACAATTTGCTACAAAATTGAGTTTTATTGAAAATATTTAGTGCTCTACATAAAGAATTAATGCATGAAATTTTATGTTTATTGTGTTGTAGTGTTTTGTGAGTAGAATTTTAAAACTTGTTAATGCAAAAATTCAATGTCACTAATATATCAACATGAGGTGCTCATTGAAAGAAACATAGATCAAAAATCCTAAAACATTTACTCTGGTTTTTACTTGTTTTGATCATAAAATTATGGATTTCATTTCTTATCTTCTTCATTTTGTAGGAGTTAGAGATTTGCATACCAGGTTGACTTGTTGAAGCTCGAAAAGGGAGATCTCTTCTATTGAATCTTAAGAGTTAAAGCTTCAATTAAGGGGAGTAAAAATTAAAATTCTTCTACTTTTATTCTACTATTGTTTTAAAAAAATCTACTTCTTCCTATTTGGGGTGTTTAAATTGATTGTAGAATTCATATTTTATTGATTTTACAAGCTGAATTTATTGTGTAAAACCTGCTAGTCATTCTATTGTTTTAAAAATTATATTGAATTACTTAGCATGATCATCATGGTGCCATAATAATTATCTTTTTGAAATTCAATGTGTTGTCATGCAACCTTTCTGAAAATTTCTATTAGTGTGCTAGAATTGAATTATCAACCATGAGGTATTATCTTGCATGTTTTGAATTATTTGATGTGACAAAATAATTTTTGAGCTAAATGTGACCCTTAAACATAAAGAATTACAACTTAATTGAAAATATTTTTGATCTTTAAAATGTCTTAAATGTTCTTTCACCTTTGTATACAACAATGAATACATTGTTAGGTATTAAGTGTAGGGGAGGGGCCTTTTATGTGCTAATATGTAATTCATTGAGATCCCATCAAAACCCTTAATTTTTCTTAAAAATTATATGTTTTTATGCATCACTTGGGAATTTTCATTGGATGAAATCTTTTCATTAAAATTAAAGGTTGTGATGCCACATTGAGGAGGATAGTCATTTATACCTCTTGAATTCAATTGGTTTAATTTTTTCTTTTGCGCTCTTGAAAAAAATGTATTTGGTAAAATATTTGGAGAATTTATTATGATTTTTATTTTATTTGAACTTTTTAATTTACATTTAGCTCATAATATATGCATCTAGTTGGATTATAAAATGAAAATCCTTATCTGGGTTGAGCAAAAAAATCTTTATTATTTGATTCCTTAATCTTTTATTTTGCTGGATCGGTTATTTACTATGTTTGTAATTATTAAACCTACCCATTCATGTAGAGTGTTTATTTATTATTCTTTTTAATTATGTGTGTCGGCTCACATAGAGGTAAAAAGATGTTTAGACTTTTAATTTGATGCGATTTTATGTTTATTAAATTCTTTTTAAAATTGTCAAAGCAATTAAATTTTGTAAAACAGTAAAAAAAATTGAACTGAAGAAGTTCAATTTAAGGGAAAATTTATCTTTTCTACTTAAAAGAATCCTTGAGGGAAAATCAATTTGAAAATAAACTCCATGTGGAATTATAATTTTTCTATTTTAGGATTTATTTTCTACCTTCGAATGTGACTAAGTGGTTGTTTGAGGAAAAACAACATTTTATGTGTGGGGGAATGTGTTGTGGCCTTTATTCATTATATTTTCCCACGTCCTTTTCCGGGGTTTTCCTATGTACTTGACGCTAAAATGACTCTAATTTAGTTAATAATCACTTTTTTGTTAATTTAAAGGAGAATTAAAAAATAATGATTTTTATAATCTTAATTCCTATTTTAATGTTTAATCTTTCAATTATTTAATATTTGTAATATTTAATAATGTTTCTTTGAATTATTAATTGTTTAATTTATTGTTCTTAATTAATTCATTGAATTTTATATGATTTTTGGTGTTCTTCTTACTTAGTTTTTATTTCCCTATTGTGTTCTTTGTTTTAATTAATTGACTGTTGATTAAATTTTGAATTTTTTTAGTTAGTTTGTTTTTTATATTTAATCCGTGTTTCAACAATTTAAATATTTATAATAAGATTATTTTAATCTGCCATTAATTTATTCACTTTTACTTTTTTATTTTGCAGTACATAAATTTTGAATCTAACAGCGTATTTCAGCTTAAGAAATTGTAAAGAGTTTTTTAGAAGTAGAAATGTACGATTTTTTTTTTTTTATCCGAATAAGTTAATTTCTTTTACTGGATCTCGTCCAAATGAAAACTTGATCCAAGTTGGGTCACCGACCTCCGTTACTGCTGTGGTCACGCCGAGAAAGAACGAATCAGATCACAGAATGGGAAATCCAGATCTACGGATCCACGCTCAATCGAAGCTGATTTCTTGTGGCCGCAGACGATCTTCTTTGAGATCTCCTCGGATGGACGTGGATATCCCGTCAAGATGAATGAAGATTGAAGGTATCCAACATTGAGATCTTGACCTATTTCACGAATTTGATGAATTTAAGATTGCCGAGTTGATCCTACATTGGGTGAAGAAAACGATTCTTTATTTGAGAATGGAGATCCAAGCTGAGAACGAGAGCTATGGTTCGATTTTCAAGGGGGAGCCGGGAGTCTCTGAGCACCACTGATTGAAGATGATGTCAACCGAGCCACCTCCTGAGGATTCTAGATCTATGCTGAAGAAGTCCGATTGAAGCCGAATTCCGATCGTCGCGAGCCCCTGATGAAATCTGAAATTAGAGCTAGGTTTAAGATGAATCCAACATCTAACAAAAGTCCGGTGACCATCCGAAGAACCGAGGCTGTGAAACCAGGTGAGCTCGTGAAGGATCTGAGGAATATCTACGCTGTAGCCACCGATTGCAGATCTGGCATGATGAAGAAGATTGTTCTTCATATGATGTGAGAAACCAAGGAGGCTTGTGAAGAATCCAAGTCCCCAGATATCAGTATTTGACACTGTTGTTGGGTTTGAGGTGCCGGTTAAAGGTGGATGATACTGGATTTGGATTGGCCAAATCAAGTGAAGCTGTCAATCCTGCGTTGTAGCTTTGGAAGCTGGAACTGAGGCCTGATTGGATCTATATCTGCAATTGGTTGAGTTTGTGGATATAAGTTATTGAATTGAGCTAGGATTCCTTGATTTCGATAGTTGGTTGAAGCTGGAAGGTGGATTTTCTATGGTACCTTTCTTGATTTGATATGGAGGAAGGAAGCACAACCTTAATTTTTATTAAGTGAAACAATACCAATATAGTTGAAGAACTTTGTTTCACCCAATTTCTCTGGTTTGATGAATGGCTTGCTATGTTTTATATTTAGATACAATTAAGAGGATGAACACGCTGGCGAAGTTTGGATTCGATAGTTGGTTGAAGCTGGAAGGTGGATTTTCTATGGTACCATTCTTGATTTGAGATGGAGGAAGGAAGCACAACTGTAATTTTTATTAAGTGAAACAATACCAATATAGTTGAAGAACTTTGTTTCACCCAATTTCTCTGGTTTGAAGAATGGCTTGCTATGTTTTATATTTAGATACAATTAAGAGGATGAACACGCTGGCGAAGTTTGGATTTGGTTATCGATGAAGCTTCATTTTGAAGACGACCCACATAGTTAAAGAGGGCTTCGATAGATGGCTGATACAAAAGTATGTTTTGCTGGTTCTTGTCAAGCAACTTTTCATAGTGTTAGATAAATTAATGCACATGATTTTTTTACTATCATTTAATTGGGAAATTGACAGGTGTATAGTGGTAATGATGACCATCAAGTGACCCAAAAAATTTAAGTCAGTGTGAAAAATAGAGAATAAAACTGTACAAACACTAAGAAATTGAATGGCACTCCATCATTTTTCAGACACAATTTCTGGAGATGAGGGTAAATAGATTTCTAGAGTGGAGTGAAGGCAGGTGCTGCAAGTGGACATCAGTGCAATATGGAGTTGAAGATCGAGGGAAGATTTCTCATCATCTTATTTATTTGTTCTTGAATTTTAACCTTCAACTTCTTGATTTGACGAGGATTGTTGGATAAAAAATTTATCTTGGGAAATAATATTGTTTGGTTCTTTTTTTTTTCTACTTCTTCACATCATGTTTTTGGAACACCAGAATCCTATAGAGAATTTGATACTGGCTATAAAATTGTCTGTGTTTTTTTGAAATTGTTTTTTCGAAAATTATAAATTTTTATGAGATTATTTTGATCATGAATTCTTCAAAATTTCCAAGGATGGATGTTTATCGTATATGGTGAGCTGTAAGAATCATCCATCTGTTGGTTGATTTCTTGTCGAAAGAAATTGACTTAAATTTTTTCTTAGAAGTTTAAGCAATTATTTTACCGCAATACAAGAAATATTTTTAAACCAAGCAATTCAATTCCCATTTCTTTTAAATGATTCATTTTCTTTACATCTTCATTCATTCATCTATTGCACTTCTTATTTTTTAAATCATTCTTTTCTCATGTTTGTTTTTCTTAAAAAACTTCGTCACTGTTGAAAGCTTATTTGTATGTTTTTCTTTGAATTTTGATTTTCGTTTTTAGAATACATCACTTCTGCCTTCCCTGTGGATTCGATATCCTTATCACTACTATCTTGTAGTTTTTTGGTTTAAAATATTTGTTAATCAATGACTCAGACATCAACTCCAAAGGATACCAATAAGGTATTAAAGTTAAAAAGATCTATTTATGAATTAACTTAATCATCAAGGTCATGGAAAATTCATTTCTTTGAGGCCATAACTGAATTTGGTTTCATAAATAACGAATGTGAGTCATGTGTCTATAAATGATTTAGTGGGAGTGTGTTTGTTTCTTAATAGTATACGTTGATGAAATATTACTTATTTGAAACAAAATGAGTCTTACAATCTATTAAGATGTGGTTTAATAAACGAGTCTCCATGAAGGAATTAGTTGTGGAAGTATATATTTTTGGAATCAAGATCCATTGTGATAGATCTGAATGACTTATCCACCTAAGTCGAGGTACATATATTGACAAGATAATGAGAAAAATATGTCCTCAGAAAATCCAAGAGGGGATTGTTGCCAATGTTACATGGAAATCATCATTCTATGAAAATTTGTCCTAAAAACATGAGGAAAGAAATAGAATGGAAATGATTCTGTATGTATTAGTGTTTGAGTCAGTCATGTATGCTATGATATGTACTAGGCTAGATGTGGCATATGCATTCAGTGTGGTAGACATATATTAAGATGATCCAAGTGAACAACATTGGATGGAAGTCAAGACTTTCCTTAACTATCTGAGGCATACTAAGGATATGTTTCCTATCTATGGAGGATATGATGAACTAATCATCAGAGGAAATGAAGATGATAGTTTCAAAATAGATCAAGATGACATGAAGTCACAAATCAGATACATCTTCACTCTGAATGGAGGTGTTGTGAGATGAAATAGATCAAATATGGTTGTGGTCAATGATTCTACAATGGGGTTCAAGTATATTACGACTTCTAAGGAACCTAAGGAAGTAGTATAGATATGAAACATCATCCAAAATCTTGACATGGTACCTTACAGTAAAGATACAATCACACTATTGTTATAATACTATAGTGGTTTCTCTCTCAAAGGATCCAAGGTCACTTTAGCGGATGAAGCATACACTTTGGAAGTATCACACTACTACAAATATGGCATTTATCAACGTTAAAAAAGGGCATTAACAACGCTAAAAAAAGCGTTGTTAATCGAGGCGAAGATAAAGGGGGGTCCCTTTTATCAGCGCTTTTAAAAAGCGCTGATAAAAGTTTAAAAAAAATAAAAAAAAAATATTCTGGCAATTCTGGGGGGCTTCAACTTGAAGCCCCCCTTTAACAACGCCCCACCCCCATGGTAGCCCACGCACGCCCCAGCCAGCTCCACACAGCCCCACCCCATTTAACAACGCTCCCACCCCCATGGAGGTGCTGTGAGATGAAATAGATCAAATATGGTTGTGGTCAATGATTCTACAATGGTGTTCAAGTATATTATGACTTTTAAGGAAGCTAAGGAAGTAGTATAGATATGAAACATCATCCAAAATTTTGACATGGTACCTTACAGTAAAGATACAATCACTCTATTGTTATAATACTATAGTGGTTTCTCTCTCAAAGGATCCAAGGTCACATTAGCGGATGGAGCATATACTTTGGAAGCCCCACCCCCATGGTAGCCCACACACGCCCCGACCAGCTCCACCCAGCCCCACCCCCTTTAACAGCGCTCCCACCCCACTTTTAACAACACTAGGTTATTCCCCCCACCTGCGCGTGCGACCTGTCTCCCCCAGGATTCGAACTCGAAACCTGTTGTCTGCGCGCCTAAGCCTTTACCACTCCACCATATTGCTTTGCTTTTCATTTATTAATATATCTATTTATTTATATATATATTTAGTTATATTTACTCTTATATTAATATATATATTAACACACACAGATATATATATTAATATATATATATATAGTTATATTAATACATATATATATATGTATATTAATATATATATATATATATTAACATATATATATTTATATTAATATATATATATCTATATATATATTTAAAGGTTGGGGCCGAAGCCTCATTTTATTATTAAATCAAAGAGAAAACCTCATATATATATATATATACATTTAGTTATATTAATATATATATATCCGTATATTAATATATATATATATATATCCATATATATATTTAGTTATATTAATATATTAATATCTATATATTAATATATATATTAATATATGTATATTTAGTTATATTAATATATATATCCATATATTAATATATATATATATATCCTTATATTAATATATATTTATATCTATTTATATATATATTTTTAGTTATAATTTTTTATCTGTATATTTATTTGTATATTAATATATATTTATAATATTAGTTTTAAATACATTTATAATATATGTTTTCTTATACGTGTTTATAAATAAATAAATACATAAATACATACATATATACAACACAGACACAAACACATATATACGAATAAATACATATATATGTGTATCTGAAAAGACATAGAATGTTAAAACGACCATAACTTCTAATCCAGAAGTCAGTTTCAACTCCACAACCAGTCAAATCGAAGAAAATGAAAGAATATTCGATATGATATGTGGTATAGGCTTAGAGGACATTCAGATCAGAAGTTATATTTGAATGTTAAAAAATTTGGATATCCGGACTAAAAACTCAATTTTGGAGGCCTTTTGGGCCTTTTTTGGCCTCGAAATATGTGACCAACGGTTCCCTTTGATCATTAGCGCATAGAGCTCGTCGCAGACTTCAATTTGATATACTGTAGAGCTCAAACAGACACTCGGATCAGAAGTTATGACCTTTAGAAGTTTGAGTTACATTTTCAACTTATTTTAGATCTTTTAATATTTTTAATATTTTTTTTGTCTTCAAAATGTTATTAAATGACTATTATTCAATGATAATTAGAAAATTATTAATTAAAAATATTTTTTAAAATATTTTATAAGCCTATTTTACTAAATATCTTATACATTAATTTTAGATTTCCATTTATCCTTATTTAAAACATATTTAAAAAATATATATTATATTTATATCAATATAAATATACTTATATATCAATATATTATTTTTTATGTTTTTTTTGAAATATACACTTTATAAACGCTTGAAAAAATCACTCATAAAGCCCCCCTTTATCAACGTTACTAAAAAAGCGTTGATAAAGGGGCCCCTTTAACAGCGCTAAAAAAACGCTAATAAAGGGGGTGCCTTTATCAGTGATTTTTTTAGTACTGGTAAAGGCACCCCCTTTATCAGCACTTTTTTTAGCGCTGTTAAATGGTGGCATTGTGAAAACTCTGTTTTGTGGTAGTGTCATCTCTTGAGGGATTTTTCTTAGAGAGGTGAGGTTTTAGTGAGTAGTGATTCCATAGAATAAAATATGGCTGACCCCTTGAATGAAGCCTTAAATAAGAAGATACATGATTATAATGTGAGGTTTAACGAACTAAAAGTCATAAGTAGTTGGCTCTAGTCCATTTGAGATTTTTTTGAGTTGGTTTCCTTGGAAGATCTGATTATACTTTGATTACATATATATTCGATGTATTGAATATTAATTAAACAACTTATTAAATATTTTTCATTGTTATTCATGACATCAATGAAATAATGTCCTAGATAATTTATCACATTGACAAGGTTATAATAGTTCCCCACTATGTTGAAAACCTTGAAGTAATGTGAAAATATTCTTCATATGGTTCTACAGTTGGATATCATACTTTTATGGGACACATAGTATATACACCGTCATGTACGAGTACTCATATGCTTATGGGGATTCTTCTCACGAAGTTTGTAATTGTTAATCTCCAAGATGGGATATTATGAGAACATACCCGCAAGTAGGAATTATTTATGTTTTGGTGCAATTGGATATTTATATCTGTGAGCATGTGAAATGGTCCATTGACTTTAATATTATCATTGGTTCATATCATGACTCGTGCACTTAGATTTACTCACAAAAACCATCACTCCATATGTTGGTGGGAAATAGGGTATTTTGGGTGTATAATGATTGACATGTCATTATTGGATATGTTGAAGAATAATTTTTTCCTTCCATATTTATGGGAGTTAATATCTCATCCCTTTTATTGTAATATAACCGTCACCTAAATTCCATGGCCATGGTGTACCGTTGTGTTTATTTCATATATTAAAAGAAAGGTGTATCGAGCATATAGGTTGATGACACTATTTAGCAACCTTCTTGATGAGATACCATGAAAAATATATTATTTTAAATATAGGGACCCTATCATTTTACACATATTATTACATGATTTTAAGCATAATTAACCATTAAATTACAAGATAAGGATTGTAAAGTCTGGTGTCTTTAGAGGATTAGGTACATAAAACTGAAAACATGAAACCAAAATGAGTTTTTTTTATTAAAAATCCATAATGAGCTCCTAAATCTCATTGATCTCTTAAATCTTCATAGGATAACCTGTGGAATACATGAACAAAAGGGATGATCTAAAAATCCCAATAAGGGTATAAATATTGGAATAAATAAATGTACATGGGTTATATGGAATAAGATGATGACATAAAAAGGCATGGATCATGAATAAACATAAGGAAGAATAACAAGCAGATTGTGGGGAAATGTAATCATGAAATCATAGAAATGTGGAAACAACACACAACATGGCATAAGAATGAGTCAAGGCTAACTGCCAAGACCATTGCACATGGTGGACAAAGTCCCATAAAGGAATCAAGTTCACTCCATGTCCCAATATGATGTCTCACAAGACTAAAAATTACCCAATGAATTAGAGCACTATCTAGGTTCACCCATTATAACTTGTTCATGCATATGTGTTACACATGAAGAATCAAGCATAACAGTTACCCATGGAAGTAATTGGGTATCATAATCATGTCAAAAGGCATAAAAAAGAGAATATCATAATAGTGTCCATGAAAAAATGGATTTAAATCATACATGGACATTCATAAAGTAAAATAGTTAAATATCATGATAATTCTTGTCAAAATAATGTGAAAACATGTAAAATGAGTGTTTAAGAGTCATTAGAAATGAATCATTTTAGTACAGGTTAAGGAAAATATTAAAGAGCGTTTAAAGTAGAAAATGAGTATTTGTTATCATAAAACGAGAAATGAAACAAGATAGTTTTTTTTCATGATCAAATGAGTGATTTCAAAAAAAAAATGGTGGATTAAAATAGAATATGGAGTGCACTTAAAAATGGGTAAGAAATTGGGAAGATTACTTTGATCGAGTTTTCTTATATGGAAGATTTGAGAAGAGAACCTTATAAAACATGTATTTCCCCATGAAAGAAAGAATAATAGGGATAAGAACATATGTTTGGAACACAAAAATAGAACTTAGGGTGAGAGGTTACATAAGAACAATTAAGAATTACATTGGGACAATGAGAGAGAAAGCATAACCCGATGAAAAAATGGAGGTTGGGAAAGAATCCTTTACCTTATGTCTGAAAGTATTCTGCACTTGATCTTAATGTCATAGATAATAAAATTAAATCCATTAATTAATTAGTCAAGAGACCTTTCTACATGTATTTTTTTTATAATTTTATTAATTTCCTTTATGTAATTTTTGATGAGTTATAAGATACAATTTCATCATTTGGGAGTGTTTGTTTTCTTTGTTTTCATGATCATTTTACTTGTATACATGTATGGAAGTTCATGTAAAATGAGAAAAATTTTACAGAATTGAGATTATATGTTATTAATGAACTTCTAGAAGATTAAATGATCTTATATATCATTTGGTAATATAGTATGAGGATGAATCATGAGATAAATATTTAATGATAATCGATTAGATTAATTTTGGTGGTTTTTGATCACGACAAACTCATTTTGCTTTTTATTTAATATTATGTATAAAATTTAGTTTCAGAACATAAAAAGGATTATAACATTTATTTTAAAATCTATACCAACCATTATAATGGTTTTATCTCCATCCTTGAAGGTTGTAATGGAGAGTGAAACTTGTCATCCTCGAAGGTGATAAATCAACACCTCTCAGATGATATTTTCAGTTTTAGAATAAAAGGAAGGTGAAAAGAGTCTTGATGGTGTATTTTAAATTAACATAATAAAATTATGGTATATAAAAGATACTGGATTTAAAATTCATATTTGGACAGAGGAGGTGAGGAGATTATAAGCAAATAGAACAAAGTTAAATGAACATAAAGAAAGAGAAATAGTATTTTACCTCTAGAATTCTTCTCCTTGATAATATCCTTAGGGAAATTGGTTTTGGTATTTTGTTGATACCAGAACCTCATAGACATGGATAAGGGACTTGGGAAGAGTATTGGGTAGAAATTTTACAAGATTAAAGACTTAAGAGGTGTGAGGATAAGAGGTAGTTAGGGGTAGTATTTATAGTGGAGGAGAGGAGTGTTTTTTGATTATTCTATTAATTTATTTAACATTTTGGATAAAAAATACATATAATTTGAACCTTATCACTAAATATATTAAAATAATGAAGAAAAGTTTGATATTATGGGCTTCAATCATCCATAAATCATCTATGAATCAATAATTCATGTATTTGTTAAATACCGAAAATTACCATATTTTACCATTCACAAAAAAATCAATTATTTAAAAAAAATCCCAAATATTCACCCTACCCATTTTTTGATGTGTAGAATTAAAAAATGAACTCCAATTTATGAAAATATTTTTCTAAATATTATAAATTAAAATTTTAATTAAAATCATCATTTATTCGAAAAATACCAATTTTAAAATTATAAATCATTTTAGAACAATTTTAAAAATTAATTATGGTCTCATAAAATTATATTATAATATTAAGACAAAAAATTATAATTTATGAATATATTTTATGAAAATAAATTTTCTTTTAAATCATTATATTTTTTATAAAATTAAAAATAATCATTTATGTTTTATAAAAAAATCATCACTTAATTAATAATTTCTAGAATATTTTTTATATACTATGATATAATTATAAAATATTACCATTTATAAGATGCATAAATTTTATTTATAATTTTATGTGTGAGGTTACTATTATATAGACCAAATTAATATTTCTAATGGCCACTTTACTATTCCAAAGTTCAAGTTACTATTTCATTGATATAAGTTCCTTAACTTCTAGAAATACCTCTTATTCCATTAATTCCTAATTTATAAAGTTTGTATTGTGTTCTAGATGTGATTTCATGTGATTTATACTATATGGAATAATTATAAGAAGGTAATTTTAATTGATATAATTATGGTTTGTCACATTATTCCCCCTTATGAAATTTCTCCCTAAAATTTTGTTTTATAGACTATATTGAAAACAAGCGAGGGTACATCTCCATCATCACTTCCTATGGTTCCCATGTTGCCTCTTCTACTTATGGTTCTACCATATCACTTTTATCAGGTGAGTGGTCTTACTTCATATCACTTTATCTTTACAATCCATGATCTCCACTGGTTACTCCTCATAAGAGAGATCATTTTCCAACTGTACCACCTCTTGATTCAATACATGTGATGGATTCAACATGTACTTTCTTGAGAGGGATACGTGGAATATATCATATGCTTGAGACATGGTTGGTGGAAGTTTTAGTTGATAGGACACAAATCCAATATGATCAAGAATCTCAAAGGGGATAATGTACCTAGGAGTTATCTTTCCTTTATTCCTAAATCTCATGACCCTCTTTCATAAAGATATACCGAGGAATACAATGTATCTAACCTTAAACTCAAGGTCTAACCTTAGGATGAATTGATGTGTTGTGGAATGGTTTTCTCCTTTCCCACCATTTCTTCAACCATTTCAGGTCATAATAGTCTATGTTCACCAACTTCATCGAAACATGACATTGTTCTGCATCTTTTACCATAAAAGGATTCATATGGATCCATTTGGATGATCGAGTGGAAATTGTTGTTGTAGGAGAACTAAACCAGAGGTAGATGTTGGTCCCATCATCCTTTTAAGTCTATATAACATGCTCTAAACCTGTCTTTCAGTGTCTGGAAATTTTGTTTAGATCGACAATCAGGTTTAGGATGATAATCCATATTGAAGTTCAGCTTATTGTTTAGATCATGTTGGAGGATTTTCTAGAACGTCGAGGTGAATCTCATATCTTCATCGGATACAATCTACAGTGTTAGTCCATACATCCTTATCACTTCTCTAATGTATATCCATGCATGTTGAAATAGTGAGAAGTCCTCTCGAACTGTGATAATGTGATATATCTTTTCAAGATGATCCAAAACAACCCATATAGATTTTTTTTCCTTTGGATGTTTTTGGAAGTCCAGTGACAAAGTCCATGGTGACGTTTTTCCATTTCCATATTGGTATAGGTAATGGTTGCATCATCCCCTTAGTTTTTTTCCTTCCAGACTTAACTTGTTGATATTCTAGGCACTCTGATATATACTCAGTGATATATTTCTTTATATTTTCCCACCAATAGTGCTCTTGAAGATCTCAATACATCTTTATACTCCCTAGGTGAATAAATAAGGTTGATCTATGTACATAATTCATAAGATATTTATTTATCTCTATATTGGATGGTACACATAGTCATGACCAAAATATCATGACTCCTTCCTCATCCATTTTGAACTATGAAGATTTCCCATCTCTGATAGCTTCCACCTTTTTCTGAATTACCTCATCATTTCCTTGAGAATACTTTATTTTATCCATTAGGGTTGGTTGAGAAATAATTTGAGAACGGATTTATGATTTTACTTCCCTAATGATTTCCATGTCCGTCCTTTACACATCTAAGAAGATTCGATCCTTCTTAATTCCAATCATTGATAATGATACATGATCCTTTCTACATAGAGAATCTGACACCTTATTTTCATTACAAGGATGATAGTGGATTGAGCAATCGTATCATTGATGATATCTAACCATCTTCATTGGCACATATTAAGCTCCTTCAGTGTGAATATATACTTGATGATTTTATGATGAATATATATTTCACACTTGTACCCATAGAAATGATGCCACCAAATATTCAATTCAAAGAACACATCCTCCAACTACAAATAATGTGTGGGATAGTTTTGCTCATGAATTTTCACCTACCTTGAGGTTTATGCTATCAATTTATCATTTTTAATTAGTACGCAACCTAATCTGTTCATTGAAGCATAAATGTACTCCATAAAGAGTTCCCTACTTATCAATAGTGTGTGCACTAGTGCAGTGATAAGCCTCATTTTAAACTCTTTGAAGCAATCTTCACATTAAATGCACCAGAAAAACTTCACTCCCTTTCGAGTCATCTTGGTTATTGGGTTGCAAAATCATGAGAAGTTCTTCCAAAAATTTCAGTAATACCTAGATAGAGTATGGAAACAACAGATCTCCACTAAAGATGTTGGACTTGTCCAATCCTCAATTGCCTTTATCTTGGAAGAGTCCACATATATTGTTTTTTGGTGATAATGTGGCCCAAGAATGATACTTCATCCATCTAGAACTCATATTTACTATACTTTTAATAAATTTTATCCTTTCTAAAAGTCTTCAACCTAGTATTCAAATGATCATCATGTTATTCCTTTCTCTTGGTGTATATTAGAATATCATCAATAAATATTACCACAAAATTTTCAAGGTAATATTTAAAGAATCTATTCATTAAATCCATGAAAATTTCTATAGCATTAGTGATTCTAAAGGGAATCACTATGAACTCATAGTGTCCATACCTCATTCGAAAGGAAGTCTTGGGAATACATTCCTTCATCACCTTTAATTAGTGATATCCCAAATGAATGTCCACCTTAGAGAAATAATTGGCCTCACATAGTTGATCAAACAAGTCATCTATCAATAGAAGGGGATACATGTTATTTATTTTGATTTTAATGAACTCATGATAATCATTACCGAGTCTCATTGATCCATCCTTCTTTTTAATAAAGAGGACCAACACACTACATGGTGAAGAACTCAGGCATATAAAAACCTTATCTATATTCTGTTGTAACTGCTTCTTCAGTTCTTCCCACTCAATAGTGGCCTTTCTATAATGTGTCTTTGATGTAGAAAAATATACAAGAATAAGTTTAATTGAGAAATAAAACTCTAGCTTAGGAGGAAGAATGGAAAATTCTTCATGGAACACATCAGTGTAGTCCCTCACAATGGAATTGTATTCAAGCATGATTCTCTCCATTTTCTAAATCATTTAAATGAGATATGATTGCTCATAAGGCAATAATATCCAAAATTTTGACAAGGATTCTGATGGATATTCACCCCCTCATTACACTTGTACAAAATTGGAGGATACCTTGGGATGTGAAGAGTGATCTTCCTTTCCTCACAATTGATGTTTTCATTGTATAAAGATATCCAATCCATTCCCAATATAACATAAAAAATCCACATAAATATGTAAGAATTTTTTCGGGCGGTTTATTCCACATACATTAACCGAGAAGGAGTTATATACTTTGTATGTAATAATAGATCCATTTTTTTTCTCACAAATAACTCAACCTCCATAATTTTATGTGGTGTTTTAATGGTTCTACTAAACTTAAAAGATATGAAATAATGTGTAGAACTAGAATCAAATAGTATGTTCACTATTCTTGAATGAATATCTAACATATTTATCACCACATCATTATTGGGTTCCACCACATTAGTAGTGATAGTATAAGCCCTTCCTTATTTCCATGGAGGTTTTTGTTGTTGACTACCTCCAATAATCCTTAGATTAGGGAAATGAATTGCATAATTCCCATGTTCCATGTAGTTGAAACACTCCAATCCAAGATGAGTGTTGATCTTAACCTTCCTTTCATATTCTACATTAGTGGGATTCTTCATATCCCTTTGGTAGTTACTAGCCATATACCCCTCTCTTCCACATTCCAAGCATCTCTTGGTCTCCTTTAAGTAGATTTCAAGATGATTCTTACCACACTATTGACATGTAAGATGTTGGGTCTTCTTTCCATCATGGGATTTATCTGTTGATCCACCCATATTAAACTCTATTTTCCTCTTTTTATCCTTAGGCCCACAGGACCACCGAGAGTCTCTGATCTCTATTTCAACCTTAAGGGCACAACAAAAAATATCCTTATAGCTATCAAATTCTTGAATCTTCAATGCTTTTCATAGACCTGGATTTAGTCCACTAAAGAAGAGATCCACCTTGCTTTAAATGTTCATTACAATTCCCAAGAGTATATTGAATTCTTATGAATTTTTCCTCATACACCCTGATAGTCTCATCTTCCTTCTGCTTCAGTCTGAGGAATTCCCTTTCCATCTTGAGATAAAGGATTCAAAGAAAATATTTATGGAAAAATATTTTCCTCATTTCCACCCAATACATGGAATCAATTTCCACTATAGAATTCATGTTCTTGATTATATTGAACCACTGATGATCTTCCCCATCAAAACAATAGACCTCCAACACCACTTTCTCTTCTTTTGAGCACTTGAGGACATGTAATATATTCTCAATGTAGTTAATTCATTATTTTGTGAGGAGGGGATCATAAGATACCCTAAACATGGGACACATTTTTCATATGAAGGATTTGACTGAAACATTCTCTTTCTCAAGAGAAGGAGGGTGTTCCACACAATTTATTTTATTTTTCATAACTTGATCTAGTTGAGTAATTACTATCTTGATGTTTTGAGCGACCATTCCCATCAAATTTGGCATATCATTAGGTCAATCATCACAATTACTATCACATTGATTGTTGTCACAATGTATTCTATATCCATACATTAACTAAGAAAAATAAATTACAATTATGGGGTATTTAATACTTATATAATAAGCACATAAAAATAAAAAATGAACATAGAAAGATAAAATTTTAAATGAAAAGTATATCCTAACTTGTGTTACCATAAGTTTCAATCTAGAATATCCATGGTGATAGATTTATCCCTAGGGTTCTTACTAATGTTCTCTATTCCTAATATACCAAAATAACTAGACCTTACTCTAATACCAACTATAGAGACCCTATCCCTTTACACATATTATTACATGATTTTAAGCAAATTAACCATTAAATTACATACCATGGATCGTAAAGTATAGAGTCTTTGTAGGATTAGGTATAAAAAAATGAAAACATTAAACCAAAATGATTTTTTTTATATAAACTCCATAATGATCTCATAACTCCCATTGATCTCTTACATCCGCATAGGATAACATGGGGAATACATGAACAAAATTGATGAGTTAACAAGCCCTGTAAGGGTATAAAAACATGAATAAAGAAAAGAACATAGGTTAGAAGACATAACATGATGAAATAAAAAGGAATGGATCTTGAATAAATATAAGGAATAATAACATGTATAGTATTTTAACATGTAATCAGGGAATCACATAAATGTAGAAGCAACACACAACATGAATATGCATGAGTCAAGGCTAACTGACCATTTCATATGGAGGATAAAGTCCCATAAAGGAATAAGGTTCGCTCCCTATCCCAACATGATGTATCATGAGACTAAAAATTACCAAATTAATTAGAGTTCTATCAGGGCACACCCATTATAACATGTTCACGTGTATGTGTTCCACATAAAGGACCTGGAATAAGGGTTACCCATGGAAACAATTGGGTATCATAATCATGTTATAAGGAATAACAAAAGGGAATATCATAATGGTGACCGTGAAAGAATGTATTTAAATCCTACATGGAAATTCATAAGGTAAAACAAGCATATATCATGATAAGTTATTTCAAACTAAGGTGAAAACATGTAAAAAGAGTGTTTAAGAGTCATTATAAATGAAACATTTTAGTGTGGTTTAAGGAAAATATTAAAGATCATTTAAAGAAGAAAAGAAATATTTGTTTTTATTAAACAAAAAATGTACCAAGTTAGTTTTTTCATGATGAAATGAGTTATTTTATAAAAATATTGGTGGATTAAAACAGATTATGGAGTGCACTTAAAAATGGGAAGGAAATTGGGAAGTTCCCTTTAATCAAGCTTCCTTATCAGGGTGATTTGAGAAGGGAACCTTATAAAACATGTATTTCCCAATAAATAAAAGAATAATAGGGATAGGAAAATATTTATGGAAAATAAAAATATAATTTAGGGGGGGGGGGTGTAACATAAGAATAATTTATAATTAAATTGGGATAAAGAGAGAGAAAGTGTAACCCGAAGGAAAAATGGAGGTTTGGAAAGAATCCCTTACCTTTTGTGTGAAAGTATTATGTATTTGATATTAATGTATTATATAATCAAAATAAATCCATTAAATAATTAATTCATAACCTTTTTGACATTTATTTTATTTATTATAATTTGATTAGGTTTACTTATAGCCTTTTTGATGAGTTATAAGATAGAATTTAATTGTTCGGGGTGTTTGTTTTCTTGGTTTTCATGATCGGTTCACTTATATACATGTATGTAAGTTCAGGTAAAATGAGAATAATTTTATAGAATTGAGATTATATGTTATTAATGAACTTATATAATATTGAATTATCTTATATTTCATTTGATTATATAGTACAAGGATGAATAATTAGATTTAATAGTTAATGATAATCATTTAGATTAATTTTGGCGGTTTTCGATCACAACAAGCTATTTTGTTTTATTATTTAATATTATGTATAAAAGTTAGTTTAACATCATAAAAAGGATTATAGCATACATTTTATAATCTTTATCAACCATTATAATGGTTTTATGTTCATCCTTGAAGGTGGTAATGGAAATTGAAACTTGTCATCCTTGAAGGCAATAAATTAACACCTTGTGGATGATATTTTCATATTTAGAATAAAAGGAAGAGGAGAAGATACTTAATGGAGGATTTCAAATTAACATAAATACATTATATTATATAAAATATACTGGAGTTATCCTGAATTTTTTGATAGAGTAGGTGAGGGGAGTATAATAAAATAAATGAAAGTGAAAATAAAATAAAGAAAGCGAAAGAGAATTTTACCTCTTCAATTATTTACCTTGAGAACCACCTTAGGGAAACTGGTTTTGGTCTTTTGTTGAGACCAGAACCACAGAGAAGTGGAGAAGATAAATGGAAAGAGTATTGGGAATAAATTATAAAATATTCATGGCTTAAAAGGTGTAAGGAGAAGGGGTGGTGATGGGTGGTATTTATTGTGGAGGAGAGAGATGTTTTTTTATTTTAACATTATTATTATTTTGACTTAGGAATATGAATAGATTGAACCTTATAACTAAATATATTAAAATAATTAAAGAAAGTTCTAGATTATGGGATTACTTCTTTCATACATATTCTATGACTCAATAATTAACGTATTTGTTAAATACTATAGATTATCGTATTTCACTATTCACCAAAAAAGTCAACTATTTTAGAAAAATCCCAAATATTCATCCTGACAATTTTTTTGACATGTAGAAATAAAAAATGAACTCCATTTTATGTAAATTATTTTTTGAATATGATATATTTATTATTTAATTAAAGTCATCATTTATTATAATCATCAGATAAAAAAATATAAATTTATGAATACATTTTATGTAAATAAATTTTCTTTTAAATCATTATATTAATTATAAAATTTAAAATAATCATTTATGTTTTCTAAAAATATCAACACTTAATTAATAATTTCTAAAACATTTATTTACTTATACTATGATATAATTATACCATATTACTATTTATAAAATGCATAAATATTATTTATACTTTTATGGGTGAGCTTACTATTCTATTGGTCAGATTACTATTCTTAATGCTAAAATTATTATTCCAAAGGTCAAGTTACTATTCCATTGGTATAGGTTCTTTAACTTCTAGAAATACCTATTATTCCATTCATTCTTCATTTATAAAGTTTGTATTTAGTTATCTATATGATTTTATGTGATTTATACTATATAGAATAACTATAAAAAGGGAATTTCTATTGATATAATTATGTGTTGTTACATTACACATTGAGCATTATTATGTAGTTTTTGACATTACGACATTAAGTTATTTATCCCAGGTTCCTTGACCAATTGATAGAAATTAATCTTAGACTTTAGGAAAGACCGCCTAGTGCCAACAAGAAATAATCCTAGTGGCTCACACACTAAGCGTTTCCATTGATCACAATTAAATTCAATTTGGATTTAATTAATGGTATAAATATTATTCTCAAGAATGAGTAATAATTTTATTCTAATTATATTGATCTCATAAATTAAGTAAATATTTACTATCGATATTTGAATAAAAATATATTTATTTATTTTATTAAATATTCAATAAATATTTATTCTCCATTATGTGAATGAAATATTTATTTATAAATAAAAAATATTTATTTGGGTATTCAATAAAGATTGAGCATTTGAATGGACCAAGACTATGTACGGTGATAAATAATTATTTAAAACTCAGTAAGTATTATTTATCATTTGGACAAGATGGATCACACCACAAAAATAATAAAAATATTATTTTGTGGGATGAGGTTTATTAAAGGTTTTATTATTGTTTTAGGGATGACATTGAATTAAAAAATATTCTATTCAAAACCCTACCTCTATGAATAGACCATTACGGTTATTTTGTAGGTAATCAAAAAATAGATCTTTTTTTTTGTACACAATGAATTATCTTTCTACTACTCATCTATCTCCCTCTCAAGAACAGAAAATGTTAGAGAGATTTATTCAACACCAAAGAACAAGAGATCAAGAATAGACACACATGACATTCAATTCCATATTCTAGAACACATAGATCATTTTTTATTGCAAAAAGATCAAAGGAGAATGTGTGGATCACCCCTAGATGAATTCTATCCTTGGATCCTCACAACTCAACGAAGGTAATCCAAAAGGGTTTTTTGGATAACTAAAATCAACATCGAAGAAATAAACCTAAGAAAAGGTAGTTTCTTTTTTTTTATATAGATAAATTAATTATATATTTTACATCCAAGTTACTCTATTGAGGTTTTGAGAAATTGAAATTAAAATAAATTTTAATTATCAAATCATCCACTGTGTGTTTCCTCTAAACCCAAAAACATGAAGTAGTATCTGAGTAGTAATGTTTAAATTTATAATAATTTATCTTATAGTTGATCTATGTGAAATTGTGGTCATATTTTCATTTCATGTTATTCATTATTTAATATGATTTGAATTAACTTGATTCAACATATTAATCATATTCGTTCAATGTTTCATTTTCTTAAAAGTGTATGAATAGATGAAGAATGATTGGAGATTCCATTGGGAACTATACATTTTTTTTGGTAAGACTGGGTTACATGACATGTACTCAGAATTACATGTCCTGCCTAAATGGCCCGAAGGTCTTCTTTTTTTATTATTGATTTTTTGATAACCCCCTTTCAAGGGATGAGGGGGAACCCTTACAAGGCCTGTAGGCTTAGAGATTACATTTCCCGTAGGCTTGGAGACATTACATGACCCATAGGTCTTAAGGAAATCATACACACCATGTAGTCTATACAGGATAAAATATTAAATTACATAATTCATGTGGTCATTATACATGGTCAAAACCACATGAGATAGAAAAATAGTTGTATTTATGATATACATGACATGTATGTAGTGTACATTGTGCGCAGTTCATCAATTCCCATGGATGAGATACACACTGAGTTATCTGGACAGACGACATTAGAGATACAAGGCATGTAGTCAGAGTGCACACGTTATGTAGTATATCGCTCGATAACACATCGAGCTTTTTAGTGGGTTTCATGAGCACTGAAATTCAAACCACATAGAGTGTAGCTGGTCCGTACACACCATATCATTTGACCAAGGGACACACCACAGATCCAAGCATGTTCCCTAGATACATGGAAACCTAGATACATGGCATGTAGCTGGTCTGTAAATTCCGTGTTGCCTCCCATTAATGGAAATAATATAAAATTACATTAAATTTAAAAATTACAACATTAAAACCTTATTTTATTTATTGGAACACCATTTTGTTTTTGAAAATTTAATAATTATTTTAAATATGTTTAAATTCTCAATTAATTTATTGCAATAAATATGTCATTGTTGGTTATGATATTTATTTTTCATGAATTTCATAAATGAAATGTATCTCTAATTATGTTTAGATGGTTATTAATATGAAATAGAATAAATAAATAAAAAAAATAATTAATTAATGCAAGCATGTTTATCCTAATAATATAGAAAGGATAAAGAAATTAATGATAACTAGTTACTTTTTTGTATTAGTTCCATGTATGAACTATCATGATATTGACCAAGACATATGTGTATGTTAGAATTAATTTAATGTAATTTATTTCATGGGATTTAAATTATTTAACATTAATTAAATGATGGCCTATGAGTTATCCCGCCATCCATTATTATGTAGGACCTGATTGTTCAAAGATATTAATGTAATCCCCTTTAACCAATCCTTAGTTCCCCTCACCTGCGTGTGATTAATAAATACTTATAATTAGTGGAACATCCTGTGGAACATGGAGGCAGTTCAAGATGAAACCTTGATGATGCTAAATGGGTCATACACAGTTGTTTAGGATGAGTGTTTTAAGTCATTCTAAGACTAGAAAATGGATTTATTCCCATAGTTCATAGGTTTATTTAATCTCCACTCATTAAATAAACCATTAGATAATCTCATGATCATGTAATTTAATTAATTAATTTATTTATTTCAATTAATTATTTGTTTTATATATTAAAGACCACAATAAGATAAATAAATTAATTAATGGGAAAATAAATAATTTAAATAAATGGTTTATGAAAAAATGTTTTACCCAACATGGTTAATTAATTATATAAAACCCTATTAATATTAAAAATTCATGTAAATGATGAAAAAAGAAAAATTTTATTTATAAAAAATTTAAATCCCTCAATTCAAAATTAATTTAGACTTTTCCTCCCATTACATGATTAAGAATTAAACCAATAAAACTAAGTGTTTGACCAACCCTTGTTGGGATACTTAATTTTATAAGGGGATTTATTATGAAGGTTTTGGGTTGACTTAACCATTTTAAATCAATTATAGTATCCACTACTAAACATGGTGTAATTTGGAGAAAGTCTTGAGAAAATCCAAGTCTGGATTTCAGGATTAGGGAGTCAACTCAATGGATCAAAGAGCTATATGCCTACAGTTAGTAAAGAACCACCTACCTAAATTCCTTCAACTAGATTGACCAACCCTTATTGGGGTTATATAAAGGGGAATATGGATTCTTTCCTCTAGAAAGTCCTAATAACTATAAATTACATGTTTAATGGTGAGGTCTATTGGGAATTGATAAAATAGTGGGATATTTATTAAAATAAATAAATAAATTATATCTCACATAATTTGGAATCAAGAAAATTACTAATAATATGATTATTTAAATTTTAGAACAAATGAAAATATCATCATCCACATTATCCCTACAATAAATATTGTAAAAAGACCATATCTTAAGTGGAATTAACTTATTGGAATGATACATACGCCTTCAGGTTGATTTTTCACACAAACAGAAATCATATATACTAGAATTCTCACTTCTTGATCCAACTTTCAAAGAGGAAAGTTATGGATAGTTCCTAGTCTATGAGAAACAAGTGAATGATAGATTCAACATTTAATGTTTGATGCTTTTATCTATGTTCAATGAGATCATGAAGTCTAATGAAAACATGGATATATATAGCATGCCCAAGTATCTTCATGGCCTATATTAGAAGAGAGACAAATAAGCATAGTTTGATATTTCAAAATAACTCATTCAGAGTAATCTTGTTGAGGGTTCCCTAGTTGGACCTCATGTAGTAAAGGTCATTTTCTAAATTGACCGCCTAGAGGTTTTAGGGTTTAAACTCCCTAAAGATATAGACACTGATCTCATTATTGCATCACTCCCTCGTAGATTCTCCAAGTTCATTGTGAATTTTAATATGAAAAATATTGAGAAGTATTTTCTAGATCTTATAACTCTTATTCACTAAGTAGGTAAGGAGACAAAGCATGAAAATACTTTGGTCCTTATAGTGAAAAAGTGGAAAGCCCAAGTGAAAATCCTCTAGGCCAAGTCTTCTTCACAACTCCCTTCCTAGAGGGGTAAGATCAATGGTAAATCAAGGGAACATGATGCTATTTGTTTTTCATGTGGAAAGAAGGGTCACTGGAAGAAAAAATGAACCTATCCTAAGATGAAAGGGGAAGATTTAGGTGCATTTATCATCAATTGAAAATTATCTCTTCCTACAAATCATATATTATATTCAGCATTTAGTTCACACATATGTATTTAAATACTCGAACCAAGTGGATTCATAAGAATTGACCAAGGGGAGGTAGTTCTATGAGTATCCAATAGAGTTGGACTTGCTGATATATCTATTGAGGACTACTACCTTATGTCTCCAACTATAATTATCTTGGTTTTGACAGCTTGTTATTATGTTCCATCCAATTCCAAAAACATTATATCAGTATCCAGACTAGATACATAATGTATTATTTTCAAATATTGAAATAAAATTTTCTTTTTTTATAATCATATCATTTTTTATAAAAATTAATATTTACAAAATGGTCTTATGTGTTGGAATACACAAACCATGTAATGGAAATTGACAATGAAACAACCTCATATGACTCATACCACACCCAAATTTGGAATCACGAATGAGGCCATGTAAATGAAAAGAACTTGATTAAACTACATCAAGATAGACATTTAGATTATTTTGGACTAAAATGACTTGCTGTATGTCATGAATGTTTACAAGGAACACTAACCAAAGCCCAATTTAATTTGTAAATGTGAAAGGTATGAAGAGATTCTAGAATTATTCCATACATACATGTGTGGATCATTTTTTATTTAAGCAAGGGGTGTGTACTCATACTTCATGACTTTTAACAATGATTTTTGTACATATAGATTTTTATATGTAATGAGGTATAAGATAGATTCATTTGAAAAAATTTAAGGAATATAAGAATGAAGTTGAGAACTAGTTAGGTAAGAAGATTAAGAAACTCCACTCAGACCATGGTGGTGAATATCTCAATCAAGACCTGATTTATTATTTATGAGTGTTTTTGATTTTATCTCAACTCAAACCTCCTTATATAGTTTAATGGAATAGTATAAGTGAAATATTGTCAGACATGGTAAGATCAATGATGAGTCATGCAAGTCTTACATTACCCTTTTGGGGAAATTCATTACAAACATCAAAATATATACACAACAAAGTACCAACTAAACCAATAAATGGTATTCCATATGAAATTTGGTGTGGAAAAAAATACATGTTATCAAAATTACATGTGTGGGGAAGTGAAGCATTTGTTAGGCCTATTTTGTTAATAAAATTTCACCATAAGGTATAAAGTGTACCTTAATTGGACACACCAAGGAAAAAAGGGGATATTATCTATTCCCTCCTCAGACAAAAAGGTTATAGTGGAGAGACATGCCATATTCCCTGAGAGGTAGAAAATATCTAAAAGAGATAATGGGAGTGAGATAGAAATTTATGAAGTCAAGGCTTAAGGAAAAATGAATTTGTACAGGAGCAGATTCTACAAAGACACATGGAAGGAGAAATAGTTCAAGAGACATAAGTGTTGTGTAGGAGTACAAGAGGGGTTAGAGGACTAGAATGTTATGATTTTCTTGTCACCAAGGATAGAGACTCATTATTAGTTGGTAATAATTACCCTATACCTTACAGATAAGAAGTAAGTGGAATATATTTTGACAAATGGAAAGAATAAATGAATTCAAAGACGGATTCCATGTACCGAAACAAAGTCTGGATTTTGGTAGACTCTCTATAATATGTCAATCCTAGCATTTGAAAATGGGTATTCAAGAAGAAACCAGAATTGAAAGGAAAAGTATGTACCTATAACATAAGAATAGATTGAAAAGGGTTTAAATAGTATCCTGGAATGGACTACGATGGAGCCTTTTCACCAGTTTCAATGCGGAAATCCAACATAATTCTACTTTACATTACAACCTTCCCTGATTATGACATCTAAAAAATGGATGTTAAAACAAACTTCTTTAATGGGAACCTTTTGGAAGATGTCTAAATGATATAACCATAAGGGTTTGTGACTCTAAAGGATGCTGACAAGGTATTCAAGTTACAATGATCCATTTATGGATTAAATAAATAATTTAGGTAATGGAACATTTGTTTTTATGAGGCCATATAAAAATTTGGATTCATAATGAATGAATATGAGCCATGTATCTATAAATGGTTTAGTGAGAGTGAGATAATTTCATTAAAAGTATATGTTGATTACATATTACTTATTATAAATGAAATAATAATATTACAGTCTATTAACGCATGGTTGAATAAACTATTCTCTATGAAGGACTTAGGTGAGGCATTATATATTCTTAGGATCAAGGTGGATCATGAAAGATCTAAGAGACTTCTCTGCTGAAGTCAAGGTACATATATTGACTAGATACTGAAGATATTTAGTATGGAATGATCCAAGACATGATTGTTTCCAATGTCACATGGAATTTAGTTTTCTAAGAAAATGTGTCTTTAGACACATAAAGAAATAAATAGAATGGAAAGGATTCTCTACATTCGAGAGATTTGTTCAGTCATATATGTTATGATATATACTAGGCTAGATGTTTCCTATGCATTGAGTGTGGTATAAAGATATCAAGATGATCCAGGTGATCACTATTGGATGGCAGTGAATATTATTCTTAAGTATCTAAGTCGTACTGAGGATATATTCCTTATCTATAGACTACATGAGGAACTAGTCATTAGAGGATATGCTGATGCTAGCTTCAAAGCATATCCAGATGACATGAAGTCACAAACGAGATATATCTTCACTTTGAATGGAGGTTCTATGAGATGGAAGAGCTCAAAGTTGGCTATAGTTTCAAATTACACTATGGAGTCCATGTATATTGTAGCTTTTTAGGTAGCTAAGGAAGCATTATTGATAAAAAACTTTGTCCAAGTTTTTAACATCATACCTAGAAGTAAATATCCAATCACACTATATTGGTATAATACTATAGTAGTGGCTATCCCAAAGGAGCCAAGGTCACATTAGAGAATGAATCATATATTTCAAAAGCATTATATATTGAGAGATATTTCTCAGAGAGGTGTGGTTGAAGTGAGTAGTATTTCCATGGAAGACAATTTTGTGGACCCCCTGACTAAATCCTTGACTTAATAGAATAATAATTATCATGTGAGTTCTATAAAACTAAAAGTCATAGGCAGTTAGATCTAGTCTAAGTAGGAGTTTGTTAGAGTTGGTTTCCTTGGATAAATTGATTATAATTTGATTACATGTATATTAAATGTATTGAATATTAATTAGAAATATCATTATAGACTGTTCATTATTCTACATGAATTTAACATAATAATGTCCTAGAGAATTTTTTTCATTGATATGGTCATATCAGTTCCATGCAATGATGAGAACCTTGAAGCAATATGAAAATATTCTTAATAAAGTTATATGATTGGATAACATACTATAATGGGACACATAGTATATAGACCAGCACTTGCAATTACTCGTAAGCAGATGAATATTCTTTTGATGAAAATTTCACTTAGTAATCACTAAGATGGGAGATTATGAGAACATACCTTCCAGTAGGATTTCCACATGTTTTGGCGTCTTTAGACATTCCTATCTCCAAGTGTGTGTAATGGTACATAGACTTTATTATTATCATTGGTCCATGTCACAACTCACACACTTAGATTTACTAAAAAAGATGGCATGCTATACTTTGGAAGGAAATAAGTTACATTAGGTGAGTCATTATTGACATGTCATTAATGGATATTTCAAAGAAAGAATTTTCCCTTCCATATTTATGGGAGTTGATATCTCATCTCTTTTATTAGAATATAACCATCACCTAAATTTCATGTCCATAGTGTATCTATGTGTTTATTTTAGATATTCAAAGAAATATGTGTTGAACATATTGGTTGATGAAACCATCATGTAAACATATTGATGGGATATCTTAAAAAGAGGATTATATCACATAGTGAGCATTCATATATGGTTGTTGATGTCGTGAAACTAAGTTTTTTATGATGGGTTTCTTGACACTTTTTTAGACAATAATCTTAGAATAAAGGAAATCCCACCTAATTCCATTGTGAAATTATCCTAGAGGTTCACAAACTAATTTTTTTATATTGATCTCAATTAAATTATATATGAATTTAATTAATGGAATTAATATTATTCTCAAGAGAGGGGAATATTTTAATTAATGTTATAATTATATCATAAGTTAAATTATTTTTTATTCATCGATATGTGAAAAAAAATATATATTTATTTTATTTAATATTTAATAAATATTTATTCTCTAGTGTGCGAATGAAATATTTATTTATGAATAAAAAATAACTATCCAGGTATTCAATAAATACCAAGGAGTTAAAATATTCCAAGACCTGGTATGATGATAAATAATTATTTATAATCTTGTAATTATTGTTTAAAAATTGCACAATATGGTTCATACAGAAAAAATAATAATAATAATATTATTTTGTGGCATGAAGTTTATTAATGGTTTTAATATTGTTTAAGGGATTACATGCAATTAAATAATTTTCTAACCTAAACCTAACCCCTATAAATAGCTATTATGGATATTATGTAGGTAATATAAACCAAGATATATTTTTTAGAAAATGAATTCACTTCCATCTCCTCCATCTCCATCTCTCTCAAGAATGAGATATGCTGGAGAAATTTCTCCAGGACCAGAGAACTAGTGACCAAGAATGAACAATAAAGGACAATCGATTCCCCATTCTAGCATCGAGAGATCATTTGGCATTGTTCAAATATAAAAGGATCATGTATGGATCACAAATACAATTATTTTATCCTAGGATCCTCACAGCACAATGAAGGCATTTTAAAATGGCCTTTCAGATGATCAACATTAACATAAAGAAAGAAATCTATGTCAAGGTAATTTATTTCTTCCAATTTAATTAAATTAATTATAAATTTTATTATCAAGATCCACTATTGGGGTTCATGTAAATTGAAATTAAAAGACATTTTAATTATAAAATCACCCATTACACGCTTCCATTGTTCCCATAACCTTCAACAACATACATAAATTATATTAATTGGAAATGGAAATTCCATCAGTAACTTTTTAATTGAAGTATCAATTGATATTTAATACATAGGTGAGAATGTGGGAAAGAAAGGAAACATCATGAATCCAATATTCACATTTGTATACTTTTCCACATAACGTCATTTCTCTATGATTCTTAATAATGATTCTTATTTGACTTTTATGATAACAATAGGTGTTATAGTACATCAAGACATCATCAATAATTACCACAAAGTAATTTTCATGATAAACCATGAATACTCTCTTCATCAGATCCCTAAAAATAAAAATTACATTAGTCTATACAAAGGGAATTACTGTAAATTAATAATTTTCATACCTCATTTGAAATTATTTCTATGGAATTACCTCCTTATTTACTCATATTTGATGATACCCAAATGAAGATGATTATTTTATTTTTTTCTCCTTTTATTTGATCGAACAAGTCATCAATTTGGGGAAAAGGATATATGTTACTTATATCAATGACATTGAATTTTCTATAATTAATGGACACCCATATACACCTACCTTTATTCTTAACAAAAATAATAGGGGCTCCCCATTATAAAACACTAGGGAATATAAATCCCCTTTGACACAAATCCTATAGTTTTTTCTTCAGTTCCACTAATTCTACATTGGTCATCCTTTAGGAAGTCCTAGATATAGGCTTCCAATCAGGGGATATATCAATAGAAAACTCAAATTTAAACTCAAATGGATGTTCTAAAAGTTATTCAAAAAACAAAACAATTCTTCCTTGAAAAATAGAAACATACTCTATTCTAAGGATATATTTCACATTCATAGGATACATAAACAATTCTTATCTTATAATTTCATCATGAAGATTAACTGGATGTGGATCTAGACATGATTTACATAATTTAGTCTCCCCTATGAAGACATGGAATTCAATATCTCAATCCCAAATCATAGTCTCTTTCTCTTGCAAATAAATTTTAAATTATAATTTGAAATCCAATCCATACCAAGGGTAACATCCTGTTACCTTAATTGGGTATATTTTTCCATTTCATTAAGTTTTCCCTTTGGTTAAATGTTTTTAGAGGTGTTTTTCCGGGTTTACTATAGGCTGTAGAGTAGGTACACATCGTGTACCTGAGGTATATGTTGTGTACTAGTTGCTGGATACAAGTCATGAAGGGGGAGATCAATCTGTGAACCGGTACACATCATGAATGGTGGGTACATGTCATGTAGGGTGGAAATTCCAATTTTTAACCCGAGGTGATGGGTTTTTTCAGTGTACCTTATCTAGCATGGACTACATGTCATGACCCTTAGGTAAATGTTGTGACCCACCCCACATCCAATTTTAATATGCACGTGCAGTTATTTTAATTCATTCCTTCCATCGGATCATCATTGCTCTCAACCCCAGAACCATTCCTAGAATATTTTTAGAGGTTCCCCTCCTTACAAATTGATCTGATCATCATTGGATTGTCATTTGGCTGGCGGTGTGATTCCCAGGTAAGTGTTCTCCCTCATTATTCAAGTTTCTATCTTTCTCTCATCTTGGGTTTTCAATGGATCATCTTGGGGATGATAGATCTATTCCATGAGGCGTTAGATGTCGATTCTAGGTTGGGTTTCAAGACCTCCTTCACCTTCATTCTAATTTATGGGTTCTGTTGCAAGTTTCATTCTTCAATAAATATATAGGTGTTTCCATCTTGATTTGGCCAAATTGGTTACCATTGTACTGCTTGATTTATTTCAACTACTAATTTAAATCTATTGCTTTAACTTCTTTTCAATTTATTTGATAAATCCCAATTCAAGTGAATTGGGAAATTTAAAAAAGGTTTTGGCATGGAAATTTTCAAAAACATAAATCCCATTTAATTTGGGGGGTTTTATGGAAATTTTAGGATTTAAATTATGGATTTTATAGAAATTTTTTCAATTAAAATTTTGAATTTAATTATGAAAATAAATTTTGAAAAAGGATGGATTTTGTTTTGAATGGATTTCAAACTCATGAAAATGGCTTAAAATGATTTGATAGAAACCCAGTGGTTTTATCTTGTAAAAAAGGATTTTTTTGAATAAAACCTAATTTTGGTTTTAAATGGAAAAAATTGGAATATTTGAAATAAAAGAATTAGATTTATTGTATTTTAGGTAGTCTTAAAATAAATATCCCATCATATAAGAGTACATGAAAGCCTAATATAGTTAGTGATTTATTTGGATACACTCTATGCTATGACAATGTTCTAAAAAAACCTATAGCGGGTCACATCACCAATGGGAGGGTGACGAGTCACCTCTAGCTAGTGTCAGGGGGTTGGGAGTGTACTCATTTTTTGGTGTTATATCAGAGAATGAAGAATCCTATAGCTGGTTAATACTATCGTACCTTTTGGAAGATGACTATGTTTCTCTCTTTTTTATTTATATTTGAGATATAAATGTATTTCAATGTTTTTTGAACTAATTTACATGCTTGATGAATTTATATAAATTGTTTTATATAAATGTTTTACTTAAATAATTGTTTTAGAAATATTCCATCTCTTTTAAAGTATATCACGTGCTTTAAAAGTATTTTCCATCATTTGAAAATGTATATAATGTTTTGTCTAAATATTCTTTTGAAATTGAAAACCAGTTTTTCCTTGAAAATTGTAAGAATTACCTTTGGTTAATCAATTGTTGGCATTCATTATGGAATACTTGGTGGTATCCTACTGGGCTTAGGATCACAACCTACTTTTTCCTTCCGGTGTTTGTAGACATTCTTCTTCTAGGTTCAAGAAAGGGGAAGGGATCTCTTGGAGGTGGGTTTAGCTATTGAACCATGCTCTTAGTGAGTTGTTTCCTTAGGTTCCTTGGGGGTGTTTTTCCCATTTTAGTGATTTGGGTTGTAGTACATTGGGATTTTATGCCTTGTTGTTCTCTAGTACTTTACTCCCAGTAGAGTTTTCTTTTGATATTCATACTATTTTGGTAACCTTTTTATTCATCTTTATTGTGGAAAAATAATTCCCACTTGTATGTTGTATAAATACAGGTGCTTGTCACTGAACCATGGGGATTATGAATTCCCTTCGGGTGATGTTAGGGCCGACTCAGTTATTGGGTTACCTGGGTAAACATGCATGTTTGTGAAAAAGTGGTATTAGCCGGAGGTTATTCAGATTCTGTCTTGAAGTCAATATGCATTTTTGATATCTTGCAGGGACTTAGGAGGTATTTGTGATTGAGTGTTTAACCATATCTCACTACAATGAACCTTATGTCGCTAGGTGTGGTTATGGAAAGTTGTCTTGTGGATTAGTTTGGTTTTTTCCCTATTGATATTTTGATAGATTGAAATCCAAATCTTGTTGTTAATTATGTAGAGAATAATTTATCTTGTTAATTAGTTTGAGAATTAATCTAATATATTACTTTTATATGCTAATGTTGTGTAGCATCATTCCTCTTAGAAGACATGTGAATTAGATTCAAGAAGATGCTACTACTGAACCTCAGCAAGAAAATTTTATTGTTGATCATAAGTTGGTTGAGGTGATTGTGCACACTATCCAAGCTCTAGGATATACCCCACATCCAATTACCGCTCAGGATCCAACTATGGATCCTTATGGGGATGTTCTTAGGAATCATTATCAGGAGTTCCTTCACTAGAATCCACCATTATTTAAGGGTTCCACTAACCCTCAATAAGATGAGGAATGATTGGGAAATATAGAACGTCTTTTTGAGTCCTTGAGGACACAAGAAGTGATCGAGCTGAAGTGTTCTAACTTCATGTTAGAGGGACTAAGCAGGAGATGGTGGGACATGATTATGAAGGTAGAGAAACATGAGGGATTAGGGTGTAAAGACTTAAAAGTTATTTTCACCAACTAGTTCTATCCAGAGTCAATGGTATTGGATAAGGCTATATAATTCTTCAAGATTTAGCAGGTTGACAAAATCATGACCAAGTATTCAAATATCTTTGCTGATTTGGTGCAATTTTCTCCTGAGATTGTATCTAATGAGAGGATGAAGGCTTGATGGTTTGATTTGGGATTTCAATTAGATATCTATTCTTAGTTCTTCTTGGAGAAGCTTCCCACTTATGATGTTGTGCTAGATAGGGTGATGATGGTTGATATGGAACTGGATGGGAAGTCAGGGTTGAAGGGAGTTCCTTTTTATCCTAGTGGCATTATTGGTTCCTTAAAAAGAAAATGGAAATGTGATGATTTTTGTGGAAATTCACAATGGTAGAGTCATTCCAGACTTCCTATAGATCCAGGAGGAAGTTCTTTGGTCTGCTATCAGTGTGGAAATCCAAGAAATTCTATGAGGGTTTTCACTAGGGAACCCAAGGATTGCAGTTACTAAGATGTTTAGGACACTTATAGAGGTTATACCACCAATTATCTACTCCTTGTAGTGGGATAGGATCATCAACTCCTCCTAAAAATATGGAGAAATCAAATAATTCTTATTCAAAAGGGTTCAATCCATAGGAATCTAGAATGAATCTTCTCCACACAGTGGAAGAGTCTCTGGAGGAAGCAGACACGGGTCCCACAACTGTGAGAGGTACCATTATCATTGCTTTATCATTAGTTACTGATTTATTTTATACCAGTGCATCTCACTCTTTTATTTCAACTCATATCGTAAATATGATTAATCTTCCTATGGATAAATTGTCTTGTGTAATGGATATTAATATAAACCTTGGTATGAAGAGATAGAAGGGTCTCCGTTGTAATACCCCAAGCTTTCACGATACACTTCTCTTTGAATAATACAGTAGTGTGTGTTGTACACAACTTCGAGTTCTAAACACACACCACAACTAATCAATGTAGACATTATGAATAGTAATACCCAGTTTTTAAAATTATAGAAATTTTATATTTCAAAATGGACTTCATTTTTGTATTCGTAATATTGAAATTATCCTAAGTTGAATTTTTTGTAATTTTCTGAGCACTTCCATTTTTTTATGAATAGTGAAAAATACTTAAAAACAACTTTTTTAATCAAAATAATTTATAGTGATAAATTATACTGAGTGGTTTTAAAGTATAATTATAATATATTTTTACCATTTTATCCAATGGTTGTCATTAGAATTAATTTCACTTTGAAATTGGACATAAACAATTGTCAATATTTTGATATATATTGTTTCTTAAAAACACGCTATTTGTTGTGACAGCAGGAATTAATTATGAAATTAATTAATGCTACTTATATGTTTGGAATTTTGTAAAATAGACATCATTTTTGAATTCGTAATATCAATTATATCTTAGGGTGAAATTTTTGCATTGTTATGAAAAACTTCAATTTTTGATGAATAGTGAAACCACTAAGTGGTAGTTAAAAAACTGATTTTTCATTTAAATGAAACATTACCACTTATGTGATTTTATTTTCAAAAATACGACATACATGGTTGTCATTAGGAAGTAAAATGTGGTTCAATGGGATTAAAATAAATTTTTTGTGAATAGTAACTTTTAAGTTTAATTAATCGCGATTAAAGGTAATTAGTAAAATTTAAGGTAAAAATGGTATTATAAAAATATGAAAATACCTTTACACTTGTCCTAACCCTATTGGATGAGTCCTGGCCGACCACGACAATCCATGGGTCAACTTGGGGACCCCATGGAGCCACTTTGGTAGGAAAATGACATAAATAACTTTTTATTTAATGTTAAAATAAAAAGGTCACAAACAAGAGTTGTTTTACTAAAACAATTTTTAAATGGGGTTATACAAATCATATTTTTGACTATAAATATTCATTAGAAATATAAAAAGATTTCCTACATCATGATATTTTTTTTATAATTTTTATACATTAAATAAATTAATTTATTTATGACACCATGATGATGCAGCGATTACCTCATTAATTAACGATTTAAATAAAATGAAAAGATAATGTAAAATCTAAGCATTACACTTGTCCAAAGCCTATTATATGAGAATATTTAGAACCCTTATCACCTTATCCTCTAATTATATAAGTGTGGGACCTTTAGAATCCGAAAAGCATTGTATAATAAAGTAACATTTTATTACTTTCCAAGAGTGCCCCTCCTCACCACTTATAAAAGGCCCCCACCACTACCACCTTACTCACACTTTCAAAGCCTTTTGGCTCGGCCAAACTCTGTCCAAATACTCTCCCAACTTCCCTCCCTTACTCCTAGAAGCCTCACATTGGGCAGAATTATTCCCAAGGAAGCCTTTGGCTCAAATCAAAAAGAGTTACCCAATTTTAAGGTAATGTCTTCTCTAATGTTGTTTTGTTTTATTTTGCTTCTCCAACACATTAAGCTCTTTTTATTCCTTTCTTTTGTAACAAAAAAAGTATCTAAAATATACTAGGATATTTTTATGATAATTATTTTTTTTACACTTACACATACCTTCATCTAATGGTTAAAGAACATACTATTTCTGTGGGTGGCGAAATACTGCCTCACGAAACGATGATTGTTCAATATTCTTTTAACACCTCTAATGGTGGCCATTTTGATGACACTATTTTCATATATGATATACATATTATGTTTATGTTTTCCTTATTCTTATTTATTTCTCATTTATGGCATACTTTATGATTTCCATTATGGGTAAATGCGATAATTTCATTTTAGGAAGTGCGGACTACCGCCTCCTCAAAGTGATTTGAATCGTTAATGCCATATGTGGGATGTATAAAGGATGGAGTAAATGGTATTATAAATTATATTATACTGGAATTATATTATACCTTTATATAATTATAACTTCAATCCATTAAATATGAAATGGAAATGAAAGTAGCGTTCATGCGTACGTACGACTTACCGTCTCCATGAACGGTGCATTTCATTTATTACCTCTAAATGTTATGTAATATTATAAATGAATGTATATACTGGATATATATTATGTATATGATATATACATCATGAATATAATTATGGATATAATGGATATTTTACCACATGAACAAAGTGTAATTATAAGAAGTTTATTTTTGACACAAGTTCCTAAGATCGACAAAACGACCGTTATAAACTTAAATAATTACATAATGTTCATGACATGGTAATAAGTGATATAAAAGGAATAATGAACATGAAAAAGGTTCTTAAGTAAATAGAAATTAACTCTAGTTTATTATTCAGGAGGTTAAAGAACGATCGAGTCAAGTCGGACACGAGGTAAGGGAACTTCTTAACCCAATTTCTATTCTTTGGGTTAATCTCCTACTTTCAAATTATATCGTGATATTATTATGTACTATCTTGTATTTGTACTTTATTTAGGTGTACTTATAGTAAATACACATAATAGATCTATTTTATTTTAAAAATTATCTTTGTAAGGACTTCGTCTCAATCTCCTTTCATTGAGGCATATTTGGTTTTATACACAACTTTCTTTTATACGGTGTATAAACCCCTTTGACTTTTATGTTTATTCAAAAGGTTTTATTTTATAATTATGTTATTTTTAAATGATTTCAAAAAAGATATATTTCTCTCAAATATATGAAAATCCAGTGCAAATGTATACGTATTTAACGCAAGCTTAAAAATGTTTTCAGAAAACCCGACTCTCGAGTGTGGTAGATAGGAAGGGATTGGGCGTGGACCCATCATGGCCTGTAATTAGTCGAGAAGTCTCTGAATTAGTTATTTTATTTTCAAAATCTTGCATAATGTTTTCAAAAAACCACTGGAGTATATTTGATAAATTTTAAACGTAAGTATCTTCTAAAAAAATTGCATCGGTAGGTCTCATGAGACAAACTAGTGTCTTGGCACGAGGCCTTGAAAAAATCTTATTTGTGGTCTTGGCACGAGGCCTTGGCTACGTGGTTATGATAGTCTGGCATTATGCATTCCATCATTATGAGAGTGGTTATTGATATTGCATGTGATTATTTGACCAGTAGAATATCCATGTGAATAAGTAAATGGAATTATTTAATTTTATTTTTTCCATATTATGATGAATTTCAAGTTTAAAAAGGCTTTTGTTTTAGTTATACATTGCCTTAAATGTTAATGTTTATTTATGAAAGCTTCCACAATATTGTTATCCTTACTGAGCATCTGAGCTCACCCCTTTCAATGTTTTAATATTTTCCAGGATGTGAAGAAGTATTTTATGAATGACCTGTAGGGGTAGTCAGAAGAGGATATGAGTGTGGACTATGGAGACTTTGTTATTGTAGTTTTTCACTTTATGATGTAATGTAACATTTATGAATGTATCTAGTGTTTCCAAGTCTACTAAACTAATCGGTCTTTCGAGACTTGATCTTTTGTGATCATGCCAATGTTACGAAGTAACGCACCGACTCTGGGCAGCTGGGGTCGGGGCGTTACAGTTGGTATCAGAGGCAGTTTAGTACTAACCTTGGAAGCTAGATTTAGATAAACTCTGATTAGAGCACATAGCCTAAAGATAGACTTTAAGGATTAGTATAGAAGAACTTCCTAGAATTTTGGTATTATAGAGATGTTGTGAGTTTTCTGACCAATACATCCCTGTCTGGATACGAGCAGGTAGAGGCGGCTCTGGCACAGATGTACCTAGGGGTAAAACTTGAAAACACCGCTTTGAGCTAGACTCGAACGGGAAATAGTGCACGACAATGGGCCTTGCTGCACTCTTGGTTACGACACTCCCGGGGGATATGCTTAGGATAATTCTCGTTTTCTTTACAAACCACTATGAAGGGTTATGAGTATATACTTACTCAAAGAAAACATTTTTATGGATTATATCCATAAATAGTTCAATTTATGTTAAGTATTTTACAAGTATGGAATTATGTATTTTGATTCATAAACTAATCTAGTTTATGCCATTGTTTAGAAATGGTTCCTAGTGGAAGGAATGGAAACCGTATCAATGCACGCACTTCGTGTAGGGATTGCCCTCCTGCTCAAGATAATTATTGTGGATCTGGAGATACAACTGGTGCTGATCAACTTATTACCATACTGGGACAACTCACTCATGTTATGAATAATAACCTTACTCATATGGAGCACCCTGATCCGCAACGTGGAGGATCAATGTTAGACCGCTTCATGAGGCAACAACCACCAACATTTAATGGGGGTACAAATCCATTAGTAGATGAGAAATGGATAAACTCCTTAGAAAAAATATTCCATGCCTTGGGGAGTAGCGAAAGGGAGAAGGTTGTCATGGAAGTCTACCGCCTCACTGGAGATGCTGATCAATGGTGGTCATTGATTCAAAATAAAAAGGATGATAATGAAGTATCGAATATGGAATAGAGGGAGTTCAAAGAGCTTTTCTTAGAAAAGTACTTTCCCCGTGACCATCGAACAGAAATGGAAAGGCAATTTCTGAGTCTGAGGCAGAAGGAGGATGAGAATGTCGCAAAGTATGAGTATAACTTTACACGGTTAGCGAGGCATGCATCAAATTATATATGTAACCCAAGAAGTAAGATTGATCGTTTCTTTGATGGGTTAAAACCGTTTCTCCATTGAGCCTTAGTCTCACAATCCTTCTCTTCATACGAAGATATTTTCTCATGTGCTATCAAGACAGAAAAGGAATTCTCTAAATCTTATGACAATAAAGTAAAGCAAGAGAAGAAGAGAATGGTGGAACAAAAGACAGATAAAGGGAAAAAGGGAAAGAAGGATTTTCCATTATGCGATAATTGTGGGAAGAATCACCCTAGTACTTGCTTAAAAGGAATGGGAGTTTGTTATAAATGTGGGGAAAAAGGTCACCAGGAGCGTGATTGCAAGGGAAAGAAAGAGGATATCAATGTTGAATGCTACAATTGTAGGGAAATGGGGCATTATGAAAATGAATGTCCTAAGCATCAGGGAAACATACCTCAGAAAAGGCCAAGGGATCAAGGACAATCTTATGCTGTTACTATAGTTGAAGTGGAATAATTAATGTATTGGTGCTTTTGGACTCAAGGATTATATTCTGGTTATAATAATAATGTGATATATATAAGGATTTTACTTCAGTACTTGTTTTTTTTCATTAAGGTTTTAATATGATGAAGGAAATCATATTTTTAGTATGTGACAATAAGAGAAACTTTACTTTGTTTAGGGAATATAATGTTACAATTGATTTTGGAATTTAAGGACCCTTTAGAGAAAGTATGGACATAGGTATTTTGGAAAACTATATAGGTTAGAATGGATTAAGTTGAACCTTGGATAGTATTATTTAAGGTTAAAAAATTTCTGAAGATTATTTTTCGAATACTATAGTTTTAGGAAAAGGACAACCTGCAGGGTGGGGCATAACCCATCGCGTCGGACAAAGCTGCAGGAATCGAACCCACAACCATAGTGCGACAGGCCTTTATTACCTACCACTAGCCTACAAGAAGTACCTGGTTATTACAAAATAGTTTTCCTAATTTAAATGGTCTGTGTTAATATTTTGAACTTTGTACGATTAGGATAAATATAATATTTTTGAAAATATATTACCTTTTGGAGTGAAAGATGGTTCGTGGTAAAAATTTATTAAAGAATGAAAGCCTACATGACAAGTAAGTATATTTTCTTATGTTCTTATTAAATCTATTAAATAAATTCCTCAACTTTATGAAAGGCAACTTAAAACAAAAATGTTGTCGGTTAACTTTTCCAACTGGGGATTCAATGACCGTTTAACCAATCACAAGTTTGTGATTTTCTTATGGTTAACTTTCTCCTAATATTGTTTTCTACAACTCTCCATCAGACCTTGTTGGTTTGTTTCTCCTCCATATCCATATTTTCATAGAATCCTATTATGGGCTATCTTGGGTGACCTTTGTACTTCTCTTTCTTTCTTTTAATGTTATATTCTTATTAACCCTATTTCTGATGTGGGTTTTCCACAAATGTATTTTCTATTTTCAACCTTTTATTTTCGAAGAACATTTTCAAATTGCGAGGACACAATTTATTGAAGGAGGGGAGAATGTAACACCCCAAGCTTTCACGATACACTTCTCTTTGAATAATACAGCAATGTGTGTTGTACGCAACTTTAAGTTCTAAACACACACCACAACTAATCAATGTAGACATTATGAATAGTAATACCCACCTTTTAAAATTATAGAAATTTTATATTTCAAAATGGACTTCATTTTTGTATTCGTAATATTGAAATTATCCTAAGTTGAATTTTTTGTAATTTTCTGAGCACTTCCATTTTTTTATGAATAGTGAAAAATACATAAAAACAACTTTTTTAATCAAAATAATTTATAGTGATAAATTATACTGAGTGGTTTTAAATTATAATTAGAATATATTTTTACCATTTTATCCAATGGTTTTCATTATAATTAATCTCACTTTGAAATTGGACATAAACAATTGTCAATCTTTTGATATATATTGTTTCTTAAAAACACGCTATTTGTTGTGACAACGAGAATTAAATATGAAATTAATTAATGAAACTTATATGTTTGGAATTTTGTAAAATAGACATCATTTTTGAATTTGGAATATCAATTATATCTTAGGGTGAAATTTTGGCATTGTTATGAAAAACTTCAATTTTTGATGAATAGTGAAACCACTAAGTGGTAGTTAAAAAACTGATTTTTCGTTTAAATGAAACATTAACACTTCTGTGATTTGATTTTCAAAAATAAGACATACATGGTTGTCATTAGGAATTAAAATGTGGTTCAATGGGATTAAAATAAATTTTTGGTGAATAGTAACTTTTAAGTTTAATTAATCGCGATTAAAGGTAATTAGTGAAATTTAAGGTAAAAATGGTATTATAAAAATATGAAAATACCTTTACACTTGTCCTACCCCTATTGGATGAGTAATGGAAGACCAAGAAAATACATGGGTCAACTTGGGGACCCCATAGAGCCACTTTGGTAGGAAAATTACATAAATAACTTTTTATTTAATGTTAAAATAAAAAGGTCACAAACAAGAGTTGTTTTACTAAAACAATTTTTAAATGGGGTTATACAAATCATATTTTTGACTATAAATATTCATTAGAAAGATCAAAAGATTTACTACATCATGATATTTTTTTCTATAATTTTTATACATTAATTAAATAAATTTATTTATGACACCATGATGATGCAGCGATTACCTCATTAATTAACTATTTAAATAAAATGAAAAGATAATGTAAAATATAAGCATTACACTTGTCCAAAGCCTATTGGATGAGAATATTTAGAACCCTTATCACCTTATCCTTGAATTATATAAGTGTGAGACCTTTAGAATCCGAAAATCATTGTATAATAAAGTAACATTTAATACTTTCCAAGAGTGCCCCTCCTCTCCACTTATAAAAGGCCCCCACCACTACCACCTTACTCACACTTTCAAAGCCTTTTGGATCGTCCAACATCTGCTAAAATACTCTCCCAACTTCTCTCCATTACTCCTATAAGCCTCACTTTGGGAAGAATTCTTCCCAAGGAAGCCTTTGGCTCAAATCAAAAAGAGTTACCCAATTTTAAGGTAATGTCTTCTCTAATGTTGTTTTGTTTTATTTTGCTTCTACAACCCATTAAGATCTTTTTATTACTTTATTTTGTAACAACACCAGTATCTAAAATATACTAGGATGTTTTGATGATAATTATTTGGTTTAAACTTACACACACCTTCATCTAATGGTTAAAGAATATACTGTTTCTGTGGGTGGCGAAATACTGTCTCACGAAACGATGATTGTTCAATATTCTTTTAACACATATAATGGTGGCCATTTTGATGACACTATTTTCATATATGATATAAATATTATGTTTATGTTTTCCTTATGCTTCTGTATTTATCATTTATGGCATAATTTATGATTTCCATTATGGGTAAAGGCGATAATTTCATTTTAGGAAGTGCGGACTACCGCCCCCTCAAAGTGATTTGAATCGTTAATGCCATATGTGGGATGTATAAAGGATGGAGTAAATGGAATTATACATTATATTATAATGGAATTATATTATACCTTTATATAATTATAACTTCATTCCATTAAATATGAAATGGAAATGAAAGTAGCGTTCATGCATACGTACGACTTACCGTCTCCATGAACGGTGCATTTCATTTCTTACCTCTAAATGTTATGTAATATTATAAATGAATGTATATACTGGATATATATTATGTATATGATATATACATCATGAATATAATTATGGATATAATTTATATTTTACCACATGAACAAAGTGTAATTATAAGAAGTTTTTTTTGACACAAGTACCTAAGATCGACAAAACGACCGTTATAAAATTAAATAATTACATAATGTTCATGACATGGTAATAAGTGATATAAAAGGAATAATGAACATGAAAAAGGTTCTTAAGTAAATAGAAATTAACTCTAGTTTATTATTTAGGAGGTTAAAGAACGATTGAGTCAAGTCGGACACGAGGTAAGGGAACTTCTTAACCCAATTTCTATTCTTTGGGTTAATCTCCTACTTTCAAATTATATCATGATATTATTATGTACTATCTTGTATTTGTAATTTCTTTAGGTGTACTTATAGTAAATACACATAATAGATCTATTTTATTTTAAAAATTATCTTTGTAAGGACTTCGTCTCAATCTCCTTTCATTGAGGCATATTTGGTTTTATACACAACTTTCTTTTATACGGTGTATAAACCCCTTTGACTTTTATGTTTATTCAAAAGGTTTTATTTTATAATTATGTGATTTTTAAATGATTTCAAAAAAGAGATATTTCTCTCAAATATATGAAAATCCAGTGCAAATGTATACGTATTTAACGCAAGCTTAAAAATGTTTTCAGAAAACCTGACTCTCGAGTGTGGTAGATATGAAGGGATTGGGCGTGGAACCATCATGGCCTGTAATTAGTTGAGCAGTCTCTGAATTAGTTATTTTTTTTTTCAAAAGCTTGCATAATGTTTTCAAAAAACAACTGGAGTATATTTTAGAAACTTTAAACATAAGTATCTTCTAAAAAAATTGCATCGGTAGGTCTCATAAGACAAACTAGTGTCTTGGCACGAGGCCTTGACAAAATCTTATTTGTGGTCTTGGCACGAGGCCTTGGCTACGTGGTTATGATAGTCTTGAATTATTCATTCCATCATTATGAGAGTGGTTATTGATATTGCATGTGATTATTCGACCAGTAGAATATCCATGTGAATAAGTAAATGGAATTATTTAATTTTATTTTTTCCATATTATGCTGAAGTTCAAGTTTAAAAAGGATTTTGTTTTAGTTATACATTGACTTAAATGTTAATGTTTATTTATGAAAGCTTCCACAATATTTTTATCCTTACTGAGCATCTGAACTCACCCCTTTCAATGTTTTAATATTTTCCAGGATGTGAAGAAGTATTTTATGAATGACCTGCAGGGATAGTCAGAAGAGGATATGAGTGTGGACTATGGAGACTTTGTTATTGTAGTTTTCACTTTATGATGTAATGTAACATTTATGAATGTATCTAGTGTTTCCAAGGATACTAAACTAATCGGTCTTTCGAGACTTGATCTTTTGTGATCATGCCAATGTTACGAAGTAACGCACCGACTATGGGCAGCTGGGGTCGGGGCGTTACATCCGTAGTCCTGCTTGTGTCTTCTCTCTACCAGATGCTAAGCTATCTTGGTGATTCTTGGTTATTGATATGAAATATCTTAATGTAATATTCAGGATTGATTGGATCATTTCCAACAAAGACTGAATTGATTGTTATCATTGACGGGTCTAATTTACTACACCCAGTGGTGTGCCTCCTGTCTTTCAAGGAGAATGGGACCCAAGGTCGAGTAGAGATAGACTTTCTTATCCAAAGTTGGGGAAAGTGAGATCAATTTTTTATTTTTATCTAGAGTGAGATTCAATGGGTGGTGATCTTCCTCCAGTCATTGTTGAGTTTTCTGATGTTTTTCTTACAGATTTCTCTGGTCTGCTACAGGTTGGATAGGTTGAGTTTTCTATCAACTTATGCCCTAAAACTCAACCGGTATCTATTCACTCTTACTGAATGGATCTAGCTGAACTAAAATAGCTGAATTCCCAACTGGATGATCTTATTGAGGAATACTTTATCTGCCCAAGTGTGTCACCTTGGGAAGCACTATTGGAAAATGATCCTATACCCATGGTTCAAAACTGTGGGTATAGACCCCAAAATCGTGGGTATAGGCTATACCCACAGTTTGGGGAACCGTGGTTGTTGGTGGTGTTTGTAGGACCCTGGGACACCCTGAGAGGGGAGGGGTGAATCAGGGTGGCAACTTTTTCTTCTTTTAGTTGTGGATCTTGTTCCCACGTTGGTAGGAACTACTTAAACCTGTATGATGGATATGATCAGCAATTAAACATTCACATGCAGAGAGATGACACAACTATTTTTACTTGGTTCACCACTAAGGGCTACGTCCAAGGATCATACGCCGGCAGGTTGTCGGTCGTACCTAAATCCACTATGCTTCACTAGCTATAGATTACAAAGGTTGGGGTACAATCACTCTGTCCCAGGCTCACTGCCTTTACAATTTTTCAGGGATAGCTCACTGCGTCCCTCGGGTCACTCCCGTTGACTCCCCCTGGCTCACTGCCGTTGGTGAAGTCCCACTCAGTTTATAGAAGTGATGGTCTCTTCAATAAATGTGCATTGATGTTCTTTGTCTCCTGTTCAACATGAGACTTTTCTTGCATCAGGGTTCAGAGTTGATGCTCTTTATAGTTCAATCTTTCTTCTTTAGTGCAATAACTGAATGCACTAGATCCCCTTGTCTTTGTTTGCCTGAATCACAATCACTTATGTGATTGCTCAATAAATGATGTTCAGCTTACTCGACATTCATCAGAATCAATTCACCATGTATGCATGAGATCATGCATGTATCATTTAGATTTCTTCTTTAATCTCGCTTTGCACCGAAAGTATCAGGCAATATTTAGCTCTTGTGCAGCTCCAGAAAGGCGGGCGTGCTTCAACAATATTTGGCTCTCCTCTTCATGCCCAGCGCGCAAGTCTCCATCTGGCGTGCAAGTCTTAGGTGCGCAAGTATAACCTGGCGCGCAAGTGTCTCCAAAGCACCTGCGCGACTCTGCCTTCTTGAACTTCAAACCTGCGCGACTCACTTCCTTCCTTGCCCAAATCACCTGGGGAGCTCAACCATCAGTCGGCGCGCAACCTCTACTTGCACGACCCAACTACCACTTGCGCGGTTCAACCACCTGCGCGACGAGAGCTCGAACAATCTCAAAGTATTGAGCTCTATACGAAATGAGGAGGGGTGGTCCAGTATTTATAGGCAAACTGGACCCCATGCGCGGCGGCGCGCAAGTCATCCATCGTCGCGCAAGTCTCGGCCCCTGCTAGGCACTTGCGCGATCAACATCCAAACTTGCACGAACATCTTGCCTTTGCCAAATTTGGATCTTCTGATCTTGAAAAACTATAGGCGCACAAGTTATAATGCATTCAAGGTGTCGTCGCCCAAGTCTCTTCCTGACACATAATTCACCTGCGCGACCTCACCAAAACTTGCGCGACCCCTATCCCTTTGCCATATTTTGATGCTCTGATCTTCAAAAACATATGGCGCACAAGTTTCCTATCCTCCAAGAGTATGGCGTTCATGTCCCTTTGCCAATATCACTCTTCTTCATTTTTTGATTTTGAGGCCCTGAAATTTGGCAAACACTGGAAAACGGTGCCACCTTGTATCTGCTCTTTTTGTACCGCCTCCAGATCATCCATTCCTCTGTCGATGTTCTTGAATCAAACATAGATCATTGACCACAACTCTTGAACTCAACATGTCACCATGGAGTCTCATTTGTCAACAAATTTGTATGTCGTTTGTTTGCTTTGTCGACAAGCACGATCACCTCAACAACACTTCTTCTTGGTGATCTGTATCCTTAAGCAACTCTTTTGCTTTTATCACAAACTCCACTATTGTGATATGTACTCTTTGAAGGAACAACTTTAGTACCATAATCTTCTATGACAATGTGATGTGCATGGCCATTTCATAAGTCAACTCATTGGCACATTTCCTCCTTCATCAACCGTCATGATCAACTTCATGCAAACCATGTGATTCAATCCGTCAAGGAAGTCTCTAGCATGGTTCTCACGCAATCATGAGTAATTGAATGGTCTTCATCAAAACCCATTGTTGTAAACAATGTATCACCTTTGACACATGTTCTTTGAACTTACGATCAACACAACAATCGTCTGAATCACTACTCCTGTACTTCATCGGAGTACTTCATGATCTCCTTCATTGTGAGCTTCCATTCCTCCATTTTATTGGAGTACTTCTTGATCTCTTTCATTTTGATATTCCATTGAAAACTATTGACAACAAATACAAACCTATACACAAAGTGGTTCCAACAATCTCCCCCTTTGTATTTTTTTTGTCAATACCTTATACATCTTCTGAAATGAATTTGTCAATGTCAAAATGAGAATATTCTATTCATGAACTTTTCTTTTCAAACGTTCATTTCACTTTCTCTCCCCCTTATTGACAAGAAATACAAAGCACATGGTAGGGAGGGTATCAATCCACACTTAAGCAATGTTTCATTAATCATTTCACTCTAATTCTACTTGACCAATGCTCGATGTAGAAAACAAGAGGATTTGATTAAGTCAACAAGGCTGTCCATTATCCACAGAACATGATACCAACATGAGATGATAACTCATGTATATTGTCTTCAAGGGTTTACCACTTTAATTCCAGGTAGAAGAAGATCAAATATGATAGGGAATAATCAACCTGAAACTCCTTCTCCATTGGTGTGATCTTCAAGAAATTCACAGAGTAACTGCTTTTGAGTCCAGCTGAAGTTGATATTGATTGAAACAGTGATTATGGAAGCTTCTTCATTCTTCTCCCCCTCAAGGGAAACACTCCTCATCATCTTTATCAAGAGTGATCCTTCATCATCATAATCTTTGAATATCAATTGAATAATCTAATAAGGATGGAAACTTATTTAGCTTGGCTATCAAGAGTTGACAACATTCACTACTTCTCAGGTTCGCCCCCTGAGAGCATGCTTCACCTTCAATTCCCTGCATTATTAGCACAAATACAATACACAAATGATTACGGGAATAAGGTGGTTCCTTCTTGATTCATCAAGAAGACTTTCTTGGTTGAGGTTCTTTTCTCAACCAAGTTCCTCTGTTCACTACAGTCTTCATGCCTGCACATTTGAACATATGTTCTGACATCTGTCGGTGTGGCATGACTATGTTCACATTCTCTTCTGCTATGTGTGGAGAATTGTTCTGCTTAACAACCATCATGAATGATACATTCTTACTCCTCTTAAGGACTGCTTCTTGCTCTGGTATTAAGGTTAGGCAACCTTTTGCAATGTGACCATATTTCTTGCATCTCTCACACAGAACTTCTTTGACACGTGTGTTTCTCTTTGTTTGCAAACTCTCCTTCACTGTGTCTTCATCATGTGAAAGTTTTCTTTTCCTTTGTCACCAGCCTTGGACTTCTTATCTTCAAGTTTCCTTATTCTTTTCAAATCTTCTGGCCAGATGACCAATATGTCATTTGGAACTTTTTCAGCTGGTTTAGGTCTTCCACATGGGTTCATCCGAGATTCATCCCACTTAGTGTTTCTTTTGGATGAATGACCCTTCAATTTCATGGATCTAAAATCATGGGTCTTCTCAGCTTCCCTACTTGAGATCTTCTTGGGGAAATGTGTGTTCCCAACATTCTTCTGATTTCTCCCCAAGGTAGCTGCTTCATTCTTTGACAGCATCAGAGGTCTTCTTTTCTTTTCAACAGTGAAAGCATGTTGATATGGAAATGTGCCTGCATTGTGACCATTTCCGTTGCATACATCACAGATGTTATCAATAATTCCAAATCTGTTTGCAGTAAACAGATGCTTCTAGACCTGCTGATGTTGCTTCTTTTTCTCTGGCTTCCTTATCTTTGATATAGGCATTCTCTGTGCTTTTCCATGTAAGGGATTATAAAGACAATCCAGTTCACAGTGCCCAAATCTGTTGCAGCACCAACATTGACCCACAAATCTTTTCTTCTTTGTGTCTTCTGTATTAAGTTGTTGGGACATCTGCTTAATCTTTTGTGCTCTATTTGAGGAACCCACTTCCTCCTTTTTCTTCCCATCCACCCTAGCCATGGTGGTAGGTTTCTTCTTCTCACCTTTCCTCATCCATACTTGTTTAGAACTTTTCTTACCACCTGCACTAATTGTAGGAGTGTATTTAGAAATATGGGTACAAGATGGTTTGGACAGTACCTTCACTTTCTTAGTTGCTTGTGATAGATCAAAGAGTGAAGTCATGATCTTCTTATCACATTTTGGAGGTCTTTTGACAATATAATCCTCCAGTGAGCATTGAGTACCAGCATCAAATGATTCTTGATGTGGATAATCAAGAGTTGTCATAATCTTCTTATCACATGTTGGAGGCATTTCAGCTTTAGACTCCTCCAACGAACATTGAGTGCAAGCATCACTCATTTCATTCTTTTGTGAAGTCTCAATATGCATGTTCTCAATCTTGGTCAACTGATCTTCCAATCTTTGACCCACAATATTGAGGATGATCTTCTGATCTTAAATCGTGATCATCTTCTCTTCACAAGTCTTCTTCAACCTTTCAACCTCATCTTCATGCATCTTAACTTTGTTTTGTAACAAAGAGTCAAGTTCCCTGAATTTAATGGAAGTTTCTTCCAAAAAAAAATTCTTGACTTCATTGCTCTTCTTTAGCTCAGCTTCAAGTGCATGGATCCTTTCTTTTAAAGTCTTATTGACATCCTCTTCGTCTTCAAAGACTTTCACCTATTTGATGAGATTCATACTTTCCATAACTTTTCTTTCCAACCCCTTTTCCATATTTTCAGCTTCCCTTTCTAATCGATTGATCTCAACCTGCATAGATTGGAATAGGCTACAAATAATAGCAACCCTTTCTTCTGGAATATTATGCAGATATGTTCTGAGTTTTTCCTGAAAGCTTGAATTAGGGGTATCATCCTCTCCTCTGGATGAGTTCTGAGCCACCTTCTTGATACATTCCAAGCCTAATGTTTCTTCATTATTGGAATGGCATGGAGAACAAGACACTGCATATTCTTTGGATGTGGGGGACTTCTTCATAATCTTCTTCTCTTTCTTTTTCCAATTTGTCAAAGTCTTGGTGGATATAGATTTCTTCTCAGAAATGACTGCGTCATTATCAAGACTACTCTTCATTTTTGACTCTAGGAAAGAAACTCAAATCCTCTTCTCAACAGAATTACTGGAGAATATCCAACATATGTTAACCTCCCTTTGATACCACTTGTAGGACCCCGGGACACCCTGAGAGGGGAGGGGTGAATCAGGGTGGAAACTTTTTCTTCTTTTAGTTGTGGATCTTGTTCCCACGTTGGTAGGAACTACTTAAACCTGTATGATGGATATGATCAGCAATTAAACATTCACATGTAGAGAGATGACACAGATATTTTTACTTGGTTCACCACTAAGGGCTACGTCCAAGGAGCATACGCCGGCAGGTTGTCGGTCGTACCTAAATCCACTATGCTTCACTAGCTGTAGATTACAAAGGTTCGGGTACAGTCACTCTATCCCAGGCTCACTGCCTTTACAATTTTTCAGGGATAGCTCACTGTGTCCCTCGGGTCACTCCCGTTGACTCCCCCTGGCTCACTGCCGTTGGTGAAGTCCCACTCAGTTTATAGATGTGAAGGTCTCTTCAATAAATGTACATTGATGTTCTTTGTCTCCTGTTCAGCATGGGAATTTTCTTGCATCAGGGTTCAGAGTTGATGCTCTTTATAGTTCAATCTTTCTTCTTTAGTGCAATGACAGAATGCACTAGATCCCCTTGTCTTCGTTTGCCTGAATCACAATAACTTATGTGATTTATCAATAAATGATGTTCAGCTTACTCAGCATTCGTCAGAATCAATTCACCATGTATGCATGAGATCATGCATGTATCATTTAGATTTCTTCTTCAATCTCGCTTTGCACCGAAAGTATCAGGCAATATTTAGCTCTTGTGCAGCTCCAGAAAGGTGGGCGTGCTTCAACAATATTGGGCTCTCCTCTTCATGCCCAGCGTGCAAGTATCCATCTGGCGCGCAAGTCTTAGGCATGCAAGTATAACCTGGCGCGCAAGTGTCTCCAAAGCACCTGCACGACTCTTCCTTCTTGAACTTCAAACTTGCGCGACTCACTTCCTTCCTTGCCCAAATCACCTGGGGCGCTCAACCATCAGTCGGCGCGCAACCTCTACTTGTGTGACCCAACTACCACTTGCGTGGTTCAACCACCTGCACGATGAGAGATCGAAAAATCTCAAAGTCTTGATCTCTGTACTAAATGAGGAGGGGTGGTCCAGTATTTATAGGCAAACTGGACCCCCTGCGCGGCGACGCGCAAGTCATCCATCGTCGCGCAAGTCTCAGCCCCTGCTAGGCACTTGTGCGATCAACATCCAAACTTGTGCGAACATCTTGCCTTTGCCAAATTTGGATCTTCTGATCTCGAAAAACTATAGGCGCGCAAGTTATAATGCATTCAAGGCGTCGACGCGCAAGTCTCTTCCCGGCACATAATTCACCTGCGCGACCTCACCAAAACTTGCGTGACCCCTATCCCTTTGCTATATTTTGATGCTCTGATCTTCAGAAACATATGGTGCGCAAGTTTCCTATCCTCCAAGATTATGGCATGCATGTCCCTTTTCCAAAATCACTCTTCTTCATTTGTTGATTTTGAGGCCCTGAAATTTGGCAAACACTAGAAAACAGTGCCACCTTGTATCTGCTCTTTTTGTACCGCCTCCAGATCATCCATTCCTCTGTCGATGTTCTTGAATCAAACATAGATCATTGACCACAACTCTTGAACTCGACATGTCACCATGGAGTCTCATTTGTCAACAAATTTGTATGTCGTTTGTTTTCTTTTTCGACAAGCACGATCACCTCAACAACACTTCTTCTTGGTGATCTGTATCCTTAAGAAACTCTTTTGCTTTTATCAAAAACTCCACTATTGTGATATGTACTCTTTGAAGGAACAACTTTAGTACCATCATCTTCTTTGACAATGTGATGTTCATGGTCATTTCATAAGTCAACTCATTGGCACATTTCCTCCTTCATCAACCGTCATGATCAACTTCATGCAAACCATGTGATTCAATCTGTCAAGTAAGTCTCTAGCATGGTTCTCACGCAATCATGAGTAATTGCATGGTCTTCATCAAAACCCATTGTTGTAAACAATGTATCACCTTTGAAACATGTTCTTTGAACTTACGATCAGCACAAAAATCGTCTGAATCACCACTCCTCTACTTAATCGGAGTACTTCATGATATCCTTCATTGTGAGCTTCCATTCCTCCATTTTATTGGAGTACTTCTTGATCTCTTTCATTTTGATATTCCATTGACAACTATTGACAAAAAATACAAACCTATACACAAAGTGGTTCCAACAGCGTTGGTATAGGTCCATGACCTATACCCACAGTTTGAAAAAACCGTGGGTATAGGTTTTTCCATATTGTCATAACTCTATACCCATGGTTTGGAAACCGTGGGTATAACATATTTTACAAAATAGCGGCCCGTGGGATTCGATCTCGCGACCACTTCTCCAATCACGAGTGGCCTTACCACTACCCCATCACCGAATATATGTATGTATATATATATTTTATTAAATATATTTATTTAAACCTTGAGTATAGATGAATAAACCGTGGGTATAGAACTCCCACCAATTTTATGCGGAAAAAATAAATTTCTCACGCACACATGGGAAACCTATACCCACGGTTTGTGAAAACCATGGGTATATGTTTTTTTATCTGATGACTATACCCACGGTTTTGGGGAAAACCATGGGTATAGGTCACCCTATCCCCACATTTTTGGGCAAACCATGGGTATAGAAATTTTTTGATACCCTATACCCACGGTTTGGAGAAAACCGTGGGTATAGGTTAGCCTAGGACTATAGTTTGGGGAAACCATGGGCATAGGCTATTAAAAAATTCCTATACCCACGGTTTTCCCAAAACCATGGGGATAGGGTGACCTATACCCACTATTTTACCCAAAACTGTGGGTATAGGTCCATTTTCCAGTAGTGAAGCACCGGTTCTCTTCGCTAATAAGGATGATGATTCTCTTCACCTATGTGTCAATTATCAAAATCTCAATCAAGTTATGATAAAGAAAAAATATCCATTACCACAAATTGGAAATCTGTTTGATCGGCTAAAAGTGGAAAATTGGTTTTTGAAGATTGACCTTTGACCAGGTTACCATTAGTTGAGGATAAAAGGACCCAACATTTCGAAAACCACCTTTCAGAGCAGGTATAGCCACTATGGGTACCTTGTTATTCCCTTTGGTCTGACCAATGATCATGAAATTTTCATGGACTTAATAAAAAAGATCTTCCATGAGTATCTGGATACCTTTATGGTAGTCTTTCCAGATGAAATTTTTGTCTACTCCAATTCCAAGGAGGATTATGTTCAACATCTGATAATAGTTTTGAGTCTACTGAGAAATCACTACCTTTATTATATGATTTCAAAGTGTGATTTATAGATTCAGGAAGTGAAATTATTGGGACACATGGTTTCTGTATAGGGTGTATACTTTGATCCCGAGAAGTTGAAGGTTGTTATGACTTAGGAGTAACCGTAAAATGTCATTAAGACCTGGAGGTTCTTATGATTATCCAGATATTACCGTAGGTTCATGAAAGACTTCTTGAAGCTAGCTTCTCTGATGAATTCTCTAACTTGGAAGGGGTTAAAGTTTGTATGGGATGATAAATGTAAAAGTTATTTTGTTGAGATGAAATGTCTATTTACTACAACATTGGTTTTGACTCTTCCAGAATCCAGGTAGGGCTATGTAGTATTTTGTGATGCATCAGGTTCAGTCTTGGGTTGCGTTCTTATGTAGGGTGATCATGTAGTTGCTTATGGATCTCGTTAGCTTAGGGAACATGAGAATAATTATCCTACCCATGACTTGGAACATGCAGCAGTGATGCACATGCTTAAGAGTTGGAGGCACTACCTTTTTAGAGAAAGGTTTATAGTGTATTCATACCACAGAAGCATGGGTTATATCTTCTCTGAAAAATATTTGAATCTTCAGAAGATGCATTGGGTGGAATACCTATAGTTTATTGACATTGACATTGCCTATACCCCAAGGAGAGGGAATTTCTTTATAGATGCGTTGAGAAGGAAACTTCCAACCTAGGTAGTGAAAGAATCTTCAGAAGAGTGGAATTTGATGGCTCTCTTTTCACAATTGAATATTGGAGTTTAGGAGGAAGGGGATGAGATTTCCTTGGCCAGTATTCAATTGATATCTATTCTTATAAAGATTATTCTCTAGGATCATGAGATTTATGATGAGTTATATAACATTAGAGACACTCTTTATAGTGGGGAGATAGTTTCTTAGTGGTTGATCTCCAAAGAGGGTGTTCTATGCTATCAGAGTCACTTTGCTGTGCTGTTAGTGGTAAGGAAGGTAGTGGTGGGAGATTTCCATAACTCCCAGTGGGATATGTTCCTAGGAACAAATAAGATGTTCTATGAAATGTGGTGGTATTTCTAGTGGCCGAGTATGATGCATGACATTACTGAATCTGTCTCTCATTGCTATACATACCAGCAAGTGAAAGCAGAGCACTAGAAACCTTCGGGTTTACTTCAGCCACTTATAGTCCCTACTTGAAAGTGTGATGATATCTCTATGGAATTTGTGGTTGGGTTTCTATATACCCTAAGAAAAAATAATGCAATATGAGTTATGATTTAAAGGCTGTCCAAGTCTGCTCACTTTATACCCATTCGATATATGACCAAAGTTGAGGAGTTAGACAATCTCTATGTGAAAGAGATTGTTTTCTTGCATAGAGTTCCTTATTATATAGTGTTTTATAGGGATCCTTGGTTTACTTATCACTTTTGGAGAGGCCTTTAAGAGTCACTAGTATCTCACATTCATTTGAGCACAATCTACCATCCATAGATGAATGTCCAGACAAAGTGAGCTATACAAATTCTCGAGGATATGCTTCGCACCTATGTTCTCGACTTAGGTGGGGCTTGAGATGATCATTTAGTGATGGTTGAGTTTTATTAAAACATCAATTACCACTAAAAAATCAAAATAGAACCTTTCAAGGCCTTGTATGGCCATCCTTATAAATCTGCACTGTGTTGGTCAGAGGGTGGTGAAAGTTCATTGGTTGGACCAAGCTTGGCGCAAGTGATGATAGCTAAGATTCAGCTGATTCGTGAGAGGATGTTGATAGTACAAAGCCAATATAATTATTATGATTATTAATTCCATAGAACTTTGAAGTTTTTAGTTGGTGATCAGGTGTTCTTAAAGGATTTACCCTAGTTGGATCATTTATGACTTGAGAGACAAGGGTGGCTTGCTCATTACTTTGTGGGGACTTTCGAGGCTGTTGAGAATGTAGGTAAGGTTGTGTACCATTTTTCAATTCCACCACAACTGATATTGATACATAATGTGCTCCATGTATCACAACTAATAAAGTATCTATCTGATCCATCTCATGTTTTGAGTTGGAGTGATCTTGAGATCGAGCCTAATTTATCTTTGACTGAGAGACCAGTCAGGATAGTTGATTATGAGGCCATGTTACTTCGTGTGAGGATGATACCTTTGGTTTGTGTATTATGGTAGAATGAATCTGATAGTCATGAGACGTGGAAACATGAGGCACTAATGAGAGATTAGTTGCATAATCTATTTGGCATGGAAGCTTCTTCATATTATTTTGAGGGGGAAAAAGTTTTTATTGTGGGGAGTTTGTAACATCTCGTTACCTATCTTAGGTAATTTTTTCCCTTTATTTAAGTTTTTTCTTTGGTTCAATGTTTTTATAGGTGTATTTTTGGTTTTACTATAGGATATAGAGTAGGTACACATTGTGTACCTGAGGTGCATGTTTTGTACTGGTTGCTGGATACAAGTCATGAAGGGGGAGATTATGATGTGAACTTGTACACATCGTGAATGGTGGGTACACTTTATGTTAGGTGAAAATGTAGGGTTTTAACCTAAGGAGATAGGTTTCTTGGTGTAACTTATCCAGTGTGGACTACACGTCATTACCCTTAGGTACATGTCATGACCCGACCCATGTCCAAATTTAAAACACGTATATGGCTATTTTTCTTTATTTATTCCATCGTCTATTCATTTATCTAGACCCAAGAACCCTTCCTAGGTGGTTTTCTAAGGCTCCCCTCCTTCCAGATCAATCCTACCGGCTTTGGATTGGTGTTTCTTTTGAGGTTTGATTCCTGGGTAAGTGTTCTACCTTATTTTTCAAGTTTATCTCTTTCTATCCTCTTGGGGTTTCAATGGATCATCTTGAGATTTATAGATCTATTCCCTATGGTGTCAAATATTAATTCTAGGTTGGGTTTCAATATCTAATTAACCTTATTTCTATTTGATGAGTTCCATTGTGAGTGCCGTTCTTCAAGAAAGAGCTAGGTGATTCCATCCTGATTTGGTCAAATTATTTACCATTGTACTACTTTATTTATTTCAACTGCTGATTTAAATTAAATTGATTCAAATTGTTTTCAATTGATTTGATAAAACCTAATTCTAGTGAATTGGAAAAAATTTGAAAATGGTTTTTTCATGGAAATTTGGAAAACACCCAATTCCATTGAATTGGGGTGGGTTTTTGGAAATTTACTTATTTAAATTTTTGAATTTAAATTGTGGATTATATGGAAATTTTTTCAATCAAATTGTTGAATTTAATTGTGAAAATTAATTTTGAAATGGATGGAATTGTTTTTGAATGGATTTCAAACTCATGAAAATGGCTTAAAATTATTTGGTAGAAACCCAGTGGTTTTATCTTGTGAAAAAAGGAAAGTTTTTGAATAAAACCTATTTTGGTTTTAAAGGGAATGAAATTTATATTTTTGAAATGGAAGAATGGAATTTATTGTATTTTAATAAGTCTTAAAATAAGTATCCCATCATGTAAGAACACATGCAAGGCTTAGGTACTTGGTGAGTTATTTAATTGCACTTTATTCTATGAAAAATCTATAAAACATACCTACGGCAGGTAACATCCCCGATGGGAGGGTGATGATTCATCTCTGTCCAGTGTGAGGGGGACGTGAGTATACTCATTTTTCAATGTTCACTTAGAGAGTGCATAATCCTATACCTGGTTAATACTATCTCACCTTTTGAAATATGAACATGTTTCTCTCTTTTTTATTTATATTTGAGATATTAATGTATGAAAATTTTGTTTTACATGCATGGTGAATTAATATAAATTGTTTTATATAAATTTTTTACTTAATCCATTGTTTTAGAAATATTCTATATCTTGTAAAGTATAACCTATGCTTTAAAAGTATTTTTCATCATTTGAGAATGTATAACATGTTTTGTTTAAATGTTCTTTTAAAATGCCAAACCGGTTTTACCTTAAAAATTATAAGTATTCCCTTTGGTTAATAAATTGTTGGCATATGTTATGAAATCTTTGGTGGTATCCTACTAGGCTTAGGCTCACACCCTACTTTTTTCCTTCAGGTGCAAGTAGTCTTTCTTCTTCGATGTTCAAGCAAGGGGAAGCAATCTCTTGGAGGTGGATCTAACTACTGAACCATGGTCTTGGTGAGTTGTGTCCTTAGGGAACTTGGGAGTTGTTTTCCCATTTTAGTGCTTTTAGTTATAGAACTTTGGGATTTTATTCCTTGTTTTTTTCTAGAATATTAATCCCAGTGGAGTTTTCATTTGATATTTATACTGTTTTGGTAACATTTTTATTATTATTTCTTGTGAAAAAACCATTTCAAATTTTATGTTATATTAATCTAGGATCTAGTCACTGACCTATGGGGATTTGGAATGCCCTTTGGGCAATGTAAACAATATCTCAGTTATCATGTTACCAGGGTACCCAGGTTGGTTCGTGACACCAATTATTATATCAAATACAAACATAGGTATAAAAATCACATTTTCAAATAGGGAATTCCTATGTATAATAATTGCAACTGATTGACACAACATTATTGAAATTATATTTACCCTAGGATTCGTTATTGATAACCCCCTTCTTTGGGTACTAGGAAAATATTGAATTTTATTAGAAAAAATTAAATATATAAAAGAATGTGAAGATCAAGAATAGAATAAATCATTAAATAAAATTTATGTAATGATCAAACTATCTACCACCATATCTTAGCTGTATTAATCTAATAATCTTGACCTTATCCTCCTGACCTCTTCTATAAGAGGTTTCTGTGATGTTTGTGATATTAGTTTGAATAATTTCCATCTAATTATAGTTGAAGTTATAGATATCAATGTTTTTCCTCTTTTCCATTCATATATGATTTTTATGAACCCTTTCTATATACTAAAAAAATATTATATTTATTTTATGAAAGTACCTGGGTGTTTCATTCCACAATTGAAACATGTTGGGAATCTCATCCTCCCTATACTCTTCTTTGACCCATTTAGTTTTTTCTTAGTTCTTATTTGTACTATTATTTTCTTAACCTATCATAAAGATTTAAAATATTTATAATTATTTCTCTATTTTATGGCACATGATATTATATCATCATATGATTAAAAAGTTTCAAAAACCAGTTCCCTTTAGATACTTGGATTAGTATTATCAATAAAATAGAAAATCTTACATTCTAGAGTACTTATGTAGTCCGCAACATTCCTAGATGAAATTTCATTTCTAGCCTCATACTCTATAAAAATTTATTCTTCATTTGGTTTTTAGTGAGTAAATTCCTCTTTATTTTAGTTCTCTATTCCCAAGGGAAGTATTTATCTAGTAATTCCACTTGAAAATTCCTCTATTACATATTTTTATTTCATCATCCTCTTTAGTTTTTGGGATCAATAACCAACATTTATGAACATATCCATTAAATTAATATTATGAAATAATAATATTTTCCCTTTAATTACACACAATATATATAATATCTTTTTATGGTACATAATATATTTCTTAACTACCAATGTATTAGTACTTCCATTAAATTATCGAGGATTTTTTTGCATGAAGTGATCCAATACAGGCGATTCACATTTTTGAAAAATAAGATTCTCTACATGAGAAAGGTTATTTGACATAACTTGAATTACTTTCCATAATATGTCCATGATATAAAAATTTCTAAAACTAGTTACATTTGATTTCTTAGCTGGGAAATCTCTAAATTGACAATGGATTTAGATTCACTTCCTTCCATTAGGTTCCATCAATAAATTGTGGCACATTCTGTGTTATCTCATAATCATCACAAATTTTTATCCATTAAATTAAAATAAATATAATGATAAAACTTCTCAAATACCCTATGTGATTATCATAATTATCATGTTAGTTATGTTCATTTAATATCTAGTCCCCAAGTTTCCTAATAAAATTTCTATGATACTAACTGTTATAACCTAACTCTAGTAACCCAGTAATGTTGTTTAATTTATTTCATTCATATAAGATAGAAGTGATCACACCATATATGATCAATCAGTTTAATAGTATTAGAAAACTAAATACAAACATGATTCTGAAATTGAATTGTAAATATAATAATATAGCATAAGAAACATTATTTTATCCTTAACATAATTCAAAATATCATTCTTCATATCCTGGGGAAAGGAAAAAAAATAAAGGGTGAGATCAAATTTTTAGTAAGGTTTACATATAGAGAAATATATCATGATTAAATAAGGTATATTCAATATAAAATAGTGGATAATAAAAACATAATCCATTTAATAAAAAACTTTATTTCATCAAATATATAAAGAAAATATTAATATAGAAATCAAATAGATTATGTAAGATGAATTCTTAATAAAGGAAATAAATAAATCCATAAATTCATGATCTTACCATCAATGCCACAACCAAGATATCATGAATTTTACTATCAAAGTATTGACCAAGACATTATTAATAAGTGGGTAAGTGTAATATTTATACCAATCTAATATGGAATACAAGTTGTTTTCTCTCATGAGACCTATCAATGCATCAAGGAGCTATCTATAATCGGGTCCCACTAATCACTTGCACATTCTATTTAATACTTATATATTTAGTTATAAATATAATTAATTTTCAAAATGACTTATAAATCAATAATTATCAGCATTGTATCTAGAATAAAGAACATCAATTTTTCCCTAGTAAATGAAATAACTTACTTAACAAAATTCCTTTAACCAATACTATATATATAAATGGTATATGGTTGAAACAACATAAAATTAATATAAATTACTAAAAATTAATCCATTATATTTAAAATGGAAAGACCCCAACCCTAGTATACTAGATTATATTATTACTTGGATACATTAGCACTAGATATAATAAATCACATCCTAAATGATAAAATAGTTCCGTGGTCTTGGTAACCTATATACATACATTAAATTCATATTACATTTTAAAAATATAAATAACACAAAGTGTTTTATTTGAGAACATAATTATTAAACTTAGCATATCCCTATACATAAATCACAGAACACTTCCTAGAATAATGAGGAAAAAGAAACATAAGAAAGGGGTGATATCAGATTCTAAAAAAGGGTATGTGTTCAACAAAAGTTTTCATGAATAAAAAATTATAAACTATATGGCCAAGTAAATGATTGAAACACATTCCATTTAAATAAAAACTTGACCATAATATGGAATGAATAAATTATGATAAAATAAATAATATAATAAATCACATGAGATAATAAATTTTCCATGGATATTATTACTAATCAAATAATCTCATGGACATCAATAACTAAACTTATAATTATGTAAGGCATAATACAGGACATCTGAAACATAACATCAAGTCCTTAGCCAAGATATTTTAAAATAAATGCGTAAGGCCTATACAAAAACCCAATATAGTTTATCTCTTGAGACCCACCAATGAATCAATGGGCTACAGTGGGACCCAAAAACCACTTAATAAGTTCAATTAATTCCTAATATGAATAAATAATAAAATTGAATCATCATTACTTAAAAATAAATAACTATTTATATTGTATGAACCAACATCCTGAATATCAACACCTCCCCCAAGTCAAAATGACCATAATAATTATATAGAAATATGGTTGATGGTATCATTAGAGTATATCCCCAAAATAAAATTTAACAATGGATGTTGACCAAGACGAAATCACTAAAAATTTCATAGGAAAATTTCTTGGGGAAAATACCCTTTCTACTTTGAAAATAACTTTTTAAAATATAAAAAATATGTACATAAAAAATTAATCATTTTCTTTGAAATTAACCTCGTAAAATTAAAAATTAAGTTTCAAATCACTGAGGCATATTAGTAGTAGGATATTTTTTTCATTCTACATAAATTAAAAAACATTCTTTTTAAACTATTATTAGAAAATTCAACAAGTACGTCATTCAGAAAATGAATGAATTATTCATTTTAAAATATTTTGAAAAAAGGAAAAAGTGGGTAAAAATGAGGTTGAGAAATAATTGGATAATAGTGAAAACATTTTTGAAAACATTTTTAGAAAATACGGACATGGAAGATAAATATTCCTCTGTTGATACTTAATAATAAACAATCTCTAATAATGATGAGATTGTGAAATAAAATCATACCACTTTGGTAACTTTTGAATATTATGAACCATGAAAGAATAAAATTAAATGAAAAATTAAATAACATTAATATAAATAGATTCATTATATAACATATCAATGTTTCATTATATACACCACATAAAAGAAATAGGTGGTGAATATGGAATATGTTTCATGGATGCAAAAGTTAGACAAGAAAACCCTTACCGTAGGTTTGATTTCCATGATACCTGTTTGAAAATAATAAATAATAAATATAAAATTATTATAAATCTATTAAAAACCATAATCATATATATCATACCATATATTAATTACTTATAATATTTTATCACCTTTTTGTTATCAATTCATTGTTAAAACCCTTGTTTTTGGTGGTAGCTGCTTCATTTTTCATGTATAATTGGATTCAATAGTTTTAGTCCCTATGCATTGATCATGGTTACATAATATACAGAACGTTATTAATGATATAAATATAAAATATATTAATTATATACATATTTATATCAATCCATAAAATAAAGAGATAAAAAATGAATTACACCGTTCATGGAGACGACATGCTGTATGTACGAATGAATGCTATTTTCATTTTTCAATGGATAGAACAAAAGAAATGTAAATAATATTTCACCATTAAAAAACATTATTATATCATATATATAACATATATATTCATTAATTCTATCCTTATTATCATACATGTAAAATATAAATGAAAAACCAATCACATAGCTTTATGGAGGTGGTAGTCCACATCTACGCACAAGAAATGTTGTCGTTTCCAAAATGATTAGAAGGTTAGAAGGTAGATATGATATTATAATTTCAGAGGTATAATTATTCAATAATTTTCTTATATACTCATTAGTTACATCCTTATATCAATCCAAGTAAAGTGGTGATTAAAACAAATTACACTGTGGTGTGGGGACTGTAAGCTGTATGTATGTATGAGTGATGTTTTATTTTTTTTATAGGATGGAAAGGAGATAGAATATGGGTTTTCAGTAATCAAAATGAGATATAAATATATTTTTTATACTATATTTATTATTTTAGGATGGTTAAAATAAATTAAGATGATGAACAAGAAGAAATAAACTTGAAAGAGTCGGTAAAGATGATTAATTCTTCTTTAGTGATATTCTATTAGATCTATTCTTAAGGGACAAAGGGTTTATATTTTAGAATGGAATTTTCCACAAAAAATGTATAATGATGTTTGGAAGAGTAATGGTAAGGGTTTTTTAGAGCTATATGGCAAAAATTTCTGTATATAAGTGAATAAAGGGGTTCCCTTTTATACTATAGGGGAAGGGAATTCTTATAATTTCTTAAAATAATAAATTAATTTAAATTATTTATCACTTAAAAATGGATAAAAATTGGTATAATGTGAATATAAGTTAAATATAAGTATAAATAATATCATATAGTAAAATTTAGGAAATTTTGGATATATTTTCACCCTTATCTTCTAGTTTTAACATCCTATTAACCCTTTTAACAATTACCATACTATTAATTTTTTTACTCTCTATGGGTTAATAATGTTACCATAAAATTACAAAAGAACCATAAATAGACCCTATTAGATGTAAATAAATAAATATAATTAATTTTTATAAATATAAAATTTTTATGAATTTTGAATCATTTAATAAAATATGATTTTATAAAATATCAATAATGACAATTTTAGAACTATTCATTTAGTTTGACTTTAATAAAATCAAGAAAACAAATTAATTAGAATAAAATTCATTAAAAAATATGTAATATGTAATTTATATCTATAATTTTTTTGGGTCACATTAATTATTTTAAATTATAATACTTTTAATGATATTTATATAATTCATTCTTAGTTTTTCATTAATTAAATAATTACTGTGTCAATGTTAGGTATGAATTTCAGGTAAATATTTCTTCACAAAAAAAAATTAAAATAAATTAACATGAGGAATATGAATCATTTATCATTAAACATAGTATTTATATATGAAAATATCCTTTGTTTAATCCTATTTTAATATATTATATTTACTAAATACATGAGTGTGACATTTTTTACTTGTCTTTATATAAAATATTATAAATGTCATAATCTCATTAAAATGGAAAAAAGGTCATATAAGAGAAAATTGGATGAGTATGAGTGAAATTTAATCTTAAAATAAAATTTAAGCAAGTTTTAAGGTCATTTTTTAGTTCTTATAATTTTATTTTTAACCTTAATCACCCGATTTACCCCTTACGGTGGAGAAATAATTATTACAGAAACTATTCATAATATTAAAAAATAAAATAGAATTATTTACTAAATTTAGAAATTATTATTCCAAATATTGGATTCCTTATTTAATATTCAACTTCAATAATTGGAAGAATTTAATTTAATATAAAAATAGAAAATCAAATGAAAGCAGTTTTTCTGAAAAATTCCCTTTTAAGTATAAAAACGTTTTTATACAAAATTAAACCATAAAAGTGATTCCAATGAATTGAATTGGATTATTTTAATTATATTAGTACTAATTTTACTTTTAAACTATTTAAAACAATGGTACTTTTAAAATTCTTCAAATAAAAATATAGTTTTCAATAAAAGAAGTATTTTTCATTATTCACTAGAAAATCAATATTTTCAATAAAAATCCCAAAAATTTGAAATAAGATAAATTTTACATTATGATTTAAAAAATGAGATTAAATTTATAAAATGAATTTTCTAATTTTTTAATAAAATAATTATATTATTTTCTTATAAAAAATAATAAAAACCATTTTTGAAGAAAACAAATAAGATTAATTTACTAAAACTTGAGTGTTTATTTCCTACTAATTAATCTATAAATTTGTATTGATTAATACCTTACGTATATTTCATAATATTTTTAATTGTATTAAAACCCCCTAATTTAATGGATATGTTATAATGGTCATGTTAAAATAATAATATTTTAACAGTGTATCACGATCCATTTAAGCTTAGTGTTGCATGCTCATTTAATAGCATGTTTCATGCACCACAATCTATCAAAGATATTAAATTTATTTAAAAATAAATATACTATAAAATCATGTAGTGTTACATTCTTCCCCCTTTATTAAATTTCATACACACAATTTGAGCTTGTTCTTAGAAATCAACGGTTTGACATTTGAAAATTAATTTGTGGTAAACCCACATCATTAATAGGGTTAATAAATATTTATCTTAAAAATAGGTAAAGGGTAGTATGATGGTCACTAAAAAACATGGTGTATAAATAGGATAAAATCAGTGGGATGTGAAAATATGGACATGGAAGAGAAAATTAACACCCAAGGGTTAATATATAGTGATAGAGAACTTAACCATGATAATTTCAACCTCCAGAAAACCATAAAAAGGTGATGGTTCAAAAGGCCATTGATTTATTGATAAGAAAAGTAAAAGGATAATATTTTTATTTCAAAGTACATTTACTAAAGTCAAGTGATTGTTTTATTATCCAAATAAATATCTCTAGGAAATAAACATAGTTGATTTCTTTCAATTTCATAATTATAATATCATCCATCAGTTGTGATTTGATCTATTTCCACTTAATATATTATTACCAAAGATAGATATTCGAGATGAATTTTTTTATGCATGAACAAATTTTAATGAATCATATTATCCTTAAGTAATTCCTTCAGCCTCTAAATATTTTCTAAAAACGAAATGGTTAACACAAGTTATCTAATATGATAAATAATACTTTAAACTTAAACAATAATATTAAAAGCTCAACCAAATCTATTAAATAAGTAGTTAACCTTAAGAATCATCTAAAATAATACAAAAAATATTAAAAACCTAAAAATTTAATCAAAAATTTATCCATAACCAACATAAATCATTTCATAATGTCACATTTTAAACACGTGAATACCTAGATCACATATACTAATAACTAGAATCATCATTAAATTTATACTTATTTCATATATCTCATATAACACTAATTAAATTAATATTATATAATTTTTTAACCAAAATGTTTATCTCATACCATTCAAATTTCACTTCCATGAACAGAATAACATTATTTATAAACAATCCTTTATGTTAAAGCTGAAGGTTATATATACTTCAGCCTGATAATTTGTCTCCCAGAATGTTTTTAATCAATTTAAAGTCCCAAAAAATTTAAAAAATTGATCCTATATCATGCTTCCCAAAATAAAATTATAATTTTTCTATAAAATCATTTAAGTAAAAATAATTTCATACTAACTAAGAAATTATGTAGGCCAACGGTAGGTGTCAAACACTTGTTTCCCTTTGGCTATGGGTTCATGCCTAGTGTCCCTACTAGATCCAATGAGTTTTCACCAACATATGAGTTGTCCTTTTTCTAAAACTATATAATTCCCAAAAATATGATGTATATACTCCAAAATAACATTACTCTTCAAAGAACATTTTTACAAATAAGTTTTTTTATATTGTATATTCCCAAAATAAACCTACTCTTTAATCACAAAAATCCACAAATAACACAACCTGAAAATCATATTAAATATAAATTTTAGTAATATATTTAAAATTATATCTATAAAAAATAAACAAATTATTCCCAAAATAACCTTTTTAGTAAAACATATACTAAACCAAAGGGTTTTATTGTTAGAAATATGCCAAAATATTTTTAATCATGTTGGACACTCATCACATAAAACCTAGAGTTGGGTATATATGCCAATAAAATTATGATTAACCTTGGACTTATTATCCCAAGACACTTTAGTTTTATCCCAATATCAAACACATAATAAGGTTAATAAGTCCCTCAATAATGTGTTTTCTAAAAATACCATGTTACCAGTAAGGCTATTTTCTCAGGTATCAGTTCCTTTCAATATATGTTTTCAAATCATTAATGAAAAAATATTTTGGAACAATCCCTATATGTTCCATGATTTCTTATATCTAGAATATTATAATACATAAATAAAATAATTATCAATTACCAATACATAAACACTTTAATCCATAAACTTCAATTAATTCCATAACATATATATTTCCTTTGTATAGGATTTAACCCTTGGATTTGGAAATTCACTTGGATAATGAACATATTCCCCATACATAAGACATTTGAATACAAATGGTTCTGTAGGATGTAATTTATTCCCATCCATCATACTTTTCATTTTTTTCATCGACAATTCATTGATTTACAACCTTATTTTCCACACATGAAACATTTTCCTATTCCTTTGATAAATTCTACAAGATGTATATTTCAATATTTTTGGCATGAAATAAATTGTTCTTTTTTCAACTATGGTATCCACAACCCAAGTTATCAAAAAAATCTATCCTTCTCTTCTTTGGTGAGTCTAAGAGTTTATTAAGGTGTAAGTTGTTAATCATATATCATGATAAATGATTAGGTATAATCAAAATATATTTCACTCTATCTATCATCACATTTTTTTCTCATAATCACTATATTTTCAATCATGTTCAATGTTAACATAGTTCCTTCTGAGTCTAACCATTGACTGAAACTAAAAATCTTCACATGATAAAAAAATCATAGTAAAAAACCACATAATCTCTACCCTATAAATGTTTAGGATTTAATCCAATACATAGACTTATACTCAAATTATATTATATGGTTGTGTTTCCTAATATGTGTTTTCCTTAATATAGTTCCAAATATTTCTACTAAAATTTCTCTAAAACCAACTATAAATACCCTAACCTTAGAATCCAAGAGTTCATGGTTAATTTGTTACATTATAACTTGATACAAGAAAGCATATCCCAAAGGACCAAATATGTTAGTAGTCTTGGTAAACTATATACATGATTAACATTCACATTAAATTTTAAAAAAATAAAATAAAAAAGTGTTTTATTTGAGAATTCCATAATTCTCCATAGCATATCCCTATATATCAATCAAAAAATACATATTAGAATCCTGGTGAAAAATAAACATATGAAAGGGGTGAAATGAGATGTTTAGTAATGATATGTGTAAAGTGGAAGGTATCATAAATAAATAAGAATAAAAAATATGGAAATCTAAATAACTGAACCACATTCCATTTAAAGAATAAACTGATAATTATTTGGAAGAAATAAATGATGATGAAATAATTCAAATAAATAATCACATGATCTTGAAACTTATCCATGGATATTATTACTAATCCAATAATCTCATGGAGATAAATAACTAATCTCATAATGATGGAATGCATAATCCTGGACATCTAAAAGATAACATCCAGTCCTTGACTAAGATATATGAAAAAAGGGAAATTCCATAGAAAAAAACCAATCAAGATTTTCTCGTGAGACCTACTAATGTATTGAGGGGATATAATGGGCCCATTCTATCACTTACTTAGTCTAATTCATTCCTTATATGAATGAATAATACAACTGAATCAACATGCCTTAACAATCAATAACTGTCTATATTGAATGAATTATCATACAGAATGTCTATATATTACCCCATTTAAAATGATCCTAAACCATATGATGAAATATTGTGGATCGTTTCATTAGATTATATCCTTAACATAAGATTCAACAAAAGAAGTTTACATAGATTAAAATACTTTAAAAATTTTAGTGAAAGATTTCTTGAGGAAAATACCCTTTCTACTTTAAAAATAACTCTTTAAAATAAAAAACTGAAAACATAATAAAGAAATAATTTTCATTGAAAATAAAATTATGAACTAATAAAATAATATTCAAATCATTAGAGAATCATAAAGGTGTGAAATTATGTTCATGGTGTATAAGATAAAAAACATTCCTTTTTTAATTTTGCAAGAAATTGAAAAAGTACCTCATTTAGAAAATGATAGGATGATTCCATTTATTTTTTTTAAAAAAATTACAAAATAGGTGAAAATAACTTTAAAAAATAATTATATAACAGTAAAAACTTTTTTGAAAAACTTTTTTGAAAACATGTACAAGTAAGAGCAATATTCTTCAGCTGATCATTAATAATAAACAATTCCAAATGTTGATGAGAGACTGAAATAAGCACATACGCCATTGGTGGATTTTGAATATTAAGAACGATGAAATAATAACATCAAATGAAACATTAAATAGAATTAATAATAAGTGATTCATGATATAACATATCAATGGGGAACTATATACACCATAAAAAATAAATAAGTAACTAATATGACATATTAGTGTTGTATATGTATTTAAGGTAATTATTTCTTCACAAAAATTATAAATAAATTACTATGATGAATATAAATCATTTATAATTAAAAATTAAATTGATAACTAAAAATATCTTGTCACACAAGAAATTTTGAAATAATAATAATAATATTATTAGTGTCAAGGATTTAAATTTCATTAAATTATTATTATTATTATGGTTGTTAATAATTTTAATATTATTATTGATCTTAGTGACCTCATAATAATAATTATTATTAAAAACATTATTATTATTAGTTTTATTTTTATCTTATTTTTATTTTTTTTCTGTTAGGGTTTCACCCCCCCATTTTTGGCACACCCCTCCCTTTCCCTCCCTTCCCCTATCACACCCCACCTGGTTTGAGCCCCATGCGCAACACCTCCATGTACAACACCTTTCCGGCGTGACCATTTCCTACACATCCTCCACCGATGCCCCCTGCTGGACCCGACCTGGTCCGTCAGAACCTCCTCTTCTTGCCGTGACATGGTCCACTAGTGCCTCCCCTGCTGGACGCAACCTGGTCTGGTGCGCCCCCTCGCTGGTCAGCACCACTCTGATGACCTTCCGCCAATGCCCTGCTATCCCCCAATGCCTTTTCCTCCCTCTGGGTAAGGTTTTTCTTCCTCATATTTGGGGTTTCGGTTTTTCTAGATTTTAGGGTGTCAATTTGGGTGTTAATTTTGGGTTTTGGGTTTGTTCTTCTTAATTAGGGTTGTTTATCACCTCCTCACGGTTCAGATATTGTGAGGATGGGATTTCAACCCCCTTTTCTAGAAAGTTATTCATGTGAGGCAGGTGGTTCCATGACCTAACATCTCTAGAAGAATTTAATATGTTTGTTTAATTTTATAAATATGCTCTTTGGTTTGATTATGTGGTGCGTTAGGTGTTTTTATGTGTTTTGGGTGCTTATTGGTTGGAAATGGATTTTTAAGAAAGGGAATGGCTATGTTTTTATCTATGTGCTTTGGTTTAATGTTCCTAACATGGGTTCTATGGGTTTTTTGGATGGGGATAAATATATTTCCAATGGAATATAAAGTGTGTGTTTGTTTAAAAGAAATTTTCTACTGGAACATGGATCATTTGGAACAAGTTATACTTATTTCATATTTTAAGTTTAAATTGTGAAATATTGAAAGGTTAAAATATTTTTTTATAATTAATTGAAAGTTAGTGTGGTTTTATAACGGGGGATTAGCCCATCATTTTGGTTTGGTTTTATGGGATTTTTTTCTTGAGTTATAAAAAATTAATTTGGGTATTTGGTAAGTGATGTAAATATTATTTTAAAAATGGATTTTCCATGGTGTGTTAAAATGGAAAGTATGATGTTTGTAAAGAATGTTGGTTTCATTGAAATGTTTATATTTTGAGGTGTGTGTATATTTAAATAGAGATTTTCAATGGAAAATGAATCATTTGGGAACATTAGCCTTTTTGTGTGTGTTTGTGTATAAATTGTGGAATATTTAAACGATGGAAAGATAGTTTTTAAAATGGTTTCAAATCTTGACTATGTTTGTGAAGGGGCTTGGCCCATTGCCTTTGATAAACTTTATTATGTATATTTCTTATGATTATAAAAGGAAAATTGGAAATTATTTTTAAGTGATGATAAAATTATATGAAATTTTATTTTCAATGGTGTGCATGAATAGAAATGTGTTGTTTTGAAAGGAATGATGTTTTCATTTAAATGGTTGGTATTTGACATGAAAGATATGGTGTGTGTACATTTGAACTTTAACTCGAACATAGGGAAGACCCTGGGTATCTAGGTAGATAGACTAGGACTAGTACACTAGATGATACAAAAGTGGTTCGTCCGGGTATTGTACAGTAGGATTGATGCTACAATACTAACTAAATATTTGTGATGATTAGAGACCACTAGGTTATGGGTGTATTCCCTATTAGTAGCTCATGCATGAGAAGGTAGATCTTTGTGGTTCCTTTTCCATCTTTACACTAATATACAATGTCTCTAGGGTCCTATTTGTGCTAGCTACCTTAGGGGATTTACCCATAGTGCTCTACTATTCATGACGTGGAGCCTTCTATCAGCATACAGAGGAACACTTGTATGTGTGTGTTCTTTTTGAATTTTTTTCTTTCACTTTAAAGTAGTGTTTGTGAAATGGTTTTTATTCAAGTGTTCCTTTTTAACTTTTATCTTGTAATTACATTCCATAAATTTTTTTTAAAAGCATGAATTTTAATAAGCATGTTAAATTGTATCTTTTATGTTGTGGAATGGAATCTTCTTATTGGGTGGCATCCTACTGGGATCTTGGATTACACCCTACATAAATTTTTGAGTGTATGTAGATAATATTTATTGTGTATCCCAGGTTGACGAATCGTGCAAAGCATTGGTCTTTTAGGTTATTAGTGGCCTCCTTGTGTTGGTTCAGTAAACATGGATTGAGTATGTTTCCCCTAATCTTTCTTGGAGGTTTGAGTTTGAGTTTGAGTTTTTCCTTCATTATTGTTTCTTTTAGTTTGTTGGTTCAAGTTATAAACCTTTAAATCTGGAATGTGTTAAGGGTTTGTTTGGTTGTGTAAATTAAGTTTCTTTTTGTTAAAGTAGTTAGTTGTTTTATGTTTATTGTTTCATGTAAATCGTTCCCATGTATTTTTTGATACCCGGACACTTATACAAGCCTACGGGGATCAGATACACCCTTTAGGACTTGCTGCAGACCAAGTCAAGCATCGGGTCGGATGGAAACTTGGCTTGGTTCGTGACAAAATGGTATCAAAGGAGGTTATGCACTTTTGGGTCATGTTGTTTGGAAAGTATTCAGGATAGACCAGAGCTATGATTGTTAGAACACAATGTTCTGGCTATGAGTATGGTGCCTAACCAACACATATCATGAAGGGACTTGAGTTACTAGGGTAATTTTAGGTTTGTTTGAGTCTTTGTCCCTTGCGGTTAATCTTGTTTGGGGGAAATGAAAATGGAGTAGGGTAAATGGTCTCATCGAGCTCGTAGGGCTTGGAAAGCCATGTATATTTGGGGACAATGCCCTACTCCACTCTCTATGATGGTGGAGTGATTGGTGTATAGCCGCCAACCATATGTCCAAGTCACCAATTGGCACTAATTTCCTCTTTTGTTGTCTTGTGTCCCTTTGGGTTTTGGAAATTATTTTGAAAACCTTTATTTGAAAATTTATCAAATCTATATTTTTAAGTGGAAATGACTTGATTTTCAAAGTGGTGGAACATAAGTTTTGAGAAATATTTAAAATGAGGTTCTAGAAGTGTGGATTATTATGAAACAGTTTTTTGTGTTAAATGAGATTGGATTTTTATTTTTTAAACTTTTGGATTTACAAACCTGATGGTTTGGGAAACACGAGTGATTTTAAGGTGGGTTTGAGACTCTATTTCCAATGGAATTTTTTAAAACCAGGAAAGGTGTTTTGAATATGATGAAGTGTTTGAAATCGACGTGCAAGGTTTGTAAATGAATTTTTGTTTCGTTAATGATTGATTTTCTAAAATGTTTGTGAGACTTGAAGTGGGTTTTATTTAAAGGTTTGATGCTTTTTTGAAGCGGTTTTTGTGAAATATTGAAATGGGTTTTAACCTTATGAATAGTGTTTTTTCAAAGAGGAGGTGTGGACCAATTGTTTCTTTGGAAAATAGAGAGAATATAGTTCTAACCTTTTGTATTTACATGGGTAACCACATGCATGAGTTATATGTGAAAGGTGAATTGGTTCCCGATCGACATGATATCATGCGTGTGTAAGGCCCATGAAGTACCATTGGTGATTGTGTATCCCACCCTCCTAGTTTTATAATTAGAAGAGTTTTTAAAGAAATAATGGAGTATTTGATGATCCTTAGTTGTGTGTTATGTTTTTATTTTGTGTTTTGGGAATCTTTTTGTGGGGTGTTTTGAGTTTAAAAAACCTCTTTTGTTTGATTGATATTCCATGTTGTGTTTTGTTGAGGAGTTGGTTTGGAGTGTTAGTTAGTGGTCTCTTTTGAGGGTGTTCGTAAAACCTTTGTGATGGATTCCTTTTGTGTGTTTGGTGTTGGTTTATGACCTATGTTGGAAAATATACTGGTTTTATTGGGTCTTCGGTCTTCCTTCTTGGCTAGTGTATGCCCCCATAAAGAGTTAATGCACGATTGACGTGCAACCACAGATAGTTCGCCACTGGTCGTCCCTCCTATTGATCAAAGTTATAACTTTCCATTTTTAGTGTTAGTGTGGTGTTTATCCATTTTTCCTTCTCTTTTAAGAAGATCCTCTTATAGTGGGAGAGTAGATCTTAGAGGGGTTGGGTGATTTTTTTTCTTTGGGTCATTTTATGGTCAAAAGTAAAGGTCGACATCATTAGGTATGTAGGTCCTTTTGGAAAGCGGTGAAGAGAATTACAATGGGAAAAGAAGAAAGTGTTCTGAGTGGTCGGTATTGGCCATTATCTTAAAAAGGTCTTTGAATCTTTCATTGGTTTCATTTAATTAAGGGTTCATGCTAAGCTTCCTGTGTGCTAAATATGGTTGTGAGAGGCTGTTATGGATGCTTACAGTAATCTCACACTGTTAGGGACTTAGTTCAAAGTTTTCCTACTTATGATGTCTCTTTAGTTGCAAGGGTAATTTTTGGTGACATCCTGTAGTGTGGGTTCCATTTTAAATTCAATAATGAATTTCATGGTACTTTTTAAAACATCTATTTTTACAGAATCATGTTTCTTTTTAGGGAATTTGGAATCCCTATGTTTCAGAAGGAGGTGTCTTCTGAGTGTTTACCCCTTTCGATGTTTTCCCATTCAAAGTAAAAATTGGCGGTGTGTGTGCATTTTACAAGCCCCTGTTTTGGTAAAGTGTTGTGTTAAAGTAAGTGACCCTAGAGTGTGTGGCTTTCTAGTTGTTCAATTTGGGATGTGGTGTAGTTGCTTGTGTCACCAGATGGAGAAGTGTGATCTAGGGGTCTCTAAAACCTGACTACGAGGAATGAGATGCTTCAAACATTAGAGATATATCCATAGGTCTCAAAGTGAAGTTGGTGCATAATCAGGAACCCCCCTATATGGGTTTAATGGATCTTAGTCTAATTTCTGTCTTCTGTTTGGTTTGGAGTTTTTCTAATTGGGTCCCTTGTAGTGAGGGATTTGGTGAATGATAAGCCCCCAAGTTTCATGTGTCGGTCTATACAAATCAATCAAGCTAGTCAGTTCTTATGGTGGGGAGACCCTCAATTGGTCTCGCAGAGCTACCCATGAAGTAATTTAGTTTTATCCTATACCTGGTGGTGGGGAGTCTATTCGGGAATCCCCATGTTAGTGTCCTAGTTCTTCCTTGAGTGTAGGTTTTTTCTTATAGTGGGGAGTCCGTTCGGGCCTCCTCATGTCAGTAATTAGGATTCCTTGTTCATTATAGGTATAATACATGAGATCATGGAAATGTTTAAGTTGTTTTTATCAAGGTGTTATATTTTTTTATGGTGAAGTATCCTTTATTTTGACTGATCAACTAGAGGTTATTTTGCTTTTGGGGGTGGGTAACACTTAGCAGTGATTTTGTTTTGGGTCTTTGAGTTCAACTGTTAGGTCATTTTCTTTGTTGGTTTTGTTTTTTGGTTGTCTTCTTACCTCAATATCATTGACGATCATTTAGGAATCTACTTGTATTGTAATGAAGTACCAGTTATTTTTTTTAATCAATTGTAGGTGCTTTCCTCGAGGTTCAGGCCAAGCCCGATTGATTTTTTTACGTTATTGTTGATAAATGATTGTTTTGGCCTTAAATACTTCCAATGATCATGTAGAGCATAGTAGAAGCCACGCAGATTCGTTCAGGTCATAGGGAAGCCTGCCCATTTTTTAGGGTAAATAAATAAAATTATAGGAATACCAAAATGAGGATAAAGAAAAATAATATGAATAATAAAATGGAAATAAAATAAAATAAGAAGTGTAATAAAATTTAAGGAATTTTTTTAATGATAATAATAATATTATTATTTGAAATTATTATTATTATTATTATTAGTGTTAAGGATGTAATTTTTATTAAATTGTTATTATTATTATGGTTGTTAATAATTTTAACATTATTACTGATCTTAGTGACCTCATAATAATAATAATTATTAAAAACATTATTCTTATTATTAGTTTTATTTTTATATTTTTTTTGGTGTTTGTGTTTCACTCCCCCCCCATTTTTAGCACACCCCTCCCTTCCCCACCCTTCCCCTATCATACCCCCACTTGGTTTGAGCCCCATGTGCATCGCCTCCTTGTTCATCTCCTTTCTAGCACGACCATCCCCAGCATGTCCTCCAGTAGTGCCTCCCCTGCTGGCTGTGACCTGGTCCACCAGAGCCTCCTCTTCTAGCCATGATCTGGTCCTCCGGTTCCTCCCCTACAGGCGATTTCCTAGTCTAGCACTCCCCCCTCACTAGCTGGCGCAGCTCCGATGCCCTTCAGTTGACACCCCTCTCTCCCCCAGTGGACGAGCCTCCCTCTGGGTATGGTTTTTCTTCCTCTTATTTGGGGTTTCAGTTTTTCCAGATTTTAATTTGTTAATTTGGGTTTTAATTTTGTGTTTTGGGTTTGTCCTTATTGATTAGGGTTGTTTCTTACCTCCCCTTAGTGTAGATGTGGTGAGGATGGGATTTCTCCCCCTTTTTTGGGAAGTTCTTTATGTGAGGTAGGTGGTTCCATTCCCTAACAACTCTAGATGAATTTAATATGTTTTTTTTAAGTTTATAAATATGTTATTTGTTTTGATTATTTGGTATTTTGGGTTTTTGGATGTGGTTTGGGTGCTTATTTATCGGAAATGGATTTTTAAGAAAGGGAACAACTATGTTTTTGTGTGTGTGATTTGGTGTAATGTTCCTAAGATGTGTTTTAGGGTTTTTTTGGATGGGATGAAATGTATTTACAAGGGAATGTGAAGTGTGTGTATGTATAAAATAAATTTTCAATTGGAACATGGATCATTTGGAACAAGTTATCCCTGTTTCATATTTTGAGTTTAAATTGTAAAACATTAAAAGGTGAAAATATTGTTTTTTTAATTAGTTGAAAGTGAGTGTGGTTTTATGAAGGGGGCTTGGACCATCATTTTGGTTGGTTTTTATGTGATATTTTTCTAGAGTTATAAAAAGGGAATTTGGGTATTTTGTAATTGATGGAAATATTATTTTAAAAGGGGGTTTTCCATGGCGCGTTAAAATGGAATGTACGTTGTTTGTAAAGAAGGGTGGTTTTATTGAAATGTTTTTCTTTTGAGGTGTATGTGTATTTAAATGGATATTTTCAGTGGAAAAAGAATCATTGGGGAACATTAGTCTTGTTGTGTTTTTTGTGTATAAATTGTGGAATATTTAAATGACGGAAAGCTAGTTTTAAAAATGGTTACAATGCTTGAGTATGTTTGTGAAGGGGATTGGAACCTTTAATTTGATTAGCTTTATTGTGTATCCTTCTAGTGATTATAAAAGGGTAATTAGGAATTATTTTTAATTGATGATAAAAGTATTTGAATGTCTCTTTTCAATATTGTGTGTGAATGGAAATGTGTTATTTTGAAAGGAATGATGTTTTCATTAAAATTGTTGGTCTTTAACATGAAAGATGTAGTGTGTGTGCATATGAAATTTAACTCAAGCAAAGGGAAACCCTGGGTATCTAGGTGGGTGGACTGGGACTAGTATTCTAGATGATACAGAAGTGGTTTATCCCAGTTTCATCTTGTAGGATTGACTCTACAGTAGTAACTAAATATTTGTGATGATTAAAGACCACTAGGTTATGGGTGTGTTCCCTACTAGCGGTTCTTACCCAAGAACATAGATCATTGTGGTTACTATTCCATGTTTACATTGAGATATGATGTCTCTAGGGTCTTATTTGTTCTAGCTACCTTTGGGGATTTATCTATGGCACTCTACTATTCATGACGTGGTGCCTTACGTCGGCATACAGAGGACCACTTGAGAATGTGTGTTATTTATGTATTTTATATTTCACTTTAAAGTAGTTTTTGTGAAATGGGTTTTCTTCAAGTGTTACTTTTTAACAATTTTCTAGTAAATGATTTCCTTAAAAGTGTTTTAAAATAATGAATTTGAATAAGCATGTTAAATTAACTCTTGGATGTTGTGGCATGGAATCTTTTTATTAGGTGGAATCCTACTAGGCTCTTGGATCACGCCCTATATACTCCTTTAGGTGTATATAGATCCTATTTGTTGTGTATCCTAGGTTGAGGAATCATGCATAGTGTTGGTGGTTTGGGTTGTTAGTGGCCTTTGTGTGTTTGTTCAGTGAACGTGGCTTGAGGATATTACACCTCATCTTGCTTGGAGGTTTGATTTGGAGTTTTAGTTTTTCCTTAATTGTCATTTATTTTGGGTTGTTTGTTCAAGTTATAAACTGTTAATTTTGGAATGTGTTAAGGGCCTATTTTATTGTGTAAATCCTATTTCTTTTTATTAAAATTGTTAGATGTTTTATGTTTATTGTTTCAGGTAAATTTTTTCCCTGTATTGTTTGATACCCGGGCACTTGTGCCAGCCAATGGGGATTAGGGATACCCTACGGGCCATTCTGAGGACTGGTTCAGGCATTGGGTTGGATGGTGAACCATCTTGGTTTGTGAAATATCTACTGGTTATCCCTATGATAAAACTATTATAGTTATTAATAACATGACTGTGACATTCTTTACTTTTCATTACATAAAATATTATAGAGGACATAATATATTCTAAATTAAAACAAAATGAAATATAACCAAACATTGAGAGATTATGGAAGAAATTTACTCATATAGTAAGAGTTATAATAGTGTTAGGGTCATTTTTAGGCCTTATTAATTTATTTTTAACCTTAATTACCCGATTTACCCTTTATCATGGTAACAAAAATTACTATGATTACTCTTCATAATGAATAAAAGTAAAAGAGAAATATTTACTAAATTTGGAACTCATAGTTCTAAATATTTTATCTATTATTCAATATTAAATTTAAATAAGTGGGAGAAATTAATTTAATATTAAAATGCAAAATGCATCAAAAAGTATGTTTTAAAAAAAATGTCTTTTTATGTATATAAATGTTTTTATACCAAATTTAAAAATAAAACTGATCAAAATTAACTTAATTGGATTAATAATAATATAAGATAAATAATTTTAATTTTAAAATTCTTTAAATTAAAATACATTTTTCAATAAAAAGTATTTTTTTTCACTATTCACTGGAAAATTAATATTTTTAGAAAAATCCCAAAATATTCACACTATGAAAATATTAATATTATGAATAAAAAAATGAATTTAATTTTATAATATATAGTTTATTAAAGTGTAAAAAATTAATTATACTATTTTCTCATAAAAAATAATAAAAATCATTTTTTTAGAAAAAATATAAAATGGGTTTACTATAAGTTGAGTGGTTATTTCCTAAGAATTAATCAAAAAACTAGTTTTTATTAATTACTTTATATATATTTCATGATATGGTTTATATTTTTCACACCCACTAATTTAATTTCTTGATTATAATGTCTATGTTAAAATAATAATATTTTAATAGTGTATCACTGTTCGTCTATGCTTGTTGTTTCATGTTGTATATGCTTTCAAACATAACATTATTTTAAAAATATTAGGCTACGAGCGCAAAAAAGTATTGAATAAATTAAATTTATTTAAAAATGAATATACCATAAAATCTTGTGGTGTTACAAAAAATAAGGACATGAATGAGAAAAATAAAGTCCACTGAATAATGTAGTGTGATGGAGAACATGATCACAAGAAAGTGAAAGATATCAAAATAAGACATGATCTATTATTAGTATAGGATAATATAAGGCCATAAATTCCTAAAAAATGGACGTTTTGAGGAATAAAAAATCCTTCATATAAAAAAATATAAATAATACATTAAAAATAATTTCCTTGTAACTTTATGTAAGAACGCAGTTATAAATCACTTTTCAGAATTATTTTTCTTTCCTTTAAGAAAATAACAGAATATTCTCTTATTATCAAGTTAAATGAATAATTCCCAATATATTGAGATGAATATTTTTTTTAAGTAACCATGGAAACTTTTAAAGTAATATTCAAGAGAAATAGTTGTCATTATGCTGAGAAAATCCATTCATGCGGTGTATGTTAAAACAAAGATTCTATTAAAAAATTTAGTAAAAATTACCTTGTTTGGAAAATTATAAGAAGATTCATATTATAACTTTTAATAGAAAGTAAAAAATGAGTAAAAATTAATTTAATAAATCTTTTTATAATAGTAAAATTTTTCTTTAATTTTTTATTTAAAATATCGATATGGAAGAAAAAGAGTTGGATGAAAAAATTTCAAACAATATTATTAAATGTAAGTACCATAAATGTAATTTACTTGATGATTATTGATACAAAAAGATTAACAATGGAATAAAAACATTTAAATAAACATAATTAATATAATTAATTAAATTATTTGTGGTTTAAAATATTAGGATCATATAATTTTCCCAAATAAAATCTAAACATAAAAAATTCTGAAATAAAATGAGATTTTAATAGAAAACCCTTAACTTGGGTCTCTACATGGTCGTACAGGTTTGGTACTCCAATATAATAAATTCAAACTTATTAAAAAAATTATTTTTAAACTTTATCAAATTTATTACATTTTAAAAGGTCCTTTTATAATGATTTTAAATTCATATGTCGAATATTTCATGCTTACGTTGAATACTTTAAGGTTGTTCAGTGAGGTTTCCCAAAATTAATTTAGGGTATTTTTCATGATTAAAACAGTTATAAAATTATTCCATCATCTCTATAATGTTAATAATATCATCAATATATTTTTTACTCATTATTTTCAATTTTATAATACTCTATTTATAGAGGTAAAAGAGGAACGAATCACATCTCTTTATGAAGGTGGTAGTCTACACATACATATAAGAAACATTATCCTTTTTGATTGGATGGAAGGGTTAGAAGATAATGATATCATATAATTAAAAAATTATAATTGTTTCCTAAATATAGTATATATTTAATTAATTTAAACTTTATAACCATCAAATTTAAAAAGTTATGAAAAATTAATTACACCACTACTTGGAGATAGTAGGTCGTGCATACACTCTGGTGATGATTTAATTTTCCATAGGATAGAAAGGAGGTGGATTTTTTTTTAAATTATAATAATAAAATATAATTATATTTATGATAATGTATTTTTTTATTTTATAATTGATAAAATATATTTAGATGATGTATAATAAGAAATAATATTTGAAAGAGTCGGGTAAAACAATTGTGTCCTCTTTGAGAGACCTTCATTGGATTACTTATTAAGCCTTATTAGGATGGTAATTGGGTAATAAAATAAGCTAAATAATGAATGGTAGGAAGCTAGGATATTTTTTTGTTTGGGGTTTGTATGATATAGAGGGATTAATTTTATTGAATAGGGTGGGGGGAATATGTTACCTTTTATAAGTGAGGAGAGGGACACACATAGAATTACATAATTTTTTTAATAATATAGTCATTTTATTGTTCAAGTGCCTAAATTTTTTTATATATTATAATATTATAAGATTAATATAAAAACCCAACCAACCAATTAGTTTTAATCAATTTTTTTGTGTTATATTGATGCCATTTTGTTCCTTTATTTTTAATCATTTTAACCCATTTTACCTTAACTAGGGTGAAAAACTTTTACCATTATTACTATTCATTACAAAAGAATTATGTTGAACATATTAACTAATAATAATAATAATAATTTTAAATATAGAATACATTTTACATGATACAATTCCTAGGATTTGAATAAATTAATTTTAATATAAGTTAACAAAACACAACGAAAACCATTTAAAAAAAATGTTTCTTTTAATCATAAAAATTGTTTTATAGAAAAATAATGTATAATTTTGATTCCAATGGTATTGGTTGTATTATGTTAAATTAAATTATAATATTTTTATTTCAAATAAAACCATAATTGAAAGGTAAATTCTAAATAACTGATTAAAAGAAAATAACTAATATCAGTTTTTATATGAATAAAAACCATACATAGATTTCAAAAAATTTAAAAATACATTTCTAAGTTCTATATTATATTCTTATAAAAATTATAATACTTATTTAATATATATTTTTATACAATAATGATTTCATAATATTTCATGTTATTATTATTTCATCATATTCTAAAAAAGTGACAGTTTTTTAAAATATGTATTTTTCAGTATTCAACTAAAAAACAACTATTTATGAAAAATATCAAAAATGTGTCCTAAGTTAATTTTGGTATGATAAATTAAAAATTGAAATTAATTTTTTCAAATTAAATTTATACAATTTTTGAATTTAGGCTTGAATCACATTTTTGAATAAATATATGTGCATTATGCTCAAATTTATTTAGAAAGAAAATATTACGTATTATAATTGATTCTCAGGTGTTACATTCACAATACATAAAAATTTCATCTATGATATTTCCAATATTTCATATCATGAATTTTTTTTTGTGTTTCTTAATCATAACTATTTTAGGTTCCCTAATTTTCTCTTTTATTTTATGATTTCTCCATTGTAACTTCACCGACCGAGTTATCTAATTATGTAACACATGTTCTCTACTATCAAGAATATAGATAGGATCTTTAAAGTAAGATAAATTGAGTTCCAATTATAATTAAATAATGGTTATAACATGTGATGGGTATGGTATTTAAGTTAAAAATATAGATATATGGAACACATCATGAACTTGAGAAAGGTTGTGTGGCATTCCCAAACGTTATTCCGCAACTCCAATTATTTGAATATTTTAAAAATTCCAAATGTACCTAGAAATTAGTTTCCCTTTATTTTTTAACCTTATAAAAACTTTACATTAAAATACCTTCTTAAAAACATGATCTCTTAGTTTAAATTATAAATCCTTTATTTGGTTATCCTCATAGCTCTTTTTCCAAACACGAGAATCCCTGATATATCCCTGAATAGTTATCAGAGTCACCATTTTATCCTCTAAATTATCTTTTAATAAAATATTACTTTTGCCAACTTCATCCAAACAAGGTGGTGTATAATTTGTTTTCATATAATGCTTCATATGGTTCTATCTGAATATTGGAATAGAAGATATTATTCTATATAAAATTAACCTAAGGTAAATATTGATTCCAAGTACCTTGAAAGTCAAGTGATCTTGTCCTAAACATGTATTCTAATGTAAAAATTTCCCTTTCAGGCTGTTCATCTATCTGAGGATGATAATAAATTCCCAAATATATCTAGGTGTCATGATCCTTTTCAAGAATCTTATTTTTTTTATGTTAACCATGGGTGATGATCAGATACAATTGAATGTGGTTCACCATGGAGACTCATGAATTCATTAATATATATCCTGGTGAGGGTATCAAGAGGTTGATCTTCCCTTATTATGATGAAATGTATGGACTTGGTAATATGATCAATAATAACCCATATTGAATCTTTCTTTCTCATAGTATTTGAAAATATACTAAAATATTTCAAAGTAATATCACCCCATTTGAACACAGGAATAAGTATGGGTTATATGAACCCTTTAGGATGTGGTATCTAATCCTTTACCTAATATAAAACCAAACTTCATGATACATAATCTAGAATTTCCCATTTCATATAATACCACAATAAATGTTTCATAAAATCTCAATACATTTTGGTGATACAATGGCGTATATACAAATTTAAGTTTTGAACTTCATCTAATAATTATATTTTTTGTGTAGTAATGGATATAATCCATAGCCTCTATCCAAATTTCAACGTACCATATTCATACATAATGTATACCAACTTCCGATCATTCACAATATTGATTTTATTTTTATAATTTTTATCATCAAGATGGGAACATTTTATTTTTTCCAATAAGGATAGGTTGGTAATCATTTAGAATAAATGTGTTGATTCCCCTTATTTAATTATTACCATATCCAAATTTACTAATTCCATTTACATATTAACTATTTCAATTCTTATTTTATTCAAAACTATAAGATCTTTTTTACTCAACATATCAACCACCTTGTTTTCCTTCGTAGGGTGATAATGTGTTGAGAAATCATAATATTTGATTAATTATAGTCATTTACTAAACATCAAGATAAGTTATCTCTATGATAAGATGTATTTTACAATTTTTTGATCTGTATATATCTCAAAATTTTTACTATAAATTCAATTAATCAATATCTCAATTCTAATATTATTATTTCCAACTCTAGATCATGGGTTGAATAATTATACTCATGAATATTTAAATTCCTTGATGAATAGGCAAGAAATCTATCATTAATTATATGGAAATATCCAAGTCCCTTATTTGATGCATCATTATATATAAAAAAACTATCCCTTTTTAATGGTAATGGTAATAATAATTCATTAAACAATTTCATATTTAATTATTAAAAACCCTCTTTAAATTATTTGGACTATATGATTTTATCCTATTTTGGTATCAACTTGGTTAACTAGTAATATAATCAAGAAAAAGTATGAATGAATCATTGATATAAACCTATTAATCCATGGAAAATAAGTACCTTAGTTATATTAATTGGTGTTGGACTTTCCATCACTACCTTTGTCTTTTAAGGATCAACCAATATTCTATCCATAGAGATAATATGGCCAGGAAAAAAACAATGGGAATCCAGAATTTTCATTAGATAAATTTTCTACATAAATCCTTTTCCCTTTGATTATTAAGAATTATTCACAAATGAAACTCATTCTCATCATATATTTTAGATTATATAAATATAAAATCAATAATTACCATAATTAAATTATCAAGATAATCCTTGAATACTATATTCATCATATATATAAAAATAGAGGGTTCATTAGTGAATCCAAATGGAATTATTATAAATTCATAACACTTAAACCTAATTTGAAATTTATTATTTGGAATATCCTCTTTCATTACTCGTAGTTGATGATTCTCAGAATAAAGATAAATATTTGAAGAAATTTTATCTCCTTGAATTTTATCAAATAAGTCCTCAATATGGGGTGGAGGATACTTTTTAATTATATTAATGTAATTGATTTACCTTCAACAGATGGAAAACATCATAGAACCATCATTCTTCTTAACAAAAAGAATATGGGTTCCCTATTTTGTAACACTGGGGTGTATAAATTGATTTTCATAAAACTCCTGCAGTTGTTTTTTTAGTTCCACTAATTCCATTATGTCCACCCTATAGAGATTCTTAGATATTCTTATTTAATTAGTTATAATACTAATTGAAAACTCAACCTTATTCCCAAGTGGATGTCCATGTATTTATTTTGGAAATAAATCAATTTATACTTTCACAATAGGTTTATCCTCTATTCTAAGGATACCTTTCCCATTTATTGGTTTCATTAGATCTTATTATCTAAGAATTTCATTAAGGAGAGATACTAGAGGTGGATCTATACATGATTCAGATGATGTAGTCTCCCCTAAAATGATAATGGATTCAACATCTCCATCATGAATCATAATATCCATCTCTTATAAATAAATTTTTGCATAATAATTTTAAAGAAAATACATACCAAGGATTATATCAATGTCAACCATAGGTATAAGAATCATGTTTTCAAATATGGTATGCATATGATTCTTAATGGGAACTGACTGACATATCCTTGTTGCAATAATATTTCCACTAGGATTCTTGATTGACAACTCCATTCATAGGTTGCTAGGGAAATATCTAATTATCTTGGAAAACATAGAAGATATAATAGAGTGAAGAGATCCATAATAAAATAACTCATTATCCAAATTTGAGGTTATAATCAATGTACATACCAGGACATCTCTGGAAACATCATCTTCAGATGTAGTAATCTTATAATCTTGTCCCTCTCCCCCTATCAAATTTGTCAAGAGGTTCCCTTATCATTTGGGATATTAGTTTAAATAATGGCTCATATCTTCACAGATAAAGCCCTAGATAATAATGGTTTCTTTCATAACCATGCATTCAAGATACTTATGATTCCTTTATATGCACTTGAAATAATATCTTGTTACCATTAAGAAAGTACCTCAATGTTTGTTTCCATAATTATCACATATTTAAAATCCCATCCTTTAATTCCTCTTACTTGAAACATTATTTTTTTCTTAGTTCCCAGATGACTTCTTCTTTTATTGATTTCCCTTGAGGATATAAAATTGGTAGTATTATTTTGCATTATTGATAGAACTTCATAATATATCATTATATGATGAATTTTTGAGAAACTAGTCCCCTTTAGAGAACTGTATTAATCCCATCAATGAAATATTTAATCATGCTTTCTAAATTATGTATATAGTCTAAAAATTACAATTTAATCTTGCAATGATATCCTCATACTATACAAAAATTTATTCTTCCTTTTTATTTAAAGTGAATAACATCCTCTCTATTTCACCTCTTTGTTCACAAAGAATTTATTTCTCAAATAATATCACTTGGGAAGTTCTATATCCCATTACTTCTATTTCATCAACCTCTTTAGTATTCTAGATCAATTTCCACCATTGATCAGAATATCCCTTCATGTAATACACTACTTGAATAAATTTTTCTTTTATTTACTTACCAATGTTAGAAATATGTTTTTAAAGGAATTAATCCATTATTAATCTACCAATGGAATATTCATTCCATTAAAATATGAGGGATTATATCACATGATATAATCCAGTATAGGTGAATCCCACTATGGAAAAAAATATTATGTATAAAAGTTTTTTTATTTTTTATGAATTAAGTCAACTGCCCTAATATGGTTATGATGGCATGAGTTCCAACAACATATGTATTGTCTTTCTCAATAGGTTAATACCTACATTGATTATGGGTGTATATTATTTTCCTTTCACTAGGTTACTTCTATTAAAAATGTCACATGCTAAGTTAGCTAATGATCATTATGAATATTGATCCATAAAATTGAAATCACTATAATGGTAAATGTTTTGAAATACCCTAAGGGATTATCATAATTCTCATGTTATCTATGTTCATTTAAAATATAGTTCCCAATATTCTTACTAAACATGATATTATACCATCAGTTACACCCTAACTCCAATAACCTATTATCAGCGTTCAATTTATTACATTAGTACAATATTCAACGGATCTCACCATGTGTGGTCAATTAGTGTTCCAGTTTTAGAAAACAAGATACATACATGATTCTCATATTAGATTGGAAATATAAAAACACATCTTAAGAAAAATCATGTTATCCTTGAAATCATTCCTAAAATCATTATTCATGTCTTAGTGAGTGAAATAAAAGTAAAGGCTGAGTTCAGATGATCAGTAAGGGGTTGATACTATGAATTCTATAATGAGTAAATAAGGCATAATCAATATTTTATAGTGGATATTCAAAATAGAATCCATTAAATAAATAACTTGATTTCGATGAACAACCATAGTAAACATTAATATAGTAATCACATGGATAATAGAAACTGAATTATAAATAAGGTAAATAATCTTGAAATTCATGATCTTACCATCAAGGACTTGGTTAAGATATCATGAATCATACCATCAAGGCTGTGACCATGATATTTTTAATAAATGGGTAGGTGTAAACTAGATACCCATCTAATATGGAATTCCTGCATATCTATCTCAAGAAACATTTTAATGCATTGATAAGATATCTATAACCCGGACTACCTGTCACATGAACATTCTATGAATTTATCATATATTAAATTATTAATAAAATTAATTATAGAAATTCCTTATAAATAAAAAATTACCAGTATTGAATGAAGAATTCAGAAACATCAATATTTACCCATAAAATTCAATAACATACTTAATACGCTTCCTTAAATTGAAATTGTATATAGAAACAATATATTGTTGAAATATAATTAAATTTATATAAATTATTCTGAATTCTTTCATGATATTAAAAATATGGACATAGAGGAGGAAAATAATGTCTAATGAATAATGAAGTATGATAAAGAACATGATAAAAAAATAAAATGATATCAAAATATGGTATGATCTATTATTAGTAAAGGATGATAGAAGGACATATATTTACTATAAATTAATGTTTTATAATGAAGCCATAACTTTAGAAATGAATATAGAATAAATAAATTAAAAATAAATCCCTTGTAACTTCATGTAAGTACAGAGTTATAAATCACATTTTCAAATTGTTTTCATGCTTTTAAGAAAATAGTACACATTTTTCTGATGTAATTTTAAATAAAAAATTCTTAAAATATTAAGATAAATATTTTCATTGAAAATAAGAATGGATTAATTTAAATGAAACATTAATTCAAATAATAGTCATGACAGTCGAAAATGTTGTTCATGTGGTGTATGTGAAAAAAAGATTTAGTTCACACCATTGGTAAGTACATCATTTGGAAAATGATAAGAAGATTTCATTTAATCAGTTTTATAGAAATTAAAAAAATATTAAAAAATAATTTAATAAATATTTTTAGAATATTAATAAAATTCATGATTTTTTAAATAAAATATGTATATGGAAGAAAAAGAGTATGAAGGAAAACATAGAAACATGTTTTGTAAAATAAATTTTTATACATGTAGCTTACTTATTTATTATTGATACAAAAACAGAATAAATTTAATTTAAACATGTAAATCATAAATAAAATTATTTAATGAAGATATATGGGTTTAAAAATATTAGGATCGAATAAATTTCATCCAGGAAATCTGAACATAAACAATTCTGAAATTAGATGAGATTGAATTTTTTTTACCTAGGGTCTCTGCATAATCGTATGTATTTGGTCCTCCAATGTATTGAATTTAAATTTATTAAATAAATTATTAATAAAAAATTTCATCTATATTTAATTTGATATGTTCCTTTTATAATTATTATAAATCCATTCATTGAATAATTGTTTATTATATCCACCACTTTAAGGTTGTTCATTAAGTTACTCCTAAATTAAATTGGTATATGGTCTTTGGTTTATAGAGCTATGAAATGGTTCCTTAATCTCAATAATGTTAATAATTTCATGAATATTATTTTTATTAATTATATAAAATTATCAATTCATTCATTTATGGTGTTAATATAAGAAAAAATCACATAACTTTATGAAGGTGGTTGTCCAAACGTACGCATGAGTGACATTATCATTTTACATCAGATGGAAGGGTAAGAAGGTAGTTGATATATTATATTTAAAGAATAATAGTTAATTAAAAAATTTCATATATATTTCAATAATTAATCCTTTATAACCATAAAATAAAAAAGGCGATTAAAATCTAATTACACCTCTATGTGGAGGTTGTAGGTTATACATACACATGAGCGATGATTTCATTTTCCATAGGATAAAAAAGAGGTTGAAAATGGATATCAAATAATAAAATAATCAAAAATACATATTAGTATATTTTTGATACTGCATTATTTATATGATGATGGATAAAATAGATATAGTGGAAGTAGAATAAGAAATAATCTTTGAATGAGTCGGGTAATAAGAATTCCTCTTCTTTGGGAGACATCCATTGGGTTAAACCTTAACCCTTCTTAGTGTGGTATTTGGGTAAGAAAACAATCTCAAGAACGATGGAAGGAAATATAGGAAGGTTTTCAGGAAGGTATTGTCTGATCCAGATGGCTCAATATTTTTGAATAAGGGAGGAGAAGAAGTGTCATTTCATAAGTGAGGGGAGGGACACACATTGAAATACATAAAATATTTTTACAATATAAAGTCAATTTCTTAATAAAGTGACACAAAATTGTCATATATTTGAATATGATAAGATTAAGGTTGATATCCAACCAACCAATGAGGTTTATGTATTTTTTATGTGTTATATTGAAGCCTTATCACTTTATTTTTAACAATTTTTACCCATTTTACCATTAACCAAGGTGATAAGTATCTTCCTTGGTTAATATTCATCAAGACCAAAACTTATGTTCACCATATTAACTATTATTAATTATGATTATTTCATATAAATAATCTTTTTACATGATTCAACTCTTATAATTCGAATAAACGACTTTTAAAATAAGTTCATAAAATGCAACAAAAACTATATTTGAAAAAATGTTTGTTTATTCATTAAAATGGTTTTATATAAAAATAAAGTATAATGTTGATTCCAATTGGATTAATTGTACTATTTGAAATCAAAGGAGTCTTAATTTTCTTTAAAAACAATCCAAAACCGAAATTCAATTTTTAAATAATTGATTAAAGGAAGAATAATAATAATATTTTTTATTTGAAAAAAAATATTATATAGATTTTCACATTGATATGAATATATTTATAAATTCAACAATATATTTTTATTTGAATTATATAACTTAATCAATATATATTTATTCTATAAAAATAGGTTTCATAAAATTTAATGATATTATTTTTTCATTATAATGTTATAAAAGTGAGAGTTTTTTAAAATCAACATTTTTGACAATTCACCTAAAAATCAAATTTTTATGAAAACTCTCAATAATTAATCCTAAGTTAATTTTGATTTGATGGATTAAAAAATGAATTTATATGAATAAAATTAAATTTATAAATTTTTGAATGTTGGAATTAATCATAATTTTGAAAAAATATATGCGCATTATTCTATAGTTTCTTTAAGAAGGAAGGATTACTTACTGTAATTGAGTCTCAAGTGTTACATGGTGGGTTATTTATTATATAAAAATTAGATTTCATTATGTTACATACCTAAGAAAAAGTTTTAGAGGTCCTTAAGAGACTATATACATAAACACTATATTAACAGATAAAATTATCATTTGAGTATAAATCATTATTACTTAATGTTATTCATAATGATTATCATACATAACATTACTCTTTATTACATGGGAAATGAGAAACATAAGGAAATAGTGATATAAGATTCAACCCATTTAGATTTTTCATTTATCATGCAAGCATGAATTAAAAATCATCATTTTCAACTTATTGAAACACCCCATGGGTGGCTACCTATTTCACAATTCCATTAATTAATCAATTTCATTAACCTATTATTTATAAATTTCAATATCACATTACCTACCAATTATATAATCACAACATTCAAAAATTTCATAATTTTGTGTTGAATCAATTGATTAATTCAATTTTGGATGCAATTTCCAAACGTTGTAATTGAAATTTCACAATTACATACAAGAAATTATAATCAAGGCTATGCAATTTGACAATTAGACCACCTACCTCAACATAATTGATGAAAGCATGCCCAAACACAACTTTCAATTGATGTAGAACGATGGAATTAACAATGATAAGAGAAATATAGGACCAAAAACAAGGATCAAGATCAACCCCCAAAACCAAAAATGGTTAAAAGGTTCCGCCACTTTATAGTAAGAATGAGGAATGGAAGGAAACCAAAGAAAAAAAAGGCTTACTAGGTATCGAAAACCAATATGTAGTAATTAAAGATGGATAAATATCTCAAAAACCATTGAGATTCACCCAAGGGTCAAGAGGAAGAAGCCAATATAAAAGAGTGAACATACAATTAACCAAACTACACCTTTACAGTTGCTTCTTGGGACATTACACGGTGTGTAAGACATTTATACGTCATGTAATTATTTTTAGAGGGTTACATTGAAAAACCCACCACCTTAGATGATTTTATATTTATTCTATTATTACATGTCCTATATTTATATTACATGACATGTATTATTTTCAAAGTCGTGAATCAGTTCATAGCCTGCGACCATTCACAACATGTGTTTGTTGATATTCACATGTCGTGTTACCCATTTACATGGTGTGTAAATGTCAAACAATATATTTTCACCCCAGTTTCTAAACAAAGATCCAAACCACCTCCAAAGCCTTACAAACCATTGTAAACACTTGCCAAACTTTAATAAAAAAGAAAACTCAAAAGCGAACATACTTGGAAAAAGAATGGGATCTTACATCGGCCTTCTACCCCACCTTCATATTCGGGTCCTAAAGGACCTTGGCCAGTCCATAAAAAAATTATTTTAAACAAACAATTAAAAAAATAAAAGTATTAAAAATAATAAAAAAGTGAAATATTTAAACAAATAAAAATTTTAAAAGAATAAATTTAAAATATATTATTTCTTTAATTAAATAATCATTCAAAAATTTAATATATATATATATATTATAAATATTAATAAATAGTATATATTAAACATAGATATATAAATTGAATAAAATGAAATAATTAGATAGAAAAAAATAAAAATGAATAATTTTTTTAAAATTATTAATTAAATAATTATAGATAAAAATGAATAAATTAATATGCCTATATATTAATTATAAATATTAATAAATAGTATATATTAAATATAGACATATAAAATGAAATTAAATAATTAAAAAAAATTAAAAATTAAAATCGATAAATCCAAGAAAAATATTAACCAATTTATTATTTAAATTATTGTTAATAAAAATGAATAAATTTAATATATACACACCCATATTTATATATTTATATTATAAATATTAATAAATAGTATATATTAAATATATATTTATAAATTGAATAAATAGTAACAATTAAACAAAAAAATTAAAAAATTAAAAATTTTAATAATTAAATATAAATATTAAAAATGAATAAATTAAAAAATTCTTAAAAAAATTATTAATGAACCAATTTTTAGTAATAATGAATATTTTTAATATATATATATATATTAATTATAAACTTTAATAAATAATACATATTAAATATAAATATATAATAAAAATAAAGTGTAATAACTAAAAACATATTAATGTCTTATTCATTTTAATTGTTTTTATACATAATTATTCATTTATAGATTTAATATAGAAATATATTAATATATATATTTCAATATATATATATATAACAATAAAAAAAATATTTCCTAAAATATGATTTATATAATGAAAATTATTTGTGCTTACATTAAATAATCCATATATTTAGTGAATAATGGATTAAAATGAAAAATTAATATTATTTAAAAACAATAACTAGTTACATTGAGTACTAGAAATTAACTGAATATAGTTTGATTTTTCAAAATAACATATATCAAACGTGTGTTACATTTATTGAACACACATATATATAATTAATGTATATTTATATGCAACACACATACAAATATTTACGTAATTAATGAAATCATATATAGAAACACATAAATGTAATATTTATGTAATTTATTCAAATTTTAGTTTTCATGTCTAAATATCATTTAGTAAAATGATACATTTAATATATTATGCTTTGAATCTATAAATTTTATTTATTTATTTTTAATATTATTACAGTTAGGTCTTATTTATTAATTTATTAATTTTTTAATTTTTTAATTTTTGTTGAAATTTAATCATTTTCCAATATTTATTTATATATATTAACTATGTTTTAATATTTTCAATATTTATTCATCTTTATTTCAATATATATCAATAATTTTTTAATTATTTATATTTTATTAGAAAAATATATCCATTTTTCAATATTTTTAAAGTGTTCTCATTTTTAATTTTTTAATTTCACTCATTTTCAACAGGTATGCATTTAAGAATATATTTTCACTAATAATTTTCAAAATTTGATTATAAGTAAATATTTACAAATAAATATATTTTTAAATGGCTATTTAATATATTTATAAATTTATAAATTTATAATTATAAAGAAATAAATATTATTTTTAGCATTATTTATATAATTATAAATAAATAATTATATATATATTCAAATAATTATAAATTTATCAAATACTTATTTAAATAATTTATATATTTACACTATTTATATTTATAGTTATACTTATTTTTATATTTTTATATGTTTATTAAATATATATATAATTAAATAAATATATATAATGATACAAATAAATATATATATTTTTAAAAATGTATTTATATAATTATATATAAATAATTATATAATTATAATAAAGATATGCAAATAATGAACATATTTACTATATATATATATTTTAAATATATACGTAATAATAAATATATATATAATTATACAAATATATATAATGATATTAATATATTTTTAATTATATAATTATAATAAATATATTTAAATAATGAATATTTTTACTATATTTATATTTCTATATATATATATTTATTATATATATATAATTATATAAATATATATAATGATTGAAATATATTTATAATTATAAATAAATAGTTATAAATATATTTAAAAATATATATTTTTATAAATATATTTATAAATGTATATTTACTATATTTATAAAATTATATATTTATAGTTATAAATAAAAAATATAATTTTTAGACAGTATTTATATAATTATAAATAAATGAATATATATTTTAAAAAAATTATAAACCTATAATAAAAATATTCATATAAGGAATATATATATTTATATAAATATATATAATGATATAAATACAATTATAATCATATAAAAATATTTATAAATATTTTTAGAAATATGTTTCTTTATAGTTATAATTATAAACCCTCTACAGCACTAAAACTCCAGCGCTGATAAAGATTCCTTTTATCAGCACTTCTTTAGTGCTGGTAATGATATACCTTTTATCAATGCTAAACTTTAGCGCTGATGAAGATGGATTTTACCAATGCTTGTTTAGTACTATTAAAGATATCTTTTTTCAGCACTTGTTAATTTTTCACTGATAAAAGGTATCATTATCAGTGCTTTTTTGGAAGCACTGATAAAAACCTCCCCAATATATTTAAAAGAACCCTAATCACACTGATTTATATTGTGATTCTCAAGATTTCATGGAAGTCCACTGCTGCCGCTCCTCCTCCTCTACTTTATCTCAGTTGAATCAAGTGTTAACTCCAAGGTATCCTATTTTTTCTTGTCCACTTTCGTTGATTGCTTATTTGGGTTCTATAGTTTGCATTATGGTGGTGTTTTTGTGCCTCATATCCTCTCTTCTACCTCATGCTCCGTGGAACCTCCTTGGATCCCTAAGAGGGTTTCCACATCCATCTACTTCAATTGATGTGTCTCCTCCCTCAATTTTTATGTGTTTTCTAATGCAAATCCCTTCTTCCTTCCTTACGATTTAGGTGTTTCCTCCATCTATTCCGATTTCTTATGGTATGTTTTTCTCTTATAATCCTTCATTTTAAAAATCTTGTAATTCCCAAGTCTTTTTAAATTCATTTTTATTTAATTTTTTCCAATGTGTAATGTTTATAAGGGATTTTAATTTTTTTTGGTTGAATTCCATTCCTAGTATAAAGGGTTTTTAAATAATTTTGATTGAATTATTTTGAATTAAATATTTTTTCCAAGTGTTTCATTATATTCTTATGAGGAATTTCAATTCATTTTTTATTACAAATGAAATTCTTAGGACATATTTTTGGTTTTAAAGGAAGAAACAATGTCTTAAATAAATTTTTGAAATATAAAAGTGTGTGTTTCTAAATATTTGCAAAGTATGGAATATTTTGATTTCAAATTAAAGGAAAATGACTGGGCACCCCAAGTTATATTTTTTTAATATCCAATTTGGAAATTTAAAATGGGTTTATAGCTCCTGATACCATCATTGATCACCACTTGTATTTGGTTTTCCTATCATGGAATGTTTATCAATTTATAATGTATATATAATGTGAAAGGATTCTTTCTATGCAAGGTTGCTGGAGGTGAGGTGTAGGATATTAATTTTATTACCATATGTCTATATTTCCATTTATTTTTACCTCATCACTTGGTTTCTTGTTCATGGAAATACTAGGTTACTAAATGGAATATTGGATTAGTGAAAACTCTAGTTTAGCTTGTGTTTCGCTAGAGTGGGAGTGGGTTATTGAGTGAGATTATGTTATTTTGTACATAAAAAGTTTTTATTTTAGTTTCAAAAATCAAACAAGTTGGTGATATTTAATAAGTTATCATAATAAATCATTGCTTTCCACTTAATCATCCCATCCGTTTTCTCATCACTGATGCAATCACTAAATAATGTTTAACTATTGTTCATTGAATTATAATTAATTTAGATTATAGCGAATGAAAATTAATTAATTTATAATACAAGAAAAGGTATAAAAGTGAATTCTTAACTTATTATATTCAAACTATTTAAAACAAAATTTAGGTTTACTAAAAGTACTAAAGATATCTGAACAAAAATATATACCAAATTGTAATTTCCTTTCTTGAAAAATGTTATAAGACATGTAAATATTTAGGTTAATTTATCGAAATAAAGTGAGGTAACATAACCCAAACATATGATAACAACATTCCTTTATAGATCCTAAAATTATTTGGATCTTATATAAATTCTAAATATGATCTTATATAAATTAAATAATGTAAATAATTAAGCAACAAAAGTACAAAATTTAATTTCATTGAATAAATAATTTTAAAAAAAGTATACATGTTTAACAGAATTTAAACACTAAGCTAAGCATTAATATATAATGTGAACAACATGTAGGTTGTGGATTCTATCTCACCTCACCCAATCTCCTAAAAAAATAATTTGGTCCACATATGGCTATTTTTTCACTGAAAATTCTCAGTTTAACCCGGTGATGCACTATCTCATCGATCTGCCACAAATACTAAACAACCCAAATCACCCAATGGTCTTCAAAACACCCAAAACAATGTACAAACACAAAACTTGGGGTAACTTCAAGGTTGTTTCCTTGCCAAAAAACCAAATCCGATATTGTTCTCTGACCTTGGGTATTAGAGCACCTCCAATTTGACTCAAACTCAGATAAATTGAAATCAAACCAAAGCTCGATATCACATAAAAACTCCATCTAACACCACATGATCTTTTGTAAAATATTTTTACATTTGATGAATATTTTTAATGCCTTCATGATGTTGATTCTTGAATAAATTGTATGGAATTTAAAATATTGGATTTGTGGCTCCTTATGTGATATTTGATGAAACTGGTTTTTGATAAATGAATTGTCATTTGATTGAATTTTGAAATAAGTCCATGGGAACCTCGGTATTTAGGCGAGTTGTCGAGGATAATCAGGTTAAGATTTAAAATTTTAATTTAATCCTATCTTATGAAAAATGTTTTATTCATGTCATATTTATATAATGTTGATAATTTTTTAATAATAATTCTATTCCTTAGACTAGGTGGTGGACTACATATATGTTTTATGGACATTCCTTTTTTAAAATTTAATTTTTTAAAATAGAATTTTTTTTTAAATGTTAAAGTGGGATTTGAATTGAAAAAATTAGGTTTTCCCTTTAAGTGAACTAAAATGGATTCTGTGTTTTGAAACTCATGAAGTGATTTCAATGTGAAATTTTATTGTTTTAAACATTTACACATATTTCTAAGGAAATGGAATTAAACATTTAATTTATTGTAAATAGTTTTTGAATATGATTTTAAAATTTTTCACTGATAATAACATTTTATAGAAAAGGAGGTTCATATCCCATGAAGTGTATTGAAAAAAATGTTCAAATTTGATGAAAAATTTAAAAAAAGTGGATTTCAATAGGGTTTTTAAAAATTAAGAAATAATTATTTTGAATTTGAAATGTGGTTTTTATATGGTATTTTGAATTTTAAATTAGTATGTGGTAAATTAATTTTTTCCCTCCTGTAAAGTGTTTTGTAAAGCAATTAGTTTCAATAGGGAATTTTGAAAACATTCAGGGTCATAATATCATTAATTTATTATCCATTAATATCTTTCCCTAAACCTAATATTTTTGTAAGTCATCTAATTATTATTTCATTCATTCTAGTTAAAATTATTTATATGTTTTATTAATTCTATATTAACTAGGTGCCTCACCAGAGTGTCTGAGATAAGTGGGACTCCTAAATCATGCATCCATTTTCACTAGGAGAGCATATTATAGTCTTGGTGAAATAATTTTTCTATTAAATGGATAATGGATCATGTATACTCGATCCAATATGATCATGTATTTCAACACATTGGAAAGGTGGAAATGGGTATAAAAGAGTAAGGGAATTTTGAACTTGTATTATATGATTAGATCATCTTTCAAACCATTATGTTCATAAAAACGTTTCCACTTTTGGAGATAAACTAAGAAATTCTATTTATTTCTTCACTAACTCCTAGCCTGAGAACATTTAGATTTAAGGATAAAAATTTTGTCCTAATTAGCTTCATCTACCAAATAGTTATTATTTCATTTTATTTATTAAGACCCTTCCCTCATATCTTCTAGACATAAACATATATTTCTTGAACTACTCCTAGTAACAGTTATTGCATACTGAGTGCCAATAATTGTTTTTGGATGAATATAAAGGATAAAACCTACTATAGTGGAGTAATTATATTATTAAATTCAATTACCCATTTCTTTCAATGCACACTGAAATTATTTGAAACAATCAAATGTTGGGTTCCCCATATCAGAATTATCTACAACTTTCACATTTGATAATGAATATCTTATATGTATTTATTTATTTATTATAAGAAATAATATTTTATAATCTTAATAGGGTGGATATGAATCAAAAATGGATGAATGCTAATTGTATTAAAAAAGAGTACAGATATTGAGTTAAATAGTTCATCATGTTTTCAATAGAGTATGCATACAACTCTTTTCAGTTCCTTTTCCATGTTTATGTTATTGTTATTCAAGATAAATTAATATGAAAGAGTTCAGAGAAATTTTTATTTGTAAAATAATATATTAGATCTAGAAATGTTGGACTAAACATAGGGAAAAACTGAATGATCACATATATTGGGATGATACCATGGTTTATTGATCATTTTATATGAATACAAGTATAAATGATGATGGAGATCATATGGAAGAAATGAAAATGAAAGCTAAATATGAAATTTTTGATTATCTAAAGTTTTTTTAGATGTTAAATATCTATGTTAAGAGACCATTCCATAATATTTGTACTAAATAAACAACATTTTCATCTTTATTGAAGTTATATAATTTGAAATCTGGAAGCAGATGTAGAAACTCCAGCTTTACATAACTTCTCAATCTCTAGAATGGTATTCTACCAGATAAAAGTGAAAATCCATTTCAAACAAATGAAAATAAAAAAATTATATGTTCAATGGGAATTATCTTTTAAAAAATAAATGTTCTTCAAAATTAATTCATATTGTATCGAAATGACCTTGAATAACTCATAAAATTATCTATGTGTGGAATGGATCGACACAATGAAATTGAATCAAGTCCTTTTAAATATGTATGGTAAATTCCTATTATTACATGGTTTAGAAGACTATATAGATTCTAGGAGACTATGATATAGTTGACATGGAATGTAGATACACGAATTAAAGATAAAATCCTATGTCATCCATCAAATTCTCCTCAAGGGAATAAAATTGATTATGAGTATCCTGAATTTAGAAATTATCTGAGATAATTTTTTCTTGTGTTATCTACAGATGGAATAAATCATTGTGTTTTATATATTAGTTTCATTATAAATGTCCAATCATGGTGGTAAATTTTAACTTTCCACCATAGTTATTCATGAAGCATAAATAAATTATGCTGTCTTTGCATATATCTGGACCAAAGCAATTAGGTAATGATATTGATGTTTATTTGGATCCATTGATTAAAGATATGAAATTGATATGGGATACATGTGTTACAATGTATGATACTAAAAAAAGTGTAGAATTAACATTTAGGTCCATGTTTTATAGTATTTTAAATGACTTTCTTGCTTATAGAAATTGTTTAGGCTATAGAATTTATGGAATAACAAGGTGTCCCATTTGTAATGAATACACACTCTCAATTCGATCGAAACATTCCTCAAAGACTGTGTTTTTAGTGCATCAAATTTTTTTACCTCAACAAAATAAATACTGATCCTAGTAGACATCATTCAATGGGAATATTAGATAAGGCACAACACCATATCCACTAATGAGCGATCAAATGTTTGATAAAGTAAAAGATAATGAAACTATTTTATATAAACCATTTTAAAAAAATCTTATGAAATTTGGTTTGAAAAAGAAATCAATTTTCTTTGAATTACCATTTTGGAATTGTTTGTATGTTAGAAATTTTCTTGATGTCATGCATATAGAAGAAATATATTTGATATTGTTATTGGCATGTCACTAAATGATCCTAAAAAAAATATGGGATCAGGTATTGGTTGGACATGGTTCATATAAGGATAAGGGAAGAGTTGGATTCATTGAAGGGTATCGTGTGGAGTTTTATTTCTCCAGGTACTTATAGTCTATCTAGATAGGATAAAATTGAAAATTTTTATTTTCCTTAATGGTGTAAAATTTTCACTGGTGTATTCATAAAATATTAAGAATGTTGTGTCAAAGAATAATTTTATGTTACATGGACTGAAATCACAAGACTTTCATTTTTTGATGGAAGATTTGATGCCCGTTACTTTACTATGAATTCTTCCTAAAAATGTATGACATAAATTAACCAGACTCTGCTTATTTTTTAAATCCATATGTAGTAATTCTATAGACCCTGTGAAGTTTCCAATCATTATTAAGGAAGTTTTAGTCATATTATTTGAATTATAAATGTTCTTATAACCATCATTATTTAATATAATGGTCTACTTGATGGTTATATTGGTTAGATAGGTTTAAATATATGGGCCTATCCATTATAAATGGATGTAACCCATTGAATGGTATATAAATATTTTGAAAGGGTATGTCATGAATCAAAGTCAGAAAAAATGTTGTATTGAAAAATTATATATTATTGATGAAGCTATTGAATTCTATAATAATTACCTATCATATGTTGATAGCATCGATCTTCCATTATCTTTTCACAATAAACCTCTTATGGGAGAAGTAATTATTAGAAGATATGTTTTTATAGTTACCATCATAGAGTGGGAGAAATCACAACATTACATTTTACATAATAGTGAAGATGTTTATCCATACATTGAATCCCACAAATTAATTCTTAAATATTTGAATCCATCAAGTGATGAAGGATGGATATCAAATAAATATAATCAATAGTGTATAGGATGGTTCCAAGATGATATTTATAATAATTTATCTGGAAATATGAATTAAATTTCCGAAAGGCTTTGATGGATAGTGAGGGGACCAAATGAAAATATTATACATTACACTAGTTTTTTAATCAATGGTTACATGATCTATAAAAAATAATATTATAAATGTAGTATGATGAAAAATATTGGCTTTATTCTTATGGTGGAAGTGATGCAGATATCTGGTTCCAATGATAGAAATCCAATTTATGTGAATATGTCATATTTTGGCATTATCAAATAGATATACGAGTTGAATTATACAACATTTAAAGTGCTAATTTTCCCTTGAAAATGGGTTGATAGTTTGAGTATAGTGAAAGTTGATTAAATGGCCTTCATAAAGGTGAATTTCAGTGTGGAAGTGGAAAAGGGAGAGCTGTTCATAATCGAGTCATGAGTAGTGAAAATATTTTATGTATCACATCTTGCAAACAAGAATTGGTTGATTATCCTACCGGTGACTGAAAAAACTATAAGGTCAAATAAACATTCAATTGAGGCTGAAACTTTAATTTTGAGATCATAATTAGTTCATAGAGGTCCCATTATATACAATTTCTTATACATTAGAAGGGAAAAAAGTGGGGATTTAGATTCTCTATGGATGATCAAAATCTAATCGACCATTAAAAAAAGAAATATATTTCAATGAGAAGGTTCAAGTGTTTTTTAATATACTATAATTTTTTTCATAATATTATATATTCTCTACTACATTAAAATAATCTAAATTAAATGTTTGACTACTCATACAGAAAATTTATTTCACACATGATGATATTACTAATCCTGGGGAAGAATAGACTGTTGATACAAAAACTGCATAATTTTTAGGGGGTTAACAACATGTTGATGAAAAAAACAAGAACAATGAAGCATCATAGCGTTGAGTAAATTTATCAAGGCAGGAAGTAAGGGTATACAATTTTTAGTTTACTAGATTTAATGTGGCCAACCTATTGACCCCAATAAGTGAATGTTCATTAGTTACGTTGGGTTCACAATGAGGATGGATGTTCTAATTTATATCGATTCATGGTTCCATGTCCATCTGATAATGAAGAAAACCCTCTGGGAAGATATAAAGGTAATGTTATGATATAATTTCTCTATATTAAAAAAATTATATAATGAAACATTGATTTAATATTAATTATTCATTATATATTTCTTCTATTTTGGAGTATTTCTACAAGAAATATGTCTTAATGGCCACTGAAAAATCCTATAGAGGCATCCAGAAACTTCTTACCAAGTTACATATTTGGGATGTTGAGGGGAATGTAAATCCCCACAAAGGAGTTAGTTATTCACATATTATAAATTAGGAAACATGGAATGATTTAATCAGTCATCACAGTGAGAAATCATTTTAGGTTAATTATAGTTGATAATATATTATTTTAAATTACTAATTTTATCTAATTTTATTCAAAATTTTTAATTTTTGAAATAGAAAAATAGTTCTGAAAATAAAAAATGCGCATCCAAACCAATGTACCGCTATTTCAAAGAAAGTATGGGGTACACTTCATTAGATAATAAATTGTCATGAACTAGGATGGGTACCCTATTTTTAGCCCAACTAGGTCAAATACCCTAGGGGGAGGGGGTGGATTAGGGAATGTAAGATTAAAACATATACCCCTTTAGATCATGTTTCATCATTAAACAAAACACTCTTTTCTCCCTTTCCTGTATTAATGTATGAATATAACTGAAATAATGCATAAGATGCAAAAATTTTACTTGGTTCACCCTCACTGGATTACATCCAAGGAGTATACAAAGTCAATGTGCCAATGTACCAATTACACTAAGTTTTAATAAAAAAATTATAAGGTTTGGGAAAGATCACTTCTATTCCTAGGCTCACTGCCTTTACAAGATTTAGGTTTGGCTAACTGCTTTCCCATGGGTTTCTCCTTATGTCTCTTTATCTGGTTCACTATCGATGGAAAGGATCACATTATCCCACTTCTATTTTTCACTGCTCTAGAAAGGATCCACACATAGTTTATGGATATATAGGTCCCTTAATTATTTTTAATAAATGAATCCTCAACTATATGTAGATGTTCTGTTGAAGCTCTTTCTTGTTTTCTCTTTCACTTATGTGAAAACACCAAGATGCAACACTTTCACTTTCCAAAAAACTAGAACAATATTCTCTTTACTGTAGAAAAAGTAATTACCTTTACTTTGGATAGATATTCATGTGATTCCAAATATTTATTTAACTACTTTGAATGTAGTAGTGAATTAAATCCTTCTAAAAGTATTTTGGAATGGTTTAGATCCTTTATCTTATTCTTATCATTAAAAATTAAGATGTGACAATGATAATATTCATAGGGCAATGTAAGCTCATATCTCCTTGAAAAATATTATAGTGTGATACCCCTATGTGAGACCTTGATGCATAACCCCTTGTTCAAGTCCCTTTCGCGAGTATTCTTTCATGAGTCCCTTCCATGAGTCTACTTTTGCGAGTCCCTTCCATTAGTCTTCTTTCACAATTCCCTTCTACGAGTCTTCTATTAAGAGTCTTATTTATTGATTCCCTTCCACGAGTCTACTTTCACGATGAGCACGAGTTCCTGGAATGATACCACTTTATCTATTTGTGAAAGTCCCTATTCATATCATGCTCAACACCCTTTCATGTATCCAATTTTCATAAGATCTTGTTCAAATCATGAGTAACACTTACATGCTGTCAATTGTCTAAAATCCTTCTCTGAGAACCTCTATCTTGAGATCTCTCTATGAGTCACTTCTCTGAACGATCTTTAGATAAATATTTTAAGAAAAACTTCATAAATTCTTAATGATGATTTATGGGGTATATATAGTCATATAATCACCACCTTAACTCCAAATATCACTCCACAAATTATGGAGAACCATCCCCCTCATCTTCATCATACACTCCATGAGATCTGAATGTGAGATCTTCTCATTCTTTTCATGAGATCCAGGTGTAAGTCCTTTTTCAATATTCACACATTGTGTGAGTCCTCGGTCAACATTCACACATTATGTGAGTCCTTGGCGTGAGTCAAAATGTGCAATTTGAGAGGGACTTGAGGACGAGTACCAAAGATAATCATGCACTACACGAGATCTATGACTGTGAGATCCTCCATCATTTCCATATTTTTCCTTTTTCTTTATGAGATTTCGCGAGTCCTCAGTATAAGTCCCATTCATGCTTTGAACAAGATCTGGGTGCGAGCTCTAGAGACAATCATGAGTATTGCCTGAGATCCCTTTGTGATATCCAAAGATAATAATGAGAACTATGTGAGATCCCACCCCAAGACTCAAATACAATCACACATTTCATGAGATTCTGTCATGATATCAAAATTCAATATTTCTATTGTCAGTTTTTCTATCTTAAAAAGATTAGGGTTTTCCATCACGAGTTATAGAGACAACTATGAGTGCCCCATGTGAACGCTTCACAATATCAGTTCAGTATTCACACTTCGTGAGTTCAGTTAATTATTTATGCTTTTCATGCCTTCTTTGACAAAAAACCTTTTCCAACAACCAAAAACCTTCTCAAAAAAAAAACCCAAAGGAAAAATCGTGAAGGATTTATTCCTAACAATATCAAACTTTGGTTTTGTTAAAAACTTTTCACATTTTGATACCATATTATCACATTTTTTTCATCATATTCAATTAATTATCATCTTGTGATTCAAATATAAATTATATATTTACTCAACACTCACTCTAAGACCACATAATCCATGATAGATGGATGAAAAAAGAGTATCATGAAATGTTCATCAATGAATCACTTCATTCCAAAACCCTCTCAACTACTTTCATCATGAACCTAATCTATTATTATATATAACCTTTTATCGATCATCTTTGTCATTGTGAAATTTAAATCACCCCTACTTCACCAATCCCCCTATCAGACTCCCCTATCTTGATTAAGATATTTTCTCCCTTTTATTTCCAAAATTTCTTCTACTTTTTAAAAAAACCTAAAGGTTACTTCATTGTGGTCTAAAATAGGGTAAAGAACACATATCAACATATTAAGGAAAAACACATCATACCTTCAGGAGAGGGGGTTTATATAAACACTTTTTTAAGTGTGGGGAGTCGACTGAACTCCAATAGCCAGTCAATACCATTCAAATGGTTCTTTGGGTAAGGCCTTTGTTATAATTTCTATAACCTATAGTTCTGTAGGGTCATACTCTAACTTCAAAAGCCCTTGATCTACCTTCTCCTTGATAAAATGATACTTGATTTAAATGTTCTTTGTCCTCGAGTGATGGAGTGTATTTTTTATTAGATTTATAGAACTTGAATTATCACAATGAATTCTGATCAAAGACTTCACTTCAAATCCCATATCATCAAGACGCTTCTTCATCCACAATAATTGTGTGCATTCTTGAGTGGCCACAATGTATTCAGGTTCTATAGTGCTAAATGAAATTCAATATTGTTTCTTACTTATCCAAGAAATACACAATCCTCCAAGATATAATGCACCACCTGTTTTTCATTTTCAGCCATCTGTTGATCTAGACCAATCTGCATTTGTATAGCCTAATAACTCTTGTTGAGATTTGTCACTATAAATCAAAATGAAATATGCTATTCCTTTGATATACCAATGTATTATTTTCACTACAATCAAGTGGGTTTACTTGGTATTGCTTCGATTCCATGATTTTTACCATGTAGAAAAAACAATATCAGGTCTTGTTGCTATCAAGTAAAATTAAATACAAATGATTTTCTTATATTTTGTGACATTAACTATATTTACTTCATCATCCTGTGATAGTTTCATCTGGGTAGTTACTAGAGTCATAATCTCCTTGGAATTATTCATTCCAAATCTTCACAAAACATTCTTGGCATATTTATATTGAGAAATGAATGTTGCATTCTTTCCATGCATGAACTATAAACCAAGGAAAAACATCAGTTCGCTAATCATTGACATTTCAAATACACTTTTCATGAATTTCGTGAACTAATTACACCGTGATTATATAGATTTCGGACACAGTAGAAGAATTAAGATGGGTGGTGTCCACATTTTATTCTTCCATAATCAATGATCACTCTGAGATCTATGAGATGATGAACACCGTGATCAATAGAATTGATCAAAGAAATTAACAAGGGATAGAACACTGAAACCAATAGAGAGGAGATCAACCCATATTACTTATAATTAATTCAATTCGATAATAAATTACCTCTACAGAATTATTTCTTCATTGATGAATATGATGACATATCTGCAGTATACCATGATTGAGTTATAGAACACAAGTGTAGATTTACTCTAGTAGTGATCCGCACACATTCCATGAAACTCCATACATCACCGATGGAGTATCCGGGTTCTAGCTTGGATGATCATTGTGCTTGTGTTGTCCTCCTTTGATCGCCTTGATAATTTATTCCAAAACACTATCCTTGATCCAGTGGAGGATCGTTTCTCTCCATTCTTGGGAGTATTCTCGGATAAGATAACTCTATAAGCTTGAGTGGATTCTCAAAAAATCATTATGCACAATAGAATTGGATCTCTTGAGAATATAATATAATTAGGTATTTATATTTCTAGGGTTAAAATAATATAATTTTACAAGTTCCCTCGATTATTTTATTTAATACTATAAAAACCCCATGTGAAATAAAAATAAAAATAATATTATTTCTAGACATGCACATAACTAGTGAATTATAATTAAATATTATTTAAATATATAATATTCAACATTTATTATTTCTAATGGCCCATTAAACTTGGTCTGCCATTCCTCCACAATATTTATCAGGACTTGAATAATGTTTATTTATTTATAAAATAAATATAACTATATAATTACCCAATAAATAAATAATAAATATATCACTAAATAGAAAATAAATTTTTATTAAATATTCTTCTCATAATATAATCTATCAAATAACTAGTGACAAAATAAATGCGATCAAGAAAACATGAATAATTATTAAACAATATGTGGGAATAATATTTACTAAAATTATTAAATAATAATTGATATTGTATTTTTTAACTAAGATTCTAGATACACTTAGTGTGTGACCCTCTAGGCCTCTTTCTCTATGGAATTCAGTGAAGCAGCCTAAATTCCAAGGTTAGCATCTAGAAACATGCCAAGGCACCCATAGAGAAAGAAGTTAATTCCAAAATGAAATATTACCTTATATGAACTCTTACCATGTAATATAAGCCCTTTATCACAATATCTCAAATTGAGAAGGCTGTATGCTAGTTCCATCAATCAATATGCCCAATTATCTCTTTATTTGACTTTACAGAAATAAAACATGCTTATAGAACACCATGGACATAGATTTATTTGGGCTATATCATTTACATCAAAGGGCCTGAGATAGTAACATCTATTAAATAACAGAAGGGATAAATCCTTTCTCGCATTATTCATTAATGAAATATCACCCATGATGCACCCAACGTATCCCACCTCACCACAAACATCGATCATCTTGGTTTTCATCAATACATCAAAGTAATCAACTCATAATATTAATTAATAATAATCTTAATGTCTAAGGAATAATACAACAGTCCATAGATAGAAATGTTTAGTGACATGTATAAATATGGATTTCCTACTCGCAGACCATGTTCTCATAATATCCAACTGGATATTACCAAGTGTGTACACCATGAGAAGGTTCCTCAAAGTCCTATGAGTCTCCAAACCTTATATCCTGTATCATTTGTGTCCCTAAAATGATATAATCTGGATATAGAACATATATTCAAGAGTTTTTTCATAACACGTTTGGATTCTCATCATAGTGGGGAGCTTCTATGACCTTTTAGTGAAACAACTACTCTATGGTCATTATCACATACTATATCATTCAGAATAAAAATCATAATGCGATAAGTAATTAATTAATATTAGAAATAATGAATACATGTTTATCATAAAGTACAAAGAAGTTGGTATTAGGGAATAAACTCCAATAGACTTGTACTTTCACTAGATCCAACTACTAATAACCTTCCACCAACTTTCTCTCAATTGATACTCATGCTTTTACTGATATGGGCCTTTAATAAAGGGTTCCTCCACTTTATCTTCCATGTTTACTCTTCTCATAGAAACTTCACCCCTTTGATAAAAATATCTCAAGTTTTTATACTTTTGGAGTATGTGTTTTTTCCGTTAGTGTGACCTTGAATCTTTTGTGAGAGCCACAACTGTAGTATTATCATAATAAAATGTGACTGGGTCTTTAGTGTTAGGTACCACATCAATATCTTCGATGAAGTTATAAATCCAAACTGCTTCATTGTCTTCATCATAAGCTACTATATTCTTAGAATCCACTGTAGAATCAGTGAAAAATAGAAGCTTTGAACTCTTCAAGCTCACAACTCCTCCATTGAGATAGAAAAAATATCCTGATTATGACTTCAGATCATTTTGATCTATTTCAAAACTAGAATTAGTATAACCTCTGATGACCAGATCCTCATCTCCTGTATACACCAAGAACATATCCTTAGTTCTTCTCAGATACATAAGGATAGCCTTAACAACATTCCAATGCTGTTTCCCTAGATCTTCTTGATATCTTCCTACCATGATTAATGCACAGGCAACATCTAGTCTAGTACATTACATGACATACATGATTTATCCCATCATAGAAGTGTATGAGATCTTACTCATTATATCTTTCTTCTATTGTGTCTTGGGACACATTTTCATAGAAATATTTAAACCATATGACAATGGAACCAATCCCCTATTGGATTGTTCGATACTAAATATTTTTAGTATATGGTCAATATATATACATTGAGTTAGTCCAAGAAGTCTCTTGGATCTACCATGAATGATCTTGATCCCTAGAATTTATGATGCTTCACCTAAGTCCTTCATGGATAAGCACTTTTTTAACCAGTCCTTACCAAATTGTAAGACTGGCAGTTATTTCCAATAAGTAATTTTTCATCAACATACACTACTAGGATAATGACTACATTCCCACTAAACCTCTTAAAAACACACAGCTCACATTCTTTTTCAATGAAACCAAATTCTTTTATGGATTCATCGAATCAAATGTTCCATGACCTAGATAATTAATTCAAACCATAAATGTATCTCTGCAACTTGAAAATCTATTTGGAATCATTTGAGTCACAAACCATTCTGGTTGTGTCATATAGACATCTTCCTGAAGATTCCCATTAAGGAATGCAGTTTTGACATCCATCTACCAAATATCATAGTCATGGTAATCCACTATTGTATGTAGAATTATTATGGATCTAAACATTTAAACTGGTGAAAAGGTTTCATCATATTCAATTTGATGACAATTTTTAAACCCTTTGTCCACTAGCCTTTCTTTATAGGCACTTAATTTACCTTCCATGTCAAGTTTCCTCTTGAATACCCATTTACACCCAATATTCTTTATAAAAAATGACACATCTACTAGATCCCAAACATGGATCTCATACAAGGAATCTATCTCAGAATTCTAGGCTTTTATCCATCTTGTAGCTTCTAAGCTCTCTACTTCTTCCTTGTATGAGAGAGGTTCATTATCATCAACCAATAATGAGTCACCATCCTTGGTGACTAGAAAACCATATATCTCTAGTTCTATTACCTCTCTTGAACTCCTAAGTAGTACTTGTGTTTCAAGAACTATATCTTCCATGGGGACCTATGGAACCTGTTCCTACACCAACTCTTGTGTATCATGAGCATCAACTTCCTCGAAGTAAATCTTTCTCCCACTTTACCTTTTTATGATGTTATCTCTATCATGAAATATGTATTTTCTGGTGATAGTCACATTATTTTATAATGGTTTGTATAGGTAGTATCCCTTTTTTTTTCCTTGGGATACCCTCTAAAGATACAATTCGTGCCTTGGGGTTCTAGTTTATTGCATAAAAAATCCTTAAAAAAATACCTTGTGTCCCCATACATGTGAATGTAAAAAAATGGGTTTCTTTCCACTCCATAACTCAAAGGGAATTCAATTTTACACTTTAGTTGGTACTCAGTTTAATATGTATTCTGTAGTTTGTAATGCATATCACTGAAAGGATAATGAAAGATCTAAATGAATCATCATAAACCTTACCATGTCCTACAAGGTACAATTCCTCCTTTCACTAACACCATTCCACTATGGTGTATAAGGTGGAGTGAGTTGAGATAGAATCCCAAATTCCCATAGAATGTCTATGAACTATTGTTTAAGATATTAACAAGATCGATCTGATCAAAGCATCTTTATATTTTCACCAAGTTGATATTGTACTTAATTTTTGAACTCCTTGAGTTTCCCAAAGGACTTGGACTTATAAATCGTCAATTATATATATCCATATCTACTAAAGTCATTAGAAAAAAGTTATGAAGTAAGAATATCAACCTCTAGATTCTACTAGAAATGGTCCACAAATATAAGTGTGTAAAAATCCTATAAGCTATGTGGTACTTTAACCCTTTCCACAAAATGGTGGTTTGGTCATTTTCACTTGTAAACAAGCATGACATCTTTCAAGTGGTTTTATCTTAGAAGAGTCTAAGTAACCATCTTGATAGATATTTTTCAAATCCTTCTTGTCTACATGAAGAATATGGTGATTCTATAGCTGGGTGTTATATGAGTCATGTTAACATTATTATTTATCTATTTCCAACACTTTGTTTTTATAATTTAATATATAAAGTCCGTTATTTAAATGTTCCATACCATAACATATGTTATCCTTATAAAAGAAAAAAATTTATTTCCAAACATAAAATTAAATCCATATGTATCTAAACATGACACAAAAATTATGTTCTTGGTAACTGTAGGTACATAATAATAATTTCCTAAAAAGAAAATCATTCCCATTGAAAATGAAAGGTGGTAGTCACTAATGGCTAGGGTATCCAGCCTCTCTCTATTGGTAGATCATAGATCCACCTCTCCTCTAGGAATCCTCTAGAATCTACTTGGTTCATATATTTAGATATAGATGTGATCACCATAAGCTATATATAATACCAAATGTGTAGAAATGGGAATATTTCACTCGATAACTAACACATATTTAGCATCCCCTTGCATTTGGTTAAAGTTATTCTTCAAGTGTCCTGGATTACCACCTTCAAAACATAATTCCTCCTTTTCCTTTCCTTCCCTTTAGATATTCATCTTCTTGAAAGGATGGTTATCATGAGCTTTAGACTATTTATAGGTCTTGGGCCCCTTTTTCTTGTTCTTCATTTTATTTTACACCATAAGGACCATGAGTTTATCATGCCCCATTTCCTTATCAACTCAGAAAATCATGGTTATAAGGATTGAAAGACTCTTATCAATATTTCTCATATTGTAATTCAAAATAAAGATAGAGAAAGTCTTGTATAGTGATGAATGTATGAGATCTGTACGAAACTCATTAGGGAATTTAATCCCTATGATGTATAGGTGTTCAATGTAGAATATGATCTTGACTACATGGGTCCAAGCTGGCACATAATCTCCAAGAATAATTTTCAACAAATCATTGGATATATCATACCTCTCTTATCTCTCCCTCTCTTGATAGTGATCTTAAAGATGAGACATCATTCTATATGTATCCATATCCTCATGTTTCTTCAGAATATCATTGGACATGGATGATAGCATGAAGCACTAAATATTCATAGAATCATTTAGATTTTTCTCACAAAGAGATAGATTTTCATCACTTGCCTCATTTCTAGGAGCAACTGGAATAGTCTCTTCCAACACATACAATTTCCTTCAATGCTGGAGGATGATGTGTAAATGATTTTTCCATTCATGGGAATTTGTGATGGTGAGAAGGTTTTCCTTCTCATGTATAGATCACAACATTATGTTTGGATTAATTTTTAATTCTTTTACTAAAAAAAAGAAAAGATAATATTTAGTAAATTATCTGATAAAATTTAGACAAATAAATAAATATTATATTTTTTACTCTCCCACTATTTTATCTAAACCAAATAGACCTCACCATTGGCATTAGAATATACTATTGATTGGATATTCTAGTGGTAAGGATCCATATTCCCCTTTTAATTACCCCAACATTGGTTGGTCAAGCAACATGAATGGTTTTAGGTCAACATTCCAAATGCTAATTATATTAACTCATAGTTCCATGATCTATTGAGTGGAATCCCTAATCCTAAAATCCTTTAATTTATATTTCTTCATCCATTTCCTCTAAGTTACACCTAGTCCAAGTTTGGAAGACAACCCTTTAGTTGAAACAAGTTAAAAACCCAAAACCTAAGGATAGAATTCCTTTATAATTGAAAGCACCCCAACCTTGGTTGGTTAAGTAATTTGAACTGTAGTTTGATTCTAACCGAAGTAATGGAAGGCTATACTGATGTAATATTTTATTATAATATTTTATCCCTTTATGCATAAATTTCAAATTATTATCTTTATTACATTCTTGTTAATATTATTTGGGATTCCTTAATTGATTAACCGTGTCTTATATAATATTTACACATAAACCAATTTATTTGAGTTCCATCTTTCATGGTTGTTAATTCATTAATTTATGTGATCATGAAAAAAAATCCATAATGAAATAACCATGAAACTTGACATAAATAAAATAAAGGCCATGATCATGAGCTTATACTAATGGTTAGTTTATCTAGTGGTTGATAAACTAACTATTGAACTAGGGGAGAAACACCTTGAACCAATTAAATTTGTGTTTATAGCTTTCCATATGTCCACATTTGTATCTCACTTGGATTGGTTTTGCCTCGACTCCTAACTTGAACTGCCTCTACTATCTTGGGAACTTAATCCATTAGATGTGAATTTTACTCACTCATAGTTGAGGGGAAGAATGGGTTTACATAAAATAAACCATGGGAACATAGACCCTACATAATTAAATTATATAAGGCACGTATTCCAATATTTTATTTTAATAATATATTTAATGAAACCATTCACATAGAAAAGGTTTGATCTATCTCATGATCATTCAATAGCTTGAAAATAATTACACATTTAATAAAACTATCATTCAATTCTTATTCTTTATTATTTTAGATAAATGGCACTCAAATAGATGAATTATTATCCTTAATTAATCAATCCTTTTATCTTAATCCATATTTTAATTTCCTTGAGATTATCATCCATTATAATTTTAAGAAAATTAAATAAACTCATTTAAAATTAACTATGTACATAACTTGTACCTTGTATGAAATGTGGTGAATACTCATGAGAATCTACCCAACATATATTATAATCATATACAGTTTATTCTATGTTACATTTAGCATACATGACTTATCATGTACTTTCATGACATGTAGTATAAACACAATTATTTCACAAATTACATGATTTTTCTGTAATGTGTCATGATTTAATGCACGTAGATTGATAACTATAATACAACTCATACATGACATGTAGATCTTGAACATTATGTAGATATTAATTAAACATTTATATATATAAATATTAAAACCCATCACATGGCCTGTCCTATCAACTTAATGATCACATGAAAGAACATGTATCAAGGTTTACATAATATAATAAATAAATTTTATATTTGTGTAATTTGTAAAACTACACAAAATGTAGATCCAATCTATATGGTGTGTACATATATCACCATCTATCCAAGACACATGCCTAGGGAGTCAGTGTGTAGTCTATAAATTAAAACATTTAGAGTACAGGGCGTGTCCAATGTGACACACTCTATTTTCACTTTGTGTTACATGGTCACCAGTCAGGTTGGCTGTGTATGGAATACATGACCCATATATGAGTCAAAGGGACTATATGCTGTGTATGTGGGATACATAACATGTACTGCAACTTTCTATGCACCATTAAATTCTAGTAGTGCCTTAAATGGTTAAAAGGTTTAATTAATGAAATAATCAATGCATAATATTGATCTAATTTTGGAATAAATTATGATGTGTTGAATGTGACTACATGGTGTGTAACTCTGGTTACATGAAGTGTAGTCTAGTGTTGTACATCCATAAACCTTGGGACCTCTAGATGAGTTCCTCAATTTTATTTTAATAATAAAATGAAACCTCTTGATTAGATCTATAAGAAATTATAGAATAAGAAGTAGATCTCACAATTCATATTAAAAGAACAATTAAACTTGAATTGAAAAACTAAATTTCAAATGAAAAAATAACCAGTGATTTTTAAATAATTATAAAAACTTTTATGCCCGCTATGATACCACATGTAGGTTTTAGGAATAATAGAAGCGTTGCGATGGGTAGTGCCCAACTTTCCTTTTTTCCATAATCGACGATCAATTTGAGATCTATGCAACGATGAACACCATGATTAACAAAATTGAATCAATTAAATAGAATGGGATAAAACTAAAAAACCATGAGAGATGAGATCAACACATATTGTTTATAATTAATTTAATTTAATAAAGAATTACCTATATGGAATTATTTATTTATTCATGAATCCAGAAACATATTTATGGTGTACTATTGTTGCATTACAGAAACCTAGTGTAGAATTTTCTCTAGCGGTGATCAAAGTGTGTTCTATGAATATCCATACATCGCCGAAGGTGTATCTATGTTCTTTCATGGAAAATCCTTGTGCTTTCATAATCCTTCTATGATCATCTTGAGAATCACTTCTAAAGCATTCTCTTTGATCTGGTAGAGGAGTATTTTTGTTCATTCTTGGGAGCGTTCTTTGAGAAGGGAGATCTATTGGCTTTAGAGGATTCACTAATAATCATTATGCACAACTTAATTGGATCTCTTGAGAAAATAATATAATTGGGTATTTATATTGCTAGGTTTTAAATAATATAACTGCAAAGTTCCATTGATTAGTTTATTTATTCCTAACAAAACCCCATGTAAAATAATAATAATAATAATAATATTTCTCAACATTAACTTAACTTGCGAATTATAATTAAATATTTTTTAATTAAATTATACTCAATATTTATTATTTTTCACCGGACCATTAAACTGGGTCCACCATTTGTCCACAATATTTATCAGGCCTTGAATAATGTCTTTTTATTTATTAAATAAATATAACTGCATTATTCTCCAATACATAAATAAATATTATATTCACTAAATATAAAATACATATTTATTAAATATTCCGTTCATAATATATTCTCTTGAATAATTTGTGTCAGAATAAATATGATTAAGAAAACAATAATAGTTATTAAACCACATATGGGAATAATATTTATTCAACTTGTTAAATAATAAATAATGTTATATTATTCAACTGAGATTTTGGATACACTTAGTTTGTGATCCTCTAGGCCTATTTCTTAGTGGCATTAGGCGAAGAAACCTAAATTCCAAGGTTAAAATCTAGAAACACGCCATAGAACCCATAGAGAAAGAAGTTAACACCACAATGACATGTTACCTCATACGAATTATTACTGTGTAACATAATCCATTTATCACAATATCTCAAATTGAGAAGGTTTCATTCTAGTGTCATCAACCTATATTCTTGATTATCTATTTCTTTGAATTTATGGACAATGAAATTGCCGATAGAACACCATGGGCACATTTTGTTTAGGATATATCATTTCTATCAAAGGGCTTGAGATATTAACCTCCGTTAAAGAATAGATGGGATAAATCCTTTCTTGAATTATTCATTCATGAAATGTTAATTGTGACACACCCAATGTATCCTACTTCATCGCCAACATATGTCTTCATAATTTTCATCAATACATCAAAGAACGGGACTCATAATATCCATTAGTAATAATATTAAAGTCTAAGTACTAATACACACATCTGCAGATAGGAATATCAAATGACGTGTATATATGTTGATTTCTTACTAGTGGGCCTGATTATCATAATATCCTACTGGATATTAACAAGGATGTAAACCTTGATAAGGTGCCTCAAATTCCTATGAGTCTCCACCCCTAAGTATCATATATAATTTGTGCCCCTCAAATGATATCATCTGGCTATAGAACATATATTCAAGAATTGTGTCATAGCACATCTGGTTTTTCATCATAGTGGGGAACTGCTTTGACCTTTTAGTACAAAAGATACTCTTAAGACATTATCACACAATTTTTCATTCCTAATAACAACCATGGAGTTATAATTAGTAAATTAATATTTAAAATAATGAATAGATGTTTATCATAAAGTACAAAGAATTTGGTTTTGGGGAACCAACTTCAACAGCTTCATCTGATCCACCAAATATTATGTAATCGACATATACTAAGACCACCATCCTTTGATTACTCTCAAAGTTGGCATATAGATTGTAATAAACTTCACCATGTTAAAAACCTATATTATTAAAAAACTAATATAGTCTTGAATACCATGCTCTTGGTTCTTTCATCAACCCATATTATGCCTTCTTTAGCTGAAAAACCCTATTCTCATCTTAATTAATGAGAGAACCGTATGGATTTTCAATATAAACTTATTCTTATAGAAACCCATTCAAAAATGAAGACATAACATTCAACTATAAAAACTTAAACTTTATTTGATCTAATAGGGACAAGAATAATCTGATTTTATCTATCCTTGAAATAAGTGAAAATGTTTCATCAAAATTGATACCCTATATCTGGGAGTACCGCTTTCACACTAGAGGTGATTTTTTTCCAAATCAAAGTTCCATATCCATTTATCTCATTGTGAAATACCCATTTAGTCCCCATTAAATTCATATCTATTAGCCTAGAAACTATCTCCCATGTACAATTCTTCTTAATTTGGTCAAGCTCTTTATTCATATCCTAAACCCAGTTTTTATCTATAACATCTTTCTCAAAACATTTAGGCTATACCTATGATAAGAATGATGATTTTTGTTGAGTATTCATCCTTATTTTCTAAAATGGTCCTGTATGATCCCCGATTATGTTCTTTCTATCAATTTTAGATATTCTCTTTGATATTTTGTACAGATTCTAGTTTGTGATCATCATCCTTATTAACTAAATTTTCTTTTGAATCATCTTATAGAACTAAAACATCCCCTAATCTACTTATATCTTCATCACTATCTATGTGAGTATTATCTTGTATTTTTTAAATATTCTACTCATTCTATACTATAGTTACATCATGTATTTCAACTAACTTTCCCTGTCACTTATTAAACAAATTATATTCTTTCCTTTTCATTTAGTATCCAATAAATATCCCTTCATCTCTATGAGATTAAAAATTATTGTGTTTCTCATTAATAATAATGAGACACTTAATTATAAAGACTCATAAGTACTTCAGTGTTGTATTCTTTCCATTTCATAACCCACATGGCGTCCTCTCTTCTTTTGGAAATAATAATGCTCTATTAGATGTGTAGACTGATGTAATCAATACTTCATTCCAAAAAATTTTTGGAAGGTAATTATCAATGAGAATTGTTCTAGACCTATTCTTCATAATTTTATTTCATCTCTCAACTACTCCATTCTTCTATAGAGTTATTAATGTCATCACTTGGTGTGTTATCCCATGTTTCTTGAGATAATCTTCCACTTGGCTATTTGTAAACTCGATTCCATTATCTGTTCGAATCATCTGAATTCTTTCATCCAAAAACTTTTCAACTTCCCTTCTATAAGTTTTTATCCAACTAAACATCTAATATTTGTGAGTAATGATTGAAACCCATTCCATTATACTAAAACAATCTATGAAGAGAATATAATATCTTTTCCCATCAATAGATCTTTGTGGAATAGGTTCGCACACATCAATATTCACCAACTAAAGAAATTTTGTTGACCTTTTCTCTTTTTCCTTATATGTATTTCGATTGATCTTCAATTTTTGACAAGAATTGAACACATGAGTGTGATCACATGATAACCTAATGAGGTATCAAGCAACATCATATTTCACTAGATTATCTAATGAGGTTTGGATTGAGTAACCAATAATTTTACACCAAAACTTGTTTTCTTCTCCCTTGGATAAGAAGAACATATATTCTTCTCCACTCACAAGGTAGAGATTCCATTTTATATTCTTTCCATGCAAAACAACTGAACTTCCTTTTTTACTTGATGACATATAATTTATTGGGAAATATTATTACATGTCTCGAGTCACAATTTTGACTTACACATAATATGTTGCGACTTAGACCACCAACAACCAAGACATATTCACATATCATGTCTTTTCCCCCAAACATGGATTTTATGAGCCAATAATCTTTAGTCCTTCATCATTACCAAATCTTACAAATTATCTCTTTTTGTATTTGATCCCTATCACAAGTTCCTTATTTCATTTAATATGGTAGGTACATTCAAAATCAATTATCCATATTCTAGTGTGATTTTATGATTTAAAGAAAATATCTAGAACCACTACCTATTCATCTATCTTCTTTTTGGTCCATGTTTTTTATGTCATACCCAGTAGAGATTGATAATCATGATATTCCTTGATGTATGATGGTCCGAGTTCATCTTGAAATGCTGTGAAATGAATGTTCAATTTCATCTCATTTTATGAAACATTGAATTTTTGCTTTTGAACACATTCATTCTACTTCAACACATTTCCCTGCATTATTGATAAGTAATATCTTTCCATGTGAAATAATCCTTCACACCTAAAACAGTGACCATCAAATGATGAACTACAATATGGAGCTCTGTATGGCATCCACTATTGGTATTATTCCCTTCAGTATATATTGTCTATAGAACATACATTTTTTGAGTGTCCCATTTTTCCACAATAATAACATCTAATGCGAGCTGCATTCTTGTGTGAAAAAAATTCATTAATGGTTCTCCCATTGAGTTCTATGAATCTTCTTATTTTTATTCAAACCCAAATAAATCTTGAAACTCAGAGTGGGATCTTTTGGTCTAACTTCAACCGTTACTACTTTCTATTTGTGATTAGGACCTATACCATCTGTGTCATTCTGATCAACTATTTTCCTTTCATGACACACCTTTGTATTCTTCACTGGAACTCTAAATTCTAATTTTACCTTTTTTTTCTTTGTAATATATATTGCCAGAATTAATATTTTCTCATGATCATTCACCTTTATTCATATACTGAAAACTTCCTCTTAAATTTCTTTGATACATTTGATTTGATCTTTTCTGGTGCTAGTCAAAATATTGAGTTCTATTTTATGTTCTTTGATTTTAAGCCTGTAATCAATGAACTTTTTTTATCTCTCTAGCATTGAGGGTTTTAGTTTTTCAATTTCTTCATTTAGCTCATACTTTTATTCTAAATTTTCTTATATATAAATATTGGCATCACAAACCACTTTTTTGGATTTATTCATTTAGTATCTCCAAAATTATATTTCCTCAAGTGCATCATCTAATTCAGCCTCCATATCAACTCTTCCTTTTAATTATTCTTTATCATTGTCACATTATTACCATTTATAGGAGATAACGACAACTTCCACCATATCATCTGATTCATGATCATTATAGTCCTCTAACTCTTCAACCTCATATTACTATTAAATTTCACATTCTTTTAAATATAGATTCTTCTTTTTGAATAATTTTTTCTGAAATTTTTTCATACCTTTCGCATAGGCTGAATATTTCTTCCTAGTAATTTCCACTTAATCCTCATCATCATCTTAAAACTTCTTAGTGAACCTTGCTATAATATTTACAACATTTCCACATCAAAATCAAGGAATTTGGAGTTTCCCTTTGAAATTTCATTTTCCTCTTCGTAAATTTGATGAAAGTAATATCAAGAGTTATTCTATATCTTCTTCTTCCTACTCATCATCAATAATGAGATTATTCATGGCCTTGAATGCCACTTACTTACAATTCCCCTTTTCCATATACTCATTATCACCATTTCTCTTCTCATATGAAATAAGAGTAATTTTCAAGATATCCAATGTCAACAACCTTGGATATTTATCTCCCATTCAGGAAATTTTGGATTGAGATGAGGTGGATGTATTTTCAAGGTGAAATTTAAAATCTTTACATCTTCTATAATTTCTCAAAGAACATTAATTTTCTTGAAAATAACATTCACTCAGTCCAATATTGCATCAAAATACTCATTAGGGAGAATTATAAGATCCTAATACTTGTTCCACTTCTATGAATTTTGAGTCTCCGTCATAAATATTTAGCATCTTTACCCACCTAACATGTGAGGAATTACATGAAATCACCTTTTTATAGATAAATTTACATAGGGATACCCTTAAAAATTGATTTATTTGGTATCAACATCAAAATCTATTTGGTCAACTTCTGATAAAGCACCATAATCGATGCTGGCCAAAATTCAATGCATCACTTCCATAAAGACATCCCTTCCTGAAGACTAAATGTTGTACTGCATCAGATTCTTCCATAATTGAAAATTATTTCCATTTAAGGTCAAAATCCCTTTGTGATTGAAAACCTCCAAATATTCTACTAAAAGAGAACCAATGACTTTTAACCTTTCCCTATAATAAAAATTGTTATTTGAACTAGTTTAAATACCCTGAGGGGGGGGGGGGTGAATCAGGGTATGAAATATTTAAACAAATACTTCTTCGGATCTTGTTTGGTCATTACAAAAACACTCTTCTCTCCCTTTTCCTTAGTAATGTATGAACATAATTGAAATAATTCTTGAGACCTAACATTTTTACTTGGTTCACCCTCACTAGGATACATCCAAGGAGCATAAAATGACGATGTGCTAATGTAAAAAATCCACAAAGGCTCACGTACTAATTACAATTATTGGGATAGATCACTTCTATGACCTGGATCACTACCATTACAGGATTTATGGTCCTCTCAATTCTTTCAAAAGGGTCACTCCATATGTTTCTTTCTCTGGATCACTATTGGCGGAAAGGATCACATTATCCCTCCTACATTACTCCCTGCTTTGGAAAGGATCCACACACAATTTATGGACATATAGTTCCCATAATTTTTGATAATGAATGAATCCTCAACTATATGTAAATGCTACATCGAAGCACATTCTAGATTTATCCTTTACTTCTATGAAAACAACTAGATGCAACAATTTCATATTCTAGAAAACTGGAATATACTTCTCTTTACTATAGCCACAAGAATTACCCTCACTTTGGAAATATTATCAATTGATTCCAAGTATTCCTTTAACTTCTTTGAATATATTAGTGAATAAAATCCTTCTACAAGTACTTTAAAATGGTGAAGATCCAATATCTTCTTCTTCTCTTCTATAATTTAGATATGACAATGATACTATTTACATGGAAAATATAAGCGTGTATATCCTTGTGAAATATTATAGTGTGATACCCCTGTGTCATACCCTGGCACATAACCCCTTGTGTGAGTTCCTTATGCAAGCCTGATTTTACGAGTCCCTTCTATGAGTTTACTTTTGTGAGTCCCTTCCGAGAGTCTTCTTTTGGGAGTCCCTTTCAAAAGTATGAATTATAGTTTCATGAGTCCTTTTAATGAGTATTATTTCACACTGATCATGATTTCCTAGAGTGAGTTCACTTTCTCTATTTTCACAAGAACCATTTTAGATCACGCGCAACACCCTGGAGCGAGTTCGCTTTGAGTGAGACCTTGTTTGGATCAAGTGAAACACTTATGTGGTGTCAATCACATATACTTCTTCTTCGAGGAACTCTATCATGATATCTCTCCATGATTATATTCTCTAGATGAGCTTTAGATCCATCTTATAATAATTTGTTTTCAATATTTAAGGACGGGTTATGGGGTATTTATAGGCAAAACACACTACCTTCACACCACAAATCACAAAAAAAATCATGGACATCCATCCACGTCATCAGGATTACACACTCTGAAAGATATGGGTGTGAGATCTGCTTTTACTTTGCATGGGATATGGGTTTGAGTCATCTTTAAACATTCATGCTTTGCGAGAGTCCTTAGTTATAGTTTTTTCTTTGTGAGAGTCCATGTTACGAGTCCTCATTCATGCTTTGTGTGATATATGATTGAGAGTACTAAATAAAATCATGTGGTTTGTGATATCTTCAATGAGTATGAGATCCTCCATAACTTACATATTTTCCCTTTATCTTCATGATCTTTCATGAGTTATGATCATGACTCCCATTCATGCTTTACAAAATATTTGGGTGTGAGATTGAGAGACAATCATGTGGGTTGTGCGAGATCCCTCTGTGAGATTCAAAAATAATCATGATTGTTGTGCTAGATCCAACCATGAGGCTCAAATATAATTACAAACATTAAAAAGTTCTATCATGATCTAAAAATTAAATCTTTAAATTATCAATATTTTTTCTTCCAAATATTTTTGTGATCAATCACGAGTTCTAGATGCAACTATGAGTTCCGCGCATGATCACATCACAAGATCAGTTCATCATTCATTCTCTATGAGTTCATTTCAGTATTCATGCTTTTCATGCCTTATTTGATAACCTACCTTTTTCAACAACCCCAATCCTTTCTTACAAACACAATCAAACCAAAAGCACCATCATGAGAGATTTATGACTAACACCTGGAAACCCGATAACCAAGTCAGATCTAACATGGCCTGAAGGGAATTCCTGATCCCCATGAGTTGGAAAAAATCACCTGGAATCATACAATATGAAAATGGGAACAAATTGTACATAAAAATAATATAATAAAGATAAAAAAGTCAGAATTTATACAAGAAAAACTCCATAAGGGTAAGTATTCTAAAAGTCATATATGCATAAACTGCCCAATGTACCAGAAAACAAGGAAAACTAACCATGTCCCAATAGACTCAGCAACACAAAACCCAAGGATCTACAATAAGAACCACCTCCATGTTGAATTTTTCATTTTCTAAAACCTATAATTATATAATATACAAACACTTGAAGGAACAAGTAGGTTGTGAGATGAAATCCTAGAAGGGTCTCACCAAGGATTCCATAAAAAGATGGAAATATTTAATTAATGAAATAAATCATTAAATTTTAAATAAACCGGAATGGAAATTCAATATTATATTTAAAAAAAATAGGATTTACATTTTGAATGATGGAAATATTTTAAAAAATGGATAAATAATCATTTTATATAAAATAGCTTATATAATTTCAGAAGGCATGTGTAATGTTTTTTACAAAATAATGGCATATATTTGAAATATAAACAATAAGAAACATGGTCATCTAATAAGAGGTATGAAAATTCCAAGTTATTGGATCCTCAAAAACTTATATAATGATAAGAGAAATGTGTACACATATCCCTTGACACTTTTCAAAGAGGACTGATTGACATCTTATTGAGGAATAAAATGTGCTAAACAGTTTATGTTAGAGTTGAAAACCATCAATATAATGCTAGGGAATTCCCATACTAGCATGTTTTCCCTAATAACTCACTAACTAGCTTGGATTTCATGTGCTAAAAAATCAATTATGGGAGATTTATTTTAAAAATGTTTAAAATACAATTCGTCCCTTCTCCTATTTAAAATATGCCAATTTCCTTTTAAAAACCAAAGTGATTCTTTAATCAAATATTTTATTTTTCAAAGATAAAACCACTAGATTTATTTCCAAACCATTTTAATACACTTTTCTCAAAAACCATTTTGAAATCAATTTCATCAATTAAATTTAAAATTTAAAATTCAAAAATTGAAATTTCCTGAATTTTTAGAAATTTCGCAAACACACCCCATTTCAATGGAATTAGGGTTTTTTCCAATTTTATTCCAAATAAAATCCAAATCCACTATCCATTGGAATTGGGTTTTCAATCAAAAAATTGAAAAAAAATTAATTGAAATCAAGAAAATGAATTTAAATTGAACAATTGAATTTAAGTCAAGAAATTTAGGGTTAATAAAAATTAGGCATCATAATAGAACCTCCTACATTTTTCACAGACACACAATATCCACAATGGAACCCATCAATAAGAAGGAAGGTGAAAAAGATCTCAGAACTCAACCAAGAAACAAGATTAAACAATATATAGTTTATATCCATTAATTAAAATATGATCCAAAAAACTCCTAGGACGGAATGTGAAAGAGATAGAGAGATAGGGATACCAATTACCCAGAGAGTGACACCACAACTGAAACCTTGATAAATCACTGAATGAAATGATATAGAGGGGTTATAGTGCTCCAACATTACACAGGGATAGATCTTAGGTCAAGATAATGGACATATAGATAATAAGAAATATAAATATCAGCTGTGCCTCTAGTTTAAAAATAAATATTAGGTCATTAAATGATATGTAACCCAATTACACATCATGTAGTTGAAAATTCCAATAAACACCAAAAAAATCAATTCCTTTTCTAAAAATGGATTTATTATTATTTTAGATTTTATATGGCATGTGAACATATTACACGGCATGTAAATACCTAGTATGATGTAGAACCAACCATTTTTATGCTGAAAATTCCAACAAAACTCCAACTTCACCATTACATTTATCCTCCCAACTCCTTCTCTGCACTACACAAGTAATGAAAAAGGAAATCCACAACAAGTATTAAAAAAATACATGATAGAAATGTATCTGGATGTTACAACCTCCCAACCATTAAAATTATATTTCCCTAGAAATAATATCAAGAAGCATCCATATCAAAAAGTTGAGGCCACTGTTCTCTCAACAACACCTCACACTCCCATGTATCATGAGATTCGGAACTATTCTACCACAACACTCAAACCAAAGGTATCATCCTCCCATGAGGAACCTTGGTTTTAAAATCAACTATCCTGATTGGATGACCAGTCACCGATAAATCCGGATCAACCATAATATCTCTTTAGCTTATAACATGATATTGATCAGAAAGATACGTTTAGAGTTATGATACATGGAAAAAGTTATGAATCAAAATCAGTTGTGGTGGAGCTGCTAAATCGTAATCCACTTTCCCACCTACTAAACAACCTAAAAAGATCCTACAAAATGAGGAACAATATTCCCTTGCCTCCCAATATGTTGATGGCCCAAATAGGGTGAAACATTCAAAAACACTTGGTCACCAACTAAAAATTCAAAAGTTCTGTGATGACGATCAACATATGATTTATACCGAATCTGTGCCATCAGCATTATCTGATGAATCTACTAAATATATATATTTTTTCATATCTTGAGAAAATCTCAGTCCAACCAAGGAACATTCACCAATATCTAAGTAACACAACAATGATTTACAACATAGACTATACAGGGCCTCCAAAGGAGCTATTCTGATCACATAATAGTAGCTATTGTTATAAGAAAACTCGACCAGCTCCATTTGGTCATCCCAAGAGCTAAAAAAGTTGAGAACACAAGTGAGTATAATATCCTAAACAATTTGTATATTTTTTTATATCAGACCATATGACTACAGATGGTATGTCATACTCAAACAAACCTAAGATCCCAGTGCCTCCTCAAGAACTCTCCAAAAAATGAGAGGTAAACCAAGGATATCAGTAAAAAAATATAACAAATGGAACTCTATGAATATGAAAAATATATTTCATATATAGATTTCCCAAATCCTCAACATTGGATTTATCATGAATGGGTATAATTTGAGCTAATTTAGTCAATAGATTGATCACAAACCATATCTCATTATTCATTATTTGTGTACATGGAAACCCAACCACAAATTCCTTTATGATCTCATCCCACTTCCAAGTCGATGCTATAAGTTGATAAATAAAAACTGAAGGATTCTGGTGCTTGGCCTTGAAATACTGGTATGTATGACAATAAGATAAAAATAAGCAATGAACCATCATATACCTGGCCACTATAATTATAGACGCATGTTATAGAAAATCCTCATAGTTACTGGGTGCAGTAACCACTGGGATCTATGGAAATCTTCCATCACAACCTTATATACTGCTAACTACACAAAAAATGATTCCAATAGAATAGAATTACCTCAGTGGATAAGGACTAGTCAGGAGAAGTATCCCCACCATATAGAGAGTTTTTAATTTGATGAATCTCATCATAAAGCTGCTGCTTCTGAAGGATCATCTCGATAAGATTTGATTTTAATTGAACACTGGCCAAAAAAATCTCATCCCCAGTTTTTAGAACTCCAATATAAAAATGTGTAAAAAGAGAAATCGATTTCCACCCTTCTAATGATTCTTTCACTGCTTGTGTTGGAAGCTTCCTTCTCAAAGTATCTTTAAAAACAATCCCTTTTCTCAGGGTATATGTGATGCTGAAATCAAAATATTGTTTTATTCCACCTGTTGCCTTTGGCAGTGATACAAATATTTTTTAGAGAAGATATAACTCAAGATCTTGTGGTATGAAAACATGGTAAACCTTTCTCTATAAAGATAATGCCACCAACCCTTAGGTTTGTGCATCACAACTACAACTTCAAGGTCATGGGTCTGTTAATTCTTCTTGTGTGGTCTAAGATGTTGAGAGTCATAAGGAATAACATGATCAACCTGCATATGAACAAAAATTAAACCTGGACCTGATGCATCACAGAAGACCAAATAGACCTTATCGACCTATGAATGTGTCAACACTAGTGCAGTAGTTAACAAAAATTTCAACTCAACAAAACAATTATTACATTTCCCATCCTAATAAAAAATTACTCCCTTCCTAGTGAGTGTTTTCATCAAAGAATCAAACTTTGGAAAACCAATTATAATATAAATATAGAACAAAGAAGCTATGAATCTTGAAAACATTTTGTGGTTTCTCCCATGTCATAACAACTTTCACCTTCTTAGGATAATCAAAGATACTATGTTTTGACACCACATGTCCCTAGAATTTTACTTCTCAAATACAGATATAAAATTTTGAATGCTTGGTATAAATTTTGTGATTTTTCAACAATTTCGTGACCACTCTATGATGGAGCACATGATCCACATAGGTATTAGAGTAAATAAGGATATTATCTAGAAATACTACAATGAAAATACCAATATACTCATAGAAGATCCTACTAATCAAATCCATAAAGACTGTAAGAGAATTAGTTAGACCAAACAGATTGAAAAGGTACTCATAAAGGCCGTACCTACTCTGAAAGTAGTTTTCTAAATTTTATATTATTTTATTCTAAATGGATGGCAACTGATTTATGATTAATCCTTAAAAACCACTTCAGCACTTTCAACTAGTCTAATAGATCATAAATCCACAGGAATAGATACTTATTCTTTACCATAACTTGATTGAGTTTTTGTTAATCCACACAAAAATAAATTGAAACATCAACTTACTTAGTGAAGAGAACCTACTCTACACAAGGTGACACACTTGAGTTTATAAAACCTTTCTCAAGAAGATCATTCGACTCAGTCCTCATCTCTTTAATTTCATCTGGTGCCATGCAGTAAGTTGGAATACACAATATTTGAGTACCAAACACTAAATAGATTGATAAATCTACCACACATACCAATGGAAAACTAGATAAATGTGAAGGGAAAATTCTAGGAAACTCCACAACAGTTGGAAGTAGATAACCGTTAAAATATTCTCACTGCAGATCAAAAATGAACACATATATTGTAACGTTCCGATTCTAGGTGCCACCCAATGGTTCCCCATACCTGGTTGGTCACATGGCCTAAGTGAATTTCCCCGAATGCCAGAGTTTGTCAACTAGAATTGTGGGCCTTGGGTGTGATAGTTGGGAAACTATGCCCTCATTGGAAGAGTAACATAGCGGAAACAAACAGTAAACTATATCATAAGCAGTAATACCATACAATATAAGTAAACCAAAAAATACTGATAGTATAAACAAATACAGAGTATATATAAATAAATGATGCATGCCACATGTATCTAGGAAAGCATCCAAACAAGTCACAATACTGGAAATATAATACTAAAACCAAAGTACTGAAAAGTAAGTAAACTCCAACAACATCACAAGCCTCAGTTTGGTCCCATTCTCTCCCACTCCATAGCAATTAAGTACCTGATGATGAAGGGAGATTGAACTTATCTATACCTGCAACCATATAATCTTTTTGGGCCCAAAATCATGACCCAAATAGGGTGTGAGATGAATCCCATTGGGCAACCACCAAAAGATCTGTTCCTAACTTTCAGTGAAAATATATATCAGGCAATATGAAAAATGAAGCAATAAACAAGGAAGTACTCAAAAGTAAGAAATTCTATAGTTTCCAATTACATTCATTTACATTTTGTAGTTATTAAAACTATTGAATAATGAAAAAATAGGATCTAGCCTAAGATTTGTATCCCCTGTGTAATAGAAAAAAGATGTCTAAGAAGACCATCTAAAAAAACCTGTAAGACCGAGTCGAAGCTTGTGCTTTGGCTTAGCAGAATCGTCATAATAAATCAATCATAAGCAAACCTCTGGGAATGTTCTCATAGTCTAACCCATCTGGTTTAACATATCATCAAATAAATATATATAACAACCCTATAGGAAAGATCACATAGTCTAACCCATTTAGTCTCACAAAACAATGACTCTATGAGGAATCGCTCACTGTCAATTCCCCCTATGGCCTTTTAACGATAAACTACAGACTCTCTGAGGAAGCACAAAATTTCAATTCCTCCTGTGGTCTCGTAACTATATATTATAAAAACTTTGAGGGAGAACTCACTTTCAATCACCCCCTATTGTATTGAAATGTGAATATAATAGACACTCTAGGGATACCCTCAACTTTAATTCCCCCTATGGTCTACTACACCAGGTTCTCATAACCCAATGTACTAAAATAATACAGAAATGATATCTAGTGGCCCAAATTAAATTCAAATACTACAAGGATAAGCAATTACAATGAATAACATATTCATTTAATAATCATCAATAAGCAATCAATTCCAACCTGACAAGAAAGGCAAGGAAATAAGGTCTGCCTCATAGGCAATCTGAACCAAATGACCATAAACATTCAAACAAGGAAACACACCCATAGTGTTTCACCTAAACATGAAATTTAGCATAACATGACAATGAAAACCCTTAATTTATCAATAAATATAAGGAAGATGATAATAGGGTTTAAATCCTTAATACGAAATAACCAAATCATGGGTAATCGACACTTAGGAATATATAACTCAAAGAAAAACTCCAAAAGGCAACAAACCACCTACCTAAACATTGTAAAATGAACAATATTGAATGTTGTCCCTTGAATAGGCCTAGAACGTCATATATATACAAAATATCGAAAACTTTTAACCTAGGATAACTAGAGATAGAGAAGGAATCAGGAAGAGAGATTCAAGAAGAACAGAGAAATCACCGAGGTGATTCTTATGAAACCAATAGTGTTTGATTTAGAGAACATATGAGAGATCAGTTACTTGGACTTTGATCGTCAATCTCAGTAGATCCTGGATGAAACAAGATTATAAGAAGATCATTATGGATATGAGATACAACCCCAATCTGATTTATCAAATAAAAAGAAAAGTACACGGCATGTTCATTTAATGTACATTCCATGTACATGCCTCAACCAGCCCCCACTTTATGTGTTCCACACAGACAAGTAATTGACCATTACATGGCCAATACATAGCTTCATGTGACAACCAGGTACATGACATGTACTCAAGAGTACACAACGTGTACTTAGAAATTTTCCAAAACATCCTTTTCCTAAAAAATAGCCTGAAATTAAGATCCATACCTAAAAAGAAGATCTGGGTTCTTACAAACTTCCCCTCTTAAATAAATTTGCCCCCAAATTTCCCTTTCAAGGGTTGAGAAGAAGAAACTTTTAACAACTATGGCCATTGGGATCGAACGTCAGCCTCCCTCTCCCAAGTCTCATATTATATTCACCTGTCCTGCCATAAAACCTGTACTAGAGGAATAGATTGGCCACATAGAACCTCTATAATATAATCCAGAATCCATATAGGGTTCTCCTCAAAGGATGCATCAACCTCTAACTCAACCTACTTTGGTTGAAAAATGTGAGACAAGTCTGAAAAGTATTTCTGTAGCTGAGAAACATGAAAGAAATTGTGTACAGCCTGATACCTCTAAGGTAAATGCAACTAATAGGAAACCGGGATGACTCTCTCCAAAACCTAAAATGTCCTGATGTATCTCGGTGAAATATTCCCCTCTCCTAATCCTCCTGTGTCCCAACCTCAGTGGACATGTAAGAAAACCTTATCTCTGACCTCGAACTCCAGAGGTCATCTCCATCGATCTGCATAAGATTTATGGAGATATTGTGTAGTAGAAATTGTCCTTTGAATCAACTCCACCTACTCAGTGGTCTCCTGGATAAGACGATGTCACAACATAGATGCCTCTCCTACCTCCATCCAACAAAGGGGTGATCGGCATTGACTACTATACAAAGCCTCATAAGGTGCCATCTGAATCATCTCCTGAAAATGTTTTTTGTAGGAAAACTCTACCAGGGGTATGTGTCTCTCCCAAGAGCCCCTGAAATCTAGGATGCATGCTCAAAGTATGTCCTCCAACACCTGAATCATGCGCTCAGACTGGCCATCTATCTTGGGATGGTAATCTTTACTCAGAAGTACCTGTGTACCCAAAGCCCTTTGTAGTCCCTACTAGGCACGAGAAGTAAACCGAGCATCCCTGTATGAAACAATATAGGGTGTAACCCCATGAAAATGTACAATATCTTGGATATACAACCTACCAAGATCATCAACACTGAAGGTCTCCTTGATCGGTAAAAAGTGTGCAACCTTCGTGAGTCTATCAATGATAACCCAAACTGCATCATTCCCTTGAGGTGACCTCGGTAAATCTATCACTAAATCCATCATGACATCATTCCACTTCCACTCTGGAATGGGTAACTACTGTAAAAGTCTTGACGGTCACTGATGCTCCACCTTCACCTACTGATAGGTGGAACTTCTCATCACAAAACCAACAACATCTCTCTTTATACCTGGCCATCAATACTGACAATGTAGATCTCGATACATCTTGGTGACACCAGGAAGAACCACAAAAACTGAGGAATAAAAATCTTGCATCAACTCTTCATGTATGTATGCTGACACCCATACACACCCATGAAAATGAAAGAAATCATCCTTTCCTATGGTCCACCCAATAGTAGAGTCCTCTCCTGACACAATCTCTCGTAGGACTAGGCCTTCAGAATATAATAGTTGCCTCATTCACACTCGATCTATAAGAGTAGAGGTAACAACTACAGAATAAATAAACATATGCCCCTGTCTGTTGTGCACCTCCAAATGCATCTCAGGGAACATAGGCATAAGTTTTCAATCACTAATGGCCTCCTGAACTGTCTGTATTTGAGTCCTCCTACTCAATGCATCAGACACTGCGTTTCCTTTCCTAGGCATGTAGGCAATATCAAAGTCAAAAAATTTAAGGCACTCAACCCACCTTCGTTGTCTCAAATTCAGATCATGCTGAGTAAAGATATACTTGAGGCTTTTTTTGTTAGTGAAAACCACAAGATTCTCTCCCAAAATATAATGTATCCAATTGTGTAAAGCATGTACAACTGCAAATAACTCGAGATCATGCATCGGGTAATGAATCTCATCTGGCCTTAACTATTGAGACCCATACACAATGACTCCTTCCCCTTGCAAATGCATTACTCCCAGCTCGATACCTGATGCATCGTATTAAATCGTGTAACTCTTTCCTGACTCTAGAAAAATCAGTATCAGTGCTAAAGTCAACCTCCATTTTATCTCCTAAAATACTGAATCATAGGAATCAGTTCACAAGTACTTTTCACTCTTCTTAGTTAGGCTCATAATTGGCGCTTATAAGAATAAAAATTCTTGTATAAAGTATCTTTAGTAACCATCCATCCCCAAAAAACTCCATACCTCAAAGTCATTCTTCGGCTGCTCCTAGGAAACTACTGCTCTCTATTTCTCTCGGTCTAATGATACTCTTTTCTCTAAGTTGACATGATCCCTGAAGTGAATCAGGTTCATACAAAAGTGGCACTTTGAGATCTTATCATATAACTGATACTCTCTCAGTGTACTCAAAATGATCTCAAGATGGGTCGCATGGTCGTGTCATGTGCCAGATTACACCAAGATATCATCCATGAATACTACTACAAAATAATCCAAGTAAGGATGGAACACTCAGTTTATAAGTGCCATGAATACTACTGAAACATTCTTGAGACTAAACGGCATAACCAAATACTCGTATAGACCATACCTGCTCCGAAATGCTGTAATAGGTATATCAGATGATCTAACATGCAACTGGTGATAAAAAGATCTCAAGTCAATATTCGATAACACCCAGTCTCCTCATATCTAATCAATGAGATTATCAATCCTTGGAAAGGGATATCAATTCTTGACCGTCAACTGGTTCAGTTTATGATAATCCACACAAAGTCTGTGGGTACTGCCTGCCTTCTTCGCAAATAGGATAGGCGAACCCCAAGGAGAATTACCAGGTTGAATGAAACCCTTTGTATGTAACTCCTCTAACTTCTTCTTGAGCTCTTGTACCTTTGGTGTAGCCATCCTATAAGGAGTAATGGACACCATTTCCACTCTTGGAATGAGATCAATAGAGAATTATACCTCTCGTTCTGGAGGTAAACCTGAAAATTCATTGGGAAAGACATCCCTGAAATGATCCACCATTAGAGGAAAGTCCATCTGTGAAGTCCCCTGGTCATCTAGACATAAACTAATAATCTGGGCTGTAATTCCTCCCAAACCATGATGCTCGGGTATAATTCTACTTTCCCGGACATCCCATTCACCCTTTTAAAGAAAGGAACATCCCTCTGGTGATGTGAAACTCACTCTACAACAATAGTAGTCAACAAATTACTTAGAAGAGACTAACCAATACATTTTGAGAATGGCATCGAATCCTGTCATCTCTAAGACATAGAGACCCCACAAGAAGTGAAACCCACCAAACTCAAGAGGGAACTCCTTGCACTAATGTACACTAGCCGTTCTAAGACCCAACATAGTGTCTAGTGTCATAACATCCTCAAAATTAAAGATACAGATCCCAAGGCTCTCCATAATGGTGATAGATATAAAACTATGAGAATCCCCTATATCGAAAAGAGTAGAAGCTAAAACTGAGGCAACTAGAACCACACCTCTAACTGTAGAGGGTATGAGGTCCTGCTCCTACTAGGTCTTCTCCACTACAAAAGTATATCTTATTCCACGACCCTATGACCCTGCCTAACTACCATGAGATGATCCACCCTACTGTAATTGAAAGCTTGCCGACTGGATACCATGACCACGACCTCCTATTCAGCCAAAACGACTGGATGAACTCTAGTTCCCAGACTGATGAGAAACTGGTGGTCCTACTCCTAAACATGGAGTCATATCAGAACCCCTATCACTAGATACTGGTGAGAAAAACTGAAAAAAATGTTGAAGATGACCCATCTTGCCACAATATCGGCACTCGAATGGGTATCTCGGGAACTGGGCTCTCGTATTCCCACTCTTACCACACTGGTAGCATACAACCTGACAACCAGAAGGAATATCCTATCTACTAGGATCTCTGCGCATAGATTCCATGTGGTGCTTCCTACTATCAGTCAGAGAAGTACCAACTCTGGATGCCAGACCACCCTGACTCATAGCTTTAGACTCCCTTAGATTACACTTGGTGATCAGAACCTGGTTGAATATAGAAGATATTGAAGTCAACATGAAGATGTTCACCTGGGATCATATGTTATGTCTGAGACCATCCTCAAACTTCCTGGAAAAAACAAATCATCACCCCTAGAATAGGTGTGAATCACTACATCTATTTGAAGTGAGAAGAATAATCAATGACTAAAAAGTACCCTATTCTAGACCCATGAACTCTTGGGATCGTTCGACCCTTAAGGTCTCTGGGTAGAAAAATTCATAGAAGGTCTGCTGGAACTCATCCCAAGCCATAACTTGTTGGCATCCCGCCTGTGATATCAAATCCCGCTATCTCTTGGTGGAATATCAAAGCATGTAGGTCGAAAGATTCACCCTCCTCTTAATAGGTGTCTTGAGATACTCAATGATAGAAAACATGGCTTCTAACCATGACTATGTAGCTTGTGGTCCTCTATCCCCTGAGAAAGTGGGAGGATGCTGCTACTGAAAAACCCACGTCAACTCTACCATGGATGGGGTAGGATGTGGTGCTCCATGATAGGTCTGCATAAACCTCATGAATCCTTCTCAGAACTGTGCATCAACACCTATGTCTGGTATAAAAGCTGGTGCCAAAACAGACTTGATGGGAGGATCTACTAGTAGTCCCTAATCTACCATTTCTGGTGTCGATCTTGGCCTTATATCTGACATACAATCGGAGGATGTCTCGGTGGAATGACTCTGCAAGGTCAAGCGCACACCTCAGTTGAATATTATCATGTACTGAAACATAGATGTAAAAGAAATGAACAAGAGGATAAAAAAAATAAAAATTATCAAAATAGGGGTACACGACGTGTATAACCCCTACATGGCATGTTCCCTTTGGTTTCAACATGGGCGTGTACTTGAAATTTGTTATCCGGCCTGAGTTATTCTACATGGATAAACCAAATGGTTATCTCTAGGGTAAAACTACATGGTGAGTTCACACTACACATGGTGTGTACCACTTAACTTCTAACCACCCGTTCCATTGGTCACACGGTTGACTCTACATGACATGAAATAACAGGACACAACATGTACAACCTAAGTTTTATGCACCTGTGTCATTAGTCACATGGCCGGATACATGGCCTCTTTGGCACAGAGTGTACTCCCGGTACATGGTTTATGCTACCAAACATTTCAAAACCCCATGTCTCTGCTCACAATTTTAGTCACATGGTTATAGACTACACGGCGTTTACATACAGTACATGGAGTGTCCTTAAGAAAAGTTATTTCTTTTAGAACAGGAGAACACATGGCGTGTGTTCATAAGACCAAATGCTGTGTTGTCTAGGTTTCCAGACAGTATGCCTCTGAAACTTCTCTATAACCCTTAAAAACTTAAAATTTAGTCCAAGGAATGAAAAATTCTGACCTATGAGAGCTCATACCCCCCTTGAATCAAAGTTTGGCATCCTTATTCACATCATAACTAGAAAAAATTCAATTAAAGTTCAAACATGATCCACCAAATTCTGATCCAAGAGGGCCCATAACACCTCAGGGACCAAATTTTGGAATCCATACAAATTAAAATTTAAATATCATAATACCCTATCAAATAGCAGGTATTCTATCAAGGAATATATCATAAAAAAATGCATATCTATCACAACATCTATCACAACAACATGCAATCAGGAATGCACCCTAAATGGCATGACAAGATTTCATGACATGTGATACCTATCATGTACCTATATGATGCATGAGATGTAATACCCTCATCTCATCAGGTTGAAATAGAAATAGAACCTTAATAATATCAATGATAACAAAACAAAACAAGTGTTTCACCCAATGGTTAAATAAAATCAACTGTAACAATTGCAAAACCAGAAGATTTTTTTTTCAATATTCATGGTAACTTGGATTTTCCCTATACACAAGTTAGCTACTCTTGGGAAAATATTATTACCAACTACATATTCCTTCCTATCCCTATCTATTGGCTCTAAACAGTAAGTCAAAGAATAAAATAATTCCACTAATACCACTTTGTAACATCCTAGTTTCAGGTGCCGCACAAAGGTGCCCTGTACCCGATTGGTCAAATGGCATCAAGAACATTTACACAAATGCTAAAGGATGCCAACTAGCAGTGAGGGACTTGGGTGTGATAGTGGGGAAACTATTCCCCTATTGGAAGAGTAACACAACTAAAAATAATAATAAAAATTATCTGAAGTAGTAATACCATACAACAGAAGTAAACAACAGAAGACTAATAGTATAAACAACTGCAACGTATATATAAATAAATGATGCATGTTACATGTATCTAGGAAAGAAGCCAAACAAGTAACAATGATCGAAATACAATACTAAAACCAAAGTACTGAAAAGTAAGTAAACTCCAACAACATCACAACCCTAAGCTTGGTCTCATAATCTCCCTCTCCACAATAATCAAGTAACTGATGATAAAATGTGATTGACCTTATCTATACCTACAACCATATAATATATTTGGGCCCAAAGCATGAAAAAATAGGGTGTGAGATGAATCCCAGTAGGAAACTACCAAAAGATCTCTGCCTAACTATCAGTGAATATATATAGCAGGAAATATTCCAAATGAAGAAATAAATAAGGAAGTACTCAAAAGTAAACAATCCTACAGTTTCAAATTACATTTATTTACATTTGTTAGTTATTCAAACCATTAAATAATGAAAACCCAGGATCTAGCCTAAGCTCTTTATCCCCTATGTAATAGAAAACAGATGTATCAGAAGACCATCTAAACAAACCTGTAAGACTGAGTCCAAGCTTGTTCTTTGGCTTGGAAAACTCATCACAATCAATCATTCACAAGCAACCCTATGGTAATGTTCTCATAGTCTAACCCCTCTAGTTCAACATATCATCAAATCAATAGATATAACGACCCTCTAAGAAATATCACACATTCTAACCCCTATGGTCTCACAAAACAATGACTCTTTGAGGAATCACTCACTATAAATTACCATATGACCTTTTCATGATAAACTACAGAATCTATGTGGAAGTACTCAACGTCAATTCCTCCTGTGGTATCGTAACAGTGTATTATAGACACTATGAGGTAGAACTCACCATCACCTAAGACCTAATATCCATAGGAGGATTTAGAAGATTAACAACACATGATGAAATAAACAAATACGATACACCCGTATCAAATAAAGAAATCACTAATGAAGAAACTATAGTGATGGTACCTCTCATGGTCTCTATACCCGTATCCGCTTGATCTGAAGACTCTTTCAATATGTGAAGAATCTTATTTATTGATGTAGATGGTTGGAACCACTTTATCCATGAGGAATCTAATATCCCTTTAGTTTTATAAGGTTCTATTGATCCTGTTCCACTATGTGGAGTGAATAAATATAGAAAAACTTCTTCAAGTGAACTAAGCATCACCCAGAACCACATACCATGGGTGCCTCAGTGCCAACCCTTTTTGAAATCCCAATAATTCCTCATTGGTAACAAATCAAAGAGAATTTTATAGTAACTATAGGAGATATAAAATTTCCTTGATATCGATAGAAACCATGAGAATCATCATGATATTTCGTTTCTTTATTGAAACTCAAACTACCACTGATATAAAAAGAAACTCTCAACAACCCTGACCTACCTACTAGGTCAATTTCGACCATAAACATTCTATCAAACACATCATCATAAGAGGAAAACTTTAGCAAGAAAAATTGAGAGATAATATCATATTTGAGTCCAAAATTGAACCTTCTAGTATTCATCTTATCATTCGATATGATCTCAGTTGAAATCTACACAAGATCAATAAAATAGTTTTTATATTTTTTCACAGTCCTGTCATCTTTCTCAATATTGAAAAAATATATAGCCTGGGACAAAAAATTAAATTTAGATATAACTGGTTGGTAAAAATAACTTCAATGTCCTTCCTCTATAATCCCTTTTACCTATTTTCAATCACCATTATTTCCCACCATATCCTTCTTGACCACTCCAGCATGAAGTTGGCACACATAACCTTTAATTTTTCAGGTTTCTCCAAGAACCCAAACAAATGATATATCATGATAAACCATTCCTCAACCTCTTGAGGATCACTAGATCCTTTGAATAATGGTGGATTCTTATAAATTAACTCTTGAAAATGTTTCTATAAAGAATCCCTTTGATGTTTTGTAGATGGATCCTAAATATTGATCAGTTATGGTGCATGTCCCAAATGTTTGATTGTACGCACAATCACCTCAACCAGACTTGGGTACACGAGATGATTTTTTCTATGAGGTTCATCAGTTTCTTTTTCCTAGATTCGATTTTCACATTTTATTAGAGGTATGATGCTACACAACATCAAAATACAACATTGAAGACATCATATTAACACTCAAATAGAGTGAAAAGTGAAATTGATCCCAATAGAATATAGCACACAAGATTTTGATTTCAATCTATCCAAATCAAAATCAAGAAAAATACAAGAACTAACCCTAAAAAGGTCTTTCCCAAACCACCCATAGTGACTTAAGGCTCATTATGGTGATATATGGCCAGACACTCAATAAAAACTACCTCTTATGTCCCAAAAATATTATACCATTGCATACTGACATCAAGGTAAGATAAAAAACTGCACATATAATACAACCTTTTCATGAACTAGCCCAAGTTACCTGGTAACCCAATTACCGAGCTAGCTATAACATGTACTGAAGGGAATTCCAGATCCCCATGGGTTTTCTAAAATCACCAGGTATCATACAACATGAAATAAGTAATGCATTTTCCATAAATACAATGGAAAAAAGATATGAAAGTCAGTACACATACTAAAAAAACTATATAGGGATAAGTATACCCGAATCCAAATAGTCATAAACAACCTAATATACCAAAACATAGGGAAAGAAAACCACATCCTAAAGGAATCAACAAAACCAAAACCAAGGATCATCAATAAGATCCACCTCCAATTGACACTTTTACCTTTCTGGAACCAAGAAGGGGATATTATACAAACTCCTTAATGCACATGTATGGTGGGAGAAAAAATCATAGTAGGGCCTCACTAATAAATTCATAATAAGATTCCAACATTTAATTAAATAAATAAAGATTTCAATTTTAAATATACATGTATAGTATTTCAAAATAATCTTTAAAATATATCATGAATTACATTTCAAATGATAGAAATAAAATAACGAAATGGATTAATAATGATTTTATAGAAACCAATTTTTATAATTTCAAAATTCATGTTTAATTTTTTTAAAAAAAATGGATTGTATTTCAAATATAATCAATGAGAAACATGGTCATATTCCAAGAGGTATAATAGTTTCAGGTCATGGGATCATCACACACTTATAAAATGATAAATAAAATGTGTACACATGTCCCCAAACACTGGTCAAATAGGACTAATCAACATTCTATTGAGGAATAAAATGGTTAAAATAGTATATGATAGAGTTGTAAAGCGTCAACCCAATGCCAGAGAATTCACATTATAGAATATTTTTTACAAATAAATAACTAACTACCGAGGATTTCATGTGCTCAAACTACAATAAATTATGGGAAATTTATTTTAAAATAGTTTAAAATACAATTCATCCCATTTCAAATATGCTAATTTCCTTTTAAAAACCAAAATGGGTCTTCAATAAAATAATGTTTTTTCTCAAGATAAATCCACTAAGTTTCTATCCAAACCATTTTAAGCCACTTTTCTCAAAAACCAATTTGAAATAAATTTCATAAAATAAATTTCATAATTTAAATTCAACAATTTAAATTTCATGATTTTCCATCAATTTCACAAAACACCCCAATTCAATGGAATTGGGGGGTTTTTCACAATTTCATGCCAAATCAAAGACAAATCCCATATCCACTAGAATTGGGATTTAAATCATCCAATTGAAAAAAATTTAATTAAAATAACAAAATTTAATTTAAATAAAACAATTGAATTTAAATCAAGTAATTTACAGTTAATCAAAATTGGACGTTATAAAAGATCACCTAAATTCTTCATAGAAAAACAACACCCACAATGAAACCATAGAATAAAAATGAAGTAATCTAAGATCTAGGAACTCAAACTAGAAACAATATTCAACAAGATGGAGTTTAGATCCATCAATTTGAAGATAATATATCAAAACTATGAGGGGGGAAGGAGAATGAGATGGATATACTAGGTGTCCTCTTTCCCAGAGAGTCACACCGTAACTGAAACAATGATCAATTGCTGAATGAAACGACCCAAAAGTGTTTGAGGGATCCAAAATCAACTAGGGATGCCTCTTAGATCAAGGGAAATGAAATATAGAGAAGAGAAAATAGAAATTTCACCTGAGCTGCTATTTTAAAAAAAACTCTTGGGAATTTACATGACGTGTAACACAATTACAAATTATGTAATTGACAAGTCCTATAACCACTGAAAAACTCATTGAATTTTCTTAAAAATGGATATTTTTGTTATTTTATAATTTATGTGGTATATAAATATATTACGTGGTGTTTAAATATCCATTATTCTATAGAAAAAATAATTTTTATGTAGAAAATTCCAAAAAAAAACCCTAACTTCACCCTCATAGGTATCCTACAAACTACTTCTCAGCCCTACCAAGACAATGGAAAAGTAAAACCATGAAAAGGCTTAAAAAATACCATAAATAATTATAATGGGGTGTTATAATAATTGGTATGTATTTTAAATCAATAATAAAAGTTTGTATGATATGATTTTTTCCTTTGTTTATATGTATATTGATTAATAAAAAATCCAAATACTTCCATCCAATGTTAGGTGCTATGGAAGGAGGATAATTTAAATAAATAGGGTAGATAAGTTTATGAATAACCAAATGAAGTATGAGAAACATCTGTAAGTATGAAATAATAGTACTTACTTATGATTTATAATAGAGTTACCTAAAAATATCTATTTATGATCATATGTTTTTGGTTTAGAAACCAGAATCAGTAGCGACCATACTGGATGAAAAACTACTTTTAGTAGCTTTCAAATGGGCAAAAAAATATGTTCATTTTAGATGAGTTGGTTTTGGTGTTTCTTATTGAATATATTTTGAGAAGAAAAAACACCAATAAGTTATAAATAATATGATTACTGGAATGTAAGGAAAAGTAAACACTTTACAAGATATTATTGATGGTATGGTTTGGAAGAAAAATGTATGAGAAAGGATCAAAGTGAACCAGTGGTGGAACAAAGATCTGCACATGATGAACCAAATGACCCCACTTGATTTGAGGCTAGTAATTCCCCTCAACCACATACTTTACACAAGGCAATAAATTTTTACATTACACTTTCTACTAAATGTGAATCAAACAACTTCAGTTAATATTAAATTACTAAAATTGTATTGGGTAAACTCGTATGTGATTTGTATATTTCAACAACCATACACTGGGTTGTTGTGAGGGGTATCATGTATAAAATACTAGGAGACAATCTACATAATAAATGACTACCAAAATATATCATGAGAGTGGGGATTTAGGTAGATCAAGATCTGACCATAGAGTTTCCTATTCCACTTGTTGGTCGATATATTAAAATGTTCAATAATTCCATTAGAACTGTATATAATGGATGTCTAATATTATAATGATACCTAAAGTATGTATTAAAAAAAATTTCCTTTGAAAAACTCATACTAGTTGATGAAAAGGGTATGACGTGAGGTATAGTATTGAATATGGATAATGCATTAGGGAAAAAAGGCCAGATCAAGCCAATCTTGTGAATTGAACAAGAAAACAAAAAGACCATCTAGGAGTACCTTCTCTACAATAGTTCAATAACTACATTTATTATCATAACCACTTCATGTAGAGAATAAATTCAAATATGGAAATATGTCTTACATTCCATATAATGAAGATATATATTGAACTATAATTATAGAAGGCATTGATCTCGAGATTATAAATGAGATTCTCAAGTTTGAATGTATGGGAGTATCAGTTGTGAATACATACATAATGAAAATTTTCCTAAAACATATGTCCAAAAAATGATATAAAATGTTCATTAAAGTTGATAAATATTCACAATTACTATAATATTATATATTATTACTATATTAAGGTAAAGCTGTGTGATGCATGATCTAGATTTATTAATCCCCATATTATTTTTATGCTAGAAATTTATTTGGAGAGGGAAGAAATTCATTAGAAAAAAATGACCCAAACAACGTGTTTGAGGAAAAAATAATAGAAGTCAGACTGTTTTTTTTTCAACAATATAGGGTAATGATCTAAAATATAATCACATAAAATTTATTTTTTTATTACATATTTTTTTTTCTATTTTTAGGAAGTACTGGATAATGATTTCACTCAATATGGATATCCCAAATATTTATTTTTTGGATCTAAGTCATGGATATCCAATAAACCAACCACACAAGATGTGTATTTTAAATTTTTAATACACTAAAATCAAAATTTTATAAATAAAAAACAAATTATATATTCCATTAAATTTTCTAACAACAATTTTACAATGATTAAGTGGTCACTAAATATAGGATAAACCATGGCATGAAGTCGGTGATTGAATATAAAAATCCTAAGGATTATTTCAAATTGAAAAAATTAATGTGTATATTGAAATATATATAACAATCAATGCATTTTTATGAACAATTTAATTTTTTTGGTCAATCTTTCTGGAGTGTCTGATGTAGGATAATGGAAATGATTTAAGATATTATGTTTAAAAATTTATGGGAGAGATCCTAAACCATAAAATACCAGCATCCTTGAATAGGTACATTCCAAAGGTAATAAAAATTTAATTAAAAACATTTCTTAATAATTTGTTTGTCAATATTTTATTAGTACTAACAATATATCCAACAACCTTTATACTAGAAAGAAGAAGTAATTTTTTTTGAGATGATTAGGTAGTGTATATGGTGTTAGAATATTTTCTGACATAAAATTTAGGCAATTAAATACTATGTTTGTAATCAGTTATGGGATATGAACTTAAAAATATATGTGGGGTTTGTAGTATTAATATCATAATTCTTATATATATTTTCACATGTTTATGAAGGGTAATTATAATGGAGGAAATAATTTTTTTAGAAACAAATGATAAGAATACATGGTGTTAGAATGTATCCATGCATCATAAAGAGGTGAACTCATACTACTTATTTAGTTAATTTTATCAGAATTTTATCTACATTTTTAGTTAGTTTACTTATCATTTTTAGAATAAAATTATACTAATTCCCTCTCCAGGGCTCCATCACAGGTGTTGACAAAGTATAGAAGAAAAAATATATATAGTGGTTTCACTTTAGTGAGTGGTGGAATTTTTTAGGCTATTATATCATCAATTTGATGGTGATATAATATCTAAGTGTACCATACATTTTTATGTAGTTATCTTTCACATGATTCATGTTAAATTAATATCTCAAATATTCTATTAAGTAATAAAGCATCCTTGATAATGGGGAGGAGTTTTGTGGGTGAAACCTTTGAAGACCTTTTGTATTATATCATATGATTGGAAGATCATGTTTTAATGTAACGCCCCAACCCCAGCTGCCCAGAGTCGGTGCGTTACTTCGTAACATTGGCATGATCACAAAAGATCAAGTCTTGAAAGACCGATTAGTTTAGTAGCCTTGGAAACACTAGATACATTCATAAATGTTACATTACATCATAAAGTGAAAAACTACAATAACAAAGTCTCCATATTCCACACTCATATCCTCTTCTGACTATCTGTGCAGGTCATTCATAAAATACTTCTTCACATCCTCGAAAATATTAAAACATTGAAAGGGGTGAGATCAGATGCTCAGTAAGGATAACAATATTGTGGAAGCTTTCATAAATAAACATTAACATTTAAGGCAATGTATAACTAAAACAAAAGCCTTTTTAAACTTGAACTTCAGCATAATATGACAAAAATAAAATTAAATAATTCCATTTACTTATTCACATGGATATTCTACTGGTTGAATAATCACATGCAATATCAATAACCACTCTCATATTGATGGAATGCATAATGCCAGACTATCATAACCACGTAGACAAGGCCTCGTGCCAAGAACACAAATAAGATTTTGTCAAGGCCTCGTTCCAAGACACTAGTTTGTCTCATGAGACCTACCGATGCATCGAGGAGCTATAGCGGGCTCCACCCGTCACTTATTAAGCCCAATGCATTCCTCATATGAACAGGTTTAAACATATCATAAACCATAACATAATCGTATCACATAAAACATGCATAAAGGAAACATAACATTTCCACATTTCAATCACAAGATATCAATACAACACAATGATATAATAAAAACACTTTCAAAACCATTTTCAATACCAAAATAAAAGAAAATTAAAACATTGTATTTATTTTTCATTTAAAAAAGGTTATGGCTTCTAGAGGAAGTCGAGACTCAAATAATGGTCACGACACTGGAGAAGTCATTGTCGCCGCATACGTACGGTAAGAAAAACATAACTTTTTTTCATTTATTAAAACGCTTTGTATAAAAAAGAATCCTTTTTAATAAACGTAAAAGTCAAAGGGGTTTATACACCATATAAAAGAAAGTTGTGTATAAAACCAAATATGCCTCAATGAAAAGAGATTGAGACGAAGTCCTTAAAAAGATCATTTTTATAATAAAATAGTTCTATTATGTGTATTCACTATAAGTACACATAAATAAAGTACAAATACAAGATATGACATAATAATATCATGACATAATTTGAAAGTAGGAGATTAACCCAAAGAATGGAAATTGGGTTAAGAAATTCCCTTACCTCGTGTCCGACTTGACTCGATCGTTCTTTAAACTCCTGAATAATAAACTAGAGTCAATTTATATTTACTTAAGAACCTTTTTCAAGTTCATTATTCCTTTTATATCACTTATTACCATGTCATGAACATTATGTAATTATTTAAGTTTATAACGGTCGTTTTGTCGATATTAGGTACTTGAGTCAAAAATAAACTTCTTATAATTACACTTTGTTCATGTGGTAAAATATACATTATATCTATAATTATATTCATGATTTATATATCATATACATCATATATATCCATTATATACATTCATTTATAATATTACATAACATTTAGAGGTAAGAAATGAAATGCACCGTTCATGGTGACGGTAAGCCGTATGTATGCATGAACGCTACTTTCATTTCCATTTCATATTTAATGGAATGAAGTTATAATTATATAAAGGTATAATATAATTCCAGTATAATATAATGTATAATACCATTTACTCCATCCTTTATACATCCCACATATGGAATTAACGATTCAAATCACTTTGAGGGGGCGGTAGTCCGCACTTCCTAAAATGAAATTATCGCGTTTACCCATAATGTAAATCATAAATTATGCCATAAATGAGAAATAAATAAGCATAAGGAAAACATAAACATAATATTTATATCATATATGAAAATAGTGTCATCAAAATTTCCACCATTTGAGGTGTTAAAAGAATATTGAACAATCATCGTTTCGTGAGGCAGTATTTCACCACCCACAGAAACAGTATGTTCTTTAACCATTAGATGAAAGTGTGTGTAAGTGTAAACCAAATAATTGTCATAAAAACATCCTAGTATATTCTAGATACTGGTTTTGTTACAAAATAAAGGAATAAAAAGTGATTAATGGGTTGGAGAAGCAAAATAAAACAAAACAACATTAGAGAAGACATTACCTTAAAATTTGGTAACTCTTTTTGATTTGAGCCAAAGGCTTCCTTGGGAAGAATTCTGCCCAAAGTGAGGCTTCTAGGAGTAAGGGAGGAAAGTTTTGAGAGTATTTGGGCAGAGGTTGGCCGAGCCAAAAGGCTTTGAAAGTGTGAGTAAGGTGGTAGTGGTGGGGGCCTTTTATAAGTGGAGAGGAGGGGCACTCTTGGAAAGTAATAAAATGTTACTTTATTATACAATGCTTTTAGGATTATAAAGGTCCCACACTTAAATAATTATAGGATAAGGTGATAAGGCTTCTAAATATTCTCATCCAACAGGCTTTGTACAAGTGTAATGCTTATATTTTACATTATCTTTTCATTTTATTTAAATCGTTAATTAATGAGGTAATCGCTGCATCATCATGGTGTCATAAATAAATTAATTTATTTAATGTCTAAAAATTATAAAAAAACTATCATGATGTAGGAAATCTTTTTATCTTTCTAATGAATATTTATAGTCAAAAATATGATTTACATAACCCCATTTAAAAATTGTTTTAGTAAAACAACTCTTGTTTGTGACCTTTTTATTTTAACATTAAATAAAAAGTTATTTATGTCATTTTCCTACCAAAGTGGCTCCATGGGGTCCCCAAGTTGACCCATGGATTTTTTTGGTCGGCCAGGACTCATCCAATAGGGGTAGGACAAGTGTAATGGTATTTTGATATTTTTATAATACCAGTTTTACCTTAAATTTCACTAATTACCTTTAATCGCGATTAATTAAACTTAAAATTTACTATTCACCAAAAATTTATTTTAATCCCATTGAAGCACATTTTACTTCCTAATGACAACCATGTATGTAGTATTTTTGAAAATAAAATCACAGAAGTGGTAATGTTTCATTTAAACGAAAAATCAGTTTTTTAACTACCACTTAGTGGTTTCACTATTCATTAAAAATTGAAGTTTTTCATAACAATGCCAAAATTTCACCCTAAGCTATAATTGATATTCCGAATTCAAAAATGATGTCTATTTTAAAAAATTCAAAACATATAAGTTGCATTAATTAATTCCATAATTAATTCCCGCTATCACAGCAAATAGCTTGTTTTTAAGAAACAATATATATCAAAAGATTGACAATTGTTTATGTCCAATTTCAAAGTGAAATTAATTCTAATGACAACCATTGGATAAAATGGTAAAAATATATTCGAATTATACTTTAAAACCACTCATTATAATTTATCACTGTAAATTATTTTGATTAAAAAAGTTTTTTTTAAGTATTTTTCACTATTCATAAAAAAATGGAAGTGCTCAGAAAATTACAAAAAATTCAACTTAGGATAATTTCAATATTAAGAATACAAAAATGAAGTCCATTTTGAAATATAAAATTTCTATAATTTTAAAAGGTGGTTATTACTATTCATAATGTCTACATTTATTAGTTGTGGTGTGTGTTTAGAACTCGAAGTTGCGTACAACACACACTGCTGTATTATTCAAAGAGAAGTGTTTTGTGAAAGCTTGGGGTGTTACATTCTCCCCTCCTTAAATAAATTGCGTCCTCGCAATTTGAAAATGTTCTTTGAAAATAAAAGGTTGAAAATAGAAAATACCTTTGTGGAAAACCCACATCAGAAATAGGGTTAATAAGAATATAACATTAAAAGAAAGAAAGAGAAGTAAAAAGGTCACCCGAGATAGCCCATACTAGGATTTTATGAAAATATGGATATGGAGGAGAAAAAAACCATCAAGGTCTGATGGAGAGTTGTAGAAAACAGTATTAGGAGAAATTTAACCATAAGAAAATCACAAACTTGTGATTGGTTAAACGGTCATTGAATCCCCAGTTGGAAAAGTTAACCGACAACATTTTTGTTTTAAGTTACCTTTCATAAAGTTGAGGAATTTATTTAAGAGATTTACTAAGAACATAAGAAAATATACTTACTGGTCATGTAGGCTTTCATTCTTTAATAAATTTTTACCACGAACCTATCTTTCACTCCAAAAGGTAATAGATTTTCAAAAATATTATATTTATCCTAATCGTACAAAGTTAAAAATATTAACACAGACCATTTAAATTAGGAAATCTATTTTATAATAACTAGGGACTTCTTGTAGGCTAGTGGTAGGTAATAAAGGCCTGTCGCACTATGGCTGTGGGTTCGATTCCTGCAGCTTTGTCCGACGTGATGGGTTATGCCCCACCCTGCAGGTTGTCCTTTTCCTAAAACTATAGTATTCCAAAAATAATCTTCAGAAATTTTTTAACCTTAAATAATACTATCCAAAGTTCAACTTAATCCATTCCAACCTATATAGTTTTCCAAAATACCTCTGACCAAACTTTCTCTAAAGGGTCCTTAAATTCCAAAATCAATTGTAACATTAGATTCCCTAAACAAATTAAAGTTTCTCTTATTGTCACATAATAAAAATATGATTTCCTTCATCATATTAAAACCTTAATGCAAAAAAAAACAAGTACTGCAGTAAAATCCTTATATATATCACATTATTATTATAACCAGAATATAATCCTTGAGTCCAAAAGCACCAATATATTAATTATTCCACTTCAACTGTAGTAACAGCATAAGATTGTCCTTGATCCCTTGGCCTTTTCTGAGGTACGTTTCCCTGACTCTTAGGAAATTCATTTGCATAATGCCCCATTTCCCTACAATTGTAGCATTCAACATTGATAGCCACTTTCTTTCCCTTGCAATCACGCGCCTAGTGACCTTTTTCCACACATTTATAAAAAACTCCCATTCCTTTTAGGCAAATACCAGGGTGATTCTTCCCACAATTATCGCATAATGGAAAATCATTCTTTTCCTTTTTCCCTTTATCTGTCTCTTGTTCCACCGTTCTCTTCTTCTCTTGATTTACTTTATTGTCATATGATTTAGAGAATTCCTTTTCTTTCTTGATAGCACATGAGACAATATCTTCGTATGAAGAGAAGGATTATGAGACTAAGGCTCGATGGAGAAAAGGTTTTAACCCATCAAAGAAACGATCAATCTTACTTCTTGGGTTACATATATAATCTGATGCATGCCTCGCTAACCGTGTAAAGTTAGAATCATACTTTGCGACATTCTCATCCTCCTTCTACCTCAGACTCAGAAATTGCCTTTCCATATCTGCTCTATGGTCACGGGGAAAGTACTTTTCTAAGAAAAGCTCTTTGAACTCCCTCCATTCCATATTCGATACTTCATCATCATCCTTTGTATTTTGAATCAATGACCACCATTGATCAGCATCTCTAGTGAGGTGGTAGACTGCCATGACAACCTTCTCCCTTTCGATACTCCCCAAGGAATGGAATATTTTTTCTAAGGAGTTTATCCATTGCTCAGCTACTAATGGATTTGTACCCCCATTAAATGTTGGTGGTTGTTTCCTCATGAAGCGGTCTAACATTGATCCTCCACGTTGCAGATCAGGGTGCTCCATATGAGTAAGGTTATTATTCATAACCTGAGTGAGTTGTCCCAGTATGGTAATAAGTTGATCAGCACCAGTTATATCTCCAGATCCACAATAATTATCTTGAGCAGGAGGGAAATCCCTACACGGAGTGCATGCATTGATACGGTTTCCATTCCTTCCACTAGGCACCATTTCTAAACAATGGAATAAACTAGATTAGTTTATGAATCAAAATACATAATTCCATACTTGTAAAATACTTAACATAAATTGAACTATTTATGGATATAATCCATAAAAATGTTTTCTTTGAGGAAGTATATACTCATAACCCTTCATAGAGGTTTGTAAAGAAAACGAGAATTATCCTAAGCATATCCCCCAAGAGTGTCGTAACCAAGAGTGCAGCAAGGCCCGTTGTCGTGCACCAGTTCCCGTTTGAGTTTAGCTCAAAGCGGTGTTTTCGAGTTTTACCCCAAGGTACATCTATGCCAGAGCCGCCTCTACCTGCTCGTATCCAGACTGGGATGTATTGCTCGGAAAACTCACAAAATCTCTATAATACCAAAATTCTAAGAAGTTCTTCTATACTAATCCTCAAAGTCTATCTTTAGGCTATGTGCTCTAATCAGAGTTTATCTAAATCTAGCTTCCAAGGTTAGTACTAAACTGCCTCTGATACCAACTGTAACACCCCGACCACAGCTGCCCAGAGTCGGTGCATTACGTTGTAACATTTTCATGATCACAAAAGATCAAGTCTCGAAAGACCAATTAGTTTAGTAGCCTTGTAAACACTAGATACATTCATAAATGTTACATTACATCATAAAGTGAAAAACTACAATAGCAAAGTCTCCATAGTCCACACTCATATACTCTTCTGACTATCCCTGTAGGTCATTCATAAAATACTTCTTCACATCCTGGAAAATATTAAAACATTCAAAGGGGTGAGCTCAGATTCTTAGTAAGGATAACAATATTGTGGAAGCTTTCATAAATAAACATTAACATTTAAGGCAATGTATAACTAAAACAAAACCCTTTTTAAACTTGAACTTCAGCATAATATGGAAAAAATAAAATTAAATAATTCCATTTACTTATTCACTTGGATATTCTACTGGTCGAATAATCACATGCAATATCAATAACCACTCTCATATTGATGGAATGCATAATTCCAGACTATCATAACCACATAGCCAAGGCCTCGTTCCAAGACCACAAATTAGATTTTGTCAAGGCCTCGTGCCAAGACACTAGTTTGTCTAATGAGACCTACCGATGCATCGAGGAGCTATAGCGGGCTCCACCCGTCACTTATTAAGTCCAATGCATTCCTCATATGAACAGGTTTAAACATATCATAAACCATAACATAATCGTATCACATAAAACATGCATAAAAGAAACATAAAATTTCCACATTTCAATCACAAGATATCAATACAACACATTGATATAATAAAAATACTTTCAAAACCATTTTCAATACCAAAATAAAAGAAAATTAAAAAATTGTATTTATTTTTCATTTAAAAAAAGTTATGGCTTGTAGAGGAAGCCGAGACTCAAATAATGGTCACGACGGCGGAGAAGTCATTGTCGCCGCATTCGTACAGCAAGAAAAACATTCCTTTTTGTCGTTTAGTAAAATGATTTTTATAAAAAATATTCCTTTTGAATAAACATAAAAGTCAAAGGGGTTTATACACCATATAAAAGAAAGTTGTGTATAAAACCAAATATGCCTCAATGAAAGGAGATTGAGAAGAAGTCCTTAAAAAGATCATTTTTAAAATAAAATAGGTCTATTATGTGTGTTCACTATAACTACACATAAAGAAAGTACAAATACAAGATATGACATAATAATATCATGACATAATTTGAAAGTAGGAGATTAACCCAAAGAATGGAAATTGGGTTAAGAAATTCCCTTACCTCGTGTCCGACTTGACTCGATCGTTCTTTAACCTCCTGAATAATAAACTAGAGTTAATTTATATTTACTTAAGAACCTTTTTCATGTTCATTATTTTTTTTTATATCACTTATTACCATGTTATGAACATTATGTAATTATTTAAGTTTATAACGGTCGTTTTGTCGATCTTAGGTACTTGAGTCAAAAATAAACTTCTTATAATTACACTTTGTTCATGTGGTAAAATATCCATTATATCCATAATTATATTCATGATGTATATATCATATACATCATATATATCCAGTATATACATTCATTTATAATATTACATAACATTTAGAGGTAAGAAATGAAATGCACCGTTCATGGTGACGGTAAGCCGTATGTATGCATGAACGCTACTTTCATTTCCATTTCATATTTAATGGAATGAAGTTATAATTATATAAAGGTATAATATAATTCCAGTATAATATAATTTATAATACCATTTACTCCATCCTTTATACATCCCACATATGGCATTAACGATTCAAATCACTTTGAGGGGGCGGTAGTCCGCACTTCCTAAAATGAAATTATCGCGTTTACCCATAATGGAAATCATAAAGTATGCCATAAATGAGAAATACAGAAGCATAAGGAAAACATAAAAATAATATGTATATCATATATGAAAATAGTGTCATCAAAATGGCCACCATTAGAGGTGTTAAAAGAATATTGAACAATCATCGTTTCGTGAGGCAGTATTTCACCACCCACAGAAACAGTATGTTCTTTAACCATTAGATGAAGGTGTGTGTAAGTGTAAACCAAATAATTATCATAAAAACATCCTAGTATATTTTATATACTGGTTTTGTTACAAAAGAAAGGAATAAAAAGAGCTTAATGGGTTGTATAAGCAAAATAAAACAAAACAACATTAGAGAAGACATTACCTTAAAATTGGGTAACTCTTTTGATTTGTGCCAAAGGCTTCCTTGGGAAGAATTATGACCAAAGTGAGGCTTCTATGAGTAAGGGAGGGAAGTTTGGAGAGTATTTGGGCAGAGGTTTTCTGAGCCAAAAGGCTTTTAAAGTGTGAGTAAGGTGGTAGTGGTGGGGGCCTTTTATAAGTGGAGAGGAGGGGCACTCTTGGAAAGTAATAAAATGTTACTTTATTATACAATGATTTTCGGATTATAAAGGTCCCAAACTTATATAATTAGAGGATAAGGTGATAAGGGTTCGAAATAGTCTCATCCAATAGGCTTTGGACAAGTGTAATGCTTATATTTTACATTATCTTTTCATTTTATTTAAATCGTTAATTAATGAGGTAATCGCTGCATCATTATGGTGTCATAAATTAATTAATTTATTTAATGTCTAAAAATTATAAAAAAAATATCATGATGTAGGAAATCTTTTTATATTTCTAATGAATAATTATAGTCCAAAATATGATTTGTATAACCCCATTTAAAAATTGTTTTAGTAATACAACTCTTGTTTGTGACCTTTTTATTTTAACATTAAATAAAAAGTTATTTATGTCATTTTCCTACCAAAGTGGCTCCATGGGGTCCACAAGTTGACCCATGTATTTTTTTGGTCGTCCAGGACTCATCCAATAGGGTTAGGACAAGTGTAAAGGTATCTTCATATTTTTATAATACCATTTTTACCTTAAATTTCACTAATTACCTTTAATCGCGATTAATTAAACTTAAAAGTTACTATTCACCAAAAATTTATTTTAATCCCATTGAACCACATTTTAATTCCTAATGAAAACCATGTATGTCGTATTTTTTAAAATCAAATCACAGAAGTGGTAATGTTTCATTTAAATGAAAAATCAGTTTTTTAACTACCACTTAGTGGTTTCACTATTCATCAAAAATTGAAGTTTTTCATAACAATGCCAAAATTTCACCTTAAGCTATAATTGATATTCCGAATTCAGAAATGATGTATATTTTAAAAAATTCCAAACATATAAGTTGCATTAATTAATTTCATAATTAATTCCCGCTGTCACAACAAATAGCGTGTTTTTAAGAAACAATATATATCAAAAGATTGACAATTGTTTATGTCCAATTTCAAAGTGAAATTAATTTTAATGACAACCATTGGATAAAATGGTAAAAATATATTCTAATTATACTTTAAAACCACTCAGTATAATTTATCACTATAAATTATTTTGATTAAAAAAGTTGTTTTTAAGTATTTTTCACTATTCATAAAAAAATGGAAGTGCTCAGAAAATTACAAAAAATTCAACTTAGGATAATTTCAATATTACGAATACAAAAATGAAGTCCATTTTGAAATATAAAATTTCTATAATTTTAAAAAGTAGGTATTACTATTCATAATTTCTACATTTATTAGTTGTGGTGTGTGTTTAGAACTCGAAGTTGCGTACAACACACATTGCTGTATTATTCAAAGAGAAGTATATCGTGAAAGCTTGGGGTGTTACATTTAAAGTAGAGGTAAAGAACAAAATCATGAGTGTGAATGAAAGTGTAGATGTGATGGTGTTTTAAATTTTATCTCATTATTAGTATATAAACTATAGGGTTCATAGAGAATAATTTATGAATTTTGAAAACAAAGTTGTACTTCTTTAATTCTCTAGTAGGTAATGAAACAATTTTAGATCATTTTATCAATGCATAGTAGAACTATTTTACAATTTTTCAATAATGATGACTACTGAGATCACGATGACTAGTTATATTACTAAACATTAACAAAATATTCAGATACTATTGAGGCTATATAGATTTTTTTAGATCTCTATCTTATGGAATGAGAGTACTATAAATGTATTGATTAAATCATAATGAAAAAAAAATTAATTTTAATTATGATAATTTTTATTTAAGAAGTTATAGTAACAAAATATGAGTTCAGTTTGAAAATAAAATAAAAATAGATAAATAATTCACCATAATATTGTGTATTTCCTCATTAAGATTTTATTACTGATGTTCTCCCCTCTTTCATTATCATCCTTCTTGTAGTGGAATCATAGTTTAATTAATCTGATTATTTTTAAAAACAGAGGTTGTAATTTTGTACCATATGAAAAAATTTCTTATAGTATAGGCTCACACTCTTCTACAGGTTAAAAAAATGCTTGTGAAATACATATACACTACACTTCAAGTTTACGTTAGTGAAATTTATTGACTAAAAATAATTATTTTGAATGCACATGATGTGAAATTAAATCATCCCACCATTATATCACATAGAATATCACAATCAATACATTATTTGAGGTGTTTAACCTACCCTTTTTATACATATAGATACTTTTTCACTAGATCACCATCAAAAAATGCTCCACTAGTTCATAACTAATATAAATTTTCACATTAAATATGTAAAATGATCCTTTTTAACATGATCATTAATAAAAAACTCATCATCATTGGTAATAAAAAATAAATGAGAATATAGATGATCCCATTTTACGAAAAAATAAAGATGAATTCATGTAAGAGTTTATGATCACCTATAATATTGAAAAAGATATAATAATATATAGAAAAATATAAGAATACTTAATGGATGTTCTAGATTTTATTGTAATTTGGAAGATATAAATGTATATGATGATGTTTAATACTTTAAAAAGGGGTTAAATATTATAATGGTGTTTAGCATCTTATGAAAGTATATAATGGGTGGAAATAATGTTTTTTCCATAAATGAAGTTAAATGGTTTGTCATGAAGTTTGTACTCTCAATTATGGTGAAAGGAAAAGATATATATTTTTATATTATATAAAAACTAAAATTTAAATATTTATTTTATTTCAATAAATTAATGATAATAGGTTTACACTAATGTTTAATGTTTTTTAGGAATAAATAAAGGGATACACCGATGTTTAGTAAAATATAGAAACATCTAATTTCTTATGATAGTTTTTTAAATTAGATAAGAAGCAAAACAATTATATATGAGTTTTACACCACCCCAACAAGATAAATTTTTTATGGGAATTTTTTATAATACGTGGATTTTATGTTATTATAAAGGGGTTAAATATATAATGTTTTTGTGATTGATCTTCTAAAATATTTCATATGTATCCATAGTTGGTGAATAAAAAATGTTATAATTTGGAATCATAGTTTAAATCAATGGGTATGGAATACCAATTATATTTGAAAAATGAGTGTTATTATTTTAATCTATGATGCAGGGAAAAATATATTTTATTGTAGAAACTTTAGTGTGAAAAAATCCTTTATATTGAGATTTATAGTTTATATACTTTAACAAATAAACATCATATGGATAATCCTCATCAAATTAGGATGGTATTTCAAATAGTTTAAGTTCATATGGTAAGGACCACTAAAGGAAGTTTAATTTCATATTAGATGGTCCAATTTATTTTATTTTAGGGCCATAAAATAAGGATAAAATTCCTTTTATTTTAGTTTAATATGATCACAAATAATTATATAATAATATAATGATATTTTTATAGAACAATTTTCCTCTTAGTTGATTTTCCTATCATTTTATCTACATATTTTAGTTAATTTCCTCATCATTTTTCTCTAATACTTATTTTTTTTAATTTTCATAAAGATCATTGAGAAATTACATCATCAATAAGGATGATTCACTCATGTACTATGATCATGCACTCAATAAGGATGATGCACTCATGATAATGAAATTTTATTTTTATCCTCTAATGCATTTAACATTACAGGTTATCGAACTACAATTTTATTTGATGACGCACAATGTCTAATTAATTGTAGGATAAAAAGATAGAGTGGAATCAACCATACCTCAAAATGATACATGGTGTATCCGTTATGACTCAAATTGTGTTGTTTCAGTTTAAAGTTGACATTTTATTAATATATTGTTTCATATTTATGTTTAATTTATATCTCTATAGTATTACTAACATAAGAATTATTTTCTTATATAGGTGGAATATTTTTCTCGAGTTGGGTTTGGTTTTTTTCAAATCTTCTCATGTTTGTGAGGGATTGGAATTCAAGGCTATAATTGAGATAAAGAAAATAAGGAAATGGTTCAATCATCCACACCTCAATCTGATACGTAGTGTTCCCAGTGTGAATCAAACCTTATGTTTTTAGTTTATAATTTAAATTTTAGTTCAAAACACACATCACATGCTCAAAACTAAGAAAACAAATTCACATTATTTTGATACTTTAGGATAACGATCAATATTTCATTTATGAAATGTAAGAATCAGCCACACCTCAATCCGATGCACGATGTAACCAGTATAACCCCAAGTGTGTCTTTTTATTTAAAATTGAAAATAATTTTAATAAAAAAGAAACCAAAAAAACTAAAAAACTAGTAAAAAATATTTTTATAGTTTTGATACATAATTAAAACAATCCATAAGTAATTTTTGATTTATAAAAATCATCGACACCTCAATTTGATACAAGTTATGCCTGATATGATTCCAAGTGTCTATTTTTATATAAAATCATCATTAGTTTTAATAAAAAACACAAGTAAGTTACTAAAAAGTAATAGAAAACATTAATATTGATTTTATACTTTAGTAAAATAATCTATTAGTCAATTTTTATGATCATGAATTAGCCACACATCAATAAGATGCATGGTGTGACCGGTATAACTCAACATGTTTGTTATCAGTTTAAAATTTTAATTTTAGTTCAAAAAGCTTGTAACACACTAAAAACCAAGAAAAACTATTATATTTTCATGATAATTCAATAAAGTTATTCATTAGTCATTTTTGATGTGTAGGTATTAGTCTCACGTCACACTGACACAAGATGTGATGGTTATGATTCAAAGTCCATGTTTCCAATTTAAAATGACATTTTGTTAAAAAGAAAAGTGACATAATGAAAACTAATAAAATAAATTCATATTATTTTGATAAATTAGGAAAAAAATCTATAAGTCATTTTTTACACGTATGAATCAACTTCACCACAATCTGATGCACAATGTGATTGGTATGACTCCAAATGTATATTTTTATTTAAAATTGAAATCAATTTTACTAATAAAGGAATGTGAGATACTCAAAACTAATAAATCATATTTAGATTGTTTTTATATTTTTATAAAATGATATATAAGTCATTTATGATTATTAAGAGTTTTTCACACATCAATTTGACTCACGGTGTGAAGGGTATGACTATAAGTCTGTCTTTATATAGAATTGAAATTAATTTTAGTAAAAAACACAAGTGACACATTCAAAATTGATCAAATGCATTTGGATTGCATTTATAATTTATGAAAGTGATCCATAAGTAATTTTTTACATGTAGGAATTAGCCAAACCTCAATAAGATGCTCGATGTGCCTAGAATAACTCAAAGTGTTTGTTATTATTTTACAATTGACATTCTAGTTGAAAAAGTAATCCACTCTCTGAAAACTATGAAAAAGTGATTATATTTCCTCCATAATTAAGTAAAATAATTATTAAGTAATTTTTATGTGTAGAAATCAGTCTCACATAAATCTTACACATGATGTGACCAGTATGATTCAAAGTATGTGTTCTTAGTTCAAAATGACATTTTAGTAAAAAAGAAAAGGGAAACACTCAAAACCAAGAAAACACATTCATATTGTTCTAATAATTTAGAAAAAAGAACATTTTAGATATTTATGAATAAACCACAACTCAATTAGATTCATAGTGTGACCAGTATGACTCCAAGTGTGTCTTCTTATTTTAAATTGACAATAATTTTACATAAAAAAGAAAACTAAAGTACTCAAAACCTAGAAAAATAATTCATATTGTTTGGATATTTTATGAAAATGATCCATAATTCATCTTTTAAGAAATAGAATCTATCTCACCTCAATCTATTTCATAGTGTGACCAGTATGACTCTGTGTGTTTTTATTTAAAATTGAAATTAATTTTAATAAAAATCAAAATTGACATAATCAAAAATTAGTAGACACATTCACATTGTTTTAAAAATTTAGTAAAATGACCCATATGTCATTTTGGACATATAGTAATTATCCACACCTTAATAAGAATAATGGTTCTCCCAGTATAACTCATAGTGTTCATTATCAGTTTAAAATTGACATTTTAATTAAAAAAGTGTGCCACTTACTACAAACTGAGAAAATGCATTTGGATTGTCTCAATAATTGAGGAAAAAAATTAATAATTCATTTGTGATATATTGTTATTATTCTCACATAAATACATCACATAATGTCCCCGGTAATATTCAATTTGCATGTTTTGAATTTAAAATTAAATGTTAGTAAAAAAGATAGGTGACATACAAAAATTCATGGAAAAACATTTAATTTTTTTTATACATTAAGAAAACATCAAATAAGTCATTTTCAACTTTTAGGAATAAAAAACCTCAATACAATGTATGGTTTGACTAGTATGACTACATGTGTGTCTTTTTATTCAAAAATGACATTAATTTTAGTAAAAAAGAAATGTAACATTCTCAAAACCCATAAGACACATTAAGACTATTTTGATACTTTATTAAAATGATCCAAAAGTCATTTTTGATTTATATCAATCAGCCTAACCTCAATCAAACACACAATGTGACCAATATGACTTCAAGTGTGTGTTTTTATTTAAAATTGACATTAATTTTAGTGAAAAACAAAAGTGACATACTAAAAACAAAGAAAACACATTAATATTGTTTTTATAATTTAATAAAATAATAAATATTTCATTTTTACATGTTGGAATCATATGAACCTCAATACGATGAACTATGTGCCTGATATCACTCCAAGTGTGTGTATTTATTTAAAATTGACATCAATTTTAGTAAAAAAACACAATTCACATACTCAAAACCTAGGAAATGCATTTGTATTATTTGGATACTATAGGAAAATGATACATAAGTCATTTTTTATGTGTAAGAATCATCCATACCTCAATACTGTGCGTAGTGTTCCTAGTATAACTCAAAATCTCTATTATCAGTTTAAAATTGAAATTTTTAGTTCAAAAAGTTTGTCATGCACTGAAAAGAAAGAAAATGAACATAGAATGTCCTGATAATTTAGGAAAAATATTAATAAATAATTTTTGACATGTGGTAATTAGTCTCACATTAAAAGGACACATGATGTGACTATTATGACTTGAAGTCTGTGTTTCCACTTTAAAATGACATTTTAGTAAAAAAGTCATGCGATATGATCAAAACTGATAAAATTCATTCGTATTATTTTCATACATTATTAAAACTATCATTATGGAAGTTGTTATGTGTAGTAATAATACTCACCTCACTCTGATGCATGGTGTGACTTGTATGACTCCAAGCGTGTCTATTTATTTAAATTTGACATTAATTTTAGTAAACAAGTTAACTGCCATATTAAAAACCAATCAAACACATTCATATTGTTTTTATACTTTTGTAAAATTTTCCATAATTCATTTTTTATGTATAATATTCATCAACACATCAATTTGATACATGATGTGACCGATATGGCTCAAAGTGTCTGTTATCAGTTTTAAATTGACATTAAAGTTCAAAAAGTGCCACTCACTTAAAACTAAGAAAACACACTCAGATTGTCTTGATAATATATGGAAATTATTTATAATTAATTTTCTAAGGGCATGAATCATTTTCAAATCAAACCGAAATATGATGAGACTGGTGTGACTCAAAGTGTGTATTTCTAATTTAAAATAATATTTTAGTCAAAAACACAAGTGACATACTCAAAACAGAGTGAGCACATTCATTCTATTTTTATACTTTAGTAAAATTATTTATAATTAATTTTTTACATATAGAAGGTAACTTCATTTCAATATGACACACAATGTGGTTGGTATGACTCAAAATGCATTTATTTAATATATAAGTGACATTTTAGTTTAAAAACACCCATCACATCACCAAAACTGAGAAAATGATCTCAAATATTTTTGATATAATTCTATCTTCTATTATATAATTAATTTCCTTATCATTTTATCTTATAATTTTTTTGTTAATTTTTCAATAAATAATTCTTAAACACGAACATAAAATGGTGTGTTGTGCAAGAATCATCCAACACTCAATCTGATACATGATGTTCCTTATATGAATCAAAGTTTAGTTTAAAGTTGAAACATTATATTTAATTTATTTATTTATAGTATTATGAACATAATAATTTTTTTATTATATATTTGCATTATTTTTCTTGAGTTGTACACTTTTTCAGTAATAACATGAGGGGGGTAGGGGGAAAAGACCAAGGAACATTGATCCTTTTTAATTTCATTGATAATTAGTAATTACTCATGTAATTATACAAAACAATAATTGGAATGTATGTAATATAGTTTTATTTTTCTTCTATCTATTTTATAAAATTTATTTCATTTAAAATCTATATTTGTACCTATTTTTTCTTCTACAGTTTGCTTTAAGTTTAACAGAAAATTGTGGTATTACACCACTATTAGCACTTCTAAAAGTGATGATAAAGTGTCAATTTATAAGGTATTTTTTATTATTGATAATAAGGACCTCCATTATCAGTTCTTTCAGTAGAACAGATAATGGATACCGTTATCATCCCAAATAAAATCACTCATATAGGGGGTCCTTTATGTGTGCTAAAAAAAGTGCTGACAAAGGGTGTCCTTTATCCATGCTAGAAAAATCACTCATAAAGGGAACATTCATCATTTATTTTATATGTTTTGATCAATTAAATATTTATTAGTGATTTTAGAGTGATAATAAAATCCTAGGGCATCTAATCGTGCTCTAGTAGTCAGTGATTTTCTAGTGGTGATAATGCTCAATTTTATCATAGTTAAAGGCCTATTTTTTAGTAGTGAAGTATGATATGTTGAAGTGGTATAAAATTTATGAATAATTTAGTCTGATATCATATATATTTATTATGAAAAATTTAATTATGTATCTAATTTTACAAAGACACTAAATCTACATGATTCTAGCATGGATCAAATTGCTTTTTATTAAATATTAATCTAACAAATTGTAATATTAATGTATGATAAGTATGGGTCACAATATGAGTGTTATTATATCTGTAGAAACCCTTTAGTATGATCCTCATATTAAGTAAGAAATTATCTATTAATCTTGTTCATGTAGTGTTTCAATTGAATTTTTGTTAGGGTTTGACTAAACGTTTGATGAAATGTATTTGGGGATTTTATGTGTTCTGAAAATAATTCATATTGACATGGTTTAATGTTATGTATTAATATTTAATTGATCAATTATGGGAATATATCATTATAATATGTGTACGATGATGTTCACTTAAATTGAAATAGTTATTAAATTAAAATTTGTTTTTATAATAATATATAGTTTGTGTAATATCTTTCATAGATAGCCTAATATACCATAGGGTGATATTATTTCATAACAATATTATCATGAAATAAATTGAACATAATATTTAATTTTTATAACATTTTATAACTCATAAAATCTTCTTATAAATGTTTTTTTGAATGTTTCATTCCCATTTTTGGTGAACAAATCCAAGAAATGGTCAATACATTGACTAATGTGAATATCATGCTGAAGGAAGAATTGTGGAGGATTTTTAAAAGAATCTAAAATTATTTCAATTATGGTTTAGATAAAAATTTTACATTTTCCATTATTTTTTCACATGTATCATTTTTATCACCACATGTCTCTTTATTCATTAGTGATAAATAATAGGAAATCAATTCCCGAAAAGTGTTTAGATTTGAGAATTTTTAGGATAAAAAATTATTACTAATTTATCAAGATTGGTATATGTGTACATATATATATTATCTTAGAATATACAATTGTAGACATCCATTCTATTATTAAATCTTTATATTTAATCCATTTTTATTTCATGAAAATATTTAGTTTCTTATACATTTATTATATGGAATACTTTTTTTCATTTATTTCCATTGATGGAATAACTGTGGTATTTATATAGTTTTGTGGTAAAATATTTTCTTCCATTGAATTATATAAATAAAAAATAAGGTATCTTGATAGGAAATTAATATAACATTATTTTTTTTGTATTTTAATGTAATTTTCCGCGATCCTTAGTTCATAGAATTATAATATTTTGAATAGTTGATTTTTTTGTTCATCATTAGAAATATTTTCTTAAAGAAACTTTCTTATAATGTAATGAAATATTTTTCGAAGGATAAAATCACACTTAATTAAATTCTTTTATTTTATATCATTTTTATATAACAAAAAATTCAATAGAGTAATAGAGACCAATTATTTAAATAATTTTTTTGGATTTTTTATTTTCATAGAATTATTATAAAATTGATAAGACTAATAAAAAATGAATACAACACTTACCACTTATGATGAATGATTTTATATGAGTGTTTTTATATTTATTATTGAAAAAGTATTATTTTTACTTTTATTTTAGTGATTTTCTTATGAAATGTTGTTACAATTTTATTTTAATAACAGAAATATGGTTACATGACTTATCACTTATGATACAAATTGAAAAATATACATGATTTCTATTATGTTCTTAGTAAAAAACATAAAATTAAATTCATATTGGAAAATGATTAAATACACCCTAAAATAAATAGTTTTCAATAATATATCTATAAATATTTAATATAGGGGGAATTATCTTCTTTTACACACGTTGTATGAATTTTTTATAATATTTATCAAATTGACGCTCATGTGTATACATTTTTTTAGAAACGAAATAAAGACCACTTATTTTTTAAAACTATTTACCTTTATGTACATGACACCAACCTTGAGAGAACTCTATTATTTGAACATTAATTTTTTATGATTCTATTTATTTTTCATCATGTACAATTTTACTTTTATTACTTTATTTTTTACACATTTCTCAAATAAATATATCGTTTTATTGCTTTTTTCTTTGATATTTTATCAATTATTTTTTTATCACCACCTTTAGTCCTTAATAATTCTTTAAATTTGATTTTTAGGGTTGATGATGTGATAAATAAAGTCCAATAAGTTATATTTTAAATTTATTAAGGGTTAATGGCTTGAAAAACATAACATAATAACTTTATCTCTAAATTATCAAATGTTAAAGAAATATATTCTATGAAACCTTCATGATAAAATATAAATGATTCACTATCTAGAGATTTTGAGGTATGTATTTCAACTCTTTGATTGTTTTTAATTAAATTTATATATATGTTTTTTTATGTATGTGTATTTTATGCACTAACATGTCATTTGGATATTGTAATATCGGTATTTTTTTCTAATTTGAATCATATATTAAATTTTAGTAGTGCAACTTGTCAGTTCCATACCACTGATTTCATTATTAACACCCACTCTTACTTTTGTTCACATGTACATTAATGAAACATGAGATTAACTAACCTGAAAGACTTATATTTTTCAGATTTCACTAATTAAAATAACTTTTTATACAAATAATAATATTTACTAGAATTATTATAAATATATTTCTAGACATCACTAGTTTAGTCTGTATCATGATCATCATGGAAAAAAACGTTTATGTTTTCATTTATATTAATTTAAAAGCATAATAAAACCTCTTATAATTTTCTTATATTGATTTCTTTGTTTTTAATTGAATGACATGACATTTAGTCCCCAAACTAGTTTATATTTTTAGTATATATTAGCTAGATTTAGGAAAGTCATCAATTTTTTACTTTCCTTTTTTATTTATAATGATTATTATATATATATATATATATTTCATAATCTCTTCTAGGCCATATCTTTTTTCTTTATTATGTTAGTATGGATTAATTATGAAAAATGTTTAAAATGAAATGTCACCTAGATTTGAATGGATCTTTATATATATTTTTGTTAGTTGAGCTACAAAAGAATAAAAACTATAATTATGAAAACATAAAATTATTTTCTAGAATTATTTTAGTGTTTAATTATACTTTTCATTGAAAATGTTTAAAAAAATTGAATATAAAATTATCAGTTTTTTATTTTTTTTGTATTTTATTAGTGGAAGTGAATGTTACATTAAGAAAACAGAAATGTCCTATTTTTCCTCAAAAGTTTAACATGAAGGGTATTATATTTCATAATGAAAATTTTATAAAATTTTAGTTATGTGCAATGTATTTTTATAGTAATTTAAAAAAAAAAATTAAAATTCACATTTGTACCATGTCTATAATTGATAACTTGAATGGGTTTTACATAAAAACTCTCATTACCAAGGATTAAAAATTAATTAATTATTTTTGTAGTACAACACTTGATATTGATTTAAAAACATTGTTTATTTGAAACTATTTTCACATAAAATATGATATATTTATTCAAGATTATGGATAATCATCCTGCAAATTTTTTTGGGAACCATGTACATTTTTTAAACTAAAAAATGTGATTTTTAATTACCCAAATAATACCCAATTGGTTAGTACTTATTGAAAATTTACCAAATTACATAATTCAATTTTTTTAATATTTCTAAAATGATAATAACACATAAATCACTACTACCAAAAACAGAATTTATCACGCTCAAAATGGGCTTTAACAGTGCTGAAAAGCACTGTAAAGCTCAGCGCTGATAAATGGAGTGGGGTCCCCTTTATCAGTGCTAAAAAGTACTGAAAAGGTCCTACACGTGGTAACATAAAATTCTACAGCACACCCAAACAAGACCTGCAAAAAAATCATCATATAAAAAAGAATACCCATAAAAAATTAACACATAATTCATAAGGTAATTACATAAAGTATACACATACAAAAAGTATAACCATACAAAAAGTATACCCATGCACCATTAACACATAATTCATAGGTTAATTAAATAAATAAAGAATTCAATTTATAATTCAGGGGGTTGGGGGGGGGGGTGTTCAAGGGTTTGGGGTGGCTGTCCAAGGGGGTAGGGGGTCTCCAGGGGGTGGGGATGTCCGGGGGGATGGGGGTTTATGGGGGGATGAGGGTGTCCAGGGGGTGGGGTGGTTTCCAGGGGGTTGGGGGGGGGGGCTTTCCAAAGGGTGGGGGGTGTCCGGGGGGTGGGGGGTGTTTAGGGGGTGGGGGGGGGGGGGTCTAGGAGGTTGGGGGGGGGGGGCTATACAAGGGGGGTGGGGTGGTGTCCTGGGGGTGGGATGGCTGTCCATGGGGGTGGGGGGGGGGGGGGTGTCCAGGTGGTGGGGTGGTGTTTAGGAGGGGTGGGGGCCATCTAGGGGTTGGGGGGTGTCCAGGGGGTGGGGGACTATCCATGGGGGTGTCCAGAGGGGTGTGGTGGTGTCCAGGGGGTTGGGGGGGGGGGCTTTCCATGGGGTGGGGTGTCCAGGCGGTGGGGGTTGTCCAGGGGGGTGGGGGGGGGGTGTCCAGGGGGTGGGTGGGTGGGGGGGGGGGTCTAGGGGGTTGGGGGGAGGGCTATCGAAGGGGGGTGGGGTGGTGTCCAGGGGGGTGGGGGTGGGGGTGTCCAGGGGGGATGGGGGGGAGGTGTCCAAGTGGTGGGGTGGTTTCTAGGAGGGGTGGGGTTCCCTACAAGGGGTGGGGGCCATCCAGGGGGTTGGGGGCCATCCAGGGGGTTGGGGGTGTCTAGGGGGGTGGGGGGGGGGGGTTCTAGGGTGGTGGTGGGGGGGGGGGGTGGGGGGGGGGCAGTCCATGGGGTGTACAGGCGGTGGGGGGGATTTAATGGTTTTAATAGAATTAATTTCATGGATTTTAAGATCATTGGTATATTTAAAATGGTTTTGGAAGAGTGTTTATTTCAATAGTATTTGTTTCCTTATGAAAAAATGAATGCCTTTGGTGTGTATGGTAGGAAGGGGGATTTCTGTACGTCAGTTGTCGTTTTCACTTAAAATTCTGTCCATTTTAAACAAAAGAGAGACACTTTGAGTGATACCGGCCACACCATGACTCATATTGAGGTGGGGTTGACTCATACATGTCAAAAATTACGCATGGACCATTCTCTTAAAGTATCAACACAATCCGAATGAGTTTGGTCGGTTTTCTGTACGTCAGTTGTTGTTTGCACTTAAAATTCTGTCCATTTTAAAAAAAGAGAGTCACTTTGAGTGATATCGGCCACACCATTTCTCATATTGAGGCGGGGTTTACTCTTTCACATCACAAATGAACCATGGATTGTTATCCTAAATTATCAACATATTCCGAACGTGTTTGGTCAGTTTTCCGTACGTCATTTTTTGTTCTCACTTACAATTATGTCCATTTTAAAAAAAAGAGAGACACTTTGAGTTATACCAGCCACACCATGCCTCTTATTGATGTAGTGTTGACTCATACACATAAAAAATGACCCATGTATCATTATCCCAAAGTATCAACACAATCACAATGTATTTGGTCGGTTTTCCGTACATCAGTTGTTGTTTCCACTTAAAATTTTGTCTATTTTAAACAAAAGAGAGACACTTTGAGTGATACCGACCACACCGTGCCTCATAATGAGGTGAGGTTGACTTTTGAACATAAAAAATGAACCATTTATCATTCTACTAAGGTATCAACACAATCCTAATGCGTTTGGTCAGTTTTCCGTACGTCAGTTGTTGTTTTCACTTAAAATTCTGTCCATTTTAAACAAAAGAGAGACACCTTGAGTATTACCAGCCACACCATGCCTTGGATTGAGGCAGGGTTGACTCATAAAAATAAAAAATGACTCATGGATCATGATAATAAATTATAAACATAATTTTAATGTGTTTGGTTGGTTTTCTGTATGTTAGTTGTTATTTTCACTTAAAATTTTGTCCATTTTATACAAAAGAGAGACACTTTAAGAGATATCGGCCATGCCATGCCTTGAATAGAGAAGGGGTTCACTCATAAAAATCTAAAATGGCCCATGTATCGTTATAATAAAGTATCAACACAATAAAAATGAGTTTGGTTGGTTTTCCATATGTCAGTTGTAGTTTTCACTTAAAATTATGTCCATTTTAAACAAAAGAGAGATACTTTGAGTGATAACAGCCACACCGTGCCTCGGATTGAGGAGGATTTGACTCGTACATGTCAAAAATGACCCATGTATTGTGATACTAAAGTATCAACACAATCTGAATGCGTTTGGTTGGTTTTCCGTATGTCAATTGTTGTTTTTACTTAAAATTTTGTCCATTTTAAACAAAAAAGAGACACTTTGAGTGTTACCGGCCATACCGTGTCCCATATTGAGACAAGGTTAACTCATACTTGTCAAAAATGAACCATGGATATTTAATCTAATGTATCAACACAATAAAAATCCATTTTTTCAGTTTTCTGTACGTCAGTTGTTGTTTTCACTTAAAATTCTGTCCATTTTAAACAAAAGAGAGACACTTTGAGTTATACCGGCCACACTGTGCCTCATATTGAGGTGGGGTTGACTCATAAACCTACAAAATGACCCATGGATCGTTATATTAAAGTATAAACACAATATGAATGCGTTTGATCAGTTTTCCGTAAGTCAGTTGTTGTTTTCAGTTAAAATTCTATCCATTTTAAACAAAAGAGAGACACTTTGAGTGATACCGACCACACCATGGCTTAGATTGAGGTGGTGTTTATTTTTAAATGTCACCAATGACTCATGTATTTTTATAATAATGTATCAACACAATAAGAATGCTTTTTTTGGTTTTCTGCATGTTAGTTGTTATTTTCACTTAAAATTCTGTTCATTTTAAACAAAAGAGAGACACTTTGAGTGATACCAGCCACACTATGAATCATATTGATGTAGGGTTAAATTTTACACATCAAAAAGGACCCATGTTTTGTGATCCTAAAGTATCAACACAATCTGAATGCATTTAGTTGGTTTTACATATGTCAGTTGTTGTTTTCACTTAAAATTCTGTCCATTTTAAAAGAAAGAGAGACACTTTGAGTGATACTGGCCACACCGTACCTCATATTGAGGCGGGGTTGATTCGTACACGTAAAAAAGGACCCATGTATCATTATAATAAAGTATCAACACAATATAAATGTGTTTGGTTGGTTTTCCGTACATCAGTTTTTGTTTTCACTAAAAATTCTGTCCATTTTAAACAAAAGAGAGACACTTTGAGTGATACCGGCCACAACATGCCCTAGATTGAGGCTAGGATGACTCGTACATGTCACAAATGACCCATGGATCGTGAAACTATAGTATCAACACAATCAGAATGTGTTTGGTCAGTTTTTCGTACATCAGTTGTTGTTTTCACTTAAAATTCTGTCCATTTTAAACAAAAGAGAGACACTTTGAGTGATACTGGCCACACCATGCCTCATATTGAAGTGGGGTTAAATATTACATGTCAAAAATGACCCATTTATCATTATTTTAAAGTATCAACACAATACTAATGCATTTCATTGGTTTTTCATACATTAGTTGTTGTTTTCACTTAAAATTCTGCCCATTTAAAAAAAAGAGACACTTTGAGTGATACTGGACACAAAATGCTTTGGATTGAGGCAGTGTTGACTCGTAAACGTCAAAAATGACCCATGGATGGTTATAATAAAGTATCAACACAATTTTAATGCGTTTGGTAAGTTTTCTATACATCAGTTGTTGTTTTCACTTAAAATTCTGTCCATTTTAAACAAAAGATAGACACTTTGAGTGATATCGGACTCACCGTGCCTTGGATTAAGGAAGGGTTGACTCATACACATAAAAAATGACCCATGGATTGTTATATTAAAGTATAAACACAATCTGAATGCATTTGGTTGGTTTTCTGTACGTCAGTTATTGTTTTCACTTAAAATTCTGTCCATTTTAAACAAAAGAGAGACACTTTGAGTGATACCGGCCACACTGTGCCTTGGATTGAGGAAAGGTTGACTCTTACATGTAAAAAATGACCCATGGATCGTTCTCATAATGTATAAACACAATAAAAATGCATTTGGTCAAATTTCCATATGTTAGTTGTTGTTTTCACTTAAAATTATGTCCATTTTAAACAAAAGAGAGATAATTTGAGTGATACCAGCTACAACGTGCCTCAGATTGAGGCGGTCTTTACTCTCACATGTAAAAAATGACACATGTATCATTATCTTAAATAATCAACACGATATGAATTCATTTGGTTGGTTTTCCATACGTTAGTTGTTGTTTTCACTTAAAATTCTGGCCATTTTAAACAAAAGAGAGACAGTTTGAGTGATACCGGCCACACCATGCCTCAAATTGAGGCAGGGTTGACTCGTACATGTCACAAATGACCTAGGGATATTTCTCATAATGTATCAACATAATCCAAATGTGTTTGGTTAGATATGAAGTTATTTTCGATATTTTACTAGTTTTCTTATCCAAAGCCCAAAGAAAAGTGGTTCATCATTCTTGCATGTTCCTAGTGTGTTTCAACTGTTAAAATGAAAAAATGACTCATTGGATAAAGTTTGTTTTATTTAATAACAAGTAAAAATTTCTTATGAACATTTACATACAACAATGTTTCATCTTTTGATCTCCTTAACCCCTCTCAAAAATGGCCGCCAATTGTGCACGTCCCCATTTCAGATCTTCATGCTATTTGCGTACAATCTTCCATCAGGTATGCAACCCACTTGTTTCTAAACAAATCTATATTTTCTTGTGAATATGAGGAATTTTGATAGTCAAATTAGTACTACAAAATATATAAATAAATAATTAATAAATAATTTAAATGAAATAGTAATTGTTTTTGAAAGTACCTCTTTAGGGATGCTAGTTTGTTGATGGAAAATGATATCTATCATAAATTTACAAACATAATAACTGCAATCATTATCGTTTTTTGTTTTGGACACTACAAAAAATTTTATCATTAGGAGAATAAGTAACTTGTTTTGATATGTGTTTGGATAATGAAATTTTATTATATATATCCTGATATTTATCCAGACGTAGTACTTGATCGCCACCTTATGCTTAGCCCCTGTCCTCATCTATTTTTTTAGAAAATATTGATACACCACTCTATCATAACAAAATCCTTAGTAAAAGATAATATATATTATATTACTTGATGTTTATAACTAAAACATAGGATGTAGTGTCTTACTGATTCACAAACTCCATCATGTGTAGTCAGTTTGTTGGATATCCTTTCATTGAATCCAGAAAATAAATATTTGGAGTATCCAAGTTCACTGTAATTAGCAGCCTATGTTGCCTAAAAACACAATGAGGAATAATTAATAAAATAAGTGAAAATATAATTGATATTATTTAATCATATAGTTTTACCCCTTCATTATTGGTATTAGGATGAGTCTGTCATACGTAATCTTGCTTTCAAATGTTTTCAGCAAGCCAATCACTATTTCATCCTTTTTTGATGGCTCTAATTTCATTAGTTGTGTTGATGTGGTATGATGACTAACAAGTCTGAATTTTGGCTCATGGGAAAATTCTTTCAAATGTTTTTCATATATACGCCTCCCAATAATATAAAATGAATTTAGTCATAATTAGTACATTATATCAGCTTTTAGAAAATCAATTCATGAAAACACACCTCATATATAAATTTACAACTATGATGCCTAGCCAATCATATTCAAGGATATCATTTACATTTTCAACAATAAAGAAATCTTGAATTTCCTCTCCGTATATATTCTTTTCAAAAACCACTATATGACTACCACCAATTTTTAGCTTCGTATCCACATGAGTCTTCAATGCTAGTAAATGTGGATAGAGAATAGGTGGTGTTATTGTTCTTTTAGTAGAACTTTGGGATCAGTTGGTCGATCCTTTAGATGATTTTGATCCCACGTTTCTTGTCAACCCTTCTCTTTTTATGTCTATAATAACATTCATTGGTTCATACATTTTTTTCATTAATTATTAAAGGGTTATCTTGAAAAAATTTAAATAAATACCTCTTTGTCCACATATACTCTTACAAGTTGTGATGACCATGCAATGAATGTCCCAATATCCTTTTCAACCATATGAATATCATATTCATCAAGTGGAATAGGTATCTCTACAATTGGATCATGAGCTATAGTAATCGTCACTTTCAGATGATCTTTTGGAAGTAGTCTATTATGCAGCTTATCCTCTGGGATGTTGAACACCATAGCCCTCGCTACTTGGTGATAGGTGGGTGTTGATAGATATAAATCATAGTCATTATCACCCTATAGAAGATCAGTATAAGAAAAGTATCAGTGTTTGTCTGATTCACATTTCATGGGAATAATTATTAGAATATTGATTACCACGGCTAAGACAACTCTTTGAGGGGAATTTCTCGCCTCCAAGCTGGTGGGGGGTGGGGCGGGATCTTCATGCGTTGGTTGTTCCTGAGTTGTGTCTTCTCCTTGCTTCCCACCCATAAAAGTTACTATAACTCTCCCTATCATTGAAATAATTCTTCAAGAGTTTCTAGTATTTCTCTCATTTCTTTCATTTCTTCATTTCTATCATCATTTTTTTTCAAAATATACTTGGGGTGTCACCCTAAACCCCACACCTCTGACACGACTGTATTGTTCTGGCTGCTTCAAAGTTGTCAATAATAGGTCTGCATCTACTATAGGAGTAGCTAATTCCTGTGACTGCCAGATATTGGAAAATAAGTAATTATTATTATGTAATAGAAATTTAAAACAATTATTTTTATCGTGTTATACATACACATATTTCCCAAAATTTTTGTGTGTTTTCATCTACTAGATTCCCTTCTTTATTCACACGTGCCAAATTTCATAGCACATGACGTGGGATGGAAGTGTCTTTGGATTTAGACTCATCAATCTACATATAAATATAGAAAGATAATTATGATGTTATTTCTTGGAACCTAACAATATTACTATAAATTTAAAATACATATCATTTTATTTTCTATTGAAGCATACCCCATCCTTGATCTATGATTGGGATATATTGGTTTTTATGCACATTATTTATTTTCAGTACTCAGTTTATATTTCATAAATGAAATATTAACAGTTAAAGTGATGAATACACATATCCTCAAACAACATATTATCATCCATAATGTACCTAAAACTTCTCATCCCCACGATGGCTAATAAATTCATCCCATGCTTCTTGGGATATCAGGTGATCATAGAAAAGGGGTGGTTGTGGGTTTATTTTACCTTTGGAATATTTCAGGTGACATTTTGTTAAAATAGTGAGAAAACCTCGATGAATCCTTCCTGTAAGACTTAGTACACAATTCTTTTGTAAATCTTCTACTATAAATGTACTCTGCAAGAGATTGAGAAGAGTAAGACATTGTTTCATTATTTTATTTTCTAGTAAATTAAAGAAATAATATCATAATGCTACTGTAATTTCTTCCCAGATCACAGCCATCAGCCTGAACACAATATGGTTCCATAAATCTATGTCAATAGGAACGCGTTGATGAGTGAAAATTCCAATGTAACTAATAAAAATATCCTTGTTGGGTTTCACATGTTGGCCTCATGCATTCCATCCGACATCAAATTTGATTCCTTTACTTTTCTCCTTAAGAACTTTGGATAACACCATAAAACTACGACACACCTGTGTTTTCTGCGATGTCGGTCCTTCATCCCCAATCATTTCGTCGATATAAACATCATCTATATGTTCATTTGAAATGGTATAAAAGGCATGTGCTGATGGTTGTTGGACCTCAACACTAGGAGCATCAATAGGTTCAGAAACAAGTTGTTGCTCTGCACTTTGAGCAGCAGTAGCAACAACAGCTTGAGAGACTTGTTCAGCCTTGAGGTTAGGAGAACCGGAACATGAAGAAGTCATTTTCTTCCAAATTGGTTGAACAGTTAATTTATATTACATAAATTCAGTAATAATAATATAATAACATGAGATAACAAGATCTATATTACAAAAAAAATATAACCTGTTTATTGAACTCTCTTTATTTTTCTCAAAGGATGAAGGGATTTGACACCTTATCGGTTATCCAAATCCTTGCATTGTGGTCTCCTCTAACATACAAAACATCATCTACATTGGGATGACTGCGAAATGATTACGACGTACCACTAAAAGGATCGCCCTCAACTAAATTTTCATCGGACCCTTCAATAGTTTTGGATGATAATAGAACAATCAACCACTTTCTATTTGTGGGATCCGGAACATAAAATAATTGTACCGCTTGTGATGACATTATAAACTATTCGTCTTTGTACCCTTATTTACTAAAATCAACTTTCACAAATCCCAATTAATTTATTTTAACACCACTATTGTTATCATCCCATTTTCATTGAAAAATAGACAATTGGAATGTCTTATAATCCAAATCCCATATTTTTTTGATAATTCCAAAGTATAACATATTCACATAAATTGGAATTTGAAGGTAAAGAGAGATAAATAATTCCATTGATAATAATTCAACTGAATCTTTTAGAATCAATTGAAAGAGGGTATTGGTTAATAAAGGGATGAGTTTAATAACTTAGGATATAATCATTCCTAGACTCTCAAACTGAACTCACCACATCCCAAAATTTTATCAACTAAAACATGACCATCTGACTAAATAAAACTACACCTTACAGAAACCAAGAAACACCATGAATCATGAAGAACTCATACTACTGATGCCCCAATGCATCACCATTGAAATAGATCAACTATACAGTTATAGTACACCTTGAGATACTCAACCCTAGGGTATAATCCCCACCTTAGATCTAGAAAATATCATCACTCCCTTATTCCTCATTCAATTAGGTCCACAACTCACGGAACCATCTTTAGCCTTCTAAGAAACTTGATGAAAACCACTCATGATAACTTCATCACAATCCCTCATCTATAACCAAAACCTCAAACATAAAATTGCAACCTTCCTTAGAATATCTAACCTCAAAGATGACTCAAAATTATAGGATTTCATTTATTCATCAACCAAGTGTTCTAAAAACTAGACCATCAATGAAAAGATGTGAATCCCAAGGGAAAGAATACTATATCCAACTTGATTGAATTACATGATATTCTATATACAATCATACTTATATATCCAGGGAATAAAACTCATCCTAAAACCACTTTTTACAGAACATGATTTTCCTTCTATCATTCTTAAAACACCCTTAAAAGTAATCCCAATACTGAGGAAACCCATAAATGAGCTATAATATTTTTCAATTCAAAACCCTCCTGAACTGCTTCTAGCCAATTCTTAACCTTAGGACCCAACACCTAGACAATAAACATCAAAACCTCATACTATTTAAATTTGAAAACAATCTATCCCATGTCTCTTTCTACTTCCTGCACACTTTACCATGATAATGTTTCAACATGTATAAGCATCAAAATTAATAAATTTAATCCAAAAAATTAAATAACTTACCAACACCAAGAAATACTCTTCCACACTAAAATAATCATATATACCCCAACACTTTTAAACTAAAAAACCAATTCATAATCCATTGAAAAATATTATATTCCTATGAAATCGTCACCAAAGATCAAAGATGGAAAGCCCAAAATCAAACCTTGTTGAAAAGAATCCCAAACACTTGGAGTAGGATTCACGAGGAGTAGGGTCCAACGGGGAGAAGGAGAAATAAGGTTTATATGGAGGAGGATACATGAAAGGGGTTCGAGGGGGAGGATTAAGAGTAGGGTTCACGTCAGAATATGGCTAGCGGTTGAGTAGGGCTAGCGGCGACGAAGGTCCAGCAAAGAGAAGAGCAGCTGAGTAGGTCTACCGGTGGAGGAGGTCTGGCAAAGGGAGGAGCGGTGGAGTAGGGATAGCTGTGGTGGAGGTCTAGCAAAGAGAAGAGCATCGAAGTAGGGCTAACGGTGGCAAAGGTCTGACAAAGAGAAGATCAGGGGGAGTTGTCATAGGGGTACATTCCCATGAGAGCTTTAGGGCGTGATAAACAAATGGCACTATGCCCCCCATTTTATAAAATGGGACTATGTCTTTATCAGTGATAAAATTTTAGCACTGATAAAGGGTCAATTTATCAATGATTTTTTAGCATTGATAATGATCCCCCTTTATTAGTGCTATAAAAGCATTGATAAGTGATCCTTTATCAGTGTTAAAAATTTTGCATTGATAAAGGGTGATCTTTATCAGTGATGATAAAGAATCCATTTATTAGTGCTACAAAAGCACTGATAAAGGGTTCCTTTATCAGTGCTAAAATTTTAGTGTTGTTAAAATGAATTCTTTATCAGCATTTTTAATTAACACTGATTAAGAATTACCATTATTAGTGATTTTTTTCTTAGTGCTGATAACAGGTGGTGCTTCCCTTTCCTGTTTTTGTTGTAGTGAATAATAAGTTTTTTCTATAATTTTCATGGAATTTATCATCAAGAGAGTTAATATATATTATTTCATACATCATTTTTCTTCTATATTAATTAAATATTTTTATAAAAATGATTCCACTTTTCTTCCTACTTTTATTTTTCATAATATATAATGAATACAATATCCATCATGGTTATAATATTGAATCTATCATGGAACTAATGTGGGGGAGGGGGGGGGTGTGTTGTGGTTTCTGACATGGTTCTTCTAGGACATCAATCTATATACTCTAGGATATTCAGGAATACATATTAGGTATTAAGAGCCTTGTAACTATTCCATATCAACCCATTTAAAAGGTTGAATTATCAAATATAATCTTAAAAATGGATTTTTAAGGGGATTATTATTTGAACATTGTGTTATTTCAAGGTAATTATAATAGTTTGAAATAGTTTCCAACTACTTAAATTTTTATTTCTTTTTTCTGATGGTATATCTAAAAAGGCATGAATTCCCTATTTTCATTAATTTAATAATTTTCATTTTGTATTATAAAATTATGTTTGAAGAACCTTTGTGGTGTTTTCTTTTAAAAATGTTTTCTATTTTTTGATAACTAAACTTTTTGTTGAAGAATGTTTTATTTTCCAGGAATCAATCCTTGTCCATGGAAACGAGGTTATATTCCAGACACATGTTTCCAAACCTATGTTTTCATATTGAGTTGCACCAGTCATAGATGAAGTGAGAAAGATGAAGTTGTTGATTAGACAATTTATCATATTCTGATCCATCGACATGAAATTAAAAATAATTGAATTGAAAATAATTAGAGAAATAATTAATTTGCTGAAGTGTTTTGAAATAATAAAGTGAAGTTAGAAGTTAGAATGTTTTCATAATGTTTAAAAAAATTTAGACGATTCTTTTAAGATCAAGAAGTTCTCATAAATCATGAAGACTTTCATGATAAAAGATTTTGAAGAAATGGTGGAGTGGTTTGAAGAATTTTAGAGTTTCAATATGATATTTCCATCATAATGGGATTTTCATCATAATGGGAAATACATCATAATGTAATGAGAAAGAAAAAATGTTTCTGAGCCCAAGGAATAGGAAAATCATATTGTGATTTTTATACTCAGATTTTTATACTGAGATTTTCATACTGGGAAAATTGTACTGAGAAATAAATAGATTGTAATGAGTTGAGAAAGAAAAATATCACAATGATCTAAGAAAGAAACATATTATAATGAGATGAGAAATAAATAGAGCATAATGAGCTAAGAAATAAACAAATCATAATGAGTTGAGAACAAAATATTGTAATGAGTAAAGAAAGAAAAAATCATAATGAGCTGAGAAATAAACATATCATAATGAGCTAAGAAAGAAACAGATCTTAATGAGCCAAGAAAGAAAAAATCACAATGATCTGAGAAAGGAGCAGATCATAAAGAAGCTGAGATAGAAACATATCATAATGAGCTGATAATGGTATGATGAATTAAAGTGGTCAAACATGAATTTCAATTTTGCATAAATCTATAGGAAATATATAGAGGTTTGAAGAAATCAATGTTAAAGTTTTAAATGCTAGATATTTTTAGAGATTTTGAGATTTGAGGAAGCAAGGAATGTTTCCAAGTTTCCTGCCTTTGTTTTTATGATTCACATATAAATACTTCCACTGATCACTTTTTAATTCTAAACTTTCACACATGTGAAAAAGGAAGAGATCTAGAAAATTAGAATTCAATATTCCAATTTTATTGAAGAATAATTTTATTTATAATTCTAGAATAATTTAGGGTTTTAAAAAGTATGAATGAATTCATTATATTGAATCATTGTATTGATAAAATCAGATCAGGAATCCAACATCATTGTTTTGAGAAAATGAGATACAGAATCCAGAATTATTGTACTAAGAAAATTTGACATAAAATATTGCATTATGATACTCAAAAAATCGGATCTAGTATCCATCAACATTGTATTGGGAAAATCAGATGCAACATCATCAGATTGAAAAAATCAGATTCAGCCAAATCGAACTGAGCAATCATAGAGCAGATTCAAAAAAGTCTTTATTATTATTTTTGGCTCAATTTTTTTATAAGGAAACATTGTAAACTAATAAGATTCAGTATAATCTTTCCTATCAGGAGATATAAGGTGTCTAATGGGAGTTGAAACAAGTTTATTCACTTTTTCTTTATAGTTTATTTCCATAGACCCACATGAGTGGCTATGGATTATATGTAGGTTCTCACACTAAGATCAAAACTTGTAAATATTGTGTGCTTTACTAGATTTCCTACTTTTTTATGCATGAGTATTTACTAAATGTTGATAAGGAAATAAAACATAACTGGTTGCAGGTGTTAATTTTCTTAATTTATTGAGACTTACAGAAAGTTAACAATTGATTCAACCCCTCCTTCTCAGTTTTTATCAGATCCTTTAGAACATTAATTGGTATCTGATCCAGGTGCCCCTATTGAATCATTACCAGGGATAATATCAATTCTATAAATAGTATAGGAATTCCTAAATTTGATGGAAAAATTATTATGGATGAAAAAATAGGATGATTCCTTATCTCTTGTCTCTTGGCCTTGAATTTGTTAATGCTACTACTATTTGTTTTCCACCTATTGATAAATATTATCCTACCAAGTTTGCTGATAAGAGAAATAATTAAGTTGATGGAAAGTGTAGAAATAAATTCCTTATGTCCTTATGAGAGAATGTTTATCAGAAGGTGATGGGTTTCAAAACTTCAAAATGTATATGGGACAAGTTGGGAAGTTTTTTAAGGGGAATGGAAAAGTTAAGGAACCAAATCTACAAATATGGAATTGTAAGTATGAATACATAAGAATGAGAGATAAAGAAATAGTTGATGAATACATGACAACATAAAATGACATTTTTTGTAATATCATAGGATTCAGAGATGTCTTATAAGATTCTACAGTTGTGAAGAAACTTATTAGAAACTTTTTTTGATAGGTTTGATTCCAAATTTTCATCAATAGAAGATAAATGCGATTTATCTCTTGATGAATTTCACACATTCTTGTTTCTTATGAAATTTGGAAAGATCCAATGTTTAAAAATAATATGAAATATGAAATGGCTTTTGAATATATGAGAATGTTGAAAATTAAAGATGTTGAAGATATTGATCCTTGTGACTCTCATGATAAAGAGGATGGTGAATTGAATTGAAAATCCATGTCTCTTTTATGCAAGAAGTATCGATGAGGAAAAAGAAAGTATGTAGGTAAAATTCCTATCAAATGTTTTGAGTGTGGTGGAATTAGACACTTTGCTATGAATTTCCCCAGGAATAAAGTTGTATAATATAGAGATGATTCTGATGAAAAAACTAAATGGAAGAAGTGGAACAAAAATGATAAAGAAGAAAAATCATCCAAAAGATACAAGAAGAAGTTTACTAGAAGAAAATTGGTATTTTGAGTAATAAATTTGAATAAGACATAAATGAAAGAAATTATTCTAAAGATGAATGTTCTATAAAATTTATAACCTTCATTGGAAATGTTTAGAAAACAAAAGATTCCTTAGAGAGTGAAGAAGGTGTTGAAGAATCTTATAGAGAGTATCAGCTTAGAACAAAACATGTTGCATGTATTCAGAAAAACAAAACAATTAAGAAATAAATTAGAGATATGAAGAATTATTTTAAAGAAGTTTCTGATGGAAGAAAAGATGTTATCAAGTTGGAGGAATAATACATTGAGGAGATTTTAAGTTACAAATTTATAATTGTTGAATATTGAGATATGATAGAAGATCTTAGTTAGAATCTAGAAAATAAGGAAGAATAAGTTAAAAAGTTTTAATAAAAACTTCTTTTGTCATAAATCACATTAAGAAAGATTAATGAAAACTTAAAAAATGCTTTAGAAGTAAAATATAATACTTATAAAGTTGATGAAAAGGTTCAATAGGAGAATCAGGAGAAATCTTCTCGTATGAAAAATAATGTTTCATATGATTATTTTTACATTTCAAGTTATATAAAAAGTACTGGGAAAGATCGAGTGAAAAAATTATGTGAGAAACATATAAAATCTACAAAAATAGAAAACTAACTCAAAATAAAAGATGGTCCACACCCTGAGTATGCTAGATCTAAAAGAAGTTACCAGCCTTAAAAAAGTTTCAATATAGAAAGATCTTATTTTAGTTAAAAATAAATACTTGATGGTTATATCTAGTATTAAAAAATCTTTGGAAACAAGGATTATAATTATTGTTACAACATATCCTTACTTGGAATAAAGTTTGAGAGACGTGGAAGAAATTGTGAAAGTAGAATGAGAAACATCCTAAATTATAGAAAGTTAAAAAAAGTAAATTCTCAAGATGTTATAAACATACCAACAAGAAATCAATTTGAATGTATGAAAGAAGTTTTTGGAATATGTGATCAATCTGTTCATCATGTCAAAATATTTATGAAACTCTTTCCAGAATAAGTTTCTTATGATATAAAATAAATGAAAGTTGAAAAGAATAAAATTGAGGAAGTAGATTTTATTTTTTAAATAGATTTAAAATCAAGTAAAAGGAATAAACCATGGATACTTGATAGTGGTTTATCATCACATATGACAGGTGAAATAAAAATCATGAAACATGTTGAATGTTAAGATAAAGGAGAATTTACCTTTGGTAATGATAGTTACTTAAAAATCAGAGGAATTAGAATGGCTGAGATTGAATCCAAATATTTGAAATCTAAGGAAGTTTTATTTGTTCATGGGATAAAACATATCTTACATAGTGTAAGTCAACATTTTGATGATGGAAAAGATGTCTTTTTTAGATAATATTTTTGTATCATCAAAAGTGTTAGAGGTAGAAAATTTATTCCATAAAGAGAAAGAATCACTGGGAATCCCTTTCAAATAAGAGAATACAATAACTAATGTTACTTTAGTTCTAAATATGAAAAAAATTATTTAACTGATGAATTTTCCACCATGGGAAGAAAAAAATGAATAAACTTCATAAATTTGGTGATGTTAAAAATTTTCTAGAATTGAAAAGTAGAGATGAGGATGTTTGTATTACTTTCCATAAAGGAAAGATGACTAATAAAAGTCATAAAAGAGTTGAGATTAAATATACCATACCACTTGAGCTTATTCATTTTGATTTATTTGGGATGATGAGACATCAATCAACAAAAGAAGATTTATACTTTATTAGATTTATTTATGATTTCACTCAGTTGACAAACATCATGTTTATGAAGTACAAGTAAGAGGCTATTGAAATGTTCAAATTCTTAACAAATGATATTGAGAAAGAAATATGGGTTTCCATAAAGAAGTTGAGAATAGATAATGGTACCAAATTCACAAGAAATAATTTTGAAACTTATTTAAGAAATCATGATATCAAACATTTGTATAGTGATCCTTATACTCCACAATAAAATGGAGTAGTAGAAAGAAAGAATATAAGTTTGGTAGAAATGAGAAGAATTATGTTAGCTGAATACAAAATTTCAAAATTCTATTGGATAAAATTTATTAGTACTGATGTACATGTTCAAAATAGGTTCTTATTGGGATATAAAACTAACATTAATACTTTTGAAATGTGTTATAATAAAAAACATAAATTTAACTACTTAAATTTTTTTAGAAGTCTATTTTTCCTCAAAATAAAAAATCTAGATTTAGGAAAATTTGATGAGAAAACTAAGGAAGGAACTTTTATAGGTTATTCAACAAATGGAAGAAGTTACAAATTTTGGAACAAACATTTAAAAATTATGGTGGACTTATATGATGTGAAGGTATCTAAAAATAAATTTTCTCTAACAAAAGTTGTTCAAAATATTGAGGAGGATAAATAGGAGAATTACAATAATGGTAAGAGTAATTAAAAATATAATTATCAAGACTCTGAAGAATCATGTGATGAGGAAATTTCATCTGGGAAAGAAACATTGAAATTTCCTACCTTACAAAAATATATTGAATCCAGAAACATTATTGAAAACCATACGGCTCCATTTTAGACAAGAATTATGTTAAGATTAGATAATCAGACTTCACTTATCTAAAAAGTTGAACCTGAATCCGTTTTTGAATCTATTCAACAAAAAGAATGGTTGGATGATATTAATAAAGAATTGGATTAGATTGAACGGAATGAATCATCACAACTTTTTTCATAGATAGAAAATAAAAATGTTATCGGAAGTAGGTGGGTTTATAGAAAAAAGTTAAATAAACATGGAGAAGTTTCATCAAACAAATCTATGCTTGTTTGTAATGGCTATACAAAGGTGGAAGTTTTGGATTTTGAAGAAGATTTTTCCCCATTTGAAAGATTAGAAAAAAATTTATTGTTTCTTTCAGTGACCTCACATTGGAATTACAATGTTTATCAAATAGATGTAAAGTCATCTTTTTTAAATGGTGAGATTGAGGAAGAATTTTACTTTGAAAACCTTATGGGTTTCTACTTGATGAGGAAGAAAACAAAGTGTATAAATCGAATAAATATTTGTATGGGATGAAACAAGAACCACGTTCATGGTATTATAAGATAGAAAATTCTTTGATAATGTTGATTTTTTCTAAAGGAAGAATTTATAGCAACTTGTTTACGAAATATTTTGACTCTGAAACTCTAATTTTAGTTGTTTATGTGGAAGATATATATTTTTTATGTGGATAGAGAAGATGTTTGTAAAATATTTTCTGAGTAAATGAATAAGAATTCTGAAATTTCAATGTTGGGAGAATTAAATTTCTTTAATGGCTAATAATTTCAACCAAAAAAATACATTTTCTTATCCCAAGAGAAGTATGATAGGGAATTGTTAAAGAAGTTCGGGTTGGTATAATCCCAAGAAGTATTAACTTGTATTTTCATGAGCACAAAGTTGAGAAAAGATGAATCTAGAATAAGTGTGAAAGGGAAAGACTTCAAGAAGCAAATAGGAATTCTTATTTACCTTACATCCTCAAGATCTGATATTGTTTATGATGTAACTTTTTATAGTAGGTATCAAAGTAATCCAAAATAATCGCATATGTTGGAAGAGAAAAGAATTACGAGATATTTAAAAGGAACCTAATCACATGGATTGTTATAAAAATAAACAATTAAATGAAGTTTCATGGTATAATGATGCCAATTGGGCTAGAGATTGTAATGATAGAAAATCTACCTAATGAGGAAAATTTTTATTAGGTGAATGTTTTGTGATTTGGCATAGTAAGAAACATTTTTTATTAAATTTGAGCACAACTAAATCTAAATATGTTTTAGCCACTCAAGTTTGTACTCAAATGTTGTGGATGAAGGATCAACTGGAATATTTTAATATAAAAGTTTCTAAACACTTGAAGATACTTTGTGATAATTAGAGTGCAACTGATCTTTCTAGGAACCTTGTCCAACATTCAAGATAAATGAAAATTGATATAATGTTTCACTTTATAAAAGTTAAATTTTCTACTGGAGATATTTTTTTAGAATAAATTTCAAAAAATTATCAAATTTCTGATATCTTTACAAAAGAAATACTGAAGGAAAGATTTTTGTAATTGAGGTTGAAACTTCATGTTCATCCTCCTCCAATATATTCCTAAACCTCACAAAGAAGAAACCCCCACTGTGATGTGGATTATGTTGAAAGAGGGGGAGAGAAAGTAACAACTTTAAGAAGTTTTATTTATCTTTATTTTATTAATCTAAATCAATGGTTATCATAAAATTATGGTGAAAATGAAAGTAAAAAATAAAATAATATGTGAGAGAAAAAGAAAGTGGGAAAATAAATAATGGGGGGAGAGAAAAAGAAAGTGTGATAAGAAATAATGGGGGAGAGATAAAGAAAGTGTGAAAATAAAAGTGAGTAGAGTTTATCTTTACATGGCTGAAAAACATTCTTCCATAGAGAGATGAAACTCCTTTAAAAAAATTACTTTATCTAGTAGTGTGGTGTGTGGATACTCTCTTTTGAGAAAGTCTATGTTTTGATAATATTCAAAAAGTTGAGTTGTGAAAAATTATGAGAGTTGGGAAAGTTGTAAATGAGGGTTATAAATAAATACAAAGGGGGGGGGGGGATTGAATAACCATTGTGGTGTTTTTTTAACAATGGTTTGTATTTGTTGACAAGTAACCTTTTTATTGAATAATTTTTTATTAACCTGGAATCAGAACCAGTCCATTGTAATGAGGATATTTTCCAAACATAGGTTTATGGACCCATGTTTTCGTATTGAGGACCATGAGACACATAAGAAGTCATTAAGATGAAATTTTTTATTGGATAGTTTATCATATTAATATCCATTGGAATGAAATTGAAAATAATTTAATTAAAAATAATTAGATGAAGAATGATGTTGCTGAAAAGTTTTGAAAGAATAAAGTGAAGTCAGGAGTTTGAAAGCTTTCATACTTTCTAAACAGAGGTAGGTGGTGATTTTCTTATCAAGAAGTTCTCAAAAATCATGAATACTTTCATTATAAAAGATTCTTAAGAAAAAGCGGATTGGTTTGAAGAATTTCAGAGTTGAAAAATGAGATTTCCATCTTAATGGTATTTTCATTGTAATAAGAATTACATCATAATGTACTTAGAAAGAAAAAGATATAGCTGATCCTGAGGAAGAGAAAAATCATACTGAGAATTTCATACTTAGATTTTTATATTGTTATTTTAATACTGGGAAAATTGTAATGAGAAAGAAATAGATCATAATGAGTTGAGAATGAAAAATATTGTAATGAGATGAGAAAGAAGAAGATCGTAATGACAAGATGAAGAAAGAGATCATAATGAGCTGTGAAAGAAACAAATTTTAATGTGATGAGAAAGAGAAATATCATAATGAGATGATAAATAAATAGATTGTAATGAGATGAGAAAGAAATATATCATAATGAGATGAGAATGAAATAGATCATAATGAGCTGAAAAAGAAACAAATCGTAATGAGATGAGAAAAAAATATCATAATGTGCTGAGAAAGAATCATATCGTAATGAAGTTGAGATAGAAAAAGATCGTAATGAGATGAGAAAGGTATGATAAATTTAAGTGGTCTAACATTTATTTCAAATTCTCAGAAATATCAGAGAAATCTAAGGAGGTTTGAATAAGTCAATGTTGAAATTTTAAATGTGAGAGATTTTTAGAGATTATGAGATTTGAGGAAGTGGAGAATGTTTTTATGTATGTCGACCATATTTTTTTGAGTCACCTATACAAAATTCCTCATATCACTTGTTCATTCGAAACTTCCACACACATGAAAAAGGAGAAGAACTGTAGAATTTGAAGTGAATGTTACAATATGATTGAATAAGAATTTTATTATGCATTCTAGTAAAATCTTGAGTTTTGGAGATTGAGAATGAATTCATTATATTGAATCATTGTATTGAGAAAATCACATCTAGAATCCAACATCATTATTTTTAGAAAATTAGATATAAAATCCAAAATTATCAAAATCAGAAAATCATATCCAAAATGCAGCATTATCATACTCAAAAAATCATATCCAGAATCTAGCATCATTGTATTGAGAAATTCAGATCCAATTTAATCGTATTGAGAAAATAGGATCCACCCAAATTGGACTGATGATTCAGACTGAGTAATTGTGGAAAAAATTCAAAAATGTATTTATTCATTTGTTTGGATCAATTGTTTTATCAGAAAACATTGTATACTGACAGAAGTTAGTATAATTATTCATATTAGGAGATTAAAGGTGTCTAATGAGAGTTGACCCAATTTGTATTCATTTTTTCTTAATAGTGGATTTCCATAGACCCATGGGAGTGGCTATGGGAAGGATGTAGGTTCTCACACTGAGGATGAATATTTTAAATCTAGTGTGATTTACTTTATTTCCTACTTCTCCATGAATGAGTATTTAATAAAATTTTATAAGGAAATAAATCTTAACAGGTTACATGGGTTAAATTTCTAAATGTTGTGAAAATTATAAAATGTGAACATCTGATTCAACCCCCCTTCTCAATTGTTATTTGATCTTTTGTAACTTCAATGCTGTAACACTACTATACATTAAGATATGTATATAAATATAATTTACTAAAAATTTATTAAAATGATTCACTATACCAATCCCATTATAATTTTTCAACACACTTAGTATTCTTTATATTCATATAAAACATTCACAAGAGGTTTAAAAAAAATACATTTTTAGTATTATATTATTTTAATGTTAAAAAGTGTATATAGTATTATGGAACTTATATTCCACATAAAGTATATATGTTTGAGACTAGTTTTATTTGTAGAATATTTATAATAATATTTCCAATATATAACCCCATTTTCTCTTATGGGTGAAAAATTATTTAATGTGATTTGATATTTATGAATGAATGTAACAAAGAATTTTGGTTTTGAAATACATGTTCCCCAATGTTTTTTATATTTCATGAAAATTGATGTGTTAGGAAGAAAACACACACAGACACACACATAGATATATTAAATTTTCTAAATATAAAAAACATTTCAAATTTCATTTAATAAAATTAAAGAATAAAATTTTTACAGACATAACACAACCTTAGTGACCCAATTTTTTGACTTTCAATGGTATCTCTTCTGTGGCTCTGATATTAAAAGGGACTTCTTGTCCCCCTACATGACTAATTGAAAGATCAAATTTTTTCTACCATTGAGTAAATATAGTGGTATCATCAACATAATGATCATCCTTATAAGAATCAATATGCATCTAAGAGATATTGAAGAATTCCATGTGGGTATCAATAAAGGTAATTGGATAGAGGGTCAGCCTACAAAGTTAAAAAATGGTATATAATTTTCTTCATATGCCTATTTTATTAACAATAATTTTGAGACTTCACATCCAATTCCTTTTCAATTAGTAATTTATATATTATTATATAATTTTTTAATTATTGAAATTTTATTTAGATATATATGTTTTTTCGTCTATATATATTCGTAGATTGATTACTTAAGTTATCCTCTATTTAAATTTTATTTTTTGGAATATTTTTTATGGACCACTTATGATTGGTTTATATTTTATTTTAATCAAATATTTTTGAAATATATGTAATGTTTAGAATATAATATGTTTGATTTGGTGGATAATAGGTTTTAATACGAATGAGTGAAATTGCAGTTTGAAATTTTATTTTTTTCATTATAATCAATTGAAGGAAATATTTATATATGTGTGTTGATATTATTATGGTTTTCATTGAGTATGTTTTATTTATAATTTTTCATGAATTATTGATAATTATTTTAACCAAATATCTCATTGTTTTGACTGGTTGATATTTTTTGATGAATTCTATGTTGAGCATGTTTTTAGTTGTGATTGTGTTAATGATAAAAAAACATGATGCTTGAATGGTACTGGTGACATTAAAGGATTCTTGTTTTACCAAATATCCTAACATGAATTATTTTTGATGAATTTATTTGAAATTATCTGACCACCATGTCCTCACTTAAGCTATAAGTTCAGAGGAGTGTCACACCCTAATCACACTTATAGTAAGTTAAGGGATGAGGATAAGAACTGTTAATGAATTTCAGCCTAATGGTATTTCATAAACTAATGATAAACTAAAATAAACCATACATGCCTAATTAAAATAAATAAAGACAACAACCAATGTTATCAAAATAAAATCACTAGTCTAATCAACAATGTGAATTCTTAAGACATCAATGGAAAAGAAAAATTCCATAAAGGTAAAATCTAAAGGAAAGTAATAAAATTAGGAAAATTCCTCACATAATGATAGATCTATGAAAATTTAAAACTCATCGGTACTACAAAAAATCATGATATGATCTCTATAAATAAAATACTTTATTAAAAACAACTATGCATTATCCACATTAGATCTCTGTTCACTAAAGTCACCCCAAACTATATGATTTTTTCACAGAAACAATACATATGGGAATTAATTCCTTCCAAGGGGTGCATATAAATCTACATAGTAGTATTCCTAAAAATATATAGGAGGAAATGAAAACAAGTTTTCTCAAAACCCAAGGTAGTTGGATGAAGTGTAAAACCAATATATTCTTTAATAATTGAGACAAGCAATGTTAAAACAATGTTATTTGTTTAAAAACATTATATAAGTCATATTGTGAAGGGAACCATGGTTTATTGATATACCATATACCCTTAAGATCGAAATTACCCAGCTTATATAATATTGGTGTATCCTTCATCGAACTATAATGAGGGATGCACACCTTATCACGGTTTTTCTGTTAGTTGAGGGTTTATCGACCCCTATTGAGGATCTTTACCATGTAAAAGGAAATGTAAATCAATTGGGGAGGGGGTATTGAATCCATTTATAGATGATACATTCCTAACATATGGAGGGTTACCAACTACAACTTTCATATGGGGACCCACACCTTTCCCAAATCAAGGGGGTGTTAACCCAATACCTAAAATAGAGAGCCCTTTCCAAAAATCTGATGAGGGTGGGGGTTATAAAATCTAGAAACCATGTAGAGAACCCAAACCATTGTATAATAATGTCATTTTAGGGTTATCGACCTTATTTCTACTCTAAATTCCTAAACCAAACCATGTCTTCATCTCTATGGATCTATGACACTCAAATTTCCCAAAACACCTCATAAATGGACTCTAATAAAAATAAGGACCCCACCATTACAATTTATATATAAAAATTATTATAATTTACCATTTACTTATCCAATTATAAAAATTGAGAAATAATTTCTGAGAAACACAAAAAAAATTAAAGTACATGGAATGCATGTTTCTCGACCCAATATGTTTATTCAAAGAGGTCAAGTGGGTGTCTACCTCAATTGACAAATCACTTCATGTAATCATAAATAGAATTTTACTCCATCTAACAAAACATGTGAGTATTGAGGGTTATCTAGGAATTTACTCTTGGATTATTCATATTTTGTATCAAATATAGTGTGTTCTTACTAGCTACATGCCATGTGTAACAGAAAGGGTAGTAGGGAATGTACATTATCTCACTATGAGTCATATCCATTTATAAAGACATGGAATGTTATAGGAATCTACATGATGTGTGATATATATATACACTATGGAAATCCCAACTACTGACTAATACATTACACTATATTTTCATCAATAACTACAATAATGTTATCATGATTTCCTTTACAGAAAACAAATATTCTAGATATTCCTTAAATATCACAACACCCACAGATCTATCATATATATCCAGGACAATCCTGCTCTATTTTTTACTCATTTTATCATCTTTTATAAATGATTTTACACCACTAAACCACCATGAAACACTATTTCCTTATCACAAATCCATCACACCATCCTCCAATGATTCCATGCCCGACACCAAAACCTTCATGAGTTCCTCATCTGAACTAGCACAACACTTTCCATAACTTCATCTGGATTGAAACAAATAGATTTTTTCATTAAACAATTGAATATTATGAAGTCCATATGTGGGTTTTCATCACATTTGGGAGAAAGGGATATCTAATAAAGGGTTTATGGTAGATGGGGTTATCTAACCAACCCTTATGTGAACCATCATCCACTACGAATGGCACCGGGCTATATCATATTTGAGACCTTTCTTAATGATTAGGTTATAGTGATGGATACAAGTAGTCTTCCACCAAATTAAATTCTTTATCTCCTTTCATTGATGAATGGGGGTGAATAAAGTATATCCAATGTGTTATTTCAATCATGGGGGAGTATATAATCCGTTTTAAGAAGTTCATATGTCTTAATCCAATCATTTTTGATTTTTTCTATTTACTTCTTATTAAATGTTTCATTAAAATAATAGGATGCAAAATTGAAATCAATGAGAGTTTTCAGATTCAATGATTGTGATATGAAATAGAATATTTTCACAAAATTTTATATAAGGAATATGAATATATTAATTTATATGTATAAGTCAAGACTAATAAATAATTATTTTCTTCATATATTAGTCCATGAATTAAGTAGACTCATAGGATTGATTAAATGGTTCCTTATTATTTTATGAAACACTCTCTAAATATATAGAATGTTGTACTATTATTTTAAATGATAAATGATAAATGATAAATTATTTCTTTGAATTTGGATGTTGGATAAGGATGAATAGATTTTTTAACAAAAAATTATAAATGGGGAGAATTTTTGGCCCCATATATTTAACTTTATACAAGGATTTGGCTATAAATGTATAATTTGGTTTTCTTTTCAAGTATTAATTGGGTTAATTATCAACCTTTGATGATGATATCAACCAGAGGAGATGATCAAATAATGAAGTTAAATTATGATCATACAATGAATATAATTTATGACCATGAAGGTAATTTAAATGATGATCATAAAATTTATATTCATTAGTGAAATTATTATGATAAATATGTTGATGTTATATTGTACTATTAATAGTGATGGAGTATATAAGAATAACTTACACAGATTATTGAATGGTTAGAAGAGTGTTTATGGATGATTTTAAAAACTAATAATTTTTTTGATAGTGTTATAAAGTGGAATATGATTTTATATACATAATAGTTTATTAAAGATCATTGAATACATGATGTAGGTGAATTGGATGATTTATGTGGTGTATAGAGAAATAGTATAAATAAGTGTCATATATTACATCCAAGGGATATGATTTGGATTTTTTATCACTTAATGTTAGTTAATGTGGAGAATGAACATGATTATGATTTAAACAACATAAAAAGTGGAGTAAAAATGATACCTAAAGGTGATATAATGGATGACCACAGAGAAAGGATAATATTATAACCATGGAGTAGTTGGTATGTGACAAGTCATTATATATATGGTGATTAATGAATTAATATATTGAAACCATACTTAGTGAAGTATGATATACATTGGAATTTATATAATTTTAGTATGACAATAGGTATGAAAATGAAGAATGAATGCATTAATGTCACCATAGTCTTTAAAGTGACAACTCAAAAAATGATGAATTGACCTAGCTTTGATTAAGGTCATGATAAGGAAGAAATTTTATCTTATTTCTTAAAATAATAGTGAATGAAATATGTTTATGTGTAAAGAAATTATAAAAGTGAAGAAATTGTTTTTTAATGAAGAAAAATTACACTACAATGGTTTTGGTCACATATTTATTATTGAGAAGGTGTAAAAACTAAGATACATAAGAATAAATAAGGTAAAGTTATGTTTCAATTTCAACAATTTCATAATAAAAGTAAATGTTTCACCATAATAAAAACCACAAAAGAAAATTGGTTTGGGTTATCCCAGAATAAATATGTGTGAAAGTGTAATAAGTATATCACACCATAATTGGAGATGAAGGAAATTTGAATATTCCACAATTCTAGGCTGTTAAATTTTAATTCATCTTTGACAAGAAAGGTTTTAACACATAATATCATTAAGAAATAGTTCTCATAAAAATATATATTGAGTTAGAAATATCCCAGGATGTTGACCCTATAATATTTTGTAAAAGAAAAGGAGATATATCGACTATTTTTAGAGGAATTCAATCTTGAAGTATTTAATACTGAATTTAGTGATAGAGTGATATTTAAGTGACTTTATCAACCCCATTTATATTCCTTGATTATTAATGATGAATCCAAATATCTCTCTCATTATATTCCCAAATGTTCAATTATTGAGGAGGTCTAAATTACCATTTAAAAGATAATTTATCCTATAGAATAATTTGGTGATTCAATTAGATTGTGGTTAACCCTAGATGGAGGAAATCATTACTTTTTTTTATGGGTAAATTTGATCAAACTCATTATTGTATAGAATTCATAATGGAGAGTGATTAATGATTTATTTTATAGTTTTTAATGTTATGTATTCCTATTCTATTAAATCATGGATATGGGTTTTTTGATTTTATTTTAATGTTAATGGGAATAGAGATATCCCATAGAACCTTTTAATATAGATTTTATTTTATGTATATAGTATCCTTCAATTTCTGTTTTATAGATTATATAGTAGGTGGTGGGAACTAATTGAGTCACATCTTTATATAATAATAGGATATATATTAGGGGAATTATCACCAACAATATTGTATGATGAAGGAAGTGAAAATTTAATGCATCAAGCCTTTACATGAAGTGCCTCATATGAAAAACATGTTAAAGGAGTTATTGATGGAGGTGGTGAGAGACACTAATATTGAAATCAATATGAATAGTGATAAATGTGTGAACTTTTATTCGATAATTTAAAATTTATAATGTAACATGCTTCCCCTCCTCATTGGATTGAGTCAAAGAGTAATTTCTACTTGGCCTTAGGCAAAATCTCCTAAATGCCAAAGGATGGAAATAAATGCCTAGGGCATCAATAAAATTGGGGAACAATTTTCCCTATGAAAGTAAAACAACCACAACCAATATACTATAACCCAAAAAAACTAAATGATTCATGATAAAAATTTATAAAACTCAAATTATAACAAACCAAGAAAAACTATATAAGAGTACCAAGAAGAAACCAAGATATACATAAACTACAAAGCAGAAGAAAAAACCAACAAAGACTAAAAAAATCCAAAAACACCCACTAAAAAACATCCAAAAATATCAAAGAACCAAATACATTATGCAAACCCAAGTATCACAAATAACCACTCCAGAAATCTTATACCTTTACTTTACCTATGTACTAATAAACATTATCTACAAAATAACCAATGTATTGAAGGAGGGGGTGATTAATGAAACTCAATAGGCTTTCTCCAAATGAGTCCCTACTCATGACAGTAGGATATAACATGTTAGAACATTTATAAAAAACATTTTATATAAAACACCTTAAAATATTTTATATATAAATATAAAAACATTTCATAAAAAAATATTTTTCCCAAACAAAATACCTTTCTATGGAAAGAGACCAATCAACTCTTTAAAACCATTTCACCATCTTCTATTTTGGCGTACCCATTCCATTCTACATATCTACATATTCATGACCATGTGACAATTCCATACTCATGATCGGTCTCTCATAAATATACAAAATCATCAAAGGGTAACCATATATCATGTTCCCCAATGTGACATGTCACTTATACATAGCCACAACATTTTATCCCAATGGTACACACCCCTAATATAGTGTCACATCAGGAAAATGTAATCAAACCACATAGGTGTATCAAATAAACTACTAAAAAAACTATTCAAAACCATATAAAAAATTTTTTTATTGAAATTTTTTTCCCAAAAACACTTCCATTATTCAAACCAAACAACCAATCTTAAAATCATCATTTTAAAACCATTCAACAAGGCACTTCGTACAACAATTCCACGATTCAAAAAACCATCACTAAAGAAATTTTATACAATATTTTCACAAAAAAATGATAAAAAAATCGATTAAATTGAAATAATTTAAAACTAATCCTTCATGTTCTAATAAGAGGAGTCAAGAGAGAAGCCACATACCTATGAAATTATGGAAAAAATGAATAACTACATGAATTTTTCAACAAAATCTGGTGGAATATAAAAAAAACGTATTTGATATCATTACTTAACATCAGAACAACCATATCATCATGATTATCATAAATTATAATAGATCTATCCCCAATGAATAAGATCTATAAATCTAAGAGAGGTAAGAAGAAGAAATATATGAAAAACCACCAATAATGGAGATGTAATAAGAAATATGACCTTCAATGCACTAAGATTTGACAAGTGATCACTATTAGATTGAAGGGGAGAGTCTCCATATCCTTTTGTAGGAGGAAAAACCATGTTAGTGGAGAAATACAGGAAAAACGAGTGGTTTGGTGGAAAATACAAATGAGATACACATTTTTAGGATATAAAATTTTACCATGCAGGGTTAGTCATGTGATTAGGAAAACCGTGCGCTAAACATGAAAATGCCTATATCCCCAAAACTATAGTTTCCCCTAGGTGAGTGTATGGTTTGGAAAAACCATATGAATAACCATGAGCCTATACAGAGCCCACTGCCTCACCATTAATGGTTTCTTGTAAGAGTTGTACAAATTTTAATAACTATTCTCAAACCGTGAACCTCCATAAAATCCCCAAAAACATTCCAAAATTATTCCAAACCATCACAAACATCACTAAAATTATTTACATGATAAAATACATAAAGAAAGGCTTACTTTCTTGGAATTGGGGGTTCTAAATTCTCCCCACCATTTCCCTTTCCATCCCTGAAATGTTGAAAATCACTACTACACTGAAAGAGGTATGGCTATTGCTTGACCATTTATTTCTCTCATTACCATGTTTCTTCATGAATTTAACCCTGATTCCACAAAACCCTCACAAGAATGATTCTTTTACCTTGTAAGACCTTTTATTTCCTATCCACAATCTATACCAGGATGTGAAATAACTAAGCATCTGGCTCTAGATCAATGTGATACCGTCAAATCACATGTTCATAATTAGGTTTATACTTTTCAAGTGAGTTACACAACACACATTGTGCACTAAACTGAACCATGGTCGGAAAGCCAACCCATATTCTACCTCACCAACCCATTCAGGTATCTCAAAAGAGCCCATGTATCAAGGATATTACTTTACCTACATTCCCAAATGATGATCCCCAATCATTGGAGATATTCTCAAGAACACATGATCACTCACCTAAAATAAAAATGGACATGTATGATGATCTGCATACGATTTCTGATGACTTTGATCCATCTTCATTTTCTTCCTAATCAACTAAATCTTCTTTTTTATCTCTTAGAAATGGCTCATCCCAACTAGTGAATTCTAACCTATTTCCACCCAGGAAAGAGGAGAATGAAATGGACAACCATACAATGATTCAAAGGGATCCATATATATCAAGGAATGACAAATGTTGTTATATGAGAACACCAATAATGGTATATGATCCTCATAGGATCCACCAAAATTCATTACATAATCCCAAAACATTACTTAAAATGTTTGTATCCTCCATTATGATTTTACATATATATGAGGGTGAGACACTTCACTCATGTTCAACTATGTCCCAAGTTCTTTCTGTAACGATTTCTATAAATGAGACATTATCCTTGGATCTTGTTTCGATAATATGAAAAATGGTATTCCATTTCTCTTTATCACTACTTGGATATAGATTTTATACAAGTCCTCCATCATATGAGATTTCTGAATAGGGATTAAATGTTCCAAATTTGTGAGCTGATACCCTATCACCCATATGGAATAATGTTTCCGAACTATTCTTGGGAGACCTGTAACAAAATTCATGTGTATCTTCTCTGATTTTTAAATAGGAATAAGTAAAAACTACAACATACATATTGGTTGCTGTTTCTTTGTAACACCCCAAGATTTTATGAAAAATATCCATTTAATTAATGTCTTGTGTTGTATGCTACACCAAGATTACCTTGCGCTATACGCAACACCGTATTAGCTTGCAGTATACACAACACTATTCTTGGATCGTGTTACACACAATTTTGATAATAGTTATTCTACGCAACATTGAGTATATATATATATATATATATATTCAATGTATAAATGAAATATGGTTGGATTCTGTTATACGAAACAATGAAGGATTATTTCACAACACGCAACCCTGACTTGGCTTGAATTACACACAATCACGACCTTCCTCGATAGCGTGTGTTGTACCCAATACCGAGTTTCACTAAACAACGACATGCTATTAAAATATTATTAAAACTAGCCGTTATGAATAGTAATAACCACTTTTTAAAATTTTATAAATTTTATTTTTCAAAATGGACTTCATTTTTGGATTCGGAATATCGAAATTAGCCTAGGGTGAAATTTTGGTATTTTTCTGAAAACTTTCAATTTTTTGATGAATAGTGAAACCACTAAGTGGTAGTTAAAAAAACAGAATTTTTCATAAAACTTAATTTTACCGCTTCTGTGAGTGGAATTTCGAAAATCCGAGAGACACGGTAAATATCAAGGACTAAAATGTGGTTCAATGAGATGCAAATAATTTTTGGTGAATAGTAACTTTTTACTTTTTTTTACCACGGTTAAAAGTAAATAGGGTAATTAAGGGTAAATATGATATTATTATTACCCTAACACATGTCATAATTCTATTGGATAAGTGTAATTCGACCAAAAACAAACTTAGGAATAAAATATGACCATTTAGGCCCACTTGGATTAGATTAAGACATTTATTATTAATTTATTTAAAGAAGGGTTAAAAGAGTTAAAATCAAAGATTATTTACTAAAACATTTTTAATATGGGGTTATACATAAGATAAATTAGACTATAAATATTAATTATAAAGATAAAAAGATTTCCTACATAATGTTATTTTATTTGTAATTTTTAGACATTGAATAAGTTAATTTATTTATGACACAACGATGATGCAGTAATTATCTTATTAATGAAATATTGACATAATTGATGTTATAAATACCCAAATAAATATAATTTCAGACTTTTTATAAATTCCACTAATTTTCTAGGTTAATATGACATGTTAGTATTGATTTAATTAACTTGGTTTTAACTAATAATTCTGTTATGATTTTCACAAAAATAAATTACTAAATAGTGTCAAAATTGACATAAAATAGTTTTTAAAACAAATATTATATTAGTAATTGTTATTTTATTCCTAAAAATATAAGGTTCGGCCAAATGACTTAGATAAAGTTATATATATTAATAATAAATAACTTGGGGTTCGTTTGGCTGATTATAGTAAGTTTAATAACCTTATAGTATAAGAACACAAGAAGACAAGGTAAAAGTAAACTTATTTAACTTAATGTTAAATCTAAATGATAAGGTTAAAATAGGAACCTAAACTTGTCTAAATTATATTGGATGAGAGGATTTCTACCCATCCCCACCTTAGCTTCGAAATATATCAATTTGGAGCTATTTAAAACCGAACTTGACTTTATAATAAAATAATATTTTTAGTTATTCCAAAGGTGCCCCTCTCCTCCCTTATAAAAGGGCACCTCCTCCCTCTCTTCCTCACACAAATTTGAGCCTTCAAGCTCGGACAAACCCTGAAAAATTCTCTTCTAAACTTCCCTAGAAACATCCTAGAGGTTCTGGTCTTCTTCAAAGACCCATTTTAGTGCCCTAAAAGGAGGTCTCAAAGAAGCACTTCAAAGAAGAGGTAATGTCCGTTACCGATTCTTTCATCTTTATTTCTTCTTCCACTTCTTCTTCTTAGGTTGTTTCATTATGAAGTAATAACATAAGTATCACTCATATACTGATATGTAATTATAAGTATGAAACAAACCTATTTCACCATCTATCCGTCCTACAGAAAAAGAAATCACCGCGCGTGCGTACGTACGGAATACCGTCTCCACGCCGTGGTGTAATATATTTTCCACCACCACCTTACATGGATGGGTATAATGGTGTAAAGAATAACTATACATAGTTATTAGAGCATCATATTGATTCTGATATATTATCATCCACTCCAATTCAATTCAATAATTATGTAAATGATATCATCGCTCGTGCGTACGTAAGGACTACCGTCTCCATGACGTGATGAGATTCATTCTCCATGTTAACCATTTAAGAATGATTATAAAGTATATATAAGAAATAATAATGAAATATATGACATTATAAAGATACTGTATTTATGTGTATATATATGTATGTCATCTACTTAATTCCACTCAATTCAATAACGAAAAGAAAACAACGTTCATGCGTACGTACGACCTACCGTCTCCATGAACAATGTATTTCTTTACATTTATCGATCCATTATATATATGTATATTATGAATATATATTATATATAAATCATGTTTTATATTCTATAATTAAGTAATAATGATCTAAGTAATCAAATAAATAATTACAAGTTAAAAAATGAACGACAAATGAGACGATTTTACCCAAAACACTACTTTAACATGAATTTACAAAAGAACGGGTAATATAAAGTCATAAGTGAACCATATATGATATAATAATAATGAATATGATTCTGTAATAAGTCAATAACATTATTTAAATCATTATACAGGAGGTTCAGACACTTACGAAGAAAATCGGACCTAAGGTAAGGGAAATATCACAATCTCATTTTTATCCGAGATTGTTTATACTTTGCTATTTACTGGGGTGTATTTTATCATCCACATCCATGTTTCCTTAATATGTAATATTTATATCCTTATACAATAGTTTATATCCAATTTTAACCTTCGGTGTGTTTTTAGTAAAAGATATGAAAGGAATCTTTTGTCGTTTTTCGTACGAGGTACTTTTTGACTTTTCCGACAGAAGTACGAGAAAAATGTTTTTTTAACTTAAATGGAACGAACGGATTTTTACGGTTTTATAAAGCCTTATTTTATTGAAGCTTCCTCCAAAATATTTCATGAATATTTTCAATAAAATCTCTTTCTTTTAAAATTGCATGATGTTTTGTGAAAAGAAATTGATTTTGAAGAAGAAAGGATATTTTCCTCAATAATTCATTTCAAGTGTTTTATCAAAATTATTTTCCATCTAAGATAATAAAGGGTTATGTTTCTATCCATATTTTTAGATTTATTTGACTATGTTATGATGGAATTATGTTTATTAATTCCTTTATCTTATATGAATGGTTTTATGATGTCATGTTGTCTAAGAATCCCATTTTTATTACATGGGTTATGCAATGATGTATGATTTATGATTTTGTGGCACACATAATAATGGTATCATTAAGAGATGGGTGGGACCTATATCTCCCTCCATTGCATTGGGTAAAGATTTTATATCTCATGAGATAGACATGGCTGGAACGGTAGGTTATACCGGTTCAGTGAAACAGGACTGAAACGAGGGTGACTCGGTTCAGAAAGGGACTTTGTCCACTAAGATAGTCTTGGCAATGAGTCTTGACTAACAAGAAATGATTCTCTATGATTATGTGTGTATGACACAAAGTTTCATGTTTTAAGTTATGATTATTGTGATTACATTTCACTGCCATGATTTATCCCATGTTATGAAATTATGATCTCTTTTGCAGGTTAAGATTTCCAAAAGTTATGTGCTTGTGTATACGATGTGATTGATATTTCTTTTGTTTACCCTTACTGAGCATTTGAGATCACCCTTTTATGTTTACTTTTCCCCAGGATATAAAGAAAGGTTTTAGGTATAAAAAAGGAAGATCTTTATGGGAGATGTTGAAGATCTTTCACCAGGATTAGAATATTATATTCCGAGTTTCCAAAGACACTAAACTATTACGATCCTTGTGTGTGTGTTTTTGTTATGTACTTAGTATTCTGCAAAATTAATGTAATTTTCATGTACGTCAAGCTTCGGGTCTCTACAGTTGGTATCAGAGGAAAGTTTTAGTCAACCTTTGGAAACTAGGATGCGAGAACTTTAGTGAGATCCCTAGAGATATTTCTAAGGTATGTCTAGGGATGTATCTAAGGTTAAGTATACGTATAGGTTATAGTCCTAGAATTGTGCTAACGATCTTAGAATTTAACCTAAGATGTTAGATATTTAGGGTACTCCCCCTTTATTATGTTGTTTTCCCTAGCATGATTTTTTCCTCTCACACTATTCTTTTTGGGTTTTAGAAAATGGCTGGAAACAAGACGATTCACGATAATGGAGGATATGATGGACAATGGAATGATTTTCTTCATGAGAAACCAAATGAAATGGGATTTGGAAGTCCAAACATCATTATTATGCCGAATCAGCAATCTCATAATATGATCAATAAAGTAAAATTTGGTAAGTTTCCTGACTCGACTAATAAGAGAAAGATGGAGTTTCATGATGATCATAGAGGAAAGAAAGTTCAATTTACCCTATGTAAATCATGTGGGAAGAGGCATCAAGGAGAATGTTTCAAAGGAACTGGAAGATTCTTTGGGTGTGGAAAAGAAGGACACAAAGCCAGTAAGTGCAAAGGAAAAGGTTCAGTTAACACCAGGGATGAGAATAATGGTATTGCTATGACATCAACAATGGTTAAATGTTTTAAATGTGGAATGTACGGGCATTATGAAAACCAATGACCTAAGGGAAAGTCTCATGAAGAGAATCAGTATGGTCGTATGGGTTGTATTTATGTTGATGATGATGAAGAGACTAAAAATGATATGTGAGATGAAAGAATTGTTGAAGCTCGGTCAATGGTTTAAGAATGTAGTGGAATGATGACATGTTTATCATGTGTAATGTTGTATAAGTAATCTCATGGTACTATGGAATAAAGAGACATCTAAGGATTGTTACACTGTTGTCTTTCCTTGAGTTTTGAAAGTGTATGATTAATGGTACCAGTATCCATGAAAGGTTATTCAGATATTTTTGGAATGTAGATGCTATGCGCATAATGAAGGGATAAGACGATAATGAGATGTTTGATTGTATTCATGAGCTCATGATTGATATAAGGACTAAGTGATATCATTGTTTGAGTATATAGAATTTTGAGGATTTTGGTATGTGGAAAGTGTTAACTTTTAACTGCATTCATGTTTTTACTAAGGTTCAATGGGTATTCAAGAGAATACATGATTAAGGACTTTGAATGTTTGGAATGTGACCAACAAAACATATCTTATGATATATGGGGATCAACAATGGTATTAAATCTCTGGTAATTGTTTTCACTATGTTATGAGAGTGGACTGCAGTATTATGGATAAGCCTAAAGATTGGAATGGATTATGTTGGACATAAGTTAGTATTGTTTAAGGATAGAAGTTTTTTCGATATTATTGATGGGATGTTATAGTAATATAGTTTTAGAAAAAGGACAACCTGCAGGACGGGCGACAACCCATCGCGTCGGCCAAGGCTGTGGGAATCGAACCCACAACCGAAGTGCGACTGGCCTTTATCGCCTACCACTGGCCTACAGGAAGTCCCTGTTTAGTAGAAACTAGTTTTATTATATTAAGCAGTATGATATATGAAGTATAAGTCCATTTTAGGAACCATATATGATTAATCTCACTATAGATCAACTTATGTATATTTAATAACTTTTGCTAACCTTTTGTTTGAGACAGATGGAATGACCCGTCACTCTATCAAATGATCTGCTAACACTTCATGAATAACAAATTCAACTTCATTTATTTAAGAGATGAAGTGGAAATTGTTCAAGGCACGAACAACAGTGAGATTGTACCAAAATAAAGTAAGTATTTATTCTAATTCAAATTCTTCAACTGTAGGGAAATGATCTTCAAAACCAAAAATGTTGTCCTAGTGCCCTTATATCCGATGAATCAGATGGTACCCTAGATCATCACAAATTTATGGCTTTGCGATTATTGTCTTTTTCATAGCCATGTTCTCTACCACTCTCCATCAGAACCTGATGGTTAGATTTTTCTTCCATATCCATATTTTCACCTATGTTCTCCTACGTGGAAACCCAATGACGAGTTAATTTGGGTAACTGTTACACTTCATACTTTAGTTTTTAAAGCCATGATTTGGTATTCCTTTTTACGATGTGGGTTTCTATTTAAAAAACTTTCGAGTAGTAACCCATTTATAACCCAGACGAATTTCGAGGGCGAAATTCATTTAAAGGGGGGTAGAATGTAACGCCCCAAGATTTTATGAAAAATATCCATTTAATTAATGTCTTGTTGTGTATGATACACCAAGATTACCTTGCGCTATACGCAACACCGTATTAGCTTGCAGTATACGCAACACTATTCTTGGATCGTGTTATACACAATTTTGATAATAGTTATTCTACGCAACATTGAGTATATATATATATATATATTAAATGTATAAATGAAATATGGTTGGATTCTGTTATACAAAACAACGAAGGATTCTTTCACAACACGCAACCCTGACTTGGCTTGCATTACACGCAATCGCGACCTTCCTCGATAGCGTGTGTTGTACGCAATACCAAGTTTCACTAAACAATGATATGCTATTAAAATATTATTAAAACTAGCCGTTATGAATAGTAATAACCACTTTTTGAAATTTTATAAATTTTATTTTTCAAAATGGACTTCATTTTTGGATTCGTAATATCGAAATTATCCTAGGGTGAAATTTTGGTATTTTTCTGAAAACTTTCAATTTTTGATTAATAGTGAAACCACTCAGTGGTAGTTAAAAAAACTGAATTTTTCATAAAACTTAATTTTACCGCTTCTGTGAGTGGAATTTCAAAAATCTGAGAGACACGGTTAATATCAAGGACTAAAATGTGGTTCAATGAGATGAAAATAATTTTTGGTGAATAGTAACTTTTTTACTTTTTTTACCACGGTTAAAAGTAAATAGGGTAATTAAGGGTAAAGATGATATTATTATTACCCTAACACATGTCCTAATTCTATTGGATAAGTTTAATTCGACCAAAAACAAACTTAGGAATAAAATATGTCCATTTAGGCCCACTTGGATTAGATTAGGACATTTATTATTAATTTATTTAAAGAAGGGTTAAAAGAGTTAAAATCAAAGTTTATTTACTAAAACATTTTTAATATGGGGTTATACATAAGATAAATTCGACTATAAATATTCATTAGAAAGATAAAACGATTTCCTACATAATGGTATTTTATTTGTAATTTTTAGACATTAAATAAGTTAATTTATTTATGACACAACGATGATGCAGTAATTATCTTATTAATGAAATATTGACATAATTGATGTTATAAATACCCAAATAAATATAATTTCAGACTTTTTATAAATTCCACTAATTTTCTAGGTTAATATGACATGATAGTATTGATTTAATTAACTTGGTTCGAACTAATAATTCTGTTATAATTTTCACAAAAATAAATTACTAAATAGTGTCAAAATTGACATAAAATAGTTTTTAAAACAAATATTATATTAGTAATTGTTATTTTATTCCTAAAAATCTAAGGTTCGGCCAAATGACTTAGATAAGGTTATATATATTAATAATAAACAACTTGGGGTTCGTTTGGCTGCTTATAGTAAGTTTATTAACCTTATAGTATAAGAACACAAGAAGACACGGTAAAAGTAAACTTATTTAACTTAATGTTAAATCTAAATGATAAGGTTAAAATAGGAACCTAAACTTGTCTAAATTCTATTGGATGAGAGGATTTCTACCCATCCCCACCTTATATTCTAAATATATCAATTTTTAGCTATTTAAAACCAAACTTGACTTTATAATAAAATAATATTTTTAGTTATTCCAAATGTGCCCCTCTCCTCCCTTATAAAAGGGCACCTCCTCCCTCTCTTCCTCACACAACTTTGAGCCTTAAAGCTAGGCCAACCCCTGACAAATTCTCTTCTCCACCTCCCTATAATCATCCTAGAGGTTCTGGTCTTCTTCAAAGACTCATTTTAGTTCCCTAAAAGGAGGTCTCAAAGAAGCACTTCAAAGAAGAGGTAATGTCCGTTACCGATTCTTTCATCTTTATTTCTTCTTCCACTTCTTATTCTTAGGTTGTTTCATTATGAAGTATTAATATCAGTATCACTCATATACTAATATGTTATTATAAGTATTAAACAACCCTATTTCACCATCTATCCATCCTACGGAAAAAGAAATCACCGCGTGTGCGTACGTACGGAATACCGTCTCCACGCCGTGGTGTAATCTATTTTCCACCACCACCTTACATGGATGGGTATAATGGTGTAAAGAATAACTATACAGAGTTATTAGAACATCATATTGATTCTGATATATTATCATCCACTCCAATTCAATTCAATAATTATGTAAATGATATCATCGCTCGTGCGTACGTACGGACTACCGTCTCCACGACGTGATGAGATTCATTCTCCATGTTAACCATTTAAGAATGATTATAAAGTATATATAAGCAATAATAATGAAATATATGAAATTATAAAGATACTGGATTTATGTGTATATATATGTATGCCATCTACTTAATTCCACTCAATTCAATAACGAAAAGAAAACAGCGTTCATGCGTACGTACGACCTACCGTCTCCATGAACAGTGTATTTTTTCCATTTATCGAACCATTATATATATGTATATTCTGAATATATATTATATATAAATCATGTTTTATATTCTATAATTAAGTAATAATGATCTATGTAATCATATGAATAATTACAAGGTAAAACACGAACGACAAATGAGACGATTTTACCCAAAACGCTACTTTAACATGAATTTACAAAAGAACGGGTAATATAAAGTCATAAGTGAACCATATATGATATAATAACAATGAATATGATTCTGTAATAAGTCAATAACATTATTTAAATCTTTATACAGGAGGTTCGGACACTTACGAAGCAAATCGGACCTAAGGTAAGAGAAATATCACAATCTCATTTTTATCCGAGATTGTTTATACTTTGATATTTACTGGGGTGTATTTTATCATCCACATCCATGTTTCCTCAATATGTAATATTTATATCCTTATACAATATTTTATATCCAATTTTACCCTTCGGTGTGTTTTTAGTAAAAGATATGAAAGGAATCTTTTGTCGTTTTGCGTACGAGGTACTTTTTGACTTTTCCGACAAAAGTACGCGAAGAATGTTTTTTTTAACTTAAACGGAACGAACGGATTTTTACAGTTTTATAAAGCCTTATTTTAATGAAGGTTCCTCCAAAAGATTTCATGAATATTTTCAATAAAATCTGTTTCTTTTAAAATTGCATGATGTTTTGTGAAAAGAAATTGATTTTGAAGAAGAAAGGATATTTTCCTCAAGAATTCATTTCAAGTGTTTTATCAAAATTATTTTCCATATAAGATAATAAAGGGTTCTGTTTCTATCCATATTTTTACATTGATTTGACTATGTTATGATGGAATTATTTTTATGAATTCCTTTATCTTATATGAATGGTTTTATGATGTCATGTTGTTTAAGAATCCCATTTTTATTACATGGGTTATGCAATGATGTATGATTTATGATTTTGAGGCACACATAAGAATGGTATCATTAAGAGATGGGTGGGACCTATATCTCCCTCCAATGAATTGGGTAAAGATTTTATATCTCATGAGATAGACATGGATGGAACGGTAGGTTATACCGGTTCAGTGAAACAGGACTGAAACGAGGGTGACTCGGTTCAGAAAGGGACTTTGTCCACTAAGATAGTCTTGGCATTGAGTCTTGACTAACAAGAAATGATTCTCTATGATTATGTGTGTATGCCACAAAGTTTCATGTTTTAAGTTATTATTATTGTGATTACATTTCATTCCATGATTTATCCCATGTTATGAAATTATGATCTCTTTTGCAGGTTAAGATTTCCAAAAGTTATGTTCTTGTGTATACGATGTGATTGATATTTATTTTGTTTACCCTTACTGAGCATTTGAGCTCACCCTTTTATGTTTACTTTTCCCCATGATATAAAGAAAGGTTTTAGGTATAAAAAAAGGAAGATCTTTATGGGAGATGTTGAAGATCTTTCACCAGGATTAGAAGATTATATTCCGAGTTTCCAAAGACACTAAACTATTACGATCCTTGTGTGTGTGTTTTTGTTATGTACTTAGTATTCCGCAAAAGTAATGTAATTTTCATGTACGTCAAGCTTCGGGTCTCTACATTCTTTTCCTTAACCCGATAATAGGTGAGGAATCTAGAAACAAATTCATCCACCTTACTTTCCATGTCGACCCACCAAAACTATAATTTAAACCCCTTATATGTCTTCTATATTCTGTGATGAACAACCCATATCGAATGATATTAATCATGAAGAATTTTCTCCTAGAAATTCATACACACATCCATATGATCTTGAAATCACAAAACTAAACTCACATACATATTCCATCCCACAATAGTCTCCCCACCAATGAGTTTTGACCTCATAGAATGAAATTATTAAGTAGATGTCTGTGCTTCTTTAACCATATCCAAAAAATCAAGAGAAATAGAAACCAGGAAGAAAATAACAACATTACCTGAGTCTTCACATTCCAAGTACATAGTGTCTATGAATGACATCAACTACCTCTGATCTAAAGTCTCTTTTCCTAATTGATCATATAACCTTTCACTTAATCAATTTTCCACCTAATTTCGTTTACTCAGCTTATAAATCATGGTTAAGTCAAAAATTTGGAGATACTCCATCCATATTAATTATCTCAAATTAAAATATATTTATGAGAAAACGTGTTTCAAACTTTTATAATATGTAAGAAATATAAATTTCTCACCAAATAGGTAATGATTCCAAGTCTTCAAATCATGTACTGCAAAAAATTACCCCAAATCATGTGTTGGGTAGTTCTTCTCATGATACGATAACTACCATGATCTATAAGAAACCATATGATCTAATTTCATGAGAAAAAATCCCATCCCAAATCTGAATGCATCATAATACACCACATACCCTTGTCTTGATTCCAACAATATTAATATTAGTGCTAATGTAAGGAAAACCTCAATCTCTAGAAAAGTCATCAGACATTCCTTGATCCACTGGAATTGAATATTTTTCCTTGTCAAAACTATCATTGGTGAAGCTAACCATTATAAATCATAAAAAAATATTGGTAATAAACAACTATACCAAATAAAGAACATATCTCAATGAAATTATTTTGAGGTTTCTAAGAGAAAAAACTTCTATCTTTTCTATATCTATAGAAACACCTATTTTAGAGACAAAATGGCCAAAGAAACATAGTACTTTAATCCAAAAATCACAATTTGATAATTTGGCCAACAAATGATGATTTTTCATGATTCCCAAAACTATAACCAAGTGTTTCTCATGATCAAACCTTATCATTGAATACACCAACATTTCATCCACAAACCACTACAAAATAATCTAGACACCTTGGAAATATCCAATTCATTAATTACGAAAAATATTGTTGGTGAATTTGTAATATTGAAATGCATCACCACATACTGATAGTGTCCCTATATTCTTCTAAAAGATGTCATTTGAATATAATCTTTATGAACATGCAATTAGTAATATCCTAATTATAATTCAATTTTAGAGAACCATTAGCCTCCCCTAAATTGATCTAAAAGATCATCAATGCATATAAGTGGATACCGATTCATTATCATAACACGGTTATGATTATGATAATCCACACAAAACAGAAGAGTTACATGCCCTCTTTAACAAAAAATATTGGTGTTTTCCATAGAGATATGCTAGGATGAATGAACCATTTTCTTTCCAAATCATATAACTAGACTTTAAATACCCTTAATTATATTTGTGGCATCTAATAAGATAAAAATGACGTTGGATTATTCCCTAGATAGAGAATAATCATAAACTCCACATCCATTGTTGGTGGAAACCATAAATTTTTTTCAGTAAGACAACCAAAAAATAATCAACAACCAGTGGAAAACTGATATTCTTGATCGCTTCCATTGATAGCAAAGTTAACGTTAAAAACTAGTAAGAGATCATTCCAACTATTGGTGCTAACAAGCCTATTATACATACCTTTAAATTATAGTCACCTCTAATGATATGATCAATGCCATCATCAATCATAAAACTAATCATTCAAGTATAATAATTAATGTGATCTCAAAGCATTTCCAACTAATCATTACCCATGATTAAATCATATACATCCATATGAAACACTGATAAATGGAATTTCAACTCCCCTCCATCAACTGTTATAGAATATTCTCTATACATAAAGGTTCGAAATTATCTTTGACCAATATAAGTTTGTAGTTTCAAAATGGAAGGAATAATATCAACATGTTAACCCAACAAATCAACAGAATGAAAAGAAATAAACTAATTAGATGCACATGTATCAAGAAAATCATGCATAAAGGTAGAATTCAAAAGAATCATACCTATCACCATTGATTGTATAGATTGATCATCCACAATAACTTTCTCATATCCATATAACTACTTACTTTCCACACTTTATTATTTATTTAAATTTTGAGATTACAATTGAAGATGAGTCATGGTAGTACTAGAATCAATATGTCTAGGATGGATCTTGTGATTATAAGTATTCTGCATCCATTATCTCTTAGAAGCATATGACATCTGCGACACCTGAGAAGTGTCCTAAACACCTGACCTTGGAGAACTGTGACAATATCACTAAAGATTCCCTATATGGTTGAAATTATGGCATGCTCTAGGTGGTGCTGTACAATATTGCTTCATGTGATCAAAAGATCAACATTAGAAATATTATGCTTTACTATTGGGATTTGGATGAAGATTCACATATCCATCTATCTATTTCTATGTCATCCCACTACCTTGGAAATAGGTGTCCCTCTTCCACTTGTTCCCAGCAATAGTGTTCCCACCATTTCCCATATGTATCAACATGCTTCCTCTACCCATAGTTCCTAAGATTTTCCTTTCATCCATCTTCACTCTATTTTCCATATTTATATAATCTATTATATGAAGCATGAAAATATTTGAGTAAATTTCTCATCTTAGTCAAGATTAAAAAATGTGGGCCTTCAAGGATGCACTAGCAGAAACTTCAGGTGAAAAGCGGACCAAATTCATAAATTTTTCAGCATATTCTATGACTAAGACATTTTTATACTTAAAACTAAAAAAGTCTATTTTTTTCTTGAAAGTCTGAATGTGTGAGGATATAATTGTTTGTTCAATAATTCTTTGAAATACTCCAATGAAATACCTTTTACAATTTATCATACACTAATAAATCCTACCATTGGAGTGAAATATCCTCCAACATATACATTGCCAACTTCACTATCATCTCTTTTAGTTTTCTAATGGAATTGATGATTTAATTCATCCTATTCATCTACAACTATGCCTTATATGGTTTTAAATCACCTCAAAATATTGGTGGATTTTTATTCTGAAACTTAATGAAATGATCCACTTTATTTGGATCATCCCTTCTGTTCCCTCTATGAACATCCTAAAAAGCTTGGACTATACTCCAAACCAGTTGTTGGTTCACTTGTGGCTCAGGTATAACCACATTCTCAACAGCCTCTTCCAATTGGTTTCTATGAAACCAATTAGGTTCCATTTTATATAACAAAAAAAAACCATAAATCTCACTATGTATAAACTGAAATCTTAATAATTCAAATCTTCTATATCACACTATCATAATAAGAATTTCCCAAAATTCCATCATTTCCATTTTCAACCCATTTTTTAAAATTCCACCATGATTTTTAAAATGAAATCATTTTCCAAATTTCACTATAATTCCATTTTAAAAATATAAAATTTCAAAAAAAAAAAATTCAATACCTTTAAAAAGGAAAATTATTTGCCCCAAATCATAAATCATTACTCAAAATGAAATATGCACTCCTAGTGGGAATTCATTTCCACCAATTCATACCATTCTATTCGAATTGGAAAAACCAATGATAATGAGATTACAATTCATATAAGTTCTTCCAGAACACTTATGTATCCAAGTCCCCAATAACATGAAATTTGGAATAAATAGGTTATCTATGCCTTTTTATGCTCTACATTTCATGTCTTAGAGTTCCTACTCCATTATACCATCCTCACCCAAGGATTAATCAAGTATGATTCTCAACTCCAACCAAAGAATACCATTTTTCCCAAAATAATAATTGACCAACCAAGACAGATACCATTTGTAGCATCCCACCCCTCCTCACTGGCTTGAGTCGAGGAGAGATTTTTACTTGGCCTTAAGCAATATCCCTTTGACGCCAAAGGTTTGAAATAAATTCAAAGGGATTCAATACATTCGGGGGATGATTTTCTATTTGAAAGTAAAACAACCATAAAAAAAATACTATAATCGAAAACCACTAAATATTTCATGATAAAAAAATTTAAAACTCAATATATAATAAACCAAGAAAAACTATATTAGAGTACCAAGAATAAACTAGGATGAACATGAAATAAAAAGTGGAATACAAAACCAATAAATACTCAATACACACAACAAAACCCCAGTCAGTAACTTCCAATAAGCTTCAAGCACCAAATCCAATATCCATGACTATGTATCATGATTCACCACTCATGTAATGTGATACCTTGATTTCTATGTCTTGATAAATAGTATTTACAAAAGCACTATAGTTACAAATAAGGGGGTGAGTAATGACACTCAGTTGGTTATCCTCAAAAGAATTCCGTTCTCATTCCAGAAGAATAGAAGATGTTATAAAATTAATATAAAGAAATTTATATAAAATACTTTAAAATAGTTTATATCATAATATAATACATTTTTCATTAGAAAATATTTTTCCCAAACGAAATACATTTCTAAGGAAAGCAACCAAAAAACTCTTTAAAAACCATTTCTCAAACATACATTTTGGCATAACCAATCCATTCAACATACCCACATATCCACACATGCATTCCAAAACTACAGTTCAACACTAATGAGAGGTCTCCCATAATCCCAAAAAGTCATCACAAGGTAACCATATCTTAAGTGACCAAATGTAACATGTACCTTATATAGGGTCATGTCATTTTACACTAATGGTACACACCTCATTTCAACAAAATATACTCACACAAAACCTATATTTCAAATACGATACCAAAAAAAATGTGCCAAACCATTTCAATAAAACAAATTATTCAATGAAAAAATGTCCACAAAATCTTTTCCATGAATCATACCAAACCACCAATTTTTAAATTATCATTTTAAAATCATTCAATAGAGAACTTTTCATAACAAATCCCTAATTGTCCTAGTTGGCTACACAATTTAGTCAAACTGTTCACCTAACTGTATGTCTACACATATCCCACTATTCCACCTTTCACGGTTTCTTGTATGAGATTCATGGTTTTTACAAACCATGCTCAAACCATGCACCTCCATTAAATCCCCCAAAACATTCGAAAAGTCTTCCAAAACATCCCAAAATTTCACCAGATGCTTTACATACTTAAAATACATAATGAAAGGGTTACTTACTTGAAACTGGTGGTCTTACATGAAATGATACATTATTATCATTATATAGTGGATGACACAAAAATATAAATTGAAGTATAACATTTCATTTAAAATATAAAAAAGATGGAATTTAACTACATTAAAACAAATTCTAGGCTGCTATATTTTCCTTAAATTGTATAAAACTTATACGAAGAATATTGTGGTTCCACCAGGTAATCTATATGATTTATTTTTGGGTGGAGTATTCAGGTATCACAATACATGATATAATATAAAAATATATCATACATAACTATACATGTAATTTGAGTATATGATCTAAAATAAATTGGTATCGTCATATGGCCTCTAATGATATTATGAAATAAGGTTTAATCATAAGAAAGATTTCATGAAACACCTCCTATTTTCTAGAAAATTTTATTTGGAATTTGATACTATAGATATTAATCAAATAAATCACAATGTGTGGTTTATTATATGGAGCAATCATATACTACTAGTATATTAATATAATTTTTTCCCAGACATAATTACAATCAATTTTTGAATGTTTGTAGTATATAAAGGGGCAGGTGTTTGACATGCATGTTGAGATATAAGTAAATCAATGTATGAATCTTTGTATCTTCATATTTATTTATTTAAGGGAAATAACAAAAAAAACGAATATGGTTTTTGATCATTAAAATAAAGATGATATTTTAGGGGGAATATTTCAATTAAGTAAATATAGTGGATCACATTATTTTTCTAGAGGAATACATGAGCTAGTATAAGTATCTGAGATTGATTTAAGATTTTAATAATAATACATTCTACATAGATGATATGGAGGGTTGATAATTCCACATGTATGTGTTATATGAAGAAGCAGGTTCAAGAAGAGGGATTAAGGGAAGACACATTATATCAAAAAACATTTAAGAATATAAAGTAATGAAAATTTAATATCCAGATGATAGAGAAGATTTATCCAAAATATTTGTGTTTCATATGAAAGTGAAGAAGTGGAATAAGATGAAGATATATTTTATTATACCCCTATATAGTAGAGTTAAGTGTCAGATTAAATGTATAATGTATCTGAGAACCTATACAATGGGGATGAGGGAGTTGTCACAAAACTAGTAAATGGAGGATCCCAGGATAAGTTAAAATGGAGAACCACATGAGGATTTATTTTTTATTACTCATACATATGATATTTTTATGAAGTTACATAGTAGTGAGATAAAAACTATAAATAGAACTACACCAAAATGTATATGATCCACCCACCTTGTTTGGTAATGATTTTGGGAGAGGATTTTCCTCCTTAAATTTTACTGGATCAATGAGGTTTAGTATTAATAATTTTAATAATAATGAGTGTCAAATACCACATTATTTATCCTATTATGTATAAACCTAGTCATATAATTTATTTCATTTATTTATATATCAATTTATATTGATTTATTGGGTTATTCCATCATGAATATAAATTAAAAGAGAAATCATATCATAAAAAAAGAGATATAATAGTGACCCTGTTAACATAAGGTTAAAGATAAAAAAACTATAAGGGTTAAGTTGAAAAAACAACATTAAAGTTCTCATAATATTATTTTTACCCTTTCAAGGTTCCTCACAGTATCCAGTAACCCTAATAGATATAATTTAGCTTATATTTGTTTTATTTCATTAAATCTCACACAACACTAATATATGACACATCAAAACCAAAAAGTGCTTCATTATCTTGTCTTGGTAAAAAATAATATTTATCTTAGTCAAAATATAATACAACCGTTGATGTACTTAATTTATATGAATTATCTATAAAACATTGTGTACATAGTTTTTATTATATCTTGATTATATAATAAGTATTGAATCATATTGTTGATTAAATTATCATAAAGTTTTTTTCAATAAATTATTTAATTTTATATTCTCTAATAAAATATTCTATTAAATTTAAATTAAAAAATAATGTCCCAATAATACTCAAATAATCAATATATGTTATAATCAATAAAAATTAAGATGCAAACATATTTTTTTGAAAATATGAATAATTTGAATCATTATTATATCCCTCTATCTTGAACAACAATTTAGGTTATCAAACCATCTATTTACTAGATACATTAATCTATATAAGTATTGTTTTTAAATTTAATGTAATAAATATCTCAAGATCCTAGTCATGTTACAAAATTTTCTGAATCCTTAAATAAATTTAATATAAATAAAATTATCAATGTGACCATATTGTTTTAGAGTCATGATATCATTAAAGGGTTATTTAAGTTGTTTGTGTAAAAATAATTTATAGAGATAATAAAAATTGGTATCATCCATCATTAGAGAATACATTTCAATATAATATATTTCAAAAATCCATAAGAATCCTTGAGTAACTAATAATACTTTATAACGTAAAATATAATTATTTACATTTATATTTTTAAAAAATACTCATTACTAAGAAATATGTTATTCCCTCCAAAGTTTTCACAATCAACTAAAAATTCAGACATTTTGTAAGTGAGTCTAATTCAATTTATCCTTCATCATGGTTTTATTTTTTGATTTTTGGTGGACTTATAGTGTTTTGTGTAATATTTATGGTGGTGAGGATAGTGGTTAGATGGATGATTGAATTTTCTAGATGGTTGATGGCTGAATTATTCTTTTGGTAATGTAAGGTATGGTATTGAGGTTCGTGAAGATCAAGGAGAAAGTATTACTTAGTTTTACTAGCTAATCTACTAAGGCACCACATCGACCCTTCATTTGATGGAATATTCTATGGAACCAACTTGTGTTCTTATTTAACCCCCTATTTCATTGACAGTTTGAATTTTTTACCTATGTTCAAGGCCACTAATGTCTCTAGATTCCCCCTTGTATGGTTAACAATTAACCTTAATGTGTTTAATTTTGAAGAATTATATTAGAGATTAAAATTACAATTTAATTTAAACTATCCATTTATATCAACTAGGATTATCCTAACATTCATGATGTATTTTTTGAGAGGATAAAAATTATTCAAATAAAGGGTAATTTTTTAAAAAAAACCCATTAGTGATAGTGATCACTGATAATTATCCAATAGGGTCATTCATCCATGGGTTTCTATAGGATGTGAAAAAATATCAATAATTGAAAAAAATCATATATTCCTAAAGGTTTTTTAGAAACATGAAATTAAAGAGATAGAGGGATAGAGAGATAAATAGAGAGTGTGTGTGTATGTGAGTTTTGTACTTGAGGAGTATAATTTCATTTGAAATTGAGTCTATAATACCCATAACACGAGGAATAAAACTATTTATATATCCTTACATAGATCATCCACATAATTGATAAATTTGGCCATAATTGTAACACCCCATCCTGGGAGTTCCTAACTAATGATGATCTGGGGTCCTTACATGACCTTAGTCATACCTCCCCATATGATATTAGCTTTTGAATGAAAAAAATAGTCTATAACCAACATGAGAAGAATTTAATCTCTAAATAATTACTTAAAATTATTAATAAAAAATAAAAGCATCCCATAACATCATATAAATAAGAAATAATTACAAATTAAAGTTAACCATAAAAAATATGTAAATAAAAATATATTGTAACCATATAAGACCATGTTTAACATATATACATATATATGTGAGAAGGTTCTCTCACCTCGATGATAAAATATATATTAAAAAAATGAAAAATTACCTATCAATACATAACTATAAAAACCTGAGTCTCTTATCAAACATTTGTCCTAAAACTCATCTAGTTAGTCTAGAAATATCCGTGGAACAACATTCTATATAATAGTCATAAACAAAATACTAGACAAACACTAAGGTTATCATACATTGTTGGAGCATAATAATGATTAAGGATACACCAATGTTGATTCTTATATATTCCACAATAATCAATGTGTCTATATTTATTGGAAAATAAATATTTCAGTAAAAAAACATGAATCAAATCACATAATTTATTCATATACAACCAAATACACTGTAAAACCTGAACACACCATCTTTTTCATGTTTTAGTAATTTATTTATCATCACAGTGTAGATATATCAAGGAATAGAAATACGTCTTGTTAATGAATAGTCTACACAAGCCAAGTTAGATAGGAAACTCATAAAGTATGTCTATAATGATTATCCTAACCCACATAATAGAGTAACTCAGTATCCTCTAACCTACTTATGATATTATAAGAAATTATGATAAAAAATCACCTTGGATGTGTTACTATACAAAATAATTACTGGGGAACCATACAATCCCCACTCAAAACTATATCATCATAGTTAGAGAAAGATAAATGAGACACATTATATTACTGTGTAACATTTACCTTGATTCAGATTTCTGGGAAATTTGGGATCATTTAATTGATTTGTGATCTTCCAAAAACCCATGAAGAATGAGTAATTGATAATTTATTACAAAACCCCAAACAAGATGTATTCAGGCTGTAAAATTTTATGTTTCTTTATGAATATGTTTAGGATAAAACAAGAAATAAAAAGAAGACATATCCCATATCACAGCTCTCTATGGGAAATCTATCTATACCCTATGACTGTCTATAGTATATCCCATGTGAAAATCGAATAACACCCCATGTAACGAACCAACCCAAGTCATCGAGAGAATCCATCTAAGCCATTATGCCATGAAGGTTATGTAGAAGAAGATAATGTAAACAAGTCTTGAATATAAAAAATAAAACTACAACTAGAGTACAACATGGAAGAAAAATATACATCAAATATCCATACAATCCATTCTAAATAGGTTAAAAAAATGTATAATAAGACAAGACAAACAGATATCCATGTGACTAACAATTAGCTCCAAACCATCCTGAAGCAAAGGCTATGTAAACAAGAGATGAAGTCATGCTACAAGATTCCCTTAGCATTACTTGTATTAAGAAATATAACATGTACCACCTCCAAAAGGAAAAATTAGGGTGTGAGTACAAAGCCTAGTAGGATACCACCATAGATTCTATACATGTTTTAATATCACTAATGTTGTAGTTCTATATTTTCAAATAGAAATTATTTTATATAGAATTTTAATAAATGCAAACCCAAATATATATATTTTTTATTTGGGTTTTTTATAAAAGACTTTCAAACCCATAAACCCTAGAATATAAAAAAAACATGTGATACAATAATAAATAATATCCATATAACATAATGTAAGAATATATACACACATCCATGATAGAATCCATAATCATAAACCATGTGATACAACCTCAAGGGAAATCATGTAATCAAAAGTCCATGAAAAAATTGATCCTTCGACATATAATACATAAATAATAAAGAACAGTGTATGGGGACCTAGACTATAGGAATATGTAGTAGACATAAAAGATCCTAAACTAGACATACATTGGTACCAACTAATATCATGGCCTGTCACATTTCATTGATATCTTAAAAGTAACCTCTAGTGGTTTGACACACACTAGGGTCACCAATGTCCCCTTCTTAATGAACCCAAGGTTCCCAATGTTCTATGTATTTTTAAATAAATTTCAAAATGATGCTTGTAATTTATATAAAGATTTTATATATAAGAAAATACACTTTAGTGTTTGGAAACCCATTTCTGAATATAACTCACCATTGAAGTATTTATCCCAACATTTGGTGTGAAGAAAACAATTTTAAATAAAAATCACTTTAAAAACATTAGTATTTACAATTAATCCTTTGAAACCATAAATCAACTTAATAAAATTTATAATCCAAAGTAATTTTACAAGATTGATAAACAATTCAAATAATTAACCCATTTTATATATTCAACTGCCTCAAAACAGGTTTAACCCAAACATCCTTTAAAAAATGAGGATTGCGAAGAGTAGATCTGGTCCTCATGATACTAAATCCATAATAAAAAACATAAATCCAATATCAAACCCATTATACATGGTATCATAGATCTATTGGGTTCTAACATGATGAGTGGAGAGGTCACCTGGAATAGATCAAAAAATAATAGCGAAAAATTGATAAAAACACAACATACCTCGATGTGATCCACCAAGAATGAAGGATTTACACTGAGAATCTAAGGGTAGAGATATCTAAATATCTAGGTAAGGGTAAGGGTGATCCAATATGAGATTAGGAGGAGATTAGTATTTAAAATTAATAAGGTTAAAATGGTAAAATCCATTTTTTAATCATTTGGATGGGGTTCACAATGTTTCCTAGGGTAGGACACATGTTAAAAAAATCATGAACCATAATTGAGTTCCCATAATTTCCATTCTATTTGGTGGTTAATAATTTTTACTAGAGTCTATATGATTAAACAAATTATGCACTGTAACTATGTGATACCCCTAGACAACCACCAGGCACTACACATGGTTCACTAAGAATGTCACAAAATTTTTAAAGTGGTGGTGTTGAGTGGTTTTACAAGGGGAGGGATATGGGTTATTTATACTTTAATATAGGGGTATTTTTATAAAGAAATGTTAAATAAAATAATATATCATAGGTAAAACATGTAATAATAGTATTTTTACATTAAAAATCATATATAAACATAATCTAATGGCTTTTAATACTTTAAATCTATTTGTTTTTAAAATTCATTAGTTAATTAAATAAATTTAATGTTTAAGATGTTATTTAGAAAGTAAATTTATGGTATGTTAATATATAGATAATATTATCTTGAGAAAACTTGGTGGGTATCCATTTTTCATCAATTTTTTTTTTGTCTATTTCAAAATGGTTTTCCATTATGGAAACAAGGTGAATGAAGTGGAAGGTCATCAAGAGGATAAAATCCTTTCGAATCCGCAACCTATAATGGTTGGAATTAGAATAAATATGTTTTTTACCATATACATTCAGCTGAAATACGTGATAAATGGTTTCACCCAATCCATAGTGGTCAAACTCTATATAGTGGAACATGTATATAGTGGAGAATTTCATGAAACAACTGCCTCCAAAATTTGGTTGAACCTCATACTGAGTGGTAGATAGAGGATGAATCAATAATTTGGAGAAGGTATTTGATGTATTGGGTTGTTCTGAACATCAAAACAAAATTCATCCCACTTATCATTTCAAAGGTGAAACTAGTCAAAAATGGAAACTAGTTAAAAATAGAAAAGAGAGAGTCACTACGGGAAAAATGAGTATTTGCGACGGGTTATTTGCGACAGGGATAAATCCCGTCGCAAATAGTCCCGTTATAAACTTATTTGGGACGGGGGAATTTGCCCGTCGTAAATAAGTAGTTATTTGCGACGGGAAAAGCTAACCCGTCGCAAAAGGACTGGCGCGCATTGCGCGTCAAATCGCGAGAAAGTTATTTGCGACGGGCCGTTACCGCCCGTCGCAAATAACCAGCGGCGGTAAAAGATATTTGCGACGGGAATATACCCCTGTCGCAAATAGATTGTCGGTAGGTTATTATTTGCGACGGGACCCGTCGCAAATAACTATTTAACCGTTGACCGTAATAAATGCGGTCTAAGGTATTTGCGACGGGTACCGTCGCAAATAATACTATTTGCGACGGGATACCCGTCACAAATATACCCGTCGCAAATAAGCTAACCTATAAATACCCCCCATCCGTTTTTTTTCATTCATTCTCAAACTCTATCTTCTGCTTCTCTCAAAACTCTATTTTTAGAGTTCAGCGTTTCTTAAGTTTAATTTTTATTTCCGGAGTTGATATTGAAGTTTTCAACAACGATCAGAGATCAGCCTCATATCAATTTTAAAGGTATTTATGTTCATTTTAATTTAATATTTATTTTAAATTTTTTATTAGTTTCAATTATTCTTAATTAGTTGTAATTTAATTATGTTTAGATTGTTTTGTTACTTAATATATTTAAATTATTAGTATTCATTGTTCATAGTTAATGGTAATTAGGAATAATTAGTAATAATTACCAATAATTAAGAATAATACTAATAATTAGTAATAAATACCAATAATTAGGAACAATTAGTAATAATTACCAATAATTACCAATAATTAGTAATAATTAGTAATAATTACTAATAATTAGCAATAATTAGTAATAATTACCAATAATTAGTAATAATTACCAATAATTAGTAATAATTACCAATAATTACCAACAATTACCAATAATTATTAATAATTAGTAATAATTACTAATAATTAGCAATAATTAGTAATAATTACCAATAATTAGTAATAATTTCCAATAATTAGTAATAATTACCAATATTTAGTACTAAATAGTAATAATTAGTAATAATTACCAATAATTAGGAATAATTTGTAATAATTACCAATAATTACCAATAATTAGTAACAATTAATAATAATTACCAATAATTAGTAATAATTACCAATAATTGTCCATAATTAGTAATAATTACCAATAATTATCCATAATTAGTAATAATTACCAATAATTACCAAGAATTAGCAATAATTAGTAATAATTTACTAATTATCAATAATTATCCATAATTAGTAATAATTACCGATAATTACCAATAATTATTAATAATTTACTAATTACCAATAATTATCCATAATTAGTAATAATTACCAATAATTAGAAATAATTACCAATAATTAGTAATAATTAGAAATAATTACCAATAATTACCATTAGTTAGAAATAATTACCAATAATTACCATTAATTAGTAATAATTACCAATAATTATCCATAATTAGTAATAATTACCAATATTTACCAATAATTACCAATAATTAGTAATAATTGGTAATAATTAGTAATAATTACCAATAATTAGTAATAATTAGAAATAATTACCAATAATTACCACTAATTAGTAATAATTAATAACAATTACCAATAATTAGTAATAATTAGTAATAATTACCAATAATTAGTAATAATTAGTAATAATTAGTAATAATTAGTAATAATAGGAATAATTAGTAATAATTAGTAATAATTAGTAATAATTAGTGATAATTAGTAATAATTAGTAATAATTACCACTAATTAGTAATAATTACCAGTAATTAGTAATAATTACCAATAATTAGTAATAATTACCAACAATTTGTAATAATTACCAATAATTAGTAATAATTACCAATAATTAGTAATAATTACCAATAATTAGTAATAATTAGTAATAATTACCAATAATTAGCAATAATTACCAATAATTCGTAATAATTAGTAATAATTAGTAATAATTACCAATAATTAGTAATAATTACCAATAATTAGTAATAATTACCAATAATTAGTAATAATTGGTAATAATTAGTAATAATTAGTAATAATTAGTAATAATTAGTAATAATTAGTAATAATTAATAATAATTAGTAATAATTACCAATAATTAGTAATAATTAGTAATAATTAGTAATAATTACCAATAATTACCAATAATTAGTAATAATTAGTAATAATTAGTAATAATTAGTAATAATTACCAATAATTAGTAATAATTACCAATAATTAGTAATAATTACCAATAATTAGTAATAATTACCAATAATTAGTAATAATTACCAATAATTAGTAATAATTAGTAATAATTAGTAATAATTAGTAATAATTAGTAATAATTAGTAATAATTAGTAATAATTAGTAATAATTACCAATAATTAGTAATAATTTGTAATAATTAGTAATAATTACCAATAATTACCAATAATTAGTAATAATTAGTAATAATTAGTAATAATTAGTAATAATTAGTAATAATTAGTAATAATTAGTAATAATTAGTAACAATTACCAATAATTAGTAATAATTACCAATAATTAGTAATAATTAGTAATAATTAGTAATAATTACCAATAATTAGTAATAATTATTAATAATTAGTAATAATTACCAATAATTAGTAATAATTAGTAATAATTAGTAATAATTAGTAATAATTAGCAATAATTAGCAATAATTAGCAATAATTAGCAATAATTAGAAATAATTAGCAATAATTAGAAATAATTAGAAATAATTAGCAATAATTAGCCATAATTAGTAATAATTACCAATAATTAGTAATAAAAACCAATAATTACCAATAATTACCAATAATTAGTAATAATTAGTAATAATTAGGAATAATTAGGAATAATTACCAATAATTAGTAATAATTAGTAATAATTACCAATAATTAGTAATAATTACCAATAATTAGTAATAATTACCAATAATTAGTAATAATTACCAATAATTAGTAATAATTAGTAATAATTAGTAATAATTAGTAATAATTAGTAATAATTAGTAATAATTAGTAATAATTACCAATAATTACCAATATTTTCCAATATTTACCAATATTTTCCAATATTTACCAATATTTTCCAATATTTACCAATATTTACAAATATTTACCAATATTTACCAATATTTACCAATATTTACCAATATTTACCAATATTTACCAATATTTACCAATATTTACCAATATTTATGATTAATTAGAAATAATTACCAATAATTAGGAATAATTACGAATAATTTGGAATAATTACCAATAATTTGGAATAATTACCAATAATTAGGAATAATTACCAATAATTAGGAATAATAACATTATTACATTATTTGTATATTTTATTATTAATATTCAAATAATATAATTTTTTATATTATATACAATTATCTTTTCATCTGTGTGTTTTCTATCTCCACATGTAATATTTGCATTCTTTTTCAAAATTATCAACCTACTCGCCAATGGAGAGGTGAAAGTGAATGCAAATATTACATGTGGAGATAGAAGTTTAAACACACAGATGAAAGGAGAATTGTATATAATATAGAAAATTATATTATTTTAATATTAATAATAAAATATACTAATAATGTAATAATGTTATTATTATATAATTAATATTTATGAAAAAATTATATTAGTATTATTAAAATAATAAAAAATCAATATAATATTAAAATTATCAATATTTGTTACAGGTTTTGCTTTATTCTCAACATATTCAATCCTTACTTGAGTGTTTTTTCTAATAAATTATTCAAAACCAGTAATGCTTTTATATTTTATAGAAAAATATGGAACAACAAGGTCGTCAACAATCATTATTAGATGACTACATATGGATAAATCAACGTAGAAATCCAAACGGTTCTGGTTTAAATCTAGTATATATAGAGGATGTGGAGACTTTTTTTATCTTTTACGGCATCAAATCGAGAATTTTTTTCAGAAGGAAAAATAAAATGCCCTTGTAGAAAATGTGCATTGAGAACGTTTGACACATTTGACAAAGTGGGGGGACATCTCTTGCATTATTATTTTCAACCAGATTATGTTTTTTGGTATCAACACGGTGAATGCAGTTCCAAAGTAGGTGATACCAACTTGATTCTGGATCTATCCCGGTTTCAAGATTTAGTACATGATGTTGAAGGTTCATATGTTCAACATACAGAAACTCCGGATGATATAGATTCAAATCCTGAGTTGGCACCGTTTGAATTTTATGAGTTGTTGAGGTCTGCTGAGGATGCATTATATCCTGGCTGTAAGATGAGCAAATTAGAAGCAGTTGCGAAATTTATGGCTATCAAATAAAGATAACGGAATGTCAAACACCTATTTTGAACAGATATTTTCTTTGCTTAAAACACTTTTACCCGAAGGAAATGTTTTGCCTGCAAATTACTATGAGAGTAAGAGGCTGGTTCGAAATTTGGGACTTACTTGTCAGAAGATTCATGCATGTTCAAATGAATTCATTTTATATTATGGGGAAAATGAGTCGTTGGATAGTTGTCCCACATGTGGGCAACTGAGATATAAAGAAGGGTAACATGGGAAGTCTGGTTTGATTCCTGTAAAACAGTTGAGATATTTTCCGCTTACATCCATACTTCAGCGTTTATTCATGTCTAAGAATACATCGAAAATGATGTCATGGCATAAAGCAAATATTTCAACTGATAAAAGCTTGAATCATCCAGCCGATGGTGATTCAGGGAAAAATTTTGATAGAGTGCATCCATCCTTTGCTTTAGAAGCTAGAAATGTTCGACTGGGCCTTTTCACTGATGGTTTCTGTCTGTTCGGATCTTATGGTAGTCAATATTCATGTTGGCCTGGTTTTTTTAACTCCGTATAATTTACCTCCATGAATGTTGATGAAGGAGCCATATATCTTTTTGAATTTACTAATTCCAGGACATCCGACGAAAAATATTGATGTTTATTTGAAACCATTGATTGATGAATTAAGTTTATTGTGGAGTACTGGTGTCAGTACATATGATGTTGCTACGAAACCGAATTTTATACTAAGAGAAGCATTGATGTGGACAATTAGTGACTTCCCGGCTTATGGGATGTTATCTGGCTGGAGTACACATGGTCAGAAATCATGTCCTTACTGTATGGGAGAGAACAAAGCATTTATGCTCATTCATGGAAAGAAACCTTGTTATTTTGACTGTCATCGCAGATTTCTTCCAGCTGATCATCCTTTTCACAGAAACAGATCTCATTTCAGAAAAGGAACAATTGAAAGGGATGGACCTCCAAAAATGCTATCAGGTTCGGAGTTAAAATCAGTTTTATTTTCATTACCTCCCATCACTTTTGGTCCCACAATAAACCAATAGAAAATCTATGGTTTTGGGAAAGAACACAATTGGATTAAACGTAGCATATTTTGGGATTTTCCATATTGGTCTGATTTGTTGGTCTGCCACATGTTGGATGTCATGCATATTGAGAAGAACTGTTTTGATAATTTGTTTCATACAGTTTTGGATACGCCAGGAAAGAGCAAAGACAATGTAAATGCACGTTTAGATCTTGCCCAAATTTGTAGGCATCCATAACTAGAACTATTTGAAAATGTCATAACAGAATGGTTACTGAAAACAAAAGTATCTTATACACTGTCTAAAGAAAACCGTTTATTATTTTGTCAGTGGATTGCAGATTTGAGACTTCCAGATGGCTGTGCTTCCAATTTGGGTAGATGTGTAAAGAATGGTCATATTACTGGATTAAAAAGTCATGATTGTCATGTTATAATGGAAAGACTTCTACCCATTGTATTAAGAGGTTTGTTGAATTCTGTGATTTCAGATTCCATAACAGACATGTATCATTTTTTTCAGGAAATTTGTGCGGCTACAACAGATTATGATGCTCTATGAAGACTTGAAGAAGATGTTGTTATAATTATATGTAAACTGGAAAAAATATTTCCACTGTCTTTATTCAACTAAATGGAACATTTGATGTTACATTTTCCATATGAAGCCAAATGTGGAGGTCTAGTACAGTTTCGATGGATGTACCCATTTGAAAGATGCATGCAAAAATTGAAAAGAAAAGTACGTAACAAAGTATCTGTTGAAGGATATATTGCAGAAGCTTATTTGCAAGAGGAAATATCTTTTTTCTGATCCCATTATATTGAATTTGAGTATCCTTCAAAACACAACCGAATGGGACGGAACGAGAGGAATATTGATGAAATCGAAAATCAATTATCTGTTTTCAACCAGCCAGAGCTTGGTTTTGGTGGAGTTTATGAACGCTGGCTTTTGGACGATGAACATCACAGAGCTCATACGTATGTTCTGTTCAACTGTGAAGAGATGACATCAGTTGTACTGTAAGTGTTTATATCACTTATTCTATCATTTATGTTACGGTAAATAACTTTGTTTTTTATAGGTTGTATGATAATCATATCAAGAAACAAATTCCACAAATTACAGTAGCTGCTCTCAAAGAACGCCGACAGAAAATTTTTTCTCAGTGGTTTCAAAAACTGGTAACATAAATTCTTTATCTTTTAGAAACTCATTCAATGTATAGTTTACTATATTGATAATTATTTCACAAATTTTCAAGTGTCTCGACATGCTGATAAAATTGACAAACGACTGTGTATATTGAGTAACTCACCTTCCAAACTTGTTAAAACTTATAATGCATATGTGGTGAATGGATTTTGATTTCACACACATGCATATGGGGAATCAAAAAAAAAACAATGAACAATGGAGTTAGCTTGAGAGGATCTCATCATCGAGAAAATGAAGTTGTCTTTTATGGCATACTTGATGAAATCATTGAACTCTGTTATCTTGGACAATATTACATAACCATGTTCAAATGTCGTTGGTGGGATACAGAGAGAGGCGTGCGTGTTCATCCGACTCATGGAATGATTGATATTAAATGTAAAAGTGTTCTCGCAGTAAATTAACCATTCTTATTGGATCAACAGGCACATCAAGTTTATTACGCAAAGTACTGTGCTACATCAAGAGACTTGACTGATTGGTGGAGTGTAATAAAAATCAAAATTCGAGTCAATCAGTTTAGTCAAAGTGAATGTGTTTTCACTAATGTGCAAAGAATTGAAGTTTTTCAAGAGAGTACTCAAAATCAATATTTTTTACAAAGAGACATGAGTATCAATGAAGACACCCCACATTTAAGAGTTGGTGATGACGATGATGTTAATGATGTCACATATGAATTTGAAATGGTAAGAGATGAAGCAACTGGAAGTCGAATGGATATCGATGATGTTGAGGCAGAATATGAAGATGACATTGACATATATGAAGATGATGATGAAGATGAACACTGATAGAATTCCATGGTAGTTATATACAATCATAAAATATATATATGTATATATAATAGTAATTATCAATTATTTGCTAACAACATTAACATTTTCTATTTTAGATGGACGACGACACATTTCGTGAGTTGGCGGATGCTGACCTGCCTTTCGATGCAGATGAGTTGCTGGCAGATGACCCTCAGCCTGCAGGCACTCCAGGGAGTATGCGGAGGGGGCGCGATCTTGCACGATTGATGATTCCTAACCCCGTCCCCGAGCGATGTCCATGTCTTGGGTTTTATCCACGCACACGGAGGTGTGATAACCTGTGTGATAACCTGTGGATTTGACTAAGATTTCATTAATCTATTCACATAATAAATGTTTATTATTTTTACAGTTTTCCGCATATAGCAGTTGGACAGGGCAGCGCTATTTTGCGCAACTATTTCTCTCAGCCGTGGACCACATGGGAGCAGATTCCCATTGATGTGCAGCAGGCCATGTTCAACCATTGGTTGGTACGTACGTAAATAAATAATTTTTATTTTGAAAATTATTTCATTTCTAACATGATATTTTGATTTATTTGTAGGGCTTATGGTATCCGATCGAGGATACCATGCGTGAAACAATCCACGAGGCATGGGAGGTGGCCATGCGTGATCGATTTCGTCAGTTTTTGCACAATTTAAGAAAAGCTGCCATGAAGAAAGAAGGAGTGTCAGATTTTGATGAGTCATGTAGAGCACACCGACCAGAGTACATTTCATCCCATGTATGGGATGGATTATGTGCGCACTGGTTGAGTGGTGCCTTTTAGAGGAGATCATCGGTGGGGAGGCAGAATCGGGGGAGACAGGAGGTGACTCATCGAGCTGGGAGTCATTCTTTCAGTACTCATAGACAGCATCTGGTACGTACATTATTTATAAATATTTTATATAACTATAAATATTAACAGTTTATTTTTAATTCTTATAGGCTGTTGAGCACCCCGATATTATAGAGTACGGTGTATATCGTAGGATGTATAGTGATCCTGCTACTAGGGAGCTCAGAGGTGATCGTCAGCATCACATCGTGGTCAGTATTATTTGTTTTCAAGTTTAAAAATTAACTGCATATAATATATTCACAATTTTAATTTTAAATTGCAACTACATGAGTCATATGAGGCCGTAGCGTCACAGACCCGGCCTGAGAGTCAGGCCGAGTCATCAGATTAGACCACTGGCCATCAGTTTGATGAGGCGACATGGATGCAGGCCACCCAGTATGCCTTCGAGAAGGGCCGGGTAGTTTGTATCAGCTCTCGACTGACTCCCGGAGATTATTATGGCAGTGCTGCGATGTCGGCGTCCAGCTCGAGAGGAGCTCGTGCATCTTCTTCTGCTACACAGTATGAGGATCAGTTGCAATCTCAGACTGCACTGATAGAGAGTCTCCGACAAGAGCAGGAGAAGATGCGTCAGCAGCAGCAGCAGCATGAGGAGGAGCGTCGACGCCAGCAGCAGCTGTACGAGGAGCAGATGAGTCGGTGGCAGCAGCAGCAGCATGAGCAGATGGAGTACATGTGCCGACTCACTCATGCTTTAGGGATGGAGTTTTCTCCACCAGCATCTGCAGATCCCCCCTCCCCCTCCTTCAGATTAGAGTTCGTTTTTATGTTATAAAGTTTGTTAAATCAAAATATGAATTTTTTTTCTATTCGTAGTTTCTGTCTCATTATAAAATATTAATAATATTATATTTTGAAATAACAATATTAATATGAATAATAATATTATTTATATTTTATAATATTAAATTATATATATATATTAAAATTTTATAATATTATAATTTAATTATATTTTTTTTGTAATATTTGAATTATTTTAATATTTGAATGTAAAATAATTCTATTATTTTTATATTAATTAAAATAACTTATTAATATTTTTTTTATATATGAACTATAATTCTAATATTATAATATTAATTAAATCATTTATTAATATTCTATTATTTTTTATTTTTGAATTATAATTCTATTATTATTATATTAATTAAAATAATTTATTAATAATTTTTTATTTTTATTTCTGAATTATAATTCTATTATTATATTAATTAAAATCATTTATTAATATTTTATTATTTTTTATTTTTGAATTATAATTGGATTATTATTATATTAATTAAAATAATATATTAATAATTTGATTATTTGTTTATTTTTTTATAGTATTTGTGACGGGATACTATGCCTGTCGCAAATAGTATTATTATTATATTCATTAAAAATAATTTATTAATAGTTTTTAATTTTTTTTTAAAAAATAGTAATTGCGACGGTAGTATTAGCAACGAGCCCGTCGCTAATACTATTTTAAAAGTTTTTTACAAATATACGGAGTAATATTTGCGACGGGAAGGATCCCCGTCGCAAATAATGTCTTTAGCGATGGGCTCGTCACAAATAATTGTTATTGCGACGCCGTTTTCCGCAACGGGCTATTTGCGACGGGCCCCCGTCGCAAAAATCCATTTGCGACGGGATCCCGTCACAAATGACCCGTCGCAAATACCTGTTTTTCTAGTTGTGAGTTGTGATTGATTCCATGGAGTTATCAATATTTAAATAAATTTCATTGAGAAGTATTTTACTAAGGATGTTGAACATAAGATGGAAGTGCAATTTTTGGAATTGATGTAAATGGATGATGAATCATTTTCACCATATGAAGTGAAATTTTTTAGATTTTATTTGTGTGTATAGAATTTCAGCATGGACCATGATTAAAAAATGTAAAAGGTTTTACCTAGGATTGTAACCATTTTTTAAGAGTACAGTGGCCTCTCATGAAGTTAAAATCTAGGATATTTTTTGGATGGATTGTTGACAAGGTTGAGATGGAGTTTTTTAAATTCTTATGAGAACATATACTAATAATTATAAGAGGAAAGTGATGTAGAATCAACTATCAATAAAATATGAAGTTAAAAGGACTAAATTTAATTCCTTTAATAGGTGTGGTAATAATAATCCTAGTGAGTTTGTACTAAAATCTAGTAAGTTTTATCAGTGTGGTAATTTGGGATATATATATCATGAGTATTAGGGGATTATTAATGGTAATGGATAAACCAATAATGATAATCTATTAGAAAGGTGTTATAATTGTAAGGACATAGGTCATTATGAAAAAGTATATCTAAAAATAAACATGAAGGATAAAGAACAAAAATGCAAAAAGCTTAAAGTTATGGAAAATCCATTTGAAACTACCTCAGGAAAAGTAGGACCATCCAATAAAGTAGTGGATGGTATAATACATTATTAAATTTTTTCCAAATTCTTGTATGGTTTGAGGTATATGAATTATTTTATTTTAGTGATATTTACTGGTAAAATGGAAATATTATCTCATGAAATAGAGAAATTATTTTTAGTAAAAACTCATTTGTTTATTATTAAAAATCAATGGTTTTACGAATCTTCTAATGATTATATATGGAATAGTTTTTCTTAAAAATCATGTTGTCTTTCCTAAAGTTTAGTTTAATGATATTCTAATTATGCATTGGTTTTAAATTAATCTTCTTAAGATATATTATGTAGCTAAGGATGTTATATTCAATTTTTGAGTAAATTTGAACTATTATATAAGAATGAAATCATACTTATGATAAGATAACATGAAACTAAGAAACTGATTAAATTTAGTATATAATCTTATCGTTCTTATTTTATCAAAAAACAGTTATGTTTTTCAGTTTACTAATGTTACAATATTAAATGAATATATGGATGCATTTTCCATTAGTTTCCAAACTCTTATTCATGATTGGGTGGATGAATTCATTATTGAATTAGTTTTAGAGGCAAAGTTGTATTTCAAAACCCAATTATTGAATAGATCCATTAGAGTAATTGGAATTGAAAATAAAGTCAATAGAGTTACATAATATGGGTTTCATTGTTTCTAGAACATTTCCTTGGGGTGATCCAATTTTTTTTATAAAAAAAATTAGGATGGTTCAATGATTGTTTGCATTGATTATAGAGAACTTAATAAAATTACTGTTAATAAAATGTATCCACTGCCTCATATAGATGACTTGTTTGATGAGCATAAAATATCTCATTACTTTAAATATATTGATCTGAGGTCTTGATATTATATGTTAAATTTTATGGAGTAATACATTTTAAAAATTACATTTCATTGTAGGTATTGGCATTATGAGTTTGTGTTTATACCATTTGGTTTGACTAATTCACCTACTATAATCATGGATATTATGAATAGTGTTTTTCATGAGTATTGGTATAGTTTTTTTAGTTTTGTTTATTAATGACATTATAATTTATTATAAAACTTATGGGGAATATTATAAAAATCAAAAAATTATTTTGATAATTTTAATGAAAAATACGATCTATGGAAATTTCATTAAATGTGATTTTTGGTTAAATAATATTTCTTTACTTGGGAATATTTTTATTCTTCTAATTATGGAATAACTATTGATCCTACTCAAAATAAGGTGGTGTAATAGTGTAAAATACCTAAACATTTCACTAATATTCAATATTTTCATGTATTAGTATGTTACTTATAATAGTTTATTGAAATATTTTCTTAGTTTTCTAGTATACAAACTATGTTAACAGGAAAATGATTTAAAATTCATATAGAAAAAGGAATGTGATGAACCTTTTATAGAATGGAAAAAATGATGGTTAATATTGTAATGTTCTCCTTGAAATATATAAATCATGAGTTTGTTATTTACAATTATATTTCATTGAAGGAATTTTCTGTTCAGTGATACAATATGATCTATTAACTTCATATGGTTCATGAGAATTGAAAATCCATGAGTAGAATTACCCTACACATGATATTGAATTAGTTGTAGTAGTTTTCCCTTAAAAATTTTTATTAAATACTTTTTATGGGTTAAAATGTTTAATATATACTAATAGAAAAAGTTAATAGTATATATTCACCCAGAAAGAGTTAAATATTAGGCAGAGAATATGGTTGGAACTGATAAAGGATTACGATTACATGATTCACTATCATCAAGGTAAAGTAAAAAATGTAGATGATTCCTTGAGAAAAAAGATAATTCATCATTATATATGATACATTTAAAACATGATCCTTTGGTTAATGATTTGAGGAATGTTTTCCTAGAAACTATGAATCAACGAACTATCTCTCTATTGGTTCAAGTTCTAGTGAATTCTTATTTATCATAAATATTTATACATGCTTAGAATGAAGATCATGGTTTGTTAGAAAGAGAATAGTTTATAAAAAATGTTATGTTTCTTAAATTTTACATTGATAAATAAAACATTATAATATTTTGAAAGAGGTTGTTTTCTATGTGATGCTTAGTTGAAGAAGGAGTAATTAAGTGAAGCTCGTAGATCTTGGTTTTTTTTAATTTCAGAAGAAATAAGTTGTATAAAAACTTTCAAGAATATTACTGGTGGGAAGGAATAAATAATCATACTTACGATTTTTACCCTCAAATTTTTGGCTTATGAACATGTTACTGATGAGATACGACCACAAAAGGAGATGCTTCATCAATTTTTAGTGTCTGAATGTAATTGAGAGGATATATCTCTATATTTCAAATAAAAATTTGGAAATATGTCTCAATCTATTAATATGATTTTGGATATTGTTGATCCATTAAATAAATCTATTCATTTTCTTCCAATTTGAGACATTATGTATTATAATGAAATTCTAAATTCTAAATTATAAATATAGTCATATTAGATGGAGTTAGTCCCTCTATTGTATCAAATAATTATCAAATACTTACCTTTATTTTTTGGAAATGACTTCAATGATCATTGTGTACTGAATTATATATCAGTATAGATTTATAGCATCAATTTGATAGAAAACAAGAGAGAATTGTTTTTACATTATAGGATATGTTTTCATAACTCTCATTAGATTACCAGGGATGTTGGGATAAAAATATTTCATTAGTTTAATTTTCTTGTAATAATAGTTTTTATTTTGGTATATAGATGGATCCATTTGAGGAATTGTATTAAAAGAAGTTTCAGACCAAATCATGTCAAGATGAAGTTAGTGAACAAATATTATTGGGACCATATCAAGAATAATAATTTACTAGGAAGGTAAACATGATTCAGTAGTACATAATGTCTGTATGGAATAGGTAGAATATTTATATAGGTAATAGGAGGGAACAAATTTCATTTAAGGGGGGAGATTAGGTCTTTCTCAAAAAATATCAATTGAATGGTGTCATATAATTTGGGAAAAATTTAAAGTTAAGTATATGGTTTACTAGAACATATAAAATTTTAGAAAATGGGGTTTTAGTTTTTTTTACCAATTATCTTTTCCTTTCATCTTATCTTATGTACAAGATATATTTTAGGTTTCGTTGTTAAGAAAATATATAAAAAATCATTCTCATGTTTTGATACCTAAGGTGGTATAGTTGGAATAAAATATTTCCAATGAGGAGAATATTTTTTTGATTTTAGATCATAAAGAGTAGGTGTTATGGAATAAGTTAACTCACATTGTTATAGTTTTTTGGAAGAACCACAAGATTTGGGAAGCCAAATGGGAATCTAAAAATACCATGAATGAAAAATATCCCAATATGTTTGAGTTACGAATAAAATTATAAGGAAACAGTTTATTTAATGATGAAATTATGTGAAAACCATGTTAATTTCATTAATAAATCATTTTTAGGTTTTATTAATATTCATGATTAGTTTTTACGGATTCACATTTATTTCAATAATTTTATATTATTTTTAAAATCGAAAAATAAATAATATGTTTTATAGAAAAAGTGTATTCAATGTATCAAATTGTTTTATATAAACTTATAGTTATAAATTATTGAAAATTAATTTGATAAAATAGACTTATTTTTTTATATGATCGTATAAAATATATATTAGGTTGAATTTTTTATATTTTTATGAAAATATTTATTTTTTGTTGAATGGTAAAAAATAATTTTTTTATAAAATAATTCATTTATTTTTAATTACAAATATATTATTGATTTGTTTTAAATTATAATTACAATCCTTTACCTAAAAATAATCCAATTGATTCCATATTAATTATAATTAAACTTGACTTTGGTTAAATTCATTATTAGGATTAAAAATTATTTTTTCTAAAAAATGTTTTTCATTACATTTTAAATTATTATATTAAAATTAATTTATTCTATTTCTATAAAATGAATCATGAAATATGGATTCAATATTTTTAATCAGAAATTCCAAATTAATTATTTTTATCTCTTTCATTTTTGGTATAAATGAATAGTTGTGAAGGTAAAAATTAGTTATCATAGTAAAAGTTAAAATGAGTTAATTAAGGTAAAAACTAAGATTTCAAGTAAAAAAATATTATATTAATTATTATTTTATTAGAGTGTTCCAACCCTCATCATGTTATCTAAATAATTAGTTTTTTTAGTTCCACGAGTCCCTATGTAAGTAATTTATAATATTTATATGTTAATGATATTTAATAGAGTTCCACTTCCCTCACTTATAAAAGGGTGCCTCTTATCCTCAATTATCCACAAAAATTTAACACTTAAACTAGATTAATATATACCAAAATAGATCATGAAAATCCCCCCAGGACTCCTAGTGGTTCTATTGTTTCAAAAAGGAAAATCTAGAATGCTTAAATTGTAAGCCAATTGGGGTTTTCTATATAATAAGTATAACTATTAAACACGTTCTTTGGTATTTATTTCTTCTTATGCCTCCTTAGAACCTATAAAAAAACATGTTGGTATAAATAAATTAGCATCTAAGATATATTTAAATGTTATTATATTTATGGAAAACCCCATTTTCATATCCTTTTACATCCCATAAGAAATGAAAACATTACTTATGCATAATGTGGACTACTACCTCCACGAGGAGATGTGTTTTCTTTTTCATCACCGTGTCACAAAGATTGTTATTATTATGTATTATATATATATATATTTGATTCATGAATTTTTTTTATTCCTTTAAGATAAGATTTTATGTATCTTATTACCCTTTCAACCATTGGAAAATGATATCATCTATCATTTGTACGTGTGCCTACCACCTCCACATAGCGATGTGATTAAATTTCCCTATCCACCATTCATGGATGGTACTAAAGTTTTATTTGGTCTATAAAAATGATAATTAGTTTAATATTATTAATATTATGGAATAATGAAAACTTTTATCATTTTCAACGTACCAATATTGTTTTGGGATTATGAACCGAACATCCTCAAATGATCAGATATGGACTCAATTGATTTAATAAATATTTAAGACATTTTAATGAAATAAAAAATTGATAATAATTTTGTTATAAATCAAAAAATGATATTAATTAGGTAAGTAATTAATATAACTTCATTTTACAGGAGTTAAAGTACATATGTTACGATGTAGACTTGAGGTAAGACATTTTTATTTAAACCCTTACTTTAAATGGTTTGAAATTTTTATTCTCTTTTTAATCCACATCCATGTTCATTAAAATATTTTAGGAATGTTATTTTCGTACTAAAATTTATTTTTAAAATATATTTTTTTTATTTTTTTACTTAATTTATGAGGTTTTAAAATTATAATTTTTTACATTTTCAAAACGAGTTATTTTAGATTTTTTTTCCAAAAGTTTAAAAGATATCTTTTTTAACATATACAACACGAGTATATTTTACTATTACCATGAATATTATTATATAAGAGTATTAATATATAATTTTTCACTATTTTTAAAATAATTTATTATTTTATTTACTTATGATAAATTTTCTTTTTAAAAGTTTTCAACAAAAACAGATTTTTATCCAAATTATTTTATGTGAAACTAGAAAGTTCTTCTGTATAATTGTTAAATAGAATAATTTATGAGATTTTATGTCAAAAATAAAATATTATATATGTTTTATGTATGTTATGGTACATGGTAACTATTCATTATGACATGTGCGCTTAATATATATCTCTAATTCATTGAGTAATGTTTTCATTATTTTAGGAATATTTGTTGTAATTAAATTAGTAGGTTATTCCCTTTGTAATGTTACCCATAATATTGACTATAAGAGTGATATTTAGATGATATCCCACGATATATAATTTTTTTTTCAATTATTTAAATAGGGTTTTCATGAAATTATTTTTATTTCATAATTTAAGCCAATGAGATTATTTTGAAAGGTATGTTTATGAATTATTTATTGGGGAAATAGTTCTTTTTCATGAAAATGCTCAAACGAGTAATCATGTTTTACACCAAACCATCATAAATTTTATTTTTCATTTAATTTTTTATGAGATGTTATCTAAAATTATTGTTGAAGTGAAACCTATTTTGTGAGTAATTAAATTAATTTTTTAAGTTGAGGGTAAATTATATAAAATGAATATTTTCTATGGGATTTAATTATATTTAAAATAGACTAATGAGTTTCATTCTTATTTTATCAATGACTATTCATTTTTTATTCATGATTTTTAAATTTTTTGTCATAGGGATTAGGGATGAGTAGGAAATGAAAGAAAGATCTATTCTTACAATAAGGAGATTCATCTTAAAATAAATAAATTAGTTTTTAAATAAATAAGTGAATAAATTTTAGAATCATGTTTTTTTTAGAAAATGAACATTTAGTGGAAGTATTAAATTTTTATTGTAATGGTTTGATATATAATGTTTTCTCCTAATTCACAAAAAGTACACACCTTAATGGTCATAGAAGTATAAGAAAATTCATTCCTTGTAATTAAACTCATAATTTTGGGTTGATCAAGGTATAAGTTGTTATGGAATATCTCAGTCTCATTAATGGAATAATAAAGGTATCATTTTATGTAGTTTCCCATGCTAGGTTTTTTTCCAGCCTCATGTATTGGGATTTAATATGATAAATGTACCCATATCCCACCAAATATTGTATATGAAACTCCACATTGTATTCCTAGAAGGTCATTTAGCATAAGAAACACCTTCTATTTCTCCTAAGAATATTACATATCATTATATGAAATCATATTCACTCTAACATTTACATTTCATAAAAAAATATAATACTTCATGATGAAAATTTATTAGGGATTACACAAAGCCATATTTTGAGAGGTAAATTATTGCTTCTGGTTATTAATATGTACAGCCAACATGAAATAATAATAATGTGGATATAAAATTTTTACATCAAATGATATTTTGTTTATTATTAATATATGTTATGAATACAAACAAAACCATACATAAGTTTTTGTCTAATGAAATCTCATATGATATACCAGAAAAGGGGCCTTATGTTTACTACACTTTTAGGGTTTTGTTAAACTCATTAATTATCTCTGAAATTTTGACCACATATTTATGTAACCATTTTATAAAACACCCCTATAAAGTATTTTAGTGAGTAACATATGTAAATAGAGATTATTGGAATAATGGTGACACTAAGGAATCACATTTTTAATGTTCAACTCATTGAACATAGTATCAACACTTATTTACATCACAACATCCAATGTCTCACTATTAATAAAATTTTCTATCTATGTAAAACCATTTATATTTTCATAATCATCATCATTGAACTTATCCACTCAAAATTTAGCTTTATATATATATTTTTTTTAAAAATATCACCCATAAAATCAATATCATTATTTACTAAATCATTATAAACTCTTTTTACAATACAAAATAAAATTCACATTGAGACTAACTAGTTTTATCTTTTATATTTTATAATTTTAACTTTTCTAAGTTCAAATATACTATAAGAACTCGGGTTTTGAGCCTATGAGACATTGAAATTTTCTTGATGATATTCCAGAGTAGGGAGTTCAGGTGGCATGTGATTCCGAGCCCCAGTGTGGCCGTAATTAACTTTTAAGTGCGTTCATACTAGGAACGCCAAATAAATAGAATAAATCCTAAAAAGTTTCTTGGATGGAAAAAAAGGGCACCGTTGAATCCATATCGTGCTGTTTACCCTAGGAGGGGTGTAACTTTCACGGGCGCAACCCTTCTATGGAAAAAGCCACCAGAGGAGTTTTCATAATTTAGTAGCCTCAGGCGTGAAATTTACAACTTCTGAATGGAGGCCCGAATTAAATTTCCAAGACCTCCGTTGTGCTCAAAACGTGGATTTTTCCCTAGGGGCGACTTAAACCAGACTCCGTCGAGAGTTCGAGTACAGGCTTACTGTTTGGTGTTTAAGAATTAATTAATTTTAACTAATTAGTTTCCCTAATTAAACACCTCCACCCCTCCATTCTTCCCCTAGAACCTCTCCCTTGAGGAAGTTCTCCCAAAAAAGTAATCCACCATCTTCAAGCTCCCCACCCACCACTCCAAGGCGGTTGCGGCTCTGGTGGATCGTTTGTGAAGCGATGGGCTACGCCCTATGAGGTAGGGTCGTGCGTTTTCATTTTCTTAAATTTGACAACTTCTTTGAACTCAAATTATAGAATTTAAATGTGTTTTGTTTTTCGAGTGGTGTCCATAGATGCGTAGGGTTTGGTCTGAGCTTTCCAACACTCTTTTCGGATTGAAAATTCGAGTCCCAGGGCATCAGGGGTGGCCTCGGGAAGTTTTCCGGCCAAACCCTGGTTTTTCCGGCGGTTCCAGGGTGGTCCGAAAGCTCTCAGCGGCGGTCCAGCAAGTCCAGGCGGTGGCATAGGGGGCTCCCCAAGCAGCAGCAATCGGCGCGGGCGCGCGGGTTGGCCGACTCTGCCGGTCGGCGTGCCGCGGGAGACCGGGGTCGTCGCGACCCCTAGAGCAACCGAGACCCGTGAAATGCGTGTCTCATGGGGGAAAAGCCAGACCGGCTGATGGTGGTCTGGGTAAAGATGCACGGCCTGCATGGTGAACCGTGGGCCATGGTAGACTAGGCGGTCTGGGCGGCCGAGCCACGGACAACCGGTGTAAAGGCGATTGACCGGCCGAACCGGTCTGACCCACCCCGTCTCTCTCCGTTGGCACTCAAACGCCCCTAAATTGCTAACCAAGTTTCGGATTCACATACCATATATGGAGACACGATCCTTGGACCGAGATGGAGTTTTTGAGATGGCATCAGGGATTTTTAATTCTTGAGACGGGCGCTCGGTGGTGCGACACGCTCGTTAAGCGTTACATAGCGCCTCGCCGAGATTCTTGTTTCGGATGGCACGAGCTCATCCGAAGTTCATTTTAGGCACCGTCAGTGGGGTTGTGACCCTAGCATCATGAATAAGTAGTCCAGGGTGGTTGCAGGTGTTGAAGCCTGAGTTGAGGCGGGGGCCCCATGGGCCGTCTTTTAATCTGTGTGCAGCGTACTACGACTTTTTCATCCGACGTCCGTTCGGGGTGAATGAATAGTCATTTTGGCATGTTTTTCCGAGAGCATCGCAATGGTGTAGTTTACCCGACCTTTTTTGAGACCAAGGTGTGGGCCCCATGAGACACCATATGGGAATAAAGTGGTGTTGAACCACTTTTTCGACGGGAGTCTGTTTCCAGCGAGTAAATAGTCTATCTCACGTGTTTTTCCACAAGGATTACAACGGTGTAATTTGTTTGGGAATACAGAGCCTCTTTTGAGATCTCATTAAATGTGGAAACATTATATGGTGTTGGTCAGAGGTTCTTTTGACGCACTCCGAACCAATGCACGATAGCGATGTTAGTGACGCCCAATAATGGTACGGGAAGTGCGGAGTTATCGGACCGGTTCTGGGTTTACCCTACAATGGGGCTGGGTAGTGGGTTAACCACTAGCGTATCAGGGTTTACCCTCCAGTAGGACTGGGCAGTGGGTTACCCGTTAAACTTAAGGTTTACCCTCTAGCGAGGCTGGGAAGTGGGTTTCCCGTTAACCTTAGGGTTTACCCTCCAGCTGGGCTGGGCAGTGGGTTACCCGACAACCTCTTAGGGTTTACCCTCCAGTTGGGTTGGGCAGTGGGTTACCCAGTGACTTCTTTCAGAATCTTCCCTTTCTATGAGGCTAGCCAATGAATTTTCTATGTGATTACCGGAGCAGGACTCTTGGTTGTATGGTTTAGCGATGAGACAACTTTGATGTGCGAGACATTTGGGCATCAATGATGGATATCCTTAGAACTATTGGTGACTTTTCCTGGGTTGAGCTTGGAGATGGAGATCCCCTTACACAGTCATTCAGGTTCCTTGTTGAGCATATATATATATACACCCTACGTTTGTTCCCACTCCTTGGGTTCAGTTACTTTCCATCTAGGAGGGGCGAAGACGTGCAGGGTATGCCACATGATTTCTTTGTCTAGATCCTCTTGGTTAGATGAGTCTACTTCCTTAATTTTATTGGGTTGAGCTACACTCTCTCTATTGTACTCTTACATTGTTCTTTGTTCTGTCTACTGCTCACCGTTTTAGTACCTCCTTTGTTGCTCCCTCGAGCCTCCAGGGCATCCTACTAAGTATCCTTATACTCACCCCTTCTTGGGCTTTGCCTGAACTTGGTGTGACCTTATAGATGACGAACAGGTCGATCGAGACTATGGAGGAGCATAGAGGACAGAATATCTTGGGTTGAATTCAATGGGCGTAGTAGTACTTTCAGGTGTGAGACTCACCAGATGTTTACTCTTGTTTACCTATTGCTGGGTTGTGGCACCTTTCGGGTTGGGCGCGTGTTTTTACCTTTACTTTTCACTTTACTTGTCAGTCCACTTTTCAGCACTTTACTTGTTCTGTTTTTTGAAGTTGATGCAAGACTGTGGTTGGCTTATAGTTGTTTTCCATTTTGTTTTATTTTTTACTCTACACTCCTGCATCGAGTGGGCTGTGTGTGTGTATAGGTATTGAGGCGAAGGCCTCCCCCGAGATCGTTACGCCTTCGGCGCTTGTCGCCAGCCCCTGACCTATGAAGGCATGCCTGGGGTAGTTGCGGCTCATGACCGGTAGGGTTGGGTTATGAAAAAGTGGTATCAGAGGTGGTTTGTTCCTTGGGGAGATGTTCGGATGTCCCTAAAAAGGAATTGTTTGGGATTTAGAGGAATAGTGTCAACATGTCTTGAGAGTGTCTCTTAGGCCAGGGCGTCCAGTGATGGCATGGTCGACCGACATATCCATTCACCAGGACCCTAATAACCCGCTTTTCGACTCAGAACGCTGAGATATTTGTTGTAGGCAACTTTAGAACATGCATCCAATAGGATTAAGCCTTTGACTATCCTTGTTGAGTCATCTCCCCTTTGTGATTACTTTTATATATATTTGATCATCTGATCACGGTAATCCTTGATAATTTTCAGGATGCCCCCACGACAGCAGCCATCCAGGTTATCCTTTCCAGTTCATGATGACGACCTGGCAAGTGATGAGGCGTCAGATCAGGGACCCTCACATGATTCCCTTCCACCCAGTGACTTAGTACTGGCTCCTCCATCTGGAGAGTGGCAGTTAGTACTGACAGCACAGGCCGTGGTTGAGTGCAGGGTAAGTGCGCTCTGAGACTTCCAACGTCAGTGGCCACAGAAGTTCCGCAGGGACCTGGATCCTCAGGCAGCGGAAGACTGCCTGGAATCCGTGGACTGACTTTTTAGGTTGCTACGGACACCAGCAGACCAGATGGTATCCCTAGAGGCCATCCTTTTCCTCGAGATAGTCAGGAGTTGGTGGGGGTTGGTTACGCAGACCCATGCCGAGTCATCACTCATGTGGGATAGCTTCCAGTAGCTATTCCGGGAGGAGTACTCCCCCTCTTGTTTACGCTCCCTTCAGATTCAGGAGCTTCTGGAGCTGAAGCAGGGGAGGATGGCTGTGGTGTAGTTCTTGGCCCAGTTTACTGATCTAACACACTAATCATGGGATATGGTCCGCGATAGTTAGTTTCAGGCGCATAAGTTTGAGCAAGGTCTTCACAGGGAAATTTGTGCTAGTGCAGTACCCCTATGAATCCCCACTTATTCCGGGGTGCTAGAGCAGGTGCTCGTGATAGAGAGATTCTTGGCTGAGGGACGCCAGCTAGCAGGACCTAGCAGTGGATGCTTCAGAATAGAGTCGTCAGTAGCAGGTAGGCGACAGAGAGCAGAACCTCAGCCGAGGAGGCCATTCTGTGAGAAGACTCAGGGGCAGGGTCGTACACTTTAATGGCGCCGTAGAGAACCGGGGAAGTCAGGAGAGATTCAGTTCTATGCCTGTGACGGGTGGGGTCACCTAGCATGGGACTGCCCAACCAGGCGTACCGAGCAGCTGTGGCAGGCAGTGGGCGCACCGCAACAGTAGAGGCAATGCCATGACCAGGGATATCCCAGGCTAGGACATGGTGGTACATAGGGAGGCGGCGCAAGCAGAGTAGTAGGAACTGAAGGTGGGGGGTGATGTTTCAAGTTCCTTCCACCACCACCACCGGGCGGCCCACGCCAGGCTTAGGGAGCTGGTGGTAGGGGCCGCGGGCAGCTTTAGGCTATGGGTGTTCGTGACCCCCCATCACATGAGATGGTCCGAGGTACACTTTGTGTTTACTCTACGCTTACTTCGGTACTAGTAGACACAGGATCCAACCACTCTTTTATATCGCTGCTTTTGGTACAGGAGTTGGAACTCTCAGTAGAGGCTCTGACACCTACTCTTAGCCTCGAGGTTCCTACGAGAAGTGCATTGTTAGTGACCCTTGTTTGCAGATAGTGCGAACTATAATTCGTAGGAGGGAATTTCACATGAGACCTATTGGTCATCACGATGAAACCTTACGACGTCATCCTAGGCATGGATTAGATTTCTATGGTTCCCGCCCAGATCGATTGTCGTCACAGATGAGTCAGAGGCGTGCACTCTAATGGGACAAGGATCACCATTCTAGGTGAACGAGACCTCATGGTAGAGAATACGGGTACTCTAAGTAGGATACCATGACCTTTTTCTCACTAGTTAGCAAGCATGGATCTCAGAGCATCAGACGCTACAAGCACCTTGATCCTTACCATTGTAGAGGAATAAAAGGATGTCTTTCTCGAGGATGTCTCGGGACTACCTCTGAGGAGAGGGATGGAGTTCTACATTGACTTGTAGCCGAGGAATTCCCTGATATCATGTGCAGCTTATCAGTTGGAACCCACCAAGTTTCAGGAGCTATGAATTCAGTTGGACGAACTTTATGAGAAGGGATTCATCAGGCCTAGTGTGTCCCCCTGGGCAGATCCAGTTTTGTTTGAGAAGAAGGCAGATGGGAGCCTATGGCTGGGTGTGGATTATTGTCACCTGAATCAGGCCACGATAAATAACATTTACCCTTTTCCGAGGATTGATGACCTCTTCGATGAGTTGAGAGGTGCGAAGTGGTTCTCCAAGAATGAACTTTGATCCGGCTACCACCAATTGTGGGATCATGAGGCTGACATCCTGAAGTTGGCTTTCCATTGTCATTATGGGCATTATGAGTTTCTGGTGATTCCCTTTTGCGTGATGAATTCCCCCTCCATTTATATATATTTGATGAACTATATCTTCTAGCTGTACTTGGACCGGTTTTTGGTTGTCTTTATTGATGACATACTCATTTACTCTGAGAGGGAGGAGGATCATGTAGAGCATTTGAGGATGGTCCTAGACTTACTCCGGGAGCACCAGCTGTATGGGAAGATCTCGAAGTGTTAGTTCTAGATTGACGAGGTTCACTTTCTAGGATATGTTATTTCAGAATAGGGTTTAGCCATAGATCCCACAATGATAGAGGAAGTGCTTTCTTGGGAGCCACCCAAGAATGCGTTAGAGGTGCATAGCTTCCTTGGTTTGGTAGGGTACTACAGGAGATTTGTGGAATATTTATCCAGGATTTCTGCCCCTTTGACCGCATTGACGTGGAAGGGATAAAAGTTCACCTGGACTGATCAGTGCTAGAAGGCCTTTGAGGAGTTGAGGCAGAGGCTGACTAGTGCTCCAGTGTTGAGGCTACCAGAGGAGGGAATTGAGTTCATGGTATACTATGACGCTTCAGGAGATGGGCTCGTGTGCATGCTGATGCAGCAATGGGCAGTGATTTCATATGGGATGAGGTAGTTGAGGCCCCATGAGAAGAATTATGCGACTTACGACTTGGAGTTGGCAGCGATAGTCTTCGCCTTGAGGATATAGAGGCACTACCTTCTGGGTGAGCATTTTTTGGTGTACTCATACCACTAGAGCCTCAATTACATCTTCACTCATAGGTATCTGAATCTATGGTAGAGGCACTAGATAGAGTTTCTGTAGGACTATGATTTCGAGATAGTCTACACTCCAGGGAAGGACAAAGTAGTAGTAGATTCCCTTAGTAGGATGTCCCAGGATCGTCTAGTGCGGGAAGATTCAGAGCAGTTGGATTCCCTACTACAGACCTTGGTGGATCAGGTGGGTACGGATTTTCTGCAGTCGATGGGGTTGACTCCTTCTCTCCTTGAGCGTGTGAGAGAGTCGCAGCTGGGGGATGTCGACAGTGAGGTACTGCGTGAACAGATATCCATGGGTGATGCATTCTATGGGTATTCTGAAGGAGGGAATCACGAGATCCTATTCCAGGGGCGAGCTGTAGTACCGGTGGAGATGAGGGGGGAGGTGATGCGGGAAATCACACTTCTCCCTTGGCTATACATCCCGGTGTGGGGAAGATGTACAATGACCTTCGACGACAGTTCTAATGGTCTGGCATGAAGAGGAACGTAGCTGAGTTCATTTCTTAGTGTTCTACATGTCAGCAAGTGAAGGTAGAGCATTAGGTTCCAGTAGGGTTGTTGCATCCCCTTGATATCCCAGAGTGGAAGTGGGATGGAATATCTATGGACTTCGTCATGGAGATTCGATGCATAATGAAGGGCCATGATTCTATTTGGGTGATAGTGGACCGACTCACGAAGTCAGCGCACTTCCTTGACATCAGGGAGCAGATCATGGTGGAGAGTCTAGGGCAGTTGCACGTTCGGGATATCGTCCGCCTTCATGGAGTACCCTCAATGATTGTCTCTAACCATGACGTTCGGTTTACATCGCAATCGTGGCGAGGCCTGCATGAGGCATTCGAGACTCAGCTGCAGATGAGTACAACATTTCACCCCCATACTGATAGGCAGATGGAGCACACTATCCAGGTGTGGGAGGATATGCTCAGGGCGTGCATGTTAGACTTTGGCCTAAGCTGGGAGGATCACCTGCCCTTTGTGGAGTTCACATATAACAACAGTTACCATTCTACTATCAGCATGTCACCTTTTGAGGTCCTCTACAAGAGACCCTTTAGGTCACCTTTGTGCTGGACGGAGGTTGGGGAGACCTCCCTCGTGGGCCCAAAGTTGGTGTGGGCAACGACTGAGAAGGTGAAATTCATTCGTGAGCGGATGAGGATGGCTCAGAGAAGACATAATTCCTACAGAGACCATCGTTGTTGGCCTTTGGAGTTCGAGTAGGGGGACCATGTCTTTTTGAGAGTCTCCCCATGGTGTGGAACATGGAGGTTCGGTTGGGGAGGTAAGCTATCTCAAAGTTTCATTGGGCCCTTTGATATCTTGCGTTGGGTTAGTGAGGTTGCCTACCATCTTGGTTTAGCCCCACAGTTGGAGAGGGTTCACGATGTCTTCCACGTGTCATAGATGAGGAAATACATGCACGACCCGACACACATTATCAACTAGGGAGAGATGGACATTGAGTATGGATATACCTTTGCGGAGCACCTAGTGGCGATTGAGGACCAGCAGGAGCGGACTCTTTGTGGATGGACCATTCCTTTGGTTCGTGTGCTATGGCTGCACGAGAGGGTGCATGAGAGCACCTCAGAATGGGAGAGCCAGATGCAGGATCAGTATCCTCAGTTGTTTTTGTAGTTTTTTTTTCAGGGATGAAAAAATGAAATAGGGAATAATGTATGAACTTGGGTGTTGAGCCTGTGAGACTTTGAAATTTTCTTGATGTTATTCCAGAGCATGGCGTTCAGACGGTGTGTGATTCTGAGCCTCGTTGTGGCTGGAATTAAATTTCAAGTGCGTTCAAACTAGGCACGCCAAATAAATAGAATAAATCCTAAAAGGTTTCTCAGATGGGAAAACCAAGGGTACCGTTGAGTCCGGAGCGTTCCGTTTACCCTAGGAGGGGTGTAACTTTCGCGGGCGCGACCCTTCTGTGGAAAACGCCACCATGGGTGTTTTCGTAATTTAGTGGCCTCGGGTGTGAACTTTACAACTTCTGAATTGAGGATCAGATTAAAATTCCAAGACCGCTGTTTCGCTCAGAACGTGGATTTTTCCCTAGGGGCGGCTTAACCCCAACCCCGTCGAGAGTTCGGGTATGGGCATACTGGTGGGTGTTTAAGAATTAATTAATTTTAATTAATTCTTTTCCCTACTTAAACACCTCCACCCCTCCCTTCTTCCCCTAGAACCTCTCCCTTGCGGAAGCACTCCCAACAAAGGAATCCACCATCTTCAAGATCGTCACCCCACCTCTCCAAGGCGGTTGCAGCTCTGGTGGATCGTTTCTGAAGCGACGGGCTACGCTCTGCGAGGTAGGGTCGGGCGTTTTCATTTTCTTAAATTCAACAAATTCTTAGAACTAAAATTATAGTGCTGAAATGATTTTTGTTTTGAGAGAGGAGGCCATAGATGCATCGGGTTTTCTCCAAGATTTCCAATGCTCTTTTCGGATAAAAAAGTTGAGTCCCTGGCCGTTTGGGGTGGCCCTGGGATATTTTCCGGCCAAACCCTTGTTTTTCTGGCGGTTCCAGGGTGTTTCGGTAGCTGTGCGTGGTGGCCCGACGAGTCCAGGCGGCAGCGTGATAGGCTTCCCAGGCGGTGGTGTAGCGGGCTCCCCAAACGGCGGTGCGGCGGGCTCCCCAGGTGGCAGCGGTCGGTGCGGGTGCACGGGTCGGCCGCCTCTGCCGGACGGCGTGCCGCGGGAGACCGGGGTCATCGCGACCTTGGGAGCAACTGAGACCCGCGAAACGCCGGTCTCATGGGGGGAAAGACGGACTGGCTCGTTACAGTCTATGTAAATCTATGCAGCCCATGCGGTGAACCACGAGCCACGGTGGATCGGGCGGCCGAGCCACGGACCGTCGGTCTAAAGGGGGTGGACTGGCCGAACCAGTCCGGCCCACCCCGTCTCCGTCTGTTGGCACTTAAACACCCCTAAATTGCTAACCGAATGTCAGATTTGCATGATGTTTATGGAGACGTGATTCTAGTATAGAGACAGAGGTTTTGATATGGTTTTAGAGATTTTTAATTCCCGATACAGGAGCTCGGTGTCACGACACGCTCGTTAAGTGTTACTTAGCGCATCATTGATATTCTTGTTTTGGATGGAGTGAGCACATCCAGAGTCCGTTTTAGGAACCATCAGTGGCATTGTGATCCTGGCATCATGAAGAAGTAGTGAAGGGTGGTTTTAGGCATTTAATCCAGAGTTGAGGTGTGGGCCCCATGGTCCGTCTTTTAATCTGTGTGCAGCGTGCTGTGACTTTTTCATCTGATGTCCGTTTGGGGCGAATGAATAGTCATTTTGGCATGTTTTTCCAAGAGCATCGCGATAGTGTAGTTCGCCTGACATTTTTTGGGACCGAGGTGTGGGCCCCACGAGACGCCGTATGGGCATAAAGTGGTGTTGAACAACTTTTTCATCAGGATTCCATTTCTAGTGAGTAAATAGTCTATCTCACGTGTTTTTCCGTGAGGATTACAAAAATGTATTATTTTTGGGTGTGCGGAGACTCTTTTGAGATCTCATTAAATGTGGAAACATGAAAGGGCATTGGTCGAAGGTTCCTTTGACTCACTCCGAACCAACGCACGGTAGCGATGTTAGTGACACCCAGTAATGGTACAAGCAGTGCAGAGTTATCAGAACAGTTCCAGGTTTACCCTCCAGTGGGGCTGGGCAGTGGGTTACCCATTAACCTTAGGGTTTACCCTCCAGCAGGGCTAGGAATTGGGTTACCCATTAACCTTAGGGTTTACCCTCCAGATGGGCTGAGCAGTGGGTTACCCGATGACTTCTTTCAGACTCAGCCCTTTCTATGAGGCTAGTCAGTGACTTCTCTCCATGATTACCAGAGTGGAACTCTTGGTTGTATGGTTTAGCGATGAGAAAACTTTGACATGTGGGACATTTGGGAATCATGGATAGACATCCTTAGAACTTTTGTTGACTTTTGCTGGGCTGATCTTGGATATGGGTATCCCCTTACACACTCGTTCAGGTTTCTTGTTGAGCATATATATATATATATACACCCTATGTTTGTTCCCACTCCTTGGTTTCAGTTACTTTCCTTCTAGGAGGGGAGAATATGTGCGGTGTATGCCACATGCTTTCCGTGTCTAGCTCCTCTTGGATGGACAAGTCTAATTCCTTACTTTTATTAGGTTGAGCTGCACTCTCTCTATTGTACTCTAACACTATTCTTTGTTCTGTCTACTACTCACCGTTTTAGTACATCCTTTTTTGTTCCCTCAAGATTTCAAGGCATCCTACTAAGTATCCTTATACTCACCCCTACTTGGGATTTTCCCACACTTGGTGTGCCCTTGCAGAAAACTGACAGGTCGATCGAGACTATGGAGAAGCGTAGAGGAGACTGGAGGTTGGGCTGCGTTCAGTGGTCATAGTAGGACTTTCAGGTGTGAGGCTCACCAGCTGTTTACTTTTGTTTACCTGTTGCCGGGTTGTGGAAACTTTTGGGTTGGGCGTGTGTTTTTCCCTTTACTGTTCAGTTTACTTGTCAGTCTACTTTTTAGCACGTTACTTGTTATATTTTAAGAAGTTGATGCATGACTGTGGTTGGGTTATAGTTGTTTGTCCTTTGGTTTTCTTTTTTACTATGCACTCCTGCATCATGTGGGTTGTGTGTGTGTGTACAGGTACTAAGGTGAAGGCCTCCCCGAGATCATTACGCCTTCGGCATTTGTCGCCAGCTCCTGGCCTATGGAGGTGGGCATGGGGTAGTTGCGGCTCGAGACCGGTAGGGTCGGGTCATGACTTATACTCTCAATAGCCTCTTAAAAACTATATTTTCTCTTGAATAACATTATAAGATATACATAATCCTTTTTTTTTTGTGAAAATGGAACTCAATTCATTTATATGAATATTTATCAAATAATTTAAGGATAACCCTACAAAATTTGGTATTTTTGGTGTTGAAAGAGATATTCTAAAAGGAATATTTTATTCTTTAATGTATTCCTTTGTTTGGTGGTGGGAGATCCCTCCCTCACAATTTAAAAAATATATGGGAGAAGATATTTTATCCTGTTTATTTTTTAATCCTTATCTCCTTTTCAAACATTTTATAGAATCTAATTAATAATAAAAAGATGTATAAAAAACAATCATCTCATTAATTCATAATATATAATTTTTAACAAATAATTTTTTTTGTAATATAATAAATATGAAATAATGTATAAATAATTTATTATAGAATAATATATTCTTTAGACTAATAAATTTTATCTAACTCTATAATGAATAAACCCCTTGATCTTTTATATGAATTCAAGATTTAATAATTGAAAGTTAAATTTTATATAGTTTTAAACTCATATACATATTTAAAACAATTGTTTAATGTGTAGATGGTATCATATAACCTTCAAAATAGAAGAATTTAAATATACGACATTATTAACAGATGTATAATCTCCATATATTTTATTTCACCATATCAAGTATTCAAGAAAATTTGAACTCTAATTTATATTTCTCACATATTGAAAACATTTCCCTTACATAGTATCTTTTTTCTTCGATTTAGACTCTATATGACCACTATTCAAGTCCTTTTGGCCAAAATGTTTACCCTTTTCATTATATATCATTATATAGGTATTTATTATTGGACCTCCCATGTACTACTCATCAATACTAATTATATTGAGGAGATTAGTTAATTATTTTACCCATTCATTTTGTAATTATAAATTAATTATTCAAACCTATCTTCTAGTAATTTTAAAAAAAATATGGCTAGATCAAGCCTGACCAGTGGCCCTAGCCACTCTAATTCAATTACTTACTCAATAATATTACACACATTAGTTTATATATGTGTACACATATTCATTTACACTGATAGAAGGATTTAAAAACATTGTATCCCTAATTTCTAACTTATTCTTCATAGATCCCTTTCATTTTATCTATCCCCCCAAAGCATCTATATTATAAAATTAATTTTTTAGTTTTGGATCCATAAAAATAGGTATAAATTTTGAGATTTTAATATATGATTATGATAAGAATATTTCGCTACTTGAATTGCTTCATTATCTAGTGGTTTATTAAGAATATTTTTCTTCAACTCATTATAAATTTCTTCTTACATAAAAATAAATAAGTATTTTCCCTACCACTATAAGAATGTTCAACCATGAAGATTTTATTTTTCTAGTATTGAACTCAAATTCATGTTCGATTGTGATGATTCAATTTTATTTAAAAAATATATTATTATATGATTATTAGGTTTCAAATTCATTTAATGAGGAATTTTATTAAATTTTGTCCCATTAAAATGATGACCTATTTAATTTATTTCATATCTATTTGTGGGAAAAGTATAATATTTGACTATGTTTTTAGGAAATTTGGAACTTTAAACATCACATAGTTATTTAGGTAGTCCATCATGCTAATCATATCATATATGAATCTTGGATAGTTTATCAAATAACACTTTATCTAATCCTTCATATATATAAAATACACTCCATCGCTTATGTATACTTACTATTAAGGATTCTTAATTACATGTAACCTAATTATTATACGAAATACATGCACTTAATCATATTATAGACAACCATAAATTAAATTATTTACATATGGAAATTGGGGGGAACTCTGCCTTGGCATGACCTACCTAGTTGGATGGTCAGGGTCTTCAAAAAAATTTATTTGGAAGGAATCTAACACTTTGTATTTTAACAAGATTTAAATATCACCATATTATCTCATTTATTACCATCATATAAATTCATTCTTCTAATGCATTTTTTTGAATACATACTAATTTAAAAAATCAATATATTTAAACCATAATAATGTGAAGCTCTTTACAGAACTCATTTATTGTTTTGCTCACCCTAATTAAAAATAAAATATATTTATATATATTTCAAAATTCAATAAAAGCAATTATTATATAAAAACCTTTCATGTAAATTCATTGAATTATATGACATAAAAAATCCGTTCAAGAGTAAGAATTATGGGATAGGTAAGAAACCCCAACTTTTCTTATATAAGGAATAAGCCCCCATGATAGTAAATATTTAAACCCAATGTTTCATGAACAACATTTCATTACAGAATAGAATCTTTAATTCCATTGAAATTCTAGTAGAAAAATGTATAAACTATAATTAACCTTTAAATTAAAGATTATAACCATTGAAAAAGAATAATTAAAGGTAGAATAAATCTTAAATAATTATCATACAATGACTGTAACTACTTATATGCATGTATAATAATTTATAAGTTCTATTTAAACATAGAAAAACTGAATTATACCTCTATTCATTATATAAAAAGTTTTATATCAATGAATATGAAAAAAAGGAAATAAAATAAATAAAAGAAATATCAATAAATTTTATCATGTGATTAAATATTCTAATCATTTCACAATAATGAAATTATAAAAATAATAATTAAACCTGCTTTATAGACAATCCATTTATAAATAAATAATACTATTTCCTATTTATTTTAACTAGAAATCATTCATATTATTAATTTACGTTGAGTTCAAAATATAGAAATACATATTAAAATATAAGGTTATTTAAATATATATATATAATAAAATAAAAAATATAATTTTTTGTAAATAATTTACACAAACTAAACAAAAAATATTTTCAAATAAGGGTTTTTAATAAAAGGCACACATCGATGAAAGTGTTTTGTTTTATTTTAAAATATATTTTCTTTAATATTGTGCACACTATATCCATTTTTCATTATCACCATTATGGGGTGATGAACTGAGTGATAACTATTGGTAGTGTATAAACATGAGTATTTTATCAAGGAAAATACATTTTGGTTTAGTGGCCATTCCATAAATCATAACCCTCTTGGGAATCTTTCTTAGGAAATATATGTCATGGAATTCTTGGCTATGTTATAGTAGTCTCATTAATTAATTTTGTATAAAAATCATAACCATTTTCCACCATGACATTTCAATACCAATAATTTGAGGTTTCATTCTTGTTGTTCCCTAAACTACAATGTACTAGTTCATAGAACATGACATGGTGTTGAAAAAAAAGATACTCTACTAACAGTATAATTATTCGATGGATTTTTTTTCATAAATAATGACGTGGAATTATAATTATTGAATGAATAAAACCATTTTCATATATATTTATGTATTTTTTTTGCATAACTCATGTACCACGAACATTTTTACATGAAATTGAATATAGTTATAAAAGTATCATTTTTTCAGAATTTTCATTCATTTAGGGAATCAATCCAAATTATATAAAATGACATATGATACCACTAATGGGTTTAGGAGGGGACAAAACTCATCAAAATACAATATAAATTTCAACCAAACTGATTAAATCATGATAAATTTCAATTTTAATTAGACTAAATAAATAATGATAAAATGAAATACCTTTTATTTATTGAATAATATTAGTCTAATATTTTCAACATGATATTGATCTTAATAACTTAGAACTATCCAATATACTCTACCCCTCTAGGTTATCCATGAGAAAATAAACTACCACAACTCTTGAGAGTGATCATCTCTTCCTGACAGTTTATTAAAACCATGAATTTAGAGAGAGAGAGAGAGATGGACAATGGGAGAGGGATAATGAGAATTTATTCGTTGAGGAGTATCATAACATATAAATATGTGTCTCTCACACACCTCATCTAATGATTAATAAGTTTATATAGATATCCATAAACCCTCCTCAAAACTAATATTTGTGACCATATTGATGAAATATTTGGAAAATATTCAAAGATTACAACCCCTTATAATGTATATTTCAATTCACATAATGACAAGTTAATACTTAAATAATCACTCATAACTTTTAAACTTATAATATTATCATTAAATAATGAAAAAACCAACTATCATAACCTCATGCTACCATTATCACATACTTTAAATAATTTGTCCTGTAAATTATGCTCTTGATCCTCATAAGGGATATCATGAACCACCTTGAAAAAATTTCATCAATAATGGGTATCACTCAATTCAAATATATTTTTATGTTTCTAAAATATATTGAAACTTCTACCTTATCATAATCATGAGATTCTAGTATATTTTTTTGAGTAATTTCACGATGAAGAGAATTTATATTTCAATAATTTTTTAATCCATCAAACTGTATGAGTTTATTTTATTTAATATAAATAATATTTGTACCCATTAAAACAAGTGTCTTATCCGAATTTGGGCATGGATTATATGAATTATTAATAGAGTAGTTATATATTCCATTAGAGATATTTATTTTAATTGGTTTATTTTTTTTAGTTAAGTTGGATTTTGTATCTTTTTTATAATCACTAAATGTATCAACAAAATAATTAGATAAAATCTATCACTTCATGAGCTTTTGAAATTTTATTTACACATTTTTATATGAGGGTCAAGTTGAAATAATGATATTTATTCTTGAGAAATTTCTTTTTACATCATTCAATTTTCACTTTTTTAATATTATAACAATATATTTATCAATATAAAAATCTACAAAACTTGTTTTAAATATATAAATTATCATTAATTTTAGATCATTTATAATTGAGGGAGATTAAAATATGATATAAATACCTAATAGTCTTTGTGGCCAATTTTTGTTCATTATTGGGATAATATAAAACCATATATAGAAAACAAATTACGAAATTAAAATATTTTTTTCACAAATATAATATAATGAAAAAATGAATATCCATGATAACATGATGGTCTTATTTTAAATAATTTAGTTTAATGATAAATTTTGTGGGAAACAAATAATTGGTTATTTTTTTCCCATGAGTAATAGTTTAGAAATGATTTGTAAAAAAATTATAAAATGATTCAATAAAAGAATTTTTATTGTGAAAAATAGGAATGTGAAATTCAACACTTTTTATAATTTATACTAAATAACTATTTAGAACATATAATAAATATACATGGTAATTATCAAATAAAATATGTTTAATTGAGTAATCTAATTACTTTGGAATTAATATAATTATTTTGGAATGAAATATTACATACACCATGCTATAATATAATGATATGTGCACATTAGAAAATATAATTGATGCCTCAATCAAAAACCATAAGGTATTTAAATCGTTGTTATTGAGTTTTTATTAGACCTCATATATAATCAGAAAATTATTATAAGAATATAGAATATTCAATTCCTATTTTTTATTGTGACAATCATATAGCTTTGTTTTCCCAAAAAATAATGAGCACATGAAAAATATTTTGATGTGAAAACATTTTTATCAGTTTCTTGATTCTCATGAACTATTATAATAATAATTCTCATCATTAGTGATCCAAGATGAACCAAATGATAATATGATATATTGAATGTATCATAGTTCAAAAATTAATGACTTTCTATATTTAATTGTACAATATAGATTGGAAATAATTTTGAAAAGTTTCTCTCAATTCAATTTTTTTTCAATATTAATTCATTTTATAAAAATGAATTTAGTACTTCTACTATTAATTTTTATAATATAATAATTTTTTTTGATAAATATCATTGAATATTAATAAATTCTTTCTAGACAAAAGAGAAAACAAAGTATTAGTTTTTAATATTTTTATATAATCAATCATTTATATATTCAATCCTCAAAATCCTTATATTGCATTTTATCTATTGATTAATGTACTTATATTATCACTACACAATCTCAGGTTGACAAAATATTTATCATATCTATGTATCATATGTATACTTTTTTTTAATAAGACAAATATATTTAATATGGGAATTGATCTTGGTGAAACAATTGATAATTTACACCTCTAATAAAAGTATTGGGAATATAGATAAAGGGTAAATTGAATAAATAAATAAAAATATTAAACAAAAAATATTTATTAAAAAAATACTAAATCATAAAAAATATAATTATTGAGAATATAAATTTTATAAAAATTTCCAATGCGTTTAAGGTTTAAAAAGAAATCAACGATATAAAAAATAATTACATCACCATTATTTTTCATGGATAGATATAATGCGTTTATAAATTTTTATCCCTTTAATAAATTAACTATTAATAAGTGTCAATTAATTATTTTGGTTTACATTTTTTAATTGTTAATTTCCCTTTCATAACACTCAGAAAATATTTATTTTACATTTTTTTAGTTATTTAGATATAATCATTCTTCATTCAACCATTTTTTATTCTCTTTTTAATTACACTTTTAATGTATTACTATGAACACATAGAGAATAATATTTCCATCAATTTTAAAGATGGAAATGATTACTAATACCTGTACTATATACAATAAAATTTGTTTTATTGAATGAAGATCAATTATCTTGTTGGGTTTCATGATTTATCATTACAGGTTAATTATTATTATTAGTAATAAGAAGGGAAAAATAATTTTAAAATATTCTTAATGAAATTTTAATGACATTTTTATTTAATATATATGGATTTGGGAAAACATATAGGAAATCACATTTCTAAAATATTTACACTAATTATTCATTCTATAAATAATTTTAAATTTATAATGATTTAAAATATAAAAAAAATTATTTTTTCAATGAATTAAAATCATGGAATTTTAAATGAATCCATTCATTATTTTCCTTTAGTATGATTTGAATCATCTAATGATCATATTTTTAAATTTTAAAATTTATTATATAAATAGTGAATTTTTCAGTATAAACAATTCATTATTAAGATTTTAATGTAGAAAATGGTGGAGTGATACAATGAATTTTAAAAATTCTTTTGAGAAAGAATTATTATAGACTTCGATAATCTCAACCATGTTATTTGAATCAATATTAATTTTAATATCCAAAAATAAATTATAGATAATTATTTATGGTAATATAGATAGCATGTAAACCAACGTAGGTAGTGTTTATCACATAAGGCAAAATATACCTTTAAAACACAAATCTTTACGTAAGGGTATCATTTTTGGATCACACATTTGAAAATCATAAGTGAAACATTGATTGAGTTTGAGTGTATTATAAACAAATTCTCTGATAATTTATGATTAATGATAAACAATAATAATGATCATGTAAAATATAAAAGCGATACAAAAAAGGGGGATATGATATATATCAAAATGGTCATATTCATTATAATATATTATGTATTTATAGAGTTAGAAAATATAATATTAAGGTTCCAAACTAATCCTTAGTCTCTAAGAAATATCAAATGGATGTGAATATATTATATGGATCATGAATAAAAAGTTTGAAATAATTTAGTAAATGATTCCCAGAGGAGTCACTGCCCAGAAGAATTATGACATCCATTTTTTATTTATTTATAAAAATATAAGGATCATAATTAATTTCACTTCTCAGTGCAATCTCTATGGTGTCTTATTAATCAGATCATTCTAGGAGTCTAAGTCTCACAAGCCAACCTGATGGGACTCAAGCTAAAACTACCCCAATCCTTCCTCCAATAAGACAAGGGATAAAGACCAATGATAAAGTAGGTATATCACATGTATGAGAGGAATTAGTCTAATGTAACAGTATACAAGAACAAATATCCAAACACATAAAATGATGAAATGTAAATTAAATGATTATAATGCATTCATACATCAATAATACCACAATTAGAGTATGAGATAATGTAATGTATAAAATGGGACAAGTACAAGCCCACCCAATCTAGGAATATAATGTATGACCTACTCAGAGGGGGGGACTTCTTTCCAACATAAAATTAGTATAAAACTTGGTCTATATGTCCCAAACTAATCTCCACCAAATCATAGTCCTCCATGGAATCTGTAAAAATGTCCTTCGTTATTAAAGACATGGAATGTGCATGCTGATCCTGTCTAGGGGTGAGTATAATAACACCCATTAGGAGATCCTGAAATCACCATGCACAAATCATGAAAAGTAGTCATCTTATAAAACATAGGTATGAAAAAAAATATATGATACATGATTATGACCAAGGATATCCAAAATATAAACATAAATAATACTGAGTTTCAAAAGGTCTCAAATACTGTTCCTACAAATACATTGTGAGGTTCTAAGGTAACGATCAACCATGATATCTCACTCCTTGTGTAACGAACCAAGGTTTTTAATTGGAAATTACTTTATTATAAATATTTCATATAATCACATAAAATCACCACATAATGAACTACTAAGTTCCATGTGACCTTTAAACATAGGTTTTTCACTTCTGTGATTTAGTTTCGAAAATCTAGCATACACGGTTGCGATCAGAAAGTTATTTAGAGTCCAATTTGATCAACTTAATTTTTTAGTGAATTGTAATATACCCTTATTAAAAGTAATTTTACCCTTATTAATATTAACCTTACCTCTGATAGTATATAAATAAGATTCAAGTGGAAGTATGATATACCTATATATGGGAATTAGAAAATAAGTGTTCTAAAATCTATATTTTTTAAGTAAAATATGATTTTAATTAAATTTTAAATTAATCATATTTAGAAAATTATTTTTGAGAAATGAATTTAATTTTTGGATTCTACATGTTAAAAAATGGTTAGGGTTATTTTTTTGGATTTTTCTAAAATACTTGTATTTTTGATGAATAGTAAAATACATTAATTTACCGTGTAAATACATTATAATTTAATTCCACTATTTATGACATCATAAGTGATGTAAGCACCAAAATCTCAAACTCACATGCATTTATTAATATTATAGGTCATTAAATACTCATTATTTCTTGTCTTGTGGAGAAATAATAAATTAATGATTATAATATTATAAAAACCCTCATCCCCTCTACTATAAATACCACCCATCCTTACCTTTTCTCTTCAATCCTCTCAAGCCTTGTTCCTGGTCGATATTCTTCCCAAATCTCTCCTAAACATCCTACCCCACTTCCAAAATCCTTTACCATATTCAAAAGATCAAATCTTCTCCCCTTAAGAGGCACTCAAATGATGTAAACTCAAGAGGTAAATCCTCTTTCCAATTCATTTATTTCTTTTAAGTTCTTTTCTTTTCTTGGTTATTTTCTCACATCCCTTATCCCAAATGGTATGATAACTCCTATAACATACATGTACTAGAATTATATTATTTCAATTAGATAATTCATTATATTCTCCCCTTTCCCCATCTTTTATTTGAAAGAACTGAAAACACAGTTTGAGATGTGTTAATTTAGAACAATCAAGGATGACAGGTTATCCATTTCCATTACCATCTTCAATTCTGGTCATGAAACCATTTTTATGGTTGAAAAATAACATAATATATGTTTTATTCCTCATAAATTGTTTTGGAATGATGTTTTACACATGGTTTTGGTTTATAAAACAAAATGTGTTTTATGTGGTCAAAAACCACCAATTAACCCAAAATGATGTCACTAAAGTTTTATAAAATGATTCAAATTCACCTCACGTAACCAAATTAAGTTTTAAAACATGTAACATTATGTATTTTCAATAATAAAATATAACTTCAATTCTGGACAACCACTTTCAACATAAAGTTTTATCCGAACATGGATATAAGTGAACCGATCATTAAAACCAAGAAAGCCAATAGACCCAAACAATGAAATTGAACCTCATAACCAAAAAATGGTTATAAATGAACTTAAAATGGTTATAATAAATATATTAAATGTTAAATATGTTCTATAATTATTAATTAATGAACCTAATTTTATTTTTCAGGTCATTAAGTTCAATAAAAATCACCATCATACTTAAGGTAAGGGATCCTCTCTATTTCACTTTTATTCAAGATTGTCCTCTATGTTATGACCTTTTATGAGTTATTACCAGTGATAGGGTATGATTAAACACCTCTAATATACTATCCTCATGAGGTGTAAAAGATGAGAAATACCTTCCTCTCTAATGAAGACCTCTTAAGTACCCTTGATACCATGCTGATAATCCGTAAGGAATTCTACCTGAACTGCCTTTATTCCTTCGGGTTGCTCTATCTTTATTTTTACCCAAATGAAGTTGTCTTTTATTTTTATTTAAAACTTCTAAATTATGTTTATATTCTACAAATCCATGTTTTAGGATCCATCCCTAATTCTCTTTTGGGGATATACATTCTTTTATTTGAATCCCTCCTTGATACTTCCCAATAAGCAAACTCATTTTAAGGGATCTTTAAATTTTTTTACCCCATTTAAAGTGCACTATATCCTCTGTTTTAAGCCGCTATTTAATTTATAAAATCAGTATATTTATTATTAAAACCTTCTTTGTTCACTTCTGGTTCAATATAAAATATTGTTCTCTTTTCTATTTTGAAATCTCTATTGTATTTTCCTTAAAACCATACAAAAATGTTTTAATACTAAAATTTCTCAGATACATTTCATACATGTTTTCACTAATGATTGACATCACTTACCATGATATATGCCTATTTTACCTTACTAAATACCATGTATGTTGTAATCTCTTTATTCATGGACACTTTCATGATATGCCCATTGGTTATGCTTTATGTCATGATTGTGGTACCCGATCCTTTCCATGGGTAACCCTTATGTTTATGTAAGATTGATTTTGTATGATTATTTATGTGGAAAAAATATTCATGAAATGTAATATGAGTGTTCCCAGAAGGGCTCCAATGCATTGGGTAAAGTTAAGTCTCATAAGATGTTATGTGCAACGGTCTTAGTGGTTAGACTTGGCTTGTGCTACAATGTGTAACAGTCTTGGAGGTTAGCCTTAGCTTGGACTGCTATAGGAAACAGGCATGGAAGTTAGCCTTGACTCATACTAAAGCCATGTTTTATGTTTCTTCCACATTTCTATGATTCCATGTTTAAATCATTCCTTGTTTATATGTTATGATTCCATATGTTACATGCCTTTCTATATCATCCTGTCATGCCTTCTATCCCATGTGCTAATGCTTTGTTCTTATGGTTATTACCTTAATAAGATTTTAGATCATCCCTTTGTTCAAGTTATCCCTAGGTTATCCGATGATGATGTTTGAGCAAAATGGAAGATAGGATCTCATTATGGAGTTTAAAAATAAAAATTTGTTTTTATAATGACATATTATGTACATAGTCTTCCAAGACACTATAATTTACAATCCTTGGATTGCACTCTGATGTATAATCAATGCTTAAAATCATGTAATGTTATATGTAAAAGTAAAGGGTCTATATATTTGGTATAATAGGATCATCTCGTTATTTTTGGAGATTAGGAATAGAGCACTTTAGTAAGAACCTTAAGGATGAGACAAATTATAAGAAAACATACCTAAATTTTGGTAAGTATAGACTAAGTGGTTTATCAAGAAAATAAATATCTACCAGGATACAAATAGGTAGAGGTGGATCTGGCATAGATGTTCCTTGGAGTGAAAAATCTGACAAGGCGTTTCGGGCATGACTCGGGGTATCCTGGTACACAATAACGGGCCTTGCTACACTATTGGTTTGACACTCTTGGGGGATATGCTTGGGTAAATTCATGAGCTTAGTAAAAACCATTATTAAGGGAATAAAAAAAATCCCATAAGAATATAAGTTAAGAAATAGATCAAGGATAACCTAGATTTAATCCTTAAGAACCGGAAGTTTGGATATACTTATTCTCTACAGGTTTATCCTTTTATGTTCAAAAGTTTCCTTTTTATGTCAATAACTATGTATCCAAGCCCTCTAATTATATTTTCTTTTTCTTAGTTAATGGAAGGAAATAGAATAACATGCTCCAACAATCAATGTGATAGGAAATTTGAAGAATTACCTAATGAAATGCCTGATATTATGGGAACAGGTGATTAATACTTCATGAAAGTACTTGCTCAGCTAGATCAAGTTATGAATAATAACATGAATGATGTGGAATTCCCTCCTCCTCCAAGGAAAGATCAAGTTTCTGTAGAATCCTTCATGTAGAAAAGGCCTCCAATGTTTAGAGGATCTTTTGATCCCCTCCTCGTGGAATTGTGGATTAAATATATTGAAAATATATTCTCCATCTTCTAGTGCTTGGAAGAAGAGAAAGGTGTATTGGAGGTCTATCATTTTGATGAGGAAGGAGAAGTAAGAGTTGGATCACGATTATGTGTACCATATGATCCAGAGATAAAGAAGGAGCTTTTGAATGATGCACATAGCTTAACCTTATCTATCCACCCAGGGATCACAAAGATGTATTGAGATCTCCGAGAAAACTTTTGGTGGGACAATATGAAAAGGGAGATTGCTAAATATACATCAAAATGCCTGGTATGACAGTAAGTTAAGGTTGAGAGGAAAAACTCTAAGCGGATGATGCAACCACTACCCATACCAACATAGAAGTGGGATAACATCACCATGGACTTTATCACTGGACTTACATGGACTTTTAGAGGAAATAATTATATATGGGTTATTGTGGATCATCTTAAAAAGATATCTCACTTTATCGTGATTCGAGAGGACTTCTCATTGGATCAACATGCATAGATATAGATCAAAGAAGTGGTAAGGCTGCATGGGGTACCACTATCTATAGTATCCGATCAAGATCTGAGATTCACCTCTAAGTTCTGGAAAAGTCTCTAACAAGATCTAAGCACTGAACTAAACTTCAGTATGGCCTATCATCCTCAAACCGATGGCCAATCTGAGCGAACTATTTAAAAAATGGGAGATATTTTTAGAGAACGTTATATGGACTTCAAATGAGGTTGGGACCAACATATTACACTAGTTGAATTCTAATACAACAATAGTTTCCACTCTTGAATCCAAATGGCACTATATGAAGCCCTAAATGGGAAAAAGTGAAAAACACTGTCGTGCTGGGATGTATTCTGTGAGTGTAAGATGCTAGGACCTATAATGGTCAGACAATTAGTGGAGAAGGCGAAAACCATTCAACAACATATCATGGCAGCCCAAAGTTGATAGAAGAGTTATGTAGACAATCATCAATGATACCTTGAGTTCAAACTTGGAGAAACAGTATTTTTATGTGTATCTCTTTGGAATAAGGTCATGAGGTTTGGGAAGAAAGGGAAGCTATGTCCCAGGTACATCGACCCCTTTGGGATTATTGATCGAATCAGGGTTGTTTCCTATTGACTAGAACTTCCACCTACCATGTCCAAAGTACACAATGTCTTTCATGTATCCGAATTATAGAAATACATACCAGATTGTTCACATGTACTCTCTTCAGAGGTGGTAAAGTTGGAGGTTGATCTTTCTTACAAGGAGCAGCCAGTGAAGATCTTGGATCGTAGAGATAGAGTTCTACGTAATGAGAAATCTCACCTAGTCAAGGTACTGTGGTTAAACCACAAGTACAAAGAGGAAACATGAGAACATGAGGAGGAAATGAAAGAAAAGTACCCGCACCTATTTATGGATTAGAATTTAAAACGAAAATTTGAGGGAGAAATTTCAATAGGGGGAATAATGTAACGACCAAATGCTTTTAAATGGAAATTAATTTCCTATAAATATGTCATATAATCACATTAAATCACAAAATAATGAACTAATAAGTTCTAATTGACCTTTAAACTTAAGTTTGTCACTTTTGTGATTTGAATTTCGAAAATATGACATACACTATTGCGATCAGTAAGTTATTTGGAGTCTAATTTGACCAACTTAATTATTTTGTGAATAGTAATATACCCTTATGAATAGTAATGTTACCCATATGAATAATAACAAACCCTAATGAATATTAACCATACCTATGATAGTATATAAATAATATTCAAGTGGAAGTACAATATACCTATATCTGGGAATAACAAAATAAATGTTTTAAAATATATATTTTTTAAGTAAATTATGATTTTAATTAAATATTAAATTAATCATATTTAGAAAATTATATTTGAAAAATGGATTTATTTTTGGATTATACACATTGAAATATGGTTAGGGTGAATTTTTGGGATTTTTCTGAAATACTTGAATTTTTGATGAATAGGAGAATACATTAATTTACCGTATAAATACATTATAAATTAAATCCACTATTCCGGAAATCATAAGTGATTTAAAAACAAAAATATATAACTAACATGAATTTATTACTATTCTAGGTAATGGAATACTCAGTATTTCTTATCTTGTGAAGAAATAATAAATTAATGATTATGATATTATAAAAACCCTCCTCCCCTACACTATTAATACCACCCATCCTTACCTCTTTTCTTCACTCCTCTCAAGCCTTGTTCCATGACAATATTCTACCCAAGTATCTCTTAAATCTCCTCCCCCACATCCAAAATCCCTTATCCTCTTCAAAATTCCAAATCCTCTCCCCTTAAGAGGCTCTCAAAGGAGGTAAACTCAAGAGGTAAATTCCTCTTTCCAATTCTTTTATTTCTTTTAAGTATTTTCTTTTCTTGTCTCTTTCTTCACCTACCGTCACCCAAATGGTATGATAAGTCCAGTGACATAAATTTACTAGAATTATATTATTATAATGGGATAATTCATTATCTTCTATCCTTTTCGGATATTTTATTTGGAAGAAATGAAAACACCGTTTGAGATGTGTTAATTTAGCACAATCAAGGACGATAGGTTATCAATTTCCATTATCATATTAAATTTTAGTAATGAAACCTTTTTAATGGTTTAAAAAGACCATTATATATGTCTTATTTATCATATATGGTTCTATAATACTTTTTTACACATGTTTTTGGTTAATAAAACAAAATGTGTTCTATGTGGTCAAAAACCGCCAATTAACCCAAAAGGATGTCACTAAAGTTTTATAAAATGGTTCAACTTCACTTCAAGTAACAAAATTAAGTTTTAAACCATGTAAATTTCTGGTTGTTCAATAATAAAATATAACATCAATTCTGGACAATAACTTTCATCATACATGTTTATCTGAACATAGATATAAGGGAACTGATCATTAAAACCAAGCATGAAAACATACCTGAAAAATGAAATTGAACCTCATAACCAATCAAAATGGTTATAAATGAACTTAAAAAGGATATAATAAATATTTTATGTATATAATAGGTTCTTTAATTATTAATTAATGACCCTAATTTTATTTTTTTGGTCATTATGTTCAAGAAAATATCACCATCAGACTTAAGGTAAGGGATCCTCTCTATTTCACTTTTATTCAAGATTTTCATCTACATTATGCCATTTTATGGGCAATTCATAGTGATGGGGTATGATTAGACACCTCCCATATACTTTCCTAATGAGTTATAAAAGATTTTTAATCCCTACCTCTCCCATGAATCCCTCTTAAGTACACCCGAAACCATGCCAATAATCCGTAAGGAATTCTACCTGAAGCACATTTGTTCCTTTGAGTTTATCTATCTTTCTTTTTACCCTAATGAAGTTGAATTTTATTTTTATATAAAACTTATAAATATGGTTTATATTCTACAAATTCATGTTTTAGGATCCATCCCTCATTTTCTTTCAGGGATATACCTACTTTTAAGTGAATCCCTCCTTGATACTTCTCAATAAGAAATTTCGTTTTAAGGGAACTTCCCAAAATTTTACCCCATTTCAAGTGCACTTTATCCTTTGTTTTAAGCCACCGTTGAATTTATAAAATCCATATTTTTATTATTAAAACCTTCTTGGTTCACTTCTGGTTTTATACAAAATATTTTTCCCTTTTCTATTTTAAAATCTATATTTTATTTTCCTTAAAACCGCTCAAAAATGTTTTAATGCTAAAATTTCTCATATACATTTATTAATTTTTTTCACTACATTTTGATATAAATTACCATTATATATGCATATTTTACCTTATGAACTTCCTTGTATGTTCTAATTCCTTTATTTATGGACTCTTTCATGATACACCCATTGGCTATGCTTTAAGTCATGATTGTGGTACCTGATTCTTTCCATGGGTAACCCTTATGTTCATGTAAGATTGATTAAGTATGATTATTTATGTGGAAAAAATATTCATGAAATGTAAGATTGGTGCACCCAGATAGTGTTCCAATGAATTGGGTAATGTTGAGTCTCATGATACGTTATGTACGATGGTCTTGGAGGTTAGCCTTGGCTTGTGCTACTATGTGCAACAGTCTTGGTGGTGAGCCATGACTTGTGATACCAAGAGAAACAGTCTTGGAGGTTAGCCTTGAATCATACTAAAGTCATGTTTTATGTTTTTTCCACATGTATATGATTATATGTTTAAATTATTCCTTGTTTATATGTTACGATTCCATATGTTACATGCCTTTTTTATAGCATCATATCATGCATTATATCCTATGTGATAATACTTTGTTCTTATGGTTAATCCCTTACTAGGATTTTAGCTCATCCATTTTTTCATGTTATCCCTAGGTTATCCTATGCAGATGTATGAGCACAATGGAAGATAGGTGCTCATTATGGAGTTTAAATAAAAATTTATTTTTATAATTTTTGATTATGTTCCTAGTATTCCAAGACACTAGGATTTACAATTCTTGTCATGTACTATAATGAATAATTATACTTAAAATAAAGTAATGTTATATGTAAAAGGATAGGGTTTATATAGTTTGTATTAGAGTATGGTCTGGTTATTTTGGGATATTAGGAATAAATCACTTTATTAAGAACCTTAAGGATGATATGAAGTATTAAAAAATATCCCTAAATTTTGGTATGTATTGAGTAAGTGGTTTATCAAGAAAATACATCTCTGTCTGGAAAAAAATAGGTAGAGGCATCTCAGGAACTGATGTACCTAGGAGTAAAAACACTGACAAGGAGTTTTGGGCGTGATCTGAGGTATCCTAGTACACGACAATAGGCCTTGTTTCAATCTTGGTTTGACACTCCTAGAGGATATTATTTGTTAAATTCACGAGCTTATTACAAACCATTATTAAAGGAATAAAAAAAATCTCATAAGAATATAATTTAATAAATAGATGAAGGATAACCTAGATTTAAACCTAAGGAACCCCAAGTTAGGATATACTTATCCTCTACAATTTTATCCTTTTATGTTCAAAAGTTTCATTTTTATCTTCAATAACTATGTATTGAATCCCTCTAATTGTATGTTCTTTATCTTAGTTAATGCAGGGAAATAGAAGAACACATTCCAACAATAAATGTGATGGGTAATGTGATGAATTCCCTAATAAAATGCCTAATATTATGGGAAAGGGTGCTCAAAACCTTATGACAGTACTGGATCAGTTGGATCAAGATATGAATAATAAATTGAATCATTTGGAAAACCCTCCTCATCCAAGGAAATAGTAAGTTTCTATATAATACTTCATGTAGAAAAGGACTACCATGATTAGCAGATCTTCTGATCCCCTCCTCATAGAACAATGGATTAACTCCATTGAAAAGAAATTCTCCATCCTCCAGTGCTCAGAAGAAGATAAAGTTGTACTGAAGGTTTATCATTTTGACGAGGAAGGAGTTGTAAGGATTGGATCATGATTATGTGTTCTATCTGATCCAGAGATAATGAAGGAGCTTTTTAATGATGAACATAGCTCAACCTTCTCTATCCACCAAGGGAGCACCAAAATATATCGAGATATCTGAGAAAACTTTTGGTGGGACAAAAAGGAGATTGCTAAATATACATCAAAGTGCCTGGTATGTCAGCAAGTGAAGGCTGAGAGGAAAAAGTCTAAGGGCATAATGAAACCACTGGACATACCTACCTGGAAGTGGGAGAACATCACCATGGACTTTTTCACTATACTTCCTAGGACATCCAGAGGAAACAATTCTATATGGGTTATTGTGTATTGTCTTAAAAAGACATATCACTTTATCATGATCTGAGATAACTTCTAATTGGATAAACATGAATATATTTATTTCAAATAAATGGCAAGGCAACATGGATTACCAATATCTATAGTATCCGATCGAGATGTGAGATTCAACTCAAAGTTCTGGAAAAGTCTTCAACATTCTCTAAGAACTGAACTAAAATTTAGTACAGCCTATCATCCTCAAACTGATGGCCAATCTGAGCAAACTATCCAGACATTGAAGACATGTTGAGAGCATGTTCTATGGACTTCAAAGGTGGATAAGACCATTATCTTTCACTGGTTGAATTCTCTAATAACAATAGTTTCCACTCGATCATCCAAATGGTACCATATGAATCCCTATATGGGAAAAGGTGCAGAACACTAGCGTATTAGGATAAAGTTAGTGAGAGTAAGCTTATACGACCTGAAATGGTCAAAGAAATAGTGGAGAAGGTGAAAACCATTTAGTAGCATATCAGGACAGTCCAAAGTCGATATAGGAGTTATGCAGGCAATTGTTAACGAGACCTTGAGTTCAAAGTTGGAGACATGGTATTTCTCTACATATCTCTATAGAAGAAGTTCATGAGTTTTGGGAATAAAGGGAAGCTAAGTCACAGGTACATGGGCCCCTTTGAGATTCCTGATCGAATCGAGGTTGTTTCCTGTCAACTAGCACTTCCACCTACAATGTCCAAAGTACATGATTTCTTTCATGTATCCCTCTTAAGGAAGTACATACCAGATCCTTCACTTGTACTTTCTTCATAGGTGGTACAGTTGGAGGATGAAATTTCATATGAGGACCAGCCAGTGAAGATCTTGGATCATAGAGATAAATTTCTACGTAATAAGACTACCCACCTAGTCAAATTAGAGTGGTGGAACCACAAGTAAGAAGGGGCAACTTGGGAACTAGAGGAGGTAATGAAGGAAGAGTACCTGCACTTGTTTATGACATAGAAGGTAAAAAGAAATTTTGAGGGTGAAATTTCTAAAGGGGGGAAGAATATAACAACCCAATGTATTTTCATGGAAATTAATTTCTTATAAATATGTCATATAATCACATGAAATCACAACATAATGAACTAATAAGTTCTATGAGACCTTTAAACTTAATTTTTTCACTTCTGTGATTTGAGTTTCAGAAATCTGACATACACGGTTGCAATCATTAAGTTATTTGGAGTCTAATGTAAAAAACCTATTTTTTTGGTGAATAGTAACATACCCTTATGAATAGTAATGTTACCCTTATGAATAGTGACATACCCTAATGAATAGTAACCTTACCTAAGATAGTATATACATAATATTGAATTGGAAGTACAATATAACTATATCTTGGAATTAGAAAATAAATGTTTCAAAATCGGTATTTTTCAAGTGAATTATGATTTTAATTAAATATTAAATTAATCATATTTAGAAAACTATTTTTGAAAATGATTTTCATTTTTAGATTCTACATGTCGAAAAATGGTTCGGGTGAGATTTTGGGATTTTTCTCAAATACTTGAATTTTTGATGAATAGTAAAATGCATTAATTTACCGTATAAATACATTATAATTTAAATCCACTATTCCTAACACATAAGTGATGTAAAAACCCAAATCTCAAATCACATGCATTAATTACTATTCTAGGTCATGTAATACTCACCATTTCTTATCTTATGAAGAAATAACAAATTAATTATTATAATATTATAAAAACCCTCCTCCCCTCCACTATAAATACCACCCATACTTGACTCTTCTCTTCACTCCTCTCAAGCCATTTTCCATGAAAATATTCTACCAAAAGCTCTCCTCAAGATCATACTCCATGTTCAAAAGCCCTTATCCTCTTCAAAAGACCAAAATCTTCTCCCCTTAAAAGGATTTCAATGGAGGTAAACTCAAAAGGTAAATTCCTCTTCCAATTCTTTTATTTCTTTTAAGTTCTTTTCATTCCTTGTTTCTTTCCTCAACTCCCTTCACCCAAATGGTATGATAACTATAGTAACATACATGTAATATAATTATATTATTCTAATTGTATAATTCATTATCTTAACTCCTTTCTCCATTTTTTATTTGAACGAAATGAAAACACCGTTTGAGATGTGTTAATTTAGCACAATTATGGACGACGAGTTATCAATTTCCATTACCGTCTTCAATTATGGTCACGAAAAAATTTTCATTGTTTAAACAAAACATCATATATGTTTTTTCATCATATATTGTTCTAGAATTGTTTTTACACATTTTTGGGTTTTATAAAACAAATTGTGTTCTATGTGGTCAAAAAACGCCAACTAACCCAAAAGGATGTCACTAAAGTTTTATAAAATAATTCAACTTAAATTCAAGTGACCAAATTAAGTTTTCAACCATGTAACATTATGGATGTTAAATAATAAAATATAACTTCAATTCTGGATAACCACTTTCATCATACAGGTTTATCCAAACATGGATATAAGTGAAATGATCACTAAAACCAAGGAAGCAAACAGACCCGAACAAAGAAATTGAACCTCATAACCAATAAAAATGGTTATAAATGAACTTAAAAAGGTTATAATAAATATTTTTCATATATAATAGGTTTTGGAATTATTAATTAATTAACATATTTTTATTTTTCAGGTCATTAAGGTCAAGAAAAGATCACCATCAGACTTAAGGTAAGGGATCCTCTCTATTTCACTTTTATTCAAGATTGTCCTATACGTTATGCCCTTTTATATGTAATTCATAGTGATGGGGTATGATTACAAACCTCCCCTATAATATAATAATGAGTTATAAAAGATGATAAATCCCTTCCTCTCTCATGGAGCCCTCTTAAGTACACCTAATACCACGCTGATAATCCTTAAGGAATTATACCCAAACCGCCTTTATTCCTTCAGGTTGCTCTATCTTTCATTTTAACCAAATGAAGTTGTATTTTATTTTTTATTTAAAACTTATACATTCTGATTATATTCTCAAAATTCATGTTTTAGGATCCATCCCTCATTATATTTTGGGCATATAAAAACTTTTAAGTGAATCCCTCCTCGATACTTCCCAATAAGCAAACTCGTTTTATTGGAGCTTCCCAAATTTTTACCCCATTTCAAGTGAACTCTATCCCTTGTTTTAAGTCACCATTTAATTTTTAAAATTATTATTTTTATTATGAAAATATTTTTGGTTCAATTTTGTTTTTATATAAAATATTTTTCCCTTTTCTATTTAAAAATCTCTATTGTATTTTCCTTAAAACCGCACAAAAATGTTTTAATGCTAAAAATTTTCAAATACATTTCTTACATATTTTTCACTACTATTTGACATCACCTACCATGATATATGCCTATTTTACCTTATGAAATTCCATGTATGTTCTTATTCCTTTCTCCGTGGACACCTTCATGATACACCCATTGGTTATGATTTATGTCATGATTGTGGTACCAGATTCTTTCCATGGTAAACATTTATATTTATGTATGATTATTTATGTTGAAAAAATATTCATGAAATGTAATATGGGTGCACCTAGATAAATCTCTAATGCAGTGGGTAAAGTTGAGTATCATGAGATGTTATGTGCGACGGTCTTTGCGGTTATCCTTGGCTTGTACTACTATATACAACTGTCTTAGCTGTTAGTCTTGGATTGTGATACTATGAGAAATGGTCTTGGCGGTTAGACCTAACTAGTACTAAAGTCATGTTTTTTTCTACCACATTTCTATGATTCTATGTTTAAATGATTCATTGTTTATATGTTATAATTCTATATGTTACACACATTTTTATATCATCATGTCATGCCTTCTATCCCATGTTCTAATGCTTTGCTCTTATGGTTATCCCATTCCTATTCTTTTAGATCATCCCTTTGTTCATGTTATCCCTAGGTTATCCTATGCATGTGTTTGAGTAAAATGGAAGATAAAAGCTCATTATGGAGTTTAAATAAAAATACGTTTTTATAATTTTTGATTATTTACCTAGTCTTACAATACACTAGAATTTAAAATCCTTGGATTGTAATCTGATGTATAATTATGCTTAAAATCATGTAATGTTATATGTAAAAGGCTAGGGTTTCTATAGTTAATATTAGAGGATGGTCTAGTTATTTTTGGAGATTAGGAATACATCAATTTTTTAAGAACCTTAAGGATGAGATGAAGTATAATAAAACATCCCTAAATTTTGGTAAGTTTAGAGTAAGTGGTTTATCAAGAAAATACATCCCTGTCTGGATACAAATAGGTTGAGGCAGCTTAGGCATAGATATACCTTGGAGTGAAAACACTGAAAAGGAGTTTCGAGCTTAACTCGGGGTATCCTGGTACACAACAATGGGCCTTGCTACACTCTTGGTTTGACACTCCCAAGGGATATGCTTTAGTAAATTAACAATATTAGTACAAAACAATATTAAAGGAATAAAAAAATACTATAAGAATAGAAGTTAATAAGTAGATGAAGGATAACATAGATTTAAACCTAATGAACCACAAGTTAGGATATACTTCTCCTCTACTAGTTTATCCTTTTATGTTAAAAAGTTTCCTTTTTCATGTTCAATAACTAAGTATTCAAGCCCAATAATTGTATGTTATTTTTCTTAGTTAATGGAAGGAAATATAATAACACGTTCCAATATTAAATGTGATAGGAAATGTGAAGAATTCCCTAATGAAATGCCTGATATGCTGTGAATAGGTGATCACAAGTTCATGATAATACTTGCTCAGCTGGCTCAAGTTATTAATAATAACATGAATCATGTGGAGCGCCCTCCTCCTCTAAGGAAACAGCAAGTTTCCATAGAATCATTCATGTGGAAAAGGCCTCCCATGTTTATAGGATCTTCTGATCCCATACTCACAGAATTTTGGATTAACACCATTGAAAAGATATTCTCCATCTCCAAGTGATCGGAAGCAAAGAAAGTTGTAAAGGGGGTCTATAATTTTGATGAGGAAGGAGTTGTAATGTTTGGAACATGATTATGTGTACAATCCGATCCAGAGATAAAGAAGGAGCTTTTGAATAATGCACATAGCTCATCCTTCTCTATCCACCCAATAAGCACAATTACATATTGAGATCTCCGAGAAAAATTTTGGTGGGACAATATCAAATGGGAGATTGATAAATATACACCAATGTGCCTGGTATGTCAGTAAGTGAAGGAAGAGAGGAAAACTTCTAAGGGGATGATGAAACCACTATCCATACCAACATGGAAGTGGGAGAACATCACCATGTAATTTTCCACCGGACTTACAAGGACATCCAGAGGAATCAATTCTACATGGGTTATTTTGGATCATCTTACAAAGACATCTCACATTATTGTGATTCAAGTGGAATTCTCATTGGATCAACATGAATTGAAATATATAAAAGAAGTGGTAAGGATGCATGGAATACCACTATCTATAGTAGCCAATCGAGATCCGAGATTCACCTCAAAGTTCTAGAAAAGTCTCCAACATGCTCTAAGAACTGAACAAAACTTCTGTACGACCTATTATCCTCAAACTGATGGCTAATATAAGCAAACTATTTAGAAACTGGGATATATTTTGAGATCATGTTATATGGACTTCAAATAAGGATGGGACCAACATATTATACTAGTTGAATTATACTAAAACAAAAATTTCCATTCGAGCATCGAAATGGAACCATATGAATCCCTCTATGGGAAAAGGTGCAGAACACTGACGGGTTGGGATGAAGTTGGTGAGAGTAAGTTGCTAGGACCTGAAATGGTCGAAGAAATGGTAGAGAAGTTGAAAACCATTCAACAACATATCAAGGTATCCTAGAGTCAACAAAATAGTTATGCACACAATCGTTGATGAGGCCTTAAGTTTAAAGTTGGATACATGGTATTTCTCTATGTATCTCTGTGGAAGAAGGACATGAGGTTTGGGAAGAAAGGGATGCTATGTCCTAGGTACATCAGCCCCTTTGAGACTTCTTATCGAATCAGAGTTGTTGCCTATCGACTATCACTTCCACATACCATGTCCAAAGTACATGATGTATTTCATGTATCCCTCTTAAGGAAGTACATACGAGATCCTTCATATGTACTCTCTTTAGAGATGATACAATTGGAGGATGATATTTCTTACGAGGATCAGTCACTGAAGATATTGGATAGTATATATAAAGTTTTTCATAACAAGACTACCCACCTATTCAATTTACTATGGCTGAACCACAAGTATGAAGTGGAAACATGGGAACTGGAGGTGGAAATGAAGGAAAAGTTCCCAAACCTGTTTACGGATTAGAATGTAAAATAAAATTTCGATGGAGAAATTTCAAAAGTGGGGAAGAACGTAACGACCCAAAGTTTTTCAATGGAAACTAAATTCTTATAAATATGTTATATAATCACATGACATCACAACATAATGAACTACTAATTGATATGAGGCATTTAAACTTAAGTTTGTCAGTTCTTTGATTTGAGTTTTTGAAATCTGACATACACGATTGCGATCAGTAAGTTATTTGGAGTCCAATTTCACCAACTTAATTTTTTGGTGAATAGAAACATACCCTTATGAATACTAATGTTACCCTTATAAATAGTGACACAACCTAATTAATAGTTACCTTACCTATTATAGTATATAAATAAGATTCATGTGGAAGTATGACATACCTATATCTTGGAATAAGAAAATAAATGTTTTAAAATTTTTATTTTTTAAGTAAATTATAATTATAATTAAATATTAAATTAACCATATTTAGAATTTTTTTTTTAAAAATGGATTTCATTTTTGGATTATACATTTTAGGGTGATTTTTTTGGATTTTAGTGAAATACATGATTTTTTGATGAATAGTAAAATATATTAATTTGTCGTATAAATACATTATAATTTAAATCCACTCTTCCTCACATGATAAGGGATGAAATCACCCAAATCTAGAACTCACATTAATTTATTACTATTTAGGTTCATAGAAAACTCCCTATTTCTTGTCTTGTGAAGAAATAATAAATTAATGATTATAATATTATGAAAACCCTCCTCCCCTCCACTATAAATACCATCCATCCTTACCTATTATCTTTACTCCTATCAATACTTTTGAATTGCCAATATTCTAACCAAATCTCTCCCAAGATTCTCCCCCATGTTCAAAAAACCTTATCCACTTCAAAAGACCAAATCCTCTCCCCTTAAAAGGATCTCAAAGGAGGTAAACTAAAGAGGTAAATTCATCTTTCCAATTCTTTTATTTATTTTATGTTATTTTCTTTTCTCATTTCATTCCTCACCTACCTTCACCCAAATGGTATGATAACTCCTGTAACATACATGTAATATAATTATATTATTCTATTGTTAAAATTCATTATCTTATATCCTTTTCCCATATTTTATTTAAAAGAAATGAAAACACCATTTGAGATGTGTTAATTTAGCACAATCAAGGACGATAGGTTATAAATTTCCATTACTGTCTTCAATTTTGGTCATGAAACAATTTTCATGGTTGAACCATACCATAATATCTGTTTTATGACACATATATGGTTCTTTAATCCTTTTGTACACATGGTTTTGGTTTATAAATAAAAATGTGTTCTATATGGTCAAAAACCACCAATTAACCCAAAAGGGTGTCACTAAAGTTTTATAAAAGGATTCAACTTCACTTCAAGTAACCAAATTAAATTTTCAACCATGTAACATTATAGATGTTCATTAATAAAATATTACTTCAATTATGGAAAACGACTTTCATCATAAATGTTTATCTAAACATGAATATAAGTGAACCGATCATTAAAACCAAGCAAGCAAACAAACCCGAACAATGAAATTGAACCTCATAACCAATAAAAATGGTTATAAATGAAATTAAAAAGGATATTATAAATATTTTAAATATATAATCAGTTCTAGAATTATTAATTAATGAACATGATTTGATTGTTCAGGTTATTAAATTCTTGAAAAGTTCACCATCATACTTAGGGTAAGAGATCCTCTCTATTTCACTTTTATTCAAAATTGTCCTCTACGTTATGCCATTTTATGTGTAATTACTAGTGATGGGGTATGATTGCACAAATCCCCTATAATTTTCTTATGATGTGTAAATGATGAAAAATACCTTCCTCTCTCATGAATCCCTCTTAAGTACACCCGATACCATGCTGATAATCCGTAAGGAATTCTACCCAAACAACCTTTATTCCTTTAGGTTTCTATATCTTTATTTTTACCCAAATGAAGTTGTCTTTTCTTATTATTTACAACTTCTACATGCTGTTTATATGATCCAAATTCATGTTTCATGATCCATACCTCATGAACTTCCATGTATGTTCTAATTCCTTTCTTCATGGACACATTCATAATACACCCATTGGTTATGCTTTATGTCATGATTGTGGTACCCAATTCTTTCCATGGGTAACACTTATGTTTATGTAAGATTGATTATGTATGATTATTTATGTGGAAAAAATATTTATGAAATTTAAGATGGGTGTGCCTAGATAGAACTCCAATGTATTGGGTAAAGTTGAGTCTCAGGAGATGTTATGTGCGACGGTCTTGGCGGTTAGCATTGGCCTGTGCTACTATGTGAAACAGTCTTGGCGGTTAGACTTGGATTGTGATGATATGGGAAATAGTCTTAGAGGTTAACCTTGACTCGTACTAAAGTCATGTTTTATGTTTCTTATACATTTCAATGATTCCATGTTTAAATGATTTCCTATTTATATGTTATGATTCTATATGTTACATGGCTTTTATATCATCATGTCATGCCTTCTATCCCATATACCAATGCTTGGTTCTTATGGTTATTCTCTTATTGGGATTTTATCTCATCCCTTTTTTCATGTTATCTCCATGTCATCCTACGCAGATATACGAGCACAATGGAACATAGGAGCTCATTATGTACCTAGTATTCCAAGACACAAGACTTTACAGTCGTGGGATTTTACTCTGATGTATAATTATGATTAAAATCGTGTAATGTTATATGTAAAATGATAGGGTTTCTATAACTTGAGCCTTGGTGTCCCTAATTAAACTCAACCAAGATTTGTCACCTATCTCCTATTGGTATGCCGATAACACATCCCCTCTATCCCAGTGGTCACACTCATCTGGGAGGAATCCCTCCCTACGATATACTACCACTAGAGACACTAAACCTAAAGGTCACATTTTTATGGTCTATTAATGACCAAGTATATAGGAAAATGAGAGGGTTCATCTGAGATACACACTCTATTATACTTTTACCCCCCAAAAATATGAGATCTTAATAAGAAACAAGGGGGTTACCTTCCATGGGATCACTAAGGGACCCAAAATCCTATGGGAAAGAACCTCCATGATAAGGGATAAATTCTTGTGTACTTTTTGGTCATACATATTCCAAAAACTATACATAGGGATGTTATGAATAATATGAATATCACTCTAGGAATCTTCACGGGATAAATTGTCCAAGCCATTGAGGGGTCTAGTCAAAGCGTATCGAGATAACTCACTCCCGAATAAGGGAACATGAACACACTAAACTGATAATAATGACACTATAGAGTGGTGAACCTCTATAAAGAAAGCATGATGTTACACCTAACCTTCATAGGAATTGACCATGGGAACACACTCAACCGACGCTAGTCCAAGGAATCCCACACAAGCTCACAATGACGGTGAGATGATAATAAAGGTAACTCTATGCTATCCAAAAAAGAGTAGATGACATGTACCTAGGGGTACATGGTTTGCCTCATAATATTTGGAACTTATAGTTTCTCATGCTCACATGGAATGCACATTTACAAAATAAATGAAGTTCCCTAATAGTACATGACTTTTAGATGTTGGCATGGAAGATGGTGTGCCGTTTTTTTAGGAATGTGTACACCGGGTCATTCTTGTGTACTTGGCCATGTCTGAGTACATGACTCTGTCTGTGTACTCTAGCCTACTAGTGTACATCCCATGTATACAGTGTGTGGGGCCACATGGACACCTGTACATGTACCCCATATACGTTCCAAGTCATATACTGCATGTTACATGACATGTGACTAGGAATACATGATTTGTAACACTATATGGCCTCCCTGGATTATACAAAATATTAATTTTGAGCTGTTGGGATAAGGGTAACATGACATGTGACATGTGTGACACGAAATGTAATAATTATATCTACATCAAAACCCAGCGTTGTACATAGGGGACTACACGTCATGTGTTTATAGGGATCTATGCTACGTAGTCTAGTTTTTCATAGAACCCACATGATTTTCCTAACGTATTCACTTGAGCTCCTCAGTTGATGATTTTTTTCTTCAAAAATATCATTGCACATCACCAATCTTTGGTTGAAATTACCCTCTCACCGTCGTTAGCCTGATTGCGGCCATATCTATTTCTTGGGAAAGATTTCCATCATGCCTCATCGATAGAACATTGCAAATCAACTATTGTGAACCCCTGATCTATTATTAGACCTACTACCATCATGTTACATTGAAACATTAACATAAAATCACTATCCCCAACCCACAGTAATGATTTGTTACACCAAACACTAAATAATCAACGATCATTGTAACGACCCAAATTTTTGAATAAATCTTGTTTCCTAATTTTGTGTGTTATTTTATTTTTGATACTCAACAAAACTATTTCATTTGATAACATGAGTATAATTAAAATGTGACCGTTGGGGTTTGACTGCTATATGAACATTGGTCAATATGACCACTGGAAACTAAACGTTTTGATTATTGTCTCTAAATACAAGTAATCTTGGTTAATTAATATAGAAAGAAGATTGGATGGCCTCACCCAGTAGTCTTGGACCGATCGAAGCCCATCTAACAGAACATGGGAAGGAGGTAGCACCACTGGGCTTTTCTCTGGACCAAACACAAGACGAATGTCATCGTGTGAAGCTAGAACAGAATCGCCTTTGCGAGAAGTTCAAACTGATAGAAATTACTACTCGTGCAATGTTGGCCGAGCCTCCCTCGAATTCTCTCACCTTAGCACACCTTACACTTAGGTCCTATGCTGGTGTGATAAGGGGCTATGTAAGGAGACCGTAACTGCCTTGTGTAACCCTTTGTTTTAAATAAAAACTTTTTATTTCTTCTTATGATGAAGTTTATGAATTTTCAAATGTCCGGATAAATATAGTATGCATATTTTTGATGAATTTTAGAGAAAGGATATTTTAAAAATGTTTATGTAAACCTTAAATAAATAAAAATGTGTAATGATTTTCAAAAAATGGTCTTCTACAATTATTTTTAGTACGAAATTTAGAGTCTAATAAGATCATCTTAATTTTTGATGAATAGTAAATTATGAATAGTGATTTTATGATTAGTATTAGTAATGTGTCCAAATGGATTAGCAATCTCACTTAATGAAAGTATTAATATAATCTGGGAACCTTGATTAAGTAATGTGATTCAATAAAATGGTTATATAACGGTTTCATAAATTATTATTCAAGTATTAGTTTTTTCAGGTGAATAGTGTTTTTTAATTTTTAAATTAAATTAAAAATATTTAGAAAATTATTTTTATAAAATAGAGTTCATTTATGAAATCAGAGCATTGATATTTGGTTAGTGTGAAATTTTGGGTTTTTTCTAAGAAAGTTGAATTTTCAGTGAATAGTAAAAATATAGTTTTGGGGTTTCAGTATGTTTAATGACATCATAACTTTTTCATTATGATTCCATGAGATATTTTAAGGGTTGGCCGACCAAGGGTGATGAATTATTGTATTGGAGGCCCCATGTGGCCTAACTCCATGGGAAAGACCATGAGAGAGCTCATGGTTTTGAGAAAACCACTTGTGAGGTGTCAATTGGCCATTAATGCCTTGTCCCCTCACTTTCCCTATAAATACCAAGAAATCCTATCATCCATTCGACTCCCCACTCTCCCCCAACAAAGTTATGGTCTCATTACCTTCATAGGAGTCCTCCCAAGGTGCCCCAAGCCCTCAAGGTCCCAACCTTTGAGTTTTAAGAGTTACGTTTTAAAGGTAAGGGATCCGACCCCCTCTCTTTCTTTTCAAGTGATCTCTTTTATGTCATTTCTTTTATGATCCATGTTATTATGTTTTAGGATGTTATTTTATATTAATTATACTGTACTTTTAATGTTCAAATGATGAGAGACCCCCTATTACTCCCATCATTTCATTTTATGAAAGTTTAAGTGGCGCCATTAGGCTGCTGAAATTTTTGTAACGGATTCTTTCACCCATCTCATTTTCAAGTTCTACTTTCATGTCAAGTCTTTCAAGTTCCTTTTTATTATTTTCGGGTATGATATCTATATCTATCATACTGATATTTTATGATCATATGATGAGAGACCCCATTTGATCTCTTCAATTCAGTATTTTGAAATTTTAAGTGGCGCCGTTAGGCTGCCGAATTTTTAAGTTGTTTTTTCACCCTTCTCGTTTTGAAGTTCTACTTTCATGTAAAGTCTTTCAAGTTCCTTTTTATTATGTTGGTGTATTATCTCTATATATATCATAATTATCTTTTATGTTCTCATGATGATAGACCCTATTTGATCTCGTCAATTCATTTTTTGAAGTTTAAGTGACGCCGTTAGGCTGCCAAATATTTATAAGAGAAATCTTATTTTTGTCTTACTTCCATGTTTTTCATTTCAAATGGTATGTCCTTAAAATTTAATTACCATGATTAATATCCTTTATATTCTGTCCCTATACTATTTTTATATATCATTTATGAGTGAGTGACCCATGTCCCCTCTCTTTTCAATGTTCTCTAAAACCCCGAAACATAGCTGTTATGCTGCAGAATTTTCATCTTAAAATGCCTCTCTCTTTTCTCAAAATTATTTTATGTTATAAAGTGAATACTCAAAGATATTATTTATATATGGGTATTCACATATATATCAAAATTTTCTATTTTAAATTCTGGGATTTACATACCTGAGACCCGCTCTCCCCTTCCGTGGGTTTTAAAGTGACGTAAAGATCATGTCTTTAAAGCAGTTTTTAAAACGTTATGATTATGAAATGAAACCCATTTATTTTATGATATATGGGTTATTTATGAAATTTTTGATGATGATATATTAGGATCACATGATAATAAAGGAAAATTTAAGGGTGCGCCCTGATAGTGCTCCAATGGATTGGGTAATGATGTAACCACTAGAGATTACAATTTTCACGATATCTTGGTGAATAACCTTGATAATTTTCAAATGACACCTTGGGGATGGAACTTGGTGATATGTTCATGATTGTCTATGTTAAATGATGTAGCCACATCTTAAATTTATGAAAAATTTTATTTTTATTATGATATGCCTCATGATTTCTTTCTCATGCCTTAAAGTTCTTTTCATGACCTTATTGAAGTATCTCAAGTTCACATGTAAAATGTTTCTCTTGTTTCCCTTACTGGGCCTTCTGCTCACCCTTTCTTTTGATGTATGTCCCCAGGTTATGAGATGCAGTAATGAACCTAAGATGAACATGAGGAGAAGCCTTTCAAGTGTTTAAGAAGAATGCTTTATGTTTTCATGTTTTAAGTTCCTGGTTTCCAAGACACTAAACCTTAAAGATCCTCGATTTTGTAAAATGTAATGAATGTTTATGTGATAAAAAGGCGGGATGCTATAGTTGGTATCAAAGGATGGTTTAGTTATTTGTGGAAATTAGGATATGAAAACTTTAGGAATAATCCTATAGAAAAGTTTATATATAGGGAATATTCTTGGTATTTTGGTGAGTTTTGAGTAATGGGTTGCCAAGCAAATACATCCCTGTCTGGATACGAGCAGGTAGAGGTGGATCTGGAATAGATGTACATAGGGGTAAAACCCAAAAACACAGCTTTGAGATATAATCAAACGGGAACTGGTACACGACAACGGGCCTTGCTGCACTCTTGGTTACGACACTCCCGGGGGATATGCTTTGGTAAATTCATAAGTTTAGTATGAACCATTGTTAAAGGAACAAAGATAAAATAAAATAAAGATTCACATAAGAATATATGATCATGGATAACCTAGATGGGAACCTAGGGGATCAAAAGTTAGGGTATAATTTTCTTCTACAAGTTATCCTTATATGCTTTAAGTTTCTTTTCATGATTATTGGCTAAGTATTTAATCCCCTAATTAGACTTTCTCTTCTTAGTTAATGGTGGGAAATGGAATAACATATCCCAACAACCAATGTGGTAGGAAATGCAACGATTGTCGTATTAATATGATAGAGATGATTAGGGTATTAAAAGATGATGATTATTTTTGAAGACGTTCACTATTTTGGGGACCCTATATGACCGAGGTAAATAGATTACTACGGTATTTTCATTGAGGAGTAAGGTTGACTTATATTTTGAAGAATCAATGATTTTAAGGTAGACTTATAGTAATTTAGTTTACTTATGGGAATGATTAACCTATCTTGGGTAAAATATTTTTAGGTTAGCTACTTTTGTTATATGATGTTAGGAGTGGTTGATGTTGTTTGGAGATGAACAATGAAGTTTATTTTGGAATACTATGTTATCAAGTCCTTCTTGTATTTGGGTTTCAATCTTAGTTTGGTTTATTTTGAGGAATTTTAAGGAAAGTTATTTATGGAATGGTCTATGATGAACTTTGGGTAGTACTATGGAACTTTGAAGATTTAAAAGTAGTTTCCATTCCTATGGGATTCTTTCTTTTTGAATAGTTGTTTTACCTTAACCTTTCTGTTTTTGGGATAATTTTTAATGATAGAAGAAATAGATAGTTAATATTTTGTGGATTATGTGATTTTCTAGAAGATGATTCTTGTGATTTTGATGAGACCAATTGTTTTTGAATTCTCATCATTTGGAGAAAAGATTAGTTCTGGTAGAGACTTATTAAAGGATGAAACTGTACTTGAAGGTAGGTATATTTTCTTATGTTTTTGTTCTATGTAGTAAACGAATTCCTCAAAATTATGAAAAGGAACGTAAAAAAAACGTTGTTGGTTTACATTTCATACTAGGTAATCAAAGACCATTTACACACATCGTAAGTTTGGGATTTTCTTATGGTTAAATTTATCCTAATCATGTTTTCTATCACTCTCCCCAAAACTTGACCCTTTGTTTTTTCTTCCATATCCATGTTTTCCTCCATGGAATCCTAGAATGGGTTAACTCAAGTGACCTTTGTACTTCCCTTTCTTTCTTTTAAAGTAATAGTTTTTCTGACTCCTTTTCTGATGTGGGACTTTCAATGGAATTTCAAAACCCAATTTTAAAAAAATTGTGAGGACGCAATTTCTTAAGGGGGGAAGATTGTAACGACCCGAAATTTTGAATAAATCTTGTTTCCTAATTTTGTGTGTTATTTTATTTTTGATACTCAATAAAACTATTTCATTTGATAACATGAGTATAATTAAAAAGTGACTATTGGGTTTTGACTGTTATATGACCATTGTTCAATATAACCACTGGAAACTAAATGTTTTGATTATTGTCTCTAAATACAAGTAATATTGGTTAATTATTATAGAAAAAAGATTTGATGGCCTCACCCAGTAGTCTTGGACCGATCGAAGCCCATCTAACAGAACTTGGGAAGGAGGTAGCACCACTGGGCTTTGCTCTGGACCAAACCCAAGCCGAACTTCATCATGTGAAGCTAGAACGAAATCGACTTTGTGAGAAGTTCAAACTGATAGAAATTACTACTCGTGCGATGTTGGCCGAGCCTCCCTCGGATTCTCTCACCTTAGCACGCCTTACACTTAGGTCCTATGCTGGCGTGACAAGGGGCTATGTAAGGAGACCATAACTACCTTGTGTAACCATTTGTTTTAAATAAAAATTATGATTTCTTCTTATGATGAAGTTTATGAATTTTCAAATGTATGGATAAATATATTATGAATATTTTTGATGAATTTTAGAGAAAGGATATTTTAAAATGTTTATGTAAACCTTAAATAAATAAAAATCTGTAATGATTTTCAAAAAATGGTCTTCTACAATTATGTTCAGTATGAAATTTAGATTCTAATAAGATCAACTTAATTTTTGATGAATAGTAAATTATGAATAGAGATTTTATGATTAGGATTAGTAATGTGTCCAAATGGATTATTAATCTCACTTAAATAAAGTATTAATATAATCTAGGAACCTTGATTAAGTAATGTGATTCAATAAAATGGTTAAATAATGGTTTCATAAATTATTATTCAAGTATTAGTTTTTTCGGGTGAATAGTGTTTTTTAATTAAAAATTAAATTAAAAATATTTAGAAAATTATTCTTATAAAATGGAGTTCATTTTTGAAATCAGAGCATCGATATTTGGTTAATGTGAAATTTTGGGTTTTTTCTGAGAAAGTTGAATTTTCAGTGAATAATAAAAATACGGTTTTAGGGTTTCGGTATGTTTAATGACATCATAACTGTGTCATGATGATTACACGAGATATTTTAAGGGTTTTCCGACCAAGGGTGATGAATTATTGTATTGGGGGCCCCATGTGGCCTAAATCCATGGGAAAGACCTTGGGAGAGCTCATGGTTTTGAGAAAACCACTTGTGAGGTGTCCCTTGGCCATTAAGGCCTTGTCCCCTCACTTTCCCTATAAATACCAAGCAATCCTCTCATCCATTCGACTCCCCACTCTCCCCCAACGAATTTCGGGTCTCATTACCTCCCAAGGAGTCCTTAAAAGGTGCCCCCAAGCCCTCAAGGTCCCAACCTTTGAGTTTTAAGAGTTACGTTTTAAAGGTAAGGGATCCGACCCCCTCTCTTTCTTTTCAAGTGATCTCTTTTATGTCATTTCTTTTATGATCCATGTTATTATGTTGGAGGATGTTATTTTATATTAATTATACTGTCCTTTTAATGTTAACATGATGAGATACCCCCTCTTACTCTCATCATTTCATTTTATGAATGTTTAAGTGGCGCCGTTAGGCTGCCGAAAGTTTTGTAATGGATTCTTTCACCCTTCTCATTTTCAAGTTCCACTTTCATGTAAAGTCATTCAAGTTCCTTTTTATTATGTTGGGGTATGATATATATAACTATCATACTGATATTTTATGACAATATGATGATATAACCAATTTTATCTCTTCAATTCAGTATTTTGAAGTTTTAAGTTGCGTCGTTAGGCTGCCGAATTTGTAAGTGGTTCTTTCACCCTTCTCGTTTTGAATATCTACTTTCATGTCAAGTATTTCAAGTTACTTTTTATTATTTTGGGGTATGATCTATATATATATAATACTGATCTTTTATGTTCACAAAATGAGAGACCCTATTTTATCTTGTCAATTCATTTTTTGAAGTTTAAGTGATGCCGTTAGGCTGCCGAATTTTTATAAGAGAAATATTATTTTTGTCTTACTTCCAAGTTTTTCATTTCAAATGGTATGTCCTTAAAATTTCATTAACATGATTCATATCCTTTATATTATGTCCCTATACTCTTTTTATAGATCATTTATGAGTGAGTGACCCATGTCCCCTCTCTTTTCAATGTTCTCTAAAACCCCGAAACATAGCTGTTATGCTGCAGAATTTTCGTCTTAAAATGCCTCTCTCTTTTCTCAAAATTATTTTATGTTATAAAGTTAATACTCAAAGCTCTTATTTGTACAGGGGTATTCACATATATATCAAAATTTTCTATTTTAAATTCTGGTATTTACATACATGAGACCCGCTCTCCCCTTCCATGGGTTTTAAGGTGATGTAAAGATCATGTCTTTAAAGCAGTTTTTAAAACGTTATGATTATGAAATGAAACCCATTTATTTTATGCTATATAGGTTATTTATGAAATTTTTGATGATGATATATGTGTATCACATGATAATAAAGGAAAATTTAAGCGTGCATCCTGATATCTCTCCAGTTCATTGGATAATGATGTAACCACTAGAGATTACAATTTTCACGATATATTGGTGAATAACCTTGGTAATTTTCAAGTGACACCTTGGGGATGGACCTGGGTGATATGTTCATTATTGTCTATGTTAAATGATGTATCCACATCTTAAAGTAATGAAAAATGTTATTTTTATTATGATATGCCTCATGATTTCTTTCTCATGCCTTAAATTTCTTTTCATGACCTTATTGAAGTATCTCAGGTTCACATGTAAAATGTTTCTCTTATTTCCCTTACTGGGCCTTCTGCTCACCCTTTATTTTGATGTATGTACCCAGGTTATGAGACGCAGTAATGAACCTAGGATGAACATGAGGAGAATCCTTTCAAGTGTTTAAGAAGAATGTTTTATGTTTTCATGTTTTACGTTCCTGGTTTCCAGGACACTAAACCTTAAAGATCCTCAGTTTTGTAAAATGTAATGAATGTTTATGTGATAAAAGGCAGGATGCTGTAATCATTCATGGGGTATTTATCAAATTATTATAGAAAATAAAATACCAAGGATTAATGCACATTGAAATTAGAGTGAAAATGAAAAAAACATTAGTAACAGATGATAAATAACATTCATTTTGTCTTTGATTTGTTTTTTGGGTGAATAATGAATAGATATAATTAAATCAAAATAATATCAATATTAATACAACATGAAGATAAGAAAATTACTCAAATTAAAGAATTTATCCATGAATTAATTTATTAGATGAATAATTTATATTCACCATGGATAAAAATGGGATATATCATCAAAAGAAAATGTCCTACCCTAATTTGGATTGATCAATGATGAATAACAGTCCTACATTTCCATTTTTTGTGATGAAAGAACTTTTTTGTCACACAATCCTAGATCTCATCTCAATCCGATATTTGTTGACTACAATTTTCCAATTTATTTCATCAAATATATCCTATCAATCCCAATGATATGTGGTAAATAATAAGTATTAGGCATAGTATTGTTTATATAGAGCATTCTAGGTCACTACAATGAAATAAATAAATAAAAAATATAAATTAATTTATTTTATTATTTGTACTCATGATAACACTTTATCAAAACACCCAATGTCAAATTTTTTTATTGATCCTAGGGTAAATCCCATGATTTAAAATCTATAGTGGTCTCTAATTTCCGATCTAAGATTATTTTTTGGAGTTATTACACTATTTCAAGAAAAATACATGAAAGTGATCTTAATTTATTTACTATTTTAAAAATATCAATTCAGGGCTCACCAAGCCTCTGAATCTCATTCCATCTCAGTGAATGAGTCTATAAATATTCTTGGAAATATTCTAAAATCTTATACAAAAAAACTAATATATTAAATTATTAATCTCTTCAAGGATTTTAAACACTAAAAAGAACAAACTAAACAATAATATATGGATACTTAACTCTCAACTAGGTATCCCACTCCCACGAGCTCTCTTTATGGAATCTTGTGATACCAACAATCCCACATTTAAATAAAACACTTAAACAAAAAGGGTATTTGACTACTGGTCCCCAACACCACGAGATACTTGAAAAAGGAAACACCACTATCACAACCAAACATACTTATGTCTATGTCAAACAATGTTTCATGCACATGAATTCTCAGATCGTCAGGTGGAGAACACCTTGAAACTAAAACTAATATGGTCATAGAGTCATGAAATATACCACCTCACTAACTTGATATAATAGTAGGAAAAATAAAGGGTCTAAGAACCCTAAATATAGACAAATGACCTAGCTAAAACTCTACAAATCTCAAACTCCAATGTCCTATTTATTTTGTTTGTAAAGAACACTTGATATCTCTGGGAAATCCTCATCCACCCCTAGATTAAATACACCTATAGAACCATCACTAGAACCAAAATTAGGTCCCAATAACTATCACCCATTAGATATTTATAGTATTAAAGTGACCTATATGATCCATCAAACGTGGCCTAAAAACATTGAAACACCATTGGTGGATTGGAAGTCACTATGATAAATAAAATTCACTGATGGTAAATGATCATCCCAGCTATGGACCAATAATGACATGAAAAACTGAAGCATGTTCACCTGAACCAGAATGGTATACTTTACATAGCTATCTAACAAGAATAAAATAGTATGATCAGCTGAAAAAAATTCACCAAATTCTTCCCGCATACTCTCATTAATCATGTCATGAAGTATGTATCATGGACTATAATTATTATCTAGGAAATTACATGAAGCCAGACTAACTCCTTCATGAAAACATGTCCCGAACTCTCTACAAATATGTATTCATCATCACTCTCCACTGGGAAAGAAAATAAGAGTTTAGATTGAAAACATGTTACAAATCCCTTAGAATCCCAATTGATGCCAAGTAAAACTGGTTCAACCTCACCTCTATTAGATATAAAACTAAGGAAAAAAACCTGCTCATCACCTCATTCCATAGTGCTACTGGTGTCACCACTCATCCTCAAACAAGGATGACAAGATTCCAACCATTGTAAAATCTATCAGGAACATATCCAGTGGAAATATGGATTTCCAATTTCTCACAATTGATATCCCTAAGTTATACCTTCCAAGATCTATGAGGAAGCAGAGGGATAAAAACTCTCAAATGGATATAAATTGCATGATGCTATAATGTCTCACTTTAACAAACATAGACTCTAAGACCACACATATTTCATCGATGAAGACTATTATTAATTGATCCAGGAATGGTTAAGGATCCAATCCATAATTCTCACAATTATTATATAGAATAAAACTCAACAAACAGTATCAATACAAGATTAAAAAAATAAAAATGGCTTTGGAAAGTCACTCTTGGTATATGCTAGTCCAAAACCAAAGCTGGTGATGACCTCTCTATTGTCCAAATGTGAGAACTACTTCTACCTAAATCACTTGTTGATGATATCAACGATTATTAGGAGTGAAAACTATTACTTATGTAAACGAGTTCAAGGGACACTAATTCACACCCAAAATAAAGAACTAATCCATCTATTTGAAAAAAAACAAAGGGATTCCTTGGAAAATACACTAGGCCTTATGAATCTTGTACTATATAGACTCCTATAACTATACCACTAGATCACATAGCTGCACAAGGTCCTCTGATATACTAGATCATATATTGGATCATCCCTATAGAAATTAAATGTAAGAAAACAAGCTCTAGAAGGGGAGGTAAACCTAAGATGACCTCAAGATAGATGACCTGAAACTACTCCACCATCACAAGAAACTGAAAGCTCAAAAAATTTACTAGTACAAGGCTAATACATTTCAAATGATAAGGAAACTACTATAAGATAATGTGGGTGAACTCATCCTGCTTTTCGTGGGATCATTCTTTATGAATAGAGGAAAACTACATCCCAATAAGCCACAAGAACTGTGAAACTCATTAGTATAAAATAACCAAAATTCGATGGTAGGAAACTAAACCATACTGAAGAAAACATCATAGGGTCTCACCAAAACTATGCAGAGATTCCACATAGGGCTCACCCTATAACCCCAGAGTAATTTCACAATTTTGGTTGAAGTGTCTAATCACTGATCCTCTCTACAGGAGCCTCAGACACATGGTTCAAGAAAGAAATGATCCACTGGTATCACTAGGTCTTGATTAGACAATATGTTCAGGGATAAGTGGCTCATGAATCCATGTGAAAACTAAAAATGAGGCTGTAAATGCACACATCATACCTCAAAACACACTCGAAGCCACTATGAAATCCTACTACTTAGAAATCATAATTCCCCTTTCCATCTTAATTTAAAAAATAGGGATTTATTGGAAACCTTATAGAATCAAAGGGTCCTAAACAAATAATTAAAAGGAACTCACCCACCACACCTCAACACTATCGACTTTGGGTGGAACTAACATGCCCATACATTTTTTTCATTGCATCTTATGAATTCATCTAGGTGGGGGAATTTTACCTCTCTGTTTTATGTATAGATTAATTCCAATAAACACTAACATAAGAAATTATTGACTCCATATGTCTCCAAAGAAAATAACTATTAAAAATGAGGAAAAATAGTGGCTCATTCTAGTTTCTAATATACTACAATAAAAAAAATGGGAAAAAATATCATACCTCAAAACACTCCTTGAGCCTATCTATAAAAAGCCTCCAATACCTAAAGAAATACACGATTCTAACCACCATATTCCTCATCCTAGAGTGGTCCACCTAGGGTTGGTGTTAGTAGCATCAAACCTTAGAACCAACTACCTCCTCCTACTCCCCCAGTTCCTATGTCACATGAGATTTACCCCAAACCCCATTTCTCTAGCCGCTTCCATTGCTTAGGTTGTTTGTTGTCCACCTATTTGACTGTAGAAAAATGAGTACGAAAATCCCACTTGATATTTCCTCTTCCATAAAAATAATAGAATTGAATTTGCCTCATAGAATTGATTTTCCCCCGACATCCCTGATGAATCCTCATGTTTCATGAATTTCCCCAGAAAACTGTTATCAGCAGGTTGTACTCACCATGCAACCTAGGTGATCCCTACCTCATAATTTTATGATACTCAATTGAACCCTACACATAATCATCCAACACCAAAAGATACATCCATAAATCAGTATGGTTTGCTACATCTACCATAAAAACTGGATGTGGGTCTATGAACTGATCAACAAGAGAAGGTACCACTAACTAACCATCCAAAAAAGAGACCACCACCTGGCATAACCCCTTCAAAGAGGACTCAAAACTCATCACGTTTAACTCTCGACCCTACTATAGAAAACTCACCAGATATTATTATGAATAAATTATGAAAGAGGACAATACATACCACTACCAATGAGTACATCTGGTGAGGTGACTCAAGACCGACTTGAAAATGACTACCTATTTCTATATGATGAATGTACAAAATTTTTCCATGAAAATAGTGGATACATGTAACAAGTCAACAAAAAGGTTATTAGAGTCCTGATAAATGGATAAATCCACCTCCAAACCAATACTATAGTCCCAAGCCTGAAAGTAGAACTCGAAATACTTAATGCTATTTCCACAAATCCCAAACGAATCCTCAAGTTAAGGTGAAGAATCAAAACAAAGTTTGGGGCAATGAAAACCTATGATACCATTCTGTCATGACTCGACAAAATGAGGCTCAATCCATAACTACCTCAATCCTACCTCTAATAGGATAGGATCCAGTGACCAGAACCAGGTAGGCATATCACACAAATGGGAGGCATTAGCCTAATGAACCTGTACACATACACACATCTCAAAGCCCATAAAATTGTGAAAAATAAAAAAATTGACAACAAAGAATGAATATAAATATAATAACACAATTAGGGAATGAGATAAATAAATGAAATCATACAATTTTCCAAATAAAAGTACACCCAAAATTGAAAAATATAGTCCAACCTACTCAGAAAGAGGGTATTACTGTCGAATGAAAAACTAGTATACACCTTGGTCGATCTATTCCAAAATAATTTCCCCCTACCCATGGTACTCAAAGGACTAAAAAAGTTAATTCATCTATATAAGAGATTAAATTTGTGGGAAGATTCAATGAAAGGGTGATTATAATAATCCTAAGTAGGACATCCTATAAAACCTTGAGTTTTTTTTGGAATTTTTTCTAATTAATTTAGTCTTTTTGAAAATTTTCATTACATGCAACAATTAATTTTTCTCAAATTAAATGAAATCACATAGTTTTGGCTTGTGTTAAATTCAAAAATGAGTTTATCTTGTATTATAAATAATTTTGATATATATTTCTTTACCATTAGCAATGAGTTTCATCGAATGTTAGCATGACACGCGGCACCAAACATTAATGAATCATGAAATAATATTATTTTAAATAGGTACATTATAAACTAGCCATTAAAGCAATGGGTATAAATAGTATTAACTAATTTATGAGAGATATATATAAATTTCCTAACAAACATAAATGTATTTATAAATTCTTACTAAATAATCAATTCATTTTTTAGAGAAATTATATTCATCAGAAGTATATTTTCTTTAAAAATGATTTTTATTTCTTTTTTCTGAAAAAATTATCATAATTAATTTATAGATATTTTTGGTTTTTTAATTAATAAAACAAGCTACATTTTTTGAGATCATCATATCAAAATGAACCTATGGTGTAATTTTGTGATTTTTTTGGAAAGTGATGATTTTTTAGTGAATAGTGAAAAATATTGTTTTTCATAAAAATATAATTGATTTTCAATAAAATATGTAATTAAAATGATCCATTTTGATTTAATGAAACATAATTTTTTTTTATTTTCCATCTACTAATAACTTTTTAATAAACATTATATTAGATTTTATTATAAGTTAATTTTAGGGTTTAAAAAGGGGGTTTTCTAAAAATGGTTTTGAAGAGTATAATGATTCTCCATTTTAATTAAGTAAAACAATACCTAATGAGGAATATTTTAAATTAAATTTATAGATTATATATCAATAAATTTTAATTTATATTCATAAAATGTATATAATTATACATTGAGTTAATATAAAATTATCTTGTGCTTGAAAAATATATTTCTTTAAAACAAGCTTTTACATCACCCTTACAGAGTTTTTTTTAAAATTTTCAAACACATATTTATTTTATAAACATAATTTTTTTAAATAATTATATATATTTTAACTTATGGTGATTTTTTTATATTTTTTTTGAAAAGTTTCATTTTTTGAGGAATAATTAAATATACTGAATTTTAATTTAAAACCGCCTTTTTGGTTAATGTATTTATAAAGATAAAGTATATTTTATTTTTTTGAAGTAATATTATTTAAATAATATATATTATAATAATTTATTCTATTATAATAATTTTTCTATTGAAATGAGATATAAAAACTTCATAAACTTTTGAACATTTTTTTATTAAAACCTTCTTTCTCAACACATCTATGAGATTAATTTTAAATTAAAATTTACAACCCAGAGGAGTAAAATTTGGTAAAAATGGATTCCATATTTTGAATCATAATATTTTATATCATCTAATATTCTCTAATTAATTTTTGACCAAAATGAATAGTGAAAAAAAGTTATTTACCAAGGTTAAGGTAAAAATGTGTTTATCATGGTGTTAAAATAAATAGATAAGGGTTGAAAATAACAAAAAACTTGTTAAAAACCAATTTTAGAGATTTATTTCAACCCTATACACTATATAAGTAGAGAAAGTTCATTTTGAATTCTTTTTTCATGAATAAAACATGGGTGGAATTCTTTCTTTCAAAAAAAAACCAAAGTGTGCCACTCACCAAACTTATAAAATGCCACCCATTTTCCTCCCTTATTCACACCATAAATTTTTTTTGGATCAAACAATACCTAACCAGATACTTTCTCTAGTTTCCTTATATCATTTTAGAAATTTTATTTTGTGTATAAATCCATCATAAGAAGGATTTTTATGCAAACGCAAGGAGGATACCCAAATAAGAGTTAATGTTCATCAGTGAACATTTTTTTATGTCTTCCTACATCCCATTAAATTATTATTATAACATGGTGATATAATAAACATGTATCTTGAATATTATTATTATTTTTGATATTTGCATGGCCTAAATCTATCTCTACTTCCATCAAATGTGTTGCGCAATCATCATTTGTGTGTACGGCAGTCTACCGCCTCTCGAACCTATGCCATTCATTTTTCCATCACCACATCTAATGGTTGGAAAAAATGATAAATTTATTATTTATATATGATATTTATGATATTATAATTATTATAAAATTATTATATTACACAAAATTCCATTCCTTTACTTTTTTTAAATACAATAAAGCTGTTCTTGTGTACAGCAGCATACTGCCTCACGAAGCGATGAGATACATTCATGCTTTACATGGAAGGTAATAATGATCAGTTTAATGAAAATATGTTATATATATTATATAAAAATGAAAATTTAATGATAATATATCATTTAACTTTATTTATTTCAATCCAATATGGAAATGGAAAAAATATTCATACGTACATAAGACATACCATCTCCAAGAACGGTGCATTTCACTTTCTATCACTAAATTTTATGGATTACTATAAATGAATATTTAATTATAATATATTATATTTATCTCATGGTTAAAATTATTTATATTATTAATTCTTGATGAAATTAATAGAATAATAAAAAAACAAAATAATATTTATATGAAAAAGGAATCAGTTATTAATCGAAACGTAACTTTAACATGGGATTGTTAATAAATAGGTAATAAAAGCTCATAAGAAAATCATATATGGAATTAAATAAAAAATATTTTTCTTTAATAGATGTATAGTAATATTATATTTATTATATATAAGTATTTAATATGTACAACTGGCACCAATACTTTAGGTACGATATCTCCGTCTCACTTTTATTTTTCTGTGAGACACATTCCATATTCCCCACATTTTGATTTGATGTGGTGTATATACTTCCTATGATTGTATTTATTGATTATTGGAATTAAAATTATTGTTTCTTACATATATATTTTATTATATATCTTTCATGGAGTTTTCAATTCAAATGTTTCTAAATCTCTAATTGATTTTTGTCTCAATTTTCCTTTTTTAGGACACATGACTATGTTATGTACCTATCATCTTTTATGAGGTATATATAAATACCCTTTTACATGTAATATAATGAATTTATTTATCCACAATATATTTTTATTTCTTTTAATGATATTCCTTCATGGTGCTTACATTTCAAATTCACCAGAGTTGTAAATATTTTATGTTACAATCTCAACTTTTTTGGGGATTATTTATGATTATGTTTTTTATGATAAAATATTACGATATTTTTGCAATGAAAAATCATGAATTTTATTTTCATCATGTTATTAAAAAATAATACATGTCTCCCCTTAATTTTCCTATCTTTATATACTCAAGAGTTCAAAAATAATCTTTTTTTTGAAAAATAATCCTTTCTACCGAGAAACATTTTTCCTCCAAAAACATGTTTTCTAAGAATTTTTTTAAATTTTTATTGATTTATTAAAGATTTTTTTACCCATGATTTAATTTTTAATTTTTTTAAAAATGAATAATCTTGTCACTTTAAAAAAAAGGGTAATTGGTTTTACTACAAATGTCAATGGAATATTTATTTTAATATATACACTGTGAATGAAAAATATTATGATGTCTTGACCAAGGTGCCACTCAAGGGTTCCCCAAACCCGATTGACCACATAAACTCAATTTCCCCTACCCAAACACCAGAGGCTGCAAACTTATAGTTAGATCCTTGGGTGTATCCATGGTTAGACTATGCCCCAATTAGTAGAGTTTTACACATAAAAAATATATAACAGATTAATAGAATTAGCATATGTAAACTGATGGAATAGTGGAAACATACACTATAACAATTGGAACAATAACTAGTCATAGTTGAAACAGACACAAACATTCAAAAAATAGAGATTAATCAAATGATATAAAATTAATCATATAAAAAATAATGATATAAGTCATGTATCTATAAAATTTGAAAACATGCATACAAGAAATTAAGAAATACAAGATATATGAAAGAAAAAAATGAAGTAAAAAACTATCCTAGTATCCTAAGCACTGGTCCAGTCATCTACTACCAAATTCCCTCCCAATACAAGTAAGAAATAATAGGTTTCCACAACATGACACTTCCCCTTATCAAAAAAATGCATAAAAATAATCTACTTGGGAACCATCGATGATCTAAAAAGGGTGTGAGATAAATCTTAGTAGGCCACCAGCAATGATGTCTATAAAAATATAGTTTATGAATATGAACTGAAATAGTCTCTACCTATATATAAATGGAATGAAGTGCTATAAAATTAACTAATACATACTTATTCCCCAAATTAAAATTTCTTTGAACATGTAATAATTTAATTAATTCATTTGATTTAATTTTATATAAATAAATATCATTTAGGTATAAAAAAATTGAGAATGTATCATTATAATAATAATAAAGGATCAAGGTGTAACATGGAATCTTGTAATGATGATAATGATAAAAGATGATCCAAGGTAATAAAAATTGTATCATTGACCATAGGGGTTGATCCAACTATATAATAACATTTATCTAGGGTATATGTGGTCTAAGTGTGATCTAAGGGTCATCTCCCAAGATAATATATGGTAAAATATTCTAACCTAGTCCAAGGATCTCATCCAAGGTAAAACCGGCTAAGCATGAATGGGAATAATGGGGTGAATCCATGGGGCCACGTGTTCGAATACATCAATATGGATCTAAGGAGTGTATCTTAGGTATCCTAATATCTGAAATATAGTGAAGTGTTTCTATGATGTCATTATGGGCATCCACTAGTAGACAAGGACAATATTCCAAGGTAGGTATCTCCATCAGAAAACAAATCCTTGAAATAGAATGGAATACTCTGAGTTCTATAATCATTCCCTCTAGAATCAAATGCTGACTAATGTGTGACCACTCATAATAAGATAGAAAGATCCATATTAAATTAGAATCTTATATATAATTCATCACAAAATTCATTCCATTTAATAATCATGAATTTTAATAAGTCAATTGGTTCATTGCATTACTTTTTATTAATTTTAAAAGGTATAACAAGGAAATGAAAACATTTATTACATTGATTACATATCCAATTATTAGGTCCATTCCTTTACCTTTAATAATCATGACAAGGAAGGATAAGTAAATGAAACCGTATTCAATTCAATTAAAATTATCTAGGACAAGTGATATCCATAAATAGACCTTCCATTTTATATTTTAAAGGTTCATTGATTAATTAGAACACTTAACATAGAATATTCAAGTTATAGACATACTTGTTTCAACCATTTAACAATTAAGGATTCATTAATTGTATATGAAAAAATACCTTTGAAGGTCAAGTCATAGAACACCCAAATGATGGTGAAGATAGTCATAAAAAGATACAGAAGGCCTAATAGAGATCACACCTTATAGGGGAGAATGTCATTGATGGTCCAACCTCCATCGACATGATGATCATGTATAGATAGGGCTCTAGAATATGGGATAATTGATTATATGTATTATATATGAATTTTTAATGGGAACTCCCTTTGAAACTGGCGTTCAAACTTCATAATTTTTTTATAAATGATCATACATTTAAGGAAAAGTCTTAGACCACCTACCGTTTACTGGTAGTACTCTCATCATCCTGTATCGACTTTTAGTTTTTCCTGGATCCGATGAAAATAGAAGAGATGATGAACTCTATAAAAATTGGACATATGATCCCACACCAATAAAGTGGAACTTATAGGAAGAACAATAATGAAACACGACTATGTTTTGAAGAGATTACCCAAGGGAATACACTGAGATGATTAGATCTGAAATTGGAGTCTGCATGGTGAATCAATCTAAGAACCTAGATTGGTGTGAGTTTGAGAGATGTAATGTGAATAAAGGGAGGACTATTTCCTATAGGAGGAGAAAAAATATAGGTGGGGTAATGATATAAGACATTAAGAGAATTTTGTTCATTTTACCCAAAAACTAAGGGGTCTCATAGTTTGGACGCATGGTTGGCCAAACTATGCACCAACTATGCACACCTCACTACCTCGAGAGGGAACCCGTATGATTGGCCACACAGTTTAAGAAACAATGTGGCAACCATTCCATTTTTTTCTGGTACAAATTTCATACTATATTCAAGGGAATGTTTCCCTAGGTTCATGGTTATGTCAAGCCATGTACTCTACATAGCCCCTCTGAAACCTCCCTCACAGTTTGGAAAAACCATGTATCCTAGTGGTTTCTTACACCAGCCGGGGTTTTAAGCTCGGAAGAAGCCATGGATACCTCTGAAACATCTGTGACCTCATTATCCATCCATATTAGTTATAGAGTAAATAATCAGACAAAAAATTAAAGGATCCTTACACAGAAAAAACTAGATTCTTATAGTTTTATACATTAAAAGAACTCATCCCTGAGTTCTCTTCTAAGGGAGACAAAACACTATCTGAGAACAACTATAACCACTGAGCATGTACATCGACCTACCACTTCCAAGTCTCATCCAATACATGACTGTTCTTCTATAACGCCCATACTAAAGGGATAGACTGGAATCATAGATAATTAATTCTCTAGGAAACTATGCATATGTAATAATCCTCAAAAGAAGAATCAACAACTATTTCAACCTCCTAAAGATCAAAATTATGAGATGTTTTGGCATGATAATGGAAATGATGTAAAATATGGAATAATTCCTACATTTAATGATACCTATAAGTTAATATCAACCGATAGGTTGTGATACCAACTCTATCCAATATCTTAAGCATCCCAACATACCAAAGAGAAAGGTTCCCTTTCCTCCATATCCATCAATTCCCATGTTTGGGTGATACCCACATGTAAACATGATCCCCAACCTCCAACTATAGTGGTCATTGACATTGATTAATATAAGATTCTTGTATATACTGAGTAGTATACATCTTCTTCCTGATTAACTATACCTTCTCTGAATTTTCTAACATGAGAAGAGCATGTAGTTGTGTTACTTGACCTACCTCTAACCAGCATAGGGGTGAATGAAATAGCCTACCATAAAAGCACTAATTGGGAGCTATCTAAATCATATTTTGAAAGGTATTACTATAGGTTAACTCAATGAGAGGGATTTGATTCTCCTGTGAACAACCAAAATCAATGATGCATGACCGACGAATTCCATCTAACACCTAAATCTTTTTCTACAAATGACCATCTATCTATGGGTAAAAAAGTTTTCTTAGAAGCATCCATGTACTCATAATTCTCTATAACCCCTTCTCAAACCATGATGTGAAATGAGAGTCCCCTTCACAAATTATATTATGAGGGAAACTATGTAGTCTCATAATCTCATGGATATACATTATTTCCAGATCATCAGCTGAGAAAGTCTCCTGGTTTAGAAGTGTAGGTTCCAGGTTCAGTAGAAGCACGGTTGGGCTGACACTCAACTTTAATTTTTTTACCATGATCAATGATTATTCTAGGATCAATACGATTATGAAATCCAATCTCCATAGAATAGAATCAAATATTTACATAAAGAAGGAAGTGGTCCAAAACATTTAAAGAGGATCTTGCACATGATGCTTTGGTTCAGCTCTACAAGCTCAAAAATCTCACTAATCCTTGTAGAGATAAGTTCCACCCTCTAGTGGTATATACAAACCTTATGAAATTATCAATCCACATAGGTGTGATTTGGAACCAAATAATCCATCCCAAGAATGACATCGAAGCCTGTTATCTCGAGTATGAAGAAGTCCCCCATTAAAGGGTAACTGCCTAGCTCAAGGGGATAGTCCCAGAATTGGCATATGCCCTCTGACCACACTCCCTATAGTCTATCCTTGGTCCTCATAGCACAATTGTACTAAATTTACAAATTGATATTCTCTATAGTCAATAATGAGATAAATTAGTGTGAATCAACTGTATTGAATAAAAATGATAAAATAGTGGAGGACACTAGAATAGTACATCTTAATGTTGACTATTCTTCATTATGATCCTTGTGTATCAACTATAATGAATGTATCTAGACTGATCCATAAAATTATGCTAAATCTAGACTACCCTAAATAGGTGTGGTATTATAGTGTTAAAAATAAAAATTTTGGAGACCATGACCATGATATCATCTTTAGACAGTCTTACTGGTATTACTCTAACACCTCGGCTGACATGGAGTAACTAATTTGGCCTCTATATGTGGAGCTAGTGTAAAGAATCTTCCAATGGAATTTGATGGAATGTTCTAACAAAATAATTGAATATTCCCCATATTCATGAAAACATGGAATGAAAGGGTATATTTATTATACATAGTATTTAGGTTTCCCATTTGTTGACATTGATGTATTATAATGGTGCTACTAGTGTGGATACTCTGGCTGCCACAACTCTGATGAGGAACCACGAGGGAACTCTTCTTCTTACTAAAATAACTATTAGCCTATCTCAACACTGAAACTCTATGGATATAACTATTGACTTACCTTAGGTTGCACATAGTGATAAGATCCTAATTAAAAATCTCAAAAAATATAGGAAGGGTAAATAGATTCACCTAATTATGAATGATGTACCTTAGCCCATCCTTGAAGAGTCTAGCTGATAATAGTTTTTCATTGGTTAGAAGTGGTGAAAATCAATATAACTTAGTAAAAAGTGATGAATACTCTATAAGATACATATCACTATACTCAAGGGACATGAAATATGTAGCTTGAATAAATGTCAGTGTCTGAGGAAAGAAGTATTTGTAGAAGGCAGTTTAGAAATTAGCCTATAGATTTCCAGGATGACAACAAACATTAGTAATCACATCCCAACGGTTCTTAGAGGAATCACTTATCATATAGGTATAAAGATTTACCATCCTCTCTGGAGGAATCTACTGATTCTCATTTATAGGGAGAGTGGCCTCTAGCTAAGACTTAGTAGCCTGTAGACCGCCATCCCTGACAAAGGTGGGAGGATACTGATGCTAGAAGTCATGAGTTAGATCATCCATCATAGGTATAGGTCATGGATCACCCTATATGGACTTCATAATTCATTTAAAAACCTATAAAAACATAAAATATATTCCCAGACATGGTATATAAGGTGGTACCTCATGTGGTACTCTAGGATATAAGATTGGCTGTTCAAGGACTACCATCTCCAGAGCATGGTTGTCACCACCCTCCTTGAGCATCAATCAAGGAATTCACAATGACATAGCTCTATAAATTGAAAGGAAACAACTCATAATCATGATTTAATAACTTATATAAGAACTATATGAAGAGTATAATTATAATAAAGGCTCACTACCCATGTTATACTACCTCAACTACCAACTTATAAGGCTAGTGTATTGGTAAGTGCTGACTTTAAACTACCGGGTTTGCAATAGGTGAAAGGTCAATAACACTTTTACACTTCATTTACTGCAAACCATTTCATTTTAATAATACACAATATACATTTTAATTTTCAATTTTCATGTATACATATATCGTGGTTTGATTAAAATGGATATCAATTCATAGTGGTTAAGGGTCCATACACGTTATCATTGGAATTTACACCCATTTAATATCTATTTAACCCCATATACATTCGGCCTCAGGATGTAATAGTAAATATAAGATGGATTGAATCTGTTAATTACCAATTAAAAATAATGAGGGTCCATACACCCTCATGAATTGAAACTATAAATCACAAAATCACAGTCAAAGTGAAGCTCAAGTAACCAGAGGTACATAGATGACATGTGTAGAAACTAGCTATTTAAGATTCCACTATCATCCTATACATGAAAACTCTATTTATATTGATACTAAAATATTAAATAAACACCTCACTATCATAAAAAAGATGTTTTTATCCCAATAATATATATCAATCATGGCTAAATCATCAATCATAGGTGATTCATTAATGTTAAATATGTGAAATGCACCTATAAATCTAGGAATATGTATGGAATGTGAATTCTATGTGCCTAAAATGATGCATGTAACAATGAACCTTTACCTTATCTTATCAGGACAAGGAAAAGATGAAATAATTAATAAAAATAATATTAATAACTATTACATAATATGTGTTTCACCAAATGGTGAATGTTTTCAACAGTAATAAGAAAAATACAGAATAACAACTCTTATTTAAGGAAATTGAGAATTTACCCTAAATGTGGCTTAGCTACACCCATGTATGAATTATAACCAAGTTCCAAAGTGCTCCTAATATCCTATATATTGTCTTAAAATAGTAAAGAAAGAAAGGAACATATTTGACACTACTTGGTGATGCCCTGACCTATGTTCCACTCAAAGGTGCCCCAAACCCTATTGGACACATGACCTTAAGAATGCCTCCCCATATGCCAGAGGCTTCCGACTAGTAGTGAGGGCCTAGGTGGTATCCTTGGAGATACTATTACACCATCTACATAGTGTATAATAATGGAAATAAATAATAAATAAATGGAAGAATCATATGTAAATAGATGGAAAAGTGGAAGAAGACACTATAACAACTCAACCAGTAACCCACTGTAGTATAAGTAGACAAGAAAATCAAACAATATATAATAATAAAAAGTTGGAAACTATATCATATAAAAAATTATTATCTATCACATGTATTTATAATACTGGAAAATAGTTATACATGGAATATTCTAATAAATTATACACAAAATAAAAAAATGCCAAGAACTATCAAATCATCCTGAGAATGAGACCAGTCATCAGCTACCAAGATCCATCCTAATGAAAGATAGAATCATTATGTGTCCATAGAGGGAAACTTACCCATATCAACCCATGAATAAATATATCCTTAATGGGTACCATCAGCAACACCTATAGGGTGTAAGATAAATATCAATAGTCCACCACTAATGGCATTTATACAAATATTATTTTTGAATGTAAACTAAAATAGTGTGCATGTATACACAAATATAAAGAAATGATATAAGGATAAACAATACCTGATTAATCCTTATTAAAAAATGTATATGAACATGAAATCATTTAATTAATTCATTTTTAGTTTAGTTTATATAAATAAATCATGTGAGGATTGAAAACACTGAAAAATTTTCAGGTTAATAATAATAATAAAGGATAGGAGGTGTAAGAAGGAATCCTATAATGATGATTATGATGAAAGAGAATATAATGTAACAACCAAGGTATCCTTGACCTTAGGGGTCAATCCAAATCATTAATAACATGAATCCTAGCTATAAATAGTCTGAGTGTAATACATGGGGTATCCCCAAAGGAATTATTCTAAAAAAATATTATAACAAAGTCTAAGGATCTCAACTAAGGTAAAACGAGTTAAGCCTGGACGAGTCTAATGTGGTGAATTCCATGTTGGATCAATATATATATTTATATTTATATTAGATGGAACAATACAAGAGGGGGGGGGGGGGGGTGAATTGTAGGTTTAAAAACTTTGTGTTTAAACACTTAAGAAAATTAGTTTAAATTATCTTAAACTAATACAATTCAAAACAAATACAATTAACCACAAATGTATTGAATATAAAGGTACAATATGATGTAATAATATAAAAAAAGTAATGTAATTGTATTCAAAATGAATACAATAATCATAGTAATACAATAGTGAAGGATTCTACCATAAAGTGTATAGAATCTATCGATACAATATGTAACAATATAATTATAATTGAAACAATTACAAATGAATTTGAAATGAAGAAAAGAAACAATAAAATTCCATTTCTAAAACAAAAAATAGTAGAAATGTAAAAGTATTAAAATTCTCTTATCCCAAAGATAAGGGTATCCTTTCACCTAGGATAATAGGTCTATCTTAGCAACACCTTGGTAAGCCCTCGATATGATGATCGGTATGTCTGTCTTGCTATCCCCACAAGCCCAAGATTTTCAGGTAATCAAAACCTCTATCTTTAAAACACTTGAAAGACCCCAATACGAAGATCGGTAGCACCGTCTGCCTATCCTCAGCAGCCCTCGATCGTTATCACCTGACCGGTCGCACAAAGAAAAACAAAGCACTTATTGAAATACAAAAACTAAGAAAGTTCTGTTCACATTTTGTAATTTCAAGGCTTTCACATGAAGCAAGAGAGAAGTCACATTGTCTCTATATAGTACTTGATAGAAGCACATAATGATCAAAGTCTCTTAGTTATTCTTATCAGCTTCAAATGAACTGCTATTTATAGGCCTAGGTTCTAATGGTCACATTTCCTCCAACGGTCTTATTTCTCTGGAAAACTCACTGGGACCTGGACACCTTTAATTATAACAGTCATATTGAAATAGAAAACAAGACATCATATTGATTAGTTTATAACTAACTCTATGACATTGTTTTGGTTAAAACAAAGGATATATGAAGATAATAAACATGAGTTTGATTTACATGTGTTAATAAAGGATACAAACAAGCATGTGATAAAAATATGAGTACTATAAGTATTACTTAGTGTAATGTATTGATATGATACAAAGTAAGCATGATGCAAAAAAGTCAGTATGAGTGACTGAGTCAATATGATTGACAGAGTCAGTATGATTGACAGAGTCAGTTCAATTGATAAAGTCAGTACGATTGACAGAGTCAGTACGATTGACAGAGTTAGTACGATTGACAAAGTCAGTACGATTGACAGAGTCAATATGATTGGCAGATATGAATACATTTGTGATTTCCAAAACAAGACATAAAAGTCTAAAGAGAAATTTTGACTCAACAATCTTCCCCTTTTTGGAAAGCAAAAAACATAATGTAAAAATAAAAAGAAATACTTATCTCACCCTGAGTTATTGGAAACTCTTCTGAATAAGAAATTGAATACAACTAACTCCCCCTTAGGTATGTACATTCCCAAGGATTGTATTCATAAATTTTCCTTGATTTAGAATTATTTTATTAAAACATTCTCCCCTTATAAAACATTCTCCCCCTTTTTGATTTACAAAAATAATGGGGTAATATTGAATTTCATGAAAAAGTTAGAGAAAAGAAATTCAAGGTAATGGGAAAGATTACATAAATATCATTGAGATGAAAAAAGTCTATAGAATTCTATAAATGAATAATGAAAGATAAAACAACAATCATTTGTTTTATATTTCATTTTCTTTCTTGATTAGCTCATGAAGAACAACGTTCATCTTTTTGATTTATTTCTTGTCTTCGGAGATAGAATCATCCTGGGATTTGGGAAGCTCTTGTTGATAAAAAAAGATGATCCTGATTCTTGATAGTCTCTTCTTGGACTCGAATTACTTCTTTAAGAGTATCAATTCTATCTTGAAAATTATTATTGTCTTTAGATAACACCAAATTTTGATTCTTCGATAAAAATATTTCATCTTTGAAAGATAAAACCTTCAAAAACTCTATCTGAAAAGCATTCATTCTCTCTTTCAGCTCTTTTATTGAAGGAATATCAGCTCCATGAGTTGTTGGCATCTAATTCAGCGTTCCAATGGTCTCTTTATCAAGCTTATTGAAAGAAATAGAAATATCATTTGAAATCCCTCCTTAAGTCTTCAATTGATATTGCATGATCATTCACTGAGCTTTCTGTTTTGCATGACCACTTAGTCATTCTATTGCAAGCCTTATTATGAGCATCCAAACTTTTAGATAGTACTTTTAAATCGTCTTCAATTGACAATACTCTCTTTCTAAGTTCTCTCACAGAACCAAAGTTCTTCCTTTGATTGTAAGTGATGAAATCAATTTTTACTTCAAGTCTAGGAAAATAAGTAATGGTCTTCTCAATCTTTCTCAAAACATGAACAATGTAATCACTCTTCTTGAGAGAAATTGTGTGTTCTAAATCAGTATCCTCATCGTACGAATCCAGTTCATTTGATCGGCTTGAGTATTCAACTAGCTGTTTTCCTTCTGATTTTCCTTTTTTTGCTTATTTCTTCTTCCAATTTGTCATTGATAATGATTAATTTTTCGGTATGAGAAGATTGAGCACCTTTCTTTGCTTAGGAAGGAATTATATCTGCTGTTTTAAGAGATTCAGCTGGTTCTTGATCAACGTGAGGAACCTGTTGAATACCTTCACTTTGCTTTTGAAACGATTCTTCTCTAATCTTTTTTGAACTCCGAAGAAATTCCAAAAGAAAATATTCTTCCTCTTCTTCAACTTGTTGTACTTATTTCAAAATTTGATTCTCTTTATCTTTCTCTGGAAGACTCTGCATGATAGGTTCTTGATGAACTTCTTCCGTTAGTTGCGCACTAGCCTCCTCAACCATTTTCATGATTTTAGAAAGATCAAAGTCTTGAGCTTTTCTTTTCAAAAGAGTATTCTTTTTCTTCTCAGCCTGAAGAGTGTCCTCTACCCTTATCCTATCAATAAAAGATTTAGTTGGATCAAGACCAAACTTAGGATCACCTTATTTTCTTTTTTATCTATCTTTCCTCCACTTGGACACAACTTCATTGCTGTATTTAGGTTTCTTATTTGGATTAGAACTAGTTTTCGGATTTGACTTTTGAGGAGCAACAACAGTTGGATTATCATCGATTGGAAAAGGTGCTGATTAATTTGGTGTCGATTGATTTTGTGCCTATTAAGCTTCTACATCTTTGAAAAAAACTTGGAGTTTTCATCGAAACAAACATACAACTTCTTAAACTTATTCTTACTTATCCAAGAAGGCTTCAGCTCTTTCAATTTCCCTTTCAAAGGAATATTACAAAACTTCAAGCTCTCAAGAATAATCTTTGTAAGAATAGAGGGATACATAATCAAATGGGACTTGATTGCTCCTGACTTGAAATTATTGACATTTTCAAAAATGTACCCCATGAGATTTACCTTTCTCATGTTTACAAGATAGTCTAGCATAAAAATATCAGAGAATTTAAGATTTTCTCTATCCCCTTTTCTTGGGATAAGAAAACCTTGTATCCAAAGCACCCCAAACCTGTTATCTGGAGATAAATGAGCTACTTTTCTCTTCTCTTCATTTATATGAAATAAAAAATTTTCATCACTTTATTTATTAAACATACCAACTTCCTCTGGTAGTTTATGTTATGGAAAAAAAGAATCACCTTCTGTTGAGACATTTAGAAAGTGGGTTGCTTGTTTCACATACATTGATATTTTTTTTTCATACACAACAAAGTTGATCATTATATTTTTTTCAAAAGACACGGTTTTGTAGAATTGACTAACTTCTTCAACAAAAATCGGATATTGAGATACAGGTTTTTCAACACAATGATGTTCCCAGCCTTGAAACAAAATAATCCTTCTGATTGTTGAATTATAAGTGTAAAAAAAGTCCCAAGAAACTAACATTTCTCTGAAGAAGTCTTTCTCTGAAAATGTTTTTAAAGACATTTCAGCATGAGTGTTAGTAGAGAACTGAGACATATAGATGCAGAAAATGGAATATTGTACGAAGTCTTAAAACAAAGGGGAAGAGCTTCGCCACGAGATCTAAAAAACCGGCGTGGGTTTGGGGAGGGGGGGGGGTTCTATTTATAGGCGAAAAAATGACCATTGATCTTCTATAGTTGAGATTAGAAGAAGGAAAAAAAATTAGTGGTGGGGATTTAAAGGAGTTTAAAAAAAATGAGAAACAATAAAAAAATAAGAAAAAAAACAAAGAGAGAAAGAATGTACCTACCAGAGATTCAAAGGAAATTTTTGGTTTAGTAGTATTAACATAGTATAATACAATAGAAAAAATAAAATACATGAGTTCGAGGAAAAAGAATACGATCGGTTGTGAAACTGATGGAAAACATATTCATTACTATAAGTTGTCAAGCTGATGGAAAACAAAGTCATTACCATAGTTTGTCAAGACGATGGGAAACAAAGTAATCACCAGAGGTTGTCAAGCCGATTTAAAAAATTCATTGCCATAGCTTGTCAGGCCGATGGAAAACAAAGTCATTACCATAGGTTTTCAATCTGATGGAAAACAAATTCATTACCATATGTTGTCAAGACGATGGAAAACAAATTCATTACCATAGGTTTTCAAGATGATTAAAAAAAGTCATTACCATATGTTGTCAAACCGATGGAAAACAAAGTCATTACCATAGGGTGATGTTCCAATGGAAAACAAATTTGTTACCATAGGGTGACATGCCGATGAAAAAAAAAACGTTTTTACCATGGGTTGACGTGCCGATGGAAAACAAATTTGTTACCATAGGCTGAAGTGCCAATGGAAAACCAAAGTTGTCACGATAGGTTGACGTATCGATGGAAAACAAAGTTATTACCATAGGTTGGCATGCTGATGGAAAACAAAGTTGTTACCATGGGTTGATGTGCCGATGGAAAACAAAATATCAATACGATAATCATGAAAACAAGATGACAGATGATTAAAACAATAACCAAATATTCAAAACAATAATCAGAAATATAGAAAACTAAAATAATAAATGAATAAAAAAGTTGATGAAATATATAAAGAAGAAAATGTTCTCCCCTTTTTAAGAGGAGTTTAATGTAAGGAGAAGTGTAAAACATGAAATAGATATGAATGATTATTTTAATGTAATCATTCATAGATTTTGTTTTATAAAATCAAATCTATCGGAAGGTAACGGTTTTGTAAAAATGCCAGCAAGTTGTTCTTGTGTTCTGATGAATTATAATATAATATCTTCTTTTTTTGTGTGATACCTAAGAATGTGATACCTAATATCTATGTGTTTTGCATGAGAGTGATGTGATGGGTTTTTACAAAGAGAAATGGCGCTAGTATTATCACATAGAATTTGAGTTTTGGAGGAGATCAATCCATAGTCTGTGAGTGTGTGTTGCATCCACAACACTTGATCACAAAAACATCCAGCTACTACATATTCAGTTTCAGCAGAGGAAAGTGCTATTGAGTGTTTTTTTCTTGCAGGACCAAGAAACCAAGGAATCTATTAGGAAATTAAATGTTCTAGATATACTCTTTCTATCCATTCTACAACAACCAAATTCAGCATCTGAAAAACTTTTTAAAACAAAATCAATTCCAAAAGAATAAAAAAGACCTAAATCCAGAGTTCCTTTTAAATACCGAAAGATTCTTTTCACGGATTTTAAATGAGAGTATTTTGGATTAGATTGGTATCTTACACATAAGCATACATAAAACATTATGTCTGGTTGACTAGCTATCATGTATAAAAAACTTCCTATCATACCTCTAGAGATTGTTTGATCTACTGGTCTCCTAGTTTCATCAAGATCAAGTTTATTTGAGGTACCAATTGGAGTGATAATACTTTTAGTATTTTCATATCCATACTTTTTGATTAAATCTTTATTATACTTAAGTTGAGATATATATATCCCTTTTGTTTTTTGTAAAATTTGAAAACCTAAAAAGAATGTTAACTCACCCATCATACTCATTTCAAACTCATATTTCATTAAATTTGCAAAAAATCAGTTTAAGACTGCTGAGTTGATCCAAATATGATGTCATCAACATAAATTTGAACAATCAAAACATTTTTATTTTCCATTTTTATAAAAAGGGTTGGATTCGCTGTACCTTTTGCATAACTGATTTGTAAAAGAAATCCTATAATTCTATCATACCATGCTCTAGGGGCTTGTTTAAGGCCATATAAAGCTTTGGTAAGTTTGAAAACATGATTAGGATATTTTTAATCTATAAAACCAGGGGGTTATTCAACAAAAACTTCTTCTTGAAAAAAACCATTTAGAAAAGAACATTTAACATCCATTTGAAATAATTTGAAATTAAAGTATGCTGTAAAGGCCAATAGAATATGAATATATTCAAGTGTAGCTACCATATCATATGTTTCTTCATTGTCTATTCCCTCTTATTGATTATAGCCCTTAGCAACAAGTCTTTCTTTATTTCTTACAATGATTCCATTTTCATCACATTTATTTCTGAAAACCCATTTTACACCAATTATAGTTGTTTCTTTAGGTTTTTCAACTAAAATACAGACTTGATTTCTTTTCAAATTCATTTAGTTCATCTTGCATTGATTTAATCTAATATTCATCACCTAAGGCCACACTTGGACTTTTAGGTTCAAATTGGTAAAGAAAGGAAAGATGTTCTATTTCATTTCTCAAGGAATTTCTGGTCCTTACAGGTTGATTTACATCGCCAATGATGTTATCACTTGGATGATTCCTAATAAGAAATTGACTTAGATTTTGTAAAACCTGTTCATCAATATATGGAAGAAAATCTTATGGGGTAAAAGTTTCAGGAACACTTTCATGAAAATTTTCCTTATCATAAGGATATTCTAATAAAGGTTGATGATTATTTTTTGAAAACACATCTAAAGATGTAGGTTGGGGTTGTTTGAAAACAAAAGGATTAGTTTCATCAAATTTAACATGCACTGTTTCATCAACAGTACAAGTAATGTTATTGAAAACTCTATAAGCCTTAGAGGGTGTAGAATAGCTTAGAAAGATTCTTTCATCATATTTTGGTGCGAATTTGTGTAGATTCTCTTTATTATTCAGAATGAATACTTTGCATCCAAAAAATTTTAAGTATGAAACTTTAGGTTTACGACAAGTCCACAATTAATAAGGTGTTTTATTAAAAAAAGGTATAGTTAAAACATGATTTATAGTATAACAAGCAGTACTAACAGCATCAGCCCAAAAAATTCTTAGCAATTGAGTATTCACTCAACATGGTTCATGTGATTTCCTAAAGAATGCAATTTCTTCTCTCAACAACACCATTCTTCTAAGGAGTTCTTGGTGCTGAAAAATTGTGATTAATACCTTTCTTACTACAAAAGTTTCAAAATATGAATTTTTAAATTCACCACCATGATCACTATGAATAGTTATCAATGGTAAGTTTTTCTCATTTTTAACACAGGCTCTAAAAATTTTGAAATAGAAAAAGGCTTCATATTTCTTTGTTAGAAAATAGACCCATGTAAATCTAGTAAAGTCATCAACTGACACAAATACATAGTATTTGCCTCCAATGCTTCCAATTTGTGAAGGACCAAAAATATCCATGTGCACTAGATGTAATGAATTTGAAGTTGAAACCTTATTAATTGATTGAAAGCTAGTTTTATGTTGCTTTCCAAATTGAAAAGGATCATAGAACTTTGAAGAATCATATATAAGATCCGGTAGACCCTTTACAAGTGTTTTCCTTAAAAGTTTATAAAGGTTTCTTTGGTTGCAATGTCCTAGTCTTCTATTCCATAGCCATGATTGGTCTTCTATTGCACTTAAGAAAGGTAAATTTTTTCTTCTAAGGTCTTCTAAGTTAATAGTGTATACATTCTCTTACCTATGGGAAGATATAATGAATTCATCCTTGGAATTGTGAACTAAGCATTTATCATTTCTAAAATTCACAAGGTTTCCTTAATCACATAATTGAATTTTGCTGATGAGATTTTTCTTAAGACCTTTAATAAAAAAAACATTTGAAATAAGAACTTTTCCAAGAAAAACAATATTACCTATTCCAACAATATTTCCTTGATCATTATCTCCAAAGGTAACCTTCCCACCTTTTGTTTTGATAATATTTTCAAAGAAATATTTGTTTCTGGTCATGTGTTGAGAACAACCACGATCCATGTACCAAATATTTATGTTGGTACACTTATTATTTTCCTGAAAAAGAAACAATTAGTTTTTTAGAATCCAAACTTTTTTAGATCCAGAATGGTTAGATAAAAGAATTTTAGGAATCCACATTTGTTTTTCAAAATGAGCTTTATGAAATCCTAAAGACTGAGTTCTATTAATAGAACAATCTATTTTCCAGTTTCCACCACATTGAAACTTAGTACAAAAAGGCGTACTTTGAGGAACAAAATAGTTATTACTAAAAATTGGTTTAGAATGAGTATAACCAAAACCAAAATTATTTCTCAAAGGTCGAATTTGAGAATACATTTTATCAGAGTTTTCCTTGCTATAAGTAAATTTTGACAAAAATTTCTTCACAGAAAAAATTTCTGACTTTAGTTTTAAAACTAATTTTTTATCCTCTAAAACATTTGATTTTGTACTAGAGTTAGGCTCGAAAACATTTTTCTTAGCAATTAAATTTTCAAGATCCTTAGAAAGTTTATCCTTATCAGATTTGACTTTCTCAAGGGTTTTTAAAGTACTTTCAAAATTAGAAGTTTTCATATCAGGATTATCAGAAAGATCTGATACTTCTTTAGTTAAAATTGAAATTCTAGAATTTTCCTTATCAAGATTTTTCTTGAGTTTAGAATTTTCATTCTCAACTAGTTTATCAAACCTAGAAACTTCTTCAAAAGAAGGTAATGTATTACCTTACGATGATGAAGAATCATCATTTGATGATTCATAATATTTATTATTAGTATAATTTTCATTCATGGAAACATTTATAATAGCTTCAGCATTGTGTACCTTAGCCATAAAACAATGATCTTAAATTGTTAGTCTGGCTATAAGTCCAATATTCCTTTGTCCTGAGGATTCATATTCAGAAGAATCATCTAATGAATTGCTACCAGTTTCACTCCAAGTATCATTTTCCTTCAAGACTTTTTTGTATTTGTGTTGTAATACTTTTTCTTATTTCTTTCAGAGTGTTTCTTTTTTCTATATTTTCTCTTTAGTAAAGGACAATTAGGTCTTATATGACCTACTTTATTACATTCAAAACAAGTTACCTATGAATATTTTTTATCCTTTCTATCTTTCTTTTTGAATCAGTATTGGAAGTATTTCTTTCCCACAATCTTGTTCATACTTCGAGCAAGATTGGATAACTCATTATCTGTATGATCACAATCACTTGATTCTGATAAAACAACTTTCTTAGATTTGGATCTTGTTATCCTTTCAGGTGTTTTAGCTTTATATGTAGTAGTAAAAGCTACACTTCCATTTACATTTTTCTTCTTATTGAAATCAACATCTCTCTTCATTATTGTCTCGTGCTATAGAAGAGTTCCAAAGAGTTTATCAAGAGTAATCTAAGAAACTTTTATGTTTTCATAAATAGATTTCCTTTTTTTACTCCCATTCGTTTGGCATTATATCAATAATTTTTTCTACAAGAGATTCATCATCAAGACCTTTTTATCCCATAGATTTTAAACTGTTGAAAATTGTCATAAATATTTGTTTCACTTTACATACCTGCTCTCTATATGGAAAAATAATTCCATGATACTCTTCTCAAAGCATTTCTCTTCTTATTTCTATAACTTTGGATGTACCAAAATGTGTAGCTTCCAATTTCATCCAAATACAGTTGGTTTCTTCACAAGATGATATCTAGATGTATATATTCCTGGTCATAGAACCTAGAAATGTATTGTGTACCTTATAATTCAGTTGATATTCTGCTTTTCTTGATTGGTGAAAGTACTGACTTCTTTTTCAGGAATTTTATAACCTCAAGTAAGTATAATAAAATTTTTCTACACCAGTATTGATAAAAAATGTCTTCATTCGAGCTATCCAGTACTCATAATCATTCCCATAAAAGATAGGTGGTCTAGTTGGATTTAGATTGTCAATTGATCCAATACTCATCCCTGCCATCTAATAAAACAAAATCATTTCCACTCCACACGTTAGTGGAGAAAGTAGTTGAAACAAAAATTTGAAAGAAAGAAATAGAGATAGAAAACAAATCAGTGGAAAAAACCTCTGATACCAATTGTTTGATCGATATATAGATGTATATGTATATTAGATGGAACAATACAAGAGTGGGGGGGGGGGTGAATTGTAGGTTTAAAAACATTGTGTTTAAACATTTAAAAAAATTAGATTAAATGATCTTAAACTAATAAAATTCACAAAAAATACAATTAACCACAAATGTATTGAATATGAAGGTATGATATGATGTAATACTATAAGAAATTTAAAGTAATTGTATTCATAATGAATACAATAATCAGAGTAATACAATAGTGAATGATTCTACCATAAAGCGTATAGAATCTATTGATACAATATGTAACAGTATAATTGTAATTGAAACAATTACAAATGAATATGAAATGAAGAAAGGAAACAATACAATTACCTATCTAAAATAAACAGTATCAAAAATATAAAACTATTACAATTCTTTTATCCCAAAGAGAAGGGTATCCATTCACCTAGGATAAGAGGTCTGTCTTACCAACACCTTGGTTAGCCCTCGATACGATGATTGGTAGGTCTATCTTGATATCCCTGCAAGCCCTTGATTTTGCAGCTAATCGACACCTCTATCTTTCAAACACTTGAATTCCCTCGATACGAAGATCGGTAGGACCGTCTGCCTATCTTCAATATCCATTGATCATTATCACCTGATTAGTTGCACAAAGAAAACCAAAACACTTATTGAAATAAAAAAACTATGAATGAGCCATTCATGTTTTGTAATTTCAAGGCTTTCACATAAAGAAAGAGAGAAGTCACAACGTCTCTCTGTAGAACTTGATAGATGCACAAAATTATCAAAGTCTCTCAGTTATTCTTCTCAGCTTCAAATGACCTCCTATTTATAGGCCTCAGGTTCCAATGGTCACATTTCCTCCAACGGTCATATTTCTCCAGAAAACTCGGAGGGACTTGGACACCAGTCATTATAAAGGTCATCTTGAAACAGAAAACATGACATCGTTTTGATTAGTTTATAACTAACTCCACAACATCATTTCGGTTAAAACAAAAGATATATGAAGATGATAAACATGATTACAATTGATATGTGTTGATAAAGGATAAAAACAATCATGTGATAAGAATATGAGTACTATAAGTATTACTTAGTGTAATGTATTGATATGATACAAAGTAAGTATGATGCCCAAAAGTTAGTACGATTGATTGAGTTAGTACGATTGACAGAGTCAGTACGATTGACTGAGTCAGTTCGATTGAAAAAGTCAGTACAATTGACAGAGTCAGTATGATTGATAGAGTCAGTACGATTGACAGAGTCAGTATGATTGATAGAGTCAGTACGATTGACAGATATGAATACATTTGTGAATTCCAAAACAAGACATAAAAGTCAAATGTGAACTTTTGACTAAACATTCCGAGCACCATGTGTCCAAAGATATCAATATGGATCCAAAGAGTGTATCCAAGGCCTCATAATATTTGAAAGATAGTAAAGGGATACTATGGTGTAATTTGAGGAATCCTCTAGGAGATAATGACCATGTTACAAGGTTGGAATCTCCCTTGGAAACTAGCTCCTTGATTTAGAATAGAATATTCTAAGTGCACATGGAATTACCTCGAGAATCCATAGCTATATCATGTATGACTACTCCTAATGAGATAAAATTTTCCATATTAAATAGAAACCTTATACATAAATCATTATTTAAATTTGGCCATGTGATGCTGATTATTTTTAATAGGTAAATTTTTTTATTCCATACCGTTAATTAATATGACAATGTATAATAAGGAAATGATATAATTTATTACTTTTATTTAAAAATTTAATTATTAGGCCCATTAATTTACCTTTCATAATATTGACATAGTTGTATAAGGGCATGAAAAAAATATGAAATTTATTTATAATTAACTGGACCAAGTGATATCTATGAATATACTTCCCATTTAACATTTTAAAGGTTCATTGATTAATTGGAACAATTAACTTAGAATGGTCAAGTGATAACCACACATGAGCTATCCATTTAACAATTAAGGATCTATTAATTATATAAGAATAATTATGTTATAATTTCCAGTCATGGAACACCCTGATGGTGGTGCAGATAGTCATAGTAAGCTTCTAAAGGCATAATAGATAGCATACCCAACTTGGTATGAATGAAAATGGGGTTTCAACCATAAATGACATAATGATAATATATAGATATGGCTCTATAATTTGAGAACATATATTATAATCATAGAATATTAATTATTAATGAAAAATCCTAGTGAATCTGATGTTATCACATCATTGAAAATTTATAAGTGGTGAGACTTTTATGGAAAATTCAAAGACCACCTACTGTATACCCATAACACTCTCCTCATCCAATATAATCCTATATTTTGTACTGTATAGGAAGAAATTGTAAGAACAATTGATTAAATAAAAAATAAGTAATATGATCTCACAACAAAAGAGTGAATCTGATATGCCAAAGAACAACAGAATAAGCCTAAGTATTGATGATCTTACACATAGGAATCCAAAAAGATGATTTGATCTCAAATAGGAGTTTGGAAGGTGATGCAATGGAAGAAAATATCTTGAATGGATCTTGTGAGCTCCAACATGATGAAAGGGAGACCTCTTATATCCTAGGGGAGAAAAAGGATAGGAGGGGTAAGGTTAGAACTCAACAAGTGAATTTGGGTCATTTTACCCTAAAAACAGTGGGTCACATGGTTTAGTCACATGATTTTACAAACAATGCACCAATTTTGCATACCTAACTGCATCAAGAGGGAAACCATATAGTTTTGATGCATGGTTTGAGAAAGTGTGAGCCAACCATTCCATTTGGTACAAGGAAAATTTCATAGCATCCACACAGGCATGTGGCCCTGGGCTCATAGTTAGGGAAGGATGTGAACCCTTCTTAATACCTTTAAAACACCCCTCATAGTTTGGAAAACCCATGTATCCTAGTGGTTTCTTACATTGACTAGGGATCCGAGCACCGACCAATTCATGGAAACCCCTAAAATTTATGTGAACTCATTTTAGATTCATATTAGGTCAAAAGTAATTAATTATATTTAAAAACAAAGGATTATTACCACATAGATAAACTAGGTTCTTAAACTTCCCCTTACCATGGACATTATTTTCTTTGATTCATCTTTTATATATTAAGGTTATTTTCAAATAAAAATATTTTAAAAATATTTTCTGTTTTAAAAAGTGTTTTTTTCAAATCTAAAAATATATTTTTCAAAATTAAAGTTTAAATTTATTTTTAAAACATCCATTACAAGATTTCATGGTTTTTTTCCATGAAATAAATTTTAGTAAAGGTTTTAAGATTTTACAATGAATTTCAATCAAAATGTATTTTCTTAACGAAATGGTTTAAATGGATATTAAATAATCCTTTATGATATTTCAATGTTATCTTAAAATAAATTTATTTTTTAAAAATATTTTATGTGTTAAAATAGGATTTCCAAAGAAAAGTTATTTTCCTTATGAAATGTATTACATGATCTTTAAAAATAATCCACCATCTAAGATGAAATCCTTTTATATTATATATGATTTACTAGGGATATGATCTAAGGATGACATTATTATCATCTTTTTGAATGGTTTATGTTAATGAGGACAATATGTTTATGAAAACCTTTCCCTTCCATGGGTTAGACCATGATAAAATTCATATGAAACCTACATCTTTTTCCATGGGTTATAAAATGATAAAATTATTTTGAATCCCACTTCATTGTCTACTAGTTGTGATATGATAATATGATGAAATTATTATGAATCATATGTCTTTTCCATAGGCTATGATATGATAAAATGTTTATGTAACCCATTTCATTTCATGGGTTATGATAAGATTAATGTTTTATAATCTCTTAGTACACATATGTATGATTATCATTTTTTGATGGGTGGGACATATATATCATTCCAATGAATTGTGTAATGATAAATGTTCAATGAGCTGGAAGGGTTGATGGGTGGTTAACCCATGACTGGAAAGGAGGGAAAAAGGTTGGTTCCCCCTATATTTGTCGAACTATAGGTGAAAAGAAAAAGAAAATGATGACTGTATATTGAAAGTGGAAAAAAATGAACAAACACAAACATTAGTAATAGACCGCAACTAATGTTCAAGTTGGCCTAAATGTTTTGTCATTGGTTGATGGACAAAGAGAGATAATTAAATTAAATACTATCAATTCCAATACCACAAGAGAATAATGAAATTACCTAAATTAAAAAAAATTGATTTTTTAAATAATTTGTTTGATGATTATTTCACATTAATCATGGGTAAATTTAAAAGGGGATAACCCCACAAAAAACATCCCACCTTGATTTTCGTCGATTGTTTATGAATAATGGTCCCACGTTTCCATTTTTTGTGAGATTCATGAACTCCGTTGGTGCACATTCCTTGATTTGATATCGATTCGATGTTGTCTACCAATGATTATACAATGGGTCATCTCAATCCCTAGGTTATGTGACTAGTCCTAGTGATTAGGAATATTCTTGTTTAAATAGAGGATTCTAGGTATCGGTGCTAAAAATAATAAATAAATAAATAAAATATTTTATTTTATTATTTTCACCCATGATAACACTTTATGTAAATTTCCGATTCCAAGAATAATTATGTCATGCATAGGGTAAATCCCATGTTTTAAACTCATCGGTGTTCTTGGTTTTCTGATCTAAGACTCCATTTTAGATGTTTTTTAAATTTTAATAACACCACACTCACTTGATATTAATGTATTTAATATTTTTAAAATATCAATTCTAGGCTCACTGAGCCTCATAATCTTACACTATCTCAGAACCTTGCTATGAAAATATACCAAGATAAATTCCAATGCCCTAAATGGAAAAAATGTGACATTACACTAAGAGATTATTTAGACTAATAATTTTAGTTTTTATATTTTATAGATATGAAATGATATGTAAATGAAATAATACAATTCAACTTTATATTTTCTATCCTTTATGAAAATGCATTTTATTTTTTGTATACTTGAATATTAAGATTCTTTTCTTTATTGTGTTTTTGAATCAATGTTACTAATATGAGTTTTCAACAAATTTTTTCATTTAAGTTTCCATTCATGATTTTTTATCATAATATCAATATGAGTTCTAGTTTCATGATGTCGTTTTTTATATGATATTTTTTATATTTTATATTTTGAATATTACAAAGCATGGTTTCCTTACACTTAGTATTACTAAAAAATATTTATTCATTAATGATTCTAGATTTTAAAATGATAATTGTTTCAAAAAGGCTTCATGAGATAATAAATGTAAATAATAATACCACCGTAAAACCCCATTCTAGATCCTTAACCCTAAATAGTTATCTCAATGAGGAATCATTGATCCTAACCCATTGGATAAAAAATTTCATTGTAGTAAATGTGTATGAATATGAGAATTTATGTATTCATGGTCATTGTAATAATGACCATATTCAAGGAAAAGAAAATTCTCATGATATAGGTTGTCAAAATAAAATATAATATAAAAAAGGAAATATCACTATTAGACATTATGAAATGATAAATAACCATATCTAAAAATTAAAAAAATGAAAATTAATATTTCATGTGTGATATGAATTGGAATTAGTCACATATTTTCCATAAACCAAAAAACAATGTGATAGTTATTTATAATCATTGAAATAGGAGGATAATGGTGTCAATTTTTTTGATTAGAAACTGAATCATGATATTTATATAATGGATCTTGACATCTCCTGTTTCTTTATAAAACATGAAGTAGTTAATCATTTTTTAGAAAAAGAAAAGAATTTTTTCCTATTAAATCCAAGATTTTTAATAATATCATTTGAAGTCATGGTAAAAATAAAGGGAACCAATTATAAAATCCATAAAAACAACAAAAAACATAAAACAAATTTACACTATATCAAATTAAAAATGAAACTCATAGAAAAAATGATCAAAATTAACATTAAATAACCCATTGAAGAAAAAATTTGGAAAATATTCATTCAAAATTTTAATGCTCAATCCCAAAATTTTAATGCTCAATCCCATTAGACCATCAAAAGTATCTCACGATATTTTTTTTGATATTGTAAATCTCACAATTAACTCCTCAAGAAAATACAGGAGACCAATTTTTTATAAAGATACCCTGTTTCTACTGATATAGAGTTCTTATAATAATTATAAATAATAAAACCAATGGATGAATTTTAGTATGTCCAAATATCATAAAACAATACCCACATTTGTCCACCCTAAAAATATAAAGAACTAGTTTATAAAAAATTGATCCATAAAAAAAAGTAATTTAACCTAAATAAAAATATTAAATAGAACTAAAAATGAATATTAAGGGAAGAGAAAACTAAAATGAAAATTTAACCAAACTTATACAAAATTATAATCCATCTACTTAATTGAAATAAAATGTAACACCTTGAGATTTTACTATATATTATGTAATGTAATTATCTTTTTGAATAATGTGTGATGTATGAGACAAAAAACTAAATTAAGAAATAATTTATTTATATATAAGTTAAAAATTAATAAATTATGGTTATGTAATGTGAAAATATAAATTAACACTCATTGGTAAATGATATGAAATATGGCCAAGAATACAAAAATATTTAAATTCTCAATTTTAAATATCATATGGTTTTCTATAGATTTTACATTTCATTTAAGAGATCAATTTTAAATTTTCCAAACATAATTTGATGATGTGAAATTAATTAATTAATTTGTCATTAGAAAATTAACTTTAGGTGATGTTTTGTGATTTTTGTAAAATGATTTATTTTTCAACGAATAGTGAAAAATAACGATTTTAGAAATATTGTCACTTTTATGACATTATGATGATATAATACCTACAAAAAATCTTATAAAACCTTCGTATAGACCGAATATATATTTAATAAGGAACATAATTCATTTGAAATTATAAAATTGAACTTAGAAATCTCTTTTTAACATTTTGGAAATCAATGTTAGGTTTTTATTCAAATAAAAACTATTTTTAGTTCTTCCCTTTTAATCATGTTTTAGTAAGGTTACATTGATTTTTAGTTATGAATTAAATTAATATAGATATAATTTCTTATCCTAGAACAATTAATTCTATGTTAATCAATATTAAAAATTATGTTTTTATATAATTACATTTAATATTAAAATACATTTCTTAAAAAATGGGGTTTCAATGGGTATTGAAAACATATATATAATGTGTTTTTTACCACTTATTGAAATTTAATTCTAGATAATCAATTCTATATTTGGAATTACAATTTGTAAATTTGGTAATTAGTTTAATTTCATTTTTAATCAAAAGGATTGTTAAAATAGAAAATGTTTTCACCACTTTAAGGGTTAAAGGGGTTAAGAGGGGGGGTTATGTAAGAGGCATGGAATAATTATCTATTATAGAATATCTAAAATTTATTCTTTGACACTTTAAAGTATTTATAATAACATTATTGGAGTATTACCCATAGTTAGTGTGGAATTCCAGGTCCCATGGAGACTCGATGTCTGTATATTAAAAATATTAAATTTATTATGTCACATGTATGTGGTTTTTTAGAAATAATAGAATAACTAATGGAAAATTTATCATATGGGAATACAGATAAAACCATTAAATTTGGAACATGGGTTTTACCCATGGTGTAAAATAATATTTTTATACACAAGGTGTTTCATTAGAGTGTAGCCATTTGATGATTAAATAGAATAATTTTTTTTTATAATTGTATGACCATTTAATCATATAAACATAAAAAACTATTTTTATAACCCATATATAGAATTACATAGTGTTATCTGTATAAACCATAAATAATTAAAGGGATTTATAGAGATAGAGTTCTCCTGTAGAGTCTGTGTTGGCTAGTGATCTTGACATTGATGATCAAAAATGAGTTAGGTTGGAGTTTTGTGGGTCCAAAAATGGTAAAGGTGGATCTCATAAACGTCATAAAAGTGTTTTAATTCTTCACCAATTATAAATAAATAAATGAGGAAGGAAAATTTATTTTTTTGTTTTATTTCCTTGTTGTTATTTTTCCATGACTAACGAGAATTAATTCATCTGAAATTAGTTCACAGATGGAGGTTATTGAATTACTGTTAGTAATTTATACTCCTTGAATAATTAATTTGAGTTTATGAATTTCTTATTTAAATTTTATATTACTCCCTTTTTATTTGGTTTATATCTACAATGGTCAAACGCCCAACGCCCAATGTCCATTCTCACTTTTTTCATGGTTTTCTCCCTCTGTTTTTCATTCATCATTGATATTTTATTTGACTGGTGATTCAACTTTATATAGGAACCCAATTTGAAGTGGAACTATCCGGATCCTTATATTATTGTTATAGAATCATAAATTTAGAGTTTATTAATATATTATTATCGATGATGATAAATAAATCCTCTAGTAGGTCAACGATTTCTTAGTATGCGAGTTTTGACATAGAAGACTTTGGATGACCTTAGAGGATATTTTTTCCATAAAATGGTGGCTGAAGTCAGACCACTAACATCATTGAGGGTTTAGTAAATATATAAATAGTATTTTGTGTGAAGATCATGGTAGAATCAAATGTGGTGGTATCATTAGAGATATTAATGAAACAAACTAGAATTCCTATGAAAACCTGATATAGAGGGCATGCATTTCAAAAGAAAAAATGATGTGTTAATCCTTTTATGTGGAGGATAGGGTTTACACGATGAGATCAATATCATATACTATGTGGGGGAACTAGAGACCATGAGACCCTTATTTAGAAATATCAATATGTATGGGGATTACATTCCTAGTAATCTATGTGACCCTACATGCCCTTTACGATATGGCACACCCCATGTACATCAAAAATTGTGCAAGCATGGGTAGGCTCCACACAATGAGTTCTGATATGGTCACTACATGATTTTAATTATAATATAATTCCATTTATTTGGATAAATATATGACATGTGATATAGAAGGGCACAAACATTTGTCGACTAACTAAGGCATGCCTTATACCCTAGTAGACACATCGTGTACTCCTTTTAAGATAGTTTAAAACTAATTTTCTTTATAGAATAGATATGGTATATGCTTGGGTGAGCTCCCCAAACAATGTTATCATGGTATTTCCCTTGGTCCATCCCCATGAGGGTAAAGTGAGGTATCCCATCTTAATAACATGATGAGAGATCCCCCTATGGGTTTGTTTTGGATGGAGTTGGGTATCCATCAATATGGCATGTGGTGTGATCCTATATCATTATTCACTAGGTTGGGCCAGGTATCCCATTTTTGAAATCAATGTAGTGTGTCCCCCTTCCTAGTGGCTTATCTACGATAACCTAAGGTATTCTTTATAGGTCCTAGGTGGGATCCCTTATCTGTGTGTTAGCATCTGTTGTCTTTCTATGTGGTGTACTCTGATCGTGTGAGGACCTCATACGATCTCTATTAGTTTCTATGTGATTATTCATAGAAAAACATGATAATTGTGACCTCTATGTTATGTTCCATTACATTATCATGACCCAATGAGTGGGTTCTCTTGGATGTATGTTACCTTTGGGACTTTAGTATAATCCATGTTTGGTCATGAGGATGTGAATTCACCTTGGGACTTAGAGACATACATTGATAATATCTGTTTTATCTTGTTTGTTCTATTGTATTTTTGATATATAATATACCATATATTTTATTCTTTGTGTTTTGTGCTTTCGGGGTGTCCTACTAGGTTTTATTATACTCACCCCTATGTGTAACCAACCCACACATGTCATGTCCTATTTAGCTAACATGAAGTTCGATAGATTCCTAGGAGGAATAGGTATAGGTGGAGGGTAAGTGTGATAGATGGACCATGTATGGTTCCAAGAGTTTACATATTAGTAGTTCTTTTATTTGTTAATTAGTTGGAATATTTTTCATTTTTTGTGGCCTTGTATTTTTCCCTTTTTTAATTTTTATATTTTTATTTATGTATTTTGATGTGGAATATTTTTTATGCAAACATTTGGAGTATGAGTTGTTTTTATCTTCCAATTTATATTGGAGTTTGAATATGTGCATGTGTGTATAGGTAATTTAGGATATAGACTCCCATGTTTCTGACATTCCAACACAATTCTAGTCACCATCCCCTGGAAAATTAAATGCATTCTTGAGGTGTCATTATTAGCATATCATTGGTTAGGTGTGTGTCTGTTGTCTAGGTCATGATATTATGGAAAAAGAAGAGTTTTTATTATAACTATAGTTTTATGATTGTCTTTTTTAGAGGTTTTGGTTTAGGAACAAGGAAAATGTTGTTAAATGTTATTGAGTTTGGCTCTCAGGTTAGGGAACCTAGTGATAGTTCCAAGGCCAAAGTATACATTTATTTCAACTCTGATAACCTTCCTATTAAATCATAATGTGTATGAACAATATATTGGATAATCCTTGGTAGATGGATCATATTGGAATTTGTTGTGGTTTCCATGAACATATTGAGTTCGGTCTCCAGATACAATCATTTGACTGTTTTGTATCTTGGCTATTTTTAGATGCCTCCATGATTACATATATCTAGGATTATATAGTAGGATTGAGACTATTAATATCTTAATGATGAGGTTTAATTTTAGAGGCCTATCCAGGAGGGTGTTCCTTAGTTTGGATATTAAATGGTGCCTCCACCAGTTGACAAACATGCTGAAAAGCTTCTGTTGGGTTGGGTGGATACACCCCAACTAGTTGAGTATAAATTGGAAAATATAGTATTAGTAGATGAAATTACTATACTAAATTCATTTGATGAGTTTAATGTATGGAGAGTACTTAGGATTCTGGGTGATCGAAACCCCTAGGCATTAGAGGAATTCATCACATTTTTATAACAATTGTTCTATCTGGTTAGGACACCTCTTAATGGTGGTATTAGTGGTGAGACATCTATAAGGTGATATAGGTAATTGGTGGATCCTTATGAAAGTGATGTTTAATGTGTATTTGGGTAGTCAAAGAAATGGAACACTTCCCAAAACAATATGTGTTTTTTCTAGTGACACAATTTCAATCTTGGTGAGTGAGTTAGTACCACCCAAAGAAAATAAAATTAAGGTGCGGAAGATGAGTTCCATTTATTTTTGTGTTTAAATATTTTTTTGATAAACTAAGGTGTTGAATCAAGAATTGTTTGTAGAGAACAAGCAATAAAGGTGAATCATTTATCCATACAATAGAGTGTTGTGACCTAGAGGCTCTAGATGTGATTCAATGTATGACTTATGTCTTATCAACTTTATCTATAGTTTTAGTACACAATCACAAGACATGTTTTCTTGATTTCATCATTTTTTGAGACCTATATATTACAATGAATAACTTTATATTAACTCATATGTATTGAGGATCCTACCAAGGGAGATTTTTTATTCCATCTCTTTTGTATATACTGTGACGTGACTCTTGGGGAAGATATCTTCACGTGGTATGACTTTGATGTGGCAGTGTGGATCTATGAGGTTTTTATACTTGATATAGAATAATTAACTACTAACCATACCCATCATATCCATTTCAAGTAAGGTATTCAATGCACTAGAGTTGGTGGGATGAGTTTTTCCTCCATTGACGGGAAGGAATTTTTGGAAGAGTAGGATGATCTCATATAAAGGAGGATACTGATTCTTTTTAGTAGGCTAGTATGACCATTGGAGTGTAAAACACTATTAAATTTTAGTTATTGAAATAGTGGTGTATTACAAGGATTTCATCCTTGAGGATGTGTCCAGATTACCTCCCCATTAACAGATTTATTTTTTCATAAGACCTTCACCCATTGATGAACCAAATAATTGCACCGATATATAAAATTACCCCCAAATCGCTGTGAGAGTTTAAAGTGTATTTAGAGGGTCTACAAAGTAATGGATTCATTATCCCCATTTAATTTCCTTAGAATACATGTTTTTATATCCATGTAGGATGATAAGATATGTAGATTATGAGTGGAATTTCAGCTCATAAACTAGGTGATTATCAGAGTCTGTATCCACATATGATAATCAATGACATCTTGATTGGATAAAAGGGGTTGAGGTGGTTCTCAGGGATCAACCTCATGTTAGGATATCACCATATCTAGGTTCTTGGAGAAAACCATCAAAAGGAAAAAACTCCATTAGAGTTCATGAGATTAATGAACCAGACCATTCATCCCTTTTAGATAGTTTTGTAATTATCTTAATAAATGAAATCCCCACGTACTCCGCATCAGTGGAGGAGTGTGAGAGATTTTGGAGGATGGTTCTTCAATAAGTCTCAACAAACCATATTTATGGGATGATATCAACATTTCAGTTGTATATTCACGAGATACATTTCCTAGGACATGTCATTATAATAGAGGAAGTTGCAATTGACCCAACAAAGGTTGAGTAAGTGTTTGATTGGGAGAAACCTAATAGCGTGGATTTAGTGAAAAGAATAATTGGTTTTCCAAGATGTTTCTAGAGATTCATGTTCAATTTCTATATGAATGGGGAAACTCTTATTTCCTTAACTTGAAATTGGTATCCTTTAATGTGGATAGATAATTTTCAATAGGATTTTCAAGAGCTGTTAAAGAGGATGATGACTGACCGCATCTTGAGACTTCCAGAGGAGCATGTTGAGTATGTGATGTTATATATTTCTTCTAGATCTATTATTAAATTAATTTTTATGTAAAATAAGGTAGTTATTCTTATCAATCCTAGTAGTTGAGACCCCATGAGAAGAATCACATGAACCCTGACCTAGAGGTGGAAATGGTAGTTGTTTCCCAAATGTCTTAGTGAAACAATCCTATGGGAGAGAAATTCATCTCCATTTCTAAACATAAAAATATCTAGTATATATGTTCACAGAAATATATTAACGTAAGGTATATGTTATGGATAGAGTTCCTATACATTTATGTATTTTATTTTGTATATACTCCATGGATTGGAAATGTGGTAGTATATGCTAACAATAGGGATTTTCAATTGTAGTTGTTAAGAGGGGAAAAAGAGAAGTAAAAATCATTGCAATTTAACCTTATGTATAAGGATAGTGTAGTATAATTACAGTCGATGGTTTTCACCTATCTACTTCTTCATCTTTTCTGAGAGCCATATATTAGGGATATCAATTGCGAGATCATACATGAACAAATATCCACTAGACATAATCCTGATAGATTTTATTAAGGTGGGGAGAACACCAACCATGTTTTAATATGTATGATAGTAACTATCACACCATGAGAGAAGGTGAAATGGGTGTTTCATGATCCCCCATTAGCAATAAATCCAAGATAGGTGAGGATGTACTATGATCCATTGGTATAAATTTGCATGTCCCAAGATTTAGTAGAGTGTTGTTGAGTTTTTTTCTCAACGACTCACCTATAAACTCTTAAGGATGAGGTTCTTAGGTGGAAGCGAAAATGGGATAGTGTATTTATCAATATCATTAGTTGAATTCTGTGATTTTTAAGTGTTCCTGACCACATTAGGGAAATCATAGACATACACAAAAAAATCAACCCACATACTAGACATCCAATAAAATATTTAGTGGATATTTTGGAATTACTGTTCATGAAAGAGGTAGTACAACTGAATAGAATTACCTCTATTATCATTTTAGATAATTATACACACCTCACTTTATAATTATGTTGAAGATTAAAGGATTATTTGGGACTTAATTGCAATTGAGAACATAATTCCACACTAATAAAGTGGGAAAAAATAGAAAATAATTTATGTTATGGAGGACATTATTTGGGTTATAATGTTGTTTTTTGGATATGTTTTTATGTAAATCATCTATTTTTGGAGTTTAATGTATCAATAGTTACCACTCCACCATCTGTCTGGAACCATTCAAGACCTCATATGGGTCAACCTAATGGTTACTACTATGCTTGATGGATCCATGGGGTACTTTTTATGGGTTTTATGTTGGTGAAATCCATGAAATGGAATGTTTATATCATCTAATAGAGGATGAGGGATTCCCAGAGCCATCAAAAGCCATATGCTGAATGACATCATTGAAATTTTGAGTTCAGTGAGGGAGAAAAAGTGATCGTAAAGGTATAACCTATATTGTATATTCATTATACCTTTCATGACATTACATAGGCTTGGTGAGGTGGCATACCACATTGACTTACCACCGATGATAGTTCATGTGGGTGATGTATTCCATATACACTACTGAGGTAATATTTTTCATGACTTGTCGCACATTATTGAATAGGGGAGCTGGTCATTAATGATGGAGTTAACTATATTTGGTTCCCGATGGATTTAGATGAATAAAAATGAGAAGACACTTCACAGAAAAGTGTTTACCCTAATGTGTGTTTGTAGAAAACACAAGTACATTTAGAAAAGAAAGAGGGGGTGGAACCAGGAAGCATTGGCTTATTTTTCTCACATGTATGAGTATGTTTTTAGTTTTTGGGAAAAAATACTTGAATATGTGGAGAATATAGTGGTTTAAAAATTTATTTTTAACACTTTTGAATATTTAAATTATTATTTATAGAGAAATCATGTAGTCAGTGTGGAATTCGGGGCCCCGTGGAGCCTTGATGGTGATATATTAAAAATGTTTCATTTATTATGTCATAGTTATGTGATTTTTCAGAAATAAAGAAATAAATCCTAACCAAAATATCTAATGGAAAAAATAATAAAACTATTAAAATTTTAATATATTTAATATACTCAACACAATATAATATATTTATGCATAATATGTATCATTTTTGTGAAATCATGGGTGGATGAAATCGATTAAATCAATTTATTAATTTACTGATCATGTAATTATCTAAAATTGACGAATTCATGATTTAATTACTATTTAGAAAACTCCCTATGATTAGTTTCATAACCCTATTCAATATGAGAGTATATAGTGAGAGATCTGGTGGAGAGGGTGTGTGTTGGTGATCTTGGGACTAAAGAACAATAATGAACAAACATATACATTTTTGGAGACAATGACAAGTGTGGTGGATCTTTTCAAGAAAACTCATTCCTCACCAATGATCCATCCAAAATCATTGTATGGAATATGATTTTTTAGATTAATTCCATACTCTTGTGTTTCCACGATGAAGATAAATTACTTCATTATATGTTTTTTCATAAATTGAGATTGTAGAATTTTCATTCGTTATTTAACTTCCTAGAATAAATAATGTGATATTTAATTTTTGTATTTGTTTTTTATCATATTACCTTATTATTCATTTTTTATAACTAGTGGTTGAATGAAAAAGGACCAACATTCATTCTAACTTTTGTGTTTCATGGTTTTATACCTCTTTTATTCAGCCATTATCACTATTTCATTTAAGTAGTGACTCACGATTACTTAGGAACCCAATTTGATGTGTGATTCTTGGGATCCATAGATATTTTTTTGTGGAATCAACAATGTGGAATGTGGAAAATGTGTATTATTTACAATGATGATATAATCCTGATGCAAATATATAGTTTCTAACTGTGTGGGTTTTGAAGTGGGGGTATTTGGTTGACTGAAGAGGAGGAGTTTTCTAAATAATGGGTGGACAAAATCCACCCATTAGTGTCTTTTTGGGTTTGGTACACCTAGATATAATATTTTAGAGAATATAATTTCATAATCGATAGTAGTAGTGGCATAATTGGGATGCATGAAACAGAGTGTAGTTCCTAAGAAAACCTAATATACATGGTGTGTATTTCTAAGGAACAAACATTGTGTGGACCCTTATGTGGGGTGGCTACAATTTATGTGGTGTGTTAAATATAAAAATCCATATATGGTACCCATACTACATGCGAGCCTTATCTAACTTTCTCAACATATATAGGGAGTACACATCCTGTAATGCATGCGACCCCACACACTTTGTGGGATGGGGCACAAACTATATACTTAAAAATGTGAACAAGAATGGAAATATGATACAAGATGAGTGATATCAAGATCCCTAAATTCCATGTATCCTAATAAAATTCCATGTATATAGAGAAATACATCTCATGTGAGATAATGAGACCTGAGTAGTTCCTGACTTAGTGATACACACTATATACCCTAGTAGACATACTGTGCCCTCCTTTTAAAGTAGGATATAACTCTTTCTCTTCTCAGACTAGCTATAATATGTTATAATGTAAGTTCCCTAAAACCATGATGGTGTTATTTCATTCCCTAGGTTAATCTATAATATGGTATAATGAGGTATCATGAGCAGAGTAAAGATGAGAGATCACATTTGTGGTTTAGTTTTAGATAGAGTCAAATATCCATCTATATAGAATGGGGTGTGATCCAATTTCAATTTTCCCAAGAATGGTTCAAGTATCTCATTTCTAAGATCCAAGGTGTTTGATCCCCATTATAGTGGGATTTCATACATAGGGTTAGGTATCCCCTAGAGGTTTTAGGTGTTATCCCTTATCTATGTGTCATAATCTATTGTCTTCCAGTGTGGTTCAATATGAATGAGAGTGTAACTCAGATGATACCTTTCAGTTACTATATGCTTCATCATGGAAATAACTAATGACTGCAACATGTTGGATGATTTCCACCAACTTAGTAGGACCTGATGAGTGAGTTCTCTTAGAAAAATATTACCCTTGAGCTTTTAGTAGAATCCCGGGCTGGTAGTGAGGACATGAAGATACCTTGAAACTTTGATTCTTCCTTTGAGAATAATGGTTTATCTTGTTAAATATCTTTGATTTGTGATATATACATGACTCCCTCTTTGATGATTTCTATAAGGTTATTTTTGGATATCCTAGTGGGTATGTATATACTCACCCTTTCATGGGCTCTTCCTGCACATGCCATGTCTTATGAAATTGTTTGGCCTTTCGACCATGTCATAGGATTACTAAGATTAGGTAGATTTTAGTAGTTCTAGACAAAACAAAAAAAGTACCATGATATTCTATCTTGATATTAGTCTTCCTTTTTATAATTTTGGACTTATTCAATGTTTTGGTGGGATTGTGTTTTTCCATTTTTTTTCATTTTCTATACCTATTATTCTACTATGATGTACGATTGTTATTATACGTGTATTTTTATTATGATTTCATTATATTTTATACTTTATACTATATTATATACATGTTTTTGTGTAGTTAATTTAATGTAATCCCTTCCATGTGTATGATATGCCTACTAAGAATTAGTCCCTAGTCCCTCACTTAATGGAGGTAGGTTTCAGGTGTTATTCTTGGCTTACCACTCATTAGGTGGGACCAAGTGTGTCAGATCAAGACATCTATTATAGTTGTTAAAATTTTATTAGTTGAGTGTATTTATACATTAATATGTCCTAATTTTGAAATTGTGATTCATTGGTTCCACTTTCCCTAAGGAATACATTTATTAGATTTTAATATTCTTAATATTTATATGGCTTCCAATTCTCTAACTTATAAAATAGAATCTCACTTGATCAATTATACACACACCCAGATCACCCATATATTTTCTTGGATCTACCAAAATACCAACTAAAATTCCCCCCCCCCCCCCACATTCTATAGGTCCTATTCTAAAAAAATACCTACCATATAATTCATAATGTGTTATCTAATGGCAGTTAGTTTAGGAGGAGGTATAAATCACAATTGAATTATTTTAATTTTTTTTCTTCTTATAGCTCATTAAAATTTATTTTAACCATAATAAATGGGAAATTAGTATATTTAAAATACATAAAATTATTATGATGATGTAACATTTATTTTCTAACTCCATTCCATCCTATGGGAAATGAAAAGTTCACACATGAGTACGTGCAAAATATTTTATCCACAAAGAGACGTGTTTGTATTTTTATCACTAAATCACATGTATTGTTATAAATATTACTTTAACAGATATATATTATGTTTTGAAACTTATTTATGATTATTTAAAGGTAAAATACTATTTACCTTCCTACCCTCCCTTCCCTTGGAAAATGATACTTCCACTCATGTGTACAAGCATACTACCACCTTTGTGAAGTAATGTGATTCATTTTTTTCTGCCTTACATGGATGGTCACAAGGATTGATTTAATGAATTAATATAAAATTTATAACATTAATATGATTCTATAAATGCAAACTTTTTTCTTATTGATGATGAAACCATGAACTAGGTTCATGGACCAAAACCAATTAATCAATACCTTTATAGGAAATTAGTTAGTAATTCACATAAATATCAATTTTAAGAATGTTTTTTATTAAATAGGAAAAAATAAGTTATTAGTCAATGGTATATAGAAACATAGATATAAATATAGAATTTAAATTGATGTATAAGAAAAAAATATTATACATGAGGTGATACCATATTTGTCCAAGTGGAAGTATGAGGTGTGATATTTTTTCTTTAAATCATTATTTTAATTTTTTTTATTCTTACTATTTTTCTTCCATATTCATGTTCTTAAAATTTATTCCAGTAACGATCTTATATATATCAACAATTATTTCTCAAAACCATTCTAAAATATCCATTAATTTTTATAAATATTTTAAATTTATTCTTTAGTACAATTGTTTTCATATGGATCACTTTTGACCCTTTTTACCAAAGTCTAAAATAATATTTTTAACATATAAAACATGACCACCTTTCCCCATTATCATATCCATTATTCCTTATCTATATTAATATAAAATTTTCTATGTTTTTTCAAATAAAATTTCTTTCCCAATGTTGTAGGAGTTTTTAAGCTCAAATGTTTTTATGATAAAAGTATATTTATTCTTATTTTTTGAGATATATGAAAGTGATTTTGATTATAGTTACTAATGATTTTTTTGAGTTTTATAATGGAAATGTACTATTTTAGGTGTTTTATTAATTTTATGGTTCTTGGAAATTAAATATTATGATGGTTGGGTTTGATATATCCCCCAATTCATTTTTCTAAATATTAATTCTCAAGAAGAGACATTTGTAATTAATTGTGAAGGTTTTTTGTTTATAATGGTTCCTAAGGGGTTCTTGTTAAGGTGATAGTATATATAATACAATAATAATATTATATTATTTTTCTATGATTGAAAATTGTTTTTATTAAAACATTTTGATTTAATAAAGTATGAAAATGATATTATGATTTAATGTAATGTTTATGATCTTCTAAATATGAATTTTTTGTTTTTAAGAAAAAAAGATTTCATGTTTTTCAATAATACATCATGATTTATGATTTTTACATTATAATTGACACAAAATGTTTTTGAAATAACTATATGCAATAATGTTGGTTTTATGGGTGAGTAAATTATTATTTGAGCTCAAAATTTGTTTTTTAAAATGTGAAACTTCCCTATGGATTTTCATGTTTTTCATAAAGGGATTAATAATTTTTCTTTTTTATATGAATTACCATGTTTTCTTCTCATATTACATTTTAATGTTTTTTATAGGCCCTATAGAGGTTTAGAAATTATTTAAATGTCTATGGTGATGTGTCTTGAATGAAAAAATGTTTCCATGAATGAAAGATGATTATAAACATAAGAATCCAATTTTGTGGAAAAAATGTACAATGTGTAGAACTATTAAGGTTTTCATAAATTTATTTTCCTAATAATGTAAAATTATGGACATAAAAGATACTATAAATTTATGAATGTGAAACTCTTTTTATAAGACATGTAACGATGGGTTGATCATGTTATAGGTTCCATAGTCGGTATCAAGCTAGGTGGTAAAGTGTATGTTTTTAGAATCAGATCCATATCTACATGTCCAATGCATTATTATTGGTATCATAGAAGGTGTTTTAACAACTTTATAAGTTAGGATGTTATATGACCATATTTTATAATTCATATATAACATTAAATGTCAGAATGTTAATGAAAATTGTAGTTATTTTTTGGTATTGAATGATGAACTAAAAGAGTTGAATAATGGGTCACATAGATAGGGACATATTTATTTATTTTTTCATATTATGGTTTACTATGATTTGATATACTAAAAAAACACTTTTTTTGTTTTTGTTATGGATTAAATGGGTAGGAACCGAGTTAACAAAGGGTGTGAAGGAAACTATAGTGGTTTTCAAAATGAGAATTCATGCAAGATATAATCTAAAGTAAAAAATGATGTGGTTTTTATAACCAAATATAATGATTTATGATTGACAAATGAAAACTAGGAATGTTTCTTTGAACACCAAATACAGGAAAAATGAAGTTTCATATAATTTCATGGAATAAGGACCGTTGTGAAAAAATGATTAAACTTCTTCTATTTTAAGATGTTGAAAGAAGTACGTAGGTAAATGTATCAAAATAAAAAGAAGATGTTTCATGTTTTTTATGTGAGGGAATAGATTAATAAACCACCAAGAAACATTAAGAGTTTAGTTAACACAATGGAGGGTATTAAAGCTCTTCATAAGGTATCAATATAAATTTTTTGATTTAGAGAGTATGGGAATTGGCAAAATTGATTCCCAAGAATGAAATCACATGAATGGGATCTGTAAGATCATTCTAATAATTTTTTAATAAGTACATTTAATAAATATTGAGAAACAAAATATAATATATATTAAATTTATGATATATATTAACCATTTTTCTTCTATTTAATGTATAAAACATTATTATATTGACATTTAGTTTTTTTGACATGATTCATATTTTTTATTGTAATAAGAAAATATAAAGGAATATAATATAAACTTTTAGTTATAGGTTCATGAAAGAGCTTGAGTGATTGAAGTTTCTACATGTAAGGTTTCAATAGTGCTGTTGTAGTGGTATTTTATTTAAGTATTGATATGATTTAATGAATATAAAATGTTTAAAGGTTTAAAAATAATTTTTATGGACTTATGTTATTGTATTTTTAGGTGATTAGTGATATTTTGGAGTTTTTTTGGTTTAATAGATGATTGAGGTATATATAATCCTTAGGCTTATCATTTTATTTACTATGATGGTTATTTCAGCACAATGTTATTATATTGGAGAAAAAATATGTATGTTACAGATAACCCATAGGTATGTTTTAATATTTTATATTGAGGTAATTATAGTTATTTTATTTATGGGAACATATTTTTTATCATATAGATTATCATGGGATTAAAAAGTGATGCAATATACTACTACCCTAGACCAGTAATTGGTGCTAAATCAACAATAGAAACATCACCGGAAGTTCACCTTCCCATACTCCAATATTTTTTGACAAGTGTTGAGCTTCTATAAGGATACTATTGGGAATCTTTTCTGCCTGGTAACAGTCAAAATATAAGCATGAATAATAATCAATCACAAAATGAGGGCCAAATAGTCACTATAGATATGATATGGGAAGTGCGTAAACTAAAGAAAACATCAATATGATACAACAAAAGTGAGTATTCCATACATTTTAAAATGGTTCCCCAGGGGAGGATTAGATATAAGTTATAAAGAAAAAAATCATATACTATAATCTTTCATGAACTAGTAATCAGTCAAATATGGCACTTTCACCATTATTCCACTCTATCATTCCATGAAAAACCCCCTCCTATAAGAAATTCTATTAAACCTATAAACATTGAAAAAACTGTGATATCTTCATGGGTAAAAAAGTGACATGGTGCCTTTGTGGGTTGTGAGTATAACTCAGCAGGCCACTACTAGTGACTTCTCTATGATAACCAGTCTAAATATAGGGTTGTGAAAATGTTTCATAATAAAACAATTATAAATTTAAAAATAATTTAACAGTTTAAAAAAAATAGAAAGTAGTTAACAAAAAATTATTCCCCAAGTTCATAGTGATAGTATAGGATAGTAATTATATTATCGATCATTAGGTATATGACCCCAATCATCTGTACCGACATCAACTATTTCTGATGTATCTCAAGCATTCCTCATTAACCATGCCTCCCCATAAAAGGATTGGGTTTCCCTAGTATAAAATTGAGTAACATTGACCTCCCATATGAGAGTTTTGTTATCCAAGGGAATAGAACACCATTAACATGAAGATTCCCTATAAGAGTTTTCTCTAAATGGGCTAAAAGACCATGTAGTAAAACTAAGAATCCGTATTTGTGTTTTCTATTCTGATGGAATAATTGAATAAAAACTAAACCATTCAATGGTTGTTTTATTTCCATTTAAAATAAGGCAACCCTAAGGCTGCTCTCAATTCTAATAAAAATCACCAAAATGGGAATTTTCATTACTTTTATAACAAAAAATCCTTGGTGGATATTTTCACCACTTTTCAAACCATGACCACCATAAGGGGTGTTTTCATTACCTTTAAAAAATTTCAAAACGAAGCCCATTTCATCGAAAAAATCCGCATTTATTCTATTCCAACTCACAAAAAAAATATATTTCCAATTCTCATTTACAATAAAACTAATTTCCAATAACAATTTCATATGTTTAAACCATTTTTATAAAATAATATTTATCATCACATATTCCCAAACCCCTCACAAATCCATCTTTCCATTTCATAAAATTTTAACAATCCACACCATTTTCCCAAAGTAATTTTTCGATTTAAATAACATAAAAAACTATTTATATTTCATAAAAAATAATCCATTATTTTGGAAAAGGTGTTACATTAAAAATTATTTCTAATCAAAACCATAATTTATCATTTTATATACAATATTTCTATTTTGAAATCCTGATTCATGAATCTACCCCATTTTAGTAAACTGATGATTATAGAATTCAATTTCACAATCATAGAAACCAAAACATAATCCCCATTTTTTAATAATTGAACATGGATTAAATTTTTAAGTAATTATTTCTAATACAAGAAAAATAATTTAAATTAGGCACTTTAGTTGATGAAAAACATGTTACTAAATTTAAATAAATTTTTTGTTAACACCTGATAGCTGATGTGACCACATAGACAATGAAATAAAAAAAATGAGACAGAATATTGTTAAAGTTTTAGTACCACCTATATTAAAAATATTAGATTATACACATTCAATAGTTTAAACCGGTTCAACCTGAATATGAAGAAACTAAAAAAGAAGTAAAATTCCCTAAAAATAGTTAATATTATTGAAATCATATAATACACCACCTAAGAGTGAAGGAAAAAAATATTAGGAGGCCTTGGAGCCATAACATTACCCCCAAATCCAAATCAAAAGTGATGAAACTCAAAATAACTAAGGATCATAGAATATCCTTCATGGTTGAGAGGGGAGGGAGGGAGGTGTATATATGGTTGTTTCTTAACTAAAAGTGGTCTAAAATCCAATGAAATCCAAATAAGGTGAGGCTTGGGTGATATTAGTAGGATGAAACATTTTAAATATTTACCCATGAGGCCACTAGGTAGTTTTTGATCCCATCGGCTAGCTGGTACTGGATCATAAGTCATCCAATGAGCCCAAATGTTTAACCAGAACATAGCCCTATATACCGACTAGCCAGTGAAACTATATAGGCTAGATGATGGTGCTACAAAATCATTATAAAACCATATATTTTTATATTAATCCCATTATTTTCTCTCAATACTACTCTACCCACTATTTTAGGTTCATTACTAGTATAAAAAAACACCTTTAATAGGTTAAAACATTCTAAATTTTATATCAAAACCTGGTTCAAAATCTGGCCCCTCCACTACTTAAAAATTCATGTATCTTCTCAAAATAAAAATTACTATATAGACATGGGGCAATAAAAACTCTCCATAATACACTTATAATCCTGAATAACTCATAGTGGTAACCTAATTATATATCACTTGATACACATCTGTAACACCCCAAACTTCTACGGTACGCTTCTCTTTGAATAATGCGATAGCGTGTGTTGTACGCAACACCGAGTTCTAACAACCAATCAAACTAGCCGTTAAGAATAGTAATACCTACTTTTTAAAATTATATATATTTTATATTTCAAAATGGACTTAATTTTTGGATTCAGAATATCTAATTTAGCCTAAGGTGAAATTTTGGTACTTTTCGGATAACTTTCATATTTTGATGAATAGTGAAAATTACTAAATTTTAATTAAAAACAACTTTTTTAATCAAAATAATTAATAGTGATAAATTATGAATTTTAGTAGTTTTAAAGTATATTTAGAATATATTTTTACCATTTAATATAATGTTGGTCATTGGACATAATTTTACAATTAAACCGAACATAAACAAGTGTCAATCTTTTGATAGTTATTATCTCTTAAAAACACGCTTTTTGTTTTGACAGCGGGAATTAATTTTAAATTAATTTCTGCCACTTCTGTGTTTTGAATTTAGGAAAATGGATTCCATATTTGGAATCAGGATGTTCAAATTGTGTAAATAGGTAACTTTTATTTTTAGACATTTTGAATAATTACTGCGGTAAATATTTTATTTACCATGGTTAAGGGTAAATCCGGTAAATAAGGGTTAAAAAATAATATTATAATAATACTAAATTACCCTAAAACGTGTCTTACCCCTATTGGTTGATACATGGTCGACCATGGGCATCTTTGGGTCGATTTTGGGACCCCATGGATCCACTTGTAAGTGATAATGACACTTTATTTTAATTAAGTTAAAATGAATACAAAAATGACACAAGCATATATCTTTTAGAAAAACAATTGTTACATAGGGTTATATATGTTGGATTTTAGATTATAAATATTCATTAGAAATATAAAAAGATTTCCTACATAATGATATTTTATTTATAATTTTTATACATAAAATAATTTATTTTATTTATGACACAATGATGATGCAGTAATTACTATAATAGTGAAAAAATTAAAATAATTGATATTATAAATACCCAAATAAATATAATATGAAACTTTTAATGAATTAAAATAATTTTCTAGGATAATATGATATATTAGGATTGATTTAATTGACTTTGTTCGAAGTAATCAATCTGTTACGAGTTTCACAAAAATCAACTATTGAATAGTGTCAAAATTGACATAAAAGAGTTCTTAAAACAAATATTATATTATTAATTAATATTAAATTCCTAAAAATCTAAGGATCGGACAAGAGACTTATATCATGATAGGTTCATCATTAATGGACCACTTGGGGGTCGCTTGGATGTATATAGTAAGTTTAGTAACCATATTATATAAAAATACAAAGAGACATTGTAAAAGTGAAATTAATTAACTTAGAGTTAATACTTAAAGATAAGGTTAATATAAGTACCCAAACCTGTCTAAATTCTATTGGTTGAGTGGTTTTATACCTATCCCCACCTTAACCTTTTAATAGTAAACTTTGGAGCCACTGGAAACCGAATATGAATTTATTATAAACTAATATCTCTAGCTTTTCCAAAGGTGCCCCTCACCCCTCTTATAAATGGGAACTCCTCCTTCTCATTTCTTCACACCTTAAAAGCCTTTTGGTTCGGAAAAACTCTGCCCAAATACTCTCCCAACTTCCCTCACTACAACCTAGGGGCCTTAGTTTGATCAGAAATCTAACCTAAAGAGCCCTTTTGATCAAATCAAAAGGAAGAACCCAAAGAAGAGGTAATGATTTCACCACCCTTTTCTAGGTTCATTTCTTCTTCCACTTCTTCTTCCTTTGTTGTTACCATTCTAAAATAATAAATCCAGTATCATATATATACTGTGATGTTATTATAAATATGGTACAACCATATTAAGTATTCTATCCACCCTTTGAATAACATGTCACCATACGTGCGTACGTACGGCTTACCGTCTCCACGTCGTGGTGTAATTGTTATTCAATATAATATTATTTGTATGGGTATAATAATGATGTGTAACTCATGTAAATAATAAATATAACATGTTAATTATTCTGTATATATGATATACAATCCATTTATATATTATTTTAATATCAAAAGAATGATATTGTCGCTCGTGCGTACGTACGGACTACCGTCTCCACAAACGCGATGAGATTCATTCTCCATCGTATCCATTCAAGTATAATTATCATTTGATGATTTAAAAATGATGTTTAAGGACTTGATATCATTCTGGATATGAATAATATAAAACCTATCCTTTACAAACATGTCTTACGTAACAAAACATATAAAAGAAAACAAGTAAGTTAACACCCGAAACAACGATAATACTAAGATATTATTATCAAATCAATATTAAAAGATCATGTATGATATAATATTAATGTATATGATTATTATATAATTTAATAACAATTATTTCACCATTATACAGGAGGTTAACCTACCCCAACCAAGGAAAAGTACAAGGTAAGGGTTATTTCACAATCTCTTCATTATCCGAGGTTGTTTATACGTAATAATCTACTGGGATTTCTTTATCATCCACATCCATGTTTCTTCTAAATGTATTTTAAAACATATTTATTATTTACAAGAATATGGGTTAAAGTCATTTATACCCTTGTTTGACTTTTTATAATAGGTTTATAAAGGAATCTTTCCGTCGTTTTCAAAACAAGGTCCTTTTTAACCTTTTCGACAGAATTATGGTAAGAATGTTTTTTTTAACTTATACGGCGGGTGCGGCTATTTTCCGCCGTTATAAAATCTTCAAAGCTTCCCTTACAAGCTTATAAGAATATTTTCAAAGAAAATGTTTTATTTTATATGGATCTTAAATGATTTCAAAATAAAAGGATATATTTCTTTAAAAAGAATTTTGATTTCATCTATGTCAACATCCTTTGTTGGATTTTAAGATTATTTGAAGTTGATTTATTATGAGACAAAACTTCTATATTGTATTGAAGGTTTTGTGATATGTTTGACTGTGGATGTGCTATTTTTATACCATTCATAGTTTATGGTGAAAGTATTGACATTTCGTATGCTAGTTTTAATACGAAAGTTTATGTTATGTTTAAACCTTTTCATATGGGAATGCATTGGACTTAATATGTGACGGGTGGAGCCCGCTATAGCTCCTCGATGCATCGGTAGGTCTCATGAGACAAACTAGTGTCTTGGCACAAGGCCTTGACAAAATCTTATTTGTAGTCTTGGCACGAGGCCTCGACTATGTGGTTATGATAGTCTGACATTATGCATTCCAACATTATGAAAGTGGTTATTGATTTTTGCATGTGATTATTCGATTAGTAGAATATCCATGTGAATAAGTAAATGGAATTATTTCATTTTATTTATGCCATACCATGTTGAAAGTTCATGTTTGAAAGGCTTTTATTTTAGTTATACATTGCCTTAAATGTTTATTCTTATTTATGAAAGTTTCCGCTATATTGTTATCCTTACTGGGAATTTGAGCTCACCCCTTTTCTATGTTTTATTTTTCCCAGGAAGTGAAGAAGTAAATTATGAATGACCTGCAGGGATGTTATGTGGGGATATGAGTGTGGATTATGGAGACATTATGTTGTTGTAGTAGTTTTTCATTTTATGATGTAATGTAAAACATATGAATATATCTAGTGTTTCCAAGGCTACTAAACCAATCGGTCTTTCAAGATTTTATCTTTCTTGTGATCATTCCAATGTTATGTAATAATGAACCGACTCTGGGTAACTAGGGTCGGGGCGTTACAGTTGGTATCAGAGGAAGTTTAGTACAAACCTTGGAAGCTAGATTTAGATAAACTCTGATTAGAGCACATATCCCGAAGATAGACTTTGAATATTAGTATAAAAGAACTTCCTAGAATTTTGGTATTGTAGAGATGTTGTGAGTTTTCCGAGAAATACATCCCTGTCTGGATACGAGCAGGTAGAGGCGGCTCTGGCACAGATGTACCTAGGGGTAAAACCCGAAAACACCGATTTGATCTAGACTCGAACGGGAACTGGTGCACGACAACGGGCCTTGCTGCACTCTTGGTTACGACACTCCCGGGGGATATGCTTAGGATAACTCTCATTTTCTTTACAAATCATTATGAAGGGTTTATGAGTATATACTTCCTCAAAGAAAACATTTTTATGACTATGGATTATATCCATAAACAGTTCAATTTATGTTAAGTGTTTTATAAGTATGAGATTATGTATTTTGATTCATAAACTGATCTAGTTTATGCCATTGTTTAGAAATGGCGCGTAGTGGAAGAAATGGAAACCGTATCAATGCACACACTCCATGTAGGGATTTCCCTCCTTCTCAAGATAATTATAGTGGGGCTGGTGATGCAACTGGTGCCGATCAGCTAATCACCATACTGGGACAACTTACTCAGGTTATGAATAATAACCTTACCCGTATGGAGCACCCTGATCCGCAGCATGGAGGATCAATGTTAGATCGATTCATGAGACAACAACCACCAAAGTTTAATGGGAGTACAAATCCCTTAGTAGCTGAGCAATGGATAAATTCCCTAGAGAAAATATTTCAGGCTTTGGGGAGCAGTGAAAGGGAAAAAGTTATCATGGCAGTTTACCGCCTCACTGGAGATGCTGATCAATGGTGGTCATTAATTCAAAACATGAAGGAAGATGATGAAGTATCAAATATGGAATGGAGGGAGTTCAAAGATCTGTTTTTAGAAAAATACTTTCCTCGCGACCATCGAGCAGATATGGAAAGGCAATTTCTGAGTCTGAGACAAAAGGAGGATGAGAATGATACAAAGTATGAGGCTAACTTCACAAGGTTAGCGAGGTATACTGGAGATTATATTCGCAACCCAAGAAGTAAGAATGATATTTTCTTTGATGGGTTAAAACCATTTCTCCGTCGAGCATTAGTCTCACAATCCTTTTCATCGTACGAAGACATTGTCTCATGTGCTATCAAGACCGAAAAGGAATTCTCTAAGTCTTATGACTTTAAATCCAAGCAAGAGATGAAGAGACCTGCTGATCAATCTGGGAATGGAAATAAGGGGAAGAAGGGAAAGGTTGAATATCCATCTTATGGTAAATGTGGGAAGAAACATCCTGGTACTTGCTTGAAGGGAATGAGAGTCTGTTACAAGTGTGGTGAAAAAGGCCACCAAGCTCGTGATTGCAAGGGGAAGAAGGAAGCTACCAATGTTCAGTGCTACAATTGCAGGGAGATGGGGCATTATGCAAATGCATGTCCTAAGCGTTAGGAGAACTTACCTCAGAAAAGGCCAAGGGATCAAGGCCAGGCTTATGCTATTACAACTGCAGAGGTAGAAGCTCCAAAAGACGTGGTGGCAGGTAATTTAATGGTTTCCTCAAGTTTAGAAAATGCATTATTTGACTCTGGATCGTCACATTGTTTCATATCATCCCAGTTTGCTAAGAAAATTAGATATTTCCAATTTGATTTAATAAGGGAGTTGTCAGTTAAAACTCCTAAGGGAAGTATCATTGCAACAAAGTTTTTTGAATCAGTCCCCATTAAAGCACATAAATTTTCTTTATCTGCTGATCTCATCATCATACCTATGATTGAGTTTGATATAATCCTCGGTATGGACTAGCTTTCGGACTATGATGCGAAGATTTATTGTAAGAAGAAAGAGGTTACGATTCTTGATGATAATGATAAGGAACAACTTATCTTTAGAGCAGAATCGTCACCACCTAATTCTTATTTAGATCCACCCTCAATAGCTCAACTAAATTCAATTATTGGGGAGGAAGATAATGAAATAACTGCGGGTGAGGAAAGGAATGTTCAAATAGAGGATTTACCTGTTGTGATAGAATTTGTAGATGTATTTCCGGAAGATTTACCTGGACATCCTCCAGAACGAGAAGTTGAGTTTTCCATTGATTTAATTCCTGGATCAAGGCCTATATCGAAGACCCCTTATAGAATGGACACTTTAGAATTAGTTGAACTAAAGAAACAACTAGAGGAATTGAGTAATAAGGGATTTATTCTCCCTAGTGTTTCTCCATGGGGAGCCCCTGTTCTTTTTGTTAAAAAGAAAGATGGATCTATGAGGTTATGTATCGACTATAGGGAGATCAATGCTATAACGATAAAGAACAAGTATCCCCTACCTCGCATTGATGATTTATTTGACCAACTACATGGAGCTCAATACTTTTCAAAGATTGACCTTCGATCTGGATACCATCAGTTGTGTGTAAAGAAGGAAGACATTCCGAAGACAGCATTTCGAACCAGGTACGGGCATTACGAGTTTACTGTAATGCCTTTTGGATTGACTAATGCACCCTCTGTATTCATGGATCTGATGAATAGAGTTTTCAAGGAGTATCTCGATGAATTTGTGGTGGTATTTATTGATGATATCTTGGTATACTCCAAAACCTACGAAGATCATGAAAATCACTTGCGCATTATCTTGAAGACTCCGAGGAGGCATGAATTATATGGGAAGATTAGCAAGTGTGAATTCTGGCTTCAGGAGATTTCTTTTCTTGGCCATATTGTCTCTAAAGATGGAATCTCTGTTGATCCTTCTAAGACCAAGGCAATCCAAGAATGGCCAGAACCTACGAGTATAACTGAGGTACGCAGTTTTATTGGTTTGGCAGGTTATTATCGACGTTTCGTCCAGAATTTTGCCTGATTGGCTAACCCATTAACAAAGCTCACACGTAAAGGGGTTAAATTTGTTTGGAAAAAAGAGTGTGAAGAATGTTTTGAAGAACTGAAGAAAAGATTAGTCAATGCTCCTATATTGACTCTACCATCGGGGAATGATGGGTTCGTTATTTATAGTGATGCATCGAAGAAAGGACTTGGTTGTGTCCTTATGCAGAATGATAGAGTTATTGCCTATGCATCACGACAGTTGAAAATTCATGAACAAAACTATCCTACTCATGATCTCGAGTTAGCAGCTGTGATCTTTGCTTTGAAGATATGGAGGCACTACCTCTATAGTGAAAAATGTGAGATTTATACTGATCACAAGAGTTTGAAGTATATTTTCTCACAAAAAGAACTCAACATGAGGAAAAGGAGATGGCTTGAATTACTCAAGGATTATGATTGTACGATACACTACCACCCGGGGAAGGAAAACAAGGTGGCATATGCTTTGAGTAGAAAAGACCATGGAGTTTTGAACAATATGAGAATTGAAAGGGATCCAATTTTCATGGATCTAGTGAAGATGGACATGGGAATAACCAGGGAAGGTGAAACATCAATGCTTTTTCAAATGGTTGCCAAACCATCTTTACTAGAAAGGATTAAGAGTTCTCAGACCGATGATGAAGAATTCCAAAAGAAGATTAAAGCTGTGAATGATGGGAGATTGAGAGACTTTGTGTATGAATATGGAATTTTGAAATTCGGGAAGAGACTTTGTGTTCCCAATTTACCTGATCTAAAAAGGGAATTGCTGGATGATGCTCATAGTTCCAATTTCTCTATACACCCTGGGAGCACCAAAATGTATAGAGATTTGAAGGAACATTTTTGGTGGGACAACATGAAGAGGGAGATTGCTGATTTTGTGTCAAGATGTATGGTTTGTCAACAAGTGAATGCTGGAAGGAAACAGCCTGGAGGAGTCATGCAACCTCTTCCCATACCAGAGTGGAAATGGGACAATATTACGATGGACTTTGTCATGGGGCTACCAAAGACTCCTAGAAGGAACGATGCAATATGGGTTATTGTTGATCGTCTTACCAAGTCAGCACATTTTCTTTCTATAAGAGAAGATCTACCCCTGGAACGTCTAGAAAGACTATATATTAATGAAGTTGTGAGACTTCATGGAGTACCCTTATCGATTGTTTCTGATCGTGATCCCCGTTTTACTTCAAGATTTTCGAAAAGTCTTCAGAAGTCCCTGGATACTGAACTTCATTTGAGCACTGCTTACCACCCTCAGACATATGGACAATCAAAACGGACTATTCAAACCTTAGAAGACATGTTGAGATCTTTCTCACTTGACTTTCAGGGTATGTGGGATCAATATTTACCACTGGTAGAATTTTCCTATAACAATAGATTCCATTCGAGTATTCAGATGGCACCATATGAAGCATTATACGGAAAGATATGTCGTACACCAACCTGTTGGGATGACGTTGGTGAAAGAAAACTTGTAGGCCCAGAACTGGTGGAGGAAACGGTGGAAAAGGTGAAGGTAATCCAAAATCACATCAAAGCAGCTCAAAGTAGGCAGAAGAGATATGCCGATAATCGAAGGAAGGATTTGGAATTTCAAATCGGTGATCATGTTTTCCTGAAGGTATCTCCATGGAAGGGAGTCATACGTTTTGGTAAGAAAGGTAAATTGAGTCCCAGGTACATCAGACCTTTCGAAATTCTAGAACGAATTGGGGCTGTAGCTTACCGATTGGCAATGCCGCCAAGTCTCTCCAAAGATCACGATGTGTTCCACGTATCTCTATTGAGGAAATACATGCCTAATCCAACGCATGTACTCACCTATGAGGAATTAGAAATGGAACCCAATCTTTTCTATTGTGATGATCCCGTCAGGATTCTTGATACGAGAGAACAAGTACTGAGAAACCGGACGACACGTCTGGTAAAAGTTTTGTGGAGAAATCATAAGATGGAAGAGACAACGTGGGAACCTGAGGAACTTATGATGAAGAAACACCCGAGTCTTTTCATGCGATAGTATTCTAGAAATTTCGAGGACGAAATTATTTGAAGGAGGGGAGAATGTAACACCCCAAACTTCTACGGTACGCTTCTCTTTGAATAATGCGATAGCGTGTGTTGTACGCAACACCGAGTTCTAACAACCAATCAAACTAGCCGTTATGAATAGTAATACCTACTTTTTAAAATTATATATATTTTATATTTCAAAATGGACTTCATTTTTGGATTCGGAATATCTAATTTATCCTAAGGTGAAATTTTGGTACTTTTTGGATAACTTTCATATTTTGATGAATAGTGAAAATTACTAAATTTTAATTAAAAACAACTTTTTTAATCAAAATAATTAATAGTGATAAATTATGAATTTTAGTAGTTTTAAAGTATATTTAGAATATATTTTTACCATTTAATATAATGTTGGTCATTAGACATAATTTTACAGTTAAACCGAACATAAACAAGTGTCAATCTTTTGATAGTTATTATCTCTTAAAAACACACTTTTTGTTTTGACAGCGGGAATTAATTTTAAATTAATTTCTGCCACTTCTGTGTTTTTAATTTTGTAAAATGGATTCCATATTTGGAATCAGTATGTTCAAATTGTGTAAATAGGTAACTTTTATTTTTAGACATTTTGAATAATTACTACGGTAAATATTTTATTTACCATGGTTAAGGGTAAATCCGGTAAATAAGGGTTAAAAAATAATATTATAATAATACTAAATTACCCTAAAACGTATATTAACCCTATTGGTTGATACATGGTCGACCATGGTCATCTTTGGGTCGATTTTGGGACCCCATGGATCCACTTGTAAGTGATAATGACACTTTATTTTAATTAAGTTAAAATGAATACAAAAATGACACAAGCATATATCTTTTAGAAAAACAATTGTTACATAGGGTTATATATGTTGGATTTTAGATTATAAATATTCATTAGAAAGATAAAAATATTTACTACATAATGATATTTTATTTATAATTTTTAGACATTAAATAATTTATTTTATTTATGACACAATGATGATGCAGTAATTACTATAATAGTGAAACATTAAAATAATTGATATTATAAATACCCAAATAAATATAATATGAAACTTTTAATGAATTAAAATAATTTTCTAGGATAATATGATATATTAGGATTTATTTAATTGACTTTTTTCGAAGTAATCAATCTGTTATGAGTTTCACAAAAATCAACTATTGAATAGTGTCAAAATTGACATAAAAGAGTTCTTAAAACAAATATTATATTATTAATTGATATTAAATTCCTAAAAATCTAAGGTTCGGCCAAGAGACTTATATCATGATATTTTCATCATTAATGGACCACTTGGGGGTCTATTGGATGTATATATTATGTTTATTAACCATATTATATAAAAATACAAAGAGGCATTGTAAAAGTGAAACTAATTAACTTAGAGTTAATACTTATAGATAAGGTTAATATAGGTACCCAAACCTGTCTAAACTCTATTGGTTGAGTGTTTTTAGACCTATCCCAACCTTAAACTTTGAATAGTCAACTTTGGAGACACTGGAAACCGAATATGAATTTATTATAAACTAATATCTCTAGCTTTTCCAAAGGTGCCCCTCACCCCTCTTATAAAAGGGAACTCCTCCTTCTCATTTCTTCACACCTTCAAAGCCTTTTGGTTCGGCCAAACTCTGCCCAAATACTCTCCCAACTTCCCTCACTACAACTTAGGGGCCTTAGTTTGATCAGAAATCCAACCTAAGGAGCCCTTTTGATCAAATAAAAAGTAAGAACCCGAAGAAGAGGTAATGATTTCACCACCCTTTTCTAAGTTCATTTCTTCTTCCACTTCTTCTTCCTTTGTTGTTACCATTCTAAAATAATAAATCCAGTATCATATATATACTGTGATGTTATTATAAATATGGTACAACCATATTCAGTATTCTATCCACCCTTTGAATAACATGTCACCATACGTGCGTACGTACGGCTTACCGTCTCCACGTCGTGGTGTAATTATTATTCAATATAATATTATTTGGATGGGTATAATAATGATGTGTAACTCATGTAAATAATAAATATAACATGTTAATGATTCTGTATATATGATATACCATCCATTTATATATTATTTTAATATCAAAAGAGTTATATTGTCGCTCGTCCGTACGTACGGACTACCGTCTCCATGAACGCGATGAGATTCATTCTCCATCGTATCCATTCAAGTATAATTATCATTTGATGATTTAAAAATGATGTTTAAGGACTTGATATCATTATGGATATGAATAATATAAAACCTATCCTTTACAAACATGTCTTACGTAACAAAACATATAAAAGAAAACAAGTAAGTTAACACCCGAAACAACGATAATACTAAGATATTATTATCAAATCAATTTTAAAAGATCATATATGATATCATATTAATGTATATGATTATTGTATAATTTAATAACAATTATTTCACCATTATACAGGAGTTTAACCTACCCCAACCAAGGAAAAGTACAAGGTAAGGGTTATTCCACAATCTCTTCATTATCCGAGGTTGTTTATACATAATAATCTACTGGGATTTCTTTATCATCCACATCCATGTTTCTTCAAAATGTATTTTAAAACATATTTATTATTTACAAGAATATGGGTTAAAGTCATTTATACCCTTGTTTTACTTTTTATAAGAGGTTTATAAAGGAATCTTTCCATCGTTTTCAAAACAAGGTCCTTTTTAGCCTTTTCGACAGAATTATGGTAAGAATGTTTTTTTTAACTTATACGGCGGGTGTGGCTATTTTCTGCCATTATAAAATCTTCAAAGCTTCCCTTACAAGATTATAAGAATATTTTCAAAGAAAATGTTTTATTTTATATGGATCTTAAATTATTTCAAAATAAAAGGAGATATTTCTTTAAAAAGAATTTTGATTTCATCTATGTCAACAACCTTTGATGGATTTTAATATTATTTGAAGTTGATTTATTATGATACAAAACTTCTATATTTTATTGAAGGTTTTGTGATATGTTTGACTGTGGATGTGCTATTTTTATACCATTCATAGTTTATGGTGAAAGTATTGACATTTCGTATGCTAGTTTTAATACAAATGTTTATGTTATGTTTAAACCTTTTCATATGGGAATGCATTGGACTTAATATGTGACGGGTGGAGCCCGCTATAGCTCCTCGATGCATCGGTAGGTCTCATGAGACAAACTAGTGTCTTGGCACAAGGCCTTGAAAAAATCTTATTTGTAGTCTTGGCACGAGGCCTCGACTATGTGGTTATGATAGTCTGGCATTATGCATTCCAACATTATGAAAGTGGTTATTGATTTTTGCATGTGATTATTTGATTAGTAGAATATCCATGTGAATAAGTAAATGGCATTATTTCATTTTATTTATGCCATACCATGTTGAAAGTTCATGTTTGAAAGGCTTTTGTTTTAGTTATACATTGCCTTAAATGTTTATTCTTATTTATGAAAGTTTCCGCTATATTGTTATCCTTACTGGGCATTTGAGCTCACCCCTTTTCTATGTTTTATTTTTCCTAGGAAGTGAAGAACTAAATTATGAATGACCTGCAGGGATGTTATGTGGGGATAAGAGTTTGGATTATGGAGACATTATGTTGTTGTAGTATTTTTTCATTTTATGATGTAATATAAAACTTATGAATATATCTAGTGTTTCCAAGGCTACTAAACCAATCGGTCTTTCGAGATTTGATCTTTCTTGTGATCATTCCAATGTTATGTAATAATGCACCGACTCTGGGTAACTAGGGTCGGGGCGTTACAACATCAATTACCCAATTGATGCCAAATTACCATGTCCCATTCCCGAATGGCAAACAAGCTTTCAAAACATAACTCCAAAAAACCAAGTGCTATATTTATTAAAACAAAATTATTTCTATCATTTAGTATTAAAAATATAATACAATGATTACTAATCCTAAATACCTTGAGACATGATGTGTCATTATCTAGTTGATTAACCATACTATGTGTCTCCCCACCATAGGAGTTAGTACATAAGGAAAATTCCAAACCATGGTTCTCATTGCTATAAGAAATGCTAATACCAACACAATTTACCCATATAAACTAGGTTCTCAGTGTAGTTACCTGCATGATACAACTAATCCATCCAAACACACTAGACAACAACTAGTATGAACCCCATCCATAGATCCTATTCAAAACCGCATAGCCTTATCACCTTGGTATAATCCATGCACACTTTATTTTGATAGAATCCTATACAATACCTGAACATACTCATAATATAAAAAATAATACGACTGAGATGATTCCTTACCCACCATTCTGATTTCCCATGCCAAAAAATTGTCAATCCTCATCTATAAAACCCTTATCAAAATGTGAGGCTTCGCACTTCAAATTTTCCATTAACAACTGATGTTTGTTACCCTGGCCACTAGTGGAATCCCCTGAACATCCAAAGAACAGGCCAATGTCTAACCTTGACCTTCCTCTATGATTTGATATTAAAACTGACTACTGCTAAAACTACTCACCATTCCCTCAAATAATAATTTGAGAACCACTGAACCAAGACTCAATTGTATCACAACATTCTATCCTGAACCCAAAACAATCACTCAGACGCAGTCCATACCAACATAAGAATTAACAAATTTTATACCCATGTGAATCTAGATTAAATTGAACTACCCATTCATCATAATCCAGTTCCATCCATGTTATCCCAAGATAAATCCCACACACCATAAAACTTTCTTAAAATGGGGTCACATGACTGGGATTGAGATTATTCTCCCCACTATAAGATTTTTATTTTCACTTCTTTAGGAAAAAACCCATTCACCCCATCCCATGATCTTCCCATAACCAAACATAATGGATGGTCATGGAAATATTGTTTACTCATTATCAATCTTACAAACCATTGATTCACTGTCTATTCGTGGCTCATTGAAATTTCATCCCTAAAATATGGTAATACCAAACTCATAATGAGGGTTACACCCCCAATAGTATTTGGTGGGATCCACACCATTTGAAATCATGTTATACCACTCCTATAGGACAACAATAATATGTTCCACTTCTATGGAATGTGTGGTGTTGCTTTTGAGACACACCTACCCATTGAAACACTAAAACATGTATCAAGTTCCAAATTTACATAAATCATTCTCGATTTATCAATCCATCTATGAATATAAAAACCTACCATTAGGACCACACCATTCTCTTTAAAAGATCTGGAGTCATCAACCTATAAATATCCACCAATTTTCATCCACTACACCCCAATATAGACTACATATAAAAATCCACATTGGTCCCACAACACTCTACCAATAAATCATAATTCAAAATATCATGAAGGAACTACCTACTTTACATTTTTATAGAATTTACAAAATCCAAATGATTTTCAATGGTACCACATATGACATAATCTACCATTCCATTTCCAATAGTTCTATTGCACACCTGCTTTATTCTATAGAAAACTAACATGTTCCCACTCACACCCTACCAAATCTTATCGAAACCTAAGTTCCACTACGACTAAATAGAAATACCAGAAACATCATCCCATGTGATGAGCATTACCATTAGTAATCTTATGTTCCTAACGATGCAAATGAATATGATTAAAAATGACACTTTATCAAACCTGAGGCCTCATAGATTCTCTATTATAAAGAAAAAAGCACCCAACATAATAAATATGTAAAGGATAAGTGAACAACCACTCATACTTCTGCGAGTCATTGGAAAATTTCAATTTTTTTTCATATGATTCCACTATGTATAAAAATGTACATCCACAACCGACTGGGTTATATATCTGAATGATCCTATCCTTTGAAACTAGACTAAACACATGTCACCCATAACTATGGTTCTTAACCATAACCCCATATAAATATGGAACCAATTAATATTCACTAATAAAATAAGAAGATTCATCTACCCAAGACATACATACGTGAAGGTATTTCTATGAATGGGATAACCATATTTCATATAACCATTAGATATATCTGGGAAATGATTCACTCAAAATCATTCATCACATAAAAATGGTTACTAGTATAGAGACCCAAGGCTTTTACATATAATGTTACTTGATTTTAAGAATAATTATACATCAAAGTAAAAGACAAGGATCGTTAAGTCCAGTTTCTGGGAATAATATGTATATAAAACATAAAATATGGGGCTAAAAACACTTTTTTATTTAATCTCCATAAAGAGATCTTAACTTCCTTTGAGACCTTACATCTTCAAAGGGTACCCTGGGGAACACATGAACCAAGGGATGAGATAAAAATCCCAGTAAGGGAAAGAACATAAGGATATATCTTATGCACAAGAGTTAGGAGGCATGACATAATGATCTCCAAAGCATAGAACATATGAAATCATATCATATAAGCATGAGATGATATAAACCTGAAATCATATAAATGTGTTATAATCATAAAACATGTCTCTAGTATGGGTCAAGGTTAACCTCCAATCCCATTTCCCATTTTAGTACCGGTCAAGGCTAGACACCAATCCCATTTCCAATTTTAGTATAGGTCAAGGCTAACTGCCAATCCCATTTCATATTGCGTCTCATGAGACATAAATTTAACCAATGCATTGGAGTACGATCTGGGTGCATCCATATCAACATTTTAATGATTATTCTTTCCACATAAATAATCATACATAATCAACCATACATAAACATAAGGGTACCCATGGAAAGAATGGGGTACCACAGACATGACATAAAGAAAAAACTATGGGCGTATAATGAATGTTTCCATGAAATAAAGGGATTATAAAATACATGGTGTAGGTTCCGGGCACAGTGGAAGCACGTTGGTGGGTTTTCTCAAATTTAATTTTAACGTTAAACAACGTTCAATCTGAGATCCGTCACGATATAAAATGCCGACTCTTCGGAATAGAACGAAGAACGAAAAGAAAAGACGAGTCTCGGAACCCTTGAAGAGGATCATCATATGTTTATTATAATTAATTTAATTAATGCATAAGAATTACCTTGTTGGAATTCATTCTTCGTTGATGTGTCTGGTCACAATTCGGTGATCCGTCATTGCGTCGTAGAATCCAAGTGTAGGATTCCTCTAGAGGTGATCCACACGTGTGTCACGTATCTTCGGATGTCGCCAAAGGGATCTCCGGGTGCTAGCATGGAAGAACCTTCGCTTGCGATGTTCGCCTTAAACCACCTTGATCCGGTGGAGGATCTTGCTCTCGTAACTTTAGGGTGTTCTTGGTGGAAAGGGAATTCTCTCTTGCCTTGAGAGTATTTCCAAATCCGTTGTGCACAACAATGGCTCTACAAAATGTTGGGGTTGCGAGGATATTTATAATCGGGTTTGAAGTTAATAGAGTTATGAAAATAAATAAATGTGTTACATGTTTTATTTATTTCATTAACTCTTATTGAAAACCCTCATGTCGAATTATTAATTCCTTGACATGTGCCCATGCTGATTATAATAAATATCATTTAATAAAACAATATTAAATCCTCAAAATCCCAACTGGAAAAACTACACGGCGTGTAATAATTAATACACAGTGTGTACTTGTTTTCAATAAAACTACACGGTGTGTATATTTAATATACATGGCCTGTACTTTTATTTTCCATTTTTCTCCACCAAATTTATTAGACCTTGAGTAATGACTATTTATTTCTTAAATAAATGTAACTTCATTACTCGCTAATAAATATATTATTTCGTCCAAAATATATTCTCTCAAATAACTAGTGTCAAAATAAATGCGACCAGACATCCTTAAATAATTATTAAACCACAGTCGGGAATAATATTTATTTAACTTTTTAAATTAATATTTAACTGAGATACATGGACACACTTAGTGTGTGACCCTCTAGGCCTCTTTCTCAGTGGCATTAGGCTGAGCCTGCCTAAAGTCCAAGGTTAGCGTCTAGAAACACACCAAGGAACCCATAGAGAAAGAAGTTAACGCCGCAATGACGTGTCACCTCCTACGAACGCTTACCATGTAATATAATCCCTTTGTCTCGATATCTCCAATCAAGCGGGTTACATGCTATTGCTATAAACCCATGTGCTTGATTAGTCTTTCTTTGACATCCCGAAATTGAACTTTCCCATACCTTACCATGGCCATGGATTTATTTAGGCTATATCAATTCCATCAAAGGGCCTGAGATATCTACTTCCATTATGGAAGAGAAGGGACAAATCCTTTCTCATATTATCTATTAATGCGGTATTACTCGTGACGCACCGAACGTATCCTACCTCACTGCAAACAGTGTGTCGTCACAGTTTTCATCAATACATGTAAGTGTGCAAGTTGTAATACCCATTAATAATAATCTTAAAGTCTAAGGACCAATACAAACGTCCGCAGATAGGAACATCCAATGACACTATGAAATGTGGATTTCCTACTGGCGGGTCTCGTTCTCATAATATCCTCCTGGATATTACCAAGGGTGCACACCATGAGAAGGTGCCTCAAAGTTTTATGAGTCCTCACCCCTAATGACCTGTATTATTTGTGTCCCTCAAATAATATCATCCGGCCGTAGAACATACATTCAAGAATAGTGTTATGGAACTTCCGGGTTCTCATCATAGCAGGGATCCGCTACGAACCTTTAATGCAACAGATGTCCTTAGGAAATTATCACATGAAATGTCAAGCAGAAGAATAACGAAGATGTGATAAGGCTTTTATTTAATGAATAAAGTACAAAGTAGTTGGTTCTAGACCATCAACTCCAACAGACACCCACTTGTACTAGAGCCAAATTCTAACAACCTTTAACCCTCTATCTCTCACATAATATTCATGCTTCTGCTGAGATAAGCCTTTAGTCATGGGGTCTACCATGTTCTCTTCCGTGGACACTCTGCTCACTACACCTTCACCCCTTTGATAGAAATCCCTCAGGAGGTGATACTTTCAGAGTATGTGCTTTGTCCGTTGATGCGACCTTGGTTATTTTGAAAGAGCCACCACTGCAGTATTATCACAATACAATGTAATGGGATCTTTACTGCTAGGCACCACATCAAGTTCTTGGACAAAGTTCCGAATCCAGACAGCTTCCTTGGCTGCATCAGAAGCCGCTATATACTCAGACTCCGCTGTAGAATCAGTGATAACTGGCTGCTTTGAACTCTTCCAGCTCACAGCTCCTCCATTGAGACAGAAAACATATCCAGATTGCGACTTCAGATCATTCTGATCTGTTTGAAAACCAGCATCAACATACCCTCTGATGACAAGCTCTTCGTCTCCTCCATACACCAGGAACATATCCTTAGTTTTTCTCAGATACTTAAGGATAGTCTTAACAGCAGTCCAATGTTGTTCTCCTGGATCTTCTTGATTTCTTCCTACCATGATCAGTGCATAGGGAACATCAAGCCTGGTACATAACGTGGCATACATGATGGATCCTATAGCAGAAGCGTATGGGATATTGCTTATTCTATCTTTCTCATGTTGTGTCTGGGGACATATTTTCTTAGAAATATGTAAGCCACGTGACACTGGAACCAATACCCTCTTGGATTTTTCCATACTAAATCTCTTTAGTATCTGGTCAATGTAAGTACCCTGACTTAGTCCAAGCAGCCTCTTGGATCTATCACGAATGATCTTGATCCCTAGAATGTAGGCTGCTTCTCCTAAGTCCTTCATGGAGAAACACTTGTTCAACCAGTCCTTAACTGACTGTAAGGCTGGTACGTCATTTCCAATAAGCAATATGTCATCAACATATACCACTAGGATGACGACCGCATTCCCATTAAACCGCTTATAAACACATGTCTCACATTCGTTATTAATGAAACCAAATTCCTTTATGGCTTCAGCAAATAGAATTTTCCATGACCTGGATGCTTGCTTCAATCCATAAATGGATTTCTGAAACTTGAAAACCCATTTGGCATCACCTGGTGTCACAAACCCTTCTAGTTGTGTCATATAGACATCTTCCTGAAGGTTCCTATTAAGGAATGTTGTTTTGACATCCATCTTCCAAATCTCATAGTCATGGTAAGCTGCTATGGCAAGTATGATTCTTATGTATTTAAACATGGAAACTGGCGAGAAGGTTTCATCATAGTCAATTCCTTGACGCTGTCTAAATCCTTTAGCCACTAGCCTTACTTTATAGGTGCTAACTTGACCTTCCATGTCCATATTTCTTTTGAATACCCATTTTCATCCAACCGGCTTTACATCAACTGGCTCATCGACTAGAACCAAAACTTGGTTCTGATACATGGAATCTATCTCAGAATTCATAGCTTCTAGCCATATTGTAGCTTCTGAGCTTTCTACTGCTCCCTTGTAGGAGAGAGGTTCATCATTGTCCAACAATAATTATTCTCCATCCTCGGTGACTAGGAAACCAAATCTCTCTAGTTCCCTTACCTCTCTTGAGCTCCTACGCAGTACTTGTGTTTTTGGAACCTCTTCCATGGGGACCTATGGAACTTGTTCCTGTACCAACTCCTGTGTATCTTGAGCATCAACTCCATCTAAGTCAGTCTTTCTCCCACTATCATTCTTGAGGGTGTGTTCCCTCTCAAGAAAGATGGCTTGTCTGGCGACAATCACTTTCTTGTCTTGAGGGTTATATAGGTAATATCCTTTCATTTCCATGGTATATCCTATAAAGATACACTTCATGCCCCGGGGTGCTAGTTTGTTGCCTGAGAAGGCCTTAACAAACACCTCACATCCCCATACACGTGTGTGCAACAAAGTGGGTTTCCTTCCATTACATAACTCGGATGGAATTCCATTTTCCGCCTTAGTTGGTACTCGGTTTAATGTGTATGCTGCAGTTTGTAATGCATATCCCCAAAAGGACAATGGAAGATCCGCATGACTCATCATTGACCTCACCATGTCCAAAAAAGGTGCGGTTCCTCCTTTCACTAACACCATTCCACTGTGGTGTATAAGGAGGAGTGAGCTGAGATAGAATCCCAGACTCCCGTAGAAGATCGATGAACTCTTGGTTCAAATATTCTCCACCTCGATCCGATCGAAGCTTCTTTATCTTCTTACCAAGTTGATTCACTACTTCATTCTTGAATTCCTTAAATTTCTCTAAGGACTCTGACTTATACCTCATTAAGTAGACATAGCCATATCTACTCAAATCATCAGTAAAAGTAATGAAGAAAGAATATCCACCTCTAGCTTCTACTGGAAATGGACCACACACATCCATGTGTACCAATCCTAGAAGCTCTGTGGTCCTTTCACCTTGTCCACCAAAAGGCGAATTGGTCATTTTTCCTTGTAAACAAGTGTGAAATCTATCAAGTGGTTTTAGCTCAGTAGAGTCTAAATAGACATCTTGGTAGAGATTTTTTAAATGCTTCTCGTTCACATGACCAAGGTGGTGATGCAATAACTAGGTAATGTATGAGTCATGTGAGTTTGTTTCGTTATCGATTGCCAACACTTGGTTTTCGTAATTCAATACATACAAAACATTATTTAAATGTGCCACACCATAACATACGTTGTTCTAATAAAAGAGACAACCCTTATTTCCAAATTTTAAAACAAATCCATCCATATCCAAACAAGATACAGAAATTATGTTCTTGGTAACACTAGGCACATAATAACAGTTATGTAAAACCAAAATCATCTCAGTCGGCAATGAGAGGTGGTAGTCGCCAATAGTGAACACAGCCAGCCGTGCGCCATTGGCAGCTCGAAGATCCACCTCTCCTCTGGAGATCTTTCTAAATGTACATGGTTCCTGAATTTGAATACAGATGTGAGCCCCACAATCTGTATCTAATACCCAATGTGTAGAAATAGAAAGATTTTACTTGATAACAAACGAACCTTTAGCATCCCCACGCTTCTGGGTGCAGTTCCTCTTCCAGTGGCCCTGCTTGACACATGCAAAACACACTGCCTCCCGTTCCTTGCCCTGCCTCTGGATCTTCCCCTTCTCGGAGGGATGGTTCTCGGGGGATTAAGACCATTTATAAGTCTTTGGCCCCTTTTGCTTGTCCTTCCTTTTCTTATTTACCATAAGGATCACGGGTTTGTCACACCCCATGTCCTTATCTACCTGGCGAATCAAGGTCAGAAGCTCCGATAGAATCTTCTCATTGCCGCTCACGTTATAGTTGACAATGAAGCTAGAGAAGGTCTTGGACAGTGATGATAGGATGAGATCTGTACGCAACTCATCTGGGAATTTAATCTCTAAGATGTACAGGCATTCAATATAGCCAATAAGCTTGACTACATGAGGCCCATCTGGCACAGACTCTCCATGATTCGTGGTAAACAAAGCATTGGAGATATCATACCTCTCCTGTCTCACCTTCTCTTGGTAGAGATCTTTAAGGTGAGACATCATGCTATACACGTCCATGTTTTCATGTTGCTTAAATAGCTCATTAGACATGGACAATAGCATGAAAAACTGGACATCTGTGGAATCATCCATGTGTTTCATGTAGAGAGATAATTCGTCATCACTAGCCTCTTTCCCAGGTGCAACTGGAATAGGCTCTTCCAGTACATATAATTTCCTTTTGTGGAGAAGGACGACGCGTAAACGCCTCTTCCACTCTTGGAAATTGGTGCCGGTGATAAGGTTTTCTTTTTCGAGTATGGTGCGCAATGATATGTTTGAAGTCATTTTCTTGTCGTTTCTACAAATTAAGATGAGCAAAGGTTTAGTACTTTATTACAAAAATTGAGACAAATAAATAAATTAATACTTATTAGTCTCCCACTATTTTATCAAAATCCAATAGCCCTCACCATTGACTTCGGAATATTCTATTGCATGAATATTCTATTGGAAAGGATCCATATTTCCCTTCGCATTACCCCAACTAGGGTTGGTCGAGAAACTTGAAGGGTTTTAGGTAAGCATTCCAAATTCCAACTTCATTAACTTGCAGCTCCTTGATCCGCTGAGTGGAATCCCCAATCCTGAAGTCCTTTTGGATTTCCTAAACCTTTGCCTCTTGGTCACACCAAGTCCTGTTGTGGCAGTCAAACCTTGATGCGAACCAAGTCAAGTCAACCCAAAACCTTGAATTAGAATTCCCCGATAATTGAAAGCACCCCAACTAGGGTTGGTCAAGAACTTTGAACAATGGTTCGATTCTAACCAAGATTATGGAAGGCTATGCCGACTTAATATTTATTTTGAAGGATTTTATCTTTATACGTAAATTTCAATTTTATTATCTTTGATTACATTCTTGTTAATATTAAGTGGTTAAGTGGGATATACTTAAGTGATTAACCATGTCTAAGATAATATTTACGTATAAGACAGTTTTATTTTAGTTTCATCTTGCATGCTAGTTTAATTCATTAATTGTGTGATCATGACAACACACCCACAATAAATAAACCATGCAACTGACAGAAAGAAAATAAATGGTATGATCATGAGCTTTTCTATTGGTTAGTTTATCTAGCGGTTGATAAACTAACCCAAGACCTAGGGGATAAACACCTTGAACCTTTCGGGTTCGTGTTGACAACTTTCCACCTGTCCACCTTTGTATCTCCTTGGATTGGTTTCACCTTGGCTCCTGAATTGATCCGCCTCCACTAGCTTGGGAGCTCCATCCATTACATATGCATTTATCTCACACGTAGGTTAGGGGTAAAAGGGGTTTTTACATAAAATAATCCTTGGATGCGCAGGCCCTACATATTAATGAGGAGATGGCTCGCAGGTCAACAAATTTAATTTAAATAAATAAATTTAAAGAAACCATTCACATACAAAGGTCTCGGTCTAGCTCATGATCATCTATACATGAAACGATATTTACGCATAAATAAAACTAGCATTCAATTCTTTAATCGTTCTTGTTTAATATAAATCATGCTCGAATCAATTAATTATCTTTAATTAATCAATCCTTTTATCTTAAATCCCTTTTCTGAATTTCCTTGAGATTCTCATCCATCATAATTTTAAACAAATATATTCATTTAAAATTATCCTTGTACGTAACTTGTACCTTGGAGGCAACCCGGTGAATTCCCATTTATTACGCAGATGTTAAATTAAACAAACATATATAAAACACCTATCACGTGTCGTACCTCAGCTTTACGCCTGCACCATGGTACACGTCTCAAGGGTTTGTATAATATAATAATAAATTTTAATAAATCTGTGTAATTTGGGTGAGTACAAGACATGTAGTTACGACTACACATTGTGTACAATTCTTCACCGTCCATCCGAAGTACATGCCTGGGGACATGGCATGTTAATGTACATCAGAAATTTTCAGAGTACACGGCGTGTACAGTGGGACACATTCCGTGTAGTTTCCGCATTACACGGTTTCCAGTCGGGCATGCCGTGTACAGAGTACACGACCCAACCCTAACCCGAAGGTACTACACGCCGTGTTCCTTTGACCACACAACGTGTATTCCAGAAACCGTGTGCCACCTGTTTCTGGTCAACACATGGTGTCTTAAATTCTTAGAAAGAATCCAATACACGGCCTGATTTGGCGAATCAGTCAATGCATTGAACCTAGACTACACGACGTGTACTTCCGAATACACGCTGTGTATTCTGGTGTTATACGGACAGAAACTTTTGGCTCCTCCAGATGAGTTCCTCTATTTTATTTTAATCAAAATTAAAAGAAAAAATCGTTTCTGTGAGGTGAACAAGAAACTAGGGAGGAGGAATAGATCTCGATATTCAGATATCCAGAACGATTAAACATGAATTGAAATGACTAAATTATTAAATGCGTAAATTACCAATGAAAAACTAAATAATTATAATCAACGATATGACCCCCTCTGATACCACTTATAGGTTCCGTGCGCAACGAAAGTGCGTTGGTGAGTTTTCCCAACTTTAATTTTAACGTTAAACAACGTTCAATCTGAGATCCGTCATAATATAAAATGCCGAATCTTCAGAATAGAATGAAGAACAAAAAGAAAAGAAGAGTCCCAGAACCCTTGAGGAGAATCATCATATTTTGATTATAATTAATTTAATTAATGCATAAGAATTACCTAGTTGGTATTCTTTCTTGGTTGATGTGTCCGGTCATGATTCGGTGATCCGTCGTTGCGTTGTAGAATCCAAGTGTAGGATTCCTCTAGCGGTGATCCACACATGTGTGACGTATCTCTGGACGTCGCCGAAGGGATCTTCGGGTCCTAGCACGGAAGAAACTTCGCTTGTGATGTCCACCTTCGACCGCCATGATCTAGTGGGGGATCTTGCTCTCGTAACTTGAGGGCGTTCTTGTTGGAAAGGGAATTCTCTCTTGGCTTGAGAGTATTTCCAAATCCGTTGTTCACAACAATGGCTCTACAAAATATTGGGGTTTTGAGGATATTTATAATCAGGTTTGAAGTTAACAAAGTTATAACAATAAATAAATGCATTACGCGTTTTATTTATATCATTATCTCTTATTGAAAACCCTCATGTTGAATTATTAATTCCTTGACATGCGCCCACGCTGATTATAATAAATATCATTTAATAAAACAATATTAAATCCTCAAAATCCCAACTGGAAAAACTACATGGCGTGTAATAATTAATACACGACGGGTACTTGTTTTCCATAAAACTACATGGCGTATATATTTAATATACACAGCGTGTACTTTTATTTTCCATTTTTCTCCACCACATTTATTAGACCTTGAGTAAGGGATATTTATTTCTTAAATAAATGTAACTGCATTACTCGCTAATAAATATATTTTTTCGTCCACAATATATTCTCTCGAATAAATAGTGTCAAAATAAATGCGATCAAACATCCTTAAATAATTATTAAACCATAGTCGGGAATAATATTTATTTAACTTGTTAAATTAATATTTAACTAAGATACATGGACACACTTAGTGTGTGACCCTCTAGGCCTCTTTCTCAGTGGCATTAGGCTGAGCCTGCCTAAAGTCCAAGGTTAACGTCTAGCAACACGCCAAGGCACCCATAGAGAAAGAAGTTAACGCCGCAATGACGTGTCACCTCCTACGGACGCTTACCGTGTAATATAATCCCTTTGTCTCGATATCTCCAATCAAGCGGGTTGCATGCTAGTGCCATCAACCCATGTGCTTGATTATTATTTCTTTGACTTCCCGAAATTGAACTTGCCTATACCTTACCATGGCCATGGATTTATTTAGGCTATATCAATTCCATCAACGGGCCTGAGATATCTACTTCCGTTATGGAACAGAAGGGACAAATCCTTTCTCGCATTTTCTATTAATGCGGCATTACTTGTGACGCACCCAACGTATCCTACCTCACTACGAACAGTGTGTCGTCACAGTTTTCGTCAATACATCTAAGTGCGCGAGTTGTAATGCCCATTAATAATAATCTTAAAATCTAAGGACCAATACACACGTCCGCAGATAGGAACATCCAATGACACTATGAAATGTGGTTTTCCTACTGGTGGGTCTCGTTCTCATAATATCCTCCTGGATATTACCAAGGGCACACACCATGAGAAGGTGCCTCAATGTTTTATGAGTCCTCACCCATAATGACCTGTATTATTTGTGTCCCTCAAATAATATCATCCAGCCATAGAACATACTTTCAAGAATAGTGTTATGGCACTTCTAGGTTCTCATCATAGCAGGGATCTGCTACGACCCTTTAATGCAACAACTGTCCTTAGGATATTATCACATGACATGTCCCGCAGAAGAACAATCAAGATGTGATAAGGATTTTATTTAATGAATAAAGTACAAATTAGTTGGTTCTAGACCACTAACTCCAACACATGTAAGTTTATGCTGTACAATGGGATTATAATAGGTAAGTGGTGTCAAATAGAAGTGACAACATATAAAAAATGTATTTGAGAAACATTAGCATTAAATCATTTTTTCTGCAGTTTTAAAGAAAATACTATAGAGATTTTAAAATATAAAAGATTAAAATATTTTATTTAAAACCAAAATTGAACCAAAAAGTTTTTCATAATAAGAGACTGATTTTATAAAGATAATGGTGGATTAAAATATAGGATATAGTGCACTTGAAATTGGGTAAAAATTTGGAACGTTCTCTTAAAACATGTTTGCTTATCAGAAAGTTCTAAGGATGGAATATTTTAAAAAAGGAATATAACTAAAAGAGAGTGATGAAAGGGTTTTAATAAATTCATTTTTTAAAACTACACAACATTTATAATATTTACATAAATATGTAATATAACTCTATTTTGATATAAATAAAGATAAGGAAACCTGAAAGAACAAATAATGTTCGGGTAGAATTCATTATGGTTTATTAGAATGGTGTCAGGTGTACCTAAGAGGTATTGATGAGAGAGAAAAGGGGTTCCTCATAATTTATAAATCATGAGGTAAGTATGGGGGAGGTTTGAAACGATACCCCATAATTTGGGATTTCACATAAAAAGGCATAGCATAGAGGACAATCTTGATTAAGAGAGAAATGGAGAGGATCCCTTATATTAAATTCGATGGTGTTCTCCACTTGTTATTAATGACCTGAAAAAACAAATTATGTTTATTAATTAATAATTAAAAAACCTATTCTACAATTAATTGATTTAGTGTAACCCTTTTTAGTTCATTCAAGAACCTTTTTGATGGTTATAAGGTTCAATTTCATTGTTTAGGTTCATTTTCTTCCTTGGTTTTAATGATCGGTTCATGTTTGTATAAACAAGTATGATGAAAGTGATTTTCTAGAGTTGAAGTTGTATGTTATTAGTGAAAATACAAGAGATTACGTGGTTAAAATTTTAATTTTTTTACTTATAGTGGAGTTTAAGTATTATATATAAAACCTTAGTGATAACCGTTTTGGTTAATTAGTGGGTTTGATTACAATGAGCATGTTCCAATTTATAACATAATACCATTAGTAAAAAAGTATTAAAAAAAGGATATATTATATATATAATAATTTAGTTTGACCATAACATAAATGGTTTTATGACCATAATTAGAGATGATAGTAGAAATTAATACACCGTTGTGCTTGAATGTGCTAAATTAACACATCTCAAATAGTACTTTCATTTATTTCAAATAAAATATGGGGAAAAGGGAGAAGATATTGAAGTATCCCATTAGAATAATAATATTATAGTACATGTATGTTACTGTAGTTATCATACCATTTGGATTAAGGGAGGTGAGGAAAGAAACAAAAAGAAAACAACCTAAAAGAATTGAAGGAATTGGAAAGAGGAATTTACCTCTTAAGTCTACCTCCTTCAAGAACCTATTAAGGGGAGAGGTTTTGGTATATTTAAGAGACTAGGGACCTTTAGACATGGGGGAGGATATTGGGGAGAAATTTGGGTAGAATATTGTCAAGGAACAAGGCTTGAGAGGAGTGAAGAGAAGAGGGAGTGAGGGTGGGGGGGGGGGGGTTATAGTGGATGAGAGGAGGGTTTTCATAAAATTTTAATCATTAGTTTATTAATTTCCCTCAAGACCAGAAATAATGAAAATTCCATGATAAAAAATAATATTAAATTCATGTGATTTCGAACCAATTGGGCTTACATATTTAGATCATCATCAATGACTCAATAAATCCCTTTGTCATTTAACATAAATTATCGTATTTTACTATTCATAAAAATTCAAGTATTTCATAAAAATCCCAAAAAATCACCCAAACCATTTTTTGACATGTAGAATCCAAAAATGAAATCCATTTTTTTTAAAAAAATTTCTAAATATAAATAATTTAATATTTAATTAAAATCATAAATGATTCTAAAAAAACATAGTTTTTAAAACTTTTATTTACTTATTCCAAAATATATGTATATCATACTTCCAGTTGAATATTATTTATATACTATCATAAGTAAGGCTACTATTAATTAGGGTATATCACTATTCATAAGGGTATGTTACTATTCATAAGGGTAAGTTTCTTTTCTCTAAAAACTTAGTTTTTCTTATCAGACTACAAATAACTTAATCATCACAACCGTGTATGTTAGATTTTTGAAATTCCAAACAAAGAAGTGAAAACCATATGTTTAAAGGTCAAAAACACTTAGTAGTTCATTATGTTGTGATTTCATGTGGTTATATGACATATTTATGAGAAAGGAATTTCCATTTATAAAACATTGGGTCGTTACATTCTTCCCCCTTATGAAATTTCACCCTCAAAATTTTGTTTTACATCCTATGTCGTAAACATGTGCGGGTACATTTTCTTCATTGCCTCATACAATTCCCATGTTGTCTCTTTGTACTTATGGTTATGCCATATTACCTTGGCTAGGTGAGTAGTCTTGTTATGTCGAACTTTATCTCTATGATCCAAGATCTTCCATGGATGCTCCTCATAGGAAATATCATCCTCCAACTATACCACCTCTGAAGAGAGTACATGTGAAGGGTCTAGTATGAACTTCCTTAAGAGGGATACATGAAATACGTCATGTATATTCAAAAAGTTATGTGGAAGTGCCAGTCAATAGGCCACAGCTCTGACTTGATCAAGGATCTCGAAGGGGCGGATGTACCAGAGACTTAACTTACCTTTCTCTACAAACCTCATGACCTTCTTCTATAGAGATATGCGCAGAAATACCATGTATCCAACTTTAAACTCAAGGTCTCATTGATAATTGTCTGCATAACTTTTCATTCAACATTAGGCTGCCTTGGTATGCTGCTGAATGGTTTTCACCTTCTCCACCATTTCTTCGACCATTTCTGGTCCTAGAAACTTACGGTCACCGACTTCTTCCCAACACACCAGTGTTCTACACCTTTTCCCATAAAGGGATTCATATGGTGCCATTTAGATGCTCAATTGGAAACTGTTGTTGTAAGAGAATTCAACCACTAGAAGTTGTTTTTCTTGATTTGGCACAGTTTTAACACTCTTTGCCACATCCTTTTTATATTTTTACTGAATTTTTTATATCAAATTTTTTTTATTAAATAATTGATAATTGTCGTGATTTTTTACATTGATGTTTAAAATATTCAATTTTTAGTTTAAATCATGTGTTTTTAGTATTCATTATTGTCTTTTTAAATAATTATTAAATTATTTTAGTCATTTGAATTTGAATTTTATTTATTTATTCTTTTATTTTTCACAATTTTTCATTCCAGTTAGTTTATTAATTCAAAAATATAATTAATTAATTCTTTATTGGTAATTTGTAAATAAATAACTCATTTTAGTTTTTAATTCTTTTAAGAATTTAATTAGTTTTAACATTTTAATATTTTTCAATTAATAATTTTATTATTTAATTTAATGAGTTCTTTAATATATTAATTAGTTTATTAACTGGTTGATTAATTTATGCAAGTGGCATTAATTATATTAAGTTGTTTCAAATTTAGTTTTTTTGATGCTTCAATATAAAAAAATTCATTCTTTTATATAAATAATAATTAATTTTATTATTTAACTTTCTTTTATTTATTTAGTTTTTAATTCTATTCTTTTTAATTTAATTGATTAATTGATTAATCTATATTTAGTTTTATTAAATTATTAATTTATTTAATTTTTTTTTCTGTTTATTTTGCAGGTGTTCCGGTGGAACCCTGTCATGGTGCCACTGTTTTCACTCCTTTCCACCTCACTACGCCTCCTTTCTGTCTCACATCAACCATGAGAAGTACTCATGGTCTCACCATTTCCAGAATGGTGGAACGTTCCACAATCACCACTTCATGCAATCTCACCTCAAATGGTGCCACCATTAAATCATGATTCCATCTTTCCTCTGGTCCCTCCTCATCCACGCAGCACCACGACATCACAACAAATCATTCACTGAGAACAATCAATATTGATTCAACAAATAAAAATCAACCAGATAAACTCATCAATCAGAAATGTTTAAACACCATGAACCCAAGTCATCCAAGAACTGAAACATTTTCCACCACGTGTCACTGAACCTGAAAAACTATATTCCAAAACATCACCAGATTTTCTTCCATGTTGCTACCCAAGCTCACTGATTCCCAAATCTAGAGCTGCATCGCTGGTACCCCTACTGAGCCAAATCCTTCTCACCCTTCCATCCACTGATTGAAGTTGGAATTTCCACCTGAAGTACCTTTGTGAGCCATGCCCCTATTCCTCTGCTCGAACACCAAAACCCCTCACCTTGACTCCTCAACACTGTTACGGAGCCGCCACCACCTCTACCAATGCCCATTGTCAAACCCCGAGCTCCCCTGTATCTTCCCTCTCTTCCACGCTAGACCCCCTTTCACTTTTCTTCTTTATTTTTAGTTTTTATTTTATTTTATTATAACATATAATATAATATATACATTATTATGTTATATATAAAATATAATAATAATAATAGGTACACAAATAAAAGTATATAAGCTTATAAATATCATATAAAATATTAATTTCGTGTATAATAATATAAGTTATTAATTAAATACAATAGTTATTATATTAATAATAGTATAAGGGATTAAAAAATATACATTAATATGTATTTTTAAGTAGTGATATATATATATTTACATAATTGTTTCATTATGTTTGTATCTAAATAACTTGTGTTTTTTGCATAAGGAAGGTTGTGGATCTCCACGCGCGCACTCATCATTCAGTTAGTAGAAACTGCTCCAGTGACCAGTGTGGTAGACGTGGAACTGTGAAAGATCCACGTGAAGGTCGGGGAACAATTTAGATGAGATTCTAGTGACTTTGATTAATCGGTAATTAGAATTCATCATGAGAAAAAGATGAAGAATCGATTCCCAGGACAGGATGTGGGATATAGTATCATCTATCTAGCAAGGGGTGATTGGGCATTGAGAGGTAGGTATTCAACGGGACTGGATGGCACATATCGATGGAGACATCATACCATCATGAGAAGATTCTAGGAATCAGAGAAGAATATCATCATTTCATAACTTGATTCCTAGGGCGGGACATCGAGAAAACTCTAGCGTTGCATCCACCATCAAGTAGCAGGAATTGGAGCTTTCGGGAGATCAAGCAGGGAGATGAACATCATTATTTTCCTTATGATCTATTTTTCTAAAACTTATTTCATCGTGAAATTATTTGATTTTAATTATATTTTTTCACTGAAGCCAACCATTATGTCCAGCTAAATTACTTTGGGGGTAGGGTAAGCTGGATGGTTAGATTTTGTTTACTCTTATTCATACGCTACATCATTTTTTTGGAACGTCTCTCTCACTGCTTGCAGATGATTTTATTTTAAAAAAACAAGGTTGAGTGAAAACCAATCTTGTTTGAATCTAAATGAAAACTATTTCAATATGAGGGATACATTAAAAAATGAATCATGATCAAATGAGAGAGACACTAAACTAAACTAAAAATTTGATCCCAATGACATCTAACTTTTTTTCTCCATTGGGTGGAATGAATTTTATAGTCGAAGGAGTGTAAGTGTTATTTCATTGCAAACCGACGAGACGAAAAAAATGGCCAGTTACTTTATGTCAGATCCATATTTCTTAAACTTCAGTGCATGGACAAAGCTATGCAATATAGAAATCGGCCAGTGGAATTTATCCCCCTAATCATCTATTGGTTGTTTTCACCACAAGCTCTCTTGTTGTATTGTCTACCCCCTTACACTCACCAGTTCGCTATCACTTCCTCACAGAATAATTTATTTTATAATTTTAGATCACCAAGCACATCATTTGGCCTCCCTGCGGTTCATCCCAGTCTTTCCACTTTTTTATGTAGTAAGTAGGTTATAAATTTTAGTTTTTCACCCGTGACCAATGATGCACAAGCGTACAGGTCCCAAACTCCTTTCAATTCTATTGAACATGCTCTCAACATGTCTTCTAGTGTCTGAATAGTTTTGTCATATTTTCCAATAGTTTGATGATGATAGGTTGTACTAAAGTTCAGTTCATTGCTTAGAGCATGTTGGAGACCTTTCCAAAACATCGAGGTAAAACTTGGATTACGATCAGATAAAATTGATAGTTGTACTCCATGCAACCTTACCACTTATTTGATGTAAATCTATGAAAGTTTATCCAATGAGAAGTCCTCTCGAATTGTGATAAAGTGAGTTGTCTTTGTAAGACGATCCACAATGACCCATATAGAATTGTTTCCTCTGGATTTATTTAGAAGTCCAGTGACAAATACCATGGTAATGCTCTGTCACTTCCATATTGGTATGGGTAGTGCTTGCATCATCCCCTTAGACTTTTTCCTCTCAGCCTTCACTTACTGACATAATAGGAAATTTTATGTCTATTCAACAATCTCCCTTTTCATATTGTTCCACAAAAAGTTTTCTCGGAGATCTTGATACATCTTGGGTTTCCCTGGGTGAATTGAGAAGGTCGAACAATGTGTTTCATTCAAAATATCCTTCTTTATCTCTAGAATGGATGGTACACATAATCGTGACCCAAATATTACAACTACTTCCTCATCATTCATGAACTCAGAGGATTTACCATTTATAACTACTTCCACCCTCTTCATAATTTTTTACATCATTTCTTTGAGAATCCCTTATTTTATACAAGAGGGATGGTTAAGAAATCATTTGAGAAAGGATTGATGATGTTCTTTCATTAATGATTCCATTGTCCATCCTTTTCAAATTTGAGAAGATTAGTTTCTTTTCAGTTCTCATCATTAATAATGATGCATGATACTTTCTACGTAGAGCATCTGCCACCTTATTTGCCTCACGAGGATGGTAGTGGATTGAGAAGTCATAATCATTGATGGGATCTCTTCATCATTGTTGGTGCATATTAAGATATTTCTATGTGAATATATATTTGAGAATAATGTGGTCAGTATATATCTCACACTTATCCCCATAGAGATAATGCCACCAGTTTTCAACGCAAAGATCACCGTTGCCAACTCCAGATCTTGCGTAGGATAGTTTTTCTTGTGAATATTTAGCTGTCTTGAGGCATAGGCTATCACATAATCATTTCTCATCAGAAAACAACCTAATCTATTCTTTGAAGCATAGCTGTACACCATAGAGAGTTCTCCAATTGTTGGGAGTGTGAGTACTGGCACAGTGATAAGCCTTTTTTTTTCAAATCTGTGAAACAATCTTCACATTCCTGAGTCGAGACAAACTTTACACCCTTCCGTGTCAGCTTGGTCATTGGGTTTAAAAATTGTGAAAGGGTTTTCCTGAATAATTGATAATACCCAGCTAGACCCAATAAGATGTGGATCTCCATTATAGAAGTTGTCATAGGCCACTCTTCAATTTCCTTTGTCTTGGAAGGGTCCACAGATATCCCTTTGATGGTGATAACATACCCCAATAATGATACTTTCTCTATCTAGAACTCACATTTACTATACATTTCATACAAATTATCCCTTCAGAAAGTCTTTAACACAGTATTCAAATGCTCCTCATGTTCCTCCTTACTCTTGGAGTATATAAGAATATCATTAATAATGACTACCAAAAATTGGTCAAGGTAATCTCTAAAAACTCTATCCCTTATATCCATGAAAATTTCTAGAGAATTAGTGAGTCTAAAGGGCATCACTATGAACTCATAGTCTCCATACATCGTTGGAAAGGTAGTATTGGGAATATCTTCCTTCCCCACCTTTAATTGATGATATCTTGACTGAAGGTCCACCTTTAAGAAATAACTAGCCCAATGAAGCTGATTAAACAAGTCATCTATCCGTTCCTGGGGATACTTGTTCTTGATCATGATTTTATGCTTCTCACAATAATCAATATAGAGGTTAATTGATCTATCCTTATTCTTGACGAAGAGGAATGGGAAACCCCACGGTGAAGCACTAGGGAAAATAAAACCCTTCTCCGGATTCTCCTATAACTGCTTCTTCAACTCTTCCAGCTCTACGATTACTATTCTATAAGGTGTATTTGATATAGGTAGATATCCAGTGATAAGTTCAATTGAGAACTCAACCACCCTATCAGGAGGAAGAATAGGAAACTCCTCATGTAATACATCAGTGTAATCCCTCACGATGGGAATGTATTCAAGCATGATTCTCTCCTTTGTCTCAATAATTTGAGGCAGAAATCCTTGCCCATAAAGAATTAATACCCATACTTGAGAAAATGATTATAAAGAAGATTCATCTTCCTCCTTACACTTGTAAAGAATCATAGGATGCTTTGGGATGTGAATAGTGATATCCCTTTCCCGATATTTGATGTTGTGTTTGTATAAAGATAACCAATCCATGCCAAAGATAGTGTCGAAATCCACTAAAGGAAGTATATGAGATTTGATGGGAGGTTCAGTCCACAAACATTAACCAGGGAGGAGTTATAAACCATGGACACAATAATTTCCCTATTCACTGTTCTCACAGATAAATTTTCCTCCAAATTTGGAGGTGGCGTTTGAATAGCTCTATTAAACATTGAAGATTTGAAAGAATTCATAGAACTAGAATCAAGTAGTACGTTCACTATTCTTGAATGAATAATGAGTGTACCTATCACCACATCATTTTCTGGCTCCACCTCGGTTGTAGTGATAACATAATCCCTTCCTTGTTTCCATGGAGGATGTTGCTGATTGCCTCTAACAACCGTCAACTTAGGGAAATTACTCGCATAGTGACCATGCTCCTTGCAGTCGTAAGACTGAATTGTATGCTGAGTATTGGTATGAAACTTCCTTTATTTTTCAACATTAGTGGGATTTTTCATATCCCTTCACCATTTCTTATCTAGATGACCAAACATTCCAAATTTAAATCAATTCTTGGTTCCCTTCAGATAGTTCCAAGGGTTCTTCTTCCCACAACTTTTAAAAGGGGAAAAGTCAAGATTTTTTCCATTATGGGACTTGTTTGTTGAACCACCCATGTTGTTGTCTATTTTTTTCTTTTTATCAATAGGACCACGAGACCATGAAGAGTCTCCAATATCCATTTCAACCTTGAATGCACAATGAAAAATCTATTCATAACTTTCAAAATCATGAATCACCAATTATTTTCATAGACACATCTTTAGACTACTAATGAATCGATACACCATGATTTCAGTATTCAGGATAAATCTTGAGGCGTACCTTGTAAGCCTTGTGAAGTTTTCTTTATACGTCCCGATGGACTCATCTTCCTTCTGCTTGAGTTTGAGGAACTATCTTTCCATCTTGAGATGGAGGGTTCAAGGAAAATATTTATTGAAAAATATCCTCTTTAATTCCTCCCAATCTATGGAATCAATTTCTTCTTGGGAATTTTTATTTTTGATTAGTTTCCGCCACTGATCAGCTTCCCTATCAAAATGATAGACTTCTAGTACAACTTTATCTTATTATAAGAACTAGAAGATGGAGAATATATTTTCAATAGAGTTAATCCATTGTTTCTCAAGGAGGGGATCCGAAGATCTATTAAACCTGGGAGGCCTTTACTGCATGAAGGATTCTACAAAAACTATCTATTTCCTTGGAGAATGATGGAATTCCATATGATTTAAGTTATTATTCATAACTCGAGGTAGCTGAGCAAGTATTTTCATGATGTTTTGAGAAATTTCTTTCATCATATCAGGCATATCATTAGATAAATCTTCACATTTCCTATCACATTGATTATTGGAACATATTCTAAAATCTTCCTTTATTAACTAATAAAAAGAACATATAATTAGAGAGATTTAATACTTTTATATTGAGAATAAAAATGAAACTTTGAACATAAAAGGATAAACTTATAAAGATGAATTATATCCCAACATGTTATTCCATAAGTTTAAATATAGGTTATCCTTGATCTATTTCATAACTTATATTCTTATGGTATTTTTTGTCCCTTAATAATGTTTTCTACTAGACTCATGAATCTACCAAATAATATCCCCCAGGAGTGTCTTAACCAAGAGTGAAGCAAGGCCCATTTTCGTAAACCAATTCTTCTTTGAGTCTAGATTAAAGCGGTGTTTTTGGGTTTTACCTGTAGATACATATATTCTAGATCCACCTCTACCTTCTTGTATTTATACATGGATGTATTTTATTAATAAACCACTTACTCAATACTCACAAAAATTTAGGAATATTTTCTTATACTTATTCTCATCCTTAAGGTTCTCACTAAGGTTTTTTATTCCTAATCTCCAAAAATAACTAGACCATCCTATAATACCAAATATAGTGACCCAAGACTTTTACATATAACATTACATGATTATAAGAAAAATTATACATCAGAGTACAATCTACGGATCATTTAGTCTAGTGTCTTAAAATACTGGGTATATAACACATAAAACGTAGGGATAAAAACACTTATTTATTTAATATACATCAATAGATACTAACTTCCTTTGAGCCCTTACATATGCATAGGGTACCTTGGGAACACATGAACAAAGAAATGAGTTAAAAATCCCAGTAAGGGAAAGAACATAAGGATACATCTTAAGCAGATGAGTTAGAAGGCCTAACATAATGATATCCAAATAATATAACATATGGAATCATATCATAAAGCATGAGATAATATAAAAATGGAATCATATAAATGTGGAAGAATCATAAAACATAACTCTTGTATGGGTCAAGGATAACTGTTAATCCCATTTCTCATGTTAGTACAGGTCAAGTCTAACTTCCAATCCTGTTTCCCATTTTAGTACGAGTCAAGGTTAACTACCAATCCTATTTCACATTGCGTCTCATGAGACATAACTTTACCCAATGTATTGGAGCACTATCTAGGCACACCCATCTCAAAATTTTCATGAATATTCTTTCCACATAAATAATCAAACATAATCAACCATATATAAACATAAGGTTACCCATGGAAAGAATTGGGTACCACAATCATGACATAAAGCATTACCAATGGGCGTATCATGAAACTGTCCATTAAAGAAAGGGATTAGAACATACATGGGAATTAATGAGGTAAAATAGATATATAAAAAGTTAAGTGGTGTTAAAAAAGTTACAACATATAATAAATGTATTTTAGAAACATTAGCATTAAAATAGTCTTTGTGCAGTTTTAAGGAAAATACTATAGAGATTTTAAAATAGAAAAGAGGACAACATTTTATATAAAACAAGAATTGAACCAATAAGGTTTTCACAAGAAAAATAAAGATTTTTTAATTACAATGGTTTCTTAAAAAATAGCGTAGAGTGCACCTAAAATTGGGTAAAAATTTAGGAATTTCCCTTAAAACAGGTTTGATTATCGAAAATTTATAAGGAGGGAACCTTTTAAAAAATGTATATCCCTGAAACAGAGTGATGAAAGGGTATTCATAAATAAAATTTTTAAAACCACACAAAATTTATAATATGTACATAAATAGATTAGATAACTCTATTTTGATATAAATAAAGATAAAGAAACCTGAAAGAACAAACATGGTTTAGGTAGAATTCGTTATGGTTTATTGGCATGGTGTCAGGTGTACCTAAGAGGGATTGATGAGAGATAAAATGGGTTTCTCATCATTGATACATCATGAGGGAAGTATGGGGGAGGTGAAAAATCATACCCCATCATTTGGTATTACACATTTTAAGGCATAGCATAGAGGATAATATTGATTAAGAGAGAAATAGAGAGCATCCCTTACCTTAAATCTGGTGGTGTTCTCCACTTGGTATTAATGACCTGAAAAAACAAATTAGGTTTATTAATTAATAATTACAGAACCTATTCTACAAGTAATTGATTTATTTTAACCCTTTTTATTTCGTTCTAGAACCATTTTGTTGGTTATACGGTTCGATTTCATTGTTTAGGTTCATTTTCTTCCTTGGTTTTAATGATCAGTTCATGTTCGGATAAACAAGAATGATGAATGTGATTGTCCAGAATTGAAGTTGTATGTTATTTTTGAACATGAAGGATATTTCATGGTTGAAATTTTAATTCGATTACTTAGAGTGTAGTCGAAATATTATATATAAAACCTTAGTGATAACCGTTTTGGATAATCTATGGGTTTGATTAAAATGAACTTTTTTTTCTTCATAAATTAATACCATTAGTAAAAAAGGTTTACAAAACCAAAAAGAGGATATATTACATATATAATAATCTGGATCTACCATAACACAAATGGTTTCATGACTAGAATTAAATATGATAATAGAAATTGACAAACCATTCTTCTTGAATGTGCTAAATTAGCACATCTCAAACAGTGCTTTTATTTATTTGAAATAAAAAATGTGGAAAGAAGAGAAGATATTGAAGTATCCCATTTGCATAATATTATTCCATTACATTTTTGTTACTGGATTTATCATACCATTTGGGTGAAGGGATGTGAGGAAAGAAACAAAAAGAAAAGAAACTAAAAGAGTCTAAGGAATTGGAAAGAGGATTTACCTCTTGAGTCTTCCTCCTTTGAGAACCTCTTAAGGGGACATGTTTTGGTATATTGAAGAGACTAGGGACTTTTAGACGTGTGGGAGGATATTGGTGAGATATTTGGGCAGAATATTGTCATGTCACAAGGCTTTAAAGGAGTTAAAAGAAGAGGGAGTGAGGGGGGGGGGGTTATAGTGGAGGAGATGAGGGTTTTCAAATATTTTTAATCATTAGTTTATTAATTTCCCTCAAGACCAGCAATAGTGATGATTCAATGACCTAAAAAAGTAATAAATTCATGTTATTTAGAACCAATTGGGATTACATCATAATATCAACATCAATTACACAATAAATCCCTTATTTAGCATTTATCGTAAATTATCGTATTTTATTATTCATAAAAAAGTCAAGTATTTCATAAAAGTACCAAAAAATAAACCAAACCATTTTTCGATTAGTATATTCTAAAAATGAAATCCATTTTTCAAAAATAATTTTTTAAATATGATAAATTTAATATTTAATTAAAATCATAATTTATTCTAAAAAGTCACAGTTTTTAAAATATATATTTACTTATTCCAAAATATTAGTATATCATACTTCCACTTGAATATTATTTATATAATATCATAGGTAAGGTTACTATTCATTCGGTGAAATCACTATTCATATGGGTATGATACTATTCTTAAGGGTTGGTTACAATTCCCCAAAAACTAATTTTTTCTTACCGGACTCCAAATAACTTACTAGTCGCAACCGTGTATGTGAGATTTTCGAAATTCCTAACACAAAAGTGAAAAACATATGTTTAAAGGTCACAAAGCGCTTAGTGGTTCATTATTTTATGATTCCATGTGGTTATATGAAATATTTATAAGAAAGTAATTTCCATTTATAAAACTTTGGGTCGTTACAATTTGGTCATCCCACCTTTTCCATCAACCATGATTTCACTAAAACCATATCCCATGGGATAACACACACTCATATCTCAAATTCACGTGGCATTAAACATGAAAAGACACTATTCCAATGTTCTCACACATAATCCTAATTCAATAAAATCATACCCAGTCCAAGGTCAAACATCAACCATAAGGTTTCACAGGTCTCCACTACTCATCCCAGCTTATCAAAAACATAGAAGATCAAAGATAAATTCAAAAATGAAACAAGGGTAGTATTTACTAAGAAAAAAACCAACATTAAGAATGGTTTAACAAACCAGTATCCCTACCAAACCCAATATACTCCCAGTAGGGTTAACACCATATAAAACCAATGTCCACCATCCTTAAAGGGTGTATCTCATCAAACATGATAAGAACCCATAACCTGGACACTCTCAACCACCTTAACAACCCATATGAATGGAGAAGAAATTTATTCAATTATTACAAACCCTATTATCATGGATTTATATACTCATTCATTTCATGGGATTTATCATTATTTGAAAACCTAAAAGTAAATTTTTAACCATAATCACATTTCTCTTCTTATAATAACTATCATTTTAAAATTCCAAATTTAAAAAACATTAAAAAAACTTACTTTATAAAAATAACACTTCAATATATAACATCTCATTATTACAAAATTTTCAATTAGAAAAGACCATATGATATCCAATTAATACTTCTCTATTTCATGGGATTTCTATTTCAAAAACATTTCCTGAGTTACCATTGTGATAAATTATGTAACGACCTAAAGTTTTATTAATGGAAATCCCTCCTGATATAATTAAATGTCTCTTTATGTTTATATAAAATGTAAAATTCTTTGATTTTATGTTAAGAATTTTGACCATTTCTAATATAGCCGTTGAACAGTGATCACATGATTAGTATAAATATAAGACTTTAACAAATCCAATTTACTCAGACAAAGGAAGCGACGACCTCATCATGTAGAATTGCCCCATACGAAGACAATTTGTCGGAGCTCGGAAAAGAGGTGGAGTCTTGGGGATTCTCCCTTGACCAAGCCCAAGCTGAGCTTCATCATGTCAAGCTCGAACGTGACTGTCTACGGGAAAAGTAGAAGTTGATTGAAATTACCAGTCGAGCGATGTTATCCGAGCCACCCTAAGAGTCTGTCACCATCGCACAACTTACCCTTAGGTGTTATACAGATGTTTTAAGGGGTTATGTAAAAAATAAGTAGTACTATGTTCATGTACATTATTTTTTGTATATAATAATGAATATAATTTCTAGTCATTTTTGATACATTGAAAATAGTTTTTAAAGTACAAATGGTGTTTTTAGTTATTATTTAATTATGAAATATATTTTATTAAATTAAGGGATTTTTGAATTAAATAAAATTTTACTAAAATAATAATAATATTATTAAATTAATTTTTATTAAATATAAATTATCTTATAATTTTATGAATGCAATTTAATTTTTTTTATTAAGGTTCGAAATCCATTTCTGTCAAAACCCGTGAATTTTCGATAAATGCCAGTTTTTATTTTAAAAGTGGAAATTAACATATTTAGGAAATTATTTAGATAAAATAATTGTCATTTATGGAATCAGGACGTTGAAATTATCCAACGGTGAATTTTTCATAATTTTCTGAGACAGTCAAATTTTTGTGTAAAAATTAGATACCGTTTCAATATATAATGTGTTTTATGACATCATAATGGCACAATAGTGATGTAATAAAATACTATAATATTTATGTTCGGCCAATATATGTTTTACCATTAAAATAATTTTATTTTTGGTTTGTTTTACTTACCTTTCAAAACATTAATGGACCCATAAAGACATATTGAACACCTTGCCTTTTTAAATTAATTTCCATGGGAGTGCGACTCACCTCCACATAAGTAACCCTAATATTTTAAGAAGTTAGGAATTTGGCCTTATAAAATATTGTTTTCCTCTTCCCTTTTCCAAAAACCATGTGAAAAACCATGGGATAGTTTGTGGTTTGGAATAATTTAATGTAAGAGACCCAAACCTAAATAATAAAGAATTCCCTCACCTTTCCTATATAAATCCACCCAAGCTCCCGCTTCCTCCTCACTCAAAGCCCTTGGAGTTCGTCCAACCTCTGACCTACTCTCTCTAGAATCCTCCCAAGGTGCCCCAAGCTCCCAATAAGCCTCTCAAAATCCTCTCTCTAGCCTTTGGAATCACATTTCCAAGTAAGGGTTTTTTTCTTCCTTTCTCATTTTTGTCAATTTTCTTTATGTTGTATTGCCCTTTTTAATTTCAACTATGAATGTTGGGGTATGGTTTTTCACCTCACCCATACCTCCCACTTATTTTTTTGAATGATGGGAGACCCCTTTCTCTCTCATTAAATTCCTCCCACGTACACCCGTTACTATGCCAAAATTCCGAAAGGAACTTCTCTCTCTTCTTTTACATTCAAGCAATAATTTTTTATCATGAATCTAAATTCCATTACAATTGTTGGTAAATGTTTCTATATGACCTCCTTACTGTCCATTACATGTAAATATGACGAGGAACCCCTTTATCTCTCATTAAATGCCTCCCATGTACACCCGTTACTATGCCGAAATTCCAAAAGGAACTTCTCTCTCTTCTTTTACATTCAAGCAATAATTTTGTATCATGAATCTAAATTCCATTACAATTGTTGGGACATGTATCTATATGAACTCCTTACTATCCATTACATGTAAATATTATGAGTAACCCCTTTTTCTCTCATCAGCCATTTTTTATGAATTCTTATGTCACGCCGTTACACTACCGAAATCGCACCGATTTTCTAAGCCAATGCCATTGTGTAGTGGATACTATGCCCATTTCTCTATCAAGGGTATCCACCTTTATGCACCATTACTTATTTATTACAATGTTTAATGTATTAATTATAAATTCCTTTATCGTGGAATAAATGATTATGTTTTACGAATCCATGTTTTATGATCCATGTGGCACACTTATGCATGAAATGAAATGTTTAGGAAGGGTGCACCCTTATAGCGCTCCAATGAATTGGGTAAAATATAGTATCATGATACATCATGTGCAATGAGTGTTGACTCATTCTAATTCACGTTTAATGAGGTTTTACTCGTGATTCATGTGCAATGAGGATTTACTCATGCTCTATGTGCAATGAGCCTTGGATCATACTAATTCCATGTTAAGTGTTGTTGCCACATTTCCATGTTATGATTATCATGCTTTATCATGACTTTATGCTCATGTTTCTTTTATGATCTATTGATATACCTATTTTCTAACATGTGTTGTACTCCTCATGTTATTCCATGTGTACTCCCTTACTGGGCTTTATATTTCACCCTTTTCTTATGCATGTCCTCAGGTTATCCCTTGCATTGCTAAGTACGAGGGAATGTAGTGGTCATGTAAAGGAAGTTTTCAGTAAAGATTTTGTATTTCATGTTTTAAGTTTTTATGTAATGATCCTAAGCCCCCAAGACGCAAAACCTCTTGATCTTATTTGTTATATCAAGTGAAGTTTTATGTAATAAATCATGTTTAAGTTTGTAATAAAAGCAGGGTTGTTATAGTTGGTATCAGAGGATAGGTTTAGTTATTTTTGGGATTTGGAAACCCTAGTAAAGCCTTAGATACATGACTAAGTATAATAAAAACATCCCTAAGTTTTGGTAAGTACTGAGTAAGTGGTTTATCAAACAAATACATCCCTGTCTGGATACGAGTAGGTAGAGGCGGCTCTGGCACAGATGTATCCTAGGGGTAAAACCCGAAAACACCGCTTTGAGCTAGACTCGAATGAGAACTGGTGCACGAAAACGGGCCTTGCTGCACTCTTGGTTACGACACTCCCGGGGGATATGTTTTGATAAATTCAAAAGCTTAGTATGAACCCTTATTAAAAGAATTAAAAAAATTCCCCTACGAATATATGTTAGAAAGTAGATCATGGAAAGCCTAGATTGAAGCCTATAGACTCTTGAGTAAGGAAATAAAAGTTTATTTATAAATCATCAACTTTTGTCTTTGGATTACCCTTTATGTGTTACCCCTAACTTTCCTTTTATTCCATCCAATGGCTGGTAATAGGAGGACTCGGGCTAACAACCGTTGTGAAGATCAGTGTGATGACTGTACTAATGAGATGCCCAATCCAATGGGAGCGGTAATCGCAAACTTTGTCACGCTTCTCTCTCAGCTAACTCAAGCTTTATATAGAAACATGGGTCAAGAGGAACGTTCAACCCCCCTAAGAAAGAACAAGTCGCTATCGAGAGATTCATGAGACAAAGGCCTCCTACTTTTAGTGGATCATCAGATCCCACGATTGCTGAACAATGGATCAACTCCATTGAAAAGATATTCTCCATACTCCAATGATCTGAACCAGAGAAGGTTCTCCTGGCGGATTATCATATGGAGGGTGAAGCTGATCAATGGTGGGCGTTGATAAAAAATATGAAGCCTGAGGAGGAGATCAAGGCGTTTGAATGTAATGATTTCTGGAAGATGTTTTTCGATAAATATTTTTTGCGCACCCTCTAGCTTAATATGGAAAGGGACTTCCTTTCCCTCAAGAAAAAAGATGAAGAATCTGTTGGAGCATATGAGGAAAACTTCACAAGGCTTGCACGATACGCTTCCGGCTTTTTCATTACCCCTGAATGCAAGGTTGACCACTTTTTTGGTGGGATGAAGCCTAGCTTGCGGAAAGCATTAGTGATCTGTGACTTCGACAGCTATGAGTAAATTGTTCAATGTTCCCTCAAGGTCAAAATAAAGATCGAGGAATCACAGAGGTATCATGGGGACAAGAAGCGTAAGGTGGAATTCAATACTGGTGATCCGATTGATAAATTCAATGGTGCTAATAAGATCCAGCACCCCACTTGCCAAAAGTGCGGAAAAAAGCACCCTATAAATTGCCTTAAGGGGATGAGAAAATGCTTTAGGTGTGGAAGAGAAAGGGACCTAGCTGTTAATTGTCGGCAAGAAAGACCCACAGTTGCGATAGAGGAGAGGAACGCTCCGTTCGAACCTCAACACATTGTTCAATGCTACAAATTCAAAGAACCGAGTCATTTTGAAAATAAGTGCCCTGATCCAAGGGTTTTCGGAGACAACCAACAACCTCCAAGGCAGCAATGAAGATCTTTTTCCATCACTTCTGCCGAAGTGAACCCCGATAATGAAGTAGAGACAGGTACACTAGTTATTAATTGAATAATAGCGAACATACTTTTTGATTCAGGTTCTACGCATTCTTTTATATCTCGAAAGTTTAGTAGAACAATCCCAGCACCACCACAAATCATGGAAGTAAAGATGTCAGTGAGTACGGAAAATGGGGAAATCATGGCATCCCATGAATATAAGTCCTCCCCTGTTATATTCCGTGGATTGAATTATCCAGAGAACCTCTTCATACTCCCTCTAGTGGAATTTGATGCAATTCTTGGCATGGATTGGCTTTCCTTATATAGAGCCAACACAAATTGTTGGGAGAGGGAAATCACACTCCATATGAAGAATCAACCCACGATTCTTTACAAGTGTCAGGAGGAAGAAGAATATCCTTTAGCTCCATCATCTCAAGCATGGATATTACCGCCTTATGAGCACGCGTATCTGGATCAGATGATTGAGTCCAAGGAAGAAACCATCCTTGAAGAAATTCCTATTGTGAGGGAATTCACTGAAGTGTTTCCCGAGGAACTGCCTGGTCTTCCTATAAGAAGAGATGTTGAGTTATCAATTGAACTTATACTTGGGGCGCTACCAATATCCAAGAATCAATATAGAATGGCTGTTGTAGAGCTTGAATAGCTGAAGAAACAACTACAGGAGAATCTGGATAAAGGGTTTATACACCCTAGTGCGTCACCATGGGGTGCACCAGTCCTCTTCGTCAAGAAGAAGGATGGGTCAATGTGGCTTTACATCGATTATCGTGAACTTAACAAAATCACGATAAAGAAAAAGTACCCTCTCCAAAGAATCGATGACTTTTTTGATCAGCTGTGTGGAGCAGAATTCTTCTCCAAGGTGGATTTGTGGTCGGGATATTATCAAGTAAGGGTGAAGAAGGAAGATTTCCCCAAGAATGATTTTCGTACAAGGTAATGGCACTATTAATTCATAGTAATTTATTTCAGACTCACCAATTCTCCATCAATATTCATGGACTTGATGAATATAGTCTTTAGATATTACCTTGACAAATTTGTGGTAGTATTTATAGATGATATTCTAATATAGTCCAAAACCAAGGAGGATCATGAGGAGCATTTAAAAACTGTACTAGAGACTTTGCGGACGGAGAATCTCTATGAAAAGTACAACACGTGTGAGTTATGGTTGAAGGAGGTCTCATTATTGGGCCATATCATCACAAGTAATGGGATATCTGTGGACCCCTCCAATACAAATGCAATTGAGGGATGGCTGAGGCCAACATCGGTAATTGATATCTAGATTCGTGGGGTTAGCTGGATATTATCGAAGATTTGTGAGAAATTTATCACGATTTTCCAACCCTCTTACCAAGATAACTCAAAAGGGAGTAAAGTTTTCTTGGAGTGATGAATGCGAAGAAAGATTCAAGGAGTTGAAAATGAGGTTTATCACTGCGCTCGTGATCACTTTACCCACAAGTGGGGAACATTTTGTTGTTTTTAGTGATGCTTCAAAGAAGGGCTTAGTCTATGTGCTGATCCAGAATGATAAAGTTATATCCTATTCCTCAAGGCAGTTGAAAATCCATGAGAGAAACTATCCAACACATGATCTGGAGTTGGCGGCAGTGATCTTTGCCTTGAAAATCTTGCGGCATTATCTCTATGGAGAGAAATGTGAGATATATACTGACCACAAGAGTCTTAAATATATATTCACACAGAAAGAGCTTAATATGCTCTAGAGAAGATGGATAGATCTCATCAAGTATTATGACTGTTCAATCTATTACCACCCTGGGAAAGCGAACAAGGTGGCAAATGCCCTAAGTAGAAAGGATCCAGCGATTCTATCAATGAAGAGAATTGAGAAGGATCCAATCTTCTTAGACTTGACGAAGATGGACGTGGGAATCATAAAGAAGGGAAAATCATAAATCCTTTCACAAATGATTGCTCAACCATCTCTTTTGGAAAGGATAAAGGATTCTCAAAAGGATGATGTGGAAATTCAGGAAAAAGTGGAAGCTATCAAAAAAGGGAAATCCTCAGAGTTTAATGTTAATGAAGAAGGAATTGTGCGGTTTGGGAAAAGGCTATGTGTTCCATCAATTCCGGAGATGAAGAAGGAACTTTTGGATGATGCACATAGTTCAAATTTCTCTATTCACCCAGGGAGCACAAAGATGTATCGAGATCTCCGAGAAAACCTTTGGTGGGATAATATAAATAAGGAGATTGCTGAATATACATCAAAGTGCCTGATGTGTCAGCAAGTGAAGGCAGAGAGGATGAAGTTTAAGGGGATGATGCAACCATTGCCCATACCAGAATGGAAATGAGAGAACATCACCATGGACTTTGTCACCAGACTTCTAAGGACATCCAAAGGCAATAATGTAATCTGGGTTGGTGTGGATCGTCTTACAAAGACTACACACTTCATTTCTATTCGGGAGGATTTCTCTTTGAATCAACTGGATAATATATATATCAGGGAAGTGGTAAGGTTTCATGGAGTACCACTATCTATTGTGTCTAACCGAGATCCAAGATTCACCTCTAAGTTTTGGAAGAGTCTTCCACATGCTTTGAATACTGAACTAAACTTCAGTACGGCCTATCATCCTCAAACTGACGGCCAATCCAAGCAGACTATCCAAACACTCGAGGATATGTTGAGAGAGTGCTCAATGGACTTTAAAGGAGGATGGGATCAACATATTCCTATGGTTGAGTTCTATTATAATAACAGTTTCCACTCGAGCATCCAAATGGCACCATATGAAGCCCTGTATGGGAAAAGGTGCAGAACACCGACATGTTGGGATGAGGTCGTTGAACTTAAGCTGCTTGGACCCGAAATGGTCGATGAAATGGTGGAGAAGCTGAAAACAATTCAACAACATATCAAGGTAGACCAGAGTCTATAGAAGAGTTATGCAGATAATCTTCGAAGAGACCTTGAGTTTAAAGTTGGAGATATGGTGTCTCTATGCATATCTCTGTGGAAGAAGGTCACGAGGTTTGGATGGAAAGGAAAGTTAAGTCCAAGGTACATCGACCCATTCGAGATTCTTGATCGTGTCAGGGATATGGCCTATCGACTAGAACATCCACCTACAATGGCCAAAGTACATGATGTATTTCATGTATCCCTCTTAAGGAAGTACATATTGGACCGTTCACATATACTCTCTTGGGAGGTGGTACAATTGGAAGACAATCTTTCTTATGAGGAGAAACCAGTGAAGATCTTAGACCATAGAGAAAACATTCTACAAAATAAGACAATTCCCCTCATCAAGGTGTTGTGGAGAAACCACAAGTTTGAAAAAGTGACTTGGGAATCAGAGGATATGATGAAGCTGAGTTACCCACATTTGTTTTAGTGTAGGAAAAGGAAACTTTTGAGGGTGAAATTTCTTAAGGGGGGAATATTGTAAGAAGTTCGGATTTTGGCCTTATAAAATATTGTTTTCCTCTTCCATTTTCCAAAAACCATGGGCAAAAAAGATGGGATGGTTTGTTGTTTGGATTAATTTAATGTAAGGGACCCAAACCTAAATAATAAAGAATTCCCTCACCTTTCCTATATAACCCCACCCAAGCTCCCACTTCCTCCTCAATAAAATCCCTTGGAGTTCGTCCAAACTCTGCCCTACTATCTCTAGAATCCTCCCAAGGTGCCCCAAGCTCCCAAGAAGCCTCTCTCAAGCCTCTCTCTTACCTTTGGAAGCACACTTCCAAGTAAGGGTTTTTTTCTTCCTTTCTCATTTTTGTCAATTTTATTTAAGTTGTATTGTCCTTTTTAATTTCAATTATGAATGTTGGGGTATGGTTTTGCACCTCCCCCATACCTCCCTCTTATTTTTTTGAATTATGGGAGACCCCTTTCTCTCTCATTAAATGCCTCCCATGTACACCTGTTACTATACCAAAATTCCTAAAGGAACTTCTCTCTCTTCTTTTACATTCAAGCAATAATTTTGTATCATGAATCTAAATTCCATTACAATTGTTGGTACATCTATCTATATGACCTCCTTACTGTCCATTACATGTAAATATAATGAGTAACCCATTTCTCTCCAATTAAATGCCTCCCATGTACACCCGTTACTATGCCGAAATTTCGAAAGGAACTTCTCTCTCTTCTTTTACATTCAAGAAATAATTTTGTATCATGAATATAAATTCCATTACAATTTTTAGGAAATGTATCTATATGACCTCATTACTTTCCATTAAATGTAAATATGATGAGAACCCCTTTCTCTCTCACCAAACATTTTTTTATGAATTCTTATGTCACGCCGTTACGCTGCCGAAATCACACCGATTTTCTAAGACAATGCCATTGTGTAGTGGATACCATGCCCATTTATCCATCAAGGGTATCCACCTTTATGCACATTTACTTATTGATTACAAAGTTTCATTTATGAATTCCACATTCCTTTATCATGGAATAAATGGTTATGTTTTATGAATCCATGTTTTATGATCCATGTGGCACACTTATGCATGAAATGAAATGTTTAAGAAGGGTGCGCCCTTATAGCGCTCCAATGAATTGGGTAAAGTATAGTATCATGATACGTTATGTGCAATGAGTGTTCACTCATGATAATTCAAGTGCAACAAGGGTTTACTTGTGCTTTATGTGCGATGAGGATTTACTCATGCTCTATGTGCAATGAGCCTTAGCTCATGCTAATTCAATGTTAAGTGTTGTTGCCACATTTCAATGTTATGATTATCATGCTTTATCATGCCTTTATGTTCATGTTTCTTTTATGCTCTATTGATATGCCTATTGTCTAACATGTGTTGTACTCCTCATGTTATTCCATGTGTACTCCCTTACTGGGATTTATAGCTCACCCTTTTCTTATGCATGTCCTCAGGTTATCCCATGCATTGCTAAGTACGGGGGAATGTAGTGGTCATGTAAATGAAGTTTTAAAAAAAGATGTTGTATTTCATGTTTTATGTTTTTATGTAATGATCCTAATCCCCAAAGACACTAAAACTCTAGATCTTTTTTGTTGTATCAAGTTAAGTTTTATGTAATAAATCATGTTTAAGTTTATAATAAAAGCAGGGTTGTCATAAATTATTTATAGATTTTTTGAATATATTATCATTCATAAGATATAAGGGAAGACAACTTAAAAATTTCTTATTTGTTTTATATTTAACCAAGAAAATCATTTAAGAATCAATTTATATTTACCTTTACATCAAAGGAACATATATGGAATGTTCAGGTAAGATTCTGTCATATAATTAAGTAGGAAAACACCATATATGGTCCTAGTAAAAAATTAAATGACCATCCCTGCTTTTATCCATAGACAATAATAATACAATGGAGATATAAATTATATTGATATAACCATATTATAATATAAAACATCCGCAACATGTAATTGAAATATAAACACCTTCTCCCTAGGATATTTCATGTCATATAAATACCTACCTTCTTGAATTGATGCATGAAGGAGTCCGCACTATCCTTCCATACCATCGAAGAGTATATGTCACCTAATATAATAAAATTTCAAATAAAGTATCTCAATAAATTTAGAAGTAAAATATAACAATCATAAACAAAATACTCGAAAAAAATACACATCCTTGAAATCTTTTATTTTCCCCAACATGTGAATTGATCACTCCTAGACACGAGCTAATTAATAGGCCACAAACATCCTATCCTATTATCTACCAAGTCAAAAATGTTAAAAAATATCATTGATACCACCTCATAATTTTCCACAACTCTGGAATGCAAACAGATACTGGATTGACAATCACCACATCACCTGAAGTGTCCATACCTATATGCCGGAGGCTTCCAATTGATAGAGTGGGTCTACAAGGATACTAGGGGGAGACTATAATGTTTAGTTAGAGTAAAAAATTAATATAAATAATAAATAATCCTAGAAGTGAGGTTTTATAATCACCAAATATAAGAGAGGGAAACATCCAAAAATAAACTAAACTCTATAATGAAATAACAAATGGAGTATGTCATATGAGCTATAATGGATCCCCACAGTGAAGATCAATATATAAGGAAAAAATATAAAGATAAATATAAATTTCAGCCCATACCAAACTGGTATTGAGTTCGATCCTATACAATCATCCATACTCCACACTAGTATGCCAAGAAAAAATTCTTATTATGGACCCATTCCCTAAACCTAAAGGATATGATAATATTATGAAATCTACTTTAGTTTCCACATTCCATGGCATCCTGAGTAGAGTGTGTGTATATATAATGAGGACACCACCAATGACATACCTAAAATAACAATACTAAACCATAGTGCATGCATAAGTTCCATAATACAACAATGACCAATTTAAGAAACAATTTTACTATTTTGAATAATTTTTCCAAAGCAGTAAAAAATCTATGATGCCCCCATGTTCAATGTGACACCTAGTTTTGGTCATTCCATTATCAATACTTATATTTCTGAAAATTATTGACCATACCTTCTTTAGCTAATGCTGAGGTGTCTCTGAGTGTTCCATGATGACAATGCCTCCCAATAATAGACTTGGGGTTCTAAAATAAAAAAATTAGTAATATAGACCTCTACTAAGGGAATCTTTGTAGCAAAGGGAATTTACCAATAGAATCATGGACCTTCCATATATGTTTCTTTTTACGCTGGGGAATAATCTAAAATAGTAACATGAATCTCCCCTAAGGGTGTTTTCTCAACCGATAGAATATGATATTAAAAACAAAACCACACAGCAGGTGTTTTCCTTCCATTATAAATAATACCACCCTCAAGGGAGTTTCCCCTTCCTTTCTATAATAACCATCCAAATAGTTGTTTTCATTACTTATAAAACAAGAACAAATTTATGGATGTTTTTATTGATTTTCAAAGAAAAAATCTCCATAAAGAGTGATCCAAACACCATTAAATCATTTCAAAAGAATAACATTTTATCAAAAAACCATATAGATTACATTTGAACAAACAACCAAAATAACATTAAAAATACTTATTTATACCCTTCATAATTTCTAAAAAACATTTCATAACGTCTAACCCATTTTATAAAACAAAATTTACTAACACATATATCTAAACCCCTCACAAATTCAATAGTACAATTTAAATAAATTTACCAAGGAAACCATTTTCCTAATGAAACCATTTGATTACCCTAATACAAAACACTATTTAAAGAGCATAAAAACAATCCATCATTTACAAAACCATGGTTCCATTTCAAAATTTTTTAGGAAAAACATAAAATCATCATTTTCTAAACTATATTACTATTTTAAAATCACGAATCATGAATCAATTATATTTCATTGAAAAAATGTGTATACATATCCATTTAAAAATCATTAATACTGAAATATGATTTCCATTTTTTAACAATTTTAAATATGGATTAATAATTTAATTAAAACAAACCAAGTAATAGAAATTTTTTAATATTATGCATTTTTGTTAATGGGAGAAATAAGGCACTATAATTAAAATAAATTTTAGGTCAACACCCATTAGTTGGTGTGACCTCACAACCTATTCACTTAAAAAATAAATCTTGTCTATGGGTTACGACTAGGGAACACCTGGCTTAATTATTGGTGAGTATATTTGTTAAATATTACATTCTAGTCCAACATAAATGAGAAGAAATAGAAGAAGTAGAAAAATTCCTAGAATATAGATAATATTAATCAAATATAAGGAGATACCACTTGATAGTGAATGAAAATAATATTCATAGGAATATGAGTCATAAGATTGCCTCTAGTTCTCAATCGTATATGAGTACACACTAAATAACTATGTATCAAGGGATATACTTTAAAGGGGAGATGAGAAAGAGGGAGGTGCATATGGGGTTATTAGTAGACCAAAATGTGTCTAAAAGAATAATTTTGAAGAATAAGTGTTGTCCTATGAAAAATTACTAGATTCTCATTATGAAAATAGTTACCATGAGGCCGTAATATAGCCAATAACCCCCACATGTTAATTGGTGGTCCACAAGAAATCTAGTGAACCCAATAACCCAATATAGCTACATCCCTATCTATAATATCACTATTGACCCTATTATATCTTGATGGTGGTGCCAAAATATCATGTTGTAGCCTTATCTCTATGTCCAGATCCCCTAGTTCTCTCCCGTGACTCCTCCATCCACCCAAGCAGCTTCATTCCAAGACTAAAACACTTCCTTTATGAGATTCAAACTGTCAAAATATGATTATTTTTTTAGTTTCATAATATGGACCCTTCACTAATCTAAAATTCATATTACTCATCAAATTTCAAATTCTATCACATTGATGTGAAAAAAATTTGATTTTATGATTATAAGATTAATTTTACTTCAAAATACGTTCAATATATTTTTGGGATCAATATAATAATTAAGGTAAATTGGAAATTATTTGTTAATATGGGATTTTATAACAATGTGGATGATATTAATCAAGGAATAAGATTGAATAAACTTTCTGATGTACATATTAGTTTATTATGGTTTTATGTCATGTTGATTGATGTTATTTTTGGAAAAAATTATAAATTTTTAGCGAATATATGATTAGGGTATATACATTTTTAGCATGTGACTTTTTAAGTGATTTATATTGTTTGGAGAAAAATTTTCAGTTGATTTAAAAAAAATATGTAATCAAATAATTCCAATAATAGGGTTTTAAATTCATTAATATATATTTTGAAGATTTTTAGGGTTAGTTATTTAGGTAATGTTTTTAGTTGATCATGAGGTGTTATTGTTTATTTTTTGAAGATTAATGTAATATGGTTTTCTTATGTTGGATATTATCATAACTTGTGCTAACCAATTTGGGTTTCGTTAGAGGATAAAAAATCGAAGAATTATTTTAATTATTTTCTGGAAATTACAATCCAATAAAATAAACATTAGCTATTTCTTCTTTAAAAATTCAGCCTGTTTTTTTATCAATTAGAATATGAGATGAAGAAGAGGTGAAAAATTTCTTGAAACATAACAGATAAAGAAACTTATTCTCATGAAATGGAAATTAATTAACTATGTAAATTTATATTAGTATCTATATCGATTTAAACAAAATTATTAAACATAATCAAGTGGGTGATAAATCAACTAAGTCCTATATGGAAAATATTTATTAACTATAATGATATTCTTTGTGAAACTCATTCATAAGTACAAGTTTCACAATGGGAAATACATGGCTTAAGAAATATTTAGGAAATAATATGTTTCATTATCCTAATATATACATTATCATTATTTACAAGAGTATATTTTATCTATAATGATTAACATGTATTCATTTCTAGTCATTTATATTTATCTTTAACTTCACATTACTTCTTCTTTAGTTTTCATTATGGTTTTATTATTAGGGATACTTTTAAAGTAATTTTTTTGAAGACATTTTCCACTAATTTGAATTTATTATGGAAATGTTTAAAACACTTTTCTATAAAAGATGATAAAAATGGAGAGGATAAAATTTCATTAATGGGTGAGAATGTAACATATAATATTTTATTATGTATTACTTTAAGTAAATATTTTTTCCAGTAGCATGTGATTTCAATTATTGTATTTTAATGTTCTGGAAATTTATAAGGTAGTCACTCCACTCAATTATAAAAGGTCACATCCTCTCATCAATTACTCATATAAAACAATCTACCTTATTTCAATGAACATATTCCCAAATAACTTCAAAAATTTCCTTCCCACATTCTATAGGTCCTTATCTATCTATAGTATGAATCTAAGATATTATAATCAGTAAAGAAAAAAATAGATATCCCCGGGGGAGGTATAAGTATTAACTATATTTAGTCTAGTTTTTTCTTATTATATCTATTTAAAAAAATTTATAACCATAATAAATTAACAAAATTAGTATCTTTAATATACCAAAATTTGATAATAATGATTTAAAATCTATTTTTACTACATTTCCATCCAATGGGAAATTTTAACTTTGTTTATGTGTACGCATGGTATATGACCACCATAAGGGTATGTGTTTCATTTTTCATTACCAAAACAAAAAGTAATTATAAATATTTATGTATAGTAGATATATGTTATTTATTACATAATTAATATTTTTAACATAAAATATTATCAACCTTGTTACCTCCTATTCATTGAAAAATGTTAACATCACTGTTGCATATGTGTTCACTACCACCTCCACAATGTGATGTGATTTTTTCAACTATTACCCATATTAATTGTCATAGTGATGTTTATAATGAATAAATATGAAATTTATTATAATAATAAAACTTTTATGTTTATATAAACTTTTATCTTCTTCATTTCTATTTTTCTATTAGAAAAATGAAAATATTTCTCATTTGTATGTGTAGACTACCAGCTCCATGAAATGATGTACTTAAATTTCCATTATCTCCCTACATAGAAATATATAAAAGTATTTTGAATGTATAAAAATGATAAATATATCATTTTTTAGATTCTGGGTATTATGAAACAATTAAGAAAGTGAAATAACCAAAACCACTTAATAAAAACAAGCATGAGAAATAGGATAATTAATCACCTAAATATCACATTTAACAAAGAACTATAAGTAATTGGGTAAAAAGATGTTATGAGTTAATGGTATCTAGTAAGACATATATAAATTTTTTCATGATATGGATTTATAAAACTTCTCGATTTATTATATAAAAGGTTAGAATGTGTTTCACAAAATGGATGTTTGAGGTAACTAGATTTTCTTTAAAGCCCTATTATAATGTTTTCCTTCCAACTTTTTTTCATCAATATCCATTTTCTCAAAATAATTTCAATAATGTTAATATATATAATCTATTTATTATAAAATTAATTATATTCTATACTTATATTTTTTCAATGGTTTCAAAATGGGGTTTTAACGATTTTCATATGGTTTATTTTTGTCTATTTTTACCAAAATAGAAATGAATGTTTTTTTAAATTTTACCATAGGATCTTTATTTTCCACCATTAGAGTAATTATTAGTTTTCAAGACTACTATAAACTTTTATTTTTTTAATTAATATCCAACTTTTTTTATTCAATGAATTTTAGGTTTCAAAATTTTATCATGGAAAAATTGTATTTCTTCTCATTTTATAAATTTATTAAAAGTGATTCTTCTTATGCCCTCTAATACCAACTTTAATGAGTTTGATGTTATAAATAAAGGATTTTATGTATCTTATCTATTATATGGTACTTTTAAAATTTATATGATGATAGGTGAGTCTAATATATCACTCTAAATCATTGGTTAATGATACGTTCTTAAAAAGAGGCAAGCTGAATTAAATGTGACAATTATTCCATTCTAATAGTTATTATAAGGGAATTTTTAAGGATAATGTTCTGAGATTTATACCTAAATTTTTTATTCAGTAAATTGGATTTTATGAAAATTATTTGATTTAATAAGAAACATAAATGAGATTATGATTTAAATTTAATTTTATAATATTTTAAAGATGAAAGGTTTGATTTTGAGGAAAATTTTCACCTTTTTCCATATACCGTATTATATTTATATTTTTCAATTTTTCATGATACAAAATGTTTTATAAAAAGTATTTGGCCAGAAATTTGGTTTCATGGTTGGGTAAATTATTGTTTTATGTCAAATTCTATTTTGTAAAAAAGAAAACCTATAGATTTTAACATTTTAAAAAATGGATAAATTTATTTCCATTAATTTTATATCTCTTACTAAGTTATTTTTCTCTCATATGATGTTTTAAAATATGAATCAAAATCATTAAGGATGTAAACTAATTCTATATAGGCCAATAGTGACTTGTAATTAATGAAGAAAAAAATTTTATGAATGAAACTAAGGTGTAAATGTAAGAACAAATGTTGTAGAAAAAAATTCAAAATGTGTGAAAATGTTTACTTTTTCATATAAAGGTTCTATAAATTATGTAAAACTATAAAAAAATTATACATGTCATGTAATAATGTGTAACCCTTGTTATAAATAATGTAATTATGGGTTCATTATATTATGGGTTGTCATAATTGGTATCGAGAGTACATGAAAAGTGTATGTTTTTATCAACATATCTGGTTGAATGTGTCTGGGAGATAAAAAAACATATGTTTAAAAAAAATCACCAAAAAAATGATTTATACCTTAATTATTAATTTTATATTTGATGAAAACATTATTCTCATCATCGAGTCCTTCCTATCATTGTGGTTTTCAATAATAATTTTTTTTTCATAGATTTAGAATAATAATCACGAATATAAATCAACATTAAGGAAAAGAACAAAAAATATTTTTGGTTTTGATTAATGATAAAAAGCATAAAAATACTAAAAGTGAAATACATGAAGGCCATTATGAGAGAAAATACATACACATGAAGGAAAATGAAAACATTATAATGAATCAATTATTAAAAAATATAAAATTAGGGAAATGACACCTAAACCTAGATGAATACAAAATTTATAACCTTGAAGAGAATGAATTTATAATAATGTAGAAGTATAAAAACCAATATTATATCAATAATAATGATTATGAAACTCAATTCAAAGGTCGATGACAAACAAATATTTCAATAACTATAATATGAAACAATGAATCATATAACATTCAATCATGAATGAAATAAATAATAAGTATTTTTCTAAAACCACACATCCTCCTCAAAATCACAGAAACTTAGACCCATAAGGAATATAATTAATTAGTGAAAAAGGTAATTTTCAACCCAAAAATAATGAAAAAATGTAAAAAACTCAAAAGTTACAATAGGTGTAATTGATTGAAATAAATTTTATAAATTGTTGAGAAATAATGTAATGAAAGAATACAATGTTCCACACATTATTTATAAGGACAACATCAAACTCTGTATTTTCATTAAAATTTTTTAACCCCACATTTTACCCTTCTACATTTATAGGTAATAATTTTATTTATTATACAAAACCAAGTGTTTGAAGGGGTTATACCACTACAATATTTCAAATTGGAATTTATAATGTTAATAATATTAATGTTCTTATAAATTAATTTTCCCATAACATACTGATGTTTTTAAAAATAATATATATTTTAATGATTCTTTAATTTTATTTCTCATATATAAATGGATTTCATTATTAAAAACAATTATTATTAATAATGATGTAAATTTTAATTCTCATGTTTTAGATATTTTTCTCATTTATAGAGATATGATGCATACGATAAATATATATAAGAAATACTTTTGAACCCCAAAAAAGGGAACCCTCATATATGTATCTTAAATAGTAGTGGAAAATTAATTTATGGATATAGAAGTGAGTACATGTGTAATATCCCGTGTGTAAAAATGGTTTGAAATTCAAGGAAAATTTTAAAATTTGGTTAGTGGATTGGTTGAAACTTCAAAATGGGTTTGAGATAAGATTTAGTAGGTTAGAAATATCAGAAAATATTTTTTTTATATGTGTAATAAGGCTTAAATAGTTCCTCAGAGTTTCAAGAGAATAAAAGATTAGGGATTGGGTGGTTGGGCTACAAGTTGTCAGCAGCCTGTAGCCACTATCAAAATTGTTCTAGGAAACTAAATACTTAGTATTATACTGGTATTCCTATAATATATAGGTAGTCACTATCTCTTATGTAGAGTCATTTTATGGGGGGAAATTAAAATTTTTTCCCATGAATATTTTAAATTGCGGGATCCCCTTCTATGCATCTTTTTATTGTACACCAGATAACCTTTTAACCTATTTATTTTTATTTCCCTTAAATTTTTGGGAATTTTATTTCATTCTTCAGTGATTCAATGTGTGTATCCCTCTCTAGTAGAATCCCTTATTCACCTCATTCTATTAAATTTTAGTTTCATCCCACAAGTTTTTTGATTCAAATTCCACCAATATATAGAAGAATTAGCTATATTAGATTGGATTTTTATTCTTATTAACAATGTGATAACTCAAGAAAATGTCTACGTATATTCATTTATTTATTAAAGGAAGGTACATTTTTTCAACATTTTAATTATGGTTTTCCTAAAGTCATTAAATTAAATTTTTTGTTGGAATGGCTCCATTTCAATGGGATTTATCATGGGATAGTGTTAAGAGTTTTTTATAGACCTCTTATAGATGATATGGCCTATTTTTGGCATGATGTGATCAATGTAATGTGTTTCAATGAATATACCAATTTATAATTTAAATAGTAATTTAATAATGAATGATAATTTTTAAATTAATGAATTTTTTATGTTAGGTGGGATATAGGTGACTGAGAGGATGGGAGAGGACAATTTGGGCATGGATGTCCATGGGATAGGCTTGGAATTTGCTGATAAAATTTTTATTTAAAAGGGAAATGATTCTAAAAAGGTATGTGGTCTAAATAATTTCCTGTTAGTTTTTTTCATCTTAAGTTATGTTTCAGGAAATGTGTGGTCTCACTATTGAGGGAATTTCCCTATATTAATTAATTATGTTTCTGTTTCAAGTGTGATAGGTTTTTTTTAATTTTAAATGAGTACCCTAGAATGAAAATTATGCCAAGGTCCATGAAATACCCTTTAGAAAAATCTTACATGCCCCTACCGATGATGGTAAAGGATTAGAATATTTTTTGATAACTTAGGACTTCTAAAAACCATGAAGATTGTGACTGGAGTGAATATTAACTAGTGAACCATATTATGGAGACCCATGAGACCTCTGGAAATAGGTTCTGTATTCTGTATAGAGTATGAAACCCTGGGTCGTACATGAACCTATTGATATTTTGAAGCTCTTAATATCATTTAATTTCACTTAGGTAGACTATCCTTTCCACCTCAAATGTTAATGTCATATGGGTATTCCTTGATTAAATTTTCAAAATAGGAGTGTTCAAGAAGACATAGTGATATGTAAGGTTTTTGGATGGGCTCATTTCTATCTCTTGGGAATGATTTCTATGGGGAATGTTTTATGAAATTATGGGTTGTGTATGGTGATGACGAGCTTAGGTATTCAACCTGACCCTAATTATTTATATACCTGATGGGTATTTTCTTACACCTCAATGGTGGTTGGGATATGGATAGAAAAATCTCATAGTGGAGGTATTTTATTTATGTAAGTGTAAAAACCCATTGGGTGGTCCTTTATTTTTTCATGCTAAATTCCCCTTGGGTTTTCATGTTTACCAAATGGAAAACACATATAGTGGTGACCTATGTTACTATTCATTGAGAAAACTCTTGTCAGGGAGGTATTTATTACAAAGGGACCTATTCAATTGCTGATAAAACTCATGTAGTGTAGTTACATGATATCTAAGGTATTATTTATTATATAATAAAACTTAAATTGGGGAGGTTAATGATAATTATTTATATGTCATAGAGACCTCAATTTTTCATACTATTTGATAAAGTCATTGGGATGTGCTCAGAGACACACCGTCATTGGCTAAAGGAGGTATTATTAATCATGGTAAAAAAACATGTGGGTAAAATATATTTGTGGGGTTGGACAATGTTATAGGTATATACCATCATGTTTTTTGTGATACTATGGTTGGAACAGTCCCTACAATGTCCTCAGTTACATTCCTACATCTGGCCAAAGTAAGCATTGTTGGTGGTATTAGTTAGATATTCATAGAATTTGTTTACATTATTAGATCATGTCATGTGTTTTTATCATTTAATTTTATTTTAATTTTTGGATTTTTAGTGGTTCCATACTATATTTTTTACTCACTCCCTTCTCCACCCTCTATTTCACTTAGTTAATTGGTTTTGGATCACTGGATGTAGGTACATATTGGGATGAGGTTTGAGGTTTCATGATCGAGCTAGATCATCTATAATGGGATTTAGTTTTTGGTATGGGGTTAGTATTTGGGATTTTACTAGATCCTCATATATGTTTATTTTAATATTTATTTAATACTTTTTCAACCTTCTACATATTTGATCATCCGAGTGGTTGATCAGTATCATGTGATTTTATATATAACTTTATATTTTCTAAAACGTGTTCATTTTTTGATATATCTACATACTATTTTTCCATTTATGAGATTTTTAATTCATTAGTTTTTGATAATTAATACCATGATATATGTTTTATATTCTCAAAAAAAAAAAATTCAGGTCCCCCACTTCTTGTAACCGGACTATGGTGTTCAAGGAGGCAGATCTGAGGTAAAGTAGAGCAATGTCCTACTTACTACTCATTGTGAGACATGGGGGAATGTTAGAATATGTATATAACTAGTGTAATATAAATTTTTAATCCCAATAAAAAAGTATAAATAATTGTGGGTGGGGGTGAATAAAATTTGTATAATGTTTTAAAAAATTCCAAATGTTATTTAATCTTTTTACCCCTTTTGTTTTAAACCACTGTGTTTAGTTAATATAAACTTGGATTTATGATTTTTTACTTAATAAAACACACACAACATGATGTGCATAATATTTGGAAGGAGAAGTAGATAGTTTATCTTTATATGGTTTAGACCATCTCAAGAAACCTAGTCCTTTATTTGATCAGTATCATCTAAGTCGCTAATTTCAAACTAATAATCTTATAAACAATTACACATAGTTTAGGATTTGATCATACTATAACCATGTCATAATGGATTATATTAAAGTCACCAGGCATCCATCACATCATAATATCCCACTAGATATAATATGATAATGTGTCCTAAGAGTATTATAAATTCCTTCAATCTTAATTAAGATCTATAATCTTTATAGGACTTCACTAAATAAATATAAGCAGACATCATTCCTCATATGAAGTCTTAATCATCCTACAAATGTTCGAATAAATAGAATGATACTCAATCTCTGTAATAGCATAAAGTTTAGAGCTAGATCAATATCTATTCACAAGGTTGTATTACTCAATATTAAAAGATCACGATAACCAATAGATGGTCACTGGAACTTCAAGCACATCAACAATCCTTATTATTTCATTCTTGCTACTTATATAATATTGGGTATCATATGAAATGTTATTCACAATAATATATTCTTTTTATACTTTTATATTTTTATTCTTCTTTGATAATTTGGATATTCTTTTTCTTATTTTTTTTTGTATCATATTTTTTTCTTATCATCCCTTCTCTCGAATAGCTTTTATAGTTCTGTCATGATGTTATATTTCCTTCTCTCAGTGTTGGATCTCAGAAATTTCCAATTTCTTCTATCTTATATTATTATATTATATAATAACATAATTTAATTTGTTTAGTTTAAATATAAAAATCCATTTAAAAAATTTCACTATCAATATCTCCACTATTTTTCTAAACCTTTAATACATTGGTATCTACCAAGGTCTCAGAATATAGTATTTTTAAATATGTATGTATATATAAATTTTCTTGGAATAACATTTCTTTCTTTTACTTCTCATTTTATATCAACCTGAAAAATCATCCATTAATTTTACAAATAGACTTGAAAAATATTTACCTCTACATATTTACATAGAAACATTAAATTATACAACCTTTATAGCTATATAAAAAAACAACAAACAATGTTGTAGCATGGCACATTCTTGGAAGCATGAGAACATAAAAAATGAAAGTACAACTTCATCATGAATCTCTAATATAAAGAATGATTTCTAAATTTATCTTCAATTTTTTTTATAATAATTACAAATGGGTTTGTGTTATATAATACATTAAAGAAATTAATAATCTTTATCACTTTTCTATTTCCAGTTTTATTTATTTAGATTTTTTATATCATTTTCTGGATTTTTTATTTTCTTAGAAATTCTTATCATATGTATATTACTTTTCTCTATCTTATAGAATATCTTTTCAGTAAACTAGTTTGAATATTTTTTTGATGTTTATTTCCTTGAAGATTAGTACAAAGTCAAACATATTAATTTTAAAATAACTCCTTGAATATTGATAACCACAATTGATTTTCAAAAACCCTCATTTGAAAATCCTAAATTATTAGAATAATGATAATCTAAATCTCATAAGAATCACTTGTTATTTAATTCTCTCTAAATTTAGGATTAAATCGTCAATTTACATAATAACATGATATTTATCTGTCATTATAACAATATCATAGTCATTTGACATTTATTTAATTAGAATACCTAATATTATAGAAAAAAAATCCATTTTAAAATTCTTTAAAACACTCAAAAATTTCCCGAGGTTTTGTATTTTGGATGATCCTTAAGAAGAATAAAATTAAACTTTATAAAGTTTACTATGAGTTCATTAATTTTGAGATTTTTAGTTCAAAATTCATTTTATTTGGATAAAATATCCTTATCGAGTAGGTTTCGATCAATAAATATTTTACAAAATTCTTATTATGTCCTAAGTCATCATTAATAAGTTCTCAATTTATCCTTACAAACTATATATTATCCTTATGAAGTTTTAATTGATCATTACATTGTATCCGATAATTATTTTGATATTTAGATTTCATTACTATGATGTTGGGTGTAACGCCCCGACCCCAGCTACCCAGAGTCGGTGCATTACTTCGTAACATTGGCATGATCACAAAAGATCAAGTCTCGAAAGACCGATTAGTTTAGTAGCCTTGGAAACACTAGATACATTCGTAAACGTTACATTACATCATAAAGTGAAAAACTACAATAACAAAGTCTCCGTAGTCCACACTCATATCCTCTTCTCACAATCCCTGCAGGTCATTCATAAAATACTTCTTCACATCCTGGAAAATATTAAAACATTGAAAGGGGTGATCACAGATGCTCAGTAAGGATAACAATATTGCGGAAGCTTTCATAAATAAACATAAAAATTTAAGGCAATGTATAACTAAAACAAAAGCCTTTTAAACTTGAACATCAACATAATATGGCAAAAGTAAAATGAGATAATGCCATTCACTTCTTCACATGGATATTCTACTGGTCGAATAATCACATGAAATATCAATAACCACTTTCATAATGAGGGAATGTATAATGCCGGACATTCTGAAACATTTTGTCAAGGCCTCGGCCAAGACATCTAAAATGATTAAGGCCTTGGCCAAAACCATAAATCAAATTGGGAAAGGGCCTCGGCCAATTCCACGTCTAGTTGTCTCATGAGACCTACCGATGCATCGAGGAGCTATAGCGGGCTCCACCCGTCACTTATTAAGTCCAATACATTCCTCATATGAATAGGTTTAAACATATCATAAACCATAACATAATCGTATCACATAAAACATGCATAAAGTAAACATAACATTTCCACATTTCAATCACAAGATATAAATACAACACATTGATAAAAACTATTTCAAAACCATTTTCAATACCAAAATAAAAGAAAGTTAAAACTTTGTATTTATTTTTCTTTAAAAAAAATGAAGGCTTGTAGAGGAAGCCGAAACTCAAATAATGGTCACAGCGGCGGAGAAGTCGTTGTCGCCGCATATGTACGGAAATAAAAACATTCCCTTTTTGTCGTTTAGTAAAACGCTTCGTATAAAAAGATTCCTTTTGAATAAACGTAAAAGTCAAAGGGGTTTATACACTTTATAAAAGAAATTTGTGTATAAAACAAAATCTGCCTCAATGAATGGAGATTGAGACGAAGTCCCTTAAAAAGATCATTTTCAAATAAAATATATCTATTATGTGTATTCACTATATGAACACATAAATAAAGTATAAATACAATATACAACATAATAATATCATGACATAATTTGAAAGTAGGAGATTAACCCAAAGAATGGAAGTTGGGTTATGAAATTCCCTTACCTTGCGTCTTGTCCTGACTCGACCGTTCTTTAACCTCCTGAATAATAAACTAGACTTAATTTATATTTACTTATGAACCTTTTTCATGTTCATTATTCCATTTATATCACTTATTACCATGTTATGAACATTATTTAATTATTTAAGTTAATAACGGTCGTTTTGTCGATCTTTGGTACTTGAGTCAAAAATAAACTTCTTATAATTACAAGTTGTTCATGTGGTGAAATATCCATTATATCCAGAATTATATTCATGATTTAGATATCATATATATCATATATATACAGTATATACATTCATTCATAATGTCACGTAACATTTAGAGGTAAGAAATGAAATGCACCGTTCATGGAGACGGTAAGCCGTACGTACGCATGAACGCTACTTTCATTTCTATTTCGTATTTAATGGAATGAAATCATAATGATATAAATTTATAATATAATTACAGTATAATATAGCATATAATACCATTTAATCCATCCTTTATACATCCGACATATGGCATTAACGATTCAAATCACTTCGAGGGGGCGGTAGTCCGCACTTCCTAAAATGAAATTATCGCATTTTACCCATAATGGAAATCATCAAGTATGCCATAAATGAGAAATACAGAAGCATAAGTAAAACATAAACATATTTTATATCATATATAAATATAGTTACATCTTAATGGCCACATTTGAAGGTGTTATATGAGTGTTGAACAATCATCGTTTCGTGAGGCAGAAATTCGCCATCCACAGAAACCGTATGTTATTTAACCATTAGATGTAGGTGTGTGTAAGTGTAGCTCGAATCCTTCTTATAAAAACATCATAGTATATTGAGGATACTGGTGTTGTTACAAAATAAATGAATAAAAAGATTTTAGGGGGTTGGAGTAGAAAAATAAAACAAAACAACATTAGAGAAGACATTACCTCAAAATCGGGTAACTCTTTTTGATTTGAGCCAAAGGCTTCCTTGGGAAGAGTTCTGCCCAAAGTGAGGCTTCTAGGAGTAATAGGGGGAAGTTGGGAGAGTATTTGGGCAGAGGTTGGCCGAGCCAAATGGCTTGAAAGTGTAAATGAGGTGGGAGAGGTGGGGGCCTTTTATAAGTGGAGAGGAGGGGCTCTTTTGGAAAGATTGAAATGTTACATTATTATACAATTCTTTTCGGATTATAAAGGTCCCAAACTTATATAATTCGTGGATAAGGTGATAAGGGTTAGAAATATACCCATACAATAGTCTTTGGACAAGTGTAAGCCTTGGATTTTACATTATCTTTTCATTTTATTAAAATCGTTAAATAATGAGGTCATCGCTGCATCATAATGATGTTATAAATAATTTAATTTATTTAATGTCTAAAAATTATAAAAAAAATACTGTGATATAGGAAATCTTTGTATCTTTCTAATGAATATTTATAGTCAAAATTTGGACTTTTGTAACCCCATTTTAAAACTATTTTAGTAAAACAACTCATGTTTGTGTCAATTTAATTTTAACATTAAATAAAAATATATTAATGTCATTTTCCAACCAAAGTGGATCCATGGGGTCCCCAAGTTGACCCATGGGTTTTCTTGGTCGGCCATGACTCATCCAATAGGAGTAGGACAAGTGTCAAGCTCATCTAATATTATTAAAACATTATTTTTACCTTAAACTACACTAATTACCTCTAATCACGATTAAGAACTTAAAAGTTACTATTCACCAAAAAATTATTTTAATCTCATCGAACCACATTTTGCTTCTTAATGACAACCATGTATTTCAGATTTTTGAAAATAAAATCACAGAAGTGGTAATATTTCATTTTAACGAAAAATCAGTTTTTAACAACCACTTAGTGGTTTCACTATTCATCAAAAATTGAAGTTTTTCAGAATAAGGCCAAAATTTCACCCTAAGCTATAATTGATATTCCGAATTCAAAAATGATGAATATTTTACAAAATTACAAACATATAAGTTTCATTAATTAATTTTATAATTAATTCCCGCTGTTAAAACAAATAGCGTGTTTTTAAGAAACAATTTATATCAAAAGATTGCCAATTGTTTATGTCCAATTTCAATGTTAAATTAATTCTAATGACCACCATTGGATAAAATAGTAAAAATATATTATAATTATACTTTAAAACCACTAAATAGTATAATTTATAACTATAAATTATTTTGATTAAAAAAGTTGTTTTTAAGTACTTTTCACTATTTATAAAAAATAGAAGTTCTCAGAAAAATACCAAAAATTCAACATAGGCTAATTTCGATATTCCGAATCCAAAAATGAAGTCCATTTTGATAAATAAAATTTATAAAATTTCAAAAAGTAGGTATTACTATTCACAACGGCTAGTTTAATTCGTTGTGGTGTGTGTTAGAGCTCGAGGTTGCGTACAACACACGCTATTGCATTATTCGAAGTGAAACGTACCGTGGAAGCTTGGGGTGTTACATTCTCTCCTCCTTCAATAAATTCCGTCCTCGCAATTTGAAATTTTTCTTTGAGAATAAAAGGTTGAAAAGAGAAAATACCTTTGAGGAAAACCCACATCGGAAATAAGGTTAATAAATATATAACATTAAAAGAAAGAAAGATAAGTACAAAGGTCACCCGATATAGACCATTCTAGGATTCTTTGAAAATATGGATATGGAGGAGAAACAAACCATCAAGGTCTGATGGAGAGTTATAGAAAACAGGATTAGGAGAAAGTTTAACTACAAGAAAATCACAAACTTGTGACTGGTTAAACGGTCATTGAATCCCCAGTTGGAAATGTTAACCGACAACATTTTTGTTTTAAGTTATCTTTTATAATGTTGAGGAATTTATTTAGGAGATTTACTAAGAACGTAAGGGAATATACATACTTGTTATGTATACTTTCATTCATTAATAAATTTTTACCACAAACCCATCTTTTACTCCAAATGGTAACGGAACTCAAAAATATTCTTTTTATCCTAATTGTATAAGGTTCCAAATATTAACACATGCCATTTAGATTAGTAAAACTATTTTGTAATAACCAGGGACTTCCTGTAGGCTAGTGGTAGGAAATAAAGGCTTGTCGCACTATGGTTGTGGGTTCGATTCCTGCAGCTTTGTCCGACGCGACGGGTTATGCCCCACCCTGCAGGTTTTCCTTTTCCTAAAACTATAGTATTATAATATTCCAAAAATAATCTTCAGAAATGCTTTAACCTTAAACAATACTATCCAAAGATCAACTTAATCCACTCCAACCTTTATAGTTATCCAAAATACCTCTGTCCAGACTTTCTCTAAAAGGTCTCTTAATTCCAAAATCAATTGTAACATCAGATTCCCAAAACAAAGAAAAGTTTCTATTATTGTCACATACTAAAAATATGATTACCTTAATCATATTAAAACCTTACTGAAATCAAAAAGTACTGCAGTACAATCCATATATATATATATGACATTATTCTTATAATAAGAATATAATCCTTGAGTCCAAAAGCACCAATACATTAATTATTCCGCTTCAACTGTAGTCACAGTATAATATTGGCCTTGATACCTTGGCCTTTTCTGAGGTAAGTTTCCTTGATGCTTAGGACATTCATATTCATAATGCCCCATTTCCCTACAATTGTAGCATTCAACTTTGACAGCCTCTTTCTTTCCCTTGCAATCACGAGCCTGGTGACCCTTTTCTCCACATTTATAACAAACTCCCATTCCTTTTAGGCATGTACCAGGGTGATTCTTCCCACAATAATCACATAATGGAAAATCCTTCTTTCCCTTTTTCCCTTTATCTGTCTCTTGTTCCACTGTTCTCTTCTTCTCTTGCTTTACTTTGTTGTCATAAGACTTAGAGAATTCCTTTTCTGTCTTGATAGCACACGAGACAATATCTTCATATGATGAGAAGGATTGTGATACTAAATCTCGACGGAGAAATGGTTTTAACTCATCAAAGAAACGATCAATCTTACTCCTTGGGTTACGTATATAATCGGAAGCATGCCCCGATAACCTTGTAAAGTTAGCCTCTTACTTTGCGACATTCTCATCCTCCTTCTGCCTCAGACTCAGAAATTGCCTTTCCATATCTGCTCGATGGTCACGAGGAAAGTATTTTTCTATGAAAAGCTCTTTGAACTCCCTCCATTCCATATTCGATAGGTCATCATCTTCCTTTGTGTTTTGAATCAGCGACCACCACTGATCGGCATCTCCAGTGAGGCGGTAAACTTCCATGACAACCTTTTCCCTTTCACTACTCCCCAAGGCATTGAATATGTTCTCTAAGGAATTTATCCATTTCTCAGCTACTATAGGATTTGTACTCCCATTGAAGGTTGGTGGTTGTTGCCTCATGAAACGGTCTAGCATTGATTCTCCACGTTGCGGATCAGGGTGCTCCATACGAGTAAGGTTATTATTCATAACCTGCGTGAGTTGTCCCAGTACGGTGAGAAGCTGATCAGCACCAGTTGTATCACTAGCTCCACCATAATTATCTTGAGCAGGAGGGCAATCCCTACACGGAGTGCGTGCATTGATACAGTTTCCATTCCTTCCACTAGGCACCATTTCTAAACAATGGCATAAACTAGATTAGTTTATGAAATAAAATACATAATTCCATATTTGTAAAATACTTTACATAAATTGAACTATTTATGGATATAATCCATAATCATGAAAAGAAATGTTTCCTTTGAGGAAGTATATACTCATAACCCTTCATAGTGGTTTGTAAAGAAAATGAGAATTATCCTAAGCATATCCCCCGAGAGTGTCGTAACCAAGAGTGCAGCAAGGCCCGTTGTCGTGCACCAGTTCCCGTTTGAGTCTAGCTCAAAGTGGTGTTTTCGGGTTTTACCCCTAGGTACATCTGTGCCAGAGCCGCCTCTACCTGATCGTATCTAGACAAGGATGTATTGCTCGGAAAACTCACAAAATCTCTATAATACCAAAATTCTAGGAAGTTATTCTATACTAATCCTTAAAGTCTATCTTCAGGCTATGTGCTCTAATCAGAGTTTATCTAAATCTAGCTTCCAAGGTTAGTACTAAACCGCCTCTGATACCAACTGTAACGCCCCGACCCCAGCTACCCAGAGTTGGTGTATTACTTCGTAACATTGGCATGATCACAAAAGATCAAGTCTCGAAAGACCGATTAGTTTAGTAGCCTTGGAAACACTAGATACATTCGTTAACGTTACATTACATCATATAGTGAAAAACTACAATAAAAAAGTCTCCATAGTCCACACTCATATCCTCTTCTCACAATCCCTGCAGGTCATTCATAAAATACTTCTTCACATCCTGGAAAATATTAAAACATTGAAAGGGGTGAGCTCAGATGCTCAGTAAGGATAACAATATTGCGGAAGCTTTCATAAATAAACATAAAATTTTAAGGCAATGTATAACTAAAAAAAAAGCCTTTTAAACTTGAACATCAACATAATATGGAAAAAGTAAAATGAGATAATGACATTCACTTCTTCACATGGATATTCTACTGGTCGAATAATCACATGAAATATCAATAACCACTTTCATAATGAGGGAATGTATAATGCCGGACATTCTGAAACATTTTGTCAAGGCCTCGGCCAAGACATCTAAAATGATTAAGGCCTCGGCCAAAACCATAAATCAAATTGGGAAAGGGCCTCGGCCAATTCCACGTCTAGTTGTCTCATGAGACCTACCGATGCATCGAGGAGCTATAGCGGGCTCCACCCGTCACTTATTAAGTCCAATACATTCCTCATATGAATAGGTTTAAACATATCATAAACCATAACATAATCGTATCACATAAAACATGCATAAAGTAAACATAACATTTCCAAATTTCAATCACAAGATATCAATACAACACATTTATAAAAACTCTTTCAAAACCATTTTCAATACCAAAATAAAAGAAAGTTAAAACTTTGTATTTATTTTTCTTTAAAAAAAATGATGGCTTGTAGAGGAATCCGAAACTCAAATAATGGTCACGGCGGTGGAGGAGTCATTGTCGCCGCATATGTACAGAAATAAAAACATTCCCTTTTTTTCGTTTAGTAAAATGCTTCGTATAAAAATATTCCTTTTGAATAAATGTAAAAGTCAAATGGGTTTATACACTGTATAAAAGAAATTTGTGTATAAAACAAAATATGCCTCAATGAATGGAGATTGAGACGAAGTCCCTTAAAAAGATCATTTTTAAATAAAATATATCTATTATGTGTATTAACTATATGTACACATAAAGAAATTATAAATACAATATACAACATAATAATATCATGACATAATTTGAAAGTAGGAGATTAACCCAAAGAATGGAAGTTGGGTTATGAAATTCCCTTACCTTGCATCTTCTCCGGACTCGACCGTTCTTTAACCTCCTGAATAATAAACTAGAGTTAATTTATATTTAAATAAGAACCCTTTTCATGTTCATTATTCCATTTATATCACTTATTACCATGTTATGAACATTATTTAATTATTTAAGTTAATAACGGTCGTTTTGTCGATCTTTGGTACTTGAGTCAAAAATAAACTTCTTATAATTACAAGTTGTTCATGTGGTGAAATATCCATTATATCCAGAATTATATTCATGATGTAGATATCATATATATCATATATATACAGTATATACATTCATTCATAATGTCACATAACATTTAGAGGTAAGAAATGAAATGCACCGTTCATGGAGACGGTAAGCCGTACGTACGCATGAATGCTACTTTCATTTCTATTTCATATTTAATGGAATGAAATCATAATGATATAAATTTATAATATACTTACAGTATAATATAGTGTATAATACCATTTAATCCATACTTTATACATCCGACATATGGCATTAACGATTCAAATCACTTTGAGGGGGCGGTAGTCCGCACTTCCTAAAATGAAATTATCGCGTTTTACCCATAATGGAAATCATAAAGTATGCCATAAATGAGAAATACATAAGCATAAGTAAAACATAAACATATTTTATATCATATATAAATATAGTGACATCTTAATGTCCACCTTTGAATGTGTTATATGAGTGTTGAACAATCATCGTTTCGTGAGGCAGAAATTCGCCATCCACAGAAACCGTATGTTCTTTAACCATTAGATGTAGGTGTGTGTAAGTGTAGCTAGAATACTTCTTATAAAAACATCCTAGTATATTGAGAATACTGGTGTTGTTACAAAATAAATGAATAAAAAGATTTTAGGGGGTTGGAGTAGAAAAATAAAACAAAACAACATTAGAGAAGACATTACCTCAAAATCGGGTAACTCTTTTTGATTTGAGCCAAAGGCTTCCTTGGGAAGAGTTCTGACCAAAGTTAGGCTTCTAGGAGTAATATGGGGAAGTTGGGAGAGTATTTTTTCAAAGGTTGGACGATCCAAATGGCTTGAAAGTGTAAATGAGGTGGGAGAGGTGGGGGCCTTTTATAAGTGGAGAGGAGGGGCCCTTTTGGAAAGATTGAAATGTTACATTATTATACAATGCTTTTCGGATTATAAAGGTCCCAAACTTATATAATTCGTGGATAAGGTGATAAGGGTTTGAAATATACCCATCCAATAGTCTTTGGACAAGTTTAAGCCTTGTATTTTACATTATCTTTTCATTTTATTAAAATCGTTAAATAATGAGGTCATCGCTGCATCATAATGATGTTATAAATAATTTAATTTATTTAATGTCTAAAAATTATAAAAAAAATACTATGATGTAGGAAATCTTGTTAGATTTCTAATGAATATTTATAGTCAAAAGTTGGACTTGTGTAACCCCACTTAAAAACTGTTTTAGTAAAACAACTCATGTTTGTGTCAATTTAATTTTAACATTAAATAAATATATATTAATGTCATTTTCCAACCAAAGTGGCTCCATGGGGTCCCCAAGTTGACCCATGGGTTGTCTTGGTCGGCCATGACTCATCCAATAGGAGTAGGACAAGTGTCAAGCTCATCTCATATTATTAAAACATTATTTTTACCTTAAACTACACTAATTACCTCTAATCACGATTAAGAACTTAAAAGTTACTATTCACCAAAAAATTATTTTAATCTCATCGAACCACATTTTGCTTCTTAATGAAAACCATGTATGTCGGATTTTTGAAAATCAAATCACAGAAGTGGTAATATTTCATTTTAATGAAAAATCAGTTTTTAACAACCACTTAGTGGTTTCACTATTCATCAAAAATTGAAGTTTTTCAGAATAAGGCCAAAATTTCACCCTAAGCTATAATTGATATTCCGAATTCAAAAATGATGTCTATTTTAAAAAATTCCAAACATATAAGTTGCATTAATTAATTTTATAATTAATTCCCACTGTTACAACAAATAGCGTGTTTTTAAGAAACAATTTATATCAAAAGATTGGCAATTGTTTATGTCCAATTTCAATGTTAAATTAATTCTAATGACCACCATTGGATAAAATGGTAAAAATATATTCTAATTATACTTTAAAACCACTAAATAGTATAATTTATCACTATAAATTATTTTGATTAAAAAAGTTGTTTTTAAGTATTTTTCACTATTTATAAAAAATAGAAGTTCTCAGAAAAATACCAAAAATTCAACATAGGCTAATTTCGATATTCCGAATCCAAAAATGAAGTCCATTTTGATAAATAAAATTTATAAAATTTCAAAAAGTAGGTATTACTATTTACAACGGCTAGTTTAATTCGTTGTGGTGTGTGTTAGAGCTCGAGGTTGCGTACAACACACGCTATTGCATTATTCGAAGTGAAACGTACCGTGGAAGCTTGGGGTGTTACATTGGGAATGATGCCTACACTGAAAAACTTTTCCTTATGGTCATGAATCATCCTTATAAAGAATCTGGTTATCATTATGAAGTAGAAAAATCATCATTATTCAATGTATGTTTATCCATATAAATGTTAAGGCTATTAAAAACTCATTATCCTTGATCAATGATGAAAATATCTTGACCATTTAAAATTTTTAGAGACATGTAAATTATTAAATTCATAACACCATTTTAGAGTCACACAAAATCACATCATTAATTTTTAAATATATTCAAATCCTTTCACAATAGGATAAAAAATAATTTAAATTGAATTTCATTAATTCCCAAGATACTTTTTAGTATATAGCTACTCAAAGAAATTATTTCAAGTGACAACCCAAACCCTAAATTTTGTTCTTCACCTTCATCATGTTCACACAATCATATAATATTAATTTAACACCATTAGAAATCCCTAATAAAATATACTAGAATTATGGTTTCTTAAAAAAATTATCTAATTCTTCTCAATTAATTGAATAATAACTATTTAATATGATATTTTAGATGGATATGAAAATTGTTCAATAGAATGTTTAGTGGTTAACTTTTCATTCCATTTAACATTTTGTAGATAGTTTCTTCATAGAATCTACACTTGTCTTTGACCTCAATATTTACACACCAATAATTTGATGTATAAGACGTATGCTAAGAAGCTTCCTCACTCTTCCAAATCCCTTTTATAATAAAATATATGATCTTCCTCTACATGTTTAATAGAAACATAAATATATTTTACCATCAATGAAGGTTCTGTATTATTATCTTTTTTATTGGGTCAATTATTCCTCCTCATACAACATCACCACACATTGAAACTTTTTTGGAAAATTATATTGACAACTCTATTGGAAAAAATACATAAACAATTATATAATCCATTTAGGTACATCAATATCACCCTTTTTATTTTTTTAATTACAAAATTCACTTTTAATGTTAATGTTTATATTATCCATATTATTTATAATAAATGAAAATGAGGAACAATCTTTTCTCAATTATTTACACTATTGTTATATTAGATGGTCTTACAAGTAAAAATTCCTCTCCCTTTGATCTTATGAATTTTAAAAATAATATTCTTATATTTTTTATCCTTTTTTGTTGTTATCCCCTAATTTAGAGAATAATTCAATTCCTAATGAGAAAAAGGAAGAAATACCATGATTTAAAAATTTTCCATCAGCTAATCAAATCTATGACAACCTAGGATAACCTAGTGTATAAAACAAGAGTAATAAATTTGGAGAAAAATTATAACTATATTCTGACCATAATTTAATGCCAACCCAAAATTCACTTTATTTTATATTTACAAACTAATTTTTAATATTTTTTATGAACCTTCACTGAACTTAAAAAAAAATCATCCAAAATAGTCAAGTCTGAGTTGATATTCCCCCATTTTTAAATAGCCACACACCATGATAATTGGGATTAATATACAGAGAAAAAATATGGGAATATTGATTATCATACCCCAAAAATATATTATCTTAAAGTATATCAAAACTTATAGATGTAGTATAAATGAATAAATCTATGGATGATTTTGTTCTTATCAGAATCCCTTTAAGGTATGATCTCTGATGACCATCATCATGGTTGGTTGTTCTTTAGAAATATGATTCAATAATTTTTTATTCTCGTTGAAGTATGATAAAAATTTAGATATGGGACTTAAAGTGATTCAAGAAGATAATAAGATACCATTTGAGAACCTTACTGATAGAATGTTATTATATTTTTTATATACATCACAATCTTCAGTAGTTATCATCTTTCATTCATCACCTTAAATTCCAAATACAATGAAGTGAAATTATAAAAGGATGAGAATATAGTGAGACAACATCAACATCATAATGAGAGTAATGAGGATATCACTTGAATATCTTCCTAGATTATATTTTCTTTATAGATTTAAAATCAGCTGAACTCTTCATGCTTATTTCACCGTTGATTTGAGAGATCTAAATATTTTTATTCATTATGTATTTGTTTTATTTTTCAGATATCTTCTTATATATAAAAAGATTCTTTAATTTGGATAGTATATGACATTTTTTTTTTATTTTTCCATCTTCCTAGATAATTCAAATTGGTTTCTCCATATTGTTAGGAATTATTTTAGAGTATACATGGCCTTATCCATGTCTGAAATATCGTTCTTTGTAGGACTTTCCGTGATACAAGTATTCACCAGTGATTTCCTTTTCTTAATAAATAGTAATTTTTATTATGGTATCTATTTGATTCAATTAGTAGAAATATATATTTATTTAATATAACTTCCTTTCATATCTTTATTAGCCTTTGGATTATCATTTTTGGTGGATCTCTCAAACTATTTATCATGATTTTTAACTAATAAACTAATATTGTTATGTATTTTTTAGAATGATTCAATCCTTGAATTCAACGTTCCCCATTTGATTTGATATATAAGGACATCCTTAATTTGTAAATTATGTGGAATATCTCACTATAATAAAAGTATATTTTCTTTTTAGATATATATAGAAAAAAATTATTCCTTTTTTTCATAGGGGATGTTCCTTCTCCTTTATTCATTTTTCTTAAAATTAAGGAAGACTTATAGATTTTATCACATGCAATTTATGTTTTAGCATACTTATATTAAAATTTTTATAAGATATTTAATATTATGGGATGTAAAAATACCATTAATAATAGTTACCATCTATATTTCGATACTCATAGAAGTTTTGAAAGAAATCACATTTTTTTTAATTGATACATTTAGCTTATTCGACGAGTCCTTCATATGATCAGTATGTTTCTTAGAAAAATTATTTTTTTCCTCTAGAAATATATCATTCTATAATTTCTAAAGATAGAAACTTAAATTATAAATTATATTTCCCAATTCCACAAAATCTAGAAACAAAAACATTTTCTAATGAATATTTGTCTCTTCAATTTTGTATCAGTCTATTTAGATTTTTCCCCTCATAGATTTTTGAAAATAATAAACTTATTTCAAGATTTTTTGGGGATTCAAGGTTTAGAAACATGTTAAAATAAAACCTTGATTATTTTTTGTGTTTAAAATAATTTTTACTCACACATTTTGGCCTTTATTTCGGTTTATAACCAACACATTTCCTCAAAAGAATATTAATAATTTGATATTTAACAGGACTGTTAGATAAATTTTTCAAGGAGATTATTTTAGGATGATATTGATATTAACACAAAAACATTTTTATACCAATATGAGTCTCCTTAAAAGTAAAAATATTTTAAAAAAAATTCATGGTATTGTATCCTTTTTTATATGATGCTTTGAAAGTTTCAATATTAACTTGTTTTAGATTTTATCATTTCAATTCCAACTCAAGAAACATCATATTGAGGGAATTATTCTCATTCTTAACAGATCTCAAAATGAACTTCGTACCACTTTTTATCCTCTTCCTTGGATCCTCATGCATATAAAATTCATCTTTTAAGTAAAATGATTATGTACTTTATCTTCTATTATTAGGCTTCCAACAACGATTCAATGAAATTCAATGAGTCATTTTTTAGTTTTTATAATGAATGGATTAGTTTATTTATGATATTCTAAAACACATATCCATCAGAAAAAAATATTTTCAAATCATCATCAATAAATAAATCTTTTAATTTAATGTGAGTTAGAATCATCCATTACATTAATTTTTTTAAGAGTATATTATCTCCTTTTATTTTGAACAAATAATTTTCAATTTTGTCATCTTGATGTTCTAGCTATTATTTCCATCTTGTAGAACCATAATATGTTAATGTATATATGTGAAATATTCAATGGGAACCATTTAAATATATTATATAATTTCATAACAAAAATCACCGAGTTATTCATAATGTGTATACTCTTTATATTCAATAAATATAATAATTAATCTATCAGAGTAATCTGTTTCGACTGATGGAAAATAAACATACCACTCTTCTTACCATATGGTAGTGGTATGTAAACATTTTACTTTGTAATATTACAAAGATTCATTATTTATACCTTTTACCTATTTGTTTCATTCTTAGGTTAAATCACTATTTTAATATCCAGAGTTCTTAAATTAGATTATTCCATTTTAGGTTTTATTTTAAATCTTTCAAAATCAAAAGTTACAATCATTTAAAAAACAACAGGTACTGAAATTTTTGATAAAATAAACAGAAAACTTAGTTTTTATACCAATTATTAGTCCTTGTGAACATGTGTATATACTTAATATGGATGCCAAATAAGGTGTGTGCAATATTTCACAATGTTAAAATTTTTATTTAATCTTATTACACATTTTAGTTTTGAACCTTTGTTATCTATTAATATAAATTTTGTTGTATTATTGTTACCCAATTGAAACATGAAACATAAAATTAAAATATAAATAAAGATAACCACATAGTTTTTACAAGTTTTATCCCCATATAGGAAATATAGCCATTGGTTGGATTGGTATCATATGAGTCAATGATTTTCCTATAATAATATTATTATAAATTATAGTGGGTTTGGGAAGATACCATATTAAACCCATATGAGTTGGTGTTACCACAAAATCACTATCCCTTAAACTAGAAATATGATTATAATATATCCCAAAAACTCCAACAAATTTATTCCTTTTAATAAAGATCTTTAATTTACATTGGATTTCCCTAAATCAGTATAATTAATTATCCTTCATCAAATATATTAATTGGTCACTTTTAAATAGAATAATAAAGAGTAAAAAAATAAATATCTATAGGAACACAACTCTATGATCTTTTTTAGAATATTTTTATTACCTTCTATTACCAAAATATTGAGGAATGCATCTTCTAGTAGATGATCAAAAAACATTATAACATCGAATCCTTCATACTTATTTTTTTCTCACTACTTCTACAACATAGGGTATCATAAGAACATGAATGATCACAAGTTTCATCCTCATCTTCATCATATTCTTCATGTCCTTATTATTTCATTTTATTCTTTAATACCCAAAATATTATTGTATTTCGAGACTGTATTGGATCATTTTAATGTATTCTCTTTAATCCATATTTTTTTCAGGTTCTGTAAAGTGGTTCCCTCTACTATTGTCAATAGTAGTTCTAAAAAAATTCCAATTTCCCCTATATTTTATTTTTATATACTTGAACCATAAAATATTATATATATATATATTGAATATATAAATCCATTAAAATATTTCATATAGAGATATAATATATTTTTCAACAGCTTCTATTCATTGGTGTCTCCCTTGATCTAAGAATAACTACTTTTTAAAGCATTTCACCTTCATAAAAATTATCTAAATATTATTTCATTATTGTAAATATCATTTTGAATTGGGTAAATAAATCATATATTTATTTTATCACTAGGATCCAAAATAATAATTTTAAAATATTTCCATAGCATCTTCAAATTGAAAATTATTTATTGTTGTATAAGAATCACACAACATTTACTACTACAACATGATACATTCTTCATAGCATGAGTGCATTGAAAACCATAGTACACATTCAAAATTTATCTATAATACAAATTATACATCTTAAATTTATTATCAAAATTTTAAAAAAGATTAGAAATTAGGTTTGTGGTATTAGATCCATTAATAAAAAACAAATATCAACATATTTCTATTTCATAATTTAATAATTTGGAATTTCACTGATGTTTGGAGAATTTCTTTTCATAGAAATATTTCTCAACTAGATATTATTTTTCTCTATTATGAAGATGCAATTCTCAGTAACCCTAATTATATACAAACTTTTTTTATTTTTAATTTCATGAATATAATAATAAGAATATTCATATTTAATTCCATGAATTCATTTATTTTTAATTAAAAATTATTGGTTTTCAAATATCCTTATTTGAAAATCACAGATTAATGGAAGAGAGATCATTTCAAATATACTATTATTTTATCTTCATTAGATGAAATCCTGAATCATGGGTTGAAATAAAAAAATGATATTGATCTTTAGAGAACATTATAATTGTAATATGATATTTATTTCTCCAAGATATTTAATATTCTCACCAAACCAATTGTTTATTATTCAGAAAACTAAAAAATTCACTATGTGTTGGACCCAAGAAGATCCTTACAATGTTTAAAATTAATATTTACATTCATAACCTGGAGTTCATGGAATTCTGTTGTTTTTAGTTCATTATTAATTTTATAAGGATAAATGATCCTTGTGATGTAGGCTTCTCTCCTTAAGAAATCCACATTATTCATACAATATAATAATTAATCCTTAATTTTTTTAAAAGATCCATATAAAACTGAAATACTTCATTATGAAGTTTCTCATCATACTTATATTTCTTAAGAGTCATCTTTATGAAGCTTTGAATGATCCATATAGAAATGACACTTATCCATATCATCATGAATGGTCGCTATCCAGATAATTATCATACTAATATAGTAACTGTATAATCCTTAAACAATATATTTTCATCCTAATGAATTTTTGGATATTTTTAATTTCCCCATTTTCTGGGTCATCTAAATTATAATATAAAAAATGTAAACTTCACCAAGATATGTAAAATATGGAATTCTTAAAATCGATCCAATATAACCTAAAATCACTGCAATCCTTCTTAAATATCTTAAAATTACCTAACAATATTTTAGAAAACTATTAATAATTATCAAAATAATTCCAAAGACCTATAGATATTTTCAATATAGTATTTCATCATATAGATACACATGTAGTGTTTTTCACGGGTCAACAATACCTATAAAATTATTTCTTCACTTTCATTTTTTTCACACAATAATGAAGGATTTATTCAACATTATGTACATTATTATTCATGAAACATAATACAAGGATGGTTTCTCAATAACCCTAGCTAATTAATCTTGATACAGTTATCTACAACTATTCAATATCACTATTTATCCTAACATATATGTTTTTCAACATCAATTTTAGTGTTCAAATTGTCATTTAGTTGAAACTGTTATGAAAATTCATTCAATATCACTGAAAGCTATATTTTACCATATGATTAACTCAATAGTATTTTTATTTATATTATATAAACCATGGAACAATTCCACTCTTTGAAATCTATTTTCCAAAAAAACATGTGATCTTCCTTTTCATGATCAATGTAAGATCCAATGTCTTTTCCAACTAATGCAAGTGTAGGAACTCATTCTTCTTGATTAAAATGATTCTTTATCAATAATTCAACTTCAGAACATAATTAATTTATTTTTCACAATAATATTGAAAACTCCATTGTCTAAAAATGAAATATTTTCCTCACTATCCATTTAGGCGATTCATAAGTCTTAATGAATAATGATGTTTTCCCCTAATATTATAGAAAATTGATCAATATTCAAGGGTATTTATTAAAAAGGATATAATATTGATTATTAGGATAAAGTAGGTGTTAGATATCCTTATATAAAAAGCACTAAAAATAAAGAAAAATTGTTTTAATAGAAAATTTTACTGTTTCATTATTGAATATACTACATGAATATACAAAAAATAAAATACAATATTGTAAGAAATGAAGTATTCCAACCCTAAAACATTCATTCTATGACATGATTTAATGATTCATCCAATATTATTTATTAATATAAATGAAATTTACTTTAGCGTGGTCCTTTATTGGTTATTTAAAACATTCCTAAACCTAATTATTTATTAAATTACACTTGTACCAATGGATTAATAATTGTAAGGCCATGACCTTACAAAATTAGAACTAAATCCCATATTTTTTAGAATTATTTAATGAATATATATGTTTCCATATACATCTATCATGAATAATATTTCTTTATTTTATTATCTTGACCAATGCATATATTATATTTTCTAATTTGGTATTTTCCTTGAACTTATAACTTGGAATTTATATTATTGAACAACTAATTAATTAGATTATGTGAAAATTTCCAATATTAATAAAAAATATTCAACTTTATTGTAACACCCCGAGCTTCCATGATACGCTTCTCATTTAATAATGCAATAGCTTGCATGGTACGCAAGTTCGAGTTCTAACACACCGCGACTAATCAAAGTAGCCGTTATGAATAGTAATAACCAATTTTTAAAATTATATAAATTTTATATTTCAAAATGGACTTAATTTTTGTATTCGTAATATCGAAATTATCCTAAGTTTAATTTTTTGTAACTTTCTGAGAACTTCCAATTTTTTATGAATACTGATAAATACTTAAAACAACCTTTTTAATCAAAATAATTTATTGTGATAAATTATACTATTTAGTGGTTTTAAAGTATAATTAGAATATATTTTTACCATTTTATCCAATGGTGGTCATTAGAATTAATTTAACATTGAAATTGGACAAAAACAATTTCCAATCTTTTGATATAAATTGTTTCTTAAAAACACGCTATTTGTTGTGACAGCGGGAATTGATTATAAAATTAATTAATGCAACTTATATTTTTGGAATTTTGTAAAATAGACATCATTTTTTAATTCGGAATATCAATTATAGCTTAGGGTGAAATTTTGGCATTGTTCTGAAAAACTTCAATTTTGGATGAATAGTGAAACCACTAAGTGGAAGTTAAATAACTGATTTTTCGTTTAAATGAAATATTACCACTTCTGTGATTTTATTTTCAAAAATCCGACATACATGGTTGTAATTAAGAAATAAAATGTGGTTCAATGAGATTAAAATAATTTTTTTGTGAATAGTAACTTTTAAGTTCTTAATCGCGATTAGAGGTAATTAGTGTAGTTTAAGGTAAAAATAATGTTTTAATAATATGAGATGAGCTTGAAACATGTCCTATCCTCATTGGATGTTCCATGGACGACCAAGACAATCCATGAGACAACTTGGGGACCCCATGGAGCCAATTTAGTTGGAAAATGACATAAATACCTTTTATTTAATGTTAAAGTAAAAAATGACACAAACATAAAATGTTTTACTAAAAAAATTTTTACATGGGGTTATACAAGTCATATATTTGAATATAAGTAGTCATTGGAAAGATAAAAAGATTTCCTACATCATAGTAATTTTTTTTATCATTTTTAGACAATAAATAAATTAAATTATTTATGACATCATGATGATGTAGCGATGACCTCATTATTTAACGGTTTAAATAAAATGGAAAGATAATGTAATATCCAAGGCCTACACTTGTCAAAAACCTATTGGATGAGTATATTTCGAACGCTTATCACCTTATCCTCGAATTATATAAGTGTGGGACCTTTAGAATCCGAAAATCATTGTATAATAAAGTAACATTTTATTACTTTCCAAAAGTGCCCCTCCTCTCCACTTATAAAAGGCCCCCACCTCTATCACCTCATTCACACATTCAAGCCATTTGGCTCGGCCAACCTCTGCCCAAATACTCTCCAAACTTCTCCCTCTTACTCCTATAAGCCTCACTTTGGGCAGAATTCTTCCCAAGGAAGCCTTTGGCTCAAATCAAAAAGAGTTACCCGATTTTGAGGTAATGTCTTCTCTAATGTTGTTTTGTTTTATTTTTCTTCTCCAACCCCCTAAACTCTTTTTATTAATTTCTTTTGTAACAACACAAGTATCCTCAATATACTAGGATGTTATTATAATAAGGATTCTAGCTACAATTACACACACCTACATCTAATGGTTAAAGAACATACGTTTTCTGTGGATGGAGAATTTCTGCCTCACGAAATGATGATTGTTCAACACTCATATAACACCTTCAAAGGTGGCCATTAAGATGTCACTATTTTTATATATGATATATAATATGTTTATGTTTTACTTATTCTTCTGTATTTCTCATTTATGGCATACTTTATGATTTCCATTATGGGTAAAATGCGATAATTTCATTTTAGGAAGTGCGGACTACCGCCCCCTCAAAGTGATTTGAATCGTTAATGCCATATGTGGGATGTATAAAGGATGGAGTAAATGGTATTATACACTATGTTATACTGGAATTATATTATACATTTATATCATTATGATTTCGTTCCATTAAATATGAAATTGAAATGAAAGTAGCGTTCATGCGTACGTACGGCTTACCGTCTCCATGAACGGTGCATTTCATTTCTTACCTCTAAATATTACGTAATATTATAAATGAATGTATATAATGGATATATAAGATATATATGACATCTAAATCATGAATATAATTATGGAGATAATGGATATTCTACCACATAAACAACTTGTAATTATAAGAAGTTTATTGTTGACTCAAGTACCAAAGATCGACAAAACGACCGTTATTAACTTAAATAATTACATAATGTTCATATCATTGTAATAAGTGATATAATAAGGATAATGAAATTTAAAATGGTTCATAATAAGGTATATATTAACTCTAGTTTATTATTCAGGAGGTTAAAGAACGGTTGAGTCAAGTCAGACACGAGGTAAGAGAATTTCTTAACCCAACTTCCATTCTTTGGGTTAATCTCCTACTTTCAAATTATGTCAGGATATTATTATGTCCTATTTTGTATTTTTACTTTCTTCATGTGTACCTATAGTGAATACACATAATAGATCAATTTTATTTTAAAAATGATCTTTTTAAGGACTTCGTCTCAATCTCCTTTCATTGAGGCATATTTTGTTTTATACACAAATTTCTTTTATACAGTGTATAAACCCCTTTGACGTTTACATTTATTCAAAAGGTTTTCTTTTATAATTATGTCATTTTTGAATGATTTCAAAAAATAGATATTTCTCTCAAATATATGAAAATCCAGTGCAAATGCATACGTATTTAACGCAAGCTTAAAAATGTTTTCAGAAAACCCGACTCTCGAGTGCGGTAGACAGGAAGGGATTGGGAGTGGACCCATCATGGCCTGCAATTAGTTGAGAAGTATCAGAATTAGTTATTTTGTTTTCAGAAGCTTGCATAATGTTTTCAGAAAAACACTGGAGTATATTTGATCAATTTTAAACGTAAGTATCTTCTAAAAAATTGCATCGGTAGGTCTCATGAGACAACTAGACGTGGAATTGGCCGAGGCCCTTTCCCAATTTGATTTATGGTTTTGGCCGATGCCTTAATCATTTTAGACGTCTTGGCCGAGGCCTTGACAAAATGTTTCAGAATGTCTGTCATTATACATTCCATCATTATGAAAGTGGTTATTGATATTGCATGAGATTATTCAACCAGTAGAATATCCATGTGAATAAGTAAATGGCATTATCTCATTTTACTTTTTCCATATTTTGTTGAAGTTCATGTTTAAAAGGCTTTTGTTTTGGTTATACATTGCCTTAAATTTTAATGTTTATTTATGAAAGCTTCCGCAATATTGTTATCCTTACTGAGCATCTGAGCTCACCCCTTTCAATGTTTTAATATTTTCCAGGATGTGAAGAATTATTTTAGGAATGACCTGCAGGGATAGTCAGAAGAGGATATGAGTGTGGACTATGAAAACTTTGTTATTAGTTTTTCACTTTATGATGTAATGTAAAACTTATGAATGTATCTAGTGTTTCCAAGGCTACTAAACTAATCGGTCTTTCGAGACTTGATATTTTGTGATCATGCCAATGTTACGAAGTAACGCACCGACTCTGGGTAGCTGGGGTCGGGGCGTTACAGTTGGTATCAGAGGCATTTTAGTACTAACCTTAGAAGCTAGATTTATATAAACTCTTATTAGAGCACATAGCCCAAATATAGACTTTAAGGATTAGTATTGAAGAACTTCCTAGAATTTTGGTATTATATAGATTTTGTGAGTTTTCCGAGCAATACATCCCTGTCTGGATACGATCAGGTAGAGGCGGCTCTGGCACAGATGTACCTAGGGGTAAAACCCGAAAACACCGCTTTGAGCTAGACTCGAACGAGAACTGGTGCACGACAATGGGCCTTGCTGTACTCTTGGTTACGACACTCCCGGGGGATATGCTTAGGATAATTCTCATTTTCTTTACAAACCACTATGAACGGTTATGAGTATATACTTCCTCAAATAAAACATTTCTTTTTATGATTATGGATTATATCCATAAATAGTTCAATTTATGTAAAGTATTTTACAAATATGGAATTATGTATTTTATTTCATAAACTAATCTAGTTTATGCCATTGTTTAGAAATGGCGCCTAGTGGAAGGAATGGAAACTGTATCAATGCACGCACTCCGTGTAGGGATTGCCGTCCTGCTCAAGATAATTATGGTGGAGCTAGTGATACAACTGGTGCTGATCAGCTTCTCACCGTACTGGGACAACTCACGCAGGTTATGAATAATAACCTTACTCGTATGGAGCACCCTAATCTACAACGTGGAGGATCAATGCTAGACCATTTCATGAGGCAACAACCACCAACCTTCAATGGGAGTACAAATCCTATAGTAGCTGAGCAATGGATAAATTCCTTAGAGAAAATATTCCATGCCTTGGGGAGTAGTAAAAGGGAGAAGGTTGTCATGGCAGTTTACCGCCTCACTGGAGATGCCGATCAGTGGTGGTCGCTGATTCAAAACACAAAGGAAGATGATGACGTATAGAATATGGAATGGAGGGAGTTCAAAGAGCTTTTCATAGAAAAATACTATCCTCGTGACCATCGAGCAGATATGGAAAGACAATTTTTGAGTCTGAGACAAAAGGAGGATGAGAATGTCGCAAAGTATGAGGCCAACTTTACAAGGTTGGCGAGGTATGCTGCAGATTATATACGTAACCCAAGAGGTAAGATTGATCGTTTCTTTGATGGGTTAAAACCATTTCTCCGTCGAGCTTTAGTATCACAATCATTCTCAACATACGAAGATATTGTCTCGTGTGCTATCAAGATAGAAAAGGAATTCTCTAAGTCTTATGACAACAAAGTAAAGCAAGAGAAGAAGAGAACGGTGGAACAAGAGACAGATAAAGGGAAAAAGGGAAAGAAGGATTTTCCGTTATGTGATAATTGTGGGAAGAATGAACCTGGTACGTGCCTAAAAGGAATGAGAGTTTGTTATAAATGTGGAGAAAAGGGTCACCAGGCTCGTGATTGCAAGGGAAAGAAAGAGGCTATCAATGTTGAATGCTACAATTGTGGAGAAATGGGTCATTATGCAAATGAATGTCCTAAGCATCAGGTAAACTTACTTCAGAAAGGGCCAAGGGATCAAGGACAATCTTATGGTGTTACTACAGTTGAAGCAGAATAACTAATGTATTGGTGCTTTTGGACTCATGGATTATATTCTGGTTATTAGAATAATGTGATATATATATCTAAGGATTGTACTGCAGTACTTGTTGATTTCAGTAAGGTTTTAATATGATTAAGGTAATTATATTTTTAGTATGTGACAATAAGAGAAACTTTACTTTGTTTGGGGAATCTGATAAATTGATTTTGGAATTAAGAGACCTTTTAGAGAAAGTCTGGACAGAGGTATTTTGGATAACTATAAAGGTTGGAATGGATTAAGTTGAACCATGGATAGTATTTTTTAAGGTTAAAGCATTTCTGAAGATTATTTTAGGAATATTATAATACTATAGTTTTAGGAAAAGGACAACCTGCAGGGTGGGGCATAACCCGTCACGTCGGACAAAGCTGCAGGAATCGAACCCACAATCATAGTGCGACAGGCCTTTATTTCCTACCACTAGCCTACAGGAAGTCCCTGGTTATTACAAAATAATTTTACTAATCTAAATTGCATGTGTTAATATTTGGAACCTTATACAATTAGGATAAAAAGAATATTTTTGAGTTCCGTTACCATTTGGAGTAAAAGATGGGTTTGTGGTAAAAATTTATTAACGAATGAAAGTATACATAACAAGTATGTATATTTCCTTACGTTCTTAGTAAATCTCCTAAATAAATTCCTCAACATTATAAAAGGTAACTTAAAACAAAAATGTTGTCGGTTAACTTTTCCAACTGGGGATTCAATGACCGGTTAACCAATCACAAGTTTGTGATTTTCTTGTAGTTAAACTTTCTCCTAATCCTGTTTTCTATAACTCTCCATCAGACCTTGATGGTTTGTTTCTCCTCCATATCCATATTTTCATAGAATCCTAGAATGGGCTATATCGGGTGACCTTTGTACTTATCTTGCTTTCTTTTAATGTTATATATTTATTAACCTTATTTCTGATGTGGGTTTTCCACAAAGGTATTTTCTATTTTCAACCTTTTATTTTCAAAGAAAAATTTCAAATTGTGAGGACGCAATTTATTGAAGGAGGGGAGAATGTAACACCCCGAGCTTCCATGATATGTTTCTCATTTAATAATGCAATAGCTTGCATGGTACGCAAGTTCGAGTTCTAACACACCGCGACTAATCAAAGTAGCTGTTATGAATAATAATAACCACTTTTTAAAATTATATAAATTTTATATTTCAAAATGGACTTCATTTTTGTATTTGTAATATCGAAATTATCCTAAGTTTAATTTTTTGTAACTTTCTGAGAACTTCCAATTTTTTATGAATAGTGATAAATACTTAAAACAACTTTTTTAATCAAAATAATTTATTGTGATAAATTATACTATTTAGTGGTTTTAAAGTATAATTAGAATATATTTTTACCATTTTATCCAATGGTGTTCATTAGAATTAATTTAACATTGAAATTGGACATAAACAATTGCCAATCTTTTGATATAAATTGTTTCTTAAAAACACGCTATTTGTTGTGACAGCGGGAATTGATTATAAAATTAATTAATGCAACTTATATGTTTGGAATTTTGTAAAATAGACATCAATTTTGAATTCGGAATATCAATTATAGCTTAGGGTGAAATTTTGGCATTGTTCTGAAAAACTTCAATTTTTGATGAATAGTGAAACCACAAAGTGGAAGTTAAATAACTGATTTTTCGTTTAAATGAAATATTACCACTTCTGTGATTTGATTTTCAAAAATCCGACATACATGGTTGTCATTAAGAAGTAAAATTTTGTTCAATGAGATTAAAATAATTTTTTGGTGAATAGTAACTTTTAAGTTCTTAATCGCGATTAGAGGTAATTAGTGTAGTTTAAGGTAAAAATAATGTTTTAATAATATGAGATGAGCTTGACACATGTCCTATCCTGATTGGATGTTCCATGGCCAACCAATATAATCAATGTGACAACTTGGGGACCCCATGGAGCCACTTTAGTTGGAAAATGACATAAATACCTTTTATTTAATGTTAAAGTAAAAAATGACACAAACATGAAATGTTTTACTAAAACAATTTTTACATGGGGTTATACAAGTCATATTTTTGACTATAAATAGTCATTGGAAAGATAAAAATATTTCCTACATCATAGTATTTATTTTATAATTTTTAGACATTAAATAAATTAAATTATTTATGACATCATGATGATGCAGCGATGACCTCATTATTTAACGGTTTAAATAAAATGGAAAGATAATGTAATATCCAAGGACTAAACTTGTCAAAAACCTATTGGATGAGTATATTCCTAACCCTTATCACTTTATCCTCGAATTATATAAGTGTGGGACCTTTAGAATCCGAAAAGCATTGTATCATAAAGTAACATTTTATTACTTTCCAAAAGTGCCCCTCCTCTCCACTTATAAAAGGCCCCCACCTCTACCACCTCATTCACACTTTCAAGCCATTTGGCTCGGCCAAACTCTGCCCAAATACTCTCCCAACTTCCCCCTCTTACTCCTAGAAGCCTCACGTTGGGCAGAATTCTTCCCAAGGAAGCCTTTGGCTCAAATCAAAAAGAGTTACTCGATTTTGAGGTAATATCTTCTCTAAAGTTGTTTTGTTTTATTTTTCTTCTCTAACCCCCTAAACTCTTTTTATTCATTTCTTTTGTAACAACACCAGTATCCTCAATATACTAGGATGTTATTATAATAAGGATTAGAGCTACAATTACAAACACCTACATCTAATGGTTAAAGAACATACGATTTCTGTGGATGGCGAATTTCTGCCTCATGAAACGATGATTGTTCAACACTCATATAACACCTTCAAAGGTGGCCATTAAGATGTCACTATTTTTATATATGATATATAATATTTTTATGTTTTACTTATTCTTCTGTATTTCTCATTTATGGAATACTTTATGATTTCCATTATGAGTAAAATGCGATAATTTCATTTTAGGAAGTGCGGACTACCGCCCCCTCAAAGTGATTTGAATCGTTAATGCCATATGTGGGATGTATAAAGGATGGAGTAAATGGTATTATACACTATGTTATACTGTAATTATATTATACATTTATATCATTATGATTTTGTTCCATTAAATATGAAATTGAAATGAAAGTAGCGTTCATGCGTACGTACGGCTTACCGTCTCCATGAACGGTGCATTTCATTTCTTACCTCTAAATATTACGTAATATTATAAATGAATGTATATACTGGATATATAAGATATATATGACATATAAATAATGAATATAATTATGGAGATAATGGATATTCTACCACATAAACAACATGTAATTATAAGAAGTTTATTGTTGACTCAAGTACCAAAGATCGACAAAACGACCGTTATTAACTTAAATAATTACATAATGTTCATATCATTGTAATAAGTGATATAATAAGGATAATGAAATTGAAAATGGTTCTTAATAAGGTATATATTAACTCTAGTTTATTATTAAGGAGGTTAAAGAACGGTTGAGTCAAGTCAGACATGAGGTAAGGGAATTTCTTAACCCAACTTCCATTCTTTGGGTTAATCTCCTACTTTCAAATTATGTCATGATATTATTATGTCCTATTTTTTAGTTTTACTTTCTTCATGTGTACCTATAGTGAATACACATAATAGATCTATTTTATTTTAAAAATGATCTTTTTAAGGACTTTGTCTCAATCTCCTTTCATTGAGGCATATTTTGTTTTATACACAAATTTCTTTTATACAGTGTATAAACCCCTTTGACGTTTACATTTATTCAAAAGGTTTTCTTTTATAATTATTTCATTTTAAAATGATTTCAAAAAATAGATATTTCTCTCAAATATATGAAAATCCAGTGCAAATTTATACATATTTAACGCAAGATTAAAAATGTTTTCAGAAAACCCGACTCTCGAGTGCGGTAGACAGGAAGGGATTGGGAGTGGACCCATCATGGCCTGCAATTAGTTGAGAAGTCTCAAAATTAGTTATTTTGTTTTCAGAAGCTTGCATAATTTTTTCAGAAAAACACTGGAGTATATTTGAGCAATTTTAAACATAAGTATCTTCTAAAAAATTGCATCGGTAGGTCTCATGAGACAACTAGACGTGGAATTGGCCGAGGCCCTTTCCCAATTTGATTTATGGTTTTGGCCGAGGCCTTAATCATTTTAGACGTCTTGGCCGAGGCCTTGACAAAATGTTTCAGAATGTCTGGCATTATACATTCCATCATTATGAAAGTGGTTATTGATATTGCATGTGATTATTCAACCAGTAGAATATCCATGTGAATAAGTAAATGGTATTATCTCATTTTAATTTTTCGATATTATGTTGAAGTTCAAGTTTAAAAGGATTTTGTTTTGGTTATACATTGCCTTAAATGTTAATGTTTATTTATGAAAGCTTCCGCAATATTGTTATCCTTACTGAGCATCTGAGCTCACCCCTTTCAATGTTTTAATATTTTCCAGGATGTGAAGAAGTATTTTAGGAATGACCTGCAGGGATAGTCAGAAGAGGATATGAGTGTGGACTATGAAGACTTTGTTATTAGTTTTTCACTTTATGATGTAATGTAAAAATTATGAATGTATCTAGTGTTTCCAAGGCTACTAAACTAATCGTTCTTTCGAGACTTGATCTTTTGTGATCATGCCAATGTTACGAAGTAATGCACCGACTCTCGGTAGCTGGGGTCGGGGCGTTACATTTATAGTGCTATTGAATATTAATATCACATGATTAACAATTACATCACATTAATTGGATACTTTTTTTAACATTTAATTAATCATATTCAAATATATAATGGTTTTGTAGACCCATATATAAGATGTTTATAACTCATCCCCAAAACACTATTCATAAAAAATAATTTCTTGGTTCAACTCAAGGATGTGAAATTTTCCATGAAACAAAATTATTTTGAATAATACCATGAAATTATTATTAATATTATCCTTTTTAATTAGATATTTGTAATAAAAAATATTTCATATTTAATAAAATTTCATTGTGTTATATATGGGATTGTATTAACCACATAATTAATATAATTGAGACCATGAATGTAAAAAACCAAACCCACAAATCTGGACTAATTTCTAAAAACATATTGTGTATATTTTTTATAAAACATTACTAAAAATACACAGTACATATTTCATTTCTATATCTTTTTGGTCTTGGTTCTGGAAAGTTTACTCAGAACCATTCAATTAATCATAGTTGTACAAAAAAATTAAAACAAAAAATTCCCTTAATGTTCTCTAAATCCTTAATAGAATCCATCCAACATATAATTTCTTAATTACCCATGAAAAACATTTTAAAACATGTTATGAGCATTAAATTTCCTAGTAAGGGGTTTTAAAAACTAGTGAGAAATACTAATATATATATATATATATTTAAAATTGATTTTAAAACATTTCATATCAAATATAATTATATAATATCTAAAATTATTTTCAATACATTTCAAAAATAAATATCCTTTTTGAAAATTCATTTCAAAAATATTATTTGAGAAACTATTGGATTTACCCTTAAGAATATGCTAAACATAATTATTCATTTTGTGTATTAACATTATACTTGACAGATCTTATAAATCCATTATGGCCAAATAAAAATATAACTCATAGGATAACATCTTGTTGAGGTTGTGAGTTCACTCCTTTTTCCTTATTTTATCATTTTAAATGAATGTTCCTAATTTAATTTTAAGATTTTTTTTCCGAATATCTATATTTCTGATAAATGAACCATTAAAAAGAATTCCCAAATATACTTTTCTTATTTTCGAAGAGGATAATAACTTTTCATTCTTAATATTTTTTTTTCAGAAGATAAATTCTTTTCAAAAGGACAGTTTAGTTGCGAGAAATCCATGAATTTAATTAACTCAAAGGCACACCTTAAGATTAAATTTAAAACAAAAATTTAATATAGAATATTTATGATGTTCATAAATGTATGATAATGTGTATATGGAAATGCAATATTCATAATTAGTTTGGAAATAAAATTATAATTTTTGAAAAATTATTTAATACACCTTTCTAATATGACATATACACATTCCTATTAAAAATATTACTGGTATATAAAATATAACTTTCATCATTAAAAGAAATTATTATAAACTTAATAATTCATATTTTAAATGAATTAAAAGAAAAATAAATTTAACATAATCGAGTTTTTTATATAATAATATTTATTTCAAAAATATAATTTTTGAAAACATAATTTTTTTAAAAATAATTCTCTTACTCAAATAAATTCATAAATATAAATTCTTACATACACCATAAAATTATTAATGTTTCGGAAAAAAATATAAGTCATTTCAGAGAACATTAAATTATATATGTTTTAAAAAAATATTCATAAACTATAATATAATTCGATAAATAATTATTTCCCTTAATTTAAATTAAAATTGATGTAATTTTAACTATTTTCAAAGAATGGACTCACTTTCCCTCTTTTATTTTCTTTAGACTAGGTGTGAGGCACTCCAGAAGGGCCTGTAATACTTCAAGTAGGACAAGAAACACTCAAAAAATAGACTAAGGACGTAATTAAAATGAATGTCTTTATTTCTAATATCATACTTCAAACCAGGAATTATTGACTCAATGAAAAATAATGTATATATATATATATCATTTACTTTCTCTATTGAAATTAATGTATCAAAGAAGTTTTCAGAAATGGAAATCAAACCAAGCATATTAAATGTAATGAAGAGAAAAATGTTGATACCATGGTCTTACAACTAAAATCATTGAAAAAGTCTATTTTTATTTAATTCAATCATTTAATTAAGCATGGTTAATGAGTAATAATTTAAAGCAATCCAATTAAAACCAAATTTTCCGGCATGAGATGCACAAATCATTCAATGATTTTAATGAAGCATTAAAATCACGAATTGAAAATATTGAAAACACAATTTTCAAATTACTTCCACCATTAAAGGTAGGAATTCCGAAGAAGGAAAATAAATAATAACAATATGTAACAATTTCCAACATTTGATCGAGGATGAAAAATATAAGAAAATGAAGAATAGGTTTTTGAAACTGTAAAAATTTGAAGATTTAGACACAAAAAATAAATACCCAAAAACTAGCTAAAAAATAAATGAATCATAAAGTAAGAGGGAGATTTGATGATAGAGAATAGGTTTAACCCCATCACTGTTTTGATCTAGACTTTGATGCTCACTAGCATTCAAAACCCTCATATTCGACCCACTATACATGAATTTTTTGGAATGAATTCTTTGATTTCCCTATCCAAAAGCAAATACCAACTTCGATCCCCATTACAAATTTGAAAACCCCATAAGTGGATGAACCAACCCTTCGATGCTTAACCTATCTTTGGATCGACATCCCAAAAATGAAACAAACCCCTAACGACACTTATCAGATTTTATCATTTCATTTTCATTTTTCTTCTTAATTTCGATTTACAGTTTTGTTTTTTATTGCTTCATAATTTTATTTAAATTATTATTATTATTATAATCATTATCATTTATAATTTTTTTAATATTCATAAAATTGTATTCATATTTCAGTAAAATAAAATTTTATAAAGGACTAACATAATTCATATATATTTATAATTTATTACAATATAATACCTTTAATTCATAATTTTAAATGAAAATTAATTTATAGAAAATATAAATTATTTCTCTTTTGAATTAAATAAATTTTATAAATATTCATCATTTCAAAATAATATATATTTTATAATAAAATATATTGACTTAAATATTCACAATTATGAATACTAAAATTTTATTTATTAATATTTTACCATTTTTATAATTATTATAATTGAATTAATTTTATAATTTCATATAATAATATATCTTACCATTTTATTAGGTTATCATTATGTTTACAATGTTTTACCCTAATAAAAACATAAATTGTAACATTATTTTTAGTTAAAAATTAATTTAAATTTTTCTTAAAATTACTTTTTATAGATAATTTATATAAATTTAAATAGTTAAAATATTTAAATCAATTTTAAGTGTTATATTTTAATTTTGATAATTATAAAAAATATTATTTCATAATTTTTTGAATTTTAAAATATCATTATAATTTCTGTTAGGAAAAAATAATAATTTATATTTTCAGAATATAACATTTATGATTTTAATTATAAAAAATTTAGTAAATTTTCATTTATGAGTTTTATTAATTATATTATTTCTAATCTTGTATTAATTTTTAATTGAAGCTAATAAGAAATAATTTTTAAATAAAACTCTTCTTAGTTTATAAATTAATCAATTTAATAATATATATATATATATATATATATAATATAATAAGCATATAATTTTGGGGATGTTACACTCTCCCCCCAAAATGAATTTCACCGTCACAATTCCTTCGTCAGACTTATGAAAATTTTGAAATTTCATGTTTAAAATTAAATAAAACTATAACTTCTATGGGAACTTTTTTACCAAGAAGTTCAAAATAAAATTTTAACCCTTAGATTTTCCCAAAGGAAAACACCAAATATCCAAATTTTTTACACCGTTTCCCTAATGCAAACTATAATGATACGAACACAAAATTCTAGATTCAATTCTAAAAGCATGCTATATATATTTTTTATAATATATAACTAAAAAGTACGTAGTACATCTTAAATTATAAGACCTTTTCCGGTCTAGGTTTTGGAAAATTTATGAAAAACCATATGACTAATCAGAGGTGTACAAAAATAAAATAAAATTTCTAATTCATTATGTGTGTACTAACTATTTATGTGAATCCATATATCATAAAATTTATAAAATACCAATGAAAAAATTTAAAATAAGGGATGGCATCAAAATATCCCTACAAGAGAATTTAAAACCCATGAAAAAAACTTTTGTAGATACATATTTAAAAAATCTTTTAAAATGTTTCAAATAAAATTTAAATACATTATATGTAAAATGAATTTCAATACTTTTTCAAAAATAGTTATCCTTTTTGAAAATTGATTAGTTTTTTTTGAAAAACATTTGGATTTCCACTTTAAAAAATATTAAAAATAAAAATACTTTTTGGATTAAAATGATACTTGAATGATATTATAAAATCCTTAGGGATACATAAAGGTATCACTAGTAGGAAATAATCAGGATGAGTTCATGGGTTTTCTCCCTATTCTTTATTTTATCACTTGATAATAAAGCACCAAATTTTGTTTTAATAATTTTTTTACAAAGATCAATCTTTCTTATAAATAACACAGTAACAACTTTTCCTGAAATACATGAATTATTTTCAAACAAGATAATAGTTGTACATTATTAATAATTTTTTTACAGATAATTTGTTTTCATAAAAAACATTTGAATTTAGATAAATCCAGGAATTTAATAAATTTAAATGTATACCTTAAATTTCAATTGAAAAAAAAAATTAATATGGAATATCGATGATGTGAATAAATTCATGTCCATTTTTATTTGAAAATGAGGCATCCATAATTAAAATTTACATAGTGTAGAAATATATAAAATATAATTTATTTCACCTTAACAACATGAAATATACAAATTTCTTTTGAAAATATTACATGTACTGAAAATATAAGTTTCTTAATTAAAATAAATTATTAGAAACTGAATAATTCGAACATATAAGTGTCACAAATAGAAAATTATTTTGAAATAATCATGTTTTTCAAATAAAAATATTTCATTAAAATATTAGATTTTTGAAAAAGTTAAAATGTTGAAAATAAATCTCTTATATAATTGAATTCATTCATATAAATTCTATCATAAAACATAAAATTGGTATATTTTTAAAATCAATATTCAATTAGTATAATATAACGTGAAAAATAATTACTTAACTTACCTTAAAGTAAAATTGAACTCATGATGCTTGTTAATAAATCTTGGACTTACTTTCTATATAATATTTCTCTCATGTAAGGTGTGAGGCACTCATGTAGTGCATGAATCAATTAAAAAATAGATAAAAAACTAAAAAATAAAAAAGGGAGAAAGTTATAAATGAAACTACTCAATTATAATATTAGATTTCAATCCAGGATTCATTTTCTCAATGAATAATATATATATATATATATATATATATATATTTCATTTACATTTGTAACTATAATCACTGTATCAAAGAGGTTTTTAGAAAATGACATTAAACCACATCCATTAAAAGCGAAGAAGAGAAATAGGTTGATAGTAAGGTATGCCATCTAAAATTATTGAAAGTATCATTTTCTTATTTAATAAAAGCATTGGATTAAATTTGTTTGATTAAGATGAATTTAAATTAAATTGATGAGAAATTTTTTTTGGAAGAAGAAGCACAATTTTTTTTGAAGATTTTAATCAAGCATTAAAATAAAAAATCAAAAGGGTTATCAATATTGTTTTAAAATTATTTAAATCATTAAACTTAGGCTTTTCGAAGAAGGAAAAATCATTACTGAGAACAGATAATGACAAGCAATGTTTGATCGAGGGAGAAAAAGTGAAAAAAATGATGAATCGTTTTTTGACAACTCAAAAACAAGAATATTCAAACAAGAAAAATTAATGTACATAATTGACCTCATAGATCTATGAATTACGAAGTAGGAAGAAAATATCCACCATGACCGACAGCTTGCACCCCTTCACCGTTCAGATATAGGCATCGATACACACCAATGGTCATAACACTCCGATTCAACCCACTAAACTCAAACATCTAGCAATGAATCCTCTAATTTATCCTCAAATGGTTGACAGAAACTTTGATCCCCATTTTTCCACTCGACAGTCCCATCAAAAGATGATCTAACCCTATAATGCCCGCACTATCCAGGAATTAGCTTCCTAAAAATGAAATGAACCCCTAAAACAACTTATCTAATTCATTCATATCATTTTAAAATTTTGCCATAGTTTTGATTCAATGTTTTATTTTTTATATCATTATAATTTTTAGAAAACGTTTATTTTTGTTATCAAATATATTTTATTTAATATTCATAAAATTGTATTTAAATTTCAGCTAAATAAAATTATATTAACAATTTACATAATTAATTTAAATTAACAATTTCATATAATATAACACCTTTAATTCACAATTTTAATTGTAATTTAATTTATTCTAATTATAAATTATTTTTCTCATTTTAATTTTTTTATTAATATTCATTCTTACAAAATAATATATATTTTATATCGAAATATATTTTATTAAATATTTAAAATTATGAATACTCAAATTTTATTTACTATTATTTTCATAATTCCATAGTTATAATAATTTATTTAATTTTATAATTTCATATAATAATATTTCTTATCAATTTATCATATTTGTATAATTTTTACATAGTTTTACCTTTATTAAAATCACAATTTATAGCATTATATTTAGTTACAAAATACAATAATTTTTTGAATAACTTTTTATAGTTAATTTCTAGAAATTTTAGTATATATTAGTTGTAAAAAAATTTTATGTGTAAAATTATAATTATGATAATTAAAAGAAAATTTAATTTTATAATTATTTTACTTTTATAATATTTCCATAATTTTTTTATACAAGAAAATCATTAATATTGTTGAAATAGTACATCTATAATTCTAATAATAAAATTTTACAACTCTTTATTTATGAGTTTTGTTAAGAATATTATTGTAGATATTGAATTAATGCTTAATTTAATATAATATGAAAAAATTAAAAAAATTAAAACTCATGCTAGTTTAAAAAATTATCCATTTAATAAAATATTTATGTAAAAAGAATACAAGATTATAATTTCTCGGATGTTACATCCCCCCAATAAATGAATTATGTCCTAGAATTGTTTTTGTTAGTCATAATAATATATGAAATTTATATCTTCAAAATTAAGAAAATCTATTAATTCTAAGGGAATATATATACGTAGAAGTTCAAAAGAAAATTCAAACACTTAGATTTTCCCCAATCAATGATGTCTATTATCGAATGTTGTGTAGACCAATTATTTGATTCTAATTGTAATCACCCAAACCCACACATTCACATTCAGTGCTAAAATCCTGATATTAATTTTTTTTTAAAAATATAATTGAAAAATACACAGTATATCTTAATTCCCAGGACCTTTTCTGGTCTAGGTTTTCAAAAATTATACAAAACCAGATTGTTTATCAGTTTTGTGAAAAACTAAAATAAAACAACTAATTCGTTTCATTTTACCTTACTCTTTAAGAAATCCATCATTATTATAATTTGTAAATTACCTATGAAAAAAATTTCTAAACATGGGATGGGGATAAAATTTCCCAGTATGTGGCTTTAAAAACTAGTGAAAAATAATTTTGTACATACATATTTAAAAATATTTTCAAAATGATTTATATCTAATATAAATATTTTATATGTAAAATACGTTTCAAAACATTAAAAAATAATTATCCTGTATTAAAAATCATTTCAAAATTAATCTTTGATAAAAATTGAATTTCCCCTTGAAAAGATTTGGAAAATAAAAACACTTTTGGTGGATTAAATTATACATTAAAAATATTATTAAATTATTATGGCCAACTAGCAGTATCACTAGTTGGATAATGTCCCATTGAGGTTATGTGTTCAATCTTTATTCCTCATTTTATGATTTGATATGGAAGTAAAAAAAATTAATTTTAAGATTTTTTTTCTAAAGATTCATATTTCTCATAAATAACAAATTAAATAACTTCAAAAAATATTCTAGAATTATTTTAAAATAAGAAAATAATTTCACATTCTCAATTAATTATTAAATGATAATTTTTTTCCCAAAACACATTAGTGTTTGGAGAAATATATGAAATTAATAAATTCAAAGGAATACTTTAAAACTAAACTTAAAACTGAAATTTAATTTGGAATATTGATGATGTGAATAAATTCATGGCCATGTGTATATGAAAATGAAAAATCTATACTTACTATTTAAAGAAAATGATATATTATAAAATATAATTCAGTAAACCTTTTCAATATGAAATTCACAAATTTATTTTGAAAATTTTATTTATTTATAAAATATAACATTAATTACTAAATTAAATATTTGAACCTAATTAAATTTTACTCTTAAATGAATCAATTGGAATACCATTTTGATAAAATATTGGTTTGAAAATAAAATCATTCTTTCAAAAATACAATTTTTTAAAACTTAGTTTTTTTAAATAAATCCATTATATAATTGAATTCATTCATAAAAATTTGAAAATAAAGCAACAATTTATAATTGTTTTTATAAAAATTATAAATCATTGAGAAGAACCTAAAATAATATTTTTTTTAAAATAAAGTTTTTACTACTATAATATAATTTGAAAAATAATTATTTCCCCTACCTTAATATAAAATTATTCTCATTCTACCTACTGCCAAATCTTGGACTTACTTTTTCTCTCATATTTTGCTCACACAAGGTGTTAGGCACTCAAGTAGGGCATTCATCCCTTCAAGAAGGACATGAAACACTATAATATAGACATGAGAGGAAGTGATAAACCAAACTCTTTGTTTATAGTCTCATATTTGAAATAATGAATAATTGTATCATAGAATATATATATATATATATATCATTTATTTCCACTACTATAATGAATGTATCAAATAAGTTTTATGAAAATTGACATAAATCTACATTTATTAAATGAGAAGAAGAGAAACATACCAATAGTAAGATATTCCATCTAAAAAAGATGAAAAAATAAATTTTTGATTTAATATAATAATTGAATTAAATTGGGTTAAAGAAGATGGATTTAAAGTAGTCCAATTCCAAATTAATTTTTGGAAGAAGAATGGAAAATATTTCAATGACTTTAGTCAAGCACTACAACTAAAAACTGAAAATATTGAAAATATGGTTTTCAAATAAATTCTAGTATTAATCATTGGGGTTGGGAAGAAGGAAAAATCATGAATAACAACAGATAATTAATGAAAACATTTGATTGAGGGAGAAAAATAGATTCAAATGATGAATAGGTTTTTGAGAACTCAAAAACCAAAAAATTGAGGCACCAAAAAAATGGAAAACAACTACCTCATAATTCCTTGAATCAAGAAGCAGGAGGATAACATTGATGATAAAGAAAATATCACACCACTTAATTGTTCAAATCTAGCCATCAATACTCACTAGCTTTGAAACCCTGGTATTTGACACACCATGAATGGATTTCTAGGAACGATGCCTTCAATTTCCCTCTCCAACAGTCGATACTGACTTTTATCCCCCTTTCTATACTCAACACTAGCAACAACAGATGAACCAACCCTTCAATAGTAGACCTATTAGTGGGACTGTTTCCTAAAAATTAAATGAAACACTAACCACTCTTATCTAATTATACCATTTCATTTTTAATTTTTTTCTCCGTAATTTTGATTCATGTTTTTTTATTTTATCATTATTTTTAATCCTTTATTTTTATTATTATTTTTTTAATATCATTAATATTCATAAAATATTATTAATATTTCAATTAAATAAAATTTTATTTAGAATTACCATAATTTTTATATATTTATTAAATTCATTTAACAAAATACCTTATATTCATAATTTTTTATGAAACATAATTTATAATAATTATAAATTATTTCTATATTTTTTTATGAAATTTTATTAACGTACATTAATTAAACAAATATATATTTGATAATAAAATATATTGCATTAACTATTCACAATTTTGAATACTGAAATTTTATTTATTAATATTTTCATAATTCTATAATTATCTTAATTTCATATATTTTATAATTACATATAATAATATGTCCCTCCTTTTTATTATATTTCTATTATTTTTAAGAAGTTTTTATTTAATAGAAAAATAATTTATAACATTATTTATTGTAAAAAAATGATATATATTCTTAAAATCACTTATTATAATTAATTTGTTTAAATTTAAGTATTTTTAAGTTATTAATCAATTTTAAATGTTAAATTATAATTACTATAAATAAACAAATATTATTTCATAAATAATTTACATTTAAAATATGATCATAATTGTTGTTACCAAAAAATAATCATTTATATTATTAAATTAGTACATTTATAATTTTTTTATTTATATTTAATTTTGAGATTTAATAATAATATTATTGATGATATGGAATTAATTTTCAATTCATTCCAATATAAAATAATTCTTATGTTAAAAATCATCTTAGTTTATAAATTAAACAATTTAATAAAATATTTATCTTTAAACAATCTAATATTATTATTTTTGGGATATATCAATGAATAATATTAAAATATAATATGGTCTATATGTTGATATAAGATGTATTTATAACATGGATTGTTAATTTCCATTTTGAGGAAATTATTTTACAACCTTCAAAGGGAATAAAATATTAATATAAATGGAAATATCATAAACAATGATGTCATTATTCCATAAAAATTCCTCAATAAATATGAGTAAACATGGAGTTCCAAACAACATCAATTTTTTAAATTTATTAAATCTCTTTCTTGATGAATTTAATTATTTCAAAAGGGTTTAACAATACTATTTAGAAACTATAAACACACTAATAAAATTAAATATCCTAAAATAATATAATACCACCATATAAAAAATTTCTAACCCTTTCCTAAAGATTGTAAGTAAAATTGGATAAAATTATTAAAATAAATTTAATAGGAATATTAATAAACCCATAGAGGTTGTGAATGAAAATTAACTAGGGGATAATTTAATTTTATTAACCTAACATTCTTCAGGAATTTTTTCCCAAAATTACATGATGAGGATCATGAATAATACAACACATGATAACAATGGCGAGTATCAAAAACCAAAATCTATGTAATAATGTCATGATAAAAAAATATATGAAAATGAAAAATTAAAATCCAATATGAAATAGAATAATTCATACACATGAATTGTTTTAGTTAATTTTGAAAAACACAAAAATATTATACCCTTTTTTTATACATGAGTATTTTCATAATGGAGAAATAAATAAATTATTTTTTATATATAAATCCATAATAGTTGATCAAGGGTTTTTTGAGTATATTGAGATGAATTATTATAAAACATACTATTTTGTAATGGATGTTATCACTTCTCCTTATATGAATAATTTTTTTTATACAAAATCAATAAGAATCACTCCTCATAGGACAGTTACCACATACATATATGGTAATATTGATATTGATGTACACGTGAAAATATATGAATGAATAAATATGTCACAAACATGACTTGTATTTTAAGAATATTAGTAAAAATGGGTAAATTTATATGTGTTAAAGTAGTCATGGTGTATGTTTTATATCTTCTTGAGAAAACACTTGATTAAAGAGGGAAATGAAAATGATATAATTTATCTATATGATTTCATAAAAAATTAATTTTTTATTATTTTAGTATAATATCTGATTATTTTAACATATTGGGGAACTCAAATAGATTTCTAAGTTTATATAATTCTTAATGAATGAATTGGAAATGAAAAAATCTATAAAATTGTTATTTTTACTTGGATTAAGGATTTATAATTTGTAAGATATATTTTTATTCATTCAAAAATATATATTATAAAACTTATTGAGTATTTATTTATATATAATTCACATATAATGTGTTCACTAATAGTTTTTCTATTTCTTAATCATTTATAGATCCTTTTCAGCAATGGAAAAATAATTTTACCACTTCTTAGTCATGGAAATTATTTGTGTATGTTTAATATATTATTATTTTATTTATAAAATTTAAAAGAAAAATTGAAGGTTATTAAATATTTGTATATATTTATAATATAAATACAAATATATCTCCAATAAAATATCTATTTACATATGATGGAATATAAATTTTATATAATTTTGTAATGAAAACTATCTCAATGTAATCCCATAATCATGGTAATCTAATTATGATTCACAAAGTTAGTCAAGAATACATTTTTTTGATTAATTAGTTAATTATTATAAATTTCTGTGCATTGACTATGAATAAATATATTGCCACTATTATAATTATAGATAATGGTACTTGTATAAAAATGTGGTTACACCATAGATGAAATCATTTTACCTATGCCACCTAATTTTATTAACGTTGTAGTTTAAAAAGAATGAGGAAATTGATATCTATGGAATTAAATTATTTCATAATTGTAAAACTTATTTTCAAAGGAAACACCAACCGAATCATTTTAAAAATATGTCCATGAAATTTGTATATAATAAATTAAAAGTTCATCATAATTGTGTGAGGATAACCTGAGAAACGATAATCCTTTTCCATTTATTGAAATTTTATAATATTCTATCAAAAATAATTTTTTAATGAGGATATTTTTAATTGGCATGGAAATCTATCATATAGGTTTTTTATTATTTTCCTAAATGGTAAATATAATGAAGCAATAATAATATTCCTTGAAAATTGTCGACATCTAATGGATTATGAGTGATTATTAATAATTTATATTATGAATTTATTTTCCCAATCCTATCATTATTATAACACATCATCTATAGGATGTGATCCATGTAAATGTATATTTATTTGAGGTTAAGGAATGATCTGGAACACTAATTCTATATTTTCCAATCAATAAACATTGGATTTTAAAATATTTAAATGATATATTTTCCCTCTATTTTATCTATTTAGTGTTTCTATTGTACTTATATTATGTATGAGTATTTTTATTATATATAATTTTCTTAGTTTTTAATTGATATTATACAAATTATTTTACAAAACACACATTCAATCAACAATATTTTCACTGTTTTCTAATAATTATTTATTATTGTTAATTATGTATGAATATGGGATTATTGAAATGATTTTTTGAATTGATTAACAATTATTAATAATCTTTTGAGTTTTTATATTTTTAGAATTTTTTATTTTTAAAAAATTTAAATTATACATTATTGTAAATTATAACGAAAAATTATGTAATTTAAAATTTATGAATATGTGAATTTATTAGAAATTATTTTGATGTATTTGAAATTTATAAATATGTGAATTTATAAGTTAATGAATTTATAAGTTTTTAATTTTCCAAATTTTAAATATTTTAAAATTGTTCATATGTGAATGATTTGTAATTTCAATTTCCTTTTGAAATATTAAGCTAATAGAGTATTTATTTTTATGAAATCTCCATGACATGGATGCAACAATGTTTATTCAATTTATTTTTTTGTATTTGACTATACTATTTTATGATTTGTATATATATATATATTTCATTTATTTTCAAATTATTCAATATAATTTTAAAAATTATTATCAAAGAAATTATAAAACTATAAATTATAACCATAATGTCTAATAACTAATTATTTTACAATGATAATTTTATTAAAAATTGTAATAATAATACTAATAAAAAATTAAATGTTGTAGTACTAGTAGTAATAATAATAATAATAATAATAATAATAATAATAATTTTTTTTTCTAAATATTAGAGGGTTAAAAAAATTGGAAATACACACATCCACAACATTTTGAGTTAGGGAACACCCCCTTCAAAGGGCCGACCTACACATTAAATATGACCAAATAATTTAAATAACTCTACCCATTAGTGTTAGGTTTCATAGCCAATTGGTCTATATGAAAATATAAATTTTATGATCACAATATTTTTTATAAACTTATTTGTAATGTGGCCTTATATATATTTTAGAGTCATAGGGGGTTTCTCTATTATTTAAGGCATTGGTTATTTCCCTCATTTGACCAAATACTTAATCTAGGTCATGCAGATAAACCTTATTTTGTTTAAAAATAATTCCAAAAATCACACTTCCATTTTATCACTCTTATAAAGAAACTTTCACCGGTTTTACTACTCCTTCAAACATACTACAATAGTACGTCATATACATATCATGTTTTCCCACTAATTCATTATGATGTCCCCAAAATTCCACTAAATTTAACCTTAACTATCAGATTGATTAGTCATTATAGTTACAAGCATAGTGGAAGCTCCTCTGTGATTGTAAATTTATTAAAATATTTTAGATTAGATGGAATATTCACAATATTTTCCATGATGTGGAAGCCATGGAGAATGAATTTTTTTTAACAAGATATTAACATTCTGAAAGTTTGAACCTAAAGAGGATATTTTCATATTTAATTTAAAATTAATTTGTTTAATATGAAAATAATATTTTCCCATTTATTAGGCAGATTATTCTATGATTATGTTGATATTACAAAAATACCTTTAAGAATACATTTATTGAATTTATAGGATCAAAGTGTCAAATTCCTCTAACAGGGATCCATAGGTGCTCCTTTGATCTCCAAACAATCATCGAAAGACTATCAGGTGCAAGCATGGATGATCAATTATCTAGTATTTTTAACCACTATTTCTCTTCCTTTAGCCTTGGAAGATTTTTTCTCATTCTTTAAAATATGGGAGTAATAGGAATCAAGAGAGAAATATTTTGTTTATAATAATTGTCAATTATTGATTCCAATACACAATACATATAACCATGTATTTATATAGGTAGGGTTTATTTTAAAATAATATTTAATTTCATACCATTACTTAAATAATATAATAATACTTTTCAATTCCCATGGCATAATAATAATAATATTATTTTTTAGTGTGTGTTCTAACTTGCATAATAATAAATATTATTTTATTATCATGTAAAATAATATTTATTATTTGACACAATCATTGTGCATTAAAACTCCTCAAAATTTATTAAATTCTTAAATAATTATTTGATTAAATATTTCACACATTAGTAAACATTTGAAATCGATTAAAAATAAATAAACTATAAATATATCTTGATAAAAATGTTTGTTATTTTTATTAAATTCAAATTTATATTAATAAAGATCAGTGAAAACACTTAGGGAATAACCATCTGAGATTAACTATCATTTTCATTATGTGGTATTGAATAATGTACAAAATTATAGTCTAGTAACCAGTCATGGAACCCAAGAGAGTGAAATTTATGCCACAACATTGAAAACCTCATACAAACCCTCAATGTGTAATATAATCTCTTTTTCGTAGTATCTTATCAAGAAAGACGTAATCGGTGTTACCGGCATATATTATGGATACATATTTCTTTAACTATCTATAATAAATATGTCATCACACAATAAACAAGGAATTTATTACAATGTTTATATTCCAATAAAATAGATGAAATTCCATTTTATAGAAAGAAGGAATGACCAAATCCTTCATCGACTTATTCATTAATAGCATATCCCTCATGATGCACCCAATATATCTAAATTCAATATGAAATGTATCATAATTTTTTGTAAAATATTTCTAAGTTTCTGATTCATAATATAAATTAACAATAATCTTAAATTAAAAGGTCTATTATATATGATCTAAAATTGAAATATTTTTTGACACTAAAACATGTGGAATGCCAATTGGAGTGTCTATTATTATAATCTCTAATTGTGGAAATTACTAAGTGCGAACTTAGTAGGAAGAAGACTCATCCTCTTACAAGTATCTAACCTCACATTAATGTTATATGTATCCCATTGTAAAATTTTATCTAACCATAGAAGAATATTTATGAATATCACTATAACATTTCAAGATTTTCATTATAGCAAGAACTGCTATAACCTATTAATGTGATAAATTTTCAATGTAATTAGAATATTAAATTCATGGAGAAAAAATAACAATATTTAATAATTTATTTTATAAATATTAAAATCATTCAATACACATTTAATCAAATTACAAATAGTTGGTCTTAGGAAACCATCATAAAAAAACTCCCACTTGGACTACAACTAACTACCAATGATTTTATTTCTTCTAGATCTCACATGAAGATCATGTTTTTTCTGAGTTAAGAATTCATTAATTGGGTCCACCACATTGTATTCCATGTAATTAATACTCCCTACAACATCACCTATTTGTCAAAAATCCCTCAAGCGATGATCCCTACAATGTATGTGATTCATCTTCTCATGTATCACTAGATCTTTTATGAGATCCAATGATGTAGTATTATCAAAATACAGTGAGATAAGATCATTACTACTAGGTGTCATGTAAAGATCCCAGATGAAGTTTCATATCAATTATTATTATTTTTACATCCTCACAAGAAGTAATATACACAGACACCGCTCTATAATTAGTGACCACAACTAGATTTGAGATCATCAAGCACATAGAAGCTCTATTAACAGTGATGATATATCCCATCAGTTATTTCATATTATCATGTTCTGTTTGTAAAGTAGAATATACAAATACATTTATGACTAGTTATTCATATCTTTTATAGACAAGGAATATATCCTTAATAAGCCACAAATTCATTAGGATGTTCTTAACTTCCATATAATAGTGATCACTTGGGATGGCCTGATATATTTCTAAAACACTCATGGAATATGAAGTATTTATCCTAGTACATATAATTTAGATATGGATGACGCAACATCTGATGTGCATGGAATCCTTTCCATCATTTTCTTTTTTCTCATGTGTCTATGGACACATTTTCCTTGAAAGATAAATGATACGTGACCCAAGAAAAAAAATTCCACCATGGATTATTTCATTATGAACCTATTTGGTATTATATAAATATATAAACTTTTACTTAGGCCAAGAAACCTATTAGATATATTAGATGGATCTTCATCCCAAGAACTTATATTGCTTCAACTGTGTCCTTTATGGAGAAACATTTATTCAACCAAAACATAACAAACTGCAAGATTTTTATTTATATTTAAATAAATAATATGTCATCAATATATATAATGTAGAACAAATGCACTACCACTAAATAATTTATAGACATACAGCTTGAACTTATTGTTTTTGAAACAAAACACCATTATTGCTTCAAAAAATCAAAATTTTTATGAACTAAATTGTTGGAATAATACCTAAATAGTTTTTTGTAATTTTCATATATTTTTGGTATCGTTTTGAGTAAAAAAAATTCAATTTTTGACATATAGAAATCTTCTTAAAGGTTCCCATTATATAGTGATTTTTTGGCATCCATTTTTGTCATATCATAGGCATGGAAAGCCCTAATGGGAAGTTGAATTATGATGTATTTAATCATTCTAAATTGTAAAAATATTTCATCGTAGTTAATGTCTTAATACTTTTTGAACCATTTTGCAACCAATTTTGCCTTATAGGTACTAAATTTACCATCCATCTCTAGTTTTTCAGGAATACCAATTTATATCCAATGGGATTTACATCCACTAAAGGATATACCAAAATCAAGACTTAGTTTTGGTGCATGTAATACATTACATAATTCATATATTTTTTCTCTTTGAATAAATTTGTGCCTCTTAATAAATATTTATTGGTTAAAAGATAATTATTATCATCTTGTAGTGATATTCCATCCATAGTGATGAGAAAAATATATTGTTATAGTTTTATATTATATATTCTAATCAAATTCATTGTTTGTGTCTCTAGAAACTCTTCCGCCATGGGGTTTTATGGAATTTGTTCATTTTACAACTCTTGTGTGTCTTGACCTTAGAATTCATCAAAGCCTATATTTCTCACACAATCCATTTTATAGGTATGAACCTTCTCATGAAATATTGGACATTTCTAAAAAAAACATTTTTTCTAAAGGACTCTATAGGTTGTATCCCTTTGTTTCCTTGGGCCATCCTATAAAGATACTTTTTTACTCATGGTACACACTTATTACTGAAGGATTATTTAACAAATTATTCATCTCTATATACATGTAAGTACAAAAAATTGGGTTTTTCCACTCTATAGTTGGTATGGAATAACATATTTTACATTATATTTCACTCATTTTAGTATGTCTGCTATTTTTAGTAACATGTTACCCTTAAATAATATTATAATATTTTCATGAGTCATCATTGATCTCACCATTTACAATATTTGTTTGTTCCTCCTTTCACTTACACAATTCAATTTATGTTTATAAAGATGAGTGAGTTGAGATAAAATCCTAAGGATCATAAATAATCAATTAAGTCTCAGTTAATATATTATCCACCATAGTCCAAGTATATTTTCAAAATATTCTTTATAAGATGGTTCTAAACTTCATTCTTGTATTCCTTAAAATTTTCAGAGGAATATTAATTATACCTCATCATTTGGACATATCTATATATACTAAAATAATTTATAAACTTTATCATGTATGAGTACCCACCCCTTGCTTGCACTAGAAAGGGGTCACACACTTCTTTATAACATATTTAAAGAAGCTACTTGGACAATTCATCTTTTCCATTAAATTGTGATTTAGTTATTTTTCCTTATAAACATGCATGACATACACTATTTGGTTTTAGTTTAAATGAATCTAAATATCCATATTTGTGTAATTTTCTCAAATGATTTTTTATGACCTTTCTGGTGATGCCATAATTGTGTGTGGTATGTGTAATGTGAAGAACTATTTTTATTGATTTCCATTACTTAGTTCATGTAATCCAACACATAAAGGAAATTTCTTAATTATGCCTTAACATAATTTTTTTTATCTTTTTAGAAGAAGAAACATTTATTTCCAAACATGAAAATAAACCCTTCGGTATCGTTTATCGATACAGATAGGACATCCTTATTTTAATGATAACAGATAATGTTAGTTATGTTTATAATAAGTTTAATGCTTTATTATAGTAGATAATATTATGGATTGTTTTTGAAAATTTTGCTATATTCTGATCTACTGTAAGTTTAAAATGATCTTCCACTATCTATACTGATCTGCTCCGAGTTAAGGCATGATACCATTGGATCTACCTCAAGTTCAATGTTTCTACTGATAGTGTAAATTTACCATTAAAAATATCAAATTTTAGGTGGATCTACCACCAATGGAGAGCTACCACCAGAATATATCTACATCCATAAAAGATCTACCATAAAAATAGATCTACCACCAAAACTAATCTACTGAAAAAATAGTTCTACCTCCATATGTCCATAATGAATCTACCAACACCATAGATTTATGACCAAAATAGTTCTACCACTAGGATAGATCTATCACCAGTAAAGTTCTATATCCAGAGTGTTGTAGTATTTTCCTAGGATTAATATAATACATAATTATCCAATGGATAGTTTATGGAATTAATTGCGGTTTGATAAATGTGGATTTTAGAATGATTATTCTTAAATAACTTCTCAGATTCATTAAATACCATGCTAGTATTTTAATTATATATTGATCGGTATGATGATCCTAATTAGTCTAATATTATACTTCAATTTATAATTATTCTTAGAGTGATATTTATTTAGTAGGATCATCTTTATGAGATTGTGAGTGGAGATAGTAACACTCTGGAACATGCATGAATAGACTCTCCAAAAATTAAAACAAGAGTAATAAGATACAAATGTCAGTGAAATATCCAAGGACTTTATAGATAAAAAGTAGAAAGCTTTTTTAGACTTCCTTGACCCCCTATCTTACTACAACTACTCACTAACTTATCTAAAGTCATTCCAAATAAAACATCAAAGAATGCAGAATAACTGAAGATATTCAAATATTACGACACTACATTTATCATCTCTATAATATTTCTCTTTTAATTTATTTTTTATACTTTATCTATGTGTTTTTTTTCTATTTTTATCTAATTTTTTTTTCTATTGTACAAAAATGGAGAGTTCTTGGCACACTCCCTATATTTTATTCATTTATATTCCCATAAAGAACTACTGAAGAGGGTGGTTTGACCTATTCTTATAATCATCCCACGTATAAGTGTGGAAGAGGATTTTTTCATTGATATCCTTGCGAGATGTTGTTTGTAAAACCTAATTTAAGTTGTGTATCACAATATTCTATAATAAACTACATGGAAATAAGCAATTTACTTGTTGAGAGGAAAACATAATTTCTTGAGATTGAACCCATTGAATAATTTATATTTTTTTCATTATAGAATATTTTTCATTATTTATCTTAATGACTATTTATATTAGTTTTTTATGAAAACAAAATTTTACTCTGATAGTTAATATACATTTTTATTTATATATAGGGTTTAGTTATGTTAATTTGTTTCAAAAGATTAATTATTATCCATGCTATATTATCTGAGCCTTGAACTAATATTTGAGTAGTTATTCGAAAAATAAAATTATTTCTTTCTATAGTTTAGATTAACAGGGTGATTTTATTAAATTTTGGGATTTAATTTTCTAAATTATTTTCAAATATAATTTTTTTTAAAACTCAATTCACCCCCTCTTGTGTTTTCTACACTGAAAACATCTATTTTTATAATAATTTTCCAAAATATTTTTTAAGGATCTAGTTTTTTTAAATATATTTATATTTATATTTTATATAAATTTAATTATTTATTGAAACAATATACAATAAGGAACTTCCAAAAATCAACCTCTTTATTTTAATGTAAAAAATTATACTTAATGTGACATTAAAATGAAAATTTATTTCAGAAGTATGGGATTTGAAATCTAGATTGTAATTGAAGATAAATATGAAAAACCTATAACTACCAGATCTAATTGGAGTGATGCCACTAATGCTTCATATTGTTGTAATATAAATCCATAAATTTTTTGTACTATGATTTAAGAGAGGATGAATTTATTAGAATATCAATATGGTCTTCTACCATTGAAATTTGGGATACACTTGCAATTTATAATGAAGAAACTTATAATGTTAAATAAATGAGAATGAATACAAATACTATTAAATTTGATAATTTCAAGATGAAACCTAATGAATCTATTCCATAAAAGTATATCAGGTTCAACAAGATTGTGAACACAATGAATTTATTGAGAAAAGATATTGATGATACAGATCAAGTTAATCATTATCTTAGATGTTCACTAGGCAAGTGGAGAGGAGCCTCAGTTTCCATAAGGGGAACACGTTACATTTGTTTGTTTCCAATGAAAGAGGTTATTGGAAATATCATGATATATTAGGATGAACTAAATTTGAATAAGGAAGAAGATAATAAACTGAAAAAGGTTACTAACTTTTAATACTTCCGATTCAATGAAATTAAAAAATATAATGGATGAAAGTTCCAGTGATAGTGATTCATCATTAGATAGTGATGAAGAGATAGATCATTTAGTACGATGATTTAATAATTTCTATGAAAACAATATATTATCCAAGAAAACCAATTAAATAGGTTACTATGATCATGGAAATTAGAGAAAATAGTAGAAAAAGGATTATTCCATAAATGAAATAACCTACTTTGAGTGGAAGAGAAAAGGACACATTAAAGAAGATTATCCCATGATAAGATATTCGAATGATTATACAGGAAAACGAATGAGTTATAAAAAATATATAGATCCTACCTAGAGTTACTCTTAGGATATCTCAAGTGATTCAAACTCAAGAAGGGGATTCAAAAATGATATAAATATCTTGTGTTTTATGAAAAACAAAACTGAGGTGTCAAATACATTTCATATATATCCTACTCATATTTCCAACCATTATATGAATAAAAATAGTGAATAAAATATGTATAATGTGGATTTATTTGATTAATAAAATTTGGTAAAATATAGATTCAATGAAATAAAAAATATATATATAATTGTAAACAAAAAAAATTCATTTTTTTTATAATTTTAAATCTCATTATATAATAGGAAATGAGAAAAAATATTAAATATTAATAGAAAATAAAAACCATATGATCTTATATGAACAACTAAAAAAGGATACTTTAAGGTTTACTAATAGAATAGAAACATTAAATTAATTTAATGATAAGAAAACTTCTGCATAATATGTTATATAAATTACATACCAACATGTAAAGAGGAGAATTAATAAAAATAAATTTATTAAAATTTATAATTTTATAAAATCTATAAACACTTCTAATTATTGTATACCTAATAAGGTGTTTATTCATGAATTTATAAGATATGGTTAAGTTAAACTATTAAAAAAATTATTTATTCCTAATCAAATTTTTAATAAAATCTCAAGAACTAAGAAAATATGGGTAACAAAATTATTTCTGGTTTAGATTTTTTGTAGGAAAGATAATTAAAAATCCTCTATAAGAAATACTTGTACATGAAAAATGGATGTTCCTAATCATGGTACATGGGTTTCATGAATCCAATTTAGGTTGATGGTGGAAATTTTACCTGTGGTGATAGTGTTAAAGGAATGTTAATTATATAACGAAATATCTTAACTCTTATAGGGGTTAAATTTCAAAAAACATATTTATTGATGGACTAAAATATAATAAGATTATAATTAAAAAATTATTTGATGATTTTATTCACGTTAAGTGTAAAAAATTACTTTAATGTTTTTTTATTTTAAACATGATTTAACTTTAATTTATATGATAAATTAAAATGTTTATTTTTTAGATTTGAACTCTTTTTTTTCTCCAAATTTCTCTTGTTTAAGTGATTTTCACAAAGAATATTTTCATTGACGTAAGAGAATAGGCTATGGAAACATTAAATAACATAGATATTTAACTCGGAAAGGATTATTAAAGGATTTATACAAACTATAATTCCCAATTGACAATGTCTGTAACCCCTCTCAAAAGAGAAAGAAGAATAAAATTGCTTTTAAATCAATGAAAGTTGTTTCAAATTCTCAACCTTCAGAGTAATTTCACACAAATTTTTGGGAAAAACATGAGTTTATAGTCTTTTAGGAAATAACTATTATTTTATTATAGTATATGAATATTAATGATATACATGGATGTTTTTCCTTTCTCATAAAAGTGATGCACTTTACAATTTTTCTAAATTTGATAAATCAGTAGAAAATAATAATTGACATAGAATTAATACCTCAAGAAGTGACCATGGACACATGTTTTAAGATAAAGAGTCAGAATTTTTTTACTGAAAAATATATATATAGACATAAATTTTATTCTCATATGACACAATATCTAAATTGAGTTATATAGAGAAGAAAATAACCCTTCATGAAATTGCTCAAACCATGCTCAATGAGTATGCCTTTCCTATTTACTGGGGTAGAAGATATGAATAAAACATTCTATATAATTAATAGATTTTGTTAGGGATCCTATAATGAATACTGCTTATGAGTTATGGAATGGATGAAACCAAATGTTTTATTACATTATAGATTTTAGTTGAGAAGTACTTACACTTAACAGAAAAGGATAATTTTGGGATGTTTTTATCTAAGTGGGGGGAAGAAATTATCCCTGGATATTTTAAATATAGTAATACAAGGAGTTTAATAAAAAGGCTAATATTATGGAAGAGTATTTTCATGTTTATTTTATATGACAACTCCACATGTTCCTAAGGACTCCATAGAAAATATGGATGATGACCTCTCTAGTCTGAAGATTAATGATAAAACTAGTGATAATTTTGGATGAACTATTATAACGAACTCTCCTAGTTATGATGAAATTCTAAAAACCAATCCCAAATGTTAAAATGAGGTGTAAAAAACTTCTATTCCTTGAAATTTTATGACTCATATATATCAAACCATAGAATCCATCGTAGTTAATCTAGATAGAGGAACGCAGGTAAGAGATTCTCATAGAAACCAATTTGGTCATCAAGCTTCCATGTCAATGATAGAACTGAAGAAAATAATAGATGAATTTAATGATAAATTATGCATAAATGAAATGATGTATTGAATTACCTTGTTTTAAAAAAAATGTGTTTTGGGACTTTTTGAAAGACCAAAAGTGTTCTAAACTATTGGCACTAAATGGGTGTTTAGAAATAAGGTTGACTATATAGGCAAAATATATAGAAAAAATAAATACTATTTGTATAAATATATAGTAAGGAAAATGTTACTGACTATAAGTTAACATCTAAATAAGTATGTAGACATTAATCCATCAGAATGTTTCTTTCCTATAAATCACATTTTAATTTCAAACTATATAAAATGGTTTTCAAAAGTGATTTTTTAAATTGTTATATCATTGAGGATTTTTATAATTAACCCTATATTCCAAATCCCTCACTTTATAAATAATGTTTTTAAATTAAAAAAATCCTTATATGGATAAAAATATGCTCCTAGAGTTTGTTATGATAGGAACAAGACATTTTGATTTAAATTTTATTTAATAAAGTAATAGGTGAACCTACATAATTTATTTAAAAATATTCAATAGATATTTTAGTTGTGAAAATCTATGTTGAGGATATTAGTTTTGGATCTTCATAAAATTATTTGTTTATTGAGTTGTCAAAAATGATTTAAAGTGAATTTGAAATGAGTTTGACAGATGGAATTAAATTATTTCTTTGTTTTCATATTTTCCAAAAATAATGATTAAATTTTTTAAATCCATGAAAATACACCAAATAAAATTTTAAATGTATTGTTATATATTATAATAATGTTAGTGATTCTCATATGGGTAATAGATGTAAATAAGATATTTATAATCCTTGGAAAAAAATTGATCAAACTATATAAATAAGTATTATTGGAATATTATTATTACTAAATTCTATTAAGACTGATATAATGTTTAGTGTGTGAATGTGTGCATGTTTTTAAGAAATCCCTTAGAGCCAATTTTTTGACTTTTCAAAATAAAATTGAAATAACTTAATTTTACAACCAATTGAAAACTGTTCTATTATAGAGGAAAAGAATTCCACTTATTGAGTTAGTTATATGCTTATTTTGGTCATTGTAAATTATATAAAACAAGTATCTTCAAAACAATCTACTTTTTAGGACTATCATTAGAATCTTGATGTATTAATAATTGAAATTCTATTATATTATCGAATCTTGAATTTGAGTAAACAATTATAGGAAGTTATTGTACATAGATTATATGGATGAATCATAGTTTACTAGAATTTGGATTTCTATTTGGACATGTACCTATAAATTATGATAACAAAAGTGTTATTAAAATTTCTAAGAACCAGGGGTCACATTTATGAACTAAACATATTGACGAGATAAATCACTTTGTGAGAGATAATTTTGAAAAGGGTGACATAAATCTTGTGTTTAGGGAAACTAATCATCATCTTTTTTACATATTCATAATGACTTTGAACATGGAATGATTATTATATATCATACATGAACTAGGAATGACAAAATTTTAAATTAGTTTTAAATGTAGATTTATTTTTTATTCTGGTAGAAAAATGTCACAACTAGATAATATAAAATTTGTGATCCACCATTGGTGATCATCCATCAATGATCTACCATTGGTAGTCGGAAATTAGTTATGCCATAATGGAAATCTAGTATTACAATTTTTCAAAACTTTATATTTTTATCAGGTTTAATTTTTTTTAAAAATAATTATATATTTGATATTTATTTTCAAATCCATAAATGATAAAATTGGTTTAATATCTAGATTTGAGAACCCTATCTCTCACAACTCCTTTAAATAATTCCTTCTTCCTTTCTCTCTTGACATTCAACCTTCCTTCTTCATAAAATTTAGAGTTAGGATGGTGAGATTAAAACAAGATACTATGTCATATCTTAAAGAATCACTTCCCTTAATTAAATCACTAGGTGAAGCTATTCGATACTCTTTTGTCGAACTAAAGAACCCCAAATTTTCATCCTAATATGTCATCAATTAAAAATAAATATATGAAAAATGGGTAGTATGAAGAAAGTATCTTATGTTTAAAGTGATCCAAGACTAGGGATGGATCAAATAATTCTCTAGGAACAACCCACCAATATATCTAAGGTTGGTTCTCCAGTTTTATCAATTTTCAATGTACAATTTTAATGAGAATAAATATGTTATTAATACCATGATTTATGGAAAATAACTTACTTTTTATTTTAATAAGTTGTCCAGATGACTTAATTCACCTCATAAAGGTATAATGGATGATTTTGGAGGATCCATTTCTAGTTACATTGAAAATTTCATGTATGATGATGTCTCGTTAGAGTTAACTAGGAATATTAAAATTCAAATTCCTAGATAAGTAGATATTTTCCGAGAGTGGAAGATCCTATTAAAATTTATAGAGCATATTCTTTTTCCCAGGAAGGGGGATTTATAATCATGAGGTATGAAGATATTTTTTCATTTATATTATAAAAAGATAAGACAAGACAAATTTCTGCTGATATTTGACGATCTATATGATTGAATGAGAAAATAACTCATCTTGATATAAATAAATGATCAACCCCATTTTGATTTCAGCTATTCTAAAATGAAACATTATATTTCTTGAAGGTGAAAAATAGTAATCATATGTGGTGGATTCATTTCAAGTTTGTTTACCTATAAGATAATGAATGTTAATTGGAATCCTTGGATGAAGAAGTGGGTGTATAAAAATGATAATGTTTATGAGATATTTAATGTAGTGTAGCTCCCTACCAGAACTAAAGACCTGCTTGACCCTGGTATAGAGATACATGAGGTTTGGCTATATACCTTTAGTGTGTTTTTGAGAGATGGGGAAGAAGGAGAAGAATTTATAGCTGATGACGAAGCATCATAGGCTGGTCCAGTTGAAATGGGTAGTGATCCGGATGATGTTTATGGTTATCAAGGGTATTTTAGTCTCTTCTTATCATACAATATTTTCTAAGGGGAGGAGATGAGTTAGATGAAATAGAAGTTTCTCCTTATGATCAATTAGACTGAGCTTCTTCTGTGTATACTAAGGGTTAAGTAGTTCTTTTAGATTATTCTAATAATTATATTAATAGAAGTAGTGATGATGTGAAATATCATCATTATTAGTTTATTATATATACTAGCAGATCTTCCAATGATGAGAGGCTAGGTAGATAACCTGTAGATTCAGTTTTGAAAAAATCTAGTGATAGAGATGATTTAGATTATTAGGCTTCTCCTAGAGTTGTTGAGCTATCTTCCTTTGGTAAATCATAGGAATGAGCACCGACTAATGGGGAGAAATCCCCATGATCAGATCATTATTTTAATGAATATTCAGATTTAGTGGATGATAGTAATGATAATGATGACTAGGGAAGTCCACTATATCATGGTGGACTATCAATTTTATTTTAGTAGAGTGATGATATGGAATATTTAGTAAATAGGATTGATAAGGGTTGAATTTTAGAGGCATTTCCTTCATAGATTCCTACAATGGATACTAGAACCAATGATGTTGTTTTTTCCATGGTGGATAGGATTCCTTCTTCTCTTCCTCATTTACCTCCTAATTTAATGTATATTATAAGAGTTGACTTGGATTCCTTTAGTGGAAACTTATTGTCAGAACATGGAGGGATTCTTTGGTCCTCACCAGATTCGGTGACCAAGCTCAGTGAAGAGGACACCAAGTAAACAGTTACCTTGGTTATTGGTAATCTCCTACCTATAATGTTCTTATTGATGAAGTATATTTATAATGAAAATAAGAGGATAAAAGAAAATATGGATATCATTTATTTGAATATATAAGAAATTAGATCCAACTTAACTATGAGGGAGATCTCTATTTTTGAGAGGCTAGTGAGTTTCTCTACACATGGGGAATCTTCTTACTGATCTCCTCCTCCACTTCATCTTACATTAGTGGATGTTTATTTAATCTTATCTATATTTAGAGATGATATGAATGATATGATGGATGGTATATAATCTTCTCACCTATATGAGATTCACTAGATGAGGTCACATGGTGAAGATAATAATAAGTTAGTGAAAGAATGTTTAAATGAATCATAGAGGGATAAAGAGAAAATAACTAAGACTATTAAGTATTATTTTCCAAGTATTTATACAAAGAATAAATTAAATTATCATTTTATGATTTTAGAGGAAGACTTAAGGACTCCACTTGTGACTATGGCCTTCACAGAGAAAGTGATCCAGCTGAAATATTTGACTCCTCTTCTCATGATCTTTAGGGAGGAAAATGTAGAATTCACCAAGAAACATAGAGCATGGTGGATGAATTATCACTTAGTTTATATATTTTATAGAAAATTTTCAATATAATATCACGACAATAGTGATTTCTCCAAATTATCATTCTCCACTTATTCCCTTGACTAGATATATTTCTGCCCCAATCTCTATACCTATCCATACTACCTCTATTAAAGTGACCTCCTTCAGACTCACACTATTTAATGATGTGAGACAAAATAGACATGTGAAATCTCCTACCATTATATTTCAGCCTTCTAAATCCCTAGATGCACCTACATCCTTTTCTATTCCTTGTGCCAAAAACAAAAGAAAAGAGATAATGGATCCTACCTCCCTTCAAAAAGAGAGATGGTTCCTCATATTTTGATTATACCATTGATATGGATTTTTTTGACTTGTAATACTTTTTTGATGATATTCTATAACTTTGATCTATAATGACTATATGAATTTATTCATTTTTATGTCCCTTCTTTTAATTCATTTTATACTTACCTATTTGATTATCCCAAAAGTGGGAGTAGTATATATGAAATTTCTTATGAGTTATTCAAATTAACTTTTATGGATTGTATAAAATAAACATTGGTAAAGTAATCAAAAATTACTATCTTTTATTAATCAATTATTTAACTCTTAAAGCCATGAAATTTGATTATATATGTCTTGACTTGTGACCATAACAAAAGGGGTGATTATTGGAACCACCTTATTTTAATGAAAATAAATAATGTTTTTATATTTCTTATAACTATAATGTTTTATCATGTTAAATAATATTGTGGCCAAATTGTTAAAATTTAGATAAGTGTTAGTATACAATTATTTTAAAAGATTTTATTCTGACCATAAATCATTTAAGGCATGATATCATTTGATCTATTACAAGTTCAAAGGTTCTACCACTAGAGTAAATCTACCACTCAAAATATCTTCTATTTGATGGATCTACTACCAATGGAGTCCTATTTCCATAACAGATCTACCCCTAGAAGAGATATTACAGCAAAAAATAACTACCTCATAAATGGGTCTACCAGTATTATGGATCTACCTCTAGAATGGATCTACCACCAAGAATAGATATACTTCTAGTGAAGTGATACTGTGAGAGTGCTACTGTATCTATCATGGATTAATTAAAAAATTAATTCTTCAACTTCTAGTTTTAGAAATTAAATATTGTAAGAGGGATGTGGATTTAATAATTATTCTTCCTAAATAACCCCATTGAAGTGGTAAAACAAAGGATATATTTTTTGGACTTATTGATCAATATAGGGATCCATAATGTTTTAATATTATCCTTAAATGGATAATTATGATTGGAGAGCTATTTATTCAATTGGATATTCCTCATGGTTATTTGACTGGGGATAATGAACCTATTTACATGCATAAAAAATCACAAATGATTTAAACAAGTGGAATAAGAGGAAAATTTTAGTGTACTATCCCTAGATACTATATAAAAAACATTGAAGGCCTTTTAAAACTTCCATGACCCCTTATTTTATTGCAACATCCGATTGACTTGTTCAAAGTCCATCTGAAGAAATCATATAAGACTCTAAAATAACTAAATCTTTCCAAATAGAGAAGAATTACATTTCATCATCTCTAATATTTTCATATTTCTATTTATACTATATTGGTGAGCTGTGTGCTGTTTTTATCTATTTATCTATACATACTATATCCAATATAATACTGGAGTGGTCTTGAAAAAATCTCCCTATTTTATTCATATATATTCCCCAAATGTAATTTTTAAGAGGTTGGGTGTGACTTGTGATTAAATTCTTCTAACTTGTAACAATTTAAGATGTTTGTGAATGAGTATCATTATGAGATGTTGTTTCTAAAAATACATCTAGGTTGTGGATTAATTTATTTTATAATTAGATACATTACAGTAGGGGATTTCTATGAAGAGAGGATCATGTATTATCTTGAGGATAAAACTTGTTTCAAATTTCCATTATGTTCTTTGAATTTCTTGTTATCATTATTTATCTCAAATACCATTTTTGTTTTTGTTTATGAAAACAAAATTTTACAATAATATTTAATCATAATTGTTGGTTTTTGTACAATTTTTGGTTAAGTAAATTAGTTTCATAATCTAAAGTAATTTAAAAGTTATTATAACTAACCCCTGATTCATATTTGGAGAATTTATTTTAATAATAAAATTATACATTTCCTTAATTTTGATTAACTTAGTTATTTCATTATATTAGAATAATTTTTTTTAATTTTTATATATAAATATTTTTGGAAACTCAATTAAACCCCATATTATAGTGTCTAGTTCAACCAAATGATATAGATATAATTATGATGGAAATATATGTAAAATAATAAAAATCATTCAAAACCAATATTATCCACATTGGAAACACGAGGTGGTAGTCACTGATAGCTATAATAACAAGTTTAGAATAATTGGTTTCTCATCGATCCTTCCACCCCTCGGTTAATACATCTGAGCCTACATGGTTCCTATAATTGAATAAAAATGTGACTACCACAAGATACATCTAATACCCAATTTTTAGAAATTGATAAATTACACATGACAACAAATGCACCCGAAGCTTCACGTTACTTCTTTAGCTAGGTGTATTTTTTCTTCACGTGGTGATTCTTGACACATTCAAAATAAAAAACATCATATTCCATTGCTTTCCCCCTTTCTATTTTCTTATTATAAGGGAATTTTGAGGAATATGTGGGCTTAGATATCTTTAGTTGTCCTTTTCCTTTTGTTCACCATAATTATGGTAGTCTTTTCATGCTTCATTTCATTATCTACATTGTGAAGAAGAGTAAGTACATCTAAGAGAGACTTATCTATGTTATTCAAATACAAATTAACCACAATGATGGATATGCTCTATGATAGTGACACAATAATGAGATCGGTGCACAATTTATAGGTTTTTTAAGCCTTAGAACGTCTAGGAGCTCAATATAGAAAATAATATTGACTACATGAGGCCCTACCTTTTCACCCTCCCCATGATTTCTCTGAAAAAGAGACATATATTTCAAAACATTCTTATATTTGTCTATTGTGGAAATGAACCTAAAGATGTTTAAGCATGACATAATTATCATTTCTTTCATGAGACTTAATGAGTTCACTAGACCTATATGATAATATCAAACATTGAACACTTAGTTTTTTCAATTGTTTTTCATAGACAACTAACACTTCCTCACATTCCATATTAGAAGGTGGAATGATAATTGAGGATTATATAATATCATATTTGTTTCTTGGAACAACATAACAAAATGTATTTTGATCCATTCATGTAGGTTACAACCAATTATGAGATGGTATTTATCCAATATATATCACATTGATAATGTGAATGATGATTTTTCCATTTATTTATAAAACAAAAAATATAATATTATTTTTATTTTTCATGATTACCAATTATGTGAGAAACTATAATTATTAATTTTATTTAATATCCAACTATTTTATCATGTCTCAATAGAAGTAACTTTTGAACATGGAATTTCATGTTTCTTTGAATTTTTTTGTAAAGGATCCATATTTCCCCTCTAAAGAATCTAGTTTTTCCCATATATACCATAGGAATGTATTTAGGTAGGATAAATTTCTAACTGTAGGTGTGTAATTCCTTGATCAATTGAGTAGACTCCCCAATCCTCAAATACAAACTTTTATTTTCACAACACTTGCCTCTAAATATGTATAGAGTTTACTTTGATAAATTCAATATAATTTGTTTTAAGTTAACTGTGTATATTTTTTTTATATTTTCATATAATTATAGTTTCCCCTAACATTGCATGAACCAACACTATAACTACCAGTTCTTCTTAATTTATATAATGGATGGCATCATGAATTAATATTAACTTAGGGGATTTTATTTATTATGGAAATTTTTTATCTTTTTTTCCTTTACATGAATTTTTAATACAAAATGGATTTTACATAATTAAAAACCATGTTGTATACAACATTTTCAATTTTCTTTTATTTTCTCTTTTTATATTAGATCATTTTTTTAAATGATCATAGTTATGAATCCATGAAATAAATTATTATTAAGATAAAAATAAATATAAAAATAAATGAACCAATCATGAGCCTATCTAATGGTTGATTTATTGAGGGGTCAATAAATAATCCTTTAACCTAGGATTTGATAAATTTTTTTGATCGTGGCATGATTTTCAGTTCTACAATTCTACTATGTATCACTTGGGTTGGAATCATCTTAGTTATTTCCTGAAATGCCTCTAGGTACATCATGAATCACAATTTATTAAAATTATTTATAACTCATATATTAGGGGTTCTAAAGGATTGGTTAAGGGGAATTAAATAAATCACTATAGACACCCAGATCATACATAATAATGGAGTGATAGATGACTCACATGACATCATATTTAATTTAATAATAAATAATTTCAAACCCATGAAATAAAGTAAATTAAATACTACCAACACATACAATGGTCTTAGTCAAGATTAGGATCGGTCCAATATTTTCAATGATTATACATTTATACTTATTAGAGTAAATTCTTATCAATTAATTATTGTATATAATAAAACACACATAAATTAATCTAATTAATTATGTCATTAATACATAAGTTCATTTTATCATATTTCTGTAATCATATAACAATTCTAACCCGATTTGATTATAAATAAAATAAATAATTTAACTTTTCATAACACTCAATAAAATAGGATATACCTTTATAGTTAGATGAAAATCAGTGATTTTATATTCAAAATACGTAGTGTGGATTAATTGTAAATAATGCACTGGTATAGTGTATTTTTTACGTGGAATGCATTATAATTTCTTGGAATGTAATATAAACATAATGAACAATGGAACAAATTAAAATTATGTAGCAAATATAATTTAAGGTGTTAAATCTTTAATATAAAATAACCATACATGATTCATAGTCTTAAAAAATATGTGTAATTAATTAAACATTTAATATAACTATCAACTTAATGACCCATGAAAATAAATTAAATAAGGCATAAGGAGTAATTGATTATTATTAATATTTAAGCATAAAATTGTTATGTAAAAGGTGTGTATAATTAAGTTATAAAGCATATTATTTTCTTCATAGAATATTCTTAGTGCACGCCTAAGGGCTTAACTGGGATTTCCCATGAACATTGATGAAGTAAAAAAAGTTTCGACAGGATATATGATGTGTTCCTAAAGTTACACAAAAACTAATAATTTGGTTTTTTGTATTAAATAAACATTTTCTGTTAATTAAATGAAGCATATTGACCTTGTGGTTTTAGTTTTTAAGGCATGTGGAATACATGAGATGTATTCAATATATGTATCATGTAATCTAGAACATCCACATTCTACCATAACTAGTATACACATGGGGAATTTATTACAATCATTGTGTATTAATTACATGACAACCCAAAATCCCAGTGGGCATCCTAGTGTAATAAACAAGGATACATAATGTGTAATAAAGGAGTATATGTTTTGGAGTATTTTATTATCCATCTAGGATCATTGGAACTTTAATATGAGATCATTATTTTTAAAAAACATTAATCACTAAATTAATTTTGGTAATATTTGCGAGAAATGAATATTTGGATGAATATATTTTTATAATATATCAAGAATGATCTAAAAAATGAAATGAATATTAAATTTTAAATACACAATGATCAACTATCAAATAAAAAAATATAAACATAAATTAGACCCCTCTAATACAACTTGAATGTTCAAGGAATAAAAACGCTCATCTATTCCTTTAAAAATAATTAAATATTATCAATCTGATGGATATATCACATTATTTTCAATGATGTGAATGTCATGAAAAAATAGAATATTTACACTGGACATTGATGTTTAGAAACCTATAACTCAGAGAGGATCTTTAAATGTTATATTTATAATTAATTTATTTAATATCAGAAGTATAAGTTACCTAGACCTAGTTTCATTATTTTTTGAAAATTTTGATATTCTGATATATACTTTCAGATTACCCTCGTTGCATTTGGGGAATATAATTTTAGGGTCCACCATGCTGTGATCCAAACCTAATCCTTTGATCTCTAAAAAATTACTAAAGGAACACTGGGTTCTAGTTATATGGATTAAACATATTGGTTTGTTGACCCTGATCTCACATTCCTTCGACTTGAAATAATTTTCCTCAATCTTGAAATGATGAGAGGAAGAGGAGTTGAGAGATAAATATATTGTGAGAAATGATTATCAATTCTAGATTCCACTACAAAATAGACATAACCATATATTCATAGAGTAAGGGTTTAGTTTAAAATATTATTTAATTGTATACCAACCCCAAATTAATATAATAATACAAAACAGACACCATTCCATAATAATAATAACAATAATAAAATTTTATGGTGCATGATAACTTGGGAAATAACAATTTTTCTAACATCTTGTAAATTAATATTGATCACCAGAAATGGTCTTAGTCCATTTAAACTCCACATCATTTATTGAATACCTAAATAAATATTTAATTACATATTTTATTCATCAATAATATCTTTTGACCAATAAAATATTAATAAAATTATTCCTTGGTCATGAGAATAATATTTAATCTATTAATTTATTTTGACTATAATTTAATCAAGATCAATGGATACACTTAGTTTTTGACCCTCTATGATTATCTCTAATTGATATTTGTTAGGATTTCCTAATATAAAAGTTATAATCTATCAATGTGTCATATCACCCAAGAGATATAACATAAAATCATAATATGGACAACCAAATAGAAACAATCACTATGTAATATAATACCTTTTTTCACAATATCACATCTATAAGATAACACATTCATATCACCAACCTATATTTTAGATACATATTTCATTTATTTTATGAAATAAACATGTTGTTAAACTATGTCCAATGAATTTATTGTAATTGTTCTATTCCATTAAAAAGGTTGAGATATCAACTTCCATAAAGTTGGAAGAGGTAAATCGTTCCTTGATTTGTGTATCAATAACAAATCAATTATGACACACCCAAAATATCCAAATTCTTCATGAGATATATCATCATGGTTTATTAAATAGATCAATGTGTGTGAGTCTTAATATGCAACAATAATAATAATCATATAGTCAAAGGACCAACACAGAAGCTTAAAAAAGGAATATAAAGTGACACAAAAATAAGAAGAATTCATATTAGTGGGCCCATTCTCATAATCCATTATGTTGAAGATTACCAAGGGTGGAATTCAGGAGAAGATGCCTCATTCAATTTTTTTACTTTCGCACAATATTCATTTTCAATGTGTCCCATTGTAGAACAAAATCGTACCATAGAACTATACCTAAGAATTTCTTCATTTCATTTAATGTTTCTCATCATATCATGAAACTTATATGACCGTAGGAAGGTGATTGTTTATATAATAAATTATTACATTAATTTAATTAAGAATAATGAACAGTATATGGAATGATATTTTATTAATATTCAAATCATTGAATACACATGTAATCAAAGAAGAAACACCTCTTACTGAGAAACCAAATCCAATAAGGAATGTAGTAAATAAAGAAAAATCTATATAAACATCCACTGATTTTGATATAGAACTGGATTTCATAGCATAATTTTTTCATCTATAATAATCCAATGAATTGTGTTTTATTAAAAAATCAAGGTATTAAAAACCAAATTATCATAATTCAATTTCATTAGAAAAACCCCATAGAAAATAGGAATTTTAAAATAATAGAAATAATACAAACAATAGATATTTAATGAGGTGTTAAAGGAGGAGGTAGAGGGGTATCTACAACAAAAAAATCAACAAAAAAATTCTAATAATTTCTGCAACACAACTAGTAGTGACAATAACAACAATAAAATTATAAGAAATAGTTAATATAGTAATAATAGTACTCTTAGTAAAAGTATTAGTAATTGTAGTAGTAGTGGTAGTGATTATAGTGAAGTAGAGTGTGAGTAGGGTTAGGTGGTGGTTGTATTAGTAGTTTTTGTTTTAGTTTTAATAAAAGTAGTAATATTAGTCATAACGAGGGATGTAGTAGTGGTGGTGGTGGTAATAGTAATAGTCTTATAATTATTAGTAGTTATAGTAGAAGTACATAAATTACCCCAAAACCACTACCGCACAAATATGGAGGAATAATAATAATATAAATAATAATAATAATAATAATAATAATAATAACAATAAAAATAATGATAAAAATGACAATAATAATAATAATGTAAGTTATACTAAGGAATGAGTTGGAAAATGAGATCACGATCCTGAAATATTAATTAATGAAAAAGGGTTTTACAATGTTAGAATTATATGTAATGAGAATTCACTTTTATAGGAAATTATGTCTATAAAAAGTAATTAAAATAGAAGAATCAAATCCAAATATTTATTAGATTCTTTACCATCATTATTAGTAATAATAAGATGCATTCTGGTTTTTAAAAAGTTTCTACAAATAATTCCATAACTCTTTTCATCTCACTAGTTAACATGTAAAATATATCATATTCTATATGAAATGTAACCCAAAAAATAAATTTTTTTGCAGAAAAAAATTATTCATTAAAATAACTATTAAATTTCTTCAAAGGTTTCTATATAACCGAGATATAAGGCATGAATTTTGTGAATTTTATTCCACAAAAAGGTTTTCCAGCTTAAAAAGTAACTAGAATTAGGAATAACTAAATAGTGGTAAAAACACATCCATAAAACATGTTTCATATTCTCTGAAGTGGGTATTCAATATCTCAACAAAATCTTTCACATAAATGGACATAGTCTCAAAGGAGTTTTAAAGTCTCGATTTTTACAATATGTTACGATACTTTTAGTCCCTCTTCAAAACTAGTTGTTTTATACTTGAAATTTTTTCATTATTCCATTTAGATCTCCAAGACAGTTTGGTGTTGATCTGGAACTCAAAAACATGGATTTTTAAAAGTTGGAATGCTCTAAAAAGTTAGTACACGGTTATTTCCAATCGTGCAACTCAGCCATGTGAGCCCTAAAGGATATTTCATGGTTTATTTTTATAATTCAAGGGGATATGAATATCCATATAAGGGAATAGTAGAAAACTATATATGATCTTCATTGGATGTGCATGGTTTGTCAAAACCATGTGCCCAACTGCATGTTGAGTTCCATATAAGTAGTATAGGTTCATGGTTAGGAGCACTATTTGAAAACTTGTAGGGCCAAACCATGTTCCACTTTTAATGATATATGAAATGAACTTTTATCCCCTTCCTCCAAGTAAACATAAAACTACTTACCTTTTACCTTTTTGATAGTATAACACATACATGGTAGTCTAAAATCCTATCCTATTAGGCCTTGAGAAACCACCTTCACGTGGAGTCTGATTATTCTACTTGTGACTCCCAAGAAAGGCAAGTGATATACTTGTGATACTTGGGTAAGGCATCCCATATACATGAAATACTTATGATAGCATTCCATATACTTGTTATATATGGGTAAGGTTACTCATATTCATGTGATATTCATGAATGGTGTCCCATATACATATGATACCTGAGAAATTCATCACATATACTTGTGATACATTGGCATAATGACCCATTTGATTCATGATACACAAGTATGGTGTCCCTTTTCACTCTATGATACTATTATGACTACCCATGGATTCTTGAGTTATGTATCTGGTCATGGATAGTACTAATATATATAAATATATGTCACTAATTATGTATTCCACACACACACACACACACACACACACACACACATATATATATAACGAGGGTGAGACACATGTTCAGAGATATCCTAGATTTGGCCAAAAGGGGTAGTGTAATATTTGCATCCATTAAAAATAAAAATAGACTCGTTTACATTTAGTTTTATAGATACAAAATTATATAACCAAAAATCCATTTTATATTTACTAGATTTATTTTTTTAAACACCGTTTGTGGTGGTCTACTGGGTATATCTCAAAACCTATTAGGGATGCCAATTCATTCCCTGACATGTCTTACTATGGAACTAAGGTAAAAAGGGAAGCATCTATCATTGTATGCTTAATACTTGATACTAATATGGAGTGGGGGAGAAGAGTAAAGTTCTTATGCTAATGATTCTATAGAGATAGTTTTATGTATTTACCCATTTTTATAGCATGTGGAATATGTTTGTTGATTTTATCCTATGTATCCCCATTTTATATAGGAGAAGGACATGGAATCATCTTTTTATACTTATTCTCATTTTACTAATTTAATGTATCTAGATGATTTATTTTCAATTGATAGTTATATAATATTTTTATTATATTTATTCATATCATTATTCCATAGTGTTACACTCTGATCATGAGGGTATTGTCTCCCGACCATATCATTAAAAACCCTCACTACTAGTCGATGACCTCTGGAATACAGGGGGTTATGCTTGAGGCTATGTGAACTGCCTAGTTTAGATACTTATGAGTAAACTATATTTGGGATGTTACAAGTGGTATCAAATGTGTTTTTAATTTATTATTATTATTTATTTTAATATATTGCACACTAGGAATGTGTTTTAACATATCAATGAGCCTATTAGTGGGAGTATCTAACCCACATATAGGTAAATTACAAATTAAATGGTATCAGATAGTGGTTTTCTAGTTTTTTTCCATTATAGTTGTATAGATTTTAACTTTTCACGGCATTGATGATTTTTCCTATTACTATTTATATTATTAATATCAATTTTATTTTCCCCTCGGCATAATATGGCTTGGGGGTATTAATAATTCATCAATTTAGGAACCTTAGGATACTAATGTAATTCGTTTTCCATATCATATTTGGGGTACTGTGTGAATTTCCTACTACTTTTTATCAGTGCCTTGACTATTATATTTGGAAATGTGACAATGTTTCCTACAAGGATATAATAATTAGATAAATTAATGTTTCTATAGAAAACTAAATGGGTTTTCCCCATAAATCATGATCGTTGAAACATAATTAACCAATTAATCCATGTTTGAGCCACATACCACTAGTTATAGGGGCTAAAATGTTCAATGATTTTGACTACATGAATACCAATTGTAATATATAAATCATGTATTTCTATAAATTTTGAATGGTTATTCATCGAATCAAATCATATTATACAAATTATTACATCCTAATACTTGATGTACGGATCATGTCTATGTCACAGGATGTAAAAATTGAAACTTATAAAGATTATTTTTTTATAACTTGGGAATTTTGACTCATCGAACTGGACCGTGATATATAAATAAACATATAATTTACTATGAACTTAAATGAAATAAAAATTACCAAAAAAATGGATGTCATTAAATGGATAGAATAATTTAAATGTAAAGGGGTTTTCCCTCTATAAAATTCAAATGAAACTCCATGTAACAGAACCTATGTTATGTTATGTGAGACATGGGACCTAAATTGACCTTAATAATTGGATATAGGGAGCATCTCATGTGTCTATTTGGTTCTTCTTTTTCACCAAGTCTTGGATTTAAGAGAAGGAAGAGATGTGTAAATTTTAAATAGGAAGGATCTTTACCTATCATATTCTATTATCTATGATCGTATCTATTGTTGAACTTTATTTTAGGTGTGTTTTTAAAAAATTTAGCATAATTCCACCATTAAATACTCGAGTTATGCTATATGAGGGTTGTGATGACCAAGCTCTGAAGGTGGTGGCACCCGACCCACTAGTATTTCCCCATTTTGTGCCACTAGAGGCACCTCCTGGTATTCTTAATATGGGAATCGATACTCAGTTTCATGAGTGATTCTAATGATTTATGTATTTTTTACATGGATTCCCATGACCTTCCCCTAATATGGTATAGTTCATGTGATAATTCCAGCAATAGCATCCACCAACCTTATAAGGATATGGTGGCCCAAGGTTATTTAATCCTTATTAGAGACCATGATAACTATATTCAAGCATCCAGAGACACCAACATAAAAGAGTTTCATTATTGCAATATAAATTCTATGAGACTATTCCAACCTTTTGTGGGACATGATTACTCAGTCAGATCGTTATTAGGGCATGGTCTGGTGTATTTCTATTAATCCTTCTATGATTAATTTTTCACTCAGACACTAAGAGAGGACCTTTCTAGGATATTTCTGAAAACATAAAAAGGTGATATGTGTGTGATGGAATATTCATCATGTTTAACTGAGATTTACCACTTCACACTAAAACTAGTATTTGAAAAGTTAATGATGGTTAGAAAATTTGAGGATGGGATTATACATGCTATCTGATCGTCGGTGAATGACCTAAGAGGAACTTGAGGGAAGAATGTAGTGTAGGTCATGGATGTTATGAACATAAAAAGGGAAGTGGTTCTTTGAGTGAAAGTAAGAATTACCTTAAGTCTTCCCATAGGGGGTTTAATAACCAGATGGAAACTGCTGATAATTATGCGGTGTGTCACTAGTTGGGGAATCTAGGGCATAAGAAGAGAAAGTGTCCTAAGCACCTCATTGATGATGTGGCTACAGTAGGATGATGAACCCTCAGTGTTTTGTTAGTACCTTTTTATATATTCACACTGGGAGAGGTTCTATAGCAGTGCAACCTTTAGGATCGGGATTTTTAGGACCTCGCTTGGTAGGAAATTGGAGTACTACAAGCTGATCAGGCAGAGGAGGTGGATGTGAATGTTATAGACCAAATCTTTATATACAATGCAATTAGATTAGGACTTCTATAGTATGAGGTACTATTATTAGTGTCTATATTTCATTTTATCCATTATTTGACACATGTTATTCACACAATTTTATATTTATAGAAATTATGGAATTCTGGGAACAATAGATAGAGTATTTCTGCTGAATGATGAATCTCGAAACACCAATGGGGACTCGAAAAAAGAGTGTAAGTTTATTTAATGAATTACCCTTCTAATAGGTAGTTATACTTTAATATGGATCATTTTTTAATTTAAGTGTTGGGCCTCAACAACATAGTTGGAATAGAATAGTTAGTATCTTATCATACCCATATTGATTTCTATCACTATATGGTGTCTTTTGACATCACCCAATGATGTTACAAATATTAATAATGATTATTTGGATGTCTAGGTGAGTATAGATGGACCCAAGAATCATGGGATTGGATGATTTGATATCCCATATTGCTAGTGTTTTTATGGGTGATCAGGGAGCATGACATATGGATTCCCCTACAATAGTATATCATTTTAGGGATTTCATCCCCAATTTCATTTCTAGATTATATCCTAAGATATAGGTAGAGTTTACTATTTAGTTAGTTCATATATTATCACCAATATATATTCCTCTTAATATCATGAATCCTTATTGAACTAAAATAACTCAAAAAACATCAAAATATCTTAGAGGCTAAATGTTTTAGGTGAACTGACACTTCATCTTGGGTATCACCATTTCTTTTCACCAAGAAGGCATATGGTACTATAAAACCATGAAATGATTAATGAAGGTTGAATTAACTTATAGTGATTAATCAGTATCCTTTACCACATATATATGGATTCTTTGATCAAATATGAGGATCTTGTGTTTCCTCAAATATTTATTTGAGGCCTGGCTATCACCAACTGTGTTTTCGGCTATCAGACATACCTTGTATAACATTCCATTGAAGATATTCCTTGTATATGTTTTTGTTCATGTCATTCATTCTCACAAACACACCACAATCTTCATGGATATATTTAATTGTGTTTTCCAATATCTTTTGGATCCATTTTTTGTAGTCTTTATGGATGAAATATTTGTGTATTCCCTTTCTCAACATGACCATGCCAAAAAAATTTAGATCATGGTGAATAAATTTAGAGACCACCACATATTTTATTATATTAGAAAATTGAACTTTTGGATCAATAAAGTTCACTTCCTAGGTAACATCATCACATATGCATGAGAATCTATTGACCTAGATAAGGTGAGAGATGTGGTATCATCTGAGAAACCTAATAATGCCTTTTTCGTATAGAGTTTATTTAGAATAGATAGCTACTGCATGTGTTTTATTCAAGTTTTTTAATGCCTAGTATATCCTCCTACATGTTTGAACAAGAATAGTGTCATGGTTACATGGTTAGAAGCATGTGAGAGATCCTTTTAAGATTTAAAAGAGAGATTGAATTCCACACTAATTCAGATTCTTCAAGATAGACATAAAATCAACACAATTGATTATGATTTATCAGGTATTTTGTTAGGAGTAATCTTTAAGAAATGAGATTGAGTCATGGAATACAGGTCTCACTAGTTTAGGAAACAAGAGGGAAATTACCAAATTCAGGATATTAAGTTGGAAGACGTGGTACATACCTTGCTGTGTAGGTGGAACTATCTATCGAGATAGTGGTTTGTGGTGTATGGAGACTATAAAATCCTATGAAAATTATTTACACAGTGTGAATTGAATCTCATTCATCAAATACGAGTTTAATATATATATTCCTTCAAATTTTTTCTTGATTATACTCATAGAGTACTAATTCTCTATGTTGGATGATTCTTAAATAAGTAGTTCATTAGGCCAGTAGTGAGTTCTAGTTGATGGATATTTATTCTAAGATGCATATGGTGGTTCAGAAGTATCACTAGAAACATATTTTAGTATCTTTAATTCTGACATAATTAATTAGGTATGGATTAAAAATGAGGTTGTTATCTGATCCAAAGGGCTTGGTGCTGTGGGAGGGAATTTCTGGTGAGGAATAACTACCCAATTGGGTCTTTGATAGGGATGAGTTATTTCCCATTCATGAAATTATCTAGGATCCTTTAGAAATTTGGTAGGTGTTAACTTTGGAATCTTATGAATATTTTTGGGAAGTACACCCTAGGCCCACCAAAAAGTATCATTATATATGTCATCAGCATTGATGGTCGAGTATAAATAGGTTTCCGGCTTTTTCACATGGTGTTCCCCTAATCAGAAGGTGAAGGTGGAACACCATGGGAATTTTTGAATTTTATAACATCTTTCAATTATGGAATAAAAATGTGGTTATTTATCCATTGATTTTTGTTACTATCTTACCATGACCCCCTTAGGGTAGTGATTCAAAATGGGTGATCACCGACATGTTGACAAAGGTTCCTCAGTTTCTAATAAAAAAAGAGACATTTTTAGTAGATGATCTAGGAATAATTTATATCTAGGAGATTATAAACCTTTATAGTCTTCCTTATTCCATCATATCAGATATTGATGATTTATTTACATTATGATTCTCGCATTGTTGAAGAAGGCCCATGGTATAAAAGTTCTTTTGAGCACAAAATTTCACCCATATAATGTAAGGTAGTATGAGTGTACTATATATGTGTTGGAGGACATGCAATAGGAATGTGTCCTTAATTTTAGTTTATCTTTGGAGAGACAACTACTTCTTTCTGATTTTTACTACAATAAAATATTTCAATAAAATTTTCATATGGGTCCTTATGAGGATCTAAATGATAGACCATCCCATTCCTCCTATGCTATTTAGAGTTAGGTGAGGTAGTGATACAGGGACCTAAACATGTTTATGAAACATAAGAGTAGGTATAGATTATCCTATGTCATATGTATATAGCTCAGTCCATGAAGAAGAATTATTGTTAGAGGACTCCCATGTTGACAAGTTCCACCCCTTTGGTTGTGCTCAATGAGAACCCTTGACTTATTAAAGGTTAAATGGGACAATCCACCTTCTAAGTGGGGGGTTTTTCATCCTATTGAATGACTTATGAAAATTAAGTGTAATTTGAGTGGTATAAAAAACTCACTTTACCTTCATATGAACAATGATCACTCCCTTGATTTAATAGAATGTTAATGATTTGTAGATAATCCTATGGATTGTATTATGAACTGATCAACATTTAATAATTGATTTTAATACTCGATAAAGGAGTCCCCTATATTTGTGATACTCTAAAAATGTTTCCTATATACATATGATACTCGATTAAGGTATACCATATGCATGTGATACTCAAGAACAACGTCATATATACTTATAATACTTGAAGAAGGTGTCCCATATGAATGTGATATTCGATAACGGTGTCCCATATATATATATGATTCTACGAAATGTTGTCCCATATAATTGTGAGAATTGGGCATGGGAACCCATAAGATCCATGATACCCATACATGGAATCATTTTCCACTCTATGAGACTCCCATGACTACCCATGGACTCTTGAGTTTGGCCTTAGGTACTGGATAGTTTTAGTATCTATATATATGACTATATACATCCATATTTTTATTGACCATATATATATATACACACACAAATCAACAAACACAAACACATATTTTCCCAAGTTTAGAGATATCTTGACATTGGATGAAGGGGGTAGTGTCATCCTGGTATCCTTTAAGAACCAACACCGACTCGTTTACAATTATTTTTTCTTAAATTATTATATAAAAAGAACAAGAATTTTACAAACATCTTCTAGATTTTACTAGACACAGTTGGTGGTGGCCTATTGAGTATATATCAGACCCTGTTTGGGAAACTGATTAGTACCTGAATAGATCTTATCATTGCTATTTGGGATAAAGGGAATCATCCAATATTGGATTCCTAATACATCGTACCGTGACGGAGAATGGTATCATTATACTAATCATTTTATCATGATGCTATGGTGATTTTTATTTTGTCTTTATTCATTTTCAAATTTCATGTTGTATATTCCTGTTTCTTTTCCAGCTTGTATAACCATTTTTATAGTATAAAAACATGAAATCAATTTGTTTATGATATTGATGCCTTTTCCACCTATTTAATGTATCTATATGATTTAATTTCCACTACTGGTTATATATTATGAATCTTATATTTATTCATATATTTATATCACTTTTATACACTATGATACAGAGGCTATAGTATCCCCATATACCATCAAACATCCTTTCTACAAGTTGGAAGCCTTTGGAATATATGGTGGTGTGCTTGAGGCCATGTGATCAACTCATTTTAGATAATTATGATTGAAATAAGTCCAAGATGTTACATGAGTCTACACAAATCAAAATTTATTTACTAAAATTTAAATATTCCCCCATCAATATACTAGACAATTTCTATGAAAAAATATAATAAATCATCATAATTATTCTTATTGGTTATACAAAAAATATTAGCTTAAATATCCACTTAAAAAATATATAGAACATTTATGGTGTGAATGACTTTAGATTAAGCTCTTATAGGCCCTCAAGATCATCAATATAATTTAAACAGTATTTGATAATAATATTTTCCAACCTAAATTATTTTGTTTTTGTACATCAAATCATAAATGAACAACCACTTCCCTTTATAAAATCACACTCCAAAAATTATAATTTCTATAATATGATTTCAGAGATGGAAATTATAAACAAAGTGATGAATATTGATTGAAATATCAGCATATTGGAATACCAATTTAGAAAAAACCTTTGAGATTGTAGATAAATATTTTCACGTGTGAGTATGAATTCCAAAGTGAATCCATAATCGATATAGATACTAAGAAGTAAAAAAATAAAGATATCACTACAAAGATATTGACACCCATTGGATCAAAACCAACTTATTTTGCAGTAAACCTGTAAAATATATATATTCCCAAAAACACTAATAAATTCAAAAAACTAAACTCCTTATCCATTAAAATAAAAGGAATGTGGGAAAAGAAAAAATTATCATTTTCCACTTGTATTTTTTATAAAACTCATACTCCAGTTAATTCCAAAGTTGTGGGACTCAACCATTATAAACACAACTATATTTTAGAACATAAATTTGAAAACAATTCACCATCAAAATTTTATGTTAATAACTTCAAAGTATATTTTATGTTGAAGTGACTTGAAAACTAGTGACATAATAGATTAATTACATTAGGAAACATTAAACATAAAAATTATTTAATAATTTTGTAATAATCATTTTTTATTCCATCCTACAACACCTAAATTCAAGTAATTCATGGGGAAATACATCTATATAATAGAGTGAGGATAATGTCCAGTAAGAGAAAAATAAAGGAAATAGAACATGAACAACCATCATGGACAACAAACAAGGTGTATAATGAGGTAATAAGAAAAATTAATTTATATCTAACATGTAAATTCCGATCGAAAATAAAAAGTAATCATTAATAGGCATATAAATAAGGTTTCAAAAATCATAATTACCAAGTTTATTAACTAAGGTATTGTAAAACATTTCCTCTCTAGATGTTAATTTGTTACACAATTCATGGGACCAATATCAGGTAAAGCTATTTATATTTATAAATTCTTGTGTTTTACATTTATCATGATATAACATTTCATTAATAATCCATATATATTAAATAACTAGTATCATTTAAAATAATTGGGTATATAAATGTTTTTTGAATTTAAATTTTATGATTTTTTTATCCCATTAGCAGAGAATTTGGGTATAATAAATTTAAACCCACAATCCATTTTTCTACATATATTTTATTACCAATGGAAAATACTAAGGTTTGGGTATTCACCATATAATATTACATGAAAAAGAGGAAATTTCATGAAATTATTTTAGGATCCTAATAATATATAACATGAATTAATGAAATTGAATAATGAGAGATAATGGAGGTCTCTCATAAATAAAACCCACTTTGTATTGTAGTGATTACATGAATATTTCATGAATATAATGTATGCCACCAATTTGAAGGCATATAGTAAAAATAATTACTTGAATGGAAACTAAGAAGAGGATAGTTCACTTACCTTGAAGAGTAACTTCCTAAATCATAGAGAGGAAGAAATTAAGACAAAAAACCATATTTATTGAAGGGATATCAATGAAAGAGACACATTAGTTTGTATGTAATTAGATAATTTCTAATTTTGTGTGGGATAATAAAAATATGGGGTGTGTATTTATACTTGAGGAGGGGTAGTGTTGAGGTTTTAAATAATAATAAATTTTTCATTAATGAAAACCAATTTTGTGTGGAAATAATTCCAAAATTTAGGGTTTAAAATTACTTTTCTAAAGTATGATAAAGGTCATCCAAAAAATCAATCACCTATTTAATGGTATATTATTTTTTAATAAAGTTTTGTAAAGAATAATGATTAATAAATTTTAAAATTGAATAAGAATTATTTTTTTCCCATTTGAAATCAACATATGAAATTTTCTTATAAATTTTAACTTTGTCTGTATATTAATCAATACAATGATTATATACAAATATATATAATTTTTTCTTTTATATAATTAAATATGGATCCTTTTTTTGAGGGGAGATATGTTTCCATGAAGTTAATTCTAATGTGGACATTACTGGATGGTTTCTGCCATATTAATTTGTTCATAACATTTTCTCCCATTCTTGGATTGGATTTAAATTTTAAAAATGTAACATGAATTTTATTGTTTCATTTGATCCAATTGTAGGTACATCTCAATAGATATCTATCATGATAAAACACATTTGTGATATCAATTAATCAAGATTTAATGCGTCATCTAGTTTGGAAATATGTTCATCAATGACTCAACCATAAATATAATAATACATAATGTAAGAGGATGATATTTTTATGGTGGATGTGTAAGACACTGGGTTAAAATTCCATAGAATATAAAATTCCAATATTCAGTAATTACGGTATCCATAAAAGTGTGAACATTTGGTAAATTGAATCTATACAGTCTGTCTTGAAAAAATATTTTCTATATTTACACATCTATAAATTGTTCAATTCATAGAAAAGTGTAATAAATGTTTGGGGTTGTAAAAAAACATTGGGATGAAAAAATTTCCTGAAGAAAAAATATCTAAATAATGAGATTTAATTATGAAAAAATTTATAAACATTCAGACTATATAATTGTAGAAAATGGTATATTAATGGATAAAATTTAATTTTATTAATGTAATAATCATAGGATCTAAATAAATTACATAATAATTAATTAATTTATGTTATGATATAAAATTGTGGATGTCTATAGTATGTATCATATATTATACAACACTATTATGAGTAAAAAATGAATACAATTATATTTACCATATATATATTTATAACATGTAAATTTTACCACATATATATTTTAACATATATATATTCAAGTAGAAATTTTTATGATAAATAAAATATTAATTTGTAGTATATCCTTATAAAATATAATTTTATGAATAATTATGTTATTTCTCAAATAAATTATTTATATTTGAAAAAAAACTGGGTTGTTACATTCTTCCCCTATAAAAAAATTTCATCCTTATAATTTTTATCCAACATCAAATGGTCCTATATACAATAGACTCATTTTCCATCAACCACCTTCAGATTTGGACACTAGTTAGCAATGTTACCAATCCCTACATACTTGATACAATGAAGTGTCTCATATTATTTCTCTATATTTCCATTATTATCATAATTAAGGGGTTGTGAATTTTCATTTACTTGATAGTTTTGAGAAATGTGGCCAGGATTCACGTATTTAGAACACATACTAGTTCCTTGATGAAAATTCCTAGAGTGAATTTTCCCACATTTCATTCAAGAGAGATATTATAGTTTCTTCTATTAATTTTCATGTCTAGGTTCCTTTTTATGGTTTTAATACATCTTTCTATTTTTATATTTTTTCCCATGGGACCCCTAGGGATCTCCAAATTCCATTTTAATTTTGAGAGATCATTATACTACCTCTTGGTAACTCCCAAAATCTAGGATTTCTAATTTTTTTCATAGATCGGTTCTCAATAAACTATATAATTTAACTTTATTTATAATAGACCTAATTATAAAGATTTAATAGTTACACACAAGACTAATAATATTCATCTCATAATTCCAAACGGATTCATTTTACCACTATTTCAATTAGAGAAATTCCCTCTATTTTTTGGAGGGTATGAGGAATATACATCTAAAAAAAATATTTTATTTTGAATTCATCACATTTCATGGATTCCACCAAATCAATTGGGTTATTGTACTTGATCAGTTTCCACCACTGATCAGATTCCTCACCAAAGAGATCTGTTTCCAATATAACATTCAATTATTGAAAAAAAAATAGTGTACAAAGAATATATTTTCTGTAGTATTGATCAATTATTCCCTAATTAGTGGATATGAGGTCAAACAAGAAAAGGTTTCTATTTATGCATTAAGGATTATAGTTTTATTTATTATTTATTTTGTGAAGTATTTTTCTTCACACGGATTCAACTATTTTTGATGACTTGAGTTAACAAATTCATCATCACTAAGAAGTTTTCATCTCAAACTCCCCAATAATAGGAAGTTCAATATCAAATTGTCTATTTTATACATTTTTTCATCATTCAATATATTTACTACGATTTTTTAATAATACTAAAACATAAGTGATAAATTTTTTACTTATTGCAAAACTTATAGTAATAATTATAAAAGAAAGATTAATTTTAAAATTCTATAATATAATTATCATATAATGATATTATTGAATCTTAATAAAATATTTCCATTATATATATATATATCCTTTTTAATGGTTTGTACAATTATATGATTAACAAAATCATAACCCTTAGGTCTGTCAAAAAAATGTGTGCATCATAGACCATTATCATGAACTAGGTGATGATTGAGTCTATCTCCATGAACCATTTTCATTTTTATTACCCCTAGCTTCAAATATTTCAGAGAAATACCCACTATTAACATTTGGAGAGGGATATAGTTTCGTGGAAACCACTATCTTAATACTTCAAAAAATTTCCATGATGTTATCCTATATTTAGAATTTCCCATAGGTTTTCTTTACCAAGGTTTTACAATCCTAGTATCCATAAATAACTAAAACATAATTTAATAGATACTATGATGAATCTTAATTTTAATACATGACTTTTATCCTAATTCCATTACAAAATAATACATTAATAACTTATAAGGATATTTTGATGTCTAGTGTCCCAAAATTTGAGTATATAACACTTGATATACATAATGAAAGACAAAAAATAAATATTAATTAATACTATTGAAGGAATCCTTTTATATTAAGTCATAAATAACCTCACTTAAATTAAATACCTAGAAATATAAATCAATAGTATATGGTGATCATAAATCCAAATAAGGGAGAAATAAAGGAAATGGATCATGAATGATCATTATGGATTAAACATGAGGCATTTCATGATAGAATAATCATTTTTATTTGATAAATAACATGTAAATGTGGCTAAAACTTATAATAAATACATTCACAGGTATGTCAAAATTTTTTATCACAAATATGTCATAAAACATAATTAATAAGGTTATTCATCATTCTATAAAAGAACTGATCATATCTAGAGATTAAGTTTTTACCTAATGGATTCGAGCACTATCAAGGTGCAACCTTCATATTTATAAATTCAAGTGTTCCATATAGTTCATAATAAAAAATTTCATTAATAACTTATGGAAAATAAAAAATGAGTTTCATTTAATATTATTGAGTATATAAATGTTTCAGGACTTTAACTTTTATTAGTTTTTCTAACACAAGATTAGTGAAATTAGGACTCATATATGTAAATCACTGATCATAAAAATCATGTTTACATCTAGGTGAGTACCCATGTATAATGGGGAGGTATAGTTATTCACAATGTAAAAATATTTCATGAAAAAGATAAAATTCCATCAAATGATTTCAGTAACATAATGATATAAAATAAGAATTAAGGAAAAGTTATAATGAGAGTGAATTAAGGTCAACCATTGACTAAAATATATATAGAAAGTATTGATATGATAAAAAGTTCATTATTTTTTTTATAATTATATCACATAGAAGAATAAAAATTAATTTAATGGTAAATAAGAGTAGGAGAGTTCTGTTATCATGAAGAGTAACTTCCAAAATCCCAGGGAGGAAAAACATCAGACCAAAAAATATATTAAATATTTATGATAGTTTAATGGGAGAGAATACCTGGGTGGTACATGATGAGATAATTATGAATTAGTTTTGGGATGATGGGAATAGGGGGTGAGAATTTATACTTGAGGATTTGTGGTTTTAAGGGTTTAAATAATAATAATTTTTCCATTAAATACAACCATTTTTTTGGGGCATTAATTCAAACATTTATGGTTGAAAATTATTGTTATAAATGATGGTTAAGGTCTTATAACACAAATATCACCCTTTTAATTTGATGTTATTACCTAAATACATTTTTATCATGAATAATGATTGATAAATTTGAAAATTCAATGAGAATTTTATATTTTCCATTTCAATTGTAGTGTGTTTTTATTTTTCAAAAACATTATTTCAGCCAAATTTTTATTTTTTTGTGGATTATATATAAATATATCTATATTTTTCATTCATATAATGAAATATGGATCAAAATTTTTAGTGGTGATAAGTGACCATGACGTCAACACTAATGTGGATCTGACTGGATGGGTCCCACCATAGTAATTCAATCAATACATTATTACCAATTCGTGGATTAGACATAATTTTTTATATATTTTAGATGAATTTTAATGGATCATTTATACAACTAGAGTAAAATATAGTTCTAAATTTTTCATTTGCCAACTTACATTTTAATCAATGCTACATGATTCGATGAAGCAACTATGTTAGAAATATATTGATCAATAATTTGATAATAACTCCTATTAAATCATTTATGAGGATGAAATTTTGATAATGGAAATGAAATACATATGGTGGAATTTTTAAAAAATACCACATCCTAATATTCTTCCCAAAAGGTATCAAAAAAATGTATATATTTAGTACATTGAATTTATATAGTCCGTCTGGAATGAATTAATTTCTATAATTATTTGGAAATAACTTCTTCAATACATGAAAAATAAGTTAAATTTCCTAGGGAAAAAGAGAAGACAAGGTTAAAAAGTATTCCCACAGAGAAAATATCCAAATAAATCCATCTAATTGTCAAAATATGCATAATGTTTTGGAAGATACAGTTGACAAAATATGTTATTAATGGATAGGAATTAATTTAATTATTGTAATACTCATAGGATCATAAAAAATTAATTAGGAATTAATTAATTTATAATATCGTATAAATATTTTTATCCTATGCTACGAGGCTTATATTATACTACATTTCTAATAATTACTAAATAATATATTGATTTTGAATATATATATATATATTTATATAACAAGTATATTTTAACACACACACACACATATATAATTATTCAAATATAAATTATAATGATATATAAAATATTTATTTGTTGTAAAACCTTATCAAAATTAGTTTTATGTATAATTATTTTATATATCAAGTCAATTTTATATAAGGAAAAATATATTTTTTACAAACATAGTCCAGTTCCCCCACCCTCAAGCATTGTGTGGTCACTTAACATATACTACCTGACTTAACTCCAAGATGTTTAATAATAATCATAATTAACAAAAAAACAACAACAACAACAACCACAATAATAATAATAATAATAATAATTGGAAACATTATTAAAATATTTTCATGAAAAAGAAACAACACACACCCCCAAAATGGGTCCAATATATACTAGGTCACCCAACATCATCGTTGATTCCTGAATAAGATAGATGTATTACATTACTCATCCCAAAGAACCACTTCACATAACTAGATAATAGAATTAAATTTTAAATATTTATGTCCCAAATATTATATTTCATATTTTTTCCCTCAACTCATCCCAAATGCCTGGTTATATCAACATCCAAGCTAAATGGTTGCTTTTATACTTATTCTACTCAGTGATACATTCTTATATAATATTAATTGTAGAAGAAAATATTTTTTAGTCGATATATCATTTATTCACTACTGTATAATACTCAATAAATGATCTACACCCTCCATATACATCACATTTAAATAAATATAAAACCACATAGAATCCATATACAATTCCAATTTAGGTAAATATATATATTTATATATTAAAGAGTTGGGTGGTACAAAAAGATAATTGGAGGAGGATCCCTCATTTAAATTTGAGGAATATTTATAGGGAAAAAATACATATAAATAGTATCCATGAGATGATTTATTATCAATAATAAAACATAATTTTTAATTTTTTTTCTTCTAAATATGTATTTAAAGATATTTATTGTTAATATTTTTTAATATATATTATTTACAGAGACACATGTACAATGAAAATACATAACCCATACTATTCCCTGAGGAGTGAGTCTGGTTAATTTGTTTTCTTAAATAAATATATTTTAATTCAAGATAAAGGTTAGATGCAACAAGATCATCTCAAGGTAATTTTTCTTGATTTTTGGGAAAGCCTCTTGTAACACCATTAGATTTTATGGTATATTTTTCTATAAATTAATTTAATTTTCTCAATAGCTTACGAAACACAAAACGCCTAGTCTAAATGGAACATAATATATTTTAAAATTATAACATAGCAATTAAATTAAATTATTAATAACTGAAGACATAATTTGAGAAATATGTATAGTGTCCCTACTCAATACAATCATTTTTTTGTGAAGTCAAATTAAGCTTTGGAAAAAAACTTAATTTTTTTTATTATTTTTTGGGAGAAAATATTATAGTTAATTTATAATGATTTTGTAAATTTTATTTTAAAAAAATGATATAATATTTTAAATTATCATATCAAAATTAGTTTATGGTGAATTTAAGCATTTTTTCTGAGAAATATTAATTTTTCATTGAACAGTAAAAAACTGATTTTATAGAAAATTGCCTCCTCATTTAGAGTATTTACAAGTCCTATATTTTTTTGAATTTGTTTTGAAAATAAAATAAATTAATTTTATTAATAATAATACAAATATTTTCATTATAGTCACCATTATTCTAATTTTTTTATATAAAAACATTTTTATACTTATAAACACATATTTTATGGAATACCATTCTTCGTTGGATTTTGTGGGATTTCTATAAATTCAATTTATTCAAGTTATAAAGATTTAATTTGTATGAAGTATTATATACATTGAATTAGATTAATTAATTTATTATGTTATGTTCAACTTAGTTTTTTCCCATTATCAATAGTAACTGAGATACCATTTTATTACTATAGTAAAGGGTAAAAGGGATTAACTAGGGTAAAACTAAAGATGTATGATCTAAAATTACAAAAAAAAAACTTGTATAAAGAGAATTAAATGGGAAAATATATGTTATATATCATAAAATATTTTAAATTCTTTAAATTTTGAAGAATTTGGTGAGGTTATTATAATATTATATATTAATCTTTTCAAAATTTCAAAGAGTATCCTCTCCCTCATTTATAAATGGATACCACATCTCCACTCTTACTCACACTTTGTGGGACATATATATTAGCCAATAATTCCCATTATTACTTCCTAACATACCACCCACATCCTATATGTCCTGGTTTGATCAAAATATTTTCTTATAAAGGACAACTGTGTATTCCAAAAGAAGATTCTCAATATAGAGGTATAACTCTTAAACGGGTAATTTTAATTTTATTTCTTCTTCAACATCCTTAAAATCCATGGAATCAATGATAAAATAATAAATTCAGTATCATAATATTTTTAATTTTAATTATGATATTGTATTATCCATTTTTATATTTGTTACATCAAATGGGAAATGAAAAGTATCACTTGTGCGTTCGTGTGGACTACCGTCACCATGTATCGATATGATTAATTTTCTGTCAATATCACTAAAGTTTTGTTATTATGTTGGATTTAATATTAATATATTATATTTATGACATTATTATTATTATGTAATTTTATGGTATTATCTAGTCTCCTATATTTCTTTCATTTTAATAATGATAATGTCACACATGCATACTTGTGGGATACCACCTCCAGGATGTGATGTGATTCATTGTTTTATTTTCACATTATACGGATGGTAATAAGGATATATTTAAATATTATATATGATATCTATAATAAAATAATAATTATTTAATTTTTAGTTATTATTTAACTTACTTTACATTCAACTATAAAAAAGTAGAAACTTCACTTGTGCGTTTGTACAAACTACCTTCTCCAGGAAGTGATGTAAATCATTTTCTATTACTAGTTTATATGAATAATTATAAAATTGAATTTTATAAATAAATATGATAATTATTTATGGATTAATAATATTTAGTTTGGGAACACATGACTATGATATGTGTATCAGAACCAAGATACCAAAACACACATAGAGAATGAAGTAGTTATCACCAAGAACGATGATTTTAATAAATATTTATAATAAAATGTCAGATAAAATGTTAAAATAAGATAATATTTGGAATGATATGTATGAATATGAGTGTGTAAAAATATTTATAACAAATATATATTTATTATACAAGATATTTTAACACATTCAAATTAGTACTAGAATTGAGGTATGATATTTTTCATCTCACTATTATTCTTGTCAGGCATAATCATTATTCAGTACTTGTTTCATTTGTGTGGTGTATATACCACCCATGAAATTAATTTATGATAATTTTTTTTATTTTTTATGGATTTTAAAATACATATAAAATTAAATCTTTTATGATATTTTGATTCATGTATTACCAAAATGGTAAGGGATTTATGTTTCAATCCAATTTTAATAGGTATTTTTTATGCTTGATCTACCATTGATGAAAATTATATGATCCTTATTTAAAAAATGATTCCATTTTTATTCTATTACAATTTTTTATAACAAAATTCTTTTTTATTCACTTTTACATCCCTTTGGTACTCAAAAATATTTTGAGAATGTTTTTAATAAAATCCAATATTAATTTTACTCTTTAGAACAGAAAACCAATTTCCTTCCATATCTATGTATTCTAAAATTGTTTAAATATTGTTTTTGAAAAATCATCAATGATTGTTAAAATTATTTTTACCCATGCTTTAATTTTTAGAAAAACTATTTAAAAATAATATTCTTTCCATTTTTTGAACAAGGTACTTTTTATCGATGGTTTGAATGAAATATCTATTACAAGGAATATAGAATGAACATAATTTTCAACCATCATGGACACATAATAGTTTTAATCTTCCATTTCATGTTTATAATGATGTTTTAAATTTTAATGTTTCCTTAATATTTTGGAAATTTTTTTATTTTAAATAATTGATAACAAAATCAAAAGGCTGTTTTTCTTAAGAAATATTCTAGTGATCCTTAAAATGAGTTTTTTTATTTATAATAACATCCTTTGATGTTAATTAGGAAATTATGGGGATATGATCTAGTGATACTATTATATTTTATCTATAAGGTTTACTATTATGATTATGAGATATTTATTAAATCCAGATATTTTTCATGGATTATGATATGATAATATAATTAATGAATCATGATTTTATAGAATGAATATGAATGGATTATGATTATAATGTCGGTTGTGTCCATTATATCCCTCTAATTCCATAGGTAAAGAGATATTTATATCTCATGAAAATATGGTGATAAAAAAGGATATGATTGTGAAATTATTTTTTCACATTATGATGAGTTAGTATAATTGATTTCTATCTGTGCTCGCAATATTATTTTTGTAAATGATTTGGAATACATTTTTTCAAAATTTGATGTGTGAATATGATTTCTCTGTAGCTATGAACACAAGAATGTCATAGAACATGATTTTGAATTAATCTATTCACAAGAATATACTTTCTTATGATTATGATGCGACATGACAATGCTATAACTCTTGAATGGTGATTTATTCTTTTACAACCCTTTGACCAAGATTTTAAATTTGAATTTATTATAGTGCTTATGATATAATACTTCATTAGTATATATATTTAATGTTGGAAAATTCACCTGAATATGTTATCATACACTCATTATCATCTTATGATCTTATGATTGATATCACCAATATTTACCCTTACTAACCATCTGAGCTCACCCATTATTATGTTTTTCCTTTACTACGTTTTGATGGAACGTTTTAAGTAAGATTTGTATAGAAGGGTACTATTTTGAATATCATTTTGGGATATTTTAAATATCATTGATGAAATAAAATTTTTATGTATCTAGTATCTGTATACACTAAACCATTACAATCATTAGGTGGTTATTATTGTGAAATGTATTTAATATTTGTCTAAAATGATGTAATATTTATATATGTTATTATTAGGATTTATCAGTTTGTAGAAAAGGAGTGTGTTGGAAGAAAAATCTTATTTGAGGCAAAAAGTGACCCATTTTGGGTAAAATAAGAATGTATCACACACCAAAGAACCATCCTGAGGTTAATAATGTTGGTATGTGCAACTTTATGCTGGTGAATACAAGATATGGAATATGCAAACAAAATCCCTGCATGGAAAATACAACATATGTTTCTGTAAGCACTCCAAATTCCAACATAATTCAATTGGTTAACACATTAAAGAAACCTCTTTAGCATGGAAGAGCTAGGTCTTCATGCAAGACTGTCACACAATAATCATATGTACCAAATATGACATCAAACTGAAGGGTTTCATTTAAGATATCTAGAAAAAGAGGAAGATCCATAGGAAAAACCTCTAAAGTTCCAATAATATTGCATGCCCATTGCAAAATATTTCAACAATAAATATAAGGTCATCCCCCCCCCCACTCCGGGATGCTCTCTAGATGAAGAAGTTTCACTCTGTTTTGAGTAAAACCAATCTTCTGCAATAGCATGAAACATGTATCACCCAAGGTATATAATCTTTCTTCATAGACCTCCTCTATGAAGGTGCCAAGTCGTGATGATTGTATCACTTAGATGATGAGGGGTTGAATCACTGACAATTTTTCTTTTATGTTTCCTTAAAAATAACCTTCTCCTATTATTAAATATTTAATTCCCTGTGGAAAAAACATTAACAACTAATCCAATAGAACTCATGTATTTATAAGGTTCACTATTTAATAAGAATAAATACATCCTTAGTATGGTTTGGAAGTAATCCAACACAAAAAAATCCATTAGAAATCGATCCTTGGATTACAATGAGTAGGATATACCCTTACAATCGTGTTGCACTATCTAAACAATTGCAATAGTGTGTGTAAACCCTATTAGCACAAATAGGGTAGTACAATGATTTTGTAACCTTTCATATTACCTATGATTCTTTTCAATTCCATAATTGTATTAAATTTAGAACACATCATAACTTTTTTACCTAAAATATAGTAAGAACATATTAGACATTTTTATGAAAAGCTCAGTCTGATTTTCACCAATATAATTTTCTCAGTCTGGTTCTTCAGAGTATGATTCTCCCTAACACTATTCTTCTTTGTATGTAACTTCTAGGTAAGATTATCCCCGATATGAAATATATGTATTTGATAGAATATGGTAGAGATTAATTATCACCACTTAAATTATACATCTTCCTTAGTCCAGAAACCCCAGTATAGAAATTCCAATCCAATTAATCTAGCCTGATATGATAATCAACTGAATACAATTGAAAAGATGAATATGATAATTATATGAGTTGGATAAACACTGAGTACAATGATCATATGAATACAATCCTGTGATTTTGCCTCTTCTCGTTCACTTCTATGTCAAAACAGTTTCAAAAAAAAATGGTCCCTTCTATCTCTCACTTCAACTCAGTGCTTCTCTCTCATGAACAAAACATTGGCCATCAGAAAATTACAATGTGATTTTAATCTTTTATAGGTGACCCTAGACAAGCTTTGGTGGGAATCCCAAAAAATTTCCTACTTCATTATATTCATCCTAATATAAATTTCCCATAAATTATCTGGTGAATTTGGAATTCATCGTCCCTTCTCAAAGCTTCTTGATTCTTCTACAAACATCACTCCTTCAGAATTTCATGTAAATCATTAGTCAGATTTCAATTACTCAGTCTAATTCTCTTAGTCTAATTTCTTCAAAACAATGCTCTGTATCAATTGAATATAAATTTTTGAATGAATGGATACCAATTATAAATTCCAAATAAAATAATTATTTATAATGTCGATATCCCCTTCATATTTCAGTTCGCAATATCCTTTTTTAAACTAGTTTTACTTCTTCACTTTTTCTCTTGAACCAGTTAGGAATATAAAACAATTAAACTCTAATCCAACGGCCCTCGAACCAATTAAATTAAACAAAATCTCCTTCATTTACCATTTATCTATATACATTTGAGATAAAAAACTTATTCATCTCATATTATCTAGAACAACATGAAAAATCACATCATTCACATTCATGTCCTTGTATCATGACTTCCTTCATGACTTTAAATTCATTTATGAATATCTTCAAAATTGTTAGACTTCAATTGGATAGTATCGTAACTTTACATCCATTCCAGCTTTGTTATATTATTATCAGCCTGAGTATGACCATTTATTAATATGATCGGCATGTATAAGATCATCCTTGGTACGATCATTCTAGGTTCTATCATTCAAAATATGATTATATTGGGTATGCTATTTTTATTCCTAATCCTGAGTATGATTATCTTTGGTATGAATGCTCTCTTATGTATTGTAACAACCAGATATTTTATGATAAGTATTCCTTTTAATTTATTTGATTTCATGTGTTTTATGCAACAAAAAGATTATCGTGTTCTATACGCAACACTGTATTAGCTTGCAGTAGACACAACACTATTCTTAGATTGTTTTACACACAACTTCAAATTCATTTGATAATAGTCATTCTACGCAACATTGAGTATATATATATATATATATATATTCAATGTATAAATGAAAAATGGTTGGATTTTGTTATAACGAAACAACAAAGGAGTCTTCCACAACACTCAACCCTAAATTGACTTGCAGTACACGTAATCGCGACCCTCCTCAATAGCGTGTGTTGTACGCAATACCGAATTTCACTAAACAATGATATGCTATTAAAATATTATTAAAACTAGCCGTTATGAATAGTGATAACCACTTTTTGAAATTTTTTAAATTTCATCTTTCAAAATGGACTTCATTTTTGGATTCAGAATATCGAATTTAGCCTAGGGTGAAATTTTGGTATTTTTCTCATAACATTCAATTTTTGATGAATAGTGAAAACACTAGGTTACTATTTAAAAATTGACTTTTTATTTTAATAATTATATATTTTATTTAAATTTATTTTAGGTCAAAATTGATACATAATACCTATATAAGTTCAATGTAATTCATTGGAGTCATTTTATAATAATTTAAGATATATACAAATTTTATTGAACTTTTGACAGTCTTTTACCCACCTCCTAGGAGAATTTGTAAATTTACATAAAACATAATTTTACCGCTTTTGTGAATGGAATTTCAAAAATACGAGAGACACGATTGATGTCATTAAGTAAAATGTGGTTCAATGAGATGAAAATAATTTTTGGTGAATAGTAACTTTTTACTTTTTTTACCACTGTTAAAAGTAAATAGGGTAATTAAGGGTAAAAATGATATTATTATTACCCTAACACATGTCATAATTCTATTGAATAAGTGTAATTAGACCATAAGAAACCTTAGGAATAAAATATGACCATTTAGGACAACTTGGATTAGATTAGGACATTTAATATTAATTTATTTAAAGAAGGGATAAAATAGTTAAAATCAAAGTTTAATAAGTAAATCATTTTTAATATAGGGTTATACAAAATATAAATTCTACTATAAATATTCATTAGAAATATAAAAGGATTTCCTACCTAATGGTATTTTATTTGTAATTTTTAGACTTTAAATAATTTAATTTATTTATGACACAATGATGATTGAGTAATTATATTATTAATGAAATATTGACATAATTGATGTTATAAATACCAAAATAAATGTAATTTGAGACTTTTTATGAATTACAATAATTTTATTTGTTAATATGACATGTTATTATTTATTTAATTAACTTTTTTCGATTTAATCTTTCTGTTATGATTTTCACAAAAATCAATTACCAAATAGTGTAAAAATTGACATAAAATAGTTTTTAAAACAAATATTATATTATTAATTGTTATTTTATTCCTAAAAATCTAAGGTTTGACCAAATATTTTTATAAGGTTATATATATTAATAATAAACAACTTGGGGTTTTTTTGGCTTGTTATAGTAAGTTTATTGACCTTATAGTGTAAGAAAACAAGAAGACACGGTAAAAGTAACATTATTTAACTTAAATCTAAATGATAAGGTTAAAATAGATACCTAAACTTGTCTAAATTTTATTGTATGAGAGGATTTCGACCAATCCCCACCTTATATTCGAAATAAATCAATTTTGAGCTATTAAAAACTGAATATGAGTTTATAATAAAATAATATTTTTAGTTTTTCCAAAGATGCCCCTCTCCTCCCTTATAAAAGGGTAGCTCCTCCCTCTCTTCCTCACACCACTTTGAGCCTTCAAGCTTGGCCAAACCCTGAAAAATTCTCTTCTCCACTTACCTAGAAACATCCTAGAGGTCCTGGTATTCTTCAAAGAGCAATTTTAGTGCCCTAAGAGAATGTTTAAAGGGGCACTTCGAGAAAGACATAATACCTTCTACCGTTTTCTTCAAGTTCCATTCTTATTCTACTCCCTCTTATTTAGTTTTTTCATTACGAATTAATAACATCATAATCACTCATATACTGATATGTTATTATAAATATTAAACAACCCTATTTCACCTTCAATCCATCCTAAGGAAAACGAAATCACCGCGCGTGCGTATGTACGGAATACCGTCTCTACTTCGTGGTGTAATCTGTTTTTTCCACCACCACATTACTAGGATGGGTTTAATGGTGTAAATAATAAATACATATTATTATTATAACATCACACTGATTATTATATATTATACCATCCACTCCAATTATATTAAAAAATTATGGGAACGATATCATCGCTCGTGCGTACGTACGGACTACCGTCTCCACGACGCGATGAGATTCATTCTTCATGTTAACCATACATGAATGATCATAAAGTTTGTATAATGAATAATAATGAAATATGTGAAATAATAATTCTATTTGATTTATTTATATATATATATGTATGTCATATACTTAATTCCATTCAATTCAATAAGGAAACGAAAACAACGTTCATGCGTATGTACGACCTACCGTCTCCATGAATGGTGTATTTCTTTCCATTTATAGATCTATTATATATATGTATATTCTGAATATATATTATATATAAATCATGTTTTAAATTCTGGAATTATGTAAGTCAGGATATAAGTGATAATATCAATAACGACAAGTCAAAACACATACGATAAATGAAATGATTTTACCCAAAACGCTGATTTAACATTGATTTTACAAAAGAACGGGTAATATAAAGTCATAAGTGAAACATATATGATATCATAACAATGAATATGATTGTGTAATAAGTCAATGGCATTATTTAAATCATTATACATGAGGTTTGGATCCATACGAAGCATATTGGACCTAAGGTAAGGGATAATTTTTCAAATCTCATTTTTATCTGAGTTTTCTTATAATTAAGTATTTACTGGGGTTATTGTTATCATCCATGTCCATGTTTTATAAAAGTGTTTTTATGTATTCTTAATTTCCGTTTTACCCATTTTTACTTTTATGACATGGTATGTAAGGAATCATTATTTTGTTTACATTACGAGGTACTTTTTGACTTTTCCGACAAAAGTACGAGGGGAATGTTTTTTTAACTTATACGGAATGAAAGGATTTTTACGGTTTTATAAAGACTTATTTTCATGAAGATTCATAGAAAAGATTTCATGACTATTTTCAAAAAAATATATTTCTTTTAAAATTGCAGGATGTTTTGTGAAAAGAAATTGATTTTGAAGAAGAAAGGATATTTTCCTCAAAAATTCATTTCAAGTGTTTTATCAAAACCATTTTCCCATCTAAGATGACATTATTTCATATGTGTATGTTTAAAGTTTAATGTATATATAATTTATATGGTTTAAAGTTTCTTATGATGAAATGTCCATTTGTTTTATATGGATTATGAGATTATGAGACGATGTTTACGAAACCAATTTTATTCGTTGGGTTATGATGAATGTTTTAAGTTTATTTTGTGGCACAAGTAAGAATGATTTCATTATGAGATGTGTGGGACCTATATCTACCACCAATGCATTGTGTAAATATTTATATCTCATGATATAGACATGGATGGAATGGTAAGTTAATCCGGTTCAGTGTTATAGGACTAAAACAAGGAGTGAACTCGATTCAGAAAGGGACTTTGTCCACTAAGATGGTCTTGGAAGCAATGCCTTGGCTACTATAAAATTCATAACATGTGATGAATGGTTTAAAAAATTACATGTTTTATTCCCATTATATTTTATCATGGTTGATGTTCCATTATGATATATGCCTTACGTACTTCCACGATTTATGTCTTTGCTCAAGATTTTGATGTTTAAATTTCATGTTCAAGTTTTTGCTTTCAAATGTTTATGGATTGTTTTATGTTATCTATGCTTACCCTTACTGAGCATTTGAGCTCACCCTTTATATGTTTTCTTTTCCCCAGGATTTAAAGAAAGGTTTTAGGTAAGAAAACAAAAGGGTAAGATCTTTATGGGAGATGTTGAAGATCATTCACCACTATTAGAAGATTATTTTCCGAGTTTCCAAAGACACTAAACTATTATGGTCCTTGTGTGTCTGTTTTCATTATGTATCAAGTATTCCACATAAGTAATGTAATTTCCATGTAGGTCAAGCTTTGGGTCTCTACAGTTGGTATCAGAGGAAAGGTTTAGTCAACCTTTGGAAACTAGGATGCGAAAACATTAGTGAGATCCCTAGAGATATTTCTAAGGTATGTCTAGGGATGTCCCTAAGGATAAGTATACGTATAGGATATAGTACTAGAACTATGGTAACGATATTAGAATTTAACCTAAGATGTTAGATATTGAGGGTACTCCCCCTTTACTATGTTTTTTTCTCTATCATGATTTTTTCCTCTTACAAGGTTCTTTTTGGGTTTTAGAAAATGGCTGGAAACAGGAAGATTTACGATAATGGAGGACATGACGGACAATGGAATGATATTCTTCATGAGCATCCAAATGAAACAGGATATGGAAGTCCAAACATCGTTATTATGCCTAATCATCAATCTCATAATATGATCAATAATCTCAACTTTGGTAAGTTTCCCGACTCAGATAATAAGAGAAAGATGAAGTTTCATGATGATCCCAGAGGAAAGAAAGTTCAATTTCCCTCATGTAAATCATGTGGGAAGAGGCATCATGGAGATTGTTTGAAAGGAACTCGAAGATGCTTTGGGTGTGGAAATGAAAGACACAAAGACAATAAGTGAAAAGGAAAAGGTTCAGTTAACACCATGGACAAGGATAATGGTATTGCGACGACATCAATAATGATTAGATGTTTTAAATGTGTAATGTATGGGCATTATGCAAAACAATGGCCTAAGGGAAAATCTCGTGAAGAGAATCAGCATGGTCATATGAGTAGTATTTTTGCGGATGATGATGATGAGACTACAAATGAAATATGAGATGAACGAAATGATGAAGCTCAGTCAGTGGTTTAATAAGTTAGTGGAATAATTGTATGTTTATAATGAATAATGTATGGTACTATGGAATAAGGAATCATCTAAGGATTGATACACTATTGTTTTTCCTAAACTATTTGAAAGTATATGTTGAATGGTACCAGTAACCATGGAAGGTTATTCAGATATTTTTGGAAAGTAGATGATATGCACATAATGACAGGATAAGAAGATAATGAGATTTTTGATTGTATTCATGAGCTCATGACTGATATAAGGACTAAGTGATATTATGGTTTGATTATATAGAATTTTTGGGATTTTGGTATATGGAAAGAGTTACCTTTTGACAGTATTCATGTTTTCACTAAGGTTTTATGGTAATTTATGTTTCAAGAGAATAAATGACTAAGGTATTCCTGTGTTTGGAAAACAACCAACAAGATATATCTTATGATATATGTGGGATAAATGATTATATGCACATTCTTGGTAGATAACCTTTTTAGTAATTTTTTTATTTACAATATGAGCTTGGACCGAAGTATTTTAGATAAGACTAAATATTGGAATGGATTATGTTGAACATAAGTTATTATTGTTTAAGGATAGAACTTTTTTCGATATTATTGATGGGATATTATAGTAATGTTGTTTTAGAAAAAGGACAACCTGCAGGACGGACGACAACGCATCGCGTCGGACAAGGCTGTGGGAATCAAACCCACAACTGAAGTACGACTGGCCTTTATCACCTACCATTGGCCTAAAAGAAGTCCCTGGTTAGTGGAAACTAGTTTTATTTTATTAAGCGGAATGATATATGAAGTATAAGTTCATTTTTGGAATCGTGTACGATTAACCTCACCATAGATGGACTTATGTATATTTGATAACTTTTGCTAACCTTTTTTTTGAAACAGATGGAATGACCCATAATTCTATCACATGATATGATAACACTTCACGAATGAAAAATTCAATTTCATTTCTTTAAGAAATGAAGTGGAAATTGTCCAAGGAACGACCAACGACGAGACTATACCAAAATCAAGAAAATATTTCTTCTATTTCCAATTGCTTCATCTTTAGGGAAATCAACTTGAAAACCAAAAAATGTTCTCCTAGTGCCCTTATATCCAATGAATCAGATGTTACCTTAAATCATCACAAATTTATGGCTTTGGGATTAATGGCTTTTTCATAGCCATGTTTTCTACCACTCTCCATCAGAACATGATGGTTATATTTCTCTTCTATATCCATATTTTCACCTATATTCTCCTATGTGGAAACCCAGTGATTAGTTAATTTGGGTAACCGTTATGTTTCATACATTAGTTTTTAAAGTTATGTTTCGGTGTTTCATTTTACGATTTGGGTTTCAATTAAATAAACTTTCAAGTAGAAAACCCTGTATAACCCCGACGAATTTTGATGGCGAAATTCATTTTAAGGGGGGTAGAATGTAACAACCCGATATTTTATGATAAGTATTATTTTTAATTTATTTGATGTCATGTGTTTTATGCTACAACAAGATTATCGTGTGCTATACGCAACACTGTATTAGCTTGCAGTATATGAAACACTATTCTTAGATTGTGTTACACACAATTTCAAGTTCGTTTGATAATAGTCATTCTACGCAACATTGAGTATATATATATATATATATATATTCAATGTATAAATTAAAAATGGTTGGATTCTATTATAATGAAAAACAAAGAAGTCTTGCACAATACTCAACCCTAACTTGGCTTTCATTACACGCAATCGTGACCTTCCTCGATAGTGTGTGTTGTACGCAATTCCGAGTTTCACTAAACAACGGTATGCTATTAAAATATTATTAAAACTAGCCGTTATGAATATTCATAACCAATTTTTGAATTTTTTTAAATTTCATCTTTAAAAATGGACTTCATTTTTGGATTCGGATTATCGAAATTAGCATAGGGTGAAATTTTGGTATTTTTCTGAAAACTTTCAATTTTTGATGAATAGTGAAAACACTGGGTTTCTATTTAAAACCCAACTTTGTATATAAATATTTATTTATTTTAATTTAATTTATTTTAGGTCAAAATTGACACATAATACCCATATAAGTTCAATGTAATTCATTAGAGGCATTTTATAATAATTTTAGATATATAAAAATTTTATTGAACTTTTGACCCACTTTTACCCACCTCCTAGGAGAATTTGTAAATTTTTACATAAAACTTAATTTTACCGCTTTTGTGAATGGAATTTCAAGAATCCAAGAGACACAGTTGATGTCAGTAAGTAAAATGCGGTTCAATGAGATGAAAATAATTTTTGGTGTATAGTAACTTTTTACTTTTTTTACCACGGTTAAAAGTAAATAGGGTAATTAAGGGTAAAAATGATATTATTATTACCCTAACACGTGTCTTAATTCTATTGGATAAGTGTAATTCGACCAAAAACATCCTTACGAATAAAGTATGACCATTTAGGCCCACTTGGATTAGATTAGGACATTTAATATTAATTTATTTAAAGAAGGGTTAAAATAGTTAAAATCAAAGTTTAATAAGTAAATAATTTTTAATATAGGGTTATACATAAGATAATTTAGACTATAAATATTCATTAGAAATATAAAAGGATTTCCTAATAAATGGTATTTTATTTTTAATTTTAGACTTTAAATAATTTAATTTATTTATGACATAATGATGATGGAGTAATTATATTATTAATGAAATTTTGACATAATTGATGTTATAAATACCCAAATAAATGTAATTTGAGACTTTTTATGAATTAAAATAATTTATTATGTTAATATGACATGTTATTATTTATTTAATTAACTTTTTTTGAACTAAACTTTCTGTTATGAGTTTCACAAAAATCAATTACCAAATAGTGTCAAAATTGACATAAAATAGTTTTTAGAACAAATATTATATTATTAATTTTTATTTTATTTCTAAAAATATAAGGTTAGGCCAAATGACTTAGATAAGGTTATATATATTAATAATAAACAACTTGGGGTTCTTTTGGCTTGTTATAGTATGTTTATTAACCTTATAGTGTAAGAAAACAAGAAGACACGGTAAAAGTAAAATTATTTAACTTAAATCTAAATTATAAGGTTAAAATAGATACCTAAACTTTTCTAAATTCTATTGTATGAAAGCATTTAGACACATCCCCACCTTAGATTCTAAATAAATCAATTTTGAGCTATTAAAAACCGAATATGACTTTATAGTAAAATAATATTTTTTGTTTTTCCAAAGGTGCCCCTCTCCTCCCTTATAAAAGGGAACCTCCTCCCTCTCTTCCTCACACCACTTTGAGCCTTCAAGCTCAGACAAACCATACCAAATTATCTTGTCCACTTCCTTAGAAACATCCTAGAGGTCTTGTTCTTCTTCAAAGACGAATTTTAGTGCCCTAAGAGAAAGTTTAAAGGAGGCACTTCGAGAAAGAGGTAATACCTTCTACCGTTTTCTTCAAGTTCCATTCTTCTTCTACTCCCTCTGCATTAGTTGTTTCATTATGAAGTAATAACATCAGTATACCTCATATACTGATATGTTATTATAAATATGAAACAACCCTATTTCACCTTCTATCCATCCTAAGGAAAACTAAATCACTACGCGTGCGTACATACGGAATACCGTCTCCATGCTGTGGTGTAATCTGTTTTTTCCACCACCACCTTACTTGGATGGGAATAATGGTGTAAATAATGAATACATATGATTATTAAAACATCATACTGATTATGATATATTACACCATCCACTCCAATTCTAATCAATAATTATGGGAACGATATCATCGCTCGTGCGTACGTACGGACTACCGTCTCCACGACGCGATGAGATTCATTTTCCATGTTAACCATACATGAATGATCATAAAGTTTACATAATGAATAATAATTAAATATATTAAATAATAATGCTACTGGATTTATGTATATATATATGTATGTCATATACTTAATTCCATTCAATTCAATTAGGAAACGAAAACAGCGTTCATGCGTACGTACGACCTACCGTCTCCATTAATGGTGTATTTATTTCCATTTATCGATATATTATATATATGTATATTCTGAATATATATTATATATAAATCATGTTTTACATTTTGGAATTATGTAAATCATGATATAAGTAATAATATCTAGAATGACAAGTTGAAACACATACGATAACTGAAATGATTTTACCCAAAACGCTGCTTTAACATGGAATTTAGAAAAGAACGGGTAATATAAAGTCATAAGTGAAACATATATGATATCATAACAATGAATATTATTATGTAATAAGTCAATGACATTATTTAAATCATTATACAGGAGGTTCGGATCCATACGAAGCATATCGGACCTAAGGTAAGAGATAATTATGCAAATCTCATTTTTATCCGAGATTGCTTATACGTAAGTATTTACTGGTGTTATTGTTATCATCCATGTCCATGTATTCTAAAAGTGTTTTTATGTATGTTTAATTTACTTTTTACCCATTTTTACTTTTACAACATGGTATGTAAGGAATCTTTCTTTTATTTACGTTATGAGGTACTTTTTGACTTTTACGATAAAAGTACGAGGGGAATGTATTTTTAACTTATTCGGCATGAAAGGATTTTTACGGTTTTATAAAGCCTTATTTTCAGGAAGAATCCTCGACAATATTTCATGACTATTTTCAACAAAATCTCTTTCTTTTAAAATTGCATGACGTTTTGTGAAAAGAAATTGATTTTGTAGAAGAAAGGATATTTTCCTCAAGAATTCATTTCAAGTGTTTTATCAAAACCATTTTTCCATCTAAGATGACATTATTTCATATGTGTATGCTTCAAGTTTAATGTATCTATGATTTATATGGTTTCAATTTTCTTATGATGAAATTTCCATTTGTTTTATATGATTTATGACATGATGGGATGATGTTTATGAAACCCATTTTATTCTTTGGGTTATACTGAATGTTTTAAGTTTATTTTGTGGCACAAGTAAGAATGATTTCATTATGAGATGGGTCGGACCTATATATCCCTCCAATGCATTGGGTAAAGATTTATATATCATGAGATAGACATGGCTAGAATGGTAAGTTAATACAGTTCAGGGTAACATGACTGAAATGAGGAGTGAACTCGATTCAGAAAGGGAATTTGTCCACTAAGATGGTCTTGGCAGTAATGACTTGGATACTCTGGAAATCATAACATGTGCTGAATGGTTTCCACAATTACATGTTTTATTCCCATTATATTTTATCATGGTTGATGTTCCATTATGATATATACCTTATGTACTTCCACAATTTATGTCTTTTCTCAAGAATTTGATGTTTAAATTTCATGTTCACGTTTTTTCTTTCAAATGTTTATGGATTGTTTTATGTTCTCGATGCTTACCCTTACTGAGAATTTGTGCTCACCGTTTATATGTTTTCTTTCCCATAGGATTTAAAGAAAGCTTTAGGTAAGAAAAAAAAGGGGAAGATCATTATGGGAGATGTTGAAGATCTTTCACCACGATTAGAAGATTATTTTCCGAGTTTCCAAATACACTAAACTATTACGGTCCTTGTGTGCCTGTTTTCGTTATGTATCAAGTATTCCGTAAAAGTAATGTAATTTCCATGTACGTCAAGCTTCAGGTCTCTACATTTGGTATCAGAGGAAAGGTTTAGTCAACCTTTGGAAACTAGGATGCAAAAACGTTAGTGAGATCCCTAGAGATATTTCTAAGGTATGTCTAGGGATGTCCCTAAGGATAAGTATACGTATAGGATATAGTCCTAGAACTACGGTAACGATATCAGAATTTAACCTAAGATGTTAGATATTGAGGGTACTCCCCCTTTACCATGTTGTTTTCCCTAGCATGATTTTTTCCTCTCACACTATTCTTTTTGGGTTTTAGAAAATGGCTGGAAATAGGAAGATTCACGATAATGGAGGATATGACGGACAATGGAATGATATTCTTCATGAGAATCCAAATAAAACGGGATTTGGAAGTCTAAACATCGTTATTATGCCTAATCATAAATCTCATAATATGATCAATAATCTCAAATTTGGTATGTTTCCCAGCTCAGATAATAAGAGAAAGATGGAGTTTCATGATGATCATAGAGGAAAGAAAGTTCAATTTTCCTCATGTAAATCATGTGGGAAGAGGCATCAGGGAGATTTTTTCAAAGGAACTCAAATATGCTTTAGGTGTGGAAAAGAATGACACAAAGCTAGTAAGTGCAAAGGAAATGGTTTAGTTAACACAATGGACAAGGATAATGGTATTGCTATGACATCTATAATTATTAGATGTTTTAAATGTGGAATGTATGGGCATTATGCAAACCAATGGCCTAAGGGAAAATCTCATAAAGAGAATCAACATGGTCATATGAGTAGTATTTATGTGGATGATGATGATGAGACAACAAATGAAATATGAGATAAACGAAATGATGAAGCTTAGTCAGTGGTTTTAGAAGTTAGTGGAATGATTATATGTTTATAAAGAATAACGTATGGTACTATGGAATAAAGAATCATCTAAGGATTGATACACTATTGTTTTTCCTGAAGTATTTGAAAGTATATGTTGAATGGTACCGGTAACCATGGAAGGTTATTCAGATATTTTTGGAAAGTAGATGATATGCGCATAATGAATGGATAAGAAGATAATGAGATGTTTGATTGTATTCATGATCTCATGACTGATATAAGGACTAAGTGATATTATGGTTTGATTATACAGAATTTTTGGGATTTTGGTATGTGGAAAGAGTTAGCTTTTGACAGTATTCATGTTTTCACTAAGGTTCTATGGTAATTTATGTTTCAATAGAATATATGACTAAGGTATTCACGTGTTTGTAATACAACCAAAATGATATATCTTATGATATATGTGGGATAAATGGTTGTATTCACATTCTTGGTAGATATCCTTTCTAGTAAATTTTTTCTTTATAATATGAGCTTGGACCGAAGTATTTTAGATAAGCCTAAATATTGGAATGGATTATGTTGGACATAAGTTATTATTGTTTAAGGATATAACTTTTTTCGATATTATTGATGGGATGTTATAGTAATGTAGTTTTAGAAAAAGGACAACCTGCAGGACGGGCGATTGCCCATCGCGTCAGACAAGGCTGTGGGAATAGAACCCACAACTAAAGTATAATTGGCCTTTATCGCCTTCCACTGGCCTACAAGAAGTCCCTGGTTAGTGGAAACTAGTTTTATTTTATTAAGTGGTATGATATATGAAGTATAAGTTCATTTTTGGAATCGTGTACGATTAACCTCACCATAGATGGACTTATGTATATTTGATAACCTTTGCTATCCTTTTGTTTGAAACAGATGGAAGGACCCATCATTCTATCACATGATATGCTAACACTTCACGAATGACAAAATAAACTTCATTTCTTTAATAAATGAAGTGGAAATTGACCAAGGAACGACCAACGGTGAGACTATACCAAAATCAAGAAAGTATTTCTTCTAATTCCAATTTCTTCAACTTTAAGGAAATCAACTTGAAAACCAAAAAATGTTGTCCTAGTGCCCTTATATCTGATGAATCAGATGGTACCTTAAATCATCCCAAAATCATGGCTTTGTGATTAATGGATTTTTCATAGCCATGTTCTCTACCACTCTCCATCAGAACATGATGGTTAGATTTATCTTCTATATCCATATTTTCACCTATGTTCTCCTATGTGTAAACCTAGTGATTAGTTAATTTGGGTAACCGTTACGTTTCATACTTTAGTTTTTAAATTTAAGTTTTGGTATTTCATTTTACGATGTGGGTTTCAATTAAAGAAACTTTCAAGTAGAAAACCATGTATAACCCCGACGAATTTCGAGGGAGAAATTCATTTAAAGGGGGGTAGAATGTAACAACCCGATATTTTATGATAAGAATTCTTTTTAATTTATTTGATTTCATGTGTTTTATGCTACAACAGGATTATCGTGTGCTATACACAACACCGTATTATCTTGCAGTATACGCAATACTATTCTTAGATTGTGTTACACACAATTTCAAGTTCGTTTGATAATATTCATTCTACGCAACATTGAGTATATATATATATATATATTCAATTTATAAATGGAAAATGGTTGGATTCTGTTATAAAGAAACAACAAAGGAGTCTTGCACAACACACAACCCTAACTTGTCTTGCATTACACTCAATCGTGACCTTCCTCGATAGCGTGTGTTGTACGCAATACCGAGTTTCACTAAACAACGATATGCTATTAAAATATTATTAAAACTAGCTGTTATGAATAGTAATAACCACTTTTTGAATTTTTTAAATTTCATCTTTCAAAATGGACTTCATTTTTGGATTTGGAATATCGAAAATAGCCTAGGGTGAAATTTTGGTATTTTTCTGAAAACTTTCAATTTTTGATGAATAGTGAAAACATTGGGTTACTATTCAAAAACCAACTTTTTATTTAAATAATTATTTATTTTATTTAAATTTATTTTAGGTAAAAATTGATACAAAATACCTATATAAGTTCAATGTAATTCATTGGAGTCATTTTATAATAATTTTAGATATATAAAAATTTTATTGAACTTTTCACCCTCTTTTACCCACCTCCTAGGAGAATTTGTAAATTTTTACATAAAACATAATTTTACCGCTTTTGTGAATGGAATTTCAAAAATCCGAGAGACACGCTTGATGTCAGTAAGTAAAATGTGGTTCAAAGAGATGAAAATATTTTTTTGGTGAATAGTAACTTTTTACTTTTTTTTACCAAGGCTAAAAGTAAATAGGGTAATTAAGGGTAACAATGATATTATTATTACCCTAAAACATGTCCTAATTCTATTGGATATGTGTAATTCGACCCAAAACAACCTTAGGAATGAAATATGACCATTTTGGCCCACTTCGATTAGATTAGGACATTTAATATTAATTTATTTAAAGAAGGGTTAAAATAGTTAAAATCAAAGTTTAATAAGTAAATCATTTTTAATATAGGGTTATACATAAGATAAATTCGACTATAAATATTCATTAGAAATATAAAAAGATTTCCTACAAAATGGAATTTTATTTGTAATTTTTAGACTTTAAATAATTTAATTTATTTATGACACAATGATGATGGAGTAATTATATTATTAATGAAATATTGACATAATTGAGGTTATAAATACCAAAATAAAGGTAATTTGAGACTTTTTATGAATTCAAATAATTTTCTATGTTAATATGACATGTTAGTATTGATTTAATTAAGTTTTTTCGAACTAATAGTTCTGTTATGATTTTCACAAAAATCAATTACCAAATTGTGTCAAAATTGACATAAAATAGTTTTTAAAACAAATATTACATTATTAATTTTTATTTTATTCCTAAAAATCTAAGGTTCGGCCAAATGACTTATATAAGGTTATATATATTAATAATAAACAACTTGGGGTTCGTTTGGCTTGTTATAGTATGTTTATTAACCTTATAGTGTAAGAAAACAAGAAGACACGGTAAAAGTAAAATTATTTAACTTAAATCTAAATGATAAGGTTAAAATAGATACCTAAACTTGTCTAAATTCTATTGGATGAGAGTATTTCGAACCATCCCCACCTTATCTTATAAATAAAACAATTTTTAGCTATTAAAAATCAAGAATGACTTTATAATAAAATAATATTTTTAGTTTTTCCAAAGGTGCCCCTCTCCTCCCTTATAAAAGGGCACCTCCTCCCTCTCTTCCTCACACCACTTTGAGCCTTCAAGATCGGCCAAACCCTGCCAAATTACCTTCTCCACTTCAATAGAAACATCCTAGAGGTCCTGGTCTTCTTCAAAGACCAATTTTAGTGCCCTAGGAGAAAGTTTAAAGGAGGCACTTCGAGAAAGTGGTAATACCTTCTACCGTTTTCTTCAAGTTCCATTCTTCTTCTACTCCCTCTTCTTTAGTTTTTTCATTATGAAGTAATAACATCAGTATACCTAATATACTTATATGTTATTATAAATTTTAAACAACCCTATTTCACCTTCTATCCATCCTAAGGAAAACGAAATCACCGCGCGTGCGTACATACGGAATACCGTCTCCACGCCGTGGTGAAATCTGTTTTTTCCAATACCACCTTACTTGGATGGGTATAATATTGTAACAAATGAATACATATGATTATTATAACATCATACTGATTCTGATATATTATACCATCCACTCCAATTCTATTCAATAATTATGGGAACGATATCATCGCTCGTGCGTACGTACGGACTACCATCTCCACGACGTGATGAGATTCATTTTCCATGTTAACCATACATGAATGATAATAAAGTTTATATAATGAATAATAATGTAAAATATGAAATAATAATGCTACTGGATTTATGTATATATATATGTATGTCATATACTTAATTCCATTCAATTCAATAAGGAAACGAAAACATCGTTCATGCATACGTACGACCTACCGTCTCCATGAATGGTGTATTTATTTCCATTTATCGATCTGTTATATATATGTATATTCTGAATATATATTACATATAAATCTTGTTTTAAATGCTGGAATTATTTAAATAAGGATATAAGTAATAATATCATGAACGAAAAGTCGAAACACATACGATAAATGAAATGATTTTACCCAAAACGCTGCTTTAACATGGAATTTACAAAATAATGGGTAATATAAAGTCATAACTGAAACATATATGATATCATAACAATTAATATTATTATTTAATAAGTCAATGACATTATTTAAATCATTATACAGGAGGTTCAGATCCATATCAATCATATCAGACCTAAGGTAAGGGATAATTTTGCAAATCTCATTTTTATCCGAGATAGCTTATACGTAAGTATTTACTGGGGTTATTGATATCATCCATGTCCATGTTTTCTAAAAGTGTTTTTATGTATGTTTAATTTCCTTTTTACCCATTTTGACTTTTACTACATGGTATGTAAGGAATATTTCTTTTTTTTTACGTTACGAGGTACTTTTTGACTTTTCCGAAAAAAGTACGAGGGGAATGTTTTTTCAACTTATACGGCATGAAAGGATTTTTACAGTTTTATAAATCCTTATTTTCATGAAGCTTCCTCGACAAGATTTCACGATTATTTTCAACAAAATATCTTTCTTTTAAAATAGCATGACGTTTTGTGAAAAGAAATTGATTTTGAAGAAGAAATGATATTTTCCTCAAGAATTCATTTCAAGTGTTTTATCAAAACCATTTTTCCATCTAAGATGACATTATTTCATATGTGTATGTTTCAAGTTTAATGACTCTATGATTTATATGGTTTCACTTTTCTTATGATGAAATTTCCATTTGTTTTATATGGATTATGAGATGATGGGATGATATTTACGAAACCCATTTTATTCTTTGGGTTATGATTAATGTTTTAAGTTTATTTTGTGGCACAAGTAAGAATGATTTCATTATGAGATGGTGAGACCTATATCTCCCTCCAATGAATTGGGTAAAGATTTATATCTCATGAGATAGACATGGCTGGAATGGTATGTTAATCTGGTTCAGTGTTACAGGACTGAAACGAAAAGTGAACTCGATTCAGAAAGGGACTTTGTCCACTAAGATGGTCTTGGCAGCAGTGCCTTGGCTACTATGGAAATCATAACATGTGATGAATGGTTTCCAAAATTACATGTTTTATTACCATTATATTTTAACATGGTTGATGTTCCATTAAGATATATTCCTTAGGTACTTCCATGATTTATGTCTTTGCTCAAGATTTTGATGTTTAAATTTCATGTTCAAGTTTTTGCTTTCAAATGTTTATGGATTGTTTTATGTTCTCTATGCTTACCCTTACTAAACATTTGAGCCCACCCTTTATATGTTTTCTTTTCCCTAGGATTTAAATAAAGGTTTTTGGTAAGAAAACAAAAGGGGAAGATATTTATGGGAGATGTTGAAGATCAATCACCATGATTAGAAGATTATTTTCCGAGGGTCCAAAGACACTAAACTATTACAGTCCTTGTGTGTCTGTTTTCGTTATGTATCAAGTATTATGCAAAAGTAATGTAATTTCCATGTACGTCAAGCTTCGGGTCTCTACATGTATACTATGGTTAAAAAAATTTCTACAGTTCCTAAGATGAAATTAAAAGTATTGAATCATTCCAATCCTCCTATAACCTATTTATTTCATTCTCATCCTAAATTTGATTATCATGAGTATTATTCTTTTTCAATCAGAATGAACTCATCCTTCTCTTCCACCAGGATACAATAAATCTGGGTACAATTACTTTTCAATTAGAAGCATCTCTTTTACTCTCCCTTTATTTCTTCAAGATTACATCATAAGTTTCACAAATTACTTATGATTTATGAGAAATAAATATTAATAAATCATCATCACATTTAATTTTATGATAGTTATGCAGACTCTGATACTTCATCAAACCAATCTATTATTTCATATCAAATATAGAGAGAATCCTATAACAAAAAATTACTCATTATGATCTTCTCCCATACAGGACGTAGGGTGAGTTTGATAAAAACTATTTAATATTCTCTTTATGATCGAAAAATTGAGTCCCATTTTTCAAAAAACACTGACCCAGTTCTTTTGAAAATAATCAACAAATAAAATGTGAGGTGTTTTTTCTTTATAAAAAACATTCCTTGAAAAAAAAAGAATATATTTGAAAATAGACACCTTCATCTTCAGCTTGGTCCAATCACTATGGGCCCAAATTTGACTTGGCCCAAAGTTGAGTAATCCTCTCCCAACTCCTCTTAATGATGGTAAGGTTTGCACAAAGGTACTACTTGAATGTAACCCTAACCTTGTACACAACTCCTGACATTTCACGCACTTATGACCATTAAAATTATGTACTTACCTTTTTCTAGAACACCTAGCTCATGAAAATTGTGTGTGTAACCCTAAAAACATATGCAAAATGTGTTCTAAGTTTCATATATGGTTTTCCATATTCCTTTACAAAACCTACCTCTAAGCATGGGAACTCTAACTCCAATTTATTATTGGAATGGTGACAATAATGTGGATGTTTTCATTAAAAAATGACCCCATAATTATACCCTTGAAGTCCAAATATGTTGCCTAAAATAGAGCATGAGTGACGGTCATATAATACCTGGGGGTAAGGTGGGATACTAACTATGTCTTGGTTGCATGACATAAAACTTCCTAGATCCATGTCCTAGTCATATGATGCTAAACCTCACAAAAACATCATCAACACATGATTTAAAATTTTATCCTTACCGTACACATCACACATAGGATTCACCTTGTATTATTCAAATGTGATGACCCCACCTTCTACCTCAGGAAAAAAAACACTATATTCTATTGGTACTATCATCATGGGATTCCACCCTCTCTCCCAATGTGGTACACAAAACTTCCATACTAGGAAACTCACATGAATAAGCCCAATATCCTTCCCTAAAGAGTAATCCTCTTACCAATGGAATCTCCAACATGTAAGCCCCATCCAAATCATCACTAGTCCTAGAATCACCCATATATCTAACAAATGTAAACCCCACACTATACCAACCAAGAAAAATCCTCTTCTGAAGGGAATATTCAATGCGTGAGACCCATACCATCCCTTGTTGATACCCCTTTCATGACACTATAATCCTTAATACATGAAGTTAAACTACATGGATCACTCCTATAACATGAACTTAAACTACAATATTAAACTATGTCGGTTTTGATACTTTTCCTCCAAGAAGTCTATATAGGAATCCTCCTTGAGGTTCCATCTCAACCATAGTAAAATCATGGCACATCCTCCTAGGGATGAACCTCTCAGATGAACCTCCATGGGGCATTATGATACATTATAAAACTAACTAGGTCCTCCATCCTTGGGAAATACCTCATGAATATGCTTCTGTAGGGAATCTTGAACAACCATACTAGATTTGTCTCAAAGGACTTCCTGATTCATACATATTGGGTCCACATCTATGTGGTTTTCCCAAAAGTTAGTAAACCTATCTAGTGTAACATCAACCCTCATAGGGAAACACATACCTAAATATTCTACATGAGTAATCTAAAACAACAATCTTGGATCCATCTGAAGGGATGTTTGAATTAACCCATACTGGGTTTTCCTCCACAAGACATTCCCAACTATCAGTAAACCATTCAGGTGTAAATTCTTCCCTCCAATAGACACTCCTCAAAGATATTCCACCATGGGCTATCATGATCAAACATATTTGATCCACATAAAGGGATGTTATGATTCATCCATCCTGGTTCCTTCTCCATAGGGTACTCCCATCAATCACTAATCTATTCTGGTTTGACATCATCCTTTATAGGGACACAGCTCCCTGATCCGCCTAATGGGATGTTCTGATCAACCATCTTAGGCCTTTCTCATTAGACATTCAAATACCCACCATATCATTGAAAGATGTTAAACCTATGATAATTATTTCCCCGCAAGACATTAATCTGACACTCATCATGACCAAAACATACAATAACCCTATTCCCCTCTCCACAAGATGTTATATTTTTTCCCAGATCCATCCTAAGGGGTGTTCTAATCAGGGTGTGGAATATTCCCTCCTAGGCATATACCTTCTCAATTTTCCTCCATGGGGATTTCTGATCAAACTCTATTCTTGTGTTAACAATATGTTAAACTCGGGTGCTTGATCTGATCTATATTCCTCACACAATTCATGGGATTCTCTAGGTGAAATCCTCAAGAAGATATATGCTCACAACATCATCTACCTTATGAAAAACATGAGATGCATGAGGTGAAATCCATAAAATACATACACCCCTGTATTCATAACCTCATGATCAAAATGGGATTCTTGGGGTTCAATACATAAGATGTCTCAATGAGATTACCTCTTAGGAGTACTATTCATAGGTAACAAATGATCCTAGAATCTAGACATTCACATCAATTCAAAACATGAATTCCCTCCTAACTAAAGATTGCTTCCCTTCCATGAAAGAATCACAATTCTCAGATAGATGAAACATTATTATCTAGTGTACAAAAAAGGATGGAATTATGAATGAGTTCGACAAAAACGAATTAACTATATGGGGGATACATAGACTAGGTAACTAGTTCCAAGGAGGAATCCACAGATGGAGGAACTAATATCCCATCATCCTATTTTGATCTTGTATCATACATCACCATTAAGACTGGAGAAATATTCTCACCTTTGGAAATTGGGAATCTGGGTAAACAAAGAATCCAACAAGTCAAACCATTTGAGGATTCATATGCTCACCCTGAAAAAAGAGTCAGACACAGAAATATTGAACTCGACCTGAAATATTCTTCCAAAATTGAGGAGTATTAGTGTTCAAGACATCAGAAAATTTTCATTTCACCAGATCTAAATATCTAGTTCTAGGTACCTCCAAGAAAATGGTGGGACCATCATGGAACATACTATAAATTGGGGTAGTTATCATTTGTGTGTCCTTGGTCTGTGATAGTGTCATCATGGTTATATAACATTATTAAGAATATTGGGAAATATTGGGGTATTGGACATCAATTTTCTCACAAATGTACTAACAGATGGATCTAACTACCATTCAAGAACCCAACTATAAGAAATAATCCATCCAATTCCCACAATCACATGAGCATGAGAAACATTAATGTATCAATATTTAGTAACTCAAAACCCACTAGGAATTTTTCTGAAACACCTACTACGAGTCTCCACACCCAAAATCACCCATACAAAGCTTCTTGAGTAGGGTGATCAACACCCAATAAAGTAATTATTTTCAAGAGAGTTTTATTCCCACTTGGTAAATGAACCACTAAGACCTAGATGTATTCACGCCTCACTGACAACGCTACCCTAAAGCACCACTCCATGGAATACCACCCCATTACGACATCCAATCATTTGAGGAGTCACTCCCCAGATTGACCCAATGAATTTCCCCCCTATGACGTGAAGGCTGGGGAGGCTTGAGTCACTATAGATATGACTAATGCATGAAATTAGCCAAGGGGGACTTTCATCAGGCATCATTAGTGCCAGAATTGACCAGTTCTTCAGGTAGAAGAACAAGATGCATTTTCCCATGCTCCACCAACCATGTCCAAACCAACCAACATAAACCTTGGGTGTGGACCAAGAGAATATCCAAAAGGGGTATCATATTCTACATCTCTAATGACACATACATCCACCAATACATTCTTCCAAATCCTTTCCAGTAATGAATAGTGATCTATAATTTCCCAATTTGGATCAAGACCCCCTCCACCTTATAGATAGTCTGATATGTCCCTATCAATCACTGACACCATCGACTGCCATTATGATCTAAACCATGATGATTTTATGAGTTATGGGGGTCTAACACACAACATTTCCATACTATGTGTAGTTCATAACCATTATTCCAACAATCGGTGTATAATACTCCTCCATAATCCCAATTATGAACATAGAGTACCCCTCATTCACATATGATCCAGTATGTGGATATCCCTCATGATCCAAGACATAATTATAGAGTTTCTACCCCTATTCAAGATGTACCCAACCTCAAAAAACTATCCTAGGGTAGAAGGGTCAACAATCACCACTGATGGAGAAATCATAGGAAATGCCATGTCATCTTTGACCTCATCACACTTTCTGATTCTAAGGTTGTAGATGACTCAATAATTGAGACTAAACCCTAAATGTTAGAGTTTGGGGAAGGATCTTGTCATGTGAGATTCTCTATCCTATAAGGTGAAAACTATAGGTTCCCCGGATCCATTTGTAGGTTCATATAGGTGGAAGAAGTTCTAACCCCCTTCCAGGAGCTCAATGTGCAACCATCCCTATTTCCACCAGTCTCCCATATCTAAATCAATACATTAGATGTAGGAGAGATGATATCGATTGTAATGACTCCACCAGATAGAGTGAACCTATATAATACAATCCTGTGTTTCACAACCCTTGCACATGATTTAGTGGTGAACACACCATCCCATTGGGATGTAATGATGCAGTTGTACCACTTCCAAGAGATGATCCAATGAGAAGTGAGTAGATGACTCATGTAGTGGCTCTTTTAACATCCAACCAGCCACTGAACCGAACCACATCAGTTCTGACACCCATATCTTGGACATCACTAATTGGAGGTTATTATGATCCATAGTAGGGCCCTGATTTTAGGAAATAAATCCATTGGGATACTCTAGGTGATGATCAGCTGTCAGTAGTGTCTTGGTTAATTGATATTTACAAATTGAATATTTTAGAGGCCCTAATAGAGTACTAAGAAACTTGTATCTTATATACAATATAGGCAATTCTTAACCACCTTTATGATCATCAGTTGGCTTATCCAGGATGCTAGGGGAACCTCAAAGACATCGACCAGGAGTGCAGAATGGTTGAGAAAGAAAACAATCCCAATGGTTCAGAACCCTCCAAAACCTGGCTACCACCGAACCTCCAATGAAGGTGCGTCAAGATACTCACTATGCACCATATAATCTTGGAAGAGGAATCTATTCATGTTCACAAAATGGAATGGGGATTGTAATATGTGATCCATTTTAGCCATATCCTATACCAGCCAAAATTATACACCAATGATGACAATTGTACTTTGGTTATAGTGAAAATAAACATGGGTTTTCCCAATCTATGAAAATAAAGGGACTCTGATGTAGGTTTTATAGAAAAATCCCAATCTCAATGGTAGAAAATTATCAGGTAGGCCCTTATATGGGTAAAATCAGCTACCAGAAAAGATAGGTACTTGAATTTGGGATACATATGAGACATTTCCTACCCACTAGATTGTGGAAAATGGTAAGTGTCATGTCAGTCCCTTAGATCCCCCAAATTTTGTAAAAAATATAGGTAGATCCCATTATATCTTTTATACAAAGATCCTATAGACTAGATGTGTTTCCTTGATAATTTCTTGTATGTTCAATGATGGATTTTTGCTGTAGCCTGATGGGATACCATTTCCACTCAAGTTGGGAAGTATCCCATTCTCATTGTCTAGCTACCAATAGATGAGAATGGTAAAATATAACATTCAAGCAGGGAAGAGGCATGAGTGTGAAAAGTGAAACCAATGATTGAGTCACCAAACCCTGTCGAGAATCATGATCACTTTCGTCGGGATCAAGAGAAATCCACAACATGAGCTGTTGAGCCTGATTAATTAGTGGAGGAGCGTGTCAATGAATTTGGGATCATGAATCATTATCAAGATAGGGACCCCCACCAAGATGACTTGATATCCTCTCTTAATACTCTACTTGAGTCCCTAGAGATGTGACATGTGTATATCCCACTTGATGGAATGTTTCATCCTACATGGGTGGATTCCATTCAAGCACCCCTAGATTTTGGGATCCCAAGATTTTCAACATTCAATGAGAAGGGAGACCTGATCTAGCCTTTGTCCCACTTCATCTCAAGGCATGGGCCCATGTTGGAACTCCATAGTAGTAAGAGGTCACTATACACCAAAATTTATTCTAATCATTAGAGGTATCATTGTTTTTTTGGTACAACCAGCTACCCATATGGTCAATTACTAAATAGAGAGACCTTCATATATAGTTCCTCTATTATCTCCTTCACATGTTTGATAATTATTTTTGAACTCTTCATGTTCAAGAAAAGACCTGATGAGAGAGAAATAGATTTTTTCAACTTATGTAAAGGCCTTGGGTACTCACTCGACATGCCGATAACTTGAGAGAAGCTGCTAATGATGTGCATGGGGAATGATAAGACTATTTTTCTCCCCACCATCATCACATAGCAGATCCTAGGAAGGTTGTATGATTTCTATAACAAGGACCAGAATATAGAAGAAGAATTGTTTTAGGGTAAATGGGTACATTCATTAACTCATCCAACTTCTGAGAGAAGATATTCCACTAAAGAAATTGCCAACTCCATATAGGTAGAGCTCCATGAGATGCTAGAATTGTTGGACCCCATAACTGATAATTATTACAAAGTTCATTAGCCGCACCAGGTGTATCCTTGACCAACATATAATATAAGTACCCAACCTTAAAATAATACGTAATCTTGAATTAAATGAATAATTCACATTGGTGATCTTTTTAGGTTTAGAGTTTTATAGAATTAGGTCATAAAACCATGCATTACATTCCACATTTAAACAAGGTGGTTACAACAAAGAAAATATTCATTTTTTTCCATCAATGGAATAATATTTAAAATAAATCATTGATTATTTCTTGACACTTCCTCGAAACTGTCATTACATCATGTACCTTTCACTTGACCTGTAAAAAACATTTCAAAAACTTGGGATGAGCACAAAAATCTCAGTAAGGGTTAAAAAATAAGGAAAGGAAACATTAACCCATCAATAAATAAAAATCAAAGAAACCAAAACTTTTCATTCATAACATACCTTAAGAAATCATAATATTTAAGAGCAACACACAGAAATCATAAATCATAGAGGTAACTTATGGAATCCATATCAACCTTGCATTGTACCATTCACATCTACATAGGGAGTCATATTTGGAATAACCATCATAGTATATTCCCTAAATCTCTTAGGAGAAACATTAACCTTTACCTCTATCTCGTTACCCAATGCATTGGAGAGCTATCTCAGGCTCACCCACCCTAGGTTTATCACGGAAACACCCGTATACGTAACAATGGCCAAGAACCATAACATAATCATAACACATAAATTAATCATAAAGGAAAGATAAAATTACCACATTGAAATAACAATATAACATTTTAAGATATTGAAATAATGAATCCATTCTAAAAACCATTTTCAAAACCATTTAAAACATTTAATAAAGATATTTTTGAATCAAAGTGTCCCATACCACTTTTAGGCTTTCAAGATTTTAAACCATTAATATCCATATAAATAAATCCTTATAAGGATTTTGAAATCACGGATATTAATGTGAAATATTTATAAGAATAAATCATTGAAAAATTTAAAATGATATTTTAGTTAAAGAGTTTTTAAAAAAATGAGAGACACTTGAATACAAATAATTGAGGAATAAAATTTAATAAGAACTTTATAATATAATGAGAAAAAATGGATTCATGATATAATATGCCAAAGGACAGTATATAAACTATATAAGAGTTAATTGGTGCATAAAAATAATGAAGTCTCAATAGAAATGAAAATTTAGATGAAATCCCTTATAAAGAAGGTATCCTTAAATCAAGGATAAATAAATCTCATAATTATGTGTGAAAAATATAAATACACCCAATATAAGTTGATATTAAGTGTAAAAAAATAAGAGTTCATCCACAAATATTCGTAGGATGACATATTCAATAATTATAAGTTGAACCCAAAGAAATCGAAATTGGGTTAAGAAGTTCCCTTGTAAAAATTCGACAGCCTAACGACGTCACTTTAAAATTAAGAAAATGAGTTGATGAGAGAAAAAGGTTATCTCATCACTTGGAAATAAATTTTACATCAATAATTATATATAAGAACATATCACAACATAATAAGATGTAAATTAAAAGACATAACAAAAGAAGTCTTTTAAAAAGAGGAGGGTGAAAGGTACTTTTACCGATTTGGGTAACTTTCGAAACGTACACCCCATGAAAGAAGGACTATAAAAAATTGTTGAAAATACCCAGAAACAAAATTATATTATACAAAGAGTAGAATAATGGGCAGTAAATACACCACTGAAAGGAAATAGTGTCAAATATTGCATAAACCTCATGGGAATAAAAGTGAGATGAAAAATCCCTTACGAAAACTCGGCAGCCTAACGACGCCACTTAAAACATAAAAAATGGATTGATGAAATAAAATAGGGTCTCTAATCATATGAACTTAAAATTTATAGGAATAGGAATATAAAAGAATTTGCCCAACCATAAGAAATAGGAGATTAAAATAAGTGACATAAAAGAGAGTACTTAAAAAGAAAAAGAGAGGTTGGATCCCTTACCTCGTGTCCGACGTGACTCGATCGTTCTTTAATATCCTGAATAATAAACTAGAGTTAATTTATACTTTCTTAATAACCTTTTTTAAGTTCATTATTCATTTTATATCACTTATTACCGTGTTATTAACATTATGTAATTATTTAAGTTAATAACGGTCGTTTTGTCCATCATTGGTACTTGAGTCAAAAATAAAGTTCTTGTAATTACAAGTTGTTTATTCTGTAAAATATCCATTATATATAGAATTATATTCATTATGTAGATATCATATATATCATATATATCCAGTATATACATGCATTTATAATATTACATAACTTTTAGAGGAACGAAATGAAATGCACCGTTCATGGAGACGGTAAGACGTACGTACACATGAATGCAACTTTCATTTCTATTTTGTATTTAATGGAATGAAATCATAATGATATAAAGGTATATTATAATTCCAGTATAATTTCATATATCATATCATTAACTCAATCCTTTATACATCCCACATATGGCATTAATGAATCAAATCACTTTGAGGGGGCGATAGTCCGCACTTTCTAAAATGAAGATATAGCGTTTACCCATAATGGAAACCATAAAGGTATGCCATAAATGAAAAATACAGAAGAATATGGAAAAAATAAACATAGCATACATCATATATAAATATAGTTACATCTTAATGTCCACCATGAAAGGTGTTAGAAGAATATTGAACAGTCTTAATTTCGTGAGGCAGAAATTCTCCATCCACAGAAATAATATGTTCTTTAACCATTAGACAGAGGTGTGTGTAAGTGTAGCTCGAATCCTTCTCATAAAAGAATCATAGTATATTTAAGATACTGGTTATGTTACAAAATAATGTAATAAAAAGATTTTAGGGGGTTGGAAAAGAAAAATAAAACAAAAGAACATAAGAGAAAGCATTACCTTTAAATCAGGTAACTCCTCTTGGATTGAACCAAAAGGGTTTCTTGAATAGATTTCTGCCTAAGGTAAGGCTTCTATGTTGAAGAGAGAGATTTTGAGAGATGAAATGAGCAGATTTTGGCCGAGGAAATGGCTTGAGAGGTGTGGGTAAGGTGGTAGAGGTGGGGGCCTTTTATAAGAGGGAGGAGGGGCACTCTTGGAAGATCAAGAAATGTTACATTATTATATAATGTGTTTTGGATATTAAAGGTCCCAAAATGAAATATTTAGAGGATAAGGTGATAAGGTTTCTAAATCCACCCATCCAATAGTTTTTTGACAAGTGTAAGTCTTAGGTTTTACATTATCTGTTAATTTTATTTAAATTGTCCATTAATGAGGTAATCGTTGCATCATCATGGTGTCATAAATAAGTTAATTTATTTAATGTCTAAAAATTATAAAAAAATACCATGATGTAGGAACTCTTTTTAGATTTCCAATGAAAATTTATAGTGTAAGAGATAATTTACATAGATGAAACTAAATTTTTTTTACTTGGGTGATACATACATTGGTTATACATTCCTTTAAAAAAACCTAAAATGATAAAGTGTCACTATCACCCAAAAGTGATTCCATGGGGTCCCAATGTTTGTCACAAGGCATCCCATGGTCGGCCATGAAACAAAAAGTAGAATTAGAACACATTTTTGGGTCATTTTATATTATTAGGATATTATTTTATTACCCTTAACTACCCGATTACTAATTAATCACGATAATTAAAGAAAATTACCGCTGTTACTATTCATAATGTTCAAAAACAAAATCATCTAAATTACATAATTTGGACATTATGATTCCAAATATGGAAACCATTTTATAAAATTCCAAACACATAAATTTTAGTAATTAATTTAAAAATAATTCCCGTTTGCCAAAACCAAAGATGAGTTTTTAAGAAGTAAAATCTATCAAAAGATTGATTTGTTTTTAAATCCAATTTAAAAGTGAAATTACATCCAATTACCAAAATTGTATTAAATTATAAAAACATAATTAAATTACACCTTAAATCCTATTAAAATGACAACCTAACTATATAAATAAATTGGATGAAAAAGTTGTTTTGAAATAAAATGCAGTATTTTTCACTATTAATTAGAAATGAACATTTGTCAGAAAAATACCAAAAATTCACCCTAAGATATATTTGATATTCAAAATTAAAAAATGATATCAATTTTACCAAATTCAAAACATATATTTGGCATTAATTAATTTTATAATAATTCCTGTTGTCAAAACAAATAGCATGTTTTTAAGAAACAATATCTATTAAAAGATTGACACTTGTTTATGTCCAATTTCAATGTGAAATTAATTGAAATGACCAAAATTGGATTAAATGGTAAAAATTAGTTTTTATTAAACTTTAAAACCAATTAAAATGATAATCTGACCATGTAAATAAATTAGACTTAAAGGAGGTTTTAAATTAAAATACAACATTTTCACTATTCATTAAAAAATGAAATTTATCGGAAAAATAAGAAAAATTTACACAAAGTAAATTTTGATATCTTTATTATAAATAAGGATTTTTTTTGTCAAATATAACTTATAAAATTGTCAAAAAGTGGATTTAAAAAGGGTTCAACATCAAAAGGCGGTTAATCGACCTTTTAAAGAATATACGCTTAAAATTGGATTCATTCGCATTTTAAGCCTATAACATTTATTGAATAAATGTAAAAATATTTGACAAGCATATATAATCACTTGTTAGATATTTATATTCATTCCTACCATTACATTTGCTAGGAGTTTACTACCATTTACAATAATATTATTATATTATTAGTGTGCATCGTAAGATCTCAAAGAAACTCGTTGTTGCGTATTTGGTACGCCATTGAACATATAATTACCTTTAAAGTAATATTAATATTTTATTCACAAATATTAATAAATATGAAAATTTCATATTATTTATTTACCTGGGATGTTAGAACCTTCCCCCCTTTTGGGAATTTCATCCTCGTAATTTTAAAATTGGGCTCAGAAACTTCATTGAAATTCCCACATCTGAACAAGAGTCGGTAAAACTATCACTTTAAAATAAAGAAAGAGAAGTACAAAGGTCACCCGAGTTAACCCATACTAGGATTCCATGAAAACATGGATAAGGAGGAAAAAAGGGTCATGTTCTAATGAAGAGTGATAGAAAATATGATTAGGAGAAAGTTAACCCCAAGAAAATCACAAACTTAGGATGGGTTAAATGGTATGTGATTCCCCAGTAGGAAAAGTTAACAGAAATTTTTTTTATTTTAAGTTACTTTTTAGAGAGGAACTTATTTATGAGATTAACTAAATCATAATGAAACATACTCACTTTACATGCAGACTTTCATATTTTACTAGATTTCTAACACAAACTCATATTTTCTCCGAACGATGAGTATTTCAAGATGACTTGTTCATATTAAGAGCGCTATAATAAACTTCTAGAGAATCACCTTACCCACAAAAGATGAACTATATATTTCCCATGTCTTTAAACCTTAACCAAAACAAAAAATTGTTAGTAGAAGATCAGGTAATACCCAAAAAGGACAATCCTTTATAAAAAGAAATACTACTCTTAATCTCCAAAATTTGTCCAACAAAACCCAAAGTTCATCTAATACCATTCAATATACAGCTATCCATAAAATTCTTCAAAGTAATCCAAATTAAGAATTAAACCCAAATCTCCAAAGGATTTAATCACATAGTCTTCCAAGATAAATCTTAATATTTATCTCTAAATAACATTAGTTACTCTTAAAGTCTCATACTGAAAAGTAACTAACCTAATCACATATCCTCCATAATAGGTGAATAATTTCCATAGATTACCCCAAATCAATTTATTCATGATTTATAAAATCATCTAACTAAAAATAATTTGTCATACTAACCAGGGACTTCACGTAGTCTAGTGGTAGGCATTAAATACTAGTCACACTTTGGTTGTGGGTTCGATTCCCACAGCTTTGTCTGACACGGCGGGTTGTCACACGGTCTGTGTGTTTTCCTTTTCCAAAACTATATAATTCTTAAAAAATTCCCCAAAAGGAGTTAAAATCTTCAAAAATAACTATAGCATAATTTAACCTCAATTTTACCTCATGTCTTTCATTTTCCATCATATAGTTACCCATAATTACCTCAAAAGTAAGGATAATATAAACCATAATGGTTACCATTATAATTATTACCTGAACTTCCATATTGATTTGGTTCTCTTGTACATGATGCATTAGAGAAATCACGAAGGTTGAAGTGGTTAATCATGAATCCTGATATTTGGTTGAGAAAAACCACATGAGTTCTCATTGCAGCTCCCATATCATTCAGTTGTTCTTTCAGAAAACTATCACAGTTTTCTTCACATCCACTATCACTTTGGTGCCTAATAGATCCAACCATTTACTAAAACCAAAAATGTCAGTGTGAGTATATCATAAAAACCATCATTTACTAATGAGGAAGATAAACACTAAGATATACTTATACAAGTTATCTCAAAATCATAACAACTTTCAAAAAATAAAAATGACTCCATCTAATATACTAACCATTGTGGTTATACACAACTTTTCACTTATGCTTAATGAAAAACCTAACCTCTAAAGTTATCTATACCGACCTTTGATACCAACTATAAGGACCCAGCCTTAAAATATTACTTAATATTGAGTTAAATGAATATTTATCATTGAGGATATTTTCAGGTTTAGATTTTTAGAGAATTATGTCATAAAACCATGCATTACATTCCACATTTAAACAAGGTGGTTACAATAAGGACAATATTAATTTTCTTCCATCAAAGGAAAAATATTTAAAATAAATCATGGATTCTTTCTTGACACTTCCTCAAAACTATAATCACATCATGTACCTTTCCCTTGACCTGTGAAAAACATGTCAAAAACATGGGATGAGCACAAAAAGCTCAGTAAGGGTTACAAAATAAAGAAAAGAAACATTAACACATCAATAAATACAAATCAATAAAGCCAAAACTTTCCATTCATAAAATACCTTACGAAATCATAAGATTTATGAGTAACACACAGAAATCATAAATCATAGAGGTAACTTATGGAATCCATATAAAACATGCATTGTAGCTATCACATCTACATAGGGAGTCAAATTTGGAATACACATAACAGTATACTCCCTAAATCTCTTAGGAGAAACATTAACGTTTACCTGCGTCTCGTTACCCAATGCATTGGAGAGCTATCTCAGGCTCACCCTCCCTAGGTTTATCAAGGAACCACCCGTATACGTAAAAATGGCCAAGAACCATAACATAATCATAAAACATAACTTAATAATAAAGGAAAGATAAAATTACCACATTGCAATAACAATATAACATTTTTAGATATTGAAATAATGAATAAATTCTAAAAACCATTTTCAAAACCATTTAAAACATTTAATAAAGAGATTTTTGAATCAAAGTGTCCCATACCACTTTGAAGATTTTTGACATTTTAAACCATTAATATCCATATAGATAAATCCTTAAAACCATTTTGAAAACAAAGATATTAATGAGAAATATTTATAAGAATAAATCATTAAAACATTTAAAACGATATTTTAGGTAGAGAGTTTTTAACAAAATGAGAGACACTTGAATACAAATAATTGAGGAATAACATTTAATCAGAATTTTATAATATCATTAGAATAAAGGGATTCATGATATTATAATCCAAAGGACAATATATACACCATATAAGAGTGAATTGGTTCATAACAACAATGAAGTCTCAATAGAAATGTAAAATGAGATGACATTCCTTATAATGAAGGTATCCTTAAATTAAGGATAAATCAATCTCATAATTATGTGTGAAAAATATAAATACACCAAATATAAGTGGATATTAAGTGTAAAACAGTCAGAGGTCATTCGCACATATTCATAGGATGACATATTCAACAACTACAAGTTGAACCCAAAGAAATCGAAATTGGGTTAAGAAGTTCCCTTGTAAAAATTCGACATCTTAACGACATCACTTTAAAATTCAGAAAATGAGTTGATGAGACAAAAAGGGTATCTAATCACTTGGAAATAAATTTTAAATCAATAAAGATATATAATAAAAAATCCCAACATAATAATATGTAAATTAAAATACATAACAAAAGAAGTCTTTTAAAAAGAGGAGGGTGAAAGGTTCCCTTACCGATTTGGGTAACTTTCGAAACGTACACCCCATGAAAGAAGGACTATACAACGTTGATGTAAATACCCATAAAAGAAACTATATTACACAAAGAGTAGAATAATGGGAAGTACATACACCACTCAAAGGAAATAGTGGCAAATGTAGCATAATCCTCATGGGAATAAAAGTGAGATGAAAAATCCCTTACGAAAACTCAGTAGCCTAATGACGCCACTTAAAACTTAAAAAAAATGGATTGAGGAAATAAAATAGGGTCTCTCATAATATAAATATAAAATTTATATTAATAGTAATCTAAAATAATGTCCCCAAACATAATAAAGAGGATCTTAAAAGAAGTTACATAAAAGAGACTACTTAAAAAGAAAGAGAGAGGTTGGATCCCTTACCTCGTGTCTGACTTGACTCGATCGTTATTTAATATCATGAATAATAAACTAGAGTTAATTTATACTTGATTAAGAACATTTTTTAAGTTCATTATTCATTTTATATCACTTATTACCATGTTATGAACGTTGTGTAATTATTTAAGTTAATAACAGTCGTTTTGTCGATCATTGGTACTTGAGTCAAAAATAATCTTCTTATAATTACAAGTTGTTAATGTTGTAAAATATACATTATATATAGAATTATATTAATGATTTAGATACCATATATATCATATATATCCATCATATACATTAATTTATAATATTACATAACATTTAGAGGTAAGAAATGAAATGCTCCGTTCATGGAGACGGTAAGACGTACGTACGCATGAATGCTACTTTCATTTCTATTTTATATTTAATGGAATAAAATTATAATGATATAAAGGTATATTATACATCCAGTATAATTTCATATATAATATCATTAACTCAATCCTTTATACATCCCACATATGGAATTAATGAATCAAATCACGTTGAGGGGGCGGTAGTCCGCAATTCCTAAAATGAAGATATCGCGTTTACCCATAATGGAAGACATAATGGTATGAAATAAATGAAAAATACAGAAGAATATGGAAAACATAAACATAACATATATCATATATAAATATAGTGACATCTTAAGGGACACCATGAAAGGTGTTAGAAGAATATTGAATAATCATCGTTTCGTGAGGCAGAAATTCGCCATCCACAGAAACAATATGTTCTTTAACCATTGGACAGAGGTGTGTGTAAGTGTATCTAGAATACTTCTCATAACAACATCATAGTATATTTAAGATACTGGTGTTGTTACAAAAGAAAGGAATAAAAAGAGTTTAGGGGGTTGGAGAAGCAAAATAAAACAAAAGAACATAAGAGAAAGCATTACCTTTAAATCGGCTAACTCCTCTTGAATTGAACCAAAAGGGTTTCTAGAAGAGCTTTCTGCCTAAGTTAAGGCTTCTATGATGAATAGAGGTTTTTGGAGAGATGAAATGTGAAGATTTTTGTGGAGTCAATGACTTGAGAGGTGTGGGTAAGGTGGTAGTGGTGGGGGCCATTTATAAGAGGGAGGAGGTGAACTCTTGGAAAATAAAGAAATGTTACTTTATTATATAATGCGTTTTGGATTTTAAAGGTCCCAAAATGATATATTTCAAGGATAAGGTGATAAGGTTTTGAAATCCACCCATAAAATAGGTTTTTGAAAAGTTTATGTATTATATTTTACATTATCTTTTCATTTTATTTAAATCATCCATTAATGAGGTAATCGCGGGATCATCATGGTGTCATAAATAAGTTAATTTATTTATTGTCTAAAATTTATAAAAAAACTACCATGATGTAGGAAATATTTTTAGATTTCTAATGAATATTTATATTCTAATAGATCATTTACATAGACAAAACTAAAATTGTTTTACTTGGGTGATACATACTTTGGTTATGCTTTCCTTTTTAAAAAACATAAAATGATAAAATGTCACTATCACCCAAAAGTGATTCCATGGGTCCCAAAGTTTGGAACAAGGCATTCCATGGTCGGCCATGACACAACAAGTATCATTAGGACACGTTTTGGGGTCATTTTATATTATTATGATATTATTTTATTACCCTCAACTACCTTATTACTAATTAATCACGATAATTAAAGATAATTATCGTCGTTACTATTCATAATGTCAAAAAAAGCGTCTTAATTACGTAATTTGGAACTTATGATTCCAAATATGGAATCCATTTTATCAAATTACAAACACATAAATTTTAGTAATTAATTTAAAAATAATACCCATTTTCCAAAACCAAAGACGAGATTTTAAGAAGTAAAATCTATCAAAACGTTGATTTGTTTTTACATCCAATTTAAAAGTGAAATTACATTCAATGATGAAAATTGTATTATATGATAAAAAAATAATTAAATTACACCTTAAATACAATTAAATTGACAGTCTAACTATATAAATAAATTGGATGAAAAAGCAGTTTTGAAATATAATGCAGTATTTTTCACTATTCATTGGAAATGAACATTTGTCAGAAAAATACCAAAATTTCACCGTAAGATATATTTGATATTCCAAATTCAAAAATGATGTAAATTTTCCCAAATTCAAAACATATAATTGGAATTAATTAATTTTATAATAAATTCCCGCTGTCAAAACAAATAGCGTGTTTTTAAGAAACAATATCTATTAAAAGATTGACACTTGTTTATGTCCAATTTCAAAGTGAAATTAATTCAAATGACCAAAATTGGATTAAGTGGTAAAAATATATTTTTATTACACTTTAAAACCCATTAAAAAGATAATCTAGCCATGTAAATAAATTAGACTAAAAGGAGGTTTTAAATTAAAATATAGCATTTTCACTATTCATTAAAAAATGAACTTTATTGGAAAAATAAAATTTTTTTACACAAAGTAAATGTTGATATCTTGATTCTAAAGTAGTATTTTATTTTGTCAAATATAAAAAATAAAATTGTCAAAAATTGGATTTTAAAAGGGTTCACCATCAAAAGGAGGCTAATCGGCCTTTTAAAGAATATACGCCTAAAATTGGATTCATTAGCATTTTAAGCCTCTAACATTTATAAAATAAGTGTAAAAATATTTTACAAGAATATATAATCACTTTTTAGTTAGTTCCGTTCATTACCGTGATTACATCGGCTAGGAGTGTACTACCATTTACAATAATATTATTATATTATTAGTGTGCATCGTAAGATCTCAAAGAAACTAGTTGTTGCGTATTGGGTACGTTATTGAACACAAAATTTCCTTTAAAGTAATATTAATATTTTATTCACAAATATTAATAAATATGAAAATGTCATATTCTTTATTTACCTGGGATGTTACATATAATCTCCAGGAACTTCCGTGCAACGTAAAACCTCATAGATAAGAGAATTCATCTGCATCCCCTTATCTGGATCTAGCCCGTCATCAAGTATAGGATCATAGAGTTACCTTACAAAATAGAATTAAATAGACCCCCTATTTAATATATGCACATCTCCCTGGTTATTTCCCCAGTGCCTTGGATCAGCGGATCAGAAAGCTGTCAGATATTAGGAGGCCCTTGGATGCTGGACACACTGATCATCATAGCCATTTTCCTTGCCATATGATCCTTGGATATACCATCAATATACTACGTGTTCCAGGATTGGATTGAAGACCATGTGGATAAAAATTCTGTGATCTGGGAAAATTTTCTGACATAGGTATCACATATCTCCACCAAGACCAACAACGATAGTGATGGTTCTAGTGAATGGAAGATAGCTTTCATCCATGGAACTCAGAATTATTATGATTGGTAGGATCATAGAGTATTTTCTTGTGCATGTGGTGTCATCTGTGCCCACATAGGTATCCCCAAAACACCAACAGTCACTACACATCCTCTGACCATTGCTTTAGTTTCCACATCGTAGCATTATAAGTCTTAGAAGAGTTGACACTAACAAATCATGTGAAAGAAGATTCACCCATCGGAGATGAAGACATCTCCCACTCTTGGTGACTTCATGTCTCTAGAGTTTGGAATCACCACCAAGGACTACCCATCATCATAAGACCACTATGATAAGAGAACGAGTATTATTTTTTGAATTTCATTAAGTTAATAGACCAATTCACAGAGCCTGATGATGAGGAATTCCCTGAATGACTTTATCTAACACCATAGAAGGAGAGTACAAGGACAAGAAAACCACTTTAATACTTAGTCCAGTGCCTCAAGATGAGTATTTCATGATACTGAAACTATTCAGTAGGTTTTTTGATGATCTTAGCAAGTGAAATTATCCTAGCTTGATACTTTAGATGCAATGAAATATTTTCCCGTGTCAACTAATCGAGAAGGTAAACTGAAACTGACCAAGATAATTAACAGGGTAGATCGACCATGACCACACCATGATCGTTCATATCAAATCTAGAGCCAATCCTTAGTTAGATGATAGCCAACCGATAACAATTTAGAGTGAGTCAACCAGTCAGCAGTAGGATATTTAAAGAACCATAAAAACCCCAGTTGTAAAACCAACATCATCCATTGTATAGACAAAGACACCCAACGTACTAAGATCCATGGAATGACACCTAATGGGTAGAAACATGCACCTAACATAGAATAATGACATACTAAAGCACCACACTAGAACACCTACAAGGATCTCGGTCTTTGGGGACCTCCACCAATCAAAATAAATACACGAGACCCTTAAATAATCCTTTAAAATCACTGTTGAGTTTGAAGAAGAGGTATCACCCATAGTGGCCTACAAAGCAGACATGGTTGATAAATCGGAATGAAAATCAATCATATCATTCTTCAAAGAATACTAGGTCTATCTCTTATATAGTGGAACATTCACCCACTATTCATCAAAGGAAAGTTCAATGATGTGTATATCCATTTCAACCTAGTCAAAAAGGGTTTTGGGATTAATATCAGCCCAACCTAGATTATCCATAAGCTACAGATGACTGAAGCACATCTTGATCCCTCACACTAGAAGATTCAATGTTATGATATGATCAAGTAGAAACCATGTTGATGAATTTGTATGAACACCCAGTTTAGTGTATTGATAGCAAGAACCAAATTCATGGAAGTCTCACAAGATACAACCTATAACACGTTGATGGTTAGGACATGAATTCACCCACATGTGGGAATCTGTTCCTCATATTACTAGTGCCTGAAGTATTCCCTCAATGGTTGTGTAGGGGTGATCCATGGTGATGTTTCCCCTTTTGGTTCCTATAAATTCCACTATTTGGAAGCCAAATTTTAATATATAGAGTTGAAGAAAGTTTATACCAATGAGTTTGTGCACATGAAAACTGTATCCATCCCATGGGAATACATGGAATATTCCTTCATTATTTTTTATCCATCAGTTGGAGGCCACAATTCCAAACATGGGATGTTTCTTTTTTGTCTCCCAGATAAAGGGACTCTACATCCCTAATGTTTTGATAAAATTTTTCAAGGCGTCCTCTTGGTGTTTTTGGGTGTGTTTGTGTTTTTTTAAAAAGTCCAGATGACTAAAATGAGTTTGTTTGATGTTTCCAGATCATATTTTTAAGGTGGAACATTTTCCTAGTATCTTCCAAATTTTTGGGTCTCAAAATTAGGAGTTTGTATTTTCTGAAAAGGATAATTTCCATATAAGAGTACATGATACATGGACCACAAAACATAGTTCTCATAACATGAAAGGTGGTATGTATAATGATGAAGGAATTTCAAAAAAGGTAGTTTTCCACATTACAACGCTACGTGGATTGTGAAGTGCATTATGTGAATCATGAATGGAACATAGCATGTGGGGAGGATAGCAGTTTTTGGGAAGAAAACGGTACAAAGAAGGGTTGTGGTACATGGGATGTATTGTAATTGGTGAAAATGAGATAGTGATTTATTCCACCATGATGGAAAAAATTATGTATGCAGACCATGTGGGGAAAAAAATTCATGCATGGAGTAGTACGTGGTGAAGGTGGTACCACATGGAAGATTTGGGTAAATCTCAGATTAGTGTATTTTGAAGATCTATTTTCTTATATTAGGATCACTAATCCCATCCTTACTTAGAGTGATTTTCATAAGAAAAAATATATCTCTTGGAATTTAGTGATGTCCGAATGTTTTTTGTGAGGGAGAATTCGGCGAAAGGTGAAGTAGTTCGCGAGGAGGATTCTGTGACAGGGGAGGAAGAGGTTTGTAGAAGAAGTAGTACATGGAAAAAGGAATTATATATAATAAATAGTGGTACATGGATGTGGGAAATGGAGGTGGTATGTGAAGGTGGTATGTGAAAGTGGAAGCAAAGACAGTTCATGGAAGAGGGGCAGGTCATGGAAGATGTGGTCTAAAAAGCTTATGCGCTACATGGTACAACACATTTCGTAGAGGGAAGAGATTTTTCACAAAGGGTCATGAATAGTTTGTGAAATCAATTTCTGCTAACTAGCTGTATGAGGAAAATTGGATTTAATCTACATGTGAAAAATGGACATCAAATGTGCATCTACCTACAGTTGAGGATGCATGGTTTCATGAAAATGATGGTACCTACAAGTATAGAAGATTTGAGTGGATCCCTTCCAAGAATAGTGAGTTAAGTAAGAGGAAGATGGAATCCTTTCAAAAAATAATGAACCTAAGAAAGAGACATAAGGTGTAATCCTTGGGAATGTAGTGAGTAGATAATAAAACTTGTAGAGTCAATGATCCTAGGTATTGAAGTGATCTAGCAAGAACCTTGTAATTGAAAGTTAGATTTTGTGGATTTGGTACATTAGAATATCACTATTTTCTGCTCCTTGGATGTATCACAGTGAGGGTGAACCAATTAAAATCATTGTGTCCTATGCTTGAGTTCATTTTTGTTTATATATCGCTATGTTAGAAAGAGAGAAGTGTGTTTTGTTTAATGATGAAACACGATCAAAATTGGAAGGAGTTTTGACCTCTTACATCTTGATTCACCCCCTATTAGCGTATTTGAACTAGTGGACATATTATTTGGTATCATAGAAAAATGTTGAAAGTCAGTGGTTCTCTCTTAATAGAAGAAATAATGGATTTTAATTACAAAGGGATTCTAATATTTGATGGAAAAAATTTTTAGCTATGGAAGAATCAGATGTAGCACTACTTCCGATCATTATGAATGGATGGATTTATAGAAACTATGCATTGAATGTCATCCAATATCGATAGTGGTTCTTTATTAGAAGATGACTGAAGGGAATTGGATGCTGATTCTAAAGGGGCAAATTATTTAGGGGAGCCCTATAAAATAAAATTTAGATGAAGGTGATGTCTTGTAAGTCATCACATGATATGTGGGAAAAGATTATATATATTTATGAGGGAAATCAAATTTCAAATAAGAAAAGCTATAGGTTCTATGAAACAAATACAAGGATCATAGAATGCACCATAATGAAACTATTGATGCATTATTTGATCGTGTGAATATTGTTATGGAATAATGTGTGGTCTTGGAGAAATCATAGAAGATATAAAGATTGTCATGCACATCTTGAGGAATCATCCACCTCAGTTTATTTCGAAGGTTAATGTACTGGAAGATAAGGATCCAAAAGAGAATAAATTGGATAAATTTCACAATACTCTTGCTATATATGAAATGGGAAAGGATGAGAATGATGTTTCAGAAAATGGGAAGTCTAATGAAGTGTCATTCAAGGCCACAAAGAAGCACTCTGTTGATGATTATTAGGAGGAAGACAATTTAGTGTATGTCATGTAATTTATGTCTCAATGTCTATAAAGAGGAAGAGGAAAGTTCAAAGGCAAACATCCATTTTCATACTTTCGATGTGGATGGAATTGAATTTTTTTAGTAAAGTGTACTAATAAGCTTGAAGATGATGATGAAGACAATGATGAAATTCCCATAAAATTGTATTCATCTAATGTGAAAGGTAGGAGAAGATTGAAAGGAAATTTCATAAAAAAAGAATCTTCTTTCAAAAGAATATGATTATTTAGAAGAATATATGTTAAAAGAGTTGGGGGACAGTAAAAATGATAAAGAAGATTCCATGGTGACAGTTGTGGGAAATTCTATTCAAAAGGAAGAACATGATAGTGATGAGGGTGAAGTAGAATGAAGAGTTTATTTTTTGGATGATTTAGAATATTTTCCTAATGATATAGATGTTTGGAGAGACAAAATAATGAAATCTAAAAAAGTGGTTCAAGATGTCAAAATCTATATACACCAGATAGAAGAAGAGAAGTTTTAGTTGAGTGAAGAAATTGAAAAACTGATGTCTTCAATGCTAGAAATCATAGAAAAGGTGGTTGAGTAAAAACTCAAAAATGATGAATAGAAAATATATATCAATAGATTGACTGAAATTTGAAAAGATAAAATCTAACATATCAAATAAATTGAAGAGGAAGTCATTGGTCTGCGATGAAGTGTTAAGGATAAAGACAAATTATTGACTCACAAAAAAAATCTAGAAAATAGATAACACTGGAAATAGAAAAGTTGATAGTGGATAAATGTTTTCCACTAGAAAATAATCAAAAATAAAATCCAAATAAGGTTGGTATGGGGATTGATCAAAAATAGAAATAAGTAATGGTTGAAGTTAGACCAAAACCACCCAATTTGAGATTAAAGATTAATTTGGGTATGAAGTAGAATTTTAAGATTTATAGAACCCAATGGAAAAACAGTGGAACAATATTTCTGTAGAGACCCGTAGCATGACGTACATGGACATTACATTACTTTTGCGGAATACTTAGTACATAACAAAAAACACACACACAAGGATCGTAATAGTTTAGTGTCTTTGGAAACTCGGAATAAAATCTTCTAATCGTGGTGAAAGATCTTCAACATCTCCCATAAAGATCTTCTTTTTTTAACCTAAAACGTTTCATTATATCCTGGGGAAAAGAAAACATAAAAGGGTGAGCTCAAATTCTCAGTAAGGGTAAACAAAAGAAATATCAATCACATCGTATTCATAAGAACATAACATTTTGGAAATCATAACCTGAAAAAGAGAGCATAATTTCATAACATGGGATAAATCATGGTAGTGAAATGTAATCACAATAATCATAACTTAAAACATGAAACTTTGTGGCATTCACACATAATCATAGAGAATCATTTCTTGTTAGTCAAGACTCATTGCCAAGACTATCTTAGTGGACAAAGTCCCTTTCTGAATCGAGTAACCCTCGTTTCAGTCCTGTTTCACTGAACCGGTATAACCTACCATTCCAGCCATGTCTATCTCATGAGATATAAAATCTTTACCCAATGCATTAGAGGGAGATATAGGTCCCACCCATCTCATAATGATACCATTCTTATGTATTCCACAAAATCATAAATCATACATCATTGCATAACCCATGTAATACAAATGGGAATCTTAAACATCATGACATCATAAAACAAACCATATAAGATAAAGGAATTCATAAAAATATTTCCATCACAACATAATCAAACCAATGTAATAATAGGGATAAAAACAGAACCCTTTTATTATCTTATATGGAAAATAATTTTGATAAAATACTTGAACTTCATTCTTGAGGAAAATATCCTTTCTACTTCAAAAATACTTTTACTTTCTTAACATGTCATACAATTTTAAACTAAAAGAAGTTGATTAAAAATAAACTTGAAAAATTTTAAAGGAAGCTTCTTGGAAATAATGTTTTAAAAATCCATTCATGCCGTATAAGTTAGAAAAAACATTCTTCCCGTACTTTTGTCTGAAAAGTCAAAAAGTACCTCGTACGAAAAACGACAAAAGATTCCTTTCATATAATTTTCTAAAAACTTACCGAAGGGTAAAATTGTATTTAACCAATTTTAGGTGGATGGAAATAATATTACATATTGAGGAAATATGGATGTGGATGATAAAATACACCCCCGTAAATACTAAAGTATAAACAATCTCGGATAAAAATGAGATTGTGATATTTCCCTTACCTTAGGTCTGATTTGCTTCGTATGTGTCCGAACCTCCTGTATAATGATTTAAATAATGTCATTGACTTATTACAGAATCATATTCATTGTTATGATATCATATATGGTTCACTTATGACTTTATATTACCCGTTCTCTTGTAAATTCCATGTTAAAGAAGCATTTTGGGTAAAATCGTTTCATTTATCGTAGGTGTTTTGACTTCTTGTTCTTGACATTATTATTACTTATATCATGATTTACTTACTTCCAGAATATAAAATATGATTTATATATCATATATATTCAATATATATATATATATATATAATAGATAGATAAATGAAATGAAAAACACCGTTCATGGAGACGGTAGTCCGTACGTACGCATGAACGTTGTTTTCCTTTCCTTATTGTCTTGAATGGAAGTAAGTAGATGACATACATATATATATATATATAAATAAATCCAGTATCATTATTATGTCATATATTTCATTAGTACTTATTATATATACTTTTTAATCATTCATGAATGGTTAATCATTAAGAATGAATCTCATCGCGTCGTGGAGACGGTAGTCCGTACGTACGCACGAGCGATGATATCATTTCCATAATTATTGAATTGAATTGGAGTGGATTATATAATATATAAGAATCAATATGATGTTTTAATAACTATGTATAGTTATTATTTACACCATTATACCCATCCATGTAAGGTGGTGGTGGAAAATAGATTACACCACGGCGTGGAGACGGTATTCCGTACATACGCACGCGCGGTGATTTCTTTGTCCGTAGGATGGATAGATGGTGAAATAGGGTTGTTTCATACTTAAAATAACATATCCGTATATGAGTGGTACTGATGTTATTACTTCATAATGAAAAAACCTAAGAAGAAGAAGTGGAAGAAGAAATAAAGATGAAAGAATTGGTAACGGTAATTACCTCTTCTTTGAAGCGCCTCTTTGAGACCTCCTCTTAGGGCACTAAAATTGGTCTTTGAGGAAGACCAGAACCTGTAGGATGTTTCTAGGGAAGTGGAGAAGAGATTTTGGCAGGGGTTGGACAAGCTTGAGTGCTCAAATTGGTGTGAGGAGGAGGGGGAGGAGGTGTCCTTTTATAAGGGAGGAGAGGGGCACCTTAGGAATACCTCAAAATATTATTTTATATTAATGTCAAAATCGGTTTATAATGGTTCCAAAGGGTCTTATTTCGAAGCTAAAGTGGGGATGGGTCGAAATCCTATCAACCAATAATATTTAGACATGTTTAGGTTATTATTTTAACCTTATCAATTAGATTTAACTCTAAGTTAAATAATTTAACTTTTACCGTGTCTTTTTGTTTTCTTACACTATATGGTTAATAAACTTACTATAACATGCCAAACGAACCCCAAATTGTTTATTATTAATATATATATCCTTATCTAAGTCATTTGGCCGAACCTTAGATTTTTAGGAATAAAATAACAATTAATTATATAATATTTGATTTAAAAACTATTTTGTGTCAATTTTGACACTATTTGATATATGATTTTTGTGAAAGTCATAACAGAATTGTATGTTCGAAAAAAGTTGATTAAATCAACACTAATATATCATAGTAACCTAGAAAATTAGTGGAATTCATAAAAAGTCTCAAATTACATTCATTTGAGCATTTATAACATCAATTATGTTAATATTTCCTTAAAAGGGTAATTACTGCATCATCGTTGTGTCATAAATAAATAAATTTATATAAAGTCTAAAAATTATAAATAAAATATAATTATGTAGGAAATCTTTTTAGCTTTATAATTTATAGTCTAATTTATCTTATGTATAACCCCATATTAAAAATGTTTTAGTTATTAATTTTTTTTTATTATTTTAACTATTCATTAAATAAAATAATATTAAATGTCATAATCTAATCCAAGTGGACCTAAATGGTCATATTATATTCATAAGGTTGTTTTTGGTCGAATTACACTTATCCAATAGAATTAGGACATGTGTTAGGGTAATAGTAATATCATATTTACCCTTAGTTACCCTATTTACTATTAACCGTGGTAAAAAAAGTAAAAAGTTACTATTCACCAAAAATTATTTTCATCTCATTGAACCAATTTTTAGTCCTTGATATTAACCGTGTCTATCGGATTTTCGAAATTCCATTCACAGAAGCGGTAAAATTAAGTTTTATGCAAAATTCAGTTTTTAACCTACCACTTAGTGGTTTCACTATTCATCAAAAATTGAAAGTTTTCAGAAAAATGCCAAAATTTCATCCTAATATATATTTCATATTCCAAATTTAAAAATGAAGTCTATTTTACCAAATTCATAACATAGAAATTTCATTAATTAATTTTATAATTAAATCCCGCTGTTAAAACAAATAGCGTGTTTTTAAGAAACAATATCTATCAAAAGATTGACACTTGATTATGTCTGGTTTAAATGTGAAATTACATCCAATGACCAACATTGTATTAAATTGTAAAAATATATTCTAAATATACTTTAAAACCACTCAAATTAATAATTTATCCCTATTAATTATTTCGATTAAAAAAGTTGTTTTTAATTATAATTTAGTAATTTTCACTATTCATCAGAATATGAAAGTTATCCGAAAAGTACCAAAATTTCACCTTAGGCTAAATTCGATACTCCGAATCCAAAAATGAAGTCCATTTTGAGAGCTAAAATTTCTAAAATTTTAAAAGGTGGTTATTACTATTCATAACGTCTAGTTATAATAATAATTTAATAGCATATCGTTGTTTAGTGAAACTCGGTATTGCATACTACACACGCTATCGAGGAAGGTCGCGATTGCGTGTAATGCAAGGCAAGTCAAGGATGCGTGTTGTGCAAGCTCCTTTTGGTGTAGCATACAACACAAGACATTAGTGAAATAAAAAAGAATATTTTTCATAAAATCTCGGGCTGTTACATTCTACCCCCCTTAAAAAGAATTTCGCCCTCGAAATTCATCGGGGTTATAAATGGTTTACTATTCGAAAGTTTCTTTAATAGAAACCCACATCGTAAAAAGGAATACCAAAACTTGGCTTTAAAAACTAAACTATGAAATGTAACGATTACCCAAATAAACTAATCACTGGGTTTCCAAAGAGGTGAAAATATGGATATGGAAGAGAAATCTAACCATCATGTTCTGATGGAGAGTGGTAGAGAACATGGATATGGAAAATCCAGTAATCACAAATCCATAAATTTGTGATGATCTAAGGTACCATCTGATTCATCAGGTATAAGATCACTAGGACAACATTTTTGGTTTTCAAGATCATTTCCCTAAAGTTGAAAATATGAATTAGAATAAATACTTTCTTTATTTTGGTACAATCTAACTGTTGTTCATGCCTTGAACAATTTCCACTTCATCTCTTAAATAAATGAAGTTTAATTTGTTATTCGTGAAGTGTTAGCAGATCATGTGATAGAATGACGGGTCATTCCATCTGTCTCAGACAAAAGGTTAGAAAAAATTATATACATAAGTCGATCTATAGTGTGATTAATGACATATGGTTCCTAAAATGGACTTATACTTCATATATCATACTGCTTAATATAATAAAACTAGTTTCTACTAAACAGGGACTTCCTGTAGGCCAGTGGTAGGCGATAAAGGCCAGTCGCACTTCGGTTGTGGGTTTGATTCCCACAGCCTTGTCCGAAGCGATGGGCTGTCGCCCGTCCTGCAGGTTGTCCTTTTTCTAAAACTATATTACTATAACATCCCATCAATAATATCAAAAAAACTTCTATCCTTAAAAAATACTAACTTATGTCCAACATAATCCATTCCAATCTTTAGGCTTATCCATTATACTGCAGTCCACTCTCATAACATAGTGAAAACGATTACCAGAGATTTAATACCATCGTTGATCCCCATATATCATAAGATATATCTTGTTGGTCACATTCCAAACATTCAAAGGCCTTAATCTTGTACTCTCTTGAATACCCATTGAACCTTATTGGAAACATGAATTCTATTAAAAGTTAACTCTTTCCACATACCAAAATCCTCAAAATTCTATATACTCAAACCATGATATCACTTAGTCCTTATATCAATCATGAGCTCATGAATACTATTAAACATTTCATTTTTTTGTTTTCCCTTCATTATGCGCATATCATCTTATTTCCAAAAAATATCTCAATCAATTTGAATACCACATCAATAAATATTGCAATACTCAATGATACAACATTATTTTGGAATCCCATTACATAAACACTTAATCATTCCACCACATCGTTGTCATATTCAACATTGCCAATAGTGATCGCATGTGACTTCCCTTTGTCCTTTTCCTTCAGTGGTTGCTCATGTTGATCATCACTAACCCTTGGATTAGGGCATTTATTAGCATAATGCCCCATTTCCTTGCACTTGAAGCATTGAAGTGTTGGTGGTGCGTTCTCTGCAGTGTTTGCTTTATTCACATCATTAGAAACCCTTTTTCCATTACTTCGACACTCAGCTGCTCGATGACCTTCTTTTCCACACTGAAAACATTTTCTATTCCCTTTAAGACAATCTCCACCATGCTTCTTTCCACACTTTGTGCATAAGGAAACATTCATATTCTTTTCACCATTATTCTGAGATTTCTCCTTGAACTCCATCTTTAGTTTCTTGTCAAAACCATGAGATGGATATGTAACACCAACTTCCATTTCTACCTTGATAGCACGACACACAATTTCTTCATAGCTACTGAAGTCTCTTATAGCTAATGCCCTTCGAAGACTTGGTTTTAAGCCACTGAAAAATCGATCAACTTTACTTTCAGGTTGGATGATAATGCCAGATGCATACCTTGTAAGTCTTGTAAAATTCGCTTCGTATATACCAACAGATTCATCATCCTTTTGCTTTAGTTAAAGAAACTCCTTCTCCATCTTTGTTCGAAGAATACGAGGGAAGTACTTATTGAAAAATAAGTTCTTGAACTCGTCCCATTCCATGGACTCAATTTCATCTCTTTGCCTTGTATTCTTGATGAGATTCCACCATTCATCAGCTTCACCTTCCAAACGATATACTGCTAAGATGACTTTATTATGTTCAGAACATTGAAGAACTGAAAATATCTTTTCAGTGGTACTGATCCATTGTTCAACAACAAGTGGATCAAAAGACCCACTGAAAGAAGGTGGACGTTGCCTCATGAAGGACTCAATAGAATATTGTTCCCTTCTCTGCTCATTTGGAAGTCCAGAATGATTCATAGCTTGTGTAAGTATAGCAATAAGATTTTGCACTCCATCTCCCATAACATTTGTTTGTTCAGGAGGACAATCATTGTATTGTCCATTGCATTGATCAACACGGCTCCTTCGGGTTCCAGCCATCGTCTAAAACCCAAAAAGAATAGTGTGAGAGGCAAAAATCATGTTAGGGAAAACAACATAATAAAGGTGGAGTATCCTCAATATCTAACATCTTAGGTTAAATTCTATGATCGTTACCGTAGTTCTACGACTGTATCCTATACGTATACTTATCCATAGGGACATCCCTAGACATACCTTATAAATATCTCTAGGGATCTCACTAAAGTTCTGGCATCCTTGTTTCCAAAGGTTGACTAACCCTTTCCTCTGATACCAACTGTAGAGACCCGTAGCTTGACGTACATGGACATTACATTACTTTTGCGGAATACTTAGTACATAACAAAAACACACACACAAGGATCGTAATAGTTTAGTGTCTTTGGAAACTCGGAATAAAATCTTCTAATCGTGGTGAAAGATCTTCAACATCTCCCATAAAGATCTTCTTTTTTTTTACCTAAAACATTTCTTTATATCCTGGGGAAAAGAAAACATAAAAGGGTGAGCTCAAATGCTCAGTAAGGGTAAACAAAAGAAATATCAATCACATCGTATTCATAAGAACATAACATTTTGGAAATCATAACCTGCAAAAGAGAGCATAATTTCATAACATGGGATAAATCACGGTAGTGAAATGTAATCACAATAATCATAACTTAAAACATGAAACTTTGTGGCATTCACACATAATCATAGAGAATCATTTTTTGTTAGTCAAGACTCATTGCCAAGACTATCTTAGTGGACAAAGTCCCTTTCTGAATCGAGTAACCCTCGTTTCAGTCCTGTTTCACTAAACCGGTATAACCTACCATTCCAGCCATGTCTATCCCATGAGATATAAAATCTTTACCCAATGCATTGGAGGGAGATATAGGTCCCACCCATCTCATAATGATACCATTCTTATGTGTGCCACAAAATCATAAATCATACATCATTGCATAACCCACGTAATACAAATGGGAATCTTAAACATCATGACATCATAAAACAAACCATATAAGATAAAGGAATTCATAAAAATATTTCCATCACAACATAATCAAACCAATGTAATAATAGGGATAAAAACATAACCCTTTTATTATCTTAGATGGAAAATAATTTTGATAAAATACTTGAACTTCATTCTTGAGGAAAATATCCTTTCTACTTCAAAAATACTTTTCCTTTCTTAACATGTCATACAATTTTAAACTAAAAAAAGTTGATTAAAAATAAACTTGAAAACTTGTAAAATAACCTTCTTGGAAATAATGTTTTAAAAATCCATTCATGCCGTATAAGTTAAAAAAACATTCTTCCCGTACTTTTGTCTGAAAAGTCAAAAAGTACCTCGTACGAAAAACGAAAAAAGATTCCTTTCATATCATTTTCTAAAAACATACCAAAGGGTAAAATTGTATTTAAACAATTGTAGGTGGATGGAAATAATATTACATATTGAGGAAATATGGTTGTGGATGATAAAATACACCCCAGTAAATACTAAAGTATAAATAATCTCGGATAAAAATGAGATTGTGATATTTCCCTTACCTTAGGTCCGATTTGCTTCGTATGTGTCCGAACCTCCTGTATAATGATTTAAATAATTTCATTGACTTATTACAGAATCAAATTCATTGTTATGATATCATATATGGTTCACTTATGACTTTATATTACCCGTTCTCTTGTAAATTCCATGTTAAAGAAGCATTTTGGGTAAAATCGTTTCATTTATCGTAGGTGTTTTGACTTGTTGTTCTTGACATTATTATTACTTATATCATGATTTACTTACTTCCAGAATATAAAATATGATTTATATATCATATATATTAAGTATATATATATATATAATAGATAGATAAATGAAATGAAAAACACCGTTCATGGAGACGGTAGTCCGTACGTACGCATGAACGTTGTTTTCCTTTCCTTATTGTCTTGAATGGAAGTAAGTAGATGACATACATATATATATATATATACATAAATCCAGTATCATTATTATGTCATATATTTCATTAGTACTTATTATATATACTTTATAATCATTCATGAATGGTTAATCATTAAGAATGAATCTCATCGCGTCGTGGAGACGGTAGTCCGTACGTACGCATGAGCGATGATATCATTTCCATAATTATTGAATTGAATTGGAGTTGATTATACAATATTTCAGAATCAATATGATGTTGTAATAACTATGTATAGTTATTCTTTACACCATTATACCCATCAATGTAAAGTGGTGGTGGAAAATAGATTACACCACGGCGTGGAGACGGTATTCCGTACGTACGCACGCGCGGTGATTTCTTTTTCCGTAGGATGGATAGATGGTGAAATAGGGTTGTTTCATACTTAAAATAACATATCAGTATATGAGTGATACTTATGTTATTACTTCATAATGAAACAACCTAATAAGAAGAAGTGGAAGAAGAAATAAAGATGAAAGAATTGGTAACAGTAATTACCTCTTCTTTGAAGCGCCTCTTTGAGACCTCCTCTTAGGGCACTAAAATTGGTCTTTGAGGAAGACCATAATCTCTAGGATGTTGCTAGGGAAGTGGAGAAGAGATTTTTTCAGGGTTTGGCCGAGCTTGAGTGCTCAAATTTGTGTGAGGAGGAGGGGGAGGAGGTGTCCTTTTATAAGGGAGGAGAGGGGCACCTTAGGAATACCTCAAAATATTATTTTATATTAATGTCAAAATCAGTTTATAATGGTTACAAAGGGTCTTATTTCGAAGCTAAAGTGGGGATTGGTCGAAATCCTATCAACCAATAGGATTTAGACAAGTTTAGCTTATTATTTTAACCTTATCAGTTAGATTTAACTCTAAGTTAAATAATTTAACTTTTACCGTGTCTTTTTGTTTTAGTACACTATATGGTTAATAAACTTACTATAACATGCCAAACGAACCCCAAATTGTTTATTATTAATATATATATCCTTATCTAAGTCATTTGGCTGAACCTTAGATTTTTAGGAATAAAATAACAATTAATTATATAATATTTGATTTAAAAACTATTTTGTGTCAATTTTGACACTACTTGATATATGATTTTTTTGAAAGTCATAACAGAATTATATGTTCGAACCAAGTTGATTAAATCAACACTAATATATCATAGTAACCTAGAAAATTAGTGGAATTCATAAAAAGTCTCAAATTACATTCATTTGAGCATTTATAACATCAATTATGTTAATATTTCCTTAAAAGGGTAATTAATGCATCATCGTTGTGTCATAAATAAATTAATTTATTTAAAGTCTAAAAATTATAAATAAAATATCATTATGTTGGAAATCTATTTAGCTTTCTAATTTATAGTCGAATTTATCTTATGTATAACCCCATATTAAAAATGTTTTAGTTATTAAACTTTGATTTTAACTATTTTAACTATTCATTAAATAAAATAATATTAAATGTCATAATCTAATCCAAGTGGACCTAAATGGTCATATTATATTCATAAGGTTGTTTTTGGTCGAATTAAACTTATCCAATAGAATTAGGACATGTGTTAGGATAATAGTAATATCATATTTACCCTTAGTTACCCTATTTACTATTAACCGTGGTAAAAAAAGTAAAAAGTTACTATTCACCAAAAATTATTTTCGTCTCATTGAACCACATTTTAGTCCTTGATATTAACCGTGTCTATCGGATTTTCGAAATTCCATTCACAGAAGCGGTAAAATTATGTTTTATGCAAAATTCAGTTTTTAACCTACCACTTAGTGGTTTCACTATTCATCAAAAATTGAAAGTTTTCAGAAAAATGCCAAAATTTCATCCTAAGCTATATTTCATATTCCAAATTTAAAAATGAAGTCTATTTTACCAAATTCGTAACATAGAAATTGCATTAATTAATTTTATAATTAAATCCCACTGTTAAAACAAATAGCGTGTTTTTAAGAAACAATATCTATCAAAAGATTGACACTTGATTATGTCTGGTTTAAATGTGAAATTACATCCAATGACCAACATTGTATTAAATTGTAAAAATATATTCTAAATATACTTTAAAACCAATCAAATTAATAATTTATCACTATTAATTATTTCGATTAAAAAAGTTGTTTTTAATTATAATTTAGTAATTTTCACTATTCATCAGAATATGAAAGTTATCCGAAAAGTACCAAAATTTCACCTTAGGCTAAATTCGATACTCCGAATCCAAAAATGAAGTCCATTTTGAGATCTAAAATTTCTAAAATTTTAAAAGGTGGTTATTACTATTCATAACGGCTAGTTATAATAATATTTTAATAGCATATCGTTGTTTAGTGAAACTCGGTATTGCGTACTACACACGCTATCGAGGAAGGTCGCGATTGCATGTAATGCAAGGCAAGTCAAGGATGCGTGTTGTGCAAGCTCCTTTTGGTGTAGCGTACAACACAAGACATTAGTGAAATAAAAAAGAATATTTTTCATAAAATCTCGGGCTGTTACAATTTCCACATAGGAATGCACCCCACATAGGATTCTATTATTGTTGAAATATGGGACACTCACCAAAGTTTTGTTTCATAAAAAAGATGCAACGAAGGGTACATGAACAATAGAGGTAGTCATAAAAATATCAGTTTTATAGGGCATCATTTAATGGTAACTATTTGAGGTGTTTTGGATTTGCACACATGGGAAGATACTTCCAATCAATAACATAGAGGAATGTGAGGAAGAAGACCGAGGTTGGTTATAATTAGCAAAAAAAATGTATCATAGAATGAGTTGAAAACAAAAAATCAATTTTTGTTCTATAAGATGAATTAGTTCCATCATATTTCTAGAAATTTCAAAAGTATCGATCCATACAGGGTATGATTTAAATAACAAGGATAAAAAAGAAATGATCTAAGTAGGAAGTGATTGTAGAAATTGTGTTCAAGGCATAAGATCACACTGATATATAGATCATTGATAGTGGATGAACCTCCCATTTGACAAGAATAAATGATATAGTGATTTAAATCATATACAATAAAGAAGGTATCATAACATTTGGTAATGATAAATGGTTGAAGATTATTGGATCAAGGAATGAATTGTTTCGGGGAAAGTACATGAGATGTGCATATGTATTGGTTGTTGAAGGTATTAGTCATGACTAATTATGTGTAAGTTAATTGTGTGACTCAAGACATGCCATAATATTTTCCAATAAATTATGTGTCATCATGGTAAATGAGGGTAATATTGTATTGTATGGAATTTGTACAAAATAAAATCTCTACCTCATGAGTGGAGAAGAAGAAATGTGCTTTATGTCTAAGGAATAATTATATAAGTTGTGTCATAAACTTCTCGGCCACATGATCCAAATGTCCATGGACTAATTGGTGAAATACGATGATACTCAAGATCTTACTTGTTTATGATGAGATCTTACACATACATGTGATGCCTGCCAATAAGTGAAGATCATTTAAAAGATATATAATGAAGAAGTAAAAAGTTCAACAAAACTACTTAAGTTGTTTTATACTGATGTGTGTGGACAAATTTCACCAAGATATCTTAATGTGAGGAGATATTATATTCTCTTCATTAAAAATTATAGCAGAATGTAATGTGTATCAATCATTACCCAGAAGTCTGAGGTGTTCAGCTGCATTACATTATATCAAAAGGAAGTTGATATGATTCTATATCATAAAATCTAGAAGATCCAAATATATAATGGAATAGAGTTCACAAATAGAAAAGTGGAGGATTATGTAGAGAAACATGGGATAAGGCAACATGATTTAGCAGTAAGAACTCCATAGTATAATTGATTAGTTGAGAGAAGAAATCAGATTGTCACCAAAATGGAATGAACAATAATAAATGAGAATGTTTTTCTAGAGAAATTTTGGAATGAATTAGTGATGACAGTATTATACACTTCAAATATAGTAGTATTATGTTTGAATTAAGAGAAGTCTCCATATGATCTATCGTATGGAAAGAATACATCATTGAAGTACTTTCTAGTCTTCCGAAGTATGGGTTTCATTCTTAAATAAGCGAAACTTAGGAAGTTTGAATCCCATGGATATGAATGGATATTTATTATCTATTCAAAGAAAAGGAAATCATATAAATGCTTCAATAAGAAATTATGGATTGTAGTTGAAAGTCATGATATAACTATAGTGGATAATGAGAAGAATATTCAGAAAATACATGATCAGTATCAAGAGGATAGTGACCCAGAATCAAGTAGATCAGGGGATGTCCTAGTTACAAAGGTTGATTCAGAAGAAGATTTTGATAATGAAAAGGAATATCACAACACAGTATCTACACAACCATATAAGTGAAGAGCCGAAATTGATAGATAGAACATAATTGGTCATCCGAGAGTACTAGTACAGAAAAGGAGAATGAATACTCTATAATAAGTATCATACTTATGATAGGTGGAGCCGAAATGTTTTGAATAAGTAGTTGGTGATGAGAATTTCACTTAGGCTATGAATGAATTAATTGAATAAATTGAGAAAAATAAGACATGGGAGATCATTTCGAGACCAAAAAATAGGATTTTCATCTGGTCGAAATGGGTCTTTCATAACAGGATGAATGAATATGGTGTGATGATTTGAAACAAATAACTACTAGTGCCCAAAGGGTACTCCCAGATAGAAGGAATCAATGTTAATGGAATAGTTTCACTTGTTACAAGGCTAGAGACAATTGGATTATTTTTATCAATAACAATGCAAAGAAAGTTCAAGGTTTTCTAGATGGATGTCAAGTATTAATGTCTAAAAGAGGTTCTGGAAGAAGAAGTTTACATTTAGAAGCCAAATGGTTTTCTCATTATAAAATATGAGAATAGATTTTGTTAGCTAATGAAGGCTTTATATGGTTTAAATCAAGTTCCAAGAACATGGTATTCAAGGATAGATTGGTTTCTAAAGAAGCTTAGTCTTCAACATGGTTGAGTCGATTAAAATATCTTTTTTAACAATGATAGTAATAAAAGGATGATGGTTTGGGTTTATGTAAATGACATAAACTTTGGTGAAGCTGATGAAGTGCAGTGCATACAATTTTACAAATTCATGAAAAGTGTGTTTGAAATTTCAGTGATTGGTGAACAAATTTTTTTCATTACTTTACAGGTGACATAAGGAATTAATGGAACATTAATTTATAAATCTAAATATTCTTACAAAGTTTTGAGAAGGTTTGGAATGGATAATTACAATGGGATGAAGAATCTAGTAGTTACCTAGATGAAACTATTTCAAGATGATGAAGGAAAAGTAGTCAATGTCACAGAATATAGGTATATCATAGGATGCCTGTTGTACTTTACCATGAAACGAATAGATATTTTTTTACAAATGTCAATAAGAATGTTATCAAAGTAGACCCGAATAATTTCAAATGATTTTAGTGAAATGAAAAAATCAATATATCAAGGGGGCAATGGATTTTGTTTTGATGTACAATGAAAATTCTCATCAAGAGTTATTAGGATAAACATGTGAATATTGTGTTGGTTCAATAGATGATATAAAATTGACATTAGGTGGTGCATACTATATTGGATAACCATGTATTTTTTGGATAATAAAGAAACAAGATTTAATTTCATTGAGCACCATAGAAGATGAATATATTGTTGCTACTCAAGCGTGCCCACAATTATTGAGGATGATGAAGTAGATTGAGGATATGGGAATTGAAGTGATGTCTCTGATTAGAATCCATTATGATAAATAATGTGCTATAAATCATAGAAAAAATACAGTCCATCACTCAATTAAAAATAACATTGGAATCATTTATCATTTTATTAAAGAGAAGGTAGATCAATGGATTGTGAAGTTGGATTATGTGCCTTTGTAATTACTGGTTACAAACATTTCGAACAAGGCCTTACCCAAAGAAGCATTTGAAATACATCTACTAGATCTAGGAGTTTCGTAGACTCCTCATACATTAAAATTTTTGGTTGTGGGACCCCCTCTCCCGGAGGTATGGTGTGTTTTTATCTAATGTATAATAATTGTTCCTTACCCTATGGTAGACCATAAAGAAGTGACCTTTGGATTCATTGAAAATGGGGGAAAATTACAGATATAAAAGGGGAGAAAATGTCTTAATCAAGACCTGGGGAGAATCTATTAGGTGGACCCGTGAGATAAGAGGATTTTAAGCTATTAGTTAGAGCAGTGATGCAGGGTGGTATTAAATCTGAAGATTCTTGAAGTGATTGATGAACGGATATATATCATGACATCTTAGGATCGTGATTAAAGTACATGAATGGTTTTAGAATAGAATGAAATGATTCAATGATGAAATTTTCATTATGCTATTGTTTATCATGCTGAGCATGGATCATGTGGGCTTAGAGTGTGTGTTGAGTATATCCTTGATCACTATCTTAATTGAAAGAATCAAATTTTGGTTGAAGATGTAATGAGATTTAAGAGTGTATCAAAATGTAAAGAGTTGTCATCAAACCCAATGGGGGGGATTATGGGAAATAAATCCCTCAAAAAATCCTCTTGATGCTTTTTGGTGTGATTTTGTTTATTGATAATTCCAGATGACCACAAATGAGTTTGGTTGATGTGTTTGAAGAAGTTTTTATATGTGTAATAATTTCCCAGTGTTTGCCAAAATTTCGGGCCTCAAAATTGAGAGTTAGGATTTCAGAAAAGTAATATTTCAGTATAGGTGAACAAATCTTTTGGACCGTGAACCATAGTTTGCAGAACATGAAAGGTTGTACATGGTATGGTGAAGGAATTTTTGGAAAGGAAGTTTTCCACATAGCAATGTTATACGGACCGTGAATCATGGTACACAAATTATTAATGGAAAATAGTTCATGAAGGGGATTGTAGTTTTTGGGAGGCAAACATTACGTGGAAGTCTTGTGGTACATGGGAGGACATTTTGTTGGTGGAAATGAGTTAGTGATTTGGTCCACCGTGAAGGAATAAAGGAAGTACACAGACTATGTAGGTAAACATTTCATAGAAGGAGAAGTTTGTGGTGAAGGGGATACAACATTGATGATTTGGGTAAATCTCATATTAGTATATTTTTCAGATCTATTTTCATATATAATGAGTAATAATCACACCATTACATAGAGAGGTTTTTATAAGAAAAAAACATTCCTCTGGGAATTCGGTGAAGTTAGAAAGTGGTTCACATGGGAGATTTATGCAAAGGGTGAAGTAGTTCATGAAGAGAATTCCATAATATGAGAGGAATAGGTCATTGGAAGAAGAAGTCTATGGAAGATGGAATTCTATAGAAGCGGAATTTGTACATGGAGGCAGTATGTGGAGGAGTTATGTAGAGGTGGTACATGATGGTGGAATTAGAGACAGTCCACAGAGTAGGGACAATTCATATAATAAGTGGTCTGCAAAGCTTATGCGCTATGCGGTACTTCATAGTTTTTGAAGGAAGAAGATTTTTCATGAAAGAAATCGAATAGTTTGTGAAAGAAATTTCCTCTATCTAACAGTACATGGAGAAGTGGATTTCATCTACGGGTGAAATATGGACTTAAATAGAGTATCTTCCTATAGTTGAGAATGTGTACTTTCATGAAAATGAAGGGACCTAAAATTCCATAAACTATGAGTGGATCCCTTCCAATAGTAGTGAGCTAAGGAAGAGGAAGACAATGATCCTTTCCACTAAAAGTGATCTAGAGAAAGGTATATAGGGAGTGACCCTTGGGAATGAAGCGAGAAAACCCTATAACTGGTAAAGGCAGTGAGCATGGGCATAGAAGTGATATAGACCAAACCATGTAATTGGATGTGATCTATAGTGTATTTGGTACATCGGCACATCACCATTTTATGCTCCTTAGATGTATCCCGGTGATAGTGAACCAAGTAAAATTACTTTTCCCTGTGCATGAGTTCATTTCTATTTATATATTGATACTAGAGAAAGGGAGAAGTGTGTTTTCTTAATGAAGAAACAAGATTTTATGGGGAGGAAGTTTTAATCTATCATACCTCGATTGACCCCCTTAGAGTATTTAACTTAGCGGAACTAACACCTATGTATAAGGAGAATTATCTAATTACCTCATATTCTTACACAAGACAAGCCTAGGTCATAATAGAAGCTGCTATTCCAATAAGGTACCATGAGGTTCACCCAATTGAAACCATTTCATGGCACTCCCACCTATTCCACAGAGTAGAATTTAATTACTTAAATCATCCCTAAAAATATTTATTTTACAAAAATCATGGACCATATAGACAAAGGCTATATGGAATTGGATTATTATCCTCTATCATCATTGTCTAAACAAAAAGAACCCATTAGTATATATTTCATGCCCACCCAAGTAGGAACCAGTGATCCTAAAACTAGTTTTCTTGGATAAACCATCCCCCCTATTGATTTTCCTTCTTCATATAATGAAGATTATTTTAAATACACTCTTATTGCATTCAAATATGTTTTCTCCACCACCGATGATGTTTTTATTTAGGTGAACCATGGTACTGAGGAAGATTCAAGGACAACATAGATCAGTGCAGCCATGCCTCAAAGGGAGAAATAGAAGTTTGTGTCTTTCCTAAATAATCATCACTATTTATTAACATGGACTTATGATTAGATGCTAAGACTAGAACCTTAGGTCACTATGCACAATCTGGGTGTCCCAAGGAGTTATTACAGGTTCAACCATCCTCCCAAAAAGATGAATCCCTCTAACAATTCCATGTTCAAGTACTAGGATGATAATACTATCAATGCCAAATTATTCAGGTAAGCCCAATACCCAAGTGGGTAGCCAACATTGTCTTGGTCAAGAAGAAGAAATGACAGTTTAGAGTCTATAATGGCCTCTAGGATCTCAACCACCATTTTTGAAAGGATGATTTTTTACTTCTGGTGACAGAGCTATTGATCTATTTTATTGTCAGGTTCTATGATCTATCATTAATGTGTAGAAATTCAAGGTATAATCGAATCCATATTTCCCAAGAATTTGAGGAGTATACTGCCTTCAGAGAACAACAAGTGAAAATTTTCTATCAGGTGATTCCCTACATCATGATGAATGGTGAAGCCACTTATCAGCTGGCCATGCATCACATCTTCAAACAAATCATCTAGATGCTGGTGAAATTCTACATGGATGCCTTGGTGGTTAAATCGTGCCTAAATTAGGACCATCTTAGAGACCCTGATAAAGTTTTTATCTTCCTTCACTCCCATCATTTGAATATGAACCCATTGAAGTGTTCCTTTGGGGTTACCTCTGGGGAGTTTCTCCACTTCATAATTAGATTCATATGCATTTAGACCAGACCTGAGAAGATCAAAGCTACCAGATAGATTCCCCACTCGAGCAACCTCTAAGATCACTATGTACTATAAGGTGAGTTATCATTTATAAAATTATTTAATAGAAATTTGGTCACAATTTTAATACCTTTTTATGGGTTAGGTAGAGATGCACTATCTAATAGTGGGATGAGAAGTTCCAAACTACCTATGTGGAAATTAGGTAGAATCTACTGAAACCATTAGTTCTGATGTCTCCCATCTTAGGAGATCCCATGGTACTCTAAGTGACCTCCCTAGAGTGGTCCCTTGGTTCCCTTATTTCCCAGAGGAATAATTTGGGAAGAGATAATAGTTTATATTACCTTAGTCACATGATGCTTGACACATAGTCTAGATACCTTCCTATCGAGAAGAGTATCCAAACAAAGATTTTTGTACGATAAAAGTTGTAGTATTATCTATAGCATCATGAGATAAAACTGGTATCCCATTTGGATATGTTGAAGTATATCATGAATTTCCCCATGTTGACTGGATGACTAGCAATGTAGGTAATGGTCCTTATTTAGTTCATCATTAGGATCATTTCATAAAATACCATCAATGGTTTGGAGTTGGATGAATTCCTGGCCTCCTATACAACCCCAGAAGAGTTCCTATGGATGTGAACTTCCTTGATGAGGCCATCCTATTAGTGGATCAAGCTATGTCATGTTGGATGATGAATTTCAATGGTGCCTTCCAGAGCTAAACTGGTAGAAGGATTATTAATCCCAAGCTCAACGGAGTATGAATGGGTATCAACATCATCACCCCAGCACAATTTGTCCTTCCATACTCATTCCGGCTATTATAAGGCTACACCAATAATAAGGAAGAGTATCAGACCCTCATCAGTGGTCTCGAACTGGCCCTTGAGATTGATGTCCACCACATACATTAAAGGAAGACTATGATTTAGTCATCAAATAGACTAATAGTGACTGAATCTTAATAAATCCATAGAATTTTTCTCTACTGAATAACACTCATCATTTCAGGGCCCAATTCGCCTCTAAACCATAGGTTACTTATTTCTTCTTATTGTAGAATGGTCTATATGATGTGTTGACATGTATAGTCGCATCTATCATAGATCCTAACTAGGATGATATATTAATTCAGGTTGAACTTTATAGGTTCATCACTCCTAAATCATTGATGTGGATGATAACCAATAGGTAAACAAAATGACTATTAGTGTGTTTATGTCAAGACCCTAAGGTTTCCCCAAGGTAGAGGAAACCTCCAAATCGACAAATCCTTTCATAAAGCATCTCTAGTTTAGAATTATCCTATTAAAATGAGCTAAGAATGATTAGATCTTCTAGTGTGTAGTGCATTTTTCCCGTCTACCACATGATTATCCTTGAATAAACTCTATACAATTGGGGTTTTGATGGAATTATACTTCATTCCATCCAAGAAGATGAAATTCACTAGGTTATGCTGGACATTCAAGCTGGGTATTAGGGTTTCCATTAAATGGGATGGGATTTATCCCACCAGATTTTGATGCTGGGTTACTTTTGGGACACCATGGTCCAAGATTTGATTTAATATTCCAAGAGCTATCACACATGTCAAATCCATGCCATCTATATTCATCGTCTGCTTGAGCTCCTCTACACTTCAATGTATTCTTGTCCCATTACAGTACGAGGCCATGATATTTTAAGAATATACCAACCTTCAATAGATCACCTATTTATTTTTATTCTTACCATGATGGATTTCTTCTCGAAGTGGGAATAAGATATTCTCATCGAGGAAGTCAATTCCCAATCTATGATCTAATTCATGAGCTCCCATATCATCCATTGCATCAAAGCTGATCACTCCATTCCCAATGAATATGGTACAAAAAATTTAGGATACTTATCTAAAGAGATAATATTCCATGCAATGTATTATGTATAACCATACATCCCTATACTACGTGCATATGAATGGGGAAATCAATGAATTAAAAATAAACCTCTATAAGATTATTAAGAATTTAGTGGGCTAGAAAAAAAGGAGTTGTCCAAGAGAGCTCCAAAATTCCCTTTGGTACTATCAGATAAAGAGTCTAAATTCAATAAGAAGACTCCACATTCCCTAGTGTATAGAATGGAGGTAGTCCTACCCATCGAGGATTAGTTTCCATCTCTCCGAACAGCTATCTTTGAGCAGTATACATCAGAAAAAATAGCAGAAGTCTATCTAGCGGAGCTGGAATCCCTTGAATAAAACATGCTCTAGGCCTTGAACAATCTATAGAGGCACCAAAGTAGGACAACCATAGATTTTAATATGATGGTTCACCTCATACCATTTCTCTAGGTGATATGTTGTTGGCTCTTAGAAAATAAATGATACCTGGAAGGAATCCAACATAGTTGGAGCCCATGTGGGAAAGGCCATACATCATTCATAAGGTCAATTTCAATGGTGCCTACTATTTGATCACTTTTTATAGGGAAAATATCTCACCTCCCACCAACACCATGTCTCTAACGAACCACTTCACATAAGGAAATTATTTTTGGTTTGAAATTTTTGACCATAAACTATAAGCCCACATCCAAGCCACATGACGTTAAACATTGGACAAGGTATGAACTCTATGACTTTAAACTAGGATCCCAATTCTATAAATCAGGAAATTAAATTGTGTGTGATCCATATGAGGAAGTATTTTTGTGGCCCTGGTCCAATTTTTCCTTGATTCACATCGTGATTATCACACCACCATCCCACATATACCCATTTTGGGAAGCATACTTCTTTAGTTCCAAGCTCTCAGGCCTTAAAAATGATGCCCATGTCCAAGAATTATTACATAAAATGGTAATCAATTATCCTTAAGTTTTTTTGTGTGCTATTGGGCCTTCTTGGCCCTCATTCACATTAGGTTTCTAAGAACACTAAAATATACATATCCACTTGATGAACACCACATTATGGTCAGAAATCTAGGACCATAAACTATGATCCCTATGTCTGAAATATATTAATAGAAACTATAATTGAATTCCATGAACTACGAATTCAAACTATGTTGAAATTATCTCAGTAATATGTTATATAGTGTTGGGTATACATGGACCTCCTACACACAATCCTTTTCATATGACCACACTTCATTTATCCATTTTAGTAACCCATTCTCCTAGGTATAGACTCTATGACCATAAACCATGAGCATCATTGGTCTAATCATTATGACCTTAATCTATTTGGATAGCCCAAAGTCTATGTTGTACTACTTCAATCTCTAAAGCCTGATGTCAATAGCGCAAAACATTAAACTATTCTTCGACCATGTATAAGACCGGGATGCCTCTAAATAAGGGAGGATCCTTACCCCATTACCCGAGCATGACATACCCCACAATAGTCTTGTAATTCCTCCATTCCATTATAAGACTAGATTCCCCCAATGAGTTTGTGAATTTTTTCATGTCGTGATCTAGAACTACATGTGGCTTGATTCTCATCCTTATGAGTTACATAGTGATGCTTGAACTTCTTGTTTCCAGGACCATCAAAATTTTCACCAACACTTAATCCCCTTGGCCTTAGTTGTAATGACCCCCTCCACAAAAAGCATACCACTCTTAGGCCGACAATGAGATAAGGGAGATAATGACCCCCTGAGTCCCGCCTCCAGTAGGCCCCGGGTTGGCGACTAGCACCGAGGGTATAACAAACACACAAATGGGAGACATGACCCTGTAAGAAAACACATGTGGAAGGGAGAGATAAGATAGACACCTACCAACTCCAAATCATCTTGTAAGATAAAAGAAATCCCGAGTACACTTCTAAAATGTAACGAAAAACTACTACAACTAAAAGGAAAAAAACTACAAGTACCCAAAAAAAAGGAAAACAAAAGCAACCACAAGCCTGAATAGCTCCTGCAACAGTAAGCTAGCAGTAACCAGCCTGATCTCCAACCTGATCCATGTGACCTGAAAAACAGGTTTTATATACATAGGGTGAGTATAACAGTATACTCAGTAGGATCCTCCCTGAATCCTCTAGTGAAAAAGTAAAGAAAGCATGCAAAAGCATAGTGAACAACAAGTGAAACAAAATCATCACCTAAATAGGTATACTACTTTCTCAGTCTCACCATAGATAGTCTCAACAAGTAATGCATACAAGAGTATATAATATAATAAAGAATTTCAAGGGTACCCCACTACTACTTCCCCTCTAGTTTTCCACTTTGCCCCAATGTCTCATGTCCTAAGCATCTCTCTCCAAAAAGGCTTTCACACAGATAGCTGGACGAAGGACCATAATAAGCACCTCATGAAACAAAACCACCATGTACACATAATCAATATAACTAGGTAGTTTATGCAAGACACCACATCTCACAAAACATGTATCATACATCATGTATTATACCTCAATCCATTACAAACCATACACCGTGTAAGGATTCTGAATCCATGACAGCCTATATACATTACACATATAGTAGTCCATATAAAACTATATCCAGAATATATGTGTGTGAATAAACACAAGCCATTACATCCCTCTACACACATATATGGGGAAAACTAACTAATGTGCCTTCCAGAACATGTAACTACCAAGAGAAGAGAGTGGGGCAAAAGGGGGTAGTCATCCATCCATCCTCCCTCAGGAATGTTGAGGAAAACACCCCCTAGGGCTCAGAATCTCCGGGGTGTTAGTTTCCCTTACTCATAGGGTGGAGTAGCATAAATAAACTCAAAAGGTACAGAATATACTATAGCTCACAACCACACTATGTGCATAACCTAGTCTTAGACTCAACTCCAACTAATGTGTCTCAGACTCTGGGCTATTACTTCTAAGACTACATATCCTATAAGCACACAACCATTTAAAGAGATTTAATAAATTACTTCATTCCCTTTTTATCAGTTTTACTTCTTGTTAATTAATTCTTTAAACATTATTTAACCTATAAAAATTACCCATTTAATTTCATTAGCATCACACCCAAAGTACACCGTTCCTTCAAATCACAACCTCAAAATTGCACCCCAGCAAGCTCCAAAACCTATGGGTTAGCATAATTTATTCAACCTTACATTCCCATATTCCCAGACATTATAGAAAAAAAATATATGCTTCAAAACACAAGGGGATCACCATAGTGAGTTGATAAACTACTCGTCCAGTCTTTTCTACCTACAGAAAGAGTGTAGACCCATCATCCCTTCAGAAGCTAAACACGAAAAGCACATGGAATACCCCACATGTCTTTGACCCTTTCGAAAGAAGGTTAAGAAAGACCAGCTACCCTGAGCGGTGGGGAAAGTAAAGCAGATAAATAACCAAATAGAATCAACAGAAAACCAAAAATTCACATCCAATCCATTTCATCATCCCTAGTGTCCTGCCTGACACCCACATGCATAAACCGATGCATCTCACCACTATAGGAATCAACTAATACAATAACCAGTTGACCTCCATGCCCCCACATATCTCAATACCCATCTGGTCTCACATCACAACACAAGTAGTATAAAAACAAAAATAATATCGGTTGGGATATTGGCCCTTTAACAAGAATGATGGTAACTCAGAACCCTTCAAGGAATTATCAAAGAACCAGTTCTTTAATCCATCTTGAATTAACCAATTTAATATTAAAAGGTTCCATATTCGGGAAACCTATACTGTATGATATAAAAAATAAATTAAACATGCTTACTGCACCAATTTGACTAACATCAAAAAATAAAACAATAAGAACAAGATTCATTTACATGCATCTTTATCTTTAGACAAACAATTATCAATTAATTCCAGTTTACATTATTTACCAATTTCCATCAAGAACAAACAGCTAAACAAAGAAATCATAGATATCACACTATCTAGAAAAAAAAGAGGCAATACCATAAGACTGATATCAATTTATTTATCTGGTTGAAATATTTATTATGTCGATTCCATTGTGATCCAATGGCTAAAGCATGCTAACTCTATAGCTGCACGAAAAAAATAAAATAGAATAAATGAATCCCCTATACTAAAAATGGTTTTAAGTATCTTTATATGAGAACGATCCACACAACGGATCATGATTGCCTACTCCCGTGACAACGGCATCCACCCGAGGATGTTATGACACGACCGCACCATCCAAAACCTAAAAAACTCCATTAGAAGCATGGAGATCACATTCCATAATATGGAAAGGAGAAACATGAGAAGGTGAACCCAAAATAACAATGATAAATCATTCCTTATATCGAATATTGATGGATACTACTTGGTTTCACCAAAACAGGGGGTGCACTTGCAGTAAGGAGAACGTTGAGGGAAACCAACCCACTGGGAAAAGATTAATCTCACGATTCCTATAGTAAGGAAGGAATGGTTCAGGCATCTCTCAATAGAGAACACAGAGAAATAACAAGGGGGAAGATATCTTTTTCCTTTAGAAGTTTTAACGGAGCAGTAGTTTAAGATACGTTGTATTTTCAATTAAAATCAGATCACATTAAATCACGTAGTTTGACAAAGTAAATACATCCCATGCCTTATAAAAATCAATATACAATTTATTGGATTTGATTTGGACTTAAATCCCTTAAAACAAGGCCATAAATGCAATTTACGTCAAAGGAAATGTTAAATTGGCAAAAATGGAAAAATATAGAAATTTGGAAAAGGAAATATCAAATTGTTCTGGAAAAACTGTTCATGAGCTGTGGCACCATGTCTGACTCACCATTTCTGTCTCACTATTTCTATCTCATCGTTTATGTCCAACAATTTCTGACTAATCATTTCTATCTCACCATTTTTGTCTCACTATTTCTATCTCACTATTTCTATGAAACTGTTTCTGACTCACCATTTTTGACTCACTATTTTTGTCTCACCGTTTCTATCTTACCATTTCTGTCTCACCATTTCTAACTCACCATTTATGTATCACCGTTTTTGTCTCAATATTTTTGTCTCACCATTTCTGACTCACTGTTTCTGTCTCACCGTTTCTGTCTCACAGTTTCTATCTCACTGTTTCTGACTCACCATTTCTGTCTCACTATTTTTGTCTCACCATTTCTGTCTCACTATTTCTAACTGACCATTTCTGTGACCTCATTTCTATCTCATTGTTTTTGACTCAACCGTTTCTGGTCCGAGAATTACTGACTCCTTGACCCCAGTCCAGCACATAAGAGAATGGAAAGTCCATCCATACAGGGCCTCAAATGGTGCCATACTGATGGTGGAGTGAAAAATATTATTGTAAGTGAAATCCACCAAGGGTATGTTCCACATCCACAAACCTCAAAAATCCAGAACGCAAGAGCATAACTTGCCTTCAAGATTTTGGATGGTTCGCTCTGTCTGACTATCCGTTTGAGGTTGAAAAGCAGTGGTATGGAATAGATGAGAACCAAAAGCATACTAGATACCTCTCCACACCCTATAAGTAAATTGAGGATATCGATAAAAAATGATCATCCTTGGGACTCCATGAATTCCCACCACCTCCTCCAGATACTGCCTTGAAAAAACGTACACTGAGCTGGACTCCTTGATCACTATGAAGTGGGCCAATTTTGTTAAATGATCCACTACCACTCAAATAGAATCATGTCCTCCTGGAGCTCGAGTTAAACCAGTAAAAAACTCCATTGAGATGTCCTCCCACTTCCACCAAGGAATATCTAATGGCTGGAAAAAACTACTGGGGATGTGGTTCTCAGCCTTGTCCTTTTGGTAGACTAAACATTGAGACACAAACTGTAACCACACGCTTCAGCCCAGGCCACCAAAAATGACTTGTCAAGTCTCAGTACATTTTTTTCATGCTAGGATGCACCGCTGAAGGAGAACTATGGAACTCTCTATGAAACTTCTCAAGCATCATCAAAGGAACAAAAATCCTTGCATTATACAACACTCAATGTTGTTCATCCTCTGTCCAACCATTAGGGGCCTTGACACAAACAACTTAGTCTCTCCAGACCTCCACCTCAAGATCCCCCAACTGGGACTCTTCCACCTACTGCAATAGAGATGATTGCACCATCATCGGGAAAAGACAACCTCCGCCCCCAACTTCTCCCATATCAAGATGTAATGATGACTATTCTTCCATTACTCTCCAAGAATCACAAGATTCTCAGATAACATCACTACATGACTTTTGAATTAGCACATCAGCTACAAAATTCCCCTTTCCAGGTGTATATGAAATTTCTAAGTCGTATTACTATAAGAACTCCATCCTCTGATGTTGTCATATGTTCACTGGGAGAAAACATACCTCATGCTCTTATGAATGGTGAAAACCACAAAGCACTCACCAATGAGGTAATGTCTCCACAACTTTTGAGAAAACACCATGGTTTCCAACTAAAGATCACTGGTGGCATAGTTATGTTCATGAGGACGCAACTCCTGATACCCATAAGAAATAACTGATATTTTATGCATTAGAACATAGCCTAACCCTAGATGTGAAGCATACCGAAAAAATCAAAACTGAACTCGCTCTGCTGGGAGACATATAACTGGAGCGCTTACTAACTTCTCCTTTAGATACTCAAAAGCTTCCTGACAATGATCAGTCCATATAAACGCCTGATCCTTCCTAGTCAAAGCTGGCAGAGGAGTCGCAACTCGAGAGAAATTGGCTACGAACCTCCTATAGTAGACAGTGAGGCCATGGAAACTACGCACCTCTCACACTATATTGGGGGCTTCCCAAGACACAACTGCTTCTATCTTCAATAGATCTAGAGATACCCCCCAATGGGACACAACATGACCCAAGAAACAGTCTTCTCGAGCCCAAAACTCACACTTTGACAACTTCCAAAACAACTGATGTTCACGAAGAACTCCCAAAATGGTTTGTAGATGCTCTGCATTATCCTCCTCAGACATGGAGTACACAAGCATTTCATCGATGAAAACCACCACAAACTTGTCCAGGAATATATGGAAAACAACATTCATCAATCCCATGAACATAGATAGAGCATTCGTCACACTGAACAACATTACAACAAACTCATAATGCCCATGAAGACAATATAAATCAGTCTTCGGGATATCCTCATCCTTCACATGCATTTGATGATATCCTGACCGAAAATCTATCTTTGAGAACAAACTTTCACCCTTCTGTTGATCAGATAAATAATCACACTGTGGTAGAGGATAGAGATTCTTTACTGTCACTTTGTTTAAGAGATGATAATCGACACACAACCACAAGCTGTCGTCAGCCTTCTTCATGAAAAAAACTGGTGCACCCCATGATGACACACGTGTATGAACAAAACCACAGTACAACAGACCATCTGGCTATATATGAAACACTAGCAACTCATAATGGGACATCCTTTAAGGGGACATAAAGATATGATACACTATTTCTTGTAGCTCTATCCCAAACTCAATCTCTTGTCGAGGGGGTAATGCTACATTCTCTTTGGGAATGACATCAGGGTACTCTTCCATGACCCTAGGAAACGCCAACTTCTGACCCTATGAAGAACTCAACATTATCTCAGCCATCATGGATTATAAGGATGGAACATGCCTATGACCCATCTGAGGGTCTCGCTCACTAACAAACACCACCGACTCTCCATCCGCATCGAAGAACACAACCTGCCTCTTGAAGCAATCCATGATAGCCTACACCGAATACAACCAATCCATGATGAGGATGAAATAATATGGTAGTATTTTTATACATAGGAAATCTCCCCATGAGCGGTGCTTCCCCAAAACTAGCTCATAGTTTCTACATACTTCAAACAAGTAATCTTGAACTACATTTTTCATTGTCAATGCCAAGGGCATTGGAAGCCTCTCCACCTAAAGTACCAAAGCATGGACAAGGGTAGGTGATACGAAGGAGTGTGTCACTCCGGAATCAAACAAGGAATAAACCAAGGTAGAAAACATGCCAAGGGTACCTCAAACCACATCTGGCTAACCTGGTGTTGGAAACACTAAATCTTGAAGCTGACCACGACCTCCTACATGACCTCTGTGACCCTGATGACGACCACCACCATGGCCGCACTCTACTCTCTAAGGACGGGGAGTATCACATGGCTTCCCTCTACCTGCCCCATCTACCCTCTGCGGATCTAAAGCTGGTGAAACATGTTGGTGCTGCCTCGGCTAGAATTGCCTCAACGGTGTAACTTGGAGTGGAAAACCTGGTGCACGATGACTGATCTGAAAGTTTGAGCACTCTCGCTGCTGATGACCACGACCACTATAAGAAAAAAAGTGCATGATCCATTGGCATAGGCCTGAGAGATGATGTCTCCAGAGAAACGAGATGCTGAGTGTTGGGACCTACCCCTGGCCGAATGGAAACTCTTCTACTCTGAAAACCGGGAACCCCAAACCAAAACTCTAATTTTGAGGAATCATGATGACACCCCTCTCGGGATGATCCGGTTCTGGACAAAGTCCTCTTGACGACCTCTTCCCTTGACAACAGCTTAAGATATGTCTTCAGCATAAATGGGGTAACCTGGCGCTGGATCTATGGATGAAAAGCCCCATCAAAATGCCTCACCTTGGCCTCCTCATATGGCAACAGGTCTGAAGAATATTGCAAAAGGTTCTTGAAATGGATTCCAAACTCTTGCACACTAGAGCACCCCTGTTGAAGGGTAAGAAGCTCCTGGCGACTGGACTCCTTCGCGGTTGAAGAAAGAAACTCCACTCTAAACTTGTCTCGAAACTCCTTCCATAATATTGTTGACTCCTCACGATCCCTGAGAAACAAAAACCACCATTTCCTCACAACTCCATGCAGCATCGTCATAACCAAGGACACCTAGTGCTCCTTCTGAGCACAGATCAAACTGAATCCTATCTTGACCTCCTCCAACCAGTCTTCTGTGACTACATATGAAATAGAGCCCTTGAACTTTTTCAGACTTTGGCACTGAAACTCTAAGAGTGTCCTCCTCCAAGTGTCATCATCGTTGACCTCTACTTGGCAGCAATCTGCTATCACAACCTACTGGTCATCTTCTTTGTGATCCTGATGAGGACATCGACCTAGAGCCATACATATAAAATAAAGAATTGTTAGAGCTCCTAAACCTAGAATATGGGAGACTCATCATTGACTAATTATTTTATTTTATTCATTTTATGTTAACCTATCCCAAGGTCTACCCATTCAAACACAGTCACAAAGAAGAATGATGCATGATCCTTTCCCAGGTCTCTACCCTGAAACTAGTATCACCTTGTTTAGTAGCCATTATAATCTTAAGGGTACATACATCAGATCATAGGGGGACCTAAATTCCTATTTATCAGCCGATCTCTAGTGTTTACATCACTTTCCAAAAATTATTGAAGCCATTACCCTACCAACCCCTACAACCTCACCTGTGCCTAACACCGAACTCCATCCTATCTCTCAACCTGAGCCTCTGATACCACTCCATCAAGAACCCCTCCCCACAAAGTGTACCCATCTTGGGCCGATAATGTTAGAAGGGAGATAATGACCCCCGAGTCCCTCCTCAAGTAGGCCTTGGGTTGGTGACTTGCACCGATGGTATAGAGAACACACAAATGGGAGGTATTACCCACTAAGAGAACACATGCAGAAGATAGAGATAAGATAGACACCAACCAAATCCAACTTAACCAGTATGATAAAAGAAATCACTAGAACACATATGAAATTTCATGCAAAACTAATAAAAATAAAAGGGTAAAAACTACAGGTACCCAAAAGAATGTAAAACAGCAGCAACGAAAAGCCCAAACAGCTCTTGCAACTGCAAGCTAGTAGTAACCAGCCTGATCTCCAACCTGATCCAAGTGACCTGAAAATCTGGTTATATATACATACAATGAGTATAATAGTATACTCAATAGGATCCTTCATGAATCCTCTCATTAAAAGGTAAAGAAATAATGATAAAGCACAATTAAGAAAAAGTGAAACTAACTTATCACCTAAATAGGTATACTATGTTCCCAGCCTCACCATGGATAATATCACGAGGTAATGCATAAAAGAGTATATAATATAATAAAGAACATCAAGGGTACCCTACGACTACTTCCCCAATGGTTTTCTGATTTTCCCCAACGTCACACGTCTGAAGAATCTCTCTCCAAAAAGGCTTGCCTGAAGACACCTAAGAAAAGAACCACAGTATGCACCTCATGCAACAAAACCACCACATCCACATAAGCAAAGTAACTAGGTAGTTTCTGGGATCCACCACAACTCACAGAACGTGTATCATACATCGGGTATTATACCTCAAGCAATTACAACCCATACACTAAGTAAGGATCATCAAACCATCACTGCAAATACACGTTACATCTATAGTAGTCCATAGAAAACTATATCCAGAATATATGTGCGTGAATAACAACACACCATTAGAGCCTTAGACACACATATATGAGGAAATCTAACCAATGTTCCTACCAACACAAGTAACTACCAACAGAAGAGAGCGGAGACAAATGGGGTATTCAGCCATCCATCCTCCCACCGGAATGTTGGGGAAAACACCACCATAGGGCTTAGAATCCCTGGGGTTTCAGTTTCCCTTACTGACAGGCTGGAGTAGCGTATAGAAACACAAAAATTACAGAATATAATATATCTCACAACCACACAATGGGCATAACCTATTCTTAGACTCAATTGTAGCTAATGTCTCTCGGACTCTGAGCTGATATTTCGAAGACTAGGTATTCTATAATCACACAACCATTTAAAGTGATTTAATACAATACTTCATTCCCTTTTTATCAGTTTCACTTTACGTTAATTAATTCTTTAATAATTAATTAATCAATAACAATTCCACTTTAAATTTCATTAGCATCACACCCAAAGTACACTGTTCCTTCAAATCAAAACCTCATAATTATGCCCCAGCAAGCTCCAAACCCCATGGGTTAACATCATTTATTCAATTATTTATTTATGACATTAATTTCCAATATTCCCAAGCATTCTAGAAAATAAAATCTATGCTTATAAACACAAGGGTCTCAACATGGAGAGTAGATGAACTACCCGTCGAGTCTTTGCCGCCTATAGCAAGAGCATAGACCCATCCTCCCTTGAGAATCTAAACACAGAAAGAACATGGAATACCCCATGGACCATAGCCCCTTTTCGAAGAAGGGTACATAAGAAAATCTTCCATGAGGAGTGGGGAATGTAATGTAGACAAACAACCAAGAAGAATCCTCAAAAAACCAAAAATTCACATCCAACCCATTTCATCATCCCTAGTGTCCTCCCTAACACCCACATTTATAAACTAATGCATCAAACCTCTATAGGTGTAAACTACTACAACAACCAGTAGGCCTCCATGCCCCAACATATCATAACATCCATCTGGGCTCACAACACAACACAAGCTGCAGGAAAACAAAAATCATATCGGTTGAGCTCTTGGCCCCTGAACAAGAAAGAGGGTAACTCAGAACCCTTCAAGGAATTATCAAACAATCAGTTATTTAATCCATCTTGAATTAACCAATTTATTATTCTTAGGTTCCATATTCAGGAAAACTAAAAAGTAAGCTATCACAAATAAATTAAACATTCTTACTACACCTATTTGACTAACATAAAAAAAATACAACAATAAGAACCAGATTCATTTACATGCCTCTTTATCTATATCCAAACAATTTTTAATTAATTATGGTTTAAATTCTTTAACAATTTCCTTCAATATTGAACAAGTAAACAATGAAAGAATAGATATCACACTATTTAGCAAAAACAAGAGGCAATACCATACAATTGATAGCAATTTTTTATCCGATTGAAATATTTATAATGTCAAATCCATTGGGTTACAATAGCTAATACATGCTAAATCTATAGTTTCACATAAAAATAAAAGAGAAGAAATAAATACCCTACCCTAAAAAGGTTCTTAACGGTCTTTATACGAGAACAATCCACACAATGGATCACGATCGCCTCCTCTAGTGACAACTACATCCACCTGAGGGTGTTGCGACACGACCGCACCATCCAAAACCCAAGAAACTCCATTAGAAGCATGGGGATCACATGAAATAATATGGAAAGGGGAAACAGGAGAATGTGGACCCAAAAGAACAATGATAAATAATACCTTATATCGAAGATTGATGGATAATTCTTGGTTTCACCTAAATAGGGGGTGGACTTGTAGCAAGAATAACATCAGGGGAAACCAATCCACCAGAAAATGTTTAATCTCATGATTCCTACAGGGAGGAAGGAATGGTTCAAGTGTCTCCCACTAGAGAAAAGGGGGAATGAACATGGGATGAATATATCTTATCCATTTATAATATTTAACAGAGCAGCGGTTTAAGTTATTGTGTATTTTCCATTAAAATCAGATCGCATTAAACGACACAGTTTCACCAAGTGGATGCATCCTGGGCCTTAGGAAAATTAATATAAGAGTTATGGGATTTGAGTCGGCCTTAAATCCATTAAAACAAGGTCATAAATGCATTTTACGTCAAAGAAAACATTAAATTGGAAAAACTGGAAAAACCTAGAAATTTGGAAAAGGAAATATGAAATAGTTCTGGAAACGCTGTTCATGAGCTATGACACTGTGTCTGACTCACCGTTTCTTTCTAACAATTTCTATCTCACCCTTTATATCTCACTGTTTCTATCTCTCCATTTCTAACTCATCATTTCTGTCTCACCATTTCTGTGACACTATTTCTGACTCACAGTTTTTGACTCACCATTTCCGTCTCACCATTTCCGTCTCACCATTTCTATCTCACCGTTTCTACTCACCGTTTCTAGCTCACCGTTTCCATCTCACTGTTTCTGCCTCACAGTTTCTAACTCACTGTTTTTGTGACACTGTTTCTATCTCACCATTTCTGACTCACAGTGACACTGTTTATAAAGCTAGATACATTGTTCATAGAACTAGAAATTTGGAAAAGTGTTGGGTATGAGTCACCTTGACCTAACAGAACACCTCAAACACCAGATTTCAGCAAAGGGATGGACCAGAGAGGTCCAAGCCATTACATTGGTTATAGTCCAATAATTATGACATTAAATTATATTCAGTTTGTATTAAGCTGTGTATGTGGTACATGGGAATCCATAAATCCATTCATATCAGGTTTTAACTCTTGAATTTCATATGTATACCCTTAAAATAAACATCCTCCATAGTCCACAAAACATGAAATCAATGTATTTACCACTATGCAAACCATACGAACATAAACTGTGTGCACCCACCACCAAAATTGTATTTTTCTTGATTCCCATACTCATGAGATAACTATCTATTCACAGACATCTCATTTTTAGGCCCAAATGAAAATCCATCAACCCTTAGGACCCTTGGACCGAGTTTTCATCAAAGCTATATAACCATAAACTATTTTATGTTTTTCTATCGATACTTGTGTTGTACAAGATCTTTCTCTATCCTATTCATGTTGGGTTTTACCTTTTTTTGTGATGAAAAAGCATCAATGATGAAGACACCTTTTAAAGTCCACATGGCGCAACCTTATACAGATCACCCATTTAGTCCAACAGATATGAAATTAAACTATTTTCCATGGTCCAAACTATATGACCTTAAATAATGCACAATCACCATTAGGATCTCTCCACATTTTGAATATCTTTTTTTGATTAGTCACATCATGTTTTAACTATTACACCACACTAACATCCTCTAATGCCCCTTTTTTCTATGGCCTTAACTGTATAACCTTAAACTGTGTACATCCATATTTGGAATAATATGTTGTCTAATTCCGATCCTCATGGGAATCATAGTGATTCCTAGATTTTTATTTTCCGATCCCAGCCACAGATTCACTGTAAAACAACCAATTATCTATAGATTAATCTCTCCAAAATGTTTTGTGGGCCACTTTTTGAGTACGATCTCCGTTTTCTTACATTGACTAATCAGCAAGATATGATTCCCTCATAGGTTGATATGATAAATAACTTCCCCAATTAAGGACTTGAAACTAAATTTCTACCTAAATTCAAACTAGGATTCCCCATATAAAAAATATGGGATTAATAAACACCAACATTCTCAAAACACAAAGTTAAACTATTGCCTTACCCCATGCAAGTGTGAGATTCATCATATCTAAGTATGAGAAGATCCAACACCGTTGTTCAAGAGGGTATCCCCCTAGGATTTCAGTCTTCTACCACATCATGTTTTAGAACATTGTATGTCTTGATTTCTATCCTTATGTGATACGTAGAGACACCAATATATTTTATCCTGGGTCCAGATCATCTTTCAACTTTTCATGGGATCTGCCATTTACCCATGGAACAATGCTAACTTAGTGTATGAAATGTTAGTGTATGCGTAGTTATGGTACACCTTGGTCTTATTCAGATCGGTTTATCACTCTTCCATGCCACACAAGACTTCTGATACTCCCAACCGACATGCCTGAATAAACTATGGCTTGGACCATGGAGTGCTGAATACCACATGGAAATTCCATCATTCCATATCCAATCATTGGGTACTTCAGGATTTGGGTTTCCATAATCCATAAAATCCAAACAGGCATCCCTAAAGACAGTCGTGTCAGGAAAAGGTCCACCTCACATCCTAAGAAACTAGTTGATGGATCTCTAGTAATAAATAACAGATCCTATGTCTTGAACTTGGTCAATAGTCAATCCTGCATTTTCTCTCCCCATTCATGACTTGTATAGTTTTGGATCATGTGTTTCAATAATAGTAAAAAATGTTCCCTTCCCATAATTTTCCTCTTTATCCATACCTCAAAAGTATTGATTTACCTCATTTTCACCTCCATATGTCTTGGGGGAACTCCAACACCCTCTATGTTACCCATTCGTGCCTCCACGTGCATTGAGAAAGAAAGTATGTTATTGGAATATTCTCCACCCGACTCATTATTACCCATATTGTGCACTTCCATGTATCTTGTGAATTGTTTAATAACTCCTTGTTTTTAAACAAAGAATGTATCATGTGATATTTTTTTGTATTGGTAGGATTTGTACTAATGTGGTCAAGGTGCATGACATTTTTGTCCAATAATCATGACATTAAACTACGTGAAATTCCTCTTAGGATTATGTAGTGTGGTGTTGGAAATATTTATACATCATTCATGTCCGGTTTGTCACATTTCATGCAACATATATCTGTATGAGATCCACCTCATGTCCATGATATACCACCTTAAACTAAAAGTGGGATACGAGTCTAAAATTGTGTTTTACATGACATCTGGTGACCTCTTAGGTTCGACCATTAATGTTGGGTAATTTTCCTTTGATGTCAAATACATACCTTCAAGGAACATCCCTAATAGTCCATGAAATATTAATTAAAATTGTTTTATATGGTCTAGGACACAAATACTTAAATTTTGTGTAGTGTACCAGTCACATGATGTGAAACTTTTAGATTCTTCTTGATCACAAAATGTTAAACTATATAATTCCCCATCTGTACCATATGACATCAAAAAAGTGTATATCATATTCATTACATGATTTACAACTATAAGGAATATTAGGTACTTTCGTGATAATCCCTTCCTCTAGTGTTTGTCATCTACCACATCATTCATTCTATTTGGTTGTCACTCCGCATCCAAGATGACACATCCCATGGAAGATGAGTTTGAATTTTTTTCTGACCGATACACCCACCCCAATGTACTCCTATCCATGGTGGAATAATTATATGAATTCTAGAATGTTTTTGTTTATTCCATCACTTCATTCCCACACTACATGTGGCCCTTATTTGGATCCTCTTCTTACTCCAAATTTGGAGGGACCCCCAATTGAATGGTGTCTAGAAAAGGCTTACCTACCTTACTAGGTACATGACTAGAAGGCCTTGGATGACATTCCAAGAAAAGTGTTGTGTTTTGAACATAGGAAATATTTTAATCCTATTTAACTGTCTCTATTCCCAGGATAAATTATATAGATGCTTATTTTTGGACATGGTTAGTAGTTTTTCTATATCCTAACATCACTCCCATTGTGTTCCAAATTCATGACATCATGATGAACACCATTCATTTCCCCATGTTCGGGGTGAGTTCAACACCTATAGAATTACCATGTTAGGGAACTAGTTCAGACTAGAAAAGAATGTTGTGTATCCCGATAGTCCTACTCTATAGCCTTAGCCTCTCTCAACCAAGTTCTCTCGGTGGTGAGTCAACAATTTTATACCATGAGTGCTCAATTATTATCTAACACTCTCACAAAAATGAGAAGTCATATGGTCTTCCATTATTTAGCACACTGATCAAGACTCGTGTGAGATTAGGGATTGTTCATTGGTTATTTCCCAAATATGATCAAATTACAGAAATTAAGAACACAAAAAAAAGAAATATGTCCATTCATGCAGAAGGGTTTAAACCAACAAACCATGGAATTTTGTGATCATCATGCACATACTGGAGCCTCTATTGAGTCTGGAAAAAATTCATCTGATGGATATTTTCTAGTCATCAAGAACTATATCTCCACCAACCTCTTTCAAGTGGTATCCAAGGCCTGATACCACAACTTGAGCTATACTTCCTCATCATCTTTAAGAATTATATGCTCAATATCCATGTTTTGTGTCTGGTCCTAATCATATTTGAGATCATCTATTTGAGGTATTAGTTGCCTCATCTTCCTATGGGATCCCTCAAGCTAATCCCTTAGTTGGATGCTGACCTCAGATTGATAATTAAGAAAGGAAAAATGCTCATTTGTTTTCTTCTCAAGGTGCTGGATTTCAAAATCGACTTCCTAGGGTTTCCAAGTGATTTTATACCTTTTCGGGTTCCAAGAATCCTATAAATGTTATATTTATTCATTCACCTACTTTGAAAGGAAGTTGTGGACTAGTGCATGGAGACCGTGATCTTCTACCCATACAATGCTCTGGTTACACATTCATTAGTGGATGGACTGCATATCGCACAATATGCTTGGTTCCTAGGTCTGGATGATGAACCATTGTATGTTCCTAGATTCCATACAGAAGACTATGTGACTTCCTTCAGTGGCCAAAGACTTAGAATCTTATTTATCATTAGGGAGTGTAGTCTCATACTCAGAGAATGCCATAAGAATTTGGGTATAAGGGTCCCCTCTGGCATCATCTCAGGCAGGCTAGGCTCCAGAATGTGAGATCATCCATCCTCACTAATCCCTTTCTTACCAAATTCTCCCCCACCATCCATGATCTCTTCCCCACTAGTGGTGTCTCTCATAGTCTTGATAGACTGGTTGTTAGAGAATATGATCAGATCAGCTTGAACGAATAACTCATCAATGATTGAAGAAACTATCAGATAAGGGACCATGGATTCTACAACCCCATTTACATGTGGGGCACTCAATATTTAGATAACATCTTGAAACAAGGGAACTTCAGTCAACTTGATCAAAAATTTTATATTTCAACTCACATCAGATAGAGAAACTTATAGGTGGTGATAATTTTAAAATTTCTTCCCTGAGTCTCGGTAGAGGGCTCCACTATAGGGGACCCATCGAAAATGGTTGGTACTTCAACATCCGACACTTTATCCTCTTGAATTGATCGAGTAGGTCAAATTTGAAATATAAAACCATGTTGATGTGAAGTATCTATGAAAATATTATAAGTTTCAAGTGATAAAATATGGACTCCTAACTTAGGTATGAGTAATTTCGTTGATAATACACCTCAGATGGACCACTCTCTTAGTAGTGGGTGATGTTGATGTTCTAGGGTGTGGTCCCCTATTGATGACATAGAGGACCAGAGACTCTGAGGTTGTTACTGTGACCTCATCAATTGGCCTAATAGCTACATTGACAACGAGAATATACCTCAAAATGTGGTTCTCGTCACCAAGTGGTTCCCATTCACCCCCATATTTAGCGGTCCCTTTCCCATTTATGAGTAGATCTTCTAAAAGAAAAACATCAGTTATAATTTCTATATAATAACTGGGGTGGATTGTTGATGGCAGGTAAGTTAATAGGATTACTATTAGAAGTTCTATAAAGTTGTACGTTGAGCCTACAATTTCACCACCTTTTGGGGGAATTCCTTGATGAGTAGCTAAACATTAGGATTATTTTTCTTTGGAATTCTCCTTATCCTAATTGATCGATTCTTCCTCAGGAGAATTCTCAATAGGTGGTGTCTCCTCCTGCCTTTATTCATCCCCAATACTCACCCACACCAGGGTGGAAGGAGGTTTATACCCCAACTAGCACTCATAGATGTCCATGTATGTCATATTTATGTACCTCTAACAGAATAACACCCTATACATTATCTGGATGATCTTTTCCTTCAAAAGATCGATTATATATCAGATCAACTATCGCCACAGTACCTCCATTTACATTGGAATTCAGAGTATCTTCCAACAAAACTAGAGATTTGGGAAGAAAACATAATTGGATGGTTGTATAAAGTACCTCATATATTTCCTAGGATCCTCCATGGATCGGCTCATATAACCTTGGGATCCCCTTTCATGACCCTAATACCTCTTCAGGGCCCCCTCTCTCCCAGGGTAGGGGTGTGTCAATTCCTTGTTCTATTCCCACTAACGCTCCAATTTGAGCTTCCCTTGATGCTTCAATCACCCCATGGAGAATCATACTATCTACTCGACAGCTCTAGCACCTGACCCACATGGTTGCTCACCTCAATCTATCCATGCAGTATTTCCTTGAAATATTCCACCACCTAGTTGCTAGCATAATCCATTGATATGACTACATTGATGTTGGTCAAAGATAGTGTAATGGTATCTCAAAATCCCACAAAGACCAACATCAAATAGAGATAATGAAGGATATAGGGATTCCAATCCTCACAAACCCCAATGTAGAGTCTCTTTCCCACCCGCTAGAGGTACCAAAACTACAAGGAAATTAGAAATGAAAAATACAGTTCCCAGAAGATGTGGACATCGATTAAAGCCCCTAGTTCACTTCCCCTAAATATTTCTAGGAAATCTTTATGTTCCAATGATTCCTACATGTCATCCAACATTGGACCAATAAGGGTTGAGAAGTGATGAAAGTTGATGTGTTCATGGTTTGTAATCCAAACCGTGACCTTGGATTCATCGAGCGTCACTAGTTAGACCCCAACGATGTTTAGTGGAGATAGCCACAAACCATTATCTTGTATGGTTATGGAATTCAAGAATTCATGATGCCAAAAGTATGCCATGATCTAGAATTCAAGAACTAGAATGGTCTATATATCCCTCATGGAGTTATTCACCTCATGGCATAGCATAGTAGTCTATTGATCTGGGCCATCATAGGTACCCCCAAGTTGAATCAATTATCAGAAATAATGATTTGCACCATTACCATCATCCCCAAGCACATGCCCATCTTGGTGTCCGTAAATGGAAGTAACTGACCAATGAGAAATCTTACTTGGAACGCATCATAGTGGACCAACATCTCCCAAACTTCCACCACACTATACCCCACTGCTACAACTACCCAACTTTTAGGATCAAACAATATGATCCTGACCTGCTCCTCTATGACACGATTGAGAATTGCATCACCACCATGAAATTATCATGGACATATTCACCTTAAGAACATGTTAAATAATAATTTGAAATGGTTTTCTCTATGATAAATGATATCATGACACAAGTTCTACTTGAACACCTCAAAAAGATGTTCTGTGGGGAGAGGGGTATGTTGGCTGTTATCCTAGGTTTTCTCTAATGGAAGGAATTATTTATACTGAATCCATTCTATTGGGATGCCAGAAATGTAATTTATATCCAAAAAACACAGATTATGACCTCCCCATGGTGAAGATAGTAGGTGTTTTCATATGGGGACCATTGTCTAAGGAGCTCAAACACTAGCTCCTGTTGATGGCAGAAGTGGAATTACAACATCCACATCACCTCATACAGTCCAATGTGAAGAATCTTTACCCCATACACCAGGAATGTATATCTTAACTAGTATTCCCAAGATTATTATTTGGTGATGTTTTTTCCAAACTATAGGTTACAGTCCTTGCACCAACCCAAGATATTGTCCTATATATTACTCTAAAAAATGATTGCATGGCGGGAAAGGAATTCTTTTGCCTCTATATTCCCCCATAACCATCCTAGTCCACCCATGCAAAACATTGATGGACATTGAACCATGATCCCAATAAGGGTGGCTGTGAATAATTATATTTTAGTGGATGAGTTCATCCTTTTATGTAAACCACATTTGTGGAATTTTAGTATCCATGCCTAGAACATTGACATCATCTATCATCCCCATGTTCCAAAATAGAAGGTATTTTTCTTAGTGGGTAGTTATAATATGTCTCTGTATGAATTCCTATGTCCATATGATTATATGAAATTCAATCCTAGCTTACGAAAACTATGTATTTTCCTTCCTTTTTTTCCATCTCGTCTACGACGTAATCTTCGATCTCAACTAGATTTAGCTGGTAGATTATTTTTTATTGTTTTTAGAATTAAAAGAGAGATTCACATAAGAAGAAGGTATGCACACAAGAAAATGGTAATGGTACACATATTTGGTGTAGTGATTTACAAATTAGGGTTTGGTTTCTGAATCTGATGTGTGAATTTAGGGTCCTTGCATGAAATAGGTCATCGAAGTTCAGATGTTTCATGTATAAAAGTGTCTTATGTATATAAGTGGAAGGAGCCTATCATGCAGAAAATAAAGGTGACCATACAGAGACACCACATATATTTATAGGCTTAGACTAGCATCTTTCACTACTGGAATTTGAGGTATTTGAGATGAGCTATTTGTGATGGGATCCTGTTGCAAATTGCCCATTGCAGAAAACACTATTGAAAATAGTATTTCTTACAACATGCCCATCACAAAAAATACTATTTGAGATGGGAAACTGTTCCATCACAAAAATAATATGATTATATACATTATATATATAGATAATTTTTGGGATAGGCCCGTCATAAATACTATTTGCGGTGGGACCAATATATCGTTACAAATAGGTTTTAAAAATATATATACATATAAACTATTTGCGATGGGGTCCTATCGCAAAAAGTGCCATCACAAATAAATTGTTGATTATATACATTATATATATAAAAACTTTTTATGATGGGCTCGTCATAAAAAGTATTTGCAACAGGTCCATTCCCTCATCGCAAATATTTTTTTAAACTATAATCTATTTGTGACGGGGTCCCATCACAACAGGTCCCATCGCAAATTCTAAATAAAAAAATATATTTAATAAAATTAGGATTAATGAGAAACTTATAATAATATTATTAAAATAATAAAAAAAATAAGAAATAATAAAATTCTCAATATTAAAAAAATATAGAAAAAATCAAAAAATATTAGTATTATTTTTATTAAAACAAACAAACATTAAAAAATATAATACTAATAATAAATAATAAAATAATAAAATAATAAAATAATAAAAATAATAAAAATAATAAAAATAATAAAAATAATAAAAATAATAAAAATTAAATTATGTAATATTCACATTAATATAAAAGACAGAAACTATAAATAGTTCATATTACAACTAATCTTGAATTCAAATGTTTATAACATAACAAAAAAATCACTAGGGGATAGTCTTCTAGAGGAGGTGGATGAGATAGAGAAGATGGTGGAGGAAACACCATCCCTAAATTATGAGTCGAATGATGCATGTACTTCATCTGCTCGTGATGATAATACTACCATCACCACATATACTCCTCGTGCTACTGTTGCTGCTGTTGCTGCCATTGATGAATATCCTCATTGTACTGTTACTGCTACTATTGTTGACACATCTCTTCATGCGGATTCTGCAAACTCTCTATAAGCTCACTCTGAGCTCGCAACCACTCCTGATACTGTGAGGCAGAAGATGATGCCTCTCCCCAAGATCCTCTCAAGCTGGATGATGACATCACAATAGTGACATAGTAACTCCCAGGAGTCATATGAGAGCCGATACAAACAACACAACCCTTCTCAAAGGCACACTGGGTCGCATGCATCCATGCTGCCTCATCAAAATGGCGGGCAATAGTCTGATCAGCCATCTCAGACTAACTCTCAACCTGTTTCTAAGATGTTGTAGCCTCATATGACATGATAAATTCCAGTTTGAAATTAAAATAGTGAAAATATTATAGGTAGTAAATTTTCAAACTGAAAAAATACTGACTATAATCCAATACTGGTGATCACCTCTAATCTCTCTAGTGGTTGGATCATTGTACATCCTTTGATAAATTTCATACTCTATAATATTGGGATTCTCAACTACCTATATGAATATAAAATAAACTATTTATATTTAAATTTATATAAAATATTTAAAAAAGATACTTACCAGATGCTCTTTATGCGTACTGAATGTAAGACTACCAGCTCAAAGCGTCACCTCCTATCTCCCCCGGTTCTGCTGACCCAATGAGGATCTCATCTAAAATCCACCACTCAATCAGTTTGAATGTAATCCATCACAAATGTGAGATGAAATGTACTCTGGTCAGTGGGATCTACAAAACTCATCAAATACTGTCACTCTTTCTTTCTTAATGGTCATCCTTCTCAAATTGTGCAATAAATTATAGAAATAGTCATGCATAGACACCTCCCATTCCACGTGGAGAGCGTCACATATTCAATCATTGATGTGATACCATAAACCCTGCAAATAATTTATAATATCAAGTTATTAATGAAATAAATTTCCAAATAAATATTATTTATATATGTATTGGCCAATTATTGAACATGCCTAGCTACACATCAATGAGAATCTGTGTCCATATAATCCATTGTTGAGAAAAATAATTTTGCAAGATAGTTCTCCCCTATCCAGCAACTATATGATCAAAACTGTGAAAAATGAATAAATAATCATGAATATAGTATATAAATAAATTAATGAAAGCTAACTAAAATACATATGTTATCATAACTCCATGTGCATGGATCAAATCCAAGACGTGGATGCCACTCAAGGATTGGGTTATGAATCATCAGTCGCGCAAGACCACACCCCCTCCACATACCCCCTGAACCGCTAGTGGGCTGAGGGTCAGATGATCCCAAATCCTCATTATCCAAAGGTAGCTCAGCCTCCTCAAACTCACGAAATAAATCAGGGTCTATCTAAAATTAAAAATGATTATTGTTAGAATATAGTTTAAAATAACTATTATATATAGATATATATTAGTTATGATTATAACCATCATTTAATTGTGTTAATGTTCACCTTCATAATCATATTCATATTTGATGATGTTAATGTATTCATATTCCTCCTTTGCATCATCAATATCCATAAAAGTTTCATTTTCATAATCTCTTTCCATTACAAATTCATTTTTAACATCATTAACATCATCATCACCTTAGACCCTTAATTTTGGGGTTTCATAATCAATATTCATGTCTCTTTGTGAAAAAGAAGGATTTTGAGTAGTCTCTTGAAAAATTTCAATTCCTTCCACTTCAGCAGAACCAAATTCAGTTTGAGTAAACTGATTTTCCAAAGATTTCATTTTTATTATGCTCCACCAATTACTTAGGTCTCTTGAAGTAGCACAGTACTTTGCATAGTAAATTTTATGTGCCTATTGAGCGAGTAAAAATGGTCCATTTACTGCAAGAAGAATTTTATATTTAACATCGACTATTCCATGAGTTAGATGAACACAGAAGCCTCTCTCAGTATCTGACCACTAAAATTTAAACATCGTTAGAAAATTCTATCCTAGAAAACCCAGTTCAATAATTTCATCCAGCATGCCGCAAAATTCAAATTCAGTTTCTCTATGATGTGATCCTCTTAAGGAAACTCCGCTGTTAATTATTTTTTTATTCCCCATATTCATGTTTATGAAATCGAAAACCATTCACCACATATGTTTATAAGATTTAACCATTTTGGATGGTGGGTTACTCAATATACATAGTTGCTTATCAATTTTTTTTCAGCATGTTGAAACAAATGAAAATTTTAAAACAATTGTCAATATAATAAATAATAAACTTAATTGATAAGTTAAACCATCAATAATTTATGTTACCATTTTTTGAAACCATTGATAATTTTTTTGTCGGCATTCTTCAATAGAAGATACTGTAATTTGTGGAAGCTGTTTCTTGATAAGATTATAATATAACCTAAAAATAAAATATGTTTACTTTCTATAACATAAATTAGGGAATACATGATAGAATCACTCGCAGAACAAATGATGTCATTTTTTCGTAATTGAGCAGAACATAGGTATGAGCTCTGTGATGTTCATCATCTGAAATCCATCATTCATGAACTCCACTGAAGCCATGCTCGGGAAGATTAAAAACTTATAATTGATTTTCCATTTCAACATCAACATTCCCTTCATTCTGTCCCATGAACTTATGTTTTTAGGGATATTCAGATTCAAAATAATGAGACCAGAAAAAAGAAATTTCATCTTGTAAATAAGCCTCTGCAATTGAGCCTTCAATAGATGATTTGTTATGAACTTTTTTCTTCAATTTATGCATGCATCTATCAAATGAGAACATCCATCGAAAGCATACCAGACCTCCATAGGAACCAAACAGATAGAAACTGTTAGTAGAAATACCCTATCGCACGATCCAAGGTTCTAAAGAAAAAGACAGATGCAGTCGGTTAAAATGTTTCCATGAATCACTATCTGATGGATGATTCTTGCTTTTACCAGTTGAAATCTTAGTTTTGTTCAAGGACATAATTGACACTATGTTCTGAGAAAAAAATATATACTACAACCTGGATGTATGGGAGAAATATCTCAACTATTATATAGGAATCAATACAGACTTCCCTAGTAGGGCTTTTTATACCTCGATTGTCCACATGTGGGAAAACTATCCAACGAATCATTTTCACCAAAATATAATATGAAATCATTTACACAAGCATGAATCTTCTGATAACTATGCCCCAGATTACAAACCACCCTCTTTCTCTCATAGTAATTTGCAGGCACCCATTTCCTACAGGTAATAGTGTTTTAACCAAAGAAAATATCTGATCAAAAAAGTTGTTTGACATTGCATTATCTAATATAATAGCCATAAAATTTTCAACCACTTTTAATTTCCTTATCATACAACCAGGATATAATTCATCCTCATCAGACCACAACAAATCATAAATTTTGGATAATGCCAACTTAGGAGTTAAATAAACATAATCCAGAGGTTTTGTTTATTGAAAAAATGGACATGCAACAACATGTATAAAATTTTGAAATCGTGATGGATCTAGAATAAAATTATTAGCATCATCTCTGGAACTATGTTCATCATGTTGATATCAAAAAATATAACCTATTTGAAAACAAAAATGCAAGAGATGTCCCAAAACATTGTCAAATGTGTCCAACGTTCTCATAGAATATTTTTTATAAGGACAATTAATTATGCCTTTTGAATGAAATTATGGTTTTGATGATGTAAATGATAAGAAAACGTCAAAACCCTTAATATATATAGGATTTAAACTAGAAGAATTTGGATTTCTATGATGATTTATCCAACAATGATCATAATATAATGACTATTTTCGACTTCCCTTTTACATATTTTTCTACAAAATCTAACATCATTACTATTTTTGAATCATATGAAATTATAAAAACACTATCCAAAAAAAGAATATAAATAATTATATATACTTTTTATTAATTACCATTAATTAAGGGAAACACAATTTCTAGTGGATTAAAGACTACTCTTTAGTTTGACGACTCATTTAATTGCAACTTTATCACACTAAAATCACAATGAAGAATATTATTGGAGGTACACATATCCATTCTCATGCATACAAGAATGTATAAGAATACCTCCGAACAGATTTTTCTTTGTGATTTTAGTGTGAGAAAGATGCAAGTAAATGAGATGTCATACAAAAGATCTCCCTTTTCATTGATGAATCGTCTTCATGCAACTGTCACTACCTGAACAATTTATAAAAAACATGGTCCTATGAATTCATATCCAAACTCATGCATACATGATTGGATATGCATACGTAGAAACATATTATTCATAATTTTTTGAGTCCATGAGATTTGAAAGGAGAAGAGTCATCGAACAAAAGGATTTCCTCCAATCCACTGAAAATTGTTCCACGTTATTACAATTAATTATATTTGATTTTCTTCCTATTTTATTCATATTTATTTCTATTTATTCCTATTTATTCCTATTTATTCTTATTTATTTCTATTAATTCCTATTTATTCCTAATTATCACTAATTATTTCTAATCAATACAAATAATTCCTATTTATTCATATTTATTCCAATTTATTCTAATTTATTTCTATTTATTACTATTTATTGCTATTTATTTCTATTTATTCCTATTTATTTCTATTTATTGCAATTTATCGCAATTTATAGCTATTTATTTCTATTTATTACTAATTATTTCTATTTGTTGAAAATTATTGTTAATTATTTCTATTTATTGCTATTTATTGTTAATTATTACTAATTATTTCTGTTTATTTATATTTTATTGCTAATTATTGCTAATTATTTCCAATTATTTTAATTTATTGCTATTTATTGATATTCATTCCTAATTATTCTTAATTATTGCTAATTATTGCTAATTATTGATAATTATTATGAATTATTCATAATTATTCTTAATTATTCTTAATTATTCCGAATTATTCCGAATTATTTCTAATTATTTCCTATTATTGCTAATTATTTCTAATTATTCCTAATTACTGCTAATTATTGCTGATTATTGCTAATTATAGCTGATTATTTCTAATTATTGCTAATTATTGCTAATTATTTCTAATTATTGAAAATTATTTCTAATTGTTCCAAATTATTGATAATTATTCAAAATTATGACAAATTATTACTATTTATTACTATTTATTATTATTTAATAATATTTAATAATATTTTTTAATATTTATTACTAATTGTTACTATTTATTGATATTTATTACATTACTATTTATTAATATTTATTAATATTTATTAATATTTATTACTAATTATTAATAATTATTTTTATTTATTACTATTTATTACTAATTGTTACTATTTATTAGTTATTATTACAAATTATTACAAATTATTACTAATTATTTGTAATTATTTCTAATTATTACTAATTATTACTAATTATTACTAATTATTAATAATTATTAACATTTTTTTAATAATTATTACTAATTATTACTAATTATTAATAGCTACTACTATTTATTACTAATTATTACTAATTATTACTAATTATTACTAATTATTGCTATTTATTACTATTTATTTCTAATTATTACTAATTATTACCAATTATTACTAATTATTACTAATTATTACTAATTATTACTAATTATTACTAATTATTACTAATTATTACTATTTATTATTTATTAGTACTATTTATTACTATCTATTACTAATTATTACTATTTTTTACTAATTATTACTAATTATTACTAATTATGACTATTTATTTCTATTTGTTACCATTTATTACAAAATATTCCTAATTATTACTAATAATAATTAATTATTACTAATTATTACGAATTATTACTAATTATTATCAATTATTACAATTTATTACAAATTATTACAAATTATTACTATTTACTACTAATTATTAGTATTTATTACTAATTATAACTATTTATTTCTAATTGTAACTAATTCTTAGTATTTATATCTAATTGTAACTATTTATTACTAACTGTAACTATTTTTTACTAATTGGAAATATTTATTACTATTTTTTCCAAATTATTACTATTTACCGCTAATTATTGCTAATTATTTCTAATTATTACTGTTTATTACTAATCATTACTAATTATTACTAATTATTACTATTTATTACTATTTATTAGTATTTATTAGTATTTATTACTATTCATTACGAATTATAACTAATTATTGCTAATTATTACTAATTATTAATTATTATTGCTAATTATTAATAATTGTTACAAATTAATACTAATTAATACTAATTATTGTTAATTATTACTAATTATTACTAATTATATCAAATTATTAGTAATTATTTATAATTATTACTAATTATTCCTAATTATTACTAATTATTCCTAATTATTACTAATTATTACAAATTATTACAAATTACTACTATTTATTACTAATTATTACTAATTATTGCTAATTATCACTATTTATTACTATTTATGACTATTTATTACTAATTTTTAGTATTTATTACTAATTGTAACTATTTATTACTAATGGTAACTAGTTATTAGTATTTATTACTAATTGTAACTATTTATTTCTAATTGTAACTATTTGTTACTAATTTTAAATATTTATTACTAATTCTTCATAATTATTACTATTTTTTCTATTTATCACTATTTACCGCAAATTATTGCTAATTACCGCTAATTTTTACTATTTACCGCTAATTATTAATATTTACAGCTAATTATTACTAATTACCTGTAATTATTACTAATTAGCATTAATTACTATTAATAACTATAATTTACAGATACTAATTACTTATTACCGCTAATTAATTATATACATTTCTAATAATCATTAATAATTATTAATTTTTTCTTATTATTAAGAATTAGTAATAATAATTTCAATTTATTATTACAAATAAATACTAATGACAAAACAATTTAAATCTAATTTAATTACAACTAATCAACAATAATTAAAATTAATATAAAAAAAATAAAATAAATACTAAATTAAATAAAACATAAATACTTTTGAACTTGATATCATATATGTGTAGATGGCTTCACAACTTCTTCGTAAAAAATAACTAACTCAGAAAAAATATTCACTCTAAAATTAGGGTTCAGAGAGAGAGAGAAAGTAGGAATTGAGGGAAGGATGGAAAAACAGATGATGGGTATATATAGGTTAGATTAGTTGCGAAGAGACTATTTGTGATGGGTCATATCGCAAAAACTTTCGTCCGCATTAGTTACTGTCAGCGATTAAAAGGGTATTTGCGATGGGTGCTGTCACAAATAGTTTCCTGCTGACACACTTTTTGCGACGAGACAACATCCCGCAGCAAATAGTATTTACCATCACCGGGTATTTGCGATGGGTCCCATCACAAATACCCTCTGATGGATGAACTATTTGTCACAGAGGAATTCCCCCCTCAAAAATATTTTTTATCATCTCTTGGTATTTGCGACGGGAGGTGCCTCCCCACCGCAAAATACCCTTCCCGCAGTTTGGTGGGAAAACCACACCTAACTTTTTGCAATGAGACCCCAAGTCCCATCGGAAATAACTCATTATTTGCGACGGGTAGATGCGCCCGTTGCAAATAGCCCTTCGCAAAAAGTGTTTTTTCCCGTAGTGTTTAACATGCACATAAGCTTTTTCATTCCAAATATCCAATTTTGCATGAACCTGTGAGAAAGAACCCCACACATTAGCATTTCACTCGAAACATGGCATTATAGACCCACATTCATATACGATTCAAATGGGGGAATTCTTTGGAATTGAAATTTCATTGGAATCCATAAGTGACCAGTTTAGGGTAACTGAAGAATATATCTTACACCTTATGACCACCATGGGGACAATAACGAAGGTGTTAAATCTTTTTACCATGTCCATGGAAGTGTCAAATTCCACATGAAACATCCTTGCACACCAAATAAAATGTTTTTTTCGGCAAATATCCACAGGCCGAAGGCACGCCTAAGGACATCACATGTAAGTAACATCTTCTTAATGAAAAAACCAAAACCGTAGGAATGAATATCACACAACAATCATACACGCCAAATACGATGTTAGACTGACCACTTGCACGACTGAGATCTAATATGAAAGGAATATCCATATAGAAAACATCTTCCACACCCAAAATCATACTTTACCAGTACCTATGAATTCATCTGTAAATATATGTTCACTCCCCCACTTGGGAGGCTCTACGAAAGAAGAAGCAACATTCTACTATGTGTAAATATTATCTTCTAGGATACTATGAAATGTGGATAACCCAAGTAGAGAATCTTTCATGATAGAACTCATGTCGGCCCAAATTTGACCTAGCCCATAATTTATTAATCTTCTCCCAAATCCTATTAATGAAATTCAGACACATGCAATGTTCCTACTTCTTCAAATCCCTTACCTTGTGTGCAACTCCTGATCCTGCACATACCTATGCCCTATTCCTTTATGACCTTCCATTGTGCTAGATCCCCTAGATCCCACAACTCTTGCACATAACCATCCAAACATTCTCACAACAGATTTTGATGTCCCATATATGATTTCCCCTATGCCATCACAACATCTTCTTATGATCATGGTCACTATAAACCTTGTTACTTATGATAACAGGTACTATAATGTGGACATCATGATTTAACACTACTCTCATCATTGTACCCTCAATGTTTTAAATTCCTGCATTGCCCAAAGGGGCATGAGAGATGGTCATGTAAGCCCTAGGGGTAATGAGGGAACCTAACCACATATAGGTTGTGTGAAGTAGGATTTCATAGCCCCATGTTCTAGTCACACAACATTAATTTTCCTGAAAACATCCCCATGACATGACATAAAACAATAGCCTTGCCCTATGTGTCAAGCACATGATTCCCTATGTATGCTTGAAATGGGAAGACCCCACCTCCTACCGCATGTGGTAAGCATGGGATACCCCATGTGTGATCATCATGGGATTCCACCCTCTCACCCACTGTGGTTTAAAAAGCATACATATCATGAATATAAAATGTTTAATCCCCACCTCCATCCCTAAATAGTGATCCTCTTACAGTGGTAATCTCCCACATTTACGCCCCATCCAAATCATCACCACTCTTCACATCACTTGGGTAGTGTCCATGCATAAACCCTAAAACAAAACAACCAAGATAATTTCTCATGTGAAGGGTAGCTTCATTACGTAATCCTCATACCATCGCTCATCAATTCTCCATTCATGGAATGATCATCCTTACCACATGACTTTAAAATTCATGGATCGGTCATGTAATGTGACCTTAAACTACAACATATAACTACGTGGGTTTTAAACACCATCATTCGAATAGGATATGTAGGAATCCTCCCCGAGGATCAATCCCAATCATTTTAAACTCATTGTATAGCATCCCATCTTTTTATAACATAACTTTCATTTCATTACACGGAACTGAGGATCTTTAAGGTTTAGTGTCTTGGAAACAAGGAACATAAAACATGAAAAAAAAACTTTCTTCTTAAACACTTGAAAGGCTTCTCCTCATGTTCACCCTAGGCTCATTACTGCATCTCATAACCTGGGGACATACATCAAAAGGAAGGGTGAGAAGAAGGCCCAGCAAGGGAAACAAGTGAAACATTTTACATATGAACTTGAGATACATCAATAAAGTCATGAAAAGAACTTTAAGGCATGAAAATCAAATCATGAGGCATATCATAATAAAAATAAAACTTTTTCATAACTTGAAGATGTGGCTACATCATTTAACATAGAAAATCATGAACATATCACCATGGTCCATCCCCAAGGTGTCATTTTAAAATTACCAAGGTTATTCACCAAGGTATCGTGAAAATTGTAATCTCTAGTGGTTACATCATTACCCAATGCATTGGAGTGCTATTAAGGCGCACCCTTAAATTTTCCTTTATTATCATGTGAGACACATATATCATCATCAAACATTTCATAAATAACCCATATAGCATAAAATAAATGGGTTTCATTTCATAATCATAACGTTTTAAAAACTGCTTTAAAGACATGATCTTTACGTTACTTTAAACCCACGGAAAGGGAAAGCGGGTATCATGTATGTAAATCCCAGAATTTAAAATAGAACATTTTTATATATATGTGAATACCCCTGTAGAAATAGGATCTTTGATTATTCACTTTATAACATAAAATAATTTTGAGAAAAGAGAGGCATTTTGAGACGAAAATTCTGCAACATAACGACTATGTTACAAGGTTTTAGAAAACTTTGAAAAGAGAGGGAACATGGGTCGAGCAATAATAATTGACCCATAAAATAGTATAGGGACAGAATAAGAAGTATATATGGACATGGTGGTGCAATTTCAAGGACATACCATTTGAAATGAAAAACATGGAAAGAAGACAAAAGTTTGATTTCTCTTATGAAAGTTCGGCAGCCTAACGGCGTTACTTAAACTTCAAAATACTGAATCTAAGATATCAAATGGGGTCTCTCATCATATGAACATAAGAGTCCAGTATGATAGGTATAGAGATCATACCCCAACATAACAAAAAGGAACTTGAAGGAATTGACATGAAAGTAGAACTTCAAAAACGAGAAGGGTGAAGAACCACTTAAAAATTTGGCAGCCTAACGGCACCACTTAAAACTTCAAAATACGGAATTGAAGAGATCAAATGGGGTCTCTCATCATACGAATATAAGAGTCCAGTATGATAGGTATAGAGATCATACCCCAACATAACAAAAGGGAACTTGAAGGAATTGACATGAAAGTAGAACTTCAAAAACGAGAAGGGTGAAGAACCACTTAAAATTTCGGCAGCCTAACAGCACCACTTAAAACATCAAAATACAGAATTGAAGAGATCAAATGGGGTCTCTCATCATATGAACATAAGAGTCCAGTATGATAGGTATAGAGATCATACCCCAACATAACAAAAAGGAACTTGAAGGAATTGACATGAATGTAGAACTTCAAAAAACGAGAAGGGTGAAGAACCACTTAAAAATTCGGCAGCCTAACGGCGCCACTTAAAACTTCAAAATACGGAATTGAAGAGATCAAATGGGGTCTCTCATCATATGATCATAAAAGATCAGTATGATAATTTAGATATCATACCCCAACATAATAAAAAGGAACATGAAAGACTTGAATGAAAATATAACTTGAAAACGAGGAAGGTGAAAGAATCCCTTAAAAATTCGGCAGCCTAACGACGCCACTTAAACATTCTTAAAACGAATTGATGAGAGAAAGGGGGGGGGGGTCTCTCATCATATGAACAAGAAATAGGCAGTAGGATGAATATAAAAGAACATCCTCCAACATAAGAACATGGAGTATAAAGTAAATGACATAAAAGAGATTACTTGAAAAGAAGGAGAGAGGTCAGATCCCTTACCTTAAAATGTAACTCTTAAACCTCAAAGGTTGGGACCTTGAGGGCTTGGGGGCACCTTGGGAGGACTCCTTGGGAGGTAATGAGACCAGAAATTCGTTGGGAATGAGTGGGGAGTCGAATGTATGAGAGGAGGGCTTGGTATTTATAGGGAAAGTGAGGGGACAAGGCATTAATGGCCAAGGGACACCTCACATGTGCTTTTCTCAAACCCATGTGCTCTCCTTTGGCATTTATCATGGAGTTAGGCCACATGGGGCCCCCAAAACAATAATTCATCACCCTTGGCCGGCCAACCCTTAAAAGATCCCATGACATCATCATGACACAGTTATGATGTCATTAAACATACCGAAATCCTAAAACTGTACTTTTACTATTCACTGAAAATTCAACTTTCTCAGAAAAATCCCAAAATTTCACCTTAACCAAATATCAATGCTCTGATTTCAAAAATGAACTCCATTTTATAAAAATAATTTTCTAAATATTTTTAATTTTATTTTTAAATAAATACACTATTCACCGAAAATTCATTTTTTCAGAAAAATCCCCAAAAATTACCATAACATAATATCGATGCTCCGAGTTAAAAAATAAAGTCATTTTTATAAAAATAATTTTCTAATTATTTTTAATTAAATTTTTAATTAAAAAACACTATTCATCCGAAAAAACTAATACTTGAATAATAATTTATGAAACCGTTATTTAACCATTTTACTGAATCACATTACTTAATCAAAGTGCCTAGCTTATTTTAATACTTTCTTTAAGTGAGATTACTAATCCATTTGGACACATTATTAATTCTAATCATAAAATCACTATTCATAATTTACTATTCATCAAAAATCAAGTTGATCTTATTAGACTCTAAATTTAGTACTGAACATAATTGTAGAAGACCATTTTTTGAAAATCATTACACATTTTTAATTATTTAGGGTTTACATAAACATATTTAAAATATCCTTTTTCTAAAATTCATCAAAAATTTGCATACTATATTTATCCGGTCATTTGAAAATTCATAAAAGAAATCGAAATTTTATTTAAAACAAAGGATTACACAAGACAGTTACGGTCTCCTTACATAGCCCCTTATCAAAGCAGCGTAGGACCTAAGTGTAAGGTGTGCTAAGGTGAGAGAATCCGAGGGAGGCTCGACCAACATCGCACGAGTAGTAATTTCTATCAGTTTGAACTTCTCGCGAAGGCGATCCCGTTCTAGCTTTATACGATGAAGTTCAGCTTGGGTTTGGTCCAGAGCAAAGCCTAGTGGTGATACCTCCTTCCCAAGTTCTGTTAGATGGGCTTCGATCGGTCCAAGACTACTGGGTGAGGCCATCGAATCTTCTTTCTATATTAATTAACCAAGATTGCTTGTATTTAGAGACAATAGTCAAAATGTTTAGTTTCCAGCGGTCATATTGACCAATGGTCAAATAACAGTCAAAACCCAACAGTCTCATTTTAATTATACTCATGTTACCAAATGAAACATTTTTGTTGAGTATAACAATAACACATAAAATTAGGAAACAAAATTTATTTAAAAAATTTTGGGTCGTTACAATCTTTCCCCCTTAAGAAATTGCGTCCTCGCAATTTTAAAATTGGGTTTTGAAATTTCATTGAAAGTCCCACATCGGAAAAGGAGTCAGTAAAACTATTACTTTAAAATAAAGAAAGGGAAGTACAAAGGTCACCCGAGTTAGCCCACACTAGGGTTCCATGTAGGAAAACATGGACATGGAGGAAAAAACAAAGGGTCAAGTTCTGAGGGAGAGTGATAGAGAACATGATTAGGAGAAAGTTAACCATGAGAAAATCCCAAACTTATGATGTGTGTAAACGGTCTTTGATTACCTAGTAGGAAACGTAAACCAACAACATTTTTGTTTTACGTTTCTTTTCATAATTTTGAGGATTTCATTTACTACATAGAACAAAAACATAAGAAAATATACATACCTTCAAGTAGAGTTTCATCCTTTAACAAGTCCCTACCAACACTAATCTTTTCTCCAAATGATGAGAATTCAAAAAACACTTGGTCTCATAAAAGCACAAGAATCATCTTCTATAGAATCACATAATCTACAAAAGATTAACTATCTATTTCTTCTATCTTTAAACATTATCCCAAAAACAGAAAGGTTAAGGTAAAACAACTCTTCAAAAAGAAAGAATACCCTTGGAATGGAAACTACTTTTAAATCATCAAAGTTCCATGGTACTTCCCAAAGTTCATCATAGACCATTCCATAAATAACGGTCCTTAAAATTCCTCAAAACAAACCAAACGAAGATTGAAACCCAAATACAAGAAGGATTTTATAACATAGTCTTCCAAAACAACTTCATTGTTCATCTCCAGACAACATCAACCACTCCTAACATCTTAAAAAAAAGTAGCTAACCTAAACATATTTTACCCAAGATAGGTTAGTCATTCCCATAAGTAACCTAAATTACTATAAGTTCACCATAAATTCATCGATTCTTCAAAATATAAGTCAACCTTACTCCTCAATTAAAATACCGTAGTAATCTATTTACCTCGATCTAATATGGTTCCCAAAATAATGAACGTCTTCCAAAATAATATTCATATTTTAATCCCCTAATCATCCCTGTCATATTAATACGAAAATCGTCGCATTTCCTATCACATTGGTTGTCAGAACATGTTCTTCCATTTCCCACCATTAACTAAGAAGAGAAAGCATAATTAGGGGCTTTAGTACTTAGCTAAAAATCATGAAAAGGAACTGAAAGCATATAAGGATAACTTGTATATGAAAGGTATACCGTAAATTGTGATCTCCTAGGTTCCCATCTAGTTTATGAATGATCATATATTCTTATGTGAACCTTTATTTTATTTTATCTTTGTTCCTTTAACAATGGTTCATACCAAGCTTATGAATTAACCAAAGCATATCCCCAGGGAGTGTCGTAACCAAGAGTGCAGCAAGGCCCGTTGTCGTGTACCAGTTCCCGTTCGAGTCTAGCTCAAAGCAGTGTTTTCGGGTTTTACCCCTATGTACATCTGTGCCAGAGCCACCTCTACCTGCTCATATCCAGACAGGGATGTATTTGCTTGGCAACCCCTTACTCAATACTCACCAAAATACCAGGAAGATTTCCTATATTAAACTTTTCTATAGGGTTCCTCCTAGAGTTTTCATATCCTAATTTCCACAAATAACTAAACCATCCTTTGATACCAACTATAGCATCCCGTCTTTTTATAACATAACGTTCATTTCATTACACGGAACTGAGGATCTTTAAGGTTTAGTGTCTTGGAAACAAGGAACATAAAACATGAAACAAAAAAAACATTCTTCTTAAACACTTGAAAGGCTTCTCCTCATGTTCACCCTAGGCACATTACTGCATCTCATAACCTGGGGACATACATCAAAAGGAAGGGTGAGCAGAAGGCCCAGCAAGGGAAACAAGTGAAACATTTTACATATGAACTTGATATACATCAATAAAGTCATGAAAAGAACTTTAAGGCATGAAAATCAAATCATGAGGCATATCATAATAAAAATAAAACTTTTTCATAACTTGAAGATGTGGCTACATCATTTAACATAGACAATCATGAACATATCACCAAGGTCCATCCCCAAGGTGTCATTTTAAAATTACCAAGGTTATTCACCATGATATCGTGAAAATTGTAATCTCTAGTGGTTACATCATTACCCAATGCATTGGAGCGCTATCAGGGCGCACCCTTAAATTTGACTTTATTATCATGTGAGACACATATATCATCATCAAAAATTTCATAAATAACCCATATAGCATAAAATAAATGGGTTTCATTTCATAATCATAACGTTTTAAAAACTGCTTTAAAGACATGATCTTTACGTTACTTTAAACCCACGGAAAGGGAAAGCGGGTATCATGTATGTAAATCCCAGAATTTAAAATAGAACATTTTTATATATATGTGAATACCCCTGTAGAAATAGGAGCTTTGAGTATTCACTTTATAACATAAAATAATTTTTAGAAAAGAGAGGCATTTTGAGACGAAAATTCTGCAACATAACGGCTATGTTACAAGGTTTTAGAAAACTTTGAAAAGAGAGGGAACATGGGTCGAGCAATCATAATTGACCCATAAAATAGTATAGTGACAGAATAAGAAGTATATATGGACATGGTGGTGCAATTTCAAGGACATACCATTTGAAATGAAAAACATGGAAGGAAGACAAAAGTTTGATTTCTCTTATGAAAGTTCGGCAGCCTAACGACGTTACTTAAACTTCAAAATACTGAATTGAAGAGATAAAATGGGGTCTCTCATCATATGAACATAAGAGTCCAGTATGATAGGTATAGAGATAATACCCCAACATAACAAAAAGGAACTTGAAGGAATTGACATGAAAGTAGATCTTCAAAAACGAGAAGGGTGAAGAACCACTTAAAAATTCGGCAGCCTAACGACGCCACTTAAAACTTCAAAATACGGAATTGAAGAGATCAAATGGGGTCTCTAATCATATGAACATAAGAGTCCAGTATGATAGGTATAGAGATCATACCCCAAAATAACAAAAAGGAACTTGAAGGAATTGACATGAAATTAGAACTTCATAAACGAGAAGGGTGAAGAACCACTTAAACATTCGGCAGCCTAACGACGCCACTTAAAACTTCAAAATACGGAATTGAAGAGATCAAATGGGGTCTCTAATCATATGAACATAAGAGTCCATTATGATAGGTATAGAGATCATACCCCAACATAACAAAAAGGAACTTGAAGGAATTGACATGAAAGTAGAACTTCAAAAAACGAGAAGGGTGAAGAACCACTTAAAAATTCGGCAGCCTAACGGCGCCACTTAAAACTTCAAAATACGGAATTGAAGAGATAAAATGGGGTCTCTCATCATATGATCATAAAATATCAGTATGATAATTTAGAGATCATACCCCAACATAATAAAAAGGAAAATGAAAGACTTTAATGAAAATATAACTTGAAAATGAGGAAGGTGAAAGAATCCCTTAAAAATTCGGCAGCCTAACGGCGCCACTTAAACATTATTAAAATGAATTGATGAGAGCAAGGGGGGTCTCTCATCATATGAACAAGAAATAGGAAGTAGGATGAATATAAAAGAACATCCTCCAACATAAGAACATGGAGTATAAAAGAAATGACATAAAAGAGATTACTTGAAAAGAAGGAGAGAGGTCGGATCCCTTACCTTAAAATGTCACTCTTAAACCTCAAAGGTTGGGACCTTGAGGGCTTGGGGGCACCTTGGGAGGACTCCTTGGGAGGTAATGAGACCAGAAATTCGTTGGTAATGAGTGGGGAGTCGAATTTATGAGAGGAGGGCTTGGTATTTATAGGGAAAGTGAGGGGACAAGGCATTAATGGCCAAGGGACACCTCACATGTGCTTTTCTCAAACCCATGTGCTCTCCCTTGGCATTTATCATGGAGTTAGGCCACATGGGGCCCCAAAAACAATAATTCATCACCCTTGGCCGGCCTACCCTTAAAAGATCCCATGACATCATCATGACACAGTTATGATGTCATTAAACATACCGAAATCCTAAAACTGTACTTTTACTATTCACTGAAAATTCAACTTTCTCAGAAAAATCCCAAAATTTCACCTTAACCAAATATCAATGCTCTGATTTCAAAAATGAACTCCATTTTATAAAAATAATTTTCTAAATATTTTTAATTTTATTTTTAAATAAATACACTATTCACCGAAAATTCATTTTTTTCAGAAAAAACCCCAAAAATTACCATAACATAATATTGATGCTCTGAGTTCAAAAATAAAGTCATTTTTATAAAAATAATTTTCTAATTATTTTTAATTTAATTTTTAATTAAAAAACACTATTCATCTGAAAAAACTAATACTTGAATAATAATTTATGAAACCGTTATTTAACCATTTTATTGAATCACATTACTTAATCAAAGTGCCTAGCTTATTTTAATACTTTCTTTAAGTGAGATTACTAATCCATTTGGACACATTATTAATCCTAATCATAAAATCACTATTCATAATTTACTATTCATCAAAAATCAAGTTGATCTTATTAGACTCTAAATTTAGTACTGAACATAATTTTAGAAGACCATTTTTTGAAAATCATTACACATTTTTAATTATTTAGGGTTTACATAAACATATTTAAAATATCCTTTTTCTAAAATTCATCAAAAATTTGCATACTATATTTATCCGGTCATTTGAAAATTCATAAAAGAAATCGAAATTTTATTTAAAACAAAGGATTACACAAGACAGTTACGGTCTCCTTACATAGCCCCTTATCACACCAGCATAGGACCTAAGTGTAAGGTGTGCTAAGGTGAGAGAATCCGAGGGAGGCTCGGCCAACATCGCACGAGTAGTAATTTCTATCTGTTTTAACTTCTCGCGAAGGCGATCCCGTTCTAGCTTTATATGATGAAGTTCAGCTTGGGTTTGGTCCAGAGAAAAGCCCAGTGGGGATACCTCCTTCCCAAGTTCTGTTAGATGGGCTTCGATCGGTCCAAGACTACTGGGTGAGGCCATCGAATCTTCTTTCTATATTAATTAACCAAGATTGCTTGTATTTAGAGACAATAGTCAAAATGTTTAGTTTCCAGCGGTCATATTGACCAATGGTCAAATAATAGTCAAAACCCAACAGTCTCATTTTAATTATACTCATGTTACCAAATGAAACATTTTTGTTGAGTATAACAATAACACATAAAATTAGGAAACAAAATTTATTTAAAAAATTTCGGGTCGTTACACATTGTGCCCCATCCTAGGGATGAACCTCACAAATCATCGATCACAGGGCATTTTGAACCATTGGTATACTATCCAGGTGCTCCATGCTAGGGACATACAACCCTAATCCACCTTTATGGGGAGTCATGATCAACCATCCTAAATCTATCTCAATGGACTTCCCAATTCATCCATCATAGATCCAGAACCATGTCGTTTTCCGACACATCAGTAAACCATTAAGGTGTAACATCTTCCCCTTTAGAGACACACCTCCACGATTCTCCACCATGGGGCATCCTGATCAACCATTCTGGTCCATCTCAAGGGACATTCTGATTCATCTATTCTTGGTCCTCTTCCAAAGGGTGTTTCCATCCATCATTAAACCTTTTAGGTGTAACATCATCCCTCATAGGGACACACATCCATGATCCAACTCAACGAGGTGTCTTGATCAACCATCCTGGATCCATCTCTAGAGATGTTCTTATGCATACATCCATGGTCCACCTCAATGAGGAATTCATATCCATCGAAAAAACATTTCGGTGTGAAATCATCCATTATAGGGACACATCTCCCTAATCTTCGTTAAATGTATTCTTATCAACTATCCAAGATCCATCTCATGTGAAATTCTTAGCCACCTACCATGTCCCTACAAGATGTTAAACCTTCACCTATTATGTACCTGCAATAAATTAAACATGAACCCATCATGTCCCCACAATAAATTAATGCTATGCCCATCTCCACAGGTTGTTAGTCATGTGCCAGGATATATCTTATGGGATGTTCTGATCATGATATGGTAGTTTACCTCATTGGGATGAACCTTATGGATCCTCCTATATGGGGTGTTCTGATCGAACTCTTTTCCTACCTCCAAAACACATTAAAATCCTAATCTAGATCTGATCTACACACCTCATTCAAAACATGGTATGAATTAGGTAAAATCGAGGGACGTCATATGCCCATAAAATCAGCTTCCTCATCCAAAACATGAGACACCAAAGGTGAAAGGCTTGGAATAATTACACCCATATCACCACAACCACATGATGGACACTAGATTCCTTAGGTTCTATGCCTGATATTCTTTAAATGTTATGCCAATAAAGAGGAATATTTATATGGGATCAATTCTCCTAGAATCCAAACATGCACAATAATGCCAAACATGACTACTCTCCTCACCAAAGGGTACTAACCAATCAATATGGAATTAGAAATTCAAGACTGAAGTAGTGTAGTTAACTGGTGTCCACAATGAGATGAGACTTTGAATGGGATCTATTAATGAGACCTAACTCTATAATGGAGACCCAGACTAGGCACCAATTCCCAAGGAGGAATCTGTAGTAGGAGGAACTGACATCCCCTCATTCCATTTTGATGAAGGAGTAGACATCACCATTGAATGTTATAAGTTCTTCCCACCATTGGAAATCAGGAATAAGGGGAAACAAAGAATCCATCACACACAACCATGTGCAGTCACCTGAGAATGCACAATTAATGAATAAAAAAGAGATCTTTTCATTAATATTTAGATATTAGGGTAATTAAAATATTGTAAAAACCCGGGGGTAAATCCACATATTTAATAACATCCTAAATCCATGTTCAAATAGTTATTGTGAAATAATAAGGATTTTTACATATGATTCCCATGAATGTTCTGAGTTGGAAACAATGTTTAATTTATTTAAAAGAAGTTTTATATATTTATGAATATTATGAATGATTTTCGTGAATATATAATTATTCACAATAATTATTTTATCTTCATACTTATACTATATTTTTCGTCATAGTTCATAACTAGAATAATATGGAATGGTGTGAATAATGAATGTGATATCCAATGAATTAAATATCCTAAAGAGTAACTAAATGGATTGGGATTTAGGATGAAATATCTTGCGAATATGACCACTCAACTCTCTAAATAGATAATCGATTATACAATCCATGCTGATATTCTGTACTAACAATCTTATAAAAATTATATTGAGTTATTTATGTGACAACATCCACCCTATTTCTATGATTCTTTGGATCTACTAGTTTCAGAAAAATGGATCAATGTGATGGAGAATATATTTTTGGCTCCTCTATTCTCAAACAATGAGAAAGTTGTCTTAGATGTATATCAATTTCAAGGTGAATATGATTAATGATGGACTCTCATAAAGATCACAAGGAATGATGATGAAATTAACTCCATGGAATTGGAGGAGTTTAAGAGGGTATTTTGGAATCAACTCATTCCTAGAACTCTTCATAATAAGATGAAATGGGAATTTCTGGAAATAAAACATAAGGATGATGAACCCATTGGAATCTATAAAGAAAATTTTACAAGTATTTTAGTAATAAATTAAGGATATATTATTGACCTTGAATGTAAAATGAACCAATTCTTTAGTGGCTGGAAATAAATTATTTTATATGCATTAACCATAGGATACATTCATAAATTTGAAGAGGATATTAAATGTTCTCTAAAGGTAAACAGAGAGAGTGTGGAATCTAATTATACTAATGTTTTTAGTGATTAGATGATAAAAATAGAGCCTTATGAAATTTATAATGGTAAACAAAAAGGAGGAATGAAATTACAACCACTTACAAGATAAAAATTTGGGGGAACATATTTGTAAATTTTTAAAATGGAAATGGTAAATTCATTCAATATGGAATGGCTAGCCATTAGATAGAGATTGTCTGTAGGGGATGAAATGGTCAAAAAATGAAATAAGAAATAAGAAGGATTAAACCAATAAATTTCATTATTTCAAATGCATGAATATTGTGCAGTATTCCATAAAATTCCCTAACCCATGAGATAATAAGGACAGTGGGGCTGAACAACCACATGAAAAATAGTTTAAATGGAACATAATTAATATCATAATTGAAGTGGGTTATGAGAGTGATGTTTTGAATGGTATATTTATTATCTACTCTATAACATCAAATCATTCATTTGATTTTAGTTCTAACCACACTTTTATAATTGCATAATTTTCTATGGGTTTTATGTCACCTTGTTAATGATTAGATGTTGAGTTAGTATTAAAAAATCCCAATGGAAAAATGACCACATCTGAAGTCTATAGCTCCTCTCTCATTTATGTTGGTGGGAATGTCCTTCCTATGTATATTATGATTCTTCCTCTAGATGAATTTGATGTGATTTGGGGCATAGTTTGAATTTCTCTATATAGATTCCATATGAATTGATGATTAAAGGAAGTGACTTTGATATTATAAATCAACCTATGATTATCTATCGGTAAGAGGATGAACATGAACAATAAATGTGAATTACTTCAATTGAATGGGTTTTACAACCAATTCAAAAGGGGGTATTTATATAAAATTTTTGAGGAGAAAAACAACATTTATGATTACTATTTTTTGAGATTATACTCATGTATTTCTTGAAAACAGACGTAGTAATTCCCTAAATCATGATTTATTTAAAAATAACTCATACCTGGTGCTACATCTATTTAAAAAAATTTATATTGAACAGGACTGAATGAGTTTCTATAATTTTAGAATAAACTCTAGAATAATATATATAAGTGATTCATTTAGACTAGTTAATGAACATGAGGTTCACCTAGTATATTTTTTAATTGGAATTATTGATCAAAGTGATTTTTTATTCATTATGGCGAACATAACTAGATCACTAACATGAAAAACTATCTCTTACCCCATATTTATGGATTGTTTGATGTAATTCATGTATATTAATAAATTTCCATGATTTTACTTCTTTCTATATATCATCAATTTATGGATAAGAATGAGGATATACCCAATAAAACCATTAATATGAGTTATGGTTATTATGAAAATAGTAATGAAACTTAGAAGATCTAATATTCTTGTTATCTTCACGGATTTAATGAATGGAGTCCTCAAATATTTCCATGACCAGTTTGTGGAAGTCTTTATAAATGATCTTCTTACATATTCGAAGTGACTAGAAGAAGATGATTAACATTTGGGATTTTTTTTAAAACACTAAAGAAGGAGGAGCTATACTTCAAATTAACCAATTTTAAATTTTGGGTACTAAAACTGTCATTTTAGGGGAATATAATTTCATGTGAGGGTAACAAGTAGATACCTTAATATTGTAGACCAATCACCTAGACTAAACTTGGTAAATTATATTCATAAATCTCAGAGGTTGGATTAATAGTACTAATCCTTTGTGAGGGATTTATATGAGACATCTTGTACACAAACCACATAGACATTGAAGAGAGGAAAGTTCCTTTAGAAATACTAATGTTAGGAAAACATTATGTAATTAAAATAAAGGTTGGTATTCACACCAATTCATACATTAAACTATAGGAGATAAGTATTTTCACTCTTTATTGATGAATAGATGAAGGGACTATGATATTTTGTCATGGATAATTATATGGTGATAAATTAAACATTTAGCATCTAAAAATAATTTGAAAAATTAACTGGATCAAGATTTAAAATTACCAGTAGAAATATTTTCAATAAAAATATGGAGGCATTATCATTATAGTGAATTGAGTGATATATATAGTGATCATAATATCCTGATGAATACATCTACATATAAATTCTTAAACATGTAGTATAGAACATTGTTTAAGTTGATAAAATATTATGAATTCTCAATAAATTACATTAATGGGAAACCAAAGAAGCCGTTGGATGCTCTATGTCAGAATGGAAATGTTAATTTTTTCATATTGAGGATATATAAAGATGAAATATTTATCTATTTAAAAATTCAGTATTTTTAAATCATTAGGCAAGGGTATATATCATATATTTCCTATATAGGTGTCCAACCATCCATCTAGGTGAGGATTATAGTCATAAAAGGAGGATGTGGAATTATATAAGAAGTTGAGAGATGTTCCCTAGATAAACCGTAATTTTATTGTAATGAAAAGGTTTACGAATTGAGTATGTGTTATATCAATACTAGATATGAAGAATGAGTCATTTGGATGAGGTTCATATTTTATCAATCTATATTCATCCTAGAAGTATGAAATTTATAATTATTGGAAGCAATATTTTTTTGGGGAAAATTGGTGCAATTTTCATACATCAATCTCTATCACATGAGAATTCAAATGGATCATTATGAACCCTTATATAGTTGGAATTATATAACTGCACTATTTTTTGTTTAATTTTGAGAATGAAAGCTGTGGGAGTTGACTCAGATAAGGAAATAGAAGTGAAGGTTAGATCCATTCAGTAACACAATAAGGAAACTCATAGTTAACAATAATGTTGTGGTGATATTTATTAATGAGATCTAGTGTTCAAAGGTAGTGACAAGGTATTCCTATGAATATGTATTTGGAAGAAGGATATGGGATTTGGAATGAAGGGTTTTCTGAGATAAATATATATTCATCCCTTTTAAATAATTCATCATATTAGGATAGTTTCTTAAAATTTTATACCTCTGTTGAATAATAGTTCAAGATGTGTTACATGTATCTCTCCTTATGAGGTATACATAATATTTATCATGTACTGAACTCATAGTTCATACCATCTGACCGCAATAACTCTAAGGAGGAAAAACTAGTAGTGATTTTGTGTCAAAGGGAGAATGTGTTTTGATACAATACTACTCACAATGTCTTTGATTTTGTAGTGAAACCATAAATTTAAGGAATCTAATTGGGAACAAAAGGTGTTATGAGGCAGACATATCCTCAGTTTTCTATATAAATTTGATTGAATATTATGGGAAAAATTTATTTTATGAGGGGAGGGGGTTCGAATGTAACACCATAAGATTTTATGATATATTTGTCGACAAATAAATATTATTTCTTCAATTTTTTGTGATTCATGCAACTCAGAGTCTAAATGAATAGTAATGTAGTATTCCATTATAAATAAGATATTAAATTAATGGTATTAATAATAATGACCACATTTTTGAAAAAATATATTTAACAATTATACTCAATACAAATATATTCATTAATGATTTTGAAATTTTCACTCAATTTTTAGTGAATTCATTTTAGCATTAATAAAATACATTTTTGTCAAAATGGTTTCACTCTATTTGTGCATGAAAATATTATAATAAATTTTTACAATAGAATTAAATTTAATTTTAGAAAAATTATATCATTTTTTGGATCAATATATAAAAATTATCTTAAGTAGATGTTTTGGTAATTTTCTAAATCATTAATTTTTCTATGACTAGTAAAAAACTGATTTTATAGAAAACATTCTCTTCCAATCAATTATTTACAAGTCCAATATTGTTTTAAATTTATTTGAAAATTTCAATAGATCAATTTTAGATAAAAAATACAATTAATGTCATCATAATCGACATTATGCTTAATTTAGGTATAAAAACATATTTATACATAAAAGATATTATTTTAGAAAACCTCCTTTCATCTTGTTTTATAGGATTAGAATAAAATAATTTTCTTCCACATATAGAAGTTATATTTTCTAAAATTAGTTAAATATTTTAAATAATATTAATTAATATTATATAATAAGTTCAACTTAATTTTTTGCCGTCATAAATAATAAATTTTAAAAAATTCATCACCATCGTAAATATTAAAAGAAATTAACGTCAGGATAAACTAAAAAGACAAGGAAATAAATGACCAAATAATTTGTATAAATTATATTTTCTTATCTATTTTTCTTATAGGAATGTCAATGAAATTTAATTTCTTACCTATAGAAAAATGATGAGTATCATGCACTCGTCTGCGTTTTGTATAAATATTACATTTACTCTGGGATTGCACTAGAACCCTTAAGGGTACATGTACATATCTTGGTACCATAGTATAGATCGTTACACGACTGGGTGATTTTGGTGTGGTCACACATCACGTACGCCCTATACAAGCCATGTACCTCATTATGAATCTTCTATCTCTGGTATTTTTTATTTTGAACTCGTATTTGTCTTGTGAGTATCCTATCCAAAGTATTTTCTGTGTAGAATGTAATGATTACATCTATTGTGGATTTCAAGATATGGTACATGTTTTTCTTCATGACACCTATCAAAGGTGATTCTAGAAAATAACAAGGATCATGAAGGATCAAATGAGACATCTTCTGGAGTGTAACCCCCCAATGTCTTCAGACTAGGTCATCTATAGTTATTTTGAGTGGAACCCCTTATCAGGTGACGTGTGGGTCCTCGATGACCTATAGTGGAACCCCCCGGTGATAAAAAGGTGTGGGTCATCCGCCATTATAGGGGAACCCCACCTTCGTCTTGGGTGTGGGTCCTTTACCATCCATGTGGAACCCCCCTTCAGTATTGGGCATGTGGCCTAAATGAACAAGGTGGAACCCAACGATTGTAAAATGGAGCAAGTCCCCATGATAATAGAGAGGAACCACACATAAGCATGGGTGAAGGTCCTCTATAGCTACTATCATAGTGTAATCCCCTTATGGACATGGGTGTTGGTACTCCATTATGAATTTATAGCCCCATGATTGTTAGTCATATTTACGAGACATGTCTTGGAATACCTATAGACTCATAATAAAGGTTGATTCTTTCCCCACTGAGAAGTTTCCTTGAGATGGAACCTAAAACCCTACAGGTGAGTCAATTATACCCATATCAGATAGTATCAAGGTGTGGTGATTGATTTCCTACAACATATAATTCATGGGAAGACACATGAGGTGTTGGGATTCGTAAATGGACATACATTGGAGTTTTTGGATACTAATCTTCTTCGGTTGATCTATTAGATGGTGGCCCCCTTACAATCTCATTTGGGATTTTTTTACTACTCACATATATATATATATATATATATAATTATTCCTTCTTCTAGATCCCCACCTTGAACTTTGTTACTCTCATTTAAGGAGAGGTGAAAATGCGCAGGGTATGACACTTTCTTTTCATTTAAATATTCTAGTGGATGGATGAGTCTAGTATTCTACTATAGGTAGATAAGGCTTGAATAGGATTTCATCTCATCATAGTGTTTATCAACTTATGTGTGGATTAGTTCTCTTTCACTCTCTTTTTGGGTTGATCTATACTCTTTCACTATTCCTTTTCTTCCCCTCTATATTACTATTTAGTGTATCTCTTACTACTCCAATTTCAAATTTTTGAGTTATTCAACTAGGTATGTATATTATCACTCCTCCAGGGGATTTTACCAACACATGTATGGTTTTTTGCGGATGATAGAAATGTTGATCGTGAACTCAGAAGATTATAGTGATATTGGGTTCTTGGACCATGTAGGGTGGGCATAGTATGGGATATAGGACCTAGGTGATCTCATCATTTTACTCTTTAATGGTTTTGTTAGGTTGGAAATTTTTTCTAGTTTGGGCATATATTTTCCCCATATAAATTTTATTATAAACTATTGTACCCTTATACTACTTAGAGGTTCATTCATGTTGGATTTACTTTACATTAGTTTAAATATTTTTTACATTACCTCTTCACTTTTTTTACTGAGTTAGATATGTGTGTGTGTACTGGAAAATAGTTAAATGCCACCCTATGTTTTTTATTACTTTGGAAATTGTCTCCTCCCCCCTGACCTATGTAGGTGGGCATGGGGTATTTGCGGCTCAAGCCTCGACTTCAGTCAGACTATGACACTTTATACCTATTATGTTCATATTGATGTATGTATCTGATGATGTTTCCATAGTGTTATTTTATTTTTTTAATAATTTGAGGAGAAAAATATTCACTATCGTTATGTAAATATTCCAATGTGGTTTTCTCTAACCCATGGAGATTAGGAACACTCTTTGGGTTAGTGGTGAAGCCGTTCAGATATCTGTTGACATGGTATTCCAGGTTGGTTTTTCAAAATATTCATCTCATTTTTATGTGGCATATATAATGCTAGTTAATTTAAATAATCTTAATAATAATTAAATTTATTGTGATTTAAATATTAATTTTCAGATCCCTCTTTAATTGGGTTAACAGTCTAAAAGTCACCATTGTTATGAGGGATTTTTTTGTCTCATGTTTACTTCCTTGGGAAATAAGTTATTTTATGAACCTATATTATTCTATGAGGTTTTATAATACCAATTTAACATGTAATATCAATAATATCCTAATTTTATTGATATTATAAGTTTCTTTTAATGTTATTATTTAATGGGTAATACGATTCAATGATACTGAAGTGGTAAGAGTCATATGTTGCATTCTCATCATTTATGAAAATTGATTATGAATATGCTTCCAATGATGAAATATTAAGATATATATCTAAATAAACTCTTGAAATTTCTTCTCATATTGTAATTTCAATGAGAATAACTATTTTCCCTTCATTTCACTCTATTTATGTACTAAATAATTCAAAAGAATGTTTTTGAGAAAAATAATAATTATTTCTATTTTCAGTCAAAAACCCTTTTTCTTCTAAAATCATGTTTTCCAAAAGGGTTTTCAATTTTTTTAAAATATTTAAAATTTTTATATATTGAAATTTTTATTCGTGAATCATTTTTTTAAAAATCATTTGAATGGAACCTTCATGTCATTTTCCAAAAAATGTTACATTAGATTTTACCATAAATGGGAATTGAATCTTTGTTTTAATGTTTACGACATGTACAATATTTCCCAACATCATGAAAAAATAATTATTTTAAATCATCCATAATAATCAAAAAATATTTTATTAAAAGAAAATGACCTCCAAAAAGTTTCAGGAATTTATTGTTTTAGGATGACATTTTCAAAACGAAAATGATATTTTCCTCAAGAAATGTTTCAAATGAATTTTAATGCTTCATTTATATGTTTCAATATTTATTTCCAATGAAAAATATATTTTTTAAATATTTATCTTCATATAGTTATTGTTGGTCAGAGTGGATACTCAAGAGGGGGGTGAATTGAGTTCCAATTAAAATTTCTGTTTTAAAACATTGTCTTAAAATCCCTCAATTAAAATACAAAATTAAACTGTAGTGAATTTATACCAAAGTAAAGGTTCAGTTATGTTCTCAAGGGATTGATTATTTCCCAGCTAATCAAATCAGAAGAGTTCATTAACTTTTGAAACTAACTTACTGATTTACAAATGATATAAACACTTGTGAGTTTAATTATCAAAGTGACTTGAAAACAGTTTTGGTTTTAAAGTAATTAGCAGTGGAATAAAAAAGAACATTGAATATAAATAAGCACAACAGATTTAACCAAGAGGTTCAGTCTCAAGCTGAGACTTAGTCCTCTCAAAACATTATATAAAAGTGATCCGCACCCTGGATCGGGGATAAACAATAGTATACAACTGTCCAGGTCACACGAACTCTACCATTGTTATCCGTGGGAAACAAAAACAACAGCAACCAGCTATCCAGGTCACGCGACCTCTACCACTATCCTAGTGGGAATAAAAAGATGTAAGAGTGTTGAGTGAGGATTTACAAATCCTCCAGTTAGAGTACAGAAAATAGTGTGTGTGTAAAATACAGTAGATAACACACACTACTCAATATGTAAAAAGATAAATCACAGAGAAAATATTTAGAGTTTAGAAATGGCTCTAGTGATTGTCATGCAGTTCTGGACTCCTTTGATTGATCGGAATTTGCTCTGAGTCCTCTTCTGGTTTTTGTCTGGAAAACAGAGTATCATCTCTTTCCTTGACTTCCAGGTGTAGAGGCAGTCGATGAAGCTCTTGTGTTATGTTCTTGTTCTCACCTCTTCACTGGCATGCAGTAATGAATGAGTTCTTCGTGTAAGTTCAGTCGTCTCTTTGCATTCATGCTCGGTTGTTCTTCCAGCACACCTCGTGGTATGTATGTCTCTATGTATTCATCTATTCATCCTCACTTTGTAGTAGCACATCCTTTATTTATTTAAAGAACGAGCTCCGACAAAAGATGATTTACTTTTTGCAGGTACGAGGTACGGTTCCCTGACATCCAACAACCTTCATTAAATAAATGACAGAGCATTAAAATATTCCTAATATGACTGTTGGTTAGATTAAATAAAGATAAAGAAATTAAAACAGCTGTTTATGACTATCAGTGAGTCAAGTGATCGGTAGGTCATCAACATCAGCATCGGTGAGACATCTTCGGTGACTCAGATGATCAACATCGGTGTGTCATGATCGGTGACTCATTTGATCAACATCAGTGAGACATCTTTGGTGAATCAGATGATCATCATCAGTGTGTCATGATCGGTGACTCATTTGATCATCATCGGTGAGACATCTTCGGTGAGACCGTTGTCCTTCGATATGGATTGGTGTGACCGTTGTCTGTTTGATATGGATCGATGAGACCGTTGTGTTACAGTAGGTGTCTGTATCAGTAGACTTCATTTGTAATGGTAGACTTTGTATCGGTAGCTGCAACTGTAGACTTGATCACATCCATAGCGGTGGACTTGTAACGGTAGCTGTGGCTCTACCTTGTATCGGTAGCGGTAAGTACCTATCGGTATCTTCCTTGATGTATCAGTAGACTTTGCATATTGGTGGACTTCAGCATATCGGTAGCTCTGTATCGGTAGCTGTCGACTTCGATGTAGTGGTAAACTTGAGTACCGATGAGCTTGTAACTGTAACTCTATCGATAGACTTTTTGTACCGTATTGGTAGAATTTGATGTAGCGGTAAACATTGAGTACCAGTGAACTTGATGAATCAGTGAACTCCGTATCGATAGCTCTATTCGATATCGGTAGCTCTAAGTCATAACGGTAGCTACTGTTCTATATCGGTAGCTATAAACTGTATAAGCATTCTATTGGCAGAATTTGTTAGGTCAGAGTACATATATCCAAAAGACTTATATTAAGCATAATTGAATGTAACAACATATAATAAAGAATATTTGAGATGTATCAAACATAATTAAGATGTAAATAAAATATAGTGGGATTATCAAAATATAATAAAGCAACTCAATTCCCAGAGGGTTCAAATATCTCCCCCTTTTTGATAATCACAACTTATGCCAAGAAAATTGAAATAGTATCAGAGGAAAAGGTGGAAAAGAAATTTTCATTAGAGGAAAAGATTCTTTTGAACAAAACTTCCATATTCCTCCCCCTTTCAAGTCTTAGTTCCTCAAGTCTCAGTTTCTCATTCCCCCTTTGTGTGTTTCTCCCCCTTTGTTAACTCTTAGGTGTCATTGCTTATTTGCTCTCATTTTCTCATGTTAGAATTTTCTCCCCCTTTTTGATTAACAAAAAGAATGGGAGCAGAGAAAAGATAAATATTAGTAGAGAATAAATGACAAAGTAATAGAAACTCAGTAAAGTAGAGAAGGAAGAGGAATTCCATTAATACAAAAGATACACTTATAAAATCAGAACAAAAACAAAAAAAATACAAGTGAATCATATAAAAAAGATCTAGAAACACTCAATACTCCTCTGGAACAGGTGTCTTTCCCTTAGGACCAGCATAGGGTTTTGGAATAGCTGAAGGCACAACTGGTGGTTCAGCTACAGAAACTGTACCGGATCTGAAATCTATGCTCCTCTGAGTGATCATCGGTGTCATGCTCCTGATGGCTTGAACTGGAGTCAATTGAGGAGTACTCCCAGAGGCAGAAGCAGGAAGGGCAGGAGGTACAATCACTGGTCTGGAATCCACATGCACGAAGGGTAGCAACAGGTTTCTGAAATCCATTATAATGCTTCCTCCTCTCTCCATTGCAGACACAAAATCATCCCTATTTTCAATGAATTTGCCCAAAGCAAGAGTAAGCCCCCTGAGCTTACTAACCTATTCTCTGAAGGCTTGGGTAATTGGAGGTAGCTTCGTATTCTCAATCAAGAGTTTGAAATGGTTTGTCATTTGGTGCTTGGTATAAACCTTTTCAAAATAAGCATCCACCTTATTATTGATTGCCTCTTGAGAAGCAGTAACTGCCCGCAGGTGATCACATACAAAACTACTAACTTCCCTAGTGGTAACAATAACTTGAGTATCTGATGAACCACTGGGACTGGCCTTATCCAATTCTTCCTCAATAACAGTGCGAATCTGGTCAGGGTTCACACTAGAGATGGATGAGGGAAGGGGTTTCATTGAAAAAGCCACTGTCTCCTTGAAGGATTGAGTCAGACTACTAACGACCTTCTGAACAAGTTCATCCTGGCTGTTCAGATGTTCTTTAACTGACTTTTTAAAGGCCTCAAAAACATCCACAAACTGTTTGACCACTTCTTTGATATATTTAATGTCAGAGGTTACTTGATTTTGAGAGCAATGCATGGTAGTCAGAGAAGCAATCAATTGTCTCAAGGCAACTACAGCTCCTTTTCAACTCTCAATCTGAGTGTGGAACACTTTATGTTCATCTATCATTTCTTTCACAGGACTGGACACACCACATCCAATGGACAACTCAAGGGATTGCTCCATTCTTTTCATCTCTTTAACCATACTTTTCTTCATATCTTGCACTGATTCCCTTATTGCTTCTTTCAATTCAGCTTTTAAGGACTCAAGGTTCTCCTTGGTTGCCATAGTTTCAGCCATAGTGGGTAAGGTAACTGATTCCTTTTGGGTTCATTCTTCCTCATCTGAATCTCTATAAGAAAGTACAAGAATCATATATCCTGGATCTGATGTCCAACCTTCAATGTCATATAGCACTGATACTGAGCCAAGATTCCCCCTCACATGGAACATTCTCCTGAGGTATCTCTTCCAACTATTCTTCTTGAGGTAATTCTGCAATTTCCTCTACAACTGCAGCAGATTCAATAGCCATTTGTTCTGAGTCATTAACGACTCTCTCATCAACAGGCGCTGCTGCTACGTCTTCCGGATTAGGCACTGTCCTGACTGTACTGACTATTAGAGGACTCAAACTGATCTCTTTTTCAACAGTTTCCTCATCATCTGCTTCACCATCAGCCTCCTTTTCTCCATTAACATCATGATCTGATTCAGTTGCCTCATCCTCCTCAGAGGTTTCCTTGACAACATACTGTCATGCTTCTTCTCCTTCTTCTATAGTCTCTGTATCACTGTCCTTCAAGACAGTTTCTCTCTTTGGTAGTTCTTTTGGAGGGCTAGCTGCTCCATAAGAAATAATGTGATGCACAGGACTAGGGGGTAAGTCTGGGTCACCTCCTTCCTCTACTGATGTCTCTTCCTCCACAGCTTCAGCTTCAACATCACTGTAGACCGGTTCTGGCTCATCTGGTCCAAGACCAGGATCCCGCACATCCTTTGGTCTTGAAGGATGATCCACATGAGTGAACTTGTCCTAAATTTTTCCATCATCATTCACCCATTATTTCTTCCAAGGATTCCAACTGACTTTCATGTATTTACAGACAGTTCTTGTAATACAGAAGTTGTCCTTAACCACTACCAGCTCATCCTGAGGTCCAACAACCTCTTTCACTTTTAGCATCATAGAAATCAGCTTTGAGAAAAACAATGCATTTGATTTGGACTTAGGTCTAGTCATCTCTTCCACTTGAACCATAATCAGTCTACATAGATTGATTCTCACACTGTGTTTCAGCAAATATAACATATATATATCTTGGAATCTCAAAGTAGCAAAATCTCCTCTTCTCGGACAAACAACATGAAAAATAAATTTAAACAACAACTTATCTTCTCCTACCATCTCTATAGCAATCACCTTTATAGGGGTCCCATTCACTGTAAGCTCCATCAAAGCATCTTCATATTAAAACACATCACTGGTTGAAGGTACAGATTTTGAATAAAACGCATAATTTCCTTCATGTGGAACTCTCATGTTCCTAGCCCATTCCACTGAAGTAAAAGATACTTCCTGACTATTTACCACAGAAATCTTTTTTGCTTTCTTCTTCAGACTTTTCAAAATGAACGAATTAGTAGAATTGTTTCACCAGTCCAGGATAATAAGGTCCACTGTTGTTGGCGAAGCACTCAGTCCAACCTTGTTCTTCTAAAACTTTAATTACCAAGGACTTTCTCTCCATGAGCCATTCTGCACACACCGCTTTCTCAACGACAATTTCTCGCTTTGAGAGATGCATGTTTATTGGATTCCTTCGAGCTACACTTCCACTTCCACTGGTACTAGCATTAGAAACTTTCTGTCTTTTCGCTTGTGGCTCATCACTCCCATTTGTAACTTGAGGTCTCTTGACGCAGGCCATTACAGATTTGAGGTTTAGGGTTTTGCATCTTGAGAGGGTTAGGTTGGAGGGATTCGAACAGATGAGTTCACGGTGATATTGAGTGAAATCTATACTCGGTTTAATATCATTTAGGATCCACAAATAAAATAAATCATATATATATATATAATATATTTCGATGTCTCGGCTTTACATAAGTTAAAACAGCGTGAGATGTACCGGTAAAGTCTTCTAACGGTGAGGATGTCCTAATGGCGAGGTCTCCTAACGGTTTTAAGGGCAAGTTATCATTCCTAATTCATGTCTAATAAAACTTAATCTTACTGAAAATAAAGGCTTAGTGAAAATATCAGCTAATTTATGTTCATTTCCTATAAACTCAAGTTTTATATCACCTCTTTGATAATGATATCTTAAAAAGTGGTGTCTAACATCAATATGTTTAGTTCTAGAGTGAGAGACATGATTCTTTGAGATGTTAATCACACTAGTGTTTTAACAGTCAATGGAAACTTGCTTAAAATAAAATCCATAGTCCAGTAAAGTGTGTTTCATCCACAGAATCTATGCACAACAACTACTAGCAGCTATGTATTCTGCTTCAGCAGTAGATAATGCAACTGAGTTCTGTTTCTTACTACACCATGATACTAGGGATTTTCCAAGTAAGTGACATATCTAGATGTGCTCTTCCTATCTAACTTACAGCCAGCAAAATCAGCATCTGAATAACTTATTAAGTCAAATTATTGTCCTTTTGGATAAAACAAACCCAAATTTGCAGTATACTTAAGATATTTAAAAATCCTTTTAACAGCAAGTAAGTGTGATTCTTTAGGATTAGCTTGAAATATAGCACACATACATACACTAATCATAATATCTGGTTGACTAGTAGTAAGTTAAAGTAAACTCCCAATCACGCCTATGTAATTAGTTTGATCAACAGGTTTCCCAGATTCATCAATATCCAATTTACAGGTGGTACTCATAGGTATATCACTTTACTTAATACTATCCCAGCCACATCGTTTTAACAAATCCTTAGTATATTTACATTGATTTAAAATAATACCATCTTTAGTTTGAAAGATTTGAAATCCAAGAAAATACTTCAGCTCTCCCATTAAGCTCATTTCAAACTCATTTTGCATAACCTTTGAAAATTCAGTACATAAAGAATTTTTAGAAGATCCAAAAATAATATCATCAACATAGATTTGTACTATTAAAACATCTTTTGAAATCCTTTTTATAAAAAGAGTGGGATCAGAAATTCCTTTTATAAATCCTTTTGAAATAAGAAAGTTTGAAAGCCTTTCATACCAAGATCTTGGAGCTTGTTTTAAACCATATAAAGCTTTAGAATGTTTGAAGACATGATTCTGAAAATGAGGATTTGAAAAACCAGGTGGTTGTTCTACAAAAACATATTCAACAATAAAACCATTTAAAAAAGCACTTTTCACATCCATTTGATATAACCTGAAATTTAGATGTGATGCATAGGCAAGTAAGATCCTAATAGCCTCTAATCTACCTACAGGTGCAATGGTTTCCTCATAGTCAATTCCTTCTTCTTGATTGTAACCTTGTGCAACTAGACTAGCTTTGTTTCTACTGATGTTACCAGATTCATCAACTTTGTTTCTAAACAACCATTTTTTGCCTATGGTTAAAGTGTCCTTAGGGATTTCCACTAATTTCCAGACTTTGTTTCTTTCAAATTGATTTAGTTATTCTTGCATAGCCATTGCCCAAAATTCATCATTAAGAGAATCATCAATGTTTTTAGGTTCAAGCTATGACAAGAAGGCTTGATGTTCAACCTGATTTCTAAGAGTAGCTCCAGTCTATGTCCCTCTATCAAGATTTCCTACAAAAACATCTAAAGGATGATTCTTTAGAATTCTAGATGATCGAGTAAAGGTAGGACTAGAAATTTCAGGTTCATCAACAGGTTGGGAATCAACAAAAGCAGGTTCTGGAAAATTTCCAGAACATGATGTTTTTACTATAGGTCCACTGTCCTTATCATTAATGTTCAAAAAAGATAGATCATCTTCAAGATTTTCAAGATAGGTCTTAGGTTCATGTGGATCAGTTTCATCAAATTTGATGTGAACAGATTCTTCCACACATTTGGTTCTCTTATTTAAAACTCTATAGGCTTTACTAGTTATAGAGTAACCTAGGAAAATTCCTTCATCACACTTTGGTGAAAACATGTCAAGATTATCTTTAGTATTATGAATAAAGACATTGCAACCAAAAACTCTAAAGTAGTTAACCTTGGGTTTCCTACAGTTCCACAACTCATAGTGGGTCCTTTTAAGAACAGGTCTGATCAAGACTCTATTGATAACATAACAAGCTGTATTTACAGCTTCAACCCAAAAATAAACAGGTAGGTCATACTCATTAAGCATAGTCCTATCAATTTCTTGGAGGGTTCTATTCTTCCTTTCTACTACACCATTCTGTTGGGGTGTCCTAGGGGCAGAGAAATTGTGACTATAGCCACTGTGTGAGCAGTAAGATTCAAACTCATGACTTTCAAACTCACGGCCATGATCACTTCTCAGGGTTTTAATTTTAAGTCCACTAAGGTTCTCTACAGATTTGGAGTATTTTAAAAATCAAGAAGAAGCTTCACTTTTGTGAGCTAGAAAATATACCCAAGTATATCTAGAAAAGTCATCTACTAAGACATAGACATAATGCTTCCCATTTAAACTAGAAAATCTAGAAGGTCCAAATAAATCCATGTGAACCAACTTGAGAGGTTGAGAATTTGACACTTCTTTCTTTGATTGAAAAGAAACTTTATGTTGCTTTCCCTTTTTATAGGGATTACAAACTTTGTCTGATGGAAATTCAAGTTTGGGGAGGTCTCTAACTAAGTTCTTCCTAGAAATTTTCTAAGTGAATGGACATTGCAGTGTACTAATCTTCTTTGCCAAAGCCAAGACTCTTTATAAAAAGCATTTAAACAAGTAATATTCTTCTTAGCTAATGAATTTAAATCAACAACATAAACATTTCCATTTCTCAAAGCAGAAAACACTAAAACATTTCTAGAATTAAAAACATTACAAGAATCATTTTCAAATTTAACATAAAAACCATCATCACATAACTAAGAAATACTTAACAAATTATATTTAAGTCCATCAAAAAATAAAACATTAGAAATTAATATTGAGTCAGTGTTACCAATCTGGCCTAAGCCGATGATTTTTCCTTTTGAGTTATCACCAAAAGTGACAAAACCTCCATCAATTCGGACTAAGCTTTTAAAGCATGAGAAGTATCCTGACATATGTCTTGAACATCCACTATCCAAATACCAGGTCTTTCTACAGGAGCTCTTTAAGCAGGTTCCTTACAAAACATATTTAGAAAGGAAATGATTTTGATACCCATATCTTCTTGGGTCCAGACAGGTTAGCCAATAAAACTTTAGGTACCCATATTTGTCTAATGGATCTCATAAGATTTTTAGAGTTAAAATATTTTTAAAGATAAACCTTATTAGATCCATAACTATGAATATAACTAGTTGAAGCATATGGAGTTTTAGAACTAGCTACATTCTGTCCATATTTAGGAATGAATTTAGTTTTGGTAATTTTCCTTTGTCCCGGTTGGTATCCTATACCAGTAGTGTATCCAGGTGCTATTTTCTTACCTAGAATCTGAGTAAGAGTATCTTTACCATTTGTAAATTTTTCTAAGTCTTTCTGAAGTTTCTCATTAGATAATTTCAGTTCAGTGTTTTGTTTAAGAAACTGAGCATTCTTTTCCATTTCAATATCAAGATTAGATTTATGTTTAATAGTTAAAGCATACTGTTTATTGAAACTTTGTATTTGCCTTTCAGCTCATTATAGGTTTCTTCTAACATATCACAGTATTCATATAGTTCAGATTTTGAAATGTTTTCTATGTCAAAATCATCTCCAGAATAATATGAATTTAAAGAAGGAGTTTCAGATGTTACCTCAGATGTGTTTGTCATGAAACACATATTTGCCTTATTTCTGGATTCAGTTTCAGAGACTTCAGATTCAGTGGAGCTATCCTCAGAAGCACTCCAAGTAGCCTTCATGGCTTTCTTGTACTTATTTTCCTTGTATTCATATTTCTTATTGTACTTTAGCTTTGGACATTCTGCTTTTATATGTACTTTTCTTTTTCACTCATAGTAGACAACCTCATCTATTTTGTCAGATTTCTTCCAATCCTTCTTCCAATGTCCCTTGTTATCATAATTACCTTTATAATTTTATTTTCTGAAAAAATTATTCTTCCTATAGAACTTCATGAACCTTCTAGAAATGTGAGCCATCTCAGCATCACTATCAGAAGCACTCTCACTGTCTTCATAGCTTGAACTCTCATTTATAGCTTGAAGCTTCTCCTTATCCTTGTTCTTTGAAGTTGAAGTCTTGAACGCAACAGACTTCCTTCTTGGTTCATCTTCTTCTTATTTGTTCACTTTGAGTTCTTCTTCATACATCATCAGCTTTCCAATTAATTCCTTGACTGGCAGTTCTCCTATATCACACGATTCTCTAATTGAGACAGAAGTTCCCCTCCATCTTTCAGGTAGACATATCAGAATTCTCATAATTTGTTCCTTTGATGGAACATCCTTTCCCAGAGAAGTCATTGTGTTGACAATTTTGTTGAACCTGAGATACATGTCAGAAATGGGTTCATCAGGCATCATCTTAAAATTATCATAATTAATAGTATAAGTGTTCAATCTTATTTTTTTAACATTAGTTGTTCCTTCATGAGAAACAGCTAAGGTATCCCAAATTTCATAAGCAGTTTTACAAGAAGATATTCTATTAAATTCGTCATCTCCTAAAGCACAGTACAAGGAATTCATAGCTTTGCAATTATTGTTGTAGGCTGTCTTAGTAGCTTCATTCCAAGTATATCTAACAGTAGTAGGTATTTTATATTCTGATTCTATAGCAGTCCAAATATCAAAACACATGCTTTCTAAATGAATTTTCATCTTGATTTTCCACTGATTATAGTTAGTGATATTGAAAAATGGTGGTCTATTGGTAGCAAAACCTTCAAGTCTGTTATCCATGATAAGTTAATTAAAGAAATTATTTTAAAGAGATAAAAATATATAAATAACAGAAATTTTAAGAACTTTAAAATACAACTAAAATCACAGTTGAAAAACAGAGTACAAAATATTTCAAACTCCTCTAATACGAAATGTTGGACGGAATGGATACTCAAGAGGGGGTGAATTGAGTTCCAATTAAAATTTCTGTTTTAAAACTTTTTCTTAAAATCCCCCAATTAAAATACAAAATTAAACTATAGTGAATTTATACCAAAGGAAAGGTTCTGTTAGGTTCTCAAGGGACTGATTATTTCCCAGCTAATCAAATCAGAAGAGTTGATTAACATTTGAAACTAAATTAATGATTTACAACTAATATAAACACTTGCGAGTTTAATTATCAAAGTGACTTTAAAACAGTTTTGGTTTTAAAGTAATTAGTAGATGAATAAAAAAGAACTTTGAATATAAATAAGCACAGCAGATTTAACCAAGAGGTTCAATCTCAATATGAGACATAGTCCTCTCAAAACTTTATATAAAAGTGATCCACACCCTGGATCAGGGATAAACAACAATATACAACTATCGAGGTAACACGACCTCTACCAATGTTATCCGTGGGAAACAAAAACAACAACAACTAGCTGTCCAGGTCACACGACCTCTACCACTATCCCAGTGGGAATTAAAAGATGTAAGAGTGTTGAGTGAGGATTTACGAATCCTACAGTTAGAGTAAAGGAGACAATGTGTGTGTAAAATACAGCAGATAACACACACTGCTCAATATGTAAAAAGATAAATCACAGAGCAAATATTCAGAGTTTATAAATGTCTCTAGTGATTGTTGTACAGTTCTGGACTCCTTTTATTGATCAGAATTCAATTTGAGTCCTCTTCTAGTTTTTTTCTGGAAAACAGAGTATCGTCTGTTTCCTTGACTCGCAGGTGAAGAGACAATCGATGAAGCTCTTGTGTTATGTTCTCGTTCTCAGCTCTTCACTGGTATGCAGTAATGAATGAGTTCTTCATGTATGTTCAGTCGTCTCTTTGCATTCATGCTCGGTTGTTCTTCCAGCACACCTTGTGGTATGTATGTCTCTATGTATTCGTCTATTCATCCTCACTTTGTAGTAGCACATCCTTCCTTTATTTAAAACACAAGCTCCGGCAAAAGATGATTTACTTTTTGCAGGTATGAGGTACGGTTCCCTGACATCCAATAACCTTCATTAAATAAATGACAGAGCATTAAAATATTCCTAATAGGACTGTTGGTTAGATTAAATAAAGATAAAGAAATTAAAACAGCCATTTATGACTCTCAGTGAGTCAAGTGATCGGTAGGTCATCAGCATCAGCATCAGTGAGACATCTTCGGTGACTCAGATGATCAGCATCGGTGTGTCATGATCGATGACTCATTTGATCAGCATCAGTGAGACATCTTCGGTGACTCAGATTATCATCATCGGTGTGTCCTGATCGATGAATCATTTGATCAGCATTGGTGAGACATCTTCGGTGAGACCGTTGTCCTTCTATATGGATGGGTGCGACCATTGTCTATTTGATATGGATCGGTGAGACCGTTGTGTTATGGTAGGTGTCTGTATCGGTAGACTTCATTTGTAACAGTAGACTTTGTATCGGTAGCTGCAACTGTAGACTTGATCACATCAGTAGCGGTGGACTTGTAACGGTAGCTGTGGCTCTCCCTTGTATCGGTAGCTGTATGTCCCTATCAGTAGCTTCCTTGATGTATCAGTAGACTTTGCATATCAGTGGACTTTAGTATATCGGTAGCTCTGTATCGGTAGTAGTCGACTTCGATGTAGTGGTAAACTTGAGTATCGATGAGCTTGTAACTATAACTCTATCGGTAGACTTGTTGTTCCGTATCGTTAGACTTTGATGTAGCGGTGAACTTTGAGTACCGGTGAACTTGATGTATCGGTGAACTCCGTATCAGTAGCTATATTCGATATCAGTAGCTCTAAGTCATAAAGATATCTACTATTCTATATCGGTAGCTATAAACTGTTTAAGCATTCTATTGGCAGAATGTGTTAGGTCAGAGTACATATATCCAAAAGACTTATATTAAGCATAATTGAAGGTAACAAAATATAATAAAGCATATTTGAGATGTATCAAACATAATTAAGATATAAATAAAATATAGTTGAGATTATCAAAATATAATAAAACAACTCAATTCCCAGAGGGTTCAACAATTATTATTAAAATGGAATAGATATTTTCCTCAGGAAATGTTTTAAATGATTTTTAAATCATCCTTTATGAGTTTCAATTAATATTTTTAGTTAAAAGAAGTTTCAAAAATGATTTTGGGAATTATTATTATTAAAACTTTATTTTAAAAAATGATAAGGATATTTTCTTCAAGAAATATTTTAAATTATTTTTAATGATTCTTCTATTAGTTTACAATGTCATTTTTAAGTTAATGGATTTCAAAAATGGTATCTATTTTCAAAGGTTTCTTTATATTTAATGGATATGTTTCTCATGAAATGAAACAAGTGATCATTTAAAACCATTTTCCATATAATATTACATTATTTCATGTTAATTATAATTTAACAGGGATAAAATTAAAGGGCACCATCCTTATTATTTCTGTTGATTGTTAATGCTTGTGTTGATGAAATTCTTAAGAAACACATATATTTTTCATGGGTATTTCTAGGGTGAATTGATGAAATGTTTGTGAAACAAATTTTATTCACATGGGATATGATGTGATGTTATTATGAATGATTTATGATAGCGTTTTACATAGATTTATGATTTTCATTTTGAGATGGTGGTTATGTTAAAAAAATGATGGTGGTTATGTTATAAACAAGGATGATTGTCAAATTATAACTAATATTGGAGGAACATATATCTCTCTCCAAAAAAATTGGGTAAATAAATATGTCCCATTAGATTAATATAGGAAACATGTTGATGATATTGATCTTATATGGTAAATATGTGCATATTTTTCCACTATAATAAACATGTGAATCCTGATCTACAATGGGAAATAGGTGGTAATCCCAGATCCAATATATTTTTGGTATTATATGTTTTCCCTAACATATGAAACTGTTTTTATATATTATTACAGTTCTACACTTTTATGAATTATGATTCTACTTATTTATTGAATTATAATGATTTATCAATTTTATGGGAAATGTATTTTGAAATGATAATGTTTTATGTCATGAAACCAATTTATGAATTATAAAAGGTCAAGAATGAGAATACTAAGTTATGTTCCTGATCATATATTCTTATGGTTTTCTTATGATACCATATGGTCATTTATTAATATCTCAATTATTTACCCTTACTAAGAATATGTGATCACATTTTTTTATACTTAATTCATCATGATATAAATAATGGTTTAGGTATGGTAATATTAAGAGGAGTACTATGTTGGAATATAATTCTGGGAGATATTTCATATCATTAATAAAATAATAATATTTAGTTTCTAGTATCAAAAAATACTAAAATATCATGTTCATAGGGCATGTGATTATGAAATTTATTAAATATTTATCTTTAACAATTTGATATTTATATGTAATGTCTATGGTCATTATAGTTTTTATCAGAGGAAATGTGTAGTTAATAAATCCAAACTAGGATGAAAAATAATTTATGAAATCCCTAGGGATATTTATAAATATATTTCTAGGGACATTTCCTGGGATTGGTCTAAGGATGGTATAATTTATAGGAAATATCATGGAATGTTGATGAAGGATAAAGGAATTGGTTTCCAAGAAATTTCATCCCTTTTTAGAAACAAAAAGAGGATGTGGATCTAGCTAAAATGTACATAGGGGAAATAAATATGAAAAGAGGTCATTGAGATCAACACAGTCATCATATAGTGCATGGCAATGGACTTTTCTTTATACCCGGTTTGACACTCCCGAGGGATATGCATTTGTAGTTAAAAAACAATTTATGAACGATCCGGAATAATTAAAATAATCACCCTAAATGACCTAGGTTAATCCTAAGTTGTAATCGATCGGAAGGAAGGTTTCATGATTTTATTCTTCCTACAAGTGATTTTTCATTATTAGTTGGGTTTCATTAGGAATTAAGTTATGTACACTATGGGTTTTAGTTTTAGTCAATTACTAGAAATAGAAAGAGTTGGAACAATGTTGAATTTTATAGAAATTATGATGATAAGAAATAAAATGATATGAAAAATAATGTAAATTATATTGTGTTCTTGAATAATGGGTTATCATAATATATGTTTAGAAATGTACACCATATTCAACTCTCGAACTAAATAAAAAAGAGAGTTATATAGTTAGTTGAGTGTTTGGGTTGTGTTGACCATAGAGTAATGCAGATTCACTTTCCAATATATTAGGAATGTGGGATGAATAACCCATGTGGATGTCTTAACAGAATAAGAAGATGTTTTGACTGTGTAAAAGAAGGGAAAAAAAGAAATTTGAGTTGAAAAATGAAATGTTGGGTTAATAAAATGGATGGGAATAATGGTACCCCAATGGTTTGATTTAAATTTTATTGATTCAAATTTGGAAATTTTTTTCATTAAGAAAATTGATTTCTTATTGGTAAAGATATTGAATAGAATCAAAATAGAAGTATGTTGAATGGTTATACTACCGTTGATGAGAAGAACACAAATGTAATATGAAAGGTATAGTCTAATATAAAATTATTTTTTATGTTAAAAATTAATAGAATGATTAAATTGGTTTTGATCAGTTTTAAGACATGTGTCATTTTAATATTATAATAAATAAATATTATAGATTCAGATGATGAATCTTAGTTAATTTTTTTGTGTAAAGTTTGATTATGGAAGCTTTAATGCATTATAATTCAATAATTATGTTATTTGATTAATGAAATAAATATAGATTTTTTGGTTTATGATTTTCATTAAGGATATCCAAAATATGTTTAATGGTACTGATGAACTTGAAGAGTGATCTAATGGCAAGGTGATATTATGATTATGGGAAGTGAAACCTTAATATGTTCTTGATATTGAGAAAATGGTGTTTATTTTTGATAATGAGATGATTGATATGAATAAAGTAAATTAGATAGTATTAATGACCTTGGAACTGATTAATTATTTGTGAAAAATGTTTTTCATTTAATCATTGATGGACCATAATAGACTATCAGATTTATAGAATATATCTAATATTATTTATTTTTCTTGAAGGAATGGGGAAGTATTTATTTTTTCATTAAGGTTTTATTTTAATATTTGTTATTACCATGATTCTAGAAAATATATGACTAAAGTATTCACACATTTGGTATGTGGTAATCAAGAGGTACATTATGATAGATGGGTGATTAATGATTAGTTTATTTTGATAACTTTAGTGAACTTTATTAAATATTTTTTTAGTTTTGATGAGTTATATGGTTAACCATTTATGGAATGATTTAAGTTGAATTTTGGATGAGGATTTAGATACTAATTTATTATTTCAACAAAAAACAATTATAAAAATCTTTTCTTAAAATTTTTATTATTGATAACAAGTATAGATAGAGGGAATGAATTATCTTTCATTTATGATTCTTATTTAGTTCTTCAGACATGAAAATTCATCTCTTAAAGTAAGAGATGATATATATGATGATAAAGTAAAAACTGAAGGATGAAATAGTGCTTATGAAATAGAATGAAATCAAGTAATTATATATTCACATGAAAATTAACCAACATAAGGAAAAGGATTTTGAGATAAAATATTGTCCTGTAGGAATCATTTTGATTATATAAATTTCCTTTTTCATGACTCTTCGGTTGGTGGAATTATGCTTGTTATCTTTTTTCGAACTATGTTTCCAACCACACTCTATTTTTTTTTGGTGTTAGATTTTATTTTATATCAATGTCTTCAATTCCCATATATGTTATCTTATTTTTCAATGTAGTTTGTGTTATTACATAATCCCTTCATAAATCCCATTCTTTATTTTTAAGAGGGAGTATTATTAACCCATTTTATGTTTTAGGTATCCCACATAAATATATTCATAATTTAAACCCCTATTTACCATGGAGAAGACCATATTGTGAGGATGACATTTATGAATGGGGGTATAATATAATGTCAATTTTTCTGAAATATTTTCTTCCAAAATTATTTAGTCATTTAATTATTCAGTGCTAGACGCAACACTGAGTGTATCTTGAGTTAAACATAACAATGAGTTTAAATTAATGATAAAATAATGTTAAAATATTATTATATGGTAGTTATTACCTGAAATTTTAATGGAGGGCATGAATAAGATTAACTAAGATCTAAAAATATATGGTTTACTCATGTATTTAAAATGAATTCATTGGTTTTATAAATGAAAATAAATACAATTTGAAAATAAAGGAAATATTTTTATGGAAACTAATGTTATAAAATCTGTGTTTAAAATAAATAAAGTATGAAAACAATATTGGTGAATTATTTAAATTCAATTGATATATTATATATTCAATAAATTTTTAAAAAATTATCATATGTGTTTTCTATAAAAGATATAATAATAAATAATGTTTCTTACTTTAAACTATTTTGTCTAAAAAGTTTTTTTTTCACCTTTTTCATAGTTATTTTAATTTCAATTTTTTAAATATTAGAAAAATTCACTAGAAATAATGAAGTTAATTGTTTAATAATCATTTCAATATTATATTATGCTCAATTTTTTTGAATTTTATGAGAAGATAATCTTTTGTGATGAATAGTGAAAAAATAATATTTTTTATTAGGAACTCTCATTTACTTTAATGGTTTTAATAAATATATTATTTTAAGAGGGATATAAAAGAAAATTTTGTTCAATTATTTATCTATTAATATAATTAATTTAATTGGAACAATTTTGTTTTTAGAATTTTTATATAAATACATTTTAATGATTTCATTATTTTCTCTATGAAATCCTGCTATCTTGTTGCTTCTACAGGAATAATAGTATATTAAATTTTGAAACTTATGTAAATGAAATTTAGAAAAATGGATTCCATATTTGGTATCATAATAATTTATATTACATAAAAATTTCATTTTTAATTTTCACAATAATGAATAATAACATAGAAAGAAATTATTTATTACGTTGATGGAAAAATATGTTTATTGGGGGTTTAAACTAAAATTATAAGGGTTAAAAATGACCTAAAATATGTACAAAATTAATTTTACGGAAACATTTAGACCTCATACCATTTACGATAGATAATGGACCATTTTAGGGCCTTATGGAATGTGAACAACATGGGTACACCATTTTATTTTATAAATTTACAAGTGTACGACTCACCTAACTTATGTAAGGCCTCCCACTCTGATCCCATATTAACACTTTTAAAACCCTTTTGGACATAAAATCCTCAAATAACTTACTCACTTAAATAATATCATCATATATGTATTTTTTTAGTTATAAATACAACCTATAAATCCTTTTGAAAAAAAACAATAGAAGTTGGTTAAAAAGAGGTAATTTCCATAATCAAGGTATTTATATTAATTCATCCTCTATGTCCTTAATTTTTCATTAAAACATGATGATATAAATAAATAACTATAATATATATGTTGTTATTTTTTTTGTTAATTTTATAACCTAAATCATTATCCTCTTCTATCAAATGGCTTACTAAATATACACTCATGTGTACAATAGACTACTGCCTCACAAAAACATGTTATTTATTTTCCACAACCACCTCTAAACGATGGATATAATGGTGGATTTATTGTTTATATATTATGTTTATGATATTATAATTCTTATGGAATTATTATATCACATTTTTCTTCTTACTTTTAATTTTTTTGGAATAAGATAATGTGGTTCATGTGTATGGCTAACTACCACCACATTAAACATTGTGATTCAGTCATGATTTACATGTAATGTAATATGGATAAGTATAATGAAAATTTGTGATATATATGACATAAAAACAATTTTTTAATGATAATATATAAATTATGTTTCTTCCATTATTTTCATTTGGAAAATGAAATCAACATTCAAGTGTACGTATGACCTACCATATATATGAACAATATATTTTATTTTCGAACTTTAAAAATTTATCAATCACTGTAAAAACATTTATAGTAAATATTTATGATATTTATATCATGGCTAAAATTATTTTGATTATGGAACCATTATCAAAGTAAGAAGAACTATTTCCAAAAAAAACAAACCTAAACAACAAGACAGTTATTTCCCGAAACATGACTTTAACATTGAATTTTTTATAAATGTCTAATAAAACATAAAAAGTGAATCATATATGGTATGGAATTTATATATATATATTTTCTGTTTATATATATATATATAATATATTTATTTATTATATAGTAGGTTTTAATTTCTATTATGTAATTCAATACTAATTGTAATGGATTTGCATCACATATTTATTTTTCTATGAGACACATGCCATATTCTCCACATGTTTTTATGTGGTTTATATATTATCCAGGAATTTATTTTATGATTACTATCCTATAATTTATTTTAATTCACCTATCCATTTGATAATATCTCTTTCATTGGGTTTATGGTTCAAAAGTCACTAAAGAGGTAAGGATTTTTTGTCTCAAATTTCCTTTATTAGGACATAAGTTATGTTATGCTCCTATATTATTCTATGAGGTGTATATAAATACCCATTTAATTGTTATATAATGTATAAAATTATTTAAATTATATAATTAATCTCATTAAAATTTATTCTTCATGGTGATTACGATTCAATTTTACTGTTGTTGTATGAGTTATATTTCTCAATCTCATCATTTATCATGATTGGTTATGATTATGATTCTAATCATGGAATATTTTGATATATATCTTAATAAAACATCAATGTTGTTATTATCTTGATATTTCATGATAATATATGATTTTACTTCATTTTTCTGACTTCATGTACAGAGGAGTTCAAATTTATTTATTTAAAAAAAAGAATTTGTATTTCCCACGTCGATAAAAAAACCGAATTCTTCTAAACCAATGTTGTATAAAAATATTATTAACATTGTTAATATGATTGATTAATTAAATTTTTAGACATGTTATAATTTTTAAGAAATGATTTTAAATGTATCACAATTTCATTTCAGGAAAAATGCATGTTTGTCTTTTTTCAAAAATACGAGTTGAATCTTTGTGTTATCAAGTACGATATGAATAGAAAATCATGAAATCATGACCAAACAATTGTTTAGAAACAAGATCTTTAATTTTGAATTTTTATTTACAAATTAAATTATTTCAAAAATGTATAATGAATCATTAGTATAGAAAAGTGATTTTCAAAATGGAATGTTTATTTTCCTCATGAAATATTTTAAATAAATATTCAAGATTCATTTTTTAAGTTTCAATGATTATTATCAAATATAGGATTGAAAAAAATCAGAAATATCTGAATTAAAATGGTATTTTAAAAATTAAAATGATATTTTTCTCATGAAATGTTTTAAATTATTTTTATTGATTCCTTTATAATTTTCAATATTTATTTTCAGTGAACACTATTTCAATTTGTTTTAAAAATTATTGTTTTAAAAAAGGACTTTAAAAAATGATATTTCTTACAAAATGTTACAAATAATTTTTAATGGTTCCATTATATGTTTACAAGGTTATTTTTATGGAAATTTATTTTGAAAATGTTTTCTATATCTAAAAGTTTTTTTAAAATTAGAAAGGCTACATTCTTAAATAAATGTTCCAATGGATATTACAAAATCATTTTCCATATAAGATAACATCCTACAATGTTTATTATTCTATAATATAGATAATATTGAATCATAAAATACATATTCTTTATCTAGATATTGAATGATTATATTGATGAAATTTTTATGAAACTGATTTATTTTATAATGAGTTATGCAATAGTGAATTGTTGGAATGTTTATGATTTTTTTTGATTACATGGGATATGATGTGATCATTTGACTAATGATTTTTAATTTTGTGGTAAACGTATTCAGGAATTTTGTTATGAGATGGTGGTTAGGTTATAACTTGGGATCATTTTTACGTTATAACCGTGAATGATGGTTATGTCAAAACCAAGATGATCGAGACTTATATCTGTATAAAATTTATTGGGTAAATCATCATATCTCATGAGACTAAAACTTGAATGATGTTGATGGGATTTTTAAACCATGGGAGATATGTTCATCTTGACACCCCATGGGAAATTAATGCATCCAGATTCATAATAGGAGATAATTGATATGTCTTGATCCATTATGTTGATGATTATGATAGTTAATCATTCCATATGAAATAAATTTTAAAAATTTATATAGGTTACACACATTTATAAAATATAAATTTGGTTAATGTAATTTTTTATGATGATTTATCACTCTTTTGGGACTTGTTTGTTTAAAAGAAATTTTTTTCCCATGACTCATGTTTATGATTTATCAACGGTTGGGTATGAACTTCCATTTTTTTGTCCACGAAAAATACACTTATAATTTTATAATGATTTCATATGATAAAATATTGGTATCTAATATGTTTAACCATACTGATAATATGAGAACATCCTTGGTAATGTTTCCTTCTATTGGTTATGAGGAATAGACTAGCCAGGTTCTTCCTTATAAGAGTACTATATGAATATATATTTGTCTGAGATGTTAAAGGTCATTCAAGATATAAGAAGATTGTTTTTCTAGTCACTAATGACACTAAAATATTATATTACTTGGTGAGGTATTTATATAATGTTATTAATATTTATAAAAAATATTTCATATTTATGAATAAAATCTTAGATCACTATACTCATGGATTGTGACTGATTTTTTAGGATTCCACTATCTTATTATTTTTAATTTTTTATATCTAAAAATTATAACAAGACTCATGATTAATGATATTAAATTAAATGGGAATTAATTTATGTTATTTTTTTCATGTTCTAAAACCCTTATATTTTTTTATAATTATTTATTTTTATCTCCATCATTAACCCTTACACATAATTAATGCTCATACTTAATTTTGTTTCCATTTTCCCCATGTTATGATGAAATGTTTTATTACAATATGTCTAAGGAAGCTAGTATGATTGATAAAAATTCTATTATATATAGAATATATTATATGAAAGATAATATTTGTGTATATAGTCCCCAAAGATACTAAATATTTTTGTTTTAGGGGGGCTTTATAATTTTGTTATATGATGAATATTTATCTAAAATTATCTAATATTTATCTTTGATTTTATTGGGTCACATTTTTTGTTATCATAATAGGGTTTTCTAATTTTTAGAGATTAATATTAGATAAGTTTATTGGAAACTCTATGGATAAGTTTATGTATAGGGTAATATCATGATTCTTGGGTAAAGTAGATATTGAGTGGTTTTCCTAGAAATTACAAACTTGTTTGGGAATACGTAATTTGATTCAATTGTGGAATAAATGTAACATGGATTGAAAATGTTGAAAGGGGAAAATTGGGTATTAACATGTTCTTTCATTGTGAATAGTGATGGGGAGTAAGGGGACACACCAAGATAGAAACTCTTAGGGGATAAGAATGATTTAATTCAAATATTCATTTTGAACCATTATAATGAATTTGAATATATAATGAACTTGAGTTAGCTCGGTAAAACATAATATATAATTTATTGATAGGAAGGTGTAGCGATGAAAACATCCTATTAATTATTATTCTTGATTACATGATTTCTCAATATGATCATTGTTTCTAACATTTTTCATTTTGGTTTTAATCAATACATAGAACTTTAAAGAAATATAGTTAATTATAAATATGTTGAATATTTCAATGATTTTTTTTCATGAGTAGACAATTGAAATTTTATATGTATTGTGAATTATTGGGAGTACACATAACCAGATATCTAAATATATGGTTAATAATAAGAACATGGTAGAGTTTACAAGTAAAAAAAATAAGAGAAAAATGAATTATCATGATGACTATAGATTAAAGTGTATTTATCATCCTATATGATTATAATGTGTGAATCACCCACAAAAATGGCTTCAATAAAAATTATGATATTTTATGTATGAAAAATAAAGGCATAAGGAAACTAATATTAATTTAAATGTGAGGATTTTGTCAGAAGGATGTAAATTATATCTTAAGGTTCCCCAAATAGTTCAATTTCCTACCTATAGGTAAATTTGATATTATACAAATCAATTCCCTAATCTAAGGGATAACTACTAGATATTGTATGGGTATATGGTTTTCTAATAATTTATATGGATTGATTAAATTGTTTCGGTATTGGATTCATGAATTTTGTCGCTAGATTGTTTTTTGAATGATATTATAGTTACAATAATCCTGAATGGCATACAAATAGTTTTTTTTAATATTTTTTCTTTATGGATTTACAATCTTATGTTTAATGGTATAGATAATCTAGAAATTATATTTTTTTGGTAATGTTATGTTTTTTGTAAACACATGGTTGTGTGATATATACACTGAAATATATGCGATATATTAATATAAAAAGGATTATTTGGGATATTATATTATTTAAATTTATAATATAATTTAGATAGTATAATTGATGTCAAAATTGATTTATGATTTTATGAATAATTCATTAATGTTGATGTTAATTTTAATTTTTTGATATATTGAATATATTCAAATATTTGTGTATAAATAATTTTTTAGGAATACATGATTATGGATTTATGGTGATTTGGGATAATTATAAAAAAATTAGTATATTTTGGGTAGCGTATTGTTATAAAATATACATTTTTTCAATTGGTCTTTTGAGATATTTATATTGTTTGATTATAACTATTATATTTATCATGGAATAAATTATGATAAAAAATATTTTAATAAATTTTTTTTTCAATTTCATTTTGGAATATTTTTATGATTTGTAAGCATATGTATTTATTTAATGATATATGATTACAACTCTATGTTATTATAATGATTTTGGATATTTGTGTATAAATATTTATTTATATTGGTTAATTTTTTAAAATAATTTCGTTTTTCAAGATAACTAGAGACATGAGCAATGAATAGATATTTTTTGTGGATCTTATGATCCATTAAAGATAATTTTTTTGCTTTATAGAGGAAAAATATATATTATTATTATTTATCATATGTAAAATGAGGTGACCAAGGATGTAAAAAATCTCGATGTACAATAAAAGGATGAAATTATGTTTATGGCATATAAATCAATCATGTATATATGTCAATTCATATAGTATAAATTAAGAGTAAACGAGTTCTTGAAAATGTGTAATTGGAAGTAAATTTACTATGAATTATATGGAAAGTATATCTCAGATATAAAGGTATGTTTTTCTTGGAAACTCAGGAGTCTTATAATGAATCCACCATTATTTTAGAAATGCATAATTATGAAATACTATGTTTTCTAATTGTGATATAATGACATTTATCATGATATAATCTAATTCATATTTTACACTATTCCATCTTTCAGTAATTCAATTATATATTAATTAGATTCCAAACAATTCCATTTATATATCTAGGTATATTGTATAACACATTGATTTTAGAATAGATTTATATTAAAATAAATATTTACTTTTTGATAAATTTCATGGCACACAACCCCATGTTTAAAATGAACAATGATATATTATAACATAGACATTAAATTGGTTATAGGTATTGGAACAATGACATTATAGAAATTATTTTTAATGGTTATATATAATTCAAATGTTTTTATTAATTCAGAATAAATATGTACTTAGTTTCTAGAAATTTCATTTTATGCTTCAGAAATATGTTTTCTAGAAAAATTGGTTTTATTGAATTTTGTACATGAACAATGTAATTAGTTTTTTAAATTTTCAAAGAAATTTTATATGAGGAAATTAATATAATTTGTAAATCAGAAAATTTCTTTTATTATAGCTTGAAGTTTTTAGAATTACTAGAAAATATTTATTTTTAAATGAATTTTGAATAACAATGATTTTAGTTATACTATCATTTATTCTCAGTAAGGAAATTTAATTATTTAATAATGTTTATAAATTGATCATAAATTATAAATCATAATTTAATAATATTTTATTAAATTAATTAAATAATAAGAAACTTTAAACATGCTTTTATATAAAGTTAAATTTTGGTCAAAATACATATATTTATAAATAATATTTTTCACTGTATTTTACTTATTTTTATTAAAATTAATTTATGAATCATATATCAACTGAATAATGAAAATTTAAATCCATAGATGAAACTATGAGTTTATTTTTTTTAATATGTCCCTTAATGTATTTTTATTATAAATTGTATCAATGATAAATTTGTTCTCCATAGTAAGAGTAAAATGGATAAACATTGTAAATAAATTTGAATATGGCATAGAAATATCCAAAATAGATGAATTTTATTAGATAGATAGGTTATTACCTACCATTAACTTCTTTTTTTCAATGGTTTTGAAATTTATTATGACATTACATGGATAATGAGATTTATCTTATTTTATTTAAATAATAAATACAAAATTTCACTATCAATGTTAAAATATCTCTACTATTTTTAATAGAGAATATCTATAGTTTTAGATTGTTAGATGAAAAGTTTATGAATTTTTTTAACATGGTAATTAATTTTGATATTTCTTTGATAGAATACTTACCATATATTTTTATGCAATTTGGACACAATTCCTATTAATGTAATAGATAATTCAAATGATGGTTTTAATAACATTAAAAGTGTTATAATATGGAAAAATTATTTTTGTAATGTCACCGAATTTCCGTATAATATATTTTTAATTATAAAGAATTATTTCAAGACTAAGAAATTTGACGGCGCGTGATTCTAAGGCCTGAAGTGCCCTGAATAATCCGTCGAATTTTTGTTGAACTTTAAATAGTGTGCATAAGTAGTTTTCATGAAAAAGTGTAATAACTCTTAAATGGTTGATTGAATAAAAAATACGAGGGCACTGTTGCGTTCAAGAAGGTGAGTTTACCCAAGGCGTGACTTAAGTTTAGTCTGTGCAGGCCACCTATGAGAAAAGACGAAAATGGAATAACTATAAAGAAAATAATTAAATAATGTTATTTTATTTTTCAAAAGATTATAACTCAAGAATCGTGACTCAGAATAAAAATCTGAGACCACAACTGAACTCATGAGGGTATGCATTCTTTAGGAAGATACTAACATTGGCTGGCGCAAGCCAACTATGGAAGTTAGTTTTTGGACGTAAATAAAATAATTAAGTGAAAATTATTTTATTGTTAAAATACATAACTTCTAAATGGTAACTCAGATTCAAAATCAAAGAGTACCATTGAGCTTATTGGGACGTGTTTCCCTTAGGCAGAACATATCCATTACCGGCGCCAAATGAGGGTGACTGTTAATAGTATTCTAAATTTTTTTTCGGGTACATTCTCTAAACGCGTGAGTGGCATTTTCTAACTTTAGAACCTATGCTATGATTAAAAATATGAGGGCACCGTTGAATCAAAAGTTCCAGGATTCATTTAAGGGGGGATTTACTTTGATCGTAGTAGGTCTAGAGAAAAATTTACATTTTGGGGCTTTAAAAAGAATAATAAAAATAACTTAGTTAATTTTTATTTTCTATTTTATCTTTTCCTCAAACAGACAAGAGGAGTGTGGGGTCATCGACGGGTCAAGACAACAAATGGCTTGAACATTAAATTCTATGTAACTACGCCATTGGGGAATTAGGAAGATTTATAATTAATGGGCCTCCATTAATTCCTTGAACTTTCACATCCTCCCCCTCTCTTATTTATATAGAGTTTGGGGAGAGGTTTCGGCACTGCTTCGCCAAGAAATGAAGTGCTAAAAAAGTGCAGAGAAGCCAAACCCTTGGAGGATAGAGATGGCTCAAATGGGTGGTGACAAGAGACACCAAACCACTAACCAAAGGATAATGTACGAGTGGTGTCATTGGAAACTAGTTGCGGACGACGACAAATACTAACCCCACCTTCCTCAAGTGTGGAGGCTCTCTAACATCCTCAGGTAGGGGATTAATCCATGTTTATTTCATGTGAATTCATGAACCCATAAATCCTCCATTGTGATTATAAACTAATGCGGAGGGTGAATTCCTAATAAACTCGGTCCAAACCCTCCATTACATAGCTACCTTTGTGCCTCCGTGGAAGACCGTCGGTGCAGCGACACCAACCGGCTACAAATGAGGCAACGCGCCGACGTACGCCGCAAGTGGAGGCCGCGACAGTAAGTCATGGTGGTCGATGGATTGGCTGGAATTGGAAGGACATGGAGGAGGTGTGGTTCACCATCGTGCACCACCGGTGAGCAAGTGGGTCACAGATTTTCAACGGCTGTGGTCAGAGAAGGCGGTCGACACATTTGTCGGCTGCGGAAGGGGAGGCGGTGCGACCAGCACGCCACCAGTGAGCAGAGGGCTGTGACCGAATCTGCTGCCAGGTCCAAAACCATGCATACCTAGTAGGTTCCACAGTGATTGGGAAATGCCCATGTGGTGCCACCGTTTTATGAAACTAAACTGCCTCTAGGCCGTTCAGGATACTGGGGGGAAATGCCTCCCCCTTGCCAGCTCGGGCAGAGAGCTGCCGGGACTCCCCCTTGCGGGCTGGGCCACCCCTTTGTAGTCTAGGCCACCCCCACTTGCGTTCTATGAGAGACCTTGGCCCAGCAGGCCGAGCCTAGACCGGGTCGGTCTAGGTCCATCCTACTAGTTCTAACCGGACCTGGGCCCCACGAGACCCAGAAACACTTAATGGACCATATCATGAGAACCAGACATCTGTTTGATAAACCATCTATAGCGCATGGATCCTTGGAATGAGATAGAACTTTTGGTATACTTCACTTGTGTTTTGGAAATAGTTGGAGTATGGCCAGGTTGGATCGAACCTGAATCCAACAGATCACCTGTAACTAGAATGCATATAACTCACAGACCGGGCATCCGATTGACGCACCATCTGTCGCATTGGAACCCTTATGTCATGGAAGTAATTTGGATTACTCCTTTTTGGATTTTAGTGGTAGTTTAGGTATGACCGATATCTTGACTGGCAGGTTCTACAGAACTCGAGCGCACCAAGTGTGAGAAATCCTATGGCTGGCTATAACGTGAAGAAAGAACATTGAATCTGTGTGGTTCAGCATCTATCAGATCCTCTGTGGGTCAGTGATCAATAAAAATGTGTGGGTCGGCGCATACTGATCCTTTGTGGGTTATATCATGTGATGGTTAGCACTTAGAGTTCCTGTTTGGGTTAGTGCATATCGATCTTGTGTGGGTCAATCATGTGTGGGTCAGCGGGGGTTAGTTACCTTTCAACCCATGTGGGTCAGCAGGGGTTAGTTAGCTATCGATCCTGTGTGGGTTAGTAGGTGTTATTTACCTATCGATCCTGTGTGGGTCAACAGCAGTGCTACTTAACAGAATAAGATGATCGAGTTTATGACTAATCAATTGTACTTATGTACTTAAGCTATACCTTGTGATCAGAGTCATTTCTCTATGTGGAACTTTTATCTTCATGGTGTTACCTATTTAGTTCTTCTAGCTTCATGGTGTTACCTATGTGGTACTTCTATCTTCGTCGTGTTACCTGGGTGGTACATCTAGCTTCGCGGTGTTACCTTTGGGGTACATTTATCTTCGCGGTGTTACCTGTGGGGTACTTCTAGCTTCATGGTGTTACCTGGGCGATGCTTCTTTCTTCGTGGTGTTACATGTGTGGTACTTCAATCTTTGTGGTGTTACCTTTGTGGTAATTCTATCTTCGCGATGTTACCTATGTGGTACTTCTAGCTTCATGGTTTTACCTGTGTGGTACTTCTATCTTCATGGTGTTACCTGTGTGGTACTTCTATCTTCGTGGTGTAACCTATGTGGTACTTCTATCTTTGTGGTGTTGCCTATGTGGTATTTCTATCTTCTTAGTGTTACCTATGTGGTACTTTTAGCATCCTGGTGTTAACTGCGTGGTGCTTTTACCTTTGTGGTGTTGTATTTGTGGTGTTACCTGTGTGGTTCTTCTATCTCAATGGTGTTACCTATATGGTATTTCTACCTTTGTGGTGTTACCTTTGTGGTTTCCTTCCCTCATGTATGAGATTAGTATATTGTGATAACTTAGTTATATGTATGGGAATATACGTAAGTATATTTGAAGCGTTTATTTTTGGTATTTCCTTTGTCGAACTTTAGGATACCTACAACAGTCTTGGGGTCCCTGCTGAGTATCATTATACTCACCACTACACGGGGTTTTCCCGCACCTTGTTGTGTCTTGTGCAGATGATGTACAACATTGATCAAGGCTGAGAGAGACAAGATTAAACGGTGCTCAGAGGTGAACCATTTGGCATGACATGACTTATGGGCTACTGATCGTGACTTGTACCTACCCTTCATGTTTGATCCTCAGTGGACGATCCAAGAGCTTTTCTGAACTTTTCAGTGGTATTTGTACTTTTAGTTTTACATGTACCTTATAGTTGGGCTTGTATTCAACCCCTTTACTTTAAACTCAATTTTAATATAGCAATTTAATTTTTGGTTACTTCTTGTTGTGTTTTTGGACTATGTGTTTGTATAGGTAAAAAAGGAAATGCCTTCCTATTTTAGGAATATGCCTTTCTGATGGTAGTTTCCAGCCCCTAGCCAATGCAAGGCGGGCTTGGGGTAGCCATGACATAGGGCCCGATGGACGGGTTGTGACAAAGTGGTATCAGAGGAGTTGGTTCTACTGAAGAACTAGGGCTCTGATATTTTCTACGTGGCAATAGTGTTAAGTTTTATGAGTGTGGTTTCAAATTTGGGGAATCCAGTGTTGGTGCTGCAGACGACGTATCCACACACCAGGACCCTGAATTTTGATTTCTAACTTAGTTCATGAAAACACTAATTGCGTGTGTTTTTGAAATTTTTTTTCTTATGATTTATTTGAGTCAGCTCATTAGGTATAAATTAATGACCGTGGTGCTCCTTATCTTTATTAGGATTCCACCACATAGATAGCCGTCCAGGATTCCCGAGATAGTATATGATGATGGCCCCCAGAGTGATGATGCTCCAGTGTAGGGCTCTCTTACTATGTTGTAACCTTTGGGTGGTGTACCAACAACACCACCACCTGTTGGGAATTAGTTACCACCAGGTGTACTGGTGTATGGTGCACGTCAACTAAGCGTGTTGCACATATTTCCGTGGTATAGGACTCTGAGGTTTCAAGGTGAGACAGATCCCCAGGAATCTAAGGACTAGATTGAGGTTGTGGCTAGAGTTTTCTGCCAATATGGGACCCTAGAAGATCAGATGAAGATCTTAGCTACTAGTATTTATCAGTGCATGACCATGAGGATGGTCTTCATGGTTATGAAGATTTTATACATGGACCATTTACCGAGATGGTACCTTTAGATAGTGTTCCAGCTATATCACTGCCTGTTGGTCAGTAGTTACAACTGATGGTACCGATAGAGGACACATGTAGGTTTAGTTCCTTACACATGTTTCAGCATCAGATACCCCACAAGTTCTGAGCCAAGATTACTAACCTGTGACTAAGGATGGGGTTGAGAAGGTGGCCGAGTTTCCATCTATTTAGTGCACCATTCGATCAGATGGTGTTCCTGGTAGAGAGCCATCTATGTGGCTTAGTAGGATGATGACATGGTTTAGGTTACCCTGATCCTGCATAGAGGTGACTTTTCTATGGACAAGCTTGATAACCTTCCTCAATGAAGGGGGTATAATACCCTAAATATCTTAGGGACGAGAGTTCCCTAGAGCTTATAATGCTTCATCAAGATGACATGATGGTAGCTAAGTATTCATCAAGTCATACCAACTATCCCAGGTACTCGATGAATATAGTACATTCAGTGCTTTAGGGCTCAGAACTCTGAGCGAGGTGCGTTTAGGGACATCCGATCCAACACTATTTCTCTATGCATTCCTATTTATGTTAGGGTACTAGAGATAACCTTTGGGGTTGAATGTTCTTTGGTTAAGCTGATGCATCTAGTGAATGTTAATAGCGGGGATGTAGGAAATAGACGCCAGCCTCGGAGACTTGGGCATGTAAAATGTTTCCGGTAGAATAACTGATAGGGGAAAATGAATCTTCAAGATAGAAGATGTGGAAGTGGAGATAGGAGAGTAGCATGAGGTGGTATACATTTCAACATGTTACAAATGCTACCCCAATGTGGTCCCCACTAGGCTCAGGGAGCAGGAGGACAGGGGAAGGGAGTAGCTACATGCGGTCACGAAGTGTGACCCAAGGGCTTGAGGAATGATTAGAGGTACAGTCTGTGTATAATACTAGATTCCGTATTTATAGGCCTGGGAAATAATTATTCCTTCCTTCCATGAATCTTGTTCAAGAACTAGAATTTCTAGTTAAACCATTGACTTGACCCTTACGTCTAGAGATACCTTTGCAAAGAGAGTCTAAAAATCACACTTTTGCCGAAGGTGGGATCTGACCCTTGAGGCGAGAGTTTCAGTTGGAAACTCTTGGGGGAAGCATCGAGGCCTTACAACGTTAGTTTGGGTATGGACTGGACAACCACAGTTCATACTCAGAATGACTGTATTAGGAAAAAAGGATGTGGCTTATCTACAACATTAGGATGGGTTTTATTTGGTTGGTGAAAAAGTAAACCCATGCAGCACATGATTAACTCATGCATAGGAGGGGGTAGCTGATCACTCTTGAGTCAACCAGCCTTACACTCATGGTAGAAGATGCACTCAGCAAGAGTTCTGGTCTACAACTGCTGAGTGAGGCATCAGATCTTCCATTCATGTTGCGAATATCCTTCGTGGATAAAGCTATAGCAGCTTACCTCCACTCTAGGACTGTCACTCCCCCAATTTTTTAGGGAATTCAGGAGGCACAACTTGGGGATGTTGAATGCAAGGTGCAACGTGCTTAGATATCCTTATTACGGTCCTCAAAATGATTTCTGAAAGGTGGGGATCACTTCATCCACTTTAGAGGATGCACCATGGTACCAGTGACGCTTTGGGAGGAGATGTTGAAGGAGACCATGTCTTCCAACGAGTCTCACCCTAATGAGGATTTCAGAGGTTAGGCCGGAGTGGAAAGTTATCTCTGAGCTTAATCAGACCTTTCTAGATTCTCAGTAGAGTAGGCAAGGTGGCATACCATCTATCTCTTCCCTCACAGATGCACTGGGTTCACAATGTTTTCCATGTGTCACAGCTGAGGAGGTGTGTGCATGATCCATCGCGTGTTATAGACTAGGGGGAGTTGTACTTTGACGATGGGGTGACTTTTACAGAGTTCCAGGTGGAGACAGAAGAACGTCATGAGAGAGTTCTTTATGGGCGGTTGACCCCTCTGGTGCGAGTTTGGTGGCAGAATTGGAACCTCTTGGAGATCACTTGGGAGCGGGAGGCTCATATTCATGCTCAGTACCCCCATTTTCTTTCTTAGACTATGTTGTGTCTTTCAGGGAAAAAAGGACATATGGTGGGGAGAATTCAATGTCTCAGAATTTTTGTATAATTTTTCAATTATATGGAATTATTTTGAGACCACAAAATCTGATTACATGTGATTCCAAGCCCCGGAGTGCCCAGAATGATCCGTCGAAGTATTGTTTATCTTTAAATAACAGCCATAAGAAGTTTTACAGAAAAAGTGGAATAACTGTTAAATGGTTTCCCAAATCAAAAATCCAGGGGCACCATTGTGTTCATGATGGCTGGTTTACCATATGTACGATTTAAGTTTAGTAGGCGGATGTCTCTAGTGAGAAAACCTGAAAATGACATGACCATAAATAAAATAATTAAATAAAGTTATTTTAATTTTTAAATGCTTATAACTCACGAATGGTGACTCAGATTAAAAATCCAAGACCACCACTGAACTCGAGAGGGTATGATTTCTTTAGGCAGATACCAACATTGGCTGGCATAGGCCAACAATGGATGTTAGATTTTGGTCATAAATAAAATAATTAAGTGAAAATTATTTTATTGTTAAATTCCATAACATCTAAATGTTAACTTGGATTGAATATCTGAGAGTACCGTTGAGTTTGTTGGGATGTGTTTCTCTTAGGCAGAGCCTAACCTTGACCAGCGCAGGATGAAGGTGACTGTTAATAATTTTCTGAACAATTTTTCGGGTGCATTTAGTAAACGCGCGAGTTGTGTTTTCTAACTTTTGAACCGGTGCTCGGATTAAAATTCCAAGGGCACCGTTGAATCCATATCACTGGAATTTGATTAAGGGAGGCTTCACTTTGCCCACAGTAGGTCTGGAAAAAATGTTATGTTTTGGGACTTTTAGAAGAATAATAAAAATAACATTGTTAATTTTTATTTTCTCATTTATATTTTCCTCCAACGGACAAGTGGACTGTGGGGCCAGCGACATGTGAAGACAAAAATGTCTTGACGTATAAATTCTAAACAACATCACCATAGAGGAATTAAAAATGTTCTTAATTAACGACCCCATTAATTCTAAGAGCTTTGCACACCCTCCCCCTCTCCTATTTATATGGAGCTTGGGGAGAGGTGTCGACACTACTTCTCCAAGCAATGAAGTGGTGACAATGTGAAATGATGCCAAAACCTTGGAGGGAGGAGATGGTTCCAGCGGGAGGTGATGGGAGACACCGAACCAAGAACCAGAGGATGATGTACGAGCGATGTTGTTGGAAGCTAGTTACAGAGGATGGCGAACACTGAGCCCCCCTTCCTCAAGCATGGAGGCTCTCCAACTACTTCATGTAGGGGTTTGATCCTTGTTTATTTAATGTAAATTCTTGAACCCATAAATTCTACCTTGGGATTAGGAGCTAATAGGGAGGGTGAAGGCCTAATGAACCTGGCCCGAAACCTCCACCACATTTCTATCCTTGCGCCTCCGTGGATGATCGCCGGTGTGGCGGAACCAACCAGCTACGAAGGTGGCGGCGTGCCGATGCACACTTCAAGTGGAGTTCACGGCCCTAAGCTATGACAGTCAACCGAGCGATCGGCCGCGGAGGAGGTGAAACATTCTGTTGCGCACTGCCAGTGAGCAAGGGGGCTACGACTCATCAGCCGCGATAGTTAGAGAAGGAGACCGACACATCGCCCTGCCACGGAAGGGGCAGTGGTGCGACCAGTGCACCATCGACTAGATGGGAGGTGGCATGACCATCACGCAACTGGTGAGAAGAGGGCCATGGCCGATGCCGCGGTAGAGGCTGAACCTATTCTTAATGGATGGGTTCCATGGCAACCCGGTGGCACCCACATGGCGCCACTATTCCACAAAACCGAATAGACTTCAAGCCATTCGGGATACGGGGGGGGGGGGGGGGGGGTATCTTTCCATCTTGGGCAGACATCGGCCGGGCCATACCGATCATGTGTGGATCATATCCTGTATGGGTCAGTGAGGATTAGTTACCCATCTATTCTGTGTGGGTCTTTGAGTTTTAGTTACATATCGATCTGGAGTGGGTCAGCATGGGTTAGTTACCTATCTATCCTATGTGGGTCAGATATTTTGTGTGTTTATGGGGGTTAGTTACCTATCGATCCTGTGTGGGTCAACAATAGTGATACTAAATAGAATAAGATGATCTAGCTCATGACTAATAATCTGTACTTTAATACTTATGTTATACCTTGTGAGCTGAGTCTTTTACCTATGTAGTACTTCTATCTCCGTGGTGTTACCTATGTGGTACTTCTAGCTTCGTGGTGTTACCTGTGTGGTACTTCTATCTTCGTGCTGTGACCTGTGTAGTACATCAAGCTTCGTGGTGTCACCTATGTCATACTTCAATATTCGTGGTGTTACCTGTGTGGTAATTCTTGCATCATGGGGTTTGCTGTGTGGTACTTCTATCTTCATGGTGTTCCCTGTGTACTACTTCTAGCATTGTGGTGTTACCTGTATGGTACTTCTATCTTCGTGTTCCTACCAATGTGGCACTTCTAGCTTCGTGGTGTTACCGATGTGGTACTTCTATCTTTGTGGTGTTACCTGTGTGGTACTTCTATATTCCTGGTGTTACTTGTGTGTTACTTCTAGCTTTGTGGTGTTACCTTTGTTGTACTTCTTTCTTCATTATGTTAACAGTGTGGTACTTCTAGCTTAGTTGCATTACCTGTGTGGTGCTTCTACCATTTTGGTGTCGTATTCGCGATGTTACCTATGTGGTTCTTCTCTCTTGGTGGTGTTACCTGTGTGGTATTTCTACCTTCGTCGTGTTACCTTTGTGGGTTTCTTCCCCCATGTATGAGATGAGTATATCTTGATAACTTAGGTATATGTATGGGAATATACCTAAGTAGAGTTGAAGACTTTCTTTGTGGTATTTCCTTTTTGGAACATTATGTGACCTACTGGGGTCTCGGGTTCCCTACTGAGTATAGTTATACTCACCTTTTCATAGGCTTCGCCCCCACCTTGTTGTGTCTTGTGTAGACGACGTACAATATTGATCGAGGCTGAGGGAGCTAGGACTGAACGATTCATAGAGGCGGACCATTTGGCAGGACATGACGCATGGGCTACTGATCATGAGATGTACCTAAACTTCAGGTTGGATCCTCGATGGATGATCCATGATCTATTTTGTACTTTTCAGTTGTATTTGTTCTTTTAGTTACACTTGTACTTTACAGTTGATCTTGTATTATGACCCGTTTACTTTCCACACACTTTTACTACTATAGTTTACTTCGTGGTTTCTTTTAGTTATGTTATTTGATTGTGTGTCTGTATAAGTTAAAAAGGAAATGACTTCCCATTTTAGGGATACGCCTTTTTGGTGCAATTCGCCAGCCCCTGGAATATGGAAGGCAGGCTTGGGGAAGTCATGACACGGGCCCCAAGGGATGGGTCGTGATAATTACATTACATTAATCTTGAAGATAAATATGACATATTAGTTATATATTAAAATTATATATATTAATTACATTTTGATATTATTTTCTTTAAATTCAAACCAGATTAATAGAACTAATAATAGCATTAATTATATCTTATGTTAACTAAAATTTTCCCAAATTTTTTAAAATTCCTAAAAAAACTATTTTGAATAGGTAATGGGATTTGATCTATAATATAATTAATTTTCCACATATCGGTCAATTGTAATTTTATGATAATAATTTTTTTCCTAAAGAGTAAAAAATTGATATCATAGAATCATAAAAAGTATTAAAAAGTGTTAAAACTAAGAGATAATAGATAAACATAACCTAAATATGTATAAATTTTACTATATTAGATTGTTACAACTCATAATCATCCTATGTTTTGAAAATATCAACATTCTGCCACATTTATATGAAGAAAAAATTATAGTTAAATCATTTGAGTAATTTATTATGGATTCTTTCCTCTAGTATAAATGGATAACACGCCACTTCTCTTCCTCACACAACTAAGAGCCACTTATATCAACCTAAGCCAAAAAAAATTCTTATAAAATCCATATCTATGTTATATTTTGTATGGAATCTCTTAAATTCCATCCCTAGAAACCATAATAATAAACCTAAATGTTATATTTAAATGAGGATGTAATCGTTTTAACAGATCACTTTCATTTAACTTATTTATTATTTCCTTAAAATATATCATAACTCAATAATAATAAAATATATATCACCTATATTCTAATATGTTATTATTTTTTTGAAATAACCTTTATCCATATCCTTTTCTATCAAATTCATAATGAAGCAATCATTCGTGTGTAATGTTGACTACATCCATGTAGTGATGTGATTTATTTTAATCATCAAAATTCATTGAAATTTCCTACATTAGTTTAAATTTTTATATATTATATTATTAAAATAATCAGGATTCTTAGTTATAATATATTTTATACCTTATTACCTAAGATTTTTTGTGTAATGAAAATGTTTCTCCTATGTACATTTGAGGTACAACCTCCTCAAAGTGATGTAATTGATTTTTAATTCTTGATTTTCATGAATAATAATAATGTTAGAGTTAGTGAAAATATATTATATTTATGATACTATAAAAATTATTTAATGCTCAATTTTTATTTATGTTTCTTTTATTCAATCAACCAAAAATTGGAAATATCGCTCATGTGTATATATGAACTATCATTTCCAAGAAGTGATATAATTTATTTTTAACAAGAATTTGTTATTAATTATTAAGAAAATGAATATTACAATTAAATATAAAAATAATACCATTATGAATTCTATGGAGATTATGAAACCATGACCAAGATACATGGATTGAAATTGAAGAACCGTATCATGCATGAAAAATGAAGCATTAATCACCCAAAATTGTGATTTGATTAAATAAATTTTAATAAATGGGTTATAAGATATTAAAAGTAAATAAAATGTGGTATGATATGTATAAATTTTAATCTATATTATATTTATAATAAATATATATTTATATTATAGGAGGTTTGAACCGTTTGTATGAAAGAAGAGATATGATGTGAGGGTTTCTGTTACAATGTCATTTCCTTTCTAGATTATCTATAAAAAATTTATATTGATGGAAATAATATGGTTCATACCATAAAAATCCCATAAATTTAATAATAATATTATTAATATTATAATCTTATTTTAATTATAAAACTTTCTTTTAATTTTTACATAAAATTATAGGGATATTGGTTTAATGAAAACCAGTCCTTATTTCTTATTTAGTGAGTGATCTTTTTTATTCATAACAACATTTTAATCAAAAAAAAATTTTAAAAAAAATTTAATATTAAAAATTAATTTTTTAAAATCTTTTTTACCTATATTTTAATTTCTATAAAATGTTTATAAATATTAATATTACCATTTTCTAAATAATGTACTTTTAATCATTGGAGGGAGAAAAATCATTATTTTAATACGAATAGATAAACTACATTTCCAATATCATGAAAAATATTTTATTTGAGGATTTTGCTTCAATTTTCCAAGGTTAATAAAAAATTTTTTTCCTTATATTGGGATTGTTTTTTTTATTTTAAATAATTTATTTCAAAATGAAACGTGTATTTTCCTATTCATATTCTATATGATATTTTATTGTATTTTCTTATAGAAAACCATACATTGATGTTTCTTATGATTCACTAGAGATATGATCAAATGATTCAATATTTAATCATTATATAGATATTTTATGATCATTATGGTGAGATATTTATATATCCCATTTTATTAGATATTATTAGAAAAATATTCAGTCCATTTCAATACTATCCTTGTTATAATTTTATAGTTATAGTATCTTTGAAAACATAGACTTATGAAAAACATGTTTATAAGATTCCCCCATGAGGTTCTATATAACTAAAACCATTTTTTGACATATAACTCCTCAAACCATTATTTATTAGATGTGAAAAGATAATATAAGTAAGATTTATATAAAATGATTAGTAAAGGTAAAAAGAGACATATTAAAGGTAAAATGATAATAACATGACCATGATGGTATGAAATCAAGAGAATAACATTTGAAAATCATACCATTCATATCAATGATAATACCTCACAGAATAATGTTTTTCAATTCTTGATTCGTAGGATAAATCTTGGAAGTGCGTAAGACATTAATTAAAATAGAATAAATGAACATGAACCATAAAACATTATCATTGGAATACGAAATATTTTTTTTCAAGGAGATAAGATTATAACATTTTTAACTTGTATAAATAGAAACAATTTCAATAATTATGTTTTTGACAAGAAATATTGACCTTGAATAAACTTATAGAAATGAAACCAGGTCTATGAATAATTATATAGACATAATATTTAAGTCTATTAATATAGATATTGAAATGAAAAGTAGGTCCACACTAAAAATTTTGGGAACGAAAAATATATCCACACATAAAATAGTGAAAACGAAATCAGGTTCCTAAATAACATATTTACCTTATGAGCTATCCATATTTACCTAATGCCTTGGGTAGAGATATAGGCCCCACCAATCACATAATTAAAATAATAAACATGCATTGCAGAATATTATAAAAAATTTATCATATTAGAATCAATTAAATCAAAATGGATTTTGTAATAATTTTATCAGAGCTACAACATGGAAGAAAACCCGGTTTAAAATATTTTGCTTATTTCATTGTAGAACAAACCTTTAAAAAGGTATGGTATTCCCCAAACACTTTAATAGTAATTATAAACCATTATGATAATGACATAGTGTTGTATAATTGTATCACATCACCATTAAATCATATGTGACATCGAAGTACATATTAAAAGATGTAAAATGATTTTGAATGGTCCCAGAGAACATTTATTGAGGAAAATATCCTTTCCACATTATAATCACTTATCTAAAATAAAAAAATTTCCAAACAATTAAAGAAAATAGTTTCTTTTAATATAATTTTGGAAAGATATATTGGAAAATTTATGTCATTGAAAGATCATGAGGATATGAAATATAATTCTTGTCGTACATGTTAAAAAAATGCTTACTTAATATTTTCTTCAAAAAGTCAAATGCTTATCATTTCATAATAGTTAAAAAGATTCCTTTTATATATATTTTTTAAAATATTAAAACATTGTTAAAATATTCATTTAATAGTAATTTTATTATTGTAAAAAAAATTTGAATTTTTTTATAAGAATATGGATATTGTAGAGATAGTTTTTCAACAGAATAGAGAATTAAATTCAGTTTTCTTAAGAAAATTAGTTGGGACTCTTCAGTTCAATAATAGAGTAAAGTGAGAGTATAATATGTAATTTCATGAAAAAAATAGAGGAAAATAAATTTAATTAGTTTCTTGGGAGATATATCATAATATATCATCTTTGAATGCATAATAATAAACAATCCATACAATCTATGTGATTTTACCATTAAACCCTTACCACTTTGGTAACTTTTGAATTTTACCCCCATGAATGAGAGAATATTATATGGTTATTTATACTTTATAATATTCTTTATTTTAATCACAAAATACATTGATGGGAAATATATAACCCACAAAAATGATACAAGTGGTTTATAGAGCATGTGTCCCTAGGAAATAAAGGAGAGATTAAAATCACTAACCTCAAGATCAACTTGAAAAAAAAATTATTTAATATCATGTATATTGAATTTAAATGTTTTTATAAAAGATTCATTTTCAGAATTATTATATCATATATATTTGTTATATATATTGATAGAGTCATCCAAAATGAGAGATATTGAAAAATTAATTACACCGTTCATGGAGATGGTATGTCGTATATACACATTAATGATGTTATTATTTGTCAACAGGTTGAAGAAACCAAAGTTAAATTATAATTAAAATTAATAGATTCATTTTTATGTCATATACATTATACATATTCATCAAAATCATCTATATTAAAATATATGTTTTGTATAGAGAAAAAATTTAACACATGACTTTCTGGAGGTAGTAGTCTACATTTACTAATAAGGGACATTATCATTTTTCAATGGTTATAATGGTAACAAGATATATATGATAATATAATTATGTAAAAATAATTAAGTAGAAAATATCATATAAAAAATTTAAACCTATCATAAGTTTCATTCACAGGACATGGCAATGAAAATGAATTTCATAACTATTCAGATATGGTAAGTCATACGTACACATGAGTGAAACATTCACTTATCATTTAATGAGAAAAAGGGTAGATTGTGGTGGTTTCCTAATCATAAATAAATTTCACTATATTTATTATATGTAATTAATTATTTTAGGTGGAATATAACATATTAGTAAAATGTAAAATGACAATAAAAAAGAAAGATACCATTTATGGTGAATACACCTTCGTTAGGAAAGCACCATTGTATATAATTTTATGGATCATAAGGTAAGTATTTATTTTTATAAAATAGCATCAAGAATTTTATATAGATTCTTTGAAGTGTTTTATTAGTGTATGTTTGATCTATAGAACTCATTGTGGTGAAAAGAAGACAAATGAGATGTGTGCTTTTATAATTCTAGGGTTAAAAATTCTTTGTATTTCAAAAATCACTAAATTAATATAGAGTAAATTTCATTCCAAAATGGATCATAATTGATATAATAATAATATAAGAATAGTATAATTAAAAATCCTCGCATCTAGTAAAATTTTGATTTTTTGGATATTTTATTACCCTTATCCTTTAGTTTTAACTCGTTGTTATCCGTTTTTAAAATAACCTAATATAAAAGTTTTATACCCATTAAGGACAAATAATACTACTATAAAGTGATAAAAACAGATAAATGGACCACAATTTTGTTTCTCTACATATCAAATTCTTTTATATAAATCCATAATTTAATGAATTTTAAATCATTTAAAAATAATAATATTTGTTATAAAATCACATTACTATCTTTTTAACATAATTCATTGAAATTGACATAAAATACATAAAAATGATGGGGGAATTCAAATATAATTTTTAAAAATATCCTAATATATCATATATACCTATAAAATTGTTGGGAAATAAAAATTAATTCATATTATTTAGATTTTTATATTTTAGAAAACCTTTATTTTGTTTTTCTTTTAATTGAATAAATTCTATATTTGTGGTGCAAATGCGTCAAAGTTAATTATTTAATTAATGAAAAAATAAAAAAAATTACCATATTGAATACAATTTCATTATTCAAAATATTAACAATAATATTCCTTTCACAATAGATTATTCTCTATGTTAGTACATATGATATATTTAAAACAAAGTGAGTTTATTTTTGAAACTTTTTCCTTTAAATATTATATAGTTTATTTTCATAAAATCAATGTCAATTAAACAATAAAATTTAAAACCTATGGTTATAATGGTATATTTCCCTTCATAAAATAATAATTAGGATGGGATATTATTGCCTTATCTCCATGTTTTTAACTAGAAAAACTCAATTTTCCCTTTTCCAATGTGATGAATAATTCAATAGTTAGAATTCACATTGACTAAAAATAAATGGGACCTATTTAAATATTGTTAAAATCCTAAAAAAATAGTATTCATTATATAAATTTCAAATTTAAAAATAATATTAAATTAATTTTATATAAGCGTACAACAAGAGATAAATACAATTTTTAGAAAATTAAATTTTATGCATAAAACATCATTTATTATTATCCCATTCTTAGAAATATATTAAATGAATTTAAAAAAAATGATTATTTATATAATATAAAAATGTAACTAAAATAATTAACTAATATTAAATTTTTTTATTTATTATGATATAAATACATTGTGTGTAAAAAGAATTCATAGTAAAATTTCTTATAAATTGAAATGATTTTTATTTTCATTTCAAAGAACTAGAGACCCAAAAAAACATGTAATATCCCAAATTTAAAAAACGATATTCTTCGCATGAAAATGTATGTTTTATTTTATAATATATAGTATTATACTCATAAATAAACTCACAAGAATTTATTTCATTAATAAATATTGTTACATTAATATGGAATACAGCAAATTAAAAATTTAAAACATTACAATTGAAACAAAATAAAATAGAATGTCTAAAATGAGAAGATATGGACTACCCCACTCATATATAATCATCACCCCTAATTCCAATAGAATAGAAAAGAAAAAAAATATTATTATACTAAACAACATATTAGGAAATAGAAATGATGAACCTTGAGGAGAATTGAATTTAATATCTAGTGAAATAATGAAGTGGTATTTATAAGAGGAAAAGTGAATATAAGAATAACAACCCGACCATTGGGAATGGTAACCTGATATTTGGGAATAGTAACATGAAAATTGGAATAGTAATTGTTCCTCAATATAATAAAATTTAAAATAAATAATATTTACCAATATTAATATAATTTTATGAAAATAATAAAATGATGAAAAATAAATACCATGAAAAAAAACTAAAGGAAAATATAGACCCATTTTTAAAAAAAATTATTTTAATTTATTTCATAAAATAAATATATTTTAGTTTGAAAATTAATATTACCATTGCTATAAATTTATTTAGATAAAATTAATATCAATTTTGAAGTCACCATGTTGAAATTTTCAAAGGGTGATTATTTGGTATTTCAATGTATTACTTCCCTTATCCGGTGAATTGTGAAAATATGTGTTTTCACATAAGTAGTGTATGTTAAATTACATAATTCATTATGTATTATAGATATAATTATTTATAAAACATTAGTATAGGCCATGATATATTTATTTTCAAAAACTACTCATTAAAATATAATTAACATAAATTTTTTTTCTAAAAAACACTGTCCAAAACCTACTGTTCAAAGTGATCCATTAAAATAAAAATTCATCTTTCTTCTACATTATTTTTTAATAAACTAATGAATTATAATTATAAAGGTATTAAAATCCATATAAACAATTATATTATATAAATATATGATTTATATGTAAAAAATGTACTATTACTTGTTTTTCCATTGATATTTTTTTATTTAATATTTTATTTTAAATGTTTTGGTGTCCTAAACTATAAACAACCCCTCTACCTACCATATAAATATCACTCATACCCCAATTTTCAATAAAATAAATCTAGAAAAACCCTTCCTCTAAATACCTGTGTAATCCTTAGGGATATTTTGGAGTAATCCAATTCCAAAAAAGAAAGGGGTTTTTGTGACATACAAGAGAAGCTACACCAAGGATAATGTAAGTTACAATTATGTATTCTATTTTTTCTCTAATTATCTTTATTTTCTCCACCCCATTAAAAAAATATATAAGAATAATTTTTATGTATGTAAACATTATATTATTTATTTTAAACTACTTTAATTATCATATTATATATATATATATATATAAATTTCATAATTCTCTTTCCCACACTTTTGATATTGTCCCATAAAATTTCATTTAGCCACCTATGGATAAATTTCCATCTAAATACCTACAACCACTTTTAAGTATTAGTATAATAAAATATATAAAACAAATAAATATTTAATTACATGTCTTAAATGCTTCTAATGTTTACTATACTTATGTATAAAGGAAATTGAACCAAAATAGTGAAGTCGAAACATGAAGGGGAAATTTAATGAAAACACACTACTACAAAAACGTGCAATATCAGTGCTCAAATCGGGCTTTAACAGTACTAAAAAAGAGCTGTAAAGCTTATCGCTGATAAAGGGGTGGGCCCCTTTAACAGCGCTTTCTTAGTGCTGTTAAAGGTCTCCTTTATCAGCGCTAAAAAAGCACTGTTAAATCCCTACATGCTGCAAATAGAAAATCTGCATCAGTATAGCCAGCCAAACAAGACCTGCAGAAAAACTAGTATATCAAATAAGCAAATGTGATCTACTAATTATTCATTATGAAAAACATAAAGGTACCATTAAATACTTACATTTCCCCAAACACCCATAACACAACCCAACCACTACCTTCATCTCAATGTACTCAACTGATCTAAACACCAAGATGGATTTTCCCCAAGATAATCTAATTCAAAATGAAAATCAGGTCATCAACCGACCAATTAATTTCTATGGTGATCCCCACTATACGCTTTATCTCACAAATACCACCATCTGATGTTTAACACCTCTATCATCAGGAAGGAACAACTAGAACCCCAACTAAAACTCCACAACATACCCAACATGTTTTTCTAACTTACTGTGCTTAGACATCCATGTGAACAACAACCATTGTTATCATCCATCCTTTCCATCAAAACCACTTGTAATGGATTTGAATCCATCATCCATACATGAATCAAGGACAATTCAACTTTTCCTCAAAGATTGAACCCATTTTAAAAACATAATTAATATTTCAAAACATGAAATAGATGTGGCTTACAACTCACCACATTTTTTCCTTTTTCTTGGAGGAATTTGAAACATGCACCACATAGGTTTTAAAAGAGTATAGGATATATCTCATTGATCATAAAAAGCCATGAACCCAAGTTTATCCTTGAGGAAAATGATCAGTGATGTTTGTGAATGCTTTTTGGAACTAGGAACTGACTCACTTGATGAAACACATGAAATATATTTAAATGTAGCCTCACTTGTCGAATAATTGGAACAATTTCCTATATTGGATTCTCTTAATGTCAGATTTAGTATCACATCTTGTTCATCAGATGGATTGGTCAACTTCCAATCTATCATGGAGTCCATCGCACCACCTTTACACGCAACTAATGATCAGAGGCAGCTTGATTAGCAAAAAAATCCTGAGGGCACTGAACATGAAAGATCATGCGGTGCCATAGTTTCTTAGCAACCTAAATTTACCCCACATGATTTAAGGCTATTGCATGATGTCCAAGACATAGCGAGAGGAGAGGAGAAGGTGAAAGTCCCGTAGATGAAAAACATCAACAATGAACATCCACCACCCTTTCACTATATACATCAAAATCATATCTTTAAGAACGTCCTTGTGAATTTCTATCTTACTTCCATTAAGGATGATGCATGTTGGTCAACTTGTTTTGGAAATTGTTTATCTTCATCCATGACTTGTACTTTCACACATGAATTTGAAGGTGAGTATGTGTACATGACAGTTGACCTTCTTAGAGAAGAGTTTCTTGAATAGTATAAGAGTCATGAAGCAATGAAGATCATTAGAGTGTTGGAGCAAATGTGGTTGCTACAAACAATGTGGCAATCGGTTTGTGCAACGCAGCCTAAGTTACAACGTGCAGACATTGTACTTTATTTTTTTTCTGGAGGGTTTCAGTGTAAATACATTTTAGAATGATCATTTCTATTCATTGTATTTTATGTTTTTTTGAAAGTCGAGGGGAAAGGGTGGGGTCTGCAGTCATTGGTGGCTATGTCGAAGGGTGATTTTGTGTGTGAATATGTTGGAGAAATGTTAACTCACGCAGAATTGCGAGAGAAAAATATAACTAAGAGTAGTAAAAATCATGCATATACAGTTATCTTAGATGGTGATCGGGGTTTGGGGAGCTTGAAGGGCAAAGAGGCCATTTGGTTTGATGTGAGATACTATGGAAATGTTGCACTGTTTATTAACCATAGGTAAACAAGGCATTTATAGCTCAATGATGATAAATGGGTGGGCCCCTTTAACAGTGCTAAAAAAGTGCTGTTAAAGGCGACCTTTAACCTTGCAACATTTCCACAGTATCTAACATCTAACCAAATGGCCTCTTTTCCCTTCAAGCTCCCCGAACCCCGATCACCATCTAAGAGAACTGTATATGCATGATTTTCACTACTCTTAGTTAGCTTTCTCTCTTGCAGTTCTGCGTGAGTTAACATTTCTCCAACATATTCACACACAAAATCACTCTTCGACATATCCTCCAATGTATACAGACCCCACCCTTTCCCCTCGGCTGTCAAAAAAACCTAAAAGACAATGAATAGCAATGATCATTCTAAAATGCATTTACACTGAAACCCTCCAGAAAAAAATAAATTACAATACCTGCAAGTTGTAACTTAGGCTGCGTTGCACAAGCCAATTGCCACATTGTTTGTAGAAACCACATTTTCTCCAACACTCTAATGATATTCATCGCTTCATGTCTCTTATACTCTTCCATAAACTCTAATCTAAGAATGTCAACTATCATGTACACATACTCAACTTCAAATTCATAGGTGAAAGTACAAGGCACAGATTAAGATAAAAAATTTCCAGAACCAGTTGACCAAAGTAAGTATTTAATGGTACCTTTATGTTTTTCATAATGAATAATTAGATAATCATGTTTGTGAATGATTTTTGGAACTAGGAACTGACTCGCTTAATGAAACAGAGGAAAGATCTTTAAATGTAGCATTAGTTTCTGAATCATTGGAACAATTTCCTGCATTGGATGTTCTAAATGCCAGATTTAGCATCCCATCTTGTTCATCAAATGGATTGGTGAAATTCCATTCTATCATGGAAGCTGCTGCATACATGAAACTAACGATGTGGTATTTTACTACTTCATGCGTGATATGAAGGTATTTTGGAGATTTCACAAGTTTTTTTCCAAAGACCAAAGAAATGTGGTTCATCATTCTTGCATGTTGCTGGTGGATTTCATCTGTTAAAATGGACAAATGTCCCATTGGAGAAAGAATGTTTTATTTAATAATAATTACAATTTTTCTACAAACATTTACATACAAGAATATTTCATGTTTTTATCTCCATGAACCCCTCTCAAAAATGTCCGCCAATTATACACGTCCGAAACTCTTGCAATAAAAATTAGATTTTCATGTTATTTTTGGAAAATTTTGCATCAGGTATGCGGCCCATTTGTTTCTAAACATATCTACATCATCTTGTGAATATGATTCTTTTCTGAATTCATAATAGTATTGAAAAATATATAAATAAACAATTAATAAATAATTTAAATGAAATAGTACTTGTTTTCAAAAATACCTTTCTAGGGATGCTAGTTTGTCCATTGACAACGATCTCTCTCATGAATCTACAAACATAATAACCACAATCTTTGTCATTCGTTTGTTTTGGACACTGCAGAAACATTGATCATGAGGCGAGTAAGTAACTTGTTTTGATATATGTTTGGATAGTGAAATTTTATTATATATACCCTGATACTTGTCCAGACGTAGTACTTGCTCGGATCCTTATGCTTAGCCCCTGTCCTCATACCATGACTTAGACGATATTGGTACACTACCCTATCATATCAGAATCCTCAATAAAAGAAAATATATATTATATAACTTGATGTTTAGACCTAAAACATAGGATATAGTGTCCTACAGATTGAAAAACCGCATCACATGCGGTCGGTTTGTTTGATATCCATGCATTGAATCCAGAAAATAAATCATGGGAGCATCCAAATTCACCGTAATTAGCATTCAATGTTTCCTAAATACACAAAAACGAATAAGTAATGAATGAAATGAGATGGGACATGTGGATGATGGAACATTCCTTCAGTGGAAAGGCTTGGGTCATGATGGTGGAATTCCTTGAGTGAAAATGTTGGGTTTTAATGAGATGGGACATGTGGATGATGGACCCTATCCTGAGTTATGAGGCAGTGGGTTAGGATTTGAACCTAGGACATTACCTTGTACCTTATAATAGTGGGTTGAGTTCTTGGATGATGCTTTCCTTGAGCCTTTGGGTATGGTTTGGAACATGGGTACTAATATGATGGCATGTGGCGATGATGGAATTTTTTTATGGTACCAAATGTGGAATGATAATGTGTTATGGTATTGTAGATAGCACATAAAGACCTAACATTCTCTGAGTTAGGGTTCCCTAGTTAGTACATTCCATCCAACATTCTTAGGTGATGTTTTTATTTTCCTAATCCATACATGGATATGATGATATATACTAGGGGAACATGGTGTTACCCTGCTGAGATGTATATCTCACACCATGCATAGGCACTTTGGAGCATGTTCAGACCATATATCTATTTTATATGTTTGAGCATAGGTTTTACATGCGATCAATCTGAAGCATCTTGAATGGCATCGAGTGATTAGGATCACAATATGGCCCAAGGATGGCAGTAGGGTTGGTGTGTATTGTTCAAGGGGTAAATCAAGAGGGCAAAAAAATATTTAAAAGATGCGATACATAAAATGTAATCTAGACATTTACCATAAATAATATAATCGAATTCCAAACACATAGGCATACAAAATGATTCGAAAAAACAATTCACATTACAAAATTAATTTATAGAACAACAATAAATGCACAAAAACTCATACGAAAAACATCTAGATATTTTACGGCATACACTGACCTTGGGTGAAGAAATCGATGAAGTCCCAGGAAAAACCCAAAGGGTGAGGGAGCCTTCTCTGTTGCCTCAGGAGGGGAAGATGCAATCGCTTGAGTGGGGGGTGCACAGGAGGAGCCGCCAACCGTTGAGTATAGTCCAGAGGGGAAGAGGAGGAGTAGGGTTCGAAGGGAGTAAGATCTATAGAAGATCTTCCGGAGTAGGGTTCATGCGGAGTACGGTCCATAGGGGAAGAGGAGGAGTAGGGTTCGGAGGGGGGAATATCCACAGAAGAGGCTCGAGGGGCAGGATAAAGAGTACAACAGAGGTCTGACAAAGGGAAGATTGGGGGGAGGGAAGCTGTCGCAGGGGTACAGTACCATGAGATCTTGGGTCCCAATAATAAAGAGGAGACTGTGTGCCTGCTTTTAAAAAAATCAGAGACAAGTTTTATCAGCGCTAAAAAAGCCCTGATAATGGTGTCCTTTATTAGTGCTAAAAAGACCTGAAAAATCCACCCTTTATCAGCGCTAAAATTTTAGCGCTGATAAAGGCTCTCTTTATCTGCTCTTTTCTAGAACTGATAAAGATTATCCTTTATCAGCAGTTTTTGATTAGCGCTGATAAAGGGTAGCGCTTCCCTTGCCCGTTTTTGTAGTAGTGACATGAAAATAAAAAAAGTCAAATCATATAAAGGTTATTATAAAATAGAACGAAATAATTATAATAGATAAATACTAGGAATTATTAACACAATTATCTTCTGGAACTATGTTTTATTAATCCTATATATATTATTCCAGAGGTGGAAAAGTGACAAAATAAAGTGATATTTGTGGTAAGGGGATTCTCATACACAATTACTTTCATTAGGTTATCTTCTCTTCCGTAGTATGAATTTTTATATTACACCCACTAATTTTCATTTCCATTATCTTTATGTGAAATCCATATTCCTATCATTTCACAACGTTTTCTAACCTAATCATTTTTTTCAATGTGACAACAATTTCCAAAACAACATTTTTTACTCCTCTTGAAATTCTTTTTTTTTTCACTAAATAATAATGATTTTTTTTGACCATGAATGATCTCCCTTATTCATTTCTTAACAAAAAACATTATTCATGAAATAATTATTTATGAATTCATTATGAATCACATTCTCTTCCTTGGAATTATTTCATGAATATTTTTGTTATAAGTTCTATACAGAATGCATGATTATTTAAATATTATAATGTGAGTGGGGGGTCCAAAATTACATGTCCCCACAGTGTATTAGGTAATGAGATGTATCTCATGAGATAATGTATATTATTTATGAACGTGATGCTAGATTTTATCAAAAGTTTATGTTATGATGATTCACATATGTTATGTATGATAATTATCCTATCTTTATTAACAACCATGTCTGGTATTTGAGAACTATGACATGATATTTCAACCTTATGAATTTCCACATTATTTTCCTTCATAAAATGTGTCCCTCATGATTATGATGATGATCATATTCTTATGATATGGTTATTATGATTATTCTCACCTATGTTATAGAGACTCATTTACATTATTTCCACACTTATTGTGATTTTTCTCACCCCATTCATTGACATATATCCTAAGGTGAATACATGTACTAAAAATATAATGATCTATTAGAAGAATAAAGAAGAAGTATTTAAATAAATACTAATTGTTTATTATGTATAAGTGAGATATTATCCTAATTTTTCCAGGAATTTTTTTTTTGTATCCTAGATTATAACAAATTTGTGTTTTTATATTAAAAATTATATAATATTCAAGTATGAAAAATCAGATTCTCTATAGTTTCTGGTAGAGCTATGGATTAGTAAATTTTTATATTAGGAATAGAAAATATTTTGATAACCCACATGATCAGTATAAGTATATTTAAATATCTGAGAAATTTTTAAAAAAAAATTATAATAATTAGGATCCTATAAGATATGTCTTTATTGTTTATATAAAAAAACAATATATTATTTCATTAATCTATGTTTACATAAGCTTCGTTAAAAACATTTATATTTTAGAAAATGGTTGGAATATGGAGATAACATGACAACAACCTATTTGATAGAGAATAAAATGATTGAATGAGTGACATCCCCAATTCGATCACAGGTGGAGTTAGAAAATTCATGGAAATAAAAATTCTATTTCCTTAGGATATGAATAATAATGAATAAGATTGAATTGAATTAGGTTTCATCAATAAGGTTCTTCTTAGAATGGGTCTCTCTTCTAAGGCTTGCAACCTCATCTTTAGATGTTATAGCTTCCCATGGTTGGTTGTTTAATTTATGGGGAGAACAGAAGGATTTTTCAAGGAGACTCAGGGTATATGGAAAGGAGAACCTATCTACACTAGAATTTTCATTCTAATGTATGATATTCTCAGCCCACTAATCAACAGAGGCATGTATAATGGAAATATATTTCCTTATCAAAGGATATCAATTATCCCTTACATTTCCCATTTGATGTTCGCAGTCAAAACTATCATCTTCATGAATGATGGTAGGAGATCTATGCGTGACATCAATAAGATTATTGAAGAGTATTACCACAGGTGTGGCCAAATTATAAATAAGAATAAGTGTAATTTCAATATATCAAATAAATGTGATTCAAGTAGGGTAGCGTATCTATGTAAAATATTGGGCATGAAATGAAGCACCTTCATAATGGAATATCAAGGGACTCTTATCTCCTCATGCAGAATAAACATCTATGAATTTGATCATGTGGTGAGAAAGATTATAGGTCGAGGCCTAAAATGGAAAAAACACTTCACCTCTTTTGGGGTCCATGTATCCTTCGTTGATAGTATCCTGATAGCCATATAGCTCTATGATTTAGCTTCCACCAACATGCCGAAGTGTATCATCAAATCTATGGGTAATGCATTGGCTCAGTTCATTTGGGACGCTCTATTAGAGGGTAAAAGACACTATACATCATGGGATTTAATGGAAATTCCCTTCCACGATGGAAGGATTAATGTAAAGAGTTTAGATGACACTATTTACTACATGCACGTTAAAACTGTGTGGGAAACAATAAAATAATGCATACTATGGGGGAATATTATTTCTCATAGTAATGGTGGAAATGAGGAATTTAATACTATAAATGGATATCCCTTCTGGTACACAATCCGTAACCTCATCCCGAATCTACAACAGAACTCACAATGGATATTAGCGGAGGGTAACATTCATTTTTGGGATCAAAACTATGCAGGCAACATGATCAGTTATCCGGGGTGGCCTACCCCTACTATCTCTTTTAATGTGGAGATCCTTCATCTATTGATCATCAGGTCAGTCCTGGAAAAGAATTAGTAAGATGTATTTTATTTAACTTTCATCATCTTGGAACCAAAAAAATGTGTCTTCACTACTTCCAAATAGAAAAAATTCAATTCAATGTACTTTTGAAGGTTATAAAACCCTCAGTCTCAACATGATATATGGAACATAATATTTTTGTGCCAAAAATCCCAAAAAATACAACATCCTTACATGGATGACCAGGAGTCATGAATTTCCATCAAATGATAATATAAAAAAGATGTGTGTCTTCCTAGCTTCTAGCTACCACTATTTATAGAATATAAGTGATGAGAGCATGCACCACCTTTTCATTGAAGATCCTTGGTCCCATGATGCATGTAGTTTATTCGGGTAGTTTATTGTCTTCTCCTATCATAGCCTTTACAATGTAACATTCTAGGAGTGATGATTTAAGGGTATGGATGGTATGACCATGGAAAAAAGTGGAAATACTTTATTTTTATTCTATATGGTGGTGCTTATGGAAATCTAAAAATAAGGAATGATATGAGGGGTATCTACCCAAAGGGATTTCAATAATTGAGTGAACAAGGAGTTTGTTGGTTGACATGGTAACAATCATTAGTAATTGGAAGGATTCACCCTCTCTACATTTGTATAATTTTTCCTCTTCAGTGTTTTAACCCTCAATCTCTATGATATTGGGTATTGGGTATTGTGGCTCCCTCAAAAAAATAGTATCAAGATTAATACTGATGGTTCATGTATCATGGGTGACATGTGAGGATGATTTTTTTGTGACTATAGGTGGAGTGTAGATGTAGCATTAGCAACACACCATGGTAGTGGAAATTATCTAAAGGCAGAGTCAATTTTTTTTAACTAGGATCAATATTTGGATCTAACAGAATATCCACCTCTCCCAAGTGGAAACAGACTCTATGATCATACATGACTCCTTGCATAAAAATGGTTCCACTCTGTGGTCAATATCTTAGATAATTAGGAAAAAAAATATATTTACCAAAAATATAAATATAACCCACACCTAGAAAGATGTAAACAATTTAGAAGATCCACTTGATTTTTTGGAGGATCAAGGTTCCAATGCCACCTGATTCTAAAAAATATCTTACTTTAAACTAGAGGAGGAGAATTTGATTTGAGTTGATTCCCTTGGTCACCGTTATTTTAGTCCCCCTAGGCCTTGGATTCCCTGCTCCATTTTTATATCTCTTCCATGAATGAAAATGATAACATTAGTAATTATTGAATTGTGGAACGTCCTTATTATTCAAATATGGATAAACCTGCCATTCACACTTTTATGTGGAAACATCCATGGACATATTGTGGATATTCTAATCTACTTGTTATGAAATAGTGGGTTAACTAAATTGAGAAGATATTTTATATGATCCACTTTTTTGAGAAGGATAATATCAATCTAGACATTAATCATTTAGATAAAGAGGCCAAAAAATTGATGACGTTGATAAAGAACACAAATATGAAGGATGAAATGGATGATATTGAGGGTTTAGTCTTTATGAAAATATTTTATAATAAATATTTTCCTCAAAATATTCAAAAAAATGGAGAGAAAATTCATAAGTATAGAAAGAGGAATGTGAGTCTCTAATGTCTTATTAAAAAATTCACAAGGAATGAATGAAAATCCTTGGGTTTTATTATCAACAATAATATCAAATCACAATGATTCTCTAGTGGTTTAAAACCACACATCTGAAATTCTCTAAATATCCAAGACATGGGGAGTTTTGATGATGTGTTTCAATGTTTCCTCAACGTAGAGATAAATTTTCTATATTACACATTAAGATATGGGGATTAGATGGTAAGAATTATGATTCAAGATGTTGGGTCACTGATAATGTTTAAAAGAGTATCAAACTAACAACATTTCAAATATTTGGTAAAAAACATCATGGGAATCTCCATAATGGAATAGGGAAATTTTTCAATTGCAAAATAGAAGAAAACCATGATAGCTAACGTCTAAGAGACATGAAGAATCCATCCATCATAAATGGGAAATCAAGGAACCTCCAAATGCACCACCAACACATTACTACTTCATCTATTGGGAGAAAGATATATATCTATGTTATTTTACTAGATCATGGGTCTTAGGGGGATAATTAGAATCATCAACCACCAATGGAACATGATAAAATGAAATTTTATGTCTTCTACACTAGTGATTTAGTTCTTGAAAATGAATTTTTAGAAGTTAAAATTCTTATTAATCCAAAAATGGAAAAGGGTTTATTTTATTATTGTTCTCTATATTCAACTATATCATGACATTTTCAAAGAACTATCAAATAAAAGTCCTTACACCTTGAGGGAAAGACATATTTAAAAATAACAAGTTGTGAAATCATTGAAACCCATTTATTGGAATCTTCACATGCTAGTGTATGTGGGAAGATTCTTCTAGTGAATATTTTAATCCTTCCATTGGTGGGATCTAACACCATTCTAGGAGAGAATTAGATGTCATTATATAGGGATGACAACAAAAGTCAGGAAAATAAATTCTCTTTCAAAATTCCAAACCCTTCAATGATCCTCTATAAATTCAAGGAATATCACTAATATACTTTGGAAAATCCATCGATGGTGTGGGTGTTGATACCCAATGAAGAGTCATATCTTTACAAAATGGTTGTCTCAATGTAATTCATCAATTGGGGGTGAATTTCCATTTTTAAGGAATAAACTTATTTATTTCCCTAAGAGACACATGGAATTCCCCTATATTATGAGGTAGTGTTCTCAATTAATTGCACAGATTGATCCACACCTATATTTAAATTCAAATAAAGGATGGCCTCAATTGAACTAGATGTGTTAAATATGTATCTTCAAGATAATTTGGTCAATGAGTTTTTATGATTTAATATATCACCTTGGGGGTGTGCCAATGCTCTTTGCTTCGAAAAAGTATGGGTCAATAGAGCTATGCATTGACTACCAGGATCTCAAAAAAATCAATATGAAGAACATATATCCCCAAACAATTAGAGATGACTTGTTCGATCAACTATGAGGAGATTAGAACCTCTCACATTTGTATATTCATTATGGATAATATCCACAAAAGGTGAATAAGGATGATATTAAGAAGAAAACCTACCAAAAAAGTTATAGAAACTGTGAGTTCATTTTGATTCCCATTATACTTACTAATTCTCTTTAAATATTCCTGGATTTGGTTAATAGAGTCTTTAGAGGTAATACCATTTTTTTTGGTATTCTTTATCACTGATATTCTCAACTACTCTATGAGTAAGGGGGAATAAGAAGATAATTGAAGGATCATGTTGGAGGCCTTATAGAAGGAGAAAATTTATTCTATGATTAGAAAGTTTGAATTTTGGATCTAGAAAGTAACATATTTTGAGAAAATGATCATAAGTGAGGGAATATAAGTGAAAAATTCCCAGAAAATGGAAATAGATGAATGGGTTAGACCCACTATTTTCATAAAAATTCATATATTTCATGTAATAGTAGATTCTTGTTTCTGATTTCTCACCATTTTCTAGCCCACTTTCTTAATTTACATATAAAGGGGAAATGTATATCTTGAAGAAATATTGTTAGAAAATATTTAAGGATCTTAAGAGGAGGCTTATCACTGTGATTGTAATTTCACTACAAAAAAGTATAAAATTCATTATGATATACAGTGATGGTTCAAATAATGAATTGGGTGTCTTACTCATGCATAATTATAAAGTGATATACTTTTCCTCACAATAGTTGAAGATCCATGAGTAAAAATACCAAATGCATGATCTTGAGTTAGAATATTTCATATTTTCATTGATGATTTGGTGTCACAATCTCTATGGTGAGAAGAGTGACATATATAAAAATTGTAAGATTACAAAGTATATATACATAGAGATGGAGCTCAATTTTTTTGAAATAAGATGTTTAGAGATAATCAAGGACTATTATTTCTCCATTCACTGCTATCTAGTAAATGAAACAAATATAGATGTTGAAATTAGTAGAAAAGAATACATTGATTTATCCATAATGTGTATTCGGAAAATCAAATCTACATGAGAATATAATCGATAGATTTGGAAGTCATAATTTCTGGGAATATATCCTACCTCTACATGTTTATTTCCAAAACATATTTCCAAGAGAAGATTAGGGAGTCATACATGGATGAAATAGAGTTTCAGAAGATGGTGAATGTACCAATATAAGGGAAGCTAAATTAGTTCCACCTGAATGATGATAGAGTAATTTTATTTTGAATGAGACTTTGTATTCCTTCATCAACGGAGATAAAGAAAGTGCAATTAGATAATGCAAATATCTCATCATTCTCTATCTATTCTATAAGCACAATATGTTACATGATTTTATATAAATATTTAGATATAATAAAATAATGAAGGAGATTGTGTATTATATGTCACTAGTTTCAGGGTATAAGTATGTTAATGGAGAGTGGAAAAAATACCAATGGATAATGAAACTAATTCTTATACATACATTGAAATTAGAGAATGACACTGTGCACTTTTTCATTGGTCTCCTGAATAAATCAAAAGGAATTAAAGTGATATGGGTTGTGGTGAATCGATTCACCAAGAATACCCACTTTATCTCCATTTAGGAATATTGTTCACAAGAAAAACCTTCAATGATATAGATCAATAATATGGCGAGGATTAATAATGATTCAAATTCAATCATCTCTTATTATGATCCATGTTTAAAATATAAATTAATGAGAAATATTAAACATTCATTGAGTACTGAATTGAATTTAATCATGGAAAATCACCCCATATCTAATGGATTATCTAAACTAACTATTCAAACACATAAGGAAATTCCATGATCATGCTCAATGTAATTTATAGGCTCATGGGATCCAAAAAGGTCCATTGGTTGAGTTCGCTAATAACTATAAATTCTGCTCAAGAATTAAAATGTATCCAAAATGAAGCTCTATATGTGAACCGATGTAGAAAAATAACATATATGGTTGAATATTGTGAATGAATCATCATAGACCAAACCTTGTCGATGAGAAGACAAAGAAGGTTCAAGACTTCAAAAATAATATAAATATTCTGAGAGTCATTAAAAGTGCTATACAAAAAAGCATTGAAGGGACATTAATAATGAATATGGAGACAATGTTTTACTTTAGATATTTTCATGGAAGAGAGTTGTATGATATGGAATGAAATAGAATCTCATCCTTGAGTACATAGTCCCCATTGAGATTCTGGATAGCATAGGAATAATTCCCATTTGGCTTTCACTTCAAGAAAATATGTCTCATGTTCATTAAATGTTTCACATTTCACTTATGAGGAAGTAAATTCCTAATGTCTCACATGTATTGGATCCAATGAAAGTATAATTCGGAAATGAAATCTCATATGATGATAATATTGATAAGATCACTGAAAGTATAGACAACGCTGTACACAACAATATACCTCACCATGTTAATGTGTTGTGGAAAAACCATATGTATGAAGTAAAAACCTAGAAAATAGGGGAAACAATTAAAAAGAAGTACCCTAACCTACTATCATATATGAATATAAAGAGTTGTTTTGGGGATGAAAATTATAAATGGTAGAAGAATGTTAAAACCCAATGGTTATAAATGTTATTTTATCTTGAAATAAATCCGTGTTGTAATATAATATATATTATTATACATATAAAAAGATTGAGAATAATTTATTTCTTTAGTAAATAATTATAAATTAATTATCAACGAAACCAATTTAAATTCCAAACATTAAAATTATACAAAAATTATAAAATAGAAAATCAATAATAGAAAAATATGGATCACCTCAATCTTCTAGAATCATTTCCCCCACTTCCAACACAATAGAAAATAAAATTAGTAAACCAATGATAATCATTGAAAATTTTAATATATAAATATAAGAAAAATTTAATTTAATATTTATTGAATGATTGACATGATATTTATGGAATTTAATGTAAACATGGGAATAGTAATGTTACCATTGTAATAGTAACTAGACTATTTGGAATAGTAAAATTACCATTGGAATTGTAATTTGACCCCAAAAGAGTAAAATGGAATAAAAATAATATTTAGAATGATTAATATAATTAAATACACACAATAACATGGTTTTTTCCTTCTAAGACATAAAAATATTTCTAAATAAATTTCTTGAGCTGGGTACTGAGACGTCACGCGATTCTGAGGCCAAATGTGCCTGAAATTAACTTTATAAAATTACTAAATATATTTTTTGTGTGTGTACAAAGTTATATAATGAAAACAGGATAACCCATTAAAAATATCTTGGATTTGAAATCTGAGACAATAAGTGAGTCAGGAACACTGTGTTTTCCGTTGCAAAGACATAAAATGAGTCACCAAGGGGAATTTAGATCCCTCTCTCATTGTAGGCACTTTTAGTATATTAAAATAACAAAATAATTTAAATATTTGTTTTGTTTATCCTAAATTAAATTTTATAAATTTATATCCTTAGAAACTACCTAGGGTTAGCATCATAATTCTAGGAATTTTCCAAGATATCCATCCTTCCTTCTACTAGAAGATCATGTCAAACGATGATGAAACATCAGATCAGAGAAGATTACGACTCATCAAATACAGAAAAATCTCTAAAATAGTTGGAAGACACCATAAAAATTAGAGATCAATCCAAAATCAAGGCATGACTCATCAATTTATGTTGTAATTCCATTCTGATTTAATCATTGAAAAGATCCATTTTCTTTCTAGGATCTCTCCCAATTTCTATACTTGCATGCACCCTGGTATTGAAATTTAAATTAATATGATTTTTATTATATTAATCTGGTTTCCCTATTATTGATCGATTGCCCAAGAATTCCTAGAATATATCTATAAACCTTGGTTTGATCTTTCGCTCCTCATTGCTTCATGTTCTTCACCATTTGGTCCTCGTAGTCCCAGTTTGACAATTACTAGGAGTTTCTAACCTCGGTCGGACACCCTGATTTATAGAGGATTGATGAAACAAGAATGTATCGATACAAAAACCATAGATCTGGGATCATTTCAAGGCATTTATGACCATTTTGGTGAGTAATTATCATGAAATTAAACATGGAACCCTTAGTAGAATGCATAACGAGTGGAGGAATCCCCGATGGAGAGCGGCATCCATTATCCAGTGAACGATGACCAATATCTCTGACTAATGGATAGATATTGTCATTAATAATATATTCAAGGAGATAAATGTTGTGGGATGAGGAGATTCATGGTTGGATTACATATCTAGAAATTCTAGTGAAAACCTAACTACCCACTATGTTCAAAGATGAACACAAGATGTGTAGCCCCCATAATAGTGACAACTAGGGTTTTGGAAAACATAAGGAAAAAATTGAGTATAGTCATCCTATAATACATGAAAAACATTACTAGTTTGAAAAACAATGTGATGGATCACTCAGGATGGAATCCATGTGGACTTACATTCCCTGGTACATGGTTGTGTATCCAAATACAACGACAAGGCAAGCATCAAAGATCTTGGTCTCTAAGTATCATGGACATACTGTGTAGTCTTCTTAAATGGTATGTTATACCTATATGGTTGGGAGATATGTTTCAGTCAAGGAAATGGATAAGTGGTGTAGTAGGGATACATGTCACGTGGGTACCCTCACATACCGTGTACTATTTGACCTTTTTTGAGAAAATATCAATATTCTTTATATCCTCTATTTGAAATCAAATTTTGGCCCATGAGTAGCTTATCCTGTTTATTTTTCGACATAGAACATGATAGTAAACATTGTTGAGATTTATAAGTTATGATTTAATGGGATCAGTTATTGTTCTTACTTAGGAGATGATTAATGGTGACAATGATCACATAGGATCTCCAGAAGCCCTTCAAGTGGAACCCTCCTATAGTTATGGGCATGGGTCCTTAATGAAATTGAGTGGAACCCTCCAACTTGGATGGGAATGGGTCCTCAAACATACGGGTGGCGCCATACTAATTGTCATGGAATTGTCTATTGATGACTTAGAGTGGAACCCTCATGCAAGGATGGACATGGGTCTCTAACCTTGTGAGTGGAACCCTCCTGTAGGTTAGGGAAAGAGTCGTCGATGACATAGAGTACCACCCTCTATTCAGGTTGGGTGTGGTTACTCAATCACCATAGATGATCCAATATGAAGTAAAATGGTGTAGTTCCTCTACAGAAAGTTTGTTCTCACCCATATTTAGGAAACAATAAAGAGGTTTGGCTTATCTTTGATAGAAATTTCATTATTGATGCATGAGATAATTGGAATCATTAACAAATTTTTGGAACTATTGGATAATGTAGTACCCTTGGTTTTGGGTACAGAAACCATTTCCTCATGATTTTTAAATGCTATGTCTTTGATTGGGTTTCCATAAAATAGAAGGTTTACATAAAATATAGAGTTTCCATAATATATAGTTTTTTCATAAATTTGGGTGTTTCCATAATTTTGGTTGTTTCTATAAAGCGGGTTGTTTCCATAAATTGGGGTGTTTCTATAATGTGGGTTATTTCCTTAATGTGGGTTATTTATATAAAGTGGGTTATTTCCATAAAATGGTTGTTTACATAAAAATGGTGAAGGTGAAGTATGGGAGAGTTTTGGGGTTTTATAAGGAGTTTTGGGACCAAAAGGAAGGTCACATGATCCATACACAGTAGGCCCAAACCGTATGGTCAAACCTTGCATAGAGGTCAAATCTAGATACTATTTTCTAGGAGCATAATCATTTTTTCTCTATAAATATTTATTGGATTAAAAACGCCCCTATATAGTGATTAATCTCCCTAGAAGTCTGGAGAACCATCCCCACATGAGTTTGATCCAACCAGAGCCTTCCCTTTTTGATTTCAAGCCCGATTCCTGGGGTAAGTGCCGATCTTCTTGGTTATTTTCAGTTTTATGCAAACTACTCCTTCTATCATTCTAATTTTCCTAAATCTACTCCTCATACTAGTGGATATGTGTTAGTTAACGTCATTTAAGACTAAATATGGCGTTTTTTAGGATAGAGGAAGAGATATATGCTACTTTCTTGGTATCTTGATCCGATTCTTGAGGTATGCCACCTTTCTTTCCTGATTTGTCATGTTTTCTTAGATAGTCTTAGATCTACTTCTTAGATCTCTATTATTTCTTAGATATGAAACTATAGTGGGTATATATTTGATTTTTGATTCCAAATTATTCAATTTATAGTCGTGAAATTTCTAGGATAAGAGAACAAAGGTCGTTCGTGGAGAATAAACCCTCCTTCTCGTGCGCACTTCGTCTGTTGCCAAGTTTCATCAAAACCTTTGTGGTAGTTGGCTTCAAACTCATATCCCATATCTATAATTGATTGTCCTAGTTTAAAATTGGTTTATTTTCATGGGATTTATTGTGAAACACATGAAATTAATCTTCTTCAGTGATGATTTATTGTTTTAGTTAAATAGTGAAATCATGCTGAATTGTTGTGCAAAGTGATTTAGCCTCTTGAATTTAAAAAGATGATTTTAAATTATTTATTTGATGGAATTGTTAAATAGTTTGATAAAATTTTTTATTTCAATAATAAGTGGTTTTTATTTAAATGGTTTGGTATTGAAATGACTTTGATGGAATTGGTTTTCAATAAAAATGGTGTTTTTATTGAAAGGGTGTTTTGTCATGATCCTTGGGAACATTCTTATACGAGTTCATATTTCATTTCTAGGGTTTGGTTGAAATATGACCCTGTGTATAATGCCAAACGTTAAATGTCACATGGTATATAAATTTCATATTGCACATACGAGGCATGGTTGAAATATAACCTTGTGCTCGGTGCCAAAGGGTTAATGGAACATGGGAAACAATTTCCTTGAGATGACTTGGTAGATCGACAAGAAATCACTCATGAGTATGGAAATTTCATAACGTAGCATGCATGGTTAGTGGCATGGGTTTGTGGAATGGTTGGGTATTACCAAAAGGGATATTGTGAAATTATTTTAAAGCTTGTTTAGTATTTTTCAGGAAAATATCTCTCTAGGAAAACTGGCTTCAATTAAACTTGTATGCCTTTGGTAATTAATGGATTTAGAAATTTGATTATCTTTAGTTATAAACAAATTTTGAGAATTTTTTTTATATAAATTGTTTTATATAATTGTTTCTAACTCTTCTATCTTAGAGGCGTGAGTAGGTAAGTCATTGGTGAAAACATACTATGTTTTATACTCACCCTGCTTGGGAACATATGTATTTTTGTAGATGCTATCATCCGGGACAAGGGTAAAGCTAATGTTTCACACGTGTTTAGAACTACCTCATGATGTTTTGGCTGTTTGGAGATTGTGGAGCTTGGAGATTGTGGATCATGGAGTCTTGAGGTCTTCAGAGAATCTTGTGCAGTTTATCTACTGTGTACTTTGATACATGGTTATTCTTCTGATGTTGCTTACTTTTATGTGGTTTTGAGATACATGAAGTTTTTGAGTTGTCTCTAATTCATTCATGAATGATATGTTCAATTTCTGTTTATGGTTAGTTAGTTTATTGAATTATTTCTTAAAGGGTAAATCGTCCCCCACTTGTATTTGGAACCCTTAGACATTTATTTCCCACATTCAGCGTTTGGGGGATAACACTTATGGCCTAGTGATGAATCATTGTACCCTCAAGCCAATGTGAATTGGAATGTCATTACAAATGGTATCAGCTTGTTCAGTCCTTTCCTAACAAGTAGCCATTGATGTTCCTAGTTTTGGAGATGAAATCCCTTCTTGTCTATTCTTTGGGTGGGAATCTATGAAAGGAGTAGGATTTTCGGAACCTGAAATTTATAACATAAAAGGACGTAGCTAACCATTTTATGCTGAAACATCATGTTACCAGGGAATTGGGTAAATATATGTTTGGAAACACTTATATGATTTTGAAATGTCATTTTCATTGGTTTAGCCAATGAAACAAGCATGGCATGCATTGTAGAGGAATGAATTCCCACTAGGAGTGCATATATCATTTCGAGGACTGATTCATGTTGTGAAAAAAGTGTTAATTTTTTGAAATGTTTGGAATTGGTTTTCAAATTAAAATTTTCAATAATTGAATGTTTATCATATTTTGGAAATGGTTTAAAAGCATGTGAAGTGTTTTCCAAAGTGGTTGAACATGGTAAAAAGGTTGTTTTGGAAATAAATGTCGCGATAGTTGATGTAATAGAATTTGAAATTCTAAGACAATAGTTTCTAGAAAGTGAGATTAATAGTGTTTGTTTTTATTTTAGAAAATGGTACCCGGTAGGAATCCTTGAAACCAACCTAAATAAGCTGTGGAGAATGTGGTTGCACCTGAACCACATGCGAACCAAGAGATATTTCTGAGTTTTGTCCAATATATTCAAGATTTGGACATAGGGAACCCAAGGAATGAGCCACAACATGTGGATCATACCATCCATTTCATGAAGTAGAATCCACCTAATTTCGAGGGTGATTTCGAACTCGATAGGGCTGGGGTGTGGCTATGTAGGATGAATCTTATCTTCGACTTCATCAACACACCAGTAGAGCTAAAGGTCAAAATGGAGATGTATACTCTTGAGGATCTTGCATATTAGTGGTTGGATTTAGTGGTGAAGGATAAATTGGATGAAGGACTTACATTGGAGGATTTTTAGGAATTGTTAAACAAATAATTTTCTCCTCACTTGTTCAAGATCTATAAATCATTGGACTTCTTCAGCCTGAAATAAGAGAGTCTCTTTGTTACAATGTTAGAGGCGATGTTCCTGAACTTAGTACACTTTACACCATAAGTTGCAGAAAGTGCCTCTTTGAAGGCACACATCTTCAAATCAAGGAAATGACAAAAGATTCAATCATAGATTTCAGTACATTGTATTACAAATTATAAAAAGATGGTGAATAGAGCGGCTGTGGATAAATGTGATATCTTGGGATCTATAGGAGGAGGCATGATGATACCCACATGAAACAGTGGGAAATCTACTGCTGGGAACAAGCAGAAAAGGGTATCCTATTGCCAAGGTACAAGTAGAAATTAGTACCAGATGGTTGGTTTAGTAAACTTTCCTCCATGACCCCAGAGAAAAGCAGGTTGTTTTAAATGTGTTTTTCTTGACCACAAAATGTGATATTGTTCGACACAACCTAGATCATGTCATAATTAAAACATGATGGGACATATTCAGCTCTATTGTCGTTGTGCTCCAAGGTCAGGTGCTTGAGACACTTCTCAAGAATAACAAGAATCATATGCTTCGACTGGATGAGGACAATAGAATTAGTCTCTTCAACAGAGTACAAATAGACATGGTGATTCTTGAAATACCATGACTTCTCAACCAGGGAAACCTTAGCAAGGAAACTAGGAGAACAATGTAGCAAAGAAGCAATTGCATGGAGCTGAGCAGATTATTGTTGATGGTCAAGCTAGACCATCTATATAGAGAGGTATAATTCTTTTGAATTCAACCTTTGTGAAAGTCTTATTGGATACTAGTGCATCACATTCCTTCATTGCTTCTTGTGTTATTGGATTGCTATGATTAAAACTAGAAATGATACCTTTTGTTTTGAAACTACAAAATCCTCTTGGAGATCGAGAATGTAAAGCCTTTGCATTTAGAGCATGTGACATAACTGTTGATGGGCCTGAGCTAAAATGAGACTTCTTGATGTTAGATATGGATGTCTATGATGAAATCCTGGGTATGGATTAGCTGACAATGTTCAAGGATCAAATCAAAGATTATTGAAGAATAGTTCGTTTTTGGGATGAGGACGGCATTGAGCATCTCTTTAGAGGGGAGATGATTGTAAAGAAGGGCACATTGAGCTTGTTGGCACCAATGGTGGGAACAATCTCTTACCAGTTGGTAGTGTCGAATTTGGAAACAATGTAGGAGATCGATGAAAATATTTATCCCATTGTTGTGGATCAATTTACAGATGTCATTCCCAAGAACATATCAGGGTCACCACCTCTAAATGAATTGAAGTTTACAATTGACCTCCTTCTAGGGAATTGTCATATTTCTCTTCCATCATATAGTATAGAACCAAAAAAGTTACACGAATTGAATGTGTAGTTAGAGGATCTTGAATGTAAGGGTTTCATTTAACCAAGTATGTCTTTGTGGGCAACACCCGTTTTTGTTTGTGGAGAAGGCAGATGGAACTCTTCAGCTATGTGTTGATAATCATAAGCTTAACCAAGTAACAATAAAGAAAAAATATCTTCATCTATGCATTGATGATATGTTTGATCCATTAAGGGGAGATTAGTGGTTCTCCATGATAGACATGAGATCATGATATCACCAATTGAGAGTTTAGAAAGAGGACATTCCAAAGACAACATTCAGAAGTAGATATGGCCACTATGAATATGTAGTCATGCCTTTCGGTCTAACGAATGCACTAGTGGTCTTCAGGTCATTGATGAATTGGATATTTAAACAATATTTGGACTCTATTATTGTTGTTTTTTGATGAAATTTTGGTCTATTCAATTATAAGGGCTGACCGTGAGGTGCACCTGGAAATAGTGTTACAAATCATGAGAGATCATCATTTGTATAACAAATTATCAAAGTGTGATTTTTGGATACATGAAGTACATTTTCATGGCCATGTCATTTTTGAGAATTGAATTTCTATTGATCCTACAAATATATAAGCAATTATCTCTTGGAAACCACTGGATAATGTTTTTGATATAGAAAGTCTTCTTGGTCTAGTTGGTTACTACCGATGCTTTGTGCGTGATTTATCACGACTACCTTCCCCAATGACAACTATAATACAGAAAAATGCTCCATTAAAATGGATATAGGATTGTCAGAATTCTATAAAGGAATTGAAATTATGTCTTACATCGGCACTTATCATGCTCTTGAAGGAATAAGGATATAGGTATTTGGTGTATTGTGATGCTTAGGGATTAGGGTTGGGCCATGTTCTACTAAAAAGATATCATGTGGTTTCTTATGGTTCAAGGTTGTTGAGGGTGCAAGAGAAGAATTACCGAACACATGATTTGGATTTAGCTTTAGCCATCCATGCTTTAAAAACAAGGATACATTATCTATTTTGTGAGAAATTTTCTGTGTTTATAGATCAAAAAATCTTGAAACAAATTTCCTGAGAGTAGGATTTCAATATGAGGCAAAGGATATGGATGGAGTATCTCCAAATTTATGACTTTGACTTGATGTACACACCAGGGAAAAGAAATTCAGTGGCAGATGCATTGAGTAGAAATTCATAAGCTCAGTTGGAAAAAGAAGCTTCAGATGAATGGTAGTTGATGTCAGTCTTAGATGACATGCATGTGTAATGTGAAGGCTGAGGTGATGTTGCAGTTTTCTTCTTAGCTTTGCTTGTTCCTGATTTATTAAAAATAATCAAAGATTCACTAACATATGATGTAGAATGTTTGGTTGTAAGTTCAAAACTCAATGTTTGGGAGACCATTGAGGGCTAGAAACATGATGGGGGTTCAGTTTTGTGTTTCTGAGATGAGATGGATATACCTATGGTTTTTCAGGAACAACTCCTTAATGTTTACCACTATTTGAGATGGGCTGTATGTCCAGGTACACATAATATGTATAAGACGTTGAAGGAAAAATTTTGGTGGAACAGTATGAAAATAAAGTCAGCCGAGTTCATCTCACGTGTCTTAACACGTCCGCACGTTAAAGTAGAGCATCATAGACCAACTGGTATGTCAAAATATTTTCCCATACCAGTGCCGAAATGGGATCAGATATCAATGTATTTTGTTACTGGTCTTCCAAGAATGGTCCTGATACACAATTCCATTTGGGTGATAGTGGATCATCTAACCAAGTCGTCCCATTTCATCCCTATTTCTGAAACTCATACGGTGGAAGATCTTTCAAAAATATATATCCAATAAGTGGTAAAGAGGCATGGTGTAACGATGTCAATAGTCTCTAATAGAGATATGAGTTTCACGTCTCGTTTCTGGAAATCCATACAGAAATCCCATGGGACTCAGTTGACTATGAGCTGGACGTATCATCCTCAGATGAATGAACAATTTGAGCAGATGAAACAAATGATGGAAGAAATGTTGTAGGCTTGTTTAATTGATTTTTGTGGCTCATGGGAGGATCGTATACACTTATTTGAGTTATCTTAAAATAAAATCTATCAAGCATCGATACACATGGATCTGTTTGAAGCATTGTATGGGCGTCTTTATTGTTCTCCACTATGCTGGGTGGAAATGGGAAAAACATTACTAGTGATGCCAAGAATTGTCCAAGAAACAAAGGAGAAGATCTAGTTTATTAGAAGGAGGATAGAGGCATCCTAGAGTCGTCATAAATCTTAATCAGATCACCATCTAAGACTGTTGTTGTTTGCTGTGGGTGATCATTCCTTCTTGAGGATCTCTCCAAGGCCTGGACATCGTCATTTTGGGAGGTAGGGAAAGTTATCTCCTAGATACATTGGCCCTTTTGAGATATTGGAATGGGTTTGAGAGGTGGAATATCAGTTGTCATTACCACCATGGTTTATCTTAGTGCATAATGTGTTCCATGTATCCCAGTTTATAAAGTATTACCTTGATCCTGACCATGTGATCAGATGGGATCATGTTGACCTAGAACTAGATACCTCATTGGTACATATCCTAGTACAGATCATGGATAGACAAAAGAACGTATTTCATGGGAAATGTATCAACCTAGTGTGGGTTTTATGGAAACATGGTCTGATACTGAAAGAGACTTGGGAACATGAGAAGGAAATGAAAGTGAAGTGGCCAGAACTCTTTTTGTCAAGTGAGGGTTTTATAATTTATGAGGACGGAAAGACTAATGGTGGGGAGAATTTAATAGCCCCGTTTTGGGTACATAACCCATTTCCTCATGTTTTTTTAAATTGTGTGTCATTGATTGGGTTTCCATAAAATAGAGAGTTTCTATAATATAAAGAGTTTCTATAATGTTGGTTGTTTCTATGATGTTTGTTGTTTCTATAAAGTGTGTTGTTTCCATAAAGTGGGATGTTTCCATAAGAAAATTATTTCCACAAAAAAGGTAATGGTGAAGGATGGAAGAGTTTGGGGGTTTTATATGGAGTGTTGGGAACAAAAGTAAGGTTGCACGATCCATACATGGTTGGCCCAAACCATGTGGTCAAATATTGCATAGAGGTCAAATCTAGATCCTATTTTCTAGGTGCTTACTTGTTTTTTATCTCTGCATTTATTTTTGTCTTCCAAACGCCCCCATATCAATATTACTCTCCCTAGAATACTGGAGAACCCTCCACACACAATTTGGAGCAATCCTTGAGCCTCCCCTTTGTGATTTCAAGCCCGATTCGTGGGGTAATATCCAATCTTCTTGGATCTTTTCTGTTTTCTTCAAACTCCTACTTCTGCCCTTCTCATTTTCATAGGTCTGCCCCTCATGTCAGTAGAAATATGTTTTTAACGTCATGTAAGGCTATATATGTTGTTGTTAATTATATAGGAAGAGATCTAAGATGCTTTCTTGGAATCTAGATCTGATTCGTGAGATTTGTCACCATTCTCTTTTGATTTGTCACGTTTTCTTAGATCTGCTTAGATCTACATCTCCGATCACCATTATTTCTCAAATATGAACCTATTGTGGTAATATCTACGTTTTTGGATACCAAATAATTCAATTTTGGGTCATGATCTTTCTAGGATAAGATAACTAAGGCTTTTCTTGGAGAATCGACCCTCCTTCTTCTGAGTTCTTCATCATTTTTCGTGTTTCGTCAAAACCTTTGAGGTAGGTGGTTTCACTCCCATATCGTGTTGATATAATTGAATTTATTAGTTTCAAATTGGTTTATTTTAATGGTATTGATTGTGAATTGAATATAATAAATATCCTTTAGTGATGATTTATGGTTTTAGTGAAATTGTAAAATCTTGGTGAATTGTTTCGCAAGGTGATTTAGCCTCTTGAATTTAAAATGATTATTTTAAATTATTTAGTTTTTGGATTAGTCAAATGGTTTGATGAAAATTTTGTTTTTAATAAAATTGGGTTTTTATTGAAATGCTTTGGTATTGAAGTGAATTTTATGGAAATGGGTTTCAATAAAAAAGGTGTTTTTATTGAAAGGGTGATTTGGCATGATCCATGGGCATCTGGGTGTGTGAGTTCATATTGCATTTCTGGGGATTGGTTGAAATATGACCTTGTGATCAGTTCCATAGGTTAAATGGAACACAGTATATAAATTACATATTTCATATACGGGGCTTGTTTAAAATATGACCGTGTTCTTGGTGCCAAAGGGTTAATGGAACATGGGAAACAATTACCTTGTGACGACTTGGTAGATCGACAAGAAAGCACTCAATAGTATTGAATATTGAAAACCTAGCATGCATGGTTGGTTTCATGGGTTTGTTGAATGGTTGGGTATGCCAAGAAAATGATATTTTGAAATTATTTTAAATCTTGTTTAGTTATTTTTTTGGAAAAATATATCTCTAGGAAAATTGGTTTCAATTGCACTTGTATGCTTTTGGTAATGAATGGTTTTGTAAAATTGTTTATATTTAGTTATAAACTATTTTTGAGAATTATTTTATATAAACTATTTTATATAATTGTTGTTAACTCATATATCCTAGTGGAGTGAGTTGGGAAGTTGTTGGGGGAAAAACTAATGAGTTTTATACTCACCCCTGCTTTGGAACTTTGGTGATTTTGCAGATGCTATCTTCTGGGAAAAGTGAAAAATTAAAGATTAACATGTGTTTAGCACTACCTCATTATTTTTGGGATAGTCAAAGACTATGGAGCTTGGATCTTGTGGAGCATGGAGTCTTGAGGTCTTTGCGGAGTCTTGTTTAATTTATCCACAATGTACTTTGATACTTGGTTATTTTTTCGCTGTTGCTTACATTGAGGTGGTTTTGAGATAAATGAAGTTGTTGAGTTGTATTTCAATCATTCATGAAACATAAATTTAATTTTAGGTTTTGTTTGGTTGGTTTATTAGTTTATTTCTTAAAAGGTAAATTTTCCCCCATTTGTATTTGAAACCCATCGACATTTATTGTCAGCCTTTGGCATCTTGGGGATGTCACTTAAGGGCTAATGATTTTTCATTGTACTCTCAACCCAATTATAATTTAACGGTTATTATAGATACTCTTTAAATTAGGATAATCTTTGAGATGGATATCCCCTTACTCTCTCATTTAAGATTCATTGACTAAGTATATATATTTATTTGTACCATTCTTCAGTATCCATAACTTGAATTTGGTTATTATCGTCCTAGGAGTGGAGAATATGTATGAGGTATTCCATGTTCATTCCATGTTTAGATTATCATGGTTGGATGTGTTTACAATTAAAATATTTATGGAGAAGGATAAATGGGTAGTTCATCTAGCCACCATATTTATCCCCTTGTTCTCAGATGAGCATAATTTTAGAATTTATTTGGTTGAGAAATAATATTTTACAATACCATGTGATATCTATTGTATTTATCCTAATATAGTATATCATACCACAACCCCCCTCAAAATTCATTAATTAATACATTGTATGTATATACTCCCACCTAAATGGGATTTTCCTACACGTTCCACATATTATATAGATATTGGAAAGGCTGACTATGAAATTTAAGGATCTTAGAGATACTGGGTAGTTGGACCAAATGCAATGGTCATAGCTCTGGATTTAGAAGATAGGCCCTCTATCAGATGTTTATTTTTTTAGTTCTATCATTTTGGGGATTATTTCTAGTTATGGGTGCATTTTCCCATTACTTATTAGTTTACAATGCTATACTTTTGTACATTCTAGAGGTTCCTAAAATTATGGTTTTATTTATAGTAATATTGCATCGTTTCTTCATTCCCTATTAAGTTTCTCATAGATATGGATATGTATGTGTATATAGGTAGATATGAAAATGACTCCCTAGGTTTTACTTATTCTCCACTAGATTCCACCCCCTGCAAAATGGTGGGAGCCTTGGGGTAGTTGAGGCCTAATCCCTAGCATGGGTCTGGTCAATAAATATTGGTATCAAAGAATGTTCATTCCTTGGGTTTTGTTCATATTTTTCCCAGTAATATTATCTTTCTGGTTTCAGTGAAATAGTATCAAAGTGTGTCAAGTGTCTCTCTCAGGATAGGGAACCTTTTAATGGTGCATCGGCTAATTTATCCATTCACAAGAAGCCTGAATATCTTTTTGTTCACTTGGTATGATGTGACAATTTTGGTAGGGATTAATGGTATATGAATCATGTAGGACTGAGACAATGATATACTTCTTTACTCATCTCCCCATTTTTTGATGCGTTTGTATATATATATATATATATATTCTCATCCATTTGTCATACTCCTTGATTACTTTTTGGATGTCTCTGCCACAATAGCCAGCCATGAGAATAGCATTGGTTCGTGATTATGATCATATAAGAAATAAGGCCTTATATAGAGGTCCATACCATGACCCCCTTAATATAGTTGGGTAGGAAGTTGGAAGTAAAACTATTGAGTTGTACATCGTTCTAGTAGAGTAGACTGAGGACGCATGTAGCCTTAGAACACTCTATGTGTTCCAGTATTAGAGACCACTGAGGATCCATGGTTAGGAAGATCATCAGGAAGTTGAGGATTATCTAGAGTCAGTGGTCCACGTATTTAGTCTAGTTCAGACCCCGATAGGTCCAATTGATTCTATAGACCCTATCGTTTTCTATGGAGAAATTGGTTGTCAATGGAGTGTTGTTACAAATTTTCCTGAAGAGTAAACACTCTCATGGCCTCACTTCCAGAAGTTGTTTCCAATGGATTACTACCCCTAATTCATGCACTCAGTCTAAATCCTAGAGCTTCTAGAGCTATAATATGGTGGGATGATAGTGGATGAGTACACAACAAGGTGAACAGACCTTACATATTACCCTCTTCACATGATCCAAGAGGACTACATCTAAGAATGGAAGTTTGAAAATGGGTTCTATAGAGATATATAAGATAGAATTGTACACTTTTGCATCCATACCAATGTATGGGTGTTGTAATTGGAACTAGTGGAATAGATATTCCAATTAGAGGGATGCTAGAAAGGTAGATATTGTAATTGAGTCCACAGAGTTGACTCATCCGCATCATCTAGAAAAAGATACGTGCTAGTATCTTGGTGTAGGAGATCCTATAGTGATTAGTTGCATGGATTTGGTCATAGGCAGTGTAGAGTTCTAGGGAATCCCAGAGTGTGGAGGTGCATTACATGGGATGGATGAATTCACAAGGCATGAGACTTCCTCGCTATACATGTAGAACATCTTAGGTATATAGTTGATCTAACATGATTTCATAGGCAATGCCATTATTAGGTATCTTTTCGGAATTGATATGGTGGTCCTTAGGGATGATGATATGAGAGAGGAGAAGAATGCTCTATGGGTGGTGGATTCAATTATGATATCCTTCCATCACCACCCTAAGGCTTCCCAAGTCAGGCCCAGGGAGATGGAGGTCGGGGCCACATAGAGGTATAAGATTCTGTTTTCTATGACACTACATCACAAGAGATGATAAGAGGTACAATCAGTGTGTTTTATACTCTTTTTTAATTATTAGTCTATTTTGGTTCGAACCATTCATTTATCTCTATTCTTTGGGTGTGGGAGATAGAGCACCATGTGCTGGTGTTATTCGAACATCTTTGTATTAAGGTTCATATTGGGAACATATCTTCTGTATCATAATTATATCAGTAGTGAGTGATTTTTCAAGGAGGAGACTGGTTCTCATGGGACAATTTTTCTATCAAGATAGAGACCTGCGATACAATCATTGGCATGGGATATATGCCCATGGTCCAAGCCCTTATTGAATATCAAAAAAAAAGTCACATTCCTAAACAATGATGAGATGATATTTTCCTCTTATAGTGGGAGAAATATCATGGTAGGGATAGTGGGTTCTAGAAGTAGGAGTTTGAAACCAATTACCCATTAGTTAGATAGTATTACCCTTTGAGAAGTAGGTTCTAAAGGTATTTGGATTTATTTCTGTAGGGGAAGATGACATGGATGTCTTATTTGAGGACATTCTAAGACTACCTATGGGGGGATTGATTTTTTCATTTCCATACATCCCAGTACCAATCTGATATATTTTAATTGAATATATAATTGCCACTTATGATCTTTGTTAGCTATGGTTACAATAGGAGGACCTTTGATAGAAATTCTTCATCTGACCCAATGTGTCCCCTTGGGTAGCTCTAGTGATGTTCCTGAAAAATGTGGATGGGGGATTGCAGATTTATGTGGATTATCATTTCCTGAACAAGGCCACAATAATGAAAAAGTACCCCTTTCTAAGGATTGATTACCTATTTGACAAGTTATGGGGTGAGACACTATTCTCAAGATCTGTCTTTAGTCAAGCTACCACCATATGAGTATTTTGGAGGTCAATATTCCGAAGTTTTCATTCTAATGTCACTACGATCACTTTGAGTTCACAGTGATGACCTTTGGTGTGAAAAATTACCCTACTATGTTTACGAATTTGATGAACCAGGTTCTCCTTCCATACAAGGAATAATTATTTTTTTCTTCATAAATGGAATATTCTTCTACTACCTAGTAGAGAAGGAGTATTCATAGAACTTATTAATGGTACTTGAATTTTTTTGAGAGCACCAGCACTACAAAATTCTATCAATGATCGATTTCTAGAGTAATTAGGTTCAAATTATAGGGAATTTCATTTATTATCAGGAAATATTTGTTTATGTAGTGAAGAAAAAATTAGTTCTTTCTTAAGACACAACTAATAACATGTCATTGGGGAAAATCATTATTGTCTTGGTAGGGTAATATAGGATGTTTGTGTTAAAATTATTTAGAATCATAGCCTTTTGAATGCCTTGATCTGGAAAGGGAATTCGTTTACCTAGACCGAGTAGTTCCATATGGCCATTGGGGAGTTTAGTCTGAGGTTGATGAGTGATCTAATGTCGAGACTACCAAATGCGGGTGTGGGGTTTGAAGTGTATTTCAATGACTCAAGAGATGGGAATTGATGCGTGTTGATGCAACTTTAGGATTCCATTGCCCATAGGTTATGAAAGTTGAAACCCACTAGTATAATTACACAACTCATGACCTACAGCTGAAAGAATAATCATTTATTGGAGGATGTAATGAAACTATCTTTTTTGATAGCCCTTTGTGGTTTACTCAGACTACTAGAGTCTCGTGTACTTTTTCACAGTAATAGACCTGAATCAGATATTGTTACAGTGGTTGGAGTTAATAATAGAGTACGCCGTAGAGATATTATATACTTTTGGGAAGGGACAAATTGTAGAAAACACCATTGACAGGGTGTACCAAGATTTATTAGTGTATGAAGATTCTGAGCAGTTATCTTTTCTATAATTTAATCTTTTGGAGAAATAGGGAAAACAATTTCTACAGTAGATGGGGTTGACTACATCACTTCTTGATCATTTAAGTGTGTCCCATCTATGAGACATCAACTACGGGTTCCTATGTAAACATATATCCATAGATGACTCAACTGATGGATATTATGAAGGAGGGAATCATATTATCATATTCCATGGGTGGAAAGTAGTTCCATTAATGTTGTAGGTGGAGGTTATGGGGAAGTTCCACACTTCTCTTGTTTCTATAAATCCTGATGTGTGGAAGATGTATATAGACTTTCAATGGATGCTTTGGGTGTATTGTAAGATATTAAACGTAGATGAGTTCATTACTCAGTACCTCACCTTTTAGTAGGTGATAGAAGAGAACCATGTTTTAGGGGGTTTGTAGAATATCCTTGAGACACCAAAGTGGAAATTAGACATCCTATCCATATACTTTCTCATAGGGATTCAGAACACAATGAAGGGCCATGACGCTATCTGGGTTATATTTCAAAAACTCATGAAGTTGATGTACTTACTTTCTATTAGGAAGAATAGTTAGATGGAGTGTTTGTGGCAGTTTTATTTACAAGATATTATTATATTTCATGGGTTTCCCTCAATAGTTTTCTCTAATCGTGGCATGTGGGTTAAGTCAATATTATGGAGAGTCATGTAGAAGTAATTGGGGACCCATAAGAAAATGATTAAAACCCTCCACCCCTAGAATTATGGGTAGATTGAGTGCATAATAAATGTGCTAGAAGATATTATGATGTTGTTTATGTTAGTTTTGGCTAGATATAGGAGGATCACTTTCCCTTGGTAGAGTATGCATAAAAAATAGATATCACTCCACTATATTCCTGAAAACTTTTGAGGCCCTATATGGGAGACCTTCCATGTCACCCTTAGGCTAGATAGAGATTTGTGAGACATTTAGTGTGGGCCTAGAGATTATGTAGGTGACGATAGAGAAAATCATTGGTCATCTGTGAGTGGATGGTAATAGAACAATGTCGACATAAATATTATGCAGATCGTTGCTGTAGGCCCTTGGATTTCAAGAAGGTACACCATGTATTCCTAAAAGTATCCCCACTATGAGAAATATGGAGGTTCATACAGTGAAGAAAGAAATCTTCAAGGTTCTTAGGGCCATTAGAGTTCATGAAAAAGCTTAATGATGTTTCATAATGACTCACCGTACCCCCACAGTTGGAGTTCTAGCACGAATTATTACACGTGTCATAGTTGAGATGATACATGCATGACCCCACACACATCATCAACTAGAGAGAGATGGAAATTGGGAATGGATTCACCTATACAGATCACCCATTGGTGATTGAGAATTTTCAAGAGAGGACTTTATATTGACTGACCATCCTCTTGGAAAGTGTATTGTGGTATCATAGAAACATGAAGGATAGTTCCTAGTTGTGGGAGAACCATGTGTGGGCTCATAATCCCAAGATGTTTATTTTTTCTTTTTAGGGAATAAAATCATGGAATAAATAATTTAGATACCCAGTTCATTGCTTGTATGACATTGAAATATTTAAATATATATTTCCAGAGATTGGATTTAAGATGGCTTGTGATTCCATGGTTTAGTGTGCCCTGAATAAATTTTATAAAAATATTAAATATATTTTTGATTGGGAGCATGTGGTTATGAATAGAAAATGGTATATATAATAAATAATTTCTCAGATAAAAAATCCGAGACCATGGTTAAGTGTGGAATGTGGTGATTACCCTAGGCATGACAAAAAATGAGTGAGCACGAGGTATTCAGATCCCTTTCTCATTGGTGGTAAAATCAACAGATTAAAGTAATTAATTATTTTAATTATTTATTTTATTCAAAAAATCACAAATTTCTATTAAAATATATCTGTGGGAAAATACCTAGGTAAAGCATAATAATCTCTAGAATTAACCAATATATCTCTTTTTTATTTTGTTGGAAGATCATGTCGGAGGATGATGAAACCTCATATCAGAGAAGCTAAATATGCATCCAAAACAACGACATCTCACTAATAATTAGAAGACATGGTATTCATCAGCAATCAATCCATAATCAAGGTAAGACATTTAAATTGGGTTTTATATGCCTTTTTGATTAAATGTTTGAGAAAATCCACCATCTTTCTTGGATCTACACCAATTATAGACCTTTCATGCACTTTTATTTTGAAATATATATTATTTAGAATTATTTCTCTAACCCCATTTTCCCTATTCATGATTGATTGGATAAGAATGATTTGATTCAATCATTAAACTTTGGTTTTGTTATTTTATCCATTATTTATTCTCTTTTATCACTTATTTGACCTCGTGACCTTAGTTGAACAATTACCTTGAGTTATTGAGCTCAATATAACCCATGGATACATGGAAAATTGGAGAAACAATATCATATTGACATGAAAAGAATAGATATGAAATTTTTTTCAGGTGAAAATAATCATTTTTCTATTTAATGATCATGAAAGAAAACATAGAATTATTTTTATCTTGTTGAATGAGTGACAAAACCCCCAACGGTGAGTGGTAACAATTTTCCAGTGAAAAAATTCCACGATACATGATTCACTACTAGATCCAAACATTCTAGATGGATTATAGTCATGATATATGGAAAAATGGGAAGATTCAATTGTGTAATCCATATCTAGGATTTCCATTGAAAATGCAAACACATGATATGTTTAAGGATGAACACACAACATGTATCCCCATAAATCGTGGCATCTAGGGTTTTGGGAAAGATAAGGATGACATGATGTTCAGTTTTCATACATGCCATGAACCATTTTATTGGTTATACCACACATGTAATGGATCACATTGGCGTTAAGTTGTGTGGAAGCACACATCTATGTACAAAGTCCTGTACCTTGGTAGATGGACACAATTTGCATTTCATGACCTAATATCATGGTGTCTTGGAAACATTTTGTAGTTCACATGAATGGGGTATACTGCTAAACATCTGGGATCCATGTTCCAGAAAGGGAAACATTTAGGTAGTGGAGTGGGACGATATGTCATGTGGGTACCCTCACATTCCATGAACCCTTTGACCACCTTTGTGGAAGCATCAATATATTGAATCTCCATTATTTGAACTCAGAATTTGAACTAGGAGTATGCTATCCAGAGTTCATTTTGGAGTTGAAATCATTGGTGAAATATGTAATGGGTTTTGATATATAATGTGAAATGTTTTGGGAATGATTCTTATATATGTGATTATTGATAAAGACAGTGATCATTCAGGATCACCGGAAATATTCTGAGTGGAACCCTCCTACATGGCATGACATATACTCTCTATGACTTAGAGTAGAGCCTTGCAGCTGGGATGTGAATGGTTCCTCAAACTTATGAGTGGAACCCTCATGGGGAGAAGGGAATATGGCCTTGATGACGTAGTGTGGCACCCAAAAAACAAGCTGGGAATGATTCCTCAACCCTCAATGTGTAACCCTCATGCGGGGCCAGGAATGGGTCCTTGATGACTCAAAGTGGAACCCTCAAACCTAGGTGTGTACTGGTAGTTAATTAGAATGATATAAACCACCTAATGTAATACTATGCAAGTACTTTACATCATGTTTTTTCCACTCGACATTGTGGAATGGTAATGAGGCTTTGATTATCTTCAATGGAAGCTTTAGGACAGATGCCTGAGATGTTGGGCATTGTTGATGGTCTTTTGGAACTGTTGTTTACTCTTATTCTTAGGATATGTTAGATGGATATCACCTTACTCTCACATTTAGTATTATTTTAATTATATATATATATATATACATATTTCTTGTATATCCACTCATTTGACATGGTTACTCTCTTTCCAGGTGTGGTGAAGTCATGCAAGGTATTCCACATGATTTCTGTGTTTAGCGCCACATGGTTGGATGAGGCTACTCTCCTACTATAGGTGGTGAAGACTTGATGGGTAGTTCATCTACTCACCATGTTTAACCCCTTGTGTTTGGATGATATTACTTTCATTCTTTATTGGGACGAGCTGTAATTATTCATTGTACATTATGCAATATACTAACTTTCTTTTCCACTTTATTCTCTTCCTACTCACCCCGACCCACAACAATTGGGGCGTTCTAATGGTTGTGCATATACTCCCCCCCCAAATGGTATTTTTTTACATGTGTCATGTATTATACAGACAGAAGATTTTTGATCTTGAAATCAGAGGGAAATAGGCATACTGGGTGGTTGGATTGTATAAGGTGGTCATATATTGGGATTCATAAGCGGGGCCCTCCTTCAGTTGTTTTCTATTCTAGTTCTGTCCTGTTGGAACATATTTCTAGTCGAGTGTTTACTTTTTTTCCATTACATTTAAATTTACACTTTCATTATTTTGTAATTTTGAGAGGTTAATGAATTCATGGTTTTTATTATAGAATTAATGATTCTTTTATTCTACTTTTCTTTACATTCTCATCAAGATGGTTGTGTGTGTACATATTGGTATATATGCGAAGTCCTCCTCGAGATAGATATACCTTCCCTACTTTTCACCACCCCAAGGCCTATAGAGGCTAGTGTGTGGTAGTCTTGACTCAATCCATATCTTGGTTTGGTTCATATAAATATAAATATTATGATTTAAAAAATACTATGATTATAAAAACTCAAATAAAATATATGCAAATTTTTAATAAACTGTATTTTAATTTTTTCATAAAAATGAAAATTTTTATATTAAAAATTAATATAATCAGTGGAATAATTTTTTTATAAATTTATAATATTTTTTTAAACTACCAACCTATATATTTCAGGTATTAGTTTTGGTAGTTTTCAGAAATACATCAATTTTTAGGTGAATAGTAAAAATATAGATTCTCATATACCTGATGTATCTTAAATTACATAATTAATGTTTTATTAAGGGAATAATCACTTCAGAAAGTTGATGTTAATACGTTATATATTTTTTAAATAAATTATTCATTAAAATACAATAAAATTAGTTTTTAAACCGAAATATCCCTTTCAAAAACCAAATATCAAAAGTGATCCCTTAAAATAACAATTTCAATTCTCTCTACTCTCCTTTTAATTAAATTAAATTTTTTTGATTATAATGATTATAAAATTCATTAATGATATTATTTTATATTAATATATAATTTATAATGTAAAAATTACAATTTCAGGTTTTTCCTTTAAAATATTATTTTATTTAATAATTTATTCTAAAAATATTTCTCTTCTCAAGTATAAAAACCCCTCTCCTTCCACTTGGAAAACCACCCATCCCCCAATTTCCAAATCCTAAAATCTACCAAAACGCAGTCTATATATCCTATATGAATCCTTAGTGTTTTCTTTAGTAATTTAACTCCAAAAATCATGAGACTTTTAGTGTCATACAAAAGAAAATACTATGCGGATTATGTACATTTGTATTAACTATTATCTTTTTTTTCTATTTTTTTATCACCACACAATTATATACTATACAGTAAATGGTTAATTACAATTTTTTAACAATATATAAATGATTTCAACCTACTGTATGTATCATATTTACAATATATATAAATTTCAAAAATATCAATCCTTCCTTTTCTACAAATATCACATCAAACATCAGTTAACCACCTACACTGACACTACTAACACAACACTTAAAATAAAATTAATGGATAGAAACTATGGATTATATGCAACATATAAATACGTAATTACATATATTTTATGATTCTATAATTAATAATTCATTTTTTATAATTTACATTTAAATAAAATATGGAAATTGAATGAAAATAAAATAAGTTAATGAAACCATTATATCAAATCCATTAATGATTAAAAAATAATGTTTTATAATAGAATAAAATAATTGTAATTGTTAAATAGTGTAAAAGATGAAAATAATAAACTTCTATATCTATGTTTTCATAGTCATATTTTTTTATTCATGACATGGAAACACACCAAAATAAATAAGGATTTATGGTAAGGAAATTTTGATTCTAAATTCGTTTCATTGGGTTATCCTATAATTGATATCATGAATGTTTATATTATGTACTATGAATGTAATTTCAATTTTATTTCAAGGATATACATGTTTATAACATTTCATAATGTTTTTAAGGAAAACAATTTTTTCCACGTGACTTCCATTTCCAATACATTGTATTTTACTCGTCTGAAAATGATTCTTGTCCACCCAAGAATAACGATGTTTTATGTAAATGTATGATTTCCATTTTTAATTTGGGAACTAACAAGATTATTAATTAATGTATTATATATAAAATACATATGAAATCCATTCTCTTCCTAGGTTTATTTTAGAATAATAATTTTTCTACATTCTATGTGGCATGCATGAATATTTATATATTTGGTTGTGCTGGGTGGGAGTGGAATTATATATCCCTCCAATGTAGTAGGTAATGTGATGTATCTCAATGATTCTATATTTGATCATAAAACTGATGATATGATTATGAACACTTGTTATGTATGAACATGATTCTATCTTTGTTCACAACCAAGTGTGGTATTTAAACACTATAATTTGATTTTCATTTTTATGAATTTCGAAATTCCATGCCTTTATCAGATATTTCCATCATGAATATTTTGATAATAATATGGTTTTTATGTGATGATTTTTATTATTCACTCACATTCCATATTGACTCATTTACCTTATTTCTCTCTATACTGGGCTTTAGATCACCCCATTTCTTGATGTATATCCTTAGGTGACTACATGTACTAAAGATAAAACGATATTTTAAAATGATTATAAAGAAGGATTTAAATAAATATTTATATTTTATTATTTATATGTGTTGTGTGGTCCTAATTTTCCCAATACCCTAATCTTTTGGATCCTATATTCAAATGATTTTTTGTTTTTATCATAAAAATAAATTAATAGCCATTTACAAAAAGAAGGTTTTCTATAGAAGTAATTTATAAGTATGTGACCATAACGTTTTTATAATCTTTTTTGGTCATATTCATTCCCTATAACCCAACATATTTTTTTAACCTTCACGTAAATATATTTTAATGATATCTTATGGTTCATTTAAACTCATCATTGTGGGTAACATTATATATTGAAAAAATTAAATTCAATTTGAGTTTTTTTCAAAATACTAATGGATATCACATTATAAACACTTAAAATAAATTTAAAACATTAAATTCAGCACTCTATTACAAAAATGAAGATATCAATGATTCACTACATCCCTAGGTTTCTATGTAGCTTCATCGATTTTATGATTTCTATGGAGAAAATTCACCTGGTTAGTAGCCTACTAAAGTAGCCCATTATCTCAATGATCCATGATGTCAACTAATTAGCATCAGATGAATGATTATGACCCTATAGTATGTCATCTGATTTTATTACATGTGATGGATGTGGTTTGAATATCCTTAGGAGAGACACATGGAACACATTGTGAACATGTGAGAGGTTCTATGGAAGCACTAGGTGATATGATAACATCCATACTCGATAGAGAATCTCAAAGAGAAGAATATACCTAGGGATCAATATTCTTTTCTTTATGATTATCATAAATTTACACTATGTATAAATTCAATGAAATCCCTTATCTCCAACATCAAATTCAAGGTCATACATATAATTTTCAGTATAAATTTTATATCAACTCACATATTACATGATGTGTTGATGAGTGGATATGAATTTTTATATAATTTCATCATCTTCTCGGGGGTTTAATACCTTTAATTCTTAAATATCATCGAATCATGTTGGATTTCATCACTTTAATACATATATGTATCCATAAAGAGCCATTTTAATTATCTAGTGAAATCTATAGTTGTAATAAAACTCAACTAGATGAAGGGGTTAAACCAAAGTACCATCAAAATACAAAAAACAAGATCTCAACATATCTGATAATGTTTTAAGGGTTCTCTCAGCATAAAAAACTATTTGAGGATGTCATAATCTGTAAAAAATATGCTATGTTTCTAGAGAATGATATTGACATTACCAAGTCAGTGAGGTAATCCTTGATTAACAATCAGAATTAATAAAATATAGTACTCCATGTAACCTTACCTTTAAATTAATGTATATCCTTTAATTCTCTTCTAGAGATAAATCATATCTAATAAAAATGAGGTGTGATGAATTTGTAAGGTGACTGAATATAAACCATATACCATTATTCCCTTTAGAAGTTTGAGGGAGTTTGATAACAACAACTAAGGTGTTGTTTTCCAATTTCCATTATAATATGTGTAATGGTTGTAACATCAGCTTAGATATTTCCCTCTCAATATTAACATGCTAACATACCAAGAACCAATAGATAAACTCTGCAATATCCATATCTATACCATCCAACCATAAATAATGTTCCTTATCTCTTTATATTATCATACTTTTACAATGAATAGAGAATAAATATCTATGAGTTTCCTTTAACAGTTCCATTATCAAATTTTCTATGGATGTAACACATTCATAGTTATAGAACATCATCATTACATTACAATCAAATGTTAATATCCCAAACTTTTTTCACCTTCTTCTATAGCTCTATGTATTCCTTATATTCCATTTTAATATTCACTTAGAAATATAGTCAAATAATAATTTTAGAAAGATAATATTTCTCACATTCCTTCATGATTTCAGTATCCAAAAATTTTTATTATAGGATTATTTGATAATTTTTTATCCTCATTATAGATAAGGTAGAATGACTATTTTAACTCTATTTATCATCAGGATTATTCAAATTCCTTTCGTGGTAATGTATTGTGCAGTAAAAATCATTAATTATCTACGAGAATATTCCCTTGGGATTGTTAAAATAATTATATGTAAAAATGTAACGCAATATTTTATAGTCATTATATACCTCACAAATTTCTCTATAAAGATATTTCATCAATATCTTCAATGAAAAAAATTACGGAAAATAATTCTATATAAATACTTGTTTCGTTTTTTCAATTAAAAATTAATTAGAAAGATTCATAATATATTATTTTTTTTAATTTTTTATTAGAATATATCATAATAACTTATTTTATACATCAAAAAAGATTAAAAATACTTCTCTACTATGGGGTAATGTAAACAGTAGTGCACCAACTATTAAATAATTTAGTTATATGAAATATTCATGACATTCAAATTTTATAAGGAATATATCTCCATTTTTAGTTGAAAAGGTATATGGATTAGAGAGTCCTGATAAATTATCTAATAAGTGTAAATATAATCCATACAAACAATGAAAAATAAATATCTCATTCATAGTGGTTGGTGTGGGATAAAATTCAATAACCTTGGTCATTAAATGATCTACTAGAATACCATCACATGATATTAAATGATGAAATGTTGAAACATTCCAAATATTGAATTCAGACTTTTAAAATAGAGAATAAATATTCTCTTTCCTTAGGGTCATCAGAACAAAAAAAAAATAATTTTCATGCTCATCTCTTAACTTTATTTAAATAAGAATACTATCTTTATAGACTACCACAACTGGTCAATGTAATATCTAAATGGACTATTCATTAAATCTCAGACTACCACTAGGGAATTACCAAGACCAAATGGAATAAACATAAATTAATAGTTTTCATGCATTGTATGGATTTTTTTCTTGGGTATATACTTATTCCATTACTAAAAAAATGCACGTATAACAATGGTTAGATCCACTATTACAGGTCCCAAAAATATTGTAATAGGCTATATCAATGGTTTGTGAGTCTATGGGCTATCGTGGCATTAGTACAGATATCTACTAATGATTTTGGGACACCTCTGAAATAGGTGGCTATACCAATGGTTTAGAAACCATTCGTATTTGTGATATAAATTACCTATCCCACCTTATAATTATCTTATTCCCACAGTTTGCAAAACCATGGGTATAACATTTGAAAAATACACCGTCATGAGATTCGATCCCTGGACCTCACATTTTTTATTCTCACACCTAACCACTACTCTATTTCACTTACCTGTATATAAATATATATTAACATATATATATTTATATAAACAATGGATATATGTATAAAACCAGTTAGAACTATAATTTTTCATTTAGGTATGGGTTTTCATTTATGGTGTTTTTGAGAAAAGAGAATATTCAAGATGTTTAAGAAGTACACACCATGTACTTTGGAGTACACACCTTGTACCTGGTTTCTGCGGGATACCCTGTACTGGCTATGTGACGGCCTAGTATATGGCCATGTGGGGTGACCAGGAGACCACCTAAAGTGGGGGTTAGTTAAGGCTTGTACACATTTTGTACATTTAAAAGAAACACCACATAATTTTCTTTTTAATTGTAAAATAGGACCAAGGTCACATATAATTGGAAGAAACACCTTATTCTCGACATTTCTCATCCAGGAGTGATCGTATGGTGAAATTATTCTTCGATACCCTGAGCGACCATCTGTTCTCTTAATCAACCACTGTCAATTGCATTGGAATCACCACAGTGAGTTCTCCCATCTTCTAGAGCCTCGTTCCATGATTTATCCTCTATCATGAGATATCCTTGGTTGAACATTTTAAACTTTTTTTGTAGGTCTATGGTGTTCTAGGGAGACTCAAGGGATTAGGTTCACGTATATCATTCATACAATGACGAAGTTGATGGTTTGTACCTTTTCGTAGTGATTTATTGAGTTATATGTGAAAAATTTCCAAATACCCGTATTACGGGTATTAGATGTTTATGGTTTGTATCCCTATTACTTCCTTCTATTCCTTGTGTTCCTGAGTAGAGGTTTTTATTGTGAATAGGGTTATTTTACTTGTTAGGGATGTGTGGCCCATGTTTTTTTGATATTGACTGTTCGTCCAGATTTTCCAATTAGGCCTCTTGTTTTCCATTCCTAGAGTTGTTATGATGGAGTGGTTTTTTATGTCATAATGTTCTATGACTTGAAGTTAAATACCCATGTAGTACTTTGAGCTTTACTTTTTATGCTGATTATCTTTTGTGAATGATTTCTTTACATGGGGCTATGGGAACCTGGTGTAGTGAGACCATTGGGGAAATCGACATGAAGGGATTTACAAGAGTGTCTGTTATAAATATCACGCTGTGAGACCATAAGGTGGATTGACATTGTTTTCTCCTTCAGAGTATCTATAGTTCCGTTATGAGACCACATGTTGAATTGATGTCGAGTTCTTCTTCAAAGTGTCTATAGATTACCATTAAAAGTCCACGGGGGGAATTAATGGTGAGTGTTTCCTGAGAGAGTCTTTGATTTCATGAGACCCAAGGTGTTAGACTATGTGAGCTATCCCAGAGAGTCGTTATATCCTTATTTCTTAAGTGGAACCAGAGGGGTTAGGCTACCAGAGCTACCCAAAGGGTAAATTGAGATTGTTGGCTGAATAAGATGGGATAGGATGTGAATACTTCCATGAGGGTAACATGTTTTTGATTATATTCTAACAAGATATATGAAAATGAATGAAATTAAGACCGTGGGATTGTTTACTTTTGAGTTCTTCCATGTTTACTGCATCATTTTTCTTATTTCCTACTATATATATTCACTGGCTGTAAGGCACCGATCTTTAGGTGGTTTCCTACTGTGATTCGTCTCACACCCTATTTGGGTCATGTTTTTAGGCCCAAACAGATTATATTGTTGCTGGTCTAGATAAGGGAAAGTTACCTTCTCCTTCAGGTACTTGATTGCTGTGAAGATGGAGAGCATGTGACCAAGCCGAGGCTTATGATGCTTCTGGAGATGTTTACTTGATTACCAATGTGCTTTGGTTTAGTAATAATATTCAAAATTGTGAATTGTTTGTATTCTTTCATAGACACATGTGACATGAATCATTATATATGTGTTCAAGTTGTTTACTTATTTTCAGTCATCTGCTGTTTACTTATTGCATGTTATTTCTATTTCCTCTATTGTTATCTATTTATTTCTACTATGTTACTCTTCCAATAAGGGTATAATTTCCCCACCGTCACACCCAACTCCCCCATTTCTGGTCGGAAGACTCTAGTGTTTGGGGAAATGTGCTTGAGGCCATGTGACCAACCAGGTACGGGGCACCATTGGGTGGCTCCAAGAACCAGGACATTAAAAAGTGGTATCAGAGGAATTATTTTCTTCTCGACTTCCTGTTTGGAGCCTATAGTTAGGGATAAGACAAAATAGGTACTTGGTAATAAGCTATTCCCAGGAGTAGCTAACCCGTGTATAGGGAAAATCCAATATACCTCATTATTGATTTTTTTTGGTTTTGCAATTTTTAAGTGGATTTTATTTCACTATTGGGGGATTCAAATGTTTTGTTCTATTATCATTGATAATTATGAGGTTCTATTTCGGTTGCAACCTGATGAGATGAGGGTATTCCTTCTCATTCATCATATAGGCACCTGCAAGAAATCCCATGTCTGGCATTGTTTCCATGACATTTAGGGTGAATTACTAATTGCATGTTGTTTTGGTAGATGTTGTGCTAGATATGCATGTTGTTGGGATAGATTCCTATCTATAAAACCTTCTACTTGATAGGGAATTGAATTGTGTAATATTTTGTTTGAATGAAACAAGAATTTGGTTCTTGAGGTGTTATGGTCCCTCATGGATCAAAATTTCGTGGATCATTTCACTGTTATTCCTTGTATATGAGATGTATAAGATGTCAAGATTTGATTTGTGGGACGTATGAGCCCTCAGGGATCAGAATTTGGAACTTTAATGTTCATTTTAGTGTTTTTATGGATTCTGAAGCAGTTTTTGAAGCTTACTATCCGAAAAAACACCGAATACACTATGTGTATTGTTGAATACATGCCATGTATCCTTTTTTTTGGAAGGAATTTTTTTTCTCATGTACATACCGTGTACTGTATGTACACGTCGTGTAATCTCTAACTATTTCTATCTATGCAGGCAGAGACCTGGGGTTTGGAAATCTTAAGGTGGAAACATCATGTACTAGATGTATATGCCATGTTGTATAGACTATGGGTCTGGCCATGTGACTAATGACATGAGTGGATGATGTGTATCTACTACACCTTTGTGTCTGGAACAAACATTTCATGTAGAGTTAGCCATGTAACTATCCATGTGACTAACAACATGGGTTGGTGATGTTCGTCTAGTACACTCAGTGTCTGGCACAAACATGCCTTGTAGTCTTATTATAGGGTAACCGTGTTTTATAGTTGTGTATAAAAACTTGGGAAGGAGAACATGGATCAAGTACATTCCATGTCTCGGAGAAACATTCCATGTGTATAGGGTGTTACATGACCAAGGTTGTTAAGAGTACATGCCCATGTGAAGGCTTAATGGAACATGCCGTGTAGGGGACATATATTCCATATATCCAAGTTTTGAAAATCATGAATGATTTCATTCTTCTATTCCCTTCTTGAACTTCTATGTTTCAGTACTTAATAATCTTGATCTAAGGTGTGTGCTTGACCTTGAAGAGTCATGCCAGTGAGACATCCGCCGGTCATATGCTAGTTACAGGGTAGTGATCAGACACCATACATAGATGATCAGGGACTACCAGTTGATCCTCTAGTCGACCCTGTCTTGACAGCATCTATTATCCCAGATACTGGTGCTGATACAGTGTTTTGATAAGGCTTCATTAGGATTATACAGACCTTTCAGGGAGCCACACCTCCTGCCCTGTATATGGGAGAATTGATGTGGGTCATTCAACAACATCATCCTCCCAAATTCTCAGGGAATGGAGGACCCCATAGTGTCGAGTCATGGTGAGAATCCATGCTTACGATCTTTGAGCATCTGGAGATGCCTTTGTAGAGGAGGGCCAATCTCACTACGTATATGCTTCAGGATTCTTCCAAGAGATAATGGGATGTGATCTCACAGGCGGGATACCATTAGGGTTTGTTTGGAGATGAGTTTCAACATAGCTTCTACGATTACTTCTACCTGGAGAATTTGAGGGCTCGTCGAGCCTGAGAGTTCATGAGTTTGGACCAGGATACTCTTTAAATGATGGATTATTCTTCTTTATTTAGAGTGTTGAAGTGATTTACACCACTTATAGGGGGAGATGTTTTTTCCTAGAGGGAAATTCTGAGGATGATATCAAGAAAGACATTCAGGTTTAGGTGAACATCTTAAAATTGTCTACTATATCTTCAATCATCAATCACACACTAATCTCGGAGTGCAACCTGAGGGATTATAGAGCTGTGATCTAGGGCTGTTCAGTATATAGATTTGGTGTTTCTTCAGATAATAATAGAAAGCACCATAGGGAATCTACATGTGGAGATCCAAGTAGGAGAGATACACCTTCAGGTATCCAGGTGGTATGTTACCATTATGAGAAGGGTGGGTATACGAGGCCACATCACACGAGAGACCTAGTGGAGTACCAAAATTGTTGAAAGATGGGGAATATTCAGCACTTATACCAGTTTTTACCAACAGAAGTTGTAGACATGGGGTCTAATATGACTCCTTGTTCTGGAGAAGCACCACCATTTTCTCATATGTCTGGGAACTAGAGTTCTTCCGGCCGTTCAGGCAGAGGTGGAGGTCGCGACCGTGGTAGAAAGTTGGATGGCTTTCAGTGACAACACGGTAGATCATCTCAGGGTGGTCCGGAAGGGTCATAGGGCTGTAGTACTGTTCATACATTTGTAGTGTGGAAAACCTAGTAAGAGTCGGATCACTGACCCTCTACATTTCGTGGTTCGATTCTAGTTGCCTCAGTTCTAGATTCGACACTTTTATATATAGGGGGATTCCATAGATCCATATCTGTTGCTATTGTGGAGAGACTTGGGCTCTTTATCTTTACATCTACTGATGTATTGACACTAGACACTCTATTTTTGACAAGAAAAAATTTTGTACATCAGTGCAAGGAGTGACCTCTTGATGTTGGTGAGTGTCACTTCTTATGGGACGTCTATTTCATAGAGATGATGTGCTATGATTTCATTCATAGAATGGACTGGTTATTTCCCTTCTAGTATATTGTATATTTCTTTCATAGTAGGGTGATTTTTACATCACTAGAGGGAGAATACTTTCTACACAAGGGTGAATGGGATGCCCTGGAGAGAAGAGTAGGACCCAAGCATCATGTGTTGGGAGGAGTTACGGCCTATATTTCTTGTCTATATCTGGAAGACTAGAGGACTTCACAGTTGGACTTTCCACTAGTGGTAGATCGTTTAAGTGGTGGATTTATAGAGGACTTTTCAGGATCACCTCTGGAGTAAGAGGTGGACTTTTTTATTGAGCTAGTTCCAGATGCAGCACAGGTGCCCATTCCTCCTTACAGGATGGCTACTCCAGTGTTACAGGAGATCAAGAAATTGTTTGAGGAGTTAAATGAGAAGGGATTCATCAGAACCAATACTTCTCCTTGGAGTTCTCCTATCCTATTTTTGATGAAGGAGGATGGTACCCTCAGAAATTGTGTGTATTATTATAAGTTGAACTAGTTGACAGTCAAGAACTGATATCCTTTTCAAAGGATTGATGATCTATATGATCAACATAAAGGAGCCCTGGTTTTCTCAAAGATTGACTTGAGATCTGGTTACCATTAGTTTCACATCAGACCATCAGATATACATCTTTTATCCTTTAAGAGTAGGTATGGTCTATACGATTATGTGGTAATTCCATTCGGTCTCAAGAACGCGCCTTCAGATTTCTTGGCACAGATGAACCAAGTGTTCCATCCATACATGGATTATTTTGTGGTCATCATCATGGATAATATCTTGGTGTACTCTCACAATCAACATGACCATGCCACACATATTGAGATCATTTTGAGTACACTGAGAGAGAATCAATTATATTCTAAACTCTCAAAATGCCACTTTTAGATTGACTAGATTCACTTCATGATTCATTTCATCTTAGAGACAGGAGTTTCAATAGACCCATAGAATGTGAGTGCAATTGTTTATTGGGAGCAGTCGAAGAATCTTTTTAAGGTATGTAGTTTTCTAGGGATAGTTGGATACAACATGAATTTAATACAAGAATTTGTACACTTAGTAGTTCCACTAATGGGCTTAACTAAGAAGGGTGCGATGTACTTGTGGAATAATTCTTGTTAGTTAGTCTTTCAGGAGCTGAAAGGAAGCTTGACATCAACACCTATAATAGTTTTTCCAGAGCCAGGAAATATCTATACTTTATACTACGATGAATCAGGTAACTGGATGGGAGTGGTGCTTTGTCAGGGGAAAGGAGTCATTGCGTACAGGTCTCGGAAATTGAGGCCACATGAGAGGAATTACCTGATGCATGATCTCGAGTTGGATGCAGTTATTCATGTATTATGCTGATAGAGACATTACTTTTTGGGAGATAATTTTGTGGTTTTCACAACCATAAACGTATCATTTATATCTTCACTTAGTGTTATCTGAATCAGAGATAACGAAGGTGGGTTGAGTACCTTCAATCCTCCAACTTTGAGCTTTCCAACACATCGGGGAAATGCAACGCAATGGAAGATTAATTGAGCATGATGACTAAAATATAGGCAGTTCAGGTGGCCCACAGTGAGTGGAAGCTTATGTCTATGTTCTCTGACATGCATTTGGAGGTTCCAAACAAACAGGGGCTGATGTTGCTTTCTTCTGTGGCTATAACCCATACTCTACATGATCCAGTGAGAATAAGGAATCTATCAGATTGTGGAGGCCTAGTCCTATGGGACAGTATGTCAGGAAATGACCCTATTCCTAGATGGATTGTAGGTGGGGATGATATCTTTCTTTTTCATGGGTGCATCTGGGTGGCAGCAGACATACGCGAGGAGATGATGTGGGAATTTCATTCCTCAGTTTAGGAAGTCCATCCTGGTGTTACCAAGATGTATCTATATCTACACCATTAGTATTGGTGTCCCAGTATGAAGAGAGATGTTGTAGGTTTTTTCATGAGGTGTTCCACCTGCTAGTAGGTGAAGGAGGAGCATCACTGACCAGCAGTGGTTTTGCAGTAGTTATCCATTCCCGAGTGGAAGTGGAATGATGTTGCAATGGACTTAGTGATTGGTCTACTGAGGTCACCTCAAGGGAATTATGCATTTTGTGTTGTCATTGATAAAGTCATGAAGGTTTCTCAGTTCTTTTTGATCGAGGATACCTTCAGTTTTGATGAGCTGGGAAGGCTATACATCCAAGAGATTATACATTTACATGGGGTTACGAACTCTATTGTTTCAAACAGGGACACCCATTTTACATCATGGGTCTGGCAGGGACTATAGAGGGATTTGGGTACATAGCTACATCTGAGTACAGCTAACCACCCTTGGATAGATGGCCAGTCTGATCATACGATACGGGTTCTGGAGTACATGCTTCGAGTGTGCATCCTTGATTTTTGAGGTTCATGTTAGAATAACATTCCTCTTGTATAATTTACCTATTAAAATAGATTCCAAAAGATATTCATATGGAACCTTTTTAAGCTCTGTACGGTAGGCCATATCGATTAACCTTATGTTGGACAGAGATAGAAAAGGCAGCTATGCTGGGACCACATATTGTCCAGGAGACCACAAAGAAGATAGAGTCGATTTAGAATAGGATGGATAAAGAAAAAACATGAAAAAAAACATATTCTAATTGACGTAGATGAAATACGGTGTTCGAGATCAGAGATGAGGTTTTACTATGTGTCACACCATGGTTAGGAAACATGAGTATTAGGAGATAGGTTAAGCTTTCATGGAGATATGTTGGACCGATTGAGGTTTTGTAAAAAGTCAGGTTGGTTTCCTATCGGTTGTTGTTACCTCAGAGGCATCTGGGATAAACAAGATTTCTTCCAAATTTCTCAGCTACAACATTACTTCTTGAACCCATATCATGTTTTCCAACCTAAGGAGGATGAGTTGGAGGTGGACTCATCATTCGAAGAGCATCCTTTCTGGATTGTTGATTGTAGTGCAAAGGTTCTTTGTGGCTGGTCTGTTCCTCTGGTACAAGTGCTATGGTAGGACAGATGAGTACAAAACTATCCTTGGGAGAGGGAGGCCGACGTACGATCATAGTGGCCAAAGCTGTTCGATGATTTTTCTTCTTTGCCACCATGCTAGAGAAATCTAGGGAAAAATTTCATAAAGGGGGGGAGTTTGTAAGAACCCGTATCATCCTTTCAAGTATTTTTTTTCTTTTTTTTTTGTGTTTTTGATAAAATATGAGAATTTGGAAATTTACGGAGTACACATCATGTACTTTGGAGTATACACAATGTACCTAGTTTCTGCAGGAGACTGTGTACTGGCTGTGTAATGGCTGAGTACATGGTAGTGTGGGGTGACTAAGAGACCATCTAAAGTAAGGGCCGGTTAAGTCAAGTACACGCCATGTAATTTTAAATGACTCGCCATATAATTTATTTAATTGTTAAATCGGATTGGGGTCCTATATAGTTGGAAAAAATTCCTTCTTCTCGACTTGCCATGTACAGGAGCGACTATAGGGAACGATTCTTCTCTAATCCCCCGATCGACCGTCTGTTCTCAGAATCAGCTGTCGTTAATTGCATTAGAATCGCCACAGTTAGTTATTCTTTATTCTAGAGCCTCGTTCCTTGATTTATGCTTTATTATGATATATACTTTGTTGAATGTTTTACAAATATTTGTATATGTATGACATTCTAGGGAGATTCAATCCCTGAGGATCACATATATCAGTTTTACAATGCCAAGGTAGGTGGTTTGTGCCTTTCTATAGTCAGTCTTGGAGTTATATGTAAAAAATTTCCCAATACGCTTATTTGGGGTATGGCGTGTTTATGGTTTTTATCCCTGTTACTTACTCTTATGACTTGTGTGGTTGAGTAGAGGTGTTGTTGTGAATATGGTTATTTGACATTCTATGGATGTGTTTCCCATGTTTGTTTTTTTATTTACCATTTGGTCATGTTTTTCCTATTAGGCTACTTGTTTACCATTCCTAGTGTTGTTAGTATTGAGTGATTTGATATGATATGTTGTGCTATTCCTTGTAGCTAAATATCCAAGTAGTAATTTGAGGTTTACTTTGGCTACTGATTATATTTTGTGCACAATTTCTTTACACGGGGCTACGGGAACCTGGTGTAGTGATACCATAGGGGAATTTGACGTTGAGGGATTTCGCAAATTGTCTATTATAAATATCACGATACGAGACCATAGGGGGGATTGATGTTGAGTGCTACCTTAGAGTGTCTATAGTTATGTTACAAGACCACAAGAAGAATTGATGTTGATGGCTTCCTCATAGTGTCACTAGTTTACTATTAAAAGTATATAGTGGGAATTTACGGTGAATGCTTCCTCAGAGAGTCATTGATTTCATGAGACCAAAGGGGTTACATAGTTTGATCTATCACAGAGGGTCATTATATCTTTATTGTATAAGATGCAGCAGAGGTTTTAGGTTGTGAAAACAACATAGTGGGTTACTTGAGATTTTTGGATGAACTAGAAGGGATATGCTATGAGTACATCTAAGAGGGTTACTTTTTATGATTAGATTCTTACAAGATATATGAAAATTAATGCAATTGAAATGTTATAATTGTTTACTATTGAGTATTTCCTTGTTTATTTCATCATTTTTCTTATTTCCTAAAATATATATTCACTAACTATTAGGCACAAATATTTGGGTGGTTGCCTACCTGGATTTGTCTCACACCCTACTTGGGTCATGATTTTGGGCCTAAATAGAATATATTATTATAAGTATAGATAAGGTCACGAACCCTTCTACTTTAGGTACTTGATTTCTATTAAGCTGGAGAGCATAGGACCAAGACGAGACCAATGATGCTACGTGAGATGATTACTGGTTTACAATTTTTACTTTGGTTTAGTATTGTGTTTCATCATTGTGACTTTTTTGGATACTTTCTGAGACATATGTGACATGCATCACTATATATGTTCTCCAATGATTTACATAAATTTATTATTATGCTGTCTAGATATTTCATGTTATTACTATTTATGCTATTGTGATTTTTTATTTTTGTTGTGTTACTCTTCCAATGAGGGAAGAGTTTCTCCACTATCACACCCAAGGCCCTCATTTCTAGTTTGTTTCCTATTGCATTTGGGGGAATGCGCTTGAGGCCATGTGACAAACTGGGTATGGGGAAGCTCTGGGAGGCGCTCTAAATAGGGACATTACAAAACTATTGGAATATGTGTTCCTATAAAACATGATTTCCCATGATTATATGGGAAAGCTATACCTAAGGTTTTGAAAAACTGTGGGTATAAATCATAAAAAAACAACCCTATACCCACATATTTAGAATAACCATGGGTATATGTTTTGGAAGACAAAAATATAGAAATGGTGTCTATTAAACTGTTGGTATATGTCTTGGAAAACAAACAATAACCATAGTTCTGCAATTCCATGTGTATAGGGCCATTTTATGGTAGTGTTCTTGACCCTAAAATAATGATATTTAGAATGTAGATCAATGATGGAACTATATTGAGGTCCATTAAGTAGATAAATAATTCCATCAATATAGGTAAACAATAAATGTTCTTAAAATTAATCTTTTAACATTAAAGTTAATCACTTCAAAGTTAAATTTATTCATCATTATTCTTAAAAAATAATAATAATTAGTACGCAATTAGTGATGTACTTGGAGTAATGTATCCCTTGTAAAGAGTATCATAGTGTTTCTATATTATTTCATGAAACTTAGTCATGGCCAATATATATATAGTTTTTTTAAATTTTTTTTGAATTAGGTTTTAGTTTTTATGAGAACTCAAATACAAAATTTAGTGGATGGTGAAACAATTATGCCAGATAGTCACGAATAAACTCTTACACAATATCTATAACATTGATGTTGATTTCTTCTAAACCATATAAGATAAAAACCCTTTTTAATAGGTATCCTGACCCATGAGATGGATGAAATTTAAATCAACAGATTTTATTTATCATAGTTATGATAGATGATCATAAGTTGATTCCCAATCAGAAACCTGACTTCCCTTCCTTGATAATTGATGTGATATTTATGTTATGGAATAGAATACACACATAAGATAACATAAAATTCAACCCAAGGGATAATAAAAACATTTTTAGGAAGCATATTCCCAAAAAATTAAACCAAATATGAATTATAGACCTGAGATGAAATCATTGTTCCAATACATGATTTTAGTACTTACTAAATAACTTATATTTAGGGTGGTACAATTATACTCATAGAAAATTATTCATATTAAAATGGTGTATAGTTCCAAAATAAAATAAGATATTTGTAGTTATAGAATATATGTTAGGTGTGTCATTAACCATGTCATTATTTTAACCCTCACCAGAAATAGTGAACACTTGATATTTATGTTTTTTCTATTAGATAATGTGGTTGTTGAAAGTAATGATCATCATTAAGATTAAAATTTGACCCAAGTTGGCATATGTCCTATACTCATTGAATTTTTAATATTGTTTTGTGTGTGGTATATTTTTTGGATGTATATCTCTATTCACATAATTAGATAAAAACATCCAATTACTTCATCATTCAACTTCCCTATTAAAATCCTTTCCACACTTGAAATATTTACCAGTTCCATTTTAAAAATTTCCTCCATGTTTTTACACAGCATGAGATTAAAGGATATCTCATCTACTTATCTATATGGTTTCCATAATTTCCTTCTAATTACATAATTCATTCATTGTGAAAGACATGATATTGATAGTTAACCCTAATATAAATTTCCACCTTGATAATGCATAAACAAAATATATAGATAACTATTGATGTTTCTTATGGATAATTCCCTTCAGGGACTTTTTTTCCATTGATGAATCGATTGACCTTACTTTAATGTTGGCTGATAAAACCATAAGTTTATCATGCATGAATCATAAAATTTTCGTCATATGTAGGAAATTATTTATCATATTTCTAATTTATCAATAATAATTCATTACCTATTTTCATATGAAGAATACGAGGAAAGTACCTATTGAAAATTAATCTATTTCACTCATCCCACTCTATTAAGTAAATTTATTTATGATTCCTTGTGTTTATGAAATGTATTCACCATTGATTGAATTCAATTTCCAAGGGATAAATATTTGATATAAATATCAAAGATTCAGAGCACTAGATAATTGAGAAACATTTTTGAGTGGTACTGATCCATTGTTTAGTGAATAGTGGATCAATGGATCTATAAGAAGAATGTGAATGATTCCTTATAATGGACTTAATATAGTGTTTTTTCCTCCATTGAATGTTCATAAGATTAAGGTGACTCATATTTTGATAATGTTGTGTGAACATAGAAACTTGAGTTTTAATTACAGCTATGATAACATATGGTTTCTTTGGAGGAAAATAATTGTTTTTTCACTACATTTAAAATGAAAATGACTCATTTATATACTATCCATTGACTAAAATCCAAAAACATAGTTTGTGAAATAATAATCATAGTGGTAATACAAATAATCAAGAAAATTCATTGAAACAATATATAAATCATGAAACATTATTTTATGAAGCCTTTTGATTAAACTATTTAATTCCCGATCATTACCAATTTTTTAGATTTTTTATTATACATATACTGATCCCTATGGATCTTAATTTTTTTTGTTATCAAATTTCCACAAACCTACCAATTATTTTCATTGATACCAAATATATATATCCATATATTTAAAATATAGATATTACATATCATTAGCTGAATATTCATTACATTTTATAACGATCCACACCATTATATTAAAGGTCGAGTATATTTGGAAACATCAACACAAAAAATTAGTACTTATGACTCTGAAATTTTGTTTTTATAAGTCAATCATTCTTAGACATGTTTTTCATAAAACCCTTCATCAAAATATGTGGGATGGAAACATAAGAAAGGGTGATCATGGATTCTAAATAAGGGTAATAAAGGGAGATATCCAATATCACATAAGAATAAAATAAGAAGAAGTGTTTGAGAACATGAGCATAAAAATTTAAAATCCTACTTTTCCTACCATAGATCGTAATCTTGATCCTTGGAATAAATCATGTTAGATCATATGACATGAATCAAAATGGAATCAAAAAAATGATCCTTGAATAAATTTTAATTGGAATAATTCATATGTTTGAGGCATACAAATATGGTTATAACATTGTGAACTCGTATAGATAGAAAATGGTTCACTCATCAATTTATGGGAATGAAATTTATCCCTCACATAATGGTATTGGTATTATAGTAGATGAATATATAATTTTATAGATACTAAAGGAAGGTATACACATAAACATATAAATTGGAAAACCAGGTCAATGATTAAAATAATAGAAAAGGAGATTAGTTCTATGACCAAAATTCAGGAAATGAAATTTGGTTCATGGATAAAATATTTACCATCTATTTATCCATCATTACCAAATCCATTACAGGGAGATATAGGTCCCATCCATCCCATAATGGGAATAAAACATATGTGTTCCTCACAATCATATAACATTCATTATATATGAACCCATGAAAGGGAATAGGTTTCATATGTATTTCATAATAGTATATCATGTAGAATAGAAATTCTGTTTGTTATCATTTCCCACAATTCATAAGTGTATGTCCAATGGAAAAGTAATGAGTTTCCTAAAAAATATATCATCACTATCATAAAATATTTGGTCAAATAATTAAAATGGTATCATTGGAACATATACATAGTAAATCTTCATTAACATCATCAGGTGTCATTATAGATGGAATTTTTTTGGAAGATCACTTGGAAAATATATTGAGGAAAGTATAACTAACACTTTGAAATCACTTGTTTAAAATATAAAATATTATTATAAATTAAATAAAACATTATATTTTAAAATAAACATGGAAAATTCTAATGAAACTTTTAATTCATTTGTTGGTCATGATGATGAGAAATACCATTCAAGCTATATATGATAAAATAATGACTTGTTCCACCTTTTTATAGAATGTAACAAGTATCCCATTTGAAAAATGGAAAGAAAATTACATTTCATTAATTTTATAAAAATAAATAAATGTGAATTTTTTTTAAAAAAAATTAGAGAACCATGAAAACATTTTTCTGAAAAAATTTAAAAAGCATGGATATGTATGAAAAAAGTATTAAACTAAAGATAGAAAAAACTCAATCTTTCATAAATTAAATTATTTTAGAATATTTAGTTCATAAAGTGGAAAATTTGTGGAAAATATGTAATTTCTATAATTAACTAGTGGATAATAATAGTCATTAATTTCATAGAACATAGATAAAAATATTTTGTTTTTTGGAATAATAAGAAAAAAGAATTATAACAGACAATGAGACTCTAAGAGAAAACCATTACAACTTTTGTATCTTTTGAATCATAGGACCTATAAAAGATATATTAGAAGGTGGATATTTTTCACTACTATTTATCATGATTAAAATCATAAAATTCATTCATGGGATGTATATACCCCCCATTAACGAAACAAGTGGCGTAAAAGGTATGCGTCCCAAATAAAAATAGTTAGACCAAAACCCCTTACCTCGAGATCCAATTTCTTTAAATATTCTTTAAAATCCAATATAATAAAGATTAATTTATTAATAAAAAATAATGAATAATTTTAATTATTATTATAATATATTAATATATACATTATATTAATATGTTTTTATTCATCCATAAAGGTATATATAGAAAATGAATTACATCGTTCATGAAGATTGTATGGTGTACATACGCGTGTATGCTATTTTCATTTTCCAAACAATGTAATAAATGAAAACTAACTAAAAATTGAAAATAAAACATTGTTTATTATTTATTATATCATATAAATAATATATATTCATCAGATAAGTCATTATTATCATCCATGTAATGTTTATTTGAAAATTTAATCACATTACTTAATGGAGGGGGTCATCCACACATATGCATGAGATACATTATTATTTTCCAATGGTTATGAATGTAAGAATCCATATATGATATTATATTTATAGCAGAATACGAAGTTGATACAAACTATATATAAACATTAAAACCATCAAAATAGTAATCTACTAAATATTGTAATAAAAATTGAATTGCAGCACTACGTTGATATGACAAGTCAAAAATATGCATGTGCGAGACATTCACTTCCCATTTGATGAGTTAGTGGGTGGATAATAGTGGTTTAAAATTAATTATAATAGATAATTATATAGGTGATTCTAAATATATTATTTTTGGAAGAATATAAATGAATTAGATGAGGGAAAATAGCAATTAAATATAATGTCATTGGTTAACGAGATTACCTCGTCTTTGAAACAACCCTTTCATCCATCCTCTTAAGGATACGAGGCTTGGCCAATTTGGAAGGAAAAAAACTATATAACGTAGATATGGAAGATTTAAAGGGTTTTTTATATTGGATAGTCATGTTATAAGACTCATTTTTATTTAAATATGTGAATTTAGATGAGTTCGTTTATAATTGAGTGGAGGGGAGTCTTTGGATGTTACTAAAGTATTAAATTAATATTAATAATTCCCCTTTAAAAATTGTGTTATAATTTATAAAATTATTATATTGATTAATGATAAGTCAAAATAAACTCGTAAAATAAAATTTGGACTTGTTTTTGGTATGTTGTTACACATCCATTTTAGTTTTAAACCCTGATTAAAACCTTTGATAATTATAATAATATTATGGTTTTCAACGCATTAGGGGTTGATGATGTTAATATAAAATAGAAAAAACCTAAAAATGTTCCATTTTTGATCTTATAAACCATATCCCATTCATTTTACCAAATCTAATATTTCTATGAATTAAAAATTATTTAATAAGTATTATTTATTTTATAATATTATTAATGTCAATTTTAACACTGTTAATTTAATTTGAATTTAAACACATCCTGAAAATAATATAATTATAATATAGTTATTTCCAAACTACCAAATAATTCATTTAAATCTTTAAAATTCATATAAAACCTTAAATATATCAAATTATATCAATTTTAATATTTATAAAATAATATATTTTTTAATGAATTGAATAAATAATGTATTAGATTTATGCAATCATTTAAGGTAATTATTTAGTTAGATAAATTATAAATATATTAATATCATGAATATTATTTAATTATTCACATAATTACTATTATTACTCATCTTCCACATGATTTTATCACTATGATAACACATAATACTTATTGAAGACTAAGAGAGTGACATTTTCTAACTTTCTTTAATTTAAATATTATATTTGCGATTTTCATTAAAAAGTGTACATAAATAAATTAATTAGATAGGATAAGGTGGTAAGGGTTAAATTAAATTAATCCAATAAGAATTATGATGAAAAGTTATATAGATATAAATTTGATTTAACCTAGATTAACCAGACTAACCCTTTACCGAGATGATTAATTTTACTATGGTTACTATTCATATTAACAAAAAATGGTTATATTCACCAAATTTTTCCATAATAATTAATAATATTAATTCCATTTTTTGAAATGAAATTTTAGAAAGTATTATAAATTATTTTTAAAATACATGAAAAACAAGTGATGAAAACCAATTTTTAGAGGAACTCATTATAATATTGAAAACATTGTTTTTTTTATCCCATTCTGAATAATATGAAATAAATGATTAAAAATATAGCTTAATGTATAATATATAAATTTATTAAAATTAAATCTCTAATATAGATAAATTTAATTTATAATGATTTAAATATATTGTGTGCAGAATTGTTTTTTCCAAAAAATATATCTTTTACTTTTAAATGATTTTTATTTATGTTTTATAAATAATTCTTTCCAAAAATATTAATTTATACATATGTAACCATATAGTTTTATAATTTATTTATTTCTAGTCATACCTTCCAATAAATTTTTAGAGAAGTATTACAAAATAATTATTAAATAATATCTCATTATTCATGTAATCTCAACTTTTCATATAATAATGGAAATGAATGAAATGAAATTCAATTTATTTTTTTCATAAAATATTAATTTGTTACAAGGTGGGTCCACCACAGTCCACCAATTAATTTTTTAAATATTTAAAACTTATAATATATATATGTTTTTTTTCGTGAACCAGATTTTATGTCCATGAAATTATGTCTGAACCATGATTCATGTCTATAATATTATATGTAGACCTAGATTCATGTTCATAAGTTTGATTAAGGACCTTATTTCATGCAATTAACTGAATTATATATCCTGTTAATATTAATAATTTTTAACAATGTTATATTGTTTTTCTTTTTCCACATTCCTATATTTTTATATACTCTCAGGGATTATGATTTATTATTGATTACCCCAGATAATTTTAACATTTGATAAGAAGAATAATTATGATACGACTCATGATTAATGATACAAAATTTATTGGCTAGTAATTTCACATGTTATGTTGATTTTACCATACAGATATTCTTATTTATCATCATTGAATGATATCTTTTATATTTACTCTTTTTCAGAATCTATGATAATCCTCTCTTATGTTTCTATTTTCCACATGTTATGAATGATGATTTTAATTACGATATTTATAAGAAAAGTACTATGATAGATGAAATTTATAGTATAAGTTTATTATACTTTTTTAAATAATATGAGTATGTATCTAGGATCAAAAGACACTAAACTGTTATAGTTTTTATCATGTATAATTGTGTTACATATTGAATTTTCATATTAAATAACCTAATATTTATATATGTTATATTTGAATCACCTCATGGTATATGTATAAATATTAAAACGACATCATGATGTTGATTCATTCTATTAATTATTTATATCTGATGTGAGACACCCCAATCCATTTATTATATATAAAATGCTAAATACAGACTTGTTATATAGTGTCTTTTATGCCAACAGAAGGAAGCAAAACATAATATTCTAAAATTAAAATATCAATAACATATTTTGAGTCACTTATATACAAAAATGATTTTAATTAAGAGATTTAGGAAATTAGGTAAAAAATTAATCTAAAAAACTCATATCAATCCCATATATTGGATATTTTCCCTAACATATTATAAATTTATTATTTTTCAAAAAATACCCATCATCTACACCAATATTCATTATAAATAATACTTTTAAAAAATATAGTATGCATTAATTTTATTTAGAATAGTTGGGAATAAAAAAATAATATAGGGGAATTCAAAAAATTAGTAAGGTTAGCTATCCCAGAATAATAGAGCATGAATAATAAAGAAGAAATAAATAAAAATAAGATAATTTCATAAAACGTGAATCATAAGAATATGAAACATGAATTGATAATATAAAGTTGTAAATTAGAACATGGTCCACAATATCTGAATTCAAAATGTTGGAATACATATTTCCACACATCATAAAGAAATATCTTTATGACACCATACATACCTCCAAGACAACAACCATGAAAATATTGAAAAATTGGTAGACATACACTAAATTCCCAAAACTAGTTTCAATCATGAGACCTAATAATGAATCAAGGGTATATATATTTCTTTGGATTCCACATAACTAATTCTATCCAATGAATTCATTATATGACAAAATAGGTAAAAAACAAGACGTATAACAAAAATGTCTTATTAATCCATATAAATATATATTGTAATAGTAGATTTATAAAAAATCAATATTTCCACAAATAAATATTGTAATAGAATTCTTGGTACACATCCTTTAAACAAACACCACATAGAGTACTGAGTATAAAGTTAAGTACATATTTGAAAAAAATATAAATCATTGAAGTGATAAATAATATATCAATGAAATTAAAGAACATAAATATAAAGAAAACTAAGTCAAAAGATAGAATAAAAGGGAGAGAGAATATAACCCCTCCAAATATATTGGGGTATAAACTGTAAATTTATAGTGTAATTTTTAGGGTAATTAATAATACATAACTCTAAAGGAGATATATCATTATGATTTTTATAGGATAATGGAACAAAAACATTAAACATAATTATATGAAAGAATTTTTAAAATAGATATAAAAGTTAAAATTTATATAAAATTCAAAAATAAATTTTAAAGGATAAAAAGAGGAAATTTTAAACCATATTTAAAATAATATATATATATTGTTGAATTTAAATGATATTTATTCAAAAATAGGACATGATGAGTGAATGATAAAAATATAAATAATTAAATTCAAATCCCTTTACTTATTCTTATAAATAATTAACTATAACCCTTATGATAATGACTATGAAAACATGAGAAATAGATTTTCATTAAAAACCCACAGGAAAATTGGCACATGTGCTTTGTATTATAGAATAGAAATAAAATTTTTAAAATGCCCACATTTAGTAAATATTAAAATTTAGAATCCTATCACAATATTATAAAGAAAGTAAAAAATGAATCATCTATGAAATGATAAAAATATTTATTATAATCTATTAAATAAATTAAAATAATATTTAAAATGAACATATACAATATTTATAATTTTAGATAATAAATGTTTTTAAAAAATATAATGAATATGGCCATTAAAGGGATTTATTCATGATCATAAGGAAGTTATAAGGCATATCCATTAAATAGGAAACAATTTAGTTGAATTGTGAACTAACATGGATGTAAAATGTCTAGAAAATATTTAAACCCATAAAATAAATTCTGAATATAATATAATATAATCATGGTGTAGAAGAAGATACATAGAGAAACCAAAATTTAAATTAATATTTATTTAACTCATTCAAATATAATTATGCTAAAAAAACCCTTATAATATAGGAAAGTTATAAAAGGAAGGAATGTAAATTATAATATCATAAATTAAGTTTAAAATATCAATTATCATTTTTTTTCATATAATAATTAAATATTGATATATTTCCACTATATTAATGTAATTTGTTTCATATAAGAAATGTAAAACGTAGATTTTTTTTTAAAAAAACCCTTATATAAGACATTAGCATTTCCATAATCACTCTGAAAAACTTTTATAATAAATTTATTTATATTATTCAAGTTAATTATATCCATATTCATTGATATATTAGTTTATACTATCCATTTATAATTATACATATATAAAAAATTTATTTCTTGAATTAACATTCATTTTCTAAAAGTTCTTTTTCACCTATAAACACAAGTACGACTATTTCATCACATAATCGTTATAAATATGACAATAATATTTAAAATTTTCATTATATATTAATTCCTTTCATAGAAAATATGTTAATAGCTGATATAAAACAATTAAAAATTCCCACTATGGTGATTATTGTAATTACAATATAAGTAAACTTGTTCATAAATATAATTTTTAGTATTAAAAATCATGAATTATTTAAAAAAATTAATTAGTATATATTATGTATTATTAAAAGTATTTATATTTTAATGTTCATCCAAACGATAAAAACTACAAAAAAGTTAAAGTAGGAGTAAAACTGAGAAAAAGAATAACGTGTTGTAAAATTTATATGAGTTAGAGAATATTACTATATAATATTAATATAATATTTATTGAATACTAACTATATAAAAAACTAATTCCTACTGATATATATAATTTATAAAGAGGTTTTTGAAGATGATTTTGATGAAAAATGAACAAGAAAATATCGCTTACACTGAGAACTTAAATCACCACTAGAACAATCCCATAGTAATAAGAGTTTTATAACATTTTCTTGGGAACAAAAGCTGATGAATTTGAGTGATGATTTTATGTATGTAAATAAGGTAGTGCGTAGGGGAAATTTGGAACAATATTTTGTATCTTTTAAGGTGTGGAAGTGGGATTATTTTATTTGATAGAGGAGTTACATTTTTTTAATATTAAGTTGTTTATATAAAATGATGTTTTTAATCTCTAGTAAAGTGGATCAAAAATTAATAAAAATTGAAATCATATAAACATGAGGTAGGTAAAAGTTTAATATAATGATTTAAATATATATTTTTTATTTTTTACCTTGTCCATTAATTTATAATTATTACCGCATTCAAATTTTTCTAGGGTTATTGATTTTTACGATAGTAATTTAATTTTATACATGTAATTAAATTTACATTGATTGAAAATTACAAATTATACATTTCAAATATCAAAATTAGTTTACATTAATTAATATATATAGGTATTAGAAATTAATTTTAATAATTGTGTGCTCAGTACACAAAAATAGTATTTAGAAAAATGACCCTTTTAAGTATAAAAGTGAATTTAAATCTAAATCATCTATATTAATGATTCAAATGATATTTATTTGATTAATATTAACAATATGAGAGGTGTATTATTTTTTAACACAATATAAATTCCATAGAAAAACATTGAATACATAATTAAATTAAATCTACTTTAATAGTTTAGTTATTTGAATATTTTTTAACATAAATTCCTAAAAGTATTTCCTGGTATTCCAACATAAAAAACAATATATTAGATTATTCATTTTACTCCATGAATACATATTTTTTAAGAAAATGTTATGATAAATTTTTAAATCATTATTATATAATGATAATATCATAAAAGTTATGGTATTTCTAAACATTGTAATGTTCACTATTAATCTTGAAATCAATTAATTTAGAAAAATACAAAAAATAACGATGAATATAATTTTGACATGAAGAATTAAAAAATGATTTCAATTTTTTCTAATTCAAATTCTAATATTTTTTAACTTAAATTTCAATTAGAAAATATATTTTGTTAAAAAACTATTCTAATGATAAATTGATTTTTAAAATACTAATGGTGCTTAATATTATTTCCGATGAATTATTAAATAAAATTTTGATAATATATATTTTTGAGAATGAAAATATTATTTGAATCAACCTTTCATAGTGAAAAAAATAATTAAAAAACTCTTTAAAAACTCTTTTTTAAAATAATATTAACTTGATTTAATCATATCACATTAATTATTCATTAGATAACCATTAAATTATAAGAAAATACTTGATATTATAACAAAAAATAATCATTCAATATTAATAATAATATATAAGAAAATAATTTTTTTATTATCACAAATATTATTTTTATTGTTTTAATTGAGGTTTTATTATTGTTGTGAATTTTTATATTATTTTTTTCATTGTATCAAAACTAAATATTAATCTTTATTTTATATTAAAATAAAATATATCCTTGTTTAATTTTGTAAAGTGGTGGCTATAATACTGGAAACTCAAGAATGTATTTATTTAAATTTAGACGAACTAAAATCTCATGGGGTTACATGATAACTATACTCTGGGAAAACAACGACAAGTATTAGCTACCTACTTATCTTCATCCAATAATATATTAATCCCTAAGGGAATGTTTAGAAAAACTATTTACATGGTTATGATGAGGGAAAATATATTAATTCTCATGGGAATGTCTAGAAAAACTATGTACATGGGGATGATGAGGGGAAAAATAGTCTATTATGGGATCCTAGAAAGCTATCTATGTTCCAGTTTCTAATAATTATAATATGAAATAGAATTATTAATATATATCTAAAAAGATAACTCATGATGTACCTGAAAAATAAATTCCCAAATCCTATATATTTCATGCATAATTTATTTATTTTTTGTAACTTCTACATTAGAGAAATATAGTGAATGATCATTTTACTTGAGTTATAGTGAATGGATACACTATATAATAAAACAATTATCTGTTCCTTTAAATAAAATCCACACTCAACACCCTTTAACTTAATTAATCTATATATAAAAACTAATCCATATATGAAGACCAACTCCGAACATCATCCCAAAGAAAAACCATCTATGATACTTCCCTAAAAAATCATGATCCACCTTGACCCTATTTGAGTCATTAGTAAGCCATGTGTACCACAATAGTCATTCCTGAAAATGTATAAGGGATACTGACTATCATTGAGTATGCATATAAGACTACATATTTGACCTTATTATAATACATCTATACATGGGCACACATCATCACATGGGATAAAACAATATAGGGTAACTAAAATATAGACTAAAATCCATCCAAAGCAATTTTTTCTTTTTTCAATGAATACTATTTAAGGAATAATGGTAACCGTACAACCAAAATGCCCAAAATTCAATCAAATTAGATCCATAGTAGTAGTACCTGTAAAGTTGAAAATTCATTCAAATTTTCAAATTTCAAATATTTAGTGGAATCCTGAAAAACCCTTGGTCCTCGATAGTACTCACTCCAAGAATAAACCTCTAATCACACAACCACATCATGTAGTTAACCGGTCATCATTTGTAACTAATTAAAGAAGGTCACCGACAAGACCATCCATTGGAATTGTCATTATTGTCAACCCATCATCATCATGTAGACACTCACTCCAATCATCATCCACATCAAATCGAAACACCACCTTCAATATCATATCGAACCATTGTAGTCATCACATCATTGAAAATCATAACCATCGAAATATAAGTAATCACCGTAATGAAAACAAAAATCCTTCGAAATAGAAGGGGCATGTCCTATCAGAGCTTCAAACCATCATCAATGGAGAAACCTTCATCCTTTCCATCAAGATACCATGATTTTGATTTGGAATCAAACAATATTACATAAACTAGAACCCCCTCGTAGCATCTTGGAAAAACAACATCTTCAAAAAGTATGAAAACTTGGCCACCTTCCGCACAAATAACCTCAATCATCAAACCACTGCAAACAACTGGACTGAAGCACCATTAAAAATTCAAAAATAACCAGATGAGGGTTGTGATACACATATATCATTGACGGCCAGAACAAAACCTACCAAATCCTACAAAAGGACCATCACGCCAAACCAAATAGATCATGAGTGATGGAGAAGGATTCTAGATAAGAGTTTGAAGTGGGATACTGACCCAACATCAATCCAAAACCAAAACCAATACCTAACATAACCACTAGGGAGACCCACAAAACTTTGGAAGGGGACACTGTGGGTCACTCTCCTGGGAATACAACTCTCTCTCAACTAGAAAAACACAAACCACCGTAAAGGGACCAGCGTATCGAGCCATGTTAGGGTTGGAAATGTAGTAATCAGGAAATAAGATTGGAGGAAGAACCATCACAGGTATAAATAGAGGGAGGAAACCGTAGAAGAAATCCATAATAAATATGCCTATGATTCCAGGAAAATAAAGCGATCCAATGAGGGAAGAACGTAAAAAAGGGAGGAATTAGGAGCAGCGATGGAAGAAAGGGGTAGACAGTACTGATGACAACCCACATATCTACCCCTTTGGTTCTCTACATGAGAAGAAACCCAAACTCGAGTGGGTCATGGAGTGACACCTCTCAGAGGAAAAGCACTCATAAAGTTGATCCTCCATCCATTTAAAATGTATTCCAACATAGACGATAATAAAAATTAAACCATTGCTATAAATACTAATCAACCACTATGTAAATTATCTATAAAATTACATAAAATAATGTGTAAAAAATTCCTACTTATCATCAGATAGAACAAATATAAAAATATCATAAATTAAATGATGAAAAAATGATTCACAACAATGTTTAGTTACACACACTATTCATTTTAATGTTGAGTTCTATTGCGCACATGTTTCGTTGACACCATATCCACATGGTTCACTATCAAATTTTCTATCATCTACATAGACAAGAATCATTTTTGTGAAAATTACCATTCATGTGTGAGTATATATATATACACAATTTTTTTCCTCCATATAATATAATTGATAGAAAATAATAAAAGTCATATCATAACAATAATGGATTAATAAAACCCTGATATTATTTAGTTGTTTATGATATATGATATTGAAGGATTTCTCACTCTATGCTTCACGTATATTAAAGAAAATATTCTCCATGGAAACCATGTTTCCAAACTACAGATATTCGTAATGTTGGAACTCCTATTGTGTAGCATGGTCAAATTTTTCTATATTTTATCAATCATGGAATTTAGTATAGGGTGGATAAATATTGCTACCCATGGAGCATATGTGGGTTGATACCTTACTATTCCAAAAAAATTATATATATTTTTTAATTTATATTTAAATCATGAACATTTTGATTGATATTTTTGGGTTTCTATGCATATTTTTTTAAATGACAAAGAATTGAAACAAAATGATGGGAGAATGGGCATTGGATATGAGGATTATAAAATTGATTCATTATTATATTCTTAAATATTCATTATACTATCATGTAAATATCAATATTTTATTTCTCACTTATATATATTTTCTGATTCTGAAATGACAACGAATAAATTTTTTTCTGTACTTCCAGTTCCACATCCTCCATACTGAAGAGGAAATTGACACACCCAGTCATGGGGTTGACTATCTTGACACCCACCTCCATCATATAAAATTAATCCTTCAATACACAATGATCTAATTGAATACACAATACACCATGATAAGGGAGTGAGAAATCATTTGATTGATTTTAAGTTTCATATATTAATCATTAAGAGAATATAAATTCCATATATCTAAATGTAGTTAAAGAACATCCACTTGAAGGATGAAATTTAAATATTAAAAATAATTTGTTTCCTCATGACCTATTCCAGGGTACAAGTGCACTAGTTAGTTATACGTGTTTTGGAGTTGAATAGATCATGTTACATTATATATGATGATATAAATAAAAAGAAACATATGATTATAGAATAACATGGTGATCAAATGAAAAAAAGAACTGGAATTTTTTAAAAATTTGAATGAAATTACCAATGAAGAAACCCGTATTTTCAATATATTTGAGTTAATTTTTCTTATAATCAGTACAAACCTAATGATACAAATGTGGGAGAGAGTAAAATATTTAAAATTTGTGGAATTATTATTCCTCACAATCTATACATGGAATAAATAATCCTCTATATCTAGAAATATTAAACTTCTCATATTCAAGGCTCATGATCAATATTATTCAAAATTTGTTCATCCAATGATGTTATGCATAGAGGTTAAGAATTTTTTCAGTGCTTTGTAGCTCTGGTGGTAGACTTCCATATTTTTTCTAACGATTAATTATACTCATTTCTAGTTTAATGATTTTTTATTCATTATGAACATTATAATGAGGGATTATGGTAATTTAATTAAAATTGATTTTGAATTGAGTAGTGTCATAGAATTCAAACTGGTAGACATTGAAAAAAAAGGAATGAATTCATCAATATTTTTATTTTATTAATTTTAATTTTAAATAAATATATATATTATTAATTATTTTTATTTTTATGAATTTAATTTATTTATATATCCAATTTATTTTGATGGGAAGATCATGTTATATCTTCACATGCGACCAATAGGGGGGTTCCTTCTATCTACGATGTGGCTTTATAGGGGAAGAAAGCATGGTAGTCTAATGATTAATCCCCAAAGGAATACTCTTGGGTTTAGCTAGGTTGAGGAGGCTTGAATAGTGATAATATATTCTTCTTGGATTAGCATAATGGTGGCATATGAGACCCACACAGATTTTAGTATCTTAAAAAATGTGATAGAGTCCATTCATTGGAACTTGTGGCTTTCTAATCACCCAATTCGATACGTTGTTACAGAAAAAAATTAAGTGATATGGGATTATTCATGCTCATGATGATTTTATTCTAATTTTCTGGCCCACGTGAAAAATTATAGGTATTCCCAATAAAGGTGTCTTCTGATCTATAAATAAGTGCACGAGTTTAACGACTTATTCATTATTATTAGCTTCAGTGATATCTTGTGCAAAACAGCTTTGGAGTCTTGAAACAATGGGAAGCAACCTTTGGTGGTGGTATCCGCAAACTACTAGAGATTTTATTGTATATATATAGTAGAATAGTGGGAGTATATGGAAAAGATGGGGAAACTAGGGAATGATAGAAGGGTTTCATATTCGACGACATCTATAAGTGGTGGATGTAACAATGTGTGTTACATCATAATTGTTGATGTAGATATAATTTGTTTGGTAGTAAAATGGTGGTGGGGAATACTGATAGATGATAAGTATATTATGGGATATTGTGTAATTTGGGGGTAGATGGAATGTGGAAATTTCAATGTATTGGAATTATAGAAGGAACATGGTTGCTGTGGATGTCATTATTTATAAATCATAACTGGATGAGCTACCATTATAATGTCTTCCATTCTGATTGTTGTATAATAGAGATATTGAATAAGGTTTCCAAATCAATGAAATCTCTTTAATAGTTGGATATAGTGGTATTACAGTTATTTGTTTTTAATTACTGGTGGTAGCAATGACCTTAGGGTAGTATAATTTTTTTGACACTCAATAGAATAATATAAATTGAAAAAACAATCATTTTTTAATGATTCATCTTTCCTATAAGGACTCAATTAACCATAAATGTAATTAAAATTAGACTACCAACATTCAAAAAAATAATCCCAATGATAAATAAAATCATATCTAATTCTCCAATAATTTTATTTCACATTCATTTTTAGATTGAGTTCTTAAAATAATCAATTATTATTTAAATCATTTTAATTTTTGAATTTACATTTAAATAATGTTTTATTTTTTATTTTAAATTATAATTCAAATTTTATTGAATCTATTTTTTTAAAAAGGAATATAATCATAATAAATTAATGATTTGAGTTATTTTTAATTAATTCTAGTATTTTATAATATATTAAAATTCACTAATATACTCAAAAATTGAAGTAAATTATAGGGATTTTCAAAGGAAAAAATAATAAATGTTGAAAAATTATGCTCACATCACTCCTCCACAATTCAACTATTTCAACCCCAAGAAATTTTAAAATTCAATTAAATTTATTCTAAATGACTAAAAAAAATTTAATCCTGAAAATATCCAAATAAATATTACAGAATACTAGAAAATCACAGGTTCATTTGATGTTTGAAATATGAATCCTCTTTGGTGAATCAAGCCATTGTTTCACATCAATTCAATAACAGTTCCATTTTAGGATTTGATCAAATGTGTTTCATGTGGAATCAAGGTTTTACCAAGAGACACGTTCAATTTTCCATCTCTGATATACTTCTCCAAGTAGTGTTTAATTTTCTATATTATTGGTAAAACAGAAATGAATTTGTAATAAGTCATTTTCACCTTTGTGTGTTCAATAATCTCCACATCTAAATGAAATAACTTTTTTTCTGAGAAAAATATTCATTTTTTTTATTTTTCCCCACCATCGTATGTGTATAGGACTGTGAAAAAGAACTTATTAATATATATATAGGGATACTCACAAAATAACACCATTGTCTTAGAGAACTAACATGGGTTTTAAATTTAATCCTTTAATCCAATTTTAGAGGACTTATATAATATTTATTTTAGTCGTCTCCCTATGATTTCATTTTCTCAAAGTTTTTATGTTATCTTAAATTACTTTAAAAAGTCCAATTGACCTGATGTTTAAAATCTAGTTCCATAATAATCATTTAACTCACTCTCCTTTTATAAGATAAAAGACAAATATTCCTTTTATAGAGTGAAAAATAATTCAATAGTCATCTATATCTCATAGTTATGGAACTAATGAATCATTAACTCTATAATGAAATTATCAAACTTGGTAGGACATCATTGATGTAAAAAAAGTCAAAAAATGAAAACAATAACTGTACAAAATAGATATTTATAGTATTTACAAACAAAATTACCTTTTTTAGGAAAATATATGTTTATTTAATTATTTACCTTTTGAAAATAAGAATATATATAATAATTCTATAAATTCATAATTATTTTAGATTTTGTTTCATTATATATATTATTTATACCGATCCTTAGTAATGAACTAAAAATCATTTAAAACTACTCTTTATAGTCAAAATATTCCCAATATGGTTGTTTGTGTGAATTTAATTATGTTCCTATTAGTATGAAAAAAACATTCTAGTGATTAAACAATGCATAACGGATTTGAACAAATAGATTTTTTTTCAGTTTGTTTACGGTAGGTTATACCATCATATGTTGTAGATAGCATTGAGTTAGCCTTCAAGGTTTCTATTCCATTTGAAAAAACCTATACATAAGAAAACATAATAATTTGATATTTTTATAAAAAATTAGTAAAATGAAAGAGAACAAAAAAATAATAATGGGATTCTCCCACCCAAGAGGTGGAATAGTAAAACAATCCACATGTGGATAGTCTTCTAGTCGTCCCATATAAACATGAGAATGATGTTTCTATGATTCAAACCACCACATTCTTCTACATTCCAAGACAATGTACATTACTTCATGGAGCACCCCTTGAACATATTACTAAATGCATACCCCATTAGAAGTGTAGTGTATCTCATAAAGTATGTGTATAAGGTTGATATATTGAAACCCATCAGGTAATTCTACATTGGTTATGGATTCTTATTTATCATGTAGATCCTCCAATTTTTATTCTTCTAAATATTCATACACGGAAATTTTATTTGGTATCTCATATTGAAAAAATACATAACATGGTGAGTTCAGGTGATGATATCATAATTCAAATGAAGTATCTTGTTGTTATATTTCTTAATGTAGGAGCACTACTGATTCTTTATCTAATCTTGTCCTAATCTCTTATTAATGTTCAAAGTGATGATAAGGTAGTAAATGATTCAATACCGTACATGAAATTTATTTTTCATCATCGTTTTCTCTAAAATCAACTCCAATAATTTATTAAAGAGAATATTCAATAATTAAATCTATGTAAAAATCATCAGTACCATTTTTCATTTTTGGATGCCTCTCCTAAAATCACCATATTTATTTCCATTTGGGGGAGCATCCAAAGGTTCTTTAAAATATATATCAAGGGTAAGATAAAATGGTGTTCCTCCAGAAATCTAAAAATTTGGAGATCAATTTGTAGAATAGATTTTGAAAAATAAAATTAATTCAAGAATCAATAGACTCTATAAAATTAATAATGTTGAAACTCTTGATGATCATGCACCACCACATGACGGTCATATTTAATGACCATAGATTTTGATTCATTAGTTTTTTTCCCCAATATAGTATCCCTAATATAATTCTTATTTGTCATCCAAGATGACCATAAGTGGTTCTATGTCTATAAAATTGATATAGTGTGACTACAAGAAATGTCATCTTGTGTGAATTTAAAATTTAAATGATACCATTTTATGGTATGTACCTCTTGAATTTATGTCTGTTGGTATTTTTTATGGTTCAAAAACTATATGATGTAGTATTGTGTGGACGGGGGTTGAAGTGGATATTCCCTCATTTCATGAAATTTGAGATGAACTTATTCTTCAACATCTTCATGGGCATGATAAATTTCTTCTGATTTATGATATCATTTTTATTATGGGTGAAATTATTTGAATGTCGATTTATAATGTATTTAAATAATGGAAATTTAAAAATAATTTTCCCACATGTGTTTCAGTATTATGTTTTTTAGAAATACTATCAGTCTGATGATGTGGTCAAGGGAAAACATTGGAATGTCTTATGATTCCATAGAATCTCCCTAATTATCGAGAATAACATATTTTATAAATACTAATGTCACTATATTTTCAACCTCTAGTTAATTTATTCCACAAGCTATTGGAAGGTACTTGACATTTTATCTAACATTCTACTCCACTTTATCATTTATCGGTGTTCCTCAAATTGTTGGTTATATTTTATATGAATAATTTTATCATAGTGGTGTAACTATAAATTTTATATACTCTTATATCTTCTTCAGTTAGCTGGTGTGGGGGTTTGTGTTGTGGATTATAGGGGGTCATTTACTGTAGTAGCTTCAATCCAATATCAAATTAATTATCAGAAAAGTATTTTATCCATGTTTCTAGTAATAGATCATCGTTGGTTTATGTTGCACTTTTTAATTAGAATATAGGTGAGCATCTAATTTTGAATTTTCTGATTTTAATTCATTTCATAATTAATAAAAAATTAATGAAGATAAAAAAACTAATGAAATAGAAAAATCATAAACAAAATATAATTAATGTTTTGTTATGGATAATGAAAACTCAGTCTTTATTCCATGTTATGGTGCAATTTTGGTCTAAGTGTTTTCATTGAACATTATTAAACACAAATTTTATGTTCTATTAATCATGGAACTTAGAATAAGGAAGACTAAGAATGATTCCCATGGAATGTCTGTGGTTCTATGTCTCACTATTCAAAATTTACAATTTTTTTATTTCAATTCTAAACTCTTTAAACATCATTTTTTATTTTTTTGGTTTTTATTTATTGAATATAATAAAAAATAACCAAAAGTTAAAAAATGGAAAATGAGAAAAAATTTGAATGGGTCTAGGATTTATTACACCTATTAATTATTATATTCTTAAATTTCTTACAAAACATCAATTCAATACCATTCTTCGAATTCTCTCATCTGTATATTTTTTGGTTATAATTGTACAGACAAGAAAACCCCAACTATAAATCCAGGTCCACCTCCTCAATAATGAAGAATAAATGTATACATAGAATCATGATTTTTATTATCTCAAAACCTAGATCCATCATATATTATTCATCCCCAAATACACAATTATCTAATCATATATATGGTAGTCAAAGAGAATTGAGTGATTAATTAATTGATAGATTTAAGGATACAATTGTTCTTCACAAAATGATGAGGAATATAATCAATATACTTCTTTCAAATTATTTTTCACATCAAGGATAAAATTAATATAACTAAAAAAAAGGTTATCATGTGATCTACCCTGAGGTTAGATTTCTTATGTTAGTTCATCCAAATTTTTAGTAGTTTATACATGTTATAATGAATTTATTGAGAGAGAAATGAATAAATAGAGGTTAATAGAATATAAGGAAAAATATATTAACAAATTTGTGAGACATTTTTTAAAAAATTGAATGATATTATAAAAGGAAAAAATGATTTTGTAATCAGTAAGAGACAAATTTTTATTAAATTTTTGGAATGAAATTAATGACCCTAAAGTGTGATTTATAAAATATTTATAGGGAGTGGAATTCATCATTCTCTCCTACAGTGATAGAAAAATACAATATCCATCATCTAGAGAGATTCCATATTTCATGATCAAGGGCCATGATCAAAATGATTAGGAGTGTCTTTATGACACAATAACATATACCCATATTTTGAATTGATTCAGTGATTCATTGCTACATTGGAAGTCCTTTATACATTCCATGTTATTTATTCTTCTTCATTTAGGTTTAGTAAAAAGAAATTTTATCATCTTGTACTTATTGATACTAGAATGTTTTTAGTTCATAGAAATTGATCCTTTTGAATTGAGTAGTGTCTTAGAATTTGACCCTAATAACCTAGAAAAAATAAAAATAAACCAATTTGACCAAATTTTTTGTTTTTTAAAGATAACTTCAACACACACACACATATATAATTTTATTTTAACTTTTTAGTTCATAACATTATATTTTATTTTTGAGGGATTATTATGGTTGTTCTTCATAGGTGGTTGGATTAGGGGTTCCTTCCTCATTTAGGGTGACATCATTATGGAAGTATGCATGGTGGTCTAGTGTGTCCTCTTAAATGGTGATCTTGTGAGATTGAATATTGTGAGGAGGCTTAAACTGCACCAGTACATTTTCCACGGTTTAACATAATGGCAGTGCATGTTACTATTTATTAATTTGACAATATCAAAATGGAGATGATGTTACTTCATAATAACATGTGTCTTAAAAATGTGCTGTTATGATCACCTACTTTGATGGAGACTAGAAAGACAAGGGTTATTTTTTACGTATGCATTTTCAATTAAAATGGATGAACTGGTGACTAGGTGGTAACGTATTCTTGGTGATGTCACATTCATAACTCCATAGGTATGTCCCGGTGTAATTATTTCTTCTCTATCATTAATTATGATGATCTCTGGAGACAATATAGGTTCTCTAGGGTGGAGAGTTAGAATCATCCAATAGTGGTAGTAGTAGAATTATACCAATGATGTGGAAGCCGATCAATTTATGAAAAGTGGTGGTTAGAGGATTGACTTGTTAAATTGTCGAACAATATTTTGGATTCATGATCGATGGGATTTGGAAGTGGTGGATATAGTAATGAGTGTCATAACATTGGTGTGGCAATAGATATATGTACTATGGTACTAGTAGGGTGGAGAATATGATTGTTTATGGAGTGAAAGATTCTTGGTGGTACTACAATGTTTCGGTAGAGGGAACACGACCATAAAATTGGGTCCAGACTCTAGATAGAAGTTGGGTGTCAGAGGTATCATTTTCTATTGATAGTATTTGGTTGATCTATAGTCAATTTGTTTTCTATTAGTAGTACAATAGGATTGTAGAAAACTATCTATAGAAATGAATCTGGTGTTATCAATAAATTCTCTATAGAAGCATGTAGTTGGGGTATCACAATACTACATTAGAAATTTAGAGTGTTAGTAAATCCATAATGACATTATCATCTTTTTGACTCTAAATAAAATAATAAAATTTCATAAAATAAACAATTTTTAGTAGTGGAATTTTATATTTAAATATCAATTAATCAAAAAAGAGAATAAAATCACACTTCCCCAATTGGATCAACTATATAAATATTCAAATAAAATCAATTCAAAATCTAAAAAAATTTATTTCACACTAATATTTTCATTTAATTCTGAACATTCACAAATCCATTTTAATACTATTGTATGTTTTTAATTTTTTTCATTTAATTTTTTTCCTATTTCAAATAAAATGGAAAATTAAATGGATACTCAAATAAATTCCAAAAATGAATATAAAATTATAAAAAACAATGATTTGATTCATTTTAAATAAAGAAATATATTTAATAAAATATCATAAATCAATAATATACCTGATAATTAGATTAAATTTGGTGTATTTTCATTGAAAATTAAACAGTAAGTGTTGAAAATTTCAACTCACATTATGAAACCCATATAAACTCTTGGAAACTATATTAGAAGACCCTGCTTCACCAAGGTAGGTATCAGTCAATGGAGTAACATGAAGAAAGATATATAGTATTTTTTTATCTTGATTATTTCTATTGCAATATGTCTAGGGTGAGTGGAAGATGTCAATGGTTATGATGTAACAAATTTTTATACCTGAATGGAAATGGGAAAAGATAACCATGGATTTCATAATAGGAATCCTCAGGTTATATGAATGAAATAATTCTATCTGGATGGTGGTTGATCATTATAAAATAAAAATTAATATCATTTATATCAAAGTTGATTTCTCTCTTGACCAAATATCCATGATATACAGAAAGGATGTTTTAAGACATCATGTGTTTCCACTCTCTATTTTATCTGATCAATGTAAAAGGTTTACCGTATGTTTCTGGGGCACACATCATAAATAATTGGATATACAGATGAGTTTTAGGTTTCCATTTCACACCTAGAAGGACGGTTGATTGAGAGAACTATTCAATTTATAGAACATAATATATGATCATTTTCAATTTTTTTCATAGGATTTAGAGATCAATAGCTTCTCCTAGTAGAGTTCTCAAAGAACAATAGTTTCTATTCAAGATTTCAAATGGAACTCTTTACGGCTCTATATGGGAAGAGGTGTTTTACTGTGACATCTTATGGTAATGTTGGAGAGTGGAAGATGATGGGAAATTATATTATATTATTAATTATGGATAAATTACAATCCATTAATCATCATATGAAATACACATAGAGTCTATAGATAAAACTATGCCAATAATCTTTTATGAGACCAAGGTATTGAGGTCAGAGATAAAGTGTTCCTTTATATATAATTAGGGAATAATTTCATGAGTTTTGGGAGGAATGTAATGCTTATTCCATGATATAAATAATCCTTTAGAACACTTGATCACATCAGAGCTATTTTCAATATACTAACACTCCAACCGAACCTATCAGATGTAAATTATGTATTCAATGTATCAGTATTGGGGAAGTACATATAAACACCAAATCATATATTAAATCATGATGCGGTACCCTTGGACAGTGATCATTAACTAATGAAGGATCTATTGAAGTTCATAGATCATTGAGACAATGACCTATGAAATAAGATAGGTCACCTAGTCAAAGTGTTGTAGTAGAATGATAAGTTTATGAAAGCTATAAGGGAACTTAAAGAGGTGATAAAACAAAATTAACCGTGTCACTTTTAGTGTATGAAATGCACTTTTAAGGGAAAGTTTCTAATTTGGGGAATAATGAAATGAATCGATGTTTTATAAATTAAAGACCCTTTTATAATCAATTAATTCTATATCAATATTTGAAATTATAGAATACACATACACTACATTTATTATTTGAAACCATTATAATTTATCTAATTTCCTTATTAAATGCCAGTTAGAATCATAAAAATTTATTATATATTAATTGTACAATGACTATTCATAATAAAATATATTAATGGTTATGATGAATTCTAATTGACATAGATAGATGAAGCGAAAACAATGACTATTTTGACCACACCCTATAAAGACCATTTATTATAAACTATAAGGGAGATCACCTCACTAGGATATTCCCTTAATCATGGAGCATCTGATATTCGACCACTAAATCAAGAGAAAACATAGTTTATTGGATAATTTCATACTCAATGATAACATTGGAGAAATCATGTTCATCGAACCACCCTTTGAAAGTGTAATCATCACTCAACTTACCAATAATAAACATGTTGGTGTAAAATTATGTTCTATATCTAGTCCCGAAAAATATGATTTTTAATTTTTTTTAATAGAATAATTATATTAATCTTTTTTATATTTATATTTTAAATGATTAACGGGTTTGATACATACTTGAATTTGATATGATGAAAAGAAAATTAGTTTTTAAGAAATATATATATATATATATACTGTTTCAATAAAGACACATTTGAAAAATTAATTAATTTTAAATATATTATATTCTAAAATAATTTTCATATCAAATAATTTTTATTTAAATAAAACTGATATCATTATTTTTGTGAGTAATGTGTACATTCTACAATTGTCAGAAACTGTTATCATTTTAATAACCCCTATTTTATAAAAAATTGGGAATTTTTATTTAACATTAAATTTTTTTATATTTATTGAATTATTTTGATAATTTATTTATATTAAAACAGAGAAATTATTCAACATTGATTTTTTCATATTTTTTTTGAGAAAATTGATTCTTTGGGTAAAAATTAAACAGGTTATACAAAAAATATTATATATTAGGACATTATCAAACCACAAAATTGATGTAATAAATGTTGTGAAGACTATACATGACCAAAATAATGTATGGAATTTAAGAAAATTTGATTTTGAAGTTTTTTGATTATATTTATAAACCCTCTATTATTCCTCCAAAACAAATAATATATTTTATGGTTTTAAAAAATTCTTTATTAGATGACTTACATCCAAATCTCTAAGGGTATTTTTTTAATGAGTTCGTTTATTAAACATATAAAATATTGAAAAAACTGTTATCTTGTACAAATCATAGGTAAAACCACTGGGATGAATTGGGGTTTTGATTAAGTTAACATATAGTCTCCCAAACCTATGTTTCAGAATTAATAATGAATTCACATCTTATTGTCTTTAACAACCCATAGAAACTCTCACTAATCATCAATAAAGACCAATTTATCATGATTTTTCTTCTCTTGTACATATCTAGATCCCTAAAATAGTGTTCTTAGGATCATAATGTGTCCTTTACATGATTTAAGATAAAATCTATAACAGTAATGGATCATCTCATTCTTCTCTCCCTACAAATCATTTTTTTTCATTTTCAAAAGGCATGTTCAAGGGTTGCCGGTACCCAATACATGACTTCACCACATCCATTTCACCACAACACATCATCCGGATTTCACCATTCCAAAAATAAAACACTGCATGAACACACCAAAGAACCACACAACAAATTCAATTCAAATTTCCAAAACAAAAATCAATGAGACAGAGGCCTTCGAGCCACACACCTTCCATCGAGCTGCGCACCTGTTCGCGCCCTTCGTCCTTCATCACCGGCGAGAACTCCTTAGGCATCGCCGCATCAGATTCAAAGAAGTTTCGGATCACAGGCCGAACCAAATCGACCAAAACACAACATTACAGTATCAACGAGATCATCAAATCCATCATCGACTCACAAATTCAAATGCATCAAAGTAGAAACGACACAAAACACCGAATGCCAGTCCGCGACAGAAGAAGAAACACCACAAGTGGATCTTTTATTTTCCAAATTATCATGCTGTGATATGTTTTTACATATCCCTATTACAAAAATAATTATTTACTAACAATTATTGGACCCATTCACTCTGATTATCCCCTTCTATGAATCATTATGTTCCCCTAGTTATGTTATAGAAATGATCCTATAAATATCCTTGTCAAGGATTTGTGTACAAAATATAGAATACCATTTCCAGTCATGGGTATTCACCTATATGTAAATATCCCCCGATTATTGTATAATTTCATAAATTTAATGTACACTCTAGAATCAATACTTTAAATGTTATGAAATACATTATTATATTGTGTATTCTATTTTTCACACTTATAAATGTCCATGAAATGATTGTGATAGGTGTACCAGGAATTTTATAGCCCCATATTCATTAGTTAATGTTTTTATCTCTATAGGTACCGTATTTGTGGCATGAAAGGTTATCCTAATCACACCATAATGCGATTACTTAGTGGTTAACATTGCATAATGTTTATGATGTCATGTTTTATGTTATTTTTAATCCCCCTTATTATTGTTATGTCATAATCTTATTTAATGATTTTATTTACAAGTTTATTATTCTCACCTATCTTATTCTACTATCACATTCCTCTTAAATCAAATATATTTTATAGGTTATTCTATTATATAATTTTTTCCAGAAGAAGATTTATATCTCACACTTTTTTATAAACATCCCTAGTTTATACTATGTAGTTTTATAATATAATTAAAATTTAGGGGTCATTTTGAGGAGTTTTTAAATATTTTTTGTCTATGAATATTTCATTTTATTACCCCATTTACCTAAGAAACTATCCCTCATGATCTGTTTTTTTATTTTTTGTACCTTTAGGTAAAAAATCATGAATTATGTTGGATTTAGAAATGGGTAGTCATTTCTATATCAACATATTCAATTTTAAGTCATCTATTTCATTAATCTGACACAAATGATGGTTTCCATAAAATATTGAGTGATCTACAATACATCAGCATGCATAGATTCACCATATTATATAATTTATTAAACATGATAAAAATTGGATATTTTAATAGAGTCACAATGTTTTCATGGATGTGGAGTTCTTATCTAATGCAGAGTCTCCCTTAACCATCAATTGATCATTAATATGTAGATAATAGTTCATAGATATTTATCTATAACAATGTTATAATTTTTTATTTATGTCTCAATCATAACCATGAATAATTCCTGAGTTGGACATATCATGATAACTAATGTGGTGAAAAAATAGTTGTAATGGAATTAACATCTTAGATTAATATTTTATGATCAACATTGATATCCTCCAAAACATTTTTAGAAGTTCTTAAGTCCCATTTATGTTTTACTACTAATGAATGATAGATTTGATAGATTATTTCCTAGAGATGTTTCACATCCTTATGATCCAATTTTTACAAATGGCTGAGATAGATGGAATCATAAAGTCTGAGGGGGAAATGGTTTTTTACATGAATAGCTATATATGATGGTTTTACACACACCATGTGGAACCATGGATGAATTTCATAGGTCAGAAACCTAATTATCATGGTGAAATTTGAACTGGTAAATGTAAGTAAATATAGAGGATAAGGAAATGAAATGTTTGAAAATTGTTTATTTTTTTTGTAGGATTCAATCAACCATACCATATTTACAGTAAAATAATTATCAAATTTATTGTAACAAGTGGTGATATTTACATCCCATTATTGAATGGTGTTGGGTATTTAAAAAAATGAAACTCCTTCTAAATTACCCAAGGGAACCCCCTCCCCTCACTTAATCAAAAATATAAATCCATTTATCTATATAAAAAAACTTTCAAAATATGTCCAAAAAATCATTATATTAATTCTATTGTTTCTTCAATTTACAAAACACCATCCCTATCATCCTTTTTAAGAGATAGAAAGGAGGTTTTTCTTTGAAATGGATATCATATTCACAAAGTTCCTTGTTTATTATTATTTTTTTGAAAATAAATTATTTAATAAATATTATAATATAATAACAAAATTAAATCCCCTATATTTTTATGTTTATGTAATAATATTTATCTATTATATTCTCCATATGATTTGAAATAGAGGCACTTCTCATCTGTACTACAGACTAACACCTCATGAACCAATGTGATTAGTTTTCTGTCACTGACTCACATGGATAGTCATAATGATGTAAATAATTAATACATATGATAAATTGAAAATTAATACATCATTAAATTTATTACCCTTTCAACAATTAGGTGATTGACATCTTCACTTATGAGTACGTTTGACTTGCCATCATTGTGATATAATGTGATTCATTTTCCATGTCAAACATTCAAGAATGGTAAAAATATATATACAATGATTAAATATGATATTAATAAAATTTATATCTTTTGGCGGGTTTGGAACACTATCTCATACACAAGAACTATAACATATGCGACAAAACATGAATGAGAAAATGAAGTAATCAATACATTAAGTAATGGGATTAATGATATTTTATTAATAAACGAGTGATAATAAATTATAAAAAGGTCATATAAGATAATATAAATATTATTATGGTTTTAGTATGAATTAATATAATTTTTGAAATATTATAAACATGGTTCAATAGTAATCAACTAAATATAAATGGGAGGTAAGGAACATCGTCTCAAATTCCTTTCATTGAGGTATATTTTATTATTTTGCACATAATTTATTTTATGTTCTGTATATAATTCAAAATTAATTTATAATATCATCAATTCATCTTTATTTATGGAAATTTATGTCTAAATTTGAATTATTTCATATGTTGGGGTTAGAATTTATTGTTACTGAGTGGTGTTGAATTTCAGAACTCAATTTCTTTTCATATGGATATATTCCATGGTTACCATCATTCGTATTCTTAGATTATGTGTGTAATAAAATTTCAGGATCTCATAATTTATTTCCAAACATACTCTATTCATTTAAATTTGATATACATATGAAATTCATTTATTCATTCTGACTATAATGTTAGGATCATTATAATGGTTTCTCATGTCAAAATAGTTTCTTTTGGAGAGGTATTATTCCATACACCTATCATTATTTTTAAGTTGTATCTATATCCCCGTAAATATGTTGTATAATGTATATATTTATAATCATTATATTTAAAGGTTAAATTTATATTATTACTTTCATCGTGGTTATGGATCAAATGTCACCAAATTGGTAAGGGTTTATTACATAATTTAATTTTAATCAAGATAGTTTATTATTTAATTTACATTGAATGAAATTATTTGATCATTGTATAATAATATAATTTAATTTTATTCTCATATTTCTATTTAGGAATTTTTTAGATAATAATATGATTTTCCTTTCTTTGATATAAGAAATGATTTAGAAGTGTTATTAGGAAAATCATGCACTATTTAACTATTTTGAAAATCCATTTTCTTTCAAATCCATTAATTATAAAAGAATTTTAAAAAATGAATTGTTTGATATCATATTTTTTTGATTAAATTTATTTGTGAAAATATATTCTGTTTAAATATATTATCAATGGAATCTTCTAATTTTTTTCCAAAAAATGTACATTTTGATATTTCTTACTAAAATGAATAATGGAATATTTTTTAACATAATCTACATGAATGAAAATTTACAACCATCCAGAGTAATCAACACATTGTGTATCTATTTACATGTTTACAGGGATATTTTAAATAAAAACAATTCCCCCAGTATTTTATAGAAGTTAGTTCTTATTTTTTCTTTTCAATGTAAAATGGTAGTTTTATCTAGGATTATTTTAATGATCTTCTCATGGTATTTATATTCATCAATTTAGAAAACCATATATTTTAATTATACTATACGAGGGATATAATTTATTGAATCCATTCTTATTAATTATGTTGGTTTTTTATGTTATGTTTGATGGGTAGATGTATTAAAAATGATTTTCATGATTAAATTTTGATGCTTCAACATCCCCTTGAATAATTCCCTTTATTATTATAATAATGAAATTACATTCCTTTTAAATATTTTTTTTTTCAATCATTGATATTATTATGTCTTATGAAAAATATCATTTCTATATTTGGTTATTTATGTTGAAATTTATTGTATTGGGAGGAGAACATATAGAAAAATATTTATACTATACTCAATATTGATATTTTTTATAAGGCATAATTTTAATGAATTAAATACATCAATAGTTATACGACTAATGCATTAGACATGCTGTGTTGGGTGGGGAATACAATTTTATATCCCCTCGATGAATAGATGGGTCCCATGTTTCAAATAAGCACTCGGCCCATAAATGTCTATTATCCCTTAGTTTAAAACTTATTTGGGAAGAGGTATTGATAGTATATATTTAATGATATCTAATATCCTGACATCCAATACAAATAAATTTATTGGTTAGGAATTGAATTACTATAAGATATGATATTTCTAAAATGAAATTATATAATTATTAGATTCATTACCATGAGATTATTTATAATTATTTATTTGATAATAAAGTATTCCTTTAATGTTATTCTATGTTCTAAAGTAGTTGGTTAAATGGAATTCATTTTGAGTTATTTATTTTCCCATATTGTGTATTCTTTTTAAATTCATTACATATTCCACTAATTGTAAACCTTATTATAAATAATAGATCACCCTTTATTTTTTTGTTTCCCCAAATAATGAAGAATGATTATTTAATTGAGTAGAAGGATACAAAATATTATCTTTTTCTGTGTTATGAATTGTACATAAATTGTAATGTAAGAATCATTCATGTATTAAAAATACCAAGACCACTAAATTATTCAATCTTTTATGATCTGATCCCATAAATTATATGGAATTAGAAAATTGACAACCATATATAAGATACTGGGTTTGGGATATTTATAATCATTTTCAGACAAATATTTTTAGAAACCTTAGGAATGTGATTTCAGATAACCTAAATTAGAGACCATAACAATATGATTGACTTTGGGGATAATTCAATGTGTTAGATAACAATATAATGATTTTATTGGTAGATATTATGTGGAATTCCTAGAAATATTTCCTTATGTAGATAAGAAAAGTTAATGTGAATCTAGAATGGTATTAAATATGTGTTGTAACACTGAAATGGGTACTTTGGGATTTGACTCGATAATCACCTAATGCATGACAATTGGTATTGAAATACACCTTATGTGAAACTCCCAATGAAAATTCATATGTTAATTCGAATTTTATTTAATATCTATCAGGACTTATTTGAATAGACGATGATAAATAATAATCTAGTTTACATATATGGTGTCCTAGACATAAAATAATGTTTCATGATTTGGACATCCTATATATGATTTTATGGTTGTTCTATATGATTTTTGTTTTTCAAATAATGATTTTTGGTTTTATTATATGAATGTAACTAGAAGTAATGGTATTAATACTTTATATATTGGTATTTTATCATATGAAATGATATTTTTGGAGATATATTTTGAGATAATACCCTATGTTTTAGTATATTTCTCAATAAAGATGATATTTAAGGAAGAATACCTTTACATTTTTTGGACATAATTTTAAAGGTATTAGTATCCTTTAAGCATTAATTTATTATTGATGTGGAGGTAAATATGTGTTATTAAAAATTTGGAAAATTATTGTAATTATATCAGTAACTATTTTTTGAAAAAGGAAAGCCCATATTATAGGTGACAACCTGTCACATGCAGCAACACAGGGAGGATGCATCCAAAAACTGAAGTGTGAAAAGGGCACAATGCCTACCACGAGCCTATATGACGTACAATTTAATATAATATTTTTACATAAAATATTAATTTAGTGGAAATTTTTTAATGGATTAAAATAAATTTTGGATGTATTAGTTTTGGGATAGAAATTGGTTGATTATACTGGATAACACGTGTATACCATTTTTTGGAAAATATTTAGTGACATGAAAAATAAACTATAACTCGTTTATAGATCTTATTATCCATTCAATGATATGTTTAGTTATTTATATGTTCTTATTAATGTTAAATATATCAATTAAAAATATTTAATGGTTTTCTTAATCTTTATAGTAATATAATCCAGCAACTCATGTAAAAAATCATGAAAGAATAATGATATCCTATTAACTTCTTATCCGATGATGCATTAGTCTTTTAAACCATAAAATATTGTCAGTTTATGATCTTTAAATTTAACTTGATAATTCTGTTTCTAATCATTAATTATCTAAATTAAATCCAATATTTATTTACTCATTAATTAAATGTCTATATTTTTATATCCCTCTAATGTTTTCCTACTTGTAACATAGTAATGTGTTATTATATATGACCTTTGTATTTCCTATTACCTTTTTCTAGAGAATTATTTAAATACAATTTTTGTGATGTTTCATTTCCAAAATATATTTTTTAAAATATTAGACCCTTGATTTCCTAGAGAATGTTGGAATTAATTAGACATAATTTTCTGATAGTGGGGATAATTTAATTCATTGAGATTTTAAAATGAGATTGTTATGAACACCAACATATACAACATACAACACCGATCATAATGGAACTGTGAAATTAATTTTTATAATATTGTTGTTGTTACCTAATTTTTTTTTTAATGGTATGAATATGATTAATCAGATGATATATATATATATATTCAAATAAATTTATTTTATTGGAAAATTGTTATTAAATAACCATTTAATGTTTTTTAATGTCATTTTTTTCTTCAAAAATATTTTTTCCTTCACATTTGGTTATTTTTTTTGTTATAAACTATTATAATTAAATTTTTGAAAAATTAGTAATTTTTTTTTCAAAATGTATATAATTTTTTAGATCATGAGACTTAAATTATATTATCATGAAAATATTCAATTACTATGAAAAGGTGAAGTTTTAGTGAATACTGAAAAATACCGATTGTTCAAATATTATTATTTAGTTTTATTAATTTATGTAAATTTTAATTAACATTATTATTGAAATTTCATTTCATTGTAAAATAATATTTATTTAGTTTTTTTTATATAATAAATTTCATTTTAATATTCTTTATAAATTATTTTGGTATATGTTTCTTTTTATGACAAAAAATGAATTTTTCTTCAAAATATTTTAAGTGGATAATGATTCTACATGTGAATTAAATATGGTTTCCCATGATAAGGAATGTTATAAATTAAATTTTTAGATAATATTTCTATAAATATGAATTTAAATCCTCCAAATGAATATTAATAGTCAAATAGTTAATGTGACTACGTCTTATAAATGAATAAAGCATTTATTGAATCAATGTTATTTGAAACCTTTTATGGGATTATTTCTAAATTAAATGGTACCTATTATGTAAATTTAAATAAATTTAATGGATTAAAAATCAATAATAAAATTAATTGAAATTATATTACATGGAAAACACAACTTTTATTAATAATTATTGGTAATAATAATAACATTTACTTATCATGATTGAGGTTAAAATATGTGTTTTTCCATTACATATGTTTGAATTAAAATTACTTTCCTTCATACATGAATATCTATGTGATAAATTTGGCTTAATATTAATGATATATGGGTGAAATTTATATTATAAGGAATATTTAACTTTTGGATTAAATGAAAAATTACCTATGAAAAAAAACTAATTATCATAGTGAAACTGAAATTGTAAATATATATAAACATAGAGAATAATGAAATAAAATGTTAAAAACATATTAATTTTTTTTGGAGGTGTGAAAATACATTTAATTACATTCAATACATTATTTATCAGTTTTTGAGGAAGATGGGGATAGTGTGTCTTCCCATTATTGAATAGTTTATGGTATTTAATAAAATGAAACTCCTTCACAATTATAAAAATGCATCCAATCCCTTAACTTAATCACACAAATAATGAAATTTATAATGAACAAACCATTCTCAAATACATCACAATAATCTATATATGAATAATATAAGTTATTTTCTTCCAAAAATACTAATCCTATGTTCTAGATCAAGATATCCAGCATAGGCTTTATAAGAAATGGTAATTGTCTTCAATAAGCTCTTTTTTTAAATTATTAATCCTAGATCATAAATTATATCATAAACATTCAATATAATAACAAAAATATATAAAATATATAAATATGATATTATGGTCGTGTAATAATATATATCCATCTCCATCTCCTTTAGACAGTGAATAATGTCATCACTCATGTGTAAGGAAAACTACCGCATTACAAACCAATAAATTTTTTTCTATCACTAACACATATGAACAATAATAATGATTGAAATATGGAATATATGTGTAAAATATTTTATTATATTTATTATTTAGATCAAATAAATCATCATATCTTTTTCTATTTGAATCATTAATTAAATGATATCGTTATTAATTCATTTGTAATTCAAATAATTACAATAAAGCAATGTGATTAATTTTCCATGTAAAAATTTAAAAAATTGTTCTAAAAATGAATCCAATGAATAAATATTATATTTATGACATTAATATCATACTTGTAATTATATATATAGATCATATCAACATGATCTGAAACATGTATGACAAAACATGTATGAGAAAAAAACCCAGTTAACACCTAAACCAATGGTTATAATCCACTAATATTAACAAAATTGGTGATAAAAATTTATAATAAGATAATATATTTTATTATAAATATTAATATGAAAAAATTATTAAATAATAACATGCTTCAAACTATTATACATGTGGTTAATAGATAATTGTCCGAAGGGAAACATGAGGTATAAAACATCATCTTAATTTTCCATCATTGAGGCATATATTAATCCTATGAAACTAATTATTTTATATTATTTAAATAATAAACATTTTATATGTAATAACATGAAACCTTAATAATATATGTTATTTTAACATTAAATTTTAATTATCTCATCCATGGAGATTTTAATTTAATGTTATCGTATTGTAATGAATTTTAAAATTGATTTTTTCTGTTAGTTTATATTACTTCATCAAAAAATTAGATACTCTAAATTATGTTTTAATGAATTTTAATGTATAATGTGGTTACTAAAAAAGATTTATGTGGATTTACATTTGATACCATAATTTATTAAAAGATTCATTCTCACTTCAATGTTATGATAATTATAAGGGTTTCTCATCTCAAATTATCTTCTCTGTGACATATGTTATGTTTTACCACTATATTATATTATGAGGAGTTTATACAACCCATTTCATATTTTATATAATGAATCTCTTTAAATTCTTGATATTTAATTTTTCATTTCTTGTTATCTTGTTTATAGGAAATATGTTACCAGATCAGAAAGGGTTTATTTAACATTCTCATTTTATTTAGGATATTTACAATTTAAAATTAGTTAGATTGAATTATTTGATAATAATATAATAAAACAGTTTAATTTTATTCAACATATGTTATTCATGATATTTTTATGTAATATATCAATTTTCCTATCTTTGTAATGTAAAATTATAGAGAAAACCTATAAAATCCTACTTTATTTTAGTCATCTATCAAAAATATATTTTTTCCAAATACATGTATTTTTAATGTGTTTTCTTGAATATTTTTTAATTTTACTAAATGAATTTATAAATTTATTTTTTTCCAATGATTTCATGTATTTATTTTTTAATTTTAATCTTCCAATAATTTTGCATACATGTTACATTTGGTGTTTTTTTAAAATAACATGAAAGGACTATTTTCTTATAATAGTCAACCTGAATGGAACATTCCCACAATCATTACAAATCAATGCATTGAAGAATCTTTTTTAGTAAGTTATGTTTATTCATAATGAAAATATTTTTCCTTGTATTTTGTTAATTGTTTGTTTTTACAAGTGATTTTACAAATAAAAAGAATATTTTCATCAAAAATGTTATAAATGTAATTTTCATTGAATTTATATTCATCAATGACAAAAACCCATTGTTTTACAAAAACTATAATGGGGATATTTTTTATTGATTCCATTATTATTATATTATATAATGATTTGTGACAATTTTGACTAGGATAAATATAGACATTGAACTTCTGAATTATTTTTTTATCATTAACATTCCATACAATCATTCACATTCCACTGAAAATTATACATTACATTTCTCATAAATTTAAATATTATTTTAATATGGTATATTTATTTTTCAAAACCCATATATCATTTCCACATATGGAGTTTTTACTTTTAATTTATATTCAGGATTCAAAAATGTAAAAAAAAATACGCATTCATTACTCAATAAAGATATTTGTTCATGTTAAATTTTTTTCATGATATAAATTGATCGACTAATATATAAGGAATGTATAGGAAATTAAATCATAGGTCTTGATGAGAATTATATCTCCCCTTGGTAAAAAAAATACCCAAGGTGAAAAATCAATATACCGGACATAAATTGGTCTTCAATCATATTTTCAGACTTTTCCTAGAGAATTTATTTAATGGAATAGATATTATCATAATTGAGAACATGGAAACCAATATAAATAATTTCGGTCTTTTATAATTTCTTTTTATTACCAATGATATTAATTCATTGAAAATATCCATGGATTTTCTTTAATATCATGTTATTATTTATAAAAAAGAATTTGATCATAATTTATTCTTTCTATAGTAGTCTTCATGTTCATAATATTGATTAAAGGTAATTTGTTTTCTGTAATAAACCTTGTCATGTTTACTAAGACATATTGATTCATGAAAGATTCTAATGTATATAACCCTTAATGAGCATGTGAGATCACTATTTATTTGATTCCATTCCCTATGATATGAGGAAGGAATCATTAAATGAGTTATTTATTATTGAATATTTACATTATTTATGTATTAAATGATTTTCTCAAAGTTAAAGAATGAATAATGTTTGCATAGAGTATAATATTTCTATTAATCTATTAAGTCTTTCAGATATAATCATTTTTTTTATTTCCAATGTAGTAAATGTACCACTTTCTCTGAGCTACTAGGGAGAGGTTCATTTCAAAAAATTTAAATAAAATTTCCTAACAAGAGTCTTTTTGAAATTACGATGGGCTTTTCCCATGATTTCTACAACTTATTTACCAAAAACAAATTCTAATTTTTATTGATGATGCATTTTCTATATATATCTTTTCCAATGACTTATAAATTACGTGGTAAATAATTTTTAAATAAGTTTTATTATATGTAATTGTAGAATTTCTAAATTATTATAAACCATGTATTCCCATGATAAATTCCATTTTAACAGATTATAATGATAAGTATAAAAACATATATAGAAAAGCTCTATTCCCAATAAATGGAGTTATACCATGTGTAACCTTCTTATTATGATATGTATCATTGTTAATGAAATAATTTTTATGAAATTTTTTACTTTTAAATTCATTATTTTCATTCTCTCTCATTCATATAATCCATGATTGTACACTATATTGAATACTGTTGTAAACATGCGAAGAAATATTTTAACTCTATAGAAGTTATTATAACATGTTTTACATTCCTATTATGATTAGTGGAATGGGTTAAAAAATAATTGAATGGATGTATTTTAATGATATTTATTTTAATTTTATGAATATTATATGTATAATTTGTGACAACCCTTTTTAAAATATTATGAACATAATAAAGTATAAAAATCAACACTTTATTTTACAGTATATCTAATATTTTTTAGTTCTTATATAACAATTTGTGAAATGTAAAATCATGTTCATATTACATATGTTTTTTTTATACAATGAAGAATAATTTTTATATTTTCAAGTCTATATTTTATAAATTACAATGATCTTGTCAAATATTGAAGTATGTTTTTATGATTTACTTGAATAATGATGTTGTGTGATGATAATTTTTACCGATCTGTTATAGAAATATTATTTCACCCAAAATATATCCAAGATCCATATTTTCTTATTCATACATGTTGGTCAGACAAAGATGAAAATTTACTGGTGAATTACCTTTTTAAAATATTATGAAATGTATTTCCAAAATCAGTATAAAAAGATTTTGATACGATGCTATAAAATATATTATGATATCATTTATGCATTAAAAGTAAGAAAATTATTGAATAATGGGTAACTAAATGTAAAAGACATTGAACAAGGATATCTTGATAATAAAAATTTATAATATCATAAATGGTGTCCCTACATATCCTCCCCATGAGAAGGCCTCATAGGGTTATATAAACCACTGGTTTTGATACCAAGAACCATAAATTCCGTTTTTATCATATAATGAATGAATCTAAGAGACAATTCGTTTTAATTGAAATTGATGACAAATAATTAACATTTATTCATAAAAAACCATGAAACCAAATTTGAGATGAATGGGGAAAAGAGATGGTTTGACTTTTGGATGAAGTGTTACAAATTTGTCTCTTCTAACACTAAAATATAATATTTTGGATGAATTAGTGTAATTGAAAAGTTAAAATAGTATAATAGATATATGGGGTTATATAATAATGTAAAAAGGCTCAAGAGAGATAGAATAAAGAATTCACAATGAAATATTGAATATAGAAACATGATGGAACTTGATGATTGTCAAAGAATATTACCCCTTAAAATGTTTTTTAATAATGATATCAATCTCATTGATTATATACTCACTATATTCTTTTTATATGTGTGATACAAAATAGAAAATTGATGTTCTCTAGATATTAGAGAGGAATAATTAATTGATAGATACCATTTAACATTTTTTTTGTATGTTTCCTTCCTTATGATGATTAACCAATCCACAAAAGGAATCTATTTATATCCTTATAGGGTGTTGAGGACTTGAAATGTTTTACCATGATTTAATTTTCTGAGAGAGATATTTTTTAAATACATAAATGTGTTTTATATTGTTCTACAATGGCACCACTAGATATTCGAATGATTCTAATGGCTAGCCAATGTGCATTACAGTGGTCAATGTGTCTCAGAAACACTAACTAGCTAGATGATGATGTTCCCCAAACTAATACAAAAAATCCCTTTAATAATGTTAGAAATTGTCTTTATCATTACTAGAAAAGTAATGACTACATGAGCGATGTTAAAATCCCCTGAATTTTATCAACATTTTTAAATGTGATGATAAAGGGGAACACTACAGTATGCTCTTGCAGCACACTACAACACAAAAAATACACAAGAAACACACCAAATATGAAAAATGTCCAAATAAATAATTTAAATGAAATGAAATTTACAGGACACGTACCAAAAAAAACACTATATGATAGACAATTAAACCACTGGTTTATAGAATTACATAAATAAAAACTATTTGATATATTAAAAAAATCTTAAATATAAATGTCACCATGATATCCATTTAATTTCAATATCGAAATGCCAACACTACATGAGTAGTATAGAAAAAACATCCTCTACATGAAAAAAATCCACTAGTATAGGAAATCAATTAATATGAGTAATACTAAAAAGAAATAAATTAAACATAAATACGAAAAAATAAAATAATTATATGGAAAATTATTTTATGTTGAAAATATCAAGATTACCACTGTGATTGGGCATTGGAAAGATCATGAAGGAATTTTATAAATGCCCACACTAAATAAGAGCATGGTTTTATGGGATCCGTTTTCTATGGATGGTTTGGTGGTGAAATCGATGAAAGGTTGATATAATACCCCAAATCAAACAAAATAATCCACCCATATAAGAAAATGAATTTTATATGAGTAATACCAAAAATAAATAAATTAAACAGATATATGAAATAATACATTAATACAATGGGAAATTATTTTAATGGGAAAACATCTATATTACCTCTGTAATTGATAAAAGGAATCGTATTTTCTCTTCATACAAATGCAATGGAGGTAACTTGAATAAATGTGATGGATGCACCACTACAGGGGTGAAAATATTTTATGGGAGGATAATAATTAATGTTGTTTGGAGCATCCAAACTCAATCAAAAGAATGAAAATAATTAGGAAAACAATTATCATGTCAGTAATACTAAAATTAAATAAATTAAGAATAAATATGAAATGATACATTAATTCTATAAAAGATTATTTTACCAGGAAAACAACAATATTACCTCTATTATTGATCAGAGACAACATCATTTCTTTTCTTGAAATGTTATGAAACATGGATAGAAATATTTCAATATAAATGAACATTGTAAGGAAAAATTAAAATTAAATCAATGTTCTATTCTATAATTTTGTGGGGAAATAGAGAATGTGTATCATAAAATTACCTTTTCATATATCCAAAGGGGTTTCTTCATTATAGTTTGTTCTTCTGAGTGATTGTTAACATCATTATGTGTAGAATAAATTGCTTGTATGAGATGCTAAAATTTTAATTTATATTATGTTAATGCAGTAAAGAACAAATAATATTATGAGGAGAATATAATATATTAAAATACACTTTTATATTATTATTGACCAATATTTTTTAATGTTTTTAAGTATTTGGTTCCTATTTTTAGAATCGAAATCCCCTCTTTCTGGTCACCTCTAACGTAAAAAATATTTTCTACAATAGGAACAACGAGAACTGATTGTGATGTCCCAATTAAAGGGTAATCATCAATTTAATTTTCATCTATCTCCAAAATTTTGTTAGTCACTATTAGGAAAATTAACCAATTATTATTTGTTTGATCAGATACACAATATACATTCACTACTTGTGATTCCATTATGAACTGCTCATCTTTTTTCCTATTAACAAAAAAAATTCAATTACACAAAGACCATTTCAACTACTTTAACTCCATTGATATTATAAATCTATTTCTAGTAGAAATGGGACATGTAAAAATTGTTGATCCTCATTGACCAAGTGAACCATCAAGTGTACCATTATATAAATGAATAATGATGGGAATAAAATCGATAATTCTCATAATTTGACTGAAATTGTCATATTCATGATGGGAAACATCCCTGGGTCTAAAAATTTACTATATATTGATTTCATAAAGAAGAATATTCTTGTTGATGTATGTCATACATTTTGAGGTTGAATGCAATGAAAATAAATATGCATTAAATCTTGCATCAAAACATGACAGTCATGTGAATTTATTCCTGATAAAATTAAATTAGTCTTTTACATGACATTCTTCATATTTGATGAATACCCCTATGGAGATTTTATAATAGTAAAGAAAAGGAAAAATTACAATTTTTCGTGTTGGGATAGATTGTAAGATACTAGAAGAAGAAATATCCGCATTTTACCCTTCACTTGTGCCAAATATTCCCTTATCCCTATTTTAATAAATTCCAACCTAGCCTTGATACCATCTTTCATTTTTCTAGGAACATTTAGTAATGTGCCAATAACACTATCAAATATATTAGTTTTCCATATTCATATCTTTAGGAAAATTTCAAACATAGAAACAATTCCTGGACGTTAATTCAAATAAAATTTATCTCTTCTTCCAACCTAATATTGAATGGGTTTTTCTAAAATTGTTTACTGAAAATAGTGGTAAACTATTTTTTACATTTGTGAAAAGTTGACCGCTCGTTACTAGAGATAGTGTTATACATTGTTCATCAAAACAATTTAATATTGTCATCTGGGATCAATAGTTATGTCATTAAGGTAAAAAATTCAGATTTTCTAAAAACAGAGTCTTTGAGGAATGTTTCAATCGAACTGAGTAAGTTTGTTTTTGAAAAATGGGATAGCCCACCATTAATTTAATGTAATCACTTGATAAATTTCCCAAAGTGGGGAATCCATTCATCATTCCATACAACATGGCCATCAATGTTAATTATTCACTTCTATGAGAATAAATAATTGTAAAAAATATATCCAACATCAATTTCAATTATTCAATAAATGGATCCAAATAGACATCAATTTCATTACTGAGTTACATTGGTCTAGATATAACCCGAGATAACATAATGTATTTTACTTGATGACTAGCCATGGTGGGAAGTTATAATTTTCCAACATGGAGGGCCATGTATAGTGAGTTAAACTCTATAAACCAAAATAATTTATTCCATCTGTAGATATTGCAAGAAGAATGTTTATCATCTCATCACTAAATTCCAGAAACTCGCGATTTTTTTCTTCCACTGAGGAGAATCTACCAGATGACGTTGGTTCTCATATTTAATTCTTTTATATCAATGTCGTGTTAATTGTCTTGTGGTTTTCTAACATCCATATAGTCTTCTAAACCATGCAATGATAGGAAAGTACCACACAAAATTCGAATGACATGTTTTATTTTTCTTTTATCAGTCTATGCCACACTTTGGTCATTCTTTGAGTGATTCATGGACCTTGCGTTACAACAAGAAATCATTTGTAAAATTTTCTATTTTTTTTAGAGATCATCCCATTTAACGTAACATTGTTCTAGTATCATATGTTTCACTTGGTAGTTCATTTTCATCTAGTAGAATATCTTTCAGAAGAATAAGTAGTTCTGTAAAGAAGGTGTCACTCCATTTGATGCCTTCTTTCAAATAATACAACTTCAATACAACTGAAAATGTTTTGTATTTAGTAAAAAAAGAATACAATGGTTTCTTGGTATAGCCATTTAAATCCTCAAAAAACATTAGGCAGTCACAAAGTTCATCTTCAATTTCCATTTTCATTTCTCCCATGTGATATCCATCATCTTTTAAAAAGGTATTCATTTAAAATGTTTCATAAACCACAGAATCATCCCAATCTATGTTGATAACCTATTTTACTCATGTTCAGTATAAGATTTATAGTTTCAATATAGTCTATGACCAATCAAATGTTCATCAAACACTTCCAGACTAATTTGTGATGTATAACAACAAAGTAAACACAATTATAAGATTTTTGAAGGGATGTCTGCAAAATCTCTTGAAAATTTTATGAAATCAATAACTCAATCAACATATTCATTTGTCTAACGATTAAAGTGATTCAATTTTTGGTACATATCCATCCAATTGGGTTAATAAAAGATTATTTTTATGAAATATATAAATAAATACACATAAGATATTCATTATCAAACTTTTAATTTATAGAAAATTCAAATGAGAGAAATAAGGATCATTTCAATAGTAATATATAAGAGCATAGATATTCTAAATACAACAATATGGATATTGTAATTTTATAAAATAGATATAGATAAATTTAGATAATAAATTATATTATCATTAAAAGTTATCAGTGTAAACTAGAATATGGATAGTGTAATGACCCTAGCCTGAATTTCCTAAACAACACCAGGAGAGATCATCTTAGGACCTCTAACAGACCCCATTGTCAATAAAATAAGGATTAATATTTAGGTGAGAAAAACCATAAATGGAAGTCCCCCCCCCCCAATATAAAAATACGTACAGGAGGTCGAAAAAAATTATTGCATGGCCCTTGTGGTCAATGGATATACCAAAGAAAAATCATCATTACTCGATATATCCATACCTGTTAGATAAAAAACTATGGAAATAAATTACTCAATATCAATATAGACACACATACATGTAAAAATATTATATGAACTCACTTATAGTCTATAAGAAATATCAAATAGATAATAACATGATATTAAAACATTACGTGAACTATAATGGAACCATAATGATTCATAAATTAAAGGCTTCATTTGAAAAAACCTCATTTGCTTAACCAGGGATGACCCATTTGATTTTGATCTATAAGAAAACTAAAGACCATATTTAATTATTTGAGGAACTAGATAATATGATACATAAAACCTATATTGGATCATACATCACTCTATGATCTTGGTTTTGGAAAAATAGAATATGATGCTTCATGTCCACTAAGGTGTCCATGAAAGGATTAAATATATATATAGTCCTTAGGGAAACACAAATGTGCCTCAAATCAGTTTTTAATAGATAAGAATATACCTAAAAAAATTTCCCTCATGCTCACCTGGGGTGGTAAGGGTGGAGAGGGGTTTGGGGTGTGTTCATAAGGTCAAGTCCCTAGGCTAGAGATTTAGCTGTATTTTCTTTTTCACGTTGTGTGTCTCTTACATGGTTGTACTAAATTTATAAAAATAGAATATACATGAATATTTATACAAATTTTTATACATATATGTAAAAATTATTTACAAAAATGAGATAATACATAAAAGTAAAAAAAAACTGAATAAATCAAAGCATTAGTGTCAGATATAAATAATAGATCAAACAAATATAGTCATTACCAAAAATGTACCACAAATCATTCCCTAAACAACCAATCACAAAAAAATAATAAACATCGGATCTTAAAAAAACCATAAAATCAAAAATTGAAAATGAATCAAAAAATACACAAGGAAAATAGAAATGGCTACCTTACTAGGATAAAGAAAATATGAGACGCTCATTGAAAACCCTAACTGCTATCGAACCCTGGATGTCAGATGAGATGTTGGAGCAACTGGAGGATGTTGAGTGGTGTGAACCAACCAATGATTCCCAGAGGAGGAGTGCTGAATTTGTAATGATGATAAAAAATTAATTTTATCATCACTTTGTTTTTCACTGATATAGATGATTTTATCAGCACTTATTACTGAAGCAATGAAAAAAATGTATAATTGTAATTATAAATAAATTTTATTAAATATTTATATATACTTGATAAATATATATAAATATAAATATAGTATATATATTCTTTTAAAACATATTTATCACAATTTTTTAATTTTTTAATTATAATTAAAAAATATTTTTAAAAAATAATATTTATATCATTATTTATATTTATATAATTATAAAAATATATATACTTAATAAATATAAATAAATATAAATATAGTTAATATATTCATTTTTTAAGAAAATTTATTATAAATTTAACTATTATTTAAATATATATAATTATTTATTGAAAATTATCTGAATACATTACAAAAATATTTACTTATTTATAATTATAAATATATAACTATATAAATTTATTTAATGTGAGTTTATTTATAGTGTTTTTTACAAATATATATCGAACATTATTAATGAATATGTAATTTTATTTGCATGCATATATGTTAAAAATGTGTGAAATTGAATAAATTAAGAATAAGTACACATTAATTTTTTTAATAAAATCGATATGTTTTGTGTGTGTGCATTGTAATATATAAAAATTCATTAATTACATATATATGAAAACAATATAACACACATTTAATCTAAGTTAAATTAAAAAATAAAACATCATTCAATTATATGCCGAGTACAACGTAGTTATTTATTATTTTTCATTCATGTTATTTTTTAACTATAAACCATTATTCCATAAATTTATTACCATTTAATATAAACCACAGAAATAATTATATATATATAAATAATATTTATATATATTAATATATATATAAATAATATTTATATATATTAATATATATATATATATATATACTTAATTTATACAATTCTATATCATTAATAATCATATTTATCCAATTAATAAAATGATTAAAAATTAATAATGTATAATCAATATATTCATTTTTATGATTAATTATATAACTAATAAAATTTTAATTTTTTAAAATAAACGCATTTCTATTTATTATATATTTAATTATTTCATTTTATTTATTAGGACCTTTATTCGTGCTAAAAATGTGCTGGTGAAATAAATATTAATTACCACTCAAAATAATTATATGATACAATGTATCATATATCAGTACAAAAAAATAAAGCACTGAAAAAGGATACCCCTTATTATTGATAAAAATAAAGCAGTTATAAAGGATACTATTTATTAGTGCTAAAAAGAAAACGCTGATAAATGATACCCCATATTACTGCTAAAAATAATTCCATGATAAAGGATTACTTTTATCAACTTTTAAAAAGAATGTGATGATAAATGGTTAAATTTATCAGTGCTTCTGTTTGGACTCATAATTATTCCTTTTATCAACATTTTTTCTAGTGCTGATAATTACCCATACTATTAAAGTACAATTTTTTAGTAGTTTCATGGTATCCAGTGGATTAATACTTGTTGGGTGAACACTTGGTAGATCTACCAGCAATAAGGTACACTCTTACTGACTTATTAGACCTCCACTACTATCCGGGAATTGGAAAAGGCCCTCCATGATTAATTTTATAATTTATAATATCTATTTTCCATTCTATGTCTATAACTAAATTGATGTAAGAAACCCATCAAACAAAAGTAAAAATGATATAAAAAAATAAAAGAGATTGTGATCATTAATAAAAATATATGAGGGATAAAAATATCAACTTTGTTGGTGATCATAAGAACTTGATATAAAAATCATGATATGGAAGAGGAAAATGAAAAAAGTGTAAAAAACATTCATGAAACCATGCCCCCATTTGGTGACACATTATTTAAATTTCTCCCCACTAATTAAACACCATATGGAATCATTTATTTTTTAACATTTTACCCTAAATCAATAAATAAGAACCATTATATTCTCAGAAAGAAATATTCATAAAATATGGGATTAAAAAAATAAAATAATATTAATATATATTAATGTGAAATTGAAAAATAATCTTTATGAAACATGGTTTTACAATTTTTAACTACCCCTTGTGAATTGAAAAACAAATTAATGTGAGGGGATTTGAAAACAATAATTAATTATAATATAAATTGATAAATTCAACTAAACAAAATAATCCATGTTAATTTTAATTACTAGGATCATACATAAGAGAATATATGGAAAACATTCCAATAAAATAGAATCATCTAAAAATAAGGATTTTAGAGTCATGTGAAAAAAATGAAAGGAATTGTAAAATATTATTTTAGAATTAAGAAGTTCATTCCATTAAGTATACATTTAAAAAATTTTATTAAAAATTTATTTTCATAATAAAAATTTCATAGAAAAAGAAAAATTATTTAAAACAATATTATATGAGGATGTCAAGAATAATTGATCATTTAAAAAACTCAAAATTTATAAATTGAATAAAAATGAATTATTCATATGATATTTTTCATCTCCATGAATTTTTTGATATTGAATATCCACCAAATAAAATTTCAAATAGATATTGTGGAAAATCGTTGTAAGATATAAAATGGGATTTCTTTTTATTAATAAAATATTGCTTTAAAAAATGTTATCATTAAATGAAATGGTAATCGAAATAAAATTTCATCCATAACTTTGGGAAATCAGAGTATTAGTGACTAAATGATATCTGTATTGTTCAATAAAATTGGAAAATGGTGGATATGATTACGTCATCTATATTTGTCATTTTTTATAATCAAATTGTTAAATTAAATGATCATAATTTTGATAATATTTTAAAAAGTTATTTTAATAAAAACAATTCACATATGTAGTATTTTTGTAATAGTATGAAATATTTAGAAAACTAAAATCATTTTTATTTCCTTTAAAACATTATGTACCGAGGATCGTGTTACAAGTTTTTCTTAACCATGAGCTATTTTCAATAATTTTTTAGTTTAATGATTTAAATTTTTTAAAACTCAAATTTGTAGTAAGGGTATTTATTAAAAAATATTATAATCTATTTTATTTGTATGAAATAACTTATTCATCATCCAGATGAATTTTCTTATTAAAACATATTTATATTTAATATCAAGATAATAATATAATTTTGGATGTTAATAAAAACTAGTTTAATGTTGATCACCAATGTATTTGAGGTCATCATCTCATATAGGTATTAAAGAAGAGGAATAATAGAAAGAAGAGGTTGTAGAAGGATCATAATTTAAATTGATAATTACGATAACCACTACCATTTAAAATTTTAGATATTTGATTCACGAGGAGAATGAGTACTAGGAACAATCACATATAAATCAGGACAATACATTAAGAGATATCTTACATTTTATAATTTATTTGTTTTTCAAAAATGGAAACATATCCTAAAAAATCAATTTTTGTTGCATTTTTTGTATATCACAATCTGTGAATTAATTGGATGTTTCTTTTTGTCATGATAGGGTTATTTTTTCTAATTACAAATTTTGTTAATGTTTTTAGATTTTGGTAATGTTCACCATTTTCATTGGTGTCACTTTCTAAATAACCATATTACTTGACATATTCAAAATCTATGTTATCCTTGGTATCCATAAATTTTTTTACTTCGATAACTGCTTTTTGTTTCACATTGATTTTATCTATCATGAGGGGTCTGGTGAGAAATTATATAACCATATACCCGTTTTCTTATAATTCAGGGATATATATTACTTTAGGATCCCGTGAAAATTGAAAACCCTAATGATTTTCTATTCAAGTGATTATATAGGTAAATCCACACAAACAAACATTATTCAATTACAAATTTTAGTTAAGAAGGTAAATATTCTAGTAATATAATGATATATATGTATTGAAGAAAATTCAATGTAGTTATGATACAAATTCATTCAAGTATATTTACCACTACTTATTCATTCACGATTAACATCTAATAATTTCAAAATACAAAGAGTGGTTTTAAAAGTAGTTATTCTATTGAATAAACATTGAGAATAACTATAATGATAGGAAATCACAAATTTTCCATCAATTTCAAATAGTAAATTTTTTTAAGAAGTCCATTTATGATTTGGGTTAGTTGTATAGATATGGCCCCACATGTCCATCCTCCCAATATGATATCCATTACATAAATGAAAATTTGGCATGTATGTTTTTTAAAATTAATGTTTTATTTAAAAAAAGAATGTATCTTTAGTATAACTGGTTGATTCCATTATAAAATCCATCTCTTAAATTGATTTACATTTTTAAGGGAATAGATTTTTAGTTTCATTAAAAAAATATTCATAAAAACTTATCAAATTGATTCAAATTTATACACTTTGATTATGGAATGAGGGAGGATTTACTTTTTAAAAAGTGAGAAATGAAAAGTAAAAATCAAAATTAGAATATGTTGATATAATGGTGTTATTCATATGGTTAATAATAAAATAATTCCAAATTATAAAAGTTAACAATAGAGGAAATTCAAATTAAAAAATGTTAATAGACAAGGAACACTTTGATGATAATTTTTTTAAATTTCACACAAAGTATGAAATTTCTCTTATCCTCAAGAATTCACAGGAGGGTTATACGACCACTTGGTTTTAATAATGTCTTGGAACAAAAGAGTTCCACCAATTTTATTTATGGAAGAAAGAAACCCATAACCCATGAAGAGAAAAGAAATCCAAGAACTAAAAGAACCCTTGAATAGAAATTGAAATGTAAATAAACAAATTATGATTTGTAGGGAAAAAAGTGATGGTTATCATTTTCTAAAAAACATTAAAAAACCATCACAAATATCACTAGAATATAATATGTATAACTATAGGGGAGATATAGATAATATAAAACTGAGTGAAAGAGAGCCAACTTTTTATATAATAATGTATTGTTTCTTAAGAGAATAGTTATAATATAGAAAGAAATTAAGATAAAATAATGAAATGAGATGGTAATTTTCGATTCTAAATAATTACATTTCCTTATAGTGGTTCATATTGACGATGTAAATTACCTTTGAGAATTTATTCTTGATATTATTTTGGAATGGAAGATAATTATTTTAACATTGAATCTCATTATATATTGGAGTGTAGTCCTTAATCAATGAAGATATTAGAGCATCATTTGGAAGCGTATTTATTCATTAAAAGATCCATGCCTTACAATACCTCTATTTATATCGTTTTATGGTTATGGTGTTATCAATGGTTGAAATATGTATAATTGGGAAAGCATTGTATATTTGAATAATAATATATTCACCTCTGATGGTTTAGGAATGATTACATAAACTAGTTTCCCAATTACCCCTTTTCGTATATAAACATATTAAATAGAAACTAAAACTTTGGAAATCCATGTAGCTTACTGATTCAATTTCATAAAAAATTATATGGAGTGCTACAGGTTTGGAGAAACCCTAGTTAATCTATAAACAAGATGGTGAAGTATTACTAGATAGATGGTTGTCCACTACTACTCGGGACTTGTAAAAGTTCATATAACCTTTCATTGAGCACTTCTAAAGGCTATTTATAATCTTATCACGTTATGTTAGTATAAACACATAAAAACATGGAAAACCCCAAAAAAGACAAAAACACATTGGAGTGTCTGTTATTATATAAAAGAACCGTATAAGACAATAGAATGATGATTATGGAATGTTTAATTTTGAGAATATTAACTATAAATCAGGAAACTAAAATATTGTGTAGTATTATTTAGTGATTTGAAGGAATGTTAATTATGACGAAGAAGTTTAAAATTATAACTACACATGATGTTAAAATGATCTTACTAGGAAAATATCATGTATAGATTATAATTTGAAACATTTATATAATACCTATGTGTTGTTATTAAAATGAATGTATGATAACTTATTTAGGTATAATGTTGATGGAGTCATATTTTTTACATAATGAGTCAATAGATGATTCCTTTTCCTTGATATTTTGAATTTTTTCTCATTGTAATCTATTTTATAAATTGCTAATTGGTATAAGAGAGTGTGTATAATGTTTAGTGCATCTATATTAGAAAAAAACAATAAATATTTTGTTTTATTGTTTAAAACATATTGGATTTTACTGATGTTGACTTTTTTACTAGTCTATGATTTTGTGTTGTTATTGTGATTGAAATGAAGTAACCAAAATCAATAAAGTGATAATAAGATATGTTTTTTAATTATGGAGAAACATAGAAGAGATGAAATCTATGAAAAATTTCATGTTATCCAAATTTTATCCATACAAAAGGAATAATGAAAATGGTAATAATTGTCATGTCATGTCATTAAGTTTACAGTGTTGTGTTATATTTCATTATTGTATTATGGATATTACTATTTGTGAATTTTCTTGGATTTCATCATACAAAGTGGGCGATAACATCTCTCTAACAAGGATAATTTTTCATTACATGTTTTAATGTTGTGTAGGAAAGAAAAAACAACCAAAATAAGTCAAAATACTAGTGTAGAAGATGGGTTCCATCTGATTGTATTCTTCTAGAGTTTGTATTTATGCTAATATAAGTTCATGTATTTTCTTGAGGAAAGTAATGTGTTTAAAAAAAAGGAGTTTTTTTCTTCACTTAACATGAGGATATTTTTATGAGGTGGTTTATGTTAGATTTTTTTAAAAGGTTGGGTTCGAAGCCTCATTTATTATTAAAGCAATGAAAAGGCAACTTTTACCTTGGTAGAGGGAGACCCATTATATAGCCTGAAGGCCCAGTGGGCATTTAGCCCGTTACATGGCCCGTAGGCCCAAATTACGGCCCAAATCCTATTCTGTGAATAGTACTACTACAGCACCCGCCTGCTAGATTACCACACAGTACCCGCTGATGCTACAGTACCCTGCTGCCACTACAGTAACCTTCCATCGCTATAACATAACCACTACTACAGTACGCTATAGTCCTACTACAGTACCTGCACCCCATGGGTTTTGAACACCCATTTTTCATGTAGGATTACGGGGTGCTTACCACTAATCCAAACCCCAACTATATGTTGTGTCTGTTAGATGACTTCATGTCTAGTTAAAAATAGTGGTATTGTGTGTTATCATTTCCAATGATTATGAATTTCATTTTGTGCTTTATAGTAACATTTTATTATTGAAAAATAATCCATTGAAGTATCATTGAGATGTTGGTTATTGAAATAAGGATAGGGATTCATGTCATAGTTCCAGGATGAAATTTTATCTCTATAAAATATTTATTTTATCGGGTGGATACATCATCCCTGATGTAGATGATCAGTTTAAATAAGTTTAGCTCTCCTTACATTGGCGAAGACATTGGATTTTTTATAGGTTAAGCTGGTGGTTAGATTTTTTCATATGATGGCCCGAAGGTGGTGGGAGGTGAGGTATGAAATCTTCGAAGAGTTTTCATGGGTGGAATTTTTTGAGTCATTCAAGAAGTATATCTTTTTAAAATTACAAATGTGTGGTCATATGATAGAGATTAATGATATTCTGTCGACGATAAGAGTGCTATCAGTTTTGGGGCATGTTTTATGGATGTTATTATTTTTTATCTACATAATTAGTTGAATGGTATGATCAATAATTGTTCATAAATTATTATTTATGTCCCAATATCCAATATTCATTAATTCATATTTAATTAGGTTATTTAGATGAAATGAGTGTCTATGAAGAGGTATTAGAGTGGGGGATGTCTATGTTTGTGCAATTTAGTGAACACCCCTTCATAGTGGTTGGGAAGGTTATGATTAATACTATAATATTCAAAACTCTTATTTTGATAATGATGATAGTGAGGTTTTATTATAAAGTAAGATAATGTTTCGATTCCATTGGGTTATGTACCAAGAGGTTTCATGCTGTAAAAAAATATTTTTCTAGTGGTTCTGTTAATGCATGTTCTTCCTTGAATTATGTTATTTTTTAACCATGAGATAGTATAACATGAGTTGAGAATGATTTTTTCTGTTTTTTAATTTTTAAATGTGGAGTTTTATAGTTTTTTGTTCAATATGGGAAACACTAAGGTATTCCATAAATCACAGGGGTTCATATGTGAAAAGTGAGAATTAAAAATAGGGAAGGCCAAGGTTGTTCCTTAGAATGGAACACTACAATATTATATGGGCAATGACCACCTCAATATTATTGTAATGGAGGGCGTTCTTATCTAAAAAACCATGAATGTGGGGATATAATATATAGTGAACCATTTCAAGAAAGATTGGTGGATCCACCACGATGTGGTGTAGGCTATATTGTAGGAAGTGGTTGCGATTTGGATGAAATTGAAATAGCCAAAACCATCCCCTTCTTGATCAAATTTCATTTGTTTCAAAAATGAAATCTGTGAATAATAATATTTAGGTAAATAATTTTATTGAATTAAATTATATAACACAATTAATAAAATCATAGATATTCTTGATTGTTCTAATTATTTATATATATTTTCTATAATTTTATGGAAAATATTCAGATGAACATACATGGTAATATTATGATCCTATACGATTTAATCTATTTGATTCTACAAAATTAATGTTTCCAAATGATCATACCTTCTAAATTGAGGATTTTTCATATTGATTCATTTTCATTATGGTCCAACTCTACTCTTCTCTAATCACACTACAAGAGATATTATTTTTCACCTTTATTCAACTAGACTTGATGGCTTCCATTGATGGTAATTAAATTCAGGTATGTGTTTTCCCTACCCATTAAGATATTGAAAATTTTCAATATTTCTTATTAACCCTTTTATTTTTGGAATAGGTTCTAGGGAAAATGAGGTGTATGATCTTTATCTAGTTGGTCTGCAGTTGTGGATCATGTGATTAAGTACATGGTAAACATTTTTTCTACATAAAAAATCTTATATTGGAAGTTCTATACCAAATAGATTAAACATATGTGAATATTTTGATGATATTAAATTTTATGTTTATATATATTGCATCATGTTTTATAAATTCTTGTAAATGTATTTCTGATTGTTGTGACCATTACGTGACATGATGTGATGTTTGATCCATCATCGTGTATATATTTATTATATGTGGTGTTTTTCATCCTTATTTTACCATGAAGGGTAATTTAGATGTACTATAACTATCAAGGGGTATGTTTAAAAAAATTTAACATTATTTAAAGAGACTATAACATTGATGGGTTTTTTCGAAAAAAAATTTGGGTAATCCCATTGCGGGGGATGATCTTTTAATCTGGTTGGTTGACTAGATTGTTTTAATGATGTTAAAACATGTATGACTATTGGTTTTAGGTGTCTTTGCTGTTTCAATACCAGTTAGTAAATGTTTTTATGATGTTAACTTCACATTTCATTATTTCATGACTTACAGTCTTATGATGTGCACTTATGCTAAGGATTAATTTTTGGTCTCTTACTAGGTTTATATCGACACCCTACGTGTGTATCTTGATATAAAGGGAGACATCATGGTCATGGATACTAGAAGACCAAAGACACAACTATTAAGAGATCAAATATAGAGTTTGGTGATCATAGAGAGTACCATGATGGATATCCGAGTGATGCCATAATTTTAATAGTTCCCTATCTTGATCAAACCCTTATTGACATTCCACTATGGGGGACGTTGTTAATTATTTCAATTTGAGTTTGGATACTATATATTACATTCCATATGTTATAGTTTTATTTACTAATTATATTTTGTTAATATTTATTAATTTATTAAATGATGACGCTGATATAGTTCTTCAGTAACACAACTTAGAGCCTCACTACATGTTGGAAACCACTTTTATACGAGGTGACACTCGCGAGGTGATGTGGCACTTTGGATTGACCTTGATGATTTGGTCCAGGGTGTTACATGGTTCAACCAAATGATTTTCCCCTATTTCATTCATCTATAAAATGTTTTTGGGAAATTCATAAAGGATTTCAACTATGTGGGGGTATTTTAGATGAATTATAACACCTAGATATTTTATGTTATATTTCTCTCAACTAGATTTATTTCTTTTCGATAGCTTAAAATTCACTCATGCCTAAGTCTAAATGAATTAGTAATATAGTATTACATTATAAATTATCCATAAAATTTTTATAGTTAATTGGAATAACTATATTCTTAAAATTATTTATAATTTATTTTGATAATGACAATATAATGATAAATAAGAATAAAATTTTTATAGTATTTATATTTTTTTTCTTAAAAAGTGGATTTCATTTATTTTTATAAATATATAAATTTATTATAATTTTATAAAATATATTTTTGAAATTAATATTATTTTTTAAATCATTATAGAAAATACACCTAGGGTTAAATATTGTGATTTTTATGAAATTATTGATTCTGTAATGAATAGCAGGAAAAGAAATTAAATACTATCTTTTATTTTCATTAAATAAAGTAAACTATATGCCTTATTTAATTTTAGATTAGGAATTAGTGTTTAATAAGATATATGTTTCATATAACAATTCATCTAATTCCATTTGAATAAGGAATATTCCTGATTCTTCTAAAAGTTAATTTTTTTGATTAAAATCTCAGTATTCAAAAAAACTTATTTTTGTAATGATTTATGAATTTATATTAAAATTTATATAATCTATATATAGAGATTGAATTTATAGAAATTGATACAAAATTTTGAATCTAGAGGATCATATATTAAAAATAGTCCTATTTTTAATTTTGATCATTAAAAATAATAATCGTGATAAATATTTTCTTTTTGGATAAGTCTAAAATGGGTAAATTAAGGTTAGAACCATGAGATAATATATCAAAATCAGAAAAATAATTATATCCAATTGGATAGTTTATGATGTTTTATTTATATCCATTTCATTATGAAATTCCCACATGGTTTTATTTTTCATTGATTATGACCTTTCTGTTAATTTTATAAAAAAAATAAAAATGTCACCCTTGAATATAATATCTCAAAATTTTTTATATAATGAATACTTGATAAATTTTGTAGTAAATTTTTTTCATATATAAATTATTTATATTTTTCATGGTAAATTATTTTCTATTATTTGTGATGTATTTATTACATTAATTCATTACAGAATCCCGACACAGTACTTCTTTTTGTGCAAACAAAATCAGGTAAATGTTTTGGAAAATAATAGAAGTAATATGTTTTTTGATAGTAATATTGGAGGATAAATTTTACAAATTAATATAACATATTATATATATGTGTTTTAATGGTTTATATTTGAATTCCATTTCTATCATGTTGTTTAAATGTCAAATTATGCAAATAGTTCTTTAAATGAAATTAACAATATTTAATGAAAAAAATATTTTATTAAATAATTTAAATTTCATAAAAATTTCATGAGGAAAATTAGGATGAGAAATTGTATTAAATATCATCCATTTTATATTTGTGACCCACATTTTTACTTATATGTAAAATAATATCCTTTTATGATTAATAAGTCATTGCAACAGATAAGAATAAATTTGATCACCTAGGTGTTAAACCAAATGATATGGTTTTAAATGACCTTAAATGTAATCTAAATTTCACTAGATGATTATATTTATAACATAGACAATTTTTTATTAAATATATATCAATTTAGAATCATTTTTATTGACAATTCCTTAATTATATTTTAATCATTTATTGTAATCCCAAGTGTTTCATTTATTCCCATATAAAAGTATACCCAATCTTCCATTTTACGTTACCACATTGAGCCATATAACATGAAAAAATTTAAAAATTATATTTTCAATTTAATAAGAAACTAATTAGGGTTTTTTTGTTTCTTGATAGAAAATTCCATGGATATTAAATATTGTGTCAGATAGAGGCCTATTGAAGAAGTGGTAATCATATTACAGAACCTCTTTCAATATATTAACATATTTTATATCCACTAAATATTTTTTTAATATTATAGAAATAATTAATACTATATCCAAAATTTAAATTTTTTTATTATTATGGAACTATGAATATCCACTATTTATTCCATCATATGGGATGTGGAATTATTTCTCATGCATACATGAGGAATTATCCTCTATATAAAGATACATTTATTTTCCATCAATGTTTTTTGGGATGGCTATTATGATGGTATTATAGTTTTTAAATGATATTTATGACATAATTATGCCCTTGTATTTATAATATAATACATACCTTCTTACCTTACCATCTGATGGAAAATGATAATCTCGCTCATGTATATATGTGGACTACCACCACCATAAAGCAATGTGGTTCGTTTCTAATTTAATAATGACATGTATTGTAATATGGAAATATTTAATTAAAATATAGTATATAAATGATGTTATATTGACCATTTGATGGTAAATTATAATTTAAATTTCTTTTGTTCAATCAATTGGGATGTGAAAACAATGTTCCTACATACGTATAATGCACCATCTCCTTGTACAATGTAATTCCTTAATATTATTATACATTTTATTAAAGACTCTAAATATGTATATAATAAATAAATGTGATATTTATATCTTATATAAAATTCAAGATATTATTTAATTGAGATCAAATCATTAGGCCTATAGTTAAAAAAATAAATTCTATTGAAAAACATAACAATTAACACTGAAAAACAGTGATTAAAACAATAAATTATTTTCAAATGGTTGTTAAAAATTTATATGTGTATCAAAAAAGATAATATGAGTATGAAAATGATTATTTTTTATAATTATATATTTAAAAATTTATTATATTAGATTATAATTTTCCTTCTATGAAATTTATACTGAATCAAAGTTATTTTCCCCTCACAAGTTTTTATTTGAGACAGATTTCATATTATCTACTTACTTAATTAATGTTGTGTATGTAATAGACTCAAATTTATTTTATGATTCATTAAATAAAAATATTATGGATATATTTAAATATATTTTTTAGTCCTTCATGTAGTCTTGAAATATGATTTACCAAGTTTGTAAGAGATTTCTATTAAAATATCATTTTTTCTAGATATTTGTTGGTAATGAATCTGAGGATGACATTTTATCACATGTGTCTTAATTATCCCATGATGTTTTTTTTCCTCATGAAATTTCTTAATAATAATTTTTTTTCTTTTTCCTCTCTTTAGGGGCCTAGGATCATAAAATAATATTAATAGGGAAAAATTTCTTTATTTCTCTATTGAGTCATAAATAATTTTTCATCTATATCCATCTTTTCTAAAAGAAGATTTTTTTTTTCATTTTTTTCAAATTAACCATTAAATTTATTCATCCATGATTTTATTCTTACAAAATTTTTCAATATGATTATTCTTGTTCTTTTCTAAATGAAATACATTCCACTATTACTAAAAATGGGAATGGAATGAAAATTTAAACATACACAACTTGAAAATATTTCCTCACAATCATGAATACTATATTATTTTTGGAATACTTTATATTTTTACAAGGTTATTTTAAAAGAAAAATATTTCCATAATATTTTGGAAACATGTATATTTTAATATGTTAATTAAAAATTAAAATAGTATCTTCCTTAATAAATATTATTGTGATATTATGAAGTAATTTTCCATCTTTGATAAAATATATTGATGTTACTTATCATCTTATGAGATATGATCAAATGATAACAATGTTTTTCAATATCTAGTTGGTCTGTGATTATATAGATGAAATATCTACAAAATAGTTTTTTCGATGGATTAATTAATGAAGAATATTTTTATGAACGTATGGAATACATATTAATGGATTTTTTATTATGTGATTGGTGTCCCAGGAATTATATATCCCACTAATAAATTCGGTATATACTATTGTTCCATGAGCTCAATTTTTAATTAATAGGTTATCATATAAACATAAAAATGGACGGTAAACCATAGGTTCTCTAATGATAAAATGTGGGTACAATGTAGGTCATCCAAGTCCTAATGAAGGGACACATGTGGTTACCCCAAACATAAAATGTAATTAATGTCTTTGTGGGTAGCTATGAAATAAATATTTTTATTATGACTATTACACACTTTATAACTCTCTTTCCAGAGGTGGTCATATAAAAATTTATGTTTTGATGACACATGTTCTTTGAGCCCATGATGATTCATATCTTAGGAAATACTATGAATTATTTTATTACTTATATTTATGATATTAGAATTATCTGTTTTGATTTTAATATATCAATCCCATTCTCTCATACCTATATTCTCATGTTATGGTTAAATGGTCATTTATCCATTGCTTGTTTATCCTTACTGATCATATAGGCTAGACATTTTATATTTATCTTTCCCCGATGATATAAAGAAATTTTTTATGTATCATTTGTTTTAGAAGAATAATAGTTATAAATATCTATGTCATAGATGATGTAGATAATTTATGAACCAATTGATTATGTATCCCGGTTTGGAAATAATTTGATCCTTTATAGTTCTCGCATATATCATAATTTTATGAATTGAATATTTGTCTAATATGTTTTATTTATTTATAGAGGAATATTATAGGTCTCTATAGGTATTTCATGTGTAAATGACCAACAAATGTTTAATGGAACTCTAAATTACTATTCTTGGGATTTTTAATATAGCTATGGTTTTATAGATTCATTTTAATCCAGATTATATTATATAGTTACCTTTTTATGGAATTTATGTTCATTAATGAATCTTGAATTGGCATGTAGTTTCACATGTCTTATTTTTATACCTTATGATAAGAGATTGATTCTTATGTAATAAATGACCTTATAGGTGCTAACTATTTTGTGATATATATATTTTAACTACAATGGTGATATATCTATTTTCACATTTCCATGTTGAATTTAAATGTTCTATTAGGTTTTATGTGATATGTTTATGACTATTGATAATTTCCATGCATAGAAAACTATGATTGGGCCTTTAATGGTACTAGGAAGTTTATCCTTTCCTGTTTTAAGTATCCCACTAGTATTGGTTTTTGATTGAAATACCATGTTTATAGATTTTATATTCAAATAATTTTATCAAATATAACTACTATATGTGTTCAAAATGTTAATATAAAATTTCCTAAAATTTAATATCTTATTTTATTTAGTATAAATCACATTGAAATAGGATATAATTCTTCTACAATGGAGGGAATTATGATTCTACTCTAAATTATGTATATGAATTCTACTCCGTATTCCCCCACCCCAACTCTGATGGTTCATTCTAAAGTGCCACTTCAACTAAGAGTCTAATTCATAGTATTTGTTCTAGGAAGTGGAGGTTTCATGAATATGGTTGTGTATGATTGAATCTTTTTAATAAAGTTACCTCTATCTTTTTAGTGTCATAGAGGCCCTCATGTTTTATAAAACATAATTTATATAATATCAAGAGGATATTCAAAGATGTAGATAACCTAGAGTATGAAAAGGTAATTTTTATTACCATTATTATTATGGAATTGTTCCATAATTCAGGGGATGTTATGATTAATGTAGGATATGTGAAGGGATGTCATGTGAGAACTTCCTGAAACTATTTTTCATGAAGATATTTCTTGGTATACTAAAAGTGGACAGTTCACAAGAGTTCTTGTAGATTCTACATGGTTCAATTGTGGTGTTGGATTACTCAAAATGTTTCATAGGTTTTCTATTATTCACTCTTACAAATCTAGGAACATGATGAATACAGGTAGGTTGTTTGATATTTTCCACAAAAAATATTTAGATTAAAGGAAATGGACATTTAATGGTCAATGTATGTAGAATTACTCCATATAGACCAGATAAGAATAATATTTTAGGATGTTTATAGTGTAATGTGTCTTATTTTAGCCTTTAATGGAATCCCAATGATTCAATTTGTATTAAAAATTGTAGGGAAGAGGATTCATGAATCATCAATGGAACGTAACAAGAGAAAAGAAGAGATTCTTTGACTCTATCTATAGGAGAATGCAATTGAAGGTTCTACAACATTGGATAAAAGGAAACTATGTCAAGGTCTCTTTGGTGTCTCTAAATACATGGGACTAGTTTTTCAATAACAATTATATGAAATTTTTCAATACAATGTCATTGTGGGTTTGGTATTGTGGAGGTTTGAGTCATATATAGGTATTAATCCATGGGATTTATTGGGTCTACAATAGTAGGTTTAGAGACCTAAGATTATTATTACTCCTGTTATTTATGAATATCAAGGATAAAGTCATTGAGATTAGGGTGTTCGAGTATATATAGTGGACTCTATTTTGAAATACTGTGGAAAGGGATATTAAGCAATCGAGGTATGGTCTTCATCTCCTCCACACTTTCTATTGAATTATTTGTTATCAGTGTTCTACATTTGTTTATACCATTTGATGTCATTAATGGACATGACTGACTGTTAATGTTATATTCATAGTTCCTTTCTATCGATATACCCATAAGGAAGGAAGTACATTTTCATTAGAGCTATCATGAAATTCATATAGTAGATTCAAGCTGCAGATATGTTTTTGATTTAATTATTTTTGAGATGACTAATTTTTTGTGATCTTCTGCATAGATTGGTTGACTAGTTATTGAGCACACATTAACCACTATAGTAGATGAGTTTCTATTACTGTACCCAAGGGATATATGGTCCTCAAGATTATTGAATGGGATACTAGAGAAAGAATAATGGGACAAAGCCTTTGCTATATTATAAGTATTACCACATAGGTAGTTGGAATTGTTCTTCTGGTGGATCCATCAATTGGTTATTCCTTTCCGCTATGTGTAGAACTTTACCAAGATATCATTCATGATAACATTTTTGTACACCCTCTTAATATGGTAATGGATATTGAGATTGAACTCATGCCTAGATAACAACATATATCATCCCCCTATATATATGAAATGTATTTAGTTTATGGATATAAAATTATAACTCAGGTATATAGAGTTGAATGTTTTAATCAGATTGATTACAACTCCCTGGAATGCTCTAGTGTTTTTTACGAAGAATGAAGCTATTAGTCTTTGGTTTTGTGTAGAATAAAGGATGTTGAAAAATGTGTCCATTTAGAATTGATATCCATTTACTATTATAGATGAATTTTTTTAATATATTCATGAATCCCAATGGTTCCATTATATTGGACTATGGTTAGTAATCCTTCATCTTTGTGTGATAGCGGTGGATATTACAAAAATAGGGTTTTTGATTTTTCATATACTATTCATGTAACTTTTTATTCCCATCATGTTATGAAATGAACCATCATTGTTCTTGGATCCCATAAACTAGAGTTTTCATAAATATTGGGGCTCATTTTTAAAATTCATGTTGAATAAATCATCATATAATCCCAAACCTCAATAATTAACACTAGGAATGTTTATATTTTATTAAGTTTTCATAGACCACTAAATATTTATTCCAAATATTCAAACATTCTCTTTTAGATTCATTAGGATTGGTTCCTTGTTATAGTTTCTTTAATGTGGGTATTTCTATGGACATTTAAATGTTTTAGGAGATGATTTCTAAGGATCTACCTAGGAATGTCTTTGAGATCAATATCTTTCATTGGATTTTCTGTACTACTGATAGTTCATTCGAGACTTCTCCCATTTATAAAAACATTTTATAAGTAATAGAAACATTATATTAAAGTTAGATAGGTTATATATTTATGAAGTTTTTTTCCTATAGTAAAACAAAATATTTTTGATAGCCTAGATTTTGAAATATCTAGAGTCTATAATTGGATAATCAATTTACTTTTATTCCTTAGGTGTTTTTCTGTGTGTTGTGTTTATGTAGTGGGATTACATATTATCTTAGGTGTCACATCATGTAAAACTCCATTATTGGAACTAATTAAAGAATTAATTGGATTTTGAATCCATGGTGCATGATCTAATATGATACCAAAGTTTTTACTTTTTTTAGGGATATTTTTCTACATTGACCCCATGAGTCTACTGTATATATTCTTTTTTCAGGATCGATAGTATATACAGAATCACATGATAGAGAAACTCAAGTCAATTTAAATTGAAATTTAATATTATATAATAATGGGTAATTCATTAGAGTTATTATATGTAATAAAAAAATAGTGTTACAAGTTATTAGGGACAACCCTTTACATGATGAAAGTCATATATTGTGTTTATTGGCTAAGAGGATCATGGATGTGTCAGCTGGCTATGATTTTAGGACTTTTTATTAATTAGTTGTCATTTTTAAATTAGTTTACCATGTGATGTATAACCAATATTATTACCAAAATTTTATTTTGAGGGTGGAATAATTAATAGGATATGATTTTTTTTTGGATTTTTATTTGAAAATGAAGACATGATCTATGTATATGGGAGAGTAGTTTTGGTAGCTTTTGTTAAAGTGGAACTGATGAGAGGATAAAGTTCTATGAAATGAGAAGCTCATTAAAAGTATAATAATATTTAACTTGATATAGGACATTAAATCTAGGGTCCATGTTTGAATATGTACTTCATTGTTTTTTTGTGAATACTTTCCTTCTATAAGGACAAGTCTATGAATCCATATCTAATTTGTTTTCTACATCCAATTTTTCTACTTATATGGATCTAAGATTATGTGATTATTGATTTAATGATGGGGTTTCCTAAAATATGGGTAGTTTTGTTATTTTTATTTGATATTTTACTTGTTGAAGAATGTATGAATCTTCATGCTGATCTAAGAGACTCACTCTCTTGATGAATTAGTAATGTTCAATATCCAAGAGAATTTATGAGTAAATTGTATTCCCTATAGTATCATATCAAATAAAGTCTCATGTATTACATCACGATTTTAATAAGGCATATGTAGGATTTAAGGAAACTTTATAAGTTGAGTACAACATATCATCAATATATTTATAGAAATTAAATGAGTAAAATCCAAATCCTTGAGGTTATTATTTGGGAAAGAATGTAAAAATTCCATGGTGGTTGGGATAAGCATCTAGCCATAATTTAGGTTTCATATAACAACATATTCCAATATTATAATAATGATTATCCTTTTGATGGTCTCAAATTATGGTTGTACCACAAAACACTATTTGGTAATGAGGAAAGTGTGGGAGTAGTTTTTGGGTAGAGTATGGTCTAAGAGACTTCTAAGAAACATTTGATGATCATGATTTCATTGGTGTCAACTATAATCAGGTTTTGATTATGTGTTGATTATAGGATATAGTTATTGGAGTTAAATTTCTGTATCTATCTATTCTTATAGGTGTCCCTTTGTCTAGGGAATCAAATTTTAGAGGTGTAATTGATGTTATTAGTGTAGTTCAGGGGACCATTGGAGATCATGGAACATATCATAGAAGCAGTGTCCCGATAAGAAATTACACTAAATTATAGTTGTATGTATATTGTGTTCTATGTTTCTCAGATTTAGAGGTGAATTATCTACCATACACATATAAATAACTTCAAATACAATGAATTATAGCATAATTCATCATTTTTTGTTTCCGATATGGATCATTAACCAAATGGAAAAGGTTTTGTGGGGGAAGACGGTTCACTCTTCATAAGTATTGGGGTTTCATAGAATATTCTTAGAGGATACATGGGAGAGTTTGTTTGATGTTAGGTCATAAGGAAATATTTGTTCGAGTAGGATAACTTGTGACTCTCCTTGATGATGAGATGTCCCTTGGGGGGGGGGGGTATTGTAACACCCTAATTTTCTATGAATTTTATTTTATTTTTTGGATTTTTTAATTGATGTATTGATCATTGGGATGGTTAAAATTATTCTTGGAATATATTTGAAGTTATTGGATTATTAAAAGGTGGAGTTTAGAGTTATTTTGTTCAAAATTGGAAATATAATGGCATTGTGGAAGCCATCATGGTCCATACGTGTCAAATAGAAATGAAAAACAAGAAATAATAGGGAATGGAATTATTAATGGAAACCTGAAGCTTATGTGGGATAATAATACCTAATCATGCCTATGGTGAGGTCACGGTGTGATAAATAATCGTTGAATTTGGGGTCATGCCATAATGACTTCTATTTTGGCCAGGTGTAGTTGAACCATAAGGTAATGGTGTATGTCGTGTTGGTGGGTGTAGTGGTGGTAGAGATAGTTTTAAAATTTCTAAAACTATCACCATCATCCTTGAATCATGTCCATCTCATAAGAGAAACATATCAATTGTGATATTGTGTTCTTTAATGTGATTTAATTATATTCTATATTAATATTAGTTGATTCATTCTTCATTATGATGATTCCCTCATTTCAAAGAAATTTCCCAAGAATATTAAAGAGAATAGTTCGGTGAAATTAATTTTAGAATCAATGATAATTGATAATTAATCCTCCTTGATTATTCTCACATAACCTTACTAATAGGTCATATTTTTTGAGTTATTACATTTTTATGTAGATCTGGATTAATGGGGACCCATAAATTTCCATCTCTTCTTTCTATCCAACATGAATTTATTTCCCCTTTCTTCAACTAGACTATATGACTACCACTGAATATAATTTACAATGGGCAATCTTTGTTCTACCTTTGTATAGATATTTTTTCTACATATCTCTTAGGAACCGTTTTCTTGTTAAAATGGATTCCTGATTACATATTTTGGGAAATAATACTCTATTCGATTCCATAAGATGGTTTGGGTGGCGATGCACATGGGGAACCTTGACGTTGTTAATGAGACAAAAGATTAATAATGTTTCTTATCATATGGAGGAAATGTGTGTGACTATTTTATTTTAATATGTATAGATATTATGTTCTATATACCATGATTGTTGTTTTCTTATAGGATTATTTGTTATGGTTGTGATTATTTCTTGATATAATGGGATGTTTGGTTTTTCATCCTATACATATGTATTGTATGTGTTGTTCCTCTTTATTCTATGAATAATCATGTAGGTTCACCCAAATGGACTATCCCTCTAAAGGGGGTTTCTATATATAGTTGTATAACATGTACATGAACTATCCCCTTTATAGATTATGTGACTAACATTTTTACCACCTCAAGGGAAAGGGATGTGTCAAATGGAAGGCTGATTATGATCCTACCATAGAGGTGGAGAATACATTAATGGGGATTATGGGAAGTTTTTTTCATCCATAATGGATTGATATATATTTTTTATACTATTCATTGAATTATTACAAATTTTTATTTCATATTCTTCTATGTGTGGGAAATCTAGTCAAGGATGAGTTGGTGGTTTCCTACAAAGGTTACAATCAAACCATATAAACGTATCATGACATGTGTGTGGACTACATGGTCCCTACAACATGAATGATTAAGGAAATATTGATAGTGATCAATGAAACCTTGAATGGTGATAATAGGTGGTATTGTGATAGACTCTTTAATGTTTCCACGATGATTAATTTATATAATTTCCTATCATACTATGACTCTTATTGACCATCAACTTTGGGGACCTTGTTTATTTTTTATATTTGTAATTAAACACAATTCATGAGTTTCTATAGGTTATTGTTTTTTTATTTATTACACAATGATATTATTTATGGAAATATTTATTGATTTTGATTTTATATTATCCCCAATTATGGCTCTAATACCCTAACTTCTAGATAGAAAACAATTTCATATAGTAAAATAAGAATGAGAATTCAGGGAATACTTTTTAATGCCAATGATTCATGATGTTGTGTCACACCTATGATTGGAGAGTTAACTTATTTCTAGTGTGTCATTGTAGGGACCCATTTTTATGACATCTCAATAATTCCATATATTTCCTAGTCATTGTTGAAGATTTACCTACGACCATTCCATGGGTTGGTGAATCCCAATTTTTTGAAAATCCTTTTAAGGAATTTGTAAACTCATTTGATGTATAATTTACTATTTCATAATTTATGGTTTAATTTTCCATGTTGAACACTTTACGAATCATTTATTTTCAATATTTTAACAAATGTACAATTTTTATAGGTAATGTGGCTATGATGACTGTCGATTATAGTGTATAAAAAATGGATATTATGGTTGTTTCATATTATTTCTATTCAATTTTAATGGAATAATTTATCATGGGTAGTTATTTGGGTATTGGTTTTCCATGTTTTTATCACATATTGTTATGATGTGTTGTTATATTCTAGATATTGTGAGATTTATAAGCGGTACCTTTTAGGCATTCAGAATTTTGGGTTGTTCATTTGATTTTTTAATATTATTTAGTGTTTCGGGCCTCAAATGATCCATTAGGTGATGATCATTTAATGGCTTTCAGAATTTTGAGTTGTTCATCTGATGTTTGAGATATTGGGTTGAGTGAAATGGTTAGCATAGATTTTTTGGGTGTTTTTTTGAGCATTAGGTTGTGACAGGGTACCACAATGATTCTGAATCTCATGTAATGGTAAACATCAGTATACCTTCATTGGTATTGGTTATTTCTATGTAAAGGTATGGAATATTTGAGGTAGGGTAGACCAGTTTAAATGAAAAAACATTTCTATCCATTTATGAAGTTGTTTTCCATAGAGAGAACATCTGTTAAAAATTGGGATTCTTGAATCACCATGAATTACGTGTTTAAATGTGCATGGTTGTGATTTTAAGATAATGGGTATGAGAATACATGTTTTACATAAGGTAGGTAGAAAAAATGCGCTCAAGACCAGTATACCCCATGTATTGGAATTATGGGTAGACATTATGAGGGATTTCACTAAATGCTATTGTTTATTTCGTTTGGTGGTCTGGGGTGATTTAAAACTCATTTAAAATATTTAAAATCAGGGGGATAAACAAATTAAAATTCCACAAGAGTATATTATCCTTTTATTGTGATGAACCTTGAATATAATGTGATTCTCTATACCTTTATGGTGGTCTTCAAATAGTAATATATAAATAGAGGGTCTACTACATTTGATTCAATTATATATATTATTCACACAAATCATATATTTTTGAAATTGTTATCAACAAACTATTTCCACACCATTTGGAGTCTATGAACCTTGGTTCATTGGATTGATGTCTATAAAGTTATTGATATAGTGGTTATTCCATTCAATGTGGTTTTTTCGTCATCATTGATTCATTCTTTGATAGTGTTTAATTTCCCATCAAAATTGGAGGATTTTTTTTCGAAATATAACTGTATCATATAAAATAATTATGTTTCATGAAAAAGGATGTGACACTCCCACATGAATGAAATATAACATCCCTCTATATAAAATTTATATTCCTTGATGGGAGTTCTGATTTATTTGAATAATTTTTTGGGGAGTATACATTAATAAATAAGTCAATTAATGATAATGAATCTATTAAAGGATGTCTGATAGAAAATGGGATGTTTTATGATATATTTTATAATTTTATAATTAATAATATTTTATCTTCTATTTCATAACATGTTGATTTCATGGATACCTAATATGTTTTAACAATGATGAATTTCTCTAATTCTATAGTTTGGTCAAAACACAAAACTGATAATAATAATGTGTTTATGGAATAGGGGAATATTTTCAAGGCTTGGAACCAAATGTTTTTTGTTGAAATATTTAAAAAAATTATACTTGGTTTGGAATTAGTGTGTGGTAATTGTTTAATTCACATAATTATTCCTTAATAGTATTAATTGATAGGTATGATAATGTCAGGGAATATTGAATGTTTTTTTTGGGTTTCCATTAATCTTGAAATATTACTTTATTATTAATGTTATTTGTTTCTAAAATAAATTTCCTAGTATATAGATTTCAATTTTAGTGTTGAAAATATATAGGATATTATGGATGATTGATGGGAATCATGGTATTATATTGTAAAGTTTACATGAATGGGCTATAATGTATCATAGTGGTTACATAGACAAGTAATGTCTCCAAGTAGTTACATATCACCATGGGTTTTGATAGATCCTAATTATTTATATTGTCATGTTATATAATGTATTGAGATATGTTTTATCATGTAAGGAGTAAGTGTGACATGTGGTTTCATCAAAGACGGGGTAGTGAAAAAATAAAAATAAAACAGCATGTTGGGGGTCATGAATTGTTGAGGAAGAAATGATGGCGACACACTACATGCTCATGAAACCATACTCTATTGAGAATCATGTGACTGAGATTTTTATCATAGGGGAATGTTCATGTAGTGAAGTTGGAATGAGTTTCATCTCCTTCATGTTTATATTTTTGTAACACTTGTTATAGCGATGAAGTAATTGATGTGGTAGTGGGTATTCGAAAAATATGAAAAAATGCATATGGTTGGTATGGTAATTTAAGTGGCCGTATTAATAATTTATATGCTTTATGTGGATACTTTATTGATTTCTTAATTAGAGAGATTTGTTTTTTAATGAAATAATAGAACATAATTATTTAAAAAAATAGATTACATGAGTCTAATTTACAGGATCATGTTAACATATTTTTCATGAATGGAAACAAAATTTGCTTGGAGGGCTTCAAAAAAAGTGTTGTCTAGATTGACCCCCATGTTGGAAAGGTCATCTGAAACTGTGTTGGATTCTCGATACACATGTGTGATGATATAGTTGATATCTATATGTGATCGGTTGCAATTCATCCAACAAGTAATAATCATCCAATCCAGATGAGTTACACCATTCCAAATATCTTTCATGATGGTAGTCGTGTAACATTCAATAGATATATTTTTCTAACCAAAGAGGATGGAAAAGTTAATGGCATGGATAAAACCTAGAATATCAGCTTATAGGGAGGTTTCATACCCACATTTTCCCATGAAAAATCCAAGAATCTACCTGATATTATTCTTAAAGACCACACCACACACTGTAGGCCTCGGGATTCCCTTGGAGGCACTAAAAAAATTGATTTTGATCCATCTAGGTAGATAGGCCCTCTAGAACACCTCTAGAGTGCAATGTTGTTTATATAAAGTTTCGTTTATCTGTAGCTGCTTCAAGATACCTACGTCATGCACGGTTTTGTGGCAATGACCCTTTTGAAATAAAGCATCATAATTTATAGAAATAAGGATCCTCATTCATCCTAGAATAAGATTTAGTGAGAAATTGTGATTGTAATAGCATTTAAATCATTCCAAATCACACAGAGGAGTTCAAAAACTGTCGAGAGGAAAAGGTTCATGATTTGTTGAGAGGCTTCCATTTCTACACAATTAACATTAATCCAAGAGATTTATTTTTTCTTGATTATTAACTACTACATAGATGGCACATGGGTCAACTAATAGGTAATAATGGTGATGTATATTACTTTTCCTAGATAAATAAGTATTTTGGTTTTTGTTGCAAATAAATAGTTAAATATGTTTCGGTAGTGGTTGGGTTGAAGATTTTTTGAACATAAAAGGGGAGTTGTGTCTTTTAATTAAAATAATTTAATTTTATATGTTTTCAAAATTCATGGGCTTTGAATAATTTACATGTTTTTCAAATTTTTCATGTACTTGTGATTTGAATAATTTTATATGTTTATTATCATTCATGCATTCCCTTTAATTTTTTTTTAAAAAAAATTGAGGATTTTTTTGGAAGGATGATCATATTTACTACTCCAAAATTTATCACCAAACCCCAATTTGTTATGTGTTTTTGGAATACATCACTTCAATTAGAGCTAATCTTCATGTATCTTTGATGGAGTTGGTAGATGGATAAGAGTTTTGAGTTTTTACTCCACATATTTTCCACTATAATATTATAGTTTTTAAAGTATAATATAATTTTGATTGTATGAAACTATTTATGAAAATTATATTATTTTATTGGATTGGTGTATCTCACTTATTAATTAATATTAAATTCATTAATGAAGGAAATTCCACCCATTTGTGTGTTACATACTATTAGTTCTAGTTTACACCATGGGGCCTACTAGTAGTGGGATTTAGGGTCACACAATCTATTCATTTCTAATCAAGGAGGGATACTATAGGAGGTTGTCCCTGGTGTGGGGTTTGTGAAATGATTTGTTTTATGGATATAATTTTCAGTTTTAGATGATGAATTTAGGAATCAAATTATTTTAAAACATGATTTTTTTCTGAAGGACGTTTGCAGATATTTGGTGGTGTTAATTCCTTATTATTTTCATAATGTACAGATTCTTAACAATAATCACCCCTCATAGAATATATTGACACTAGAAAGCATTACTGATGAAATAAGAAAAATTTTGACACACGTTATGGATGCCTAATAATTAGAGGAATATAAAGAGAATGTGTATAATATTTTTCGGAATTTACCGATGGTAACTCATATTATTTTTCATCATTAAATTCTATTTACCAAGTAGAGAATAACAAAGAGTCAAATATTAAATTGAAAACTTTAGATAAACTTTGGTTTGGATATGTGATTTAATTGCTGGAGGGAATTATCCTCCTATTCTCATGGTGGATGTGGAATGTTGTTTTAGAAAATCATAAATGAAAGAGGTGTGGTGTGATGGTACCCACCTCAAAAATTTATGCATTACCCAATTTGCATATCATGAGATGACTATTGATTTCATTGGTATAGAATGTTCCTATTTCAGTATTGAACAAGATTATTTAAATGTTGTATTTGTAACCAAAACAATGAATATAATTAATCATTAGCTCATTTGGAGAGTGTGGTTTCATAGACCATGTAAATAGAAATAATATTTTCTCTCAATAAATTCTAATGAATGGTTTAATTATTAAGAAGGGCGTCCCTTGTTTGAACATTAGTGAGATATTGGTGCATGAATCTACTTGTATGTCCTTAATAATGAGTATCTATGATGAGTTATCATATATTTAACTGAATATCTATATGGTAAGGATCATGTTAGAGCCAATAATCTATTTATTTACATTTATAATGAAAACCTGATTCATGGAGTGCCATGGTTTTTCATAAATTGAGATCATGGAGGTTGATGGGATAAAAAGAGTAAAATCATGACATGGTGTCTTTTAAGTCTTATGTGAATGACCCTATTATCCTAAGAAATGGGGGAGAAATTAGATAAAATAATATTTGAGTAGTTTTTTCCTTCCTATTAAGGTATATTATTTATTCCATCATTCAATGGTGGTGTCATACACCTTTCTTTTAAAGATAGTACATACTGGGATTGATGTTTAAATAGTACTCTGTTGAGACCAAGTGGATTTCATGATGGAGGGGAACAAATTAACAAATACCTTATATAGATAGTGATTTGTACCAATATGAATGATTGTAATAATGATGTATACCCTAGTTCGATCCTTATCTAGTAATTCAAAGTCATTGTGGTTTCATTCGCATCGGTGTTGTTGGATATTCTCATACCATGGTAAAATATTCTTATTTTAGGCGAGATTTTAGGTCAATGGATTGAAAATTATAATTAATTAGGTGGGGTATTTCATTTGGTTTATAAAAAACCCTTTAAATTAATCTAATTTGTGTTGAAAACCCACATTAGATCATTGTATATTGGTTCCCTCAATATGTTTTTGGTTGGTGTTGATCAGTCAAATGATGTAGTTGTTGAGACTGATGTTCGTGCTGACTCAATTTTCATTTGAGAAATGAAAAATAGAGTGCATTATCATTAACTGAGTGTGAGAGTTTATTTAGTGGAGTGACTTGAATTGAAAAAACTTATAGATTCAGTTGTTGTGGTTTTGATAAAAGTTCTATGTTTCTCATATGATTAAAACTAGTAATAATGGGGCCTATTCCTTATTTATATGTTTTTGTTTTCTGATATGATAATCCATAAATCATGAATCCGTGTATCTTTTTTAATGTCCTAAAAAATAATGGTTTATTCCACAATATTGTTGTGAAAAATAGATAAATCTATATCTATGATGACAATATAAAATACTCTTAAAGGTGGGGAGTGGTGCTCTCTAACAAAATGTTTCCTTGTCTGTGAACTATTAAAGGGATATAATTGTATGATTTTGGTGGTTTATCTGATCCCATTAGTTTGAATAACTCTCTTTTAAATTTACAGGATGAGTGTTTTAGGCATTGAGTTGATTCATTTTCTCACTTATTTCTTATTTCATGGTGTGTTGGACTTGATATCATCACAAATAAAGGTAGGTTCTCCCATTCACAATCAATGTGCTATTGAGTTTCCATTGATCTCACATTCTGAAGGTGAATCATGTGTGTCAAATGGCATAAAGTTCATTTTTTCGTGAAATTCATTAGATTTGTTTTTTAGAGTTGAATTTATATACTTCTTTATGAAAATATTATATATGGGTGGTAGGACTTAGTGTCTTAGGTTTTATGTACTATGGGGTTGGCTGTATATTTTAATTTTTGGAGTCCTAAAACATATCATGGCGTAAAGTGGTAATTTTACCCTATATAATATTCCTAGAAACTTTTATGAGTGTTCTATTGGATACAAAATGTAGAGGACAACCCGAGGTGGAACTAAGGTAGAGAATTAGAGATGTTATATATCAAATATATTATAATAAAAATTTTATATTAGTCATAATGATTAACCCATAACTAATAATGAAATTTTTATACCTATTGAACATATTTTTTCATGGGAAAATTCTAACCACAGGTGAATCTAGATTGTGATATTTTCCATTGGTGTGACATAAGTGTAGTTCTTATTTATATTTTTGATGATTCATAGTCACATGCATATTTTAATGAGTAAATATATTTTATTTTATAATTATGTGATTAACCATGTGATTCTTTATTAAAGCATCTATTATGAAATACTCTAGGTTTTATCATACCACCAATGAGTGTTTCTAGAAAAAGAGACATTGTACATTTTTCGAGAGAATCCAACATAGATGATCAAGGGAAGCCCATTGATCAACAATGGAATTTATTGGGATCACAAATGATACAATCACTTAATTATTCTTTATTAATAATAAATCTAAAGATGAGTTAAGGATTTTTATCTTTTGATTCATGCCCATTTATTATGGATTTCAATCATAGATTATTATTTCTATTATTAGTAGCCTATTTTATTCACTTTTTAATTACGTTATCGATTTATTTATTTTGGTTTAAAATGAAACAAAATAGATTATTTATAACTATAATTTTTTAAAATTAGTATCAAAATCGTGGATGTTTTATGGGATCATAACTATATCCAATGATTCATTCATTATTTATTGTTCATATCTTCTTCTATATTCTCATTAAACATTGTCCTATGGTAGGACGGATACTAGACTATGAATATGGTTCACATCGCAATTTAATATTTGATTTAAAATGATAAATATGATCATTCATGGAGATAATGATTGGATGAGTAATAATGATCAATGCTGAGATCATAGATGATTAGAGAGACTATAAGGACACCAAGATGTGCGTGGTGTGCGAAATATGATGTATATATTGAAAAAGATTCCAATTATTAGTGAAAATAGTTCTAAAATCATCTATTGGTGGAAATAATGTCAATATTATGACCATGAAAATAAATTTAGAGGGAAATAAAAGGTGGGAAGAGTGAGATCCAACAAGAAATTGGCTCTATTTAGGTACTCTAAACTACATGACTTCTATTTTCAAGAGCACATGTGGTGTTCCATTGTCTGTTTGACAGCCAGGGTCCCATAGTGAATTAAATATAAAAATATTTCCATCGTATCCCCCAACACCATGTGAACAAATAATTTCTATCTCTATGTATACCCATATCACACCTTGAATACCTCAACTGAACTGATAAGACACATGGATCCGTCGACAAACTAAGTGTCATAAAATGACTAGATTCGACATGTATCAAACTACATGACCAAAATCTTGAGTACAGATAAATTACATGTGTGACTAGAATGAATATTATTTACTATTGGGATAAAATGATAGGTGTAGTCTGGTACATGATAGGAAGCATTTTTAGTCATACAAAACATTTCCCACATGGAAATAATATTAATGAAATACTCTAAAAATTATGTCTATGAATAGTACATAGTTTGTGTGGACCTTGTGGTTAAAAGTTGTGAAATGTAGAAGGGAATGATGTGTACACTTAGTTATATGAACTCCATTATATAATTCTTTAATTTTGTATGAAAATAGAATAGTAAGTACTCCCCAATAATTAGAAGTTCTTATAGGATCCGATAGTGGCCAAGGTGATGGTACTAAAGATATGACATAGAATGGTATGAGAAAAATCACATTTCCCAGCAATGGATACCTCATAACATGATCTCGATGTAGTCTTCAGAGTGTTTTTAGGGTTTTCACTCAACTACCTATGGATAGGTTTGGGCATCGATCCCCCATATCCAATATTCTACATGATTCCATACTCCCCCAAACTAATCTATGGTGTTGTTTCTCTATTTCCAGAGATGATACTCCTCTAAAAATGATCGATGACAGGGTACGATTCGTCCAATAAGTTATAACTCTATTAACCGAGGTGTTGTTATTTGATTCATGGGTCCCACAAATTAACTTGTGATTTATATGGGTTTATGGCATGTAAAATATCATATGATTGATCTATGGTGTGGTAAGAAATTTTTTTAATGGAAGGGGTATATGATCTATTGTTTGGAAATTGTGATTCTTAGACGAAAATACCCCAATTGTAGATTTTATTGGTGGGTTGAAAATCATATTCTTTTTCATCATTGACTTATAAGATATATTTTATTACTCAAATGTCAAAGGGTTTGATTCAACAAATGATATATTACTTGCTATCAAAATTAGAAAATGTGGGTTATCAACACCCAAAGATCCTATAGTTACTCTGGTGATGTGGCTCTTAGGATAGAATTTATAAAAAAATAGACATTATAGAAACCATGATACTTCTTAGTGATCAATATATAATAGTTATAGTTTTTTTATTAGACCTTTTAGATATTTTTTATATTTACGGAGAAATCCGTAGGGTTGGTGTATAATTTCATGTGATGTATATTCCCAATGTTTAAATATTAATGATATTATATATATTAACTCAAAAATTTAAAAATTTATTCATAATGGATTTAAATTATAATGAAATATCATATTGGGAAAATAATACTATCATTGATTATATAACATTAATTTTACATAATTCAAAACATATGGTTAATTCACACCAAACATTGTGTTAATTCATCGTACCTGGAGAATATTATAAATAATTAAATTATTTAAAATAAATATTTTATTTATCATTATAGATAGATGTTTCACCTAGAATATCTCATTAAATTGAACATTATAACAATTATGTAGGGTTAATCGCTCATCATTTGGATATTGAGAGTGGGGGAGACCCTCTTAGGGGAGAGACTTCAACAAAGAATGAGGATGATTCATGGATCAATGAAATTCATCATTGGAACTGATATGTAATATTTATTTATCAATGATCAATCCTACTATGAAGATAATATTTTCTTATTTTTAAGATTTATCACATGTTGATATTATTGTAATTGAGAATTATTTATGGTAAGAATTTAATCCTACATTAATATTCATAAAGGAATGTTAATTAAGATATTTTTCTAGAATATTGAACTTTAGAGTTAAGATTCATTGAATGTTTATCAAAACCCAATTCTTCATTTTTATATATCCATTAATTGACATTTTCTATTTCCTTATAGCCATAAAATATCATTCACTTTGGTGCTTTATAGTTTTCTCCCCGAAATATTCTTGTTCATCATTGATATTCGATTCATGATAAGCGATTCAACAAAAAGTGTTTCTTTTATAACATTGATCAAGTATGGATCAATACTAATCATAATTGTCATTGATAAAGAATGTATTTTAGTGCATTGTGGACCCATTAAAATGCTAGATTATGGATACTGGTCCTTGGAAATGTCCATTCTGGAAACAGGGAAATACAAGAGACCAGAGAGGAAACAAAGGTTTTTTCCAACAGGTGGAAAGTATTGTTTTTTTCTATGGTATTCATCCTGATCAAAAGGGTTTTTTAATTACTGTGGGAATCATATAGACGAAAATTTCAATATTGAATCTTATTAATGATAATAAGATTCTAGAATATTCCTACGTACAAAATGAATAGTTTAAATGAACACACACTATATTCAATGGGACATTCGTTCTAATGTTCATAGATGAGATACATATTATATATCAATTCATCCAAACTAAAACATTGTGTGATCCAAGATAACCAATATTATGTGTATTAGAGGTACCTACCTAGGTATATTAGATGTCTAAAGAACCACGTACTCCATGAATACACCCTATACATCACATCGATGAATTTGACTCAAGATGTTGAGGCAAAAACCATGTTATAGACTCAGAACTACAAACTTTGAGACAATACCACCACATAGTATAGTTATTATCTTATATTCTATGTAGGCTAGGTGAACACATTCAGGTATTCAACATTGTGTGACACCCAGTTTACTCAGCAGACATTCCACATAATCCAATTTTTAATCGATTTGGATGTTCACGTTTTCCTTTCTAATTTGGGGTTTTAAGGAAATTTATAGTAGATTCTATGATACACCTTGTTAAAGGTAGATATCCCCCCCCCTAAAAAATATAATATGTGATCCCTTATGTATGATTAAAAAATATATGGAGTCAGGTATCATCCATAGGATATTGGTTTATGATACTCTATTCAATTTCCATAGTTAGGGAGTTGTGATTCATACATGCATATAGCTCATGTCCTAGACTCCTATGATTTAGCATATATGTCTTCATATACCATCATATGTCCTTATAGATGATCCTATTTATATTACTATAATTCCAAAATATTAGGTGTTTTCTTATGACTTGTTTCCTCACTTCAAGCCTTTCATTAGAGTTCTCACACAACTCCTCTTGATAGTACAACGTTGTTGAACCATGTGATGAATTATAATCACTTAACTAGTTGTGAGGTAAGAGACCGAATTGGAAGCTTATATAAATTTTATCAAAAAACCAATGGTTATATATTTATTATCCCATTGTTTGTTATTGGGGGTTGAAACACATTTTAATTGTTTACTTCTTGGTGATTTCAGGGTGTCCTGCGATGTATAAATATACTCAGGCTGAAATAGGTTCTCATGTAGCTACCATATATTATACAAATAATAGGAAGTTCAATGGAGATCTAGTATGACCAGGTATGTGTAGTGAATAGTGGATCGTCGATATTATAATATCATAACTGTGCATAGTTTGAATATTACATGATGAAATATTATTCTCACTAGATTTCATGATTGATGTACCTTCTTGATGCTGTACTTATATTTTTACATTTTCATATTTTTTTGATAACAAAATCTATTTTGGATTATATAGGCTTTACATGAATTAATTAATCATGCTGTTTACATTGCCGATTTTTTCTAGTGCATTTGGATGTAAGTATGCTTGTCTATAGGTATAATACGATATATCCTCCATTATATGTGATATTCATACATGGTCTAATATACCTACACATGACCAACTTATCGAAGACTAGATGTAGAACAATAATATTTATATTTTCCATGTGGGCCCCTATGTTGTTGGTCTTTTCTGAGTGGTATATACTTCTAGGATATCCTATGATAGAGTTTAGAGATTGAATTGATGTGATGACTATTATAGGATTCAATTAATCATTGTTAATGTTTCTTGTGTTTAGTTTATGGTCTGAAGACACTAGGGATGGAGTCAGGGTTAATGTATCCATTCAACATCAGTTTGATGACACTCATGTCAAACCAGTAAACCAAGACAATAGATACTATGAGTCCAATGGTACATGAATCTTTTAATAATTGGTTGTGGTTTTCATGTCCTTAATGAGTTATCTCTCCTAATTTTCTATTTTTATAGTGGTGTATCATTACTATAAATAGATTCCTCAACATATAGAATAAATAAAAATTTAAAAATATGATCATGATGAAAATCATCACAGTTATGAGGAACCAAAACAATGGGATATTTATATTTTGTTTACTCTAGGTTAAAAATGATATTTACATCCCCCCATTGATTGGTGAGAAGACATCCCCAAGTTGAATAGTATTACATTATTTTTTAGGGTTATAATATTATTCTAGTTGTATAGAAGGATGAAATTTATTGTCTAACAATTCATCACGAGTTATAGAATTATATGTTACTCATTTTTTTAGGGTGAGATGAATCTAAATGAATTAGAGTACTCGATATAGTATATGGTCAGTGTTTTCCATCTAATTTTAAAACCTCTCGATTAGTTATTATTGCTAGCAGCTAGACTTCATAGATACATGATAGTATTATAAGAATGATTGTCGAATCCAAAACTTGATTTAAAGACTCTGTCATGGGTCGAGTTCAAGACCCATTTTTATATGTATTGTCTTTTAGAGGATCTATATATGGTACACATATAATATATCCCCATGTTTTATTAGAGAAGCATGTATGTGACAGATTATGTATCAACGTTCACCGAACTTACAAGACACTCCTGTGAGATGTCCATGAAATATACCTATGAACATTATGTTTTAAATGGTGGGTTAATTTTCATATTTTAGATATAGTGTTTCACATTTTTATAACTCTATATGATGGAGAACTAGAGCATGACCTAGTCGTAGATAACTTCTTAGATAATCGACCATTGTTATCTCATGTTAGGGGTGCTTACCTAGCTTCCATGACCTAAATAATAGGCTACCAACGGTGGATATAAATACCTAGGAACCCCATACACTCATAGGTACCAACTGAGAGTAGAGTATTAGTTTATCAATCTTCATTGAGAAAATTTATTCAATCAGGATAATGGTGTTTTCTTTCATTGATGGGAAAGGTCATATTTTTTAATATTTCGAAAGACATCTGGTAGTTGATGGAGGATTTGAAGTGGATGGACCATCACATTAGAGTATTTTCTGTGACCACATACCTTACAAGGGAGTTTTGATGTAACTTAATAATAGTGATTACTCTAGAGAATCTAGAGGATGAACAATAGGTTATCAATGTTATAATCATATACCAATATAACCACCTCTATTTGGACCACACAATGGTTCAAGAGTGGGCCGCTAGGCATGTATGTATTTTTAGTAAATTGAAGATTATATACTGGATGATCATGATAGGATTTTGGGTATGATAAATATCATTAATACACTCAAATACATTTTAATTGACTTAGGATTGATTCATTCCTTCCTAAAATTTTCCCCTGTTCAATAATTGGAAATTCAAATGGTTCCCTGGGACTAATAGATAAAATTGAATTATCATACATGAGGGGATACTATGATCACACATTTCTATAAATTTTTTGACATGAATTGTAGAGGAGATAATTTATTACGGAATCTATCCATGATAATGATGAGAATGTATGATTATATTCAATATATACGCTTTTTATCGATATGAATTACCTGATTAAAGGATTCTGAAGGGATATTCTTTGTACATTAGATGATGGGAATGAATTTTATTTCATGGTGAGAATGAATTTCAATTATATTAGGTAGGGATCATATAACAGAGGCTAAAATTGATTTCCCATCAACTATATTTCATGGTTAATTATGTTGTAGACTCATTATATTTTTTGTTCCTTATAGTTGTAATTTAGTACTAAAATATCCTTCCTAAAGGTTTAACTAAATTACATCATCCTCAAGTGGTTAAATTATACATTTAATTTCATTTCATGACACCATGATATCTTCAGTATCATATTAGATAAATCCCTCTATGTATTTATTGTTTAGGGTGTAATTGGAGAACCTTCTAAGGAATGAATTTATCAATATTCGTTTGTACACATGGGAAGCTCCAATATAATTAATCAAGAAGGATGAATGGTGGATATATTTGTGTGTGGATTCTTATCATGTGAGCCATATTATCATCAATATAAAATCGACTATTTATAATTTATGACCACTTCTATTACCTAAATGGGGAAAATTTATTCAAAATTGACATTATGTTATGATTTCACAAATAATAGGTACATGAGGTGCACATATCATAGAGAGAACTTTGATTTATCAATCGTTATTATGAGTAACTATTGCTGCTATTTAGTTTAGTGAATTCCCATTTATTATATATAGAACTCATAAAACAGATCATTCATCTGTTATTCAACTTGTTTGTGTCAATCATTATTGATAAAATTCTCACTTACTCGTAATTGGTGGCTGATCATGCAGGTCATTTGATGACACTCATAGAAATCATTCAGTAGAATTGACTATATTAGAAACTCCCAAGTTGTATTTTCAAGAAAAGTGAGGTCCATTTCCATTGATAGGTTATATAAGATTAGGGAGTAGTGGTTCTCCTAAAAATGACAGAATCTTTTTTGGTACAGGATCCACTAGATTGAGTCCCAAAGGTACTAATATATATTAAGGGAATGGAATATTATTATATATTTATGCCATAATTATCTACTATTGTGACCACTTGAAATCCTTTACCTAGAATGTATATACTTTTTTATCCTCAGATAATTGAAAATAGGAATTAGTGTAGTTTTAACATAAGTTGAATAAAACTCTTATCTTGTGGTTTCCATATGACGGGGTTGATTTTTTAGTGTTCTATTATGACCCTAGAACTAGGATAATGTGTTTGAAGTGGAAGAGGTGGACATTGATAGATTAAATGTCTTGGTACCTATGAACCATTGAGTCAATGTACCAAACCCAATTCAGGGATCATCCAGGCATTGTTTTTTCTTAAAAAACATAGGAAAACTATCGAATGATTGAATCTTTAATTATTAAATTGACAACAATTTTCATGACAATTTCTTCACTAAGAGGGACATCAACTGAAGACATTATATAATTATATATTTTCCACATGACTATAATTGTTTGAGAATCTACACCCCTTGGAAGAGTAATGAGATGATAGATTTCCCTAGAAGGAAATCTAGTTACCAATTATAAATTTATTTGTTATAAAAGTTATACTCATTATAGTTGTCCCCAATTAATGAGTGTGGAACTTAATACCTTTGATTGGTCATTGTACAACATCTACTTCTATAATGAGTAGGGGATGCACAACAAAATTTTATTTATTATCAGGTCATGTGGAAGTATATTTTCACAGTAAATTCCCCTGATGGATTTATTGAATTTGTGGATCGTATCATCCTCTTATATGTATGAATGTTTGTTACTATCACAATTAGATAGGTTGTGGGGGGATGGGGGTTCATAATTTCTCCCTTACAAATTCATCCAAGACTGGAAAATAATTAGAAAGATCTTTTTCATAAGATTTAATGGAAATAGATGATAGAAAGTGTTTCAAAAATCTTATCTCAATGCCTCATCTATTTGTATGTGATGGTTGGGTATCAGGTTCCAATGGTAAGGGACAGTCCCCATGTTGTGAAAAATTGAAATTTATATGTAATATATAAATATTTCATTAAATTATTTTATTTATAGTGATATATCAATACACTATTTTGATATTCAGAAACTAGATCACAACATCTTCCATATTCCTCACAGTCAAATTGAAGTGTTTGGTTAACATCTTGGGATTCATTTATGTTTAGATGATTATCAATATTTATTTTGTTCCCTAAATGATTTTATATGAAAATATTTTTTGGTCTCATGATATTCTTGTATTGTTTTGTATTATAATAAATAGAACTAGTTTGTAAAACAGAACAAAATTTCACCCCAATATAGTTGATGAAATTGTGAACACCATTATGCCTGTAGAATACATAAAGTTTCAATTCATGTTATAAATTTCCTAAAGATAAGAGGATGACCAAACAAAATTAGAGTATTCATAAAACAATATAAATAATTTTAGTATTATTATGGATTCCTTCTTGGAATTTATGAAATATATTATAGTCCAACCCTTTGTGAGTTAATGATGAGATAATGAGAACATATGGTGATGATATTGGTGTAGTATATAATGTATTATGTGTATACCATTCATGAGAATATGACTACAATAATGAGCAATTATAAGTATAACATGGACTAATTTTGGATGACATTGTTATTCAGTAAGGGAGACTATATATTCTTGATGGTATCACCTAAGTCCAAATTATATATATTTAACTATGGTGGAATGACACCTTTTCTGTTTATTTGAAAATTCTAGATTCACTAAATGGTTTGTAAGGTTTCAATCCCCCATAATTACCACTTCATATAGAAAATGTTCACAATATCTAATGTGTTTCATTTCCATGGAGATACATGTATGTCCTATCACATGTTACCAGATCATGAAAATAAACATTAAATATAGATCCACCTATTACATGTACCTAGTTCTGATCAAAGATTGACATGAGAAGATCCTTATTGGGTGAAGGATCTCACTTTATAAAATTATATGAAAAAATATGAAAATTCATAAGAGCTAACTTGAGTTTGAGATCCAAAAGAAATCACAGCAACCACACCTCTTTAAGCATGTCCTTCTTTCTAAGATGAAAATTGATAAATGATGGGATAATGTAACCTTAAAGTTTTTATTATTATACAGTTTATATTTTCTAACAATATTTATGATTTTATTTTTGGATTAGTAATAGTGTATCAATTTTATTATTTCCCTGTTGTTAATATATTAATGATATTAAATATATTAACTCAAACATACATAACATAAAAAATAATTAATTTCATAAAAAATGATGTCTCATTTAGGGAAATCGGGACATTCATTCAGTCCAAAACATTGATTTTACCCCAGGAATGACATATGGATCATTCACATTAGACTCGAGGTAAGTTCAAAATTTTGAGTATAAAATTAAAAATTAAAAATATTAAATTAATTAATTAACATAGTTTCCCAATTAGTAATTGATCCTATATTATCTCCTCATAATCCCCACTTACTACTATTCAGTTGGGTTGGTCACATAGCTCTTATATATTATGAGTTATTGAGAGATTAAAATGGTTCATTAATCCTATTAATAGTGTATAGAATATATTTTATTTCATAATGTTAATATTAGTTATTTTTATGGTTATTTCAGTGTGATTCATCGAGAATACGTAAGTAGTGGTGACTATTTTTAGAGAACATGATAATCCTGAAAATTGCTGACTACAAACTACAATTCTTGGAAGAAAACACATTTTGTTTTGGGGGTGATACAGTGAAATTGAAGAAAATATATTATATATAAAATATTTATATAGTAGGGACCACCTAATATGTGACCCTAGTTGTCCGTCCTGGAATGTTCTGATCACACACACCTTTGAAACTCAATGGTTTAACATGCAATGTATTCTCATATTACACCGTGTTCACCCCAATACTGAATATAAAAAGGATAGTTATGGAAGATTCTATATTCTATAAATAAACCCACACAATCAGGTGAATAGAAACACACACCATATAGATAGTCTTTTTAATTTGATGTACTGTTTTTGTAGTAAACCTTATATTCATCCCGGGAGGGGTTGGGGACACCAGATATATGCCATGGACATGAATACACTACTAATATTATTGGATTTGAATTTTCATGATATCCATTATTTGGTAGGAAAAATATTGCATGAATTGGTCGAGTGTTTGATCCCCCTTGAAATGGTTAGGTGTCCCACATTACTTCTGATGCTACACAATCTCTTGACTCTAGGTCGATTGTGGAGAGATTCAGATTTCTCCCATAGGGTCTAGTGTATTTATTCTATATTCCTTTCCACTTGGTCGGTCTCTGTATCTCATATGCTATATATGGGGATTGTGAGTGCCTCATATAGGGTAGTAATGATTCTATTTAGTATATTCTTGTGACCCAAGAAATTTTATATTCCTATTATTTTATTTCACTTGTTTAAGACATCTTCTATTGAGGTTTTCTTCCCATTGGGTTTTTTCTACATGTTATCATGGGAACTCCTTATAATACTCTATCTTTATATAGATTTGTAAGTAATGTTAATAATTTATTTATCTATGAGGTTTGAGTCACTTCATCTAACTTTTATATTTTCTTGATCATATCTAGGTTTTCTCATATTTATACAAAATTTTATAGTTTGGGTATGAATCACCTTTTTATGATACACATATTGATGATTACGGGATTTCATACTAGGTATGTGTGTACTCAACAATACATGGGATTTTCATGGACATGTCATTTCATATAATGTTGATGGGTTATTTAGCCTACATCTTGGTGGACCTAGCGTGGGTAGTGTATAATATTTCATGGAGGTTATGGTAGTAGGAATATGGTCAGACTGAAGATTATGTGTTGGGAAATTATTCTCACTAGTTATCCTTAATACCTAATTTTTTTTCATGCATATATTTTTTATTTTTTTACATTGTTTTTGTATATCTATTCTCAGTAGTCAGTCATAAAGGTTATAGAGGAATTTATTATTCCAATTATTTACTTTTCTATATTTCACTAGTGTGTATGGTGATATGTGGGTATATGTGTAGACACATTATTATATGAGCTACATTATGTGTGATATTATTTCTCAATTATAGTCACCATAAGAATTATTATTTTAGGAATTACTTGGGTAGTACAATCAACTTTCGGCTAGAAAGGTAGGGACCCGTTTCATGGATTGGGTCAATAAATATCTTAATTAATCATCTTAATTTACTTCCAGATACTCCATAGTTCCTATAGAATTAACCTGAAATGATTATTTTGGTTTACTTTTAGTTTTTTAATAATTATATTGAGCGTGATTATATTATCCCATGAACAATACATTGGCTAACACATGTTTATTTAGTGGAGAAGATTTATTAGTTGGAGATGGGTATGTGGTCTTAGTGTTGACGAAGAAAAATCAGAGGTGATTCTTAGTTACCATGGGGGTTGATGTGTATGAAAGTATTTGGAGTAACCAAGGATTTATTTTACATGTAGATGATGTTGTTTGAATATCATAGAGAATGAGAATATTAAATCCTGACTAGATATGCATTTCACCTTTTAGATATTTCAAATTTATTTTTCAGTTTTTCACATTATTTTATATGTACTGGTCAACTTATGAATCATAGTAGATTTATAAAATAGATGTTATATTACATTTAGTTGGTTGAATATATATACATATCCGAATCATTTTGTTTCATACATTTTACATTAGAGATATGATAATGTTGTAGGTTTTTATATTCCATGGTTTCCCATGTGTTCGAATACCTTCTCCGTGATATTCATGAGGCCTTATGATGTTAGATGTTATCATAGCCTGGAATAGTCAGTTTATCAGCCATCTTGGTGGGACCATGGAAGTTTGGGTGATCTCAATGTCAATTTTGAATCAGAATAGAATGTTGAGAAGGATTTTAATTATGTAATAATATGTGATGGGAAAATTTATAATGAAGAAACTTATAAAATTATTTAGTATAAGATGTGTTGCATATATAAAATTTAAATTGATGAACACCCTAAAAAATTATGTTTTTATGTAACCCTAAAGGATGATACCATTACATATATTATTAAGGATCCATTCAAATAATGAAAAATGATTTTATATTAATGATATTTGGTCAATTATTATTTCATTGAAATTACATATATGATGATGATTTGGAAAGATTCATGAAATTTGGAGAGATATATGGATTATAAATATTTATAAATGATATATATATATATTAATATGAATAAATAATATTATAGTAATAATTCATATTATTATCATATTGGAATTTTATTTCTTATATAGAAGTTATATATGGATATAACTCTTAAAGAAATAGTTTTCGAGTTGAAACGGGTGGAACATTTATTGATTGATATTTATGAAGATTCTTTGACTATTTGGATGTATATAAAGAATAATATAACAATTTATATAGTTAAATAATTATTGATGTAATATTTTTTATATTTTTCCAAATATTATAAAGTTATCTATTGAATATAGTATTGACCGAAAATCTTTTTTGATAAGTAGTGTGTTATAATTACAAGGATGAAGTTTATTAGAATATATGCTTATGATAAATTATATAAATATAAATATATTTATAAATTATTTTGTGATTATAATATATTTATATTATTAAAACAAGAACATATGGGATTACATAATATTAATATGGAACTATGTATGTGTACATGAATTCATAAAAATCATTTTTATGATTAACTCTATCGATGTTCTGAAACAAAAATAAATAGGAATTATATTGGAGATATAAAATTTAACATTAATGTTACATAATATTTCATATATTATCACAAATTTTTTATTTATTTGGAATAATCTATAATTTAAAAGATGAGATTTTAGGAGTCGAATAAAATATTAATCAATATCTGATGTTTCGTTACAACAGATTTAATTATAAGAAAATCATTATTATTAAATATTATTATACCTATAGAAAATATGATTATGATAAATCGAATAGGAATATTCAATATTATTAATTACTTCATAACATAATATTTTATCTAATTATATGTATAAATCATTGATTTTAATTTTATTCAAATGGAAAAAGATGAAAATCGGGGAGAATTGTATTATGGAAAAAATATAAATAAGAATCCATGATTATAGGGAAATAAAATATAGATTTAAAAAATTATTTTTAGTAATATAAAGATCCCATAGGTTTCATTGTATTTTATGTCAATGAATCATTATAATGAGCATATTAGTATATGTGTGACGATGTTTGGTGATTGAGTAAGAATACTTCCACTCAAATCAAATTCATGGTTTCGAATATATTATATTGAAATTAAGAAATGTCACACCATCATAAAAAAATGAAAAATAGTTTTTTCTACAAATTATTGAAGAACATGGGTTGGGAAAATATAGTATTATTCTCTAAATAAAATGATTATTTCTTTCGACTATATGTAAAATATATGTGTTATGTTTCAAGAAATTAATTCTATAGATTAAAATAACTATAAAATAAATGAGAGAATATGGATGATGAAATTTATTAGATAGGTTTTACATATGTATTTGTAAAAATTATGATTTCGTAAATGTAATTATAGGAAACTGCCGATTTTGTTGAGTACTCATCCATGGAGTAACTAGAGTGAAGGGAAGTTGAATTATTTTTAGAGTTTTTTCCAAATTACGATGTTCTATGTACATTTTGATTATCAGTATTCATGATTTTGAGTAATAATAATAATCATATCACATAATGAATTTTTTATCAATGCAGTTTCATTTTATAATTTCCAAATACTACCTACCAAAATAAAATGTCATTTCATATTCCCACATATTATTTCAATGTAGAAGAAATATTAACTTATTTTTAAATATGGACATATAATAATATTTAGTGGGATAAAATTTTACAATCTATTAGGGATTGGGGGATCATAAGACATTGCAATTTATTCTCATAATGTCTATCATGATTATTCACAAAATGAAGCAGTCCATGTGAAGTTTACCCTCTAGTAGGAAATATAAATTTATTTGTGTCATTGGATGCCCCTTTATTTATACATGTGTAATTATTCTTAAAAAATAATAATATTATTAATCCATATAATGAGTTTTTTAAATTTATGAATTTTGAAAACTATGATGAAAGTTTCTCACAATAATTCTGGAAGCATTTTTTTTGTCATTATGGTAATTGCATTAATGAATAATGAAAGAGATGACTTATCGCTTATATTCATTAATGGAAGAAAAAATATTTTGACCATTTAATAAAATGAAACTACATGATAAATTCTATGTCCAATAATTTTCTAGGATGTTCAATTCATGAATGTCGAAGAAAGAGACATCGAGCACATAGGTTGATGAAATTGACATGCAGCCTTCTTGATTTTAGATATTGATATAATGGAGGTTTAATGAATCATTATAAAATTTTATGAGTTTTTCTGTGACATACTCATTAGATTCATCCTCTATTTTATCTTCCCATGTTTTTATATGCTATCATTAGACTGTAGATTATTTTTACTAGTGTCACTAAGAGAGGGTCCAAGAGGAATACAGAAAAAATGTACCAAAAACTCTGTTAAATTATTGATGATTTTTAAAGGATGAATAATTAATAATTTCATTCATAGTTTTAATATTATTCATTTTTTTATTTCTCACAAGCACATAATAAATATTTTTTTAAGAGAATAAATTTGATTTGTATATTTAAAAATATTAATTCTCTATTATAGTGAATATAAAATTTCACTTCTTATTAGAGAATAATGTTGAGATATTAATTAAGTAAAATAAATTGTCAGAAATTGTGGTTTGGTAAAAAGTAAAGTAAAATTATCAACAGAGTTTTTGGTCTAGTTAGAAATAATATTATCTATATAACTGTTAATATATTTATTCATAATATAATATTTACATACATGTTCAAGTAACGCTTATCATAAAATTAATAACAATAATAATATTTAGACAATGTGCACTATATGGATTTATAAATTGATAGGTACCCATGTGAAAATATTTTTATATAATCATAGGTCATTGTGATAGTGATTATATCATTCTAATTCCCAATAGTCATTGTGCATAATCTATTTATAGAGATAATTTCTCCCAGACCTAGATATCACTTCTTCGATAATTCGTGTTAGTATATAGAAAAGTTCACCTACTTTTCTCTCTCAACTCTAGAGAGAATTTATATAATCATTTAAACCTAAAAGAGAATATTTCAGTGATCAAAAATTATTTGGGGATGCATCAGAATTTTCCATTTTAGAACATCAATATTTGTATGATGATGTTTATAGGATAATGGAAAATGTGTGGATCCACACTATAAGGATTTTAACACTGGATTCTCTCTAAAAAATTATGATATTATATTATGTTGTTTATTGGATTCTTAATGATGAATGAAAGCCAACATGATTTAATTATTAATTTAGATATATTCATTATAAATTATCTATGATGATCTCATATAATTATATTAAAAGTTTTTATTCATCAACTTTGGAGAAGGAATTTTTAAAATATTGAGGAATTTATATTATTATGAATGGGGCTTCTAACTTCCTCCACACCCCAGAAACCCTAATTAGTGTTAATACTCCCCAGGATGAATCCTAAATTAAATTATTATCATGTTAAATTTTTTATTTTAGTGATGAAAACGAAATACTCAAAATTTTTTAGTATATAGGTTTATAATTAACCTATGAACAACATAAAATGATTTTGTGTTATTATGATAATGCCCATAATTATTTTTACTTATTTTGATATTAAATTCATATGGATGAAAAAGGCTCTAAATATATTTTATGATATTGTAGATTTTGGAGTTATGGATGTAAATTTCATATGCTCTGAACCATATATATGATACACATTCCACTTTATAAGAGGGGTTGTTGTGTAATGGAAATAAGCATATGATTCATATTTGAGTTGCATAAAAGTAATTCTATAAGCTATGTATGAGTGATTTCAAGTTACTATATGATTAAATTTGAAATGATGATATGACATAAAATATTTATGAGACATTCTAGACATGTGAACCTATCATTTGAAGATTTATTCAATCAATTTCACTTATATGTATGAGTCATTCAGGGAGCACAGTATGAATCACTCATGGAGATCATCATGAGTCATTAAATCGTACATTGAAAATGCACAAACATTTAGACTATATATGATTCATTCCAAACTATGTATGAGTTATTGAGACCTATGTTTGAGTAATTTTGATATTTTTTTTGGGTCTTCTGAAGTAATGAATGAGTCAAAAATGTGAAATTATGATAATACTATTGAATGAAAATAAATGTTTCTAGAATTTAAATTCCATTAGGGGAAATTAATTTGGATGATTCCAAAGATATTATATCATAATAAAAAAAACAGGATTCATGTTTAAGATAATATTCAAGAATGAGATGGGGAATATTTAATGAGATTAGATATATGTAATGAATTCCTTTGAATTTTTTTTTCAAACGAAAATATTAGGAAAAAATTGGGGATCAAAATGAAAATTAATGAAGAGGTTACACAGGGTGATATATAATTATTTAAATATTAAAGTAGGGTTGTTGTAGAAGATATAAAATTTTAAAATATAAATATAATGTTGTTATGAATTTTGTAGGTTGTAATATTATAGATGATGTTGTGTTGTAATTAATGAATATATCCTTCTATAAGAACAATGTGTTGTGTCATAAATTAGTGGAATATATTTTTATCCATCATTGGATGAAATTATATATATATATATATTTTGAGAGAGGTTCTGTAAGAATAATATCAAGAATTATGATTGAATAAAATGGAATATCACTCTTGATGAGAGAAAATATGGGAATATAAAATTAGTGTAGTAATATAAAACCATTGTACAAGAGCTTGAGTCCAAAAAAAGTAGACTAAGGGTACACACCCATTTGAAACCATTAAAGAAAATATTTAGTGGAATGTGTAATGTTTACCATTTTATTTCCAATTCAAGATATTATCGATATATTTCAATTTAAAGAAATTGAGAAAAACACCAATTTGAAGATGAGGCTAGATTTACAGAAAATTTGATTAGAACCATTGGTGAATAAATAACAAGAAAAATCCAATTAAAAACTGAGCACATTTGTGGAAGTTGTTGATTAAACTACTCTAATGAAAAACTGAAGACCATATAAGTGTCAAAAAAATAGATAAATAAGATTCTGAATCAACCATATAGTCTAGTTATTAGGAATAATATTATTCGATTATATTGAAAGATAGGAAGATGAATGTCACGACCTGACCCTACCCAGGCTCGAGCCGCAACTACCCCAAGCCCGCCTCCATAGGCCAGGGGCTGGCGACCAGCGCCGAATGCACAATAACTCGGGGAGGCCTTTGCCTAAGTACATGTGAACACACACACGCGACACACTCAATACAAAAGTGCAGAGTAAAAGAAAATACAAGCAAGGAAAAGAGGCAACTGCTATATATATAAACCACAGATGTGCATTGACCTCTAAACAATACAAAGTACAGTGCTAAAAAGGAAAAAGGGGCAAACACGTGCCCAACCAGGAAATGTGCCACAACCCGACAACAGGTAATCAAAAAGAAACAGCTGACGGGTCTCCCACCTGAAACCCGGCCACGACCACCGCACGCGGTCCAAGCTCCCAAGCTCCTACGCTCCACTGAAGTCACACTCCACCGGTCCATCATCTGCAAGGGCACACAAAGTGCGGGCAAATATGAAGTAGGGGTGAGTATAAAAATACTCAGTAGGATACCCCGAAGGCTCGAGGGAGCAACAAAACGACGTACCAAAGGGTGAGCAGTAGAGCGGACGAGAAAAGTAAAGGAGTACAACAAGGAGTGCAGTAAAAAGTACAGCTCAACCCAACAAGAGAAAGGAAGAAGACTCGTCCAAACACAAGGAGCTAGAAACGGTGAGAGGATGAACTTCTCTTTGAGTCTTCACTACCTATAGTAGGAGAGTATACTCATCCAACCATGAAAAGCTAGACACGGAAAGCACGTGGCATACCCCATGTGTCTTCGCCTCACCTGGAAGGAGAGTAACCAAACCCATGAAGTGGGTAACAGAAACAAGGTATATACATGTCCATATTCTTAAACAAGAAGCCCGAACAACATCGTAAGGGGATCTCCGTCCCGTAGCTCAGCCCAAGAAAAAGAGTCGCCAACAGTCCTAGAAGAAACCTCCATCGATGCCCAGCATCCCGCACGTCTACCCCGAACCGAAGGCCAAGGGGCTCAATCACCGCACTTCGACACTATCCGCTTTGGGTGGCACTGACTCGCCCACATGGTTTAAGATCGCGTCACAAGAACGTATCTCGGTGGGGAAAGCGCCCCTTGTACATGAAAGTTCTAGGAAATCCAACCCACACCTCTACACTGCCCTATAGTCAAGAGGTCTCCTCAAAGTCAAGCCAATCCATCACCGACCCGTACAACCAAGGGTCCCACTCCGGTGGTCACGAAGGAAAGCCTCAGACTACCCTAGTAGAAAGGACTGAGTTTGGAATGCCAACCGGTATCCCACTGCCCAGCCCCACTGGAGGGTAATTCATAACCAGATATCTGGTGACCCACTGCCCAGCCCTGCTGGAGGGTAAACCCTAATACATTGTCAAGCGACCCACTGCCCAGCCCTGCTTGAGGGTAAACCATAACACATCATCTGGCGACCCACTGCCCAACCCCGCTGGAGGGTAAACCTTAACACATCATTAGGTGACCCACTGCCCAGCCCCGATGGTGGGTAGACCTGGAATAAGTCGACAGGCGACCCACTGCCCAGTCATGCTGGAGGGTAGACCTGGAACTAGACGATGGGCGACCCACTGCCCAGCCCCGCTGGAGGGTAGACCCTAAGAGGTCGTCGGGTGACCCACTGCCCAGCCCTGCTAGAGGGTAAAACTCAGAACTGCCCTGACCATTCCCCCTGGAGGGTACAACACTGGCCAACCGGACACGGAGTGGGTATCGCGCGATCACCCAACTCCAGGACAACTCGCCCAATGGTGGTTTCAGTGCCTGTTCCATCACTGGCTGTCACCAGCACCGCTATCGGCCGATTCGTCGAGAATGAATCCAGGGGGAGACCGCTCAACCCTACTGGTCAAACAAAAGAGCACCAGGCCAGGGGAAACTCCACCCTTCTGGTCAAACAAACAAGCACAAAGCCAGGGGAAAACTCCACCCTGCTGGTCAAACAAAAGAGCACAGAGGGACCCACTCCATCGCGAGAGGTCAAAGTACGTAATGAAGATCACGACACGCACGTGGGGCCCACACGACGTGTGGCCCCAAGTCAACCCCAAATGAACGCACCAACGTTCTCAGGTATGAACAAACACATGTACCTCCAAGAATTTCCGTACACTCCCAGAGTATACCACGGTCTCAGCCCAAGGGCCATCGTACACACATCACCCAACGTCAACGCGAAGGCGTGAGGTAACATCTCCAAATCAAAGGCCCAGGGACGGCCAACCAGATCTCGTGGACCAATTATATCACTCTCCCAAGAGTGCGTGATCAAACGCCAAGGGTCTGTTATAAACAAGGTGGGGCGAACCACCACTGGAGCATCTTCCATGCTTCCAAATTTAACAAGATTGTACAAGAGGCTCCGCACAACCAAATGGATCGCACCATTGTAAACCTCACGGAAAAACATGCGAGATAGACTACTTACTCACCTCCAACGGATATCAGAAGAAAAAGTCACCAACACCGCCTCACGCCCGAACGACGTCCCGTGATCCCGAGCCTCGGGCACGAAAACAATCGGGCGCATCACACCATTGCGATCCCCTCAGGAAAACACGTCAAAAGCACTACTCACTTGAGTACAATGGATATCCGGACAAAAATGTGCATCCCGGCGCACTGCACACGAGCAGTGCCACGTGGGACCCGCATCCCGGTCCCGAAACTCAACAAACGGATCACACAGTTGTGATCCTCTCGTAAAAGCACACAAGATGGACTATTCAATTGTCCAAAACGGTCGCCCAGTGATAAAGCTGGAAATCACCGTCAACTCATGAAACGTCCCTCGCGGGTCTCGCACCATTGTGCAAAATTACAGTGGGCAGACTGCGCCAACGTGTTGCCCTCGGAAAAACACCTAACATAGACTGCTCGCACGCCCCAAATAGACGTCCGAGGAAAGAGTCTCTAAAATCTGCACGCAGCACAAAAGACGGGCCATGGGGCCCACGCCTCAATTCCGACATCAATGCCCGAAACCACGCTGGAAACCTCTGCCTCGACGCCAGGGTTCTAATTCCACTGACGGCGCTTAAATCAGACGTCGGACGCACCCGCGCCGTCCAAAACAATATTCCCGGAAAAACGCTCGTTCACTTAAAGACACATTGCGCCTCCGCGGCCCCACGTTTCTGGAATTAAAAATTCCCGAAACCATCTCAAAACATTCCCCTCGACATGAGGTCCGCGCTGCCGCTGACGTCGTGAAAAACGGACGCCCGTAACGAATGTTAAGGGCGTCAGAAATTCAAAGAAAGGGGGGGGCACTTCCTTGGCCTGGACCGGCCCGGTCCGGCCGGTCCGCCCCCAGCCGGCTCCCGGCCCGGCCGCGGGCCTGGTTCAGTCCGCTGCGGCCAGCTGGCCGCAGCCAGATCCCTCGACCGGCCGTCAAGGCCGGTCTCCTTTCCCCCAGCAGCGACCCGCGACATGCGGGTCGCGGTTGCGCCGCATGCGGGGTCGCGCACCATGCGGTTCCCCCCCTCTGCCCTACGCCGGAGCTGCCCGGCTGCCTGCCGCCTGACACCTGCCGAAGCCGGCCCGCCGTCGCCCTCGCACACCCAACTACCACAAGCCTCCAGCCGGCTCGCCACGCCGCCGCCTGGCATGGCCGGCCGCCATGCCTACCCGCCAGAACGCCCCACATCTCCTCCGCAAACCCGCAATCTTCGGCAAATGATTGCGGGTTCCTCCGAACTCCAAAACCAAATCTGAAAGAAGCGTCAGAAAGAGAATAAAATACAGTTCGCATTCCTGGGATTTTTTTGATAAATCTACAGAGATTTGATACAAAAATTCGGGCTCGAAGTAGGTACGGGAATAAAAATTGCAAACTACAAAACCCTAACTCGTGGGCGTCGCCCGGAGCTTCGTCGCGATCCGCCGGCACCTCCGCACCCCACTGGAGTCGCCTCGCCGGAGCTCGCCTCGCCGGAGCTGCCACGCCCGAGGTGAAGGAGGGTGAGGAGGGTTTGAGGAAGAAGAAGAAGAATAAGAAGAAGAAGGGGGGGGAGGTGGGGGTGTTTAAGTACAAATCACTTAAATGCCCACCCGACAGCCCCGAACCCGAACTCCCGATAGGGTCAAGATTTAGCCTCCCCTAGGCTAACAACCATGCTCTCAGCACAACGGCGGTCTCAGAATTTTAATCCGAGGCCCCATTCAAAAGTTATAAAATTTAACATCTGAAGGCGCTAAATTATGAAAACGCCCCTGGGGCCATTTTTCACAAACGGCACGCGCCCGCGAAACTGATACCCCTCCTAAGGTAAACGGCACGCTCCGAACTCAACGGTGTTCTCGGTTTTCCAATCTGAGCCACCGTTTAAGAGATACTAGTGTTTCACCATTAAACGAATTAATAAATTAATTAATTTATCCGTTTAACATTCAAGAAGTGGGCGAGGGGTCCAAACGTCCCGTGACAACAAGTTTTATGTCGTTCCTAGGGTAAACACCCCATTCCGGACCCATCCATACACTCGAATCTCTAACACGGAACTCCGTTTGGGATTTATCCCATTTATTTAGCATTTCCAGTGTGAACGCACTGAAAATTTAATTCTAGCAACTTCGGGGCTCGGAATCACACGCCGTCTGAAGGCGCTGCTCTGGAATATCATCAAGAATAATCCAAAGTCTTTCACAGCAAAAAAATTGGGTTCTTACATCATTCCCTCTTTCAAGATTTTCGTCCCCGAAAAGAAAAAATAGGGAGAAACACATGGTTCTAAGCCCACACCTGGCTTTCCCATACCCTGAATAACCCACACACAGCTCTGCGTCACCGCACACAAACCAAAGGATTGATCCATTCACGTGATGTCGGAACGTTCAGATGTCGTGCACCCACTATGGACTTTGGGGTTAGGGCAAGGTTGTAGGGTACCTAGCCATCCATTTGCATGGTTTCAAACGGCCCGAAGGCCCTCGGGGGTAGCTCACCTCCCCGGTCCAACCTCTACGTCGCACACCACGACTAGAATCACCACCCGAACCTGAAACAAGGCCCGATGATTCCCTCCTTCTGAATATCCATATGGTGAAACACCCAAGGATATCTGGACCCACAAGGTTCCATAGTCGATGCCCCCTTACACGCTCAATAGGTGAAGGATCCAACACCATTGACTAAAGGAAAAGTTCTCACGCCTTTTACCTTACTAACACAGGGTTACATCCGATGCCCCGCGTTACCCTGGTAACACATCAAACAAAAAGCAGGGAGGAAAGCAGATCACACACAGAGTCTAACAATTCTACTGCAAAAGGATGAAGAGCTGTAGAGCGTACCTTTTATCACCTCATACTCTGCAGGATAGTAGACATCCAAAGCTCGCGGCTGCCGATGGTCCCAAACGTTAGCTCCCGGAGCCTGATGTGGACCGCTTAGTGGTGATGAGGAGATCTCGTAATGTCGTCCCCCACTACCAGCTCCTCCCACTCCTCTTCTAGCACCACCTCCCTGGGTACTACTCCGATCATGGCGCTGCCTCAGCCGTGGTGGTGCGCCTTCTGTCTTCTCGGAGCTCTCAGCAACTCAGGTCGGGAAGTCTCATGCCAAGTGACCTTGCCGGACACAAGCATAGCACTGGCGCTCTCTGGCTGCCATGGTGCCTTCCGGCGCCACTATGGTGTATGAACACGGCCCGGGATCCACTCACGGAAGGGCATCCTCTGCTGAGGCCCTGCGCCTTTTTCCCACAGTAGTATACGACCACGTCTCTGAAACTGGTAGTGGGAAGGCCACCTGCATCGAGGTCCTGTCCTCCGGCGCCTGCTAACTACGACAGACATCCCGGCTCCGTCGCACCCTCTGCCACTACCAACCAAAAAACATGACAGGAAGCCCCCTGTCACCAGTGCCTGATCTAGCACCCCGACATACATGGAAATCCCCAAGGCTACTGTGACAACACTGATCTCTCAGCGGAGACCCTGCTCAAACTTCCGCGCTCGGAGGTCGTCGTCACGGACCATTTCCGGGTAAAAGCATGCACGGTTTGCAAAACTAGCCGCGTACTCGGCCACCATCATCCCTCCCTGTTGAAACTGCAGGAGCTCCTGAATCCGAACGGAGCGCAAGCAGGAGGGAAAAAACTCCTCATGGAGCAACAACTGAAAGTCTTCCAACGAAAACGGCAACTCGTCAAGACACTGAGTCACCAGACTCCACCAACACCAAGATGCTTCACGAAAAAGGATGGCTGCCAAAGCCACTCTCTGATCTGTCGACGTCTGCACAAGCCTGAAAATGCGAACCACTACCTCGGGCCAAACCTCTACTGCCTGAGGGTGTGGCTCACCACTGAAACTCAGTGTTCTCTGCCACTGGAACTCACAAAGTGCGCTCAACCTGTGCTCAAGATCAGCCTGCTCTGCTGAAACGGTCTGTCGCTCAACAGGTGGGGGTGCTACTACCGGCCCACCTGGAGAAAGGGGCTCGCATGATGGGTTCTAGACTGTGGCCTCGTAGCTCACAGGGTCATCATCACGATCCAAAGCTGGTATCCTGGCTGGATGTCCTCGCAGAGACATCCTGAATATTATCAAGGAGTGCCGCGGTCAGATGAGCATATATGTATATACCAACAACAACAACATTGGGGAGCTGACTCAAGAAGGACAGTCAAGACTCGGTCATATGTGATGCACAAACAAATTTCCCTGCAACAAGTGTCTTAGCATTCCTAGTCGACAAGCGGGTTATCAAGGTCCTGGTGAATGGATATGTCGGTCGCCGCACCATCACTGGACTCCCTGGCCTGAGAGCCGCTCTCGAGACACGTTAACACTGTTGCCCTATATCCCAACCAATTCTTCTTTTAGGGACGTCCGCACAACGTCCCAAGGAACGAACCAGATCTGATACCACTTTGTCACGACCAGACCCTACCCGGGCTCGAGCCGCAACTACCCCAAGCCCGCCTCCATAGGCCAGGGGCTGGCGACCAGCGCCGAAGGCACAATAACTCGGGGAGGCCTTTGCCTAAGTACCTGTGAACACACACACGCAACACACTCAATGAAAAAGTGCAGAGTAAAAGAAAGGACAAGCAAGGAAAAGGGGAAACTGCTATATATATAAACCACAGATGTGCATCGACCTCTAAACAATACAAAGTACAGTGCTGAAAAGGAAAAAGGGGCAAACACGCGCCCAACTAGGAAAGGTGCCACAACCCGGAAACAGGTAAACAAAAAGAAACAGTTGACGGGTCTCGCACCTGATGCCCGACCATGAACACCACACGCGGTCCAAGCTCCCATGCTCCTACGCTCCACTGAAGTCACGCTCCACCTGTCCGTCGTATGCAAGGGCACACCACGTGCGGGAAAAGCCCAAGCAGGGGTGAGTATAAAAATACTCAGTAGGATACCCCGAAGGCTCGAGGGAGGAACAAAAGGAGGTACCAAAGGGTGAGCAGTAGAGCGAACATGAAAAGTAAAGGATTACAAAAAGGAGTGCAGTAAAGAGTACTGCTCAACCCAACAAGAGAATGGAAGAAGAATCGTCCAAACACAAGAAGCTAGAAATGGTGAGAAGATGAACTTCTCGTCAAGTCTTTGCTACCTATAGTAGGAGAGTAGACTCATCCAACCATGAGAAGCTAGACATGGAAATCACGTGGCATACCCCACGCGTCTTTTCCTCACATGGAAGGAGAGTAACCAAACCCAAGAAGTGGGTACCAGAAACAAGGTATATACATGTTCATTTGCTCAAACAACAAGCCTGAACAACGTCGTAAGGGGATCTAAGTCCCGTAGCTCAGCCCAAGAAAAAGAGTCGCCAACAGTCCCAGAAGAAACCTCCATCGATGCCCAGCATCCCGCACGTCTACCCCGAACCGCAAGACAAGGGGGTAAATCCCCGCACTTCAACACTATCCGTTTTGGGCAGCACTGACTCACCCGCATAGTTTTAGATCGCATCACAAGAACGCGTCTCGGTGGGGAAAGCACCCCTCGTACATGAAAGTTCTTGGAATGTCAACCCACACCTCGTCACTTCCCTATAGTAAAGAGGTCTCCTCAATGTCAAGACGATCCATCACCGACCCGTACAACCAAGGGTCCCGCTCCGGTGGTCATGAAGGAAAGCCTCAGACTAGCCTAGTAGAAAGGACTGAGTTTGGAATGCCAACCGCTGTCCCACTGCCCAGCCTCGATGGAGGGTAATTCATAACCAGATATCGGGTGAACCACTGCCCAGCCCTGCTGGAGGGTAAACCCTAATACATTGTCAAGCGACCCACTTCCTAGCCCCACTAGAGGGTAAACCATATTAAGATACTGGGTGACCTACTGCCCTGCCCTGCTGGAGGGTACACCATAACACATCATACGGCGACCCACTGCCCAGCCCCGCTGGAGGGTAAACCTTAACACATCATCAGGCGACGCACTGCCCAGCCCCACTGGAGGGTAGACCTGGAATAAGTCGACATGCGACCCACTGCCTAGCCGTGCTGGAGGGTAGACCTGGAACTAGACGATGGGCGACCCACTGCCCAGCCCCGCTGGAGGGTAGACCCTAAGAGGTCGTCCGGTGACCCACTGCCCAGCCTCTGCTAGATGGTAGACCCTAATAGTGTCGGGTGACCCACTGCCCAGTCTCTGCTGGAGGGTAAACCCTAGAAGTCAGTGAGAAACCCACTGCCCAGCCCTACTGGAGGGTAAACTCGAAGAATTCGATGAGTAACCCACTGCCCAGCCCTGTTAGTTGGTAAAACTCAAAACTGCCCTGGCCATCTCCACTGGAGGGTACAACACTGGCCAACCAGACACGGAGTGGATATCGCGCGACCACCCAACTCCAACAAAACTCACCCAAAGGGGGTTTCAGTGCCTGTTCCATCACTGGGTGTCACCAGCACCGCTACCGGCCGATCCGTCGAGAACGAAACCAGGGGGAGACCGCTCAACCCTACTGGTTAGATAAAATAGCACTAGGCCAGGGGAAACTCCACCATGCTGGTCAAACAAACAAGCACAAAGACAGTGGAAAACTCCACCCTACTAGTCAAACAAATGAGCACAGAGGGACCCTCTCCGTCGCGAGAGGTCAAAGTACGTAATGGAGATCATGACACGCACATGGGGCCCACACGACGTGTGGCCCCAAGTCAACCCCCACTGAACGCACCAACGTTCTCAGGTACGAACAACCACATGTACCTCCAAGCATTTTCATATACTCCCAGAGTATACCACGGTCTCAGCCCAAGGGCCATCGTACTCACAACACCCAACGTCAACACGAAGGCGTGACGTAACATCTCCAACTCAAAGGCCCAGGGACGACCAACCACATCTCGTGGACCAATTATATCACTCTCCCAAGAGTGCACAATCACACGCCAAGGGTCCACTACAAACAAGGTGGGGCGAACCACCACTGGAGCATCTTCCATGATTCCGCATTTAACAAGATCGTACAAGAGGCTCCGCACAACCAAAGGGATCTCACCGTTGTAAACCTTGTGGAAAAACATGCCAGATAGACTACTTACTCGCCTCCAACGGATATCCGACGAAAAAGTCACCAACACCGCCTCACGCCCGAACGACGTCCCGTGATCCTGAGCCTCGGCCCCGAAAACAGTCGGGCGCATCGCACCATTGCGATCCCCTCGGGAAAACACGTCAAAAGCACTACTCACTTGAGTGAAACGGATATCCGGAGAAAAAGGTGCATCCCGGGGCACCGCACACGAGCGGTGCCACGTGGGACCTGCATCCCGGTCCTGAAACTCAACGAACAGATTGCACCGTTGCGATCCTCTCGTAAAAGCACACATGATGGACTATTCACTTGTCCAAAACGGTCGCCCGGTGATAAAGCTGGAAATCACCATCAACTCCTGAAACGGTCCTCACGGGGCCCGCACCATTGTGCGGAAATATAGCGGGAAGACTATGTGAACACGTTGCCCTTGGAAAAACACCCAACATCGACTGCTTGCACGCCCCGAACGGACGTCCGAGGAAAGTGTCGCGAAAAGCTGCACGCAGCCCAAAAGACGGGCCATGGGGCCCATGCCTCAACTCCGGCTTCAACGCCCGGAACCACCCTGGAATCCTCCGCCTCAACGCTAGGGTTCCAACGCCACTGACGGCGCTTAAATCGGACATCGGACGCATCCGCGCCGTCTAAAAGAAGATTCCAGAAAAAACGCTCGTTCACTTAAAGACACGTCGCGCCACCGCGGCCCCTCATTTCAGGAATAAAAAATTCTCGAAACCATCTCAAAACATTCCCATCGACGAAAGGTCCATGTTTCCGCTGACGGCGCACAAAACGGAGGCCCGTAACGAATGTTACGGGCGTTGGAAATTCAAAGAAGGGTGGGGGGAACTTCCTTGGCCCGGACCGGCCCGGTCCGCCCTCAGCAGGCCCGCGGCCCGGCCGCGGGCCCGGTTCAGTCCGCCGCGGCCAGATCCCTCGACCGGCTATCAAGCCCAGTCTCCTTTTCCCTAGCAGCGACCCGCGACATGCGGGTCGCGGTCGCGCTGCACGCGGGGTCGCGCACCCCGCTGTTCCCCCCCTCTGCCCTACACCGGAGCCGCTCGGCCGCCTGCCGCCTACCGCCTGCCAAAGTCGGCCCGCCGTCGCCCTCGCAAACCCAGCCTCCACAAGCCGCCGCCCGGCTCGCCGCGCCGCCGCCTGGCATGGCCGGCCGCTGCGCCTACCAGCAAGAACGCCCCACATCTCCTCCGCATACCCGCAATCTTCGGCGAATGATTGTGGGTTCCTCCGAACTCCAAAACCAAATCCGAAAGAAGCGTCAGAAAGAGAATAAAATACACTTCGCATTCATGGGTTTTTTTTCTAAATCAACAGACATTTGATACAAAAATTCAGGCTCGATGTAGGTACAGGAATAGAAAATGCAAATGACGAAACCCTACCTCGTGGGCGTCGCCCGGAGCTTCGCCGCGATCCACCGGCACCACCGCACCCCTCCAGAGTCGCCTCGCCGGAGCTTGCCTCGCCGTAGATGCCTATCCGAAGGTGAATGAAGGGTAGGAGGGTTTGAGGAAGAAGAAGAAGAAGAAGAAGAAGAAGGGGGGTGGGGGTGTTTAAGTACAAATCACTTAAACGCCCGCCCGACAGCCCCGAACCCGAACTCTCGATAGGGTCGGGATTTAGCCTCCCCTAGGCTAAAAACCATGCTCTGAGCACAACGGCAGTCTCAGAATTTCAATTCGAGGCCCCGTTCAAAAGTTATAAAATTTAACGTCCGAAGCCGCTAAATTACGAAAACGCCCCTGGGGCCATTTTTCACAAATGGCCCGCGCCCACGAAACATATACCCCTCCTAGGGTAAACGACACGCTCCGAACTCAACGGTGTTCTCAGTTTTCCAATCCAAGCCACCTTTTAATAGATACTAGCGTTTCGCCATTAAACGAAGAAATTAATTAATTAATTTATCCGTTTAACATTCCAGAAGAGAGCGAGGGGTCCAAACGTCCCGTGCCGACAAGTTTTATGTCGTTCCTAGGGTAAACACCCCATTCCGGGCCCATCCGTACACTTGGATCTCTGATCCGGAACTCCGTTTGGGATTTATCCCATTTATTTAGCATTTCCAGGGTGAATGCACTGAAAATTTAATTCCGGCCACTCCGGGGCTCGGAATCGCACGCCGTCTGAAGGCGCTGCTCTGGAATATCATCAAGAATATTCCAAAGTCTTTCACAGTAAAAAAACTGGCTTCTTACAATGACGTTATTGGAGAATGTGTGGTATGTATGATTGTCTAAAAAGAATTCATTAGTAGTCAAGTTCTATAAAAATTGATCTGCATAAAACCAATTAGAATAATTTGAACTTGATCCAGATATTTTGGTAGAAATAGATACCAAGTATGCTGATAATTTTTAAGATAAAAAATTAATTTCTTGACTCCATGTTTTGTGGGATATCAAATTGATGATTACAGTGACATCCCCTGGTAGATTTGAGATCTTCATAAAAAAGGTTGGATGTTGTTGTCATCTGGAAGGATGACATTATAAATAACCAACATTAGTGAATATTGTTCACTTGTGTAGTATAGTAATCACTCACCCTTATAGTATGGTTAGAGAGTGTATTGTGATAAATTTATAAATACACTATTATTGATCAAAATATTCTTAATGGAGAGTATATTTTTTGGTGAAACACAATAAAACAAATGAGTTGTTTTATGTAGGGGAAATAAATTCTACAGAAAAAATATATTGATATATCCTTATGATATAAATTTCATGTTGTTTGAATGTTTTCATAGAAAAGAATATATCAATGATTTTCCTTAACTATAATAAATTTTCAAATGAAAAATTATAAAATATATTAAAGTGTTATTTGGAATTTGAAAAAAGTTGGAAACACGTGATTCACCCACCCCCATCTCATGTGTACAAACCTAGTACTAATGGTAATTTTAATAGGTATTAGTGAAAAGGTTCCATATAGTGGGATACATTTTTTTACCTTCTTGTATTTATTAAAATTATATGAAATTTGAATTTTAAGAGAATTCAAATTTACATCACATAAGATATTATGTTTTTATAATTTCTATTTTTTTATCATAGATAACACTAAATAATTAAAAGAATAACTAGACAATAAATAAAAAAATTTATTTAAAAGTAAATTAGATTAAATAACTAGTTTATGGTAATCAGAGTGGTAATAGTTCATCAAAATCCATTGATTCATTTTCATGAAAATAAAAATAATGTTTTTTAAATAAATTGAAACACTAAAAATTGTAATTATATATGATTTGATGATTTATCCTTAAAATGTAATCACATAAAAAATTTTATCCATCTAGGAATAATAAGATGAAAACTCATAGCAGATTGAGGATGTGGAAGAAAAGAAAAATTTATTAGTATGATCATATCAAAAAAGAAACTCTCAAATAAATGTGTTCATATATAGTTAAAAATTCGTAAAAGTTAGTGGATAAAATCACATACATTTTTGATAAAAATTGAATTACATAATTTATTAGAAATAAATGGTTAGAAAATATAGTGATGGAAAGATATAGGCATTATTTGAATAAAAAACTATAATTAAAATGATAAATTTTTTATTTGATGTTAAATCCAATGGTGTGAGGGAGCTAAATAAAACCATACCTGAAAGAAGAAGCCTAAATGAAAATTAGATTGTGAATATGAATAAATAATGCGGTGATATATTGATCTCAATTGAAATAGAGAATAATATTCTCAGCTTAATTTTTCATCAATTTGAATCAAATTGAAAAATGTTGTTTGGAAAAAATCTGGAACATCCCATTATACTGAGAGAATATGTCCTTAATAAAATAAATATTATATAATTATTCCATATAATATGAATGTTATTGGTTTTATGATGATCTTTGGCTCAGTTAATAATCATCCTACTATATTCTAATAGAATAAGTTGTCTCATAATAATAATAATAATGAAGATTTAACTATATCTATTAATATATTTGTAGAACAGTAATGTTAAAATGAGAATAAATTTTGGTGATGAAAAATATTATGAAATAAAAAACCTAATTAAGGTTTTATTTATGAATTACTATGGAAATTAGATATAATAATTCTTCCAAATAATATAATTTCTATCAAAAAAATAATGGACACAATTTTGGTAGACAACATATAATAGTACACGAAATAGATTTTATGGAAATTGTTGGTTTTGCTTACGGTTTTTCCATATGGAAAATGGGTTTTTAGTGTCATTTCAATATGTGTAATTCACAAAATATATTAAATAGTGGAGAAAAATGTTAAAAATTGATGAGTCCTTGTGCAAAATATAAATATCACAAAAAGTAGAATCTGTTAATAAAAAATAGATTTTTGTTTCATTCTGTAAGTATTGTAAGAAAATTGATCATTATTTTGATTAGTGTCAATATATTACAGTCAATTAAAAAATATAAATCTATTTAAATTAGAAGGACACAGAAGGAAAAATAGTTCTTGATATAAGACAAAATATATTTCATTAGGTTTACATAAAAGAATAAAATGGAACAAACTACATTGAAGATTACATTGATGGAAAATAATGAAAAGGAATATCAACCATAGAGAATATTCATAGATGTTAGTAGGAGAAACCAATCCAAACACTATTAAAACATTTATATAAACATTTATGATGTTAATAGGATCCTTTGGATATTCAAAAGGAGATTAATTCAGGAATGGGATTCCAGAATTTGTTTAATTATTGACAGATAAGAAGAAGAATTCATATTTCATGAAAGGTTTTCAGAAATATATAACTAGATAGATATTAATAATGTCAGTGTAATGTGAAAAAAGTATGGAAATATTCCATATAAATACAAGAAATTGATTCCACATTAGGGAAATTGGATGAATAAAAAATTAAAATTAAAATTTTCTTCAATTTCTAAGACACCCACTACAGAGGAGATTAAATAAAATAGTAAGGATCAAAACATTTCAAAAATATATTCTAACCATTTTATAGACCAATTTTAATTAGCTAATAAAATTTATAAGAATGAAAGAAATTTTCTTCACAACTTTTTATAATAAATGAGGCTATTACAAATAATAAGATATATCAAATGTTAAATAAATTAACACATACCTATGGTAAAAAGGATTTGAATATAAAGTGTAAATAATGTTTAAATATCTTGATAAATTTTATAAATTCCATGCAAATAGTGTCTGAGTTGTGCTAAAATTCTCAACCCTATTTCTGAAAATAGTTATCTTATGGTGGTAAATTATATTCCCATATATTTTTAGTTGTGTGTATTTGAATAAGAAATTAATGGTGAATCAATGATTGAAATTATCTTCATATATATAATACAAGAAAAAAATAACACATCATAGAAAGTATTTTAATTGGTGTCTCATGTCCCATTATAAGAAATTTCTTGTCAAATATCCATTTGTATCAAAAAATTGAACTATAATCACAGTTATTTGAGATTATTTATTAATACAAAATCTACCAAGTTCATGTTTGAGGATGATCCCATGAGGGATAGCTATCAAAAGAAAAAGTAGCCTTATATTCTTATAACTCTTATCAAATCATGAATTTTTGTTAATCCCTTTCATATTCTGATGGTTGAGGAATATTTTTAACACTATTATATATATATATATATATTTATTTATATTGAAAATATTTATAAAGGGTGAGTAAATATCAAATATTATGGTAAAAAATTAAATAACCCACAAATTTTTTGATGTGTTTATTCATATTGATGTAGGGTTGATCAAATTATTAATAAATATATTTTTAAGACACCTAACTGGAATAATTTAATGATCTTATAACATTGTTTTATTTTTATGCATATATATTTTTTATATTATAATCGCTTGGTTTTTACACTAAATTATCCCATGTTGAATTAGTGTTGTTTAAATAATGGAATATTTATTTGAAAAAATTGTTAGAAACCTTATCTCATTTAAATTCACTGGATATCTAATTATGTGGATGAAAAAGTATATTAATAATAAATTGTGATGATATTTTTGTTAAAAATCTGAAGACTATGGCTGATAATATTTTTCCCTTGGATATAATTATTTAATAGTCATGGTATCCGTGATTGGGATAAAACCATACATTGGTTTTTTACTATCAATAAGAAAGAAAATAAAAATTTACATAAATTTATGTGGAGAAGATAATTGGTATTGAGGAAAAACACAAAATGGTATATCGAACTTCTCATAGGATTTATTAAACTCATTTTCCATGAATCATGTTAATGATAATACCAATTTGTGCGTGTTGATATTGGGTAATGTTTTCATATAAATTTAATATCATTGATATTTTTTGTTATAAGATACACCGATATTATATTTAATTACAAGAAAAACTATGTTTAAGTTTCTTTACATGCAACACTGAGTGTAGCTTGTGTTACACCCATTATTGATTAAAAAACATAAAACATTATTCAAATATTATTATTTAAAATATTTTTTACCACATAACCATTAGAATGAAAGGTATTAAATATATTAAATAAATTATTAATATATTGTTTACACTTCTAAATATAATTATTATTTAAAAACCAATTATTTTGTAATTAAAAAAACATTTTGAAAGTAATGGAAATATTATAAAAAAATTGTTTTTTGGAAGAAATATGACTTAGAATAATTAGTTACCCAAATAAAATTTTGTGAATGATTTTAAATAAATTTATATATTATATATTCAATCAAATATTTAAAATTCATATTTTTTTTGTTAAGAAAAAATAATAAAAACAATTTTACTTTTAAAATTCATATTTTTATAAAATGTATTTTTCTTTCTATTGGCACACATATTTTAAAATTTATTGATTCCACATATATAAAATTTATTTTAAAAAATAAAATTCTTTTTCGAAATAATAATATTATATTTTCTTGGAGTGATGTTTTGATATTTTTTTGAAAATATATGTTACTTTATAAATTGTGAAAAATAATTTTTTTTGTTAATAATGGTAATTTTTTTAATGAATTTAAAAATTTAAAAATTATTATAAGGTGATTTTAAATTTAATTATAGTAGAATTATATATCTATTAATACTTTTTTTATTTGTAATAATATAAGAAATTAGATTTCATATTAATGATTTTGAAATTTTTGAACATTTAGTCATTGGAAAATCCATTTCTCAATTCATTATTGAGTTCAACATCAAATCTATTATTCTAATTATATAAATAGAAGTTGGTATAATGGATTATATATTTTGAATTGAAAATATTTTTAATATATTATATGATAAAATAAATATCTTTCAATAATAATGTTTTTAAAAAATAAAAATTAATTATCATGGTTATGGTAAAAATTGTTTCATTAGAAAGTTAAGATAAATAGATAATGTTTAAAAATGACACAAAACATATATAAATATAGTTGGATGTCCATATTTCCATCTTATCCTTCACATGTTCCAATCATGGGCCATTTCTATTCAATTTTAATGTGAGTGCCTTTATATTTTTGGATTATTTTTCGAAATTTCAAATTAGTTTACACGAATGTTCATTTATCCATCTTATTAAATTCAACCACCACAAATTTCTTATTCACACCTCCCAATCCGTAAAGTTAGTAATAATCCTTCCAAAATCCCTCCCAATCACCCTTATAAATTTTTAGATATACTAGTCCCGCCAAAACATTGACCATAGGGAACTTAACAAGAGATCAAAAGGATGTTCCTCTAAGAGGAGGATTAAATATGTATGAATGATATTCATACAGAATATTTTTAGAAAATGTGTTAAGTTGGGAAAATCATAGAATAGTCATATGTGGAAATATCTTTAAGGGATATGTTGGATATAATTCATGAAATATTAAACTTTTTTCATTTGTTATCCAATGAACTTATACCATACTGATCATTAATCTTGTGTTTGTGTAATGTAATTATTACTCATTTAAATGATGTAATATATACTTAAGTGATGTTTTTGTAATATCATTTGGTATAAAAGGAAATTTTAGTTATCCATTTAACATTACGATGATAAAAAGTTATTCATATTCCAAATGGAATGTCTAAAGATATGTATAAGGAGGAGTGAAATTATAATAAGATTTACACGTATTTTGGAAAAGCATATAACCAGTGGGTTATAAGAAATTATATCACTTTATAGATATTAGATGTGAAATTGGCTCTTTCAAAAAGTTACCATGGGGTATGAAATCCAAAATTGGTTCATTGAGTTGGAAATAATTTTCAACCGGTGAATGTACATTGGACTTACTGCTCACCCACTTTGATTCTCCAAGGGGACATGTTTTTGAAATTCAAAAACACTTTAAAAATAATGGGGATGTATTATGATAATGATTATGAGTGAACAATGTTATTCCAAATTTTTCATAGATTGAACATGATTTTTTATTATTTAGAAACCCTATAAATGATTTTTGAAGATTATGTTGACTTTTAATTTTAATAGTGTATATCAAACTCTAATTTAGGATTTTAGTTAGTGGATAGAACCATAAAAATGTGTGTCAATGAAAAATTAAATGGATTATGAAATGATTTATCAATTGAGTTGCCGAACATTATGGTAACTACAATTAAAAACAATATTTATATACTTAAACAATATTCTCAAGATATGAATCATTTTGAAATTTTGAATGATTAAAGAAGGGAAAATAGTTTTATTTAGTCTTACATGAGGGAACAAAAATATTAATTTTGGGGTTTTCTAAATCCACTTGTTCCTATGAAATGTATTAGCTCCCCTAAAAAAATATTTTCTATTTCCCAGTGTTTATAAAAAGAAATTAATTTTTGATGTCCATTATTTGTTCGGTGAAGAAAATAAATGGAGGGACCTTATTATGAATAGCAGTATATAAATTATAATTGACTCCATGGGATGGGATGAGTATGAAAGTATATTTTTCAGTAAATAATTCCCTTATATTATAAATAAACAAAATAGAATGAATTTCTTGACCTTAAATAGATTGATATTGAATCTATTGGTACATATGGAGTGAATTTTACATGTATTCAATGGTACAATTTTGTATTAATCAATCATCCACAATAAAAATTGATGGATTATATTGTGGATTAAGAGAAACTATTTGAAACATGATGTATATATAAGCTTTTAATAACTATGAACATGTAATTATATATTCCTTTAATAGAGAAATGGATATTCTAGATTTATATAATTAATATGGTTTAGTGATGAAAATAAATATTGAGTCTCATGAGAACTCGAGTAAATGACTTAGTGGAACTAATTTTAGTCTCACACATGATAGAACTATATGAAGAAGGTCCCATGTGAATTATAAAAGGAATAATATATTTTTACATGATTCAAAAGCCTAAACCGTCAAAAAAATTTATATGTGAATTGTGGATAGTCGATGGAATGAAAATAGAGTGAGAGAGAGATGAAATTAACAACCAACACTCTAGTGTTTCAGGTGAAAGGAGTTTGGGAATTATGGGAATCAATTCCCCAAGCCATGTGCTAATGTATATGATAATATATAACGACCTCTATCAAAAAATGATAAAGGGAAATGTTATAAAATTCTAATAGATTAATTGAATCATAATAATTATTAAACATTTATCTTCCCATCCATATTTAGGAATTTAATGTTTGATTTTTTATGAGTGATCCCCATTAGAATTCTATTATTAAAAATTTACGGCCATTCTATTGATTATCTCTCTATATATGGATTTTGGAATAATGAAATCTGATTTATAGTTTTATCAGTACATGGATGAACCGAAGAATATAAGTAAAATGTTTTTTTATTAACTAAGAGCTTATATAAATATTAATGTACGAAATAAATTTTAGAAGGTTATATGTATCCATGTAATATTAACATAATTGTTATGGATAGAAATATTTGTTTATGAGTTATGATTTATCATAACTTCAAAGTCATTGACACGACTTTTTAGGCTTTAGGTTGAAGTATTTTACATAGATAAATGAAATTTTAATGGGGATTTATGGAAATTTAACCCTTTACTTTTTTATATTTTTAGAGACAAAGTTATTTCAAGAGGGATTCCTTTACACAAAGTGGAAATATATTTTCAGGCATTGATAACCTTTATAATTATTCATATCATTGATTTTGAGGAAATTATAGACTATAGTTGATCACCATAAGAAGGACAGTCTGAGAGACCAACTAAAACCAAAGTGGAAATAATAATATCTTGTACTATGGATTCCAAAGGTGGTTTTGGTAATAACCATTCAATTATAGAGTTTCCTTATTATAATATTTTTCACTCAATAATGAATATGGATTCATATTAATCCATTTTTGGAAATATGCGTAGAAATATGATATACTAGAAGAATGTAATATAATGAAATCCTCTGGGACAAGAGCTATTTTATGAAAAATAAAATAAGGTTAGATCCACTAAAAAACATGTAAGGGCTAGAATTTTATGAACAAAATTTCATAATGATAATTATACATATGATCTAAAATTTTATGTTTTTAGGATGTTTATCTATGAATTTATCAATGATAGAAAGATGAAAAAAATAAGCCCCATGTATATTGGTCAATTTAAAATTTATGATTATATTGGGACCGTAGAATATAGATTGGAAATTATACATAACCTATTTTTTTGGTTCATGATGTGTTCCTTGTCTCTATCATAATATGTACATACCTAATCCATCAAATGTTCTGATCTCAGAGGTTATACAATTGGAGCATGGTCATTATTTTAAATAACAATTTTTTGAGATTCTGAATGTCACGACCCGTCCTCGGGGCTCCTGTCGTGACTACCCCAAGCCCGCCTTCCATAGGCTTGGGGCTGGTGACTAGCACCAAAGGTGTAAATGCTGATAACTGGAAAGGCATTGCCTTTATAAAAGTAAACAAACAACATATAGTTCAAGAGGAAGAAATACACTAAGTACAAAATAATGTGATGAAAAGTAAACGGTCCAGAATACAAACCCAACTGAAAATTACACCTAAAAATGAACGAAAGTAAAATAGAAAAGAAAAGCAGCTGGAAGAATAGATGCAGCTCCGAGGTCGTCCACCTAAGATCCGACCTCAAGGGCAGGTACAGATAGCGCAGCTCCTGGATCGTCCACCAAGGATACTACTTGATGGGAAGGTACAGATAGCCTCCTCAACGATCTCACCCATTAACCTTTACCAAGTACCATCTCGTTGTGAAGTCCACCTATGGATAATGAATAGTCATGAGGTCTACCTCCAGGTCCCGTCCAGTCCTCAAACACTCAGACTCCGTCAGTGTTGTCCATCGTCTGCATCAAACACAACGAGGTGTGGGAATAGCCCGTGCAGGGGTGAGTATAACGATACTTAGTAGGGACCCCAGGACCCTGAAGGTCTCACTAAATCCAACATGGATAACCACACAGAAGGATCTAAACAGATAACCCTTACATAGGTATAAGCCCAAACTTATACCTAAGTTATCAAGTATCCCCTCTCAAACATGAGGTATCACATAGATATGAAATCATCGGATAACCACTACTTAGGTATATGCCCATTCATATACCTATGTTATCAAGTAACCCATCTCAATCATGAGGAAATCACAAAGGTCAACAACTCAGCTCAAACCAGGATTTTCATTAAAGATACCGAAACCACAACTACTGGAGAACTTCTCCTCTGTCGAGTATAGTAGCATTGTCATGACTACGAGGCGCTACTCACTAACCTTAGACTGCTGAGGTACTCCTCCTGTCGATTACCATGGATCCGCACCCAAACACCGTAGTGCTCCCCGCCAGGGGTCTACCGCCCAAACACAGTAGCGGTTCCCCTAATAGCCTACAGAGGTACTCCTCATGCTGAGTACCGCGGGACTGCTACCAACTACTAGGCACTCCATCCGCCATGGGTCTGCTGCCAAATACCGGGAGCTTCATCCACTAGGCTAGTCGACTCACTCCAAGTCAAATCGGTCAAGTAGTCGCGAAGTCCACAGCTACTAGGTCTCCGCACTCCGCAAGCTCGTCTCCGGGAGGATCTTCTCCATGAGCTACTAGTCGATACTCTAGGTATCATAAATTCCCACAAGGAAGTATCACAAGGGACTATCTCGTCAGAGGGGTCTCAATGCAACAGATGACACGTCGATCAGACGCCCGGTCGGTGAGTTATTAGCCTTTTTGTCCTGGGGGCCCGGTTGGTTTCGTGTACGAACCAACCCGACCATAACTCAACTGTACCTTGATCACTCATATGGTATATAGAAAGGGACCGTTTCTCAACGTGATTACTAACACCACTGACGGTTCGTCAAACAGACGTCCGGTCTGAAAGTTATCGGCTTTTCCGTTTTAGGGGCCCAGTTGGATTTCGGGTACAATCCAACCTGGACATACTCCAACTATTTCCAAACCCCATGTTAAGTATACCAAAAGATCAGTCTCACTAAAAGGAATCCAAAAAAGTCGACGGCACGTCAATTGGACGTCCATAACACATGTTATAACCATTTCTGCTCCGAGGGCCTGGTTGGTTTTGGGTTTGAACCAACACGGCCATACCCAAAATTTACCGAAATCTTGAGTATAATATACTGAAACGACTAGCTCGATCGAAGGATCCCTATGAAACTGATGTTGGGTCGATCGAAGGTCCGTAGCCCAAGATATGGGTGTTAGAACGAACATGCTTCGAAAATAGGGGGTTTGGGGTCAGACCGACTCGGCCCAAAACCCCCTGGGTCAACCCAACCCGAGTTCGAGTCTAGCCCAATTGGGAGCGGCTCGGCCCGGATGGTGCGGTCCGATCTGGCACTGGAGGCCCGGCCCGACGCGGGTGGCCCGACCCGACACGGGTGGCCCAGCCCGGCGCTGTTGGCTCGGCCCGACGTGGGGGGCCCAGACCGGTATGAGCGGCCCAACCCGTTGCGGGCGGCATGGCCCGATGCTGATGGCCCAGCTCGGTGTTGGCATCCCGCCCCGCGCGGCCTGCCACTCGGCTTGGAAGGTGGTCGCAGCTTGGAAGCCGACCGCAGCTTGGCTCTCGGCCGAGCGGGGTGTGAATGGGGGTGGCGCCACCCCCTTTTTTGCGGAACAACAGCCCCTGTGGATTCCGCCCTAGGTGACCGACGGGGGGTTACGAACCCCCCCCAGATTCTTCGAACGACTGGCCAAAGGATGGCAGACAGTGTAACCGCGGGACCTGAGGGTCCCGCCTCCAGGTGACGCCGGCGGCCGGCCGAGTCAAGCTGCCCCTGCTGGTGACCGATGCGGCCTTAGGTCTCGGATTCCGTCCGACAGGCACATCATGACGGCCCCGTGCCCCTCCTCCGCGGCTCACCCCTTCTGTGGACCCCTTGAAGTTCCGGTGCTTTGGGACGGTTCCGCGCACCACCACCGCGGCCCGCTCCGCCCGCAGTTCTCTTCGTTCCTGCGTGGTGCAATGACACCACGCCGCCTTCGCCACAACTCATCAACGCTGTTCATCAAGAAAGCGGGGAGGAGAAATCAGACATGTTTGTGCTATCTTATCTCCTCCCGTTACGTTGGTAACGTTCGACCAAATTAATCAATGAAGAAAGTTAAATTAATCATGAACGAAAATAACCCCTAAAACATCCCACAATAATTTATTCCCAACCCACAAGGAAAACATTCATGGATCAACTTGATAATAAGTTGATCCGCATTCTTTTTTTCTAGATATAAAGAACCTAGGGAATAAAATCATACTTAAATAAAAAACCCTACCTAATGTCGTTCGTCGTTTGTTGATGATATCGTGAAAGGGAGCGGGCATCGGTTCATTGACATCGAAAGGTGACATCGTCGTTCGGAAATTCCCCGCGGTGGCGTATCCTCCCTTGATGGAAAACCAGGGAGTGTTATTCGTCGAGAAGGATGGTCGTTCTTCGACAAAGTAGATGAACCATCCTTCGTTAGAGGAAGAAAAGAATGGAGATCCGTTCTTCTTTCTAAGATGAAGAACTTCAACAAAGGAGGAAACCACTTCTTCTTCTGAAGAGTTCTCTCCCAATCCTCACCCTACATGGCATCTCCATTAAAATAAGGCCTTACCTTATTTTAATATACCTTGACATGCATTTCAAAATTCATAAACCAAAACCCTTAATTAATTGAAAGTATGTTTGTTTAATTAATATGAGTAGGATGGCATCATTAATGGTGTGAGGGAGGGAGAGGAAAGGTTACTCAAATAAAGATGAGTTAACCAAATTAAAGAGGGAGTTAGGGAGATAAGAGGGAGGTGAGGAGTTATGGAAAATGTGAAGGGGTGGGGCTAGTGTGGGCCCCACCTCACCAATATCCTCACATGGGTAGTTAGGGTCTTGTGGGTGCCACCCTAACTACCACATGTTGAATATAACCACTAGGATAAAGAATTAATTCAAAATTATTCCACAATTTTTATTCAAATCTTTATTAATCCACAATTTTTTAACTACTCCTCTCGAGAAAACGCATCTTTGGTAAAGGTCCTCTTAAGCAATTACTAGTGCAGCGGTTTCATCGGTGCCCTCAGATTTCAATTCCGAGTAACGGTTCAAAATATAGAAAAACCCGCTCATTCATTCACTGAACGTACCCGAGCTAAACTTCGGAAATTGATTTCGGGAAAACCGGGCCTCGGAATCAGGTGCCATCAGAAACTGCGCACTCGTAAAATTCCAAAGACATTAAGGAAAAAATTTCCTTGAAATTTCTGGGTCTTTACACTGAATCGAACAATGATTGTTCTATAAAACAAGGACACACACCAAGTCAATGTTGTGTTGATTTAACACCATCATGTGGAAAGTAATTTGTAATCCTAATGATGAAATTATGTAGAATTACCTTAGTTTTTGTTACAAATGTTATGTATTTTGATGCTAAAATTATTTTTAGGGGGTATAATTAAACACCACAACATTTTTAAAATTATATTTCTAAAATATTGTAAATATATTTGTTATTTTAAATTACCCACAACACTAATTTTAGGTATTGTCACACTAAACATTGATTTTATCTTTAGATACAGACAACACTACTTATAGCCTCTATTACATGTAAGGTCGAGCTTGAACGAATGTAAAATACTACTCAAATATTTTTATTTAATAAAATAATTATCACATAACATTTGGAATGTAATAACATAATAGGATTAACTAAATTATGAAAATACACTGTAAACATGAATATATAGTGAATTATTTAGGTACCAAATAATTTCCAATTAAAATAAAAACCTTTCGAATACAAAGAAAATATTTTTTCTGAGAAAATAATTTTAGACACACAAATGGATTTTAAATTAATATATTATCCTAATTATATTTATTAAATGAATTTTTAAAAAATACAATATATATTTAACAAAATATTGAACAACCATCCTATGTTTTTCCTATCCATGATGTAATAATAAATATATTGTTAGGTTTAAAAAGAGTATTTTTCTAAAAAAAACATTTTCCCCCATTTTAAAAAAAAATTACATTTATATTTTCTGCATAATGGAATATTTATTTGAAAAAATTAACATCCTTTTTGAAATAATATATTCAAAATTATCATTGATTTAATTTTTTTTGAAATTTTTTGTAATGATAAATTTTCAATGAATTATGAAATTAATGGTTTTAATTTCGAATTTTCATTACACTAAATGATTAAAAAACACCCAAAAATTTGGAATATATTTTTAGATGTTAAACTAGTAAAATAATATATATTTATATAATTTATTTCATAGGAATCATTTTCATATTTTTTTTATAATAACAGTTGAAAACATTAATCATTTTCTATTTGGAATTTTTTTATCTTAACAGCAGTGGTTTTATTTTAAAAATTAATAATTTTCAATTAAATATATAGAATTTGAAAAAATTGTTCCCATATTTTGATTTAGAATAATTTATATTTTTTTTTCTTGTTAAATTATTTTTTTACCATAATTAAAAGTGAAAACAGTAAGAATTCATTATCGTGATTAATAAAAAATTGGCATATTAGGGGTTAAAATAAAATGTTAAGGGTTTAGAATGACTAGAAAATGTGAAAAATACTATTTTATACCCATATTTACATATTTTCCTTCACATTTCTAATTCTATGGTCATTTATATTTTTTTGGATGGTGAATGAAAATATCATTTATGATTATTTTGTGAAATTTTCTTATAGTTTACAAACCAATTCATTTCCCCCACTAATAAATGACCACTGAAACTCTTAAATTATTTACATTTATAAAGCCATATCTTTTATAAAATTCCTACATAAATAACATCATATCAACCATTTCTATTTTATAAAGCATCTGGTCCTACAAAAATCACACAATATGGTCCTTAATAAAAGATTGAATATATACGATAATAAGAGAAGGATGATTGAATATCTATGAATTAAGTGATGACATATGGTTATGAATAAAGGCATTAGGAAGGGTATTCATAATAATATTACTATGAGGAATGATAATTATGGTAAAATTTGAATATCTTTCATGAAATAAGAATATTTTTTCTTTAGTGTCCAAAAAGGCCATGCCATTTTGATCCTTCTACATGTGCTTGTGTGTTACAATGAATATTAATCTAAAAAGATGTAATATATATAGATGTATGAAAAATTTAGATCCTTATATTTGGATTGAGACTCTATTAAATAATGATAATGTGAACGATGCCCAAATAATTAATAGGTAAAGTGACTGAAGGTTCTTCTACCATTGTAAATTGAAATAAAATTTGGGTTGTTTCTATTTCAAGAAATTTACGTGATAGATTCATGTAGTTTCCTTAAAATAAAATTATTATCGATTAGTTTACGATTTTATAGATATTTTTTATGTTTTAGGTACTCCCTAGAATACTTTGGTAGAATTGAAGAAGTTGAGAGTGACAATGAATACATAATTATCATAATAAATTTTGTATATATGTATTTATAATGATTAAAATAGTTCAAATATATTGATAGAATCTCTTTGAAATTATGGATAACCCCTAATTCACATATATAGATTGAAGGAAACTATAATTAGGGTAAAATATCAACTCGGTGAAGTATGAAATGAATGAGTATAATTGTATAATTCAATTTAAATGAAGTATAAGAAATACTCTAACAGGAGTATTCAATATATGGTTTTGTAACCCGAGAACAAGATAAAATGGTTTTTTATTGATAAACCATTAATATATTTTTATATATATTTATGTTGATATAATGTTGTTGGAAGAATAACAAAATTTATTTTTTATTTCAACTTTGGATTTATGGTAATAAAAATTCCTATGCCATTGAATATTCATATGAGTCATGTTCTATTGCACATGATTTAATTTAAAAAAAGTAAAATAATTCATAAGTTACTTCTAAATTCTATATGAGTTATTCAACAATCTCAACATATTTTCTATGGAGTTACTTTATGATTAAACTGAATATTCATCTATATCTTGGACTATGTATTATTTATTTTGAAAATGTGTTTATGTTATTCATTGTTGAGTTTGAATAATTTATGTTATTTTCTTGAGTCATTCATAGAGTGCAATATGTTTCATTGATGGAGAACTTCATGTTTCATTCAAATATATAATGAAAATGATACTACATATAAACTATTCAAGAGTCACTAAAAATTGAATAAAAGTCATTAAAACTAATTTATATGTAATTTCTATCTATTTATGAGTCACTAAAGGACTGTATGTGAAAACCCTTGGAGAAATTTCCTATATAGTGCATAATGAAAATAAATGTTTCAAGAATTTATATATAAATGTAAATAGTGTTGATTACAAATATATTATTTTATTTTTAAAAAAATTCACGGTTGGAAAATATTTGATTCATGCTTTATATGCAGTTGATTTCGAGATATGAGATTTATGTGATCATTGATATGTCAATTATTGGATTTTCAATGCAGAATATTTTAATATCATAATTATTGTTCAAAATGATAATTGAATTCAAGGATTCTATAGCTAAACATAATCAATTTAAATATTAAAAAGAGGTTTTTAATAAATGTGTAACGATTTTTGAAATGGAATGAAATGATGATAAACATTCTTAGAGTTTAATAGTTAAATCTATAATTGTGTTTTTTTGAACCAATCATGACCCATGAATAATGTTTTGTAACACAATTTGAAGTTTTATATTTTTATACATCCTTGGATAAATGGTTTTCTTTGTATTAATGTGGAGCTAAAATGAAAATAAGACCCTCAATCCTATGAGATGAAAATGATTGACCTCTATATAAAAGATGCAATATAAGTTAAACAATAATGGTGTATTTTTATAACATTAAAATTGAAATTTTGGTAAAAATATAGGAGAATGAGGGGACATATCCATGTGATTAACATTATAAATAATTGGATGATAATCTTTCAAATATAAATTTAAATAGATATTTTTTTAAATTAAACATCATATGAATTGTTCAGAGGAATTAAACATAATGTTGAATATTTTATGGTGGTTGGTAACCATTTATTTATCTTAAATACAAATGAAAATATAAATAATCTTGATTTGGAATTTGATATTTTTTTTAAGATACTCAATTTATAGTTACGAATATCATTTTTTCAATTAGAATAAATTATTATCTTATAAATCACTACATTTAATTTCTGATGAAAATACCATTATATAGAATAAATTAGATATGAAAAAATATGGAGAAGTTTTTAGGGAATGTAAAATTGGTAACAATGATGTTTAAAGTGATAATTATAATGTATCATATTTTGGGGAAAAATAAATTTTCAATAATATCTAAAATATCATAATACTCATAAACAACATCTATTAATGAAATTTATTAGAAATATTAAATATGGAATGGAAAAGATCTATTTTGAATTTTTATCTAAAATGATTCCCTTATTTTTTACCTATTAATGTTAATGATGGGTTTACTGAATCAAAATGGGTTATTATAACAAATTATAAACATAATGAATTAACATAAAATTATTGTTGTGAATTATCTTGAAATTGATAATGATACAAAAGTAATCAATGATATTTTTAATTTTTAGAAAATACATGATAAATATTTTGATATAGTTAAAAGTAATACTATAATAGCTTCCTGAAGATATTTTAAGAGTAATGAATTGGTATTTCTGTTTATTTTTTCACAAATTACCATAATATAATTAATTAATACTCTATTAATTTTTTTCGATGTTTTTCAAATAGGTACCAATAGTGAATTCTTAAATGGGATACTCTATATATTGTTTTATATAAAATCACCCATCATATCGATATTCATAAATTAACTAATAATTTTTTTAAATTTTATGAATCATTGTTTGGTCAAATGTGTGCTCAATGTCCTTGGAGTAATATTTTTTATTTAATTCAAAAAATTATTTTATTGGAGGAAAAATGGATCCTACATTCATTATAATGAAAATTTTTAAATTATATTTTCATTGTAGAAATGCAGGTTGGTGAAATATTGTTTGGTTCTTCAATATAATTTCATATAAATGAATTCTATGTATTGATGAATTGTGATTTTTATATGAGCGTAATGGGTGAATTGAATTTTTTTCATGGAGTTAATGTTTCCCATTGAAAATATTTTTATTTTTATGTAAATTAAATATACAATAGAAATAGAAAAAATTAGTGGTGCTGATTTAATTAAATTATTTAAATTTCCAAAGGGTGATAAATCAATTTTGGATTAAATGAATCTATGAAATGTGTAGATGTTAAAAAGTATACAGGAATGAAAATTTCATTTCACGATTTAGATATATCCTGACTAGATATAATAATTTATGTAATCTAGTGTTTAAGAATTATATCTAAATCAAAGAAATGCAAAATTAATTTATTAAAATGTATCCTAAGAGATATTAATTAAAAGGTTAACACTCTTTTATTTTACTCTTGTCTGATTTATTTTCAGTTTTCCTCATTTTCTAAATCATATATTAATGGTTGTAGTAATGATAAAAAATAACATTCAGAATATATCATTTAGTTAGCAAAATATAGATTTTAGGGATTTTTGAAAAGAAAATATGTATTGCATTTTCTATAGCTAGGATGAGTATATTAATATAGATAAATATTTTTTTTCAATGTAAATCGATTAACCATATTCAAATTTATTTAAATGAATTTATTACAACTTTTTTATTTTCAATGATTTTTTTGTAATATCATTTAAAAAAAATTAATGATGACCGAAAAGAATAAATCATAATGATTATAAATTTCATTTCTGATGAAGCTCTGTAAATTAAGTTTAAATTTTTTTATAATTTATTTGAAATTGAAATAAAGTTGATTAAATATTCAGTAGCCCTATTGATTTGATTAAGTTATTGAAATATTAATTTTTTCATGATTGAATAGAGACAAAAATTAAGCTATTTTATTTTTAGGTCTTTAAAAAAAATACAATTTATAGAATATTTGAATCAATATTCATGAATTTTATTATGTAATAAAACATAATTATTTTCTATTCAATATAATTTTTAAGATAATACAGTTGTTATAGATTTTATGTGGAAAATATCTTATAATTTATAACTAAATTTTTTATTTCCCACTATTCATTGTGTTTTTCAGTAATTAGTAACAATAACATATTGAATAAGTATTTTTAATAACTCTTGTATTATCTTTATCGAATATGAATTATTTTTTATTTTAGTGTTCATTAATTTTGGTGGAGTTTTGAATATTTATAACTTTTTATTTCACTATATATAATGTATAAGATTATTAAGTATTTAATTATTTATGTATACAATTTTTTTTGTTAAAAATAAGTGGCTCTACTTTTATAAAATGTTTCTATTGAATCTTTTAGATAAATTTCAAAATATGTGGAAATTTATTAAATTTAAATTTTAATTTGGTTTCTATAGTTTAGTTTTGTAATTTTCAAAATTGATAAGGTTTTCCATGTTATGTTTGATTGATATAATTTATTTTAGTGTTTGGTTATATTTATTTGTATTTGTAGATGTTTATTTTTTTGAATATTACATTGACTACACATTATATTGAAACACATCATATTATCATACTTGATAATTATTATTTCTCATAGCATTGAAAATCACACTTTGTTTATTGCATAACATATAAAATGATTAAAATATTGTTTTCAATGTATTTGTTGTGACATTAACATAAATATATTATTATTTCTAGTATATAGTGTTTTCCTAAAATATAAAAATGTCAAAATTTTATTTTGAAATTCCTACAAATTTTTTTTATTTCATATAAAACTAGGGATTATGTCATGAATTCTTCTAAAATTAATTCAAAACAATATTGATGTCATATAATTTTTTATGTTCTTTGATTTGAAAAGGAATAAATTTCAAAAAAATTTAAAATTTATAAAGCCATACAATATTCAATGTGACACATAATGATTTATGATATAACAAGACTTCTGAAAGGAAAATAAAAATATTGAAAATTATATGATATAGACATAATGTCAGATTATATTTATAAGGCACCATCCTTAAACATTACTTAAACTTGAGTTACTTCAAAAATACACGTTAAAAATATTTTCAGGTTTAGAGTTTTAGAGAATTAGATCATAAAACATGAATTACATTCAACATTTAAACAAAGTGGTTACATTAAAGATAGTACTAATTTTTTCCCATCAACGGAAACATATTTAAAATAAAACATGGATTCTTTCTTGACACTTCCTTGACACTATCATCATATCATGTAACTTTCCCTTGACCTGTGAAAAACATTTCAAAAGCTTGGGATGAGCATAAAAAGCTCAGTAAGGGATATAAAAGTACATGATGAAAACATTAGTCCATGTATGAAATCATACTTTACTCATAAAACATAATCACTTTAACATAGCTCATCAAATCAAGAATAATTCAAAGAAATCATAAGACATAAAGGTAACTTGAGGCATTCATAACATTCTTACGTAGGGAGTAACCCTCATGGTTACGTTTGTAATACCCATCACATTATATTACCTAGATCTCTTTGGAGAAACCTTAACATTTAACTCCTTTTTGTTACTCAATGCATTGGAGAGCTATATAAGGCTCACCCGCCCTTAGTTTATCACAGAACCACCCGTCTTCATAACAATGCCCAAGAACCAAAACATAATCGTATCATATAAAACATGCATAAAGTAAACATAACATTTCCACATTTCAACCACAAGATATCAATAAAACACATTGATATAATAAAAAAAATATGAAAACCATTTTCAATACCAAAATAAAAGAAAAGTAAAACATGGTATTTATTTATCATTTTTAAAAAAAAGTTATGGCTTGTAGAGGAAGCCGAAACTCAAATAATGGTCACAACGGCGGAGTAGTCGTTGTCGCCGCATATGTACGACAAAAAAACATTCCCTTTTGTTGTTTAGAAATCACTTTGTATTAAAAGGATTCCTCTTGAATAAACGTAAAAGTCGAAGGGGTTTATGCACCATATAAAAGAAAGTTGTGTATAAAACATAATATGCCTCAATGAAAGTAGATGGAGACGAAGTCCCATACCTCGGGTCCGACTTGACTCGATTGTTATTTAACCTCCTGAATAATAAACTTGAGTTAATTTCTACTTTCTTAAGAACTTTTTTCAAGTTCAGTATTTTTCTATATCACTTATTACCATGTTATTAACACTATGTAATTATTTAAGTTAATAATGGTCGTTTTGTCGATCATTGCTACTTGAGTAAAAAATAAACTCTTTATTATTACATGTTTGTTCATGGGGTAAAATATCCATTATATCCAGAATTATATTCATTATGTAGATATCATATATATGATATATATTCATTATATACATGAATTTATAATATTACATAACATTTAGAGGTAAGAAATGAAATGCACCGTTCATGGAGACGGTAAGCTGAACGTACGCATGAACGCTACTTCCATTTCTATTTCATATTTAATGGAATTAAAATTTAATGACACATAATAGTATTATATTTCCAGTATGGTATCATATGTAATATCATTAAATCTATCCTTTATACGTACGACATATGTTATTAACGAATGAAATCACTTTGAGGGGGCGGTAGTCCGCACTTCTTAAAATGAAGATATCACGCTTACCCAAAATAGAAACCATAAATGTTTAACATAAATGAAAAATAAAGAAGCTTAAAGTAAACATAATCATATTATATATCATATATAAATATAGTGTCATCTTAATGGCCACCTTTGAAGATTTTAAAAGAATATTGAACAATCATCGTTTCGTGAGACATAAATTCACCATCCAAAGAAGCAGTATGTTCATTAACCATTAGATGTAGGTGTGTGTATGTGTAGCTTTAATAATTATTAAAAAAAATCCTAGTATACTGACGATACTGGATTTGATACAAAATAAATTAATAAAAAGAGTTTAGGTGGTTGGAGAAGAAAAATAAAACAAAAGAACACAAGTGAAGACATTACCTTAAAATCTGGTAACTCCCTTTGGTTTGAACCAAAAGGGTTTCTTGAAGAGCTTCCTGCCTAAGGTAAGGCTTCTAGGATGAGGATAGGGATTTGGATAGACAAAATGATCAGAGCGTGTCCGAGCCAAGGCCTTGAGAGGTGTGGGTAAGGAGGTAGAGGTGGGGGCCTTTTATAAGAGGAGAAGAGGGGCACTCCTGAAAAGGTATAAAATGTTACTTTATTTTCAAATGAGTTTCGGATTTTAAAGGTCCCACATTGATGTATTTAGAGGATAAGGTGATACGTGTTCGAAATATACTCATCCAATAGGTTTTTTACATGTGTACTTCTTAGAGTTTACATTATCTTTTTATTTTATTTAAATCGATAAATAATGAGGTAATCGCTGCATCATCATGATGTCATAAATAATTTAATTTATTTAATGTATAAAAATTATAAAAAAATACAATGATGTATTTAATCTTTTTATCTAGGCAATTAATATTTATAGTAAAAAATCTGACTTGTATAACCCCATGTAAAAATTCCTTTAGTAAAACAATACATGTTTGTGTCATTTTTTACTTTTACTTTAAATAAAAGGTATTAATGTCATTATCTTACCCAAGTGGCTCCATGGGGTCCCAAAAATCGACCCATGGGTTTTCATGGTGGGCCATGACACATCCAATAAGGGTAGGACATGTGTCAAGATCATTTCATATTATTAAAACATTATTTTTACATTAAACTACACTAATTATCTCTAATCGCGATTAAAAACGTAAAAGCTACTATTCAAAAAAAATTATTTTAATCCCATTGAACCACAATTTACTTCCTAATGAAAACAATGTATGTTAGATTTTTGAAATTCAAAACAATGAGGTGGTAAAATTTCATTTAAACGAAAAATCAGTTTTTTATGTACCACTTAGTGGTTTCACTATTCATCAAAAATTGATGTTTTTCAGAAAAATACCAAAACTTTACCATAAGCTATATTTGATATTCCGAATTCAAAAATGATGTCTATTTTAAAAAATTCAAAACATATAAGTTAAAATAATTAATTTAATAATTAATTCCCGCTGTCAGAACAAATACCGTGATTTTTTAAACAATATATATCAAAAGATTGACACTAGTTTAAGTCCAATTTCAAAGTGAAATTAATTCCAATGACCACTATTGGATTAAATGGTAAAAATATATTCTAATTTAACTTTAAAACCAATTCAAAATATAATCTAATCATATAAACAAATTATATTAAAAATAGGTTTTGAATTAAAATACATCATTTTCCCTATTCATTAAAAAAAGAACTTCATCGGAAAAATACCAAAAAATTACACAAAGTAAATTTTTATGTCCCAATTCTAAAGACTAATTTTATTTGGTCCAATAGAATGTATAAGAGTGTCCAAAACTATATTTAATGACGGTTCACCATCAAAAGGCGATAAGTGGACCTTTAGTGAAAATTAGAGTATCTATGCCTAAAATTGAATTCTATTCGTATTTTAATACTTTATCCTTTAATGGATAAATGTAAAAACATTTAACAAACATATAAAATCATATTTTAGTTGTTTCTCTAAATTTCTGCCAATACAACGACTATGTGTTAACTACCATTTAAAATAATATTATTTTATTACTATTGTGCAACGTAGGATTTCAAAGAAACTCTTTGTTGCGTATCGAGTACGCTATCGAACATAGCAACCCCTTTAATGTAAAATTAATATTTAATTCGTAAATATTAATAAATATGAAAATGTTTTATTCTTTATTTACCTGCGATGTCACATCCTTCCCCCCTTATGGGAATTGCGTCCTTTCAATTTTATTCACTTATCAAAATAAGTTGGGGTATTTATCCCTCATAGCATTTTCAGATTCCCATGTTGCCTCTTCAACCATATGGTTTTTTCACAAAACCTTTACCTGGGGAATTACCTTATTTCTCTACACTTTCTCCATTCAGTTAAGAATCTGGACTGGTTGTTCTTCATAAGAGAGATTCTCTTCCAACTGAACTACCTCTGGGATCAAAACATGAGATGGATCTGGAATATACATTCTCAACATCGAAACATGAAAAACATTGTGTACCTGAGATAAACTCAGAGGTAAAGCCACTCGGTAAGCAATTGATCCGACTTTCTCCAGAAATTCATAAGGTACAATGAACCTTGGACTCAGCTTTCCTTTCTTACCAAATCGCATCACACTTTTCCACAGTGGAACATTGAGAAAAACATGATCACCTACCTCGAAAGATAGATCCTTCCTCCAGTTATCCGCATAACTCTTCTACCTTCTCTGAGCTGTTCTCATGTGTTTCTAAATCAACTGAACTTTTTCTGCCATCTCTTCTACCAATTCTAGTCCCATCAGCTTGCTTTCACCCACTTCATCCCAAAAAGATGGGGTTCGACACCGCTTCCCATATAATGCCTCAAATGGAGCCATCTGTATATTGGAATGAAAACTGTTATTATAAGAAAACTCAACCAAAGAAATATGTTGGTCCCAACATCCCTAATAATCCATCGAACAAGCATGTATCATATCCTCTAAATTATGGATTGTTCGTTATGACTACCCATCTGATTGAGGATGAAAATCTATACTAAAATTTAATTCTGTACCCAACGACTTCTGAAGGCCTTTCCAAAAGATAGAAGTAAACATGAGATCATGATAAGATACAATGGAGAGAGGAACTCCATGTAACCTGACTATCTCATTAAGATACAAACATGAAAGATGATCTATGGAAAACATATCTCGTATAGAAATGAAATGAGTAGATTTAGTCAAGAAGTCAACAATAACCAAGATTGCATTATTACCTCAAGATGTCTTCGGTAATCCCACAACAGTGTCCATGGATATATTTTCCCATTTCCACTCTGTCACTGGTAAAGGATAAAGCATTCCTTTCAGTAACTTCCACTTTTCTTTAACCTGCTGACAAGTCAAACACTTCACATTAAAATCAGAAATATCTCTTTTCATTCAATCCCACCAGAAATACTCCCACAGATCTCGATATATCTTAGTACTGCCAGGATGAACTGAAAATGGAGAACTATGAGCTTCACATAACAACTCTCTCTTCAACTTTGAATCACAAGGCACACACAATATCTTCCCAAATCTCAAAACACAATCATTATCAATGTTGAATTCAGGCAACTTACACTTCTGAACCAGCTCTACCTTTTTCTGCAACTCACTATCTTGCTTCTGTTCTTGCTTAATTTTGTCTGATAAAGAATATTTCACTGATACCTGAAACAAAACAGATGGACATCCTACACCAACAACTTCTATGCCAAAGTTCATCAAATCCTTAACCAAAGGATCACGTTCCAAACACAACATCATTAATGAAGCATTACTTTTTCGACTCAAAGCATCAACCACTTTATTTGCTTTTCCCGGATGGTAATGAATTGTACAGTCATAATCCTTTATTAATTCTAGCCATCTCCTCTGTCTCATGTTCAATTATTTCTAAGTGAATATATAATTTAAACTTTTTTGATCGGTATATATTTCACACTTTACTCCATACAATTGATGCCTCCAAATTTTTATTCAGAAAACAACAACATCTAATTCCAAATCATGTGTAGGGTAATTTACCTCATGAGTTTTCAACTGACGTGATCAATATGTAGTTAACTGATCATTCTGCATAAGGACACAACCAAGTCCCTTCAACAAAGCATCACTATATATAAAAAACTCACTATTCCGGGAAGGAAGTTTCACAACTGGAGTATTCAACAATATTTTTTTCAGTTCCTGAAAACAATCATCACTTTCTTTTGTACATATAAACTTAACACCCTTCTGAGTTAGCTCAGTCATTGGACTAGATAACCATGAAAAATTTCAAACAAAGCTTCGGTAATAGCCAGCCAAACCAAGGAAGCTACGAATCTCAGTTACATTTTGTGGGTCTTGTCCATTCTTCAACAACCTTTGTTTTTGCAGGATCAACAGTTATCCCATCTTTAGGAACAATGTGACCAAGGAAATAAAATTGTTGCAACCAAAACTCACACATTCTGAATTTCCCATAAAATTTCTTTTCTTTTATGGTTTGAAAAATAACCCTTAAATGTATTTCATGCTCCTATTTACTTTAAAAACACCAAAATATAATTATTGAAAACAACCACAAACTTATCCAAGAACTCATGGAAAATTATATTTATAAGGTCCATGAATACAGCCGGTGGATTGGTTATTCCAAAATGCATTACTAAAAATTCATAATGGCCATATCATGTTCGAAATGTGGTATTTGGAATATCTGCTTCCTTTACCTTCAACTGATAGTACCCCGATCTCAGGTCAATCTTTGAAAAAAACTGAGCTCCCTAGAGCTGATCAAAAAAATCATCGATATGAGGCAAAGGATATTTGTTCTTAACAGTGATGTTATTCAAGGCTCTATAATCAATGAAAAGTCTCATTGAACCATATTTATTTTTAACAAATAAAAAAGGGGCACCCCATGGTGATGTGCTAGGTCGACTGAAACCTTTCTCTAATAAATCTTGCAATTGCTCCTTCAACTCTAAAAGTTCAGTTTGAGCCATTCGATAAGGGGGTTTTGAAATTGGGTTAGCATCAGGAACTAAGTCAACAGTAAAGTCAACTTCCAGGTATAGTATTATTCCAGGTAACTCACCAGGAAAAACATCAAGATACTCATTTACCATTGGCACATCATTAATCTGAACAGTTCCCTTGTTTTCAACAATATGTTCAAGGTAACATTCATTTCCATCTTTTACATGTTTCTCGGCCTCTTGATATGTTATCAACAGTAAGGGTTAATTCTTGTACACAAAATGAAAGTCCTTCTAAACATAAACTTATTTAGCTCTACAGTCAATCATAGAATGGAAAATAGAGATCCAATCCATACCCAGGATAACATCAAACTCTAATAGAGGTAAAACAATAAGGTTTTCAAGTAGGTTCTTTCCTCGGATAAGGATAAGAATATTCTTAAAAACAATTTCCTCAAAAGTTCCCCTAGGTGTTTTTACCACAAGTTCAGGAGTCATTTTTTGAGATGGTATTCCCATTTTACTAGAAAAGTTTTCAGAGATGAAAGAATGTGTAGACCATTAATAAAACAACACACTGGCATAATCTGAAAAAACAAACAAAGTACCTGATACAACTTCATTTGATGGCCCGACATCTGCTGAAGTAGTTGCAAAGTATTTCACCACCCCTTTCTGCTTGTAGTCTAACTGCTTCCCATCACTCAAGCTCTTTGTCGGACACTAGTTTTCATAGTGACCAATCTCATTGCACTTAAAACATTTCACTAACTGTAAATATAATTTGGACTTACCATCACCTTGATCTTTTTTAGTGCAATCACGAGCCTTATGTCCCATCTTACCACATCGGTATCACTTTACATAATTCAGAAGAAATTACCTATCATTCCTTTTACCACATTTATCACAAACTAGAAACATTGTTTCCTTATCATCAGACCTTTTTGTAGAATTATTTTCTATATCCTGCCACCGCGGTCTCTTCTTCTGCTGGTTGTTATAGAACACTTGATCATCGGTAAACTCCATTTCCACCTTCACAACACGTCGAAAAATATTTTCATAATAATTGAACTCGCGAGAAGCTAAAGAACTTCAATATTTTGGCTTTAATCCTGAGTAAAAACGATTGATTTTACTATAATGGTATCAGAAAAAATTTGGATCATACCTTGCCAATCGAGTGAACCTTTCTTCATAGGCAGCCATTGAGTCTTCCTCTTGCCTCAATTATAGGAATTTTTTTTCCATCCTAAGTCGAACAAACATAGGAAAATACTTGTCAAGAAAAATACCTTTGAATTTATCCCAGTCAAGAGCATAAATCTCATCAGCGTCCCTGATATTTTTAACAATTGACCACCACTGATCTGCTTTACCCTCCAAATGGTAAATAGAAAGACTAACTTTTTTATTGTATGAACACCCCATGACATCGAAAATATTATCCGGTGCTTTAATCCACCCTTCAGCTAGCACAGGGTCAGATTATCCTCTGAATGATGGTGGATGTTGCCTCATGAAATGTTCCACCACTGACAAGTTCCTTTGCAGTTGATCTGGCTGATCTCATGCATGGATACCGCCACCATTTATCGCTTGAGTCAACTGCGCCACTACTGCAAAAAACAGTTCCGTTCCAATTCCGACCATCTCAGGATGCTAATTAGGAATGTTATTTTCTTCTATATGCCTTCCTATCACTTCTTCCATGTTTCCTCTACAGAAAACCATTCTGAACAAACATTTCTTAGATTAAGCAAAATTGTAATCTTGAAATTCTATATCATTTGAATTTGACTATAAAAAAATATTTTTGGATAGTCATTTCATAGATTTATAACTCTTAAAGATATCTAAACCGACCTCTGATACCAACTATAAGGCCCCAGCCTTAAACATTACTTAATCATGAGTTTCTTAAAGAATACACATTGAGGATATTTTCAGGTTTAGAGTTTTAGAGAATTAGATCATAAAACATGCATTCCATTCCACATTTAAACAAAGTGGTTACATAAGAGATAGTAATCATTTTTCCCATCAACGAAAACTTATTTAAAATAAAACATGGATTCTTTCTTGACAATTCCTTGACACTATCATCACATCATGTACCTTTCCCTTGACTTATGAAAAACATTTCAAAAACATGGGATGAGCATAAAAAGCTCAGTAAGGGAGATAAAAGTATGAGATGAAAACATTAGTCCACGTATGAAATCATACTTTACTCATAAAACATAATCAATTTAACATACCTCATCAAATCATGAATAAATCATAGAAATAATAAGACATAAAGGTAACTTGAGACATTCATAACATTCTTACGTAGGGAGTAACCCTCATGGTTACATTTAGAATACCAATCACAGTATATTCCCTATATCTCTTCAGAGAAACCATAATGTCTAACTCCATCGTGATACCCAATGCATTGGAGAGCTATATCAGGCTCACCCGCCCTTAGTTTATCATGGAACCACCCGTCTTCATAACAATTCCATTGAACCATAACATAATCGTATCACATAAAACATTCATAAAGGAAACATAATATTTCCACATTTCAATCACAAGATATCAATACAAAAAATTGATATAATAAAAAAATTATAAAAACCATTTTCAATTCCAAAATAAAAGAAAATTAAAACAGGGTATTTATTTCACATTTTTTAAAAAAAATATATGGCTTGTAGAGGAAGCTGAAACTCAAATAATGGTCACGACGACGGAGTAGTCGTTGTCGCCGCATACGTACGACAAAAAAACATTCCCTTTTTTTCATTTAGAAAAAGTTTTGTATAAAAAGGATTCCTTTTGAATAAAATTAAAAGTGAAAGTGGTTTATACACCATATAAAAGAAATTTTTCTATAAAACATAATATGCCTCAATGAAAGGAGATTGAGACGAAGTCCCATACCTCGGGTCTGACATGACTCGATAGCTCTTTAACCTCCTAAATAATAAACTTGAGTTAATTTCTACATTCTTAAGAACCTTTTCAAGTTCATTATTCCTTTTATATCACTTATTACCATGTTATGAACACTATGTAATTATTTAAGTTAATAATGGTCGTTTTGTCGATCATTGCTACTTGAGTAAAAAATAAACTCTTTATAACTACAAGATGTTCATGGGGGTAAAATATCCATTATATCCAGAATTATATTAATTATTTAGATGTCATATATGTAATATATATCCATTATATACATTCATTTATAATATTACATAACAGTTAGAGGTAAGAAATGAAATGCACCGTTCATGGAGACGGTAAACCGTACGTACGCATGAACACTACTTCAATTTCTATTCCATATTTAATTGAATTAAAACAAAATGATACATAATAGTATTATAATTACAGTAGGGTATAATATATAATATCATTAAATCTATCCTTTATACGTACCACATATGGTATTAACGAATCAAATCACTTTGAGGGGGCGGTAGTCCGCACTTCCTAAAATGAAGATATCGCGTTTATCCATAATGGAAACCATATAGGAATTCCATAAATAAAAAATAAAGAATCTTAAGGAAAAAAAAAACATTTAATATATCATATATAATTATATTTTCATCTTAATGGCCATATTTGAAGGTGTTAAATGAATATTGAACAATCATCGTTTCGTGAGGCAGAAATTCACCATCCACAGAAACAATATCTTCTTTAACCATTAGATGTGGGTGTGTGTAAGTGTAGCTCGAATACTTATTATAAAAAATCCTAGTATATTTAAGATACTAGAGTTGTTACAAAAGAAAAGAATAAATAGAGTTTAGGGGGTTGGGGAAGAAAAAAAAATCAAAAGAATACAAGTGAAGACATTACCTTAAAATTGGGTAACTCCCTTTGTTTTGAAGCAAAAGGGTTTCTTGAAGAGCTTTCTACCTAAGGTAAGGCTTCTAGGATGAGGAGAGGGATTTGGAGAGACAAAATGATCAGATCTTGGCTGATAAAAATGCTTGAGATGTGTGGGTAAGGAGGTAGAGGTGGGGGCCTTTTATAAGAGGAGAGGAGGGGCACTCTTGGAAAGGTATAAAATGTAACTTTATTTTCAAATGCGTTTCGAATTTTAAAGGTCCTAAATTGATTTATATCGAGGATAAGGTGATAAGGGTTCGAAATATACTCATCCAATTGGTTTTTTTGACATGTGTAGGTCTTATATTTTACATTATCTTGTCATTTTATTTAAACCGTTAAATAATGAGGTAATCGCTGCATCATCATGATGTCATAAATAATTTAATTTATTTAATGTCTAAAAATTATAAAACAAATACTATGATGTAGGAAATATTTTTATATTTCCAATGAATATTTATAGTAAAAAATCTGACTTGAATAATCCCATGTAAATTTTTTTTAGTAAAACAATACATGTTTGTGTCATTTTTACTTTTACTTTAAATAAAAGGCATTAACATCATTATCTTACCCAAGTGGCTCATGGGATCCCAAAAATGGGCCCATGGGTTGTCTTGGTTGTCCATGACACATCCAATAAGGGTAGAACATGTGTCAATGTCATTTCATATTATTAAAACATTATTTTTACCTAAACTACACCAATTACCTCTAATAGCGATTAAAAACTTAAAAGTTACTATTCACCAAAAAATTATTTTAATCCCATTGAACCACATTTTACTTCCTAATGACAACCATGTATGTAGGATTTTTGAAATTCAAAACACAGAGGTGGTAAAATTTCATTTAAATGAAAAATTAGTTTTTTATGTACCACTTAGTGGTTTCACTATTCATCAAAAATTGATGTTTTTCAGAAAAATAACAAAACTTCACCTTAAGCTGTATTTGATATTCCGAATTCAAAAATGATGTCTATTTTACAAAATTCAAAAAAATATAAGTTACAATAATTAATTAAATAATTAATTCCCGCTGTCAGAATAGATAGCGTGTTTGTATGAAACAATATATATCAAAAGTTTGACACTAGTTTAAGTCCAATTTCAATGTGAAATTAATTCCAATGACCACTATTGGATTAAATGGTAAAAATATATTATAATTTCATTTTAAAATCAATTAAAAATATAATCTAATCATATAAACACATTAGATTAAAACGAGGTTTTGAATTAAAATACATCATTTTTCACTTTTCATTAAAAAAACATTATCGGAAAAATACCAAAAATTTACACAAAGTAAATTTTGATGTCTCGATTCTAAAGAAGAATTTTATTTGGTCCAATAGAATGTATAATAGTGACCAAAACGATATTTAATGACTGTTCTCCATCAAAAGGCGATAAGTGGACCTTTAGTGAAAATTAGAGTATCTATACCTAAAATTGAATTCTTTTCATATTTTAATCTTTCATCCTTTATTGGATAAATGTAAAAAAATTTAACAAAAATATACAATCATATATTAGTTATTTCTATTCATTTCTGCCAATACAACGACTATGTGTTAACTACCATTTAAAATAATATTATTTTATTACTAGTGTGCAATGTAAGATTTCAAAGAAACTCTTTGTTGCGTATCGGGTAAGCTATCGAAAATAGCAACCCATTTAAAGTAAAATTAATATTTAATTCGTAATATTAATAAATATGAAAATGTTTTATTCTTTATTTACCTGGGATGTTACATCCTTCCCCCCTTTTGACAATTCTATCCTCACAATTTTATTCACTTGTCAAAATAAGTTGGGGTATATATCCCTCGTAGCATTTTCAGATTCCCACGTTGCCTCTTAAACCATATGGGTTTTCCACAAAACCTTTACCTGGTGAATTACCTTATTTTGCAACACATTCTCCCTTCAGTTAAGAATATGGATTGGTTGTTCTTCATAAGAGATATTCTCTTCCAACTGAACTACCTCTGGGCTCAAAACATGAGATGGATCAGGCATATACTTTCTCATCATCGAAACATGAAAAACATTGTGTACCAAAGACAAACTCAGAGGTAATGACACTCGGTAAGAAACTGAACCAACTTTCTCTAGAATTTCATATGGTCCAATGATCCTTGGACTCAACTTTCCTTTTTTACCAAATCGCATCACACTTTTCCATGGTGAAACTTTGAGAAAAACATGATCACCTACCTCGAAAGATAGATCCTTCCTCCGGTTATCTGCATAACTCTTCTGCCTGCTCTGAGCTGTTCTCATGTATATCTAAATCAACTGAACTTTTTATGCCATATCTTCTACCAATTCTGGTCCCATCACCTTCCTTTCACCCACTTCATCCAAAAAAGATGGAGTTTGACACCACTTCCCATATAATGCCTCAAATTGAGGCATCTGTATACTGGAATGAAAACTGTTATTATAAGAAAAATCAACCAAAGAATGTTGTTGGTCCCATATTCCCTAATAATCCATCAAACAAGAACATAACATATCCTCCAATGTCTGGATTGTTTGTTCTGACTGCCCATATGATTGAGGATGAAAATCTCTACTAAAATTTAATTCAGTACCCAACGACTTCTTAAGGCCTTTCCAAAAGTTATAAGTAAACCTGGGATCACGATCAAATACAATGGAGAGAGGAACTCCATGTAACCTGACTATCTCTTCAAGATACAAACGGGAAAGTTGATCTAGGGAAAAAGTTTCTCCTATATCAAGGAAATGAGCATATTTAGTCAAGCAATCAACAATAACCCAGATTGCATTATTACCTCAAGATGTCTTCAGTAATACCACAAAAAGTCCATGTATATATTTTCTCATTTCCACTCTAGCACTGGTAAAGGTTGAAGCATCCCTTTCGGTTTCTCCTGCTCTGATTTAACTTGCCGACAAGTCAAACACTTCATAATAAAATCAGAAATATATATTTTCATTCCATCCCACCAGTAATACTCCCGCAGATCTCTGTACATCTTAGTACTTCCAGGATGAAGTGAAAATTGAGAACTATGAGCTTCACATAACAACTCTCTCTTCAACTGTGAATCACAAGGCACACACAATATCTTCCCAAATCTCAAAACACAATCATTATCAATGTAGAATTCAGGAAAATTACACTTCTGAACATGGTCTACCTTTTTCAACAACTCACTTTCTTGCTTCTGTGCTTTTTTAATTTTGTCTGATAGAGATGATTTCACTGATACCTAAAACAAAACAGAAGGTCATCCTGCACCATCAAGTTCTATACCAAAGTTCATCAAATCCTTAACCAAAGGATCACGTTCCAAATGCAACATTGTTAATGAATCATTACCTTTTCGACTCAAAGAATCAACCACTTTATTTGCTTTTCCCGGATGGTAATAAATTATACAATCATAATCCTTGATTAATTCTAGCCATATCCTCTGTCTCATGTAAAATTCTTTCTTAGTGAATATATACTTTAAACTTTTGTGATCGGTATATATTTCACACTTTACTCCATACAAATGATGCCTCCAAATTATTAAAGTGAAAACAACAACAGCTAATTCCAAATCTTGTGTAGGGTAATTTACCCCATGAGTTTTCAACTGACGTGAAGCATATGCAATTACCTGATCATTCTGCATAAGGACACAACCAGGTCCCTTCAACGAAGCATCACTGTATATAACAAACTCACCATTCCTGGAAGGAAGTGCCAAAACTAGAGCATTCACCAATCTTCTTTTCAGTTCCTGAAAACAATCATCATATTATTTTGTCCTGATAAACTTAACACCCTTCCGAGTTAGCTTAGTCAATGGACTAGATAACCATGAAATTGTTTTAACAAACCATCGGTAATAGCCTGCCAAACCAAGGAAGCTAGGAATCTCAGTTACATTTGTGGGTCTTGGCCATTCTTCAACAACATTTGTTTTTGTAGGATCAACAGTTATCCCAACATTAGAAACAATGTGACCAAGGAAAGAAATTTGTTGCAACTAAAACTCACACTTACTGAATTTCCCATACAATTTCTTTTCTTTTAAGGTTTGAAAAATAACCCTTAAATGTATTTCATGCTCCTCTTTACTTTTATAAAACACCAAAATATCATCAATGAAAACAAACACAAACTTATCCAAGAACTCATGGAAAAATCTATTTATAAGGTCCATGAATACAGAAGGTGCATTGGTTAGCCCAAAAGGCATTACTAAAAATTCATAATGGCCATATCTTGTTCGAAACATGGTCTTCGGAATATCTGCTTCCTTTACCTTCAACTGATGGTACCCCGACCTTAGGTCAATCTTTGAAGAAAACTGAGCTCCCTGGTGCTGATCAAACAAATCATCGATATGAGGTAAAGGATATTTGTTCTTAACAGTGATGTTATTCAAGGATCTATAATCAATGAAAAGTCTCATTGAACCATCTTTATTTTTAACAAATAAAACAGGATCACCCCATGGTGATGTGCTAGGTCGAATGAAACCTTTCTCTAATAAATCTTGCAATTTATCCTTCATCTCTAAAAGTTCAGTTTGAGCCATTCGATAAAGGGGTTTTGAAATTGGCTAAGAATCAGGAACTAAGTCAATAGTAAATTCAACTTCTCGATCTGGTATTATTCTAGGAAACTCGCCAGGAAAAACATTAGGATACTCATTTACCACTGTCACATAATTAATATGAACATTTCCCTTGTTTTAAACAATATGTGCAAGGTAACATTCATTTCCATATTTTACAAGTTTCTCAGCCGCTCGATATGTTATCAACTGTAAGGGTTCATTTTTGTACACAAACTGAAAGTCTTTCTGAAAAAAACTTCTTTAGATATACATTCAATCTTAGTATGGTAAATAGAGATCCAATCCATACCTAAGATAACATCAAACTCTACTAGAGGTAAAACAATAAGGTTTTCATGTAGGTTATTTCAATGGATAAGGATAGGAAGATTCTTATAAATTCTTTTTGCCACAAAATTTCCCCCAGGTGTTTTTACCCCATGTTCAGGAGTAATTTCTTGAGATGGTATTCCCATTTTACTAGAAAAGTTTTCAGAGATGAAAGAATGTGTAGACCCTGAATCAAACAACACAATAGCATAATCTAAAAAAATAAACAAAGTACCTGATACAACTTCATTTGATGGCCTGACATCTGCTGATGTAGTTGTAATGGATTTCACCACCCTTTTCTACTTGTAGTATAACTGCTTCCCATCACTCAAGCTCTTTGTCGGACACTCATTTGCATAGTGACCCATCTCATTGCACTTAAAACATTTCATTAACTGTAAATCAAATTTGGAAATACCATCACCTTGATCTTTTTCAGTGCAATCACGAGCCTTATGTCCCATCTTACCACATCAGTAGCACTTTCCAGAATTTAGAATACATTCCCCAGCATGACTTTTACCACATTTATCACAAACTGGAAACTTAGTTTTCTTTCCGTCAGACCATTTTAAAAAATTCTTTCCTTTCTCCTGCCACCTCGGTCTCTTATTCTACTGGTTTTTATAGAACACTTGATCATTAGAAAACTCCATTTCCACCTACTCACCACATCGAACAAGATTTTCATAACTCTTAAACTCGCAAGAAGCTAATGCCCTTAAATATTTTAGCTTTAATCCTGAGTAAAAATGATTGATTTTACTATCAAGGTTTCAGATAAAATTTGGAGCATACCTTGCCAATCGAGTGAACCTTTCTTCATAGGCAGCCAATGAGTCTTCCTCTTGCCTCAATTACCGAAATTGTTTTTCCATCCTAAGTCGAACAGCCTTAGGAAAATATTTCTCAAGAAACATACCTTTGAATTCATCCCAATCGAGAGCATCAATCAAATCAGCGTCCCTGATATTTTTAACCATCGACCACCATTGATCTGCTTCACCCTCCAAATGGTAAATAACAAAACTAAACTTTTGATTGTCTGAACACCCCATGACATAGAAAATATTCTCCAGTAATTTAATCCACCCTTCAGCTAGAACAGGGCCAGATGATCCTTTAAATGATGGGGGATGTTGCCTCATGAAATGTTCCACCACTGACATGTTCCTCTGCGGTTGTTCTGGCTGATCTCATGCATGGATACCACCATCATTTATCGCTTGAGTCAACTGCGCCATTAATGCAACAAACTGTTCAGTTCCAATTCTGACCATCTTAGGATGCTGATTCAGAAGCTTATTTCCTTCTGTATGCCTTCCTATCACTGCTTCCCTGTTTCCTCTATGGAAAATGATTCTGAAAAAACATGTCTTAGATGAAGAAACATGGTAATCTTAAAATACTATATCATTTCAATTTGACCATAAAATAAATATTTTTTTATAATAATTTAATATATTTCTAATTCCTAAAGTTATCTAAACTGACCTCTGATACAAACTATAAGGCCCCAGCCTTATACATTACTTAATATTGAGTTACTTCAAGAATACATGTTGAGGATCTTTTCAGGTTTAGAATTTTAGAGAATTAGATCATAAAACATGTGTTACATTCCACATTTAAACAATGTGATTACATAAAAGATGGTACTCAATTTTCCATCAACAGAAAAATATTTAAAATAAAACATGGATTCTTTCTTGACACTTCCTTGACACTATCATCCCATCATGTATCGTTCCCTTGACCTGTGAAAAACATTTCAAAAACATGGGATGAGCATAAAAAGCTAAGTATGGGATATAAATGTACGAGATGAAAATATTAGTCCATGTATGAAATCATAATTTACTCATAAAACATATTCACTTTAACATACCTCATCAAATAATGAATAAATCATAGAAATCATAAGACATAAAGGTAACATGAGGCATTCATAACATTATTGCGTAGGGAGTAATCCTCATGGTTACGTTTGGAATACCCATCAAAGTATATTCCCTAGATCTCTTCGGAGAAACCTTAATGTCTAACTCCTTCACGTTACCCAATGCATTAGAGAGCTATATCGGGCTCACCCGTCATTAGTTTATCACGGAACCACCCTTCTTCATAACAATGCCCTAGAAACATAACATAATCATATCAGAAAAAACATGTATAAAGGAAACATAACATTTCCACATTTCAATAAAAAGATATCAATACAACACATTGATATAATAAAAACATTATGAAAACCATTTTCAATACCAAAATAAAAGAAAAGTAAAACATGGTATTTATTTCTCAATTTTTTTAAAAAGGTTATGGCTTGTAGAGGAAGCCGAAACTCAAATAATGGTCACGATGGTAGAGTAGTCGTTGTCGCAGCATATGTACGACAAAAAAACATTCCCTTTTGTCATTTAGAAAACAAATTTAGAAAAAGGATTCCTTTTGAATAAATTTAAAAGTCAAAGGGGTTTATACACCGTATAAATGAATGTTGTGTATAAAATATAATATTCCACAGTGAAAGGAGATTGAGACGAAGTCCCATACCTTGGGTCCGCCTTGACTCGATCGTTCTTTAACCTCCTGAATAATAAACTTGAGTTAATTTCTAATTTCATAAGAACATTTTTCAAGTTCATTATTCATTTTATATCACTTATTACCATGTTATGAACACTATGTAATTATTTAAGTTAATAATGGTCGTTTTGTCAATCATTGCTGCTTGAGTCAAAAATAAACTCATTATAACTACAAGTCTGTTCATGGGGTAAAATATACATTATATCCAGAATTATATTCATTATGTAGATATCATATATATCATATATATATACATTATATTCGTGAATTTATAATATTACATAACATCTAGAGGTAAGAAATGAAATGCACCGTTCATGGAGACGGTAAATCATACGTACGCATGAACTCTACTTCCATTTATATTTCATATTTAATGGAATTTAAACATAATGATACACAATAGTATTATAATTACAGTATGTTATCATATATAATATCCTTAAATCTATCCTTTATACGTACCACATATGGTATTAACGAATCAATTCACTTTGAGGGGGCGGTAGTCCGCACTTCCTAAAATGAAGATATCACGTTTACCCATAATGGAAATCATAAAGGTATGCTATAAATGAAACATAAAGAAGCTTAAGGAAAACATAAACATATAATATATCATATAAAAATATATTTTCATTTTAATGGCCACCATTGAAGGTGTTAAAAGAATATTGAACAATTATCGTTTCGTGAGGCAGAAATTCACTATCCACAGAAACAGTATGTTCTTTAACCAATAGATGTGGTTGTGTGTAAGTGTATCTTGAATACATATTTTAAAAACATCCTAGTATATTTACGATTCTGTAGTTGTTACAAAATATATTAATAAAAAGAGTTTAGGGGGTTGGAGAAGCAAAATAATACAAAAGAACACAAGTGAAGACATTACCTTAAAATAGGGTAACTCTCTTTGGTTTGAACCAAAAGTGTTTCTTGAAGAGATTACTGCCTAAGGTATGGCTTCTAGGATGAGTAGAGGGATGTGGAGAGACAAAATGATCAGAGTTTGTCTGAGCCAAATTATTTAGAGGTGTGGGTAAGGAGGTAGAGCTGGTGGCCTTTTATAAGAGGACAGGAGGGGCACGCTTGGAAAGGTATGAAATGTTACTTTATTTTCAATTGAGTTTCGGATTTTAAAGGTCCCACATTGATTTATTTAAAGGCTAAGTTGATAAGGGTTCTATATATACTCATAAAATTGGGTTTTTACATGTTTAGGCCTTAGATTTTACATTATATGTTCATTTTATTTAAATCGTTAAATAATGAGGTAATCACTGCATCATCATGATGTCATAAATAATTTAATTTATTTAATGTCTAAAAATTATAAAAAAATACTATGATGTAGTAAATCTTATTATATTTCCAATTAATATTTATAGTCAAAAATATGACTTGTATAACCCTATTTTAAAATTGTTTTAGTAAAATAATACATGTTTCTGTCATTTTAACTTTTACTTTAAATAAAAGGCATTAAAGTCATTATCTTACCCAAGTGGCTCCATGGGGTCCCCAAAATCGACCCATGTGTTGTCTTGGTCGGACATGGCAAATCCAATAAGGGTAGGACATGTGTCAAGGTCATTTCATATTATTAAAACAGTATTTTTACCTTAAACTACACTAATTACCTCTAATCGCGATTAAAAACTTAAAAGTTACTATTCAACAAAAAATTATTTTAATCCCATTGAACCACATTTTAATTCCTAATGACTATCATTTATGTCAGATTTTTGAAAATCAAAACATATAGGTGGTAAAATTTCATTTAAACGAAAAATCAGTTTTTTAAGTACCACTTAATGGTTTCACTATTCATCAAAAATTGATGTTTTTCAGAAAAATGCCAAAAATTCACCCTAAGATATATTTGATATTACGAATTAAAAAATGATTTATATTTTAAAAAATTAAAAACATATAAGTTACAATAATTAATTTAATAATTAATTCCCACTGTCAGAACAAATAGCGTGTTTTTATGAAACAATATATATCAAAAGATTGACACTAGTTTAAGTCCAATTTCAAAGTGAAATTAATTCCAACGACCACTATTGGATTAAATGGTAAAAATATATTCTAATTTTACATTAAAACCAATTCAAAATATAGTTTAATCATATAAACAATGAGATTAAAAAGTGGTTTTGAATTAAAATACAACATTTGTCACTATTCATTTAAAAAAACATTATCGAAAAAATACCAAAAATTTACACAAAGTAAAATTTGATGTCCTGGTTCTAAAGAAGAATTTTATTTGGTTCAATAAAATGTATAATAGTGACCAAATCTATATTTAATGATGGTTCGCAATTAAAAGGTGATAAGTGGACCTTTAGTGAAAATTAGAGTATCTATGCCTAAAATTGAATTATTTTCGTATTTTAATCCTTTATCCTTTATTGGATAAATGTAAAAACATTTAAAAAACATATAAAATAAATTTTAGTTATTTATATTCATTTACGCCAATACAATGGCTACGTGTTAACTACCATTTAAAATAATATTATTTTATTACTAGTATGCAACGTAAGATTTCAAAGAAACTCTTTGTTGAGTATCGGGTACGCTATCGAACATAGAAACCCCATTAAAGTAAAATTAATATTTAATTCGTAAATATTAATAAATATGAAAATGTTTTTTTCTTTATTTACCTAGGATGTTACAATATTTAAATAAATTTTACAATCATTTGGCATTAATTTTTATTATAAAATTGACATTTTTTTACTCAAATTTTATTGTAATTATTTAAAGTTTTTTATTAATGAATAAACTACATATATATTCTAATGATGCTATGTTAAGTAGATCTGATTTGTTTATTAAAGAATTAAGGATATAAATTTTCAAAATATATGTAAATTATATTTTTGTATTTATATATTTTAATGGTGATTTTATGTGATTGTTTTATAAGAATCACATACCATATGATGAAGATCTAGTAGTTCATAAAGACATAATACTCATTATAGTTATTTCGTGGTAGCTAGAAAAAAACATAACACAACATCAATCATTAGAGGAACACATGATTTTTATGAGAGTTGTCATGTAATTAATATCTAAAATGAGTACAATTCCATTGATAAAATTATGATATAAATTCAAAAAAAATATAGAATTGATCGAGAAGCAACAAAGATGCATCATCATCATACACAATATTCTCTTATTATTTCCCTTCCTAGTTTTGATCATTTAATTATTAGTAATCTATTTTTTATATGTTGTTGTATCTTGATATTCCCAACTCAGATAATGAATTTATTTGTTTATAAATTCTAATGAAAATGTAAATCCATAGTATGTGACATAGGAACGAAATCAGGTTTTTTTATAATGCATTATTCCAAATAAATTCTTGTTAGATAAGATATATTTTTCCTCTTCATGTAGAAATTATAGTGTTGTAACTGGTTATGAAATCATATTAATGTGAGTATTTATTGAGTATCTTTAATCTCAACAGTTTAATGGTAGTGAAGAGTAAATTTGGGTCATTTCAATCAAAACTACTATAAAAATATTATAGTCATTATATTTATTTCCCACTATATTTTATTTAGAACCCTATTAGAAGTTTCTATTCTTATTTAGAACAATATAAAGTTACACAAAGAGATTAATATAATCTCTTAAATTTATTTTTTTATATATGTGTTATTATTTCAATGATTATATTTAAAAAGTCCAATTAACCTCCATCATCATGAGACTATTATTTCCATCTTAGTCTATGAAAATTAGTACAATTCATCTAGGTATTTATTTTTTAATAAATACACCACACAATATTCTAATACTAAGTAATTTCTCACTGAGTCATTCAACATCCATGGAATGTATCATCCTTATGTCACTCCACATATTGTTTTTAATTTATTTGATCAAATAAGTGTTTTATATTCACCAGTGAAAAACTATAGCAATCATTTACTGATGAATTTTATCACCATCATAAGGTCCAAATATCACTTCACATGGGATATGAATCATTTTTCATTAATCTATAATTTTCATTAATATGGTTCCCTTAAATAAATATCCACCACAATATCCTTAAAATCAATTTTTATTTTGTCCAATTCTTATTGCTTCACATCCTTTAGTGGTTTAACTAAAATTTCCTTCATTAGATATAATAAATCCTCATTATCTTAAAAGTATTCAATTATTTCATTCATGATGAATCCATGATAGACTCTGAAATGTCACTTCAGGAATCCATCGTTACAATCCTTCGAAGCCTAAATATAATATATATATATATATATTGATAATCGAAATATAGTATCTGTAAGATCCTTTAGAGGGTGGATAATCATTTATCATGATTAAATTTTAATTTCATTTCACTTAATCATTATTATCTATTTTAAGGTGTTTTTACTTCACATTAAGCAATAACATTAACACACTCAAAAACAATGTTATTTTCTAAGGATCACATCTCTATATGAGATGGACAATCCTTGTTGTGATTAAGAATCAGCTATGATTACATTGCACAATTATATCAATATATGGGTTACAATGAGAATGGGTTGTCGTTGAATATATCTTACATGTCTTTTGTTTTGTATGTTCATACCTCATTGTTAAAATGATATAAAATGTTTTTTTGTTACAACTTGAGAATGTTTCACCCCATAAAAAATAAAAGAATATATTGGTGTGTTTATTATTCTCTCTATATCATTTAGTCTTGAAAATCTCTTCTTATTATTCCTATTCTCCTTGTTCACTCAGAACAATGAACAAGAAATTATTTTTCTTATTTCACATTAATTAAATCCCATTAATATAAGATATATTCAGTGCAATTACGTAACATTTATATCATTATTATATATTGAATGAATGAAACCCCATCATCAGTTATTTTATATATTAATTTAATATCAACAAATTTTTTCAATATATTATATCTATAAAAAATATGAAATCATTCCATAAATATTTGCGACACAATAATTTTGATCAAATATTTTTATGAAAATTAATAAAAATTTATATAGAATGTAATTTCAAATATTTTACCTCAAAATAACCATTAAATTATCCCCACACACATCGATTTTCATCTCAATTATCATCACCATAAATCATTATGTCAATAATGTCTTTGACCAATAATTTTTATATTTATGATTTTTTGATCAAAAATTAATCATCTCAATTTATTTTTCCATCTATAATATTAATTATTGAAACTCATAATTCCATCCATCAGTACTCGTGAATATATAAAAAGATTATAATTATGTAGATGTCACCCCAATATAATTATTCTTACAGTGTGTGTAATCATCATTAAAATGTCAATAATTATCATTTTAAATATGATTATCATCCTTATGAATATGGAAATGATCATACAATATTTAATGATGATCCTTATTTAGTTTGGATGTTAAACATATAGAATTTTTGAATCAATACATGATGTAGAAAATGATCCATTTCAAATATTCAAGACATTATCATTTTCAACATTCATCCGCAACCCACAAAGAGGGGTTTTTATAGAAAATAAAATTAATATGCAATATTAAGCAGAACATAAAACTCAAAATTACTGGAATAAATTAAATTATTTATAACTACAATAATTTTTTTTCCATACAACAAATAATCCATCACCACACATAATAAAAATAATAAAATTTGAGTTTCCATATGATTAGTAAAATGAAAAAAAAATCAAACACAATATCCATACCCACTTTAACACCTCTAATTATTATTTTCCAAATAGATGTAAAAATCGAGAGGAATATTATTAAATTATAAAACATAATGGATTATACTATGGTGTTAAAAAATATCCCAAAGTCTATAACACATTCTAAATATCCATTAGGATAAATAATATCCCCATCATAATTTTTTAAAAAAATTGAATATAATTCAGTTTCATACTCATTTTAATTAATAGTGAATCATCATTGTTTAATTCTGATCCAACTTCAGAGAACTCAATCTAATAAATAAGAAAATTTAAAAATAACGTTATATTGACCAAAAGTTCACTAATTTACATTAACATCCCTATAAGACCAAATTATAATTGAGAAATATTTAAAATAATAAGTCATAATAGACTTTTATACCACTTGTGATAGTAATAGAGAAAATATCTTATCTGACATGCATTACTTCCTCAAGATTAGGAATTTTTTTTGAAGATGTGACAAATTATTTCAGGCATCATAGACAACGAAATTATAAAAAACAAAATTCTCAAAAAAAAAATCAAAAACACATACTTGTGACTAATATAAACAATTTACCATTTCAATAACTCTCCCAAAATTTACCCCCCTAAATAAGAGAAAAACAATCTAACTCTCCCCATATTGATTTTTCCTCCCCATTAATTAATATCATAATGGCTAAAACATAATTTATTTTATAATTTATTTTCCACTACATTTCAATACAGTATCAGATAAAAAATATGAGACAAGGGATATAAACAATACCTTACCTTATAATTGATAGGGAGGAGTGTCTACCCATATTTCTAACCTCTATTTTTGATATGAATACTTTAGAAATGGATTGGTGAACACATATGTGATTTTTTCGCAGGAAGAATAAATTAAAGATACAACTAATTTCCCAAGAAAGTATCATTAATGAATTTATTATAGATATAAATATTCTTGGACTATAAATGAATAATAAGACTACATTACAAATTAATAACAAACTGATAATCATAGACCAAAAGAAATGGTAGAATAAAATTCGTATTATGATCATCTAAATGAGTCTTCTTCCACCTCATTTGTTTTATATCATTAGTTATGACCACATATTCTGAAACATTAGTATTCAAGATTACGTAACTGTTCTTCTATTATTAAAATAAACTGACTATTTACCTAGAAATAACATTCACCATAGGTGTACATTTGGTCATCAAAAAAATTACAAATATATATATAAATATGATAAAATTGATAAAATATATATTTTTATAATAATGTATTCTATAATCCATAATTTTCATTATATGCATGAGAACAATTTTTTCTACACATCAATTGTGACATTTTTAGGGTACATTGAAATTATAAATAATGGTTGAAAGTATAGAAAATATTTTTTTGAAGATATACTGTTACAGAGATTCTATTCATCTTCAATAATTATTTTATATAAACATAACTTCCTTCCTATTACCTTTCTAGATTATTCACATTGAGATAGGTATAGAAATTTATATTGATTCCTTCATGTAAAATTTCATTAGAATCACAAATCAATATATATATTGATAAATAGTCATGTGATATTGATTTTGAGAAATTTATAATCCCCTAAAATATATTATTTAACCAACCATTAAAATAGAAAATAAAATACTTATCTACAATGAAAAATCATTATAGTTACATCTGTTATTTAAAAAAATTATTTCAACAGTACAAAAAATGAAGTTAAGAAATAATTTTTTGTGATCAATTATGTTGAGATTTCTGTCCATGATTCCTTTTCCAAATTTCAACATCTTCATTTAGGTGTATAACATGTAATGATAAGATATTTGGGATTATTTGAAAAAAATGATCGATCAATATCGTAGAAACATAATTCTCGTCATTAGAAAGTATTAATTCATGTGGCTTATCATTTTAATGATCCACATCCAGGTCCCTATTTTCTAAATATTTATTGTTTTTCAAAATTTAATATATAATATTTCAATTATTCTAAAATATAATAAAATACTAAAAAGGTTTCCAGCCTTGAAACTAGTAGAAAATATATTAAATGTAAATGAATTTTACCTGAGAATACCCCATGCACACGAGCGTTGATTTATTTTTTTGATCATATCATATTTTATTCATCATGTTTTTGAACACCCATTTTGATTCAATAATAATCATATAATCAGGGTTGTGTACCAAACCCTAAATATTGTTATTTTCTATTTAGTATAATTATTCACTCATGGCATTAAATTACTCTTATTGATTTATATATTATTTAATTAAATTTTTAATAGAAATGAGATATTTGGGAGGTATGACCTTCTTTCACAATGTTTTTCTATTCTAAATTGGTTGACTAATATGAATAAGATCCATATTCATAGGATCAGTTCTTAAAAACATTCATTAAATACTAGAATTGAAACCAAGAAAGACTAAAAATGCGAATTTTGTTTATTTTACTTAATTTTCATATTTTAAATATTAAGTGCCTCAAATTCACCAAAATAATCCCAAAACCCAATGGTTTCTCATATTGGTAGATTATCCGTATTCTTTTTTATTTCATATAATGTCATAAATTCCACCCTACAAGATTCCAAACATATAAAATCCTTCTATACATTTCGTGAATATAATATTCTATATATCCAAAATATTTAAAAAATGAAAGGGGTCATTGCAAATAATTTTAAAGAAAAATGTAGCGACTTGGGTTTTGGCCTTGTCAGACTTTGCAATTATTCTAAGAATAATTCATGAGCTATACGCGAATACAGTGTGCGATTCCAAGGCCCGGTGTTCCTGGAATTAATTTTATAAAATATTAAGTATTTTTATACTATTAATATATAAGGGGTGGGATATCTCGTAAACTGTAGCTCAGAACGAGAATATGAGGGCACAGTTGTGTCCGGAACGTGTCGTTTACCCTAGGAGAGATGTAAACTTTGCGGGAACGGGCCTGCTATGGAAAAGGCCACAAGGAATGTTTTCGTAAATAAGTGGAAATGTTTAGTTTTGAGCGCCAGCTAAAATAACGTCTGAACGGAGTCTCAGATCACAATTCTTACTCCGCTTTTGCATTCAGAATGGCGCATTTACCCTAGGGGAGACCTAATTTTCTCCGCGGTGGGAGGTCTAGTCAGAGGCATTGATTTAAATGAAGTTTTTTATATAAAAAAAGAAAAACCATTTCATCACCCCTCCCCCAATTCCTCCTACGCGCAACAGATGGCAGCTCCCTCCTCCTCAGCCGATCTTCGCCAAATCGATCTGGAATCGTTGATTTTCTACGCCGATTGTCGACGGATCGAGCTTCATGGCGTCGCAGGCGTCCTTCTGCACCAAAAGCTTCAACGTTTCACCTGAGAGGTAGAAGGTTTGAGTTTTAATACCTCTATCCCATTTATGCTGTGTTTTTATTCGATTTGTTGTTTTATCAATGAAGATCGGGTCCCGAGGGTCACACAGACGCCCCCGGATTGAAAAACAGACCATGGGGGTTCCCCCAGCAGTCCACAGAAGTTTCGTCGGCGCAGCTCTGGTGTGGCGGCGCACCAGCCTAGCCGATGGAGCGCATCAGCGTTGAGTATCGTGTGGTGGAAGGCCACTGGCCATGGTGGGCCGGTCCCGGCCGGCCCGACCGGACGGTTCAGGCCAGTCCAGCACCTTTGTCATACACGAGGGTTTTAAACCCATGTTTCATGCAATTCAGGAGTCATATTCGTGTGCCGTTTGCGGAAACATGACCCTGGAGATGAGTCGAACCGTTCACTGTGGTTTTGGGAATTTTAAGGTTTGGAATCGTGGACCGGGAGCTTGAAATGTCGAATAAAACAATGATATTTTATTATTATTCGACTTCGTGCAGTTGTATCTTCTACCCGGAGCGTTAGATTGACGTGCCGTTAGTGGCGTTGTGACCCTGATGAAACGGAAGCCTTTTCTTGTGGGTTTTCCGGTTTTGGGACTGAGTTTGGGGTGTGGGCCCTATGAGGCCGGGTTTTGGGCGTTTGCGGAGAAACGCATATTTCACACCAGGAGTCTGCTTTTGGCCGATGAATAGTCGATCCTGTGTGTATTTCCTAGAGGATTGCAATGGTGTGATATGTTCGATGTGTTTTGGGATCGAGGCGTGGGACCCACCCGGGATGGCTATGGTGAGTAGTACCTTTTTCACCCGGTGTCCGTTTGGGATGAACGAGTAGTCGATCCGGTGTGTTTTTTCCAAGGGGATCACCATGGTATGATTCGCTTGATGAGTTTTGGGATCGTTGTGTGGGCTCCTCGTGGGAAAGCTGAGGTGAATAGTTCCTTTTCACCGGTTGTCCATTTCAGGTGGGTAAACAGCCTATCATGCCTGTTTTTATGTGTCGTTCGTGATGGTGGCCTCGGTGTCAGCCTTGGAGGTGCGTGGGGTTGCATTGTGGTGGGTCGCTCGGGATAGCGATGTTTGGACCAGCAGTAGTTGAGGGTAGTCCCTTGGTTCATTCCTAAAAGGTTTCACGTGGCATCACATCATTTTCATAGTTTTGTGATACTCTCAATGGGTTGTTTTATTTGTTATAGTTGTGGCATTCCTCCAGTGGGCCCGAAGCGGGAAAATCTAGCATCGTTACCCTAGATTGGGTTCTTGGTATAGCTGCGACCTCTTATCCATGGGCGGTCATCCCCTATCTAGCAGGTTAACCCTGTAGGGTTTGTGTCATCATCGAGAATATGATCCCCTACGTGGTGGGTCATCCTCAGTATGGTTGTGGCATCGTCAGGAATAAAATCCCCTACTCAACATGAGGATTATAGTAGGGTTGTGGTAACATTGGTTATGCGATACCCTACTCAGCGCGTGGTTTCTATAGGGTTATGGAATCGTCGGTTCGATCCCCTAAATATCAAGTTATACAAGATGTGGTTCCGGTATCATTGTGACCCCCTCTATATGGGCGAAAATCCTATATCTGAGTGACGTGCTTCTGTCGAGCGCCAGATCGGGTTCTGGTATCCTCCAGTGGATCCTGGGTGTGATCCCCTATCTGTGAGTTCTACGAATTGCAGATCGGGTTGTAGTATCCCCCACTGGACGTTGGGACTGATCCCTTATCTGTGAGGTCTTTTTATACTGGTGTGGGTTCTGGTATCCCAAAGAGGACCCTAGGAGCGATCCTCTATACAAGGAGTTTGGGGTTTATGTCCATACAGTGTTGTTTCCTCAGTGATGCTAACCGATGAGCATGATCTCTCGAGTGAGCGTCTGAGATGTTTTTTTGCGACCCTATGGAGTGTACCTCTTGGAAAAGTTTCATCTGGGATGAAAGTGATCATGTAGAGTACTCTCCTAGTTGTGAACAATTTTTGGTGATGAGGTCGATACCTCTTGTGGCTTGGTGCGTGAGCTAGGTATATCTGGATTGTTCCAGGTGTATGTATGGGCATACACCTGAGATGAGTTGACTAGTTGTGTTTAGCTAAGGATGGTCACGATATGGAGTGTCTCTGTTGTTTGGGTTCCCTCTGGCTAGGATGAGCAGACTGTTGCCTTTCAGTTGCTAACTTTTGTTTTGGGTTTTTTGGGTTCCTACTAAGTATTGTTATACTCACCCCTGCACGGGATTTTCCCGCACATGTTTGTGTCTTGTGCAGACCATGGGCCTTTCGATGGAGGCCCAGGGGGACCCGGAGGAGGCGGAGCATAGTGAGCGGGTTTGACAGAGGTGTTTACTAGAGCTATTCCATGGAGATTACCGATAGGTGTTTTGGCAGTGTTTTCCCTCTTTCTGCGTAGGTTGGACACTTTGTAGTTTTCTTTTGGTGGGACCTGTTTTTCCCTTTTTGTACATTTGGTGTACTCTGGTTGTGAGATAGTTGTATCCATGCATTTAATTTTCGGTTTTATATATCTCCACACTATTTTAAGGAGTTGTATTTTTTTGCGTGTGTATAGGTACCTTAGGCTAATGCCGCTCAGTGTGTGATAGCCTACTCGGCGCTAGACGCAAGACCCTGGCCTATGGGAGGTAGGCTTGGGGAGTCACAGCTCGAGCCCCATTGGGTCGGGTCATGATAGAGTGGTATCATAAGAGGTTCCACCTTTGGGATCTCAGAGCCTATCAGGTCAAGCTGTGAGTTTGGTTTGATTTGCATAGCTGTAGTGTTAGGATGTTTTGAGTTCGACTTCCAGGTCAGGGAATCCAGTGTTGGTGTGGTGGCCGACGTATCCGTACACCATAACTCTGATAACCTACATTTTGACTCGGGACATTCGTACACTGGTTGCATGCACAGAATGGTACATGCATCATATAAGATATGGTTATGGGTTTTTCCTTCTCCTTGAGTCTGCTCTCCAAATATACTCTTTGACTATGGTGCATCCTGAATGTATTTCAGGATGCCTCCATGATGACAGCTAGTGAGGGTTCTGTAGTGGGATTTTGGTAACGATCTACCTCGTGTAGAGGCTGGGGACTAGGGCGTATGTTTTGAGGCTTGACCTCCTTGTGTTCCGCTGGTTGAGCTACTACCTGTCGAGAAGCTGGTTGTGCCGCCAGTACAAAATGAGGTTGCGCGCAAGCTGAGTGTGCTGCATGAGTTCCAGAGACAGCGACCTTTGTGGTTCCGGGGTGATCTTGACCCTTAGGTAGCAGATGAATGGCTCGAAGTAGTCACCCCTGTTTTCTGCCTTGTGAGGACACATCTAGATCATATGGTGGTCGTAGCGGCAAGCCTTCTGCATGATTCGATCGATCGATGGTGGAGTTTGGTGACGCAGTTCCATGACGAGGAGATGCTCACATGGGTAGAGTTTGAGCGGCTCTTCAGGGATGTGTTCTATCCGGTGACGCTGAGGTTAGTGGGAATTCCGGAGCGTTAACAGCTTTGGCGGTAGAGCTTGACTGTGTCAGAGTACTCATCGTGGTTTACAGACCTGTCACGCAACTCCATGGATATGGTTTGAGACCCTTTCATTAGGGCTCAGACCATCGAGAAGGGGCTATGCAGAGACATCCGAACAGGTGTGGTTTCTTTGTGTTTTCCCACCTACGCTGGAGTGCTAGAGCGAGCATTATTGGTGGAGAGCTTTCTAGCTGAGCAGGTCCCACCTGTTAGTGTCAGGAACACAAGAGCTAAGCATTGGTTAGTTGAATCGAAATCTGGTAGCCGATGATAGACTCGGGGGTCCGGACGTGACCGACTTTTCAGGAGGGGACCCCAGGATGGATAATCTGAGGCTAATGGCTCACAGGGATCACATGCCAGTTTTGGTTAGCCGCAGGAGAGGCGGTGTTACGCTTGCGATGGTCGGGGACATGTTGTTAGAGATTTTCCGACCCGACGGGTTGCCAAGAGGGATCCAGTTGATGGACCGCCATATCAAAGGCAGCATCTCGAGCAAGGAGGTCCACCAAGTAGTGGATGTGGTGATGGAGCTTGTGCAACAACAGAAGGTGGTAGGCGGTATCAGTTACCACCACCCCACCCCCCATAGGTGCACGCCAAGCTCACGGAACTGGTGGCCGAGGGTGCGGACAACTTCATGCCATGGAGGGTGTTGACCCAGAGGCTCCACGGATGGATAGTGGTATGCCTTGTGTCCTTTTTTACTTTTTATTGTAGTTGGATAGAAACTGTTTAGCAGTAATTTTCCTCTCCTTTTCTTTCTCGAGTTTTGTTCATGGCGTTGGTAATACCCTATTTGAGGGTTTTTTTCAGCGTGCTTCGAATGCGTGAAGAAGAGGGATCCTTCCCCCACTGAGACACGTTTATGTGATGCGATTGAAACCATGAGGGTGAGTCAGTGCCGCCCAATGAGGATATTTTTGAGGTGTGGTGGATGAGTCCCTCTGACTTATGTGTTCCGGCAAGGGTGTTTGTTGGAAAACTCGCTTGTATGGGAGACCCAGTTTGAGATTCCAGTCACTTCCCTTGCACTTAAGACTTTTTGGGGATGAAAAGTTCTAAGGGGGAGGATGTAGCGACTCGGGATTTGGCTTTGTTAGACTTTGGAGTAATTCTACGAATAATTTCAGATCTAGGTGTGATGACGGCGTGCGATTCCGAGCCCGGTGTGCCCAGAATTAATTTTATAAAAATATTAAGTATTTAAATAATATTCACATGAAGGGGATGTGATATCTCCTAAACTATAGCTCAGAATGGGAATATGAGGGCACAGTTGCTTCCATAACATGTTGTTTACCCTTGGCAAGGTGTAAACTTTGGAGGTGCGAGCCTGCTGTAAAAACGCAACCAGGGGAATTTTTGTAAATAAGTGGAAAAGTTTAGTTACGAGCGTCAGCTAAAATAACTTCTGAACCGAGTCTCAGATCACAATTCTGAGTTTTTCATTGCATTAAGAAAGGCACGTTTACCCTAGGGGCAAGCTAATTTTCTCTATGTCGAGAGGTCTGTTTGGGGGCGTTGATTTAAATGAAGGTTTTTAAATAAAAAAATAAAATCCAATTCACACCCCCTCCGCTAATTCCTCTTATGCATAGTGGATGGCACCTCCCTCCTCCTTAGTCGTTCAACACCAAATAGAGATGGAATCATCCATTTTCTGCGCCGATCTTCAGTGGATCGAGCTTCAGGGCGTCATTGGCGTCGTTCTGCACCCGACGCTTCGGTGTTTTTCCCGCAAGGTAGGTAGTTTGAGTTTTAATCCCCCAATTCCATTTATGCTGAGTTTTTCCTCTATTTTTCATAATAGCAGTGAATATCGGGTCCTGATGGTCACGCAGATGCCTCCGCATGAAAAAATGGACCACTGGGGTTCCCCCGGCGGTCCGCGGAAGGCTCACCAGCATGGTGGCATTGGCGCAAGCAGACCCATAGCGGTGCGTCGTGATGCGCGACGGTCTACGATGGTGTGTGGCGGCCAGCCGCCGCACGATGGAGAGACGCCGACCATGGCGGGGCGGCGGCGGCGGGCTGGTCCAGGCTGGTCCAGCCCCTTTGTCATACATGGGGGCTTTTAAACCCCCATTTCTTGCTGTCTGGGAGTTGTATTCGCGTTCTGTTTTTGGCGATGTGACCCTGGAGATGAGGCAAACCATTTGTTGCAGGTTCAGGAATTTTATGGTTCGGGATCATGGCCCGGGAGCTTGAAACGTCGAATAAAATAATTATATTTTATTATTATTCAACTTCGGGCCGTTGTATCTTCTTACAAGAGCATCTGATTAACGCGCCATCTGTAGAGTAGTGACCCTGATGACACAGAAGACTTTTCTTGTGGATTTTTGGGTGTTGGGACCATGTTTCGGGTGCTGTCCCTAAAAGGTCGGGTTTTGGGCATTTGTAGAGAAACACAACGTTCGCACTAGGAGTCCGATTTTGGCGGATGAAAAGTCGATCTTATGTGTTTTTTCAAGAGGATTATAATGGGGTGATCCGTTCGATGTGTTTCAAGATCGAGGCCTATGCCCCACTCTGGCTGGCTATGGTGAAAATTACATTTTTTCACCAGGTGTCCGTTTAGGACGAACGAGTAGTCTATCCTGTGTGTTTTTTCCATGGGGATCGTCATGGTATGATCCCCTTGATGAGTTCTGGGTTCATTGTGTGGGCCCCGTGAGAGCTAGCTATGGTGAATAGTGCCTTTTCCCCGGTTGTCTGTTTTGGGTGAGTAAACAGCCTATCCTGCATGTTTTTCTATGTGGTTCACGATGGTGGCCTTAGTTTCATCCATGGAGGTGCACAGGGTTGCGTTGTGGTGGGTTTCTCTGGTTAGCAATGTTTGGACCATCAGTGGTTGTGGGTAATCCCTTCGTTCGTTCCTATGAGAGTTCGCGCAACATCACATACTTCGCATAGGTTTGTGATCCTCTCAATGGGATGTTTAATTTTTTAGAGTTGTGTCATCCCTCCGGTGGGCCTGGAGCGGGATCCTCTAGCCTTGTTACACTAGATTGGGTTCTTGGTATCGCTATGACTGCTTATCCACGGGCGGTGATCCACTATCAAGCAGGTTATCCCTGTAGGGTTTGTGGAATCATTGGGAATATGATCCCCTATGCGGTGGGTCATGCTTATTAGGGTTGTGGAATCGTCGGGAATACGATCCCCTACTCAACATGAGGATTATAGTAGGGTTTTGGTATAGTTGGTTATGTGATCCCCTACTCACTGCATGGGTTTTGTAGGGTTGTGGCATCGTCAGTTCGATCCCCTACATCGTGAGTTATACCCAATGGGGTTCCAGTATTGTCGTGACCACCTCTATATGGGAGACACTCCTCTATATGAGTGACATGATTCTTTCGAGCTCCAGATTGGGTTCTGGTATCCCCCAACGGATCTGGGGTGTGATCCCCTATCTATGAGTTCTACGAATGTCAGATCGGGTTGTGGAATCCCCCAGCAGACCCTGGGAGTGATCCCCTATCTGTGAGGTCTTCATATATCAGTGTGGGTTTTGGAATCCCCTAGAGGACCCTAGGTGGGATCCCCTATCCAATGAGTTTGGTGTTTATGTCCTTACAACGTGGTTTCCTCAGTGATGCTTACCGACGAGCGTGATCTCTCTAGTGAGCGTCTGAGATGTTTTTTTGGGACCCGATGGAGTGTATCTCTTAGACGAGTGTCATCTGGGATGATATTGATCATGGAGAGTGATCTCCTGGTTATGGAAATTTTCTGGTGATGAGGTAGGTACCTCTTGTGTCTTGGTGCATGAGCTAGGTATATCTGGATTGTTCAAGGGGTATGTATGGGCATACACCTGAGATGAGATGAATAGTTGTGTTTACATGTGGATGGTCACGAGATGGAGTTTCTCTCTCATCTGAGTTCCCTCTATCTATGATGAGCGGACTGTTGCATTTTAGTTTCTCACTTTTGTTTTGGGTTTTTAGGGTGCCTACTGAGTATTTTTATACTCACCCTTGCACAGTATTTTCAAGCACATGTTTGTGTCTTGTGCAGACCATAGGCCTTTCGATAGAGTCCTAGGAGGACCCGGAGCAGGCAGAGCTTAGTGAGTGGGTTTGACCGAGGTGTTTACCTGAGCTGTGCCGAGGAGCTTACCTGTAGGTGATTTGGCAGTGTTTTCCCTACTCTTGAGCAGGTTGGACTCTTTGTAGATTTCTTTTGGTGGGCCATGTTTTCCCTTTTTGTACATCTGTTGTACAATGGTTGTGGGATAGTTGTATGTATGCATGTACTTTTATGTTTTCTATATCTCTGCACTAATTCATGGAGGTGTGTGTGGGTGTGTGTGTACAGGTACCTTTGTCTAATGCCTCTCATGTATGTGATAGCCTACTTGGTGCTAGATGATAGCCTCTGGCATATGGGAGGCGGGCATGGGGAGTCACAACTCGAGCCCCATTGGTTCGGGTCATGACAAAAAACATTTGAGATAAAATCAAAGATGAAATTTGATAATAATTCAAACATATATTCTCCCTTTAATTTGGGTTTCGACCATTTATGATTACGTGGCTCTTATCAAGTACTAGCTTTTGATGTTGCTAATTTCCAGCGTTTCTTGACTTTTGATATATCAATGATGTTTGACATTTTCTGATTGATATAGTTTCTAGTTGGAGGTTCCATTTTCCCCGTTCCTTCTCATCTCATCTCTCTGATTAGGCTTTTCACTCATCCCTACTTTGTTATCTATTTTGGTTGTTTGATGGAAAGGCCACAGTGGTGGAAACTATACTTAGTTATCCCACAGGTTTTTCTTAGTGGTCATCATAGGGTTTGGTGGAGATGATTCTATCCCTAAGGGGTGTTTCATTTCTTCCCTTTAACAGAGGATAGAAGGTAATTTTCTAGGTGTTTTATGGATATAAATGGTGGAGGTTTGATTCCATATTATTTTCAATTTGCGCATGTTTGGTTTTCTGGTTTGGCATTGTGGGGTTCTGGTTCTATTTCATTTGTTTGTTTTCTAAACTTTTCTTGTGTTGTTATTGGCTTATAATTGGTTTTGATATTGTAAGGAATGAAATACTGAGATTTTGATTTGAGGGAGACCTGGTGTTCCCTCTCGATGATGTTTGCTCTTACACTCCTCTTACTCAAGGACCCCACAACACACTCCCCAATCATATTTTCATGGTCGTTTGAAAGGTTTCCTGGGAGTTTATTTTGAGTGTTCGATGGAATTATAGGATATCTCACTAATCGGTGATGGTTTACATTATTTTTGTTCTTATGTTTGTGATGGATTCTCATTTTGGGGATGGTGCTCAATTTCTCTCTCACATTGCTGACGACTGTTCGATGTAAGTCCATGTTCTTCTGGGTACATTATTCTGAGGTTTCTTCTAACATGTCTTATTTTGACGATGATTGATTTTCTATTTTGTGGTTTGTTTATATTTTTTTAGGGGATTTTTTTTGATATCAGAGATGCAATTCTTATTTTCATGTTTTGGAATTTATGGATTCCTAATTGGGTTTGAGATTCTATGGGAACATGATCTGGGATTTCATCGACAGTGTCATGTTTATAACACTGGGCATCATCCGTGAGGTCACATCATTTGAATTTTACATAGTTTTTATCATGGAATCATCTTATGAGTGGTTTTGAATCATCTATATTTTCTAATCATATTTTAATTTTTAACATGTAAATTTAAATCTACGGTCTAATGGTTTTTATTTTTAATGTATATTTACTACTAAACCGTAAATAAAATTTTATAAAAATGAAAAAAAATGTATTTGGAGGAGTAAAACATGAGGGTATAGAAATATAATAAAGATACACGAACCTTTAAAAATACAATCATAACCAATAAGGAATATATCATGAATCATTATTCATGGTATATGAATTTTTCATAAAATACAAAAAGTGTAATATGTTGGAGAAAAAATGAGCCAAAAATCAAGATCCACTAAAAATGACATGTTACCACGACCTGAAATAGAACTAATATCAGGTTTCAATGACAAACACAATGAAGTTAACCAAATTTTAAACAAGGTTATTCAACTCCCCCCAAAATAGATGGATTTGGATAAGAACATATGTGACCATTAGGGTTTGGAATACTACATGTGTACCATTAGTCATTGGATATTACATGTCTTCCATTTTATGACTGGGCTACTACCCATGTACAATTAGACATAAACTAGCCTCTGGTTTTTCATTATATAATGAGATATAAAAATTAAATAATTGAATTGTATTTTTATAACATACCCACCCATCACATAATGATAAACCATTTATATTTTTGTAACGTGATCATGAAAATATTCATAATTCCATTATAGATTAATTATCCAAAAAAATAAGGAAAAAATATCATTAATATTTTATCACAACATGATCATAGTGAAAAATGAAAAATAAATTTTATATTACAATTAAATAATATCCCATGGGAAGCATTATAAGCATTTATTGTTTTCAAAATCACTGAAAGCACGTTCTACAAGACCATGGAAAAATTTATTTTTAAAACAAGGATAAATTTGGTTTTCTTTTGTTAGCTATGATACTAAAATGGAAAGATAAAAAAATAATGTGAATAAATTTTTCTTTAAAAAACAACGAACTTTTAGAAAGGAGTATTTATAATGAAATTAAATATTTACTATTTCAAAATACATTCATATAGATAATGTTTACAAATGAAAATTTTCACATTTATACAAAGAATGTATTGTTGTAAGAAATAGGCCCCAATCCATAATCAGAAATCATTTTATAGAATATTAGAAAAAGTCATGTTAAAAAAATATTTAAAATTATAAATATCAAAAATAGAATAAAATAATTATATATGGTAAAGAAGATAGGTTGTGGGGATTAATATAATATATGTTTGTAAGAGGAAATTCATCTTTAACCTTTTAAAACATTTTTAATAAAAACAATTTCATTAAAAATATTGTAAAAACACTACTTTTAAAATAGGTAATGATAATTTTGAATATCTAAAGGAATGAAATATATCATTATTTTAAAATAATAGTGTAAAATACTTTTCAAATTAATGAATTTGGTTATGTTGGATAATGATACACTATAAGTACGAATAAATACTCTTAACAATGTCATGTTTTTAGAAAAATAAATCAATTAATAAATTCTAATATAACATTAAAAACATATTTCACTTAACAAAATAAAACTATTATTTTACAAGAATAATAAAAAATATATCATATATATGAAAAAATAGACATTGAAAATTTAGGAAGACTAAACCAAAAGAAATTTAATCAATAAAAACCTATATGATTTTCATAACATGTATTTCTCATGAAAATAAATGATACTGAAGGAAATATATTTGAAAATCCATTTAAATTTGATAATTTTATGATAAATGGAATAAATATTCTAGAATATAAACCACACAATAATGATCAAGTATTTAATATGGAATATTTCTTGAAGAATTTAATTTGGGATGAGAAACCCTTTCCCTTACTCTCAACTTCCTAGAATGTGAATTTATCTAATGAATAACAAAAACAAAAAACTCAATAACTTATTTAATATAAGTATTAATTTCTGTTACCAATCATACACCATAATTATACTCATTATAGAGAAATATAACTGGTAGTATTTCTTAATTTCATCATTACATGTTAGTAATTTTGATTGTTTCATATAAATCCTTTCATAGTGATGTCAATCTTCAATGGTTGATAGCATAATCATCTTTCCCAAATTATTAAATGTAATAGAATAAAAATTTTACAATAATTTATGATGTTTTCTGATCATTCCATGGGAGTTTCAAGCATGGATCCATAAGTTGGAATCCACAATGAACTTGTTCATGTAATTCAAACTCAAACTATTGTATATTAGTTATTTTGAAAATATTAATTTTAAATTTAGAAAGAAAAAATAAAACATTCCATTATTTACTATTATTGTATAATAAAAGTACTAATTTATTGATACTCATTTATGTTTTAGACATTGACGTCATTATAGCATCAATCAAATAGGTTGTTGAACTGGCCCAATCAGGACATTATATTCAAATAAGTGTTTCAGATTGTAGTGTTATATAATAATAATATTATTTTCTCCCTATCATAATATTTTTAAAATAGAATAATTATATAAGATAATTTGATACAGGAATACCAGAGAAGTAAATATAAATGAAATAGAATGAATAAGGATTTGGTTGCTATATTAATCGAATAATTATTTATTACGATGAATTATCATGGAATGAAATTAATAAGACTCCATATTTGAATAAAAATATTTAAAATGTAGGATATGACTCTAGGAGTAGTAATATCGATTAAATTTCAAGATTTGATTGATTTAAAAGGGTATTTTTGATGTGTTATAGGAGAGTGCCATTTATAAATGAAAATGTGGGACATTCCCTTATAAAAGTTCGTTAATAGAGAGGAAATTATTGAATCTCATGGGAGTTAGACGAATTATTGGAGGAAATAATGAAGAGATGCTTAGGAAGGAGTCCAAAACCGAACAAATGAATTCTATAATCAATAAATATTTTATTAATTAAATTAAATGAGAATGATTATAATTTAATTCTTTTACCCCATTCTTCCATGTATAATTTGTTATAATATCAATTATTTTATTACAAAAATATAAGATGAAACCACAAACCCTATATAGATGTTATGAATCTTAATTAATACCCAATTTAATCAAATTATTTTTAATTATTTGATAAATTTATCTTTTAAATGAAATAATAATATATATATAAAAACTTTTACACAAAAAATAAATTTTAAAAACTATGTATTGATAATATATTTTATTTTAGAGACAAATAAAATTATTTATAATATATATATAATACAATTTAACATTTCATTATATTGATAAATTATAAAATTACCAATTAAAATTTATATCTTAAGGACCAAAACATAAGAAAATTGTTAATTGAAAAATATAATTTTGTATATGAAATAATTTTTACAATAGCACATTATAATTATATATTTATACACAAATTATTTAAATTATATGAATAATTGGTACTAAAATATTTATTTTTATTTTCTAAATAAATAAAAATAATATTTGATAATAATAATAACTAATATAAAAACACATAAAAATACATTCAGAGTAAAATATTTTTATTAAATATTTTTTTGTTTCATTGTTTATTATTTAAGAAATATATTATATTAAATTGATTATTAAATATTAAAAAAAAATCAATATACTTATTCCTTACATGCATAACTTCTAAACATGTATCCAACAACCATAATTCTATTGACTACATGCCCAAATTCCATATATCTAATGACTATATACATAAGATTAATATGTCAATAATATATATAGACATACATAAATTAATAGAAATATTTAAAATAGTCATTTACTTCTCATTCAACATATCTTTTATATTAATAGTGTAATATCATCTTCCCACAGTTTCGAATAATGGTGATAACATTCATGGAAACCCCAAATGAATCAAATTTCATGTTCATGGTCATTTAATTTATTTTTTGATTTATTTCTCTAGTAAATTTCATAATAATGTTTCAAATTAAAATATAATTATGTATTAATGTTTTCTCTCATTTTGATTTTTAATCTCAATAAGAATAATTGATTTTTATTTTAGTTTTTTTATATGTGAAACAATCTATTTAATGTATTTTTTATTTAAAGTGAAATTCATAATTTTTATTTCATTGTTACATTATAACCATTTTAAATAAATTACATAATAAAAATAATAATTGTATCTGACTAATGAAAATAGATTACAGTACACAATGGATGTAAATAAATCAAAAAATAATTTTTAATTTTATATCAATATCATTATATTATGAAACCACCGGAAAATCATTTTCACCTGATTTTAGGAATATCCATATTTTTTTTCTACCCAACCATTTTTGTATTATAATGCTCAAAATAGGGAAATATGTCCAATATAGAGGAATTATTATTCCTATAGGGTTATAGATAATCCTTTACAAATAGATGATAATAAAATTATCTTAGATATGAAATTTGGCTTCCCAATAAATGAAATCCAAATAGAAGTTGTATAGAGAATTCCAGTCCATATCAATGTCACATCATCTTGAAAGAAGTGAAAATAATAATATTTTTCATGAAATATACACCCACAAGTTTTTATTAGAGATTAGTTATAGACCTGGGATAATATTTTCACACCACATAGAGTTTTCTCTAATAATTTAATAACAAATCATTGATATACTTACAGAATTTATAAGATATAAATGTGTGGGTAATGTATCAAATGGTTTTTTATTTTCTTCGAATATAATTTTTTTATATGTTTTTGTTACATGAAAAACTAATATAAGATTTCAATACAAACACCACTAGGTCAGATTGTGGTACACATTATATAGAGTTCTAACATATCAATAATATATTATTAATATAGTAAATTAAATGCTAATTTTATTACATAGTTTTTAAATATTAATAAAAATAGTAATAATTAATTTTTTATTTTTTATTATAAATTTTTTATATAAATAATAAATGGAAACATTTTTAGTAATGTCATTACATGTTTCCAAAATACTATTTTCTCAAAACAATTAAGTGTTAATGTCATTTTTGGATCAATAAAAAAAATAATTATTGAAAATTTTAAAAAATAGATTTGATTATTAAACATAATTTTTCAAATTTTAATATTAATATTATATTATGGTGATTTTTTTAGGATTTATCATAAATGATTCATTTTTTGAAGAACTGTGAAAAATATAGAATTTCAATTGAAACTTCCTTTTCATTTAAATTATTTATAATGATTGATTCTATTTTAAATTCTTTATAATGAAAAATTAGTTTGATTGTTAAGAATTTAATCGAATTTAGGATATTGGAATCAATTTTATATTGAATTTTTATATAAAAACATTGTAAACATTTGACTATTTATTATTTAAAAACACATTTTCTCTTCGTTCCTATGAAATTAATTTTACATTAAATATTTGAATATATATTAATTGAAATTTAAAAAATGGATTCAATATTATTAATAATTATAATTTATATTATCAAATAAAATTAAAATAATATTTTTTTTAAAAATTTATCATATAATAGTAAAAATTAATTACCTTAGGTATAGTAAAAAGGGTTTATTTGGTGTTAGTTTCAAAATGTAATTTCTAAAAGAACTATAAACATGTCTAAAACCTATTTTATGGAAATATTTTGACATTATTAAATCTAGGATCTATAATGATACATTATTGGGGCCTTGATAAATGAAAATAAAAGTGGGTGGAATTCTTTCTTTAAGAAAATTACTAGATCGTCACTCATCTCACATAAAAACGGAAAGCCAATCTCCCAAATTTTTCAAAATTTAAAACGATTATTATGCCCATACCAACACAAATAAATCACAAATTCCATCCCCACTCATATAATCCTTAGTTTCAAAATCAGTCCATCCTATGATGGTTTTTTGGTGGAAACCTAAGCGGGTTCCCCAAACTAGGCGTAACGTACATCGACATCAAATTTTTTACTTCATCCTCCACATCCTTCAAATAATATTATACCCTAATAATATAAAATATCTATATATTTCAAAAAAGAGATTTATGTTTTTTCTAATTTAGTGACCTACAATCATATACTCTCTTATGATATGAGTTAGGAAATCATCCTTCATGTGTACAACAGACAACCACCTTTCGAACTGATGTAATTCATTTTTCCATTACCACCTCAAGATTATGGTTATAAGGATTGATTATATATATATATTATATTTATTATATTATGTATCTCAATGAAGTATTAAATCACACATAACCTCATGATTTTCATTTTGTGGAATATAATAATGTCACTCATGTGTGTATGAGACAACCTTATCGCAATACGATATGATTTTATCATGATTTACATGGAAGGTAAAAAGATATGTTTGAAGACAATATATGAAATATATGATAGAAACATGACTATATTATAATAATATATCATCTACCTTTTTTATTTTAAAACATCTTGAAAATGGAAACAATGTTAATGCATATGTATGACCTACCGTCTTTATGAATGATGTATTTGGTTTTATATCAGTAAATTTTATGAATTAATATAAATAAATAATTATATTAAATATATTAATTTTATACCATGATTAATATTTTTTACATGTTGAAACCAGGATCAATGTAGCATGACCAAAAAAATAACGACAATAACTAAAAATAATGTTATTCCCTGAAACATGTCATTAACATGGAATTATTAATAAATCTGTAATTAAAGATAATAAGTAAATATAAAATGGTACAATATATATATATATAACTATATATTTTTATTTAATATATATATATATATATATATATATATAATGAAAATTATTCATTATACATGATTTTTTAACATGTGCGAAGGAATTCAAGACTTTGGGTAAGGGATTTTTGTGTTATGTTCCCCTAATGGAGATATATCTTATGTTATAAACATATATTTTTTTAATAGTTTATTATATAGGCCATTTGACTTATAATAAAATGAATATATTTATCCTCATGATATTTTATGTTATGTTAAATGTTATTCCTTTATGGGGATTATGATTCAATGTTTTCAAAGTTCTTATAATTTTATTTTATAATATCATCTTTAATCGGGATTGTTTATTATTATGTTTTCTATGATAAAATCACATGACACATCCCCCAATAATCTTATTAATTTTATTATCCTATGGTTATTAATTATGTTTTCAAGTAATAGAACTATTTTCCCACTATTTGGTACTTAAAATAATTATGAAAATGTTTTAATGAAAATCCAATAACATTTCTCTTTAAGTTATGATATAAATTTTATTCCAAAAGAATGTTTTCTTAGAGTTTTTTTATGAAACCTTTATAATTTATATAGGTTACTATATGATGTAATTTTTATAAAATCCATGTTATTTCATTTTTTATGATATGATTAATATTTTATGATTTTATGGAACACAAAAATATAATTCTTATTTTGAGACACATGGGACCAATATATACCTTGAATGAAATGTGTTGTGATAAATTTTATATGAGATGAAATGGTAAATAGTTCAATATCCTAGCACTGGGGATGATAAATGTGTGTTCAACCCAAGAATAATACATTATTAATTCCTTTGAGGGTATCCTATACATAATATTTTCTATGAATATGTGTATGTCACAATTCTATGACTTTTAAAAATGTTATTCCCTCATGGACCAAGATCTTAGATTCCCTTTATGATTCATATGTTATGATTTACCAAAAATTATTATATGAATCATTATTACATCACTTATATTAAGGGTATTAGATTCAAATGATATAGTCATTTTATCACACCCTTATATGAATTTTATGCTTACATATCTCTCTTTTCTACCCTAATGTAAATCCGATCTCACCCTTCCTTATGTTTCCTTCAGCATTTTTATGTAGAAAAGTATTATATATTATTTTAATAACTATCATACTAGATATGAATAACATATTGGAATATTTTTTATCTCAACAATTAATTTTTTTTCCATGTTTCAAGGTTTCAAAATTTATTAAATTATTATAGACTATTGGTGTGTGTTTATGGAATGAAACTAATATACACCATGATGATGTAAAATCAATGTTTGATATCATGGGACTCTATAGTTGGAATCAGAATATATTTTTAAAAAATTTGGATACTAGAAAGATACAAAATTATTTATATACCTAACGACATGTTTGGGGATAAATTTCAGATTATTCAATATATATGAAAATGACCTAGAATTTTGGTAAAGGATAGAGCAAATAGTTTTCAAGTAGTTACAAACCTCTATGGATACTAAAACTGTAATTGGATCTTGATTATAGGATCCTTTGTTTAATAAATATATAATGAAACTATTATTGTAGACTTTATTATCACATGGTATATGAAAATGCACATTTTTTCACACCTAGGTTGATACTTCCAAGGGATTTTCATCAGACATTAAAAAACACATAAAAATGATCTTGAAGGATTTGAATATATTTGGACTACAAATAACCTTGAAAAATCCAATGGTATCATAGATTAAAGATAATGTTTCTTCATTTATACATCCAAAAAGTGATTTTACTAATTATTTGGTTCTTATCTACAATTACTATTTCATACACTATTCTAGTTAATTTTATTATATTGATAGAACATAAATAAAATTTATTAATACTGATCGATACATAAAATATAGTTATTTTTCCCCTGAGAATCCAAACATTATTCGAGATGGAAATTAAAATATTTTTTTTATGATAATGAACCTTTCTTAGGAAATGAATCATTATGGATTTATAAAAGACCAAATTTGGAAAAATATAATCATGAGTCCTTCACGAGGTAGCATCCTAGTTCGATTAGATGGTATGCAGATACACTGGTTTTTGAATAATGGATCCAAACTATTAAAAATATATGTTACATTATTCGTTTTTTTAGACATGAATAATTAACCAGGGATGTTTTCCATTTGGAAAGTGAGGAAAATTAATTGTAGACTCTCATTAATAATAATAGTCAACAATAATAAAATGACTCCATGGTTTTGTAAGAGTTCATGATCTTATTTTTCATTAATTATATTCCTTGTATACATTGTTTTGATAATGGAGAAGGGGTTTAATGAGCTAGGGAACAAGGATAATCAATAATTTGATACCTATGTGGAAAATTTTGTAATATATTTGTGGAATGATTATGTTATTATCATCCAACCAAAATATAATGTTGATCGATTATTCATTATCTTAAAACAAACTTTCCAATGTTAATTATCCTTAAGAAACTTATTTATCATTGAATAGATAGTTTGATGTTATATCTAGGAGGAAATAGTGGTTGGAATAAAATTTAAATCTCATGGTATTGATAAGATGAGAAAAATTGTATTCAATGGAAAATATAATAAACATGGAAAGAATAATATGATCATTCATTTATGATAATATTGTTGGAAGATTAATAGAGGAATGTTTTATAATGGGTATACTAAATGTTGTATGTGTGGTGGGGAAGGTAATATAGTGGTTGATTTATTATGTGATGGTAACTAGTTAACTAATTATATATATAATGATAAGTGTCCCTTAGATGCACCATCAATAATATAGTATTTCTAAATTGAGGAGTTTGGGATCTAAACTAACAAGTGACTAAATATAAAGGTTAATGACATTGATCAATTCCATTTCCTTTAAATCCAAGTGATAGGGGTAAATCACATGATATCACCATTTTTTATGATGAGAATGATAAATGTTGTGGTGAATGGTACACTTACCATCATATTTAAAACTTCTAATTTAATATTTTACTCAACATCTACACATATATATCATATCTAATGACTTTTACATGGGTATCTAGATACCACTAAAATAATTAGAAATTTAATTAGCATTGAAAACTCATAATGGTATGATAATTACATCTCAACTATATGATACTTATTTGGATGAAGTTGGCGTGAATGTGATTCATGAAAATATTGTTATTATTCCTCTAGTAATATATAATTTTATCATAGAGATTGGTTGCATTTCTCTAAATAAATGCTACATCAATTATCTAGGAAGGTATGTTACATTTGATATTTCAAAAAAAACTGATAAATATCTATCAATGTGATGATACATAAAAACATAAATTGAATATGAAATCCTTTATAGGTGTCTTAATTCCCATTTAGAATGGTGTTTTATATCAAATTATTGGGCCAAAAACAAGACATTGATGATATATCTATTATGTTGAAGTATTTTTATTTCCTTCTAGAAGAGTTTCATATCCTTCCCCATCAAAAAATATGTAGAGTTATAACTAGAACACATACATAGTTCCAGAAAAATTTAAAAGAATTTATATAGAATAAACATGATTCAGTTGTAAGAATTGACGAATAAACTTTAAGATATCCATGATAAGGGATTCATTCAGTCATGTGTATCAACCTAGGGTGCCCCTATTCATTTTTTAAAGGAAATATAGATCAATTAGAATATATATTTATTAATGGGAGATAATAAATATTATAATTAAGTAAATGTTTCCTCGCACCTGTATTGTTGACTTTTTTTGATCAACTTTCTAGAGTTCAACACATTTCCATGATTGACCTTCATTCTGGATGTCCTCAATTGTGGGTCATGAAAAATGATATACCTAATATAGAATTATGTATATGGTATATACACAATGAATAAATTGTGATTCAATCAGTGGTACTAATTCCCCTGATATCTTTATGGATTTAATGAATAAATTCATTACATTTTACCTTATTCATAGTGTGGTAGTCTTTATTAAAAAAAATTATAATATATTCAAAGTGAAATGAAGATCATGAAGACCACTTGATCATTTTAAAAATGTCTCTAAGGATGTGGAATCAATAAGAAATATTTATAATGTGTCATTATTGGGATATATAGTATTAGTAGTAGAAACATTGATAGATCCATCAAAGAGAGTGGCTATTTTATGATGGATGAGAACTACCCTAATGAATATGATTCAAACTAATCATGGTTTAGTGAGATATTATTTATTTTTGGGATAATTTATCAAGAATATCTAATCCACTAACCATGTTAACTGGGAAGGGATCCATTTTCCTCTTGATAAATATATATTATCAAAAATTTCAATGAACAAAAGAGAATATTAGTTAGAATAATTATTCATAAATTAAACTGTAGTGTAGATGGTTTTTTAATCTACAGTGATTAATCCAATAAGTGATTGGTATGTTCTATTATGAAAAATGAAATGGTTGTTGATCGTGCCTCAGGTTAATCGATGGTTGGAGAGAAAAATTACTGAACTCATGAACTAGAGTTAGGAATAGTAATTTTCTTCTTTAATGATATGGTGGCATCATATTTTTGGAGAAAAGTGTGATATATATACAATAGTAAATTTTTAATGAATATATTCATGTAGAAGAAGTTAAAAATAAGACATATAAGATGGTTATAGATGATAAAATACTATTAATAAGTAATAAAATACCACATTAGGAAGGAGAATAAGTTTTATCATTATTTGAGTAGAAATGATCATGCATGTTTATCCATGATGAGGATTAGAAAAGTTGAAATATTTCTATCCTTTTAGAATAAGGACATAAAAATCTTGAGGGGAAAAATCATTTCAATATTTACATAACAATCAACCATATATTCAAGTAATGATTAATGAGACATGGAAGGAAGATGTAGAGATATAAAATATAGTGAGAATGGTTCCTAATTTTAAACATTAACATGATGAAATGGTAATGTCAAAGAATCAATTTTTATCATAAAAAATGGACAATACGAAGTAATTTTTAGAGAAAGATCATAATTATTCATTCAGTATTCATCTATGATGTATGAAGATGTATAGTTATTTGAAAAAATATTTATGGTGGGATAGAATGAGGAGATATATTTTATAGTTTATATCTCAATGCTTCTTATTATAGAAAATTCAGAATGAGAGACAAAATTCTATGTGAATTATAAATCCCTTACCATACTTTACTCGATGTAGGAAAACACCACAATGGATTTTTTTCATTGTACTACCCAAAATGACATAATGGAAAAATGATTAGTGGTTTATAAGAAATATCATTAATAATTAATTACACTTCATCACTATTAGAAATGAATTATCACTAGATCATCATTTTAGGATATAAATTAAATATGTGATAATTTTAATAGAGTACCAAATTCCTTAATTTATATTCATGATTTTAGGTATACTTAGAGTTCAACAAAATACTTCTGAAAGATCATTATATTTTATTTAGTTTCATCAAATCATATCATCCTCAGAAATATGGTAAGTGTGAGAGAAAAATTGAAACCATATATGATATATTAAAATCTTGTTCCCTTTTTTTAAAAGGTGTTTGGAATCAAGAACTTCAATACATTGAGTTTTCTTACAAGAATTGCCTTCACATAAGAATTTTAGTTCCTCTTTATGAAACCATCTAAGGAATGAGATGTCAAAATTAAAATTCTAGAATAAATTGGGTGAAAGAAATCTATTGGTAGTAGAGATAACCAATGAAATGGTAGAGAATTATAGATATATTTTGGAACATGACAAGGCAACATAGAGTTAGAAAAAATCTATATTTATAATCACTAACATGACCATGAATATGAATTTTGTGATAATACATTTCTATGAAATTCCCTATAGAATAATTTTACAATATTTAGAATTAAATGGAATCTGAGATGTATTTATATCAATACACATTAAATTATTGACCATATAATGATGGTTGCTTATCTATTGGAACAACCACCAAACCTCTTTCATTTCCATGATTTGTCTTTTATACCTCTCATGGTTAACTACATACCTGTCCATTTACATCTAGTGAATGTAGTGCTCATTCCATTAGATACTGATCATTACAATGAGGGAAAATAGGTTGAGATTATGGATCATATTAAAAATGGTCTAGGAATCAATTCCACCAACCAAGTCAATATTTTGTGGAATAAACCAATTTTTGGATGCTACGTAGGAACCTGTGGAAAATATAAGGTAGAAGTATCCTCATTTGTAAATATTATAGTAAAAAATTCATGGTTAAACTTCAGTTTAGGATAATACAATGTAACACCATTATTTTTTATGATATATTTCAAATAAATTATAATTATTAGATAAATATTTTTACATGAAACCTTAGGTTATGTTTATACTACATGAAACATAGGGTTAGGATGTCTAACACATGACACTAAGTTTAAAAAACCGTGATATAATATTAATATAGTTAATTTAACATTTTGTTTTAACATGTCAACTAAATGTTGAAATATTAATCATAAAAACTGATTTTTAAATGTAAATTATAATGGTTTTATATAAATACAACATATTTACAATAAATTTACCAATTTATAGGAAAGTATTTCTATATTTCAAAAAAAAAATTCTTAAACAATGTTATTTATCTACTTGCGATAAAAAAATTATTCTTGAAACAGTTAAATAATATATTTTATAAAACAAAATTCTTTATTGAAATAGTAATTTTATAATTAACATTTTTTGATCATTTCATATGATTCTAGAAGAATTTATTTTCGGTTGAATACTATAAAATACTAAATTTATTTGGTAACTAACTTTTTTTTTAAATATGTTGTAAATTTCTATTATTATTTTTCAACATAAAATTATTTCAATTATAAATAAATTAATCCAATTTATTTTATTTTATCTAATTTGATATTTAATTTTTATATGACAACTTCGTAATCGTTTGAGAATTTTCACTCTAAAACAAAATGTTCTCATCGTGTATGCGACATTAATTCAAAATCAAAATTTTCCAATTAATTTATTGTAATTTATAAAAATGGATTCCGTATTAGGAATCAGAATAATATATATTAAATAATATGGTCATCTTTATTTTTGATCTAAATTAATTGTAAAAAAGTTGAATTTAACCACTGTAGTTACGGTAAAAATGGCTTTACTGGGGGTAGTATAAAATGATAAGGCTTAAAATAACCCATAAACATGTATAAATTCTATTATATTGATATAAATAGACCATATATATTAGAGGTTTGATAATTTTTTCTATCATCTCCTTATCAAATGAAAATAACATGGGTGGAATTGGTTCTTTCAAACATTTACAAGTACGCCACTCACATCACTTATAAATGGTCACAGCTATCCTCCCTTCTTCAAACCATCAAAAAAAATAATTTTTTTTCCAATCTCGACAATATAAATTCCAAAATTTCATCCTCCCATCATAGAATCCTAATTATTAAGTAAATAATACATTGGAATTATATCCATCCAAACCAATGTAGTATCCCCAAAGAAGACGTAATATTCTTCAATAAGTGTTTTGCTTTTACTCATTCTTAAAACAAAATAAATATTGATTATACCATACTATTTTAATAACCGTATTTTTTTTAGTATAATTAAATTTTTTATTTTAAGGCTATAAAAAATAATAATATCTTATTCCCTTAAACGGGTTACAAAATCCTTATCTATGTGTACAACGTACAATAAATTTATGAACCAATGTGTTTTTCCTATTACCACTTAATAAGGATGGTCATAATGTTCTATTTATTGTTTATATATGATATAAATGTTATTATTATTCTCATGGGGTTATTATATGACAAAAACCCTCTTTTTTCAATTTTTGGTTACATGATATTGTCCCTTGTATGTACTGCGGACTCCCGTCTGGGGAAAACTGTGATTTTTTCCGGATTTATATGATAGTTAATAGTGGTTTTTTGTTGAATATATTTGATATATATTACATTAAAGTGGTTTTTAAATGATAAGATATCATTTAAATTTATTTCATTTAATCTGATAAGGAAATGTATACAATGTTAATGGGTATTATGACCTATTATTTCTATAAACAATGTATTTCATTTTCTACAAATAAATTTTAGGTAAAATATGAATAATTATAAAATTAATATATTTTTTATTTAGATCATGGTTAAAATTCCATATATAAATAAATATGATCGAATTAAGAAGAACTAAATTAGAAAATCAAAAATTACATGAAAAACAAACTAGCTTTCACAAGAAATGTGACGTTACATAAAATTATTAATAAACAGTTGAAAAAAGGTCATAAGTAAATCATATATAGTTTTATTTATATGTAGGAATGGTTCATTAATAGATATATAATAAAATTATATTTATTATAAATAAATTTTGAAAATTTATAAAGGATTCAAAGTCTTATGGTACGGTAGTTTTGTCACCATTTCACTTATTTGGGACATATGATATGATATACACAAATATTATTTAATATGTATTATATAAAGGAACCTTGAATTGTTATATTATGAAATTATTTATGGTCATGATAATTGATGTTTCGGTTAATGTTATTCCCTCAAGGGAGTTTTGATTATATTTTAATAAAGCAGTAATGATTTTATGTTACCATCTCATTGTTTAGAACGATTTTTTATGATTCTGTTTCTGATGATAAAATTTAATGATATGCCTCTAATGAAAATCATGAAACATATTTTCATAAATTGGACCATGATATTTTCAAATAATAGTACAATTTTTTCTCAATTTTATGCTATAACGTCATTAACATGCCTTGTATTTTTTAAAAATTATATGTAATTATTTCGAAACCAAGCATTGAGACAGCATGTGATTCCGAGGCAGAAAGTTCCTAGAATTATCTCTCAAAAAATGTTATGTTTTAAATAGCGCATCTGAGTGATTTCCTAGAAATAGTGAAATAACTCTTAGAACGGTTCTTGAATCAGAAATATGAGGGCATTGTTGCATTCATGATGATGGGTTTACCAAAGGAACGACTTAATTTTAGTCGGCGCATGCCTCGAGTAAGAAAAATATAAAATGGAATAACTGTAAATAAAAAAATTAATTTAAATTATTTAATTTCTAAAATGCTTGTTACTCAAGAACGGTGACTCAAATTTAAAATCTGAGACCACTGTTGAACTCATGAGGGAATCCTTTCCTTCGGTAGAACATTATGTTGGCCGGAAAAGGACAACAGTGGATGTTAGTTTTTAGTTTTAAATAAAATAGTTAAGTAACAATTATTATATTTTAAATTATTTATAACTTCTAAATGGTAGCTCGTTTTGGAAATATGAGAGTACCGTTATTCTCATGGGGGCGTGTTTCGCTTAGGCAGAGCCTAAACATGACGGGGGAAGGTCGAGGGTGATTGATACTTTTTGGAACTTTTTTTAAGTGAATTAAAATGGATCATGTGTGTAGTTTTGGAAACATCTAAATGGTTTCCCAAATTGAAAATCTGAGTGCACAGTTTCATATGGAATGATGAAATTACCTATGAATGGACCTAACCTGGACCTTTGTGGGTCGAGGGAAAAAGTTATTTTTTTTGAACTTTTGGAAGAGAAATAACAATAATTAAAAGTTTATTTTAATTGTTTTTCCACACTATTATGGGGTGTCACTTCAGCACTACGGTGCAACGATGAGGCAACGAAGAAACTCGTTAAATTAATCCCATTAATTATGTTCTCTAATGGAATCATAATAAAGACGTTGTTTCATAAATGGAACAACAATATGACGTGAGGGACATCGTAACAAAAATTATACTATCCGTATTTTTTTAAAAGGTTGGGGCCGAAGCCTCATTTTATTATTAAAGCAAAGAAAAGACCACTTTTAACTGGGTTGAGAGAGACCCATTACATAGCCTGAAGGCCCAGTGGGCATGTATCCCATTACATAGCTTGTAGGCCCAAATACTTGGCCCAAAGACCATTCTGTGAATAGTAACCCTACTGCTATAGTACCCACCGCTGCTACAGTGCCCTTCCACCGCTACAGTACCCTCCGATCAACATTCTAATTTCACAACATGAAAGGATCAGTAGAAAAGTGGATGTTAAATCAAGAACAAAGAATGAAGGTGTGTGACCATGCTCAAACCTGACCAACATCTATCCCAGGTTGGGGTTACCATTTTGATGTTTGAATTCCCCATTCATCATTCTAAAATAATTATCATGGATCAACCCATGAACATGTTGATCCATTTATCAGTTGTTCATGAGAGAGGGAGCTTATTATTGGGGTATTGCATCTGGATTAATTATAGTATAATCACAATCCTATCCCCCATGTTTTAATGAATCATTAATTTGAAGGATGCAGGCTGACATGAACATGGCCTAAGCCCCTCCTCCTTCATGCATTATTGTGCATTCATCATGGACAAACCATGGAGTTAATAACAGAGCATTTCTGAGGTCGTAGAAGGGAATATAGTACCTCATGGAGGTCAGAGAAGTTGAAGGTATGATGAAAAGACAACCAGAATGGACTCAGTGGTCTATCGAAGATCCTGCCGATGGACACGGGCGGGTAGCGGTGCATCATAATGGCACACTAAGGGAATTTTTGCGGCCGACTTAGGTCATGGCCGTAATACCCCAACCTTTTTTGGATTCATCTCAAGTGAGTTTTTAGGTACTATTTAATGTTTTAAGTTCCTTTTATTTGGTGTAGTGGATTGGGGTGCGTTTGGGGGAATTTTTAGGGAAAACTAAAGGATAGTGGACTGTGCATGGTTTGCACACAGTTTGATAAACCATGAGACTAAACCATGAAAAGTGTGCAAAATAAGATATATTGGTCGACACAGTTTTTGAATGCTATAAAAAACTGTGTGGCCAAACTCTGCCAATTGTGCAAACTTGGATAGAGAGGAACACAGAGTTGGCACACAATTTTCCTAACCGTGTGCTTCTTCCCAACTTACCATGTTCATGGAATTAAAAATATGAAATATCCTTTTTAAAACCACTAAAACCACAAGAGACTCCAATATTTTGACATTAGATCATTCTTCCACAATTTTTTGGTGTTCTATAAGCCTTGTAAAGGAAATATAAGGCATTTTGAATGTATTTATTTGATATCGAAATCCGGAATTGAAGATCCTCTCTCCTCCTAGTAATTGGATTTCATCCTGAGGGTTCTCTCATTCTTCCCTCCATCATTTTTAATTATTTCCATGGATGATCTCCACTATTTTTTTGGATCAATATATATATATATATATATTGAAATCTAGATCTAGTAATTTGTATCTACATCTAGTTTTTTATGATCTTGATGATTTTGATAATATTTTAATTTTATGGATTTAGATCTAATGGTCGATCGACAATGTTGTGCTGCTCATATTTTATGGATTTACATTATGTAAACATCTATCAACAAACAGAGGTAGGTGGTCTAAATTCAAATCCCATAGTCATGATATATGATATGTGGATGTGAGTTTACGATTTTCTAGATTTCCCTTGATGAATGATTTCCTAAATGGGATTAATTTGGAATGTGGAATAGAATTGGTTTTCCATGGTGATTAAATTGATCATGGAATCACAGAATAAAATGATGATGGGTTTCCCAAATAAATCATTTGGTGATTTTTAATGTAATTGAGTTATTGAATTTATTGTTATAAGATAATTAATTGTGCGAATTAAGTATTTTCATTGATGTTGACAGAAGATAATTTGTTGGTAGATTTTATTATGTGTCATGATGTTGATGAAATATAATTAATTGTAATAATTAAATATGACAAGTTGAGGTTTGATATGGATAATTAATTATGAAGAATTAATTATTTAAAGTGAATGGTTTTGATTGATTGATTAAATGATGAATTAATTGAAGGTTTATGTGTTTAGTTAATTGATAAATTAACCAACGACCTATAAAATGTTTAAATAATTATTGGAATAGTAAATGAATAATGTGTAAAATTATTTATAATTAAAGAATTATTAAAAGGATGTGATTTTTTTGGTTCTAGATGTGGAATTCAAGACCGATTAGAAGTTCAGAATTGACATGATGTTCCTCACCAATAGTAATCCAAACATGAGATTTTGGGGAGATTAGCTTGATGACCTACATTGAATGAGAAAAGGAGTGCTATTAATAATGGACTACATTAAAAGAGATATGTGGTTGTAGGCATGATGATCTACACCAAATGAAAAATTATAATAATGAATGAGGATTCAACTGAGAACAGGCGTACTAGGAATGATAACCTACACCAAATGAATAATGATAATGAATGATGATTTGAAAGGGAAACTTGATTTGAAATTGAACTAATTTATTGATTAAAGATTGAATGACAATGTGATAACCATTTAAAATATTCATTGTATTTATTGATTCAAAAAACTATTTGAAATATATTTGAGTGGAAACATTTTAGACATCATTGGTGTTTTCCTACTAAGTTGTACTCACAGCCTACTCGGGTCGCCTGATTAGAACCCTAAAAGACTGTTGTTTTAGGACCTGATAAGCGAAAGAACTTGGGATAGGTTTTTGTTTGGGAATGGAGCATGGGAGAGGGAACTATACATGGTTCGAGACCCATTTATGAGGCATTTTGTCTTTACTTTCAGTTGAATTGTTGACACTTTACATTTTCATTATCATTGAATGATTTACCTTCAGTTGAGTGGTTCATTTTATTTATTTATTTACCATATATCATGGTTCTGTTCTAGTTATTTAAATGCTTCTCCGCTTGGTTATGGTTATTTTATTCAGTTAGTATTTTATTTTGATAAAAGAGTGTATTGTCTTCCCAAGTCCAACTTACTAGACCATCAATACTAGTCAGTACCCTCTGGCATACGAAGATGCGTGCATGAGGCAATGTGGCTCATCGACTTGGGAAAATGATCTGTGGTTCCCTGGTCGGGACGTCAAAAAGTGGTATCAAATGGGTTTGGATTTATTTCTTCTTCATTTATCTTACTATTTTTTGAAAAGGTATACATGAGACTTGGAAGAACTGAGGAATGGTAATGAGCTCATTCATGAGAGATAAAACCCATGTAAATGGGAAAATCTATTACTCAAGGTGGGATTATTGTTATTCCTGTTTGTTTTTATAGTAGAATATTGTTTCACCTATGGTGACACTCTTATTGTGTGATGTGATATTTGTTTTAAAAATTGATGAATTTTAATTAGTGGTATAAAAAGGAAAAATAGTTGAGTTTTAATGCATCATTCTAGGAACTCCGGGTTTTTGGGACATACATCATTATAGTAACTCATAGAAAAATGGGTTATGGGTATGTTGTTGAACTAGGTCTATTTTTCCTAGTTATGGGAAAGAAATAATGAAGTAAAATGTGAACAAATGGGTGTTTAATGAGTCCATTGGTTGATGAAACCAATATGAGGAATTAATTAATTTGTGAATTAATTAATTTCAGATAATGTCATTAATTAATGGTTGGATTAATTAAAAAGAATGTATATACACTTTTTAATCAAGACCTAGGAGTAGGATGGTTATGGGTAGTGATAAGACCTCAGTGTTGACCATTTTGTGAGAAGGGGGGGGGATGACTTGTTAAAACTTATTGTGTTAGTTTATACTCATATATAAATGTTATAAGGTTGTGCTATGAGAAATAAGATATGTGTTTGGATTTGTAGAGATATTCCTCCTCGATGCTTGTTGAGGGAGAGACATAGGGGTATGGAACAAATCGATCTACTAGAAATGGAGATGGAGACACCATTGGTGAAATTTGAAGAGGAAAGGGGAAAATTCCAAGAGAACGTTTCTCATTTCATACATTTAATGGAGAGAGTCCCATGGTGGGTTCAGAAAAAAAAATGTCAGATTTGATAAGGGATTTTCATATGTAACACCCTCCAACTTTGATAGAAGATGGTGGAGACGAGGGAGATGAATTCTAGATTGAATCCATGGAGATGATTCATGACACATGGAGACCCTGGCTGGGTGGAGGGTCAAGTTGGCTACTTATATGCTTCAGGGGTTAGTGATGCGATGGTTGGAAATTCATATATGAATTGAATATGCTGAATTTATATTATGGAATGACTTTCTGGAATGGTTCTGGGAACAATTCTATCTAGACAAGCTGAGGAATGAGAAGGCTTCAGAGTTTATGCATCTGACACAAGGGAGCATGTCCATAATAGAGTATGCAGAACGTTTCATAGATTTATAATGTTTTTCTCTTGATTTGATGGAAGATGAGGATTCTTCGGAAAAATGATTTTAGGATGGACTTAAGTGGGAAATTAAGTCCCATGTGAATATTTTGGGCAGAATAAATTTTCAGAAGTGGTCATTTCGCCTCTCACTTCACTAGGGAACCCGAAGGAGCCATCTAGTACTAGACAGGTAGCTGGATGATTAGGTTGTGTGCCTTCCAAGAGCAGGAAGCACCGTCTAGAGAAACTTAGTCAGCCTAGTGGAAGAGAAGGTGGAAACTCAGGAGGAACGATTACACCATATCTTTCTCATGTGCTTTTCCACCAATGTGGTAGGCAGTGACACTATCATACACATTGTCATCGACCACCAGTGGTGTGCTTGTTTTGTGGAATAATGGGACTCCAACAGAAGTTCTATAGGAAGTTGAAATAGGATGGCACCGAGGGAGAATCTACTCCCAGTCATTGTGTGGGAAGTGGGTCTTCTACACCATATAGTTCTAGAAACTAGGTTTTTACTAGAAGAGGCAGTAGAGGAACTGGGCATGGCGATTCAGGATATGAACATCCGTACCCGCAGAGTGGTGTTACTCAGGGTAGTAAGACGACACCACAGGGAAGAGGGGAATGATAGTTACATGTAGTTCATCATACACTTGTGGAGAGCAAAGATGGTCCATCAATAATAATAGGTACTATTCTAGTTGATTCTACATTAGCAACATCCTTGTTTGATACGGGTGCCTTTAATTCTATTATATCTGCAAACCATGTTAATGGCATTATCATAGAGGTGGAGTCTATAAGCCGGATGATAAATATCAATACACTGTTGGGAACATAGACTAGGGATATCTATTTATTCAAGGGATATTCTCTAGAGATCAGAAAGTATTGGTTCCATTGTGATATATCTTTCCCTGATATAATGGGATTCGACCTGATTATGGGTATGGACTGGCTAGTGACATACCGAGCCCACAAATATTTTTATTGTATTGGAGTGACATTTTTATCTCATAAGGGTGACCGATATGTTCATCATGGAGAATGTAATATCAATATAGGGCGAGTTGGGGTAATTACTCTATAGTTGGGAGAGATAACAGCCCAAGTTTCTAGTATTTTGCTGGATAAAGGGAGTAGTAGGCAAGGTGTCCTTCCAGCAGTTTTAAAACTGTATCAAAATGTCTTTCTTGAGAACATTTCAGGTTTCCCACCAGAGAGAGATGTGGAATTCACTATTGATAATGTGCTGGAGGATGATCCATTTTCTGTTCCTCCTTAAAAAAGGCACCAACTGAGCATCGAGATCTCAAAAAATTGTTGTAAGAGTTAGAGGATAAAGGGTTTATCCATCAATGTATGTTGCCTTGGGGGTCACATGTTTTTTTCAATGAAGGATAATGAGATTTTACATTTGTGTGTCAGTTACCGAATGTTGAACAAAATGATTGTGAAGAAATGATATCCCTTATCACATATTGGTGATCTGTTTGAACAGTTGAAGGGTGCCAGTGTGTTCTTAAATAGCAATTTGATATAAGGGTATCATCAGGTGAGAGTTCGAAAATATGATATACAAATAACTTCTTTTATATATAGGTATGACCTTTATGTGTTTTTTGTAATGCTGTTTCAGTAAAAAAATGTTCCAAAAGTGTTTATGGCCTTGATGAACATGATCCTACATCCGTACTTAGATCATTTTGTGGCTGTATTTGTGGATGGAATTTTTTTGTACTCTAATACTCACGATGATCATGCCCAATATCTTGACATCGTCTTAGGTACACTGAGAGAGCACTGAATATATGCCAAGATATCTAAATTTTAGTTTTTTATTTACAGGGTACTATTTTTGGAGAACATCATTTCAGAATAAGGTATGGTTGTAGACCCATAAAAAGAGTATATATTGATTTCGTGGGAGAATTACAAGAATGTGTTTGATATTTGATGATTTTTGGGATTATCTGCTTATTACAGGAAGTTTATTCCTGAATTTTCATTATTTTAAGAACCTATTACTTGTTTGAAAAAGAAAGGGATACATTTTTTGGATTGAAACATATGATAATTATTTACAGGAGTAGAAGAAGCACTTGATATCGACACTAATTTTGATCTTACATGAGTTGGGTGAGGAGTACATGGTGTATTGTGACACTTCTGGGGTCGGACTTGATGCTGTTTTGATGCAAGAGGATAGAGTCATCACTTATGTGTCACGATAGTTTAGGAGAAATGAAAAGAATTATAGTACACATGACCTCGAGATGGAAGTAGTGGTTTATGCTCTTAAGTGTTGGAAACACTGTCTTTTAGGTGAAAATATTATAGTTTAAAAAGATCAGAAAATCTTGATTTATATCTTCTCAAAGCGCAACATAAATCTTTAGTATTGAAGATAGGTAGAGTATATGAAGTACATTGGTTTTGAATTGGCATATACAACCAGGAAGGGCTATATTTTGGCTGATTCCTTGAAGAGAAAAACATTGACCCAATTTGTACATGCATCGAGTGCATAGTGGAAAATGATGAATTTGTAGGTAGAAATGCATGTTGTAGTTTAGGAGAGCCAGTAGTGGATGAATTTTGATTCTTTAGTATTAGAGTCTACCAAATTGTGAAAAATCAAGGATAGGCAGTTAGAGGCTATGGAGTGTTTTTCCTTTAAGATAGGGGACACCTTCAGAGTAGAAAATAGATGGGGATGAGATCATCTATTTTAAAAATCATGTTGTTGTGCATTTGTGTATGTGAGAGGATTTCATGCAAGAATTTCATTCATCAAAGTGGGCGGTACACCCTGGGGTGACATGAATGTACCATGAACATCGATGATAATTTTGGTGTCCTGCCATGAAAAAGGATATAATAGGGTTCATAAAAAGATGTTTCACCTATCAGCAGGTGAAAGTGGAGCATTAACCACATGAAATCCTATTGCAGCCATTTCCTATTCCAGAATTTATGTGGGATGATGTGAATATGGAATTTTTGGTAGGATTTCCAAAGACTCTTAGAAATAATGATGTTATTTGGGTCGTTGGGGATCAACTAACGAATGTCGAACACTTATTTCCTGTCAAGGAAAACATTACAATAGAGAAGTTGGGAGAACTATATGAGAGAGAAATAGTTCATTTTTATGGGGTTCCATAGACTATAGATTCATATCACGATTCAAGATTTATTTCATGCTTCTAATAGGGATTAATGTAGGTTCTTAGTACACTAGTTCTATAAAGTATGGCCTTCCACCCACTAAAATTGGGATAGTCATAGCATACCTCAAAAGTGTTAGAAGATATGTTGCGAGCATGTGTTCGTGTCTTTGATGGTTATTGGGATAAGCACTTGGCTTTAGTGGGGTTTTCCTATAACAACAGTTATTATGAAACTATACAGATGGAACCATATGAAGAAATTTTTGGTAGACATTGTAGATCACCACTATGTTGGTTAGAGGTAGGTGAGTCAGAGCTATTGGGACCGGGTCTTGTTCATGAGACATTAGAGTGGGTGTAGTTTATTCAGAAAAGTATGTATACAACTCAGAGTAGAAAAAAGTTTTGTGCTGAAAGACATAGATGACCCTTGTAGTTCACAGAGGCTGATAGTGTATTCTTATGGGTGTCACCTTGATTGGGTCACCACATGATACAAAGTAAGTTAAAGTTAGTGCCCAGGTTTGTAAGACAGTTTGAGGTGCTGGACAGAATCAGGTTGGAGGCATACCGATTAGCACATTCCAAAAAATTCAGCACTATGCATGATGTTTTCCATGGGTCACAGATACGACAGTATCACCCTGACCCTTCTCAAGTGATTTATATTGATGTGGTTGAACTTGAGACTGATGTGTCCATTGAGGAGTAACTGATATTTTTTTTGGGTCTAAGTGTGAATGTATTATGGGGAAAGACCGTTCCATTAGAACATTTATTATGGAAACATGTGTGTGTTCAAGAGAAAACATGGGAACGAGAAGTAGACACAAGGGCTCAAGGGCCCAATATTTTCGGATCAAAATCTTAGAGATGTTCAGGAGTGCATCTCAAGGGCATGCTATTATAGGGTGTGGAGATTGTAAGATCCATAAATTTTTTGCAGGCGTATTGGGAATGTTTTTAGGCATTTTCGGATTCTTGTAAGTACCTTTGATTTGAAATAGTGTCTTGGTGTGTGTTTGGTTGAATTTTTGAAGAAAGCACAAATATAATGGACTATGAAAGGTTTGATGAACTATTAAAATAAACCTTGCCAAGTATGAAAAATATGACTGTTAGGTCTGCATGGTTTATGCACGGTTTTCCTAACTGTGCCCCTCTTCCTTGGAAACCATTCCCACAGAATTAATAATCCTAAAATACTTTTTAAACCACCCCCGGGACTCCCAAATTTTGACCTTGGATCAGGAATGAAAATTTATAGGTATTCCCAAAGCCATCCGGAGGAATCACAATGTGATTCAAATGCTATTATTTAAGGTCGAAAGGCTGGATTGAAGATCCTCTCTCCTCCATGTAAGTGGATTTCTTCCAAATGATTATATCGTTCATTCCTCCATCTTTCATAAATCTTTTCATGGAAGATCTCCATATTTTTCTTGGAACTCAACCTAAAAATTGAGATCTAGAACTAGGATTGTGGATCTAGATCTATTTTGGCACGATCTTGATGCCTTTGATCTTATTTTTTGATTATGGACTTAGATCTAAAGCATGATCGATGACATTGTGGTGATCGGATTTTAGGGATTTACATTGGGCTAACATCAATCAATAAACCAAGGTAGGTGGTATAAATCGAACTCCCATAGTGGTGATTTACGATAGGTGGATGTGCTTTTACTTTTTTCTCAATTTCCTTTGGGGACTGATTTCCAAAATTGGATTAGTTAGGAAGTGGAAAAGAATTGAGTTTCCTTTGTGATTTAATTTATCATTGATTCACAAAAAAATATTACGGGGGGATTCCTAAATAAATCTTTTGGAGTTATGATAATGTAATTGAGTTATTGAATTTATTGTGATAAGATAATTAATTGTGATAAATAATTATGTGCCATGATATTCACAAAAGATAATTAATTGGGAGAAATAAATATGTTTCATGATATAGATCAAATATAAATAATTGTAAGAATTAATTTTGAAATATTGATATTTTATATGGAGAATTAATTATGAAGAATTAATTTTAGAAGGAGAATGGTTTTGACTGATTGATTGATTAATTAATTGACTAATTAAGGGGTTATATGCTTAGTTAATTGATGAATTAACTGATGGACTTTTAAAATTTTAACTAATTATTGGATTATTAAATGAATAAATTGGAAAATTCTTGATAATTAAATAATGATTAAATGGATGGAATTTTTGTGGTGCTAGAAATGGTGTTCCAGACCAGTTAGAAGTTGGGTCTTGGAAATTACATTCCTCCCCAATTCTTATTTAGGTTTGAGATTTTGGGGTTCTAGGCAGGATGACCTACACCAAAAGAGAAAAGAGTGCTTGGTATGATGGCCTACACTCAAAGAGAATTGTAGTGCTAGGCATGATGACCTACACCAAATGATTAAAGATAATAATGAATGATGATTCACCTGAGAATTGGGGTGCTATGAATGACAAACTACCCCCAATGGGTAATGATAATGAGTGATGATTTTAATGGGAAAATGATTTTAAATTTTTATAACATGTCGATTAAATACTAATTGAAAATGATAAAACTATTTAAATTAGTCGTTGTATTTATTGCTTCATAAAAATGTATGCACTATATTATTACTGGACTCATTTTTGACATAGTTGGTGGTGGCCTACTGAGCTATACACACACCCTACTCGGGCTGCTAGATCAGCACCTAGGAAGACATTATTGTTTCTGGACATGATAAGGGAAAGGCCCTGGGATTGGTTGCTGTATGGGAGTAGAGCCTGGGAGAGGGAACCCGACGTGGTTCGAGACTCATTTGGGAGTCGTTGTATCTTTGAATTTAGTTGCATTGTAGACACTTGAAATTTTCATTATCATTCCAGGATTTACCTTTCAGTTGAGTATTGAATTTTTATGTTTTGGTTATCATATGATATGGATTTTTTGGGTTATTTATATGCTTCTACACTAGGTTATTGTTATTTGAGTCCATTGGTATTTTATTATGATAAATAAGGGTATAGTCTCCCCAAGACTAGCTTACTATACCCTCACTTAATGTTGTAACCCTCAAGTATATGGGGAGGAAGACATGAGGGAATGTGGCCAACAAGCTCAAGGTACCAATCTGTGGTTCTTGGGTTTGGACGTTACAACGGAGGTGTGGAAAAAGCTGTCGACAGCGGGCTGGGTTGCGTGAACCAGGCCACATGAGCGGCCCATGAAGGAATTTAACCACCCTATATTTTAAGTCTAGGCTGGTGGGATAAAGATGAGAAGTTGGGAGGCCCAGGCTCGCAAATAATGTTAGCCTTCCAGTCTGTGCCGGGCTAGATAAATTCGGGAAGAAGGGTGAATTGGCGGTCTGGACCCACTGCCGAACTAAGAAAAGTCAATCAAGGTCCAATGGGCCTAGCCTAGTAGCCAGGACGGACTGGGCCAACCTAGAACCAACTACATCAAGTTGGGTCAGTTGAACTGGGCCAACTCATGTGGGACCCCTAGGTCGGACTGGGCCTAGACACAACTGTCCCTCATTCACTAAAACATTAATATCATTCATATTGGGAATCTGATTGACCAGATGTTTGCAGCGTTAGAACCCTTGCGATGAGTAGGTTCTTTTGGAATTCTCTAAGGATGATTTAATGGAATTGTAAATTCTATGAATGGATTGAGGATATTATTCTCTTGGAATCAATCATGCTATGTGTGGGAATAAAACTTCTGGCCGAGATCTGAAGACTACTGACAAGAAAGCCCCTATGAATCTATAGGCCTGGAAGACAAGAAAACCTGTGTGGATCAGCTCCTAGAAACCCTGTGTGAATCATCTCCTAGAAACCCTCTTTGGATAAGCTCCTAGTGACCCACTATAGATCATCTACAAGAAAACTTATGTGGATTATCTTCTAGTAATACAATGTGTATTATCTCAAAGCCACCTTGTGTGGATGAACTATAAGTGACCCTGTGTGGATCAGCATTAAGAAACCCTGTGTAGATCTGCGACATGTAGCCCCATGTGGACCATCTTTGATGGAATATGTGGGAAGTAGCTCCATGTGACCTAGAAGACACATGTTTCTAATCAAGGATGAGTACCTAAGCAGTCCATGGTGTTTAGTGTTATGACCGATAGTCTTGATTACGTAATTTATGCTATACCTATGTGAGTTTTCCTTCGTTGTGATCGTGGTTTGTGGTTTGATTTTTTGATTTCATTTTGATCATTCCATTGTGGGTTGGGGTCCCTACTGAGTATTGTGATACTCACCCATGCATAGACGTCACCCATACGTATCGTGTCCCGTGAAGGTGACCGATACATCAAAAGAGACCTTGTTTGTCTGGGACCTGGTGGTGCTCAGTCAGAAAAGATGGACGGACTGTTTGATGCAGACTTTGGTGGTCCGGGACCAAGTAGTTTATAGTGAGATAGGACGAACATGTGTACTTCTACGGCTACAGGCAGTTAACCTTCACCTACCATTGAGGTGGGACCTCGAGCGGATAGACTATGGATACTTTCATTTGTGGTTTTGGGATTGTATTCTATCCCCTTTATAGTTTTAGTTTATGTTGTACTCACTATAGTTGTATTAGTGAATGTTGTGGTTCACTTCATGATTACTTTACACAGTTTGAGCTATGTGAGCGTGTACATGTTTAAAAAAATGCCTTCCCTTTTTGGGATATGCCAATTCAGGTCTAGTCTCCAACCTCTAGCATATGGAAGGCAGGTTTTAGGTATTCATGACACGGTACTGAAGGGACGGGTCATGTCAAGTACATAAAATAGTTGATACTATGATTTTTGAAAATCCATCATTATTTAACTCCTTGGTCTGATTTCCATTTTCATCTAGAATTTGGTTTTAAATTTTTTTAATGTTTTTATCCAATTATTTTTAAAATATATTTTAACTGATTTGATAATTATAAAAAAAATATTATAAATTGAATCATAATATCACTGTAAAAAACTATCCCCTTTTGTATTTTATTGAAAATGTTAAAGGATTCAGTGAATTAATGAGTTTTTCATGAACAAATCTTCCCATAATCCTAACCAGTTCTCCATTAAATATTCCAATACATGTTTTCATATATATTTTCAATGAAATTTTTTTCCATAATTTTTATCTTTTAATAAGGATGTTTCAAAGAAGAATAGTTATTTTCCTCAATTAGTGTTTTTATCGATCGATAAAAATCATTCTCCATGTAAGATGACATCCAATGATGTATCTTATGCATTATTAAGGATATAAATGATAGATACCAATCTCATTATTTACCTGAATGGTTTATAATTACAAAGTGTTTACAAAAACCATTCCTCTACCATGAGTTATACAATGATAAAATTGTTACAGAACCAGTTTCCTTTTCTATGGTTAATGATATTATAAAAAAATGAAACGGTTATGAAACTTTTCTCTATTTTGTTGAACATGAAATGAGGAAATATTTCTAAAACCCATATATTTTTATAGTTAATGATATGATGAATGTTTTATGTTTTTTTGTAAAACATAAATATGGTTTTGATTTTCTGATACTTGGGACCTATGTCTCACTTCAATGAATTGGGCAATGATAAATTTTCTATGAGCTCAATAGATACAAATGTGGTTATCCTAATCCAAAAGATTTCATTATCGTAGTTTTCCTAATCATAAATGTTATATATTTCACTGAAGCTATCAATGAAATTGTATTGTATTTTATTATGTGTATTACATTAATATATTTCTTATGAAAATTTTATTCCCCAATGGATTATTTTCTTTGATTAAATTAATATTCATGTCATATAATCTACAAAAATTTATTCCATGACTCAATATTATGGTATTTCATACGCTGGACATGGGTCTCAATTGTTACGATAATGTTCTCAAAGCCTTATATTCATGTTATAATTTTGTATCTCACTAGTTTACCCTTACAAAACTACTAATTTCACCCTTTGTTATATTTCCTTTCTATAGGATGTAAAGATATTTATTATGTACATTTTTTCTTAAAAGGGTGCACGATATGACGATGAAATTTGGAGATGATATATCTCACTTCTGAACCAGTTTTTTATACTTACATTTTAAAATGGAACTTAAATATTACAATCCATAGTCATGTGTTTTGGGTAATGTAATATATATTCAAAAAAGGTAATATGTGATGACCTGAAATCATGCTTCTGGGTCTAGCACATAAAAATTATTTGTATTTTTTAAATGATAGATGGAATATGCACATATGATTTTACATACGAGAAACAATTATGGGTTATGGTTTTGGAGAATTAGACATAATATTTACATTTTATCAAAGATAAAGAATAATAAAATAATGTAACTACATATCTTCATGTTCACTAACTCCATAATTGAAGATAATTTCATTGGACATTTCCACTAAATCATTGGGAAAAAACATTTAAAACATATAACGAGAATAAAATTACACTAAAGGGGGTTTCAAAAAATTTTGTAATAAATATAAAAAATATAATATGATAATATAAATACATTGAAATAGTTTTTCAAAAAACAAAATTATAATATGTTTAATTTATTATGGAAAAAAATATTTTCAAAGTTAAAATATTTTAAAATAATTTAATGGATCTCCCTAATTGAAAATAAGATTTTTTATAGATTAATTATGATACTCAACAGACTATAAGAAAACCTTGAGTTCACTAAGTAATATCACTTGTGGGATTGATTACCCTAGAGGACATGGTTTAACTCCCCATGATAAATTATATAATTTAATACACTAGTTCAATAAAATTTAAATTTTTTGTAATGATCCTACCTTTCTAACTCATAACTCCAAACCATTAAAAAACTTAATTAAATTATTTTCATTGAATAATATAATCATACAATAGCTTAATAATGTTCTAATAACATTTTGGGGAAACCAATACATTATTCTATTACATTAATTAATAAAAATTTATAAACACAATTTCATATAAATTTGAAAACAATTACCATCAATATATTCATAAAACATCAATAATACTTATAGTTGATGACCATATCTAAATTATGAGTGAAATTCTTGGTTGGGTGGAGAACATTTAGCACATGAAATAATAGCTTTTATTTATAAATTTCACATAAAAGGAAAAAAAAATTCTATTTCAGAAAAAATTATGAACATAAAATGATATGTTCTCCGTTTGATATTTTTTATAAAAAAATTAAAATAATAAAATTATTAAAAATAATATAATAATATTAAAATAATTATTACCCTACATTATATATATATATAAATCAATATATATATATATATATATAATATATAAAATGTAAATATTGAGATTTAAAACAAAATCACAACCATAAAAAATAAATTTATAAGTTTATATATAAATTTAAAACTAAACAATTAAAAAACCATAAATTTGAAAGCTTTATAAAATAAATCCCCTACCATGAATTAATGATGATAATTTCCAAAGCATGGACAAATCATGAGCAGGGTAGAAGGGTGTAGATGATGGAGCAAGATGTGTTGTGCTCATAGAGGGTGCGTAGTAAGAGAGTTATATATATATACATATACATATATATATATATTATTTTGGGATTTCAATGAATTTTAAAATAATAATAGTTTATCATATAATTCATTGAAACAACACATACCCATGATTTTTAAATTTTAAATATATATTAAAATTAATAATTATAAGAATTTTGAAAAGTGGGTGTTGGTTTCAAGAATCAAAAAACAAAAGTCAACATTTCACATTTTTCACATTTTCGTTTTATTAATTACTATAGTTTTATTATCTTTTATTCATTCCACATATTTTCTCTCCCTCGTGTTTTTCTCTATTTCTGTTTTTTATCTCACTTTCTTTCAATTCAATAAAAATCATTTTATCATTTTTTTCCATTGACACCACTTTTTTAACCAATTATTATAGTTGTTTAACCATTTTTAATACTTATTTCAATGTTTTCTTCTTCCGGTTATCTGACATTTTCTTTCCTTTTTTACATTCTTTACTATTTTTTAATGAGTTAATATTTTTTTAATTTATATGTAATGTTTTATAAAAAATAATCTAGAGAATTATTGTATTAATAATAAAATAATTATAATATCATACACTAATTTAATATTTAATATTATATAAAATATTAATTTTATAAAAAAAATTAACGTTTTACATATAATTATTATTATATTTACTATTGTTATTTGCATTAATTATTTTTCCCAAATTTTAATCAACTAAAATTATAAATGTTTCTATTATTTAATTTAAAAGTCCTATAATATATTTAATAAAAAAATCTATTTATAAATATAAATAATTTAATAATTTAATAAATTCAATTATTTATATTAAAAAATATTAAATAATAATTACATTACAAAATTAACTAAAGAATGTAAATTATTTATTATAAAGAACTTAAAATAATGTAATAATATTTTATGCTTGTAATATGTATAATATTATAATTTTAGAATCAAAATAAAATGATAATTAAATTATTAAATTATTCATATAATTTTTAATTAAATGGAATTTATAAAACATATATTAATATTAAAAAATTTAATATTAAGAATAATATTAAATAAAAAATTTTGTCTTATTTTTAAAATAATTTTCTTTTAATAAATATATATTAGTTTATTATCATTTAAGATAGAAAAAAACTCTCTACAGATAAAACGTAATATTTTATAGCTGAGATAAGAAAATATTTTTTAATAGTTTTTTTATTAAGAATCATTATATTAAATCATAAACTAAATAAACACATAATAAATATAACAGTACTAATTGAATTTATTGGGTAGTTACACTCTTCCCCCTTAAATGAATTTCACCCTCGCAATTTGATCATTGAACTCAAGAAAAATTTAAATTAAGAAAAACTAGAAGTTTTATACTTCAATAAATTACCTCTTAGATAACGACTAATATCCATGGATTTCTAGTACATTACTCTCATTCCAAACCTAAATCCCCAAACCGGTTCTTATGGGTTCAACACATAAAAATGATCAATATTTTTTTAAAATACTAATGAAAAATATACAGATCCTTTTAAATATAAATAACATTACAGTCTATGTTTGTGATAAGGGGACATGTAATTTAAATTTTATCAAATTTGTAGAAAAATAAAATAAAATAACTAATTATAAATATGTGTTCTAACTCTGTAAGTGAAGCGAACACCTTGAGATAATTCCACTAACCTCTCAGAAAATTAATTTAAAACATAGGGTGAACATCAAATTGACTAGTAAGTGGTTTTAAAACCATTTAGAAATATGTTTTAAATATTTTATTTGATAATATAAATACATATAAAAATGTTTTAAAAACATTAAAAAAAATAATATCATATTATTTTGAAACCCACTAATTTCCAAATTAATAATATTTTGAAATAATTCATTCAATCTCTTTCGTGTAAAATAATAATTTTTACTTATTATTTATGACACTCAATAGGTTAGAAGAAAACAATAAGGTTACATAGTCATATCACATGTGGGACAAAATGCCCGAGATTTCATGGGGTCATTCCCTATACCTCATTAAATCATTTAATATAATAGTTTCATAAAATCTAGAAGAAACATTTTAATTGTCCTTCCTTTCTCAATAATATCCCAAGACTATTCAAAACTCAGACATTAATTATTTTTATTAAACAAATAATCATATAATGGATCTTTTTGTTTAATAAATATTTTGGGGGAACCCATACATTCATAGATTAATATAAATTCTGAAAAAGGGAATAAAAACAATTTCATAGAAATTTGAGACAATTACAATCTATATATATATATTCACTAATATATTTAGATGATGGCTATATCTAAATTATGAGTGACTAAAAAGGATGTGAAGATATATTTTACCACATTTAGGTTTTGTTTTCAAAAATCAAAAAACATGATTAATTATTTAACTTTTCTCAACATGTTTTGTGGTATTATCATTGTTTTATCATTTTATATCTTTCCTATCATTTTCTCTCTCTCACTATTTTCCCAATTTTTGTTTTTTTGTATCACTTTTTATGAAATCAAAAACGATCATATTATTATTTTTATTCCTTTCATATCACATCTTCATTAATTGTTATAAATCTTTTCCGATTTTCCACCTTATTTCAATATTTTTTTCATTTTTTTATCTAAAATTTTTACCTCTTTTTATTAATTTATTTATCTTTACATAAAAGTTTTATCATTTTGTATTAATTTATATATAATGTTTTTTAAAAAAATTGTGTATAAAAATGGTTTTTAATTATAATAATATATTTATAATTTCAAATACAAATAAAATTATTTTTGTTAATAATAATAATATATATATATTTTTAAAAAATATAAATCAAAATATTTTTAATTTTATTATTATTACATTTTAATAATTTTCCAACATTAGAGACATTTAAAATTTGCAATCATTCATTTATCTAAATTCATATTACTATAATTTATTTAATAAATGAAAGGTTATATAAAAATAATAATTTTATAATTTAAGAAATTATATTTTAAATGAATCAATATCAAATAAACATTATTGGTAAAATTAACTAAAGAAAATATATTATTTTTCAAAAAAAACATAAAGTAATATTATTTCACGCTAATATTATTTTTAATATTACCATTTTAGTAATGAAAGAAATTAAATTAAAATATATACATGCAACTATAATTATAAATGAAAGTGAATTTATATACAATATATTAATTTATCCTAAAAATTTAATAAAAATGATTATTTTAAGGAATTTAGGGATATTTTAAAAATACAATTACTGAAGCAATATATTAGTTTATTTTCATTTAGGATATAAACATATTCTCTCTTAAAATACAAATTAATATTTTTTAATGGATATATAAAAATATTTTGATAAATATCATTTCTTAAAAATCATTCTTTTAAATTATAAACAATATAATTATTTAACTAAAATAGAATTCTTATATGAATTTCATGTGGTGTTATGTAATATCTATATATGATAAGACTGGGAAATTATGGGTAGAAAATTATCAAATAAGAAATTTTGTGTTCATGATCGGATGATTAGTAGACATTACAACACTTAATTTTCTTGGATCACATTAGTAATTGTTATTACATAATAATTTTCATCATCAGTTGGCTTTAGAGGATTCTAACATCAATTTTCATCTTTAAAATTTTTTTGGTAGACATTTTCGCATAATACTCATAATACATACCATTAAAGAAATAGAGTGTGGGTGGTTATTTAGGTTATTCTTCCACTCCATCCATTTCAATTGGTAGAATGTTAATATATCCATGAAATTCCTATGATCTATGAACATAACTTCAACACATGATGAATTTTTTGTTCCATTCAGGAAATTTCCCATGTTCTTCATCCCACAGTTTGGGCTTGTTGGTGATTCCATTTTATTGCCAACATCTTGTTTATCATTAAAGTGTAAATGAAACTCAATTATGATTTTTTAGAACCAAATAATTTTATGTAATAGGTATCTCTAATTTCTATTTCACGATGGTTTATTATTATTATTTTATTTAATATCTATGGTTTAATATTTTATATTTATTATTTATTTACTAATTTTATATTCAATTATAATTCAATTAAATAATTTTTTTTACTTATTATTTATTTAAATATTTTGTATTTAATCATCATTTACTAAAATAGAGATTAATATAGTATGACATGCATAAATAAATCATAGATATGTGTATGCTTGTCTATATGCCACATACCTCTTGTTATTCTCTAATGATATTACTACCCTAGTAAGCTCTTCATGTTTTTACAAAACAACCATTAATATACAGATATTGATACAGATATACAAACCAATACCCACACAAACAAACATATATACAGATAATTCTATATATAGTTACAAATGCGTGTATATATTTAATTTCGATTTATTATTATTATTATTATTATAAATTACCAATTTTTTATTTTTACTATTTATTTAATATTTTTTTTCATTAGTTATTATTATTTTATAATATACATTATATTTTCTTTATTAAGTATAAATATATAATCTCAATTTTAGAAATAATTAACAAAAAATAAATAAACAGATAAAAAATAAATAAAAATAAATAAATATTATAGTAAAAATTAATAATATATATTTATAAAAATAATTATTAAATAAATATTAAATAAAAAATGTTAAAATATAATAAAAAATAATAAGTCAATAAAAAAATCCAAAAAACTAAACAATTAAAATTATATTTTTAATACTTAATAATATCATAATCAATAATTAAGAATATTTTAAAAAAAATTAAATTTTATATTTAAATTTTTAAAAATGAGATATGAATATTAATTAAAACATAAAAATAAAAAAATAAGACAGCAAATCAAAATAAATAAATATATTATATATTATATATTATAAATAAATAAAAAATAAATATTTAATAGAAAAATATATTAAATGATAAATATTGAAATAATAATTTTTAAATTATTAATGAATTATAATAAATGGAATGTAAATACATTATAAATAAGTTATTAGTAAATTATAAATAATGATATATAAATTAAAAATGATTTATTAATAAAAAAACATAATAGATAATAATAATTGAATAAGTAAATATATAAAAAAATAAATATGTAAATGTAAAACATCTAAATTAATGCATAAATAAAAAGAAGAATGAAAGATAAATCATATAAATAAATAAATAGTAAATAAAAAATAATAACTAATGAATAAAAAATAAAAAATAATAAATTGTAAGTAATAAAAATAAAATAAATAAATAATAAATAATAAAAATAAAAAATAAAAACATAAATCAACACAATATTAAAAAAATTACAGAGATTTTAATATATAATAAATAATAGATAATAAAAAATATTATATAAATAAGAATAAATAATATATAAAAGTATATAAATAAAATAAATTGAAATTATAAATATATATATACAACTACATATAAATTTTTACAGTAATACACAAATATTAAAAAATATATTTAAATATATATTAATATTTTGATAATATATTAATATAATTAAATAAAATTATTATAATTGAGTACTAATATATTTTTTAAAAAATATTATATATATATATATAACAATACATAATAAAACACACAAAAAGAAAATTAAACAAGGGTAACAACACAATCTTAAAAATTTGAATGTAATGTATTTGAATAAAATCAATGACTACCTAAAATTGATAAAATTGTTGTCATAAAATAAGAAAAATTTCAATATAATACTTAGAAAAAGGGTTTCCAAATTAAAAAATGATTTTAGGAGGCCTTTCATGCACATTTTGAATGATAAAAATAACAACTAGTCTATCACTCATATAAATATTGTTGATCCAATTATATGATTCGATTCGATAGGTCGTAATGCTGAAATGGACAACTAGATTAATAATTATGGCTTCCTGAACATTAAATTTTTTTAGACATCTTATTGAATTATAATACATTTATTATTAATTATTACAAATTTATTATCTTATTTCATTGATGTTATTTTTTGCATCCTTCAATTTAAAAAGTCACATAGTATAAATGGATTCCCCGATTAGAAGTTGTGGACATTGATAGTAAAGTAATATTTTCAATTCCTCTAAAAACTAGATAAAAATTACTCTGACTTTTTATTAACCTACAATGAATTCGTTGAGGTTTATGAAAAATAATCACTATATAGTAATGATTTATCTTTTTTTTATTGGAAAAAATATTATTATCATATTCCTAGAAAAATAGTCAAAAAATAAATTCAATCCATTTTGAAATAGTTTTGAGAACCAAAATTTAAAAAGGGTCCATAAATGTCTGTTTTTTATGGTGAAATAAATTCATAGTAGTTTTATTTAATATAAAGACATATCACTCTATTTAGGATTACAGATTAAATAAAAAATAATTAGTGAAGAGTAATTTTTTCAGTCACATTCCATGGGGTTCATTTCTTCCATTGGAATCATGTTCCTTACCAATGTCCACAATTTCTCTACATAACTATACTAATTATAGATATGCATTGCAAGATTATCATGATGTAACAATTAAATAATTGAATTTTTTTCTCAAGGTAATCAATTTCCTAGAAATTAGTTACTTGGGAGATCCAATAATGTTTGGTGATCATTAATGCATGGAATACATTAAAAAATATTCTCCAATGTTAGTTCATTTTTAATGCATAATTGATTACATTGTTTTTCATTTCTGGAAAATTTATTGACATAATTTTTTACGGTTTATTGCTCATCCCATTTGGTTATTCATATTGTAAATCACTACATTTTACATCACAATTATTTTAAATTTTATTCATATGGGTTCCATGTGGTGACTACAACATTATATATATATATTATTTCAATTTTGATGAATATTCAATACAAATAAAAAAAATACACACCCATAACCGTGAATCATAGTTGCATTTGTAGATTTACGAAAAAATAATCTTCCTCCATGAATGATCATCCTTGTCTTCAGAAAAATGTTTATTCATATTATTGGCCATCAAGAAACATAATAAATAGATCCTTCCATCCAAACCTAGGGAGTAAAAATATATAAATGGGTTAGAGGATATGCCTAGTAAGGTTAATAATGGTAGATGTTTATCAATGATATTATATCACCAAAGGTATTTGTGAAAATAATATTAAAATATGTAATTAATTCCATATCATTTAATTATGTATAATCTCTAGTCCTGTCCTAAGGGTTTATTATAAAAAAATATAAGTTTCATCTGATTTTAGAATAATTAATAATCAATAATGTTCATTGAAAAATATCATAAACATATGAATGTGGTTGTTACATACCCTTTTAACTTTTTAAACATGAATAAATAGAAGTAGGTTTAGTCATTATATTTTTTACATGAAATTAGTTCCCCACATACATTTTTGGACAAGAAACTAGGGGCATATGTAAAATTTTTATTGTGAAACTAGATCCATGGATAATCATATAGAAATTAATCTAGACTGACACATCATTTAGTGAATAGGAAATAAGGTTCCCTTATAATTTAATTATTTCTTTAGGTATCCATATTTATATATTAAATTGGATAATAATAAAAGCAAGACTCATCAAATAATTTTAAAATAATAAAGTACCATATTATCAAAAGTAAAATTCATCAATTCCTCATCACATTATCTATAAAAATAGATTTTACAATTATTTCATCTTAGCTTAGTAAGAACATAGTCATGTTACTAGATTATTATAATCATCCATAAAACATCATCACCATTTACAACATAGAGAAAATATGTCGATGAAATGGTCACTTCATATCAACATTGAAAAATAATTATCATCAAATGATGTTATTATAGATAAAAAATTCCATTAAAAGATCACCAATAGAATCAACAGAGAAATTAACTTTTTAATTTTGAATATCTAATTTATAATTAAAATGTTTCCAAAATATTAAGGATTTTTTTTCACTGAAACAATCTAAGGAAAAATATAAATGAAGATTAAATTAATAGAATTGTCAGGAATGAACAAAATTATAATCATGTCATAATCATTTAATCAATGATTTTTTAAGTATAATTAGTAAAAATTACATTTTATCGAAAATTAAAATAATAATCATTTTATAAAATTTTAAAAACAATCAAATGAATTTAATTTTTTTTAAAAATCATTGATGAATATTCAAATATATCTTTTAAAACATTTTACAAAACATTGATTTGTCCTAAAATTTATTTCAGATCAAAATATGAAATACATGGTTCTCTTCACGTAAAAACATACTCTGAATCATTTTGAGTACCAAGGATTGGAAAATAATAGTAACCTATGATAATTATATAAATATAACTAGGAAAATAAAAATTAAAGGGTTATTTTAGATATGGATCTTAAAAATTCCACTATGGAAATTGAATGACAAATAATCTCAATTTAAATTAGATTGGAACTTACATTTATTACCTCAAGCCTTTTCGTGCTTCACATGACTCCAAAAAACTATATATTAAATATATTTATTAAAAATGTATTATAGAACCATATTTATAAATATAAAATCATTTATTATTTAATTATTTTCACACCCTGTGATTTTATATGAACATTATGTTTGATATATTACTCCACACACAACACCAAGAATAAACAATTCCTGACATATAATTTTTTACATATTTCCATTATAACTATTCATTAAAATGGATTAAATCAATAGTATTAATTAATTTATGAATTACATATATATTTCATACTTATTAAGAATATGTTAATAAATTCTTGGTAATTAATCATTAATTTTTTAGTAAATTAATTTCATTCTACAATAATATGTTTACTTAGAAAATGTTTTTTATTTGTCATTGTGAGAAGATATTATAAAAATTTTACTTATATGTCAAGAATTTATTTTTTAAAATAAAATTGATTTTTGATATAATAATTTCAAAATTTTCATTCGGTGAAATGTTTATAGTTTTGAAAACATATTGATTTATATATGAATAGTAGAAAATACTGATTTATGTAAAAATCACTTCCCTTAAACATATTAAGTAATTAAAAAGTAAAAAATATTAATTGAATTTAAATTCAATTAAAATAAATATTTCTATTTCTATATAATAAAATTAAATAGAATCTAATCGTATTTATACTGAATTAATAACTTATATTACATTTAGTGTTTAAAAAGGAAATTTTTTAAAAACTAATTTAAAGTCTCTAAATATTTTCCATTTTGACTAATTAAAAATACACATAATTCGTAATTATTTAAATGGAAATTATAGATTATATACCATTATATATTATTTTAATTTCAAACTATGATTATTATTAGTAATATATTTAATATAAAATCATCTTATGCTTGAAAATACATGTCTTGGAAAACTACCTTTTCATCATCTCTAAACATTTTAATTTAAAATAAATTAATCAACATATTTTAATTTAATTTGGTAAAGTAAATTCCATAATTTTAATCCTAAGAATTTATATTATATTATACTGAAAATATTTATTTTTTATAAGGAATATCGAAACCAGAAAATATCATTACCATTGTTATGTTCCAAATGAGTTTATAAGGGGTTGGACTAAAAAGATAGAATTTAGGATAACCTAAAAAAATTTCTAAATCCAATATTCAAGACATATTTTTTCCTTATATCATAAAAGTCTCTATAATTTCAATTTTCTACCTTTGATCATTTGAAAAATATGGGAAAAATTATTTATTTTAAAAACTCAGGTGTGTCTCGTTTCCCCCGCATATAAAACGCCACCCACATTCATAATCTATTCAAACCATAAAATCTATTTAGATTGGCCAGGAACTGAAATAATTCATTATTTATATCCAAACAAATGACCTGTATCCCCCTTTTTTATCATAAATTAATTATTTGACGGCTTCAATGAATAACTAAGGAGGTTTTATGAAGAATATGAATCGTGCTTATCCAAGAGTTCTTTTTATTATTTCTTCTCCCACAACCTTCAAATATTTTTCAAATATTTTGATATAAAAAAATTATATATATATTTATTATTTTAAAATAATAAAATACATCCACACTATCTTCTATTAAATGGTAAATAAAACAATCATTCATATTTACGGTGGACTATCGCCTCGTGAACGGATTTAATTCGTTTTCCATCATTGCCACTGCCAAATTTTTTTAATGATTGGTTTGAAATATATTAATTATAATTTTAACATAATTATAATTTATTAAATATTATATAATATACATATTTTTAATTTCCATTCTATAGGGGATATGACAACATTTCTTGTGTGTTTGACGAACAACCTCCTCTTGAAGCGATGTGATACCTTTTTCACCAACGCTTTACATTTATGGTAATAAGGATACTTTTAAATAATATATATTATATATATGAAACCAATATTTCATAAATGTTATATCTGCCAGTATAAAAACATAATATAACATTTTATTTCTAACTATTCCACTCATAAAAAAATGATAATTTTGTCTCTATGTATCTATGAACTATTTCCTCAATGAAGTGACATGATTATTTTTTCAACTCAAAGTCACATGAATTAAATATAAAATAATATAAAAATTAAAAATGAATTATTTATTATATTATTATCATTAGATCAATATAATATAATTATTAACATATTTCCATATTGATCACTAAAAAATGAAATGGTTACTCATTTATACGTATCACCTACCATCTCTATGATTGCATCATAATTCATTTTTCTTGACCATAATTCATGACTGGTTGTATAAGAAAAATTGAATAATAAATATTATAATTATTCCATTATTATTTGGAAATATTTGTTGTAATTATGTCCTTTTTTACTTATATCCACATATAATATGATTTTTGAAACATGTAACTGAACATCTTCAAAACAGTAGACATGGTCTTTACTAATTATGTATTTAAAATTTTCATTAAAATTAAATTAAATAAATTATTTTTGAATAAGTTATTAGTACTCTTAATGTATATTTAGAAATAAAATACATTTTTTTAGTTTTTTATGCATGTGTTAAATGAGATATATATAATTTATTGACCCGAGGTAAGAGTTTTCGTCTCCGAACATTTTTTAGAGACAATTTTTATTTTCTGTAACTAATTTCATTAAAATTGTGTATATATAAATTATTGAAAATTTAAGATCATTTATTTTTGAAATGAATTGCATTTTATCTTTTAAGTAATGCTGTTTAACTTTTATGTTTGTTTTATTAAGAAATATCATATGTTACAGGATATTTTTTTCTCAATTTCCTTTCATTGAGGAAAACTGTGATATTATTCAACAATTTTCATTTATATTATTTATATCAAACAATTTTTACATGTAATTGGAAATCATGGTTATGTTTGCGACTTTATTTATAGAGGTACCGAGTAAGAGGTGGTGGGACATGATGGTGACACATTAGAAGCTTGCAGTCTAGGAGTGGATAGACTTCAAGTATCTTTTCACTAACCAGTTCAAACTAAATTCGATAATGTTTTCCAGGGATATTGAGTTTTTCAATCATGATCACAATGACAGGACCATAATTAATTATAAAAAATATATTTGTGGAGCTTCTGTAGTTTTCAACTGAGATAGTTAATAATGACAACATATGGATTCAATGGTTCTGGGCATGAAATCAATATGATATTGCTTCTATGGTTTTCTTTCTAATGTTTCCATATTATACGTACATTTTGGATATGGCAATAATGGTCAAAATAGACCTGGCTATCCATTTTGGGTTGATGAGAGTTTTCATTTTTCCCTGGGGTATTGCGAATTTGTATAAAGGGAAGAGGAAGAATGATGAATCTTATAGTGGTTCTCTGTAGTAGGGTTTTTATAAATGTAATATAGTTCATGGAATATGCCCACTTTGTCTACAAATGTTGCATGAATGGGAATTAAAAGAGGGGTTTCATCATGGAATCCAGGATTTGTGGCTCCCAAGGACCCTTATCTCACATTTTGATATTAATACACTCCTTTTCTACTATACGTAGTGGTACAAGATCACCAACTACTACTAAAAAAGGTGTGAAATTAGATGCTTCATGTACAAAGTGGTCATATCCATAGAAATAAAGAACCAATATTATTCACATAGTGTAGAAGTCTATAGAGTATGTAGATATAGGTCCAACAACAATGAGAGTTTCCATCACTATAACTTCATAATAATGTATTATTACCAGTGCATATCATTTTTTTATTAAAATATGTGTTGTCAATATACTTAATAATCCTACGTAGATTTTTAGGATGTGATAGATATTACTACATCCATTAAAACCACGTGAGAGCATGATATCCATTGTCACACTCAAGATTTATCATTATAAAATTTTGACTTTAAGGAAAACTTTCTCGTTCTTGAAATGGTGTCTTTTGATTTCATTTGTGTGATGGATTGGATTATTTGTAATAAATATCATATTGATTTTAATCTTTAATAGGTCTTCATTATTGCACCAAATATGCTATGACTTGTCTTTTTAGGAGAATATTACCTAAGGTAATGTAGAACCAGATCTTCTTATATTTTATTTGGGAATGTAATATCAGTGTTCTTATTTTATTTGTACAAAAATCTCTGAGTGATGATCTCCCACCATATTTACTCTTTTTTCCCTATGTTTTTCTATCATACTAACTGGTTTTCCACTAGTATAGGAAGGATTTTTTTTATTGATTATGTACCTAGTACTCAACTGGTGCCTATTCCCTCTTATAACTTAGAGATTGCTAAAAAAGAAGATTTTAAGGTTCAGTTTGATGATTTTCTAGAGAAAGGATTTATATTCAAGAGTCTGTCGCCTAGGGAGGAGCATGATCTCTTCTCTATTAAATATAAAGGGTAACTTTACCTTTTCATTTTTGAAAATAAAATAAATCGACTTATGATAAAGATACAGTAACATTTTAAATGGATTGATGATTTTTTAACCACTTGAATAGGAAAATGTGGTTCAAGATGATTGATCATTGATCCGATCACCATTAATTGAGATTAAATATTCTGATATTAAAAAAACCATTATAAATGTGATTTTTCGATTTGGGAAGCGATGTTATTAGGAAATGTGTTCTCAGTGAATGATATTTTAGTAAATATTGAGAAGGGTAAAGTTGTTATATTATTGGAGGAACCATAAAATGATTTCCATAATTGGAGCTTCTTGGGTTTACATTGGTATCATGACCTGTTTGTTAAGGAATTATAGATGTTGGCGTCTCCATAGACTATACAAAACTCAGAATGGAGTAATGATGGATTGAGATGAAAAATTTCAGACTTGTTTTGTTGAGATGAGAACCCATTTGACTACTACTCCGGTGTAGACTCTCCCAGAGGATAGGTAGGGCTATGTGTTATTTTGTGATACATCTGGTTCTTGTATGGGATACATTATTATGTTATGTGATCATGTTTTTGCTTTTGTATCTTGTATTATTCGGAAACGTGAGTGGAATTACATTACACGAGAACTTGAAAATGTAGTTGTGTTGAACTGACATAAGAGTTTGAGGCACAAAATGTTTTGAGAAAGGATTACCCTGTATTCCAACAACAATATCTTCAGTAACATATTCCCCAAAAATATTTAAATTACTACCAGGTGCCTAAGGTAGAATTACTACTATCTTTATGTTCTGATAGCACATATACCATGGGGTACGAGATTGGAATCACATATCATTTGTGAAGGAATCTTCTGACTAACCTTTCGAAGGAATATTTAGAAGAGTTGATCATTATGGATCTCTATTCATAGTTTCAATGCATAGATCAATAATCAAGGGCAATGGTTTTCTCTTCCATGGATCAGTTTAAATCTTCCCTTTATATAATTATTCTTCAAGGATAAAATCTTGATAAAAAGTTCCCTAAAATTAGGGAAAAGTTTTATTGTGGTTAAATCTTACCAAACTTGTCAATCTCCCCAAAGATCATTCAAGGTAATCTGAATCATTTTGTCCATCAATTAGTACTAAGGAAAGTTGTGTTGGGTGATTCCCATAATTAATTATGGGAAGTGTACCCTTAAATTATTATTATGTTGTATGAGATACTTTGAAATTTTATTTGACAGGTATGATATGGGAAATTACTAAATTTTTCTCTCATTTATATATGTTCTAATAGTTTATGGTTGAGCACCAAATATGTAACAACCCGAGATTTAATAAAAAAATATTCTTTATAATTTTATTAATGTCTTGTGTTGTACGCTACACAAAAAGGAGCTTGCACAACACGCATCTTTGACTTACCTTGCATTACACGCAATCACAACCTTCCTCGATAGCGTGTGTAGTACGCAATATTGAGTTTCACGAAACAATGATATGCTATTAAAATATTATTAAAACTAGCCGTTATGAATAGTAATAACCACCTTTTGAAATTTTGTAATTTTATTTTTCAAAATGGAATTCATTTTTGGATTCATAATATCGAAATTAGCTTAGGGTGAAATTTTGGGGATTTTCGGATAACTTTCATATTTTGATGAATAGAGAAAATTACTAAATTTTAATTAAAAACAACTTTTTCAATCGAAATAATTAATAGTGATAAATTATTAATTTGAGTGGTTTTAAAGTATATTTAGAATATATTTTTACAATTTAATACAATGTTGGTCATTGGATGTAATTTCACATTTAAACCAGACATAATCAACTGTCAATCTTTTGATAGATATTGTTTCTTAAAAACACGTTATTTGTTTTAACAGCGGGATTTAATTATAAAATTAATTAATGCAATTTCTATGTTATGAATTTGGTAAAATAGACTTCATTTTTAAATTTGGAATATGAAATATAGCTTAGGATGAAATTTTGGCATTTTTCTGAAAACTTTCAATTTTTAATGAATAGTGAAACCACTAAGTGGTAGGTTAAAAACTGAATTTTGCATAAAGCATAATTTTACCGCTTCTGTGAATGGAATTTCTAAAATCCGACAGACACGGTTAATATCAAGGACTAAAATGTGGTTCAATGAGATGAAAATAATTTTTGGTGAATAGTAACTTTTTACTTTTTTTACCACGGTTAATAGTAAATAGGGTAACTAAGGGTAAATATGATATTACTATTACCCTAACAAATGTCCTAATTCTATTGGATAAGTGTAATTCGACCAAAAAACCACATAAATATAATATGACCATTTAGGTCCACTTGGATTAGATTATGACATTTAATATTATTTTATTTAATGAATAGTTAAAATAGTTAAAATCAATGTTTAATAACTAAAAAATTTTTAATATGGGGTTATACATAAGATAAATTTGACTATAAATATTCATTAGAAAGATAAAAATATTTCCCACATAATGATATTTTATTTATAAATTTTAGACTTTAAATAAATTAATTTATTTATGACACAACGATGATGCAGTAATTACCCTTTTAAGGAAATATTAACATAATTGATGTTATAAATGCTCAAATGAATGTAATTTGAGACTTTATATGAATTCCACTAATTTTATAGGTTACTATGATATATTAGTGTTTATTTAATCAACTTGGTTTGAACATAAAATTCTGTTACGACTTTCACAAAAATCATATACCAAATAGTGTCAAAATTGACACAAAATAGTTTTTAAATCAAATATTATATAATTAATTGTTATTTCATTCCTAAAAATCTAAGGTTCGGCCAAATGACTTAGATAAGGATATATATATTAATAATAAACAATTTGGTGTTCGTTTGGCATGTTATAGTAAGTTTATTAACCATATAGTGTAAGAAAACAAAAAGACACGGTAAAATTTAAATTATTTAACTTAGAGTTAAATATAATTGATAAGGTTAAAATAATAACCTAAACTTGTCTAAATCCTATTGGTTGATAGGATTTCGACCCACCCCCACTTTAGCTTCGAAATAAGACCCTTTGGAACCATTATAAAACGATTTTGACTTTAATATAAAATAATATTTTGAGATATTCCTAAGGTGCCCCTCTCCTCCCTTATAAAAGGGAACCTCCTCCCTCTCCTCCTCACACCAATTTGAGCATTCAAGCTCGGCCAAACCCTGCCAAAATCTCTTCTCCACTTCCCTAGAAAGATCCTAGAGGTTCTGGTCTTTCTCAAGGACCAATTTTAGTGCCCTAAAAGGAGATCTCAAAGAGGCGCTTCAAAGAAGAGGTAATTTCCGTTACCGATTCTTTCAACTTTATTTCTTCTTCCACTTATTCTTCTTAGGTTGTTTCATTATGAAGTAATAACATCAGTATCACTCATATACTGATATGTTATTATAAGTATGAAACAACCCTATTTCACCATCTATCCATCCTACGGAAAAATGAAATCACCGCGCGTGCGTACGTACGGAATACCGTCTCCACGCCGTGGTGTAATATATTTTCCGTCACCACCTTAATTGGATTGGTATAATAGTGTAATGAGTAACTATATATGATTATTATAAAGTTTTATTGATACTGAAATAGTATACATACACTTCAACACAATTCCACGACCATGGGAACGATATCATCACTCGTGCGTACGGACGGACTACCGTCTCCACGACGCGATGAGATTCATTCTCCATGTTAACCATTTAAGAATGATTAAAAAGTATATATAAGAAATAATAATGAAATATATGACATTATAAAGCTACTGGATTTATGTATATATGTATGTCACTTACTTACTTCCATTCAAGACAATAAGGAAAGGAAAACAGTGTTCATGCGTACGTACGGACTACCGTCTCCATGAACGTTGTTTTTCATTTCATTTATCTATCTATTATATATATATATATACTGAATATATATGATATATAAATCATATTTTATATTCTGGAAGTAAGTAAATCATGATATAAGTAATAATAATGTCAAGAACAACAAGTCAAAACACCTACAATAAATGAAACGATTTTACCCAAAACACTTCTTTAATATGGAATTTACAAAAGAAAGGGTAATATAAAGTCATAAGTGAACCATATATGATATCATAACAATGAATAAGATTCTGTAATAATTCAATGACATTATTTAAATCATTATACAGGATGTTCGGACACATACGAAGCAAATCGGACCTAAGGTAAGGGAAATATCACAATCTCATTTTTATCCGAGATTGTTTATACTTTAGTATTAACTGGGGTGTATTTTATCATCCACATCCATATTTCCCCAATATGTAATATTATTTCCATCCACCTACAATTGTTTAAATATAATTTCACCCTTCAGTAAGTTTTTATAAAATGATATGAAATGAATCTTTTGTCGTTTTTCGTACAAGGTACTTTTTGACTTTTCAGACAAAAGTACGGGAAGAATGTTTTTTTAACTTATACGGCATGAATGGATTTTTAAAACATTATTTCCAAGAAGCTTCCTTTACAAGTTTTCAAGTTTATTTTTAATCAACTTATTTTAGTTTAAAATTGTATGACATGTTAAGAAAGGAAAAGTATTTTTGAAGTAGAAAGGATATTTTCCTCAAGAATGAAGTTCAAGTATTTTATCAAAATTATTTTCCATCTAAAATAATAAAAGGGTTCTGTTTTTATCCCTATTATTACATTGGTTTGATTATGTTGTGATGGAAATATTTTTATGAATTCCATTATCTTATATGGTTTGTTTTATGATGTCATGATGTTTAAGATTCCCATTTTTATTACATGGGTTATGCAATGATGTATGATTTATGATTTTGTGGCACACATAAGAATGGTATCATTATGAGATGGGTGGGACCTATATCTCCCTCCAATGCATTGGGTAAAGATTTTATATCTCATGAGATAGACATGGATGGAATGGTAGGTTATACCGGTTCAGTGAAACAGGACTGAAACGAGGGTTACTCGATTCAGAAAGGGACTTTGTCCACTAAGATAGTCTTGGCAATGAGTCTTGACTAACAAGAAATGATTCTCTATGATTATGTGTGAATGCCAAAAAGTTTCATGTTTTATGTTATGATTATTGTGATTACATTTCACTACCATGATTTATCCCATGTTATGAAATTATGCTCTCTTTTGCAGGTTATGATTTCCAAAACGTTATGTTCTTATGAATACGATGTGATTGATATTTCTTTTGTTTACCCTTACTGAGCATTTGAGCTCACCCTTTTATGTTTTCTTTTCCCCAGGATATAAAGAAAGGTTTTAGGTAAAACAAAAGAAGATCTTTATGGGATATGTTGAAGATCTTTCACCATGATTAGAAGATTTTATTCCGTGTTTCCAAAGACACTAAACTATTACGATCCTTGTGTGTGTGTTTTTGTTATGTACTAAGTATTCCGCAAAAGTAATGTAATGTCCATGTACGTCAAGCTACGGGTCTCTACAGTTGGTATCAGAGGAAAGGTTTAGTCAACCTTTGGAAACTAGGATGCGAGAACTTTAGTGATATCCCTAGAGATATTTCTAAGGTGTGTCTAGGGATGTCTCTAAGGTTAAGTATATGTATAGGTTATAGTACTATAATTACGCTAACGATCATAGAATTAAACCTATGATGTTAGATATTGAAGGTACTCCCCTTTATTAGGTTGTTTTCCCTAGAATGATTTTTTCCTCTCACACTATTCATCTTGCGTTTTAGACGATGGCTGGAACCCGAAGGAACCGTGTTGATCAATGCAATGGACAATGCAATGATTTCCCTCCTGAACAAACAAATGTTATGGGAGATGGAGTGCAAAATCTTATTGCTCTACTTACCCATGCTATGAATCATTCTGGACTTCCAAATGAGCAGAGGAGGGAAAAATATTCTATTGAGTCCTTCATGAGGCAACGTCCACCTTCTTTCAGTGGGTCTTCTGATCCACTTGTTGCTGAACAATGGATCCGTACCACTAAAAAGATATTTTCAGTTCTTCAATGTTCGGAGCATGATAAAGTCATCTTAGCAGTATATCGTTTGGAAGGTGAAGCTGATCAATGGTGGAATCTTATTAAGAATACAAGGCAAAGGGATGAAATTGATTCCATGGAATGGGACGAGTTCATGAACTTGTTTTTCAGTAAGTACTTCCCTCGTATTCTTCGAAAAAAGATGGAGAAGGAGTTTCTTGAACTGAAGCAAAGGGATGATGAATCTGTTGGTACCTATGAAGCAAATTTTACAAGACATGGAAGGTACGCTTCTGGTATTATTATCCAACCTGAGAGTAGGATCGATCGATTCTTTAGTGTCTTAAAACAAAGTCTTCGAAGGGCATTAGCTATAAGAGACTTTAGTAGCTATGAAGAAATTGTGCGTTGTTCTATCAAGGTAGAAATGGAAGTTGGTGTTACATATCAATCTCATGGTTTTGACAAGAAACGAAAGATGGAGTTCAAGGAGAAATCTCATAATAATGGTGAAAAGAAGATGAATGTTTCCTTATGCACAAATTGTGGAAAGAATCATGGTGGAGATTGTCTTAAAGGGACTAGAAAATTTTTAAGTGTGGAAAAGAAGGTCATCGAGTAGCTGAGTGTCGAAGTAATGGAAAAATGGATTCTAATGATTTGAATAAAGCAAACACTGCAGAGAACGCACCACCAACACTTCAATGCTTCAAGTGCAAGGAAATGGGGAATTATGATAATAAATGCCCTAATCCAAGGGTTAGTGATGATCGACATGAGCAACCGCTTAAGGCAAAGGACAAAGGGAAGTCACATGCGATCACCATTGGCGATGTTGAATATGATAACGATGTGGTGGAATGATTAAGTGTTTGTGTAATGGGATTTCCAAAATAATGTTGTATCATAAAATATTGGAATATTTCTGTATTGGTCTCATGTGGTATTCAAAGTGATTCAAATATTTTTGGAAATAAGATGATATGCACATAATAAAGGGAAAAAGAGAAAATGAAATGTTTAACAGTATTCATGAGCTCATGATTGATATAAGGACTAAGTGATATCATTGTTTGAGTATATAGAATTTTGAAGATTTTGGTATGTGGAAAGTGTTAAATTTTAACTGCATTCATGTTTTCACTAAGGTTTTCAAGAGAATACATGATTAAGTACTTTGAATGTTTGGAATGTGACCAACAAAACATATCTTATGATATATGGGGATCGACGATGGTGTTAAATCTCTGGTAATCATTTTCACTATGTTATGAGAGTGGACTGCAGTATTATGGATAAGCCTAAAGATTGGAATGGATTATGTTAGACATATGTTAGTATTGTTTAAGGATAGAAGTTTTCTCGATATTATTGATGGGATGTTATAGTAATATAGTTTTAGAAAAGGACAACCTGCAGGACAGGTGACAGCCCATCGCGTCGGACAAGGATGTGGGAATCGAACCCACAACCGAAGTGCGACTGGCCTTTATCGCCTACCACTGGCCTATAGGAAGTCCCTGTTTATTAGAAACTTGTTTTATTATATTAAGTAATATGATATATGAAGTATAAAGTCCATTTTAGGAACCATATATGATTAATCTCACTATAGATCGACTTATGTATATAATTTTTGCTAACCTTTTGTTTGAGACAGATGGAATGACCCATCATTCTATCGCATGATCTGCTAACACTTCAAGAATAACAAATTAAACTTCATTTATTTAAGAGATGAAGTGGAAATTGTTAAAGGCACGAACAACAGTGAGATTGTACCAAAATAAAGTAAGTATTTATTCTAATTCAAATTCTTTATCTTTAGGGAAACGATCTTGAAAACCAAAAATGTTGTCCTAGTGATCTTATATCTGATGAATCAGATGGTACCTCAGATCGTCACAAATTTATGGCTTTGTGATTGTTGGCTTTTCCATAGCCATGTTCTCTACAACTCTCCATCAGAACATGATGGTTATATTTCTCTTCCATATCCATATTTTCACCTATGTGGAAACCCAGTGATTAGTTTATTTGGGTAAACATTACGTTTCATACTTTTGTTTTTAAAGATTGGTTTTGATATTCCTTTTTACGATGTGGGTTTCTATTAAAGAAACTTTCAATTAGTAAACCATTTATAACCCCGACGAATTTCGAGGGTGAAATTCATTTTAAGGGGGGTAGAATGTAACAGCCCGAGATTTAATAAAAAAAATATTCTTTATAATTTTATTAATATCTTGTGTTGTACACTACACAAAAAGGAGCTTGCACAACACGCATCTTTGACTTACCTTGCATTACACGCAATCACAACCTTCCTCGATAGCGTGTGTAGTACGCAATATTGAGTTTCACGAAACAATGATATGCTATTAAAATATTATTAAAACTAGCCGTTATGAATAGTAATAAACACCTTTTGAAATTTTGTAATTTTATTTTTCAAAATGGAATTCATTTTTGGATTCATAATATCGAAATTAGCTTAGGGTGAAATTTTGGTGATTTTCGGATAACTTTCATATTTTGATGAATAGTGAAAATTACTAAATTTTAATTAAAAACAACTTTTTCAATCGAAATAATTAATAGTGATAAATTATAAATTTGAGTGGTTATAAAGTATATTTAGAATATATTTTTACAATTTAATACAATGTTGGTCATTGGATGTAATTTCACATTTAAACCAGACATAATCAAGTGTCAATCTTTTGATAGATATTGTTTCTTAAAAACACGCTATTTGTTTTAACAGCGGGATTTAATTATAAAATTAATTAATGCAATTTCTATGTTATGAATTTGGTAAAATATACTTCATTTTTAAATTTGGAATATGAAATATAGCTTACGATGAAATTTTGGCATTTTTCTGAAAACTTTCAATTTTTGATGAATAGTGAAACCACAAAGTGGTAGGTTAAAAACTGAATTTTGCATAAAACTTAATTTTACCGCTTCTGTGAATGGAATTTCGAAAATCCGACAGACACGGTTAATATCAAGGACTAAAATGTGGTTCAATGTGATGAAAATAATTTTTGGTGAATAGTAACTTTTTACTTTTTTTACCACGGTTAATGGTAAATAGGGTAACTAAGGGTAAATATGATATTACTATTACCCTAACACATGTCCTAATTCTATTGGATAAGTGTAATTCGACCAAAAACAACCTTATAAATATAATATGACCATTTAGGTCCACTTGGATTAGATTATGACATTTAATATTATTTTATTTAATGAATAGTTAAAATAGTTAAAATCAATGTTTAATAACTAAAACATTTTTAATATGGGGTTATACATAAGATAAATTCGACTATAAATATTAATTAGAAAGATAAAATGATTTACTACATAATGATATTTTATTTATAATTTTTAGACTTTAAATAAATTAATTTATTTATGACACAACGATGATGCAGTAATTACCCTTTTAACGAAATATTAACATAATTGATGTTATAAATGCTCAAATGAATGTAATTTGAGACTTTTTATGTATTCCACTAATTTTCTAGGTTACTATGATATATTAGTGTTTATTTACTCAACCTTTTTGGAACATATAATTCTGTTATGACTTTCACAAAAATCATATATCAAATTGTGTCAAAATTGACACAAAATAGTTTTTAAATAAAATATTATATAATTAATTTTTATTTTATTCATAAAAATCTAAGGTTCGGCCAAATGACTTAGATAAGGATATTTATATTAATAATAACCAATTTGGGGTTCTTTTGGCATTTTATAGTATGTTTAGTAACCATATAGTGTAAGAAAACAAAAAGACACGGTAAAAGATAAATTATTTAACTTAGAGTTAAATCTAATTGATAAGGTTAAAATAACAACCAAAACTTGTTTAAATACTATTGGTTGATAGGATTTCGACCCATCCCCACATTAGATTCTAAATAAGACCCTTTGGAACCATTATAAACCGATTTTTACTTTAATATAAAATAATATTTTGAGATATTCCTAAGGTGCCCCTCTCCTCCCTTATAAAAGGGCACCTCCTCCCGCTCCTCCTCACACCAATTTGAGCATTCAAGCTCGACCAACCCCTACCAAAATCTCTTATCCACTTCCCTAGAAACATACTAGAGGTTCTGGTCTTCCTCAAAGACCAATTTTAGTGCCCTAAAAGGAGATCTCAAAGAGGCGCTTCAAAGAAGAGGTAATTTCCGTTACCGATTCTTTCAACTTTATTTCTTCTTCCACTTATTCTTCTTAGGTTGTTTCATTATGAAGTAATAACATCAGTATCACTCATATACTGATATGTTATTATAAGTATGAAACAACCCTATTTCACCATCTATCCATCCTACGGAAAAATGAAATCACTGCGCGTGCGTACGTACGGAATACCGTCTCCACGCCGTGGTGTAATATATTTTCCGTCACCACCTTAATTGGATTGGTATAATGGTGTAATGAGTAACTATATATGATTATTATAAAGTTATATTGATACTGAAATAGTATACATACACTTCAACACAATTCCACGACCATGGGAACGATATCATCGCTCGTGCGTACGTACGGACTACCGTCTCCACGACGCGATGAGATTCATTCTCCATGTTAACCATTTAAGAATGATTAAAAAGTATATATAAGAAATAATAATGAAATATATGACATTATAAAGCTACTGGATTTATGTATATATGTATGTCATCTACTTACTTCCATTCAAGACAATAAGGAAAGGAAAACAACGTTCATGCGTACGTATGGACTACCGTCTCCATGAACGGTGTTTTTCATTTCATTTATCTATCTATTATATATATATATACTGAATATATATGATATATAAATCATATTTTATATTCTGGAAGTAAGTAAATCATTATATAAGTAATAATAATGTCAATAACAACAATTTAAAACACCTACAATAAATGAAACAATTTTACCCAAAACGCTTCTTTAATATGGAATTTACAAAAGAACGGGTAATATAAAGTCATAAGTGAACCATATATGATATCATAACAATGAATATGATTCTGTAATAAGTCAATGACATTATTTAAATTATTATACAGGAGGTTCGGACACATACGAAGCAAATCGGACCTATGGTAAGGGAAATATCACAATCTCATTTTTATCCGAGATTGTTTATACTTTAGTATTTACTGGGGTGTATTTTATCATCCACATCCATATTTCCTCAATATGTAATATTATTTCCATCCACCTACAATTGTTTAAATACAATTTTACCCTTCGGTAAGTTTTTAGAAAATGATATGAAAGGAATCTTTTGTCATTTTTCGTACGAGGTACTTTTTGACTTTTCAGAAAAAAGTACGGGAAGAATGTTTTTGTTAACTTATAAGGCATGAATGGATTTTTAAAACATTATTTACAAGAAGCTTCCTTTACCAGTTTTCAAGTTTATTTTTAATAAACTTCTTTTAGTTTAAAATTGTATAAAATGTTAAGAAAGGAAATGTATTTTTGAAGTAGATAGGATATTTTCCTCAAGAATGAAGTTCAAGTATTTTAACAAAATTATTTTCCATCTAAGATAATAAAAGGGTTCTGTTTTTAGCCCTATTATTACATTGGTTTGATTATGTTGTGATGGAAATATTTTTATTAATTCCTTTATCTTATATGGTTTGTTTTATGATGTCATGATGTTTAAGATTCCCATTTGTATTACATGGGTTATGCAATGATGTATGATTTATGATTTTGTGGCACACATAAGAATGGTATCATTATGAGATGGGTGGGACCTATATCTCCCTCCAATGCATTGGGTAAAGATTTTATATCTCATGAGATAGACATGGATGGAATGGTAGGTTATACCGGTTCAGTGAAACAGGACTGAAATGAGGGTTACTCGATTTAGAAAGGGACTTTGTCCACTAAGATAGTCTTGGCAATGAGTCTTGACTAACAAGAAATGATTCTCTATGATTATGTGTGAATGCCACAAAGTTTCATGTTTTAAGTTATGATTATTGTGATTACATTTCACTACCATGATTTATCCCATGTTATGAAATTATGCTCTCTTTTGCAGGTTATGATTTCCAAAATGTTATGTTCTTATGAATACGATGTGATTGATATTTCTTTTGTTTACCCTTACTGAGCATTTGAGCTCACCCTTTTATGTTTTCTTTTCCCCAGGATATAAATAAAGGTTTTAGGTAAAAAAAAGAAGATCTTTATGGGATATGTTGAAGATCTTTCACCACGATTAGAATATTTTATTCCGAGTTTCCAAAGACACTAAACAATTACGATCCTTGTGTGTGTGTTTTTGTTATGTACTAAGTATTCAGAAAAAGTAATGTAATGTCCATGTACGTCAAGCTACGGGTCTCTACGAAATACCTTCAGGTTTTCTTCATCGACTTACATGGCCTACATGGATGTGGGTTGAGATATCTATGGACATTGTGGTTGGGTTTCTACAAATCCATGGAAAGATTAATTCCAAATGGGTATGATTGATAGGATGAATAAATCCGACCACTTTATACCCACTAACAATATAAAAAATGATGAGGATTTGGGAAATCTCTATATGAAATAGATTATTTATTTGTACATAATTCCATATGATATTGACTCTCATAGGGAACCCCAATTCACTTTTCACTTTTGTATTGTCTTTCAGGAGGAATTAGAATCTTAGGATCATTTTACCACAGTATACCATCTGAAGTATTATAGCTTGAAAAAGATATCTATATAAATTATTGAGGATATTCATCAAAACTATGTTCTCAACATTTCTGGAACATGGGATAACACTCTAGGGATAATTGAGTATTTTTATAACAATAGTTACCTATCTAATTTCAAAATAGAACGTATTGTGGCCTTGAAGGACTAGACAAGTAAATACCCACTATGTTAGTCAGATATAGGTGAATGTTCCTTGGTTGGATTATGTTTGGTTATAAATACAAAAAATAAATATTTAGTTGATTCAACTGAGAATGTTGACCGAATAGAGTCAGTATAAATCATATGTTGATAGTGAATATAATCCATTGGAATTCCTTGTAGCTGATCAGGTGTTCTAGAAAAATTAACCTCAATTGATTCATTAATATATTGGGAGGAAATGAAATCTTTCAACTCATTTTTTGGACCTTTTATTGTTGTTTAGAAGGTTGGGAATGTTATTGAACATTTATAAATTCTACAATAGATAACATAAATATATAAAATGTTCCTTTTATGTCAGCTATGAAGGTATTTATCAATTCCAACTAATGTTATCATCTGGAGTGATCTTGACAACAATCTTAATTTATCCATGACTGAAGGACCAATCTAGATAGTTAATTCACAATCCATCATTCTTTATGGAAGGAAGATATGTTTGTTTAAAGTGCAATGGAAGGATGGTTCTTATTCTCATGGAACACGAGAGATGGATGCATTGATGAGAGAGTATTGGCCTCAAATATTTGACATGGAAGTTTCTTATTAGTCGTTATGTGGACAAAATGATTCTATGGTATGGAGGTTTTAACATTGTGTTATTGTTTTTAGGTATTCATAAACCCCTATATTGGTCATTATGGGGTTAGGTCTTAGTTAAGGATGACCCAAGGGATATTTTGAAATGATCTAATGGGTTTTTATTGTTCATTGTTGTTGTGTGGTTTGTAAAACTCTGGTCCCACCAAATAGAAATAATTTAATCCTTCACACTAAAAAGGTGTTTTTTGTTGGTTTTTTCATTGTCATTTTGAAAACCACCGCTAAATCTCTTCACAAAAAAATTAGTATTTGTTTTTAAACTCATAAATAATATATATATATATATATTTATTAATTTTTTTATTTAAAAAATGTATTTTTTTTGTGGTTTGTTTCTACACACCGTCAGGAAAAAAGGCCATTTTATAAATTAGCTGCTAAATAAATAGATTTAAAAAAAATTAATTATGATTTATGCTTTATAGTTTTTTATATACTCACATATGTAGTTTATTATTTATAATTTTAATTAATTTAAATTTATTAATTAATAAATATTAATAATTTTTAGTTAATAATATTTTGAAACTTAAACAAACTTTTTAATAAGTTGGAAATCAATATTCATAATCAATGTGCCATAAATTAATATGAGAGATTCCATATAAACACCATAACTAATCAAATCGAAGAATATGAAATAAAATAAAGCCTCATGTGATATAAATTTTGCAATAATCAAAGGAATAATATATATTACAGTTTAAAAAATTCATAAATCAAACACGAAATTCAAACGAACCTAAATTTTGATCTGGGATTTCATTTAGGCTCCACAATATATAAAATAAAATCATTTGATAAAGACTATGTGGTTGAGGGACAATGGTGACCACATAAAGAAAAAGTAACATTTGTTCACCCCCACAAAGGCCTAGAGGTCCTCAAAATCATAGTTTTCATTTGAGGTACCCGAATTTTTTAATGATCGACGGATTTTCATCCCGGTTTAAGGGCATCTCAATGCATATTTTGGTGGGGAATGAATTTATTCTTAGACATTACATTAATATTGATAGTTTGGTTTTTAAATTTTATCATTTTTCACATTCCAGTTTTATTTAACATTAAATATATTCATATATTCTTATATTTAGTTATAATAAATCACATAAATTAATACATATTTACATAGAAATTTATTTTTAAGCACCTAAACCAAATGAAAATAATTATTCATTATTCATTTCATTTAAAAATTAAAAATTATCAATTTTATATAAATTTGTAAATATTTATACATTTTAGTGTTTATATATTTTTATATCATATATTGGTTGATATATATATATATATATATATATTTACCTGTGTTTTTATATATATTTACAGTAATATACAATTATATATATGAGTTTGTTTATATATACTTATGTAGCTTAAATATGTGTTTATATATATTTATATATTTGTGAATATTTTGTTAAACATATTTAAATATATAGATATTTATATCAATTTATTATTTTATTATTTTAATATTTATTTTAACATTTTTTATTCTTTATTTATTAAAATGTATTTTATAATTTATAAATAATTATTTTATAATATATATATTATTGATGTATTATTTAGTTATTTATTTTTGTTATTAAATTATTATTACATGGATAATAAATATTTATTTAATATTTAATATTTAATATTTAATATGTAATATTTATTATATATTTACTAACTTATTTACTTGTTTATATTAACTTATTTATTAATAATGTATTTATTATTTATTTGATATTTATTTATTATTAATCAATTATAATTTATTAAATTTTATAATTATTTATTACACATTTAAATTTTTAATCTATATTGAATTTTTGTTCTTATTTATTTAGTAAATATTTATTTACTTATTATTAAATTATAATGTATTTATTCCATATTTTTTATTTATCTATAATTTAGAATTTATAATTTATTAGAATTTATAATTATTTATTATTCATTTTTTTAATAATTATTATTATTTATTTTTTAATATTTATTTATTTCATACTTATTTATATAATATTTAATTATTATTTAATTAATTATTATTTATTTAAAATTATTCTATTTTTACTATTTGTTTATTTATTTATTATTTATTATTTATTATTAATTTAATATTAATTTGTTATTTATTATTTATCTATTATTTATTTACTACTTATTTATTGAGTTATTTATTATTAAATTATTAATTCTTTTTTATTAATTATAAATTAATTATTATTTATTATTTATTATCTATTAAAATTTATTATACTTAATGATTATTTATTTATTTAGTAATATTATTTATTGATTATTTATTTATTAATAATTTACGTAATATTAAATTTTTAATTATTTATTACATATTTATTATTTATTTAATAATTATTTAAAGTCAATTTATAAATTATCTATTTTTCTTATTTCTTAATATATTATTAATTTATTGCTTCTTTATTTCATATTCATTATATATTCATTATTTATTAATATTTAATATCAATACTTGTTTTTATTTGAATATGTATAAGTATATTAAATATTTTTTACTCACGTGATTAGGAGCATGCTAGAGTGGTAAAGACATTGAATTATATTTAATCGGAAAGGGGTTCAAATATCTTCCATTGCATATATTTGATAGGTTTAGGCATGACATGCATGGTATGAATGGAATATTCATGCATGGTCAGGTAAATAATAAGTAATATTAATAAATAATAAGTAAGTAAAAATAATTAAACAACTAAATATGTAATTAATAATAAATATTAAATAATAATAATTAATAATAATTAATAATAATAAATAAATAGATAAATTATGAAAATAAATGTATTATAAAAATAATAATTTTAAAACTCACCGCTAATTATTTTACGGTGGATTAGGCCATCTCCGAACAAAAAGTCATGAAATAAAAAACAACTCCCTAAAAGTTCCATGAAGAGATTAAAGATATGTTAAGATGAAACACTTTAGCAAAGGGTCATACATCATTTAGTTGTAGTTTAAACCACCACAAAATGCCAAAAATACCACTGAGAAATGCTTTTTGTTGTAGTGTTAGAAGGGGGTGCATGGTTAGGGCCCATAGTTTTTCTAACCATCTGTCCCTACATAGAAAACCCTATATACAATATTTTCTTAATCTATTTTTTTTAAAATTTGAACCAGTCTTTTTATCTTTATGATGGGCTATCACAAACCTAATATGATATCATCTTCCCTAGAGGATCCCAAGAGGGGATTTTGTCACCTCTACACCTGTTTGGATGAAAATCAAATATAAAAGAATGATATTCGAACTTGTACTTTTTTATTCCTCTTCACAATCTCCTTCTTTCCTTCCCTTAATTCTCCCCCTAGGGTTTTTGGGACCTTTGGGTTGTTGGAGGATATAATATACAATTTCTTAGTTCATGGATCTATCATTGATTCTCAGATCCTCTTTGCTGACCTTCTTCATTCGATTTTCCATATTAGGGATTTTCATTTCGAGATCCCATGATCCCAAGTTAGGTGGTTCTATTTTCTATAGCCAATTTAATTAACCTGAAATTTATTCATATAAATTCAATTGATTCATGTAAAATATATTTCAATCAAATGGTTTATTACATACCCAATTACATTTAAATAGGGATTTTAAATGGGATTTAGAGTGAAATTGGGAAAACCCATAATTAAAATTAATTGTGGTGGGTTTATGAAATTGATGGGAAATTGTGAAAATTAAAATTTTGAATTTAATTTGAGAAATTGATATCAAATTGGTATTTAAGAAAAAAATTTAATATTAGTTTTTTTAGAAACCAGTTGGTTTTCACTTGGGTAAGGAATGTTTTGATTAAAAACACATGTTTTAGTTTTTATATGGAAATTGGAATATTTGAAATGGAATAATGAGATGAAATTTATTTTAAACAGTTTTAAAGTAAATTTTTAATCATTGATGGTCATTATAAAACGTTTAAGACTAGGTAGTTTGTGGGTTATTTTGGACTAAAATCTATCCATTTACAACACAAGTAATATATATGAATTATGTCTTATCCTTGATGGGATTGTGATGTATCCTATTTGTACAGTGTCTTAGGGACATGTGTAAAGATATTATCGTGATCACTATTTATTCATGGGGGAGTCCCATTACATGAAATTATCATGTATTTTGGAAGATGACCTTGTTACTCATTTGTTTTTATTCAAAATATATTCCATTTCTTGTTGTATGTTGTTTTACTCATTCATTAAGAATTTATTTGAACTGTTTTATCTATAATGATTATTAAGATATTTTTTTAGAAATATTTACATAATTTTAATTGTAAAACATGATTGTTTTAAATATTCTTCAAAAATTACATGCCTTTTTATTTAAAAAATTAAATATGTACTTGAAACTATAAATGTTGTAAAATTATATAGAATCCATGTGTATAACCTAGTGGTATTTAATCTCACACACCACCAGTTTCTTTTTGAGTTTTTATAATATCTTCTACCATTTTTGAGTAAGGGTTATGCGCCACTTGGAGGTGTTAGTAGTTGTTGAACCTTATTTTTGGAGAGTTTCTGGAATTTTGATTTGGGTGGTAATCCTATTGTTATGGTACATTTTGTGTTCACTATTAGATATTTATTCATATTTTAATTGTTCTATAGTTTTCTTTGTGGAGGGTTTGTTTTATTAATATCAACATGTATATCATGCTTCTATCATGTTTGTGGGAAAATAATTCCCACATTCAAATTGTATGATAAATGGTGACAGTAGTCAACCTATGGGGATCATGAAAAACCTTGGGTATATGTTAGGACCTGACCAGTTATCAGATTACCAGGGTTTACAAGTTGGTTAGTGAAAAACATATTGACTACGACCATCATATAGATGTCATTTCGAAATAATTTAATGAACATCCTCAAAACCGAGAATAGGGACTCCATTGAATAAGTAATTAAATTTATAATTAAAAATAAATAAATAATGTGATTAAATTATAATTGATTAAACATAATTTTTTTATTAAAACCATATAATTGTTATTTTTTATATAGGTGTTCAATGATTTATATAGAATATTTGGAGTCGAGGTAAGGGTTTTTCTCTCTAAAAGTCCATCTTTAAGACACATATTCCTTTTTTAGTATATTAAATTTAATATGTTCAATATAATGAAAATTTTAAAGTTCATATATTGTTTTATTTAATTCATTTAATTTTAACTTCATCTTCATTCACTATCACATTCAAGACTATTTTATTATAACATTTAATAAATAGTAATTCATTTTGTTTAAAATTTTTATTAAAGATTATTTCGAATGTTATTGACCTTATTTTAATTATGTTCTCTATATACTTCCCATTTTATTTTTATTACCATTAACCTTTCATAATCCATGGTATTTTTAAATTTTTATTATTTCATCCAAGGGGATTTGACCTCAAATTACCATGGGGTAATGAATTTCAAAACTCAATTTCGTTTCATTGGGTTATATAAAATTTTCATTATCAAGGAATTATAGAATTATTTTTTATGTAATTATGATTATATGATGTTTTATTTCTGCTTTGATTAAGTGGTTATACAATTTATAAACATAATAAATTAAATTATCAATTCTCACATTAACCTTATGACTAGTATAGTGGGACCTCATCAAAAATTATCTAATATGGGACATATGTTTTGTTATAAACGTATATTATTTTATGGGTTTTATATTATTACACATGGTATGTTATATGATCAATATTTTTATTTTCTTTTTTATGTTTCCTTTTACATTAATTCATGGTTCTTATGATAAAAATTTTACCATACCAGCAAAGGCATTATTATTTTATATCCTTTTTAATCGGGATTATTTTTTCATGAATTATATTCAGTAAAATTAGGTTATAATTATATATTACACCAATCAATTTTTATTATAAATCATTTATTAATAAAATTTTCATGTAATATGTTATGTCTTGGCCTAGGAGGCACACGACGGTGCCCCGAGCCAGTTCTCCACATGACCTCAATCTTGCCTCCCCATAAGCAAGATGTTTCTGACTAGAAGTGAGTGTCTGGTAAGTCATTACTATGGAAACTATACCCAATTTTATCAGATTAAGACACCAGTAGATGTAAATAAACAATATAAGAAGAATATTTAACCAGAAGAATATACATGTCACAAGATAACCAAATAATAAATACAAAACAAAACTCAAAGGGAAAACATGAAATGCCAATATAAGAGTCAACATTCTATAATGAAACTAAAAGTAAAGACACTACGGATCCTCATGTTTTTTCTAAACCATGTCTCATTCCCTCTTCCAAGCTCCATCTGGAATCAACCACCAATCCCATGTCCTTTTCCCTTATCCAGACCTGCTACAATATAATCTATTCAGGCACCGACTAGGCAACCCGAATAGGGCGTGAGTAAAACTCAGCAAGACACCACCAATGGTGTCTAAAAGAAGTATAGTCAAATGATAATTTATACAGTTCAATAAGAAATTATTAAAATTAATAAATAACCATTTGTTACATCATCATTTATTCTTTTATAACTATATTAACTCCAGGGTTCCCAAGTAGACTCGTACCTGAATACCAACATCATCTTGTACTATAACTGGAAGCCTTCCCTAGGTAATATCTTATCTTAATACATACTTCATTCTAGAGCTTGATGTATTCAATGGTTCTATTATATCTCATTACCTAGTTCAAATCTTGTCAGAGACTGAATATTCTCATTTGAGGGCATAAATCGGAGTGCCATTCATTAATTTCCCATTTATAAGGCACATTGCCAATGTAACCAGTATATAAAATGCAAGTAAGATGAAAATATTACCATGATTACACATCAATAGAATTACCATGTTTCCATTCTCTTTACTCATAATTTTAATGACCATGTTACCATGTATACTCTTCAATTTAGAATGAACATTTTCCCATTCTCTTTAATCATAAGTATAATAACAATGTTACCATTTGTACTTGTTAATTTAGAATAACCAATTTCCCATTCTATTTACTCATAAGTATGATGACCATGTTACAATTTTTACAACTCAATTTAATATGTCCATTTTCATAGTATTTATCACATAATTAATTTACTAATTAATCCCACACCACAATCACCTTTCTAATTCAATAAATTGTTTAAAACATTCATTCCCTTAGAAAACTCAACAATTAACTATGTGATCCATACCATAAATTAATTCATCAATAAATTAATTAATATTAGAATTCATTTTCCACAATTAATTTTCCAGAATTAATTATCTCATTCTAATCTCATATTTCTATAATTAATCCCACAATCAATTATCAAGATCATATTATCAAAGGTACATAATTTATCCACAATTAATTATCTCAACATACCCATTTCAAAATATAATAATTATTCCACCAATTAATTATATTGATTTCAACCCATACCCATTATATTCAATTTCCCCAAATTAATTTTCTAATAGGGAATCCTCTTATACTCAAGATTAATTCCCCAAATAATCACCAATTTCAACAGTGCTTCAAAAATATATGGGTCAATATAATAAACCCATTTCAAGGAAATAAATTTATAATGGATTCTTGAAATTATAAAATTTTCTTATACATATATAATCCATGAATATGGGAATAATATTTTAAAATAACTACCTTGGTTCATTTTTGGATGTTTCCAAACTTAAATCCCCCATATCCATTCAGCACAATTACATTGATAAAAAGATCTAGATCAAAAACCCTAAACCAAATTCAAAAAGAATCAAATAATGATCTAATACATCTGGATCTAGATAAAAAGTCCTAGACCTATATCTCACCATGTATTTTTGGATCCAAGGAATCATATGATATATTCATGTAAAATATTATTAAATGATAGAAGAAGTAACGAGAGAAGAATCGGGATGAAATCCACTTACTAAGATAAGCGATGATCTTAAATCCGGCCTTTCACTCGTGAATAAATGTGTTAGTTAGTCCTTGGAACGCCTCCGGGATGATGGGAGAAGTTTTACTTACCATTAGTAATGTAAAATCCTGAGTTAGGGCCACATAGAACGAGAAAGGTCATTAAATGTTTAAAATGAGTGAGATCCACAATTTTATGATCTTACTGTTGGTCTATGCACTGTTTTGTATCACAATTAGAGAAAATGCGCACTAATCATGAATTAACATCTACATCAAGGGGTCACATCAGAAAGTGAACTTGCATGGACTATCAAACCATACATTAACTATGCTGAATCTAATTCCTCCAAAGACATTTGATCACAAGGTTTATTCTCAGTGGCCACACAGTTTGTTCAAATCATGCGCCAATCGTGCACAGTCCCTTTTTCTCCAATCATTAAATATATTTCACCCAAACACACACCAATACATAACTCCCCTCAATGGAACTTATTTAAAGTCAATAATTACAGTGAATCACGCCCGCCATAACTCTAGAAAAGGTTAGGATCTTACAATATCACCACCATATAACCCCTTTTCCTTGAGCATCACTTCCAAGAATTTATAAGATTCTAAGACAAAATGAATGATTTATTGAGCGCTTATATCTGCTTCCCTTTACCATGTTTCCTTTTCTAAACATTCATGTTTCCATAACACACAAACTGTTATCATTGTCTTACCCCACAACAATTTCCCACAATGATCAAAAACACATATCAGATGCTCCTTAAAGGACAAATCTATATCATGGTCATCCTCATCCACATCAATAACATCAATAGGGTTGGGGTGATACCTCTGATTATGTGATACCAAAATAAATCAAGGAAAACGCTGTATTTTGGTTGAAGAGACAATCGGTACCCCACTGGCCCGATTCTCTCCACTATCTCAAAGGGTCCAACAATCCTGGCCACCAACATACAATGTCAATATATTGCGGCGACCCAACCAAGTTGAATCCCAATGGAATTAAAAATATCACACTATGAACTATAAAACTCATATCTTTCGATCATCATATGAATTCTATCTACTCTAATCCATAACCATATATTTCTGCATCTAATGTATCTGCTCCAATGTCACCAGCCCGGGAATCGATCCCAGCATGTCTAACTCACTAGCATCCATCTAGCATAGAAATGATCTACATTGGCTTCCATAATGAAACATTTATTTTTCAATCTATATAATTTCCTGATAACTATTGTAAATAATGAAATCCACTAAAGCAAATCAATTCTCCCAAAACCCACCGAAGTTAAACAGGCATGCTCTTAGCAAATCCTTTAGCAGTGGTATAGTAAATTATGACTTCCTCTCTATCTCTGGGTAGAAATCCTTAGTCAATAATACATTTTTGGAATGTCATTTTAGAAATCCCTTCAATAAGAATGATGTGTGTAATGAATTAGAATCTAAAACCATGGAATGTGGCACTCCACATAGATTGACTACATCACAATGTATAGTTTTCCCAACTTCTCCACTATAACAGTTTCCATTATAGGAAGGAAATGCGCTACCTTTGCCAGTCGATCCACAATAACCCAAATAGATTCATTATTCATAAGCATATTTGGAAGGACCAACACATATTCCATAGAGACGTTATACCACATCCATTCCCAAATAGGTAGTGGTTGTTGTAATCCACTAGGTCGTAGATGCTCCCCCTTCATCTGTTGAAAAGCGAAGTACCTTATCACAAACCATGATATATCGTTTTTCATTCCAAGCCATCAAAACTGTCATCATAGGTCACGATATATTATTCATTCACCTGGATTCACCTCCCATTTTGAGTTATGAAATTCACACACATGATATTATCACACGCTCTTAGGTACCACCACCCGATTATTCACAAAGATGATATCATCTTCTTATATCAACCATTCTGAACATCTGCCAAACATCAGAGATTTCTATCAATGATTAGAACAGTGGATCCCCATTTTTTCTACCCCTTGTCTATGTCAAAAGAAGAAACTCTACTGTAATAGAAACTAGGTCTATCTTCTCATGACTCTATTGAACCACTGCATGCATTTCAGCTCAAAAGGTCATCATCTTCCACTTGGCACTCAACTCTTGAACTATCTTGGTCCTTTCCTTCTAGCTCGAGCCATCATCTATAATATTTACATTCTTGAGGGTATATTACATTTAAAATTGATATACTACATATATTCAACCCATATCTGCTACAGAATATTTAAATGATGTTGTGAAAAGATATACTCCAAGATCATGTGATATGTATAAGCTGCAAAACTTTCTCCCAAAATATAGTTTCACCGAAACCTAAGATCACAAACAACTATTGTTAGGTCAAGGTCTTGTGTAGTTTAATTCTGTTAATGAGGCCTCAACTATTGATACTTATATGCCACAACTCATTCTCCCTATATTAGCACATGTCCATGTTTGATCCAACAAGCATCATAACAAATTGTATACCCCTCACCTGACTCTGGTAGGATCAAAATTTGTTCCCATGTTATGATCTTTTTCAATGTTTGAAAATATCTCTCACAATCCTCTGTGAATTCAATAATTACCCTCTTTTTGGCCATATATGAATGTAGTTCTAAAAAATAGGAAGAGTCTTTGATGGATCTTCTATAAGATCTAGCTAATCCCAAGAAGCATTAGATATGAACAAAATTATTCAGTTTCTCCCATGAAACAACAAACATGAACTTTTCTAGGTCTAGTGACCCACCTTACTTCTATATGATATTCCCAAAGAAGCGTACATTTTCAATCCAATATAAAAACTTTGACATCATAGTGTATATCCAATACTCTCTTATTGTATTCAAGATGATATTGGGAATAATCTTCATGAGTTTTAGAGTACACCAAGATGTCATCCAAAAACACCACAAAAAACCGATCAAGATACTAAAGAAAAATCCAATTCATCAAATCCATAAACTCCACTAGTGAATTTGTCAATCCAAATGGCATTAAAAAAACACTAAAAGGCCACACCTACTTCTAAAAGCATTCCTTGGTATTTAAAAAGTATGAAATATCAAAAAATGATACCCTGATCTCTATTCGATCTTTGAGAACACATATGAAAAATTCAATTGGTCAAAAATGTCATTGAAATGTGGAATAGGAGAGTAGTTCTTCATAGTCCTTTTTTTCATCTTTTGATAATCAAATCATAAGAATAAAAACCAATCATCATTCCTTACAAACAAAGTAGGTTATCCCAAAGGCGACGTACTTGGACAGATAAATCCCTTATCCTACAACTCTTCAAACTAATTATTGAGATATTTATGCTTAGTTGGTTCCATTATTTATGGTGGAATAGAGACTGTCTGATCTACCATCATGATCTCAATAGTGGATTCCAAATCTCTCTCAGGTGGTAGCCTTGAGTAGTAATCAAGAAATACGTCCTGAAATACCTCCACTTCTGGTGGTAAGAAATCATGACTAACTCCTACATCATTAAGAAATAGACTATAAATCATGGTTGTGACCTATCCCAATTGGTGAGTAATCAGGAATGCTTAGCCTGCTATGATATACCCCTCTCTACGATGAATACATAGGTCAACCCTAGGAGTTGTAAACATTTGTCTCCCAATATAACAATCAATCTGGGCTCAATATGAGATAGTAAGTCATTACCTAAAATTATTTTGAATCCAGACAAATCAATAACATGTAGATCCCATAAGAAATTATATTCCCCGATCTGGAGTTAAGATCTCTTGCATAGATAGAGATAACAATACCAAACTCCCAATGGTGTATCTATAGTCATTACCCAATCAAGAACTCCATTTTCACACTCAAACTATCAACAAATTTTGTAGATATAAATGAATTCATGTCACCAATATCAAATAGGGAACTCGCTAAAATAGAAGCTGATATAATAATGCATCTCTCTTTTAATGGTTCTGCCTTGATATACACAAATTTAGGATGTTCTAAAAGTATCTATACTTTCCCTATACCCTATAATGTTGTTTGTATCCCTGAAGTAACACCACTCCGATGAAGGAGGTGCTACTTCTCAGAAGCACCACATCCCCTCACTCTACCTCTTTGGCTAGTAGGACTGAAACTTCTAGACTGATATGGTGTATAAGATCCTCTTCCCATAATATGATTCTACCTAGCACCTTTGTTAGTACCAGTCTGTCACTACAACCTGAATAACTGATGTAGATGTCCCATCTCTACAATATTGACACTATACTAGTGGTTAGTAATATTGTTGACAATAGTGTCCCCAAAAAACACACTGATGAAAAATCACCCCCATATGGTCTTATCCAAATGACCCTCTTATCTACGTACTATACTTTTGATTGCCTTGTCTGAAGTTGTCATAATGGTGTATCCATCTCTAAGATGTCACACATCCTAATAATCTAGAAAAAACAACTTATCCAGTAGTGTAAGCCTATAGCATGTTACCTTCAACTATGAGAGTAAGATCCAAAACTTTCTTAATCATCTTATACTTGAAGATATTCACCTAGTCCATTATCTCATAGTTAAGTCCCTCAAGAAAACATTTCTTCATATCTCCCTCATCACCTGCTAATGTTGGAGAACTGTGTTGTAGATCTTCTTAGTGTCCAACATAGTCTATCACTGACATATTCCATTGTGTAAAATGCATGAACTCATTAGAATTCTATTGTTTCAATATCATTGGATAAAATTACTCCAAGCACCTCTACAATAATTCCATCCATAACATACTTTTAGTCAATCCAGTTCACGCCTGAATGACCCGCTAGTGCTTTGCCGATCCCCATAAAAATTAGTATCCTACCAAACACTCCTATTAGATGGTTCACTAAATAGTCATGTATTGTCTATATGGACTCATCCTAGAATTAATCTCCCTTATTTCCACCATAACTAGTAAAATTTGGAGGGTTCTACAATTAAAACTCCCTTTTCAACTTAGAAATACTTTTCAAAACCCACATATACATTTCTTTAAATAAATTTCATGAAGTGAGAAACTTTCCCTTGAAACATCACCCCTTCATCTTTAGCTTTTTTTATTGATGCCCCCTTTTCCCTAATAGGAATGTAATTCCTAGTCACTCCCCTCAGTGTTCTCCTCAGTAAGTTTCATGGAGGCATACTCTCTATATTTCCAAACACACATCTTAGGTCTCATAACACTACCATATAACATTTACATAAGAGGGGTAATCACAAAAATACTTTTCCACTACCTTGAAAATGCTCAAAACTGAGGATTTATCACTAGCCATAACCATACTACACCTAGGTATTTGTTAACATGGTTAAAACAATATCATAATAAATTTTATCAAATAGACAAACAATTATTCAATTTTTAAATCATTTTACCCACCTTTTACAATTCCTGTTTAACTCCATTTTTCATTCTAATCCCATAGAAGAGAATGATAGTTCAATTTCAATAACTTTCCAATTCCCCAATGTTATAATGTTCCAAAAATGATATATGGAACAAAATAATCATGAGTTCCTAGAATGGGGCATGATGACTCAACAGTCCGGCCATTCCAGGCCATGAATCAATATTCAAAAATATTTATAAATAATAATCACATCACACCACAAGTGCATAACCCAAGGTGAAATAATATTAAACTATAACAGAAAAGAAAAATAACAGCAACCCCGTACATAGTACTCCAGTTCAACCCCATACATGGGTTTTCATCACCCTTGCATGAGCTCATTACTATGACCCGACTCTTCAATGTCTCCTTTCTACCATTCCCAAAATTGTAAGAAAAATGAGGAAGAAATAAATATGGACCTCTGATACCATTTTTTATTTTCCTAACCAAAAAGGAATGGGACATTTCCCCTAGAAGGTTCTCAACATGACGTCAGGCATGCCTCCCCGTATGCAAGAGGCCTCTGACTATTAGTGAGGGTATGGTATGTCTTTCACGGCGAGACAATACACTCTTTTATAATAGTCAAACAACATTAGATGTAAATTAGAAATAGTGGAATCATAAATAACCATAACAATACTCATGTAATAAAATAACCAAAATAGAAATAAAATACTAAACTGAAATGTAAAACATGCAATGCCCATATAAGTGTCATGTCTCTATAAGGAAAATGAATGTAATGACACTATCACTCCACAAGAGGGTCCTAAATAATTTGTAGTTCCCCTACAAAAACACCTTACCTAATCAGCCACCTATCACTTGGCATTTTCCATTATCCAGTCACACTACAATATAAGTTATCGAAGTACTGATCAGGTAGCCTAAATAGTGTGTGACTACAACTTAGTTGGCCACCACCAACAGTGTTAAAAACTAGTCCACTCAAATGATAGTGTATTATTCTCTATAAGATATAAGTACAATGAATACCTAACTAGTCTATACACTTATATAAAAACATTATCTACATGGTTCCAAAGGATACAAGTACCTTAATAACAACTTCATCTTGTACAAGAACCTGAAGTATTCCATAGGTAATATAATATTTAAATAACTACTTCTTTCTAAAGATCTATGTGTTTATAGGTTCATTGATATAATAGTACATAATTACAATTATTCAAGAGTTCTAATATTATCATGCGAGGCCATTACTCAAAGTTCAATTATAATAATTCTTTAATTTCACATTTATAATCCTCATTTCCAATGTCACTAATATCACAAACATAAGTTAGATGACCATGTTACTATGCTTAATTCCCAATAAAATGACCATGTTCCCATTCTCTTTACTCATAAGTATTGTGACTATGTTACCAGGTATAATTCTCAATTTATAATAAATATGTTCCCATTCACATTACTCATGAGTATGATGAACACGTTTCCATTTGTACTCCTCAAATTTGAATAACCATGTTTCTATTATCAATACTCATAAGTATGATATCCACGAAAACATTTGTACTTATAAATTTAGAATAACCATGATCCCAATATTTATCACATAATTAATTTAATAATTAATTATCCATACCAATCCCCTTTCTAATTTGACAATTAGTTAAATACATCCATTCATGTAGTTACCTCAATAGTTAACTAACTACTTCAAACTATTAATTAATTCATTGGTTAAATAATCAATATCAAAATTCATATTCCATAATTAATTTTCCAGAATTAATTTTCTCATTCTAATAAAAACATTCCATAGTTATTCCTACCATCCATTATCTGGATAAAGTGATCAAAGGCACATAACTAGTCCATATTTAAATATCTGAACTTGTATATTTCAGAATCCCTTAATTAATCCCTAGATTAATTATATGGATTAAAAACAATATCTCCTATAACAGACTTCCCCAAATTAAATATATAATCAAGTATACCATTAATCTCCTGATTAATTCCCCAATTAATCACCAATTTCCATAGAGTTTTAATAACTCAATTATTCAATCTAATAAACTCAATTTAAGGAAAAATATTTCTAAAGGATTCTAGAAGTTATAAAATTTTGAATATACAAATAAAATCCATGAATATGGGAAGTAGATTTTATACCACTATCCTTGGTTCATTGAAGGACGTTTTACCTATGTATATCCCAAAAATTCGAGCTAGAGAGTAGAATTTTTAGATGTTCTAGATCTATATCAAAAACATGAAATCATGATAAAAAACATCATGATCTCATTAATCTAGATCTAGATCCACTATGCCATATTATGATCTGAAAAAATAAGTTCTTATCCATGTAAATAGAGTATATATTCTGTGAAAAGATCAAGGAATGATAGAAATAGGACATAAGGAAGCATCTAGATGAAATCCACTTACTAAGAGAAGAAATTATCTTTAATTCGGGCTTTCGATCTTAATAACTGTGTTTGTAAGGCCTTGAAATACCTCCATGTCAGGGGGAGTACATTCCCTTATCAATAGGAATGTAAAATACTAATTTAGTGACATATAGAAGGTGAAACAGATCATTAAAAGATTAAAACGTGTGATATCTACAATTTTATGATTTCACAGTTTTCCCACACACTATTTAGTCACATAGTTTGGAAAAATGTGCACCAACTATGCATTAGCCACTGCTTCAATGGGGGACTTCACATAGCAACCTCACACGACCTATCAAACTATTCTATAACCACGCCAAATCTACTACTTTAAATGTATAGAGATCAAATGGTTTCTTCTATACAACCGCACAGATTGTTCAAATCATGCACCAACTATGAATAGTCCCTTTGGTCCACAATTTTCTTAGACTTCACCCAAAATAATCAAATGCGATAAATCCCATCGATGGTACTTAATAAATTTTTTTTATATAATCATACTATAGATAACTATAGAAAATTTCATTTATTACATAATAGTTCTACTTCACTATATTTTAGGTAATTAAAATGATTTAGATGATCTGTTATTGATAATCCTACATTATTTTTCTCTTCACGAAAAAATACTATTTTAATCCAAAACCAATTTTCCATAAACATAAACAATTTTTATATTATTTTTCTACAAGTTTTTAAAAATTATTTTTTCTAGGTTTTTCTATCTTTTTAAAGAATCATCATATATATTTATTAAAGAGAATTTTTTTAATAATTTACCAAAAAATGTATGACAAATTAGTATCTTAACATACTCATTATGAATAGAATGTTCTGATATCATGCCCAATCAATTTTTGAATGATTCCATATTATGATTGAAAGGTTATTTTCATTGAAAATAATTTCATTATTTTTTGAGAAATTATTAAATTTTAAATATTTTTTTGGGAAATTTGGAATGATATTTTCATCATGAAATGTTCTATGTGATCTTTTAAAATTATTTTCCATATATGTTGACATGTTGTAAATTTATCCAATTTGAAAATGTTATTTTCCAAAAGAATGTTTTTGTGATATTTTAATGGTATTTTCATTCATCAATATTAGTAACCCTTTATGTTACTTATTCAACACTAGGATATGTTGAAATTAAACCATTCATATTCTCTCTTTGGTTATAATATGATTGTTTTATCAAATAATCATTTGAAAAAGTTTCATTTCCATGGTTCCATGATGTTATAAATAGAATAATGATGGTTTCTATGTATTTTATTAAAAAATTAAATATTTATCTACTTTATTAATGTCGTGGTTCTTGTAAATTATTTATATAATCAATTGTACCAAATTGTAACTCAATAGTGATAAAGATACAGATTATATGATTTTTTTTCACCAAGATAGTAATAAGGGATTATAATATATTTTATATGATTGGAATAACCCAATTGCAGCATGCGATTCATTTATATATTATACTATGGTTTCATGCAGGTAGTGATCCAATTCATTAGGTATGGACGTTAGCCATATGGTTATTCTATTAGTACGAGTCTTTAGGAATTCTATGAAGATGATACCCTAATATAGAAACAAACATTCATTATTTTTTCTTGGGGAGTTATATATTTTATTGATGAAGAATGTGATAACATGGCTTATGATTATTGACTGTTATGAATCATTCCATTGACAAATCATTATTCCATGATTGAGGATTTCTAATAGATGTATTGATGTGTGTGAATATTCAAATGTTCTGATGATTAACATGGGATATATCATTAACCATTATGCCATTCTTATTCACACTGATGATGTTTAATTTCAATATATTTGAAATACCCTTACATAGAATTTAATATTCGTGTTATTATGTTTCTTTTGTGTATGTTTTAATGAATGATGTCAAATTAACAAATCATGTAAATGTTTCATTTGGATGAAGATGATTACATCATATAGTATACGATAATATACTTGTAGTGGTAATGATAATTTGTTGAGTTCATGGTTATTATTTATGTATGTGTTTTTTCTAATTCTATAAAATAATAATCCAAAAAGTAAATTGGTTATATAAGTTCCTCATATATTTCCATTTATGTTTGTAAAGTTTTTGTGGAAAATATTTGGTCATTTGTTTTGGTATTAATAAAATAAATGCAATCATTTTTTTAGCACCCTATTCAGGGGTGAAAATTTAGGGGTGTTACACTAATAACATCTTATCACTGATTTATTAATATTTATTCATTAAAATCACTTCTCTAGGTGATATCTATATAATATTTCATAAATATCTTCATTTTAGTGTTTTGATCCTGTCACATAGATTATGGGTTTATGATCTCTATAATGTTAATCGTTTTCTAATTTTTATCTATAATCATTATATTAACTTTTATAATTATTTATATAATTTTATGTTAAAAAATGAATCAAACCAATTCATGGTGATAATAATCTATACATACAATGGAGTGATGTCTCTATTTTTTAATGAATGGAATGAATGAAAGGAAACTTATAATAACCAATTATATAATCATTAATATATTTTAAATATCATATATATTCGTAAAATTTATCATTATTATGTAATTAAATATCATTAAAAATTTCATATTCTAGTGATATAAATCTACATTTAACCTTCAATCATTCCCAATGACCATTTTGGTTCATGGTTTTAGAGTGCTCGGTGATAACTCTAATAGAAAAAACAATACACCAGAAGTCTAAATTGTTACTTAGTTTCCATTTTCACATAAAATAATTCATTTAAAAGGAAGAAAATTTTGTTCTAATGACACTGTGTCAAAATATTAAATATTAATTCATCCCATTACCTACTCATTGATAAATCGTATGAGCTAATTAAAATTTTGGTGAGCATAAAAATCCTAGATTTATAAATAAAACAAAGAATGATGAATAATTAGTCCATAGAAATTCATGAAAGTATTACTTTTTGAAAATGAACATTGGGCTCATAGTAAAATTTTTCATAAGAACAAAATCAATTTATCTATCCAATGAATTTATTAAAACATTTCATAATTAATCATGATGGTAATATTTCACACATAATGGCCACATTTAAATAATAGAAAAATCATTATTTTTTTTCGAAAATCCATAATATTTATCATTATGATTCCATATATACTTTTCATAACAAAAAAACATTAGCTAATCTTTTGAAATAAAAATTTGTTAGTAAATACCCATGGAATGAATTGGTAAAAAATGTACACAAAATGAGAAAAAAATTTCATATCTGTCTTACAAATAGAGAACCCCTCATTGTTTCACAAGTAACGACCTACATAGTTACACTTAGAGTAATTATCATTATTAGACATGAAATAACAATCATGGTTAATATTTTAATAAAATTCAGGCTATATTCCTATAATTAATTGGGATATAACTAATTGGTAATCTAAATCCATTAAAAATGAATTAAAGGGATATAAAGGGATCACATACTATTTATTTATAATTTGACCACCCATAATAATAAACAAATTAAATTAATTAAAAATTTATCATAAAATATAATATACCACAAATATTAAAATAATAATACCACCGATAATAATTTTTGTGTGTGGAAATTGAGATATTAAAAATATTTAGAAAAACTGTTTGAAAATTACTAGATCCTATAGAAGGAGGGTTTCTTTGAATACGGTATATAATCTAATAATGGAGGTTAAAAAATATGTATTATTGTTGGAAAATTTATTATTATTATACATGTTAAAAGAGTACTTAATGTTTTATTTTATAATCAAAATTATAACATTACTTAAAAAATATATAAAAAAGAAGTGTTTTGAAATTGTTTGAAAAATACAAAAAACTCCCATTATAATTTCTCAATGTCCATATAAATAAATACATATAGAACATGGAGTTAGAGGATAACAAGTTGTATATGAAACAATAAAAATGGATTTATAAGAATGAACCATAACATTAGTTTGACATTTATCTATGTTCTTTGTATTCCCGAATAATAAAAATAGGATAATTATTTATTTTATTCATACCATTTTTCATTTCTATAATTCATAGTATTTTATCTTTTATAATTCAATATTTAATTATTTATTAAATTAAAATCATGTATGAAGTTTCAATGATGTTATTTTCATAATTCAGAAATGGATTTAGTGAGGGGACTATGGAAATTGATGTCAGAATTCCATCATTTACAGAATAATAATATTTATATATTTAACTATTTTATTCATAAACTATAATTCAAAAACCATTAATTTATGTTGGTTATAAAAAATTTACGATATTACAATCATGGAGATGGTAGGCCATACGTACAGAAGCATAACATTTCAATTTTTCAATGATCATTACATAATGAAGGTAGTTATTATTTTTTTTTTCCAAAAAGATCATAATAAAATATTATTTATTTATATTTATATGTAATACATGATATGTGGTGATAAAAACTGAATTAAATTGCATCATGGATTTTGTAGTCCACACATTTTCACAAATGACATTATCATTTTTTAGTGAATAAAAAATTAATAAAATCGGTGTTATATTTACATTGAATAATGATATATATGTTATGAATATAATATATATTAGTTAAATAAATAATTATAACCTGTCATAATTGGGTTGAGGGAAAATTAATTATATCAGTCTGTGTGACAGTAGTTCACCATAGACATGAATGATGGATCCCTTCCGATTTATTTGAATTTGGAGATTGATAAAGGATATTCCACTAAAATAATGGCATAATATTTTATTGATAATATAGAAATTACTATATCATCAAAATATATGAATATTTGTAGGATATGTAATAAGAAATAAAATAACTTTTTTTTGTTGAGAATTATACCTCTTCTTTGGATAGTCTCATTGGATTTATTCCTTAAGATAACACAGGTTTGTATTATACCATAAAAGGACCCTAGAATTAGTTTTGGGATGTTGAGAAGGTATTTTTGTTGAGTATGGATGATCTAAAGGGTTATTGAGTTGTTAATAAATGAGAATAATAAGTTCCCTTTTATAAGAAAGGGGATGGACCCTCTTGAATATTTGTAATCTATTAAATAAATATATACAAATTTTGAAGAAAAATCAAATTAATTTAGAAATTATTTGAATAAAGTTTTATTATGGGTAAAATTTCACACTTCCAATTAATGTTTTACATGTTTGGATCACATTTAAACCATTATCTCTATGTATTAACCCTTGGTTAACCATTATTCCAATGACAATGATATCAATGTTTTTTTACTGTAATGGTGATAATATAGTTATTTTAAATTCCAAAAATCCCTTAAATAGACCATGATTTATATTTTAAACCGTCAACAAATAAAATGAAGAATATATGATTTTTTGGATTTTGTAATCATATAATAAAAAATTATTTTCATAAAATAACATTAAAGTACATTTATGAACAATTCATTTATATTGACATTCACAATAATAATAAAATCAATTAATTTAGAAGAAATTATTTTGATAAATCCCAAAAATTTAATTTTTATCTATAGAAGAATTTTGTCACATTAATTATTTTATATTATATTAATTTTAATATTTTTTTTATAAATTATTTAATTTGTATATTAATTTAATATTTCGTACCTCAACATTGTTTAATCATTTAATGTAATTATTTATTCAGTATAAATAATTTTAATATCATGATACATATGAATAATTTACATAGTAAATGAAATTTTATAACCTAAAAAATTATATATTTATCCAAATTTTAAATATATCAAATATATTAAATATAAGGGTGTGATATTTTTCAATTTTCTACAAATAAAATATTACAAAGGTCATAATAACTGAAAAATGGAAAAAGGCCATAAATTATAATATTGGATGATTATGTATGAAATATAGTCATCAAATAAATTATGGAATTTTATAGTGTAATTTTTTAATCCTTATCATTTTTTTAACCATTGTCAACTTATTTACCCTTTATCACGACCATAAAAATTTCTAAGGTTACTATTAATAATGAAAAACATAAAAAAGTCCATTTTTCCAAATATAATCATTTTAATTCCAAATATGAAATAAATGTTTCATTATTTATAACATGAATATTGTTTAATTTAATTTAATATTAAATATTAAAAACTCAATGAAAACAGTTTTTCAGAAAATGCCTTTTTATTAATAAGTTATTTTTATACCAAATTAAAGTATATAATTCCTTAAAATGATTGTAATTTTGTTAAGATTAATCAAAATCAATTAATTAATTTTTAATAAAAATCAAAAATATATTTTTAAATTTTTAATTCATTAAATAATAATATAGTTAAAATAAAAATTATTATTCTTCCCTATTTATTTACAAAATAAATCTTTTGTGAACAATATCAAAATTTCACCAAAGGATAATATTTTAATAATTATTTGAAAAATAATATTTACTTAATGAAAGTATATTTCTTAATGTTCTTTTAATTAATAATATTATTCACTGAAGAGGGAAATAAGAAACCATTTTAATGAAAACATATAATCTTATAATTTAATAGATTTTATAAAAATTGGGTGTTTATTTCTGAGGAATTAATCAATAAATTCGTATTTATTATAACATTATAAATAATAGCATAAAATTTCTAACCCTATTCATACCTGCTAATTTTTAATTTTTTTAAAAATATCATATTAATATATTATAACATTATCATTCATTTATGCAGGGTGTTGTGTGTCTTATATAATATCGAAAATAGGTTTAATTTAAAATATAAGGATATTTTTGTATCCCCCAATTTTAAAAGTTTCATTTTCCCTATATGATCTCGAGAATTGTATCTAGTGGTTAATCTTTCTATAATAAATATTACTAAAATGAATGATTATTAAAATTATAAATAAAACACCATATTGATAAGAGTTAAAGGGGAAGTACTAAGGTTTTATAGATTAATTGAATTCTTGGTTTCCATGTGTGAAACCATTTATGATAAGTAAAAATTTGAAAATTTAAGAGAAAAGTATCTATAAATGATTGATATATTGGGATATAGAAAATGGTTAGGAGATTTTTAATGACCCCAAAATCATAAATTTATGTTTTTAAAGATAACATCTATTCATCAAAAATGAAGGTAATATGATATAATTTTTATTTGATGATCCTTACACCTAGAGCGGAGTAATTAATATTCCATGTAGAAAAAACTATAAGGAATTATACATATATTAAAATAATAATTTCATCTATTAAAAAATTTTCTTGACAATATCGTTTTTAATCAAATGATGATAATTCAAGATCAATGTAAAAAGATTCAAGTAACAGAATAAAATCTTGATGGATCACATTATTCCATTATATGATAACAACATATTCCTCATATGTTAAGACACTAAACAGAACCAAAATAGTTACTATATTTTATGATAACTCTAAAAATGTAGAAACATTTATATGATGAAATAATAAAATAACATTCATAATTAAAAAATAAAACAAAATGTTATATATAAAACATTATTTAAATAACTACCCTTGTTATTATTCCATATACTCCTAACTATTATTGATAACACATTATTATATTGATTTTATAATATATTATTAAATCAATAATCAATATTTCACATTTATATTTCTTAGATTATCTTATTAAAAATGTATATGATAGAATCTTATAATGTCTAAGATTTTATAATCATTCAAAAAATTATAAAAATCACCACAAATGTTCATTAAATTTTGAATTCCTCAAAAAAATATTGGTAAATTTAATAATAAAATAAAATCAAATAAAATTATATATAAATTAATCATATATGGTTTAAAATTTTTTTCTCTTCTCCAAAAATAACACTAATCATATAATAAAAAAAATCAATTTTCAATCCCATGTATATATATTTGATAAATAATATGTTATCAAAAATAAAGATGAAAATACTCAAAAATATCATTTATGGTCAAACCATAGTTTATCCTCCTAGGTATTCTACACCACACATTATCCCAAAAAATAAAATAATCATAACTGACTATCATTTTGTTATAATTATTCTCATTTTAACAAAATAGTTTTTTAATCCCATTATCATTTTTTTTCATAATGTCCCTAAAAATATTAATCATTTCGCAACACTAATTTTTAATGGAATCATTATCACAAAACATATGTTTCCTAATTTCGAGAAAAGTACTTTATAGAATAACACATATGTATTTAATGATTCAAATGTATAAATAATTTATTAGAATATCATTTATAAACACATTCTTCATTCAATATGTTTTAAAATCCACTAACCATAATTTTTCAGCTTATTCAATTATATGAATTATATTGTCCAGATTTATTAATATCATCTCACTCATGCTTCATACATAGATTATAAAAAATTGATTCATAAACCCAAACAAGATATTAGTTCCCTACATTGTATTGTTGATATAAATTTTATCTTCCCGTATAAAAACTAAGTGTATAGAAAATTATTCATTTACATGGTGGAATTACGAATATTGAATTGAGAGTATGAATTAGGATTATAAAATCATATAAAATATTTACAATTATCAATATAAATTTTCATTAAAATAAAACATGTGGTATTGATAAGAATGTTTATTGATGATTATTAGGATATTCAAAAACCACTAAAAATCATTTGAGAAATACTTTTATATAATAGTGATGAATAAATAATCAGGATAGGATAATAAGTTTGGGTCGAAGCTTCGTCCATCAAACATAATAAAAAATCATTAATATATATTCAAGAAAAATGTTAAAACATGAAATGTATTATTTTATGTTAATATGTAAATATTACATGTAAATAAAATGTCGATAGAAATTCAATAAAGATTTAACATTAAAATAAAAAAAATAGTTTCAATAATACTGAATATTTTAAATGAAAATGTTATATCATAAAATTTCTCTTACAAACCCAAAAATTTATCATTATAATTCAGATAAAATCTATATTGTTAATCTATTGGGTTAAATTTATAATATCACAACAAAATATCTCTGAAAATAAAATTAATCGCAGTAAAATATCTTCATATTAATATAAAAAAGTGATGTATCTACCTTTGAAATTTATATCAAACATAATATTATTAACCCATGTGTGTACGATTAACTATTATGTAAACCTAATAATAAATCATCATAATTTGAAATTTTTTTATACCCTTATCTGATACTAACAGTAAGGACGTGACCTTTAAAATTAGATATTATACCGACTTTAAACAAGAATTCTTGTTCATAAATTTAAAATGAAATTTTAGGTATATTATTATAGATATTTGGTTCTTAAATCATATATAAAAACCTATAAATCACTAGTGGATACATTTACTCAATATCCATTTTTCCATAAATCAAAAAAAATCAAAATGGAGAACATTTTCTTTTCTTGAAATATCATTAAAATAATCATATTTATCTCATACATGTCCTAACTCATAATTAAAACCATTTGACTACATTTTAAAAAATATAATGAGAAAAAATATCTTAGTAAGAGAAATAAATGGTTGAAAGAAAATTTGTTAGTCTGTGGATATTCATAATTTTTTTCCCCTTTTATAATAAAATTTGTGATCAGAATAAAAATTTTATTTCTGACAGAATCAGAATACCTACCAAAATATGTTCATAACACATTTCATAATATATCATAAAGGAAAAAAATGAAACATAGAAATCTTTCCTTGAAATATATATAAAATCATGAAAGTATTATCCCAATTCTATAATTTTGAAAAATATGATGTTTCATATAAATTTATTTAAATATAAAGTTATTATAATACCTTCTAAAATAATTTGATATCTATAATTCCCCATAAAATGAATAGATAATACAAGAAGGAAATATTAGACATCAATTTCCTATCACTCTAATAGATTGTGCATGTGGAGTAAACCTACGGGTTATATATGGAGTGAGCATCATGGTTAATGTTGGAGTAACTATTAATCTTAAAAATTAAATAACCATAATCGTTATACATGGAATACAATTCATAGTAAATTACCATAATGAGATAAGAGAAACCAAATCAGTAATGGTTATCCGATTATCAAATTAAATGGAATTCTATAACGGACATAGTTGTAATCAGTTTATAATTGAACCACTAATAATCATAAATACTTCCTAGGAAACATTAAATTTTCAATTTAATAAAATATTATAGTTTTAAAAATAATCATTACATCCATAAGAAAAAATTTTAAGATATCGAAAATACCATAAAATTGAAAAACTATTATTGAAAATAACATGGGCATCAGTAAGGAGGTTTTTTTGATAAATCATATAAGATTATATAGGAATTCAAATAATGTATAAATGGTGAGAAAATCTATATATACTATATATTAAAAAATAAAAATTCCATTAGACCATTGTAAATAAATTCAAAATGTTCTATATAAAATATATAAAAATGATTCCTTTTGAAAACCATAAAATGGAGAATAATATTTACCTTTCAAATTATAATTTATATATAAATAAATCAATAAAAAAATATTATAATTATGGACATAGAAGAAAAATATCATTTAGATAAACAATAAAAGGTGACATAAAACAAAAACCCGTACATTGTTTCTGAATCATTATGCATCGTATTCACCCAAAGCACCTGAAGGCCTTATTTTTTATTTATTTTCAATAATACCCCTTTAAAGTGTTGAAGGGGAACCCTGAAACGACATGTATTACCAAGGAATACGGACCATTAAATACCCAATACATGACCTTAATGGAACAAGACCTAAAACAATTAAAACACCCCCTCCCTAGAATCTGCATCATGATGAAGAATAGCTCCTCACCTCGCATGGCTGATCGGCTAGCATGGCCCAATTAAGAGCATTACATTGCCTAGTCCTAATGGAAGTTGCCATACCTTCTCTTTCATCCAATCCATCTAGCTCTTCTTTGGTGTTTTATATTTTTTTCAAAAAATCCTCTTCTCAGTCTGCTCATATGTGTCTGACTGAGTTTTTTCATAGTCATTTTTGAGGCCTAAAATCCCTATGGGATGAAGGCCCTAATAGCCCTAAGGACCTATGGCCTGAAGGCTCTTGGTTTTCTTAAGGCACAGAGACTCGTAGGCCCAGAGCAGTCACCTGAATACCCTTATTATATGAATAGTGCTAACTTTTATAGTAAGAAACAATACCTACTATATTAATATTTATAGTACTTTTATAGTAACCGGGAAATTCACCCTCACTCGGATTTGATCCTAGGTGTCTTGGTTTCCATGTATAATCTTCTACCACTCAGGTACAAGATCTTTGTCACATGATTGTGATTTTATCCTAAATAATGAACATTGTTTACTGTTTTAATTTCTGACGATCATTTTTTATTTTAATTATTCCTTTTATTTTTTCTATTAGAATTCTATATTTAATTATATAGTCAATTAAATTCATGCTAGTTTTTTAAACAAAATCATTTCATAAGACCAAAATAATGTCGGTATATTGAATATGATCATTTAGGTCAATATTAAATCATATATAGTATTATAATTATAAAATAAATAAAATTTATATGCATAAATTTTTCTTTTAAATCCAATCATGATATATAGTTAGGAAAAATGAACCATGTTACAATTAAGGAGACAATGGTCTATATGTACGTATAAGACACACTATTTTTTTCGTGATGATTACGGAAATATGGTAATTATTATTTTATTATTATATACTCATCATAATAAAATAATATTACATTAAATTTAAATTTATATATAATCTATGTGATCTTGAAATTAAAAATAAATCACATTAGTTCATGGAGGACGTGGTCTAGATGTACAGAAGAATAACAATATCAACTTTTGTGAATAAAAATCTATGAAAATAAGTTTTTTAATATATTTATATAGAAATAAATATTTCATGACAATATTATACATACATGAAATCCATCGTTATAACCAGCGATGAGATAAGGTTAGGGAAAATGAATTACACTAGTCTGTGAGGTGGTAGATTGTTGTAAATACGAATGATGCATTCATTTCTCTTTGGATGGAGGATTGAGATGTATATATGTTATTCCATTTGCATAATAAAATCTTATTTTATGAATAATAATGTTGTTACAATATAATCAAGGTTATATAATAATTGAAATATATGGAATATTAAATAAAACAATAACCCTTGGATAGAAACTGTACCACTTCTTCATACAACCTCGTTTTATTTTCACCTTAAGACATCTCTGGTTGGAATTATGCCCCAAATAAAGAATAAAATATATGGGGAGGGTTTTTTGGAACATATTTTTTAGGCATTTCATAAATTAAATGATTCATTAGTTTGGATGAAATGAGATTATGGGGTGACCTTTTAGAAGAGACATGATGGTAACCATTGGAATTTCATAAAATTTTATATTATTATAATTTAATTTTAAGGTAAAAATAAAAAATTTGATAAAATTAATATTTTTTTGATAATGGGATGAAATTGAATCATATAAGAATATTTTTTCATTTTTGTATCACATTTTTAAATTTATAATTTTTTATAACCTTTAGTTATCAATTATAGCAATTATTATAATATCATTTTTTCACACATAGGGGGTAATGATAGTTAATAAAAAGGAAAACACCAAATTAATAAATAATTTCTGATATTTTAAACCATATAAAAATTGTTTTATTAAAAAAGTATTATTATAAATCTTAAATTACTTCACAAACAATTATTTTCATAAAATATCTATAATAAAAATTTTAGAACTGTTTAATTACATTAAATATAATTACATCATGAAAGCAAATGGAATATGAATAAAATATTTTATTCAATCACTAAAATATTATTTTTAGATATAAATTATGATAAAATTTCAATTATTTCAAATTATATTACTTAGTTTATTTTTAATAACATATATTTTATTTTTCTATTAATTTAATATTTATTGCAACAACATTGCATAATCGTTTAAGGTAACTATATCATCAGTCATATTTGTCAAAAAAATCCATATTGAAGAAAAATTGTTTATATTTAAAATGAATATTCATAGCTGAATATGTGCTGTGAATTCCTAGACCCCAGTGGCCCGGAGTGAGTACCTTACATAATTACACAGGTACTCCGAACAAGCATTTTCATCATAATGGACTGAATTGTTTAATATTTTTGGAAAACAGATTACCTATATATGTATTATATTAAACAAGAAAGGAAATACATTATATGAGATTCATTTTAAAAACCCATAAAATCCAAGATTATCCCTAAATGAAATTCATATGAAAATACATCGCATCCCAGTGAAAAATAATACATAAGAAATGGATGAGCTCACATTCTCTATAAGGATAAGAAATATAGAATAATATATCATATGAAAACATAAAAAATAAGTCAATAAGAATTACTAAAAAAACTTTTATTATACATAATCTGAAGGATAATATTCTTGAATAAGTTCTGATTAATTAATCTCTTAAATAATCACATGAGAAAAAACTAAACCTTGGATATTCTACCTGTCGAATATTTATATAGACTATCAATTACTGGTATAATAATTTTTTAATGCATAATTATTAACATATAAATCAATCCATTTAGGTGTTGGACAATGTATCTAAAAATAAATGGTTAAATTATCATAAAAATCATATTCTGATAATATATGGGAAATGCCTTGACCAAGCCCATATCTAAAAATATGGGAAAGGTCTCGATAAAGACCATTTCTATTTGGTCTCACTATAATTAATGAATAATAAAAAATATATAGTGGTCCCTTCCCATCATATACAATTCCAATAAATTCCTTATATGAATAGAGTGAATCAAAAACACCATATAAATAAGAAATGTAAATAAAATTCCCCAATTCCTAAACATAATTAATAACCATTATGAGTAATATGGTTAATGATATCAATATAGTACATACATACTCAAACAAATAATCAATCATTTAATAAAATATTTCAGATGATACTATAGAGGACCCATCCCAATTATGAGAAATATTAAACATATTATGATGAAATATAAGAAAATAATCTAATAATATCATCAATGAAATCTTGAGATAAATTCATTTTCTACTTTGCAATGTAGTTTTCTTATGGAAAACTCATATAAATTGGTAAAAAAATAACACTTTAAATATGTATATCATATAAAAGTGGGAAAAAATTATTTTTTTGGCATTAATTTTCACAAAATGAAGTGAAAACATGTGAAAATGTTTCTAAGAAACATTTTAAATGTGGAACTTTAGTGCAATTTAAGGGCAAAGATAAAAGAGTTTTCAATGATGAAAAGGGATTAGTTGTTTACATAAAACAGGAAATGCATATATACATATATATATATTCATGTTAAAAATAGTGATTATATAAAAATATTAGGGTCATAAATTAGAGTCTGTAGTGTAGTAGAAAATTCATGAGAAATTGGGATGTTCCCTTTAATCGGCCTTACCCATCGGGAGGAATCGAAAAGGGAAGACTTATAAAATATTTATTTCCCCATAAATAAATGGTGAAATGATCTAGATACATGAATGTTGAATATATACATAGAATATATAAGAATTATATAAATATAAATAAAAATTATAATGGGGTGAAGAGATAGATATCATAACCCTAATGAAAAATGGAGATTCATGTAGAATCCAATAACTTATGTCTGAAAGCATTTTTAACAAGTAAATTACATCTTGGAAAATTAAAATTGATTCATTAATAAATTATTTAAGAACCTTTCCAACGTGTTTAATATTTTTTTATAAACTTATTATGCCAATTTCTATTCATTTGGATATTATATAAGATTTAATTCAGTCATTCCTGAGTGTTTTTTCCTTAGTTTTAATGATTGGTTCACTTGAATAAATGTAAGAAGGATCTTGTAAAGTTGGAATAGATATCCAGAATTGAAATTATATTTTATTTACTAAATTAAAAATTATTTAATGGTATTATATGCCATTTTTTCAGATATGAGGATTATCCGTTAGATAAATTTATAATTATTAGAATTTGGATAATTTTGGTGTCTTTTCGAGAATCACACCTTAGTTTTATTTCATCAATTAATTTCATATACATATATGGGTTATAGAAGAATAAATAGGTTCTAATATACATTATATAACCATTATAAACAATAAATTTGGTTTTATAACTATCCATGATGGTAAAATTCAAGAACAAAAACCCATCATCCATAAATGTGGTAAATCAGCACCCCACAGAAAATGTTTTATGTTTTAGAAAAAAATGGGAAGAGAAAAGAATTTATGGATGGTATCCCATCAATAGAATAAAATTATAGTATATATAATATACTATAGATATCTGGATTGTTTGTAAAAATGATGTAAGGAACGGATAATAAATGAAATAAATTTAAGACAAAATTAAAGAATGAAAGGTGATTTACCTCTAGAAATCATCTCCTTGATAATATTATTAAGGAATTTTGATATGGTATTTTGGAGAGACCATAAATTATAGAATTTTTAGATAACAATTGGGATAGCTAATTTGAGTTATAAAATAAAATATCAAGAATTTTTAGGTGTTAGGGAAAGGGGTGGTGGTGTGGTATTTATAGTGGAGGAGAGGGGTGTGTTTTTTTCATTATTTTATTATTTTAAATCCAGATTATTTATATTTTGATAATTATAACTAAATATATTAAAATAATTAAGGGTACTTCTATATTATGTTTATTACATCAATAATGAATCATGGAATAATGTATTTAACATATAATTTTATATAACATAAAATAATATATTTTACGATCCACCAAAAAATATTGTATTTTAGAAAAATCCAAAAAAACACTATAACCATTATTTGATGTGTGGAATAAAAAAAGATCTCAATTTTTGGATACATTTTTTTCATAATATGATAACATTAATTTTTAATTAATATCATAATTTTTTTCGAAAAATACCAATTTAAAATTGAAAACATATTTAATGACCTGATGAAAATTATAATTAAGGTATCAAAAAAAAATATTCTAATAAAAATTAAAAAAAATTACTGATTTATGAATCTAATTTATGAAAAAAATTCTTTTAAATAATTTTATTAATTTTAAAATTTTAAATAAACATTTTTCCTAAAAATACCAACATGTAATTTATCATTTAAAAATTGTTTTTACTTATTCCATGATATAAATTTATTATATTTTCATTTATAAGTTACTATATTTTTATTTATACTTCCATAATTGATGTTTTCATACTATTAATCATATTAATTTTCCAAATGGACACATTACTCAGCCAATAGTCAAATTAAATAGTATATAATGGTTTTAAAGTCAGTATTGTGTGAATCATAGACTATTGATGATATTTGATTTTAAAAGAGGCATACTAGTAAATATTTTTTTGTTAAATTATCCCCTCCTACAAAAAATACATACTCAATATTTATCGAATGTCTCTTCATAAAAAATATTTGTTTACTTCTTCATCATAAATTACTTTGGTTCCCATGCTACATCTTTAATATAATGATTCTCCAAAATCAACTTTACCAACTGAGTCATATGATTCCAAAAAACGTTTTTTAGCATCCATAATATGTATAGCTTCTTCATGGTATCATAAATCTTCTTCCAATTCTATTCCATCAAAAGTGAGGACATGTGTTGGGTCTGGCATAAAATTCCTTAACAAAGTGATGTTGAACACATTGAGTACTTTAGAATGGATTGGTGGCATCAAAAAATGATAAACCACTCCTCTAATTCTCTATATTATTTAAAAATGATAAACATTCATAGGTATCATATTCCCATTCATTTGAAATCATATAATACTATTACATAGAAATAACTTCAAGAAAACATGATCTTCCACTTGAAACTACAAAACTATCCCATTGGTATTGGTATAGAAATCATTTATACATTTTTATGCTTTGAAATGTGTTAGAATAATCATTACCTTGGTCATTGTTTACTACTGAAACTATGGACCTACATGCTACCTTTCTCCAACGTCATCCCAATATGGTGGTGTGCAACATCTATTTCCATACAATGCTTCATACAATACCTATTGATTACTTTAATGGAAAATATTATTGTAGGAATATTATTTAAATGGAATATATAGATCCCATAATCCTTGAAATACTTGTTATCAAGATCTCCAAATCTCTTATAATGTTTAATGATTCCTTTTAAAATACCCAACAGTTTGGGGGTAATAATTAGTACTCAATAGAAGACCAGTATTTAGTGTTTTTGAATAAATTTTTGAATATCAATGTTAATAATGTATCATGATCATAAATATGTTAATGATATGCTCTATGAATTATTATTACATCATTAATAAAGAGTATTTCAAGGTTCACTAGTGGAAATTACTCCCTTATTGAGTTGAAATGAGTAGATTTGGTAAATCGATAAACAATTACCATTATTGAATCATTATTTCATTGGATTTTTGGTAATAATATTAATCAATTAATTTTAATTTCATCCCATTTCCATGTAAGAATAGGTAGAGGATGCATGGATCCATTAGTTTGTTGTCTTTCAGGCTTCACATATTGGCAGACTCAATATCTTATAACCTAATCAGCAATTTAAAACTTCATATTATCGGACTAGAAATGTTTATTCAAATCTATATAAATCAATGTGATACAAGGGATTATTATGAAATTAGAGCTATGTGAATATTTAAATAAATCCATTTTTTATCTTGGATATATCAGGATCATAGTGTTACTTAGGCATTTGTTATATTCCATCCTCATAGATAAAGTCTTCCAACATCCTTTTATTTATGTCATTAAATGTTCATTGAAAATTATCATCTTCAGACTGAGAATTTTTAATCCTTCAGAATAAATATGGTTATGAAAATAATTTAAAAAGTAGTGATGTTTCATGTTTCTTGATAATTACCATATTTTTATTCAGAGGATCCATGAACACAGGATCCCTTTCAATCCTCATTTTGGTTAGAACTCAATGATCATTCCTACTCAATGCATCTGCTAACACATTTTCCTTCACCAGTTGATATTTTATTGTACAATAATAATATGTGAGTATCTCTAGCCATCACCTTTTCCCCATGTTGAAATAATTCTATGAGTAGATATATTTCAATAACTTGGGATATGTGTATATATCACATCCTTCACCATAGATATTTTGTCTCTAGATCTTCAGATCGAAGCTAAAAAATGCTAAATAATGATATTTCGTTTTATAGGGTTTATCCTGAGTTTTTAACATTTTTGATGCATAAAAAATAAATCTATCATTCTGAATAAAGAAATAACCATGTCATTTAATTGATTCATAAATATAGATCACATAATCACTATTTCCCAAAGTTAGATTCAAGATCATATCATTCACTAATCTCCTCCTAAATTATGGAAAACATTCTTGAAAATTTTGTTCATATGATTTTATTCTCATTTAGATTAATTTTGGTTAATGGATTCACTTATCAAGAACTTTTTTGAATTGAAACCTTAATAGTAAACTACAATACCAGTGAAACTATGTAAATAAGTTATGTTAATTAGAGTAGGAAATTCCTAGAGTCCCTTTTTCTTTTCCTGATAAATTATGAATCCATTCTTAGTGAAAATAAAGCCTAGAAAATAAACGATTTGGTGCCATATTTTGCACTTCCTAAACATACCATATAACTATTTCATTACAAGAGACTCAACAATAACCCTCAAATGGTTCTCACGGTCCTCATAGATTTTTTAATATATAAATATATTATCCATTAATACTAAATCAAAATTTTCATTTTATTCCCTGAACACTCTATTCATTAGATCCATAAAAATGAATGTGCATTAGTATGTTCAAATAGAATTATTATAAACTCATATCTCTCATATCTAGATCAAAATGATGTCATTATAATGTATTCCTTCTTCACAAGACATTGATGATATCAATATTGAATTGCATTCTTCGAAAAATATAATTCTCTGTGAATTAGATCAAATAAATCATCTTTGTGAGGAGGAGGATAATAATTCATTATTATTGTAGAATTAATTTATCTATAATCAATGTTCACCATCATGGATCCATCTTAGTTATTGACTAAGAGAACATTTGATACAAAAAGAAGAAAATTAGGGAAAATAAATCCATTACCACTCAATTACTCTATTTATTTATTGATCCCCACTAATTTCACAATGGCCTTTCTATAATTCATTTTATTATAGGTTTACCATCAAGAAATATATAAATATAGATCCCAAAAACCCACTCTAAAGGATTTACATATAAATCCTCTATAAATATATCCATGTATTATTATACAATAGTTACTACTTCTCTTTTATGATTTAATTCCCCATCCACGGATGATGTTTTTTATTCCTCCATAATAAAATCATTAAGAATATCTACTAGAGGTGGATCCATAGGTGACTCATATGCTGAAGTCACCTATATAATTATGGGACATTCCATACCTTCATAATTAATCCAAATTTTTTTCTATTTTCAATTAGATTTTCCATTATATTTCAAAATCTAATACATTCCAAGGACTATATCAAAATCAAATCAATGCATGATGATGAAATATTTAATTAGAGAACATTTTATGTGTCATAATTGGTATATCTCAAATCATATATAATGCAATATGGTTTCCAATAGGAGTCCTTTATAAAAAATTCCATGTTATGTTGAATAGGAAATAATGACATTTTTAAGATGATTGGGAAGATTTAACATAATGTAATGATACAGAATCAGATAGAGAATTTGATAAATCATTGATATGATTAATGTGCCTACCACCAAATAACAATGAACAGATTCTATATTTTTTGTTATCACATATACACCTTGATCTAAAGTATTCTTCTACGGAAAGTTTCTTTGATATTTTGGATAATCAATTTTATAGTGTCCCGTCCCAAAAACTATAGCATTGAACATCGGTAGATTATTTATTTCAGTTTAAATAATGAATATGATGGAATTTCACACCACACATAGAAAATTCTGTTTCCTTATATGAAGGATCTAGGGGATTTCCTTCCATATGTATCACATGTTGGAAGATTATATTTTTTTAATTATTCTCCATATCCATTACTTTCTATTCCACTATCTTCTTCTCTTTTTTTACATTAAATTATTATGAGATAGTGAATTATTTCTATCACTTAATGGTACATGAGACGATATAGTTGTATGATGAGAATGTTTGGGAGACCAGTGACCTTTTGAGGAATGTTTTTAACCCATAAATGAATCGATCAATCATTCTCATTAGATTATGTATATATTCAATAACATTCCCATAAAAACATGTAATGTTGGACTCATACATTTAAATTTCTTCATAATATTTTTTTCTTAAACTCCTGAATTTTCTCTAGATATCTTCTCATTATTAACTTGGGAAATAATTTACTAAGAAAATTTCATTAAAATCCTTTTAATTACATATTTTTTATTTCTTCTTCATCCATTTTTTTGAATTAATGGCCATAATTAACCTACATCTACCAATAGATGATTAAATTCTATGATAAAATTCTATGTTTTGTTACTTCCCATGAAAGAAATATATTTTCTATGCAACATATCCACTTATATTCTAAAAATGGTTTTGTAGACCCATTGACTGATGGTGGCTATAGTTTTATAATGCATTCTAACACTGTTACACAACATTGTGGATCAGGATTATCTATGATAGTAATGTTATTACTAATTATATGAATCAGTTTTCCCAATATATATATGAGATATTTAGTTCTAGTATAAAATCAATATCGAAAAACATTATCTTGAAAAGAATGAAAATTCCTACATATAATACATGTTTTTATTCAGTTTACATTCCATCCACTAGATAACATTTCTAAAAAATGGAATAACATATTTATGATTATTAATCATAATGAATAATTTTGAAATAGAAACACTTAACATAAATTGAAACACTTATGAATAGATTATCTCATTATCATAAATGTGGATTCTTTGGGGACATGTTTTCTTCTAAATAATTCATAATAGCTTGTATAAAAAATTGGAATTATCCTAAGAATATCCCCAAGGAATGTCAAACTAGGTGCACAGTAAGGCCCATTATTATCTATAAAGTTAAACCAAGTCATGCTCAAAGCACCTTGTCGGATTTATTAGTCATAGGTACATATGTTATTGAACTATTCCCTATTATTGTATCCACACATCGATGAATTTTCTAGGAGGACCCACATAATATCAACCATATCATAATTCAAGGATATTATTATATGGTTAACATCAAATCCAATTGTAGGGTTGTGTTCTCTAATCTATTTTCCATGGTTTCAACTACACATTCGTTGATACCAACTATATAGACCCAAAACCCAGTTTTCCTCAGATGGGGAATTACATAATGACATTAGATCTAAGAACTAGTTTTCACACCCAAAAGAACTAAAAATTTTAGTAGCTCTAGAAATCCAAAACAATACATTAGTTTTAGATTTAAAAAGGAAAAGGAAAAAACAAAATAACTCATTGGGAAATATCCATAATCTCTAAGATAATCTGAAAAAGTCATTCAAAATAAACATTTGAACATCTTGTGGAAAATTAAATTATAAGAAATATGTGAGATCAATTGCTCATTAAGGGTTTGAAATATATCGTAATCTATCATAAATAATTATAAAAAAAATTCATGGTGTACAAATAAATACTGAATCCATTAAAACCTCAATATGAGAATTATTTGTAAGTAATAAAAGATTATTATATAATTCCATAAATAATCACATGAGAATGAATCTTAACAGCAGATATTATACTTTCCAGGTATTCATGTGGACGATGAATTACTAGTATGATAATGATTGAATAAATAATAATAGAAATCTTAAACACAATATAGAGGCCTTACCCAAATAAATTTAAATAATTGGTTAAGGCCTCAGCCAAGTCCATAATTGAAAATAAATGGGAAAGTCATCGGCCAAGTCCATATCTAAAAATAAATAGGAAAGTCCTTATGCAAGTTTATATTATTTTTGTCTCTTGAAACATACTAATGAATCAAAGGGATATAGATATCCTCTCTCATACCATAAAAAATTCAATTCATTCCTCATATGATTTGAGTGAAATTTAAACATTATATAATAGAGAAATTTAAATAACATTCCTCAATCATTATATATAATCGTTAACCATTTTGAGTAGTATAGTGAATGATGTCATGATTGCACATCCATAATAAAACTGATCATAATCCACATAATTAGATATGTTAGTTAATATTATATAAGATCATTCTAAATTTATATTATGATTCATGATATTTTTCTTCAAAATATGATAATACTATAATATAGTAATCATGGAATTCTTGAGAGAAATGATATTTTTTTCTTATCAATAAAAATTAATTTTTTCTAAATAATTTGTATTTTCATAAAATAAGAATGTAAATATATATTTACTAAAAAATAAATACAATTAAATATTTTTTATTCATAAATTATGTCTAACTGATGAGAAAACATGTAAAAAGTATTTTTAGGAAAATTTTGATATCGAGAACTTCGGTAGGGTTTTTGTAAAAATATAAGTGTCTTTAAATTGGAAAAAGGAAGAACTTTTTATATAAAAATATAATGATATAAGATTCATTTTCAGGACTAGAATAGTGTTTTCTGAAAAATAATGGTTTCTTAGAAAATATCATGGAGTGTACATAAAAATGGATGACAAATTGGGATGTTCCCTTTACTCAGGCTTTCTTATTTGGAGGACATGAAATGGTAGACCATATAAAATATTTATTTCACCATTAAAAAGTATTAATTGATCTGGATACATGTTTTTTGAAATTATAAATATAATTTAGATTATGTATATAAGAATATATGAAAATTACATTGGGGTGATAAGAGAGAACGAATTACCTGTTAAAAAATGTAGATTCAGGTAATATCCCTTATGTAATATATGAAAGCATTCTTCCCAATTACATAAAATTATGTGTAATCAAATAAAATTCACCAATAAATAAATTTATAATCTATTCAACATGTTTTTTGCTTCTTGTAATTTTTTTAATTTTCATTTATTTATTTTTTATTAGTCATAATATTAAATTCTATCTTTCAAGAGTTTTTTTCATGGTTTTCATGTTTGGTTCAATTGTATATATGTAAAAAATATAATGTAAAATTGGAATGGTTATCTATAATTGAAATTACATTTTATTAATAAAAATATTTAAAATTAAATGGAATTATATATATCATTTTATCTAGATATGAGGATGATTAATTAGACAAAAATATTAATGACAACTGTTTGGATTATTTGGGTACTTTTCTGATCACCTTGAAATAGTTTTGTTTTTTAATATATATCATTAAATATAATGGTTAAAATCTACAAAAGAAGTTTTATTATACATTTAATAATTTTTTAACAATAAAAATGGTATTGTGACCATCCGTGAAGTCCTAATTGGAAAACGAAAACTCTTCATCCAAGAAGGTTGTAAATCGACACCTTATGGATGATGCTTTCATTTCTCGAACTAAAAGGGAAAGAGAAATGAATTCATGGTGGATATACCATTGAAAAAATTAAAATCCAATATATATAATATACTACAGTTTTCATGCATGTTTCGACACTGGATGTATGGAAATGATAATAATGAAATGAAAATTTAAAAAAATTAATAAAACTAAAGGGCAGATTATTATGGTATTCTTCTCATTGAGAACCACGTTAAAGATCTTCGTAATTGTCTTGCGGTGGCACCTGAATTACTGTAACATGTGTGATATGTTTTATACTAGGAATATAAAAAATTTAATATTTCTTCGTGTATTTGGAGGTTTTAGGAGAATCGGTGATGAGTGATGGAATTTATAGTGGATGAAAGAGGAGTTTTTTATAATTTTATTCCTTAGTTTATTATTTTTCCTAATGTGTATGAATAGTCTGAGAATTATATCTAAATATATTAGAAAAATTAAAATTATTTTGATATTTTTGGTTTTACATCATCAATGATTCAATGGAAATTATATCACACATATAATTTATATATACAACAAATTATCATCTTTTATTATCACCAAAAATAAAAATATTTTCAAAAAATAATGAAATTTCACCCTTAATTTTTTTTTGAAGTGTATAATTAAAAATTAAATGCAATTATTTGAAAATAATTTTCTAAATATAATAAATTTTATTTTTACCTAAATCTAACCTTTATTTAGAAAATACGAATTTAAAAATTATAACCAATTTTATGAAACATAGAAATATTATATATTGTCTCATAAAAAAATTATATAAACATATGAATACAAAATATTCATTTTGGAATCTATTCTATGAAAAATAAATTTTCATTTAAATCATTATATTAGTTATAATATCGTAAATTTAAAAAATATGTTTCACAAAAACACAAAAACATAATTTTTAATTTTTAAAACATTTATTAACTTATTCACGGATATAAATATACCATGTTGTAATTTATATGTCAAAAAAATATTATTTATAATTTTATAGGATCAATTACTATTTTATTGGAAATATTACTATTCTCAATGGCCATATTAATATTCAAATGTTCATATTAGATTTTATATTACATGTTTAAAATCTATGTTACATAAAGCATTATATATCAAATATATTTGACTCTAAGTGAAGAATAAAAAAATCTTGTGGGGTTACATATGCCATGTTTATCCCCATGTTATATATATCACCGTTATTAAAAATTGGAGTTTGATATTTTTAACTTTTGCTACATAAAATATTAAAATGGTCGTAATCATTGATCAATGTAAATTAAATGTCATATATTATACTTATATATTATTATGGATGCTAAATATACATAAAATAAAAACAATTCAGTTTTCATGGTCTTTCTATTGCTTTTTGGTTTACTTTTTACCATAATTACTCGATGAACACTTAACATTGATAATAAAAATAACTAAGGTTACTCTTCATAATTAAACGAAATAAAAGGGCCATATTAATAAAATTTTGACATCTTAAATCAATCAATTGTATATATTATTAACTTTTAAAAAAAATTTAATTTTCAAAATTTAGTTTAAAATTAATGATTCAAAAGATGATGATATTGGTTTTTCTGAAAATGTCATTTTTATGCATAAAATGTTTTCACACCAAATTCAAGTATAAAATCCATTATAAGGAATATAATTGGATTAGGGTTAATAAAATGGAATTAATAACATTTAGGAAATGATAAATATTATAATTTTAATTTTTATATATTTTAAATGAAAATATAGTATTCAATTACAATCAATATTTATCACTATTAATAAAAAAATCCATACTTGTAGCAAAAATAGAAAATTTGACAATAGGATAATTTAGATTTAATTATTTCACAAATTTTTTCTTTTTTATCAAATACAAATTATAAATATCCCATGAGTCGTTTATATTATTCGCTCAAAAAGTAAATAAATAAACAATTTGGATGAAACGTTTATTTAAATAATAAAATTGCTTTAGTAAAAATTGATTTCTTATTGCCTAGTAATTTGTAATTATACATGTTTTTATTAGATCCTTTAATCTTGTGTCATAATTTATTTATCCTTATTCAAACTTTCTAATTTAATGTACTGGTTATAACCATTAAATTTAAATAATTACATAACGTGGTTCCTTTATGATCAATGTTTCATATATTATACACAATAAAATACAGTCTCTATTTATAATACTTATATATTAAATATTTCCTTCCATTTAAATCACAAATAAATAATAAATGGAATCAATGTGTGGAGGTGGTAGAACAAATATACACACAAGGGTAATTACTGTTTTCCAATAGATCAATCGGTAAAATATTAAATGATATATTAAAATTCAAAAAGAAAAATTATTTCATAAATATCATATATAAATATCAAATATTTCATAAAAAATAGATTATAGTGATTGAAAATATATCATATAGCTATGTGGAGGTGGTAGTAAACATATACGCATGAGAGATTCATTTTATTATACATTTGATGTAAATGAGATGGATAATAGATGATCCATCATAATAATAAAAATTAAATATTTTTATGTTACAAAAGTAATTATTTTAGAATTGAAACACTAGATTTGATTGAAGTAGAATAAAAAATTGAAATTACATGGTTATGAATTATACCTATTAGTTGAGAATAATCCATTGGCTTGCCCTTTATGACATGAAAGGACAATCATCTAATAAAACTAGGACCTTTTTGACATGGGGAGGGATTCTAAGATAGAAATATGGTATATACTGGATGATATGCAAGGTAAATGAGGATTTAGAATGTGTGGAGTTCGAGATTACATTTATAAGAGATTTTTTGGATACCAATTAGTTTATTCAAAAGAATAAAATATATTAATGTATGAATCAAGACAAATAGCTCCAAATTGGCTCACGATCAAGGATAAGATGATTTAAAACTACTGTTTATTCATCCAAAATAATTTATAAATGTTTTTGAGTCATTATATACCTTATATCTGTATTTTAATCCCTCATTAACATCCTTTTACAAGTATCGTAGTAGAAATTTTTTATTTTTGTTTCTATTATTAATTACAAAAAAAATTATTGTTTATAAAAAACAATATTTTAATACACATTATTTTCTAACTTGTTAGAAAATGGTATATATAAAACAATTCCAAAATATTGTGATTCCACGATTCCCTTGGAGTATTGGTACACAACTTATCAACATGAAACTTGGATATAAAAATTTTATTGAAAAAATCTATAACATAGTCTACAATTCTATTTCACATTTTAATGTGTACCTAATATAAAAAGGACATACATAAGAAATGGGTGAGAAATAAATACTGATAAGGGAAAAAGTCAAAAAATAAATAATGTATTACATGTTAGTCAAAATTAATTTCATGGGGACATAAAAGGGTTGATAATCATAAACATTATTGTCTAAATATGATATTAGATGACACCATAAAGGCTACATTGGAATGTGGAATCTACAAAAAAAATAAAAACATAGATATAATTCAAGATTAACCTCTAAGAAAACATAAAATATTTCTCTTTGGATAACGAATCACGAATTATATGGGTCTTATAAAATGATTAAATGATTTGAATTTGAATTTGAGGGTTATATAATTCTACCCCCACCTATCACCTTAATATCATATACAAGAATTATCATACTGCAATGATCATTCAACATTAGATCATATATAATCACTTTTAATAACATTATAATGGATTGAGTTATATTTAAATGGATGTACCCAATAAATAACTAATATTAATATCTACGAGAACACGCTTGAGTGAAAATAGGGATGAGTATTCCCAAAAAAATGATTGGCCTAAAAAATCATTGGTTAATTTCAGTAGTATAATTGGGGTAATAAACGATTAACATGTGGGATCAATGAGTGTGAAATGGTTCATTAATATCATATAAATGGAATGGTATTTAATATATATTGGTAAGAACATATTCTAATAGGAAAAAATTTTAAATTGAAAAAGAAAAATAAGGTGATTGAATGTAGAGGAGAAGGAGAGGATCCCTTACCCGGAAATTGTGTTTCAATATGATTCTGAGGAGATTACTAAATGATCAGTGCAAATTTGGGGGGCTATATAGAGTTAGTTGAACCGTTTAGTTGTTCTTCATGGGTTTTGAGTGAAGAATAATGTGATCAATGTGGGATAATATTGGAAAAGTGAGAGTTTATATTTATTAATTACCAAACATTTGATTTGGAATCTTTAAAATAATGTAATTAAAACCAGAAACCATCCCACTGTTTTTAGTGGATTATGAAAAGGGGAAGCCTATTTAATTTTATTTAACTTTTAATAACTATTCTCATTAAAATATTACCGTTATTGATGTATGTGATTCACGTCCATAAATAATTGAATTTTAAATAATAATATTCAATGATAGTTTTGGTGGATTTATAAAGGGGTTATAAAATAAATCATAAATCATAAAAATATATTAATTTAGTGTTAAAATATTTTTTTAGTCAAGGGTACAATTTATCAAATATATGACAATAGTTTTTTGTCATTATGTTTTCATAATACACAATTTATAAATTTAGAGAATATAATTTTGAAACAAACATATTCCCATCTCCAAATATTATGAAAAATATTTTTTGTCTGATTTCTATATGATAATTTCGGAAATTTATTTATTTTATCAAAAAATTCTCAATATATAATAAGTTACACACTTTATTTAGAAATACACATTTATTGAAGATTCTTGGTTTTTTAAAAACAATAGTGTTTTGATCCATATGAAAATTATTTTTGAATCTATCAAATTATATTTCTATCTATGTTTAATAAAAATTATTTAGTATAAATATTTTCTGATAAAATTAATCTTTTCCAAAATAACTAAATTATTTAGAACATTTTCTTTATTGTAAATATATATTTCCCAAAATTTCACTTCGTATTTCATTATATTAGAATCATAGTTTTAATAAAGTCATTATTAAACAATAAAAAATGATAAATTGATAGGGGTAACTATAATCATTGTTTAATTAAAATAAAATAAGAAAACATACTTTCAGAGTCTATATATGTAACCCTTTATTTCACTATCAAATAACCTAAAGGTAAGGAGATTGATGGTGAGATTTTCTAGGGGATAGTCAATGAACTTTGTTTTGGATGTGATCTTGATGAACATGAGAATATCCCATAAATGGACTTGTTCATTATTTTGCGGTTGAATCTCAGTTTGATCATAATCAATGGGGAATTACAGTGATGAATTCCCCCATATAATCTTTGAAAAGGGGGATTTATAGTGTAGAATCCTACCGGTTAAGGCCATCACATCAATTGTCTATGCAACTTGGTATTTTTGATAGCACTTTATTTATACAACTAATATGACCACAATTTAATAACTATATTTGTAGAGATTATGATTAATAAAAAAATTATATATTATATGATATTACATTGCAAAATTACCAAATTACATCATGTGTTTTCTATAAATACAATACCTAATGAAACATGTATTCATTTAAAAAGGGAATATCATTTGTAAAATTTATGGAAATTACATTATTCTCCCCTATAGAAATATATACCTTAAATTATTCAATTCATAAACTAAAATAGATGTAGTTAATTTTTTTTCCATTTACTCCTCTAGTTCCCTAGTCACATCCTCAATCACATGGCTCCACCAAAAAACCACGATGAGGTGAGATTCTAATTCAACCAAACATTGCCTCTACAATCTGGGATCATCACCAACTACTCCTTGAATTAAAGGCATTTTGAAGGGGAACCACATATGGATCTAGTATAATTGAGGTGTATAGTATGAACTTCTTTATGATTGATACATTGAACACATCATTTACATATGATGGTATAGGAGGGAGTCTAATTTTATAGGCCACTACTCCCATGTGATCAAGGATCCCAAAAGGGATGACATGTCTATGACTAAGATTTCAATTTTTATGAAACTGAAATAACGTATTCCAAAAGGATATATTAATTAACACATTATCAGTGACCACAAAATCCAGGTTTCATAAATGATTGGCTACATATATTTCATGTCGATATTTTGTTGAATTTATATAACTATGAATAGTTTGTGCCTTCTCTATCATGTTATGGATAAGATCTTGTCCCATCATCTTATACATTCCAACAATATCCCATCATGTATGAGTCAAACACCTCTTCGCATATAGATCCTCATAATATTCAATTAGAATGATATATTGGTAAAACGTTCTATATAATAGCACTACTAGATGAAGGTGTCGATCAAACATCAATGGAAAAAAATTAAACATGATATGTGAAGACTCTCTAGAGATTTAATGGTCCTTTATGATTGGTAATTCTTCAGAGCATCATTATCAACTTTAAAGATCAGTTTTTATCTAAGAAATTCAAAATGATTCTACAAAATGTTTATGTAAACATCATATACTAATTATATACATTGGATGGTGAAACTACTTGAAGTATCAACATTTCCCATATGTATTTAATTATCAGTTTTTCGAAAGAGAAATTTTCCTCGATAGCATAGAAAATTGAAGAGATTTCGTGGACAATTAATACCACAAAGATTGAAATCTTCCCATTATGTGACCTGGTGTGTCCTATAATTAAATATATGGCTACTATTTCAAATTTATATACTAGTATGGGAAAGGGTTGAATCATAAGTACAGACTTCTATTTTCCCTCATTTACTTTTGTGAAAACCAAGCATCAATATACATACTATGAACTCTTCTTATTCATGATACCCTACTAGATGATCTTATTAAAATCATTATACATCTATGTTATTCCTAGATGTATAGGGAAGGATGAGATATGAAAAAAAACCTAAAGTTACCTCATCAGTTATAGTTTCTATGGGACTCATATTAATGTTCAAAAAAATATAAGATAAACATCAACAATTTGAAGTCGAGAATATTCAATATTTTATTTAGAAGAATCTCATAATCAATATATAACTCCATTATCCTCTCAATAATTTTTTGGGGACTATTTTTTTTGAGAATGGGAGTAAAATGATCCTTTATTTTCCAATATATATCATTTTCATATTAATAAATATTATATACCTTTTAGTCCTCATACTAGATAGCATTGGAGGATCCTTCATACATAGAGAATCTTCCACATTTTATTCTTCCAATGATGTTTATAGATTGAAATATAATAATTTATTATCATATATAAAAAACATTTTTTGGGAATATTGGGATCCATTTGTGTGAATATATATTCTTGGAAGTTATGATATTTATATATGTCAGACTTCAATACATAGAGATAATGTCCTCAAATATTCTATGTGATGGTTACCACAACCAATTATATATAATGAGTTGGGTAGTTCAACACATTGAACATTAGTTGGTCGGTGGAATATGCTATAAATAATTTTCAATTCATAAATATAGAACACAATAGTTTTTTGGATAAATTAAGGTAATCCAGAAACACTTCCCTACTAGTAGGTACTCAGAGTATAGTTTCATTATTATCCTCTCCCTAATCTCTTATAAACATTCCCCACATTCATCATTATATCCAAAACTGTCTCCATTAAAAAATTTCTCGATATGAGGATCTACAATCATGATAATTTCCTCACTAATTAATGATATTACCCATGTAATATATAGAAAAATATTTTTCCATCATAATTTTTACCCTTGGAAATTATTTAATTTCCTCAATTTATAAAGGTACCATAGATATCCAATTTATAGTTATTACATGCCCACAAAATGATAATTTCTCCCCCCAATATGTTTATTTACTATTCTTCACAAACATCTATTCTTTCTGAAAGTTATTTAATATAGTATTCAAAATCTCTTCAAGTTCCTCCTTCACATTGTTGTAAAATATAACAAAATTATTAAGGACTGTCAAAAATGTTTTGAGGTAATCCCTATAAAATATAATCATCAATCTTATGAAGATTAAAACATAATTAGTGAGTTGAGATAGTTTCACTATGAACTCATAGTTCCCACACCATGCTTGAAAATATTTTATGAGGATATCATATTTCATCAACTTTACATGATAGTATAATGACCGAAGTTGCACATTAGAGAAATACCAAGCTCCACTTTGTTGATTGAAAAATTAGCAACTGATGGTTGAATACAATTTTCCCTTATAAATAACCTATTGAGCTCATGATAGTCAATGAAGAGGTGTATTGAAACCTCATTCTTTGTGTTGAGGAGGATTGGTACATCCCAGGATGAAATATATAGTTAATGAAACCATTATCTATATTATATTATATTATCATATTCATCTACTCATGTTCAAAAATGTACATTAAATATTAATTCTTTTACGCTAGAAAAGAACCATGTATAAGATAAATTGAAAATTTAACATTTTTATTTTATGTAATACAAGAATATTCAATAGGAAACACATTAGTTTAATCCCTAATAGTTGTAATTTCATCAAGGATGATATTATATTTAATATCATTCATATGTGGTAGTCACAAATTGTTAGTAGGAAATAGTACCCGTTCATCATATATTGGTACTAAATAATTTCAATCCTTCTTAAAGTTCTTTCACTAAATCAGTGGTTTATTCGGTATGTGGAGCATGATTTCATTATGTAGGTAGTTTATGTTGGATCAATATAAATGAATCCAATTAATTCCATTAATATAATAAAATTACACTAAAGTGGGTATAAAAGGGTTTCATGGAAACATTAGATCACAAATTTTGATATGTGATGAGTTATATTGATGCGATGCTATAATTAACAGATTTTACATTTTCAACGATATTTGTAATTCTTGGAATATTTGGTTGTGTTTGAAAGTTCCTATTAATTTTTTTTGATATATAGGAATGTGTAAAAATGTAATCCAATTGTAAATTTTGTATTTAAAAAATATAATAGATGTACCATTATTTACATTTTTTGGGATCTACCTCAATAGTTTTGATTCCAAAATCTATACATTCTCTCATGGGATTCAAGGTTATTATCATTATTTATTGTGGAAAACACCTGGAATAGTTCATTGGTTACCATAGTGTCCATTTTCCTTGATGTTTGAGTAGTGTAGTATAGGCCAAGGTTTCACAATAACTTTACTTTCTACCATCACATTGGTGGGTTTTTCTTGAAACCAATTTTTAGCTAGGTTCCCTTTATCCTGAAACCTAAATATTTTTATTTTCCCCATTTTGAAATTTATGGGATGCTTATTCCCACACCATTGAAATTTGGGATAATTAAATTTATTCTACAATAATATTTATTCACCACAATTTTGGAATTAAACTCCACATATTGATTCTTATCCCTATTAGACCCTGGAGATTCACTAATATATTTTTCCACATTGAGGGAACATCAATAAATTTCTTTGTATCTATCCATTTCCTAATTTTTTATTTCCTTATATAGACATGGATTCAAAAATCCAAAAAAAAATTCAACATTAAATTTTGGGTTAAGTTAAAGGAAGAGGCATATCACTCATTACCTGTGATGTTCTCCACATTTTTAGAGTATATTAATCATTATTTTTTCAAAGGTAAAGAAAATCCACGTACATTTTTATTCAGAGAGTGTGAGGAAAATATTTAATTATTTTTCTATAATTACATGAATTCCATCATCCAATTAACATCCTCATGATTCATATTTTCGACTAACATCCACCATTGATTAGCTTCTCCACCCATACGATATAGTTCCAAAACATTATTATATTTCATAGATAATTCCATGACCTATGAATTTATCGGATTCAATCTATTTTATCCTTGATCTATTTCCTAATATAAGTTTATTGGGAATTTTTTACTTTATTAATTCTTTATAATGATATTGAAAATTTAACAAATAATATCCACTAAGAGTGCCATTTGAGTTGGGAATAAGTGCATTTATTTTAACAACTATGCCCCGTTGACATCACAAGAACTCCACCTTAGTATGGATATAGGTTCATTGCCTACCAAGTGTGAACAACACTATTTAAGAAATATTTTTCCCTCCCTCGAGCCCAACCATATGCTAGAAAAATCTATCTAACTAATGAGAATCACTACATTTCAAGAAATGTTAATTTTAGTTCACTTATTCATCACTAAGACAATCCCTTTTAAACATTAAATAAGTTTACCCATCCTGGTCACTAATCTTGGCAAAGAACAGGTAACTATAGAGTATTAATCATATAGGCTCATGGAAGGAAATTTGTACCTTTATGAAATGAGTGATGTCATTTAGTAAGTAACTATTAGTAATTAATTCATGTTAAATTAAACCTCCTTGAGGAAAATGTTCTCATTATAGTCCCTAAATCTCAAACTAGGTAGTTCTATCACACATTTGGTTCGGATCTTAGTCTTATACAAATGTAACAACTCAGATACGCTGATAGTACACACACCACACCTTAACAAGGACATGAGTTCATAGATTCTAAGGTACCACCAGTTTCCTCGAAGAAAAATGTTACCCTATAAATGGCACCCCAGAGGCCCAAATGGTTAATCCTATGAATGATAATCGAAACAGGTCATCCCAAGTTCTTTTTAGTGTTCAATGTATTCACATGAACATACCCCTAGAAATATCCCATAGGTCCACCCATCACAATAACTACTCTTGGATAATAATTCTTAAAATTGTATTTCAAATCAGGAAGGGTAGAAAAAATAATGGTTTACCATTTTTACATTAGTTGTGTTATTTATTCAATTATCCCTTTATCATTATAGCGTTTTATAATTTCCATTAACATGTTCATGATCAATTATATGGTAATATTTTATCATCAATGTTGTAATCCCAATGGTAAATATATTATATATCTACAACCACCTATAGTATCATGATATGTGTATATTTTCATGGAAACTACATACACTTTAAATTATTAATATATGGATAATTTTACATATTTTTATTATTATTTCTTAGGAATTTTGAAGAATTTTCTAATCCTAATCCCAAGAATATATAACCCTTCATCCAATTCCATCTATGACAACCCATATTTTAATTAAAATTATTTCATGATTTATTTCATAATGGTTCAATAAAAACAATCGAAATTGAATGTGAAGTATTGTGTATTTGGGAGATAGTTACATAGCATATCAACATAATACAAGGGTACAAAATCTATATTGAAAACATTCATAACATTATTTAACATTCCATTTCACCTTTAAACCTATATTGAATATATTGGGGAAAATCATAAGAACGTGATAAGCTATATATAATAGTTAGGGAAAAAAGAATAATAACATGATGAAATTATTGCATTTTAGTCAATATTCTATAAAATAAGACATAAAAGTGGTAAGAATAAAAAGATGAATTTTTAATCATGATATTTGATGATAAATAAATATAATATAGGAACGTGTGAATAACATAAAACATAGATTAAAAAATCAATGACAAACACCAATAAAATATATCATAGTTTGAAAAGGATAACCTTCGACCCACAAAAAAATGGAGTCTTATAAGACTAAAATATTACACAACACATTAGAGGGATATATAATTCAAGCCCCATCTATTACAGTCATTACATGTTAAGCATACGTTTCCCACATAGATGATTCAACGTAGAATCATATCATTACATTCAATCCAATGAGCAGGGAGTATGCGAAAAGAATATAATTTCCCAAAAAAATATTTCATAGTTTCATTTAGTTGAATATTCTTGAGTAGAGATGAGTATTAGTATTTATAAGACAAATTCTTGTCATGGAAAATCAATGGAAACTTTTAGTAGCATAATGTGGTTACTCAAAAAATCATTGGAGTGATTAATTATATTTAATGTGGTATCTCACCATATGTAAATTATTGTGGATTTAAGAGGGATATGTAATAACTTATTAAATAATTAAAAAATTGGAATTGAAAAGGGAAAATATAATGAATGCCCTTCAATAATGAGGAGAAGCACAATACTTATTACTTTTATAGGTTGTTCCCTAAATTATTAGAGGATCTTCATGAGATTTTTAGGGAACCATGGGAGGATTACAAAGATCTAATGGAAGAGTTTATCCATAACCCATGGGGTGGTAGTTATGATGAATGAATTTTTGGATGGTTTATATAGTAATGGATATAGGGTTTTTATATAATTTATATAACTCAACATTTAGACACTATTAAATAATTCATTAAAAAGAACAAACCCTCTTATGGAAGTTACTGAAGGGTTAATCTAATGTGAAGTGGATTCATTATTTAGTATTTTTTTATAGATCCCATCAAACTATTTACATTAGTGATTTCGATGATAGTCATGTTTATAAAAAATTTATTTTAAAACAATAATATAAAATATTGGATTTGAAGGATTCATAAAAGGCTTATAAAATTAATAAAATAACTTTATAAATACATTATATTAATGGGTAGATATATATTTATCATGAATATCCATTATGGAATATACTACATAAATTATTTCATGGTATACTGTGATAATAAAAGACATATATTAATTAAATATTTAATTTTTACCCAAAAATTAAACTCTCCTTGAAAATTATGAAAAAATTACCATTTTCTAATTTTAACTCAGTGATTTAAAAATCAATATTGATTTTTTCCAAAAAAAATATCAAGGTGTTTTAATTTTCATTGTTATATAGAAATTCTACATGTAATAAAAAATAGTGTATTTTATAATAATTTTATTTGAAACTTATGGAAATCATTTTTGAATATATAAAATCATATTATATTGTTTAACTAATAAAAAATACTAAAAAATAATATATTAATAAATATATATTTTGCAAAAATATAAAAATTTCTTAAAAAAAACTTAATTAAAACTATATATTTCACAGAAAAATAAAAGACGTGTTTCATAATATCTAAATCTAATTTTTTAAATATTGAAATTTATTAATATAATAATTATAATTAAAATCATAAAAATATAATAAAATTTCAATTAAAATAAAATAATAAAATTTATAATGATATGCTAAAAATACATACAACATTATTGTACTAGAGAATATCCAAATTGTAATATGTTCGATGTTCTGATTTTCATGTGGTTGTTCAACAAAAAAGATTTTGGACATGATATGGATTTTCTTTTCCTTCTCCCTTAAATGGTTTCATACATGATTTCCATTTTGAATCATGTCAACATTTTGATCAATGGTTAATCCAAATGATGTTATTTCCCTTTTAATCATTTATAAATAGATTTATAGGGTTGGATCCTATGGGTCGAAGGCACCAATTCTTTCATCCATGTTAATGGGAATTATAATAAAATTGTATATATACTTCAAATATGATCACTAATCAATGTATATGTTATAAAAAATTATTATTCATAAATATATTATAAAAATAATAATATAACATTCCAAAAAAATAAACTAGTTTATGTGTTTTCCTTTACTAAATTACATTATAGAGAATTATTCATATGAAAAGGGAATCTATTTCTTAAATGTTAGTGTCCTTATAATGAAAATTTTAAAAAAAATTTATGATATTTAAAAATGTGAAATAAATTTTGACCAATTAAATATCTATAGATTAAAAAAAATCATTAATAACAATCCCGCAAAATGGGATCAAAGTCGATAATCTAGAAAATATGAATGTGTAAGTATAATAATGTTTTATACTTAAATTATGTATAATATAAATTCCAATGAAACAAAATAAAATAAATTAAATTAAAAGGAAATATTTATATCATAAAATATAATCAAAATACAATGGATCTTCTTAAATGTTTGAAAAAATATAATTTTTTATAATTTTTTAATTTTATAATTTTATTTGAAAATATATTCTTTTTTAAAATATTATAAGATTTCACCTTAAGATAATTTTGATATATTGATATAAAAAATGAGGATGATTATTATAAAATACAACTTATAAATTTTTAATAAATAATTATATTATTTTCTATAATAGCGAATTATAACCAGTTTTGTCAAAAAAAAACAATTTTTGAAGAATACAATTACATCAAAAAATAATTTGTTCATAATTCAAATGAATTAATCAGTAAATATGAATTGAGTAGGACCAATATAGTTTATTTCTTAATTATTTTTAAATTATTCTTAACGTCCCACCCTAATACTACATGATGTTCGAAATATATGAAAATATATGATCACTATCTTTCTTATATGCAATAAAAAACATTATATAAATGTTGATATAATAAAAATAATAATAAAATGTGATCATTATAATATGTCCAAAAAATTAATCATCATGAATAGTAATTCCCAAATTATTAACAATATTTTTATAGGTTTCATATAAATAAAATTTATGGTTCATGAAAAAACAAATAAGTATTAATTTTATTATTGTTAATTTATGAGTCAAAAATAATGTTTTTTCAATAATGAATATAATTTATTATTCTGAATAAATAATATAATTTATTTATAATACATATAGAAATTTTATATGAATAATGAAATTAAAATTTGTGATATCCATGTCTTTTTTATTTTACAACTAATTTTTACGAGTATTCTAAAATGATTGATTTTTTATGAATAGTAAAACTGCTAATTTACATTGAAAGCTATCATTATGGGTCAATGATTTAAAAAAAATATAATTTTAAAAAAATTATTTAAAGGTAACAATTGATCATTTATATTATAAATAATCAAATTAGGTATATTTTAATAAATTTTGTGCAGTATGTTTTCATGAAAACACTTATACTTAATAGAAATAATTTTCAGGAAAACAAATCTTCATCCATTTTGGAGAGATTAATTTTATTTAAAGTTCATCCAAATCATTGAATTAGATTTTAATAATTGTTGTAAACACATTAATTTATCAAAAATTATATTAGGTAATAAATTTATGTTATCTTATTTTCATAATGTGTTTAAAATAGTAATAGTATCTCTCTATGGTTAATGCTGAAATAGGATTACATGGTGTCAATATAAAGTGATAAGGTTCAAAATGACTGAAAAACATATCTAGATAATATTTTATGGATTAAAGCTGACATTTACCAATGAACTATCCAAATTAATTGGTCATGGGCCACAGTTATATGAAAATTACTATTTAATATTAAAGAGAATTTAGAAATACAATGTGTGTCCGCTCTATCACTAGTAGAAGGAAACCCATATCTTCACAACTCCCCCACATAAATATTCACTTATATAATCCGATAAATTTCCCAAAAAATTCATAACATCCTTAACCAAATCATATAGATCATGTATTTATAACGAATTGTAACCGTCTGTGTTCTCTACAATTAATTACCTTACTAGTATTTGGTTGTTAGAGTTGTTTAGAGGTGGTCCCGAGAGTTTTTGTTTAATTGGAGAGTGAAAAAATACTTATACAAGATTAGTTATTGTCAAAGTAGGTTACATGAGATGATGTTTGGTTTCACGACATTTTTTGGGTGGTTCATGGTGTTTGATGTTTTTGGGTTGAAAAATTAAAGAAAATGGAAAATGCATCATGTTTTTTGGAAGAAAACAAGCGCCAGGCATTGAAATACTTGAAAGGGGATTACATGTCATATAAGACAGTGATATTGTTTTATTTGAAAGTTATTTTTTTGATCGACTTTTAGTCATTTAGTGTTTGTTTCAATTACCAATCATTTTAGACAATCCTTAGGTTTCATGATGAACCCTCCTCAATGTTCTGAGGATTACAAAGGCAATTATTGATTCCTAGCATCTATCCTTTAAAATATAGTGATCAATATACAATATAAGGTGTGTTATTCCCTCATTTCTAATGTTTATTATGTGTTAGTCTCTCTTCTTACTCCCATGAGGTAGAGGATGTTATCCCATAAATCTTATGTGGTTTTATTTGATTGTTTTAGGTGAGGTTGTACCGATACATCCTCAGGTGGATGCAGATATTTTTTGAAAGGTAATCTCAGATATGTTACTTGATCTATTCCTATGTAAATAAGAAAACACCCATTCAATATAGTATTTCATATGCTTCTATTCAATTGCACATTCTGTGGTTGAGATTTTCTTTTTTTTATATGGATAAGAATTCTTCTATACTAATACCAATATCAATCAATTATATGAAATTTTAATGGGTTGAGGGATTCAATTCAAATTTTTTTAGGACCTTGATAATTTGTTGATGTTATGAATTATATGGGGTAAACACCAAGATAAGTATTGTGGTCATTGTTATTCCTTGTTATCAGCCTAAATATATTTAAGTTTGTTGTGTTTCGGTTGAATACTTATTTATAGAAATTTGTTAATCAAATAATTCTGAATAATGGGTGGATAACCTAGGATCATGGGTTTTTTTTAAAACCCTTAAATATAAAGGTTAAATTAATTAATGGATGAATTGTTATATGTGGATTTTGATATACCGTAGTACATGCAATGAGGTGATGTGTGAGTTTATTCTGCATCATGTGGTGGTATGCATGTGAACAAGGTTGTGTACTGTGGGTTTCCTTTAGAGGAGTTAAAAATGAAATTATAGATGATAAATCAACAAAACAATTCAATGGAATCTCAGGATGAGAGACTTATTAATTGTGTAATGGATTAGAAGTGTGGTGTACTGAGGATATGAACCTGTTTTCAAGGAAATGTGTTATAAAATGGGGTTATAAGTTAAATATGTTTATGTTGGAATGTGGATTGAGAAGGATGAGTTTGAAGAATGTGATTAGTGGATTGTATAGCTATATCACCTTGAGTTTTTCCTTCAGTATCATGCAGAATTCATCAGATATATCAAGAGATTTATATATCCTGAATGGGCATCAAACGTGGATAATTGTGAAGTTTCATAACTTTATCTAGATGTTTTCTTTAGGAAATTAAATTTTCTATGTTTCTTGTGGAGTTATATCCTTGTTAGTTTCTCTGTAGTGATGGATTGGATATATGAGTTGTTAATTAATGAAAATAAGTGGTCAATGGAATTGATTATAAATGTGAATGGTGTTTGTGGCCTTTTTTGTAGAGTTTTATATTTATATGTGGCAACAATTTGGGGAGGTCTAGGGTGGGTTCATGATTTTTTTGAACCCATATCTTAGGCATTAGTGGTTGGAATCATATATTTGTCTACTTTTATTTTAATTGTGTTTTTTATATGAAACCCACCCTAATTGAAGACTATCTTAAAAAATCACTCATCCTCACGAGGGAGGTTTATTTACCAATCATCCTAGTGGGAGGATATATTATTGTCCACCTCTCTTTTTTGCTTCCCATGCCTGGTGATGATAACCCAAGACACATAGGCTGGTTGTGGTTCGTGAGGCCCCAGTGTGTGCGGGCGAGTTGTGCATTCCCATGTGTCTTTAGTATGAGTTGATTTGTGCTTTCCTAGGTGTCTTCGGGATGATTTGTGTTATGATTTACTAGGTGTATTTGGTGTGAGATGTGGTTCATGGCCTAGATGTCTGTGGGTTGGATGTGATGTGATTTTTGTCCCATGTGATAGGATGTGGTGTGGTTGGTGTAAAAGGTGTCTACAAGAGGGATGTGATGTGGTTTTTGGCCCAAGTTATGAGATGTGATGTGTTTTGTGGACCATGTGTTTTTGGGTGGGTTGTGGTGTGTTTTGTGTGATCCATGCTTGTTTGGGAATATTTTTTGTGGTACATTCAGAAGATGTGGTAGTGTTAGGATGTTTTTAGTTAGGAATGAGAATCTAATTAGTGGTATGTAGTATAGGGTCTCTTATCATCAATGTGATTTTAATATATTAGATAATTTTTTATTAACTTGGTGACAGTGACTTCATGATGTTGGGATATTTAGTATACCTATTTAGGTGCTATTTGGTTATACTATTTTCTTACAGGGGAATTAGTATGATGATCTCAATTTTGTATGAGTGAATTCGGGGTTCTATTATAATTGTACTCATATTCTCATCCTAAATACGAAAGACTACTTTTATGTTTACATGAGGTTTTCAGGGACCATTCAAGACCATACTACCTCATACATTGGGATTTTTTTGTGTTTCTGTTTAGCATTACTTTTGGTACTTACTTAGAGGATTTTATTATTTGTATCAATTATATGTTATATATGCATTTGAGATGGTTTTAGATTTATAATATATATATGTTTGTCTTGGAGTTTTTTTGATTTTACATCTTATATCTTGATCACATTTTTTATAAAGCTAAATGCCTCCCATTTTTTGAGGTATATGTATCATTAGTGTTGGTTTCCATCTCATGGCCTACTAGTGATGGATCTTAAGGGGTTAATTATCATCCATTAATAATTTCTAGATAGGGAAGGGATTCTTTAGAGGGACGGGGTCATGAAGGAATGGTATCAATGTTAATGTTTGATAGATATCTTGAAGTTTGGAGTTAGGCTCATTTAGCAATGGATGGGTTGGTAGGGAAACTATGTCAGGTGACCTTGGTGGGTGACATATGACATGAAAGACAGGCTGAAACATTGGATTTTAGGGCCCATGAGAATCAATGCAAGGAATATGAGCCTACATAATGACAATGTGAGGATACACAATTTGTAGGATTGATACCCAAGGATAGGAAAATGTATCATAATGAATTATGTTCTTTTATGATTTTGGATGTTTTAGGGATGTATAAATTTCAAGCACATTATTTAAATAAGGTAAAATTAATCTTAAATAAAATTTCACACTAATATGGGTGTAATAAATTTTATATTACTTTATGTTATGGATCCTTGAAATTTCTCATTTGTGTCCTGGGTTATTCAGACTTAGGAAATAGATATGGTTGATTGCTGAGGGGTTGATACAATGTAAAAGGTTGACCAATTGTAGGAAATGTTTCGTGATTTCAAGTGGTGAGCCCTGGGAATGTATGAGGTAAGTGTTTCATACATGGAGATGAAAATCTATCATGTGGAGAATGAGAACATGTTCGATTTGATCTAGGCCATGACAGAGTACTAAAATTTTTTGGTAGTTCATCATATGTGACGACCCACACATCAATTTTGGATATTTTACATGTGGTGGAGGAAGAAGGACGATGATCTTTGATTCAATTTAGAGTATTAATTCTAATCATAATTAAATTCATCAAAAATTAATATTGAGAAGATGTAGGAGATATACTCCCTTCAGTAGGGGAATATGTTAGTACGGGATCAAGATATCAAGTTCAAGGATCACCTTTATTTTTTCCCAGATCACATTTATGAAGTATAGTCTCGTGTATGATGTCTAGTGGAGGTTGTTCTTCTTTCTCTCCCTTATTTGGTTACTCCCTTTACATTACAGATATACATGTAGGTTCAGAAGATGGAGGAGGTGATCAAGAGGATGTACTCGTGAGGTGGCCTACCACGAGAGGGTTTCCAAATGCATATTTTTAAGGACATTGTTACAAGAAGAAGGTCACATTCACCATGGTTATTGAGGTTCCAACCAGTGGGTAGTCATCCTCAACAACATCATTTTCGACCTTCTAGTCCACATTTCTTTCCCATTAACCTAGGGATTAGGTATTTATTATTTGGAGTTTGTAGTCACCATCCTAATTAGTGTCCAATGGTTGTTTGAGAAACGTTTGATAGAGGTTGATATGTTCAGTGTTGGCCATAGAAGCAATTTCTAGTTTGGATATTTTGACAACCTGAGCTGCAAGCTCATAGTCCACCAATGGGGGATGGAGTAGGTGGAGTCCATCCTTGGGATATTCCATGAGGACCTCCACTGAATCATGGTTTTGGGGGTGTCGATAGTAGATATTCAAAGGAGCTATCCATGGTAAGGTACAAGTATTAGAGGCCTCATTTCTAAAGGGGCATGAGATCATTAGAGGTTCGATCAGTTTGTTTCATAATCGTTTTTGTGCTTTTTTTTATTCAGGTTCTTTCACTCCATTGGTGCACCATCTCTATCCCATGTACTTGGAGTTGATATTGAGAGGAATCCCATGCCCTTAGTGTTGAGTATGCTAGTTGGAGGATTGACTGGATTCTTTGTTATGTTGTGAGGATGTGGAATAATGGTAGAACCACATCAGTCTTATGGGGATCATTTCATGCTACAAGTGGATCTTTATGAAGTTATTCTCAAAATCAAATAGTTTTATTCAGGGTATACCATTATCAACTTCTTTCAAAGGAGTGTTGCATTTTCAAATATGGATGGATAACATATGATTTTCATTGGTGTGAAATGTTTTTTGGTGGGATGTCATCAAGAGGATCCTCTTTTATCCATGATCATTGAGTTATTAGTGGAATCGATGGAATATGTGATGGTAGAGGTTCCCAGAGTCATCAGGGTGTTTTTAGATGCTTTCCCTGATGAGGTTGTGACGCTACCCCCTCAATGTGATGTTTATTTTGAGATAGTGTTATATCCTAGTGATTCCCTAATTTCGATAGTTCTTTAGCTGATGTCACCTTCAGATTTTTGGGAGTTTCTTATTTAGATAAATGGTCTGATTTAGATGGGTTTAATCTTTCCTAGTGTGTCCCCATGGGTTTCCCCATTGATTTTCACCAAGAAGGAATATGGTGGTATGTTGTTATACATAGACAACCATAGATTTAATTTGGTAATATCCAAGAATTTTTATCATTTTCCTTGGATTTCTGATGTTCCTATAAGATGAGAGGGGATATTTGGTTTTCTAAGATCGATCTACAGTCTAGATATAACTAGTTAGGGGTGGGGGAGGGGGATTTCTTAAAGACTACCTTTAGTTGTATTAATGGACACTTTGAGTTTTTAGTCATGCATTTCGATGTTAGAAACACACTAGTTTTGTTTATGGGTTTTAATCATTACATGTTTCAAGAAGTACAGTACCAGTTCATACTTAAGTTCATCGATGAAATATTGGTCTAATTTAGGTCATATTAGGAGCATTCTGAGCATCTTAGAACCATCTTCCTGGTTCTTCAATGCCACCATATCTATTTGAAATTGTCTAAGTGTATGTTTTGGACACCTAGGCTAAATTTACATGTGGTGTCTCAGAATAGTGTGGTAGTGGACTCATTAAAGGATTAATGGATTGTTTTTTGCATACCACCCATGAATGGGGATGAGGATCATAGTTTCTTTGGTCTTTCAAGCTATTAGTAGAGGATTGTAATATATATCTCTCGATTTTCTACTCCGTTGACAATCATGAACATGATAGATCAATATTTTATGTGGGGTGTATAGTTCTAGTAAGTGCTCAATTATCTAATAGGGAAGTCAGTCGTTGCCCTAGTGCTCTAGTTTATTGATTAAAGGGTAATTATAAATGTATAATTTGATGCTTTCCATCAAGTCTTTGGATGTGTCATGATGCAATAATAGTTATTGATATCTCCAGGGTATAGGATGTTTCACCCTCATGTATGTAAGTATGAAACCCCCAACCTAGTGATAGAACCAATATTCTTTGCACTGAAGTCGTGGATGAATTACCTCATTAGGGAGATCTTCGTGGTTTTCATAGACCAAAGGAGTTTTAGTTATATCATTACCCATCATGATCAGAATTTTTAATATCATAGTGTGACGGAGTTCCCCAGTATCACAATTTTGAGATCCCCTAAACATCAGGAAGGGGGAATACTATGGCCCATGCATTGAGTAGAAATTCATTAAAGGAGGTTGTTCATGAGTATGATTATTCTTGGAGAGTTATGGAATATTTTGTAGCTCTACTATTAGATGAATGTGTAGAGGGTGGTAGGGGATATTTTTTCAGATGACAGTGCAATCTTCTCATATGAAAAAGGTAGAGGATTCTTAGTGGGGAGACATAGAGGTAGAAGTGATTCATGATCCTTTTGGAAATGGTGATGGTGTGGAAGGATGGTCATAGGATGGTCCAAACTAGAATTTTTTTCCTGGAAGGTTCTCTATTTTAGGGGAAATATATAATGGAGTCCTTGAGTTTCCTAACTCACCATTTAATATAATCCTAAAATTTTTTAAGATGTATAGTGGCATGCAGATGCAAAATTGTTTTCATGGGAAGAAATGGGAAGTGGCATAGTATGGGGTGCAGTTCTGGGTTTTTTAGTAGGTAAAGGCATAGCCCCAATACCCTAGTGGGTTGTTGCATCCTTTGGATGTTTCCAAGTTTCAATGGTATGAAATCATGATGTATTTCTTTAAAGGGTATTCCAAATATCAAGGAGCCTACTGTTAGGTCCACTAGGCAAGATACAATATGAGTGGGTGAATCAGGGTATGCAAGATTAAAAAAATTTACCCTTTTTGATAATGTTTCTTTGATAAACAAAACTCAACTCTTCATTTTTCCCATTGTAGAGTATGAACAAATCATAAAGCACACTCTGGAAAGATCAATTTTACTTGGTTCACCCTCACTAGGACATGTCTTAGGAGAATACACCAATGATGTTTCGATGCACCTAATCCACTATAAGAGAGCTTCTATTTAAAATGTTTTGAGTGAACTAATTATCCCTCATAGTTTAAAACCAATATAAATTTTCAATCTCCCATATCACTCAACTAAATAGAACTCACTACTTCTTCAGAAGATCCACTCATAGTTTAGAGACTTATTGGTCCTTCCATTATCACTAATTAATGCATCATCCACTGTATTTAGATTCTCTATTGAAGTCTAATGTGAATCCACTGATGAATACCCCTTTTACACAAAACCCTGAGAAATAAACTTGGAAGTACTTTTGAAAACTTCAATCCTTCACAAAGCACCCTATTTTGAAAATCTCAAACAATCCTTCGTAATGTTCATGCCTCTTCACAAAGAACACACCATCGTAGAGATCAATACTTTGTAGAGCACACTACTTAGTAGAGCTCAAGCCTTCATAGATCTCAAGATGGTGTAGATATTATGTCATCGAAGAGTGAAATCCTTTGTGAAGCTCACTGAGACAATATGGAAGAACAATTCTACAGAAATCTCATTATGCATTGAGTCATTGAATTTGGTTAAGAATAAGAAAATCATTTCCCAAAGCACAATCATTTCTTTTAAATCATGCTTTGCAGAGCATCACATGATTTGCGAAATCAAAATGACTTTATATCTTCTCTCTTAATCTGATGCTAATTAAAGAGTTGTGGCCTCTTATTTATAGGCATGGTCTAACGTGGAGCACCGCTTCTTTCAACATGATTTATGAATCAGTAAAAATCATCTTTTCGACACAATTTCCCTTCGAAGAGCACCAAATTTTTTTCCATATTTGAATAATTCATTAATTTTCCATTTTTGTATGATATCTTTAAGGAAAAACATTATTCAAAATGCTCCCCAAACATCGAAATTTTGACCTTGAAAATTTGGAAAAAACTAGAGAATGATGCCACCATGTATTTTCTATTTTATACCACCTCCAGATCTTCCATTCAATTTTCATGGTTCTCTATCACCATGAATTGTAAAAAACATCTCTATAAATTTACAATTCACCATGAAAACCTAACGTTTCAACAAACACCACCAAAAAAATGATGCAATGTTACCTTGAAGGATTTTTCCCAACAATATGTCCTTTTGGGTTTATTGAAAACTCTTATCTTAATGGTCCTCTTCACTTTAATACCTCATAGAAGCTCCTTCCATCATCATCCATCATTCACCACTTTTGATTTAGATAGCGACCAAAGATTCATTCACCCCATACTCTAAGCCCACATGAGAAATGATCTACATGAGAGGTAGGAGTATTAGGAATAGTTCATCAATGAATCAGTTCATTTATGTAACCAATTACAAAATGCATTCCAAAACAAAAATTCCTCTTGATTCATGAACCTCAGATATCATTATATATAATAATTTATCAATCAATTATTGCATCTTCATATTGAAATCACTCCACCTATCTCATTGGTCTCCACCAATCTCGATGCTCCACCTGTCGGCTTATCACCGTGTCTTTGACTAAGACATTTTATTCACTATTTAGTCACAATTTCTCTCCCTTTAGGAGTCAGTCTTTCTCCCCATTTATCAAAAAACACTAAGGTCACTTTTTGTGGTCTACATCAGAGTAGAGAGAAAAAATCAAGACATTAGCGAAAATCACACTAAACCTTGGGGAGAAGGGGACGAACATCCAAACTCTTTCAATTGTGTGGAGTAGACTAAACTCCCAGAGCCGATAAATGTATCTATAATGATTCCATTGGTAAGGAATTTGTCAGAATGTATGAGAACTATAGCTTTGTTGGCATATAATTCTACATCACTATCCCCTGCTCCACCTTCTCCTTGATAAAATTATATTAGATCTCAATGTGTTCAGTCCTTGAGTGCTGAACTATTTTTTTTCCAACATTGATTGCACTTGAATTATCACACTCAATTCCATTCAAAACCTTCATGTCAACAACCATATCATCATGTTGTTTCTTGATCCACAATAACTATGTGCATGTTAGAGTGGCGGCAACAAAATCATCTTTTGCAGTGCTAATTGAAATTCAATATTTTTTCTTGCTTAGCAAGGAAATACACAAACCGCCAAGATATAAAGAACCTCCTAACGTCAATTTATAGTCAATTTCTATTCCATCCCAATCTATTTTAGTATATCCCAAATGCTCTGGATGAGAATTATCATTATACATCAATATGAAATCACTAGTTCCCTTAATATACTTTAGTATTCCTTTCACTAAAATCATGTGTCTTTACTTATAATTTCCTGGGTATCTTGGTACATAGAATGTGGTGAGAACAATATTTTTTCTTTTCCCCATTAGATATAGTAATCATCATATAAACTTCTGTTATTCTAGGATATTATGTTCTTTGACCATCATCATCTTTTATTTATTTCATTTGGGTAGCAACTGAAGTCTTAATATTTTTAAAATATTCCATTCCAAATCTTCTTAAAACCTCCTTGTCATATTAATATTGAAAGTTTAATGTTCCATTCCTTCCATGTGTCACCTATAATCAAAGTAAAAATTTCATCTCACCAATCATTGGAATTTCTACCTACATTTCATTAATTCAGAAAACTTTCTACACTGATATTCATATGATCCTCAAAATATCAAGTCATAAATATATACAATCACCATAATTCTTTCATAATTATCATTTTTGAAATAGATATTGTAATAAACTCCACCAAAATGAATGTCATGCTTCTTCAAATACTGATCAAGCCTCAAGTACCTTGCTCTTGTTCTCATTACATCCCATTTATCAGTTTCATCGATTAAAAATCTTTTTTTTCTCTTTTTTTTGAATGAGAAAACCCTCTGAATCCTCAATATACACTTATTCTTCAAGAATCACATTCAAAAATTCAGATTTAATGTCCATATAAAAAACCATGAACTTATCCTAAACTATAATTACCATGAATAATATGACTATTTACAACCTTTCTATAGGTGAAAATGTCACATCGACTTCAATACCCTCTATCTAGGATTAGCCTTTGCACGGATTTTGTGCTTTGTTTTGAAAGATCCTTTTAGTAATGATGAAATTCTTACCCATTAGAATCAAAAAAATCTTCCATGTATTATTCTTCTCAGTCTAATCTATACCTTTATTCAAGGATTGATCATAGTTCTCATCTCCTTATTTATCGTCAAGACATTTCAGCTCTACCTGAGATAAGAAATATGTCTTATATAATGACATCATTTCCCTTGTTTGAATAGGCACTGTCTAACCACTGATGATATTTTTCCACTAAATTTTAGTTTTAATCAATGTCTTTTTTGTACATATAGACTTGAAATTTTCTTTCCCATTATTAGTATCTTCTTCTGAATCAACATATGCCACTTCTACTCCGCCTGTGTTTCTTTCCCTGTCCTCTCTTTCTTCAAAAACTAATTGGTATGTTGTTGAATATTCTCTTCATTTTCCACTAAAGTATAATAATTTCCCACAACTAATTTTCCTAGATTCTTATTAAATCATTTATATGCCTTTATTTTTTCTTAGTATCAATGGAATATCCCCTCATCTCCTCATGATTGAAATTTCTAATGTTTTTCATTGTTTAGAATAAATATCATACATCCAAATATTTGAAATTAATTCATCATTAAATTATTTTTATATTTATCTCATATATATCCTTTACATCCTTCAAACACAATAGATCACTGTTTGAAATTTAGACTAATTTCAAAACTGCTTCATTTTAAAATCTCTCTCATAAAACATTTTCAGAAAGCATCGTCCTTTCCATGTTTTTGATGATTCAATTTCTACTCTCAACATATATATTATATTAAGGAGTTATCATAGAAGAAAATTTATTCCTTATTCCATGTTTATCGAGATAATCTTTCACTTGACTATTAATGAATTCTGTACCATTACCACTATGAAACATCGTAATTTTCTGCCCAAGCAACCTTTTTGATTCACTATGATACTATTTTAAGTAGATAAACTCACCAAAATTTTGGGAAATTAAAAATACCGATGAAATTATATTGTAATCATTAATGAAAATAATTTGATAACTCTTCCCGTCAATGGATCTTGGTTAGATAGGTCCACAAACATCAGCATGCACTAACTCAAGTACTCTTGTTAACTTGTTTTCTAATGCCTTGTATGTTTTTTATAATAATTTTCCATTTTTTAATGCATCAAACATATGCGTATGAATGTGTGATAGCTTTGGGAGGTTTCTAGCTGTATCCCGCTTCACCAGATCTACTAGGGATGGTCTTCATAGATGACCCAATCTATTATTCCACGACTTGATCTCCTCTTCTCTAGAAAAAAGTATATAACCTCTTCTCCACATACAATTTAGTTATTTACCTTTTTTCCTTTTTACCTGTAGGGAAATTGCAGCATGTATTCCATTGAATATACACCTATTAATAGCATATCTTATAGAATTCCCTAAGTCACATTATTGACTAACAATAAGAATATTGTGACTGAGACCTTCTACTTTTGGAATATTAGTAAATCTTATTTCTTTTGCACCAAACATGGTATTTCCTATAAAAATTATCTTTAGGTATTCATCATTTACAAATTTGATGACTCCTTATTCTTTATAATTTATGCATGTAACAAGATCCATATAACTTGTCATATGGGATATACAAACACTCTCATTATTCCATACACCAAAATCGTCTGATGCTTTAAGGGAATCTTCTGTAACCAATACATTCTCATCTCATTTATTTTAAATCCACGTTTTTGAATTCAAACATGATATATATTGATGACATGTATCTACTTAAAAATATGATGGACCAACCATATCCATTAGTGCTTCAAATCGGTTTTGTGTTTTCAGCTATGTTGTTGATTTCTTGATTTAAATCTTCCACAAAATTTAGATATGCTTTGGCAAATTCCTTTGCATGGTTGATGTACAACATCTATCCATGTGACCAAATATTCCAAACCATAAAAAATTTCCCTAAAAGATGATCTAGATTACTATTATCTATTTGGGTTCTACTAATGTTCTTGTTCCCTTCTATATCATTTGGTTATGGAACACATATATTGTGAATGTCCCATCATTACAAATAAAATAACACATTTTCTGAGGTGAATTACCATGTGTAACTTCTGCACCATTGATTGTTCCAAGGATCCTTTGAATAATCTATTTCATCTTCATATCCAAATCAATCAACAATCTCAGAGCACATTATTGTGGTTTGACTTCATTTATGGTCACATTCTCTTTATGATCATGCCCTATACATGGCTCACAATTTATATTTATCTATTTATTTTGTTTTGATAGAAATTATGCTCCACTTCTATCTTTTACTCCTTATGAGTTATCCACTTTTCTAATGTCACATTTGGAGTTACAAGTTTTTCACGATCCTTAACTTATTTGTCACAACTGAAAACTTCATCCTCAAGTTCTTGAAATGTTAGACTTACTCAATTTTAATGATTGTAAACCTATTAATTTCACTTTTATGTAATACAATTTTCAACATGAACTCAATAACCTTCTCTAAGCTCTCTTGCATTAATGAATTATGTTTTGCGATTTATTTTTTCAGCTCAAACTTCTCATCTTTTTACTGCTGCATATAGAGTTTGTCATCAGGAACCACATTGTTTACATTAATCATTTTAGCTATCAAAATGTTTCTTTGCTCAAGTTATAATTCAAATTTATCCTCGATATCATCTCTTTATTAAATTTATTCTTCATCATTTGAACTCTTTCCCCTTTTTTGGGTGATGCCCGTGACTACCCCCGTAGCATTTTTTCCACTGTCTTTGCAGATCTTTATCTCTTCATCCTCTTCAACCTTAGATTCATCTAAACCATCAAATTAATGTAATATAAGATTCATTTTCATAAATATGTTTCTATTGAATTATTTCATGCCTTTTAAAAATGATGAAGGATTATTTATGGGGTTTTCAACATTATACTTGTCGTCTTCATGGAACATTTTGGGGAACCGTGACACAAGATGCCAACCCATTCCACATAGAGAACATGTGAGTGGAAGATTCCCCATGAAATTTCTTTGTCCTCTTTGATGATTTCAGAAAAGGAATGACATTACCTCATCTATCTCTTCTTCTTCCTTAGAATCTTCACTGGTGATATTCTTCATGGACATGAATTCCACCTCATTAGATTTCCCCTTTTCAAGAACATAATTATCTTCCATTATCATTTCTTATGCTTCAAGGGTACTATGGATGTTATCCAGTGTAAGCTATTTCAAGTCACTATCTTCATGTATTGAAATATTTAGATTAAACCGAGGTAGAAGTTTCCTAATGATACACTTCTTGATAGTTGTGTCTTTAAAGACTTCTCCAAGTCCTTGCATATTTTCCACTACCACATTTACCATGTAAAAGAATGCATTAACAAACTCATTTGGGTTCGTTCTTATGTCTTCATAATATTTCCTAAAAAACATAGATCTTTTCCTCTATAATCTTTTAATCTCCTTCATATATGATCAGTATATTTTAGCACATGTCACATGATGTTTTTTATGACATCACCTTCATATAGAGAGAGTTGGATAGGGCTCCCCCTAAAGAATTTATTGCCATGGAGTCATCATACAATTCCATTTATTCAATTTATGATAAAGATCCAATATAGATTTCGGTTGAGATACAATGAATCCCTCTTGTAATAAAATCCATTCTAAATGTTTGGAAGTGGTGTTGAATATGATTCTTCTATACCTGAAAATTATTCCCCTCAAAGATCGGAATCCCTCAATGATTGGTGACCTCCATTGAGAGAGAAACACCATTATCACCATCTCCCTCTAATACCAATTTCTAGTTCCACTTGGCTATATAGCTTGGGGGGTGAATCAACGTATGATAGATTAAAACAATTGCCCCTTTTTTATCTTGTTTGGATGTTAATCAAACATCTATTCTCTCTCCAACCTATTACAGAGTATGAACAAATCATAAAGCATTCACAGGAAATGAAAATATTACATGGTTCACCCTCGGTGGGAAGCATACAAGGAGCATAGATGAGAGATTTCCCAATGTTCCAAATCCACTATAATCACACTTCAGTTTAAAATGTTTGGAGTGAACTCACTGTCCCACCTGTTTTACAAAAAATCACAATTTGAAACATCACTACTCTTTCAACTAAAGATATCCCACTAGTTCATTATAAGATCCACTCTTAGTTTAGAGACTTTTAGATCCTTTCATTATCACTAATGAATGCATTTTACTCTATATATAGATTCCCTTTTTAAGTAAAATTATCTTCTATTGATGAACACCCATTTTTCATAGAACACTAGAAAATAACCTTGGAAATAATTTTTTGAAGATCCCGATTACGCAAAGAAACCTATTTTTCAATGCTCAAACAAGCATTCAAAAAGTTACTTCCACTTCTCAAAGAAAAAAATTTCGTAAAGATCATTTCATCATAGAGAAAACTGCTTCGCATGGATAAAGTCTTCATGAATCTTAGTCCATAATATTGCTCAAGACATCATAGAGTGACTTCCTTTAAGAAGATCACTGGGAAAATGAAGAACACAACATCTTCGTGATGATCTTAATTTATAGAGGCATTAACATTTGGTAAGGCTAGGATTTGATTTTTTCAATGCTCAAGCATTTCTTTGAAACCATGCTTAATGGAGTGCCCCTTGATTTTATAAATCAAAATGACTCCAAATTCTCTCTCTTAAGATCATGGGGAATTAAGAGGGGTGGCCTCTTATTTATAGGAATTTTCAAACACGGATCTCGACCTCTTCTAGAACAATTTTTGGATCGGTTAAAATTGTATCTATGGTGCATCTTCCTTTCAAAAAGTACCACCAAAATTTCTTCATTTTCACAATTCCCTCTATAAAATGGGTTGTGCTACCACCGCAATGCTACCTCCTAATGATATTCATGTATTTATTGCATAAATATCATCATAATTTTAGAGATCGTTGTCATTCTTTTTTTTATGGTTCATTGTCACCTTGGATTGTTAACAGTATCTCTAGAACTCTAAAATTCAACCTGAAAACCATCTTTTTCATCAAAAACAACCACCCCAAAAATGATGTAACGTTACCTTGAGGGATTTTGTCCAAATATCTACGATATTATATGGGTAGAGGTGGTAAAGCCAATTAAATCATATAAATTCTTAGATAATAAAGAGTTGAGTATGGAGAATTACTTTTCCAAGATATATATTGATGGGGTGGTGAAATGTTATAGAGTTTAGAGATCCATTGTCTCATATTAGGACACCTGTTTTCCCTCATCTATCTATAAGGGATGAAAAAATTTTCTTGAATCCTAGTTTCATCTTAGCACTGCATTCCTCCCATAGAATGATTGAAGATAGGAAAAACCATCGCAACAATGGAGAAAATTTTGAGAGCATGCATCATGGACATTTGTGGATCATAGGTGGAACACATTCCCTTGGTTGAGTTTTTTTATAATAATAGCTATCACTCATACATTGGCATAGATCTGCTAGAGGATTTTAATTAAAGACCATTTAATTTCCCATTTAGTTAGACAGAGGTTGGGGAGATGGATATTCTTGTTCTTGAGGAAGTGAAGAACACAATAGATAAAGTTCATCTATTTTTGAGAAGGCGGAAGAAATGATGGACCAAAAGAAGCCTTATGTAGATCATAATAGGAGGACCATAGATTTTAATGTTGGGGACCATGTGTTCATGAAGGTTTCCACTTAATGGGGTTGGAAGAAGTTTAGTAGGGGTTGAAAGCTTTTTCAAATGTTTGTGGGACCCTTTGAAGTGTTTGGGTTAGTTGGTGAAGTGGCATACCAGTTTTCATTACCCCATGACTAGATAGGATCCATGACACCTTCCACATCCCATAGATTCATTATTATATTCATGATGGAATCTATTACCTAGACTGGGGAGTGTTTAATATCAAGGATGAAGTAATGTTTGAGGAATGACCAGTGGAGATCCATGATCACTATCCGAATGCACTATGTGGATGGACTATTCCCTTGGTTCATGTGTTGCATAAGTATAACAACCAAGGTGAGAGTACATGGGATAAATAAAGATATATTCACTCCTATTACCAAGAGCTATTCTATGTTATTCTTGGTTATATCTTCCCATATAATGTAATTTTTGACCCATGTTTTTTGAAATGAAATGTTTCCCCTTGGGTTGAGATTTGTGTGGTGCATGATTTGATAATATTATTACTTTTGAAAAGGGTAGGACCAAATTCATCATCAGTACACATTAATTTTGATCAGAATAAATCTGTTCGGGTGACTTACTGTCACCCACAACAGATATTATCTTGACATGGAGGAAAAAATTCCCTGATTTGTTTGTTTGAGACCACTCATTCCGTTGTCTTTCATGGTAATTGTTTTTGGTTATGTGGTATTTGATATGGTTTAATGGTGGTAGTGTGGCAGTGTGGTTGTGAACATTTGGGATGGAGTGTTTGGATAGCGGTAGTGCTAGGGGAGTGGTGAGGCACTTGAAAGGTATCTCATATTATGGTTATTGATACACCTTTTTCCAACTAGGGTTGGTTTTGGATTCCTGAGGGTGAGAATCATTTAAGAGTTATCTGATGTAATGGCCTATGTTATACCTAGTCCAGTACTCTGTGGGTTTTTGGTTGGTGGAGATGTTCATTGGTGCTTCAAGTAATATTCATAGGAGTGGGGAATGCAGTAAGGTCGCTGTCAGATTACACATCATGTAATTACTTTACATGACCTGAAATTTGGTATCAGGGATTGAAATGGGTGGTTCTGGAAATGTGATGTTTCAAGGATTAAAAATAAAATAATAGGTAAAGAAGACACATTTTTTGGCAGAAAGAGATCCTGAGGAATTACATGATGTAAATGGGGATTACACATCCGGTAATAACGAATTCCTGTGCTGTTTTTTCAATTCCTTTCTGGATGAAATTTCATTCATTCAGAAACAATTTGTTTTTTCTCTCATTTTAGATGAACCATGAGTGACCCAGTGACCCCTGTTAATCATTCTGGGGATTCCTACCCCAAGGACTGATTTATTACATATAAATTTAAATATTTGGTGATTCTTCTTCAATCTAGGGTGAGTTAATCCATAGTTTCTGTAGATTCTTTTGGGATGGTCTCCCTATGTCCATCCATTATTTTTTCCATGTGGTGGGATATTCCCTCTCTTTTATCTAACATGGTTCTCATTAGCTTTTGTTGGGGGTGGTGTTGTTGTTGCATCCTCTAGTGGATACAGATCTTGTGGAAGAGGTAATCAGAGATCCATTCCCATGGTAATATCCTTGACATCCTTAAAATGTAGGATTTCATTTATTTGACTTTAATTATGCATATTGTAGGAGGGGGAAATTTTATTTTCCTATGGAACATAGTTTTTACATACTATTTAAAGATAATAATTCGATAAATGTAATTGAAAGTGGTATAGTGATTCAATTGATATGATTTTATAACCATGAGGTTAATATGATGCTATTAATTATGTGGGCTAATCACCCCATTGAAAATCATTGCTATTAGTGGTCATTGATTTCAAACTAAATGGTTTTAATTTCATCTTGTTTATGTTGAAATGATTTATATGGATAATTTTTAATAATATAAATCTGTCAAAATGACTTGATTCCCAAGGATCATATAATTTATATGATAGTTCCTATTTTAAAAAGTGGAGTTAATTATGGGATTCATTGTTAAATATGTAATTATGATATACCATGGTATATGGGGTGATGTGATGTGTGAGTTTTGTATAGTTTTTGTAGTGGTATGTCTGCGAGCAAGGTTGTGGTAAGTGGGTTGTGTTGGGAAATGTAATAAATGTACATTTAGAAGATACATACTCATGAAAACATAATAGAATCTCATGTTGGTATATTAATTGATTATGTAATTGATGAGAAGTGGGTTGTGGATAAGATTTTCATATGGTTGTAATGTAATGTGTTACTGGGTGGGGTAGAGACTAGGGGTCTGATTTTTCTGGAATGTGAATTGTGTGAGATTAATTTTAATGAACAATAATAGTTGTTGGTATCGGTGTTCCTCCTAGATATTCTCCATGTTCAGAAAACCTAATTATTCCCCAATATATAGAGATCAATGTATCATTAATGGGTGTTGAACATGGAGGATTACGGTTTTACTTCAGTTTATATGTCTCTTCACCATTTATATATTACATTCATTGTGTTTCCTAGTGCGTTTTGTGATTGGTTGTTTCCCTTTAGTGATGGATTGGATAAATGAATTGATTTATAAATAACGGAAGTGGATAAATGGAATTAGATGGAAATTTGAATGAGTTTTGTGGCTAGTTGAGTGGTTTTTTATATTTAGAATTGGAAGATATGTGGGGATGTCATGGGTTGGTTAGGGATACTTTATGAACCATTAGGTTGGTCTAGATTGTTTGGTTTCATATATTTATGTAATTTTTTTTCATATTGACTTTTATATGGACCATACCAAAGATGAGCATTATTTACCAAACACCCCCATCGTCATGGGCTAGAGTGTCCTTCCTAAACATCCTGATTAGTGTATGGATGACTAGCCATATACTATTATATGCTCCCTCATCCTCATAGAGATAAAAAGACTCTATGGGAATTTTATGGTATTGTGAGGCCCAAGTGTCTGTAGGTGAGTTTTTCATTCCCCGTTGACTTTAAGATGAGAGGAGTTGTTATTTCTCAGATGTCATCAATATTGGAGGCTTTTATCATTCCTATGTGCCATAGGGTTGAGATGTGGTTCGTGGACCAGGTATTTGCCGGATGGAGGTGTTGTTGATTGTAGACAAAGTGATAGGATGTGGTGTTGTTTGTGTCCCAATTGCTATAGGGGGGTTGTGGTATGTTTTGCGGCCCAGGTTTTGGGATGTGATGTTTTTTGTGGCCCATGTGTCTATGGGAAGGATGTGGTGTGCTTTTTGAGGCCCAGATGTGTGTTGGTGGGTTGTGACGTGGTACATTTAGTAGAGGTGGGAGAACGTGGATGTTTTCCATTAGCTACGAGAGTCTAATCAGTGGGATTTGTTGCAAGATACCATATCTGCATGTTTCATTACTTATATTACATTAATAGGTTTGTGTGAATTGGTGATCATGCCTGGGTGAGGTGGGGATTGTTAGTATACATGTTTAGGCGCTATTTGGTTCCTTTATTTTCTCACAGGGTAATTAAGATGATTCTTTCACATGTTCATGAGAGACATTGTTTTATCCTACTATTCTAACAAGAATTCTTACCCCATGAATATAAAGATAATTTCGTGTTTCCACGAGGATTTTGTTGAGTGTGCTGGATGGTACTAGCTCGAACATTGGGACAGTTGATGTTTCACGACGTAGCTTTAATTTTGGTACTTAATTGAATAAATTATTATATTTGTATATGTTTTATTTTAAACATGCATATGGGATGGTTTTTGATTTATTATATATATTTATGTTGCAGAATTGTTTTTAGGATGATACATCTTATCTCCCAATAATGTTTCTTTAAAATGGGAAATGCCACACATTTCGGTGAGATTTGTCTACCCTTGTTGTTGGTAGCCACCATAGGTCCTACTAGAGGAGGGACTTAGGGGTACTAATCATTATTTTTCATTTCAATAATTTGAGTGGAATATTTGTATAGAGGGGGTCAGGACAATAATACCAACTATAGTGCGATTAATGCTAAATGTAAAAGATTTTTTCTTGATGAAAAAATGTTAATTTTAAAAAAATGTTTCTGTTATGTTTCCTATTATCCCTCCATTAAAAAACTATAATTATGATAATATATCATATGTATACACCATATACAGACATGTTATTTTGTTTTTTCTATTAACCTTAGTACATCTCTTTATTCATCTAATGGGATATTGAACCCTCATTTCTGTGTACAACGAGCTACAACTGTATTAACTAATTTTATTCATTATCTATCACCACTAATATTTTGTTTCAATAATGATGGATTTGAATGATATTATATTATTAATTTGTTATATAGTCAATTTTTTATTAAAATAATTTTCCTACATAATAATTTATAATCCAAATGAAAATAGAAGATATAACTCATGTATAATGTATACTACCACCTCATGGGAGGAGGAGTTTATTTTCCATCACCACCTCTCATGGTATGTTATTATGGTGGATTTATGTTTTATATAAGATAAATATTATTTAATTATACTTCTAGTATTACAATATATTTACCTTCTAACATTGTTATTCATTGGAAAATGATAATGCTTCTCATGCATATGTGTTGAGCTACACTTCCACAAATCTAAGTGATTCATTTTTCATTATTTTCATTTAATTGATGTATATAAGAATATATTTATTAAATAAACTTTTAAAATTATGAATAAATTTAAATGGGAGTTGTTGTTTAATTATTTTTCATCCAACCATAGAAAAGTGGAAACTTCTCTCTTGCCTATATATGGGATACCTTCTACACGATGTGGTGTAATTTTATATTCACACCATTATATAAAAAACTAAAAAAGCAAATATAATGCATAAATATGATACATATTTAATAATTATTATTTGCGACATTTTTAAAATGTGACCAAAATTCTTGTTCCAAATGCATCAATCCATAATAATCATGAAAACATAGTTTTTATCACCATGATTCGTGATTATTATAAAACATTTTAAAGAAAAATTCCATTAAATAACATAATATATGAAGAAAAAGAATTATATATATGAATATGGTAAGGGAGTATATTTATAATAAATAAATATTTTTTTATAGTTGAAATTTTTACATTTTCGATGAAAGATGATACTTGATGTAAGGTTATATTGTATCTCTTTTGATTCTAGGAGATTAATGTCATAATAACAACATGCTTCCTTCATATTGTGTATATACTAACACTATAATATTTAATATCATGAATCCATTTTTATTCAAATTATTTAATTTTTCATTCTATATTATCTATTTAATATGGGGTTATGATTCAAAAATTACAAAAGCAGTAATGGATTTCGATTTTAATCTCATTATAATCTGTATAGTTTATAATTCAAAATACTATGAGAAATGTTTTAACATCATTGTATAGTAAACCCATTAATTAATAATCTTATATTTTTATTTCCAAAATATTACTGTATTATTAAAAAATTCCTCTCTTTTGATCTAATAGTTCATTTGAAAAAGATTTTATGAAAACCCAGCATTATTTAAATGATAACGATCAATTTTTTTATTTCATATCCATGCCTTTAATTTTTTTTCATTAAAGTATTATGTAACACCCCAAAATTTCATAGTAAATTGTCCCTTTAAAATAATTTAATAGCTTATATTTCATGCATCACCAACTTGGCTTGAGTTATACGCAAGATTGAGTTTCCACGAAACAACACATTAGTATTATAATTTTTTAAACAATATATTTATTTTCTTATTAAATATTTTAATATGAATAGTAACAAATATGTTTTAAATGTTAAATTAATTTTTTCACTTAATGAAATCATATTTATAATGAATTTTATATGTTTTGGTGAAATAGTTATATATTTAGAAACACTATTTTTTTTAAAAGAATAACTTTTATGTCCTTTTGTGGACAACAAAAAAATAAATTTTAGACACTCATAAAAATTGAATTTGGTAAAATAGACTTAATTTTTGAATTCTTAATATCAAAATTATCTAAGGGGGAATTTTTGGAATTTTTTTTGAAAACATTCAATTTTGGATGAATAGTAAAAAATACTGCATAATACTTAAAAAACAAATATTACATTTAAATTATTATTTTTGATTAAAATTTATCTTAAAGTAAAAATAGATACATAATACATATATTATACCAATTAATTTCATTTGGGTCATTTTATAATATAATTAGATATAAAATTTATTGATCTTTTTTTAACATCTTTTTCCCACTGTCTATGCACATTAACCAATCTTCTAGGCACATTTGGAAATTTCTATAAATATTAAATTTACCACTTCTATTAATTAAATTTCAAAAATCTGAGGGACAAAATTTACATGAGTAAGTAAAATGTGGTTCAATAGGATGAAAATAATTTTTTGGTGAATAGTAACTTTTGAATTTTATTTAACATAGTTAAAAGTAAATAAAGTATTTATAGGTAAAAATAATGTAAAAATTACCCAAACACATGTCATATATCTATTTTATAAGTTTATTTCTACCAAAAAAACCTTCTCAACAAAATAATATCCTTCTAATACATTTGGGTTTTATTTGTACATTATTTATATTTTATTTAAAGTAGAGTAAAAAGTGTTAAATTCAATGTTTAATAACTAATACATTTTTTATATTGGGTTTCAAATAATATAAATTCGAATATAAATATACATTATAAATATAAAAACATTTAATACATCATTGTATTTTATTTATATTTTTTAGACATTAAATAAGTAAATTTTTTTATGACGCAATGATGATGCAGTAATGACCTTATGACTAAAATATTAAAATAATTGATATTATAAATATCAAAATAAATATAAATTGAGTCTTTTGATTCCATACATGAATTTTATAGTGTAATATTACATGTTATGGAATTTTCCATGTATTTTTTTAAAGGAATAATTTTTTTAGGAGTTTATGAAAAATCAATTACTAAATTGTGTCAAAATTGACATAAATGAGTTTTTAATACAGAAAATATTTTATTAAATAATATAAAAATCCAAAAAATATATTTTTCGTCCAAATGAAATATATAAGGTTATATATGTCATTAATTAACCACTTGAGGTTCTCATGGAAGATTATAGTATGTCTCTTAACCATATAATTTTAAAATATAAGAAGACATAGTAAATGTAAAACTATTTAACGAAGAGTTAAATCTAAAATATATAGTTAATATGGTTACTAAATTTGTCAAAAAACTATTTTCTGAGAGGATTTTGACCTATACCCACCTATGGATAGATATAAATCTTTTTTGATCCATTATAAATCGAAAATGATTTTTTAATAACATAATATTCCAAGATTTTCCTAAAGTGACCCTCAACTCTCTTATAAAAGGGTACTTCCCCTTCTCTTAACTTCATAGCTCCAAATCCATTTTTCACGGACAGCCCCGGCTCAAATATCCAGCTAGATACCAGCAATTCAACCTAGATCCTTCAAATTTATACGAAATCCAACCTAAAGAACCCTTTTGATCAAATCAAAAAGAAGCACCCGAAGAAGAGGTAATTATTTCAACTGCTCTTTCAAAGTACTTTTCTTCTTCCACATCCTCTATATTTGTTATTTCCATACTAAAAAATTAAATCCAGTACCTTATATATACTGAGATGTTATTATAAATATTTTAAAATCATATTCATTATTCTATCCATCCTATGATTGAAAAAGTCACCATGCGTGCTTACATACAGCTTAACGTTTCCACGATGTGGTGTAGTTTGTTATTCAACACCACATTATTTGGATTAGTTTAATAATGAGAATAATTATTTTAAATAATTAATATAACAATGTGATGATTCTATATATATAATATACTATTAAAATAAACACTATTTAACCATCAATAGAATTATATTGTCGCTCCTGCATACGTATGACTTACCATCTCCACGACCCGATGAGATTCATCTTCAACGATCACCATTAAAGAATTGATATATATATATAGATTAAGTTTAAGATAAATGAAATAAAATTTTTACTAGAATAATAAATATTTATGTATATATATATAAGTCATTTACTTATGTCCATATTATACTATAAGAAAACAGAAACAACGTTCATGCATACGTACGGACTATCGTATCCTTGAACAGTGTTTCCATTTCATAAAATTGTCTATTATATATATATATATTTAATTTATAAATATATATTATATATAAATCAAGTTTTATATTATGTAAGTATGTAATTCAATATCTAAGTGATATAATCAAGACTAAAAGGTTAAAACACGTACGAAAAAGAATGCAATTATTACCCGTAATGTTACATTAACTTGAAAATTATTATTAAGTGGGTAGTATAAAGTCATAAATCAATCATATATGATATCATAAATATTAATATGGTTCTGGTATAATTAAATAACAGACAATGGTCATCATACATGAAGTTAAATTTACACTTGACCAAAGGAATGTACTAGGTAAGGGTTTATTACTCAATCTCATTATTATCCGAGATTGTTTATATATAAGTTTTTACTAGGAAATATTTATTATCCATGACCATGTTTTATAAAATAGTTTTCCAAAGGATTATTTTTAAGGGACTCTTTAAATAAAGAATCATTTTAAATGGTTTACATATTTATTTTTATAAATCATTCTCATTAATTTCCATATTTTAAAAATGGTTTTAAGGATTTATTTTTATGGACATGAATGTTTTATAATATTAATTATTTTAAAAAGATTCGATGTTGTATGGGAAAATTTGATTCAAAAATATTTTTTAAATTTATTCCATTATTAATTATGGGACTTTTATATGGATTCATGAAAATGGATATTTCTCTCAAGGTGTTTTACTGATCAATTTCAACTATGTCAACATCCTTTACGGGATATTATTCTTGATTGATGTTGATTTATTATAAATATTCCAAATTGTATTGAATGAGTTATGATATGTTTGACATGGATGTGTTTTTTCTATTATATTCATGGTTTATGGTTAAAATATTGACATTTCGTATGCTAGTTTTAATACGAATGGTTATGTTATGCTTCACCCATTTCATATGAGGAATGCGTTGATCTTAGTAAGTGATGGGTGGGGCCCAATATAACCCATCGATGCATCGACTGGTCTCATTAGAAAAATTAGGGTTTTTTCCCAAATCCATGACAATATTTTTATTTGTATTCTTGGCATGAGGCCTTGACTAGGTGGTTATTATGTCTGACATTATGCATTCCGTCATTATAATATTTGATATTACATGTGATTATTCGACTAGTAGAATATACATGTGCATGTTTATATGGTAAATTTTTATTTATTTTTTCTACATAATGTTAATGTTTCTATTTTAAATGTTTTTGTTTTTATTAAACATTAGTCCTTAAAATTTTATAGGTTCTGCTAAATTATTTACCATTACAAATTATCTGAGCTCACCCCTTCTTACGTTTTGTTTTACTAGGATTCAAAGATGTGTATTATGATTGTTATGTAGGGTTATTCTATGAGAATGGTGGAGTTATCAAAGGATTATTTATGTTATTTTTTTTGTTAGAATGTGTAATGTAATATTCATTTATGTAATCTATTTTCCAAGACTTCTAAACAGATCGGTCCTTCAGGACATGATTCTATGTAATCATTTCATTGTACGGTGTTACATTTGGTATCGAAGGATGTTAGAAACAACCTTGGAAATACATTTAGATAAAATATTATTAGGAAACATTACCCTAAGATATAAATTGAGACTTATTATAGAAGATAATCCAAAAAATTTGGTAATGTTGATATTATGTGGCTTTTCCATGAAATATATCCATGATTAGATACTACAAGTGGACATGGTTCTTGCACAAATTTAATTAGGAGTGAAAGTCTGACACGATGTTTCGGGCTAGACCCAGGGTATGCGGGTACAAGACAATGGGCCTTACTATACACCTAGTTTTACACTCCCATGGGATATTCCTATGATAATAAACAATTTTCTTACAAATCAATATGAAGGATTTATGAGTAAATATGTCATAAAAGAAACCATTTTTATGATTATGAGACTAGATATGAGAAATTTTTTAATTAATGTTGATAATTTTTCTAGTTTTTGGTTTAAAAAGTATTATATGATCTAACCTAGTTCATTTCTTCATTTTGGAATGGTTCATAGTAGATGTAATGATAACTTTAGAATTAATAAAGATCCAATTAGAAAGAAAGATCTATCTTTCATGGTCCCAAGCCAACATTTCGAAGGGAAATAGCCTCCCATGTATTCTCATCATATGGGGAAATAGTATCATGCGTTTATAAGATATTTAATTAATTATCTGAGTCCAATGGAATTGAAGGGACGTTAAAGGAGAAGTGGATGGCCGAGAGAATGATGGATAAAAGGAAGAAGGGAAATATGGTTTTTAACACATGTGATAACTATAGAAATAATCACATTGGTAAATTATTTAAAGGAATGGGAGATTGTTATAACTGTTCAAAAAGGACACCATGTTACTGATTTCAAGGGTAAAAAGGTTTCAAATTAATCATAAAGGTGTCGGGACACTATGCAAATCAATATACCAATCATCAGAATATAACCCAAATTATGATATTGGATAATTATCAAGTTTTGATAGTACCGCAGATGAAGAGTAATGATTAGTGTTCATATGTTTTTTTGAAGAATTAAGTCATTTGAGTATTGTATTAATGATGTAATGATATACTTATTATATAGTAAATAAGGATTGTACTATAGTACAATTTCTTTGAGGACTTGAGATTATATGGTACTAAGAAAAGTGACTCAATAGCATGTTAAGCATTTTGGAAAATAATGGTTGAAGGAAAGATAAACCTTAATATGGTTATGATACTGAGGTAGTGATTTGGGAATAAAAAATAGTTGATTTGAATAAATTATATTGGATATTATTGAATAACATGGAACTGATTAATGGTTTTTTATTCCATAATTCTTAGAGTATTCAATTTTATTGGATTTAAGGAGTAAATATAGTATTCTATAAGGAAAATGGGAGCATTAATGTATTCAATAAGGTTTTATTGTAATTCAGGGAGTTACCATGTTTTAACAAAATACATGATGAAGGTATTCACATGTGTTTATGCTATAAAATTTATCTTCATTCTGTTACGTTGACCTTCCTTATAAATTTTTGCGTTGTGAGTTAGGACACAAGTATTTTAGATAAGTCTAAATGTTGGAATTGAGTAAGTTGAACACTTGATAGTTTGTTTGAGGTTAATGTATGTTATTTTGGATACATTGACGTGAAATTTTTGTTTTAATTTAAAATTTTGAGGACATAATGAATATTTTTGGACCTTAGGATTTATCAAATTCACATTAGGAGTAAAAAATTATTTTTGAAAATTCATTTCCTAGTGTAAGGGATGGCGTGAAAATCGATCGAAGCACAAATCAATGATGAAAATATGATTAGGAAAGATAAAAAATGAATTCTATTTACTTAAGTACTTATCTTGATAGTAACTTAATCCATCCTCTTCAAAAAAGTATCCAAAAAATGTGTTATCCTAATAACTTATGTTTTTTTGAACAAATGATATTCTAAATAATCAAAGATTGCTGGATTTGAAGCGCCCAATTTTACATTTATTGTTCAATTTTTTGTGGTTTATGACCTCAATCAGTCCCCATAAATAATTACATTTTTATCCAATTATGTGTCTCTAATTTCCACTAATTTTGTCCTATTCAAAATCCAAATTTTGTAGTGACTTTATCATTTCCATTTCCCTCTTATTGTGACAAAATTTTACTAACCCTATTTCTGATGTGGGTTTCCCACTTAGGTATTTGTAACCTTTTATTTAAAATGAACAATTTAAAATTGTGAAGAAGCAATATATTGAAGAGGGGAGAATGTAACACGCCAATATTTCATATTACATTATCTATTTAATGCAATTTAATAGATTTTATTACAAAAAACACCAACATGGCGTTTGTTATACACTTGATAGAGTTTTTGCAAAAAAACACATTAGTATTATAATTATTTAGACGGTATTTTTATTTATCAATTAAATGTTGTAATATTAAGAGTAAAAAATAAAATTTCAATGTAATTTATAGTTTTTTCACTTAAAGGAAACATATTTACAATGAAATTAAGAAGTTTTTTTAAAATTGTTATACATTCAGAAACACTATTTTCATAAAGGAACTACCTTTATATCCATTTGGGAATAATAATAAAATCCGTTTTAGACACTACAAAAAACTGAATTTGGTAAAATAGGCTACATTTTTTAATTATGAATATCAAAAATAACTTAGGGTGAATTTTTGGTATTTTTCAGAAAACATTCAATTTTTGGTGAATAGTGAAAAAACCGCATATTACATAAAAAAATACTCTTTTATTTAAATAATTATATTTAAATGAATTTTATCTTAAATTTGTAATAGATAAATAATAAATATATAAACCCAATGTAACTCATTTGGTTTATTTTATAATATAATTAGTTATAAAAATATAATGAACTTTTTTTAACATATTTTTACTCACCTTCTAGGGACATTTGAAAATTAGCATAAAACTTAATCTTACCACTTCTGTGAATTGAATTTCGTAAATCCAAGAGACACGGCTGACATTAGTAAGAAAAATTTGGTTCAATAGGATGAAGATAATTACTGTTTTATTGTAACTTTTGAATTTTATTTGCAACAGTTAAAAATAAATAATGTAATTAGAGGTAAAAATAATATTAAAATTACCCCAACACATGTCCCAATTTAATTTGATAAGTTTATTTTTAGAAAAATAATCCTTATTAAAAAAAGAAGCTCATTTTTATCCATTTGGGTTAGAATCAGTCATATATTATATTTTATTTAATGAAGAGTTAAAAGTGTTAAATTCAATGTTTAATAACTAAACCATTTTTAATATATGGTTACACATAAGATAAAATCGACTATAAATATTCATCAGAAATAAAAAAATATTTCCCACATCATGGTATTGTATTTATAATTTTAATACATTATTTAATTAAATTTATTTATTACACAATGATGACGCCATAATTACATTTTCATTGAAAGATTAAAATAATTGATATTATAAATATAAAAATAAATGCAAATTGAGACTTTTGATTCCATACATGAATTTTCAAGTTGAATATGACATGATAGAGTTGATTAAATGTATTTTTGTTAAATTCATAATGTCTTTATGATTTAAAAAAATTACTATATTGCGTCAAAATTGACATAAATGAGTTTTTAATACAAATAATATTTCATTAAATAATATAAAAATCCCAAAAACATATATTCCATCCAAATGACTTATATAAGGTTATATATGTCATTAGTTAACAACTTGAGTTTTTATTGGCATTTTATAATATTTTTATTAACCATGTAATATAAAAATACAAGAAGATAAAGAAATTGTTAATCTATTTAACGAAGAGTTACATCTAAATAATAAGGTTAATATGGTGAACTAAACCTATTTAAAACCTATTTATTGAGATCATTTAGACCCATTCTCACATTATTCTCGAAATAAACCCATTTTAATACATTATAAACTGAATATTATTTTATAATAAAATAATATTTCAGTCTTTTCCTAAAGTGTCCCTCACCTCTCTTATGAAAGGGTACTTCAGCTTCTCTTATATTCACACCTCCAAAGCGATTTGGATCAGCCAAAAACCTGCTAAAATATCCTCCAAAATTTTCTCATATCAACCTAGAGGCCATACTTAGATATGGAGGCCTGCTTAAGGAGCCATTTTGATCAAATAAAATGGAATCACCCGAAGAAGAGGTAATTATTAATCACCTATTTCAATGTTCCTTTCTTCTTCCACGTACTATTCCATTGTTATGTCTATTATAAAATAATAACTCCCGTAAATTATAAATAATGAGATGTTATAATAAATATGGTATGACCATATTCTTTATTCAATCCATCTTATGAATAACAAAGTCACCATACATGCGTACGTACAGCTTACCGTCTCCACGACGTGGTGCAGTTCATTAATCAACACATAATTTTTTGGATGGGTATAATAATGAGTATTATTATTTTAAAAAATGAATATAACATGGTAATGATTATTTATATATAAAATACCATCCAATTAAAAATTGTTTACCATCAATAAAATGATATTGTTGCTTCTGCTTACGTATGACATACCGTCTCCACAACGAGATGAGATTCACCTTCAACGATCACCACTAAAGAATTGATAATATATATATATATATGAATTTATTAGGTACGATATATATGAAATAATATTTATACTGGAATAATATATATTTATGTAGGTAAATATAGGTTTTTTACTTACTTCTATACTATACGATAAAAAAACTGAAACAATGTTCTGGCGTACGTATTGACTACCGTCTCTATGAATGGTGTTTCCATCTCATAAATATATGAATTATAAATATTTTTATTCTGAATATATATGATATATAAATCATTTTTTTAATTCTGGAAGTATGTTAATTAATCTATGTGATACGAGCAGGAATAACAAATTAAAACATGTACGATAAAGAAAGCGATTACTTCCTTAAATGTTACTTTAACAAGGAAATTATTATTAAATGTGTTGTATAAAGATATAAACAAATCATATATTATATAATAAATATTAATATGGTTCTTTTTTAATTTAGTAACATACTATGGTCATTATACAATAGGCTTATCATACACTCGACTTAAGGAATGTACAAGGTAAGGTTAAATTCTTCAATATCATTATTATCTGAGATTGTTTATATGTAAGTTTTCATAGGGAAATATTTATAATCCATGTCCAATAATCATAAAATAGTTTTAAAAAGGATTGTTTTTAAGGGACTAGTAAACAAAAAAATCATTTAAATGGATTAAATATTTATTCTTCTAAATCATTCTCATTAATGTTAATGTTTTTGAAATGGGTTTAAGGATATATTTATATTGAAATGAATGTTATAAAATGTTAATTAAATTGAAAAGATTCAATGTGGTATGTGAAAAATTAATTCAAAAACATGTTTTAAATTTATCCCATTCTAGATTTTGTAATTAATAAATGATTTCATTAAAAAGGGATATTTCTCTCAAAGTGGTTAGCAGATCATTTTCAACATTGTCAACATCCTTTAATGGATATTATTCTTGATTGAGGTTGATTTATTATAAATCGTCCATATTGTATCGAATGAGTTATAATGAGTTTTACTATGGATGTTCTATTTTTATACGATTCATAGTTTATGGTTAAAATATTGACATTTAATATGCAGGTTTTAATACGAATGTTTACATTATGTTTCACCCTTTTCATATGAGGAAGTCACTGGACATAGTAAGTGATGGGTGGGGCCCGCTATAGCCCCTCGATGCATATGTAGGTATCATGAGTCAAATTAGTGGATTGGTACAAGGCCTTGAAAAAAAAATTATTTTTAGTCTTGACACGAGTTCATGACTATGCGGTTATGATTTCTGGAATTATGCATCCCCTCATTATGAAATTCGTTATTACATGTGATTATTCAACTAGTAGAATATCCATGTTCATATTTATATGATAATTGTTTATTTGTTTTTTCTATATTATGATTATGTTTATGTTTATAAAACTATTTTTTTATTACCTATCTTTCCTTGAATGTTTATAATTTACTCTAAATTTTTTACCCTTATTAAGCATTGAGCTAACCCCTTATTATGTATTGTTTTCCCAATATTTAAAAAACTTTATTATGATTGTTATGTAGGGTTATTCTTGGAGAATTATGGATTTCATGAAGTATTATTTATGTCATGTTTTATGTTAGAATTTGTAATGTAATATTCATGTATAAAATCAATTTTCCATGACTGCTAAACGGATCGGTCCTTGGGGAATTGATTCCTTGTAATCATGACAATGTATTAAAACAATGCTCATGATACGAGCTTACCAGGTGGGGTGTTAGATTTTTTACAACAATAAAATAGATTTAAAAATGTATTTTTATCAATGTTTTAATATTTTTAGATGTTTTTATAAAGATTATTATTTTAATTTTTGGAATAAAATAATTCCTTTTGAATGTGAAAAAAATCCTTCTATTAATGAATATAAAATGAATGAAGTCTTCGGATGTCAATATCACTAAATGTTTTGTATCAGATTTTATAATTTTCTATATTTCCTTTGAATGTAAAATTTTATTTTTTATCTTGGAAATATTTTGGTATAGATTTTTGAGTTCAAAATAATATAGGATTTTTTCCACATAAAATAACATTATGATCTGTTGAATGAATTTTTCATCTATAATAACATACATTGTTGTTACATATACTTCATTGAGGACATTATGCTATGATACCATCGATATTATTTTTTCAATATCGTTGATGACTCTGAGGATGCAATATTTGTGAAACCCCTTTCAATTTCAATGGTTTAAGATATGACGATTTATGAAGTGATTCAATTAACATGTTGAATAATTCCAAATGGATTTTGATTATATAATGCATAGATCTCTAATATCCATCCATGTATTGTGTGAATATGGAAAACAAAGGAGATAATTATGTTATTTTTTGAACATTATTTCATGTTCAAATCTATATGTGAGGACATTTTTTCTTTTCCATAAGTTTGTGTTTGGATCTCAATTCATGTCTATTTGCTTATTTTTGTTCCTAAATTAATATACATAATATTATTAACGGTTCTACTTCCATGTCTATATATTTTTGATAAAATATGATTTCTGGTAATTAAAATAATGAATGCACGTAGTTCTATTTATAATAGTTCAAAATTTTATAATAATTTTTTTTTCAAATTCTAATATTTATGATACATTCTCATGGGTTATTTTTGATTTCTCATGATGTCACAATGTTTTGTATTATGTGTTTTCATTTAAAAAACAATATTATATTCTTCATGTGCAATTTTCATTGACTGATCAGGAATTATTTTTTCATATTTTGATCATGTTTTCATAACAATTAGATTTTTAATGAATTAATATAACCATTGATTGGGATCTACTAGGTTTATCATTAATGAGAATATAAGATTACCAATTGTTATGATTCTTGTCTATTAGATATGATGAAAATTTTTATATAAGATTTATATAATAAGGGTTATAATTATGAATAACTATGTTTTGGGATAATTTATATTTTTATGAACATGTTTTTTATGTAACAATGATTTTTATTGGGAAACCCTTTATTATTGTCTATTGGAATTCAATTTTATGTATCGAATTTACATATAATAGGATATAATATATATGTATATAATGTTTTTTTCCTTAGTTGGTGTTAGATCAAGGTTTAGTTAGTTTATAAAAATTTGATGAGGAATCATTAGTGAGAACTATGAAGAAAATCCTAATAATAGGATATAATACTGAGGTGTTGGTGATATATAGATTATGTGGTATTCTTAGAATTACACCACATTATAGTCACAACATGTGGACATGGATTTTTCATTGTTGATTCTAGGGTTAATAACCATAAATGAAGATAGTATTCTATATATTCAAATTATTTATCGTGTAAGGATAATGATCCCTTACTGTGAAATTGGATTTCTACTCCTAGGGTATATTTGTGGATTAATTCAAATATCATTAGGAAACATTATAAAAATATTAATTGATAATGATTATTGGTAAAACTAGATAAATATAAGGTGTCCTAATAAAAATATAAGGAATCCTAATTCAGACATACTATGAATTATGTTTTATGATTTCTCACATTGATTATTATTGTTTAAACTGTGTTTTATATGTTCAATAGATGGATCCATGAGGATTCATATTAATGTTGAACGTTATTGAAAATAGAATAATTTTCTACCCGAGGAACCATTTGAAATAGGATATAAAATATGAAACCTTGAGATTATTCCAAACCATATATCTCTATATATGGTTGACACGCACGATCTTGTTTAATTTTATAGAACACTTTATAACATAAAAATATTTGTTCCATTGTTGTTATGTTGATGATGTCAATGGAATAAAGATTATTTACCTTCCTATATATCATTTTTGTGTGAAGAATCACCCACAAAAATGTTATAGAGGAATGATATGATATATATTATGAGTAGAAAATAAGGGCATAAATAAATAAACTCTTGAAGACAAATGATTATTTAGATTTAGTGATATGATGATAATATAAATGTACCATTTATATTTGAATTTATTTTGTTTGGGAAACAAGATAATTATCAGAGTCAATGAACTAACGTGAGTGGTGGATTATAATGTATTGTCTCTAAGACCTTTTGGTCATGTATTGTATCTAAGCCTGTTGGCCTTTTAAGGGTTCCACCTCACCCCTCGAAAGGTGTATTATCAAAAATTTAAAAAAAATTAAGGCCTTCCAGCCATTAAGCCAGTCATTATTGATATATGATCATTATTATGAAGATGTATTTTTTAAATGATATTTTAATTATAATTATTATGAAATATCCAAGGCAGTAGTGTAAAAAAAGTATTTTACACTGGTTATTTTTCAATTTTTCATATGTTTTTAGCCAACGTTAATATTGATGACATTATAAATATTGTTTTTTATATCAGTTATTTAAAAACCGATGTAATAAAACATAACATTGCAGTGTTTATCATGTTAGTTATTTAATAACCGACGTGATAAACCATTTCCCAGGCTTTTATCACGTCGGTTATTAAATTACCGATGTGAAAACCCAGGGGGGGTTTATCACATCAGTTATTTAATAACTGACATGATAAACCAGTGCGTGGGTGTTTATCAAGTGAGTTATTAAATAACAGACATGATAAACTCCTGGAAAATGGTTTCTCATGTTGGTAATCTAATAACTGATGTCATAAACCATTTACCATGTTTTTATCACGTCAGTTATTAAATAACAGACGTGATAAACTCGGGGAGATGGTTTATCATGTTGTTTATTAAATAACCGACGTGATAAACTACTGCGGGGGGGTGGGGTGTTTATCAGGTCAGTTATTAAATAACCGACTTGAAAAACCATTTTTTTTTAAAAAATAGAAAGCGTTCCTATTCTCTCCCCAGAAACAACCAGAAACCAAACCAAGAATTTGTACCATAAAAACTAATGTAGACCAAAAAAATAACCAAAGAAAAATTAAGCATTTACATTGAAAAAATTTAAAACTTACCACACTGTACATCCCCCCACCACCCCTGGATAACCTCCCTCACCCCACTAGACAGCCCCCACCACACCCCTGGGCACCCCCACACGACTAGATTGCCCCCCGACCCCCTGGAAAGCCGCAAAAACCCCTGGACATCCCCACCACACACTATACAACCCCCACACCCTTGGACAACCCCATACCCTCATATATACCCACCAACCCCCTGGACAACACTCCCAAACCACTGGATAGCTCTCCCACACCCCTGAAATAGGACCAAAAATTTACCAATAACATACCAGAACCCCCTCACCCCACTAGACTACCCCCACCACACCCCTGGACACCCCTCACACCCTGGGACATAACCACCACCCCTTGACATCCCCCACCCCCTGTATACCCCCCACCACCTGGAAAACACTCCCACACCCCTATATAGCCCTCCCACACCCCTGAAACAGACCAAAAAAGACACCAAAAATAGACCAGAACCCCCTCACCCCTGGACATCCTCACCACCCCTAGACAGCCCCGACACCCCAGGACAACCTCCACCATCATGTATACCCCACCCCCTGGAAACCACTCCCACACCCATGAAACAATACCAAAAAGTTACCAAAAGTAGACCAGAACTCCCTAACCCTCCTGGACTGCCCCCACCACACCCTTGGACACCCCCACACCCCTGGATATCACAACCACCCCTGGACATCCCCCCAAACTCCTGTATACCCCCACCCCTGGACAGCACTACCACACCTATGGACATCCCTCCCAAACCCCTGAAACAGACCAAAAAGTAACCAAAAATAGATCAGAAACCCCTCACCCCACTTGAAATCCCCCACCACACCCCACCACACCCTTGGACTTCCCCCACATCCTCGACATCCCCCAACACCCCTGGAAACCCCCCCACCCTCCTGGACACCCCCCACACCCCTGTACTTCCCCACCACTCCTGGACACCCCACACCCCTGGACTGCCCCCACCCCTTCGATAGACCATGTAGAACTTTTTTTGGGAGAGGAGGCGCCTCCATCCCTTTGGGGTTATGTCGCTGGAAGGTACTCATCACTCCCACATGTGAATCTTCATATCTCAAAATGTTTCACATCTGGAAGTGATGAGTACCTTCCAATGGCGTTCAACCCCTCGAGGGATGGAAGCGCCTCCTCTCCCACCCCCTAGAGTGCCCCCCATCCCCATGGACACCCTGGACCCCCCCCCCCAACCCCACTAGACAACCCGCTCACACCGCTAGAAACCCCCTCACCCCATAGGACCCCCACACCCCTGGACAACCCCCCACTCCCCTGGACAGCCCTTCCACCCTCCTGGAAACGCTCACACCCCCTGGACTGCCTCCCCCCTCTCTCATGGACAACCAGGATACCCCCACCCTACCGAACAACCCTCCAACACCCCTGGATACCCCCCACCCCATTAAACACTCCCACACCCTTGTAACCCCTCCCCCAAGACCAGAATCAATAATAGAAAAACCATCACAAGTAGACCAAAACAAGAAGTAGACAAAAATTAAAGATTCACATATATGACATTGAAAACATACAATTTCAACTTAAAAACAACTAAATCCAACCTAAATGACTACTAAATAAACAATTACATTCGCGGTATTTCAAATTACATTTTACACTACAAACAACTAAAAATAAATCAAACCTGTGAAATAATTTGACCATTCCACTTGTAAGTGTTTGACATATTTAGCAGTATAGTGTTGAGGGTCATCACATAGACAAAAATTAAAATTATATTAGTTAATGATAATAATGAGTAAATAAAATGAAATATTATGGAAAACATTAGTAAGAAATCATATGAGGTCAACGTTTACAATTGTCCCAGTTGTTATTATTTCATAAATAAATCTAAACATATAATATCTGCATTCGCTGATACCTTATTGTTCATGAAAATTATGTTTGAATGAGTTTAAATTAAATATATTATTTGTATGTAATAAATCCAATAGTACAAATAATAAATGGATATTTACCTTTACATTTACATATTTTATCTTTGCACTCCTTTTAATTGTGTTTTTTCAAAAGCAGACCCATCCTCTGTTAGAAAATAATACGAATGGGATAAATTTAGAATTTATTATAATATAGAAAACTATTGAGAAATTGAAACATACTTTTCCAACATTTTCATAAAACTTTCCCACACATCACCATGGAATGAACATATGTAATGACCCAAAGTTTCATTAATGAAAATTCCTCAAGATCTAGTTAAATGTCTCTTTATGTAAAATGTTTATATAAAATGTCAAATTCATTGGTTTTATCTTATGAATTTCGACCATTTCTAATATATCCATTGAATAGTGATCACATGATTAGTATAAATATAGTGCATTAATAAATCCAATTTACTCAGACAAAAGAAGCGATGGCCTCGTCCAGTAGAATTTCTCCATACGAAGCCCACTTGTCGCAACTCGAAAAATAGGTGGCATCTTTGGGCATCTCTCTTCACCTATACCAATATGAGCTTAATCATGTCAAGGTCAAACAAGACCATCTATGGGAAAAGTGGAAGTTGATAGAAATTACCACTTGAGTGATGTTATCCGAGCCACCCCAAGAGTCTATCACCATCACACACCTTACCCTTTGGTCTTATGCGGATTTTTTAAGGGGTTATGTAACAAATCAATAGTACTATGTTCATGTATATTATTTTTGTATATAATAATCAATATACCTCCTTGTCATTTTTTTGATACATTGTAAATAGTTTTTAAAGTACAAATAGTGTTTTTAGTTACTATTTAATTAAGAAATCTATTTTTCTTAAATTAAGGGATTTTTGAATTAATTAATATTTTAACAACAAAATATTATTATTATTAAATTCATTTTTATTAAATATAAATGATCTTATAATTTTATGAATGCAATTATAATTTTTATTAAGGTTTGAAATCCATTCCTATCAAAACCCTTGAATTTTCGATAAATATCAGGTTTTATCTTAAAAGTGAAAATTAACATATTTAAAAAAATATTTAGATAAAATAAATGTTATTTCTAGAATCAAGATTTCGAAATTATCCAACAGTGAATTTTTCATAAATTTCCGAGACAATCAAATTTTTGGGTAAAAATTAAATACCGTTTAAATATATAATGTGTTTTAGGACATCATAATGTCCCAATAGTGATGTAATAAAATTATATAATATTTATGTTCGGCCAATATATGTATTAAAATTAAAATAATGTGATTTTGTGTTTTTTTGACCTACTTTTTAAAGCATTAATGGACCCCTCAAGACTTATTAAACATCTTGTCTTTTTAAATTAATTCCCATCTTAGTATGACTCACCTCCCCATAAGAAACAACATTATTTTAAGATTTATGACTTTGTACATATAAAATATTGTTTTCATCTTCCCTTTTCCAAAAACCATGGAAAAACCATGGGATGGTTTGTGGTTTGGATTAATTTAATGTAAGGGGTCCCAAACCTAAATAATAAATAATTCCCTCACCTTTCCTATTTAAACCCACCCAAGCTCCCACTTCCAAAACACTCAAAGCCTTTGGAGTTCGTCCAACCTCTTACCTACTCTCTCTAGAATCATCCTAAGGTGCCCCAAGCTCTCAAGAAGACTATCACAAGCCTCTCTCTAGCCTTTGGAAGCACACTTCCAAGTAAGGGTTTTTCTTCCTTTCTCTTTTTTGGACAATTTTTCTTTATGTTGTTTTCCATTTTAATTTCAATTATGAATGTAGGGGGTATGGTTTCGAAACTCCCTCATACTTCCCTATTTATGTTTTAATGATGGGATACCCCTTTCTCTCTCATTAAATTCCTCCCATGTACACCCGTTACTATGCAGAAATTCCGAAAGGAACTTCTCCCTCCTCATTTACATCCAGGAAATACTTTTGTATCATGAACCTAGATTCCATTAAAAATTTTGGGACAATTATCTACATTACATCATTACTGTCCATTACATTTAAATATGATGACGAAACCCTTTCTATCTCATCAACCTTTTTTAGGATTCTTACGTCACGTCGTTACGCTGTCGAAATCGCACCGATTTTGTAATCCAACGCCATTGTGTAGTGAATACCATGCCCATTTCTCCATCAAGGGTATTCACCAATATGCACATTTACTTATTGATTATAAAGTTTAATGTATGAATTCCACATTCCTTTATCATGGAGTAAATGATTATGTTTTATGAATCAATGTTTTATGATCCATGTAGCACACTTATGCATGAAATGAAATATTTAAGAAGGGTGTGCCCTTATAGCTCTCCAATGCATTGGGTAATGTATAATATCAGGATACGTCATGTGCAATGAGTGTTGAATCATTATAAAATAAATAAATGTTTATTTATATGTCATAAACTTTTGTCTTTGGATTACCCTTTATCTATTACCCCTAACCTTCCTTTTATTCCAGCCAATGGCATGTAATAGGAGGACTCGGGATGACAACCGTTGTGAAGATCAGTGTGATGACTATACTAATGAGATGCCCAATCCAATGGGAGCGGGAATCATGAACTTTGTCATGCTTCTCTCTCATCTGACTCATGTTTTTAATAGAAACACGGGTCAAGAATACCGTTCATCCCCCCTAAAATAGAAAAAGTCTCTATCGAGAGCTTCATGAGACAAAGGCCTCCTACATTTAGTGGATAATCTGATCCCACGATCGTTGAACAATGGATCAACTCCATTGAAAATATCTTCTCCATCTTGAAAGGTTCTGAACAAGAGAAGGTTCTCCTGGAAGATTATCCTATGGAGGGTGAAGCTGATCAATGGTGGACGTTGATCAAAAATACGAAGCCTGAGGAGGAGATCGACGCATTGGAATGGAAGCATTTCCAAAAGATGTTTTTCGATAAATATTTTCCGCACACCCTCCAAATTCAAATTGAAAGGTAAATCCTTTCCCTCAAGAAAAAATATTAAGAATCTATTGAAGCGTACAAGGAAAACTGCACAAGGCTTTCACGACACGCTTCCGGCATTGTAGTTACCCCCGAATTCAATGTTGACTACTTCTTTGGTGGGCTGAAGCCTAGCCTGCCGAAAGCATCAGCGATCCGTGACTTCGAAATCTATGAGGAAATTTTCTAATGTGCCCTCAAGGTCGAAATGGAGATCAGAGAATCATAGGGGTGTCATTGGGATATGAAGCGTAAGGTGGACTTAAATGTTGTTGGTCCGATGGATAAATCCAACAGTGCTAGGAAGATCCAGCACCCCACTTTCCAAATGTGCGGAAAGAAGCACCATGGAAATTACCTTAAGGGGACGAGGAAATGCTTCAAGTGTGGAAGGGAAGGTCACTTAACTGTTAACTGTCAGCAAGAAAGACTCGCGGCTGTGATAGAGGAGAGGAAATCTCTATTCGAACCTCAACGCATTGTTCAATGCTACAAATGCAAATAACCTGGTCATTTTGCAATTTAGTGCCCTAATCCAAGGGTTTTTGGAGGCAACCAATAACCTCCAAGGAAGCAATGAAGAGATTTTTCCATCATATCTACTGAAGTGAACCCTGAAATTGAAGTGGTGACAAGTACTCTAGTTATTCATTCAAGAATAGCGAACATATTTTTTGATTCAGGTTTTCCGTATTATTTTATATCTCAAAATTTTAGTAGAACAATCCCAGCACCACAAAAAATGATGGAAGTGAAGTTGTCAATGATTACGAAAAATGGGGAAATCAGAGCATCCCATGAATATAAATCCTCCCCTGTTATAATCTATGGATTAAATTTCTCAGCGAACCACATCATACTCCCTCTGGTGGAATTTGATGCAATTATTGGCATGGATTGGCATTCATTATATTGATCCAACATAAATTGTCAGGAGAGGGAAATCACACACCATATGGAGAATTGACCCCCAATTATTTACAAGTGTAAGGAGGAAGATGAATCTACTTTAGCTACATCATCTCAAGCATGGATATTACTACCCTATGATCACATGTATCTGGCTTATATGATTGAGTCTAAGGAAGAAACCATCCTTGAAAAAATTCCTATTGTGAGGGAATTCTCTAAAGTGTTTCCCGAGGAACTGCCTGGTCTTCATCCTAGAAGAGATTTTGAATTCTCAATTGAACTTATACCCGGGGCATTACCAATATCCGAGAATCCATATAGAATGGTTGTTGTAGAGCTTGAATAGCTATAGAACAACTACAGGAGAATCTGGATAAAGGGGTTATACGCCCAAGTGCTTCACCATGGGTTGTACCAGTCCTCTTCGTCAAGAAGAGGGATGGGTCAATGCGGCTTTGCATCGATTGTTGTGAACTTAACAAAATCATGATAAAGAACAAGTATCCTCTCCCATGAATTGATGACTTGTTCGATCAACTGCGTGGAGCACAATACTTCTCCATGGTGGATTTGTGGTAGGGATATTATCAAGTAATGGTGACGAAGTAAGATCTCCCCAAGAATGATTTTCACACAAGATACAGGCACTATGAATTCATACTAATGCCTTTAAGACTCACTAATTCTCCCGCAATCTTCATGGACTTAAAGAATATGGTCTTTAGAGAGTACCTCGACAAATTTGTGGTAGTCTTTATAGATGATATTCTAATATACTCCAATATCAAGGAGGATCATGAGGAGCATTTAAAAACTGTAATAGAGACTTATCACAAGGAGAAGATCTATGAAAAGTACAAAAAGTGTGATTTTTGGTTGAAGAAGTCTCATTCATGGGCCATATCATCACAAGAAATGGGATATCTGTGGATCCCTCCAAAACAGATGCAATTGAGGGATGGATGAGGCCAACATCGGTAATGGATATCCGTAGCTTCTAGGGGTTAGCTGGATATTATCGACGTTTTGTGAGAAATTTCTCATGATTGTCCAACAAACTTACCATGCTAACTCTAAAGGGAGTAAAGTTTGCTTGGAATGATGAATGCGAAGAAAGCTTCAAGGATTTGAAAAGGAGGCATATCACTGCACATGTGCTCACTTTACCCACAAGTGGGGAATTTTTTGTGGTATTCAGTGATGCTTCAAAGAAGGTATTAGGTTGTGTACTGATGCAGAATGATAAAGTGATATCCTATGCCTCAAGGCAGTTGAAATTCCATGAGCAAAACTATCCAACGCATGATCTAGAGTTGGCAGTGGTGATCTTTGCCTTGAAAATCTGGCGGCATTATCTCTATGGGGACAAATTTGAGATATATTCTAACCACAAGAGTCTTAAATATAAATTCACACAGAAGGAGATTAATATGTGCCAGAGAAGATGGATAGATCTCATCAAGGATTATGACTGTTCCATACATTACCACCCTGGGAATGCGAACAATGTGGCTGATGCCCTATGTAGAAAGGTCCCAGCGATTCTATCAATGATGAGAATTGATAAGGATCCAATATTCTTAGACATGATGAAGACGGACATCGGAATCATAAATAAGGAACATCATCAATCCTTTTACAAATGATTTCTCAACCATCCCTTTTGGAAAGGTTAAAGGATGCTCAAAAGGATGATGTGGGAATTCAAGAAAAAGTGGAAGCTATCAAAAAGGGTAAATCCTCGGAGTTTAATGTTAATGAAGAAGGAATTGTGTGATTTGGGAGAAGTATGTGTGTTCTATCGATTCCGGAGCTAAAGAATGAACTTTTGGATGATGCACATTGTTCAAATTTCTCTATTCACCCAGGGAGCACAAAGATGTAAAGATTTCTTTGAGAAACCTTTTGGGGGGAAAATATGAAGAAGGAGATCACAGAATATACCTCAATGAGCCTAGAGTGTCCACAAGTGAAGGAATAGAGGAAGAAGTCTAAGGCGATGATGCAACCATTTCCCATAAAAGAATGGAAATGGGAGAACATCTCCCTGGACTTTGTCACCAGACTTCCAAGGACATCCAAAGGCAACAATGCAATTTGGGTTGTTGTGGATCATCTTACAAAGACTGCACACTTCATCGATATTCAGGAGGATTTCCCTTTGGATCAACTGGAACAGATATATATCAAGGAAGTGGTAAGGTTGCATGGAGCACCACTATCTATTGTGTCTGACCAAGATCCAAGATTCACCTCTACGTTTTGGAAGAGTCTTCAACATGCTCAGAATACTGAACTAAACTTCAGTATGACCTATCATCCTCAAACTAATGGCCAATCTGAGAAGACTATCCAAAAACTTGAGGACATGTTGAGAGAATGCTCAATGGACATTAAAGGAGGATGGGATCAACATCTTCCTCTGGTTGAGTTCTCTAATAATAATAGTTACCACTCGAGTATCCAAATGGAACCTTATAGAGCACTGTATGGGAAAAGGTGCAGAACACCGACATGTTGGGATGAGGTCAGTGAACGTAAGATGCTCGGACCAGAAATGGTTGTGGAAATGGTGGATAATGTGAAAACCATTCATCAGCATATCAAGACAGCCCAGAGTCGATAGAAGAGTTATGCAGATAGCCATCGATGAGACCTTGAGTTTAGATTTGGAGACATGTTGTTTATATTCATATCTCTGTGGAAGCAGGTCATGAGGTTTGTAAAGAAAGGGAAGTTAATTATAAGGTACATCGACCCCTACAAGATTCTTGATCGTGTTGGGGTTGTGGCGTATCGACTAGCACTTCCACCTACCATGGCCAAAGTAAAATGATGTAATTCATGTATCCCTCTTAAGTAAGTACATACCGGACCCTTCACATGTACTCTCTTCTGAGGTGGTACAATTGGAAGATGATCATTCTTATGAGTAGCAACCAGTGAAGATCTTAGATCATAGATAAAAATTTCTACAAAATAATACAGTTCCCTGTTCAAGGTTTTGTGGCGAAACAACAAGTTTGAAGAAGCGACTTGGGAATCAGAGGAAATGATGAAGCTAAATAAACGACATCAGTTTTAGTGTGAGAAAAGGAAAATTTCAAGGGTAAAATTTCTTAATGGGGGAATATTGTAATGAACCAAAGTTTCATTAATGAAAATTACTCTTGATCTAGTTAAATGTCTCTTTATGTAAAATGTTTATATAAAATTTCAACATTATTGGTTTTATGTTATGAATTTTGACCATTTCTAAAATAGTCGTTGAACAGTGATCCCATGATTACTATAAATATAGGGCTTTAAAAAATCTATTTTACTCAGACAAAAGAAGCAATGGCCTTGTCTAGTAGAATTTCTCCATACAAAGCCCATTTGTTAGAGCTCGGAAAAGAAGTGGCGTCTTTGGGCTTCGCTATTGACCAAGACCAAGCTGAGCTTCATCATGTCAAGCTTGAATGAGACCATCTATGGGAAAACTAGAAGTTGAAAGAAATTACCACTCGAGCGAAGTTATCCAAGCCACCCCAAGAGTCTGTCACAATCGCACACCTTACCCTTAGGTCTTATGCGACTGTTTTAAGGGGTCATGTAACAAATCTCTAGTACTATGTTCATATATATTATTTTTGTATATAATAATAAATATTACTCATTGTCATGTTTTTGATACATTGTAAATAGTTTTTAAAGTACAAATAGTGTTTTTAGTTATTATTTAATTAAGAATTCTATTTTTTTAAAATTAAAGGATTTTTGAATTAAATAATATTTTAATAAAATATTATTATTATTATTATTAAATTAATTTTTATTAAATATAAATGATCTTATAATTTTATGAATGCAATTATAATTTTTATTATGGTTTGAAAGCCATTTCTTTCAAAACCAGTGAATTTTCGATAAATATCGGTTTTTATTTTAAAAGTAAAAATTAACATATATAGAAAATTATTTAGATAAAATAATTTTTATTTCTGGAATCAGTACGTCGAAATTATCCAATGGTGAATTTTTCATAATTTTGTGAGATAGTCAAATTTTTGGGTAAAAATTAAATACCATTTAAATATATATTGTGTTTTATGACATCATACTGACCCAATAGTGATGTAATAAAATTCTATAATATTTAAGTTCGGCCAATATATGTTTTAACATTAAAATAATGTGATTTTGGGTTTGTTTTAACTACTTTTCAAAGCATTAATGGACCCCTCAAGACTTATTAAACATTTTGTCTTTCTAAATTAATTTCCATGGGAGTACGACTCACCTCCACATAAGCAACCCTGTTATTTTAAGATGTTCGGACTTTGGCCTTATAAAAAATTGTTTTCCTCTTCCCGTTTCCAAAAAAATGTGAAAAAACCATGTGTTGGTTTGTGGTTTGGATTAATTTAATGTAAGGCGTCCTGAACCTAAATAATAATGAATTCCCTCACCTTTCCTATATAAACCATCCCAGGCTCCCACTTCCTCCTCACTCAAAGCATTTGGAGTTCATCCAACCTCTACCCTATTGTCTCTAGAATCCTCCCAAGGTGCCCCAAGCACCCAATAATCCTCTCACAAGCCTCTCTCTAGCCTTTGGAAGCACACTTCCAAGTAAGGGTTTTTTCTTCCTTTCTCATTTTGGCCCAATTATTCTTTAAGTTATTTTTCCCATTTAATTTCAATTACGAATGTTGGGGGTATGGTTTCGCACCACCCTCATACTTCCATCTTTATGTTTGAATGATGGGAGACCCCTTTATATCTCATTAAATTCTCCCATTTACACCCGTTACTATGCCAAAATTCCGAAAAGAACTTCTTCCTCTTCATTTACATTCAAGAAATACTTTTGTATCATGAACCTAGATTCCATTACAATTGTTGGTACATGAATATACATTACGTACTTACTATCCATTACATGTAAATATGATGTGGAACCCCTTTCTCTCTCATCAACCTTTTTTATGAATTCTTATGTCACGTCGTTACGCTGCCGAAATCACACTAATTTTCTAAGCCAATGCCATTGTGTAATGAATAACATTCTCATTTATCCATCTAGGGTATTCACCTCCATGCACATTTACTTATTGATTATAATGTTTCATTTATAAATTCCACATTCCTTTATTGTGGAATAAATGATTATGTTTTATGAATGAATGTTTTATGATCCATATGGGACACTTATGCATGAAATGAAATGTTTAAGAAGGGTGAGACCTTATAGTGATCCAATGAATTGGGTAAAGTATTGTATCATGATACATCATGTTCAATAAGTTTTGACTCATTATAATTCAATTGCAATGAGGGTTTACTCATGCTTCATGTGCAATGAGGTTTTACTCATGCTCCATGTGCAATGAGCCTTGGATCATGCTAATTCCATGTTAAGTGTTGTTGACACATTTCCATGTTATGATTATCATGATATATCATGCCTTTATGTTCATGTTTCTCTTGTGCTATATTGATATGCCTAATGTCTAACATGCATTGTACTCCTCATGTTATTCAATGTGTATTCCCTTACTCGGCTTTATAGCTGACCCTTTTCTTATGCATGTCCTCAGGTTATCCCATGCAATGCTAAGTACGAGGGAATGTAGTGGTCATATAAAGGTTGTTTTCAATAAAAACGTTGTATTTCATTTTTCAAGTTTTTATGTAATTATCCTAAGCCCCTAAGACAATAAACCTATCGATCTTCTTTGTTGTATCAAGTGATGTTTTATGTAATAAATCAAGTTTATGTTGTAATAAAAATCAGGGTTGTCATAGGAAATCCAATAAAGTGTCTTGTCCCTTGTGAAAAAACCCTAACATGCATTGATCAATGATAAAACAATTTAAGGTTTGTGTTTTTTTATGTTAAAAGATAATTATCTCTTTGAGAGAGATGTGTTTCATACCTCTCACAAAAAGTCATCATCCAACATTGTGTAACTATATTCTGTTCATGTCTTTCAGTAATATAAACCATTGTTTGTTCCTCATACAATGCACATGATTCAGGGAAAATAAAATGCGGGTCCATGAACCCATATACATCTGTCTGCTCATTCTTCTCACAAATGTTATAAAGATACCTAATACAAAAGAGACATAAGTATACATTTTTAATAAATATAATGTAGGGAGAAGGTGTTAAGACATACATAAAAAAAATATGCACCACGTTGATGACCAACTTATCTCCAGTAACAAGATCCATGATATCATCCTTCATAATCCACACAGTTTTTGCACTTCCAAAAACATGATCTTCCATTAGAAACATAAAACGATCTGCCATCAAATTTGAATATCATGACAATCTGTCAAGACTAATAGAATTTGTATCTGATGACATAGCCATTTGTCTTTGTTGTTGTCTATACAATATTTCTTTACTTGTGAAGTATTCCTATAAAAATAAATGCAAAAATATATTAGTTTTCAAATGATAAAACAACTTTAATAAAAAAATAAAATAGAAGATATACTATACATACCTATATGGTAATGAGTCGAAGAATCCTAGATGGCCAAATTAAAAATGGCTAATACTATGTCCAACTGTCATCACCTCATCTGTAGCTAATGGTACTCGAGCTGATCTATCTAAAATATCTTCTACAATGACCCTCTGATTTTCTACCTTTAATTTTTGATGATGAACTGCATCTACTATACAATATATCAACCCATATTAAACTATATGATGTTGAGGATCATCAACATACAACTCGCAATAAGTAGAAATCTGCTGCAGAGGAGTAGAATAAAAAATGGATTCCTCAGGATGAGGTGGGGGAGTGGGAGCTACTGGCGGAGGTGGATGATAAATAATGGGGTTTGCAAGGGGAGGTGGAGGAGTGGCAGTTGCAGTCTGAAATTTCCTTTTCATGTCTGCAAACAAAGACTATACTGATGCTCCAATATTTTCCTCTATCATCACATTAATATTCTGAACTTCAGCCTCCAAGGATTCTATTTCTTTATAAACACCATCAATGTAAGTCTTTGAGGAACGTGGAAACACTTTTCTTACCGACACACCTGCTGGATATCCTCATACACGACTAGGATGTTTGGGATTTCCCAATGTTGTAGATAAAATATCTTGCCCCCAGAAGCTGTAAATACCCCCTGTGAGCTCTTCTCCTCAACAAAATCATGGATTAATTAAATGAACATTTCTCTAATGATTGAAATTATAAGAAGAAAATAGTTAACATAAATAAATAAAAAAGATATCTTAAAATCCTCTGAGAAACGATTCTTGAATATTCCCAAATATATTGCCATTTTTTTCTCATCTGAACCCTCTTCAATTTTTCATGTCTAGATAGAGGGGATAGAGGGGACACCTCTCCTGATCATGAAGAATCAGCTTTTAGTTTTTGTAATTTTTCCGTCATCATTTTTTCTTCCAATAATGTGTACCCTCCACGAGATAAACTATGAGGGTATACATTTTTAGATTGGATATCCTGATGAGATTTCCTTGTTTTCTGTAATTTAAGAATAAGATATCATTAACACAATAGTAATAAGATCATTTATATAATAAAGCATATAAAAGTTTACATTGCCCTTATGAAAAATGATTATTTTCTTATAGTTTCAACAAGCTAACTCCATGTTTCTTCATCTATGAGAGGATATATACGAAATGGATTTTCATGACTCCAATGACCAAAAATAAAATCAGATGCGAGGGTTGATTTGAAATACCTCCATCTCCTGGAATCCATCGATAAGAATTTCTTCCTGACTTCTCCACTCTCAGGAATATCAAATTTCGTCTGATAATGAAGAGGTTACACATATTAAATATTCTAGAAACATTTAAATAATAGTAAAACAATATCAAAAGATCGTACAAAAATCGTCTCCCACAACTGAGAGATTATCGCTTTGTCCACACTTCTCCAGTCATCATACAAAATGATTATTTTCTCTTATCCTGAGTGGATACAAAACACTTAAAATCTTTTGCATTTGGACCTCTAGAAATATCATCCTCATAAAACCCAATGAGTATCCTCTGATCCTGCATATGGGGAAGTGATAATTTTGGTAAACGTGTACACCCACATTTACCAACTCTGGAACTCTTTTTAGTAATGGGAGAACATGAGAAAGATTGGGGAACATCAAGAGGAGAATGTGAATGTTCCTCCCCAGAGGTATGACCAATATGCTTATCTCTAGAATCATGTGGTTGATCAACTAATTAATATGTCATTATCCTTCAAATAAAAAAACAGTAGATCAAAAATATAAAAATTTAAATATTTTAATACTTCTGTAATCAAAAAATAGGAAATTTTACTAAGTTACGTAACAGTAAACATGGTCAATATGGTAAGCATGTTAAAAAATGGTAAATATAGTAAAGATATTCAAGATGGAAAACTTGGTAAACATGGTAAACATGGTAAACATGGTAAAGTAATTGTCACTGAAAAAAGAATATATATATATAATTTATGTGATGGTAAACATGATAATGTAATGTAAGAAAAATAAAAACTGTTGGAACCACTTTGTTTATAAGGTTGTATTTGTTGTCAATAGTTGTCAATGCAGATCAAAATGAAGAAGATCATGAAGTACTCCGATGAAGTAGAGGAGTGGTGATTCAGATGATTGTTGTGCTGATCTTAAGTTCAAATAACATGTGTCAAAGGTGATACATTTTTTACAACAATGAAGAATGTGAGGAGTAATCCATTCGAGGATGATTAAAGAAGAATGTGGTTTTTGGATGACGACCATGCAATTACTCATGATTGCATGAGAACCATGCTAGATACTTCTTGACGGATTGAACCACATGTTTTGCGTGAAGTTGATCATGACAGCCATGCTAGAGACTTCTTGACGGATTGAATCACATGATTTGCATGAAGTTGATCATGACAGTTGATGAAGAAGACAATGTGCCAATGAGTTGACATCTGAGATGGCCATGCGGAGATTGCAATTATGAAATGGCCATGCACATCACATTGTATCAGAAGATAATGGTACTAAAGTTGTTCCTTCAAAGAATACATATCACAATAGTGGAGTTTGTGATAAAATCCAAAGAGTTGCTGAAGGATACAGATCACCAAGAAGAAGTGCTGTTGAGGTGATCGTGCTTGTTGACAAAGCAAACAAACGACATACAAATTTGTTGACAAAGGAGATTCCATGGTGACATGTCGAGTTCAAGAGTTGTGGTCAACGATCTATGTTTGATTCATGAACATAGACAGAGGAATGGATGATCTGGAGGCGGTACAAAAAGAGCAGATACAAAGTGGCGCCGTTTTCCAGTGTTTGCCAAATTTCAGTGCCTCAAAATCAACAAATGAAGAATAGTGATTTTGGCAAAGGGACTTGCGCGCCATACTCTTGGAGGATAAAAGACTTGCACGCCATATGTTTTTGAGGATCAGAACATCAAAATTTGGCTAAGGAATGAAGGTCGCGCAAGTGTTGGTTGGGTCACGCAAGTGAGCTGCACGACAGAGGTTACTGGAGACAAGACTTGCGCGCCGTTGAGGGACTTGCGCGCCTCCGCGCAGGGGGTCCAGTTTGCCTATAAATACTGGACCACCCCTCCTCATTTCCCACGGAGCTCAATACTTTGAGATTGTTCGAGCTCTCGTCGCGCAGGTGGCTGAGCCGCGCAATTGGTAGTTTGGTCGCGCAAGTAGAGGTTGCGCGCCAACTGATGGTTGAGCGCCCTAGGTGATTTGGGCAAGGAAGGAAGTGAGTCGTGCAGGTTTGAAGTTCAAGAAGGCAGAGTCGCGCAGGTTCTTTGGAGAAACTTGCGCGCCAGGTTATACTTGCGCGCCTGAGACTTGCGCGCCGCCGGGAGACTTGCGCGCCGGGCTTGAAAAGGAGACCCAGACACTGTTGAAGCACGCCCGCCATTCTGGAGCTGCACAAGAGCTGAAGATAGCCTGATACATTCGTTGCAAAGCGAGATTGAAGAATAAATCTAAATGATACATGCATGATCTCATGCATACATGGTGAATTGATTCTGACGAATGCCGAGTAAGCTGAACATCATTTATTGAGCTATCACATAAGTGATTGTGATTCAGGCAAACGAAGACAAGGGGATCTAGTGCATTCAGTCATTGCACTAAAGAAGAAAGGTTGAACTATAAAGAGCATCAACTCTGAACCCTGATGCAAGCAAAGTCTCATGCTGAACAGGAGACAAAGAACACCAATGCACATTTATTGAAGAGACCTTCACGTCTATAAACTGAGTGAGACTTCACCAACGGCAGTGAGCCAGGGGGAGTCAACGGGAGTGACCCGAGGGACGTAGTGAGCTATCCCTGAACAATTGTAAAGGCAGTGAGCCTGGGACAGAGTGTCTGTACCCGAACACTTGTAATCCGCAGCTAGTGAAGCATAGTGGATTTAGGTACGACCAACAACCTGTCGGCGTATGCTCCTTGGACGTAGCCCTTAGTGGTGAACCAAGTAAAAATAGATGTGTCATCTCTCTGCATGTGAATGTTTAATTGCTGTTCATATCCATCATATAGGTTTAAGTAGTTCCTACCAACGTGGGAATAAGATCCACAACTTTAAGAAGAAAAAGTTGCCACCCTGATTCACCCCTCCTCTCTCAGGGTGTCCCGAGGTCCTACAAGTGGTATCAGAGGGAAAGGTTAACGTATGTTGGATATTCTCCAGTAATTCTATTGAGAAGAGGATTTGAGTTTCATTCCTAGAGTCAACAATGAAGAGCAGTCTTGATAATGAAGCAGTCATTTCTGAGCAGAAATCTATATCCACCAAGACTTTGACAAATAAGAAAAAGAAAGAGAAGAAGATGATGAAGAAGTCCCCCACATCCAAAGAAGATGTAGTGTCTTGTTCTCCATGCCATTCCAATAATGAAGAAACTTTAGTCCTGGAAAGTATCAAGCAGGTGGCTCAGAACTCATCCAGTGGAAATGATGATACCCCTAATTTAAGCTTTCAGGAAAAACTTAGAACATATCTGCATGATATTCCAGAAGAAAGGGTTGCTATTATTTGTAGCCTATTCCAATCTATGCAGGTTGAGATCAATCGATTAGAAAGGGAAGCTGACAATATGGAAAAAGGGTTGGAAATAAAAGTTATGGAGAGTATGAAGCTCATCAAATGGGTGAAAGTATTTGAAGAAGAAGAGGAAGTCAATAAGACTTTAAAAGAAAGGATCCATGCACTTGAAGCTGAGCTGAAGAAGAGCAATGAAGTCAAGAATTTTTGTTTGGAAGAAACTTCCATTAAATTCAGGGAACTTGACTCTTTGTTACAAAACAAAGTGTAAGATGCATGAAGATGAGGTTGAAAGGTTGAAGAAGACTTGTGAAGAGAAGATGATCACGATTGAAGATCAGAAGATCATCCTCAATATTGTGGGTCAAAAATTGGAAGCTCAGTTGGCCAAGATTGAGAACACACATATTGAGACTTCACAAAAGAATGAAATGAGTGATGCTTGCACTCAATGTTCGTTGGAGGAGTGTAAAGCTGAAATGCCTCCAACATGTGATAAGAAGATCATGACTTCACTCTTTGATCTATCACAAGCAACTGAGAAAGTGAAGGTACCATCCAATCCATCTTGTACTCATATTTCTAAATACAATCCTACAATCAGTGCAGGTGGGAAGAAAAGATCTAAACAAGTATGGATGAGGAAAGGTGAGAAGAAGAAACCTACCACCATGAATAGGGTGGATGGGAAGAAAAAAGAGGAAGTGGGTTCCTCAAATAGAGCAAAAAGATTAAGCAGATGGCCCAACAAATTAATACAGAAGACACAAAGAAGAAAAGATTTGTGGGTCAATGTTGGTACTGCAACAGATTTGGGCAATGTGCACTGGATTGTTTCTATAATCCCTTTCATGGAAAAGCACAGGGAAAGCCTATATCCAAGGGGAGGAAGCCAGAGAAGAAGAAGCAACATCCACAGGTCCAGAAGCATCTGTTTACAGCAAACCGATTTGGAATGCTTGATAACATCTGTGATGTATGCAACGACAGTGGTCACAAGAATGGTACATGCCTAGGTCAACAGATATCCAGAGCTGATAAGAACAGAAGACCACAACATCCATCTAAGTTTGAAGAAAGTACCTTGGGATGAAATCAGAAGAATATGGCAAACAAACCTCTCCCCAAGAAGATTTCAAGTAGGCAAGCTGAGATGACCCAGGATTTTAGATCCATGAAATTGAAGGGTCATTCATCCAAAAGCAACACTAAGTGGGATGAATCTCGGATGAACCCATGTGGAAGACCCAAACCAGCTGCAAAAGTTCCCAATGACATGTTGGTCATCTGGCCAGAAGATTTGAATAGAATGAGGAAACTTGAAGCTGAAAAGGCCAAGGCTGGTGACAAAGGAAAAGGGAAACTTTCACAAGATGAAGGCACAGTGCAGGAGAGATTGAAAACAAAGAGAAATGCACATGTCAAAGAAATTCTATGTGAGAGATGCAATAAATCTGGTCATATTGCAAAAGGTTTCCTAACCTTAATACCAGAGCAAGAAGCAGTCATTAAGAGGAGTAAGAAGTTATCTTACATGTTAGCGGCTAAGCAGTACAATCCCGCACACAAAGTAGAAGAGAATGTGAAGAGAGCCATGCCACACCAACAGATGTCAGAACATATGTTCAGAGGAGAAGGAATGACGACTGGAGTGAACAGAGGAACTTGGTTGAGAAAAGAACCTCAACCAAGCAAGTCTTCGTGATGAAGCAAGAAGGATCCACCTTATTCCCTTATTCATTTGTGTATTGTATTTGTTCTAATAATGCAGGGAGTTGAAGGTGAAGCATGCTCTCAGGGGGAGAACCTGAGAAGTTGTGAATGTTGTCAACTCTTGATAGCAAAGATGAAGAAGTTTCCATCCTTAGTAGATTCTTCAATTGATATTCAAAGATTATGATGATGAAGAATCACTCTTGATGATGATGATGAGTTTTTCCCTTAAGGGGGTGAAAAATAAAGAGGCGTCCATAATCACTGTTTCAATCAATATCAACTCCAGGTGGACTCAAAAGCAGTTATTCTATGAATTTCTTGAAGAACACACCAATGAAGAAGGTATGTAATTTCTCAATCACTATCACTTGGTTACTCAGATCAAAGATTATTTTACAAAGGGGGAGTAACTGTATTGATCAGTGACATAAAGAGAATGGAAGTGCCCCAAGGTCACTTTTCCTGTCGATTGCACTTGAATGTTTTTGATCTATTTGCTGAAGTGAGTGCAGGAGTTTCAGGTTGATTATTATCTATCATATTTGATCTTCTTCTACCTGAAATTAATGTGGTAAACCCTTGAAGACAAGATAAATGAGTTCTCATCTCACGTTGGTATCATGATCTGTGAATAATGGACAACATTGTTGACTTAATCAAATCCTCTTGTTTTCTACATCGAGCATTGCTCAAGTAGACTTAGAGTGAAATGATTAATGAAACTTTGCTTAAGTGAGGATTGATACCCTCCCTACCATGCGCTTTGTATTTCTTGTCAATAAGGGGGAGAGAAAGTGAAATGCAGAAGATTATCATTTTGACATTGACGAATTCATTTCAGAAGATGTTTAAGGTATTGACAACAAAATACAAAGGGGGATATTGTTGGAACCACTTTGTGTATAAGGTTGTATTTGTTGTCAATAGTTGTCAATGCAGATCAAAATGAAGAAGATCATGAAGTACTCTGATGAAGTAGAGGAGTGGTGATTCAGATGATTGTTGTGCTGATCTTAAGTTCAAAGAACATGTGTCAAAGGTGATACATTGTTTACAACAATGAAGAATGTGAGGAGTAATCCATTCGAGGATGATTAAAGAAGAATGAGGTTTTTGGATGAAGACCATGCAATTACTCATGATTGCATGAGAACCATGCTAGAGACTTCTTGACGGATTGAACCACATGTTTTGCATGAAGTTGATCATGACAGCCATGCTAAAGACTTCTTGACGGATTGAATCACATGCTTTGCATGAAGTTGATCATGACAGTTGATGAAGAAGACAATGTGCCAATGAGTTGACATCTGAGATGGCCATGCGGAGATTGCAATTATGAAATGGCCATGCACATCAAATTGTATCAGAAGATAATGGTACTAAAGTTGTTCCTTCAAAGAATACATATCACAATAGTGGAGTTTGTGATAAAAGCCAAAGAGTTGCTGAAGGATACAGATCACCAAGAAGAAGTGTTGTTGAGGTGATCGTGCTTGTTGACAAAGCAAACAAACGACATACAAATTTGTTGACAAAGGATATTCCATGGTGACATGTCGAGTTCAAGAGTTGTGGTCAACGATCTATGTTTGATTCATGAACATCAACAGAGGAATGGATGATCTGGAGGCGGTACAAAAAGAGCAGATACAAGACTTGCGCGCCATATGTTTTTGAGGATCAGAACATCAAAATTTGGCTAAGGAAAGAAGGTCGCGCAAGTGTTGGTTGGGTCGCGCAAGTGAGCTGCGCGACAGAGGTTACTGGAGACAAGACTTGCGCACCGTTGAGGGACTTGCGCGCCTCTGCGTAGGGGGTCCAGTTTTCCTATAAATACTGGACCACCCCTCCTCATTTCCCACGGAGCTCAAGACTTTGAGATTGTTCGAGCTCTCGTCGCGCAGGTGGCTGAGCCGAGCAAGTGGTAGTTTGGTCGCGCATGTAGAGGTTGCGCGCCAACTGATGGTTGAGCACCCTAGGTGATTTGGGCAAGGAAGGAAGTGAGTCGCGCAGGTTGTTTGGAGAAACTTGCGCGCTTGTTTATACTTGTGCGCCTGAGACTTGCGCGCCGCCGGGAGACTTGCGCGCCGGGCTTGAAAAGGAGACCCAGACACTGTTGAAGCACGCCCGCCTTTCTGGAGCTGCACAAGAGCTGAAGATAGCCTGATACATTCGGTGAAAAGCGAGATTGAAGAATAAATCTAAATGATACATGCATGATCTCATGCATACATGGTGAATTGATTCTGACGAATGCCGAGTAAGCTGAACATCATTTATTGAGCAATCACATAAGTGATTGTGATTCAGGAAAACGAAGACAAGGGGATCTAGTGCATTCAGTCATTGCACTAAAGAAGAAAGGTTGAACTATAAAGAGCATCAACTCTGAACCCTGATGCAAGAAAAGTCTCATGCTGAACAGGAGACAAAGAACATCAATGCACATTTATTAAAGAGACCTTCACGTCTATAAACTGAGTGGGACTTCACCAACGGCAGTGAGCCAGGGGGAGTCAACGGGAGTGACCCGAGGGACGCAGTGAGCTATCCCTGAACAATTGTAAAGGCAGTGAGCCTGGGACAGAGTGTCTGTACCCGAACACTTGTAATCCGCAGCTAGTGAAGCATAGTGGATTTAGGTACGACCGACAACCTGTCGGCGTATGCTCCTTGGACGTAGCCCTTAGTGGTGAACCAAGTAAAAATAGCTGTGTCATCTCTCTGCATGTGAATGTTTATTTGCTGTTCATATCCATCATATACGTTTAAGTAGTTCCTACCAACGTGGGAACAAGATCCACAACTTTAAGAAGAAAAAGTTGCCACCCTGATTCACCCCTCCCCTCTCAGGGTGTCCCGGGGTCCTACAAAAACATGGTAAACCTGGTAAACATGGAAAAAAATGTAATCTAATTTTCACTGAAAAAAATAATAGATATATAGTTAATGTAATGGTAAACATGATAAATTATACTGAACAAAAATAAAACAAACAAAAACTTATACTTATATTATTTTAATACATGTTTTAATAATGAAAAAACTTACCATATCTACCATTTTATGAAAATAATAAATGTGAAAAATAAATAAAAAAATGTTACCTGTAATTTTAGGAATTTAAAAATGGATTGTTTTCAAAAATTCCTTCACCTTGATCATTCCTTATGGCATAAAAAATGTTATCAACATGCTCCTCATTATGTTCTGTTAATCTTTCTATAGAAGTAGGGATCTCACATATATTAGCATCTTCATCATGTTCATCCTCACCAACATTTTTTTGAACATTTAAAATAATAGCCCACTGCATATCTGATTGATCTACTGCATAGAAAATTTGTTTGGCATGTGTTTCCATTATAAAAGAATCATTTGTGTCTTCCAATCTATTTAGATTAACAATTGTCATTCCAAATTCATCGTGTCTGAAACTTTTGTTACCAATAAACCATTTATATTTTTAAACATGAACTTTAATTTAATTTAATCCACCTCCCATATCTCTTAAATCAGTCCATAATATGCACTAGATGCAGAAATTGGGTTTTTGTCCTTTTCACTCGAAAAATGCATTGCTTCTGCAAACACCAATACATAACTATTCTGAACTGCACTTCTGTTGTCCTGAGCTTTCTTATGAAATGTATAGAAATTAATTTCCTAACGGGACCATGTTATCACATTTAAACATGGAAAAACCACAATCCATTTTAATGTCTCTGATACATATGATCTACCAAGAAATGCCTTTTTAAACCGTGATAGAAATGATTTGTTGTGCTCATTTAAAATCCACATTTCTTTCTTCTTTGGATGACATTGTTTCAACTTATTAATATGCAATGTGATATACGGTTGATCATCAGCTATGTTATTCATGATGTATTATTCTAACTTCTTATCTATTTAGCTAAAAATTATTTGAATTTCCAGCCATGAATCAACATTCCCTTATTATTAACTCATTCATGGAGAGATGGTGGAAAACCTATGTGTTGTTCCATTGCTAGGTAGCTCATACAAAACACTACAACCTCCTCAGAAATATACTTTTCAATAAGGGAGGGTTCAGGTTGATATTGATTCTTAACATACCCCTTCAATATTTTCATATTCCTTTCAAAATTACACATCCAACAAAGACATATGGGCCCACAAAGATTTATATCTTGAACCAGATGAATCATTAAATGCACCATTTTATCAAAAAAAAATTGAGGAAAATACAATTCCAATTGACAAAGTATAAACATTTCATCCTTTTCAATAATGTTCAAAACATTCACATCAATCACCATATTAAAAATTTAATTGAAAAAATAACACAACTTCGTTATAGTATTTCTGACACGGATGGGAAATATTCCACGCAATTCAACTGGTAGAAGTTGTTGCATCATGACGTGAAAATCATGAGATTTCATACCAATCAACATCAAGTCCTTCAATGAGAAAATGTTTATATTTGAAGAATAACCTTGAGGCACTTTTATATCATGAATACATTGAAAAAAGCTAATTTTCTCCCTCTTCGATAATGTATGACAAGCAGGGGGAAGAAATGTTCATCTTCCATTATGAGTGGGGGCTAACTCCCAACGTATTCCCATTGATAGTAAGTCTAATCTTGCATTCAACCCATCTTTTTTATTTCCTTTAATATTTAACAGTGTTCCAATCAAACAATCACAGATATTATTCTCCAGGTGCATGACATCAATATTATGTTTAACTTCATGATATGTCCAATATGGTAGCTCAAAAAATATTGACCTTTTCTTCCAAATATATTATCATTACCATATTTCTGTGTCTTTCCCAATGTCACATCAAGGTTTTTCACCCTCTCATAATACATATCATTAGATAATGGTTTTTGAGAAATATTAAATTCTTATGAGCCATTGAATTCCTTCTTTGTCTTCTATAAGAGTGATCCATAGGCAAAAACATTCGATGACCCTTGTACACTATTTTCCTCCCATGATGCAATTGAAAATTTGAAGTCTGTTGTTCTCAAATTTCACATGCTTTATTCCTTTTAACACTGTATCCAGACAAATTTCCATATGCTGGGAAGTCATTTATAGTGAACAAATGCACTGAATACAGTTGAAAATATTCCATTTTATAAGAATCATACACCCTAATACCATCCTCCAATAAAAGATTCAAATCATCAATCTACGGTGAAAAGAAAACATCAATATCATTTCCAGGTTGCTTTAGACCAGAGATCATTATACTCAACATGACATATTTGCACTTTATACAAACTTCAAGAGAGAGGTTGTAAATTACCAATAAAACAGGCCATGAACTATGTGTACCACTGAGGGTCCGGTATGGATTTATTCCATCTTTGCACAACCCTAGTCTAAGATTTCTAATTTCATTTTCAAATATAGGATACTGATCATCAATTTTCTCCCATTGTGGACAATCAGATGGATGATGTATTTTTCCATCACATAACCGCTCATCAGTATGCCATCTTAACCTTTTTTAATCATGTGAATTAGAAAATAAACATTTGAAATGATGAATTATAGGAAGATACCAATATACCTTTGAAGGGATCTTTGTAATATCTATATCAGCCTATGATTTTTCTTTCACCTTATACCGTGATGTCCCAAATTTAGGACACTATGACAGAAATTAATATTCCTTCCTATATAACATACAGTCATTCAGACAAGCATGTATTTTCTTGTATCCTAATCCCATCAGGCATAATATTTTCTTGGCCATATAATGTGAATCTAGAATACCATTATCTTTTGGAAGAATGAATTTAATTAATTGTAGCAGCTCTGTAATACTATTGTCACTCCATCCATGTTTCACCTTCAGGTTAATCAATCTTAACACTGCCGATAAAACCATAAAATCTATACAACCAGGATATAATGGGTTTTCAGCATCACCATATAGATGCGCAACTATCGGTTCTATTTCAATTTGTTCTGCTGCAATATCAGGAATCATTTCTTCAATTCCATCGGAGTCACTATCTTGCAGATCGACATCATCAGTGACATTCTGTCCAGTTACACCATTCCAAATCTAGGGGATGTAACATGGATTAAAACCATGACAAATCAGATGATCCTTTATCTCTCTACTTTTCAACTTTGTCATATTCAAACAATTCAGACATGGATAGAAAACAATGTCACTACATGGAACATTTCGTTTAGCAAATTACAAAAAGGCATCAACACCTTCCTCATATTCATTACTCATTCAATGGGCCGTAATCCAATATCAACTCATTATTACCTATAACAAATATCAAAATTATACAACTTTTTAAGATAAGAAAAATATATGTTTATAGGAATATAATCATAATTTGAATGTATAACAATTTTGAAATATAAAACAAATCTATTCTTATTTTAAAAAAGACAATTGAATATGATTTTAAAAAGAAAATATAGTTAGATATACTAGTTTTATATTCCATGGAATCAAAGAAAACCATGGGGCCTCCAATGGTTGATAGAAAATTGGATAAAATGGAGTAAAAATCTGAATCAAATCAAATTTAAAAAAAAATTGAATGGAGAAAATCACAATGTAAAGCCAATCATCATGGCACAATGGGGTCAGGATAAGTACGCATATTTGAAAACCACGACATGGTCTCCCCCATAACCAATAATTTTCTCATAGTCAATGACTGGTAAAAATATATATTACCATATAGAATCATCTTGCAACCCTAATATCCATGAAACAAAAAAATCATCATGTCATAATCCCACAAACCACGATGCAATAATCAATCCCAACTGACACTTATCCCCCACCCCCTTGGTCAGCCCCTAGATACCACCACCCCCTTGGAAATCCCCCCACCCCCTGGACACCACACCCACCCCTTGGACACCCCCTGGACACCAACACCCCCTTGGACAGCCCCCCACCCCATGGACACCACCCCCACCCCCTTGGACACCCCCTCGACCACACCACCCCCATGGACATCCCCCCACACCCTGAACACTACCCCCACACCCTTGGACACCCCTAGACACCACAACACCCTTGGACAACCCCCACCCCTCAGGACACCACCCCCACCCCATGGAGAGCTCCCCCCCCGCCACCCCCTTGGAAACCCCATACCCCTCATGGACATCCCCTATGCCTCCTGGACACCACCACCCACCTCCTACCCCCTTAGACACCCCCTGGACACTCCCCAACCTCCCGGACAACTCCCTCCCCCTTGAAAACACCCAAACCCTATGGACATCCCCCCCCCCCTGAACAACCCCCAAACCCTCTTTACAGGCCCCCACACCCTTGGACATCCCCCACCCCCTTAGAAACCCCCACACCCTTGGACCCCCACACCCCTATGCTTCCCCCACCTCTATGGACACCTTGGACACCCCCCAACCCTCTAGACCGCCCCACGAACACTCTGGACACCACCCCCACCCCCTTGGACATCCCCTGGACACCACCACACCGTTGGACATCCCACACCCTCAGGACACCACCCCGACCCCCTGTACTGCCCACCAACCCCCCTTGGACACCCCCACCCCTCCTGGACACCCCCACCCCTCCTGGACACCAAAACCCACCTCCTACACCCTTGGACACCCCCTGAACACCCCCTAAACCTCTGGACACCCCCCCTGGACAACCCCCAAACGCTCTAGAGTGTCTTCCACCCCCTTGGATAGCCCCACACCCCCTTAGACACCCTCAACCCCTTGGACCCCCCTACACACACACACCACTGGACTGCTCCCTCCCCTCCACGGACACCTTGGACACCCCAACCCTCTGGACAGCCCCCCGAACCCTCTGGACACCACCACACCCCCTTAGACATGCCCTGGACACCACCACCCCCTTGGACAGTGCCCCACCCCTCTGGATATCCCCCACCCCCTGGACAGCCCCCACCCCTCTAGACAGAACCCCCCACCCCTTGGACACCCCCACCTCTCTTGGACACCCCCCCACCTACCACCTTGGACACCCCAACCCTCTAAATAGCCCCCACCCCCAGAAAACCCCACAAACCCTCTAGATAGGCCCACCCCGTTAGACATCCCCCACCCACCCACCCCCTTGTACAACCCCCACCCCCTTCGACACCCCCACCCCTTGGACCCCCACCCCCACACCCCTAGACTGCCCCTCCCCCCCACTTCCATGGACACCATGGACAGACCCCAACCCTATGGATAAACCCCAACTCCCTGGACAACCCCCAACCCTTAGGATATCCCCCCCAGAACCATGGAATTTTAATCTCAAGCTACTAGTTTTGGAATATCGTGGGATTTTAACCTCAAGCTACTAGTTTTGGTATCATGCCATTATTCAAAATGAGAACATGGAATTTATCTTCTACTAGTCTATAACTCTCTATTGTTCAATGAATTGGGTTTTAATAGCATGTGAAGACTTATAATTTTCTATGAAAAAAACTGACTTAAATAGTTTATGGAACAACAAAAAGTGATACCCAAAATAGAAACAACAAATGATTGAAAAAAAACATTGCAACTTAAAAAACCATATATACTTATAAAATAAATCACACTGGTACACAGAATGGGTGTATCAAAATGGTTTAGATAAAATTTGCAGTAATATAGGTGAATGAGATCATTAGTTCTCAATGACATCAAATATTACCATAAATGTAGGGCATCTGTGAATCAAAAACAAACGAATTAGAAGTAGTAAGGATTACTTGAATATTGCGAGTTGATATAATAGATATAGAGATAATAAATAAGATTATGATGGAAAATGAGGTAAGAGGGTTCGAAATCGAAGAATCTTACATAGTTTAAACAAAAAAATCACAAAACGTAAATATAGACTATTCGAAAAAAAAACGAACGAAATATATTCGTGGGAGGCTCACCTGAGTGTTGCGAGTGGAGATGATAGATATGAGGATAGTAAAGATGATAAATGATGATGAAAAAATGAGTTTAACAAAATGAGATCGAAGAGTTGATTCTCGGTTTTCTGCATGAGAGGGACGAGTTGTAGGTCTATCGATCGAAAAATCATAAATGACAATCCACGGGGCGTGATAATTTTTTTAAATGTTTTATAACATTGGTTATTTAATAACCGATGTTATAAACTATTTTTATTACATTTATAACTTCAGTTATTATAATAACCGACGTTATCAATGTATCAGATACTGCATTTTTTACATCTGTTATAAAGTATCCAATGTTAAAAAAGCCACGTCTTGTTTATTTACATCAGTTATTCTATAATCGACGGCAAAAAACATGAGAAACCACAATTTTTACGTCAGTTATTTTATAACCGACGTAAAAACTGTAGTGTGTTGGTTTTTTAAGTCGGTTATAAAATAACCGACGTAAAAAACTCTATGGGTTGGGTTTTTACGTCAGTTATCCAATAACTGACGTTAAAAAGGCCTCAGATGATGCCTTTTTTATGTGGTTTATTCTATAACCGATATAAAAAATTCGTTATATGCCTCATTTTTTACGTTGGTTATCAAATAACCAACGTAAAAAAATTTACTCTCAATATTTTTTACATGGGTTATTTTATAACCGACGTAAAAAACCACATATCACAGATTTTCACATCGGTTATATATAAACGACGTAAAAAATGGTGACGTTAAAACGTTTTATGCACTAGTGAGGATTTTACTATAGTTATGTTTCATTATTTATTATTATTTTTATTTTGAATGGTTCTGATGACTTAAAAAAGTGAAATTCTTGTACGAATTTTTTAAAAAACCATTATTATGTGATAGATCTACATTAATAAATTTAATAATAAGATATTATAGTTATTAGTTTGGAAAATTATATGGTCAAATTTGATATGTAATATTTGATAATATTTTGGAAAATGAAATTGATTATTCATTTGATGATAAATTGTTTTATGTTATATTTGATGATTTTTACAATAATTTTTTATTCTTTGAAAATATTTGGTTGCATATGATTTTATTTAAGTAATTTTGATAGTGTTTAATATCTAGTTACAATAATTTTTAATTGAGGTTTTATGTAGATACATGTTATTTTTGGAATTGATTGGAATGTTTAACGTGAATATATGATCATCGTATTCAAGTGTTTTATTTGAGACATTATGAGATGTATTATGGATTTTGGAGATAAGAATTATATTTATTTAGGGACCTTATTTATAAATTTATAGTTTATTAACATATACAGATATATTTTAGTAGAGTCACACATTTAACTACTTATGTAATTGATAATAGTAATAATGGATGTAATTTTTATGGATATGGAGATTAATGATTTATTTTATTAAATGTTGATTTTAAAATACTTGGTAACCCATTCTATCCATTTTTGTATTGTAGATATGAAGAATGAAGTTTCAATCATTTATGTGCCTTGAATGCTACTAAATGTTTATTTTAGTATTTTAGTAATGATGAAATCATCTTTAATATTATTTTATTGGAGTAATAGATAATATAGATGTTGATAGATAAAAAACCAAAGGAAAAATTATTATAAAATTAAAATAAATACTATAATTGTAATTTTTCATGTTCTTTATCAGTTTATTGATTTTATCTTTCAAAATTTGGATATAGATCTTGAAAAAATGTTATTATTTCACCGTAATTTTCGATTAACTAATAGTATTTTTATTCTCACTAGTAATTTTTTATTACTAGTCATAACATGCGAATAACCTCTCTCCATATCAGTAAAAATTTGTAATAGACCAATATAATTGTCTCCATGAGGTAACTATTTTATCTTCCCTCTAATGTTCTACTAATATGGGAACCCATTTATGTTTTATTTAATGTATGTTTTATGTTTCCAATTTATTTTTTAAATGATATTTTTGTCTCCCTTTATACAATGTACATTTCAAAAAAATGTATTTTCAAATATTGATAATTTTATGGCCAAGATAAAATTGTGTGGTGGAAATTTATTTTAGGTGAAGTGAATGTAAAAACAACAGAATTTAGAACAAAACGCTTGAAACATTTATTAACACACATCACTATGAATTAATAGAAAAAGGAAATAATATATAAATAATATTATTTATGTTTGATGATTATAATATATACATTATACTGGCATTTATGAATAAAATGTATCAAATATGAAAATATACATAGAGTGTTATTATAAAATTATAATTCCTTTATAAAATCATAATAAATAAATAATGAAATTTTTGAAATTTTTTCTTATGAGTAAAACATGAAAATTAAAAATAATCATTTTTTAATGTAATATAAATAATTTCTACCAATTTTAAGAAACTTATTGACAAAAATTAACAACAAATTTAATTTTTATAATAATAATTAATATCACTTAAATTATTTTGATACTTTTTTATTTTAAGACTATCTTAGAGAAATATTCTTAAATTTTTTATGTTTTAAATCAATCCACGGTTATCAAACACTGTTTGAGAAGACATGATATAACCATGCAATTTAGATCTTTCCTTAGACAATAACATTTGCACATAAAATTTATGGCCAAGCATATTGTGCGAGGTCATAGGGAGAACATTGTAAAGCCTTTTCATTAAGTTTTTTGTACCACATGTTTTGTAAAACTCTATGTGATGTCCTTGAAGAATGAATGGGTTTTAAATTTTGGAATTTTACTTTTATTTTCTTCCTCTATTTTATAAATTTATATATATTTTCTATCTGTTATATTCCTTTCCTCCTCTTTCTGTTTCATGTTTAGACTATCCTCCATGAAGAATCCATCTCCTCCCATTACCAACACACTTTCCACTATCTTCCTCTACTAGCCTCCTCCTTCGCATAGCCTCCCATAGCAATATCTCCCCCTTTAGGTGATTTCCCCAATGTGGACTCTCTAAAGCGCACCATCCTAGGATGAAACCCTCCTTGTTTGCAAAACCCACTCACAATACCTCATATTCATAGGATGATTTTTCATTTATTCAAGGAATTATAGGTCAAACACCCTGGATCTGTGCTTTAGTTCCCACATGTCCCACTTTTCCCCAAATTTGGTGGAATGCATCGAAGGTGGTATAATCTGACTCATATGGCATTGATTTTATGTTTTATCTCTGAGGTTCATGTTATTATTTTATGAAACACTTATTTTATGCTGATTCATAAAATTTATTTAATTAATTGATTAATTATATAACATAATAACTATATTTTCTAATCATTTTAATGTTTTCATTAATTATAATAATGTCATTACATGGATAATTAAGTGAAACATGAAGTTCCATATTTAATTTTTTTTGGAAATAATTATATATATAAAAATTAAATTATTTAAAAATGGTTTTACAATGTTTATGTCAAGAATTTTTTTAACCAACATTGCATTAAAAGTTTTCACATGAATGTGAAATTTAAAAAGTCTTTTCGAAAATATTTCAAATAGAATTTTCTTACAATTTTATTGAAACATAGAATTATATATATAAATTGATATTCAAATTTATTTAAAATTTCCAATCCACAAAAAATAATTTTTATATAGATCATTAATGAAAATGATAATTTTATGAAATTTCACTTGATATATATTTGATGTTTGTCCATATATACATTGTTATACATATATACACGCACACAATCACACACACACATATATCTAAATGTAAAAATTTACATGTGAATATGATAATTTTTGAATAAGATAAATAGATATATATATATATGTGTGTATTGGTATATGTCAATAACTATAAAATTTTGGTTTTCACTATTTTTTTCAAAAACATATAAAAGTCTATTATGGAACATTGTTGATATGTTTGATTGTGTGCGTGTGTGTGACTACATCTCGAACTGCATTCAAGTTTTTATTGAAATTGGTTATGAACCATATGTAATGCTTTATATTCCATATCATGTGATTTTATTGTACTAGGCCTTGATTATTGAAATGATGAGGTATGTTAGGGTGACTAATCTTATGTGATATGGGACCCATGTATTTATACCTGTTTAGTATTCATCAATATCATTGATACTTCTTTTTTCTTATTTAATCACCCTCACATTAAATTTTTCAAGGGAATATGAGTTTCTAAGTGAGAGTCTTGACATTTTCTATATTAAATATTCACAACAGTACTAGTGTCCCCTTTAAATAATTATTGGTCTTGATGGGATATTACATTTCAATGAGCATAGGTGTACCATAGTTTAGTGGTTTCTGATAGAACATGATATAGGACAGTATGTTGGTACATTGAGTATTTTCTTTGAATACATCACTTTAGGACCTTGTGTAGATCAAATAAATTATATTTTATGGGTTGGTGGATTCAATTAAGAGAACACCCATGATTTATTTCATACCTTATTACTTCTTGATGTTTGTGGCATGTAGTGACTGAGACCCTAATAGGCTAGAATAGGTGTCATCTACCATTATTTTGGTATAATATACATGGAATTACATCATTAAATAATGAATATTTTGGTTGTCTCTATAAACATGATTCATACATGATTATTACATAACATTTGAATATAGAAATTTAAAAAATATTTAGTTTTATTTTGAGAATGTCTCTATCTCTTCTAGCATATCAATTCATATCAATAATTATAATCTTCTTAGAATCATAGGTAATGGAAGTAATATGGTGACATAAAATGATCTATTATGGTTATGCATATTGGAAGTAGTCATGAATATATGGCCATAATCAATATGGAATGGTTATAATTGAACACACATTCCATGAAATTAATAAACTGAAAAGGAAATGCATCTATAGATAATATCAGTGTGAAAATATCATGGATATACATAAAATTGAATGGTAAATTATTGAGAAAACATGACAATTATGCAATATTGTGACATCTGTTAATTACTTTTAGCTACAACTAAAAACCTATTTTATTTCATTCATTGCTTGGGATTCATATTAGGTTGTTTCACAAAAAAATATGGGAATTTTGAAAATGTATGGACAATGTGTTGTGGCACACGGTTTGACCATACATTGGTCCCTCCCAATAGAATCTATGAAAACACTAATTGATAGCATTTCAAGGATGGTTTATAGTTTGAAAAAAAATTCACCAACGAAGGAGAAATCATAAAACCCCATTATAGGGGTTTATAGTTAGTTTGCACAATTTTAAGAATTTGTGAAACCATGCCCAATCAATGTTTGGATCCTCCAAACCCTCTCTACGGAAGATCAATGCTAGGTGATCATCACTCGATATCTCCTCAGTAAGAGTTCTTATCATGTTTTTAATGTCCCACTTTTTTCATCCATTATATTTAGGGTTTTTAGATCTTTATCTTGTTAGATGATCTATAATCCATTATTTTAGTTCTGAAATAATGATTTGATTCTATGATATCAATTCTTAATGTTCATCATTTGAATTTCCAATCCTAGGAATTGGGTGATGTCATCTATTTATTTTGGTAGGTGGATCCATTTAATTTTATAAAACATTGTTGACCCTAAATTTCATGATTTCAATTATATTGATTTTAATTAAATTTTGAAAATACAATTCATTAAGGAATTTTGTTTTAATTTTTATTGACTAGAAAATTTGGGTAAACCCTCATTTCCTTTGATTTGGGTAGTGTTTGTGGAAAATTGATGGAAAATTTTGAAATTTAATTGTGTAAGTAAATTTGAAATTGATTTTATAAATTGAATTAGAATTTTTATACGTGAAAAATGGATTAAATTGTTTTGAAAAAAAATCATTGGTTTTATCTTGAAAATAATAAAATTTATTAAAAACACTATTTGTTTTTTATTAGGAAATTAACATATTGAAATTAAATAAATGGGTTAATTGTATTTAGAATAGTTTCTGAAATAAATTACTTGTCCTTGATTGCTGTTAGAGAACATGAAAGACTTTGTTTTTTGTGTGTTATTTGGGACAACACACTATTGATTCTTTACAACTCTAAAAAAATATAGGTTGTAATCCACATCCATGATGATGGTGATGAGTCCACTTTGACCAGGGTCTGAGGGACTTGTATAATCATATTGCCATGATAACCTACTCAAGTGTGTGAGGATCCCCTAACCTAAAACTATTGTACCTACTGGAATACAACCATGTTGATTAGTTATACTTATTCAGATACATATAAGATTGTTTTTATACTATTTAACACATTACATGTTTATTTATATAATATATTATATATACAATTTTTATTAATCAATTATTTAAAAATGTTTCTATCTGATGAAATGTAATGAAATCATCATTTTAAACATGATGTTAATAATTGTATTCCTATTTTTTTAAAACATAAATCATTATTTGGTTAATTAATTTGGATTATTTTTATGGAATCCTTGGTTAGAAAATAGTAGGATTTTATCTTACACCCTAACTAATCCACCGATTCGTTGTATAATTACTTATTTTAGGTATGAGAAAAGGGAATTTTCCCCAAAGAGGTGCCAGTTGTTGTGGACTATTATGGATTTAGTTGCTATGTAAATTGGGAAATGGGTTGTTTATAATCATTTTTGGGACATTTTAGTTTTACATTGGGTTGTTTATACATGTGAGAATTCCAGTACCATTTTCCCTGTGGATTTTTCTATTGAGAATACAAAAATATATCTATTTCATTAGTTACGATTGTGTAAACTTCATTCCCAACATTATATTGAGTGATTGATGGTGCTTGTCACCATCCTATGGGGATCAAAAATGCCCTTCCGGACATGTCAGCATTGGATCATGTAGCAGGGTACCTAGGTATCTGAGATGTTTATGAAATAGTAATATGTATTGTAGAGACCCGAAGCCTGACGTACATGGACATTACATTAATTTTGCGGAATACTTAGTACAAAAAAACACACACACAAGGATCGTAATAGTTTAGTGTCTTTGGAAACTCGGAACGTAATCTTCTAATCCTAGTGAAAGATCTTCAAAATCTCCCATAAAGATCTTCCTTTTTTTTTACCTAAAACCCTTCTTTATATCCTGGGGAAAAGAAAACATAAAAGGGTGAGCTCAAATGCTCAGTAAGGGTAAACAAAAGAAATATCAATCACATAATTTTCATAAGAACATAACATTTTTGGAAATCATAACCTGCAAAAGAGAGCATAATTTCATAACATGGGATAAATCATAGTAGTGAAAATGAAACCATAACTTAAAACATTACTCATTGTGGCAAACACACATAATCATAGAGAATCATTTCTTGTTAGTCAAGACTCATTGCCAAGACTATCTTAGTGGACAAAGTCCCTTTCTGAATCGAGTAATCCTCGTTTCAGTCCTGTTTCACTGAACCGGTATAACCTACCATTCCAGCCATGTCTATCTCATGAGATATGAAATCTTTACCCAATGCATTGGAGGGAGATATAGGTCCCACCCATCTCTTAATGAATCCTTTCTTATGTGTGCCACAAAATCATAAATCATACATCATTGCATAACCCATGTAATAAAAATGGGATTCTTAAACAACATGACATCATAAAACCATTCATATAAGATAAAGGTATTCATAAACATAATTCCATCACAACATAGTCAAATCAATGTAAAAATTATGGATATAAACAGAACCCTTTATTATCTTATATGGAAAATAATTTTGATAAAACACTTGAATTGAATTCTTGAGGAAAATATCCTTTCTTCTTCAAAATCAATTTCTTTTCACAAAACATCATGCAATTTTAAAAGAAAGAGATTTTATTGAAAATAGTCATGAAATAGTTTAGAGGAAGCTTCATGAAAATAAGGCTTTATAAAACAGTAGAAATCTGTTCGTGCCGTATAAGTTAAAAAAAAACATTCTTCGTACTTTTGTCGGAAAAGTCAAAAAGTACCTCGTACGAAAAACGACAAAAGATTCCTTGCATACGTATTACTAAAAAATCACCGAAGGGTAAAAATGGGTTTAAAAAATTTTAGGTGGATGGAAATAATATTACATATTGAGTAAACATGGATGTGGATGATAAATTACACCCCAGTAAATACTTACGAATAAACAATCTCGGATAAGAATGAGATTGTGATATTTCCCTTACCTTAGGTCCGACTTGCTTTGTAAGTGTCCGAACCTCCTGTATAATGATTTAAATCATGTTATTGACTTATTACAGAATCATATTCATTGTTATGATATCATATATGGTTCACTTATGACATTATATTACCCGTTCTTTTGTAAATTCCATGTTAAAGAAGCGTTTTGGGTAAAATCGTTTCATTTATCGTAGGTGTTTTGACTTGTTGTTATTGACATCATTATTACTTATATCATGATTTACTTACTTCCAGAATATAAAATATGATTTATATATCATATATATTCAGTATATATATATATATATAATAGGTAGATAAATAAAATGAAAAACACCGTTCATGGAGACGGTAGTCCGTACGTACGCATGAACGCTGTTTTACTTTCCTTATTGTCTTGAAATGGAAGTAAGTAGATGACATACATATATATATACATAAATCCAGTAGCTTTATAATGTCATATATTTCATTATTATTTCTTATATATACTTTATAATCATTCTTAAATGGTTAACATGGAGAATGAATCTCATCGCGTCTTGGAGACGGTATTCTGTACGTACGCACGAGCGATGATATCATTTCTATAAATATTGAATTGAATTGGAGTGGATTATACAATATATCAGAATCAATATGATGTTGTAATAACTATGTATAGTTATTCTTTACACCATTATACCCATCCATGTAAGGTGGTGGTGGAAAATAGATTACACCACGGCGTGGAGACGGTATTCCGTACGTACGCACGTGCGGTGATTTCTTTTTCCGTAGGATGGATAGATGGTGAAATAGGGTTGTTTCATACTTATAATAACATATCAATATATGAGTGATACTGATGTTATTAATTCATAATGAAACAACCTAAGAAGAAGAAGTGGAAGAAGAAATAAAGATGAAAGAATTGGTAACGGTAATTACCTCTTCTTTGAAGTGCCTCTTTGAGACCTCCTCTTAGGGCACTAGAATTGGTCTTTGAGGAAGACCAGAACCTCTAGGATGTTTCTAGGGAAGTGGAGAAGAGAAAATGTCAGGGGTTGGCCGAGCTTGAGTGCTCAAATTGGTGTGAGGAGGAGGGGGAGGAGGTGTCCTTTTATAGGGGAGGAGAGGGTCACCTTAGGAATATCTCAAAATATTATTTTATATTAAAGTAAAAATCGGTTTATAATGGTTCCAAAGGGTCTTATTTCTAAGATAAAGTGGGGATGGGTCGAAATCCTATCAACCAATAGAATTTAGACAAGTTTAGGATATTATTTTAACCTTATCAATTAGATTTAACTCTAAGTTAAATAATTTAACTTTTACCATGTCTTTTTGTTTTCTTTCACTATATGGTTAATACACTTACTATAACATGCCAAACGAACCCAAAATTGTTTATTATTAATATATATATCTTTATCTAAGTCATTTGGTCGATCCTTAGATTTTTAGGAATAAAATAACAATTAATAATATAATATTTGATTTAAAAACTATTTTGTGTCAATTTTGACACTATTTGATATATGATTTTTGTGAGAGTCATAACAGAATTAAATGTTCGAACAAAGTTAATTAAATAAACATTAATATATCATAGTAACCTAGAAAATTAGTGGAATTCATAAAAAGTCTCAAATTACATTTATTTTGGTGTTTATAACATCAATTATGTCAATATTTCATTAATAAGATAATTACTGCATCATCATTGTGTTATAAATAAATTAACTTATTTAAAGTATAAAAATTACAAATAAAATACCATTATGTAGGAAATCTTTTTAGCTTTCTAATTAATGTTTATAATCTAAAATCCAACATATATAACCCTATGTAACAATTGTTTTTCGAAAAGATATATGCTTGTATCATTTTTGTATTCATTTTAACTTAATTAAAATAAAGTGTCATTATCACTTACAAGTGGATCAATGTGGTCCCAAAATCGACCCAAAGATGCCCCTGGTCGACCATGTATCAACCAATAGGGTTAAGACACGTTTTAGGGTAATTTAATATTATTATAATATTATTTTTTAACCCTTATTTACCGGATTTACCCTTAACCATGGTAAATAAAATATTTACCGCAGTAATTATTCAAAATGTCTAAAAATAAAAGTTACCTATTTACACAATTTTAACATCCTGCTTCCAAATATGGAATCCATTTTTCTAAATTCAAAACACAGAAGTGGCAGAAATTAATTTAAAATTAATTCCCGCTGTCAAAACAAAAAGCGTGTTTTTAAGAGATAATAACTATCAAAAGATTGACACTTGTTTATGTTCGGTTTAATTGTAAAATTGTGTCCAATGACCAACATTATATTAAGTGGTAAAAATATATTCTAAATATACTTTAAAACCATTCAATTTTATAATTTAACCACATAAGATATTACGATGAAAAAAGTTGTTTTTAATTAAAATATAGCGTGTTTTTAGTATTCATTAAAATATGAAAGTTATCGGAAAAGTATCAAAAATTTATCTAATGTAAATTTTTACATCCTGATTCAAAAGAAGAATATTATTTTGTCAAATTGAACATATAAACATGTCAAAAACTATATTTAAAGTGGGTGCGCCATCAAAAGGCGGTAAAACTGCATTTTTTGAAAAATACTTATTTTACCCGAAAAATTTATTTTGTTCTTATACCATGTTCTAGAAATGTGTAAGATGAATAATAATGTTATAAAATTCAAAATTTAGTTAATACTATTCATAACGGCTAGTTCATGACAATATTATAATAATATAACATTGTTTATTAAAACCCGGTATTGCGTACAACACACGCTATCGAGGAAGGTCGCGATTGCGTGTAATGCAAGCCAAGTCAGGGTTGCGTGTTGTGAAAGAATCCTTCATTGTTTCGTATAACAGAATCCAACCATATTTCATTTATACATTTAATATATATATATATATACTCAATGTTGCGTAGAATAACTATTATCAAAATTGTGTGTAACACGATCCAAGAATAGTGTTGCGTATACTGCAAGCTAATACGGTGTTGCGTATAGCGCAAGGTAATCTTGGTGTAGAATACAACACAAGACATTAATGAAATTAAAAGAATATTTTTCATAAAATCTCGGGGTGTTACATGTATGGTGCTGGTTAATAATCTTGCATTGCTATCAATATGTAGTTGAGTTATATTTTTTGGGACATAAGAGGTAGTTGTGATTGGGTTCTGGGATAAAGTCACCACAATGAGACTTACATCACAAGGGTTGGTTTTGGAAATATCTCCTGAGGTTTATTTATAGCCTTTACCAATATTTTGATTTAGATATGAGGAAATCCTAATCATGTGTTCCTATTTGTTTGGATTAATTTTCCTCATTGTTCTTTCTGAGTGCTAATATGTTCTATCTTATATTGTCTATTGTTTTTTTGTAGAATCATGCCCCCAAGAAAATGTCTGAATAAGATCAAGGAGGATAATTCAAAATAAACATTGTGAATGAATCCTACCATTGAACAAAATTTTATTGATGTTATTGTTCATGATTTCTATACTCTAGGACAAGTTTCTTCACAATTTTTCAATCAGGCTCCAGTTGTGGAACCTACGAGGGGTGAATTTAGGATTCATTATTTGGATATCCTTCATTAAAATTTACCAGTCTTATGTGTCTCTACTGATATTAAATGGGCTAAGGATTTTATGATAAATATCAGTCTTCTATTGGAGTTCATGGAAATGAAATATGAAATCAATGTGAAATGTACCACATTCCAGGTTGGTGGACCTATAAAAAGATAGTTAGACATAATTGTGATTGAAAAGATGAATTAGGGGTTATATTGGAGTGAATTTAGAGTTATTATCATTGAAAAGTTATATCTATAGCTGATGGTGTTATCTACGACTATAATGTTTTTCATTCTTGATCAAGCTGACAGGACCATGATTGAATATGAAAATCCATTTTTAACGTTGTAGAAAATTCATTTGATATTATGATGAATTATAATATTAAGACATTATAGTTTGATATGGGACATTTATATGATATTCATTGTTTAGGTTATCCTATTGAAGTTTTCTTTTTATGCTAATGAGCTAGATAGAGAATTGATTGTTGAAATGAACCAAGATGGTAAGTCATAAATATCATATGTTCTTTTTTTTTATCCCTATGTAAATGTTCTGAGTTCAAATAAAGGGAATATAAGTGTGATCATTACCATTGGGGTTCAAGATATTAGGGTTTTTTTAGAACTCTTAATGTTCTGAACTACGTCCATATGATTATGTACCAGTGTTTCATGCCAGTGCGTTCAAAAATGGTTAGGACTAAGAAAACCAAAATATGATGTTCCTATGGATTCATAGGTTAAAAAAAAAATATATTTCATCATATAGTACTATATATTGTGTCACTGGATCATAAAAACGTAATTTAAATGTTGTCCAATCATATGATTCATGAACAATTTAGTTATATACAAAGGCATTCAGAATGATGCTTCTTCACATAGTGGAAGAGTCTCTAGAGGAAAAAGATATGGGTCCAGTGACTTGAGTAGTACCATAACTATTTAATCAATTTTAATGACTCCATTATTTTATATTGGTGCATCAAAATCATTCATATCATCTCATAATTTTAATTTGTAAATATTTCGATGAATCATTTATCATATGTGATGGATATTACTAAACCCCAAGGAATGAAGAGAGAGTAGTTTCTCTATTGTCTTACTCTTGATTTCTCTTTATCTAATATTAATATTTCTTGGGATATTCTGGTTCTTGACATAAAACCTTTTGATTCATTATTCAAGGTAGATTGTATCATTGAAAATATATTAGGAATTTGTTGTTATCTTTAAAGGGTCTCCAATAATGATCCCAATAAAGAATGTCCTACCATTCTGGGAGAGTGGGACTTGAGTTTGAGTAGATCCAAACCTAATATTCTATAGTTTAGAAAAGTAATAATAGATATCTCTTTTGATCTGGAGTGGTAATCATTGAGTGGTTATCTTCCGCCTATAGTAGTATAGTTTCCTGATATTATCCTTCTTATTTTTCTAGTTTTACACTAGTTGGGGGTATGATTTTTTAGTGATACAGTTCCTAGTACTCAATCATTATCAATTATTTCTTACCAAATGGGACTAGATAATATGAATGAGTCAAAGACTGATTTACATGAACTTCTAGTGAAAGGAATTATACGATTGAGTGTGTCACCCTAAGTAGGGCAGATTCTAGTTATTAATAATTATGATGGGACAATTATCATTTTTTTCAATTATTGGAAACTCAATAGAGTTATGAAAAATGACATGTATTTACTACCATAGATTTATGATCTATTTTTCATATTGAAGATGAATATGTGGTTTTCAAAAACATGATCTTCAATATGGAAACCATTACATGATAATAAAAGAATATGAAATTTAGAAAAAATTACGTTAAGTGTAGGTACACCCATCATGAGTAGACGTTCATGCCATTTTTACTACCAAACTCCATTTAAGACTTTGTGGATTGAATAAAAATTGTTTTCCATGAGTTTCTTGATACATTTATTGTGGAAATTTTAGATTAATTCCTATTTTTTACTATTTGTGATGAGGATCTTGTGCGTCATATGAGATGAGTTCAGAAATTGTTGAGAAATGACCAAAATTATGATAAGATATTAGAATGTGTACTTTTGGATTCAGTTAGTGATGACCTTTGGACACATATACTTACAATATGATATGTTAGTTGATCCTGAGATGGTAAAAGATATTATGAAATGGGATAAATTATGTAATGTTTTTTTGATTCGAAGAATCTTGTGTCTAGCTTGTTATTATTCACAGGTTTTAATGAATTTCCAAATATGGCTTCCCTGATGATTTTTCTAACATGGATCTGAGTAATATTTTATTGGGATGAAAAATATCAAAATTATTTTATTGAGCTAAAATTTCGGTCGGCTACTACATCGGTGTTTCACTTACAGTGTCCATGATGGGCTATGTTTTCTTTGGTGATACATCATGTTCATGTTTGGGCTGAGTTCTTATGTAGGGTGATCATGAATTTTTTTATGTATCATGGATTCATGGGCCACATGAGAAGGAATACCCGTCCCATGACCTTGAAATTAGATTAGTGATGAAAAAATAAGAGTATGCTGTATTAAATTTTAATTGACTGATTTACAATTTATTTTGACCACAAGAGATTAAATCATATCTTCTCTGAAAACAATTTAAATCAATGTTAGAGGCATTTGGTGGAATACATATAATAATTTTATTTCAACATTTCCTATACCATGGGGAAAGGGAATTTTTTAGAAATTTTTTGGAGAGGGAGCCTTCTGACCCAGCTCATGAACGAATAATTGGAAGAGTTGAAGATGATTCTTCTATTTTCATAATTTCATACATGTGTTTGGGATTATGGGGTTATGGTTTCATTGTATAGTTTTCAGTGAACATCCACTCTTATAAATAATAATTTTTTTTGGAACAACAACTTGATGATGAATTCCAAATAATTATACTCTCTTTATAGTGAGAAGATTTCTGTTTAATGGGTTTTATCTATAGGGAAAATTATATGTTATTAGTGTTATTTTTAGTTAGAGTTTATGAATGATGTCATGGGGTATTTCCATAATTTGTATTGCATAATTCACCCAAGAACCATGTAGACATCTATGACATTTAGAGTAGATTCTAGCAGCCGAAAAATAGAAGAGGAATTTCTATGTTTTTCTCTTATTATGATAGAAACCAACCGTTCAAGGAAGATAACGAGTGATAATAATTTTTTCACTAAACACATCCAGTGCCAATTTGGTAGTGGGATGTGATATCAACAGATATTGTGGTTGGGTATCCACATACCTAATGAATGAAAAATAAAACATGAGTTGTGATTCTCTGTCTTACTATATCTATCCACTTTTTAATAGTTCATGACATAACCAATGTTAAGGAACTAGAAAATCTCCATGTGAATGAGATTATTCATCTTCACATAGATCCATCTATTATATTCACTAATAGGGTTCCCATTTTACTTCTTGATTTTGGAGATTCTTTCAGGAGGAACTATAATCTAAATTTATTATGAGAATGACATTCCATCTATATTTATATATCCATATGTAAAGAGATATACAGAATCATCAGGATATAATTTGTGGATTTGTCCATTAATTTGGGGGAGCTTGGGATGACCTTTTTGGGTGGTGTAGTTTTCTTATTATAATAGTTAGCAGTCTAGGATCTTAGTGGAGCCTTTTGAGGCCCTGTATAAGTAACCATGTAAATCACCATTGTGTTGGTTAGAGATCGGTGAATTTTCCATGGATAGACCATGATTGGTTCAAAAAAAGATAGAAAATATTCATTTGATTAAATAGAGAATAATTACAACATGGATCCTATATAAATAATATATTTATAGTCACCGTATACCATTAGAGTTTTCAGTTTGTGATGACGTGTTCTTGAATGTTTCACCGTGGATGGGTCATCGATGGAAAATGAGGTAAGGGAAGCTTGATCCATGTTTTTTGGGCCCTTTAAGGTATTTTGGTAGGTGGGGATGGTGGATTACCATTTATAAAATATTCACTATTTAATTTGATACATAATGTATTACATATATCAATATTATGAAATTAGTTTTCTGATTTATCTCCTGTTCTGAGCTGGAGTTATCTTGATTTGGTGCCGAATTTAGTCATGACTATGATTCAAATCATTATATTTGATTCTGAAACCAAGGTACATTGTTGGAGAATTATACCATTGGTTTGAGTTATATGGAAGCATGGTTCTTATAATTTTGAGATGTGGGAGTTGGTAGCACTAATAAGAGAGTAGTGTCCCCATATTTTAGTCATGGAAGCATCTTGATATAGTTTTTACGAAAAAATGATTGTATAGTGGTGTGGTTGGAACATATGGTTAAAATATTGAGGTAATCCTCAAACCCTATTTTTATCCATGATTTTTTTTGTCTTATGTTGTATTGGGAAATGATGTTTAATATTTTGTGAATTTATGGGATGGGAATTATTGGTGCATGTTTTTTCCAAACCATGCACCCTCCCAGCAGACACCTCTAATGCCCAAATAGTTGGGGTTTTCATGGAAGACTCACAGTTTGAAAACCCATGAACCCCATAAGGGTAAAACATGAAACCCCATAGTAGAAAACATGGTTAGGGAACACTGATTGAAAAACATTTTGGACCTTCCCAGCTAACTATGCATGTGGATTTTAATTATTTAAAAAACTATTTTAGGAGATCTTAAACAACCATCTTCTCCCCTGGTTGACCCTAACATGGGGTTTAAAGATTTTCTAGATATTGGGATCTCCAATGAACCAATTTTAGATTCCCAAAACCCTCTACATGGAAGATCTAAGATATTCAATCATCATTTGATCTCTTCCAGGTTTGTGTTCTTCTCACATTTATTGTCTCAGGATCTCTTCACCTCAGGGATTGATAGATCTCTTTAGATTCAGAGTTTCTAATATATATTGTTTTAGATCTTGTATCTTCATTTGATTCCTAGATCTCCATTGATGAAATTATTCATTGGAGTTTCCTTTAACAGGAATTCTGAGATATGAACTATTTTTTTGTAGGAGGTTCCAATTACGATTTCCAATTGATTTGACCATAAATTTCCTAATTTATATTTCATTTATTTAAATTTAATTATTAAAAATATATTAACTATGTATTTTTTATTGAATATTACTTTCCATTAAATTATGTAAAACCTAAATTCTATTGAATTTGTTTTTTTGGGAAAATAAAATGAAAATTGTGAAATATTATTATAGAATTCAACTAGATATTTTTTTGTGAAACTGATTTCAAAGTTTTATTTATGAACAACTAATTTAATTTATTGATAAGAACACGTTTTTTTACTAGAAAATTCATAAATTGAATAAAAACCCATTTTGGATTAAAATATAAATTGGTATATTGAAAAAGGGGATAATTTTAATTTTAATTTTTTTGAAATAAATTCTCCATTATCGATTGTTTTGAGATAACATGAAATAATTTTTAGTCAATGAGTTATTTTTTAAAACACTCTATTGTCATTTTATATCTATAAAAGAATATATGTAACAGGGAATATCCTCATTTGGATGTTGCTGAGTCACCTTTTACCATTTTCAGAGGGACGTGTGTACACATATTTTCATGATCACCTATTTATGTGTATGAGGATCCCACAACATGGAACTATCATACCCCTCTAAAGATGACCATGTTATATAGTAGTGATTATTTATATAAATATTATATTTTTTGTAAACTATTTTACACATTACTTATGAATTTATATAAAATATGAAATGAAAAATGTTTATTAATCCATTGTTTAGAAATGTTTCTATCAATTACAAATTTATAAATGTTTAGTTTTTTATATATTTTTTCTTAATTTCCTGTATTTTATAAAAAATTTACTATTTTTTAACTAAATTAATTTTGAATATATTTCAATAATCCTTGGTGAGATGCTTTTTGGAATTCTCTCACACCCTACTAGTTCATTATAGTGTTTGTATGTGTCCTACCTGGTTTGAGTAAGGGGAATGGACAAAAATAATGTGGCAGTAGTTGTTGAATCATTTGGATTTAGATGCTATGCCCATTGGGAAATTGGGTTTATATAATGTTTTATAGTAATCTGTTGTTTTACATTAGGTTTTTCATACCAGTGTCACTTAGGGTACATTTCCCCCTGTAGAGTATTCTTTTGAGAATACTTAAATGTTTCTATTTCATCCATTATGATTGTGGAAATTTTCATCCCACTAATATCTTCTTTAATACAAGGTTTTTGTCGTAAACCAGTGAGGATTAGGAATGACCATCTATCAATGTCATTGTAATCCCATGTATTTGGGTACTAGTGTATCTAGGCTGGTTTGTGAGAAATTACATGACCATCACAATTGGATATGGAATAATTCATATAGAAAAGTTAATATCTAAAAAACATGGCATTTAATTAAGATAATGATTATGAAATAGTTTGAGATGTAGTTTCATTTTGAAAATATAATGTATAGTAATAACTATTAATGAAGATAATTCATTATAATCCAAAATAATATTCCCTAGAACATGATACATTTACCTTCAAGATGTATCATCATGACGTTTTAAAAAATACATATTGAAATACAATTTAGCTAAATATAGCCAGCTGATTGATACCATGAAAATTCCAACGAATCATGGGATTTAATTTACTGGTCCCCAACCCAGTTTTCAGATGTTCAATGGAGTCTACATATATTTAATAGTCATATTAATTCACAAACAATCTTCCCTATCTAATATCCATAAAATGTAATGGATAATTATTTATAACTATGTTCCCAATTGATCAAATGAAATTCCATATAAATACCATATGTGAAAATTGAATACAGTTAAAGAAATAATCACATCCATAATAAATTATGTGGATAATTATGGGAAATTTAATTTTCAATGATAAAAAAATGTGAATAATTCATGTGGAAGATGGTGACACAAAAATGATTCAAGGATGTAAATTTCAATACGATCCTTTCTCAAAATAACCATTATAAAACTATAGGATGAAAATGATGTTTTCAATAAAACATATACTCATTAGAGTTAGAATAAATGGTTATTGTAATTGGGGGATAGAAACACCATAAAAAGGTCTTAAAAACATTCATAGTGAAAATATTCTTTTTTTTTGAAAAATATTATAAAAATCACTACAAATAGATATTTTATTTTAAAAATAAACCAAATATTAATTCAATGGACTATTTAATTATGTGATTGTTATGTCGGTAAATTATCCCGTATATATCATAAATAACATCCATTTTGAATTGTAAAAATGTTAGAAATAACCCTTGTTAAGAAAGAGTCAAGAATATTCATTTGTAAAAAAATTATTAATAAATTTGTATAGATTCCATTGAATTAAGAATTTTAAAAAGGATAAATAAATCAATTTTCAAAACATTTTTTGAAGAAATTTTTTTGAATGAAACCAGATTTTTTGATAGAGGAGTCAACATGAGTAGGATTTTATGAAATCATTTTCTCACTAGTTTTTAGTACCAAAGAGCAGGTAAATTTTTATATCATAGAAAAAATATCGAAAATAACATGTGGATATAAAAATTAATTGTTCTATAAAAAAATTGACATATAATTTTGATTTAATGATAATTAAAGAATACATAATCACTATTAGAATGATATTGTGAATGAAATCGTTAAAATGACCATAATGTTGATGTTAGAATTAATGAACGAATTGATTATGTGTGTCAAGATTCAATGAACATAAAATATTATTAAAAATTAAAAATTATAATCAGAATTCAATATGCATTGAATATTATAATATAAAAGACACCAAATATTCAATATAATCCAATGAAAAGAAATTGAGTTGTGAAATTATTTACTACTTTTTATCAATTAATTCATGTCCCCTTTGATGAAATATTTAAAATTGAAACATAAAATACCATGAATAATGAATTATTCAAGATATTACATGTCATTGGTGTATTATATACACCATATAAATGAATTTAGTTTCATAAAATTACAGTATTCCTTAATCAAATGAAATTTAGATGAAACACCATAACTTACACATAATTTTCATTTGAACTTTTGATAACATCTTGTATTGTTATTTTAGAAATGTAATTAATTTCTTGAAGAACCATATTAATATTTATTATATCATTGATGATCCTTTTATGATATATTGTTATACATTCAATAATAATTATTCATTATTAAAATTTTTTCGGGTGTTAATTTCCTTGTTTTCTCATGTGTGGTTCATCATGAATGGTAATATTATTACAAATATTATATTGTCATGTCATCTCCAAAAAAATAATAATAACCCAATTATTATGTATCTATATAAATTTCATTTGTAAAACTAGTCATGAATGATGTTTATAAAAAATTATGTACTATGCGATCATTGACACAGTATGCCATATATACACATGAGTAATATTCACAATTTTAAACTATCATTATGGAAAGGAGGTAAGAGATACATTAATCTTATAGAATAATCATGATATAAAATATAAAAAATATATAGTTATATATTTATTCTATGTGGTGTGGTGATGAAAAGGGAGCCACGTCACTTCATGAAGGCATTCATCCAAAGGTTCACGAAATATGTTCTCATCATTACATTATAAAAAAATGAAAGAATGAAAATGATGTAAATTATTCTTATATAATGGTAAATATTTCATTAATATAGTAACTATGAAATTTATATCGCATATAACCATAAAAATTTTATATACACCCTTCCATGTGAATCATTGGTGAAATACAAATCGCATCCCGTCACAAGTTAGCAGTCCTCTACACACACAAATAAGTTTATCATATCACATATTGAATTAAAGGTGTAAATATATATAAGATATAGTTACTCTAATGCTACAAAGATGTTGTAAATACCATATATATACTTTATATCCATCGTCACATACAACCATGATAGTTTTAAAAAGTAAAACAAATGACATATCATCATGACATGGTAGAGCTCCATACACAAAAATGATGGTTTGATAAGCCATATGATGGAACTTGATATGGTCTTAAGTCCTAACATTATTATTAAAACATGATGGTATATTTATGATAATTAGGTTAATATATCATCATGTTGTAATAAAATATGATAGAGGTGGGAAATGAAGTAAAATAATGTATCTCATTGAAGAACCTTACATCTTCTTCAAGTATCCTACTTAGTTTTGCGCTAAATCCATCACATGATAGATTAAATCACATGATAAGGATTCAATGACTAGGGGATAATATTTTGGGATGTGATTTGGACAGTTCTTAGTTGATCTGATTGTTTTCAAGGTGTTAATATAGAAGGAGATGCGATGGCCTTTTATAAGTCCGGTGAGTGGAACACTTGTAATTATTTTTGAAATGAATATTGTGTTTCCATATTTTTACAATCCATGAGGCTTCAATAAAAAATGAAACTCAGTCTTAGAAATTATAATGTTTAGATATGGCGATGAAATTCATTTTTCACAAGTTATTGGTTACTTTTAAGCATTTTATTCAATTTTTAACCACTATATAAACTCATTTTTACCTTATTCTATGTAAATAATTGTAAATGATTTCACATTGGAAAACATTTATGACATACTTATTCAAAATTACAAATATTGATAATATTATTTTCGGAATCCATTTTTCAATATTACACTCAACTATTTTTATGAACATAGTTTAAAATTTATCCCACAAATGTGATGAGAATGCGTGTATTTGTAGAGAAACATTTAAAAAGCCTATAATGGTTTTTTAAATTATTCATCATGAAAATGACTCTAATTACCTAAATTTGATAAATTGATATATAATTTTTTAAAGTTTACTTTTGAAAAAATTCAAAATATAATATTACATTATAAAAAAGATAATGGAAATCGTAATTTTTAATTAAAATTCATTATTTTTTACGATTCCTCAAAAAATGAAACAACTTACAAAAATACCAAAAATTCACCCTTGGATAATTTTTATAATCAAATGTCCAAAAAAAATTATCTTTGCATATAGATTTTTAAAATATTACAATTTCTCTTTAATATTTTGTGTACCATAAAAGATTATACTATCTTTTAGAAAAAATATCGTTTTCCTAGAATCATTTTTCATTTATTCAAATGATTCTTAATTTATGTCTAATAAATAGATACTACTAAGCATGATTAAACTATATATTTTTTATAATTTATTAAATAGTAATCACACATTCCATTTTAATGGCTAGGTGATAAATAATTATTAAATAATATTATAAATAATATATGGGTTTTGATAAAACATGACATTTCTTATAACACAATATTTTCAAAGAAACTCATTATTTCCAGAAATTCAATATAATTTTTCTTTTTCATGTTCATAAATATAAAATCAATAATGCGTGTTTCATATGATTTTGAATAAAATTTTGTTGTTTTTTAATTCAGTGTTGTCACATTCTCCCCACCTTAAATAAATTTAATACTCACATTTTAAACATTATGTTGGAAACCATGTGTTTTACATTTAATTATTATAGTATGGAAACCAAAATTGGAAAAATAGAGAATACACCATTATCTAATTAATATCAAAAGGTATGTAAACAATTGATCTATAATTATCCCCTTACATTGATTCTGTGTGGGATAACATAGGTTGGAAATGAAAAATTAACATCATCAAGAGAAATAACCATAACATGTTAAGGTGGAGAAATAGATATAATCATTCGAATAATGTCAAAAAACAAATAGATGAAAAATTGTTGTGTGAAAAATCCATCATATATCATTAAAAATGATGATAATAGGACAATATTGTTTTTTCCCAGTACCCTTTTCGTATTGTTGGTGAATTATTTCACTCTATAGGTATACAAATATATATACATACTTGATTTGTTTCGATTTCATGAGTACAATTTCATCTTTTTGTAGTGCTTTAATAAATTTAAAATTCATTACGTACTTCAAAAAATTATGACACATAAAGTTATATTTTTATATCTGATGATCTAAAATTCACTTGAAAAACATCAAATGTCCAAGAATGAAAGAAAATTATTTTCGTCTACCTATTATTTTTTTCCAAAACAAAAATGGTTCAAACATTTTAAAATAAATTAATCTCTAATAATAAATTGTTATACCACTTGTACATCATTAATTTTTAATTTTCAAATATTCAACTAATGACATATTAATAATAACATCCCGTCGGTCAATGGAAGGCACTAAAACCATATCATCCTTCGGAAATTGGTTCAATTCGTGTGTCCATACCTGACATGAAAGGTTGTAAGCCGACATGTAGGTCATAATTTTAATAGAATATATTAATATAATTCCTAAAATTTAACTAACAAAAACATATATTGAGAACTATAAAAATAAAATAAATAACTATATATTCATTTTACTATGGTTTTAAATATTAATTATTTTTTACAGTGTCAAAATATATAGTTATTAAAATGATGTGGATGATCATTTCAACTATATAGTTTGTTGATTCCTTTAATATTATATCTATAAATTTAATATTATTATTCCCCATATAAATTTTCTAGTAAAATAAATACATTCAATAAAATTCTAAATTTTTTTAATCAGGGTAGTCTCCCATTACCTAAAATCCCAAAAAGAGGAGTTTAAGAATTTTTCTTATGATCAATTATTAAATTATAAAACAATGATGTTATTCCAAAATCTTATGTTAATAAATATAAGTGTTCTTAGAAAATCTATCATAACCCATTAAAATTAATTAATTCTTATAACCAAAATTTCATTGGAAAAATAAATTTACAATTTATTCTCGAAAAATAATTCTTTATCTATTTTATATCAAATTAATTAATTCCTTGGTCTATGTATTAACCTGTGCCATTCATTGTCAATATCTATTCTAATACATTATAATGGTTTGTAATGAAAATGTGAATTATCTTAAGAATATATTCTAAGAGTGTCAGACAATGTTTCCTACAAGGACCATTTTCACATACCAGGTAATGCTTGACTCAATCCTCATGCACCATTTTAGTGTTAATAAACCATGGTACATATGTTCTAGTACAACGTCTAATCAATATATCTAGACATGGAGGTATTTCACAGAAAAACCAAATAATATATGTCTTTCCAAAACATTATGATGATATTCTATATGTTTCCTAAAATTATGTCAAAGGGTTAGTTTCCAAATCTATATTTTCCAAAATGCAGTACCCTTTATTTTTACTAAACATTCTCTAATACCAACTATAGTGACATTTAATCCAACATCTTGTAGTTGTTACCTGTGACCAATACATTGATATATTATATATGTAATCAAATTGTGATGAATTGATGAGTTTATAAGTCTTGGTAAAGTATATAAATATATGTGTCATAAAATACATTTGAATACACAAATCAGATCGTAATTGTTTTTCAAGAATAACATTATTACATCATGAATATCCATACATATCATTCATAGTAAATTTATTCAATCATGTGGATATGAAACAATATACGAGTGAGCTCAAATTACCAATAATGGTTAAGTGTATCAGAATAATTCATGAATAAATAAGCAAAATATATATGGAAAGGTAATATTTAAAAAATTCATTATAATCAATAAACTATGAAGGAAATGCATCTTGAGATAATATAAATATATTATTTACTTGGAAACTAATCAATATGGTAATGTACGTAACTAAATAAATATTCCATTTAATAAAAAAATCATTATCCCAATTGGATAAGTCCTAATGAATATGGATAAGTAAATAACTAAAATGACATTCTATTTAATCAATATAAGGATAATGAAATTCATGTATAGATAATTCAATAGTTGAAATCTCTTGGATAATAATTACTCATAATGATGAAAATGAATAATTATTATATGTAACATCTCCCAGGAACAATGATGACTTTACCATCAGGATCAATACTAATGATATTTTAAAACGTGATGGGGGAATACCAATTTAGGTGAGTCTATCCAATGGATTCTTCCCATGAGACCCCTGATGCATTGAGGATATTTCATAAGCTAGTCCCCAATACTTTTATTTCATGTCCAACACATTCATCATATTTAAAATAATAGATTTAATTCAAAATCAATGTTCTATATAAAATATTTTTATTGACTAAAGGTTATATAATTACTAATATTTCGTCAGTTATTTGAATAAAATTCCAACTAAACACCTTCTGTAAATTTTTTTATGGTTTATGTTAAATTTAATTTCAAATGATCACAAGAAAGTGATTAATTCATTGGGTAGTTAATGACAAAAAAATGATTCAAGGATGTGAATTTCAATACTATCCACTATCAACATAATCATAATCCATCCATAGAAATAATAATTATTGTGTAAATATGATTTATACCAATAAGATTTATAATAATGTGTCTTTTTCATTGATGAAAATGAATAACAAAAAAGGAATTTAAAAAATATTTTGTGTTAAATATAATAATCATTTTTAATTTTTTTATAATACTTTTTATTTGATAATTACTAAAAATATTTCATTAAAAATAACCTCATATCCTAAAAAATAAACATTAATGTATTGATGTTCATATCATCTTGTAATTCAATACTTTCTTTACATAGCATTCCATTTCCATAATAAAAGGTTATAAAGATTTCATGTTCAGCAAGAACCATGTTTATAACTTTGAAAACCTTTGTAAAAATAAAAAATTGGAAAAATTACATTCCTTGTATCATTTTAAAACAATAACGATAATTTGGAAAATAAATCTATAAAACATTGTATTTCACTAAAATATATATTCCCCAAATTAGTGGAATTAAAAATAGATTTTATGAAAACATTTTATCAATAATATTATCTACTAATGATTTAGAAAGTGGTAATATCAATTGAAAATGATAATAAATGAGAAGATGAGTAGAAAATTAATGCTTTTATTAATTAGTGATGGTATAAATTCCCAAAATAGAAAATTTAATAACAAAAAATCATGATTAGAATGTGATTGGTAAATAAAACCTTATAATGATCATAATGATAATGTGAGAATTACTCAATATATCAATTACATTTATCAAATATAAATACACATAAAATTAGTGTATATATGGATTAATATACTTTGATGTATTTATAAAAATAATATTCTAATATCAATGAAAATGATGAACTAATATAACACAAGGAAAAGAAAATTACATATGAAATTATTTAACACTTGAAATATTTTAATTTAAAAAAAGATGAGATAATTGAAATTTCTGCTTAAAATACCATGAATAATTAATTTTTCAGGACATTATATGTCTATCTGGGTGTATATACACTATATAAATAAATTTAGGTTCATAATATTCCAATTTACATTAATGAGATATGATTGAGACCAAATCCCATACATTACGCTTTATTTTTGTTGAAAATGATTTAATATGTATTATATTTGTTTAAAAAATATCATCAACTTATTATATAACCATATTAATATTCATGATATCATATATGGACCTTTTACATAATCTTATTACATTTTCATTAAAGATCATTAATTATTGCCATATTTTTTGGGTTAATATCATAATTTTCACATGCGTGTTTCATAATTAATGATCTAGTGATATCACATATTATATATTTATATAATCTCTAGAAAATTAATGATTAAATAATTAACATATAAATCAATCAATTGTACTTTTAAACCCAATCATGAATAATGGTTATGAAAAATGTCATACACTAAAATAATAAAGACTATAGGCTATACATACATAGGAGAAACATTTCCATAGTTCACATATTATTATTTCATATAAGTGAGTAATATATTACATTTTCATAATGATTATTTTATCTTTTATGCCATATTATATATCTATATATTTCATCCAGGTGTTTTGGTAATAAATAGAGAGTCACATCACATTGTTAAGGTGGTACTCAAAATATACAAAAAAGTTGTTAATCTAATATATACCATATTATATGCCTATATATTTGGTCAATGGGGTGTGGAAGGGAAAATGGAGTCAAATCTCATCGTGAAAAAGTTAGTCCAAAAATAAACAGAATGATGTTATCTTCATTACATAACTATAGAGGAATGAAAAAAACAATGTATATTGTATTTCAAGAATAGTAAATATTTAATAAATATGATAATTATACCATGTATATCATATAAAATAATTAATTATATTTTTATCACCATCCATGTGATGTGATAATTTATGCCTAATCTCATTGACTCACGAGGCGATGGTCTACTTTTCACATGAAAAACGTTATTGGCTCATATACAAAGTAGATGGTAAAATGATATAGAGGATATAGTGACTCTAGAGGTATAATAATGGTATAAATATTTTATATATACTTAATATCTAGTAAAAACTCCATCACTGAGAGGTGGAAATAAAAAAACAGACAACATTGGTTCTTGAGGTGGTAGTCCTCCAAAAACATGATTGAAGATTTTCTAACACATTTGATGTAATTTGAAAAGTATTCAGGTCATTAACATATTATTAAAATATACAGGTGTTTGTATTATACAAATTATATTATATAATCATGGTAAAACATTGATGGAGGTGGATAATATTGTAATATAATGAATCTTGGTAAAGAAAAACTCAACTTCTTCAGGTATCCTCATTAGGTTTTCATGGATCCCTTCCCATGTTGAATTTGTACCCCAAATAATTCTTCTATGAATATGGGATGGATTTTGGGAAGTTTTTAGTGTCATTATGGCCAAAAAAATCTTATTTAATGTTATAACGAGATACAGAGAGTTGGTGGCCTTTTTAATTGGGGTGAGTGGGACACTAGTTACTTTTTTAAAAAAAAATTGGTTAAACCCTCGTGTTTACCAACCACCATTTCCAATAATGGATAAAACTAGATAATAATGGGTTATGGTAAAAATATTTCCATACAATTGGGTTTAGACATATTTTAGGTCACATTTAATCCTTATATTTTATTTTTAAAAATAATGTTAACTTGTTTTTACCATAATCACTATAAATAAATTTATCTATTTTCAATAATAACATTAGTATAAAATTAATCCCACCGTATTATAAATTAGAAATTTTTCATATTATAAAAATTTAATCAATTTTTGAAAATTATACTCATAGAAGTTTCAAAATTTAATTATAATTTATTCTGATAGATGAGATGAGAGAATAAGGGTTTGAATAGATAATATTATAAATCATACAAATATTTTATAGATAATTAATTTCTATGTGGATAATAATGCCATAAAACGAATAAATCAATATAAAATTGAACTAATTTTACTTTATAAAAAATATAAATATATTTTAACAATATAAATAATTAAAACGTAAATTTGGTTATCAATTGAAAATCCATGTATTTCAATATTCATAAAATGATGATACATCTTAGAAAAGTAAAAAAAATCACCCTATGATAATTTATGTATACTAATTTAAATAATGTTAATTATTTAATCATTCAAATTTTCTAAAATATTTAAAAATTTATTTTAATTTATTTGTGGTAAGCACGATTATACTATCATTTCCAAAAAATTACAGTCTCAAAAAACATTTATTTTTTATTGAATTAATTCATAATTTATTATAAATAAATACATAAATCAAAAATAAGTATAATATATAAATTATTATTTTTCTTAATCCTACTTTAGCCCTTCATTATAATTGACGAGTGATTACTACCCATTATATAATAATATTAATAAAATAGTGTTTTTCAACAAAATATTTGTAGTACGTATAAAATATTCTTTTTGAAGAAACTCATTGTTTAGTGTATCATAATATTAATAATGTGTTGGATATAAAAAACGATAAAATAAATGTTTCATGTTACATAAAAATTTGAATTATATTTTATTTTTTATAATTTTGTTGTGTTAGATGGAACCAATGATTGAATACTTTTATAACCTCGTATCATCTATGATATGGTTCCTCTTTTATTTATATATTACTTCTATAGAGTTTCCTGGTTTGTTTAATTTTTTTAAATAAATGGATAAATAAAAATTTTACGATTGAAAAATGGGTTATTCCAAATTGTGTGTGTGATTTCTAAGTGTAGATTTTATGTGAGAGTTTTCATTTATTCAAAATAAGGTGGGATATCTATAATACATCATTGATGTGTTTTTTGTTTTAAAACATAATTTAAAATTAAACAAAATTTTTATAAATTTATTAAATTCTATCACTAAATAGATATTTCATTTACTTCTTAACATGGGTAGTGGTTTCTCTATAAAATTCCTACTGATATTTAGCTCATCCATATCTATCATTTTAATTGAAGGGGTTTATCTATTTAATGGAAACTATTGACTATGATGATTTATTTGATGATATTTCTATATTATTTCATTCATCTTGCTGCTCTATTTACATTTATTTAGTTGGAACAATTTTATTTTTCAGTGAATTTCAGGAATGGGACCACATAAATGATTAACACCTTCCAATTTACCTTTTTCTATTTTGTTGGAATAAGGGTAGTGATATTTTATGGATTCCAAAGTTTTGGAAATGGGAGATGTATTTGTGTTCAAAATTTCTAAGATCTTATTAATAAAATTATATTAAACCGTATAGTTATTTTAAATATAAATTTTAATGTATTTTTATTATACAAACGGTTCATTCCATTTTCTCATTAGATTTTATGAGGACCCATTAAACTGATTAATGGGAGAACTCATTCCCATGTGGGTTTTAAATGATATGTAGTAACTTGTTCATATCCCTAAAGATCTGTAATTCCCTTCATGTCTTATCATTAACATGATAAGGTGTCTGAGGGAGGGTCAACTCTAGCAGGTTCTGTGAAAAAATATTATCAGATGAGCTATGTTAATTTTACCTATTATAATGATATATCTCATGTGGATTCCATTTCGTAATTTGGTATGTAATGGGGAGATAATGTTAATAATACATAGTTTGAATCAAGGGGGATATCATGAATTGGTTCCTGATCAAAACATACCATGGTTACATTTGATTCACTTGGTGTTTATGGGATGTTAATTTTGGGACATAAATTTTATTTTGATATTATTCTCATTTGATGTTTGACCATATTCCCTGAAAGGATAATTATCTAAAATTTTAATTATATATTTTCTACAAATAATCATATATCTTTCAAATAGTGCATAATATGAGATATTTCAGAGCGACAACAGGTCCATTATATGGATTTTACGATAGGAGAAAAAAAATATTTGTCTGCAATGGGAGAATAGTTACATCATACGGTAGGGTGGTAATAATTATATTATAATATTAAAAATTGTTAATATTTTTTTTGTTGAGAAAAATGATATCACTTTTTAATGAAATTATCTTAATTTATTAGTGATGTTTCTCTATGGATTTACATTTGTTGGGAGTTTAGGTACTAACATTAATATTATTACCTGATACTAAAAAAATGTACCTTTCTAGTTTCTAATATACTATTAAATATTATCTTAATTTAAAGGATGTTTTATTGTTTCAATGTTATAAATGATGGTGATACTATACATAATAATAATAATAATAATAATATTATTATTATTATTAAATTTAGGAAAACATTTTTTTTGTATGTAAAAATAAAAATGTGTATCTATTTATGAGAAATATATATGAATATATTTATGAGATAAATATACATTTATATTAATATATATATATATGTGGGTGTATATATGTATATATATGTGTTTATTTGTTGATACATGTTGTTGTATGTGCATGTTTATATATGTATATATTTATATAACATATATATGTATGTTTTAAATATACAAATAAATAAATATACATATATATGTATATATGTAAGAGCATCTATTAAATATATATATATATATATTTATATATATAATACATATATATATATATATATATTGAAAACAGTTTAAAATATATTAATTGATTATTCATATATTAATAAAACTAGTATTAAATAAATTAATTTCGTTGATGATTAAATGTGTCTGAAGATAGAGTATTTAAAAAACAATATGTGGGTGGTGCATTTATGTTAGGATGAGAGTGGGAGGAAAATGAAATGAATGATTTTTTAATGGGAATATTTTTATGATAATAAAAATAAAATAGATTTAAATAAAAATGGGGATACACAAAAAAACTCTTACTTGAGAACATTCCTCATAAAACTCACCACCCTACCCTCATTTTTATTTCCTCATCTCAGATATTAATTTTTTAGATATTTTATTATAAAATTTACATCTAAACTACTCAAATAAATATCTAATTTATTGTTGATATGATTGATGTAGTTCCAGTTCTATTATAATCATCTTGACGAGCATAATTTGAATCCTAAATTTGATTTCATGAGCATTCATATCTTTTTCTATATGTAACAAAATAATTTTTTTCAACATTATAATTATCAAAGATAGAAAAAACTCTAATAATAGGTGAAATTGAACTGGGATACCAATGTTAATCATCAAATCATTATTACACCTATGATATAATGTTACTTTTTTTCATCCCTATATTAATTTCCATAATGATTATATTAGTTTCAATTTTTATTATTATGATACATTTGGATCAGATGTGAGTATGTGTATCATGTGAGACCCATTGTGACAATTGATCCCATTAGTGATACTATTGTATCTCGTTCCATATTGATAATTATCTCATTAATTTATGTATTATTTTATATAATCATGATTATTTTATATTCATTCTTCTGTTATCACAAAATAATTATGTTACACTGACTTGGTATATGAGATCAATACATGAGATAGGTGGATAATTGTAAATGATTGTCAATTAGTGAATGATTGTAGTTAAATTTGGACTATGGAGATGAGGGACTTGAGTTGATGGTGGTTGAGCGAGGTAGAATTGGTTTCTTGTTGAGATTGTTCTTGAGGTAACCATCATTTTTCTAGTGTCATTCATCATGTGATAAACTCTTTGATGTTAGTAATATATATTTTCATCTAGTGGATCTGAGTGACGTGGTCTTTTTTAGGGTAATATGATGATGGGTTTAATATCCACGACACTATTAGGACTCTATATAGTGTGTGGTATGTTTCTTCCAACACATTCAATTATCACTATGTATGGAGCTAAAGAAGGTACTACCTGGGGGTTGATGAATCATTATTAGTACAGTAAAACTCAAATTTTTATTAAATGTTTATGCCTTTAGGAATATATTATCATTATAGAATACACTGGTATACTCGAGAACATCATGTTAAGTATGCATAGTGTCTTCCCACCAAGTGTTGTATTCAAACACTAATTGGTTATGTCAATGTACATATATATTTTATGAGAGAACCAAAGATAAAAAAGGGACCTTTGTGACCAAATTAGCAGTGGGAGATCATAGTTGGGGAGGACTGGGACATACATTGAAATACCCAATAGTTTTTTATTTTTAATATTCTTTTATTAAAGTAGTCAAGTTTCTAGTATGGGAACTCATATTTATATATAATAAAATCCATCGTTTGTTGAAAAAAAATTCATTTATTAATCATGTTATTATATTTTTTATTGTTATATTTGTTTTCTTATATTTAATCATTATCTCTAATGGAATGTATTTTCTCCTCATTGTTACACATTAAACCCTTGATTCTAGTATAGAATCCCCTATGTACGGGGAGGCGTACATGAGTACATGTGTCACTTAATCTTGGACCCTGTGCATCAGGTTTGGATGTTAATGTTATGTATAGTTTTTTCCCTAATTAATGCCTATTTATATACTTAACAAACTATTTTCATACAAACACATGTTACCATACCATGATGGATTTATATCAAACTATAACTCATAGAATATCCATTTTCCCTTATTTTTTCGGCATGTGAATGAGACTACACTACTATTTACATTTCTTAAAAAATAATAAAACCCATTTAATTAAATAATGAAAGGAATGAATATAAGGAAATGCTAATTTTTGAATTACTCCAGACTATATTATATTGATCAATATCATCATGCATGACTCAATATTGATATTTATTTTTAGCATCATATCATTGATGTTGATTAGGTAATGGAAATTTAGGAATTTCACAGTGATATATTGTAATGTTCCATACTTCGTCTATAGATATTATTCGGCATGGAGGGCTAAAGAAACTCATGTATACAGACCATTCATATAATCTGGTTCACTTCTTATATTTAAAAAAAGTGGAATCATCTGATGTATATTTACCACTAGATTTACCATATAGTAGTGTGTGTTCACTTACTAAACTATTTATGAAAACATTGTGACCATCCGTTATTTCTAAAAGATACATTATAAAAACTAAATAAGTATATCTGTAAATTATACAAGAGGTCATTAGCTCAATATGGACTAAAAACCATACTAAATATATATTTTACATCCACTATAAGTTTATATATAAATTTATTATCATTCAAAAAATCTGTATAACTGTGTCTTAAATTATACATTCAGTAGGTTTTTAATTATTCTTTCATTATAGAACTATTGGTGAATAATAAAGCATAAAACCACATTATTTGAAAAAATGTTCTACTTTTACCATATGTCCAATGAAAATGTGAGAATAATGTTTTTTCAATAGTTACTAAATTTTTAATAAAAAGCATTAATCATAACAATATGATGTCTTTTACATCTCACCGCTGACATGGAAACTAACTTTTCATAGATTCCTATATAATACACATTAAATATTATAACATTTATATTCTTATATAGCTACTTTATTAAAAAACAAATATTTTGTAGGAATATTATATTGAGTACCAAATAAGTATGATTGAAACATGAAACACAAATGAAGAATATACAAGAAGAAGAAGTGAATACTTTAACCCCCTATTGAATTTAAAAATCCAAAGATTTATCTCTTGAAATATAAAAAAATAAATTTCTCATAATGGTTTTCTTTATTTCATTAAATGATTTTATGAGCATTTCATTGGAAAAAATATTTCACTATACTTTTTTCTGTATGTGTCAACTTGTTCACAATAAGAACTAAAGAAAAACCTTCTTTAATATCTTATTGTCTCAAAAATAATTACACAAATGATAAAAATGAATTTTTAATATACTAGATATATTTTAATCTTAAATGGAATTACATTAAATGGGTCATAATGGAATAAGAATGATATGTATTAGAATGATCCTGATGCATCATTCATATTAACATGTCTCCAGTTAAATCATTAATCATTAATATCATTATTTAAATTCTTATCACAAGCATTATGGAGATATCAAAACATGTTAAAATACCTATCATGATGTTTTGTCTGTAACTCACATTCGACATATTTTTACAGAACTATGACATAACCATCATATTGGCATACATTAGTCTCCAAAAATAATATTAACACCATCCCTTCATGGGGAGGCTTGGAGGGTATCAATTATAGCAGCACCATTAATTAATGACATCTTAGTATAATTTTCATGTTCCAATAACAAACATTAAAATTCAGGAATGTTTTCTTAATTAGTTATTGTAATACCAATCATAGTGATTTTGGTATTACATGCCATTTTCTACAAAAATAGAATCTATAACATTATTATTATTTTCAGGAATTCATATTAGTTGTTATTGACTAATTAATTTATTCATTATATGTATCCCATGGTTTTATTGAACTATAGTATCCCTCAGAAAAAGGATCAAAATACTGTGTGACTTGAGTATTCTATAAAGGATCCCAAAATCCTCCCATTATATTCTATACATTTTAGCTACACCACAAATCAAAGTGTTTCAATGAAGGTTGAATTCTATCCATAAAATTGACTTACTGCTCCTAAATCTGATTAGTGAATTGAAATATTTTAAAGACCATAATTTTTATCCACAAATCTTGTATATATTGATTCAAAATGATATATTTTATAACCTTTTTCTACCAACTTTAGTTGAATTAATCCATCACACTGTTAATAAAACATAGTTAGTAGGAGGAACCCTAATCATTAGTTGAAGACCAACCCATAAATCCTATCATTATTAAAATAAATAAATAGATAACATTAAAATTATATTATTTAAAATATGGGTTTTTTAATATTTTCAAATAATGAAATAATTTTATGTTGAATATTCTCATACTAATTTGTTTTTCTCATAAATTAATATGTGTTAATAGAAAAAAAATTAATCAAATCTATAGGAATATTTATATTTATAAGGTAATGAGTTTCCAACATAAATTTATTGTATAGAATAATATATAAATATTCAAATAATTATATTTACTTGATGGATAATGATAATCTAATATTTGTTGATCCATTTATAGTTAGTGGATCAACCATGAACTAGGGGTATCATACTTGATTAGACAATTTACTAATGATGAAATTGTCCCATTTTCTATTGATTTAACTTATTGTTTGGAATAATATGTAATGTTGGCATGGTCCATGCCTTACATCATCATTGTTAGTAGTAAAAATGTACACACATGCTAGGTAGGGTGTCTTGGGAAAAGCAAAATACATACAGTAATAAACTGATGGATTCAAATTCCATTATACATATTTAATTTAATAATACAATGAAACAATCGGGGAAAAACATAAATAAATATTAATGATATTTTATGTAGTTGTAATAAAGAATTTGAAAATAAACCAAAAATTAATGGTGGGTCAATTATAAAGATAATCTTACAGGTAAATTCAGAGTGGGAAAAAATTAAAGTGTAATAAATTTAATAATATGTGTCATTTATTAAATTTAATAAATTATATTAATTCAAATAATTTATTAGTATTTTTTCCTTTGAATAATTTAATTTTTATTATAAAATTAAATTAAAAAAATAATTTGTTTTTATTAAAAAATTTAATTAACTTATGACAATTAAAAATCACCTTTATAAAACAAAATAATTAAATTTGTATTTTTGGTTATTTTAATATTTCACCAGTTCTTAAAATGAACCAAGGATCATTGTGTGTTTAGATAAAATCACGATGTCGTAATCTGAGCTGGGTAGAACCCATGTAGTCTTGTTCCTGGATAGGTAGACCCACCATCACCCTTTATGTGTTGGGAACACCTATATCAAATTGTATGTCACCCAATTGGGTAATGGGTATTGATCATGGTAGAAAAGGTAGAATATTAGGCCATGCATAGAGATAGGGAGCCCAATAGATGTTGTTGGTGTGGCGTACTATCAAACAAAAGAGAAGAGGCATCACTAGTAGTGATTCTGATAGATTTGGAGGAAGATTCTCGATTAGGTCTCATCAATGAAGAACAGTGAGGGCCAATGAGAATCTAGTCGGTAGTTTTGGGAGATAGACTGAAAATGGAATTATATTATCATGAGGGAAAAGTTCATGGTAGTACACATTGGTTATAGTAATGGGTGTTGTCATATTAGTGTTCTGGGAGAAGGAGGAATGACATGGTGGAGCAGGTGCATGGTGACATGAAGGGAGGTGCCTGACTACCTTTTTTTATTTTTTAATATATTAATTCCAACACCACTTTACTCTTTTTTATTAATTAATTTTTTTCATTAATATTACATACCCACCCCCTATTGATAAATAATTTCTTCTGGCATGGTGGGTTAACGTTCACATTTCCCAATTTCGACATCTAATTACGTTTATTTTCTTTCTTATAGTATTTAATTACGTAGATTATTTATTATTATCAATAAATTATAAAAATATATTTCCTAAATATTTTGGAGCATGTTCCTTTGATGGATAACTCTACTATGGCCACCAGATTCAGGTCAGAACATGGCTTGAAAATGGGTTCACAGGAAATATCACCAGAATCCACATATGACAACAAATCTAGTAATTATTTATAGATATAAAAATATTTTATTTTAAAATATTACACCCATTTGAAAATTCATTTTTTTTTGTATTTTCATTAATTTTCCTTCTAAAATATGATAATTGTGTGGTCTATAATGTTGGTATAGAAACAAATCCCTCTAATTAAATTGGAGAAACATAAATTGTTTCATGGATCTAAAAATTAACAATGATTATATGAAACAAATTCCAGGATATCGGGAATATATAAAAGGATGGTGCCTCATGATTAAAATTTATCATTATTAATGCAGTTAAACATCATCGGCTTTGGTGATCCATGACCTTGAGGAGTTCCACTGGGTTCCCATGAATTTATTAAGAAAAAAAATTGTGACAAATGTTTTCCTTGTTTGGATCAGATATGTATTAAACGATAGCATGTTGCTGGTGATTTTTTCTCAAATTGTTTATGATTGAATACCTAAAATTAGTACCAACATGAATCATGGATACTCAACTAAAATGATCATTACATTTATAGATTCTTCATGGAGCTCCCACTATTCCTTTAACATCACTACGATCACATATACATGGTGCCTTCATTTTGAGAAGACATTCTTGGTTTCAGGATATGGATTGATTCATCCAATCCTTAGGATAATAGAGGAGAGAGAATCTCTCAATTTCAACCGAATGAATAGTCATTAGAATGAGAGTCTCACCTATATACATATAGTAGGAGGTAAAATAACTGGAAAGGGTTATATGTTCCTTGTATATCCAATAAAAATAAATAATCTATAAACGACTTCTTAAAAAATATAATTTTTTTCATAATGTAATTAATATTTATATGACTTATTTTTAATATATATTAAATAAATTATCTTATATAATGAAAAAAATTCATGTTATTTGAGTTCCCAAAAATATTTAGTGAAATTTCAACATTATAATAATATTTGATCATATCATTTTTTATTTATTCAAATCAAAATAGATTAATAGGTTTTAAAGATAAATAGAATAGGATAATTCTATACCCAAATAATATGAATTAATTTATTTATGGGGGATTATCCTTACATGGACAATAGTTAGACCCCATGGTGGGTCGAACCACTTATAATACACGTATTTCCTATATTTAGGACGATTCATGAATAAAATATTGTATGCGACCCTACTGGATCTTATCTCTATAGAAATTAATACCATTAATAAAAAATGAATAGATTCTAGAAACCCATATAGGCCCCTACAATAAAAAGGAATAGTCCTACCAATGAATACTATCCTATAAACAATAATTATATAATGTTATCTCTTTGTATTGGGGCATCTCATTAATCAGGACACACACTTCTTATCGTCCTCATTTTCATTAATTAATATATGTTGACCATATTGGACATACATACAATCTTCTACTGTGGTCATATATTTAGTAAAAGTGCTTCCACAGTAGTCAACTAGACAAATAAAATATCTTTATAATTGATGTGAGAAATTATTTTATGATTATCCAATCAATTTCATACAACCAAATCCACACAGAATTTAAGCTATCACATTTTTAATTCATTTCCATCAGTTTCATTTCACCAATGTACATGATAAAATAGTATAAATATATAATTATTTTTATCCAAGGGAAAATAAAATGTTTTCACATATAAGAACTACAAATAACATTGAAAACTTGTGGTTTTCCTTTTGGTAGGTCATTCATCATTAACTCAAATATTCAATTTTTCCAAATACATAATTCATTGCAAAAAGTCTCAATGTTTTTGTGTCCCCAAAACCATATACTAATATATAATATGAATCCAATAAAATTGATGAGTCTATACCATAAGAAATTTTATTATGATTAATGTAGGTGCATACTTAGGATCCCATTATTGATTGTAAACTTATATAAACTTTTGATACAAAAAATATTATGCTGACATTACCATGTAAATAGTTGATGTAGAAATATTGACACTATAATAGTAATATTTTATTCTGAAAAACTAATTGTATACATGATATATTAATCACCAAGTAATACTAATTTTGGTTCTTGGGAACCTAAAATTTCAACATTCCATCCCATGATACTGCCTTTTAAATTATCTTTTAATATAGAGCAATATTACCTTGGATATCCTCCTTGATTAACTTCTTCGATATTTATGATTATTGAACTAGAATGTAATATTATAAATATATAATTATATTTGGAATATTAATTCTAGAGGGTAATAATTTCATGCCTCATAATTCTAAGAAATATTTAATTTTTTGGTCCTCGTGAAGAAATATTTTGTACAAAATGACTCTTATGGAATGCATAATAATCCTTACAATTTCATTATTCCTTAATATGCAATTTAGTATCATCATTGAAATATTAAATATTATATTAATAAATTTTAGTTACAATGATTATATACACTAAAAATCAAAAAATATACTTTATATACTATATTTATAATGTAGAATGTAATCATAACAAAATAAAAAATAAGCCATAAAATGATTTACAACTTAACTGCCATTCATCACTCAACTCAAAAAATTCATTATACCTCCAAAAAACATGATACCTAATATATAGTTCTCTCGACATACATAAAACCCCCACATCACAATATATATAATACAACCTATTATTTAATATAATTTATTAATTGGATATAAAATACAACACAATCATCAATCCCATTTCAACACCAAAAATAATTATTGATTGTAAAAACTAAAAAATTTATATGAATCATCTACAATTATAAAAAAGGTGATTATAATATAGAATTAGACTATCTCTCCAAGTCCATTGTATCTTAAAACAATCCATTGGGTGTAGAATTTTTTTCTCATATCCCATGCACCAAAAATATTATCCATAAAAAACACTACATGTCTATTTATTTATTCTCATATATTTTCATTTACGTGGTTCTTTGATGTTTGTTTCTTCTGTAATTTTTTTTCTATACAGAAATTATATGTATAATAAAAAAACATGGTATATAGTTTATTATTATATTTCTTTCAACTTAATATTAGTGTACTTTTAGACCACTCCCAAAACAATAATCATTATTAGAATAGTATTTTGTTACATTGTATTGGTTAATATATACATTTATATTGAATCAAGAATCATACATGCATTTCTTTATATATTAAATTATCTTATCTCTTGATAATATCCCCCCTTCTTTTGTCCATATCAATGCCACCCTTTTCCAATTTCTTTTTTATATGTGATCCATCATTTGGGGTAGTTACCAGATTCCTGGATCTATCATTATCATGAATTTGTTCCTCACAATGATTAATTCCCCTTAATTATCATCCATTATATAATCCATTAACATTAATATATTTTAATATTAATAATATTTATTGGTATTTTATTCTTTTACATGTTTGGGATCAATAACCCTTTTAATGTTTTCTAGATTCAAATATTGAAGAGTACCTATATCATACATTAAGTCATCCTTTGACCATTATGTGGCCTCTTTTATAATGTTCTAATTATTTTTTTTCATTGTTTAAGACATTATAAATTGATCTTTTTAATTGGATCATTGTACACCATAATGTTTTATATTACACCATAAACATTAATAACACCTACATCACCATTATCTACATGTTTTGGGTTAATAAATAAATAAAAAAACTTCTTCTATAAGGTATTTTAAATCATAAATATAATTAACATACATTTCTTCTAATATTATGATTTATATTGAATTAATATTCTTCAGAATGAAATTATTCTTTGAACTATTTATACCTTTAACGTATCTAGTGGAAAACATACAAGGAGTACCATCTTCTATGTTATCATAAAACTTAATAGTATGTAGAATCAAATGATTAAAATCCTTTCACGATATTAATTATGTGGTAAGAAGAAGCATTTTTTAGTTTTCTAGTTTTTAGTAGGGAAATTAGACAAAATTATTAACTATTTTTCATCGATCACATCATCTATATTGATGTTTTCTACTTAATTGATAGATAATTCGTGACATTTTTCCTTTTCTGTTTGATCAACATCATCATTCCACATCATATAGGGAACTAGTGGGTTTTTCTGTTTACCAAATTATAGAGTTATTATTTCATTTTCCTCAATAACTAAAACTATTCCATTGAATTATAGTGAAAAGATTCTCAAGAATCACATTAAAATATTGATAACATCATGTATTTTACTATGTATATCCATTTATTCTATAATCATATTCAACAAATTAATAAATTTATTATTAAATTCAATTGGGTTCATCCATAAATAAATAATATTTTCCTTATATATTTTATCTTTTCTTATCATAGGATTTATTCACCATCCTGGTATATAATATTTTTTCTTAATGGTCTTTTAAGACATAAATGACATAACAATCATATATATTTCCTTAAAAAACTCTCCAACATGATCATTTATTCCTTTGGAATAAACATCCATATATTAAGGATCGTTTTACTGTAGAGATATTTTTTTTCATTTTGAAAATAATATAATTCATTATTATTTCATAAAAATCTATTCCTATTTATTAAAAGTTATTTTTTCTCCAATAATTCTTTTATTTGAAGAAAAAACCGTAAAAAAAATTAGAAATCAATTGTGGTTTATTACCTTATCTGGGTATTCCATGGTGATAAAACCATTTCACACAATACCATACATTATAATACAGTTTGATTGTCCGAAAATATAATTGCTTCGATGAGATGGTTGTAAATTATTTTATATCGATTATAATCATCATTTAAAATTTTCTTGGATCAAGGTTAGTATAATCTAAACTCTAGCATTTCATAATTTGAATGTAATAATAAAAAATGATATAAAATTCATTTTTTCCATTGTTCACCCCAACAGGATATATCCAGGGAGTATAAACTCAATGATGTATTGGTGTATTGAAACCTAATATTGTGCACTAGTTTTTTAATTCATGTGGGAATATATTTACATGTTGTTTTATAAGGAAAAAATTAATGGAAACTCCCTCCTATATCACTAAAGAAGAAAAAAATGTGCTCTCAAGTGAATACATTGACCTCCATGAACCAAAATAAACAATAAACCCCCTACGTTTATCTATAAGATCAATCCACATAAACATTATTATCCCATATTATTTCTAAATATAAATATAAAGATCTAACCATAGTCATTACATATCATAGAAAATTAAATTTACATTTAACTTTATTAAATCACCGATAATATTTTGGTTTATAGTTACAGTTAATTAGACCATAATTCTTATATAATAATTCTAATATCATAAATTACAGAATACTACTCACGACCAATTTTATCACAAAACAAAAATGGATAAAATAAATCATGGTTTCATTTGTTGTGTAATCATAACAATTATTCCCTTGATCCAATAATTTTCCATATTCTCCCTTAAATTTTGTGGAAATCATTTATAAACAAGGGATGAGGATAAAAATATCAGTAAGTGATATGCAGAGAATGGAAACTATTAGACATTCATAAACATGAAAACTGTGAATACTTTATCATAATGTTATACATTTCACCCATAGGATGTAATAAAAACTATACTTGAATATATTCTCATAGGTAAATATTTGTTAATAAAAATATTACCATCAAATCCATTGAATATAAAAATAACATATAAAGGTAACTTGTGAATCAATAAATCTTAAAAGGAATAGCAATGTAGTAGACATCCTTATTTTTAAATCTTATAAATGGATTTCCCATAGGACTAAATTCCATAACCAATCATTGGAGGTTATAACAAAAACACTCAAACTTGGTTTACCCTGGAGACACCCTCCATTGGTTTATCATGTTACCAGTGATCAAATTTTCGTGTACCATAATATAATAATAACACATAAAGGATAACCATTTTTAAAAATTAAATCATACAATTTCATTTGAAATGAAAATAAAAAATTTCAATATATTAAAATTTTTTAAAAAATAAAGTTATTTATTTATAAAACTCATGGTATAAGGTGGTGTATAATAGTAAAACATACCATAATGAAATGATATTGAGACAAAGTCCCTTTCATCTGGGCCAATTCATTACGAATGTTCATTATCATAATGAATAATTAAATTAGGTTTATTATTTACTTGGTTTCAAAGATTATTCAAGTATATTATTTATTTTATATTAATAATAATCATTGTATTAAAATTTCAGATTTATTTATCTATATATCAAATGTTTTGTCAATATTTAGTACATGAGTAAAAAATGTACATGGAATGATGTAAATAGTCCATGTGGTGAAAATTATTTCATCCAAAGAATAAAATTCCTTAAATAATTATCTTTTTTACAAATCAATTATACAACTAAATTAAAACATTAAATATTATTATGATAAATTAATTACATTATAATCATGGAGATGGTAGGCCATAGATACAAATGAGTAACATTTTCCATTTTTTCATTGATCATTTAAAAAAAGTATGTTATATATTACCTTTTAATAATGATCATAAAATCATTTTTACCTTATTAATAATTTAAATTTACTAATATATTTCAAACAAGTGGTGTAGTGAAAAAATCAGTCACATCGCTTCGTAGAGATGATAGTTCAGAAGTACACATGAACATAGTTATCATTTTGATGTTCATGTAATGTAAGAATTTAATTGATATATAATTATCATAGAATTATTAATATGTCATTAATATAATATATATGAAATAATTAAATCTTTATAACCATTATTTAAATACATTGATGAATAATGAACTTTATTTGTTAGTGAGGCAGTAATACTCTATTTACACAAATGAAAATTTCCATTACAATTTGATGAAATTGGAGATGGATTTAGATGATTTTTCATAATAACAACTAAGTATATTGTAGATATTAGAGTTTATATTTTATCATAGTTTTTGGATATTTCAATATGTGGAATAAAGAATAATATAAGAATTATTAAATAAAAATCATACCTCTTCTTTGGTCGATCACCTTGGAAGAAAATCGTTACACCTCTAAGGATGGATTTGTACCAAAACATAGTCATCAATAATGGGGTTAAATATTATAGGAATGGTTTTTGGTAGGTATCAGCTGAACAATTTTTTTTATGTTTATGTAATTAAGATGAATGGTCACCTTTTCTTATGAGAGTGGAGATGCACCCTTGAAAATCCTTAAAATATTAATTTAATATAAATTAATTGGTAAATTAAAATGACTCAAAGTAGTGATATTTAGAATATAACCAGATTTTTTTATCAAAATACTCTCAACCATTAATTTTTAAACATGAATGTATGTTATTTTAAACGTTATGTTTTAATTTTACACTTAATTAATCTATTTTAATTTTAATAGTGCCAAAAAATTTAAAATATATATTGGCTATAAATTGTATTTATATGGGAAAAATTTCCAATAATGTAACAAATAATTAACATTTATACATAATTAAATTAACCTTGTAATTTTTATTTATTTTTATTATTTTTAATACTTTAATAATATATTATTTATATAAAATATCTAAAGTGTCACATTTTTTCTATTCACTTAATTGAATTTAAATAAAATATAATTATAGATATATCTTCTAAAAAAATATAATAGACATATAATATGACATATCCACCAGAAAAACTATTTAGTACCATAATTAAATCAAATTATATTTATTTTAATATTTTTCATATCATTTATTTCATATTTTTATTAATAAAATAGTTACCCCATAATTTTTTTGTCTACATTGATGGTAATTATTATTCCCTAAAAATTTCAAATATAATATAATTATGTAGATAATTTCCATTCATTTTTTTTAACTTTTTATTATAGATGTTATACCATATTTCACTAAATATTATAATAATTTATCTTATAATAAATAAGAGGGTGACAATTTTTTACTTTCATATCAGTTTATTTTATTTTAATAATATCTATATCATTTTCATGGATAGTAGTCCATTAAATATGTAATTTAGATCCTTAGGTGATAAGGGTATATTTTTATGCATCTAATAGTATTTTGGAATGTGTAAGGGTAATTTTATTTTTCTTAACTAATTATTTGTTACCCAAATTCAACCAATATATTATTAACCATGTTAAATTAAAACTTCGAATCTTATAATTCATAAAATAAAATTAAATAAAAGTAAAAATTTAAATTATCTAGAACAGATGAGTTAAAATATGGAATATAATTTTTGAAATTTAAAATATATAATTTGCATTAATTAATTGAAAAGTAATCTCATTGAAGAAACGAGAAATTTTTTTTAATTATAAAATAATAAAAAAGATTGAAATTTTTTATATAAAATTTAGCATTGAAATTTTATTCATTGACCTAAATTGTATTAAATAATAAAAACATATTTAAATTATATTTTTAAACTAATTAAAAGTCTAATATAACAATATAAATAAATTAGATGAAAAAATAGTTTTTACATGAAAACAGTATTTTTCAATATTCATTAAAATACGAGAGCTATAAGAAAATACCCAAAAATTATCTAAATGAAATTTTTATTTTCAAATTCCAAATAATATGTTGATTTTTTCATATATAACTTATAAAATTTTCCAAAAAAATATTTAGAATTGGTTCTCCATCAAAAGGGGGAAATCGGTTTTTTAATACTCCTTTTATTCGAAAAAATTATTATTTTTATAATATCATGTCTATAAAACATGTATGATGAATGTTTACCATTAGATTGAATATATTAAATATATATTTAATTAATAAAACCAAATAAGGGTGATTTTAATTTTTTGTAGATACACTTATAATTTTTCATAAATACATTTATGTTTATTTAAAAATAAAATTACATTTATTTATATTTAATTGTTCCCCAAACAAAAATTATAATAAAATGTAAAAAATATTTTCATAATTTAAATAATAAAATTTTTTCATGACATTTTAATATATAGGTTATTTGGAAACATTCAAAAAATAATATGTAGTTGTTCGCTTATGTTCGATGATGTGTATAATGTATTCTATCGAACTGAGTTTCTCTTATTAAAAACCTCAGATGTTACAGCCTACCCATTTTAAAAATTGTTTCCACACAATTTGAATTAGGGGTTAATAACTAATGTGTAAATTTTTAATACACCATTATTGCAATCCAATATCAGAAAAAGGACTAATAAAACTAAAACATTAAAAGAAGGAAAGAGAAGTATGAATATCTATATTATAAAACATAAGTCCAACAAATGTTATAATTCATAATGTATAAAATCATTTAACTAAAAAGAATGTTGTTATACCCGCTAGGGACTTTATGTAGGCCATTGGTATATTATTCACCCTTTTTACCCATTGTTTGTGGGTTCGATTCTAGTAACATTTCCAAACATGATGTTTTATTACTCACACTATGTGGTATCAATTTTATAATACTATATTATTCTTATGAGATTCTAGAAATATTTTTATGTCCTTAAAATAAATATAATATGTTTTATACTTAATGATTATTATATACCATTTATTTTAAAACACCATATGAAATAATCTCTTATAACCTCAAAATCATAAGAACCGTATAGTTATCAATATATTTATAAATATGTCCACAAAAGAGAATTCTTATTCATATAAAATGTTCATAATGAATCATTAGGGTTACATATAAAATACAACAATTTTCTTCAAAAGTACCAAATCATCAATATTGATTTAATACTTTTAAACATTTCACAATCTGTTTGTATATCATAGATATTATATCCATTATATTGAGACATCTTATTATTTCAATAGTATCAACAATCCCTTAACTATCCATTTACACCTTATTTCAAAATAATTCATTCCTTAAAATCAATGATATGAATTATATCATAATGATTCATAAATATTATCCAGATCATGTTTCATACTATATGGATGAATGATAATTCATACCATGGATTCATATTCTAAGATATTCTTGATCTTCCATTAATCGTTCTGCATGTTGTACTAATTTAAGATAGGAAATGTTCACTCTATTTTAACTGTATCACCTTCTGAAATTGTTGAGAATGTTGAGGTTTGTTAATCATTTGAAAATGATACAATGACCTGATTCTTTTTAGAAATTAGTAGGTGTTAGAGAACATATAAAATTCATTACGTGTTATTTGAATACTCTAAAATACGTTGAAATCATTTGAACATGTCTTTGCGATAATAGTGATGATCAAATCCTCATGTAAGTATAATATTTTCATAAAAGAACTATTTCCTTCCTTCCTGAAGAGTAATCCTTAATATGTGAAAAATAATATCACAAAAACATGAAAAAGAAGAATAATCTATAGGGTAATGATAATAAATTAATTTTTTTAAAAACCCGATTTATACACCTCCTTATATCGCTGTTGATAATGGTTTTCATCCGAACTATTTTAATTAAAATAAAACTCCAATATTTTGAAAAACCAATTGGTTAAAAGGATCGTTAACCAAGAACTAGATAATATTCTAACCTCGAATGATATCTAAAATATATAGATAAAAAATATTAGGAACCAATTTTATTATTTACATATCATAGTAAATTAAATCTAGAATTTCATTTTGGATAATTCAACAAATCTATTCATATTAGAGTTTTAGTTAATTAAACCATAATTTTCATATAAAAAACACAAATTTTTCTAAGTATAGACAGTACTCGCTGTCCATTTTTTCACAAAACAAAAACTGTTAAAATGAAACATGGTTTATTTTCTTATTAAATCATCACAAATATTCCCCTAAACCCATCATTTTCTCTATTCACCCTTAAATCATGTGGAATGAATTTTTATTCATTAGATGAGCATCAATAGATTAGTAAGGTATAAAAAATGAAAGATAAGTGCCAATCTTTGAAAACAAGTAAACCATTAATATATTATCATAGAGTAATACTTCTAACCACTAAGAAGTGTTAAAAAAATTACTTGAATATAATATCAATTTTAGCATTTTTTAATTAAAATTATCATAGAATACATAGAATTACATATAACATATAAAGGTAAATGACGAAAAAATCATGCATAAAAAGAATAACAATGCGGTCGACTTCTATATTTGTATTCCTATCAAATGGAAAATTTATATGGCTAAATTACATGCCCAATGAATTAGAGGTTATAATGTAAACTACTATTCATGTTTTAACACATAAACACCCATATTGGATTTATCATGAAACCGCCTATTAAATATCCAAGTAACACAATAGACTCATAACACATAAAAGATTCCAATTTTCTTCATTTCACTCATAGAATATAATTATTTATAAAAATGTATAATTTCAATGTATTGAAAAGAAATAAAAAAAATAAAAAACAAAATTTTTATTTATACACCTCTTAAATGAAGGTGGTGTATATCATCAATTTATGACTCAATGAAATGAAATTGTGATGAAGTATCTTACATTGAGATTAATTCTTTATGAATTTTATTTATATTTTGAATAATAAATCAATGTTTATTAATTAAATTATTGAGAAATTTTTTCACATTTTTATTCTTTTTTTGTCACTTACTAAAATGTTATAACTAATTCATAATTATTAAATTTTATATCGGATGTTTTACAGATATTTGGTACGTGATTCCAACATGAACATGGTACGATGTCAATTGTACACACACTCATTAGTCAATAATATTAGGATTAGTATTCATTAAATTATTATAATTTTTATATACCAATTATAATTTAAAATAAAATCATTAAGTATTTTTTTGAAAAATGATCAATCTTATAATAATTGTGAACGTCGGCAGTACATATGCATGAGTAATATTTTCAATTTTTCATTGTTCGTTATGGAATATTGTTAAGTACTATTTTATCATTATAGATTTAAAATAATATCATAAAAATCATCTAAATAATTTAAATATACTTATATATATATCAGTCAGGTGATCTAGTGAATAATAACAAATCATATCACTTTTTGGAGGTGATAATTCACACATATATATGAATGATGTTATCATTTTTATGTTCATGTAAACTAAGAATTTAATTGATATATAATTATATTTTAATGATTTATATATCATTAATAGAACATATGAACATTAATTTCATCATTATATACATTCATTAATGATATTGATAAAAACGAACTATATAAGTTTGTGAGGTGGTAGTTCGATGCACACACGAATGAATAGTTCATTTCCAATTTAATGAAATTGGAGTTGGATTTAGCTGATTTTACATAATAGAATCAATGTATATTTAGGATAATAGATTTATTATTTTTCAAATTTTATGGATATTTTATTATGTGGATGAAGCAATAATATTGAAATACTAAAAAAACGATGCCTTTTGTTTAGTTGATCGCATTTGAAGAACTTATTTACACCTCTATAGAGGTTGTATTGGCTAAAATAGTCCATAAGAATTCATAGAAAAATTTAAGGAAAGGGGGTTTTCAGGTTTTGGTCTATCCAAAAGTATTAGCCGTGTATGCAATTGTGAAGAATGGGTACATTTTTTTAGGCAACGAGAGAGGAATCCTTGGAAATACTTATAATATTAATTTAATATAAATTAATTATTAACTAAAAATGACTCAAAATAGTGACATTTGGGAGATAAGATGAGTAGTTTTCAAAATAAACCCAATAAATAATTTTTATACACATTTTTATTTTACTTTAAACCTTATCTTTTCGTTTTACCCTTAATTAATCTATTTAAATTTTAATTATGTTAATAAAATTTTAAATATTAAGAGGCTATTAATTTTACTTATATGCGGTAAATTCAAACAAAATGGAAAATTTATTAACATTTATACATTTTAATTGTAATTTTTTAATTTTTAATTTTTAATTTTTTAAATAATAAAATATTATATTTTTTTTAAAAAATATCAATAATGATTACTTTGACACTATTCATTTCAATGAAGATAAATGAAATCTAAACACATAGATAACTTTTAAAAAAAATTATAGATTTTTATATTTCATAATAATCCATTAAATTGTTTTATTAACCTACTTAATTCAAATTATATTTATTTAAATGTTTTCCATATTATTTATTTTAAATTTTGGTTAATGAAATCATTCCAGTATCATAATGTTGTCAGCATTTTTAGTAATAATTAATTATCTATAAATTATAAATAAAATATCAAGATGTTGAAAAATTTATTTTTATTCTAGAGAATATATATTATCAGATATATTTCATTTTTATTTCTATATTAAAATTATTAAAATTTTAAGAAATAAAAGGATGACATTTTTTCACTTTCAAGTCACTTGCTTTCATTTTAATAATATCAATATCATTTTCATGGACAAGAGTCCATTAAATAAGTCAATTCCTATAAATTAATTTTAACGGTAAATTTTACCTCAACCAATAGGTTTTTTTCAGGTGTTAGGGTAACTTTATTGTCCTTATCATATTATTTGATACCCTAATTTATCTGATCTACCTTTAACATCGTTAAATAAAAATTACCTAAGATACTATTCATAAATTCTAAATAAAATACAAAAACTATTTAAAAATAATGGTCCCATAGATTTCAATTAAGGAAAACATTTTAAAATATTTAAAGCAAACAAGTTTCATTAATTAATTTTAAATTAATCTCATTGACGAAATAATGAAACAAGCTTGTTTAAGTAAAAAACACCAAAAATATTGACATGTGTTTATAACCTATATATAGGTGGAATTACATAAAATTAACTAAATTTTATTAGATGATATAAATAATAATAAAATTATAATTTAAAACCCATTAGAAGGAGAATGTATCAATATATATAAATTTGATGAAAAAGATGTTCGGAGTTAAAATGCATTATTTTTCACTATTCATTAATACATGAATGTTATAAGAAAAAAACCAAAAGATTAATCAATTTTTTTATGTCTTGATTCCAAATAATAAGAATAATTTTTCAAATATAACATATAAATTTTTTATTAATTAGATTTAAAATAGGGATTCCATCAAATGGCAGGAAAACTATTTTTTATACTCCTTTTGTCGAAAAAAATGAATTTGTTCTTATATAATTCTATAAACTTTATATGATGAATTTTAATTTTTTTTGAATATTTTACAAATATAGCTCACTAATAAAACACAAAAATAGTGATTTTATTATTTTATAGATAGTGTGATAGTTTTTTTAGAAAAAAAAAAACTTTTTTTATTTAAAAATGGTTTTGCATTAATTTATAATTAATTGATCACTAAAGACCTAAATATAAACTTGTGAAAAGAATTTTTTCATAAAATCTAATTTAATAACATAATATTTAGGTGTTCTGTTATGTCTGATGCAGCATATCTTGTACACTATCAAACATAATGTCTCTTTTTGAAAACATAGGAGGTCATAATAATGATCCCTAGAATTACCTTCATCAAAATGATCTTAATTGGATTTCTATATTTTTGTAGTTTTTTTATTTATCCATATCCATTTTATAATATATTTATATTACTATACGATAGTATATATGTTTTTACATTTGTTAAATCATTCATACACATTTAATTTTTTTTGGAAAAAATTATAAAAAGATTCCTTAATAAACTGACTCAAAATATACCCATCTCAATGTAATATAAGCACCTTTAAATATGAAATCCAAATATAATATTTATTCTATTATTAACTAACCATGATGTGTTTCATCATAACCATGACATGGTTTTATTCTTTGTGTCATTTTTCTCCACCACTAAAATGTAACAAACATTATATCTTTAAAATCATTTTCCATTTTTAATATTTTTTAATCTTATTTGTGAAATAATATAATTTTGTTTAATAAAATAGGATATAATTTATCAAAATTGACACAGTAAAAAAATTTCAGAAAAATACCTATGAAAACCTAATTGAAGTCCATTTCCTTAAATAATCATGGAAACTATATTTTTTTCTTCTAATATGTGTCTAAATTTTTTTTGGAATTATATTCAAAACTAATAAAATAAAAACACATTGATAAATGAATAATTTTATAATTTCTCAAAAAAAGTCAGCATGCTAATTTTCATATTGGTATTCCATCATATATTTTGATTTAGGAAATAATTAACTCATTATATGATCCACTAAAATTCCACTAGGACCGCTCTGCACTCTAATAACAGCATCTGAAATAATTATCAATAGTTTTATATTTTAACTATAAGGAGTGTGAATATCCAAGAATAGCTTAGTGAAATCATATTATATTGATGATATATCACAGTTTCCCATAATGTGATAATATACACTATAAAAATATAGTAATGGTAAAAAAAATACAATTTCATTATTTTTAACCCAGGATGTACTTTATGATAATATGTTATGTGTGGTCAATATCTAACATCCCCCGATTGATTCTTTCTTTATGAACCGTATAAAGTACAACAAAGGGTATTGACAAATACAACTTTTCATGAGTATATTTTGTTATCTTATATGTGCAACACTAATAAAAATGATAAATAAATAGAGGATAATTATAGATACTATATATGATTGAATACCCATGGTTAATTCTATATATTTATGTTTAAAATTTGAAAATATAGTCACTTAGTCGATGCCCACTACTCACTGAGTCCTTCTATCATGTTCCTAATAGACACCAATTGATTTAATACTATATAAAATTCTGTAGTAAATCCCGAAACAAAAATTATGTATTTATGTATGATTATATTTTAGAATTATTTTCCACAAATGATAAATTTTTTATATTATATCTTTATATAGGAAACCTTCTTCAAATATAGATCACCAATTTAGAAAAATGAAAAAAAATTACTCTAAATAATTAATTGACATGCATAAAAAACCATAAATCAAAGATATCATCAATCAAATTCTCATTGTCTGTAACTAAATCAAAAATAAACAAATACCATTCAATGGTCAATGGGACAAAAATCATTAATTTCTCTACTCACATACCCATAACAAAACATGAAAATGTGTTGTTAGCATAACTCTATTAAGATAGATATGCTAATTCAATTAGAGATCCTTAAAAATAACATAATGGAATCCAATTAAAATGAAAAATTAAATAATTTTTTGAAAATTATTTTTTCTATACCAAATAGATTAATCCACATCATTCATGGTGAGGAAATAATTAATTTATGAACTATTTCTGTAGTCTACTATTTCGCTGTTACTAAAAAACAACATTATTTTGGAATATTTCTTGACCAAGAAATAAAAAATATGTGATTCAAAAGAATATAATTAATATAATTATAGTAGAAAATATTTATTAGATTGCAATATTACTAGATTATTCTCTATATAAATTTAATTATTTCATAAAATATACAATATTAAATCATTCATATAACATTGAAATATTAATGGGACATCATTTATTTATTAAATAATATTTATATGAGGACTCAAAATGTACAAAAATATTATATAGTTCTCCACTACAAATTATAATATAATTATATTATTTATTGGTATATAATATTCATGGGATTTTCTTATCATATGATAATTTCATTATCCTCTCATAAATGAACCATTTATGAATAAAACATTCATGAGGTGATATCAGTTGACGTAGACTATTAACTAAGGTTAATCTTATTTTGTTAAATAAATAATTAATATATATATATATATTGAACATAAGTTTTATATAATTACATCTATCCTTCCCATATAATAGATATCACATTTATGGTTATAATTTTTAATATCCACTACTATTGAAATTAATTATCACCTATTGCATCTACATTTATTCCAGACTAGTCAAATGAATATAAAACATAAATTATTCATTTTATTCATCATCAATAATCTATAATTATAAAAATATCATTTATATTATATGTATTCGACACTAAAATGTAACAAAATTGTTGTCCTCATATACAAGATGAAACTCTATACCATATACAGTGATGTTAAAATTCACATGATCCCATGATATCCAGTATCATCCATCAATTTAATGAGTCTTATAATCTTGAATAATAGTAGTTTAAGACTCTTTAGAGACATATCAATCTCGTTTGTTATTGAAGTAAATGTCATCATGGAATATTTGACAATATATTAAAAATAATCTCAAGAATCATATACTTTGGAATTGTGGGAAAAATATTAAACATTAATTCCATAGATTTTATTAGTGAAAAATTATCTCACAATGTTAATTTTAATTGAATCCACCCCCTTAATAAATTCAATCATTTCATACTTTTATTTTTTCATCTCTCATTGTTTTCCAAAATATTACCCCTCTCTCACACACATTTATATCAGGAATTCATGGCCTTTTATATTCCTTGGACAAAAAATCAATATATGTATTGATGGGATTCTGAAATAGAAAAATTCATAGTTCCATAGCAAGGGGAAACCCCCAAAAAATTTACATCAAATGAGTGAATGACTTTATTAACAATCAATTTTCCATGATGAAATCCAAATTCACCTTAGTATAACTATTCTATAGTCATAAATCACTAAGAAACACTTTCCCCATTATGAATTGATTCATGATGTTATTTTTATGATTTATGATGTTTTGAGTTCATAGATAAGTAATTTTGACTATTCTTATCTCTTCCACCTATGAATACTTGTCCAAATTTCTCTCAAATTGCATCCAATAGATAATTCATTCAAACTATTTATATCATATTTTATGTCAGTTACATGTTTGAATTATCCGTTGGATATTTTACCAAATATGTTTTCTTTATGATAATCCATTCCACACACCATACAACATTCAAGAATACTATCTTCGATGTGGTGTTTTTCAAACCAACATTGTTAGAAAAATCAATATCAATGACACATAATATTGAAGTTTTATTTTTATTTTTCTTATATTCCTATCAAATAAATGGGTCAATTATTGTATAATATAATACTATTGATTTATATAATGATTAAAAAATTTAGACATGATTGGAATAATACAAAAAAAAAATTAACAGAAAAGAAATTTTCATTGATAAATCACGAGGTAGAGTAAAATAAGGATAATTTATTTTTCAATTACTTAAGGTACCTAGCCATTACATCATTACCCTGTTTTCAATACCTATCCGCCTATATCTCCATTAAAAAGTATTATAGAATTCATGGTCCATAAATATTATTCAAAATAATGATAAATCAGGATTCTTGTGTTACATGAATCCCCAAGAGAAAATTTCACCACACCAAGATTAGATAATTAAAAGAATATTTCTATTTCCAAATTAATATTTTCACAAGAGATTTTTTTTATTTTTAATATAATACCATTCACATAGACAATTATAAAGACCGAATAAAACATAAATTTCATGAAATAGATGTAACATTCATGATATTGATGTTATTTAATCAAATTTATAAACTTTAATGTCAAGATCACAATTATTAATTTTATCAATATAGTGTGTTATTCAATATAAAAACATGATTAACACTGTTTTCTTTTTTAATAAATTTATTTATTATATATAAAACTCATCCTCTTGATCACCTTTGTGTAACAAAGAATTGAAATCCATTTTAAACTCTTTATAATTTAATTATGTACTGATAGAATGGAAGATATGGATGGATGATTAACATGATACAGGTGAAAATGATTCCCCCAAAACAATTATTTCATACTAAAATTAGACATTATATAAGATATGTGTCTTATTATTAGGAACATTATATTTATTAATTAACTTTTTATAGATTACCTAATTCATGCCAAAACATTATTTAATTTAATCCTTTGTATATGTTCATTAGAATTGGTTTTCTATAGTTAGTTGATAATTATGTCCATGGGAGTGATATAATTTTTTATTTACCTCCCCTATAGATTTAATTCCTATCATGGAATGAAATTTTTTATGCATTTTGGTCCACTATTTTCAATAGAAGTTTACACCATTTATACCGTACCAATGATTTTATTAGGATAAACATGCTTCATAGATCTTATGATCATCATAATATTCTAACCCAAAAATAAATTTATGTTTGAAAATTTGGAATCATTATAATTAACTTCATATTAATCTTGATTTTTAAATATATTCATTGTTTTATAATATTTTCAATTATTACACCTTCAATGTATTCAATATGTTTTGGGAGATTACATTGAATAAAATCATTGATTTTTTTCACATCAAATAAATACAGTATTATTCCCTAAACATATTCATAAAATGGATATCAAGTTCCATTATGCGAGTTGTAACACCTCAGGCTTCCATGGTATACTTCTATTTGAATAATATAATAGCATGTGCCGTACACAACTTCGAGTTCTAACACACCACAAACAAACAAACTTCCCATTATAAATTATAATAACCACTTTTTGAAATTTTATAAATTTTAACAATCAAAATGGACTTCGTTTTTGGATTAGGAATATCAAAATTTTCTTGGGGTGAATTTTTGGTATTTTTCTGAAAACAGTCGATTTTTGAGAAATAGTGAAAAACACTGAGTTATAGTTTAAAATGGAATTTTTATTTAAATAATTATTTATTTTATTTAAATTTATTTTAGGTATAAATAGATACATAGTAACTATATATGTTCAATGTAATTCATTGGAGTCACTTTATATTAATTTTTGATATATAAGATTTTTATAGAACTTTTTACCCTCTTTTACCCACCTCCTAGGAGCATTTGCAAATTTTAATAAAACCTAATTTTAACGCTTCGGTGAATTGAATTTAAAACATCCAAGAGACACTGTTGATATCACTAAGGAAAATGTGGTTTACTAAGATAAAAATAATTTTTGGTGAAGTGACTTTTATTTACCACGGTTAAAAGTAAATAGTGTAATTAAGGATAAAAATGATATTATTATTGCCCTAAAAAATGTCCTAATTCTATTGGATAAGTGTAATTTGACCAGAAAAACCTTATTAATAAGATATGATCTTTTAGTTCCACTTGGATTAGATTAGTAAATTTATAATTATTTAATTCAAAGAAGAGTTAAAAGTGATAAATTCATATTTTAATAACTAAACCATTTTTAATATAGGGTTATACATAAGATAAATTCAATTTTATATATTCATTATAATATGAAAATATCTCCTACATAATTTTATTTAATTTATAATTTTGTGATATTAAATAATTTAATTTATTTATGACACAATGATAATGCAGTAATTACCTTATTAATGAAATAATAAAATTATAGATATTATAAATACCCAATTAAATGTAATTTGAGACATTTTATGAATTAAAATAATTTTCCTGGTTAATATGACATGTTAAGGTCGATTAAATGAATTTTTTTCTATGTAATAATGCTGTTATAAATTTAGCAAAAACAAAATACCCAATAGTGTCAAAATTGACACAAACCTATTTTTAAAACCAATATTATATAATTAATTGGTATTCTATCCCTAAAAATCTATGTTTCGGCCAAAGTTATTGAATAATATTATATATGATATTTATTAACCACTTGGGGTTCTCTTGATTGTTTATAGTATGTTTATTAAACATATAATATAAAAATACAATGAGACATGGTAAATGTCAAACTATTTAACTAAGAGTTAAATCTAAATGATAAGGATAATATAGTGACCCAAACATGTATAAAACCTATTGGTTGAGTTGTTTTAGACCCATCCCCACATTAGTCTCTGAATAATTTATTTTTGACCCATTAAAAACCGAACATGATTTTATTTTAAAATAATATTTCAGTCTATTCCTAATGTGCACCTCACCCCTCTAATAAAAGGGCACTTTGAGTTCTCTCAAATTGACACCATCAAATCCATTTGGATCAGCCAAAACCTGCCCAAATGTCCTCTCCACTATCTTCAATTCATCATAGAGGCCTTAATTTTGTCATAAATCCATCCTATGGAGCCCTTTTGATCAGATTAAAAAGAAGAAAGCACATAAGAAGTAAATATTTCATCCCCTCTTTCAAGGTCCTTTCTTCTTCCACTTCTTCTTTATTTGTTGCATACATTGCAAAATAATAACTCCAGTATCTTCTATATACTTTGATGTTATTATAAATATGGTACAACCATATTCATTATTCTATCCATCCTTTTAATGACTTGTCACCATACATGCGTATGTTTGGATTACTGTCTCCACGTTATGGTGTAGTTGTTATTCAATACATTAATGTTTGGATGGTTATAATAATGATATATAATTGATGTAGAAAATAAATATAACATGATAATTATTCTTTATATATGATATAACATCCAATTATATATTATTTTAATATCAAAAAAATGATATTGTCGCTCGTGCGTACGTACGGATTACCATCTCCATGAACGTGATGAGATTCATTCCCCATCGTTTCCATTCAAGAAATATTTTCATTTGATGATTAAAAATAATGTTTAAAGGCTTAATATCATTCTGAATATGAATATGATACATCATATCCACAACAAACATTACTTACGTAACGAGGCATATAAAGGAAAACGAATCTTTTAACACATGAAACGATGATAAAACTAAAATATTAATAAAAAAGAAATATTAAAATATCATATTAATATATATAAATCTTGTATAATTTAATAAAAATTATTTGACCATTATACAAGAGGTTAACCTACCCTTGACCAAAAAAAAGTACAAGGCAAAGGATAACTCTATAACCTCTTTATTATTCAAGGATGTTTATATGTAATTATCTACTTGGACCTCTTTATTATCCACATCCCTGTTTTCCTAAAAATGTATTCCTAAGAATTTTTACTACATACTAGACATTGTGTTAAATTCATTTATACCCTTATTCGACCTTGTACGTTTTGAAAGGAATCTTTCTGTTGTTTTCCAAACAAGTTACATTATGACCTTTTCAAAAAAATTAAGCTAAAATTGTTTTTTAACTTATACGGTGGGTGCGGCTATATTATGCCGTTATAACAATGTCAAAGATTCCCATACAAGATTATAATAATATTTTCAAAATAAATGTTATCTTTTATAATTATTAAACATTAAATGATTTCAATAAAAATAATGAGATATTTATCTCAAAGTGTTTTTATTTCTTTTGTGTCAACAACCTTTAAGGAATATTAATCTTATTTGATGTTGATTTATTATGATAAAAATCCTCCATTTTTTATTTAAGGTTTTTCAATATGTTTGACTGTGGATGTGTTCTTTTCCTACAATTCATGGTTTATGGATAATGTATTTGCATTTCGTATGTTAGTTTTAATACGAATGTTTATGTTAAGTTTAAAACTTTTTATATGAAGAATGCATTGGACTTAGTAAGTGATAGGTGGAGCCTACTATATATCCTCGATGAATCAGTTGGTATTATGAGACAAACTAGTGTATTGGCACATGGCTTTTACAAAACCGTATTCATAGTCTTGGCACAAGTCCTTGACTATGGGGTGATGAAGTCTCTCATTATGCATTACATCATTATGAATGTGGCTATTCATGTTGAATGTGATTTTTCAACTAGTAGAATATCCATGTGAGTTTGTAAAAGGAATTATTTTTATCTATATTTTCTTTATTATTATAATGTTTTTGTTAAAAAGGCTTTTGTTTTAGTTTTATACATTGCCTTAAATATTTATGCTTACTTATGAATGTTTCCGCTATATTATTATCCCAACTGAGCATCTGAGCTCACCCCTTTCAATGTTTTATTTTTCCTAGGATGTGAAGTAATATAATATGACTGACCTGCAGGGATAGTCTATGGGATCTCAGTGTTGTGTATGTAATCAATTTTGTTGTAGTATTCCATTTTATGATGTAATGTAAACCTTATGAATGTATCTAGTACATCCAAGGCTACTAAACTAATCAGTCTTTTGAGACTAGATCTTTTGTGATCCTTCCAATGATACGTAATAATGCACTGACTCCGGGCATTTGGGGTCAGTGCATTACAGTTGGTATCAGAGGATGTTTACTACAATCCTTGTAAACTAGATTTATAATAACTCTGATTAGATAACATTAACCTAAGATAGTATTTGAGAATTATTATATAATAACATCCTAGAATTTTGGTAATGTATATATTTTGTGTATTTTATGAGAAATACAACCCTATCTAGACATGAGCTAGTAGAGGTGGCTATGGAACAGATGTTCGTAGGGGTAAAACCTAAAAACATCACTTTGAGCTAGACTCGAACGGGAATTGGTGCACAACAAATGGCCTTGATGCACTCTTGGTTACGACACTCCCATGGATATACATAGGATAATTCCCATTTTATTTACAAACCATTATGAAGGATTTATGTGTATATACCTCCTCAAATAAATTTTTCTATGTATATGGATTATATAAAAAAAATGTTCAATTTATGTTAAGTATGTTATAATTTTAAAATTATGTGTTGTGATTCATAAACTAATCTAGTGCATGCCATTATTTAAAAATGGAACCATGTGGAAAGAATGGAAATGATATCAATGCATGCACTCTAAGTAGGTATTTCCCTCCTGATAAAGTTAATTATATTGGAGCTGGTGATACAACTGGTGATGATCATCTTATCACTATAACGGGACAACTCACTCAGGTCAAGAATAATAACCTTACCCATATGGAGCCCCCGATCTACAACATGGAGGATCAATGTCAGATCTCTTTATGATCCAACATCCACCATCCTTCAATGGGGTTAAAAATCCATTAGTAGCTGAGGAATGGATAAATTACTTAGATAAAATATTCCATGCCTTAGGGAGTAGCGAAAGGGAAAATGATGTCATGGATGTTTACCGCCTCACTAGAGATAGTAATCAATAGTGGTAATTGATTCAAAACACAAAGGAATATTATAAAGTATAGAACATGTAATTGAGGGAGTTTAAATAAATTTTCATAGAAAAATAATTTCCTCATGACCATCGAGCAGATATAGAAAGACAATTTCTGAGTCTGAGGAAAATAGTGGATGAGAATGTCGAAAAATATGAAGCTAAATTTACAAGGTTTGTGAGTCATGCTTCAGATTATATACAAAACCAAAGAAGTAAGATTTATCATTTATTTTATGGGTTTAAACCATTTATCCGATGATCATTAGTCTTACAATCCTTCTCGTCGTATGAAGATATTGTCCTATGTGCTATCAAGATAGAAAAAGAATTCTCTATGTCTTAAGACTTAAAAAAAGAGGAGAAGAGATCTACTAAACACTATAGAAATCGAAATAAGGGGAATAAGGGAAAATTTGAATAACCATCCTATAGTAAATGTTGGAAGAAACACCCTGGTACTTGTCTGATGGGAATGGGAGTCTGTTACAAATGTGGTGAAAAAGTCCAAGATGCTCGTGATTGTAAGGGGAAGAAATAGGATGTTAATGTTGAATACTATAATTGTAGATAAAAGGGACATTATGAAAATTAATGTCATAAGTGTCCTGGGAACTTACCTCAGAAAAGGCCTTGGGATGAAGTACAATCTTATGCTATCACTACTGCTGAGGTTGACGATGCAAAAGATGTAGTGGCGGGTAATTTATTGGTTTCATCAAGATTAGCCAATTCTTTATTTGATTCTGGATCATTGCATTATTTCATATCTTCCTAATTTGCTAAGAAAATTATATATTTTCAATTTGGTTTAACAAGGGAGTTGTTAGTAAAAACTCTTAAGGGAAGTATCATCACAACAAATTTTTGTGAATCCGTTCCCATTAGAGCATATAAATGTTCTTTTTATTGTGATCTCATCATCATACCCCTGATTGAATTTGATATAATCCTTGGAATAGATTTTATTTCAGACCATGATGTGAAGATTTAATGTAATAAGAAGGAGGATACTATTTTTGATGATGATGACAAATAACACCTTATCTTTAGAGAAGAAACATCACCACCTAATTATTATCTAGATCCTCCCCAAGTTGATCAACTAAATTGAATTATTGGGGAGGAAGAGAATGAAATAACTGTGGGTGTGGAATGGAATTTTCAAATAGAGGATGTATGTATTGTGCAAGAATATGATGACGTGTTTCCATAAGATTTACCTGGACATCCTCTAGAATGTGAAATTGAGATTTCAATTGAATTAATTCCTAGTTCAAAGACCATTTCAAAAACCCCTTATAGAATGGGGACTGTGGATTTAGTGGAACTAAAGAAACAACTAGATGAACAGAGTAATATGGAATTTATTCACCCTAGTGTATCTCCAAGGGGAGCCCCTGTTCTTTTTGTTAAGAATAAAGATTGATTTATAAGTTTGTGCATCGACTATAGGGAGATCAATGCTATAATAATAAAGACCAAGTATCCCCTACCACTAATGGATGATTTATTTGTGAAACTTCATGGAGATCACTACATTTCAAAGATTTAACTTCGATCTGGATATCATCAGTTGTGTGTGAAGAAGGAATACATTCTGAAAATATCATTTCGAACCAGGTACAAGCATTACTAGTTTACAGTAATTCCTTTTGGATTGACTAATTCACCCTCTATCATTATGAATCTAATGAATAGTGTTCTCAAGGAATATCTCGATGACTTCGTAGTGCTATTTATTGATGATATTTTGGTATAATAAAAAATCTACGAAGATCATGAAAATAACTTGCACATTATTCTAAAGACTCTTAAAAGACATGAAATATATGGGAAGTTTAGCAAGTGAGAATTCTGGATTCAGGAGATTTCATTTCTAGGCCATATTGTCTCTAAGGATGGAATATCTTTTGATCCTTCTAAGACCAAGTCAATCCATGAATGGCCTGCACCAATGAGTATAATAAAGGTATGCTGTTTTATAGTTTTAGTAGGTTATTATCGGCATTTCGTCTCAAATTTTTCACGATTTCCTAACACATTAACAAAGATCACACATAAAGGGGGTAAATATGTTTGGAAAAAGAGTGTGAAGAATTTTTTGAAGAATTTAAGAGAATATTAGTCAATGATCATATCTTGACTCTACCATCAGGCAATGATGGGTTTGTTATTTATAGTGATGCATCAATGCATGGAATTGGTTGTGTCCTCATGCTAAATGATAGGGTTATTGACTATGAATCACGACACCTAAAAATTCATCAGAAAAAATATCCTACTCATGATATTGAGTTAGAATCTATAATGTTTTCTTTGAAGATATGGAGACATTATCTCTATTGTGAGAAATTTGAGATATATACCGATAAGAAGAGTTTGAAGTATATTTTTTCATAGAAAGAACTCAACATGAGGAAAAGGAGATGACTTGAACTACTCAAGGATTATGATTCCACCATACACTACCATTTGGGGAAGGAAAATAAGGTGGAGGATTCTATGAGATGAATTGGTCATGGATTTTTGAACAAGATGAGATTTGAAAGGGATATTAATTTCATGAATGTAGTAAATATGGATATGGAAATAACCATGGAAGGTGAAACATCAACGCTTTTTCAAATGGTTTCCAAAACATCATTACTAGAAAGGATAAGAAGTTCTCAGGCTGATGATGAGGAAATTAAAAATAAGATTAAAGCTGTGAATGATGGGATATTGAGTGACTTTGTGTATGAAGATGGAATTTTTATCTTTGGGAAGAGACTTTGTGTTCCCAATATACCTGATCTAAAAAGTGAATTTTTGGATGATGCTCATAGCTCCAATTTCTCTGTACACCTTGGGAGCACCAAAATGTATAGATCTTTGAAGGAAAATTTTTGGTGGGACAACATGAAGTGGGTGATTGCTGATTTTTTGTCAAGATTTCTGATTTTTCAACAAGTGAATAATGGAAGGGAATAGCCTGGAGGAGTCATGCAACCTCTTCCCATAGCTGAGTGGAAATGGGATTATATTAAGATGGACTTTGTCCTAGAACTACCAAAGGCTCCTAGAAGGAATGATGCAATATGAGTTATTGTTGATCGTCTTACCAAGTCAGTACATTTTCTTGCTATAAGAGACGATTTACCACTTGAATGTCTAGAAAGACTATATATTAATGAAGTTGTGAGACATCAGGGTGTACCCCTATTGATTTTTTCTAATCGTGATCCACGTTTTACATCAAGATTCTGTAAAAGTATTCATAATGCCCTGAATAATGAACATCGTTTGAGCCCTGCCTAGAACCCTTAAACTGATGGAAAATCAGAATGGACTATTCAAACCATATAAGACATGTTGAGATATTTCTCACATGACATTAAAATTATGTGAGATCTATATTTTCCTCTAGTATAATTTTTCTATAACAATAGCTTCCATTCAAAAATTTATATGGCACCATATGAAGCGTTATATGGAAAGAGATGTCACACACCATCCTATTTGGATGATATTGATGAAAGAAAACTTGTAGGCCTAGAACTTTTGGTGGAAACAAGGTAAATGGTGAAGGTAATCCAAACCCACATCAAAGAATCTCAAATTAGGCTAAAGAGATATGATGATAACTGAAGGAAGGATTTGGAATTTCATGTTGGAGATCATGTTTTCTTAAAGGTATCCCCATGGATGGGTGTTATACGTTTCAGTAAGAAGTGAAAATTATGTCCCAGGTACATCGGACCTTTCAAAATTCTATAATGAATTTGGGCTGTAGCTTACCGTATGGCAATGGCACCAAGTCTCACCAAAGATCACGATGTGTTCCACGTATCACTGTTGAGAAAATAAATGCATGACCCAATGCATGTAACCACCTATGTGGAATTAGAACTGGAACCTGATATATCTTATTGCGTAGAGCCTGTCCGGGTTCTTGATACAAGAGAACAAGTGCTGTGAAACCAGATGACTCGTTTGGTAAAAGATCTATGGAGAGACCATAAGATGGAAGAGGCAACGTAGGAACCCAAGGAACTTATGATGGAGAACCACCCGAATCTTTTTATTTACTAATATTATAAAATTTTTGGGGAATAAATTATTTGAAGTATGTTAGAATGTATCACCCCAAGCTTCCATAGTACACTTCTCTTTTAATAATAAAATAGCGTATGATGTACACAACTTCGCATTCTAACACACCACAACTAATCAAACACGCCATTATGAATAGTAATACCCACTTTTTGAAATTTTATATATTTTATCTTTCAAAATGAACTTCATTTTTCGTTTTGGAATATCGAAACTAGATTAGGGTGAATTTTTTGTATTTATCTATAAACTTTCAATTTTTGATGTATAGTGAAAAACACTGAGTTATAGTTTAAAACTGAATTTTTATTTAATTTTTTTTTGTTTTATTTAAATTTATTTTAGGTAAAAATAGATATATAATACCTATATAAGTTCATTTTAAATCATTGGAGTCAGTTTATAATAATTTTAGATATATAAAAATTTTATTGATCTTTTTAGCGTCTTTTACACCCCTCCAATGAGCAATTTCAAATTAGAATAAAACATAATTTTACCGCATCTATGAATTTAATTTCAAAAATCTGAGAGAAATGGTTGATATCAGTAAATAACATTTGGATCAATAAGATAAAAATAATTTTTGGTGAATAGTAACTTTTTAATTTTATTTACCACGGTTAAAAGTTAATAGGGTAATTAAGGGTAAAAATTATATAATTATTACCCTAACACATGTCCTAATTATATTGTATAAGTGAAATTTGACAAAAACCAATCTTATTAATAAAATATGATCCTTTATGTCAACTTGAATTAGATTAGGACATTTATTATTATTTAATTCAAAGAAGAGTTAATAGTATTAAATTAATTGTTTAATAACTAAACCATTATTAATATAGGATTATAAAAAAGATAAAATCGATTATATATATTCATTATAAAGATGAAAATATTTCCTATATAAGTATATTTTATTTATAATTTTTAGACGTTAAATAATTTAATTTATTTATGAAACAATGATGATGCAGTAATTACCTTATTAATGAAATATTAAAATAATTAATATTATAAATATACAAATAAATGTAATTTGAGACTTTTTATGAATTACAATAATTTTAAATGTTAATATGACTTTTTAGGGTGTATTAACGGATTTTTTTCGAAGTAATAATGCTGTTATTAATTTAGAAAAAACAAAAAACAAAATAGTGTCAAAATCGACATAAAAGTGTTTTTAAAACAAATATTATATTATTAGTTTGTATTATATTCCAAAAAATCTATGGTTCAGTAAAAGGGATTAAATAATATTATATATGTCATTAATGAACAACTTGGGGTTCTCATGGACGTTTTTAGTAAGTTTATTAACCATATAATATAAAAATACAAAGAGACATGGTAAATGTCAAACTATTTAACTAACAGTTAAATCTAAACGAAAAGGTTAATATATTGACCCAAAAATATCTACAACATATTGGTTGAGTGGTTTTAGACCAATACCCACATTATAATTTAAATATTTCATTTTTTATCCCCTAGAAACTGAAAATAATTTTATTATAAAATTATATTTCAATCATTTCCTAAGGTGTCCCTTACCCCTCCTATAAAAGGGAACTTCCCCTTTTATCAAATTCACACCATAAAAACCATTTTTATCTGCCAAGACCTACCCAAATATACTCTTCACTATCGTACCTTTATCCTAGAGGAATTACTTTAGTCATAAAGCCATCCTATAGATCTCCTTTGATCAAATCAATAGGAAGAACCTGAAGAAGAGTTAAATATTTCATCACCCCTATCAGGTTTCTTTCTTCATCCACTTCCTCTTTATTGATTGTTTCAATTATAAAATATTAACTCTAGTATCTTATATATAACTTTATGTTATTATAAATATGGTACAACCATATTCATTATTCTATCCATACATTGAATGACAAGTCACCATATGTGCGTAACTACGACTTACCGTCTCTACGCCGTGGTGTAGTTGACATTCAATACACTATTTTTTGGATGGGTATAATAATGATGTATAATTGATGTAAATAATAAATATAACATGATGATGATTCTTTACATATTATATAACATCCAATTTTATATTATTTCAATATCAATATACTGATATTGTCGCTCATGCGTACGTACAGATTACAGTCTCCACGAACGCGATGAGATTCATTCCCCAACGTATCCATTCAAGACAAATTTTCGTTTAATGATTAAAAATAATGTTTAAAGACTTAATATAATTATGAATATGAATATGATACAACATATCAATAACAACATTACTTACATAACAAGTCATATAAAATAAATCGAATCAGTTAACACCCGAAATGATGATAATACTAAAATAATATTAACAAAGCAGTATTAATAGATCATATATGATTTCATATTAATGTATATAATTCTTGAATAATTTAATAACAATTATTTCACCATTATACAGGAGTTTAACCTATCCTCGACAATGTAAAATTACATGTTAAGGTTTAATTATACAACCTATTCATTATTCAATGTTGTTTATATGTAATTATCAACTGGGACCTCTTTATCATCCACATCTGTTTTTTCCTAAAAATGTATTCCAAAACATTTTTACTACTTAATAAACTATGGTTTAAATTAATTTTTACCCTTATCTGACCCCATAAATATTTAAAGGAATCATTCAGTTGTTTTGGAAACATGTTACTTTATGACCTTTTCGACAAAAATAATGTAAGAATGTTTTTTACGTTCTATAGATGGTGAAGCTATATTATGCCATTATAACATTGTAGATTCATCCCTTAAAATATTATAAGAATATCTTCAAAATAAATGTTCTCTTTTATAATTCTATAACATTAAATGATTTCAAAAAAAATTATAATGAGATATTTGTCTCAAACAGTTTTGATTTCATCAATGTCAACATTCTCTAATGAATTTTAAATTTTTTAGAAGTTGATTTATTATGATCCAAATCATCAATTTTTAATTGAGGGGATGTGATATGTTTGACTATGGATGTGTTATTTTTCTACCATTCACAGTTTATGGATAAATTATTGACATTTCATATACTAGTTTTAATATGAATTTTTAGGTTTGGTTTAAAACATTTTCTATGAGGAATGAATTGGACATAGTAAGTGATGGGTGGAGCCTGCTATAGCTCATAAATGTATCGGTAGGTATCATGAGAGAAAATAGTTTCTTGGCACAAGGCCTTATAAAAAATTTATTTGTAGTCTTAGTACAAGGCCTTGACTACGGGGTTATGAAGTCTGGCATTAAAGATTCCATCATTATGAAAGTAGCTATTGATATGACATGTAATTATTAGACTAATAGAATTTCCATGTGTGTAAGTAAATGGAATTACTTTGATTTATATTTTCTATATTATGATTATGTTTATGTTGAAAAGGCTTTAGTTTTAGTTTTATACATTTCCATAAATGTTTATTCTTATCTATGAACATTTCAGCTATATTGTTATCCTTACTGAGAATTTGATCTCAACCCATAGACTATTTTATTTTTTCCAAGATGAAATGATGTATATTATGACTAACCTACAGTGATAGTGTAATGGATTTTAGTGTTGTCTATGGAAACAATGTTGTTTTAGTTTTCCATTTATTTATGTAATGTAGACATTATGAATGTATATAGTACTTCCAAGGCTACTAAATTAATCAGTCTTTTGGGACTAGATATTTTGTGATCATGCCAATGATATGTAATAATGTACTGACTCTGGGATTCTAGGGTCGGGGCATTACATGAGTACCCAAGGATTATCCCTTCATTATCATAATCTTAAATATTCCCCATATTCTACCCTTTAAAATTGATCATAGATGGTTTACACAGCCCTTACAATTTCATCAGTCATATCATATTTCTGCACAATATTTAATATAATAACTTATCAATATTGGTTCTCAAGATATCTATCATGAACCACCGTCACTATGATAAGGGAAGGGAAAATAATCATCCAAGACCATCGTTCCTAATGTTTATGGAGAGATAATGACCCCTAAGTCCCTCCTTTAATAGGCCCTAGATTGGCTACTTGCACCAATGGTATAGAATCACACATAATATGGAAGCCATTACCCTTTTTATAATTTAGTAGGATTAGGAGATAAGATAATAAATCCCAAAAACACCATAACTTGATGTAAAATAAAATCCAAAAACAATCCATTACCAAATTCATGTTCCAATATAATGTTCTACAAGGTACGACAAAACACCAAAGGGAAGTACCAAATAAAAGAAAAACAACAACAATAAATGTCCAAACATTTAAACTAGTAGGGTCCGACATGGTCCTTGAAGTACTCCTAGAAACCTGAAAGCAGTTATATATATATAGGGTGAGTATACATGGATTCTCACTAGGGAAAACCATAATCTCTCGTGCACAAGTGGAGAGTCATTCTAATGCCCCATGAGAAAAGGAGATAACCAAAGCACCCAATAAGGAAACTATTCACCCAAATCTCAGTGAGGAACACTCCCCAAAAAATTCAAGTCACATAAAGTAATTGTAATAAAAAATTGATGTTTGGGTACCCCACACCACTTTCACACTAGTTATTGAAGACATACTATGCTTCAGACCACCAATGCCATTTTCACCGCAGTCCCACTGCCATTCCCCACCCGCACACACCTGGGGTACAACAACCAAACATCCCCACCCGCATACACCTGGGACACCACACACATCCCTGCCCACAGACCCGTGGGCCCCAACAACCACAAGTAACCATGCTGGTAGAAACTTGGTAAAGAACAACTACCACCACACCCGAAGATACTTGGGCTCGATCAAATACTTCCACACCCAAAGACATCTATATGTCACCTCGAAGACACATGGGAAACAAAATTCCCACACACACCGAGGGAAACCACCACAAAATACCCTTCGCAAAGAATCTTGGGCTATAATGGACCTGGGGCCTTCATAGCCTACCCAAATAGTATTGGTCTACTCAGGTAAGGGAGCATAAAAAGAGATAATAACTAGGCACTCATAAGAGTGTCTGAAAAAACACCCTCCCCCATGAAATGGGGGTGTTTGACACCAAGGGCTCTACTTGGGTGTGTTAAAAATAAGAAACATATGAACTAAATTATAAATATTGGTAAACAAGAACTCATACCAACCTAGTGGTCCCAAAATAATCCCATACACAGACACCCTCATGACTATTCATTCATAAAATGCACTACAACCGCAACCAAGGTTAAAATCATTCCTGGAAAAAAATCCCTGTTGAAACCATTCTTCTTATCATATTCAATTGATTCCATTTAGATATTTATTAACATCTGGGAAACTAATAGGTATGTCCACAACCCAAGGAAGGAAAAATAGCCATGAATCAACTTTATCATTCACACCCAATTCTCTTGTAATGTCACAACAACTAAAGGGATTTGTGAGATCTCTCGATGTCCTGAAACCAAAACAATCTCTGACATACACCCACATATAGCCTCAGATCAACAAACCAAAGACTACCCCACAAAAAAGATCCCATCCCCATCGACATCCCCCCATAAGCATCAAGAAAAACAACCACACATGTAACCTTGACATATAAATTGAGTTCAGATTCAAAGACACCATTGATTAAGTTCCTTATATCTGTTTCATTAACTATGGTGATCTCATGGGGATTATTCTTCACTAGAAATCCATTTAATCAACCAGGTTTACATAATCAACCAATTCCATGTTATAGACATTTAATAATGACATAATTATCTAGAAATTAGTGGTTCATTTGTTCACATGAAAATACCAGCAATGGCCACAATTTTTAGAGGACATAAGCCCATACAATTCACAACAAATATACCAAGGTAAAAGAGTACATCATCCTCATCAAACACACCATTTCATTTTTTAAAAACTATATATGATATTTTTTAAGGTTTGGTTTCATCCATACCCGAAGGAAACATTATCAAACCTTCCCCACATGATAGACAATAAGAGATACAGAGGAAAATCCTACCTTGATGATCATCGATGGATGTTTTTCTCCCCGCACCAAGAACTGCAGATGCATGAATTATACGGGAGGAACTCTGAGGACTCTAAGATTAATGAAGAAAGGCTCTAGCACAGGCTCACCACTAGCCTCAGGAAGGTGTCCTACAAATTAAACAAGTAATGGAAAAGAGACCGTCCCATAAGAAGAAGAATGAATACCCGAGTGAAAAAAAGGTTAGATCTTGGAGTTATGAGATTTGAGATCACGAACTGTTTAAAAGGTGGATCGGGGTTTCACCACATGGTTGAAATGTTACAAACAATGGAATTAATTGTTATTTAATAGTTATCACTGGAGAGGTCTTCATAATGGTAGTGAGTTAAAGGATTTCCTTTTAAAGTAGAAAAAAATATAATCGGGCCAGAACTGGAAAGTACGAGAAAATGGTTTTGAATCCACAGAAAAAACCACATGTTTCGGTATGTAAAGGGTCTCACGGCTCTTGGGGAATTTTAGATATCATTTATGGTCTTTGAAAAGACATTTAAAGGGGTATTAAAACACTTTTATGTAAAAATATACATTGCCCGAGCAGAAAAATTCAGATAATTGAAAAAATGACAAATGGTGGGACACCTTCTGGAAAGACATCGTCATGCTGACACCCTCATCGTGACACTGTTTCGGTGAGTTATCGTGATGGTGTGAGTGCTACGGTGCCACCGTTTCAGTGGACCCCTTTGATGGGTCTTATTTTTTTCACAAATTCCATAATGAGTCACTATTTAGGCCATTACATTAGATACCTCTCAAACTATTCTCAACCTCAATAATTGAATCTAGGCTGAAAGAAAAGATAGGGGTCTGAACAACCACCTCAAAAGATACCTTTTAGGAGTGAACCACCTCGATATCAGGGAACACCTCTCCTTTAAGAGACCACACATACACGTAAATGTAATATTGTCCTATCAAATGGATTAGTGAGTCCCTTCTTCCAAGTCAACATACTATCCTCATTTGGTAGCACTAACTTTCCTGCATGGGTTTAATCACATCTACCTTTATACGTCTCGATTAGGGGTTAAGTACTCTCCTCCCCATAGTTAAGGCTCTTCAAAAACATTAAGTGAACAAGGAAAAACATATTTCATTGATAACATGGTCATACTGTACATCACAATCATGTACGAAACATATTGAACAAAACTCAAAATAGCTTTGGGTACTTGGCACACATATGAGCTTCTTGCTCCCAGGTTCACTCCTCGAGGCCACCATGGCTCCACAACACACGAACCAATGGAATGGTTAATCGACGATGTACCTTCTCTTCACGATCCTCAATCCTCACTAGTCTCTCTACAAATGTTGCATCGTACTGTGTAACACCCCCCCAGTCAAGGATGTAAGAATAATTGTGTAGATACTGACGGAGCTGAGACACATGGAAAACATCATCCACCCTTAGCATTGGCAATGGTATCTTCAACTGATAACCCACAACACCGACCCACCATAGCACCTTGATGGGTCCAAATAACCTTGGTGAAATCTTACTTACCCTGTCGAACCTCCATTTACCATGACAAGGGGAGGCCTTCAAGAACACGTGCTCCTCGACCTCGAACTCTAAGGGTCTCCTCCTATGATCGACGTACGACATCTCCTTGTCCCGTTCCACCTACATCCACTCCTGTATAGGCTAAACCCTCTCCTTTATGATTTTAAGCACCTCCGGGCCAAGAACACATGATTCCCTGACCACTACCCAACACATGGGTGAGTGACATGACCTTCTGTACAAATCTTTAAATGGATACATGCCAATGGAAGAGTGATAGACATTATTCTATGCGAACTCTAGCAAAGGAATTTTTCATACCCATGATCCCCCATATTTTAAAATGCATTCCAGTAGCGTGTCATCCAATTTCTAAATGGTTCTCTTTATCTAACCATTTGTATGGGGAAAGAAAGCAGTGTTGGGGAATAGTTGTGTGAAAGAGAATGTTGCACTCATCTCCAGTACCATGAGGTAAACTGGGTATCCCGATCGGAGGCTATGGACCTTGTAACTCAATGAAACTTCACCACCTCATCCACACACCTCTGTTCAAGGGAATCCACGACACTCGACTCCTTGATTTCTAGTAAGAGGGAAGATTTCATCTGCCTATCCACCACTATCCTGATAGCATCGCAACCCCCTTGAACTCTGGGTAGTGCCATGAAAAATTCCATCGAGATGTCATCCCACTTCAACTCGGGGATATATAAATGTTTTAACATTCCTCATGGAATTTGTTGTTTATCTTTCACATGCTGGCACATGAGGAACCTTTCCACAAAATCTGCCACTACCTGCTACACTCGGACAACCAAAATTGACCCCTCAAACACTGGTATATTATAGAAAATCATGGGTGAACTGCCAGGGGAGAGTTGTGGAACTCACCAGGACCTATCTTTAATATTTCCACTGTGACGAACAACGTTCCATGAAACAACATTCTATTCTGACCCTCTTCTAACCATCCTTCCTGAGCATTTCCCTGGCCAACACGATCATGCATCACTTCAACCTCTATGTCCCCCCACAGAGTCTCCTCTGCCTAATTCAACAGAGTGAACTACACTATCGTCTGGAAGATATAGAATCTGCCATATTCCACCCCTGCATCTATGTGTAGTCCATTAAACTCCTCCATCGCCTTCCAAGAATCTTCTGATTCTCAAACCACATCCCTCTTCAACATCATGCTCATGGCATTGGCCACCATATCCCCTTTCTGGAGGTATAGGAAATTTCAAAGTAGTAGTCCTGATGAAACTCCATCCATATCTTCTGCCACATGCTCAAGAACCACGGGGTAAAGATAAACCTCATGACTTTGTGATTCTTGAAGACCACAAAGTTCTCCACGATGAGCTAATGCCACCACAAATTTAGTGAGAACATGATAGTTGCATGTTCCAGATCATGGGTGTCATAGTTATGCTAATGGGGACATAACTGTCTTGATACATAAAAGATCACCCCTGTTGTTGCATCAGAACACACCAAAAGACTTTTCCAAAAGAATCAAAAAACACCTAAAACATCACCCCTTATTCTTGAAACCTCAGCACTAGGGAACTAAACAACTTATCATTCAGATAACATATGGTTTCTTGACCCAGATCACTCCAAAAAGAAGTCCGACCTTTCATTGTCAAGGCTGTCAAAGGTGATGCAACTCGAGAGAAGTTGGGCATGAATATTTGGTAGAAACATGCTAATCCCATGACACTATGAACCTCTGCCACATTCTTGGATGTTTCCCAATAAAACAATTACTCAACCATCAATGTGTACGCTGTTATTCCCTACCCGAACACCATGTGTCCATGGAATTGTAACTCCCATGTCATGAAATTGTACTTGGACAACATTTTATGGATCCGGTGCTATTAGAGGACCTATGAAACCGTCCTCATATGCTTGGTGTGGTCCTCCTCTGATCATGGGTACACCAGGATGTCTTCAATAAACATGACTACGAACCGGTCTAGATATTCCTGGAATACATAGTTCTTTGGTCAAATGATCAAGGCTGGTTCATTTTTAAGGCCGAACGAAAAGACCACAAACCCATTGTGGCCATAACTGCATCAGAAAGTAAAATTAGAGATTTCACCCTCCTTAAAATTAAACTGGTGATATCTTTACTGCAAGTTTATCTTGGAGAAACATCCTCCCCCCTTCAATGGATCAAAAAGGGCGTCGATCCTCAGTAGGGGGTAACAACACTTGATCGTTACCTGGTTCAGCCTCTGGTAGTCAATACATATCTTCAGACCTTTGTATTCCTTCTTTGTGAACCAGACTAGAGAACCCCAGGGTTATGCACTTGGGGTAAGAGTAATTTTCTTCATTAGTTCATCAATATTTATCTCTAACTTCCACATCTCAGAAGGCCCTATCCGATAGGGATCCGTTGAAATTATAGGATCCAGGTTGCATGTCTATCCTGAAAAAAACATCATGTCAAAGGGGTAGAGTCATCACATCCTTATGGAATTTGTCTAGGAACTCTCTGAAAACTACCAGAACATCCAACATCTTTGTATCCACCAACCCCACTAATATCATAGCTAATAAAGAATGGAGAGGCTCCACTCACCGACTGGCTTCCTGGAAACCTTGGTCGCTGAAAAATCTAGACACTGGACACCCATATCCGAAAACATGACCCTTCACCAGAAGTATTCAATAACGAAACACACAAACAATATCCATTCGATGCATTTAATGACATCATATGACTACATATGCTATAAAAGTATGCCCCCATTGGACTGATGTGGTCTGAACATCAGTCTATATCCCTAGAAAAAATGAGACAAACTGGTCTGACCGCTGACCGACATACTCAACACTAGGGGCATGGGAAGTCTCTATGTGTCTAGAACCAGAGCATGGGCTAGAATGGGTGAAAAAAAGAGTGTGAATCTCCTTAATCAAACAAGTCACAGGCAAGAGTGCTAAACAAGTTGATCGTACCTCAAATGGCATATGGACCTACTTGAACTACTCCCTCGGTGGCGTGAAACTGCCCATACCCAGATACTTTACCCCTAGGTTTTCGGCCGCCTCCCTAACCATGCCATCATTGAGGGACCTGAGGAGCACGCTGAGGTTAGCCTCCTCCTGCGACGTCAGCTCTTAGAGGGGCAGGAGCTCGATGTCCCTTCTGCTTCTATTGAAAGGTCCTAGCTGGAAACTGTTGCTGCAAAGGATGGTGATAGATCTTCCCACCCTCACTGTACTGCACTCGGTCAAGTTTCTGATTCTGAAGTTTCCCACAATATCCACAGATGAAGAACCTCATCTTTCTGCCCGCAAATAAGGGGTGAGGACTAGGAGATAAAAATTGGAATTGTTTGGGCCTGATCCCCCCTACCCGAAACCTGGAAGGTCCTGATGCTAGAGGAATGTAGCTGACGGCCTTCCCCTCTGATGAGCCCAACTGGGTCCCCTCTTACGGCACACCTCCCATCATATGCATCCTCTCCACAACTTTGGACTTCTTTTGGACATTAAAATATGTCAGTAGAGTTAAGGTACTAACAATATACTAAAGAGATGTTCAGAGTTCCTCCCCTGAAGTCTCTCCCGAGACTCCTCATCCAGAAAGATGTCTGAAGCAAAGCGTAGGAGATCATAGAACATGATCCCCAACTCCCTCACAGAAATTCTCCCATGCCGAGGGGAGGGTAGATCCTGAATCTTCTCCAGCTTCATCATGGAAGAGTGAAATTTTTCCCGGAACTACTTATCTACGTTTGTCCACAAAACCTCAGCCTCCATCTTCTCCCCAACATAGAGATTCCACAACTAACGCGTCATCACCCGCATATGGCTTACTGCCAAAGGAACACAGTACTATACTAGAGACTAGATCAAGATGAAATATATCACCAGATCCTTGATCAATATCTCTTTCTCCAGGTCTGTGATGTTTCCCTCGTACTTCCGAAGGGTATTCCACTGAATGAAATGAAGCATGGTCTGCCACTAGTCATCCTCCTCCTCCCAATCATTCCTCTGCTAAACATCCAAATCAGCCTCTATGCCCTTGATTTCCATCACTACCTGTGGTTACCATCCAGGCTCCATTGCTAAAATGTAAAGAAGGAATGCCTATGTCTGGGTAGCATAGAATATTTATTTTATATTTTGGAATAGAATTTTTATTTATTATAAATCACCAAAATACAAAAGACACACAAGAAAACAAGTCATTATGATGCATGTACCTTTCCTAGGGCCTCTAAGTTGTAATAACATTAGCCTCACTTGGTCATTCGGTAGGTCGAGTGTCCTTGCATCGGATCAAGGGGGGCCCAAAAATCCTGCATGCTTGTAGGTATTCCCTGGCCTATATCATTCCCCAAGATTTCTTAACACTATTTCCCTACCATACCATGCAATCCACATTGTTCCTAACTCTGAACTCCATCCAATATATCAACCATGGTCTGATAAAATTCTATCACTAACATCCATCACTGAGATGTGGGAGGGGACTGAAAACTACCAAACCCTTATATCCTCATGTTGAAGGAGGGATAATGAACCTCGATTCCCGCCTTCAATACGCACTAGAGTGGCCACTAACACTATGTGAATAGAATCACACGTAATATGGAAGGTATTACTCTTTTTTAATTTTGTATGATCGGGAGATAAGTTAGTAAATACCATGAACACCAAAACTGGAAGTAAAAGTAAAGAGAAATATAATCCATTCCCAAATTCATGTTCCAATATAAAGTGCTACAAGGTACAAGAAAACTCCAAATGGATGTACCAAAGAATGGAATAATAGTAACCACAAATGTCCCAAAGTCTAAACTATTAGGGTCCGGTGTGACCCTCAAAGTCCGCAAGGATACATGAAAGTGGTTTTATATATATGTAGGATGAGTATATAGGTATAATTTTTAGGGAAGGGAAAAATCTCTCATGAACTAGTTAGGAAGATGTCTAATGCTCTGTGAGAAAAGGAGATAACCAAAGAACATAGCAGGAAAACTATCCACCCAAACCTCACCAAGGAACACTCCCCAAATAACACAAGTAAAGTAAAGTAATATTAATAACACGTCGATGTTTTGGATCCCTGCACCACATTCCCACAGGTTATTGAATAAATCCTATGTGTTAGTCCTCCCCCACCATTATAACCATTATCCCACTACAATACCACGCCCGCACACACCTGGTCTACAACAAACGCACGTCCCCACCCATAGACACATGTGCCCCTACAGAAATCCCCTCCAGTGTACCCCAAGGCCAGAACAACCACATGTAACAACACCCAAAAAAACCTGGTCCAGAACAATTACCACCACCCACAAAGACACCCAGGCCTGAACAACTACTTCCACACCTGAAGACACATGAGCCTCTTCTTGAAAACAATTGGGAGACAACATGCCCGCACACACCTGGGCCAACCAACACAACATAGCCTGACCAATGAATATTGGGATTTAACAAAACTCATACAATCAGATCCTTCCAAAAGAGTCTTGAGATACTTAGGAAAGGGAGTAGATAGGTAGCTAATAAATATCCACTCATAGGAGTGTTGGGATAAACACCCTCCCCCATGAGATGGGGGTGTTCGTAATGAAGTGATAAATGTGGGTGGGGAGTGAATAAGAAACATAAGAACTTGATTATACATATATGTAAACAAGAAATCATCCCAACTAGGGGTCCAAAATCATTTCATACACAAACACCCTTATTACTATTCATTCATAAAAAGTACAATAGCCACATCCAAGGAACAACACATTTGTAGAAAAGAATTCCCCATTTAATCCATTCATGTTATCATATTCAAGTGATTAGATTTAAATAATTCATCTCGACTGGGAAACTAATTGTCATAGCCATAAGAAATGGAAGGAAAATTACCAAGCACCAATTTAATCATTCACACCTGGTTCCCTCATAATGTCAAAACAACATAAGGGATCCATGAGATCCATCAAAGTACTTGAACCAATGAAAGCTCCAACATATATCCACACATGGCCTCAGATTCACAAACCAACAACTACACTACAAAAGTGGATCCCATCCCCATCCACGTCACCCTGAAAGCATCAAGTAGAACATCCACACATGTCACCACGACAAAGCAAGGGAGTTTCATATTCAAACACCTCATTCATTATGTTCATTCCTTCAGTTTGGTTAACTCGGGTGATCATACGAGGATTATAGTTCACTGGAAATCCATTTAATCATTAAGGTTTTCATGATTAACCAATTTCTAAGTTACAACCATTTAATCACCACTGAATTATCCATAAAACATAGTTTCATTAGTGCATAAGAAAATACCACCAATGACAATGATTATCAGTGGAAATTAGACCATATAATTCAAAACATATAAGAAAGGGTAAAAGTGTACCAATCCATCAACAAACACACCCCCTTCATTCATGAAAACCCATTTATTCTCTTTGTTATGATTTGGGTCCATCTATACCTAAAGGAAACATTATCATACCAACCACACATAATAAACAATAATAGAGATAATGGAAAACCCTTACCTAGATGATCAATGATCCATGTTTTTATCTGTGTGCCAAGAACTAGCGATGAACAACGTGAAGGGGAGGAACTCAAAGGACTTCAAGGGTTAGCAAGAATGGCTTCATCATAGGCGCATCACTAGCCTCAAGAAGGGAGGCTCCAAATTCACTAAGGAAATGAAAATAGACAATCCTAAAAGAAGAATAATGAAACCTCGTACGATAAAAAGGTGAGATCTTGGAGTTGTGGGATATGAGATCCTGAAAGGAGTTAATGGAAAATCATGGTTCTACCAAGTGGTAGGATGGGAACACTAGATGAAAATAACTTTTATTTAATAATGCTCATAGATGAGGTGGCCATAATGGCTGTTAGTTAAAGGATTTTCTTTTAATAGGAGGAAAACATGTAAAATGGGAGGAACTAGAAGGTATGAAAAAAGGGTGTGAGACCGAGGAGAATGCCCCAAATTTTGGTTAGTCAAGGGTCTCCATGATTTTTTGGGATTTTAGATATCATTTATGGGAATTAAAAAGGCTTTGAATGGTGTATTAAAACACATTAAAATAATAATATTCGTTGCGCGAGAAGAAATATTCGGAAACTGTTAAATAAAAAATATGGTGGGACACTTTGGTAAGACACTGTCATGGTGCCACCATCATAGTGCCATCATCACGGTGCCACCCTCACACTACCACCATCACAGTGCCACCATTTTGGTGAGGGACGGTGTCGGTGTGACCACTATGGTTCCACTATCACGGTGCCTCTATGACCAGTGCCATCGTTTTAGTGGACCTATATGATGGGACGAAGTTTGTCTAGAAAACCCCTTAATGAGTCACTGTTCAAGTCACTACATACATTTATTTTTGAGAAACACCATTGTAAATTTACTGAGAAACTAAATGTAATGATATTTTTTATTATCAGTATGATTGTTTCAACCAATGTCAATGATGATTATATTATACTATTTAGTAGAAAATTTTGGTTGTGTAGGACGAATATTTCCATGTTCTGTACATGATCATATTTTTGATATAGTACGTTACGATATAATTTTGGGGGAGATAGGTAGATATTTTATGGGGGTTTATTATGAATATATATTTTATTCATTGTCCTATTTTAAATTTTTTTTAGTGAACATTACATATCACTACTTTTCCTCAAATATTACCTTTCATACCGTCATTTAACATTGAACGATGCTTTTCATACAACATTTTTATGGAAATGATACTTAATTATTACACTGGTCATGAAATATACACATATATATCACCCATTTTCGTAAATTTTGATCCTTATTTAAGGCATTTTCGATGTAAATGTCCTGTAAAGGTCACCTATTGTTGTAAAAATGACATGTACAAATCATAGTATTACAATACAATTTATCTAGTATTTGTACAAAATATCGATCCTTGTAATATGTAAAGCAAAATCTAATATATATAGAAGTAAAATAAAGATTTATTGGAGATCTTTATTTAAAAAAAATTCATTAATAAAAATAATCCTGTAAAACATAATATTAAATCTATAATACATATTGGTATTTCCATTATATATATGAGATATTTTTCGGTATGGATGTTTCAATCCTCATTACTAAAATTTAATCCCATTATTTCAGATGTGAAAATTGTTATTTATAGACTAAATCAAAACATAATATTAAAAGGTATATTATCAATCATAATATACAGTTTTTATTTAATTTTATTTATGATATATATGGTCACTATCAATATTACGCAACCAAATTTCAAAATATTAATGAATAAATTTTATTCTCTTCTCCAATGATAGGTATGCACCATGATTTTAAGATTTAAAATTTCTTGGTATCATGACGATCATTTCAACATGATCTTTTTTAGTAATATATAATTTCATAGTACTCATAATGTTTTCGAATTAAACAAATGCCTAGTAGGATCACACTAATATCCTTGTATATGTTTTTTTGGGAAAACCCCATTAATAAAAAAACCTAACACATCACCATGATTCCTGGATCAAAATTTTCATTATAATTAAATCTATCTCCATACTTTTGGTTGAACTTCATTATTTCCCTATAACATGGGGATTACATTAGTGGAAAAAGATTCTATATTCATGGTTATAAAGGAACTATCTATAAGGGTTATTTGTACATCCACTTGAGGTTGTTTTCCAATCTCTTTTTATTGTTTATGATTCCACTATAAAGGTTCAAAGAGTAATTATTTTTTATGTTGTTTAAATTTTTTATGTAGATTTATATAAATCATTTCAGTGGAAGTATCTCATGGATTAATTTGTGATAACCTATACTTTTTAATATCAATTTTAATATTTTATCATGTTAGAATCTTTCTAAAAAATAATAAATATTTTAGAATATTATTCTTCATGGAAAGAAGTATATTCCACAACATATCCACTTTTGATTCTTAATCAATTTAATTGTCAAACCAATAATATAAAAACATTTTAAATAATATTATTAGTTCCCTTAAATTATTTTCCCATCAATCCCTTTGATTATATACCTCCTATTGAATTCCATGAGTTTTAAACATTTTATTTTACCACATTACCATTTGATAGTCTTCCCATATCCAAAAATATAATAATAATTTTCATTAAGGTATGTTTATAATCTTTCACTTGGATGGAAATGATTTTCCTTGTGTGATGGGTTAGATTATGCCTTCTTTTATTTTATGCACTAGTCCCTTCACTCTGCACATTATTGTGTGTAACTTATTAGAGGAAAGTGGGTTCTTTATGTTTCATAATTTCATTAATATATATAGTTCATAGTAATAATATTATTTTATTTTGATAGTAATCTTAACACTCTACGAAGTTTCTTCAATAGGTTATAATAATAATAATTCCACAATTCTATAAAAAAATTTACAATAATGATATTATGTGATATCTCATGTGAGAAGGGAATTATTTCTGAAATTGAAATAAAAAATTGAATCATTTATGATTATCAATATTACTAAAAGCAGTTAATATATTTAGATGGAATCTCATTATATTAAAATTATTTATTAAATAATGAAAATGTGTTGTTTCATTGCATTGCTATCATTATGGGGAATAATATGTTTAAATGGGAATTTATTTGGAAATGTCAATATTATGGTAATAAAAATGTTTTTCCAAACTATAGATTCATGAAAATGAAAAAAAATTATGTATCATTAGTACATTTTCTCAATATGGTTTTTCATAAAGGGGTAAAAATTCTCTTTTTTTTATTGCGAGTTATTTCTTTCCATTTTCTGAAATTAATTTTAGCTAGTAGATATCTTAATATTTAGGTACAATAAGGATTCTATTGTTAGTATCCTAAGGTTATTTAGTGACTCTATATACTTTTCATTTCCTGTAATGATAATATTGGGTTTTTTATTACATAGTGAGATGTTTTAGGTAAGATTCCTGGTTTTCATTCAATGTACATGTAATTTTTCTTTTGGTTTTAATTAATAATTACTTCCTAATGTGAATCCCATATGGGGTCATGTAGGTTTCAGGGTCTTCTGGATTTTTTTCAGAGCCCAAAGCCTTTATTTTTGGAAAATTAGGGTAGGATACTAGGTAGGTACAAACTATACAGCATATGTCTCATGATTACTACTATTTTTGGGTTTCTAGCTAGGGGATACTAGTATTCTATATGGTTTTTGTAAACATTAGTTATAGTGGTGCATTCCCAAGATATATCCTGACTAGTTTCGTGACATTGGGATAAGACAGAGTTTTCACATGGTATTGAATAATCTGGGCACTCACCATGTAAGGGTCCCCACCTTATAATGATTGTATCATGATTGTATCATTTTTTGGCTAACCATGCAGAAAAAACATCGAATCCAAGAGATTTTTCACCAATTAACTTTTTGGAAATAAAAAATTTCTAACACACAAACTTATTTCATTTGCCATCCATTATAATATGGGTGGAATGAGATATCTCCTTTGGATCATAACCAAGTAATTGAGATATCTTTATCACTTGTACTCGGATTTTATATCCTTTAATTTCATTTGATCTATTCTAGTAAGTGCCCCATTCCATTTTTGGTATTCTAAATTCTTCTTGATATCAATGATGTTATTTTGGATCAATCTAATTTTTGATTTTCTAAGATTATTGTTAGTTCAACATTTTTACCTCGATATTAGTCAAATAAGAATAAAATAATTGATTATAAAAATAGTAATGACCTATGGTATGTGGGATATTCTCTTATTAAGTGGTTTTATGATATATGTAGTTTGTTTCCATTATTTTGTTTTGCAAACATTCTGGAATGGCCTCAAAATTTAATTGATTATTATAATTGAATATAATTGAATATTTTGAGCATTATATTTAGTTACATTGGGGTGTGATGGATATTTTATCCCCAACCAAGGAAATAAATTGGGTGTTCTATGTGAATTTACTTTACAATTTACTTTTTTAAACATCTTATGGGGTGAGTTAGTGATTTCATAGTTAGAATAAACCTATTTAAAAATGTATAAATTGAATTTGTTGTTAAGAGATGTGAATTTTCTTCATTTACTGTTGAATCATCTGATTTAATGGCTTATATGGGTTTGTTATATGAGTGGATAACAACATGAAATTTGAATGATTTTCAATTATTATTTCAGTCAGTAAACTCATGGTATGTAATTGTTACTGAATTGAGTGATGAATGATTTCAAAGGATACTTGTGGTGTGCAACACCAAGGGTTATAATAAGGGTAGAGAATTCCTTGGTCTGGTATGATCCATGTATTCTATTTACTTAGGATTCCTTGGGCATTAATTTTCCTTTGATTCTTCTTTCTGGAAAAAATATTGATATTCTATGTTCTCATGATCCATGGAGTCCACCAGTGTAATTTCTAAGTTTCCATCAAGAATTTTTTAGTACATGAAGACTATTACATAGTCATATATACCTTTGATCCAATATTTCTGGGTCTGATTCATCCAATTATATTGAAATCCCATGTATAATGGGACATTCCTAGTTGTACGAAGTGACTGTGAATTAAATGTCAATTTTGGTTATATTGAAATTCCAAATTTTTTTGTTAAATAGGTTATAAGGCATGCACATTGTTGGTATGATATTACTTGATGCACCAAAAGTCCATGAATGTGTCTTCTATGTAGTTTTTAGATGCCCTATTATATTGGCTTGACCCATGTTTTGTTGGGGTCATTATTGGTACATACCGTATTGCTAGTATGTATCTTATCAACTACTAACACATTACATTTTATGACTACTTATTTAGGATATATCATTATTAAACTATTATTATTCTTATATTTCATATTGGTTATTTGTTATAGACTCTTTTGTTTGGGACATACTGGGATTATCTCTCAAAACCTTCTTGTTTTATTTTTGGGTACTCATATTTTCATTATGGATATAATTTGGATTGCGGAAATAACCCACAATATGATACATGATTTTATACCATGCTTAAGATAAGGGGAGCATATGACTGAGCTAAGGATTGTGATTTTAGTTGGGAAAGCTTTTAGTATTTTTCTATTTTGTTACATATATTTTAAGGATATATGTATACATATTTTAGAAAAAATATACACACATGAGATGACATGTATCATCATTATTTTTTATATGAGATTAAATCTTAAATATTTGTATATAAATATCATTTAGATAATTAATGGGGTTTTCAGATATTTTTATGGTTCCTCAATTGATCTGTATGATTTCTACTCTTGCATTACACTCTGATAAAATGTAATAGTTACACTATAGTCACACCCTAGTCCATGGTTTCGATATTAGAAACTTTTGAAATTAAATATATGTTCTTGATCACATGTTAAAAAATTGGATCGACGCATCATTCAGTTTTATCGGGACCTGGGAAATTACATTTCACATATTCCATGTCTGTGTAATTACAATACATGGATTTTAGGAAGAGGAAATTAATGGAAGAAAATGGATTTTTATTAGAAATTTTGATAAATTTTATTAATTAGTGTCATGTAATATTATTATTATGTTTTAGATGTGGGTTTTTATGTTATTCGTAGTTTTTTATGTTTTATTACTATTTCTCATGAGATGTCTGTGTGATGTAATAATGTTATTTATAGGATTCCCATATTTATCTAAATTTATTAACTATAATTTATTACAAAATTGCAAATTTAAAAAAATGTAACTTTATAATCTAAAATCATTATGAGAATTGTTGACATATTAGTTAACAATTCATTGTTTTAGTGACTTGTGTAATGCTTAAATGTTTATTATATATTACATTAATGTGGTTAACTTAATATATATTGTATGATTTTATCTCCTTATGATTCCTTGTCATGCTGTATTGATTTCTGTAACTCTTTATGAAAATATATTTGATTTTTTGGTTTGTTTAAAGTATTTTATTTGTATGTGACATTAAGATACTAGGAATTTTTGATGTTATGTATTGTACATATGTTTGTAATTTCATGGTAAATAACATATTTAAGAATATATATTATATTTTTTGGATTTAATGAATCATGGTTATCACATTTATGGATTTGATATATGGTAATAATTTATGGGTATGGTATGAATTAATATATATGAATGGGTTCTGTTATGTTAAATATTGATTTATTTTTGATATATATTGTGTATATAATGTATTAACATTTTTACATGTAGTTTAATACATGAGATATAATTGATCCTTATTAAAATTTTCAAGTGTATCTATGTGTTTTAATTATTTAATGTTATTTCATGTTTGAGGATATGGTTTGTTTCTATCATATAATGTGTCTATTTGATGATAAATGCGGATGTGGTTGTTCTTGTGATGTAGTTGTGGTTCAATTGATGAAATAATTCAGGGGATGTGATTTTGTAATGGTTTGGTGGTGCTACACTAGATGTTATGATGAGATGATGACTAATTTGTGATTATTATGTCAATGATATTGAATAGTTATAAAGGGAATTGAGTATGATGTCTAGAAGTGTGGTGGATTTCTAATTTAAATTATTACTTTTATCTCCAATGATTTTTTTATTTGTTATCAAAATTGTTTCTTTGTACTTGTGTATTTATTTTCAAATATTATGAATATAGGGGATGTAGAAAAAGATAGTAGTGTAACAATTCTTTAATACTATCATTTCATCCAGTTTTCCATACTGTCATTACCCTTATCATTATTCATAATATTATCCTTTTTATTTTATATCACACAAGTATATCTCAAAACGTTTACAATACATTAATGTGGAATATTTTATATATATGACCATAATGGGAAGTATGAAGTGTTCAAACTTATAATAATTTCATCTATTGTTTCACAAAACATCTTGAATGATATTTGGGGTTCTATTTAGGGGTTATCTTGAGAAAAATCAAGCAGTTCATTATACCATTAACCCACACTTAATTGTATTCAATTTCATGTATATATTTTTTCTATTTAGTATTTTTTAACATTACAATATATATATATATAGTTATTGGTGGTGATTTCACATTATCTAAAGTATAATTGTTAAAGGTAATTCATTCCCAATGGTTGATATATATCCTTGATTCAAGTATCCATCTCTTCTCCAATGGGAGGATGGTTTGTAAAGAAAGACATATTTTTATATCTACCTATTTATGTGTTTAATCAGGGGTGGTACATGTCCATGTGGTATTAGAGAAAATATTTTAGAGGTAGAATTGTGTTTTGAGTCAGGAAAATGTGAGGATAACAATGATTCAACATTTAATTTTTTTCATTAAACCTTATCATGTGATATTGGTGAGGGATTGTATAAAAAATTGAATTACAGTTCTTTTTGTGATTAATTACATAAACAATATTTTCAAGAGAGAGTGGTGAGGTAAAAAGTATCATGGACCTACGTTAACTTATCTGAGAAGTAATTAATTCATATAAAAATGTTTAGTTGATAATATAGTTGTTAAATTGTTGATGTTTCATAAAGTGTTCATAAATCATTACCATAGGTATCAATATGTTATATTTTTGATTAATGATTCTGTGATGTTTTATATCAATTCTAGAAATACTAGTATGATTTTTCATTATAGTCATTTTATATTCAACATGTAAGAATTGATTCATTCCACATTTGATCATATTTTAAGAAAATTCGTTATATGAAATGATATATGATTTTTCTAATATTAAATGTTTAGATTTAGAATATAGTGTTTCAGGAATGGTGAATTGTAAAACCTATAAAAACTAATTGGAAATTATTTGTATTTTCATAAATTTATATATTAGTAAGATAAAATGTTTCAATTAGTAGTGAATAATATGTAAAATATCATTATTTCCATGCATAATTTTTGACTAATAATGTTTTATTATGCCTACCAATCATGAATAATTATTGATTACGTTAAATGATTTTAATAGAAATGTTTCAAAATAATGACTTATATTTTAATGCTTTTTATCCTCAAATTTTACTCTATTTTATAATCCATGGTTGGAACTCATGATTTTTTGTTTAACTAAATATATTTAATATATATATATTTTGATTTAATTATAAATAATGATATAGTTATGAAATTTTAGTAATTAATTCAGAGAACACAGTGAACTTTTCTCATTCACACCTAACACATATTTGTTAATTTAGTAATTATGTGGTAAGACTTGATAAAAATTGAATGTGTTAAACATAAAAGTGTTATTATTTACATAATTTCCAATATTGCTAAATTTTATATGATATCAATCATGAATACATTCTGAATATTCTGAAATGATAATTTTTGTTTATTCCATGTTGACCATGATATGTTTTAGTTGATAACAACTAATTTTATCTAATATTTGTTTTATTTTTATAATGTTTTAACATCAAAAAGAAAACATGAATAATTAATGATATGAATTAGAGGCATGATAATGTGTTAATAAATAAATTATTATAGTGAAACTACAATGCTATGAGTATTATAAGAATATATAAATTATTGAACATTTGGATATGAATATTTAATATTCTTCTCTAATGATATGTTTAACTTAAGGAAATTTAATAATATTTACTGACGTACATATACTCACCTAGATTTTTTAATAATTAGATATACACATTGGTAATATCTATCTTATTTTTTTATGTCTGGTTATTCTGTATGTTGAATTAACATTTCATGTTTTATTATATTAATTACTTGAATTTCATAGTAAATATACTTAGAATAAAATTATGCGATATTATACGGTGGATTTTACAGATTGTGAGGAGGTGTTAATGATATTGAAATGAGTTGTGACAAGGTTTTGAATTTTATATTGAGATGGATGTTGAAGTTAGTAGTTAGTATCCAATTTTATTTCCTGTATTTTCAAAATATCATGTCATTACTAGAAATAATAATGGTGGCTTACAATGTTCGATCCATATTTTCATTAAGATCAAATGATCAGTTTTTACTAGATTATTTGGTTTACTTACATTCATTATAGCCAGTATAATTTTTATTATACCATATATTCTAATTTATATACAATTTTGAATGATTTAAAAGTGAAATAATATTATTTGTTAATGATTAGGAATATTATTGGATATTTTTGTTATCATTATATAACATAATGTTTTATATGAGAATAATATAATGCAATAAATATCAATTGAACCACTTATGACTTATAAGTATCTATGAAAATGTATTTAATGTGATTTGGTATTCTTGGTGATGTTCCTTTTTTAAAATTACAAAAAATGTTGATGAAACATTTTATTTCCCTCATGTTGCTATATTAATATGTGAAGAAGACTTCCAAAAACTAGTAGAGGTCGATCTGAAGTTCAAGGGATATGAATCTCATGGATGTATAAGTAAAATATATGGTGATCATTCTGATTTATAGTTTTCAAATCTAATCCTTCGTCTCATTTTATTTAGGTACTCTGAATGATCGTTAGATATTATTTCTTATTTGTAATAGGATAATGCATCCTTAGTAGTTATTTTATTATTATTTTATTTTCCCAGCCATCAATGGGAGGTTATTTGTAGTTGGGATGTGAGGCATGCCCTATTTTGATAATTGTTCTAATTTCCTAAATCTCATTTAATGTGACATTGAAGATAATATTTAAAACATAGATTCTAAAAATTAGTGTTTATTGATTTGTTTAAGATTAATTCCCCATTTATATTATATTTTAACACTATATTTTAATTTTTTTTAAATATAATTAATTTCATGATAAATAATTTCAAATGATTTATGGATTATCTGTACAGGTAATTATTTTTATTTGAGGTTTTGTTAGGATAATATAGTAGGAATCAAGATGTTAGATTTGGGTGAGGGTGGGTTTCCCATTTTCCCTTAATATGTTTACCTTTCCATGGTTGTTGTATTATTCTCATTATAAATAATACATTTAAAAATAATTGTGCAGTTCCACACACTTTCAATTTCATCTTTGAAATAATCTTCACTACACTACACAATAGTAACATCATTAATCCAGAAATAAAAAATATTGATACCGAAATGTAATTTATTAATTCAAATGATTAATTTTATCATATAAAAATTAAACATGTTATATATAAATGTAAATTTCTAATATGTATAAATTATTTCACGATATGTTAAATAAAATAGTTTCTATATAAGAGTAATTATATATAATTTAAAAGTAATCCATTTTCCACAAATGCGATAATATTGACTCTGGGACCTAATAATTTCTTATTTTTTATAACAGTATTATCAATTATAAGAAAAAGTTTATCTTACAATGTACCATTAATTGTTTAGGATTATATCAATGTTAATCCCTTTAATTAAAAATCATGTTTCCTCAACATAATTTTGTTTTCCATTGCATTGTCTGCATCTTGATTTGAGGAATTACAATGTTATAGCATCGAGGTGATAGTAACTATGGGAACTTCCTTTTCTATATCAAATATAATATATTTTATAATGATTTTAAAATCGGGAAATCACTATGATGATTGTGACATGATCCACAACGATTCATTTTAAATGGTCTTGTAGTACCATGATGCTTTACATCAAATAGTGATTAATTTATCCAAACTTTTTTGAGTTTGTGGTGTTTTCTTCATTTAGTTTTACCTCCTTTATTTAACACAAACATGGATGTTCCATTCGAAAACATAAATGCTCATTTCATTGATAGAAATCACTTTCTTTTAATGTTATATCTCCTTGGAAATGAATTCAAATTTGTAACTATATTAAATCACTGGTATTTCATTAATAAGTTTTAAACAATGACTATATTTTTTGTTACTGAATTGTATGACATGTATTGAAATCAATAAGGTTAATTGAAATGCCTATTTTATTTTTCTACGATGTACATATATTCTATCAACATGAATTGATCAAATCAATTATGATTGGGGATTGAAATGATTTCATATATCCTATAGAATATCATATTCATTACCAAGAGAGGCAATCATCTAAATTATATAATTTAAATCTTAGAACCTTCGATTGTTGGCCCATTCAAGAATTATAATTTTATTTCCTCTTATTTATCCAATTAGTCATTTTTTCTTCTTTTCCATTTATTGGAACCCAACAATTTAATTTCATAATCAATGACCCTTTTTTTTTGTATCAATCCATCCTTCTATGTTTGACACATTCCTAACATCTGAGATATCTTTCGGATATGGTATGACCGTAATCTTCCGTCAGGGTTGTTGTGAATTTTCAAATTAATTGTTTTATTTTTGGCCTTCATTTATTTCATGTATTACTACCTCATCTATTGCCTGATTTTTTTCATTTTTATATAATTTTATAATTCCATGTATTTCATAGTTTATTTTATACTCTCCTTAGTTTATTATTTATACAACTATAATTATTATTCTAGGTCTTTATATTTGTTTTAAAACATTTGATCTGATGTGGTATCCTTAATTTGATTTATGTATTCTTGAAATGGAAATGAATAAATAAGTATGATATGATAATTATGAATATGGAAATATGCTAATATGTTTAGTTTGATTCCCATTATAAATTCATTATTAAAAAAAGTTATTCATTAGTTTTTAAATCGCATATATAATACTATGCCAAATTAAATGTTCAAATGGGATATAATATAAGAATTTAAATATGATTCTATAAAAGGGAATTGAATAAAAAATGATTATGGAACAAGGATATTATTTATGTATTATATTTTCTTTTTTCATATTTTTTGATATGATCATCTAAAAGAATATAAGGTTAGTATAATACTAGAGTTCTACTTTAATATTTATATTTTTTTGAGGTTAGTATTGCTAACGGAGTTTTTGACACATTGGTGAGATCTAGTGTGTTGTTCTAAGTAATTTGATTTATGTTTATTCTTTTTTATTCATTAAATTTATTAAGAAGATTTATATGGGTTTTAAATTTCACATTGATGATCCATTGATGTTCCTCTATGGGGTAATACCATTAGTTATGTTATATAATTAGTTGTATAAGGGGTTTTTTATATTTTTTAATGAAAATCTTTGGTAGTCATTGTTGTAAAAATCATGGGGTTTTTTAATTATTATTAAATATTTGGTTTGAGTTGTTGATTAGCTATTGAATTTGGTTTGCGTTCTATTAAGGAGGTGTGTGTTGGATTCATTGGTAACAGTAGGTTAGTAAACTAATTATCATAATTATATAGTTGTTTTTATTTAGCTAAATAAAAAGTTGGAATATATTTTTTTTATTATTGATGACCATGATAATAATTTGGAATTGTTTTTTAATAATTATCTATCTTCAGGACTTGTATAAAATTTTGAAATTATTACATTATGAATTAATGTTTTCAAGGTATTAGTTATGGTATGATTTTTCACCATGAGGGAACATCATATTTTTGAATGATTACTTTTATTGACTATGCTTTTCTATTTTAATGGATAATTTATTTTAGGTTTTCTATTTATCTGTGATCATTTTATAGAATTTATATAAGTTTTAATTTATTTTCATGATGTGTGTATTTTCCATGGTAATAATTTCAGAAGTCATGTTGAATCTATAACTAGTCTGTAAGGGATCATGATTAGCACATGGGTGGACTCACATGATAGTAAAATCATATGGTTTTCTAATATGTTTTTATATGTATACATGCTGTAGTGGATTAATGACCAATTTATATGTGAGCAACACCCATGATTTACTATATATTGGTAGTTTAAATAAAACAAATGTGTTTGACAGAATTCTCCACACACTGAATAAAACAAAAACATTCCACTTCATATAAAATATATATTATCTGGAAAACAATAACAACTATGAAAACTCATGTAAATTAAAAACATATTTAACTAAAAGTTCTATAATTCTGATAAAAAATAATCAAAATGATTAGAAATAAATTTTATTAACAAATAATAATATTTATATTCATTTATATTTTATTATCAAAAATTGACATGACATATTTAAATGTATTATTATATACATATGATCATTTTAAAATTCTATAAATTTTAAATTTAATTGAAATAATATTATGAAATCATAAAAAAATCTTTTTAGAAAATAGATTTTCTTTATATATTTAATTTTCCATTTAAAACTAAATATCAAAATTTTAGAAGATGAATTTTAAAAAAATTCCTTTATTATTAATTAAAAAATTAAAAAATTATCTTATGATGAATTAATAATTTACTTCTAAAAGGTTTATTTTTATAGTCAGTATATAAAAATATAGAATTTATAAATAGTCTCTTTTTTATTCTAATATCATAATACAACAACAGTTTGAAAATTTATTACAGCTTTTATATATAAAAAATTTATAGATATAAATTAATTTAATTATTATAAAATAATATAATAATTAATATATGAAATGCTTAACATTTTGGAACCCTAGGTAATATATTACATGAAATAATTTATTTTAATTTTTCATTAACATATTTATCCATATTGTGGAATTTGGTTATGGATTAATTTTAAAGCCTCAAAACACTTATTTAGTTAATTATAAATAAATTATATTCAAATAAATTAAAAAAATTATTTATTTTATCTTAGAATTTTTTTTTAGGAATAATAAATTTTTTTAGGAAATGGGATTTACATGTATTGAGGGATAATATTAAAATTAATATATATCAACCAAGGAAATTTTATATGGAAAAATGATTTTCAAATTTGGAATCATAAATTCATAATTATGTAATAGGGAATGTTTTATTTTTTTGTCTTCAAAGAAAATTATAGTTCTATAAATCAGTTATGATGTTAAAAACCTTAAATATTCTAAGTGAAAAATATATGACATAACCAAATAAAACCATACTGAATAGATTTATGAAAACATATAGGATTTACCATCATTATCCCTTCCTACACACTATTATTTTCAACTATTGGATTGGTTTAATATTTTGGAGGATACATTACCATAAATAATATAAAAAATTTAACTCCTCCCAAATTATCACCCAACATCTCCTCATATAGAAGACTCTTAGATGCAAACAAAATCTACTCAGAACTCCCCAATATCCCTATACGTGTCCTAGATATTTTTCCCTTCTCAAAATATCAATAACTAAACACTTAATCCAATTTGAAAAAATATAACTCCCAGGGATTGAAGAAGTTTAAGAACATTGAAAAATGGGAAATTAATGCAAATAAATATGAGTTTAACATACATGGTTTCTAGAAGGGAGTTTAGTGTTGCCCAATTATAGAGAAATAGTTACATGTATCTTTAAATAGTTATCTTATATAGCAGATCTATAAATACAATAAACCCTATGATATTGATATTGTTTGATTATTGTGATATGTAATGTTTAAAAGATTTAAATATATTTTTGTTAATATTTTGATATCTCACTATATATTTATTTTATCTATAAATTTGGTATATTTTTAATATAACAGTGATTATGGATGTTCACAATGAGATTTAGTATCTAAGAAAGGATCAATTAGTTTTATGTGTTTTTTCATTTATTTTTCGGAATAATATTTATTTATCTACAGTAAAAATAATAAGTACATGTTTATGTATTGGATAACATCCTATATTTTTAATGCATAGATGATAATGATTTATTTTAAGGAAATTCAGGTTCAAATTATATAACTAGATGTAATCCTTTGGTATAATGTCCATAGAGGTAAAATCTATAAAATAATGTTTTCATATTAACTTGATCATCACATGGTGCATGGAATTGAGGCCTGACAACACACCTAGTTTGAAACTTATTTGTGGTATTCAACGATGATAATTACAGTAATATATGATGTTATGAATGATTTTTTATGTTTTTCTTATAGTTTATCAACTTTGTCAAATCCCATAATAAGAAAACATATATTTTACTTGTGGTGATTTTATGAAAAAAGAACTATATAGTAATATGATGTTGAGAAAGTTGAAATTTATTTTGAGGATGAATTTTTCACGACCCGAACAACTAGTGACCCCTTGGCTAGAAATAAGTTTACAATGACTACCATCGAATAACTATAATTTTCCATGACATAATCAATAGTACTGAGTTGGAAAACCACACATATGAGAAGCCATAGACTGAAATACTTATACACAGACACACAAATATCCATACACTAGAATAACGCTGAGAAGGGAAAAAATTGATACTATAGATCTATTTGTAACAACTAATCCCACAATTAGTGAAATCCATGAATGTGAAAAGAAAATTGGAAAAATAAAATCCCACCATTATTATAAAATTAGACCATCCTTATAATGAAAAGGTGATGGTTGTTAATATGAAACTATTGGATTCATCTTCAATCCATTGATCATCACAAATATCCGCTTACTCTCAGTCCACATAAAACTTTATCAAAAGACATATAAAATATATTAGACATGAAATTTTTTAATTGATTTCACAGAGGGGTGAGTATGAGCATATATTGTAGGATAACCCGAAATCCCCAAACTCATACATATGGAGATAGTCAGCATAATGTCACAAATAATTCTAGTCACCATGAATTGTATAATAAAATCTAGATATGATTTTGTGTGGAATATATGTCTCATGGGGAGGTATGACCTCATTGTAAACATATTTACTATTACCAAGGAACCATTGTGAACCTCCTATGAGGGAACATACTCCTAAATTCCTATTAACGAAGATCAAGATCATCTTACAGCTCATACGCATCGGGCCTCAGCATGATATAATATGAACTTTAATAGAATGATATGTCAATAATTATATGGGGGTTCATACTGTAGACCTATAAGGGATACCTAACACTACCTAGGATAATCCACTTGGAAGGAGTTCTGACACTGATGTTTTTAGAAATGGGATACCTAAACCATCCAAGGAAAGAATGATATAAGATCACACATCATGACTCATGGGGAGAGGGGGAACCAAATCTATGTATTTCAAAAATTAATAAGGTGTCCCTCATCCTATTGCTTGGATAAGATACGACATTATAACCTTATAGGGATAAACTAATATAATGCACCCTTATTAATATAGTATATAGATTTAGTGAATTGAGGGATCTAACCATCCCTGAATAATGAATAGGATATGAATTTGGAAGAAAAAATGTGTCCTATTTGTTTTTTTGTAGACCGTACATATGATTATATACCAATTCTAGAGTCTGTGTACTCTATTAATCTATTTATTGTTGTACATGTCTATACACCTTGCCATTTTCATTTTCACAAGCCATGCCTATGTTAGTGTGACCATTGGTATATAGTAGGTTATTAGATTAAGGACCACATAGTGTGGATTGGTCCAAAGGCCATGTGATATATATATATTTATTAGGAAACCTTAGACTTTTTATAATAGGTCCACATGATGTGTGTTCTTTTGAATTATAAGGAATTTATACATAATTTACCTTGAATCTGTGAATCCATTGGTGAATCATCCACCTCTTATTGAGAAGTAATTTTATTCCTGTAGTACACAAATATCATTATGAACAAGCCATATCTATCACTGTTGGATGGAATCTAGTAACCCATAATCTTATGAATAATATTTTATCAGATATTATCAAATTAATTCCAAACTCCTATAATGAGATCATTCATTCAAACACCAATCTCCATTCATCTTCATATAGCCACCAACGCTTTGTTCAACCAAAATTAAAGCCTACTATGTTGATATATGGAAGAAATAGCGGTTCTATCATTTAATGGTTAATGTATATACATGAACTATGATTCACAATAAATACCAATGATGTATATTTTAAGAATAATGTGATAAAATAAATAATAAAAATGTGAGAAAAAAATTATGGACATTTTTCAACATGGAAATCATTTCATGAAAGAGAAAAGATAGTGTAAAATGAACCTATGGAATTAATTATTTTTTTACTGAATGAATCAAAATAAATATTCCACCATAAATTAACCATAAATTTCACATAAGTAAATTTATGAAAAAAGTAATTTATATTTTCTATTAGTAAAAAAACAGGGTTAATCTAAAAAAATCATTAGTTAGATGTTCGATCAATAATTGATGAATAATGATTATATGTATTTATCTTTGGGGAAATACATGAACTCCATTGAAGAAGAAAACATTTCTCAAGAGGCCATTGATGAATTCATTTCATTCTTCATTATATCCACTACTCTCCATAAAGGTAATCCAAATTGTATATCTTATTCAATATATACGGTAAGCGGATTAAAAATAGAGATTTATAAAATTATATATTTAATGAGTTTTTGGTCGGTTTGACATTGATTATAAAAAAATAATTACTCCATTTAATTCATTAATTTATCTTATATCCTTTATAAAAAACTCCATCGAAACAGTCAATATGAACCCACTTTATGTTGCACATACGGTAAAACCCTCATATTCTATTTAATTGAGGTAATATTTTTTATGTAAAATAATTTTTGAGGATATTAAATTATATAAAAAAAATTACATGTCCACTATATATTATATTTAATTACATTAATATAACCACATCTTGAGTCTAGAGGGATCCACATTCTAGGAAAAGGCTGTCAAAAAAGTGTAAATATTATTTAGTATATTCCAAATTATGGGTTCATAAAATTTGATTTTTTAAAATATCTCATCCTCTATATATTTTAATCATTTAATGAAAAAAATTACTCAAATAGGTGTTGTTAGTAGGCTCTCACCATGTTATCTTTCTCTAAGGATATCACTTAAATATTAAAAATCTACCAATAAACTCATACTAAGGGAATATTTTACCAAAAAATAATCTTATGGTTCTGATCCTCAAGGTTCATTATGTACATTGAAAATATAACATGATAAAAAATGTTGACATAACCCCATTAAATAATGTGTGTTAGGGTTTTCACATATACCCCTTGTTGAGACACATGAAATATATCATAAAATCGATCTAACTCAGATTTCATGGATAAGAGTTCTTCCACAATTCCAACCCTCTATATCAAGAAAGGTATATTGAATCTTAGAGATGGAAGGAAACTAAGTCCAACCATTTATAGCCATGCTTTTTGTGTGGCATTCAATAACACATATCCCCCCAATTAAAATTCCATAGGACTTTATTTTTAGTCTACATAGGAATTTTAATGGATGTGGGTAGTACTCACATTCTCCATGAGTATAATAATTTTCATTATCATTAGTCACACCTGATAATGTTCCACATGTTCTCTCTCCCTAGATTCATATGATATATAAATTACCTTTTCATTCTGCCATATTAGGCATCTAATATTTCATCTTTGATGAAGTAATGGTAAAATTTGTTATATGCCAACTCTATCATGGGTAGATAATCCTCCTTGTTGAGGAAAAATTCTAACACCAAAGCGCACAAAATGTTCTTCATAACCTATATAGACTACTATATATTGACCTCTATATATGGGTGGGATGTAATGCTAATATAAAACTACGTGAAAAATACATCATGTAACCCACTCCGTATTCATAATGTAAATAAAAAATCATTATTTGAAATGATCATTGTGGTAAACATATGAAACTATACTATTAACTAAATTTAAAAGAATCCTGAACACATGATTAAAATCAACTAATGGATAGAATAAATTTGGTGTAATTTGGTTATTCAGTCTTTAATCTCATATAAATCATTGTGACCTAATACTGATCATGGATACCTCACAAAAATATCAATCAAGGTACCTTATAACATCCACTCATACAGTTTAAGGGGATAGGGAAAACCCACTAGAACATCATTCTTTTTTCTCACCTTCTAGATTGTTATGAATTCATATATAAAATCAGTACTATTAATCATTATCCTTGTCTAACACAACTAACATCAATGGTTTTTCTAAATCATTATCAATGTTGGATGTCCAACTAAGTGGATTTGTGAAAATAACATAGAACCACTTCCCATTGAGAAACTAGTACCATCATCCATCCATAGAAAAGTATACCATTCTCCCCACCTTCATGAAATTAATTAGGATCATTCCTAGTTGATGTATGGTCACCAAAAACCACACAATTTTTATCCCAAGTATACCACTACCAATCAAATATAAGAGGATGATAGTATCAATAATCTACTTAAGGTACTCTTCACCATGCACATCCACTTTGGAAAAAATAATTTAGCTATTAAATCCACCACATCACAGAATAACTAAAAATAATAATTCATGTTTAATGTATACAACAAAAAATTACCATTCATAAGAGTATAGAATAACTAAACATAATAGTCATGTTAGATCCCTTACCATTTCCTGTATGTCATCTTTAGATCATTCTGCTAGAAGATGTACCTAAGACTCTAATTGTAAGAGTTGGTAATTAATCTTTGTCCCATATTATAGTATCACCATGTCTTTTGTGAAATTAGTGTCACTGTAAGATCATTTTCATGGGTCATGTAATTCGAATAAGGTAGTTTCAACTTCTCTTCACATCTCTAAATCATAATGCTTCCATTCCTTTTTTTGGCGGCATCGCATGACACCACATCGTCAACACCCGCTTCTAGTAGTCTCCCAATTGTGGCACCCAACATATTCTGCAATAACTCTTTAAACGAATATTGGGACTTTTATATCAATAATAATGGTTACTTATATTTAGTAAATAAAGACCATGGTTTCAGAATACTATGTAAATCATTTAAAATCTCTTATTATAGATTGATAATCCATAGAAACTCTACACCTTGATCATTCTCATAGGTGATCCACATTCTAGAACGACCACAACATTGGTTGGGATCAGTAACACTCCATCCTCTAAGAGGAGTTTTGCTAGGATTTTTAACCAATAATTATAGAATTAACACATCATGAGTTTTTTATAATGATACCTCTATTAGAGTATGTCTAGGTATATCCTCAAATTATCATATACTCCTCCTCTAACACTAATTATTTCATTGATTATGACTACCAAGAACTTGTCCTCAAAGGGATATATAATAAATCTAATGAGTCCCTTAAACATAAAAGTGGAACACATGATATTAAAGTGAATCTTCAGGTACTCATACATTCCATAGAGGCCTAAAAATTCCATATACAGTATATATTCATATTGAACAAGGAGTTGGTGAAAACCTAAATTACAGAAAACATGGAGAAAAAATATTCCCATTAAGCTCGTCAAATATATTTTCAATAATCATTAATGGATACATAGACATGATATTTACATTATTTAAGAAACTATAATCGACATATAACCAAATATTCCAAACTACTTTTTTTGTGCACAATAATGGGGCTGCCCAGAGTGATACACATGGTCAAAAAATTTTAATCCATTATAAATCCTTTATATATACCTTATAATCTAAATGTTGTATATAGTCTATATGATATGTTGGCACCAACCATAGGGTAATCCATGGACACAAGTCTATGAAAAATTTTATCTACTGATTGAGAGGTAAGATCAAAATGTCAATATGATAAACTACTACATACTCCACCCCCATGGAAGGAAAATAAAGTATCATAGAATTTTCATCCTTTTGGGTTATACTTCCAATCTAATGAGTTATCTATTGCATCCTTCTATATATATACCCATTAAATTATTCATGATATTCATCCTCAGTGATAAAGGAAAAATTATTTCTATCAACATGAATGAATGATATAATTCAACTTAAATAGTAGATTCTTGTATGGACATTACAGAGGTATTTCATATCATCAAGGATATAATATGTACTTTTAACTATTACCAGTAGATCCCTTGGAGGGAACACTCCTCCAAGATCTATGTCATACATTTGGAAGAAGTGTGTGATTTGTGAGTCATTTCTGACATGAGTGGATAATATCAAGGGATGAGCCCATGGCCCTACTACATTCCTTTTTTAATACTGGATGTGATATGAAAAGTTTTCCTCGTGTTATAGTATATAAAAATAGCAGCTAAATTATAGTAAACACATATCATTCCTTGGATAATTAATGTATACTCTGGTTCAGAAGCCTTCACAACCTAATTTGGTCCATTTTTTCTAACAACTAGATCCCGATGATTTGAATAAACCACATGGGGGTTGAATTCGTTGCAATATATCATAATATAAAATACCTCCCACTACACTCTGAGCTCCATTACAACTACTATATAGCCATCCAAACTAAACCCATTTCTAATTTTTCAGTGTCCTATAAATTGAATCCAAATACATATCATGATGAATTGGGATGTATCATATGATATAACTTTAAAAAATATATGAGTTTCATCATCTATCCCATACCAGACTATAATCTCTCCAATTTCCCCAAATTTCCTATCATTTGTACCATGATTTCATCTAAAAATGATTTTAATGGCCAGATAACTATGTCTGACATTAACTAACAACTCTTGTGATCCTAGTAATAGAGTTTTTACTAGTGAAACCATCAACAATTTTATTTCTCTATAAATAATCTATCCACTTCCTAATCATTTACTATCACCCCAGTGTAAAAAAGCAATTAAAAGAGATACCACTCAAGAAAATATATCTTAGTTAAATCAATGATTGATGTTCTATTTTAAAAATTATGCATCATTATCCAGATCTAATATATATTTTTAGAGGTTGGTAAACTTCATTAAATACTCTAATAATAACATACTACCCTATTGGATCTCTAGAAGCTCCTTGAAATGGGTGGCCCGTAGTGTAACTGGAATGGTCTCCTTTCTGAAGAGGAACTAAAACTCTACCCAATCGAGGTATGCATCATTACATGACATAATTATCATACCACAAATCACTATTATTGTTATTAGAAAATGGTCATTATAATGGGAATAATATGATCAGGAGGGTCCCCCATATGTATAATAAACAACTATGCTACCTTCATCCAGGACACAGATTACTGGGTAACTTGCTGAACTAGAAACTAGAGTTGTCACTATCTCTATGACTCATGAAGTGCACTTATCAATTAAAAATTACATTATGATACTTTATTAACAGTTGTTTAATCTATATGTGGTGGAAATAACATCAAAACACGTTGAAGAAACATATAATATGTAGGCCCCCGAACTAAAACCACATTAATAAATTGATCATCTTTATGATCATGCTAAATATTCTTTATTGGAAATCATCATAGGGGAATCTATAATTATTCAAGGAATTCCCTAGTTAATGTGTATATCTAGGTACCTAACTCATGATGGATATTTAAAAGAAGAAAATTTACATATTATATTTGTAAAAAATTTGTTCCTTACTACTCATTCATATATATACAATATCGTTGTCATGTTTTTCTGATTCCTGATGATTTGATATTTAATAAATATTATCATTACTAGGATCCCTATATAATGTTCCAAACATAATGAATAGTAGTATTTTTTCCCATATTCTCAATCCAATAAAAACCACCAAATTATCTTTAAAATCCTGTCGAAATACTCCCATAATTCAAATACCAGTTTTTAGAGACCCAACCCACCACGACCACCATGGTTAGTAGTAAATCATATGTCAGACACCATGCCTACATCCAATAGTCCTGGGTCTAATGACTAGGAATTTGAAATCAGACAACACATATAAGAGGTTGTATCCTAAAATACCCATACACATACACACATATCCACACACTAATAGATTTAATAATTATAAACAACTGATACTATAGTCACATTGATAACACTTAATTACACAATCGTAGTATATCAATAGTTCGAAAATTAAAAGGGCCAAATAAAATCCTGATAAAACATTAATAAGCCTCCAAAATCCTAATGAAATGTGGCCTAATGTCATAACAAAACTATCTGAATAGTCTATGGACCATCTAACACCACTGTGCTCCACCTACTCTTGGTCCTCCTATAAACCCATAAAATGGAATATAATCTATATAATATGTGGCCCAAATAAGAAGATATCATGAATGAGTGATTATATACATACCCAACAGGACACACAAATTTTTTCAAAAGCAATCCATCATGATATAGTCATATCAATATCACCAATGGGGTTATTAAAAATGAAGGGTAGTGGAACACCAAGATATTCCAAAGGAAGGAATCTGATTATCATGGTGTGGTCTATCATCACTTCTAATGTAGGGATTTCTTTTGAAGAAGTAATGCATAACTACTTTGATAGAATATTATCCTATAGAATTATTGACTATATTTGTGTCATATAATAGGCGGTACCCATATCACCTCATCATAATGAATCTTGATCTACAACATTGGGGATACCGACACATAGGCTGAGGATCAGGACTAGGGATAATAGTGGGCTGCAATCCATATCTAGTATAATCCATTTTAAAGGAGATCATATACATTATGTGTTGGAGAAATTATATTTGATGCATCCTTGGGATGAATGATAGCATATTACATCCCATAACTCATAGAGGGATATAGAACTCTCTATAAAACTAACCCATATAGGGGATTCTCATCCTATACATAGGATTCAATTCCAAAATATACACACCATGGGATATAACAAAGTGACAAACTAATAAGGAATCCAAAAATGGAATAATGGAAATAAGGGCTCAAACCTACCATAGAAAATGTATGAGGGATGTATAGGGAACACATGGTGTGATCCATTATGTCTGATCATACATGGGTCAAAGCCGATGTACCTACTCATATTCTCATGTACTATGCTCATGATAGTGTAGTTGTGCAGGTTAGAGCAGCTAGCCATGACATTGTATACATGAATTTTATGTTCCAATGTAAATATCAGTGCACATTGTGTTACCAGATCAAGAACTATAAAGTGTGCAGATTAACCACATGACCTTTTGATATTTATCATTATGATGAATAATGATTCATTCTCTACGGGTTCTAAATATCTTAACTATATTCCATGTATAGGTAGATTTCCCAGAATCATTAAGTCTTTACAAAATCCCTCTTCCACATTTTCCACAAATTAACAATTAGAAAACATAGATCTATTGTTAATCATTCCTATTTTATCATCATTTTCTAGATTCAGAAAATGAGTTTCTTATAACACATATCCTATCAAACCACAATCCATAATCAAAAAAATGATAAATATGAGATCCTCTGATACAAAAAAATCTCCCATAATCTCTATCATGCCTTCAACACACCATCAATAACAAATACATTTTTAAAATATTTATTTATTACACTAAATATTAATCCTAAAATATAGAATTATTAGAAATAGTTGAAAAATTAGAGAAGATAAATTATGATGGTTAACATTCTACTTATAATTTGTGAAATTAATAAATCAGAGGAGTTTAAAAATAAATGTTTCATATCATTCTAGTTTTCCTTCATTTTTTGATATAGAACAGATCATGTGGTATTATAGTAAAATATCCTCAATATTTTAATTAACAAATATAATGGAATTATTAAATCTAAATCAATAATGTGATCCAATATTTATTTCCCTTAATTTGTTAATTCATGCTTTCCATAGGAAATAATGAATGGGGTTATCATGAGAAATTAAAATTCCCTACCATGATGTTAGATCTATTATATTAGAAGAAATATATTTCATTAATATCCTTCGATATATCCATAAAATACATTGATGTATATGGTCTCACATGGTAGGATGCGGTTAAATTTTTTGATTTCTTCATTATTTCCACCAACCCCTTTGATTTTTCTCTCTAAAGTAGTTCTCATCTAATATCTATGATTATAAGAAAAACCATATATAATTCTAAAATGAGATATTGAAAGAGTGTTTAATTTTTTAGATTTATTAGAATGTTGAAAAAAGGGTGTTATTCATTTAATCCATTATCCATTAGTAACTTCCCTCTGTAAAAATGCTTAACCCACACCCATATTATATCTCACCAATGGTAAAACCCCCATTCTAGTTATAATTGAATTATTAATTTTCCCATATAAGACACAATTTTGGGGATATTCCAATATTTAAAAATACATTTTATTGTGATACTTTTTATTTATCAATTTTTATATATCCATATCAAGACACCATGTGGCCCAAAAGTACTCCCTTACTCTACATCTAACATAAAAAATAGTTATTTAAAATATTCAAAAGTATCACAAAAAAGATTCATCATATAATTTTTAATAAAATAATTTTATTATTATGTTATTTTTAAGGTTTATGTTCACCCCATTTCCTTTTAGTAAGAGATGTATGTAGATGAAGCTAATCAGACAATGGGTATTATAGAAAATGTAGTGATGGTCCTAGTGAGAAAGAAAATGCTATTGAAGAAGGGATTATAATTTTTTCTGTTTTTATCACCAAATTAGATAATGTTATGTTATATATTATGGGTCTATACAAGTATCTGAACACACCAATGTAATGAATTACGAATTTTCATAGTATTTAAGGTGTTATAGAGTTTTAGGAATGATTATTAAACCTCATATGTGTCAAATATGATGAAAAAATCACCTTGGAATCAGTTCAATGGTATAAGAAAATTCTTCATGGTTAGAAGGATTTTCCATCATGTTAATTTCTATCATGCGGGGGTAAAGGGGCCGATAAATGACATATTTTATAAAAATGAAAAACTCATCAAATTTTTAGAATTTTAATTTTATGAATATCAATTCAACAATTTAAGTTATGACAAGGAAAAAATAGATCAGTAACATCCTATACCATGTTAATAAGAAAACCATTGAGAGAAGACTAACATTGAAGTTGATAATGATAATTATGTGGTTTTGGTTACACTATATCATTACTATAGGTTTGTGGATGTATTATGTTAGGTATTTTTACACAATATTTTTGAAATTTAATTAAAAAATTAATCAAAAAATTATATCATTATTATATTCATGGTATATAAATCCCTTTCAATTTATATGGGATTATTACTAATGGAATTATTATTATCATTCCTTTAGTTGAATTTAATTTCATTCCATAAATGTACTGGTTACCTCCATATAAAATCTATATTATTAAAAATAGGGAAAACAAATTTAATATTTAAGAAAACCAATTACAATATATCATATCATGCAAATATATGAGAAATCACTTTTAAGATATATTCTACCATCTATGTTGTGGTAACTAATCATATGTAAAAATTAGTTGAATTATTTGAATAAATACACAATATTAACAGTGATCTATTTTGAGGGATAATGAGATCTTTCTATTTTTGTAAGGTTTATACGTCTCTAGAAAGAATATATTTATTCATTTCTATCAATTACATACCCCATGTTATATTCAGCACTATTTGAAAATTTAAATTTTTTGGACAAAATTTATTTATTGGGGGTATAATGTAATTCCTTGAGATTTTACAATATATATTTTATTTTAATAAAAACATTTTTAATATAATTTTCCACAAAAATTAATAAAATAAAATGACTATATATATATATATATTATAATTATATTATTTACAAGATTTTATGAATATGAAAACTAGTAATAATTTTTATGATATCAGGGAACTAAAATTGCATACATTTTGAGAATAACTAATTAATAAGATTTATGATAAGTAAGATTTATCATTGCGAAATAATTTTTGATCAAATTTTTTCTATTTTATACAAATATAAACATTATATCATTATTATTTATTATCTAATATATCAAAATTATATAATTTATAAATTGATCTGAAATAAAAACTATAACACATAAAAACATCTTTAAAAAACTATTATTATATATATTTTGTAACATTTTCCAAAAATTAAATTATTATATTTTAGAATATATTTTTCAATAAAATATTTATTTCAAAATTCTGAAACAATTATATTTGAAAAATATATTTATATAAATTAACATTTAATTTTTAAAGGTAAATATTCTATCATTTATATTAAATATTTTATCATTTTTTTGTCTTAAGTAATAACTTTCCTTAATAAAAAATATTTTTTGGTTTGTTTCATTGAACATCTTATCCAAAAAGAGATAATCATTTATAGATTAAATATAAAAGAAAATGATATTCCTTTTTTATAATAATTGAAATAATTTTATATAAATTATCATAATTTTTAATTTTATATTAATTATACCTTTTAACCATAAAAATAAATTGTTCTGAAAACTATCATAAATGATTTTGTGTATTGTTATTGAAATTCATTATTATAACCCAAAGAAATTTAATCTAAAAAAAGTATTCCATATTTGGAATAATCTTGTCCTAATTTCGTCATATGAAATATTTTATTTTTAGGAAAATATTAAATTAGTTAGGTAAAAACTATTTATCACATTAAATACAAAAAAGGTAAAAGTTAAAAATATAATACTTGTATATCTATAACATGTTAAAACATGTGTGAAAATATAGTTTTAAGGACTTATTGATGATAAAACTTCCCCTATTCTGCTATTTTATATTATTGTATCCACAATACCAATGAGTAGTTGTTTTTTTGACATTTATATTATTACCAAAATACCACTCTCCCCCCTTACAAAACAAGCCATCATGACACCAAGTCTATGCACAACCATAGCCATTAATATTTAACAAAAAATTTGGAAATTAAATTTCAAACACCCATATCCATGTCTGTAAGTATTTTTCTTTATGAAATTACATCCTATTAAAGATGGAATCAAATATTCAATAGATCTATTCTACGGAGTAAGGATGTTGTAATGTTTTTTCATTATATTTTAATCTATTAATGTTAATTTCCAACACACATGGGATTATTTTTCTAAATAAGATATCATATTTAGTATAATTAGGTATAAATTTATAATATTTATCATTATGTTTTAGTCTAATTAGATACATTACCTTTTCTAAAGAAATAGTTACCATAGTGATTACACAAAATTGTTAAAATAGGGAAACATATATGTTAGTTAATAAAATGATTAAAAATTATGTTTAATTGTTTTTGGAGGTTTTATCAACCATATTATTCCTCCAAAAACTTATTTATCAATATTTGTTCTATATGAGAAAATATTGACCTCTAAATTGTGAATAATGTTTAGTATTTTAAAATATGTCACTCCTCTTAAATTATAAATGGCACTCACTCCCCTCACATTTTCACAACAATCAATCCATTTGGATCATCAATACCATTCCAATACAACTCTAACCCCCCCCCCCACCCCGAATCCCAAGAGACTTATGTTTTGTATAATCTATCCTATAATGATTTTAATGCAAACTATTATAGGATAACCAAAGAATAAGTAATGTTCTAAAATAAGAATATTCATTTTATTTTCTTCTCGTAGTCCTTTAATCCATTTAAAAAAATGATTATGTATTAAAATATATATATTTCATACACCAATATATTTATAAGTTATTTTTATAACCTAAAACCACATATATATCCATGAAATTTGTTGAAAACAATAATTCATTTGTACGACGGACTACAACCTCAGGAACCGATGACTATCGAATTTTTAGTTTTATCATATCATGTATGGGTATTATGATGGATCTAATGTGTATATATGTAATATATATAAAATTATTATAATATTTGTTTCATTATATCATATATAAATGTTAACTTCCATTCTGTTGGACACACAATAATGTTGCTTGGGTTTATAGCGAACAATCTCATCATGAAGTGATGTAATTATCCTTCCACTAATGTTTTACGTGGAAGGTGTTAAGGTATACAAATATGTGGTAAAAAAATAATTAATATATTAATAACATAAGTATAATTATCAAATGATATAATTTCATTTAATTTTTTCCTTTTCACTCAATGAAATTCGATAATGTTGTTTGTGTACATGTAAACTACAACCTTCAAGATGTGATGTGTCTCCTTTTTCATCTTAAATTCATACGAATGAAATATATAAGCATATAAAATTTTAATAATGATATTATGATCCTTATATTGAGGTAAAATATTTTTTACTCTTTTCCATAAGGATCATTGGGATATTGAAAATGTAACTAATGTGTGAGTATGACCTAATATATTCATGGTCGTAAAATATGTAATCTTACATAAGAATCAATCATGAAAGATAATTAAAGTATAATTGATAAATAAATATTATAAATATTTATTATTAATAATCATTTTATGTTGAAACTTTATTATATTCTCATGAGCCCGATCTTTTATGAAAAAACATGCACAAGAAAACAAAGCAGTTACCACCTAAAACAATGAAGATAATTATTGAATATTTTATGAGCAAGTTATAAAATGTCATAACATGATTATGTATGATATTATAAGTATGAATATGGTTCTTTAATTAATTAATAACTTGATTAAAAACACCATACATGTGGTTAAATTACATTCAATAAAAGGAAATAATGAGGTAAGGTATTTCATTACTCAATTTCAAATAATTGGATTAAATAATACATAAAGGTTTATGTCATAAATATATTATGTGTGAAATGAATTTGGATTATATTATTTTTAATTTCCAAATTTATTACGTTTTTATATTTTATTGAGATATTTGATTCAGTTTTTGATTATAAATTCATCATTGCGATCTCATTGAGGGGTTTTAAACAATATCATTATAAACGAGAATGTTCATTCATGATTTTTAGTTAGTGTAAAATATGTGATAAATATATAAATAAATGCTTTAAATTTTTTTATACATTTTTTATTCATATTATTTTCATTTAGTCAGAAAGTTTTTTTATTCAATGGTAGTTATAATGTTTTATAAAACATATTTAAGAAAATAAGACATCATTTCTCTCTTTAGCGAGATAAATGTTTGTTCCCAAAACAATGATTTCTTAATGTTTATTCAAAATTGTTTTAAAATTTTATAAATTGTTTATCAATAGAATTTTGTCACATTTTTATTCTTTAAAAAGATATTTTAACATATTCGAAAGCCTATTTTAAAACAATTAATGTTAGGATTTTAATGAAAATATGGGAGCAATCTTCTTGTTATGTTTTTAGAAAAGAGTCATTTATATAATTTTTATAATGAAAATATGTTATTATTTTATATTTTACAGAATTTAAGGAATTTAACACCATTATAAACATAATTTAGTTTGTGATTACTTTTCTATTTTACAAGTATCTTCTAGGAAAATGTTTTTAAATAAAATTCACAATGAATAGGGACATCAAAATATTATTCAAAATGAAAATTATTTTTTACTTAGGACTATTTTAATGATATTTTTTTATTACATGTATATTAATATATTTCAAAAAACCATTATTATTATTCTTATGGGTATATATTGTATTCATTTCATCCTTATTCAGCCTCTAGATTATTTGTAAATATTTTGACCAATGATGGTACTAATATTACCGTCATTCATACATTTTTCTAATCATTATCATATCCATGAATTATTAACGTTCATTATAACATTGAGAATTTTATTTCTTCTAATTTTCATTATCATTTATGATGTATATTATTATTTCTTAATCCATATAAAATTTATATTTATGGTGACAACATTGGCTGCTATTTCATTGAATGCATAAATCATGATAAATATGTATTATTTACTCAACACTCATACCAGATGATAATGAACATATCTATGAATTAAATAATTTATTCAATATATGATGAATGTTTTGGGCATGAATTAAACTTTTTGGATACAAGTAAACTAAATCCCCTAAATACTTTGGTAGGCCAATGTGAAAAAATCTATTGAAAAATTCATATGAGTTTGTAACTAATATGTTCTTAATAGGATTTTGAAATGTCTTAATATTCATATGTTCTAATCCATATTTTTAATGGTATTGATGGTAAATTTTTAATTTTACTATGATAAATGATGTATGATAATTAATAATTTCTTTCCTTAAGAGTTGGGTTATTATTATCCAGGGTATTTTCAATACGATATTATCTGTAGATGAATTTCATTTAATTTTGATTGATTAAATGGAATGTGTTTCCAGTTAATTACCATTACATATTGTTTTTTAAGTTATGTATTTGTCTAAATTAAATGAATTCTATTTTCATTACCCTTAAATGTTGATAATTCTAATTTTCACATTATTTATTCAACTGTATGTAACCCTTACTCAGCATTTTATCTCAATGATATTTTGATTCCTTTCGCCACTATTCCAGAATGATTAGAATAACTAATACACATGGATATGCTATATGGAATAAATATATTCATGATTTTTTTTAATTTTTGAATTAAAATGTAATGAAATACTTATGTATATATCTCATTTACCAAGACTAATAAACTATTCACCCCTTCAGGATATGATTCATTGTATCATATTCAAAAATAAATATATATGACACCAAATCTATGACTCTAGGTCCTGAGTCAAAAGATTTGAAAAATAAATATTTATTTTAGCTTTTAAATTATTTTATAATTTTTATTGATGAAATAATTACGCGAAATGGTTTCAAAATGTCGTCCATTTTTTATTTCATTAAAATACATATATATAATAAATAATTTTAAAAAATTAAAGTTAATATAATATTATTGAATTATTGTGTTAAATTAATTTATTTTAATAATATTACATTTTAGTGATGTGTGAAAGGATTATATTTTAATTACATTTTTTAGTATTGTTTTCAATGTCCAACTCAACAAATAATTTTGAAAAATTACATTATTGATAATTTTTTAATAAATCATATATTATAAATTGATTGAAAATGAAAATAAAATTACAAATTAATATTATTTATATTTTTTTAATAAAAATCATGATCCATTTGTTGGCCGATTTTTGTTTTCTAGTAACTATTGATCCCCCCAAAACATGAAAAACATTACTATCACATTAATTGTAAAAAATGGTCAACATGAATTAAATATCATGATATGGTTAAAAAATTTAAATAAAATTGAAAAATATTAATGTATCATAGTATTTTGAGAAATTATATTCCTATATTATAATTAAAATATTTTTTAAAATTATCCCATGAAAATGAATTTATGTTAATTTTATATTTTATGAAATCTTAAATGTTTTACTCTCCTTAATTTTTAATATCTATCTATAATCCAACATTTTTTATAAATAAAAATAATATTTTATAGAAAATGATGTTTACAAATCTCTTAATTAATTCCCTTATCACTTCATATATGCCTTTTTCAAATTAGTAAAATAATCCCAAGAAGTTCTTTGGTGTAAACCTAATGAGGCTATCTAAAGAGGATGTATTATTCCTAATAGAGTGTTTTTGTTATAATTATTCCCCTACATCATTCAATTATTATTGTTGCATAATGAAATAATAAAATAAGTATCTACCATACAATTAGATTTATATATTATATGTGGATAGAATATACCCATATCCTCTTCTATCCAGTGGGGAACAAACCCATCTTTTAGGTGTTTGGAAGACTACCGCCTCACAAACCAATGTAAGTAATTTTTAATCATATGTTCATAGGTTTTACAATAAAGAAATACCTAATATGTAAATAATAAATTCATTACATATTCATAATTCTATAAATGTAATATTTCCTATATTTTCTTAACATTTCATTAATTGAAGAAATATACAATTGTTTGTGTTTATTTGTGTATAACAAGATCCACAAAACCCTGCTAGTTGTTTTCCATTTCATTATCACATGGATGATATATATAATTGAATTTAATGATAAAATATAATTTTTATGATATAATAATAATTCATTAATGAATCAATATTTCTTAATTAATTTCCATCAGGATCACTGAAAAAAGGATATGTTACCTATGCATATATATGACCTACCACCTCCATGGGTATACCATAATTCAAATTTCAATACCATACTCCATGATTAATTTAAAATGTATAATTTATATATAAAACATTGTTTTTATTTCATCAATTAAATTTTGTGGATGATCACATAATGATCTCATTTTTGAAAATAAACCTTCTAATGTAATTTGTGATATTAAATATGATTATCATGAAAAAGATCTTACGTTAAAAAAATTTATTATTTAATTTATTCTAAAATGGTACCAAATAAAGTAAACATAATGATAACATTGATAAGGGTTCTATTAAATGTATTAAATTAACATATGTTTATTAATTTTTTAATTAGAACAATGTACGTGATCATTCATGTTCTAGATATGTGACATTATTATTAAAAAATTTCATCTTTTGAAGATTCACCTCCAACACTATTTCCCCATTTTCCATTTTCATTCAAAATATTCTAGAAAATTTCTCGTAATGTATCAATTTAAAATAATTTTAATTACTAAAAATATTTTCCTTCCATTATATTTCATTTAAAAGGAATGTTTTTATATTTTTACGAAAGGGAAACATTACATTAAAACTATAATTTTAGTGGTTTTAAATAATTACTTTATAAATATTTTTCATCTATTCCCATATTTATAAAATAACATTATTAATTTTTCTTAATATAAATAAATTAATTCTAAATGGTTTTTTATGTATGACGTTATTTTTTTCATGTGTTTTTAAATTGATTATCTTTCTTCTTTTTATATGGAATGTTTTGACATTATTTACAAAAGACATCATGAATGATTTATTTTTACAACATCAAGAGATTTTACAAATATCAAAAATGTTATTTTATTTTTGTAATTATTTATAAACATCCATGTTTTCTATAAAAAAAATGGATATTCTATTTTTTCATGGATTTTTAAAAAAATTAAATTAAAATAAAATTTTATGCCTAAAAATATTTGGGGGGGGGATGAGTCTCTATAAATATATATTTTTTATGGTTATGGCCATTTTAAATTAAAATAACTTTATATATCAAATTAATGTTGTTTAAAACCTCTATATTATATATATATATATATATAAATTTTGATCCAATATTTTCCCATGTACGTCACTCATAGTGTTTATCGTTAAATATCTCTCAGTTAGGGTTCAAAATTCATATATTATTAGTTGATTATGTTTTCCTTGGTGATTCCTAGTCATTTAGATAAATTCAGTCATATTTTAAAAGGAATCTTGAGAAAAAATAGATTATCCATGTGGAGATACATTGTTGGTTAAAATGAAAAAATAAAAAGATATTTATGCGTGTTTGTATTAATAGAGTCTCGGAATAAGTGGTGTATATGTTAAAAAGGATTTCTAGTTTGTTGAGATGTATTAATGGTCATTCGTGTTCTTTTATAAAATAAGTTCTGAAAACCCATCTACAAAACATTTACACATCATGTAAATGGATTACATATTATGTAGGAATTGAGATATTTTAATATTTATCTGAGATGATGGGGTTTTCTATGTATCCAAATAAAAAATTTAGGATGTGTGACCATAATAAATTTCATGTAACTCCACAAACCATATTTTTAATGTGTTCTATGATGTTGAATTTTATTACATCTCATATGAAACTTTCTCTTATCAACCCTAAGGAATCTTCTAGGTTGTTTTAGAGGGACAACCGCCCTTCTAAAAATCATGATAATCAATCTTCTCTCTTATTAGTTGTTTTGGTTATGATTTCACTTCCCTCACTTGTTTCTCTATAAATTTTCTATGTAAACACTTGAATATGTGAATTTATGGTATCGATCATGGTCAGTATTGATCTAGTATTCTTCTTTTGATAACCAAAACATTCGTCCCTATTCTAGATTTCATTTGAAGAATTACATTGTCTTTTGGGTAATGTTTTGGTTTCTAAACTGTAACCCCATGGTTTGATAACTATCTTGTTTTTTACTATAGCAATTTCACTAATATATCATGTACCTCTTAACAGTAAAAAAAGAATGGAATTATTCTTTAAAGTCCCTTCGGACACATTTTGTTATTGAACTCGATTATGGATACTATTTGAGTGAGAAAACATTGAATATAAATTAATTGGTTAATGTAATAATGCTTGTTTAGGATGACAAGGATTGTGGGTGATTTATAGATTTGACAAGCCATGTTTAGGCTTGATTGTTGTGATAAATGACATATTATTGGTTATGAATCATTGATAAAATAAATGTTTAAATGAATGTAAAATGAAATTTTTTAATTAACCATTCATCCATATGATTAGATATTATGATATATTATTTTTATGACTTGTGTTCTGATATGATATGAAATGATTTTATAGAAATATTGGCAATGTTTCCATTCTGAAATGATTATATAGTAGTCTATTCCCAGTGATAGATGTTGAAATGATTATATAGTGGGATACACTCAGTGATACATTCTAAAATGATTATATAGAGGGATATTCCTAGTGATAAATGCTAAAATTCCTATATAGCAGCTTTGGAACAATTGATATACAAAAATTATTATATAGTTGTCTAAGAAAAGAGATACATGCTGAAAATATTTTATAGGAGTCTCGACACAAATTAAATTATGAAATGCATATATATATATATATATATATATATTCATAAAAGCTAGAATGTTTTAATATATTACATTGGATATAATGTTATGGGTGGTGTTACTGTGATACATGCTCATAGTCAATCTAGAATCTTTTCGAAGCAGGAGTATGTGGTTTTAATTTAAATGATTAATTAATTATTACAACAAATTATTACATTACAAAATACACATATTATCATAGAAATTTTGTTTAGATGTGTGTTTTTAGACCTACTATGATAAAATCACACCCAATTTAGGCCTCAGGTTGGTTCCCATGACAATTACATGTATACAAATTCAGAGAATGGAAAATGAAATTACTATTGTTTTTTTTTCTTACTGGATGGGATAATATTTTGAGGCAGGAACGACATGAGGTTTGGTACAAGGGACACATGAGTCTCTTATATAGTATACATTCTTTTATTAATATATTTATTCTAGCCTGAAATATAGCTTCATTCCTACAGATCATTAAATTAGTCAATTATTATATTATCTATTTATAAATTTGATTTTAATATCTATTTTCTATAATTTTTTATTTTTTATAATATTTAAGAAAATTCATATTTATTTGTAATTATTGGATTATAACTATATATAGTAACTCCAAATATTGGATGTATTGTTACCCAACTATAATTATAACTCCCCCACTGCTAGTCTGCATCCTCTTGCATATATATTGTTCATGTATTTAATAATGTTGTATCAAGGAATACTAGGATTATTTTCTATTTCATTTATATTTGGGAAAAGGATAATAGAAACTTGGATGTGTTGGTATCTAGTAATTACTGTGTGGATTGGAGTATCTATCCCATGTCTTGGAGAAAAACCCATGTTATAATGGATAAAACTATTTTTCATGATGTTTCTTATTATAATGGATATTTTTTCACCTTTGGTGAATCACATGTTGTTTGAGGATATTATTATATGATGTTTTTAGTTCATAATATTTATAATTGTTCCCCATTATGGTATCAGATGAGTATGCATGAATCCTAAAAATAATATAGATAATTATATTGAAATACATTGTTTTTTATAGGGAAATATTTACTTTAGTTGGATATAGACATCTATATTGAAAAATGATATAAGATATTTGTTATATCTAGGAACTAAAATAACTGAATTTGTTAGGTAATGGTAAAACACATGTATTCCATGATTATATAGACCCATATTAAGTGGTCGTTTTTTTCACCTATTCTGGTTGACCATGTCATTATAAAATATTTTCTAAGAAGTGTGGTTTCCTTGTAGAGAAAATCTGCTCACCATCTTCATGTTGAGAATCAACAAGTGGAAATCAGGACATTCATAACATAGTTGAACTAGTGGTACTTGTATTTCCTAAATGTCATATTTTTTTTAGGTTCACTGAACCATAAAGGGTATCATGATATCAGTAAGGATAGAGTGTGAGTAACTATTCACACCAGACCTTTGATGAATGTGTTGAAAAAAGAGATCTAGATTCAAAATCTTCTTAAATTAACTAGGTAGGGATGGCCCGAGGTAGCCAAGTTCAAGATCAGGATTATCTAAATGATCATTAAGCATTTGGAAACTCCCACATATAATAGGGTGAAACATTATGTGCATATGCTTCTAGGAACAACCAATCATTTGTGGGACATCCTTGAGAAGGAATTGAAATAATACGAGTTATCCTTTAAAGAAATTGAGATAAATTTCTTGATCCATTTCCAAAACAATGCAAGGATGGATGAGAAGGCCCACTAGTTAATTCACTAGTAGGATGAGGTAATTTCATTGAGTACTAAACTGAATTATTAATCTACCTACAATACATTGTTCCATATTTAGTGGATAATGTGATCACTTTTATAATATGTTAATATAATGGTCTTCACTTTGAGATTAGATATTTGGTGAATGTTTACTATCTCAGAAGTTTTTCTATATCTAATGAATCATTATCACATTTTAGAAGTGACTATGATAGCTAACCATAACAATGAACATGCTGTTTTAGTAGGGAATACATTCAACTATTTTTCTAGTGTAATTAACAATGACTCTCACAGTTTTATCCATGCTAGAAGTAGGGATAGTATTCTAGGTAGTGGGATTGTTCATTAGGAACCTATTTCATTTTCGTGGTCTCAGTGTGTCAGTATGGGTCTCAAAAGTTATAATTGTATATACCTCACATTGCAGGTTCATTCTAGTAGAAGATTGGTTAATGTAAAGTGGTTTTATAAGAGAATACAATAAACAATAATTTGTAAGAGAAAATGATAAAAAAGGCTCTAAATGACTTATCATCACATCATACCGTATACTCTAGCTTATATAGATATTAAACTGTTTTGTCTTATAAAGTTTCTTGTGTTTTTTTGATATAGGTGAATAATAGTAAATTTTATCGTCTCTATTTTTAAATGGATTGGGATTGGATGTGGAAATTTTAAATGGAATTAGGACCATATAAACACCACTTTGTGTGCGATTAAAGAATATCAAACATTGTAAGGTGTGTTTTCATGAGATTGGGGGTTACTATTTACTTTTGAAATAGTCATGATGGAAATAAAATTATATTATTAGATTATTTGTGTGTATTGGTTGTTTCAATACCAGTCTCAAATGAACTATTATTTGAGGAGTTTTATCATTTCATATCTAGTAGGAGCTAGTTATTCTCTCTATGGTGGGAGAGATATTTAGGAGGATCATGAAGTTCCAATACATGCCGGTGGGATTTATCATGGATCAGATATCCAATATTAATCTTGATGATGGTGGAATATAGATTGATTATATTCATATAGTTTTGTCAATTTTTAGGATGTAATTCCAAATGAGTTCTATGGCTAACCGCTAATGTGACCAATCATGTTTCGACTGTCATGGTGCTTAGATCATAGCATATTATTATTACATCTTATAGAATGGAACCAATAGATCATCAGTAGTTGAATATTTAGTTGGATTATCTAAAATCTAATTGTTTTATATGTCCTTGTAAATCTCCATGGGGTTATCGTGTTATATTTTTCCAAAAATTATGATGTGTCTTTGCAATTATGTGTGGATTATCAGAGTTGGAACCAATTAAAAGTAATGAATGGGTTCCCTCTTCCAAGTATTTATTAAGCCTTCAATCATCTACAAGGTTCTGTGATCACTTATAATATCAATTTTTTTATTAGGATACTATCAATTGAGGGTGATACCATCATAAATTCTTGAGACTACATTTAGGGGAAGGTATAACATTTATGAGTTCATATTAATGTTGTTTGGTTCGACCAATGCACTTTAAATATTATTTTAAGGAGATATACAATCATCCTTCCTTTTCTAGACTAGTTTTGGTGGGGGTTTTAATTAAATATCAGTGTAATTTCAGTTAGTATATGATCATTCCAACCGTATTTACATCCTCTTGTGTACATTAAAAGAGTATAAGCTTTATGCCCAGCTAACCAAATGCATTTTCTGGATTGATAAATTGTAATTCATGGGTCATTACATATTAGAAAGTGTGTTATTAGACCAAGAGAAAATTTCATCCATGTAGTTTTTAGAATAACCTAATATTTTTATTGGTATTTGGATATTTATTGGTCTAGAAGGTTAATATCTTCCCTTTATATTGGACTTCCTTAATTTGGAAACAATAACGTTAGGGATGAAATAATGGTATGAATTGTTTTTGGTAATATTCTATTGATATATATTTTTAATATATGAATGGTAGGGTGACCTTAGTACTCATCCCTACATTACCTATGTCTAGTAATGATTTCACTTGTACTGTGATGAATTCCTAGATAAACTCAAATCAGTTATGATGCTGGGGGGTCGAGTGTTTACTTATGGCTCTAATATATAGATATTATAAGATAGTAATTATTGAAGACATTAATTCAAGTTTTAAATAGTGTTGTTGGCCCTATTATGTGTGATAAATAATCTCAAGGGTGAGATTGTTGTGGTATACATGGTTCACAAGAGCCTCACAAACCTCTTTTTGTGGTGGGTGGACCATCGACCAAGGGGGATAGTTGTATAACAACCCTGCTTTTTATTACATAGATAGACATGAATTATTACAAAAAATTTCACATGATAAAAAATAGAAGATCGAGAGGTATAATGTTATTGGGGATTAGGAACATTACATAATTACTTAAAACATCAAACACAAAATCTTTATTGAAAACCTCCTTTACATGACCACTACTTTCCCTCATACTTAGAATTGCATAGGATAACCTGAGAGAATGCATAAGGGAACGGTGAGCTATAAATCCCCGTAAGGGAGTAATCAAGGAATAACATGAATATTACAACACATGTTAGGAAATCAACATATCAATAGAGAAAAATGGAAACATGAACATAATGTCATGATATAACATGATTATTATAACATGGAAGTGTGGCGACAACACTTAATATGGTATTAGCATGATTCAAGGCTCATTAAACTTGAAGCATGAGTAAACCCTCATTTCAATTGAATTGGCATTAGTAAACCCACATTGAACATGACGTATCATGAAACTAATCTTTACCCAATGCATTGGATCAATATCATGGCACACCCTTCTTAAAAATTTCATTTCCTGCATAAGTTTTCCACAAGATCATACAACATAAATTCATTAAAAATAAAAATATATTCCATGGTAAAATAATGTGGAATTCATACATGAAACTCATCCATTAATATGTAAATGTGGATAAAGGTGGATACCCTTGTTAGATAAATCGGCATGGTATTCACTACATAATGATTTTAGACTGGAAAATGGTGGTGCAATTTACGTAGTATAATGACATGACATAAGACTTCATAAAAAAAGTTGATCAGAGAGAAAATGGTGTCTCATAATATTTACATTAAATGGAATGTAATGGGGTTGTATAGATACATGTCTCAACATAAGTAATGGAATTAGGATTCATAATATAAAATAATTTCTTGAATGTAAATGTGGAGAGATAAATTCCTTTCAAAATCTCAGCTTGGTAACAACTCTACAAGGGAAGAATTCATGAGAGAGGGAATTGTTTATCATCATTCAAAAACTATTAGGGAATTATGGGGGAGATTTGAAATCATACCCCAACATTTATAATTGAAAATAATAGGGCGTAACAACATAAAAAACATGGATATAATGAGAAAGAAAGAAATCCCTTACTTTGAAGTGTAATCTCAAAGGATATTGAGAGGTTTTAGAGAGGCTTCTTTGGATATTGGGAATCCTTGGGATGATTCCAGAGAGTGCAGGATAGAGGTTGGATGAACACAAAAGGCTATGAGTGGAGGGGAAGTGGGAGCCTTGGTGGGTTTATAAAGGTAAGGAGAGGGAATTCTTTATTATTTATATTTGGGACACCACACATTAAACTAATCCAAACCACAAACCAATCTATGGTTTTTGAAAAAGGATAGTGGAAAACAATATTTTATAAATCAAATTTCCTAACTTCATAAAATTTTAGGGTTGCGTATGAGGAGGTTAGTCACACTTTCATGTAAATCAATTTATAAAGCTAAAATGATTTATAATCTTTGGAGGGTCCAGTATGGATTTGTAAAATAAATAAAACAAATCTAAAATCACATTATATTAATTGTAAAACATATATTATCTGATCGTAATGTTTATAGTATTTTATTACCTCACTATTTGGTCATAATAATGTCATAAAACACATTAAATATTTAAACAATATTTAATTTTTACCCAAAAATTTGACTGTCTCAGAAAATTATGAAAATTTTACATTTCATAATTTTGATGTCTTGATTCAAAAAATAATATTAATTTTATCAAAATAATTTTCTAAATATGTGAATTTTCACATTTAAAATAAAAACTGAAATATATCGAAAATTCATTGGTTTTGACAAAAATAGCATTCAAACCTTAATAAAAATAAAAATTGTATTGATAAAAATTATACGATCATTTATACATAATAAAAATTAATTTTATAATAATAATTTTTTATTAAAATATTAATTAATTCAAAAATCCATTTATTTATTAAAATAGATTTTACAGTTGAATATTAACTACAAATAATATTTGTGCTTTAAAAACTATTTACAATGTATCAATAAAAAAATGAATGTATATTCTTTATTATATAAAACAATAATGCACATAATCATTTTTCTATAGTTTTATAAGATAACTACATAAAACAACTACATAAGACCTTAGGGTATGGTGTCTTATAGTGAAAGATTCTTGGGTGGCTTAGAAAACATCACTCGAGTGGTAATGTCTATCAACATCCACTTATCTCAAAGTAGGTTGCACATATGATAATCTTATTAAAGCTAGGATTGGTCTTGGCCAATATTGAAGCACAGTGAAGCCACCTCCTTTTTGAGATCTGACAAATGGGCTTCATATTGAGAACTCTATTGGTTATAGCCATCGCTTCCTTTGTCTGAGTAAATTTGATTTTTAAAGCCCTGTATTTATACTAACCATTTGATCACTATTCAATGGCCATATTGGTATTGGTCACAATTCATAAGGTTATTTTAAAAGCAAAAATCATACTACCAATGAAGTGTATATGTTATATAACCATTTCATAAATTAATACATTTAATTAGATCATGATGAATTTTTATTAATAAAAGTCTCGATCATTATTATCACCCCCATTAATAAATTTCAACCTAAAATTTTCCTTTTCCCATAATAAAACATATGTGTGTAACTCTGATTTATCACTTCCGCAAATTCACTCATTGCTTATTCAAACTTTTGGTTTCACCACAACACCTTGATCAGGGGCATTTCCTTATTTCGTAGAACATTTTGTCTAGGATCTAAGATCATCACTGGTAGCTCCAAATAAAAAAGATCATCCTATAACTGTAGTATCTATGAAGAGAGTACATGTTAAGGGTATGCTATGTTTTTCCTTAAGCGGGATACATAAAAGAAGTCATGAACATTGGACATGGTGGATGGAAGTGCTAGTTGATATGCCATAACCTCGACATGGTCAAGAATCTTGAAGGGGCTGACTACCAAGGACTTTACTTCCCTTTCTTTAAAAAATCATATCATTCTTCCACAGAGATATGCATAGAAATACCATGTCTCTAACATTGAACTCAATGTCTTGTATACGGTTATCGGTATAACTCTACGATCAACCTTTGGCTACCTTGATATGATACTGAATGGTTTTCATCATCTCCACCATTTCATAGACAATTTTAGGTCCTAGAAGCTTACACTCACCGACTTCATTCCAATACACTGGTGTTCTACACCTTTTCCCATAAAGGGCTTTATATGGTGCCATTTAGATTCTTGAGTGGAAACTATAACTGTAGGAGAATTCAAGAAGTGGAAGATGTTGGTCTCATCGTCCTTTGAAGTCCATTGAACAAGATCCTAACATATCTTCTAGTGTATGAATTGTTTGCTTGGATTTTCCATCATTTTGCGGATGATAGGATGTACTGACGTTCAGTTCAGTTCATAGGGCATGTTGCAGTCTTCTCAAGAATTTAGAGGTGAATCTCAGATCATGATCAGATACAATAGACTGTAGTAATCCATGCTGCCTTAACACTACATTTATGTAAATCAGTGTCAGTTGATCCAATGATAAGTCAATATGAATCGTGATAATGTGAGCTATCATCGTAAAACAATCCACAACAACCCATATATCATTTCTTCCTATAAATTTCCTTATATTTGAAGTGAAAAAGTAAATGGTATTGTTGTCTCACATCCATGTTGGTATGGGTAGTGGTTGTATCATCCCCTTAGAATTTTTAATCTCATTCATCAATTGCTAAAATTCCTGACACTTTTATGTATATTTAGAAATCTCCCTTTTCATATTTTCCAACTAAATGTTTTCTCAGAAATCACGATACATCTTTGTGCCCCCTAGTGAATAGATAAGGGTGAGCTATGTGTGTCATTCATAACAACCTTCATTATCTCTGGATCAGTTGGTAAACATAATCGTGAACCAAATCGTACAATTCTATCCTTTTCAACAACAAAATCTAATGATTTCCCATTTGTAATAGCACCCACCTTTTTCATAATTTCCACACCATTTATTTGATTGTTATCTTTTTTCTCCACAAGGGATTATTGAGAAATAATTTGTGAATGGATTGATGATGTTCCTCCCTTAATGATTCCCATGTCCATCCTCTAAAAATCTAAGAATATTGATCCTTTTCAATTCTCATCATTGATAAAGGTGAATGATCCTTTCTATATAGAGCATCTGCCACCTTGTTTACCTTACCGAGACAGTAGTGGATTGAGCAATTATAATCATTGATGAGTTTTATCCATATTTTTTGGTTCATATGAATCTATTTTGGTGTGAATAAATATTTTAGGCTCTTGAGATCAATGTATATCTCACAAATATCACCGTAGAGATAATGCCGCCATATTTTCAATGGAAATATCACAAACGCTAACACCAGTTCATGGATTCGATAGTTTTTCTAATTGGTTTTCAGGTGAATTCAGGCATAGGCTATCAATTTATCATTCTTTATCAACACACAACCCATGACCTTATTTAATGCATCACAAAATACCACAAAATTTTCTCCACTTATGGGTAGTTTGAGAACGAGCGTAGTGATAATCCTCTATTCCACTCCATTATGCACTCATTGCATTCATCAATCCTAGAAAACATTACTCCCTTCCGAGTTATCTTGTTATGAGGGTTGGACAATCATGATAAATTTCACACATATCAGCAATAATATCCATATAACCCCAAGAAGATATGGATATCCATTACAGATGTTTACCTCAGCCATCAATAAATTGCAGGTGTCTTGGAGGGATCCACATATATACCATTGCTTGTGATGATATAACCCAAGAATGAGACCTCCTTCAAATAGAACTCACACTTTCTGTAGGAGTCATGTAGCTTCTCCTTTCAAAAGCTCTCTAGTACAATTCATAGATGCTCCTCATGACCCTTTTTGGTTTTGGAGTATATTAGAATATCTTCTATAAAGACTATGAATTTTTTTTAAAGTAATCTCTCAAATGAATATATTAATCAAGTACATGAAGATTTTTTCAGAATTAGTGGGTGCAGAAGGCATTACTATGAATTCATAATGCCAGTATCTTGAATGAAATGTAGTCTTGGGGATATATTTCTTCTTCACTGTTACCTGATAACATCCAAACCACAAATCAAACTTGGATAAGTATTGTTCTCCATGTAGCAGATATAAAAAGTCATCAATTCATGATTGTGGATACTTGTTCTTTATCCTGATATTTTTAAGATCACTATAATCGATGTAAAGGTACATTGACCTATCCGTCTTCTTGGAAAAGAGGACCAGTGCACCCCATGGTGAATCACATAGGCGTATAGACCCTTTATTTAGATTCTTCAGTTGTTATTTCTTCATCTCCTCAATTTCTGCAATAGCCATTCTATACAGATTCAAGGATATTGGCCAAACCCCATTTATAAAGTCAATTGAGAATTCAAAATCTCTTCAAGGAAGAAGACCAAGCAATTCTATGAGAAACAATTCCATGAATTCCCTCACAATAGGAATGTGTTTAAGGATGGTTGGCTCCTTAGAAACAGTCATCTAAGCTAGATATGCATTCTCCTAGGGTAGTAATATCCAAACTTGAGAAGATGGTGCTAAAGAAGATTTATCTTCCTCCTTGTACATGTATAGAATCGGGGGTCGATTCTCCAAATAGAGAGTTATTTCCCTCCAATAAAAATTTATGTTTTCTCTATATAAGGAAATCTATTCCATTTCATGAATTGCATAAAATTCCACAAGAGGGAGTGAGATATAGTTCAAAGGGAAGTTCAATCCACCAATTACGATAGGGGAGGAGTTATATTAATGGGATGCAATGATTTCCCCATTTCTCATACTCACCGACATCTTTACTTCAATGATTTGTTGTGGTGTTGGGATTGTTCACCTAAAGTTTCTGTATACAAAAGAATGTGAAGAAATATGGTCCACAACCCTACATTTCACAACATGATTATGGTTAAACTCTATCCAATATGTACTTAGTGATGATTCTCTAAAGTAATTAATAATATAACGGGGAATCCAAAGACAAAAAGGGATAACTTATAAACTAATTTAACTTCCTTAACTAAAAAATTTATAGGCTTAAATCTCTATTATCCATGATCTACTTCCAAACATATATTCTTAATGGCCTTTTTATATTCCCTTAATAATAGTTCATACAATTATTATAAATTTACCAAATCATATCCCCCAAGATTGTCATTACCAAGAGTGTATCAAGGCCCATTGTCATGTACCAAGTTACCCCTTGTCATTCATGAAACTCCATGTCGTATTCTTCACTCTATGGTACATCTGTGCTAGAGCCACCTCTACCTCCTTGTATCCCAACATAGATGTATTTTCTTGACAAACCACTTACCCAATACTCACCAAAATTTAGGGATGTTTTTATTATACATAGTCTTATTCATATGTATTTCACCAGGGCTTTCTAATTGTAATCCCAAAATAACTAAACCTATCCCATGATAAGACAAATAACAACCCGTGTTTTTATTAAACTCCTAAAAATGATTTATTACAAGAAATAATCACCTGATACAACATATATGATTGACTGGTCTAGTGTATATGTAGATTAGGAACATTACATAATGACTTAAAGCAAGAAACAAAACATTTTTATGGAAAGATTCCTTTACATGACCTCTACATGACATCATACGTAGCATTTAATTAGATAACATGAGGAGATGAATAAGAAAAGGGTGAGTAATAATAGAAGGACATGGCCATAAAACCTTACATAATCATGAATTAAATGAATAATTCACACATAGGATCTTTTTAGGTGTACAGTTTTGGAGAATTAGGACATAACTATTACATCTCAAAAGATTATAAAGTAGACACTTCTACTAATTTTCCATAAAATAAAAACTTTTAAAAGGAAACATTTCTAGTTACATGTTTTAGATAGCATGTATTTCCATGATCCCATCCTTGACCCTATTCATCTTTAAGTCCTGTGGAAAACATTTAAAAAACTTGGGATGAGCATAAAAATCCCAGTAAAAGATTCACAAAGAAGGAAAACTATTATTTTTTTAGAACAACAAGTAAACCATGAAGACTTTATCAAAGTAATACTTTTCACCTTTATGAAGTTGTAAAAACTCTTCACTTAATAAAAGGTCATTACTTACCCTTTTGTAACCAAAATGTTACCATAAAACACATAAAAAGAACAAATAACATATAAAGGTAACTTGGGACATAGATATACTAAAATGGAATAACCATATGGTCGACTTACACACATATCACTAAATGTAATAGCCATACAGCCAACTTCCATAACAAATGAATTGGAGGTTATAACATAACCACCCATCCTAGTATTCATGGCACCACCCGTCATATGGTTTATCACATAACCACCCATCCAATGTCTAAGTACCATTATAAAATCATAAGAAATAAAACAAATATAATGGAACGAATAAATTTCCACATCTAGATCACAATATATCACTTAAATATATATATATAACAATCCCTTATCCAAACCATTTTAAATACCAAAATACATAAAAAATTATATGGTAATTATTTATTTTTAAAAACATTACAGCTTGTTGAGGAAGCCAAAGATCAAATAATACTCGCGGTGGCGGAAAGGCCGTTGTCACCGCATATGTTAAAAGGAACATTCCTTTTTGTAATTTAGTAAAACTCTTCAAAGAAAAATATTCCCTTTGAATGAAGGAAATTTTAAAGGACATTTATACAGCGTATAATAGAAATTCTTGTATTAGAACAAAATATGCCTCAATGAAAGGATATTGGGATGATGTCCCTTGCAAAGACTATATCCTTAGATTAAGGATGAATCAATTACATAATTGTGTTTGACAAATACAAATACACACAATATAAGTGGATATTAACTGTAAAACAATCAGATTGATTCACACATATTCATATAAAGACATATTCAAGGAGTACATGTTTAACCCAAAGAATTAAATTTTAGTAAAGAAGTTCCCTTGCAAAAATTCGACAGCCTAACAACATCACTTTAAAATTCATAAAATGAGTTGATGATAGAGAAAATGATATCTCATCACTTGGAAATAAAATTTACATCATTAAGGAAATATAAGAACATATTCGAACATAAAAATATGAAAATTAAAAGACCCAACAAAAAGAAGTCTTTTAAAAAGAGGCGGGTGAAAGGTTCCCTTACTGATTTGGGTAACTTTCAAAATGTATACCCCATGAATGAAGGGTCATCCAACGAAGATGTAGATACCCATAAATTAAATTATATTACACAAAGAATACAATAATGGGAATTACATACACCACACAAAAGGAAATTGTGGAAAATGTGGCATGAATCTCATGGGAACAAAAGTGAGATGAAAAATCCCTTACGAAAACTCGACAGCCTAACGGCGCCACATAAAACATCCAAAAATGGATTTATGAGATCAAATATGGTCTCTAATACTGTGAAAATAAAAATTACAGTGTGAGGGATTTAAAATAACTTCCCCAAACATATGAAAGATGAGGTTAAAAGAAATGACATAAAAGAGAGTATGTAAAAAGAAAGAGAGATGTAGGATCCCTTACCCGAAGTCCGACTTGTCTTGTTCGCTTCTTTATATTCCTCAATAATAAACTTTGGTAAATTTATAATTGATTTTGGATCTCCTGTAAATATTATTATTCAGTTCATATAACATATTATAATGTTATAATAATTGGTTAATAATATGAGTTCATATTAGACGTTTTTGTCGATGTTTGGTACATGAGTAAAAATCGAACTTGTTGGAAAAGAATCTTCCATTTAGTTATAAGTAAATAATACCCAGAATAGTATTAATGATTTAAATAGCATATATATCCAGTATATATTCATTTTATACTATTCAATAACATTTGGAGATAAAAATAAATGAAATGCACCGTTCATGGAGACAATAGGTCGTACGTACGCATGAACGCTACTTTCATTTCTTTGGCACATTAATGGAATTCAAACTAGTTGAGATATATATATATATATATATAATATAATTCCAGTATAATAAATATATTATATAGGTCACATAATTTCATCAATTTCATTCTATATACATTCCATGTGTTGCATGAACGAGTCACATCACTTGAGCGGGTGGTAGCCCACACTTCCTCAAATGAAATTATCGCATTTGCACAACATGCAAAGCATAAAGGTATGGATTAAATATAAAATAAAGAAGCATAGAGAGGAAATAAATATAATATATATCATAAATAAGTATAGTTACATCACAATGGCCACCATGAGAGGTGGTAGGAGAAGATAGAACAATCATCGTTTCGTGAGGCAGTAATTCACCATCCACAGAAACTGTATGTCCTTTAACCATTAGACGAAGGTGTGTGTATGTTTAGCTTGAATAATTCTCATAAAAACATCCCAGTATATTTAATATACTTGTGTTTTTACAAAATAAAGGAATAGAAGGAGTTTATGGGGTTGGAGAAGAAAAATAAAAAAAGACCATTAGGGAAGACTTTACCTTTAAATCGGGGAACTCCCCTTGGTTTTAACCAAAGGGGTTTCTTGAAGAGCATTATGCGTAAGGGAAGGCTTCTAGGATGAAAAGAGGTATGTGTAGAGATAAAATGATCAGAGTTTTTCGAAGACAATGGCTTGAGAGGTGTGGGGAATGAGGTAGAGGTGGGGGCCTTTTATAAGAGAGAGGAGGGGCAGTCTTAGAAAGTCTTGAAAAGTTACTTTATTATAAAATGATTATCGTATATCAAAGGTCCCAAAATTATTTATTTCTAGGATAAGGTGATAAGGGTTCGAAATCCACCCATCTAATTGGTTTTTTACAAGTTTATGTCTTACATTTTACATTATCTTTTCATTTTATTTAAATCGTTCATTAATGAGGTAATCGCTGCATCATCATGGTGACATAAATAAATTAATGTCTTTAATGTCTAAAAATAGTAAAAAAATAAAATGTTGTAGGAAATATTTTTAGATTTAAAATTAATATTTATACTAAAAAATATGACTTGTATAACCCTATTTAATTTTTTTAGTAAAACAATACATGTTTGTGACATTTTTATTTTAACTTTAAGTAAAAAGTTATTAATGTCATTTTCTTACCCAAGTGGCACCATGGGGTCCCCAAGTTGACCCATGTATTTTCTTGGTCATCCATGACTCATAAAATAAGGGTAGGACATGTGTCAAGGTCATTTCATAGTATTATAACCTTATCTTTATCTTAAATTACACTAATTAACTTTAATCACGATTAATAAAACTTAAAAATTACTATGCACCAAAATTTATTTTCATCCCATTGAACCACATTTTACATCCTAATTACAACCATGTATGTCAGATTTTTGAAATTCAAATCACAGAGGTGGTAAAATTTCATTTAGACAAAAAATTAGTTTTTTAAGTACCACATAGTGGTTTCACTATTCATCAAAAATTGATGTTTTATAGAAAAATACCAAAAATTTACCCTAAGATATATTTGATATTCTGAATTCCAAAATGATGACTATTTTAAAAAATTCATAACATATAATTTTCATTAATAAATTTTATAATTAATTCCTGTTGTCAAAACAGATTGCGTGTTTTTAAGAAACAAAATATATCAAAAGATTGACACTAGTTTAGGTCCAATTTCAAAGTGAAATTAATTCCAATGACCACCATTGGATTAAATTGTAAAAATAAATTCTAACTTAACATTAATCCTGATAAAATAATATAATATATCCATACAAATAAATCAGATTAAAAGGAGGTTTTGAATTAAAATACAACATTTTCACTAAAAATGAACTTTATCGGAAAAATAAAAAAAAATTACACAAAGTAAATATTGATGTCCAGATTCTAAAGAAGGATTTTATTTTGTCCAATATAAAATATAAAATTTTCAAAAAGTATATTTAAAAATGGTTCCCCATTAAAAGGCGATTAATCAACCTTTTAAAAAATATTATAATATTTACACTTAAAATTTGATTCATTTGCATTTTAATCCTTTAACATTTGTTGGATAAAAGTAAAATTATTTGAAAAACATATATAATAATTTTATAGTTAGTTCTGTTGATTACCGCCATTACAACAGTTAGGCGTTAACTACGATTTAAAATAATATTATTTTATTATTAGAGTGCAACTTAATATTTCAAAGAAACACATTGTTGCGTATTGGGTACACCATCGAGCATAGCGTTCCCTTTAAAGTAATATTACTATTTTATTCACAAATATTAATAAATATAAAAAATTCATATTCTTCATTTACATGGGATGTTACATCCTTCCCCTCATTTGGGAATTGTGTCCTCGCATGTTTAAAATTGGGCTTGGAATCTTCATTGAAAGCCCCACATCGGAAAAAGAGTCAATTAAACTGTCACTTTAAAAGAAAGAAAGGGAAGTACAAAGGTCACATGAGTTAACCCATACTAGGATTCCATGTAGTAATAAATGGACATTGAAGAGAAAAAAGGGTCATGTTCTGATGGAGAGTGATAGAAAACATGTTTAGGAGATAGTTAACCTCTAGAAAATCACAAACCGGTGATGGGATAAACGGTATTTGATTTCCCAGTTGGAAATGTTAACAAACAACATTTTTTGTTTATGTTATTTTTCATCGAGGAATTTATTTATGAGCTTAACTGAATCCTAAGGAAGCATACTTACTTGTCATGTAGAATTTCATCTCCTACTACATTTCTTACACAAACACATATTTTCTCCTAAAGACGAGTATTTAGGATGACATGTTCACATTAAGAGCGATATAATCTACTTCTAGAGAATCTGGTAATCCAAAAAAGAGAACTATATATTTCCCATGTCTTTAAAACATTACCAAAACCAAAATTTTTAGAAAAAGATCAGATAATCCTCAAAAGGATAATCCTTTGGAAAAAAATCTATTCTTAATCTCCAAAAGTTGTCCAACAAAACACAAAGTTCAACGAAGACCATTCGATAAACAATTTGTCCATAAAATTCTTAAAATTAAACCAAACTAATATTGAAACCCAAATATTTGAATTATTTAATCACATAGTCTATAAAGGTTAAAATAAACATTTATCTCCAAATAACATCAGTTTCTCTTAAAGTCTCATATTGAAAAGTAATTAACCTAATCATATATCCTCCATGATAGGTCAATATTTTCCATGATAACCCAAAATCAACATATTCTTCATTCATAATATTATATAACAAAAAAAATTGTCATACTAACTAGGGAATTCATGTAGTCTAGTGGTAGGCGAAAAATACCAGTCGCACTTTGGTTGTGAGTTCGATTCCCACAGCTTTGTCTGCCGCGATGGGTAGTCACACGGTCTACGTGTTTTCCTTTTTTCCAAAACTATATAATTCTTAAAAAATTACACAAAAAGAGATAAAATCTTAAATAATAATCATAACAGAATTCAACCTCAATTTTACATCATGCCTTTCATCTTCCATCATATAGTAACCCATAATTTCCTCAAAAGTAAGGATCATATAAACCCTAATTGTTACCATTATAATTATTACTTGAACTTCCACATAGATTTTGTTCTCTCATACATGATGCATCAGAGAACTCACTAAGGTTCAAGTTGTTAATCACGACTCCTTGATAGTTAGTTTAGAATTACCACGAGATTCCTCATTGAATCCCCCATTTCATCCAGTCTCTTAATCAGAGAACCACCACAGTTTCCTTCAAACCCATTGTCACTTTGTTGCCTGCTAGATCCATCCATTTACTAAAACCAAAAATGTCAGTGTGAGTATATAATCAAAATTATCATGTAATAATGAGGAAGATGAACACTAAGATATACTTACTCATTAAATTTATCTAAAACTATGACCCTTTCTGAAATCCTAACCATTATGGTAATGTCCCCTATGCTTAGAGAATACCCTAACATCTAAAGTTATCTAAACCGACCTCTGATACCAACTATAAAGACCCTACCTTAATACCTTACATAATCATGAATTAAATGAATAATTTACATATAGTATCTTTTTTGGTTTAGAGTTTTAGAGAATTAGGACATAACTATTACATCTCAAAAGATTACAAAGTAGACACTTCTATTATGTTTCCATAAAATAAAAACTCTTAAAAAAACATGTCTAGTTCCATGTTTTAGATAGCATGCCCTTACTTGACCCCTTCCTTGACCCTATTCATCTTTAAGTATTGTGGAAAACATTTCAAAAACGTGGTATGAGCATAAAAATCCTATTAAAAGATATAAAAAGAAGGAAAACTATTAGTTTTTTAAAACAACAAGTAAACCATGAATACATTATCAACGTAATACTTTTAACCTTTATGAAGTTTTAAAAACACTTCACTGAATAAAAGATCATTACTTACTCTTTTGTAACCAAAAGATTACAAAAAACCCCATATAAAGAACACATAACATATAAAGGTATATTGGGACATAAACATTCTTAAATGGAATAACCATACGATCGACTTCCACACATATCACTAAATGGAATAGCCATATGGCCGACTTCCATACCCAATGCATTGGAGGTTATAACGTAACCACCCGTCCTGGTATTCACGGCACCACCCATCATATGGTTTATCACGTAACCACCCATCAAATGTCCATGTACCATTATAAAATCATAAGACATAAAACAAATATAATGGAAAGAAAACATTTCCACATTTCGATCACAATATATCACTTGAATATATTGAAATAACAATCCATTATTAAAACCATTTTCAATACCAAAATACATAAAAAATTATATGGTATTTGTTTACTTTTAAAAACATTACGGCTTGTTGAGGAAGCCATAGATCAAAAAAATATTCGTGGTGGCAGAAAGGTAATTATCACCGCATATGTTAAAAGAAACATTCCATTTTCTGGTTTAGTAAAACAATTCGTAGAAAACTATTCCCTTTGAATGAAATAAAAAGTCAAAGGTGGTTTATACAACGTATAAAATAATTTCTTGTATTATAAGAAAATATTCCTCAATGAAATAATACTGAGATGAAGTCCCTTACAAAGACGGTATCCTTAGATTAAGGATGAATCAATTACATAATTATCTGTGACAAATACAAATACACCCAATATTAGTGGATATTAAATTTAAAACAATCATTGTAATTCACACATATTCATAGAATTACATATTTAAGGAGTACAAGATTAACCCAAAGTATTGAAATTGTGAAAAGAAGTTCCCCTGCAAAAATCTGACAACCTAACGACGTCACTTTAAAATTCGGAAAATGAGTTGATCAAAGAGAAAATGGTATCTCATCACTTGGACATAAAATTTACATCTTTAAGGATATAGAAGAACATTTCCTAACATATCAATATGTAAATTAAAAGACACAACACAAATAAGTATTTTAAAAAGAGGAGGGTGAAAGGTTCCCTTACCGATTTGGGTAACTTACGAAACGTACACCCCATGGATGAAGTGTCATACAATAAAGATGTAAATAAGAATAAATTAAATTATATTACATAAATAAAACAATAATGGGATGTACATACACCACACAAAAGGAAATAAGGGAAAATTTAGCATGAATCTCCCTGGAACAAAAGTGAGATGAAAAATCCCTTACGAAAACTCGGCAGCGTAACGACGCCACTTAAAACTTAAAAAAATGGATTTATGAGACCAAATAGGGTCTCTCATAATATGAAAATAAACATTATATTATGAGGAATATAAAATAAAATCCCCAATCATAATAAATATGATCTTAAAAGAAATGACATAAAAGAGAGTACTTAAAAAGAGAGAAAGGTAGGATCACTTACCTCAAGTCTGACTTGTCTTTTTTGTTTCTTTACATTATTGAATTACAAAATTTGGTAAATTTATAATTTCTTAAGTAAATATTTTGAAGATTATTATTCAGTTCATATCACCTATTATATTGTTATAATAATTGGTTAATAATGTGAGTTCATATCAGATGTTTTTGTCGATGTTCGGTACATGAGTAAAAATTGAACTTGTTGGAAAAGAATACTCCATGTAGATATAAGTAAATCATCTCCAGAATATTATTAATTATTTAAATATCATATATATCTAGTATATATTCATTTTATACTATTCCATAACATTTTGGTATAAAAAGAAATGAAATGCACCGTTCATGGAGAAGATAAGTCGTACGTACGCATGAACGCTACTTTCATTTCTTTGGAACATTAATGGAATTAAAAATAGATGATATATATATATATATATATATATATTATAATTCCAGTATGATATATTTTTTATATAGGTCACATATGTTCATCAATTTCAATCTTTATACATTCCATGTGTTGCATGAACGAGTCACATTATTTGAGGGGGCGGTAGTCCACACTTCCTCAAATGAAATTATCACATTTTCACAACTTTCAAAGCATAAAGGTATTAATTACATATAAAATACAGAATCATAGAGTGTAAATAAATATAATATATATCATAAATAAATATAGTTCCATCATAATGGATACCATGAGAGGTGGTAGGAGAAGATCAAACTATCATCATTTCATGAGGCAGTAATTCACCATCCATGGAAACAATATGATCTTTAACCATTAGACAGAGGTGTGTGTAAGTTTTGCTCAAATACATCTCAGAAGAACATACTATTATATTTAATATACTGGTGTGTTTACAAAATAAATGAAAAAAAAGAGTTTAGTGGTTTGAAGAAGCAAAATAACACAGACGAACATTAGGGAAGACTTTACCTTTAAATAGGGTAACTCCCCTTGGTTTGAACCAAAAGGGTTTCTTGAAGAGATTTATACCTAAGGTAAGGCTTATATGATGAATACAGGGACGTGGAGAGATAAAATGATCAGAGTTTGTCTGAGAAAAATGCTTGAGAGGTGTGGGTAACGAGGTAGAGTTGGGGGCCTTTTATACGAGGGAGGAGGGGCACTCTTGGAAAGTCTTGAAAAGTTACTTTATTATAAAATTATTTTCGGATATCAAAGGTCACACAAATAATTATTTCTAGGATAAGGTGATAAGGGTTCGAAATCCACCCATCTAATTGGGTTTTCACAAGTTTATGTCATAGATTTTACATTATCTTTTCATTTTATGTAAATCGTTCATTAATGAGGTAATCGACACATCATCATGGTGTCATAAATAAATTAAATTATTTAATGTATAAAAAATATAAAAAACTACTATGATGTAGGAAATATTTTTTATATTTCCAATTAATATTTATAGTAAAAAATATGACTTGTAAAACCTCATGTAAAAATTGTTTTAGTAAAACAATACATGTTTGTGACTTTTTTATTTTAACATTAAGTAAAAAGTTATTAATGTAATTTTCATAACCATGTGGCTCCATGGGGTACCCAAGTTGACCCATGGATTGTCTTGGTCGCCCATGACTCATCCAATAATGGTAGGACATGTGTCAAGGTCATTTCATATTATTATAACATTATCTTTACCTTAAATTACACTAATTACCTTTAATCGCGATTAATAAAACATAAAAGATACTTTTCACCAAAAATATTTTCATCCCATTGAATCACATTTTACATCCTAATGAAAACCATGTATGTTGGATTTTTGAAATACAAATCATAGAGGTGGTAAAATTTTATTTAAACCAAAAATCATTATTTTAAGTACCACTTAGTGGTTTCACTATTCATAAAAAATTGATGTTTTTTAGAAAAATACCAAAAAATTAACCCTAAACTATATTTGATATAATCAATTCAAAAATGATTTCTATTTTACAAAATTTAAAACATATAAGTTTCATTAATCATTTTAATAATTAATTCATGTGGTCAAAACAAATAGCATTTTTTAAGAAACAAAATATATCAAAATATTGACACTAGTTTAAGTACAATTTCAAAGTGAAATTAAATCAATAGACCAACATTGGATTAAATGGTAAAAATATATTCTATCTACACTTTAATCCCAATAAAAATATAATCTATCCATATAAATAAATCAGATTAAAAGGATGCTTGGAATTAAAATACAACATTTTCACTAAAAATGCTCTTTACCGGAAAAATAACAAGAAATTACACAAAGTAAATTTTGATGTCCAGATTATAAATAAAGATTTTTTTGGGTCCAATATAACATATAAAATTGTCAAAAAGTGTATTGAAAAATGGTTATCCATCAAAAGGAGTTTAAACAACCTTTTAAAGAGTATTAGAATATTTACGCTTAAAATTTGATTAATTCGCATTTTAAGCCTCTAACATTTGTTGGATAAAAGTAAAATTATTATACAAACATATATAATCATTTTTAGAATGTTCTGTTGATTCCCGCCATTAAAACAGCTAGGCATTAAATACCATTTAAAATAATAATATTTTATTATTAGAGTGCAACGTATGATTTTAAAGAAACTCGTTGTTGCGTATTGGATACGCCATCGAGCATAGCATTCCCTTCAAATTAATATTTACATTTTATTCACAAGTATTATTAAATAAGAAAAAGTAATATTATTTATTTACCTAGGATGTTACATATAAATCCAAGTATGTTATTAAACAAGGAATAAAATGAAGATTAAAACACATTTTAGGCAATAGGCATATCAATGGATTGCAAAAGAAACATGAAATTAATGGAATGATATAGCCTGATTATCATAACATGGTAATGTGGAAACAACACTTAACATGGTACTATAATGAGCCAAGGCTCTGTGAACATAGATCATGAGTAAGCACTAATTTACTTTAATAAGCATGAGTAAACCCACATTTCACTTGACGTATCATTATACTAATCATTACCCAATGCATTGGAGCTCTATCAGGGCTCACCCGTCTTAAACATTCATTTCATGCATAATTGTGCCACAAGATCATACAAAATGGATTCATTAAACATCAAAATTTATTACTTGTTAATGGAATGTGAAATTCATACATGAAAATATTATATCAATAAGTTAATGGTCATAATGGTGAATACCCATTATAGAGAAATGGGCATGGTATTCACTACAAAATGAGTTTGACTTGAAAATGGCGGTGCAATTTCGACAGCATTATGACATGACATTGACTTCATAAAAAAGGTTCATGAGAGGGAAAATGGTGTCTCATAATATTTATAGTAATTGGAAGGTAATTGGGTCATATAGATACATGTCTGAACATATGTAATGAAATTTGGATTCAAAATACAAAAGAATTTCTTGAATGTAAATGTAGAGAGAGAAATTGCTTACAGAATTTCCTCATGTTAACGGGTGTACCTGGGAAATATTAATGAGAAATAAAAGGGGTATCTCATCCTTAAAACATAAAGAGGGATGTATGGGGGAGGTGGAAAATCATTCCCCAACATTTATAGTGGCAAATAAAAGGGCATAACAATATTTAGAAACGTGGATAAAATGAGAAAGGAAGGAATCCCTTACAAGGATGTGTGACCTCAAAGGTTTGAGAGAGGCTTGAGAGAGGCTTCTTGGGAGCTTGGGGAGCCTTGGGGGTATTCTGGAGAGTGGATGGAAGAGGTTGGATGAACTCCAATGGCATTGATTAAAGAGGAATTGGGAGCTTGGGTGGCTTTATATAGGAAAGGAGAGGGAATTCTTTATTATTTATGTTTGGGACACCACTCATTAAACTAATTATAACCACAAAAAATCCCATGGTTTTTGCTAAAGGGATGTGGAAAGCAATAATATATAATTCCAATGGCCGAAAATATTAAAATTAAAGGGTTTCTCATGTCCAGGTGAGTCACACATTTCTGGAAATCAATTTAAAAAGTGAAAATATATTATAAATCTTGGAGGGTCCGCTAAGGATTTGTAAAATAAATTAGAAAAACCTAAAAACACATTATTTTAATGCTCAGACATTTTTTGGCAAAAAATTATATTTATTGTATTTTATTACATCCCTATTGTGTCATTATTATGTCATTAAACACATTATATATTTAAACGATATTTAATTTTTACCCAACAATTATAATATCTCAGAAAATTATGAAAAATTCACCGTCTTATAATTTCAATGTCCTAATTCAACAAATAATATTATTTTAATCCTTATAATTTTCTAAATATGGGAATTTTCACTTTTAAAATAAAACCTAACATTTATTGAAAATTTATTGGTTTTGACCAAAACATCTTTCAAACCATAATAATAATTACAATTGAATTCATAAAAATTATATGATTGGTTATACATAATAAAAATTATTTAAATAATAGTCATATTTTATAAAAATATTATTTAATTAAAATATTAATTAATTTATCCAATCATATTTCATAGTTGAATATTAACAAAAAATACTATTTGTGATTTAAAAACTATTTACAGTGTAAAAATATTAAAATGAAGGCATATTCATTATTTTATAAAAAAATAAATCACATAATCATAGTTCTAGGGTATTATTACATAGCCCTGTAAAACACATGCATAAGACCTTTGGGTAAGCTGCACGATGGTGACCGACTCTTTGGGTGGCTTTAATAACATTTCTCGACTGATAATCTCTATCAACTTCCACATCCCCCGTAGGCAATTCCACTTAAGATTAATGTATTCAAGCTCATCTTGGGCTTGGTCAAGAGTGAAGCCCAATGACACCACCTACCTTCTAATCTCCAACAAATGGGATTCTTATGAAAAAATTATATAAGATGAGGCCCTCACATCCTTTCTTTGTGTAAATTGGACTTTTCAAAGACCAATATTAATACAAATGAAGTTATCACTGTTCAATGGCTATATAAGTAATGGTAAAAATTTATAATGGTATTTTAAAATCCAATAACAAAAATCCATATATTTTCATATGTTATAAAACAACTTTACATAATAATACATTTAATTAGATCAAGATGAATTTTCATTAATAAAAGTTCGGGTTGTTACCTGATGAGTATCTAACGTATATAGGCATAAATTTGGATTATATGACAGGAAATGGAAACATAATCAATTATGAATTAATATGAAAGATAAAGTAATACGAGGTAAAAGAGTCTGGTGATGATTTGTGGGTGGTGAACCTCTTTGCAGACATGAATCTCGACATCCAAGAGTCACAAGGAAGTGTATCTCTGACTAAGACAGTTGTTATTCTAGAGATATTGGACCAGACTAAGAAAAAAAAGTCATTTATACAATAGGGATTAATTTCTAAAGGAAATGTTTATTATGGGGAGAAACCATCATGATGGTCTCTTGGTATTATATATTATCTTATTTTCTCGGATTGAGTATGGGTACCTAGGGGATTCCACGAGGAGATAATGATTTTGTTTCATAATTATAGAAGGGTGGTACATCCTGGTTTGAAAAATATATATTGTGATATCTATATATAGTAATGGTGGTTAAGAGTGATGAAATAAGTGGAATTATTTTTAGATATTTGTTTCACAGTTCAATAGGAGAAAACAGTGAAACAATTCCATCTAGGATATTTCGTTATTTTCCTATTATTTTGTGTAAATTAAATTATGTCACAATATATTTTATTAACGGATTATCCGAGAAAACCGATAAGAATATTGTTATATAGGAGATCATTGATAAACTGATTAAATATTCCCACTTGTTACCAATCAGGGGGGCCTTTATAGTTAATGATCTAACTAGTATTTATGTGGGTGAGGATGTTTGGAAGCATGGAACACTGGAGAGTATTTTTTCAGATATAAATCCTCATTTCACAACTTGATTCAGGAAGGGTATTCCAAAGGATATGGGATTAGATGTCCTTTTTGTTGTATCCTATCATCATCATATTGATGGTTAATCAAATAATACTATTCAGGTTCTAGAAGAAATATTACCTTTGGATTTTTTATATTTTTTTAATTCACATGAGTAAGATATGGAAATCATTGGTTATTTATATAATAATATATTACAAGAGCCAATAAATATTGAACTATTAAAGTATTTCTATAGAAGTCTATGATTTTTACCTCTTTGTTCGATGAAGTTTGGTGAGTATGTTTTTTTGGGCTACTCTTATATAGGAGACATCATGAGAGGTTCATGTTATTAGGAAGAAGCTGGTGACAAAACAGAAAAGGATGAAATCTTATGCTAACCATTAAAGATTACCATCATAGTTTGGGGTTTGTAATCAAATTTTACTTTGTGTTTCACCTATGATGGGGAAAAGATTAATCAGGAAACATGGAATGAAAACACCAAGCATTGTTTGACTGTTTGAGATATTTGATAGGGTCAGATCAGTGAAATACTATTTTTCTCTTTAATAAGACTAAAGATACATGAATGATGTGTTCCATGTGTCGTAGCTTCAGATACATCATCATTCTAATTTTCAAGTAACTAATTTAGACATAATTTATATATCTACTAAGGGTTTATTTGAGGATAATACAATATGATTTATATAATAGTGTTTTATTTAGCTCAATGGAATGATGATTCCATTTGATTGGGTGTAGTGGAACCTTTGGGTATATCAAGAGATTATATCGTAAAAGGAGTTTGATATGAGAGAACAGTGGATAGATTTGTTCACTGAGACACCATATTGATTCTTGGCACATCTTGTGGAAGATATTTTTTATTATGGATAATTTGAAATGTCACATATTTTTCTGGGTATGTCCCTCTCCATGTTTTTCAATAAAATTCTATTCGTTGGGTTTTAAGTCATCTTTAAAACATGGGGGTTGTGCTTTCCATTGTGTTGTTTAGTTGATTAAATAATCACAGTTTTAAGGTGCGTAGAATCCTAACAAATAGGAGATGATCCACATTAAGGGCCATTATCGGTGAAAATAACATAATATCCAAAGATGTATTCTTTTCTGAATTAATGGAATATTTATATAAGAGGGTTAGGTATTACAAAGGGTTCATAGTAGGTCAAAAATAGTTAGTAGGGGTTCAAGTTTTCTAGTAAGGGAAATGGTGGAAAATTATACAAAAAATATACTTGTCATTTAAATGTATTACACATTGTGTAATGTTCAGGGGATTTTAAAATTTAGTTGAGCAGACATGTAACATCCCAAATTTAATGAATGTAGAATCACCTCTTATAATTATTCTATATCATATAAATATCATAAAAGCACATAAATACATAAAGAAAACATCCTAAATGAAGATTAAATGCAATAAGATGTATTTCAAGAAGTCAAGTAACTTATACTAATGGAATAGTAACATGACCATTTGAATAGTAATGTGACCATTAGTAATATTAAAATTTAAAATAGAATATGTATCTCACCAGTAAAATTATTAATTTTTTTGTATCTTGTGAAATAAAACATGATATATTGATTTTATGGTATATATAAATAAATGATTTAGAGATGGTAAATCAAGTGTTTGTATTTTTCTTAATATGTATGTTTTTAATTAAAATTTTGTAATTAATAAAACAATTTAATAAAAAAAAATTATAATTTTTTTTTCATAAATTAGTATTTTTTATTATTAAAAGAAATGTTTAAGAGATCATAAGTAATTTTTCAATGTGTCAAAAAATCAGAAATATTTTTAAATTTTGTATTTGTGGGTTAAATGATGATTTTAAATAAAAATTTAACTTATCATATATAGAATACTATTTTTATAATCATTACATCATTTGTTTTAAATTATATAGGATGAAAATTTATTAGGATTATTTTTTTGTTATTTTTCTAAAATACTTTCATTTTTTGGTGAATAGTAAAATAAAATAATTTATTAAAAAAGTTAAATACATGAATTATTGAGTCATAGTTGATTTAAGGAAGATGTTGTACCAAAATATAAAAATCTCCTTAATTATTTTAATATATTTATTTATAAGGTTCAAACTATTCATTTTCTATAGATAAAATAAACAAATGAATTAAGTAATGAGAAACACCCCTCTCTTCCCTTACAAATACCACCCCTCACAGCTTCCAAACCACTAATATTGTCCAAAATCTTCCCAATACCCTTAAAATTCCACTTTTCCACATCTAGGATCCCTTTTCTCGTCAAATGGCCAAATCCATTTCTCTAGTAGGTACTTAAGGAGGAGAAAATCAAGAGGTAAAATCCCCTTTCTTTTTTTATTAATTTCATTTCGGTTTCATATTTTTCATATCTTAACCCACTATCCACTTATCCAGTTCGAATGATAACAAAAATATCATTTATATACAAGAGTTTTATTATTTTAATGGAATAATTCATCAAAAAATCATTTCACTCCTATTTTTTATAAAAAATCATATATCATCTATGGTGTGTTGATTATCCACCACCATGGACATTGGATTTTTATTTTTCACTACCGCCTTTAAGGATGGTCATAAAATCTTTTTTATTGTAAAATGTGATTTTTTATACCTATTAGGTTTTATATAATTTTCTAAAACTTATATCTATAAACATGGTGATATAAGCTCATAATGGTCATAAAATCTGCCAACATAAAAAAAATAATTTCAATTAAAATATAACCAATGATTCATCCGCATATCACATCACCAAATGATAAATGATATACTTTTATATTATATAAGTTTGGTAAAAATATAATCTCAATTCAGGTTAAGTATTCCCATTGTACACAAACATCCTCACATATATACAAGAAAACTAACCATGAAAACCAAAAAAATGAACACATCCAAATGATGAAGTTGAACAATAAAAAACAAAAAAAATTGAATATAAATGGAGTAAATATAATAGTTATAAATCAAATACAAGTATAATATACAATTAATTTAGGAACTAATTTATCTATTTTTATTATATAGGATATTTTTCTGAATAAATAAATTCAACACAATTTACGGGGATACATAAACTGAATTTCATTTCTTTCGGTTATTCCTATTTCATGCAAGATTTTATTATAGATTTTCTTTGAATTTTCCTAAAATATTATTTCATTTAACTTTACATTTCATTTATATTTTATAAAAGATTCAAATATTATTTTATGACAAATATAATGAAATTTTCAAAAGAATATTTCTTTCTAAAAAATAAGTCTTTCACATCTCTTGATATTATTTCTTCTTCACTCTGGATTGATGATTCTTATACTATATTTGGTATGAAATTTTAATTTGTGGAACCACAAATTATATTCCTGATTGTTTTCTTTAAGAAAATTTCATGTAACCCATTTCCATTCAATGGTTTATTTTTTGGAAAATATTATAATATGTTATATGTGTCATGAATGATTATGTCAATTTGATGATGTGATGGGTGTGCCTGAAATTATATATCACACTAATGCATTGGGTAATGTTAATTATCCCTTAAGATAATGATAATTATCAACGAACTTCATGAAATCATTTTTCACAATGATGATTCTAGGATTATGAAAATATGTATAGTGTGAACATGATGGTAGCTTTGTTAACAACTATATGTGGTATTTGATAAATAACACATGATGTTTATTTTTTTTCAAAATTACACATTAAATTTCATTATATAAGGATTCCTCTCATGGTTTTGAAAAAGATACATTGAAAATGTTATGATGACGGTGGTTATGCTCACTCATGTTTTATTTCATTTATTCATCCCCTTAATTATATTTTAGATCACCTATTCTTTTGATTTATATCGATAGGGGGTTAATCATACTAAAGAGAACATGAAGGCCAATAAGAAGAAAGAGAAGAAGTACTTATTTAATTTTTATTATTTATTATGTTATTATTTGGTATTTTACTCATTTTTCTTAGAGAATAAACCTTTGGATCCTAGTTATGTAATTATTTTTTGATATTTTTTATATAATGGTGAAATAATCATGTTAGAAAATTAGGGTCTCTATAGTTGGTATAAGATAATGTTTTAGTAAATTAGGGAATTACTATTAGAGAATCTTAGTGAAAATACATAGTATGCGTATATGAATATGAATATTCCCAAAGAGGTTTTTCTAAATACCCAAAACATTGGGATCCCATAGGATATTCCTTTAGAGTTATTTTCAAAAAGGAATAATTTATTTATTCATGAACTGTGGACTTATGTTTTGATGAGACAATTTCTATTTTAGAAAATGTTGGGAATCATATTAATGTTGGTCAATAATCCATGTGAGGGACAATGTAGTGATTTTCTGAATGATATCCCCAAATCCATTGGAGGTGGTGTTTAAAATTTCATTGAAATTCTTACCCCTCTATCTCATGCTATGAGAAATAACCTGAATAATGTAGAAAATACAAATTTCTTAAAGATGGAGAAATACTCTATCAAGTCATTTACCTAGGAATGGACATAGATGTTTAGTGGATGTTCTAATTCACTGGTTGTGGAACTGTCTGTCAGCTCAATGTAGAATATATTTTATATTCATCTATATTTTTCGATAAAGAAGGTGATTGTGGCCATTTATAATTTATATAGAGATTCTTATCAACTGTGGGTGTTGATTAAGAACACTAATATGAATGTATAACTTTAATATATTGAGTGGGAATACATTATGAAAATATTTCATAACAAGTATTTCAAACAAACTCAGTATTTAAAGACAAAGAGAGAATTTATAGAGTTGAATAAAAAGGGAGGTGAACTTTTCACATTATAAAAAGTAAATTTCCGTAGGCTTAAAATGTAAAACAAATTTTTTGTTATAAATAATTATATTTAAATAGTTAAATTTATTAGTTTTTTAAAACAACACCTTATAAATGATCTTGAAATGTGTGACTTTGAGAGTTATGGACAGGTAGTTAGATGTACTCTCAATGTGGAGGGTAATTTTGGATAATTATCCCATGTATATGGAAATAATAATTGAATGGTGTATTTTCATGTCTGGGGATCTTATGTATAATATGTAAAGAAATATCATTCACCCACTTGTCCAAATTATGGAAGAATAATAATGAAAATTTCCGCGAAGGGAATGGGGAATGCTTCATGTGTTTTATAGAAGGTCACAATTCACATGAATGTTGAAGAGATATTATGAAGCATGATAATGTGGTGGAAGAAAGGAGAGAACCTCCTATAGTTCAACTATTCAACTGTAGTGATGATGGTCCATACAAAAGATACTGCACTAAACCTTATTTCCATGATGTTAATCAGTTTCATTACTCAACAAAGTTAAAAGAATACTGAAATACTTATTTCATCAATAATAACGTTGGATCCGAGCCATGATATGGTGACATGTATGTTGGTTATTCAATGAAAAAAATTAATATACTATTTGATGTTGGTTAAACCCTTATTTGATATATTGACTGTTTAGTAGAATAATTCAAACACCAAATCAAAATATATAGTTTGAGATATCTATGAGAAAAAAATAGTGAATTTTTTTAATCCAAAATATAAAACTCATCCCTAGTTAATGATTATTGATAGAACCTCCCAAGAAATATTGTCTTACTTCGATGGGGGTGATTAGATCTATATTTTTCATTGATTGGATATCTTTATCAGATACAACATCAACTATATAGAAAGGGAGATAACTCTTCACATCCTAAGGAATCCTCAAATTTTATACAAGAGTTAGAAGGGGGATGAATCGTATTCAGATTCATCATTGTATATGTGGATATTATTTCTTTTTGAGAAATCATTTTTAGATCAAATTATTGAGTTAGTGGAGAGAATCATGCTTGAATACATGCATATTGTGAGGGACTACACAAATGTGTTCCCCAAATAATTTTCTGGAATTCCTCCTAAATAATATGTTGTGTTCTAAATGGAAAATATTTTTGGATATCATCCAATATCAATGACTCCATATGTAATGGACACCATTATGTGGGAATAACTAATGGAGTAGTTAGAATAGAATATTGAAAAGTGTTTTATATGACTGATTGCTTCACTCTTGGGTGTACCAGTAATATTCATCAAGAAAAGGATAAATCAATGGACCTCAACATTGATTATCATGATCTGAACAAAATCATGATAAATAAAAAGTATAACCTTCCATGGAATGAAGAATTGTTTAATAAATTATATAGGGAAAATAATTTCTATAAGGACAAACTTCAGATGAGATATCACTATTAAATGTTAAGGAATGAATATATTCCCCAGACTACCATTTGAATGATGTATGGACACTATGACATCACAGTGATTAAATTCAGAAACACTAATTTACCAACAATATTTTTTGGACATGATGAATAGATTCTCTAGATATTAGATAGTCAAGTTTGTGATATTATTAATTTATTATAATCTAATACACTACATGGGAATGGAGAAACATGAGGAGAATTTGAATAAAATTATAATAGCATTGTGAAGTAAGAAACATTATAAAAAGTACATTAAATGTGAGTTATGTTTACTAGATGTATCATACTTGGGGAATGTTTTCACCAAAAAAGTAATATCAATGTACCCTTCCATGACAATGGAAATCAAAGGGCATCCCATAACATTCATATTCATGGAGACTAATAGTTTCCATGATCTAAATAGGCATTACATATGATCTAGGAATAATTTGTCACAATTATCAATCCCACTATGAAAGATTACTTGGAAGGGAGAAAATTTTATTTGGACCATTGAATGGGAAGACTGCTTCATATAGTTGAAAACGAGGCTTAACACCGCTCTAGTACTCACACTTCTGACAATATGGAAACTATTTGTTGTATAAAGTGATGCATTAAATAATTTCATAGGGTATGTAATGATAAAACTTGGTAAAGTGATAGCCTACAACTCAAAGTAGTTGAAAATTACTGTGAAAAACTATCCCACATGAGATCTATGTTTGGATTCAGTTATCTTTATGTTAAAAATATGGAATTATTGTCTCTATTTGGAGATGTGTGAAAAATAAACTGATAATAATATTCTCAAATATATATTGACACAAAAAGAGATTAATAACCACTAGTAGTGATTGTGAGATATCATCAAGGATTATGTATACTAAATACACTAAACTTATGTAAAAAGCGAATAATGCGGCAAGTTCTCTAAGAGGAAAGTATCATACAACATTATCTATGATGAGTATTTATAATGATCGAACCATATTTTACATGAAACAGATGTACATGAGAATCATTAAGGATGGAAATTACCAATCCATTCTAATATTAATACTCAACCATCCCTCATGCAAATAATAAAGGATGAATAAATAAACGATGCAGAAATTTTGATTGAGGAGGAAGCTAGGGGAAAACCGGAAATCCTAAGAGGTCATAATTTATGATGATGCAATTGTAATATATTGGTTATGAATATATATAACATCTAATATGATGATAAAGAAAGATCTTCTGAGATACACAAATTGATCAACTTTATTTATTCACCCATGGAGTATAAATTTGTACCAAGATCACTAAAAGTGATATTGGTGTGAAAATATACAGAACAACATAGTATAATATAAATAAATGTGTCTACAATTTAAAAAAATTAAATTTGAAGGAAAAATATTTGAGGTGATGATGAACCCATTACCATAACCAATATGGAAAAAGGAAAAAACACACTTAACATTGTCATTGGATATCCGATGATATCTAGAGGATACAATTCTATATGGGTTATCATGGATCGTCTTATATTGAAAGCTCACTATATCACAATATGAGATTAATTCTCACAAGATCAATGTTCCAAGATATACATTATAGATGTGGTAAATATTCTTGGAGTACAACTTTTGATTTTATATTATTGATATCATAGATTCGCCATGATGTTCTGGAAAGTTATCCAACATGTTGTAAAAACGGTGTTGAACATCAATACATATTATCATTCAAAAATGGATTCATAATCTATGATGAAAAATCAAACATATGATTACATGTTGAGGGCATGTTTTATGTACACAAAAAGAGGATGAGACTAATATTTACCAATTGATGAATTATATTACAACAACACATTCAACTCGAGCATCCAAATGGCTCCCTATGAAGCCCTTTATGGCAAGCGATACAAAATACTAGCATTCTAGGATCAATCCGGTGATTGTTATCTAATAGGACATGAAATGGTAGATGAAATGGTGGAAAAGGTGAAAACCATTCCACAACACATCAAAAGAAACTCAAATTCAATTGAAGATCAATTATTTCAATAATTAAAGGGACATATATTTTAAGGCTCGAGATATGGTCTTCCTCCAGGTATCTCTATAGAAGATGATCATGATATTTCAGAATAATGAAATGTTGAGTCCTATGTACATCATCCCCTTTGTGGTTTTGGATAGTTTTAGAGCTACGACCTATCAACTAGAACATTCAACTACCTAGGACCAAATAAATGGTGTATTCTATGTATCCCTGTTGATGATGTATATACTAGATACATCATAAGTACTAAATCCATATGTGGTAATATTGGAAAATTTTCTCTCTTATGAGGAGCGTCCAATGAAGATAATGCAATGTCGAAATAAAATTCAATGCAATAAGACTACTCACCTAGTCAATGTAATATGGAAGAACCATAACCATAACTAGGAAACATGGGATCTCAAGGGGAGATGGAGGAAAATTAGACTCACATATTTTTACAATAGTTTCCAAAAAAAATCGGTGGTGAAATTTCTTATGTGGGAAGAATGAATCATCCATGAATTTTATCAATATAGACTCAATTCATATAATTATTTTATATAGTTTAAATCACATAATATAATAGGGATAAAAATAAATCATCTAAAATGAATTACTAAGGGAAGTATAGGAATTTCATGACGTTAATGAACCTATACTAATGGAATTTTAACTTTACCTTTGTATTAGTAATGTCAAAATTAGGAATCGTAATCAATCTAATATAATTTTAACCTCACTTACGAATGTATATGCTTTAATTAGGTATATCAGGAATGAAAATTTGAAATATTTATTTCATGATATATATAAATAAACATTTTATAAATATTAAATTAAGTGTTGGTATTTTTTTAACTGATAAATATTTAAATAAAAGATTATAATTAAAACATTGGATTAAATGAAAAGTAATTTTCATATAATGTATTCATTTTCATGTTTTATTATGATTTGAAGATAATTTTATGAGACCTTATATAATGTTTCAATGTGTCATAAATTTGATTTTAATTTCAAAATATGTATTTCTTCAGTAATTATTGTTTTAGTTAAAAATTAAATTTCCCAAATTTAGAAAAATATTTCTTTTAAATTGAATTAATTTTTAAAATCTACTTTTGAAAAAAAAGTGTTCAATTTTATGATTTTTTCAAAAATAAAATATTTTTTGAATAATAAATTATGATAATATATGAAATAAGATAAATATATTTATTATTGATTTTTATTTTTTAAGTATGGTGAAAAAAAATTCGAAAGAATTCTATAATTCTTGGATATATTAAGTGATAAGGATCACATTTTTCTTAGTCATGAGAAAAAAATAATAATCTAATGAATAAAATAAATTAGAGAACACCCCTCTCCTCCATTGTAAATACTACCCCTCACTACCTATATTCCAAAAACCTTTCTAACCATGAATAATGACCAAGGTCATCCAAATAATCATCCCAATCCCTATCCTCTACTCATGATCACTTAGATTCATTAATAGAACAAACCCGTTTCTCAAAGAGGTTATCGAGGAGGAGAAAATCAAGAGGTTAAAACCTCTTTCTATTTCATTTAATTTCATTCCAATTGAATTTATGTTATTATCCAATATTCAACTCCATTTATGAATGTTGTATGAAAACATTATTTTATTTTAAATGTTATAACATAAATATGTTAATTTTAAAATTAATATTCAAATATCTTCCCTCTCCTTTTTTCTAAATATAAAAATATTATCTGTGGTGTTTTCATTTACCACCGCCATGGACGACAAATTTTCATTTTTCACTACCACCCTCAAGGCTGGTCATAAAATAAATTTATTCTTAAATAAGACTACTTTATACATATAATAATTTATAAAATTATTTGGAACCTATAAATAAAATAATGACTATATTATCTCATAATGGTCGTAAAATATACCAAAATAAATTAAATCTTTACTATTAACTATTAATCTAAATATTCATCCTCATATCATATAATGAAATTATAAATAAAATAATTTCATATTATTTAAAGACATTACTGACAAATAATATCAATTCTAGATTAATTTCCCCATTTTACGTGGACATCAATTCTTGTATACAATGGAACAGATCATGAAAACCAAGAAAAATAACACTCTTGAGCAATGAAATTGTACACTATAAAACATCAATGTGGCCATAAATTAACATTAAAAAATATAATTATTAAAATAAATGTTGAATAAAATTTTATTTATTTATTAGTGAATATAATTTTATTATATAGGTGTCACAACCCGTCCTCGGGGCCCGTACTGTGACTACCCCAAGCCTGCCTTCCATAGGCCAGGGGCTGGCGACTAGCACCAAGGCGTAAATCCTGGTAAATAGGGAAGGCATTGCGTTTGTAAAGTAAACATACACCACAGAGCAATCAAGCAGAAGAAGTAAACACTAGTAGAAAACTGGGTACAACAGTAAGTGCAGAAAGTAAAGGGGGACAGAAATACTAGCCCAAATGTAAAGTACAACTGAAAGGGGAAAATAGCAACTGAAAGAAAAAGCCGCAGCATCGAGCCATCCTCTGGAAGTCCCACATGAAGGGTGAGTACAGATAGCCTCCACAGCTCCTCAGTCTAGCCGTCCACATCGAGTATACCCCGCCCAGTGGTCCACCTCCAGGTATCGTCCTGCTCCGCAAACCTCGACGACGATCAGCACTGTCTATCGTCTGCAACCAACACAACGTAGTGCGGGCATAGCCCGTGAAGGGGTGAGTATAAGCTACTCAGTAGGGACCTCGAGACCCCTGAAGGTCTCCCAGAATCCACAAAGTATAATCCACCATGTAATGATACAATCATGAAGTAACATCCAACAATACTTAGGTATATTCCCATACATGTACCAACGTTATCAATCTCAGATCAGCTCCAACATCCGAGCCCAAGTGAAACCCAGTCCACACAGGAAAAACATACCCAATCCACAAATGAAAACACAACTCAGTCCACACAGGAAAGAACAACTCAGTCCACATAGGAAAGCAAAACCCAATCATCTTGATGATAAGGGTTGAAAGTCAAGACTCATCTCACACTGGTATACATCATCGAAAATGTGAAGAGATGATCAGATATAGATACTGAATCATCTAAGCTGGGACCCACATAAGATACAAGACCAGCTATCTTCATTGGTTCATCTATGCTGGGACCCACATAGGATACAAGACTAGCACTGAATCATCTATGCTAGGACCCACATAGGATACAAGCCCAACAGTTTTCATTGATTCATCTATGCTGGGAACCACATAGGATACAAGACCAGCACTGAATCATCTAAGCTGGGACCCACATAGGATACAAGACCCGCAGTCTTCATTGATTCATCTATGCTGGTACCCACATAGGATACAAGACCAGCACTGAATCATCTATGTTGGTACCCACATAGGATACAAGACCAGCAGTCTTCATTGATTCATCTATACTGGGACCCACATAGTATACAAGACAAGCACTGAATCATCTATGCTGTGACCCACATAGGATACAAGACCAGCACTGAATCCTCAAAGTTGGAACCCACATAGGATACAAGACCAGCTGTCTTCATTGATTCATCTAAGCTGGGACCCACATAGGATACAAGATCAGCACTGAATCATCTAAGCTGGGACCCACATAGGATACAAGATGAGCAGTCTTCCTTGATTCATCTATGCTGGGACCCACATAGAATACAACACCAGCAATGAATCATCTAAGCTGGGACCCACATAGGATACAAAACCAGCACTGAATCATCTAAGCTGGGACCCACATAGTATACAAGACCACCAGTCTTCATCGTTGCTAACGCAGCCAGCTCTAGGGTTCCCGCACACAACAAGATCGTTCAGGAGGGTCCGCTCCACGAGTCGAGGGGTTGATACATCAACTGACATGAAATCCGAAGTTGTTGTATCCAAAAGTTCTGTATCGTTAACAGGAACTCAACACAACAGATGGCGCGTCAATCGGACGCCCGGTCTAAAAGTTATTGGATTTTCCCTTTAGGGGCCCGATTGGGTTTTAAGTCAAAACCAACCCGACCGTACTCCAACTGCCTCCAAACCTCGAGCGGAGTAAGCCAAAAGGTCCGTCTCACTAAGAGGAATCCATCAAAGTCGACGGCACATCAATCAGACGTCCGGAGCTCAAGTTATGAGTGTTTCCGCTCCGAGGGCCCGGTTGGTTTCGTGGACGAACCAACCCGGCCAAACCCATAGTATTCCGAAACCTTGAGTGTAATATGCCAAAACGACTTTCTCGATCCAAGGATCGCATCGCCACTGAAGGTACATCAAACAGAGGTCTGTAGCCCAAGATATGGGTGAAAAACCAAAAGAGTCCGAAAACGGTGGGTCTGGGCCCTGACCGACCCGGGTCCGGGTCCGACCCGGTTTGGTGCGACCCAGCCCGGCTAGGGAGGCCCGGTGGGTCGGATCGGCTCGGCTAGGATCGTCCGATCAGCCGAGCGAAGGAACTGCGGCCCCCCTACGGGGGCTTCTCCGCAGCACCAGGACGCGTCATGCCGGCCGCGTCCCGCCTCCCGGTTCCGCGCGGCCGCGGAACCGCCTCGCCGTCGCGGCTTCAACCACGGCGGGGTTTTCCGGTGGCGCTCCGGGTGCCGCCGCCACCTGGCGGCCGGCCGCTGGCACCACCGCGCCGGCGTGGGATTCCGTGGATCACCGGATGTGCTCCGGTGGTCCGTTTTACGTGCGGTCTTCGCCAGTGGTCCTCCCTGGACTCGACCTTCACTGTCAGGCCCTCAAATCTCCCTTGAGGCCCCGTTTTCGTCGTCCTCCGTTCCTCACACTAAGAAAGAGAAAGAATACGGTGGTTCAGACTTGTTCGTTGGTCCGCACCCACCGCGTTAGCGGAGTGAAACAACACCATAATATTTCCCATCAATTTGATAAACCCCGAACCGCAATAATAATCCACGTACCAACTTATTAATTAGTTGTTCTACGTTCATGCCTTGAAGGGAAACAAACATGGAGTATTATCATTTTCAGAACAACCGCTACCTCAACTTCATCGTCTGACACATGTTCGTCATGGAAGAAAAGGATCGTCGTGTTGCGGAAGGGCGTCACTGCCGCGCGGTACTCGGCATCGCACAGACAAACTCCGAGGATCAAGAACATACAGATTTAATTATAAAAATTAAATCTATGTTGACAATATAATCCACAAAGAATTAAAAGGACCACAATCCCTTACCTTGTCATTGACGATCGAATATTGTCGTGGGGTTGGATCGTCGCGGAAGAAGCGTTGCGGTGGGAGAATCGTCGGTGTCATGTCGTCGATCTCCGAGGGTTCAATGTTCATCGTGTTCTTCGTGTTCTTCGAATTCTTCGTGGAGGAGGATGAAGATATTTAGAGATTCTCCAATGGTTTAACACAACAATCAGATAATAAAATAAGTCCTCATCTTATTTTATTATCAACTGAAAAATTTGAAAAACAAAGATAAGTAACGAATAATTAATTCATAGAATTAATTGCAACAAACTAACAACCCATTTAATAGGGGCGTTAAGAATTTAGAAAACACGTCAGTTTACTTTCATTTAAAAAGGGTTTTCGCGGGTGCGTTACTTAGCGGAAAAGAAACGGTGGGGCTCCTGCGGGCCCCACCTCACAAATATCCTACCAAGAGGGTAGGATATTTTGGGTTCCACCCTATCCGCTTCAACTCAGCTTAAGCAGCTTAAAGTGTCTTTAAGTGGATTTAAGTGAAATAAAATAATGTTTGTCGTACCACATTACTTTATTTCTTAACATAAAGCACAAAAATTAAAAACCACACCCGAGAAAACGCAACTCTAGAAGAGGCGTTTTTAAGAAAATACCGGCACTGCGATTCCATCGGTGCCCGCGGAATTCGATTCCGAGCACCGGTTCAAAAGTTAGAAAAACCCGCTCATCTGTTCACTGAACGTACCCATGACAAACATCGGAAAATGATTCCTGGCACACCGGGCCTCGACATCAGGTGCCGTTAGAAACTGCATTCTTGTAAAATTCAAAGAAAATTAAGAATAAATTTTCCTTGAAATTTAAAGGTCTTTACATTACTCCCACCACAGGGCTTTACGTCCCTGTAAAGCTTCACCACAAACATAAGGATACAAAGGCGGTACTAATCACGCATCTGAGCCTCCCGCTCCCATGTGCTCTCGTGGAGGTTCCCAAGCTGCCATCTGAAGCGCTCTAGAGGAATCGATCGTCCATGTAGGACCCGCTTTTGTCGATCCTCGATCTCCACTGGGACCTCCACAAAAGTCGCCCCATCATCAAAGACTAGCTCCCCATAGTCAAATATTTCCGTCAGGTCAAGCACGTATCTCCTCAGATGAGATACATGGAAGACGTCGTGCACCCGTTGCAACTAGGGTGGTAGAGCCAGGCAATAAGTCACCTTGCCAATCCAACTGAGGACCTGGAATGTTCCGATAAAGTGTGGAGACAACTTGTCGCCTCGGCCAAATCTCTACAACTCATGTTGAGGTAAGACCCTTAGGGAAACGTTATCGCCATCCTCGAACCACAGTGGCCTCCGCCTCCTATCATCATAAGACTTCTACTGGTTCTGAGTTGTCCTCATCCACTCCTGGATGACCTGGACCTTCTCTGTCATCGCCTGGACCATCTTCGGTCCCACAAGAGCCGCTAAGATTTCTTCATTGCCGATATGAGGAATCTGGTCACATCCCCTGAATGAACCACTTTCTTTTCCTAATATAGTCAATCCCGACATGGATGATACTACTCCATACCAAGGATAACGTCGTAAGGCCCCGACGCTACTACCAATAGATCCAACTGTTACTCTCGCCTCCAAGGGTTGAGTCACACTGTCAGAATCAGTTTGTGGTAACTGGGTCTCCTCCAGTAGATGTCCCACAGGTGAGGGTCAAGTCAACAGTATAAACTGGAACCTCTTAGTAACAACACAAAAGAGGGCAGGAATGAAAACATCACAATGGTATGCATCTTTTATTATTGCAGCTCATAATACAAAGACACTACACAACAACAACAAGGAAATAGAAGTACAAAAGACGTATCCACTAGTTCCACTCCTGTCCATCTTCTCCCATAGCTCCATGATCGAAGGCCTCAGATTCCTGAATATGAGCTCTCCCTTGTCCACCAAATCCCTGTGGTCGGGGTGGACCTCCTAGTGGTAGTGGTGGAAACACCTCGAAGCATCGTCTACCACCTGCTACTCAGCCAGCTCCTCTGCCTCACCCGCCTGCACCCTACGGACAACCATGGCCGAACCTCTGTCTGGGAGGTCCCTCTACAAACTGCTACTCATCTGTAAGACGAGTCGGGCAGTCTCGAGTCATGTGACCTTTCCCGCCGCATGCGTAACAATGCCTTCCCCTCGTGTAGCTGGCTCTCCTTCGTGTGCCCCGCACAACCGAATCTTCATCCTGAGACTGCCCATATGATGGTCTGGCCCGTTTGGACCTATGTGTCACCTGTCTACTACCAGTTGAAGAAGACCCTGCTACGAGCCGTCCTAAGAAGGTCCCTATCACTGGAGCCTGCTCTGCGAGAAAACTCTCCACTAGAAGGGCTCTCCCCAACACCTCTACATGCATCTGAATGTTGAGGGAGATCATCGAAGCCCTGATCTCATGCCTTAGTCCCTGCTCGAAGGTCCGGGCCCGGAAGAACAGGTCACGTACCATATCTGTGGAGAAGCGCGAGAGATCAGTAAATCTCACCGAGTACTGGGCCACTGTCATGATGCCCTGCCGTAGCTGTAATAGCTCTTGGATGCGCACCGCACAGAGGGTGGCTGGGACGATCTCGGAGCAGAAGATGCTCTGAATGTCCGTCCAGAGGAGAGATGTCTCATCGTGCACCTGGAGCATCAAGCTCCACCATCTGTCTGCTGCCGCGTGCAGGAGGTTCGCTGTGAGGATCACCATGAGGTCTGCTGGTGTCCTCACTAATCTGAAAACTCGGACTACTGCCTCCAGCCAGTTCTCGACTGCCTGGGGGTCCGTCTCCCCACGGAACCTGGGTGGTCGCTGGCGCTGGAACTCATGCAGTGCACTAGGGCGACGAGCATCATCAGCGGCTGGAAGCATCGGTGGCTCGGCGGGTAAAGGTACAGCCTATGCCTCAGCTGTTAAAGGGCCCTACACCGAGGCCTCGTCGCTCGGCGGGCTGTCATCATGCTCAACTCTCGGAACCCTAGCTTGCTGCCGTCGTGGGGCCATCCTGAAAAGGAAACAAGTGTGCCACTGTCAGAACAGTATACTTGGTGAGATGACACAAAGTAATGACAAAGAAAACTTTCATCACACATGCAATCAATGTTTTCGTGCATTAAGTCAGAAATCAGAAGTCAGGGTCCTAGTGTACGGATACGTCGGCCACCACACCAACACTGGGTTCCCTAGACTGATAACTACACTCAATACGCTAAACACTATTGCTTCACATAGAAGAAAGATCAGAGTCTGCAGTAGAACCGACAACCTTTGATACCAATTTGTCACGACCCGTCCTCGGGGCCCATGTCGTGACTACCCCAAGCCCGCCTTCCATAGGCCAGGGGCTGGCGACTAGCACCAAGGTGTAAATCCCGGTAAACAGGGAAGGCATTGCCTTTGTAATGTAAACATACACCACAGAGCAAGCAAGCAGAAGAAGTAAACACTAGTAGAAAACTGGGTACAATAGTAAGTGTGGAAAGTAAAGGGGGCCAGAAATATAAGCCCAACTGTAAATTACAACTGAAAGGGGAAAAATAACAACTGAAAGAAAAATCCGCAGCGTCGAGCCATCCTCTGGAAGTCCCACCTGAAGGGTGAGTACAGATAGCCTCCACCACTCCTCGGTCCAGCCGTCCGCTCCGAGTACACCCCGCCCAGTGGTCCACCTCCAGGTACCATCCGGCTCCGCAAACCTCGACCACGATCAGCGCTGTCTGCCGTCTGCAACCAACACAACGTAGTGTGGGCATAGCCCGTGCAGGGGTGAGTATAAGCTACTCATTAGGGACCCCGAGTCCCCCAAAGGTGTCCCAGAATCCACAAAGGATAATCCACAATGGAAAGATACAGTCTCGACGTAACATCCAACACTACTTAGGTATATGCCCATACATGTACCTAAGTTATAAATCCCAGATCAGCTCCAACATCCGAGCCCAAGTGCAACCCATTCCACACAGGAAAAACATACACAATCCATAAAGGAAAACACAACTCAGTCCACACAGGAAAGCACAACTCAATCCACACAGGAAAGCACAACCCAATCATCTTGATGATAAGAGTTGAAAGTCAAGACTCAGCTCACACAGGTATACATCGTCAAAAAGGTGAAAGAGATGATCAAATATAGATACTAAATCATCTAAGCTGGGACCCACATAGGATACAAGACCAGCTGTCTTCATTGTTTCATCTATACTGGGACCCACATAGGATACAAGACCAGCACTGAATCATCTAAACTGGGACCCACATAGGATACATTACCAACTGTCTTCATTGATTCATCAATGCTGGGACCCACATAGGATACAAGACCAGCACTGAATCATTTATTCTGGGACCCACATAGGATACAAGACCAGCAGTCTTCATTGATTCATCTATGCTGGGACCCACATAGGATACAAGACCAGCACTGAATCATCTAAGCTGGGACCCACATAGGATACAAGACTAGCAGTCTTCATTGATTCATCTATGCTGGGACCCACATAGGATACAAGACCAACACTGAATCATCTAAGCTGGGACCCACATAGGATACAAGACCAGAAGTCTCCATTGATTCATCTATGCAGGGACCCACATAGGATACAAGACCAACACTGAATCATCTATGCTGTGACCCACATAGGATACAAGACCCGCACTGAATCATATAAGCTAGGACCCACATAGGATACAAGACCACCGGTCTTCATCATCGCAAACACAGCCAACTCTAGGGTTCCCGCACACAGCAACCTCGTTCGGGAGGGTCCGCTCCACGGGACGAGGGGATGACACATCAACTTACAAGAAGTCCAAAGTTTTTGTATCCAATAGTTCAGTATCGTTAATAGGAACTCAACGCAACAGACGACGCGTCAATCGGACGCCCAGTCTGGAAGTTATTGGCTTTTTCGTTCCAGGGGCCCGGTTGGTTTTTAATTCAAAACCAACATGACCGTACTCCAACTGCATCCAAACCTTGTGTGGAGTAAGCCAAAAGGTCCATCTCACTAAGAGGAATCCATCAAAGTCGACGGCACATCAATCGGACATCTGGAGCTCATGTTATGAGCGTTTCTGCTCCGAGGGCCCGGTTGGTTTCGTGGACAAACCAACCCGGCTGAACCCAAAGTATTCCGAAACCTTGAATGTAATATACCGAAACGACCTCCTTGATCCAACGATCGCATCGCTGTGGACGGTACATCAAACGGAGGTCTGTAGCCCACGATATGGGTGAAAACCCAAAAGTGTCCGAAAACGGGGGGTCTGGGCCCGGACCGACTCAACCCGGGTCAGGGTCCGACCCAATTTGGTGCGACCCGGCCCAGCCTAGGCGCAACCTGGCCCGGTGGGTCGGCTCGGATCGGCTCGGCTCAGCCGTGCGGCTGAGCGAAGGAACCGCGGCCCCCGCGCGGGGGCCGCTCTGTAGCACCCGGATGAGGCATGCCGGCTGCGTCCCGCCTTCCGGTTCCGCGCGGCGGTGGAACCGTCGCGCCGGCGTGGCGCGCCGACGTGGGATTCCACGAACCACCGGACGCGCTCCCGTGGTCCCTTTTACGTGCGGTCTTCTCCAGTGGTCCTCCCGGGACCCGACCTTCACTATAAGGCCCTCAAATCAACCTTGCGGCCCCGTTGTCGTCGTTCACCGTTCCGCACACTAAGAATGAGGAAGAATGCGGTGGTTCAGACTTGTTTGTTGGTCTGCACCCACCACATTAGTGGTTTGAAACAACACCATAATATTTCCCTTCAATTTGATAAACCCTGAACCGCAATAATAATCCACGTACCAACTTGTTAATTAGTTGGGCCACATTCATGCCTTGAAGGGAAACAAACATGGAGTATTATCATTTTCAAAACAACCCCTTCCTCAACGTCGTCGTCAGACGTGTTTTCGTCGCAGAAGAAAAGGATCGTCGCGTCGCAGAAGGGCGTCACTGTCGCGCGGTACTCGGCTTCGCACAGAAAAACTCCGAGGATCACGAACATACAGATTTAATTATAACAATTAAATCTATGTTGAAGTTATAATCCACAAATAATTAAAAGGACCTCAATCCCCTACCTTGTCGTTGTCAATCGAAGATTGTCGCGGGGTTGGATCGTCGTGGAAGAAGCGTTGCGGTGGGAGAATCGTTGGCGTCACGTTGTCGATCTCCGAGGGGTCGGCATTCTTCGTGTTCTTCGCGTTCTTCGTGTTCTTCGCGTTCTTCGTGGAGGAGGATGAAGATCTTTAGATATTCTTCAAAGGTTTAACACAACAATCAGAGAATAAAATAAGTCCTCATATTATTTTATTATCAACTGAAGAATTTGAAAAACAAAGATAAGTAACAAACCATTAATTCATTGAATTAATTGCAACGAACTAACTACCCATTTAATATGGGCGTTAAGAATTTAGAAAACGCGTCAGTTGAATTTCATTTAAAAAGGGTTTTCGCGTGTGCGTTACTTAGCGGAAAAGAAACGGTGGGGCTTGTGCGGGCCCCACCTCACAAATATCCTACCAAGATGGTAGTATATTTTGGCTTCCACCCTATCCGCTTCAACTCAGCTTAAGCAGCTTAAAGTGGCTTTAAGCGGCTTTATGTGAAATAAATTAATGTTTGTCGTACCACATTATTTTATTTCTTAACTTAAAGCCAAAAAATTAAAAACCACACCCGAGCAAACGCAACTCTGGAAGAGGCGTTTCTAAGAAAATACCGGCACTGCGATTCCATCAGTGCCCTCGGAATTCGATTCCGAGCACCGGTTCAAAAGTTAGAAAAACCAGCTCGTCCGTTCACTGAATGTACCCGAGCCAAACTTCGGAAAATGATTCCGGGCACACCGGGCCTCAGAATCAGGTGCCGTCAGAAACTGCATTCTTGTAAAATTCCAAAGAAAATTAAGAAAAAAGTTTCCTTTAAATTTATGGGTCTTTACAATAGGATATTAATATGAGTAAATCATTCAAAAATAAGTTAATGGAATTATCAAATCAAATTTGATTTATTTGGGTAATTATTCCTTGTTACAAAATTTATGTATTGATTTTATTTAAATATTAATCAAATGTAATTTAATTTTCCTTAAATTTTTATTTATTGAGTTTAAATGATTCTAATAAGATTTTATTGAAATTGAAAATTTTCCCAAAACTAACTCTTATTAAAGAAAACATATTTTACTTCCTTCATATTGTTTCTTCTTCACTCTGGAATTATGATTTGTAAACCCAATAGGTTATTTACATAAAATTTTGGCAACCATAAATATTATTCAAAAAAATATTATTTGTTAAATTCTTATGTAACACGTTATTTTAGTGTGATTTATTTGATGGAAATGAGTGTTATACATCCTGTATAATCATTCTAGAATAACTAATTAATAAATTCAAAACCTCATCATCATTTATTTGATTCATTATATTTTTATTATGTTAGTGGGTTATAAAATGTATAAAAATAATATCATAGTAGTTTTTTCACATGTTGGTGTCGACATACTATGTTGTACTCAAAACCATTTAGTGAAATTATTTTGTATTCAAGAAGATAACATGGATATAGGTTTAGACAAGGGAAACTGACCTTAGTATTGATTATTACCCTGATTATTGGGATGGATTTCAGTGGTAGGACTGGAATTTGGTTTTGGAATAAGGCCTTTTGAGTATTTGGTTGAATTTTTCGTACATTATTTTTGTATGACTTATATAATGACATTTAATAAAATTCCAGTATATCATTGAATTTTTTTTCTTTAGTATTTATTGGATTATTCATCTGGGTGTTATTATTGGTTTTCAAATGTATTATATATTACTCATTATTATAAAACATTAATATTTATTTTTCATTGTTTTATAATTTCATGGTGTTTTAAATCTTAACAAAGGGATTATTGTCTCATAAAAACACATATCACACACTAACTAATATTTAGTTAAATATAAAGTGTTGAGGAGTGAGGGTTGCTTGAGATATTGTATTCAACTCTTTCTAGCCATGTGAGAGTGTTTTTATACAAGGGAAGTTACATGCCTCTATGATATATTCACATCTTGTTCACCCTTCCATTGATGGGGTAATACATTATTTATTATTTCATAAAGTATTTCATTATAAATTTCCATTAAATTGAAATGTGTGAAGATTGTGAAACCCATTTATTTCCATTGGAAATTATTTTATTACACCATTCGATTGATTTAATTTACATGGAACACATAATCATAGACATGTTATTTTTGGTGCACCTAGATTTTACTCTAATTATTTGGGTACATATTTTACCTCGTGACACATTATTTATGAAATTAATGAGTAAACCTAATCTATTATTGGACATTGTCCACCATGTGATTTCATCATGGAATTCAACCATAACATGTGGTTATGTCGTGATTTGTGTTTCTTAAACATTACATATATTACAATGAATTTATGTAATCATGTTCATCAAGTTATGCTTCTATGTGATTACACATTATATTACCTATAAAGGAATGTATATTCCACTTTGTTAGAGGGAAAAAATGAAATTTTTTCAAAAATGTTTCAATAATTTTCCATAATTGAAAAAGGAACCTTTGTGAGATTAATTATATAAATTAGGATTTATTAAGAATTGTTTACGAAATTATTTAGACTTATAAAATAATTTTCGGAGTAAAAAAATATTTATTTTGATCCCAAAGATAAATTTTGTAAAATAATAATATTTTATGAACACTTAGGTTTCTTTGATGCATTTTATGTGTCCCATACATGGATCTTGATCACATTACATATTTTACAATATTGTTTCCATGGTGTTTGGATAATGGTTGAACTGGATGTGGAAAACACGTAAAAATTGTGGATATGATATTAATTCTATATATGTAATATATTAAATTTTTTGTTTTTAGGGAAAATAGATACTGTGTGGATGTTCCCAATTTGTGATTTAATTTTTTTTATATAAGGGATAAATCCAAATTCTCTAAAAAATTAAAATAGTATGATACTAAAATGAATGAAAATAAATTATTTACATAAAAAATAAATTATGCAATGTATAATTCTAGGTTAGTATAATTATTATTAGAGGAATGATTTAAAGTGTTATGGATATTTTTTTTAATTTAGGGTCAACATAATTATTTTGGGTACAGTCCTTGGTATATTAGTATTTGTTTAATTATTTGTTCAATGTGTTACACAACCATTTTAAGGGTTTGAGTGATTTTATTTTAATGTGAGTGATAAAAATTTTGGAGTTGTTTTTTTGTTTGAGGTATATAACCCTTATGTTCAATAAAAGTTTTTATTTCAGGACGATTGATCTTTACATAAGTTTAAATGTATTCATTACCTTCAATGTTTATATGATATTTGATGAGTACAGTTATTTTATGGATGTCCACCTAATTTATGGGCTTTGTTGTATGGATTATATTAATATTGTTTAATTGAAAATTACTACCTTCCATAGATGTAAAGCATTAGGGGATTGAACAAACACTTGAAGGGTGGTAAGGGAGTAACACCTAAAACTGACCTTCATGACATCTTGGTTAGTATGAATTATTTTTAAGGATGTGTTAGTGAAATATAATATAATTATTTTGATTGGAGGAATGTATAATTTACCATAGATATAACAACTATATTGACATGTTATTCATGGATTTGATGAATAATGTTATTTTATATGAAATTCACTATTTTGGGACCCAAATATATTTATGGTAATTAAAAACTTATGTAATATTATTGGAATAATATTCATTAATTGAATTTTTTTTCATATATGATTTTAATGAGGATTTCTATTGAATTAAATACATTATTTAAATTATTATCACATAATGGAAATTTTATGATTGGGGAATATACATTCTATGTGAGAAATGTTAAGAGTGAATGACTACATTTTGAGATTAATGATAATATTACAAAAAATGAATAAGTGGTCAAATCATTATATTTTCTATATTTCAATCATAGTCTGAAATTTTTTTGTAACACCCAAATATTGTTAGAAATAATTTTTCTGTAGTTTTTTATGATATTAATATTTTTCGTTACACCAAAATTATTTCTATCTTAAATTGAATACAAACAATATTTTTTATTATGTTACAGGCGAAACTACATTTAGAAGAATCCTAACATAATATTAAAATATTATAATGTAAAATGGTAGTTATCTCATAGGCATTGGAATGGTGGGTATGAATAAGATTAAGTAAATTATTAAATATGTATTGTTTTACAATTTGTTTGAGATTAATTAATTCTTGATAAATTAATTATAGAAGTATATAAAATATATATTAAAATAATTGATATCTTCTTTTGAAATCCAATTTTATATAAACGAATGTCTTATAAATATATAAATCTGAAAACCATTTTCCTAAATGAATTAATGAAAATATATATAATATATATCCAACCAAATTAGTAACATACTTTTAATGATTTTTCTAGACAATACATAAGTATAAGTGCAATTCTACAAAAAATGATATTTTTATAAAAAGAAATTTTGCCACAAGATTTGGGAAAATATATTGAAAAATACTTTTTAACACTTTTAAGAAATTTATAATAAAAATTTCACTTAATATTTTATATTATAATATAAAAATTAAACTTGGGTGACTTTTCTAAAACATTTTGAATTAAATTATTTGTCGATAAATAGTATAAAATATTTAATTTTTATTAGAAACTTTTGATTCAGTAAAGCTATTTATAAATTTAATATATATATATTAAAATAAATTTAAGATTATATTTTATTACCCAATTTTTTCATAATTAATTTTTATTTGAAATCCTTTTATGTAGTTGAAAATTTTCTCTTTGAAAACCTGATTCTCATCGCATCTCTGAGATTTATATTAAATCAAAATTTTCTATTAAAGTGAATTAATTTTAGAAAAATGAATTTTTTATTTTGATCTAGAATATTTTAAATTATATAATATGATCAACATAAGTTCTCACTATGATAAATAGTGAAAAATTGTAAACATTTTTTATAATTCTAATGGTAAAAATTTGTTTACAATGGGGTTAATACATATAATATACTGGTAAAAATGAACTAAAATCAATCAAAATTTATTTTTATGACTCTAATTAGACTCTATAATTTAGGATTCTTTATAATAATACTTATGTATTCATTTTTAAGATAAAAAAGTGTGTAAACCTTTTCATTTCAGAAAACTATAGTTGTTCCACTAACTGCACATATTAATGGCCACCCACACTCCTCTCTTCATGAAACAATAGAACATTTTTATAGGGAAATACATACCCAAGTTATATCCTAAAATTCATAATCTCATTTTAGAATACATGGTATTCCTTCTATCAAAACGTGGATGTATTTTTTAACAATCCTATGGAGGTTAACCGAGAATAGGTAGAATAAAACAATGACTGTTTCTTTATATATTTATCCACATCCTAAAATATTATTAGAACTTTCTGATATAAAAAATGTATTAAATTACATATAGTTATATGTTTCTATATCATGTTCGTTAACAAAATCCTTATCAATTTCTATCAAATTATTTTGGAAATCATCCTTCATGTGAACGACAGACTACCTACTTGCTAACCAAGGTCATTTGTTCTTCCATTACAATATATCATGATTAGGTATTTTAAATGACATAAATTATATATAAAATATTTATAGCATAATTATACCTATGTATTCATTATTTAACATTTATCATTATATATTCAATTATATTGGGTATTGGATAACGTCTTACATGAGCACGATAGACTACAACCTTATGAACATATGTGATTCATTTTCAGAAATGCTTTAAAAAGATGAAAAAATGATAAATTTAATTAATATATGTGATATAAATGTGAATATAATGAAATTAATTATATTTTTATAATTAATAATTTATAATATTTAATTTTCATTCTTACATTTACACTCACTAAAAGATGGTAACATCATTTATGTACATATGGACTACCACTTTCACAAAGTGATGTGACTATATATCATCATCACCAAACATATTGGGTGATATGAGAATGTATAATTAAATAAATAATATGGTATTTATCATATTATGTTCTATATTAATGATAAAATATTAATTTCCACACTTCTATAATGATCTTTGAAAAAAGGAAATGTTAGTCATGCATACGTATGACATACTATCTATATGATTGTAAAATACCTAACATCTCAAACCCATATTTCATGATTGTCCATAAAAATATAAATTATTAATAAATAATTTAATTTTTAAGTTATAATTTTTTTCAATGTGATGGAACCTTGATCAATGTAAGTGGAGCAAAAATCTCAAATAAATATATATATGATAAACAATGTGGTTTTTACCTAAAACATTATTTTATTATGGAATTGTTTATAAATGGGAATGAAATGGGTACATGTAAATCATATATTATATTATATTTGAAATTATGGACATATAATTAATTTTCCATAAACATATATTTAATATAAATGATATTGAATGTGTACTATGGCGGTCAAGAAATAATGTAAGGGTTTTTTGTCTCACATTTATATCTTGGAGACATGAATATTCACCACTATTTTTGATATGTAGTTTATACTTATTTGAAACATTATACAACTAATCTCATTATCTTATGTTTTATTATTTAATAATATTATAATATTATTTATTTGTGATTATGAACAAAAACAATACTGAAGATGTATGTGATTCCCACCTGAAATTTATTTTTTATGTGACACAGTACATATTAACAATTTGTTTCTGTTATGTGGTATATATTCAACCCACTACATCATTTTATAGTGATTTTACTAAATATAATTTTTATTTTACATTTCAATTTTCTATTATCTATTTCTTTTAGTTTACAGTCATATGTAACCAAGGAGGTCAATGGTTTTTACATCAACTATCCTTTTTTGGGTAAAAGTAACATTATGAACTACTGTACTTCAATGAGGTGTATGTAAATAGCATACGAAATATTATATAATGAATAACATTTTTTCGAATATATATAACGATTCATTTAGTGCAATTATTTATTGGTTATTATGAATCAAATGATTACAAAAGTGGTATGGTATTTCCTATCACTCTTTTATTTATGGGATACATAACAACGATCATCAATATTTTATCTTGTCTTGGGTATATACTACCCATTTTAAAACATATAGTAGGGATATCCTTATTTAAATTAATTTAAATTTAAATTTTAAGTTATTATTTATTATATATTATGATTCAAATGATTAATAAAGAGGTAATTCAATTTTTCTGTCAATATTACTTCTTTGGAAATTATGCCATGTTACTCATCAATAATCAATTTTGAGGTGTATATACAAACACTAAAAAATTTAATGTCTCAAATATTTTTATTCTCATGATATTTTATGTTTCATTTAATATTATTCACATATGGGTATTATAATTTAACGATAAATAAATGGTAAATATTTTATGTTATAATTTCAACCTTAATTAATATTGTTTTTGATTTTCATTCGATGGAAAAAATCCATAGATCTATTTTTACTAAAAATAAGGATTTTACTATCCTATGGTTAATCAATATAATTTCATGTAATAGTAAAAATATTTCACTATTTTCATCATAAAATAATTTTGATATTTAATTTATAAAAAATGTCATTTATCTATATCTTTAGTCAAACATCCTTTTTATTCCAAACCCATTTTTCATAAAAAACCATAATGTTTCTAAAATTATTAAAAAGATTTATTAATTAAATAGTAACCATATTTTTTTTAAAAATATTTTTAATGTAATCTTCATTTCATATTAAAAAAAACCCATCTGGATTTTACCAAAACAATAAAAATAATATTTCCTTTTTACATGTATGGAATGTGAAAAAAACACATCTATCATTACTATTATTTTCATAAATGAAACCATTTTAGGTTTACAAGAATATTATAAATGAATATAATTGTCCAAATAAATTATATTGTTTAGTTTTAATATTTAATATATAAAGAAATGTGATTTTCCACAAGAAATGTTCCAAAGATATTCTTCATTCAATGTTATTATCCACCTAAGATCATATACCTTGGGTATCATATACATTGTTGGGGAGATGATCAAAGGAAATTAATAATATGGTTCATTCGAATGTTATATGTTTATTATGACATGTTTCTTAGTAAACTTGTTTTAATTTCATGGGTAATACAATAATATAATTCATATAACACCAAATTACGTTCCATGGGTTATGCTATAATGAAATGGTGAAATGATTTTAAAGACTATCTCTTTTCCATAGATTATATCATGATGAAATTTTTATGAAATTATTTTTATTTCTTGTGTTATGATGTGATGAATGTTTGATAATCTTATTTAATACTTACTTTTGAATTTTCTATGTGTTGGGTGGGACTAATATCTCTTTTAAATGCATTGGATAAAAATTCATATCTCATTACATATAATGAACTACAATGGGTAGTGAATAAAATTTAATCAAGTATTTTTGACCACTAACATGGACATGGGAGATAACCTTGAAAACTATGATGGATTTAGGAGTAAACCCATAATTAGTTGATGCTTTTGGAAATTAACCTTGACTATCTTGTAATTGTTGTTCATTGAAAATGTGTGTGAAACAATTCCATATCTTATGAAAATGTTAATCTCTCATAGATTGTGCTATTTCATTTCCTTAATATGTTTATCATATGAAATAAAAAATTTTATGAAATTTACTAAATAATATTATCTTTGATATGAATGGTATTGGTTTATAAATTAAATCACATGCTATCATATCCTTATGTTCATGTTATGTTTATGTATCTCCCTTTTTTAAAAATATTGGAAATTTTAGATCACGTTGTCATTTGATTTATTTTCTAATTATATTAATAATGGATGCACATATGTCTTGTTTGTGAACAGCTATAATGGGGATGATATTTATGTCATATGTTGAATATATTTTTCCAAATTAAATTATTTTTTACCTATTCTCAAAATCACCTAATATATAATGGTCCACAAGCTTGTGGTTGTGTAATTAATTTTTTATCCAACTAAAAATAACTAACATATATGTATAAAAATGATAGGTAAGTATAAATCGTATGAAAGGAATTGTTCATTTAAAAATTGGAATGAATCATGGGAAAACATTAGTTATATCCCAAAGAAAATGTGTATGGATCATTTGATGAATGAGGAAAATAATATAAAATTTTCTTGGAATTATTTTAAATGATATATCGGTTGGTTTTAATGAAATTAACACCCATTATAGATAATAAATGTAGATTTTTCTCTAGAATAGAGTTACATAGGGGTAATAAATCTAAAATGGTTCATTGAGTTAGAATGAATCGTAACATTGTGCACAATAATAAGTCGTACTACACACATGGTTTAACACTCCCAAGAGATATGATTTCGAAATTAATAAAATTGTTACAAACCATCATGATTGAATAGAACAATGACATTGAATTACATATAATAATCTTAAGGTTATACATATTAAAAAGAATGATTCATGATTTAGAAATCTTATATGTTATTTTCATGACTATTTGGTTACCCAATATTATTATAATTTTTCATACTATTTTTTTCATTAAAGTCATTGGATGTAATCAGAAAGAAGTAGATCAAAAATGACATGGTTGGAAATTTTTTGGAGGAACATCTAAATGGCATGATGACTCAATTCAACAGTATTTTTATTATAAATAATCAATTATAAATACAAATTATTATAAAATTTAACATTAACCAAAACATTTACTCACCACAAATGTAAAGGATAATGTTTTTTGAGAGTTTGGGTAATAAGGACCTTAGATGGAATTATGTTTGGATTATTATATGATCATAATGTGTAATTTATAACTAAAATTAATATATTAGTAGACAATTTTAATGTTTCTAGAGTTTAAAAAAGGAAATAAAGAAAGTTATTTTAAAGAAAAAAATTAAATTTTTGGTCAACATAATTTCTGAAAATAATGGTCTCTATAAGGTATCATTGACTATTGAATGTTTAAATTGTGTAAGTATGGGAAATATGAAAACCAATGTCCTATGGGGATGGCTCATGAAGAGGGTCAACAATGTTGTATGTGTAATAGTTATTTATAACATTAATAATAAAATAAAAATGAATTATAATGGATGATATTTTAATATAATAATGCTAAAACACTTACTTTATTTTTTAGAAGGATATTGGATTATTTATGTGTTTATTTATTTCAAGAATTATGTATGATGAATCAAGAAATATACATGTATTTACCTATATATGTTTTTAAATAAGTTTTTTAAAATATTTGATTTTTAATAATAAGTAACTAGGATAATTAATTAATTGAATGTTAATATTTATGGAATGCACATCAATAAGTGAAAATAACCCATAAAATTTTATATAAGAATATAAATTGGCGTTTATTTTAGATTATAGATATAGATAAAGGCTATTAGATAATATTGATGAAAGATAATGATTTTTTTGTTGAAAATGGGGTTTATATTATCATTGATGGTGTTTAAAAGATTATTTTAGCTAAAGAATTTGATAAATAATATATTAGGTTTTATTTGTGGAATGAGGAAGTAAGATTGGTATAATTGCAGTTTTATAATAAATCCCTTCATCGCAATGTTTCAGAAGTATATTTGGCCAAGATATTCACATATTTGGAATGTGGTAATTAAGATATTATTAATTGTATTTGTGGCATTTATGTTATGATGATTTTGGGAAATTTATTGACCATGTGTAAAACAAAAATATTTTATGGGTTATAAATATAAAATATTATGTAGTCGTTTTTGTTAATGATTAGATGTGGTTTTAAAAATTAATGTATTACTTCATCGTATGAAGATGTATCCCCATTGGATTACCAATGTAATGTTTTTGTAAACTATAGTAAAATGAATGACCTATCATTATATTAGGGTTATTTTGGCTCATTAGTTCTTCATGAATAAAAAATTCCCCATTTATTTTTAATTAAATAGGAATGGGAAATTGGTAAATTCATAACCATTGGATTACTTTTTAATAATTTCACAAAGGAAATATACGACCTATTTATATCAGTTCTGTTTAAATTATTGATCTTATACATATGATATTATATCGAATGGTTATTTTACCAACCCTATAGCAATTGGATGTTTTTATAAAATATTTTCATTAAATAATTTTAATTCTTCAATAGCCTACATTCAACATAATAGTGATTTTAAAAGAACTGCGAGATACCCTTAGTATAAAATTACCATTATAGTCTATCTCTTAGGATATCGTGAAAACGTATAACTAACTTTTGAAAATGAATTTTGAATTCTTTAGCTATCAGTTATTTATGAAAAATATAAAATAGATAGTTAATTTTAGTAAATTAATATTTTTAATGAAATTAATGAGATATATATGAAATATTCTTAATAAAATATTTTTTATTTTCATCCGTTGGATATTTAATCCTATGGTGTGAATAAACATTATTTTTTGTATAAAAACCTATTTTTTAATTGTTAATTTAAATTATGATTTTGACAAATTAACATAATTTAAATTAAAATGAAAAAATATTATTTTTAATTGGGATATAAATATTTACATTGGATGAATTTTGGATATTTTTCTCATAGCATTCATGTTTTGATTAATAGTAAAAATACAATATATTTTATGTTGAAACACCTTTTTTTATCAAAATAATTTTTTTGGATAAGTCATAATATTGGATGTTTGTAAAGTATAAATAGAATATATTTTATCAATTAATATAATGTATTTAATTAGAATTAATTTTACATAGCATTCAAATGTAAAAACATTTCAATCTTTTGCAATGTTTGAACTTGTAAAAAACATTTTATCTCATCTCGAAAATGGGATTGATTTTAAATTAATTAATGCAAGTTATTTGTTTTGAATTTTAAAAAATGGTATCCATATTTGGAATCAGTCGCTCCATATTATGTTAATAGGTTACTTTTATTTTTGCATATTTATGAATAGTAACTGTTGTAATTATTTTTATTATCATGTTTTAATGTAAATTAGGTAATTAAAAGTAAAAGTAATATTACATAATTAACTTAACAACTGTAGAAATAAGTTTGGATTACTAAATTCATCCCATATTATCTACTCTTCTAAATCGAATTTTTTAATTGACACATGGATATGAATATGACATTAATATAACAAACACAAATGAATGTGACAAAATTTCACAATCTAATTTTATATAAGTATATTAATTTTAATATATTGATAACTAGTAGATTGTAACACCCCGAGCTTCCATGATACGCTTCTCATTCAATAATGTAATAGCTTTCATTGTACGCAACATCGAGTTCTAACACACGACAACTAATCAAAGTAGCCGTTATGAATAGTAATAACCACTTTTTAAATTTATAGAAATTTAATATTTAAAAATGGACTTCATTTTTATATTCCTAATATTGAAATTAGCCTATGTTGAATTTTTTGTAATTTTCTGAGAACTTCAAAAATTTTATGAATAGTGAAAAATATTTAAAACAACTTTTTTAATCAAAATAATTTATAGTGATAAGTTATAATATTGAGTGGTTTTAAAGTATAATTAGAATATATTTTTACCATTTTATCCAATGGTGGTCATTAGAATTAATTTCACTTTGAAATTGGACATAAACAATTGTCAATCTTTTGATATAAATTGTTTCTTAAAAACATGCTATTTGTTGTGACAGTGGGAATTAATTATAAAATTAATTAATGCAACTTATATGTTTGTAATTTTGTAAAATATACATCATTTTTGAGTTCGGAATATCAATTATAGCTTAGGGTGAAATTTTGGCCTTATTCTGAAAAACATCAATTTTTGATGAATAGTGAAACCACTAAGTGGTTGTTAAAAACTGATTTTTTTGTTAAAATGAAATATTACCACTTCTGTGATTTGATTTTCAAAAATCCGACATACATGGTTGTCATTAAGAAGTAAACTGTGGTTCAATGAGATTAAAATAATTTTTTGGTGAATAGTAACTTTTAAGTTCTTAATCGCGATTAGAGGTAATTAGTGTAGTTTATGGTAAAGATAATGTTTTCATAATATGAGATGAGCTTGACACTTGTCCTACTCCTATTGGATGAGTAATGGCCGACCAAGACAACCCATGGGTCAACTTGGGGACCCCATGGAGCCACTTTGGTTGGAAAATGACATTAATATATATTTATTTAATGTTAAAATTAAATTGACACAAACATGAGTTGTTTTACTAAAGAAGACTTTAAGTGGGGTTAAACAAGTCCAAAATTTGCCTATAAATATTCATTAGAAAGCTAAAAAGATTTACTACATCATAGAAGTTTTTTTATAATTTTTAGACATTAAATAAATTAAATTATTTATGACATAATTATGATGTAGCGATGACCTCATTATTTAACGATTTTAATAAAATGAAAAGATAATGTAAAATCCAAGGCTTACACTTGTCCAAATACTATTGGATGGCTAGATTTCGAACCCTGATCACCTTATCCACGCATTATATAAGTGTGGGACATTTATAATCCGAAAATCATTGTATAATAATCTAAAAGTTCCTTACTTTCCAAGAGTGCCCCTCCTCTCCAATTATAAAAGGCCCCCACCTCTCCCACCTCATTTACACTTTCAAGACATTTTTCTCAGCCAAAATCTGCCCAAATACTCTCCCAACTTACCCCTATTACTCCTAGAAGCCTTACTTTGGGAATAACTCTTCCCAAGGAAGCCTTTGGCTCAAATCAAAAAGAGTTACCCGATTTTGAGGTAATGTCTTCTCTAACGTTGTTTTGTTTTATTTTTCTTCTCCAACCCCCTAAACTATTTTTATTAATTTCTTTTGTAACAAAACCAGTATCCTAAATATACTAGGATGTTGTTATAAGAAGGATTCGAGCTACACTTATACACACCTACATCTAATGGTTAAAGAACATACGGTTTCTGTGGATGGCGAATTTCTGCCTCACGAAACGATGATTGTTCAACACTCATATAACACCTTCAAAGGTGGCCATTAAGATGTCACTATTTTTATATATGATATATAATATGTTTATTTTTTACTTATTTTTCTGTATTTCTCATTTATGGCATACTTTATGATTTCCGTTATGGGTAAAACGCGATAATTTCATTTTAGGAAGTGCGGACTACCGCCCCCTCAAAGTGATTTGAATCGTTAATGCCATATGTGGGATGTATAAAGGATGGAGTAAATGGTATTATACACTATATTATACTAGAATTATATTATACATTTATATCATTATGATTTTGTTCCATTAAATATGAAATTGAAATGAAAGTAGCGTTCATGCGTACGTACGGCTTACCGTCTCCATGAACGGTGCATTTCATTTCTTACCTCTAAATGTTACGCAATATTATAAATGAATGTATATAATGGATATATAAGATATATATGACATCTAAGTCATGAATATAATTCTGGAGATAATGGACATTATACCACATAAACAACTTGTAATTATAAGAAGTTTATTTTTGACTGAAGTACCAAAGATCGACAAAACGACCGTTATTAACTTAAATAATTAAATAATGTTCATAACATGGTAATAAGTGATATAAATGGAATAATGAACATGAAAAAGGTTCTTAAGTAAATATAAATTAACTCTAGTTTATTATTCGGGAGGTTAAAGAACGGTCGAGTCAGGACAAGACGCAAGGTAAAGGAATTTCTTAAACCAACTTCCATTCTTTGGGTTAATCTCCTACTTTCAAATTATGTCATGATATTAATATGTCTTATTTTTTATTCTTTATGTGTACCTATAGTGAATACACATAATAGATCTATTTTATTTTAAAAATGATCTTTTTAAGGACTTCATCTCAATCTCCTTTCATGGAGGCATATTTGGTTTTATACACAACTTTCTTTTATACGGTGTATAAACCCCATTGACTTTTACGTTTATTCAAAAGGAATCTTTTTTATACGAAGCATTTTACTTAACGAAAGAAATGGAATTTTTTTCTTTCCGTACATATGAGGCGACAACGACTTCTCCGCCGCCGTGACCATTATTTGAGTTTCGGCTTCCTCTACAAGCCATTACTTTTTAACTTTCTTTTATTTTGGTATTGAAAATGGTTTTGAAAGCATTTTTATTATATCAATGTGTTGTATTGAAATATTGTGATTTAAATGTGGAAATTTTATGTTTCCTTTATGCATGTTTTATGTGATACGATTATGTTATGGTTTATGATATGTTTAAACCTATTCATATGAGGAATGCATTGGACTTAATAAGTGACGGGTGGAGCCCGCCATAGCTCCTCGATGCATCGGCAGGTCTCATGAGACAAACTAGTGTCTTGGCACGAGGCCTTGACAAAATATTATTTTTGGTCTTGGCACGAGGCCTTGACTACGTGGTTATGATAGTCTGGCATTATGAATTCCATCATTATGAAAGTGGTTATTGATATTGCATGTGATTATTCGACCAGTAGAATATCCATGTGAAGAAGTGAATGGCATTATATCATTTTACTTTTTCCATATTATGTTGGAGTTCAAGTTTAAAAGGATTTTGTTTTAGTTATACATTGCCTTAAATGTTTATGTTTATTGATGAATGCTTCTGATATATTGTTATCCTTACTGAGCATCTGAGCTCACCCCTTTCAATGTTTTAATATTTTATAGGATGTGAAGAAGTATTTTATGAATGACCTGCAGGGATTGTGAGAAGAGGATATGAGTGTGGACTATGAAGAATTTGTTATTGTAGTTTTCCACATTATGATGTAATTTAACGTTTACGAATGTATCTAGTGTTTCCAAGGCTACTAAACTAATTTGTATTTCGAGACTTGATCTTTTGTGATCATGCCAATGTTACGAAGTAATGCACCGACTCTGGGTAGCTGGGGTCGGGGCGTTATAGTTGGTATCAGAGGCAGTTTAGTACTAACCTTGGAAGCTAGATTTAGATAAACTCTGATTAGAGCACATAGCCCAAAGATATACGTTGTGGATTAGTATAGAAGAACTTCTGAGAATTTTGTTATTGTAGAGATTTTGTGAGTTTTCCGAGCAATACATCCCTGTCTGGATACGAGCAGGTAGAGGCGGCTCTGGCACAGATGTACCTAGGGGTAAAACCTGAAAACACTGCTTTGAGCTAGACTTGAACGGGAACTGGTGCACGACAACAGGCCTTGCTGCACTCTTGGTTACGACACTCCCGGGGGATATTCTTTGGATAGTTCTCATTTTCTTTACAAAACACTATGAACGGTTATGAGTATATACTTCCTCCAATAAATCCTTTTTATGATTATGGATTATATCCATAAATAGTTCAATTTATGTTAAGTATTTTACAAGTATAAAATTATGTATTTCAATTCTTAAAGTAATCTAGTTTATGCCATTGTTTAGAAATGGCGCCTAGCAGAAGGAATGGAAACTGTATCAATGCACGCACTCCGTGTAGGGATTGCCCTCCTGCTCAAGATAATTATTGTGGATCTGGAGATAAAATTGGTGCTGATCAACTTATTACAATACTGGGACAACTCACTCAGGTTATGAATAATAACCTTACTCGTATGGAGCACCCTGATCCGCAACGTGGAGGATCAATGTTAGACCACTTCATGAGGCAAAAACCACCAACATTTAATGGGGGTACAAATCCATTAGTAGCTGAGCAATGGATAATCTTCTTAGAGAAAATATTCCACGCCTTGGGGAGTAGTGAAAGGGAAAAGGTTATCATGGCAGTTTACCGCCTCACTGGAGATGCTGATCAGTGGTGGTCGCTGATTCAAAACAAAAAGGAAGATGATGACGTATCGAATATGGAATGGAGGGAGTTCAAAGACCTTTTCTTAGAAAAATACTTTCCTCGTGACCATCGAGCAGATATGGAAAGGAAATTTCTGAGTCTGAGGCAGAAGGAGGATGAGAATATCGCAAAGTATGAGGCCAACTTTACAAGGTTGGCGAGGTATGCTACAGATTATATACGTAACCCAAGGAGTAATATTGATCGTTTCTTTGATGGGTTAAAACCATTTCTCCGTCGAGCTTTAGTATCACAATCCTTCTCATCATACGAAGATATTGTCTCGTGTGCTATCAAGACAGAAAAGGAATTCTCTAAGTCTTATGACAACAAAGTAAAGCTAAAGAAGAAGAGAATGGTGGAACAAGAGACAGATAAAGGGAAAAAGGGAAAGAAGGATTTTCCATTATGTGATAATTGTGGGAAGAATCACCCTGGTACTTGCCTACAAGGAATGGGAGTTTGTTATAAATGTGGAGAAAAAGGTCACCAGGCTCGTGATTGCAAGGGAAAGAAAGAGGTTTTCAAAGTTGAATGCTACAATTGTAGGGAAATGGGGCATTATGAAAATGAATGTCCTAAGCGTCAAGGAAACATACCTCAGAAAAGGCCAAGGGATCAAGGCCAATCTTTTGCTGTGACTACAGTTGAAGCGGAATAATTAATGTATTGGTGATTTTGGACTCAAAGATTATATTCTGGTTATAAGAATAATGTGATATATATAAAGATTGTACTGCAGTACTTTTTTATTTCAGTAAGTTTTTAATATGATTAAGCTAATCATATTTTTAGTATGTGACAATAAGAGAAACTTTTCTTTGTTTGGGGAATCTGATGTTACAATTGATTTTGGAATTAAGAGACCTTTTAGAGAAAGTCTGGACAGAGGTATTTTGGATAACTATAAAGGTTGGAGTGGATTAAGTTGATATTTGGATAGTATTGTTTAAGGTTAAAAAAATTATGAAGATTATTTTTGGAATATTATGATACTATAGTTTTAGGAAAAGGATAACCTGCAGGGTGGGGCATAACCCGTCGCGTCGGACAAAGATGCAGGAATCAAACCCACAATCATAGTGCGACAAGCCCTTATTTCCTACGACGAGCCTACAGGAAGTCCCTGGTTATTAAAAAATAATTTTACTAATCTAAATGGAATGTGTTAACATTTGGAACCTTATACAATTATGATAAGTATAATATTTTTGAGTACTATTATCTTTTTGAGTGAAAGATGAGTTGAAGGTTGAAACTCTAATTGTCAAGCATAAATATATATATACCTATCTCTTATTCAATGAATAAATTAAATATTAAACTTTATTAAAGGGATATTAAAACAAAAAATGTGTTATCCTAATACCTTATGTCTTGTTGAACTAATGATATTTTAAATCAACATAGATTGAAGGCTTTGAGGCCCTCAATTTGACAGTTGATTGTGATTGATGGCCTCAATCACTCCCTACAAATATTTACATTTTTCCTCCAATTATATGTCTCTAATTGCCACCAATGTTCTCCTAATCGAGATCATAATTGGGTGGTGACTTTTTCATTTCCCTTTCCCTCTTATTAAGGAAAAATTTTATTAATATTATTTCCGATGTGGGTTTTCCTCAAAGGTATTTTCTCTTTTCAACCTTTTATTTTCAAAGAAAAATTTCAAATTGCGAGGACGCAATTTATTGAAGGAGGGTAGAATGTAACACCCCGAGCTTCCATGATACGCTTCTCATTCAATAATGTAATAGCTTGCATTGTACGCAACATCGAGTTCTAACACACGGAAAGTAATCAAAGTAGCCGTTATGAATAGTAATAACCACTTTTTAAATTTATAGAAAATTTATATTTCAAAATGGACTTCATTTTTGTATTCCTAATATTGAAATTAGCCTATATTGAATTTTTTGTAATTTTCTGAGAACTTCAAAAATTTTATGAATAGTGAAAAATACAAAAAACAACTTTTTTAATCAAAATAATTTATAGTGATAAGTTATACAATTTAGTGGTTTTAAAGTATAATTAGAATATATTTTTACCATTTTATCCAATGGTGGTCATTAGAATTAATTTCACTTTGAAATTGGACATAAACAATTGTCAATCTTTTGATATAAATTGTTTCTTAAAAATACGCTATTTGTTGTGACAGCGGTAATTAATTATAAAATTAATTAATTCAACTTATTTTTTTGGAATTTTGTAAAATAGACATCATTTTTGAATTCGGATTATCAATTATAGCTTAGGGTGAAATTTTGGCCTTATTCTGAAAAACATCAATTTTTGATGAATAGTGAAACCACTAAGTGGTTGTTAAAAACTGATTTTTTCGTTAAAATGAAATATTACCACTTCTGTGATTTGATTTTCAAAAATATTACATACATGGTTGTCATTAAGAAGTAAAATGTGGTTCAATGAGATTAAAATAATTTTTTTTTTGTGAATAGTAACTTTTAAGTTCTTAATCGCGATTAGAGGTAATTAGTGTAGTTTAAGGTAAAGATAATGTTTTCATAATATGAGATGAGATTTACACTTGTCCTACTCCTATTAGATGAGTAATGGCCGACCAAGACAACCCATGGGTCAACTTGGGGACCCCATGGAGCCACTTTGGTTGGAAAATGACTTTAATATATATTTATTTAATGTTAAAATTAAATTGACACAAACATGAGTTGTTTTACTAAAACAGAATTTAAGTGGGGTTAAACAAGTCCCAATTTTGACTATAAATATTAATTAGAAAGATAAAAAGATTTACTACATCATAGTATTTTTTATATAATTTTTAGACATTAAATAAATTAAATTATTTATGACATCATTATGATGCAGCGATGACCTCATTATTTAACGATTTTAATAAAATGAAAAGATAATGTAAAATCCAAGGCTTACACTTGTCCAAAGACTATTGGATGGGTAGCTTTAGAACCCTTATAACCTTATCCACGAATTATATAAGTGTGGGACCTTTAGAATCCGAAAACCATTGTATAATAATGTAAAAGTTCCTTACTTTCCAAGAGTGCCCCTCCTCTCCACTTATAAAAGGCCCCCACCTCTCCCACCTCATTTACACTATAAAGCCATTTGGCTCGGCCAAACTCTGCCCAAATACTCTCCCAACTTCCCCCTATTACTCCTAGAAGCCTCACTTTGGGCAGAACTCTTCCCAAGGAATCCTTTGTCTCAAATCAAAAAGAGTTACCCGATTTTGAGGTAAAGTCTTCTCTAACGTTGTTTTGTTTTATTTTTCTTCTCCAACCCACTAAACTCTTATTATTCATTTATTTTGTAATAACACCAGTATCCTCAATATACTAGGATGTTTTTATAAGAAGGATTCGACCTACACTTACACACACCTACATCTAATGGTTAAAGAAAATACGGTTTCTTGTGGATGGAGAATTTCTGCCTCACGAAACGATGATTGTTCAACACTCATATAACACCATCAAAGGTGGCCATTAAGATGTCACTATTTTTATATATGATATATAATATGTCTATATTTTACTTATGCTTCTGTATTTCTCATTTATGGCATACGTTATGATTTCTGTTACGGGTAAAACGCGATAATTTCATTTTAGGAAGTGCGGACTACCGCCCCCTCAAAGTAATTTGAATCGTTAATGCCATATGTGGGATGTATAAAGGATGGAGTAAATGGTATTATACACTATATTATACTGGAATTATATTATACATTTATATCATTATGATTTCGTTCCATTAAATATGAAATTGAAATGAAAGTAGCATTCATGCGTACGTACGGCTTACCGTCTCAATGAACGGTGCATTTCATTTCTTACCTCTGAATGTTACGTAATATTATAAATGAATGTATATACTGGATATATAAGATATATATGACATCTAAATCATGAATATAATTCTGGAGATAATGGATATTCTACCACATAAACAACTTGTAATTATAATAAGTTTATTTTTGACTCAAGTACCAAAGATCGACAAAACGACCGTTATTAACTTAAATAATTAAATAATGTTCATAACATGGTAATAAGTGATATAAATGGAATAATGAACATGAAAAATGTTCTTAAGTAAATATAAATTAACTCTAGTTTATTATTCAGGAGGTTAAAGAATGGTCGAGTCAGGACAAGACGCAAGGTAAGGGAATTTCTTAACCCAACTTCCATTCTTTGGGTTAATCTCCTACTTTCAAATTATGTCATGATATTATTATGTCTTATTTTGTATTCTTTATGTGTACCTATAGGGAAAACACATAATAGATCTATTTTATTTTAAAAATGATCTTTTTAAGGACTTCATCTCAATCTCCTTTCATTGAGGCATATTTGGTTTTATACACAACTTTCTTTTATACGGTGTATAAACCCCTTTGACTTTTACGTTTATTCAAAAGGAATCTTTTTTATACGAAGCGTTTTACTAAACGACAAAAAGGGAATGTTTGTCTTTCCTTACATATGCGGCGACAACAACTTCTCCCCCGCCGTGACCATTATTTGAGTTTCGGCTTCCTCTACAAGCCATTACTTTTTAACTTTCTTTTATTTTGGTATTGAAAATGGTTTTGAAAGAATTTTTATTATATCAATGTGTTGTATTGAAATATTGAGATTGAAATGTGGAAATTTTATGTTTCCTTTATGCATGTTTTATGTGATATAATTATGTTATAGTTTATGATATGTTTAAACCTATTCATATGAGGAATGCATTGGACTTAATAAGTGATGGGTGGAGCCCGCTATAGCTCCTCGATGCATCGGAAGGTCTCATGAGACAAACTAGTGTATTGGCACGAGGCCTTGAAAAAATCTTATTTGTAGTCTTAGCACGAGGCCTTGGCTACGTGGTTATGATAGTCTGGCATTATGCATTCCATCATTATGAAAGTGGTTATTGATATTGCAAGTGATTATTCGACCAGTAGAATATCCATGTGAAGAAGTGAATGGCATTATCTCATTTTACTTTTTCCATATTATGTTGGAGTTCAAGTTTAAAAGACTTTTGTTTTAGTTATACATTGCCTTAAATTATTATGTTTATTGATGAATGATTCTGCTATATTGTTATCCTTACTGAGCATCTGAGCTCACCCCTTTCAATGTTTTAATATTTTCCAGGATGTGAAGAAGTATTTTATGAATGACCTGCAGGGATTGTGAGAAGAGGATATGAGTGTGGACTATGGAGACTTTGTTATTGTAGTTTTTCACTTTATGATGTAATGTAATGTTTTCGAATGTATCTAGTGTTTCCAAGGCTACTAAACTAATCGGTCTTTCGAGACTTCATCTTTTGTGATCATGCCAATGTTACGAAGTAATGCACCGACTCTTGGTAGCTGGGGTCGGGGCGTGACATAGATAATATAGACTATAGGTAGTCATTGGAAATACAAATTAATTACATCCATTCTAGAAAATTACTTTTGTTTTTTAGAGATTTAATATTTACCCTAAATGAGGACACAATAGTGATTCAAAAATTATTTTATTAACAAAAATATCAATTAAATTGTTTAAAAAATATTTAAATTATGGATATTTTAATTTATTATGGTTTTAGAAGAATTATCTAGGATAAAATGACATTTAAAAGGTATTTTAAATTTTTTTTGAAGATATCTTCAATCGGAATTTTATTTAAAGTAAATTAAATGAATAGTGTCAAAATTTGAATTATTGATATTTTATAAAAGTAAAATATTGTTAATTTTTTTTAAGAATAACAAACTATTTAAAATTACAATGTGTAAATTATAAGGTCTAAAATATCATAAATTATTAAATTATGGAAAATTTACAACACATAAGTAAATATTTATAATAATTTATTAATTATAATATTCTTTCAATAATTAAAATTATACTAATTAAATAAGGATTTATCAAAATAATTTTTTTTAAAATAAAATCAAAACATTTTTAAATTTTATTTTTTTAAATAATTTAGAACTATATTCATATTTTCTTCTAAATAATATACATTGGAGGAATTTTAATTTATAAATAAGTTTATATTAATTTTAATGTTTTTGGTATTTCCAAAAGTTCCCCTACCCACTATTATAAAAGGGAGCCTCTCTTTATCTATTAATCACACAACTAAATCTATTTTTATCAGCCAAAAAAACACATTTACTCTACCAAATCTCCTCAGATTATCCTAGAGGAATGAAATTGGGTCTAAATTTATCCTAAGAAGATCTTTTTTGAAAATAAAATTGTGATACTCGAAAACGAGGTAATTGTTTTATCACCTCTTTCAAAATTACTTTCATATTCTACATCATGTTCTTTTGTTTATTCTTTACTAAAGTAAAAAATATTGTATCTTATACATTATGATATGTTATTATAATTATGTAAAATACTTATACCTCCTTTTATCCATCCTAAGAATAACTATATCAGTATGCATATGTGCTAACACATGACTTATCCTATCCATGTTTGTGTGTAACTTATTATTCAACAATACATTATTTTGATTGATATAATTGAAAGTATAATTGATTTAAATAACTAATATAACATGAATTTTTTTTAATATAATAAATATAAAATACTATTAAAAATCATTTAACCATTAAATGAATGATATTGCTGCTCGTGCAGACATACGACCTACCTTCTCCATCATGCGATGAGATTCATTCGACCCGATCATCATTAAAACATGAGTATATACTTCAATGGAATGAATAAATATGATATATAATATACTATTATCATTATTTAAATTATATAACTATATACGTAGATTTGAAACATGATAGTATCTGACTAAACATTCTTAATAACATAAAGTAGTTAATATCAGAATAACATGTGACAACAAAACTTTACTATAAAATTGATGATAATATAAACATTTCTGACATCCTAAAACCAATTATTATTATAATATAATTGAATAAAATTATTTAAATCATTATAAATTTGGTTAAGATATATACAATGGATATGGAACTAAATGTATGGGATCATTTTACAATGTCATTATTATTTGAGATTATTTATAAGTAAGTATTTAATTTCATATATTTATCATCCACATTAATGTCTCCTAAATATGAAATATTAATTTTATTGCTATACAATTTATTACATTCAATTTTATCCATTGGTAAATTTTTTTTAAACAGTATGAAAGGAATTTTTTGGCATTTTTTTATACGAGGTACTTTTTGACTTTTGTGAGGAGAATGTTTCATAAACATACACAGCATGAATGAATTTTAATTTCTTCATAACACAATTTTTCTATGAATCTTAATTTACATGATTTCATGATTCTTTTTTATTTAATTATTTTTTTTAAATTTCAGCGAATTTTGAGAAAAGAAAACATTTTTTTGATTAAAGGATACTTTCCTCAAGAATTATGTTATGATGTTTTATCAAAATGACATTCATTAAATAGGGTTATGTATATATCCCTATTATTGATTTAGTTTTATTCTATTTATGATGGAATTATATTTATGAAATCCATTTATTTTATGTGGATTATGTTATGATGGAATGATGTTTAAGAAACCCATGTAATTCCTTGGTCTATTCCATGATCAATTATTTATGTTATTTTTGAACATGTAATAATGATTTCATAATGAGTTGGGTGGGACATATATCCCTCCAATTCATTGGGTAATTGTTTATATCTCATGATATAAACATGACTATGATGGGAAATAAAATTAGTTCAATAATACATCACTAAAATGGAATTTAAACCCACTCCAGTAATGTAATATGTCTCCTATGATGATCTTCGCAATGATCCTTGATGAATATGAAATGATTTTATACGCTTATTTTTTACATCGCATGTAAATAAAGGATATCATATTTTCATATTGATTAATATTTTTTAATTAAATATTAATTTTACTCCTAAGTGGATGCTATGTTTGATGGCGTACCCAATACACAATAATGGGTTTCATTAAAATTTTATGTTGCACACAATGTTGAGTTATAGTGAAAATTAATGATAGAATATTATTATTTTTAATTGTAGTTAACGCATAGAAGTTGAGTTGGTGGGAATTAGAAGAACATACTACCATATTATTAAACATGTTTTTTAAAAATATTTTCATTTATCCAATAGAAGTTAGAGGATTAAAATGTGAATGAATCCAATTTTAAACATAAAAAGTCTAATATTATTTAAATGGTTGACCTACCACCTTTTGATGGGAACCCATTTTAAATCTAATTTTTTTCAACATTTATATGTCCTATATGACAAAATAATATTCTTTTTTAGAATCAGTACATTAAAATTTACTTTGGATGAAATTTTGGTATTTTTATGATAAAGATAATTTTTTATTGAATAGGGGAAAATACTTCATTTTAATTCAAAAAATGACTTTTCATCTAATTTATTTATACGGTTATATTATCTTTTCAATAGAATTTAATGTGTAGTCAGATTATGTATTTATCATTTAAACTGAATTTGGTCATTGGATTTAATTTCACTTTGAAATTGGATGTAAACAAGTGTCAATATTTTGGTAGATATTATTTCATAAAAAAATAATTTTTGTTTTGACATTGACAATTAATTTTATATTAATTTATTCCACTTATGGGTTTTGAATTTATAAAAATGGATTCCATATTTAGAATCGGGAGGTCCAATTTTTTTACGTTGGTAACTTTTATTTTTAGACATTATGAATATTTACTTCATTAAATATTTTATTTAACCTGATTAAAGGGTAAATATGGTAATAGGGGTAAAAAAATAATATTATAATAATATTAAATTACCCTTAAACTTTTTTTGAACATATAGGATGAGATATTTCTGACTAATGGAATCCTTGGGTCGATTTTGGGACCCCATGGAGCCACATAAGAGTGATGATGATACTTTATATTAATTAATTTAAATTAAAGATAAAAATGACATAAACATATTAATTATAGTAAATCATTTTCTACATAGGGTTATACAAGATATCTCTTCAACTATAAATATTCATTTGAAATTATAATATATTTCATACATCATGGTATTTTATTTATATAGTTTTTATAATAAAAAAATAAAATTATTTATGACACAATGGTGATGCATTTTTACCTTATTAGTGGATAATAAAAATAAATGAGATTATGAAATTTAAACAAATAACCAAAAATTGTCCAATTCTTCTTGGATGACTTTATCACGAAAAATATTCATCTTATATTCGAATTTAATATGTTTTGGTCATTTTTAAAGAGATAATATTTTTACAACAAAATAATACATTCAAAACATTCCAAAAGATCCCCTCCTCCTTATAAAACTATATCACCTCTATACCTTACTCACACCACTCATGCTCTATAGGATAAACCAAACTCTGCCCAATTAATCTCTCAAGATCCCTCTATTCTCCAAGATTCCTTACCTTAGGCAGAAGACACTTCAAGGAAGTCTTTTGATACAAGCCAAAAGGAGTTACCGGAATCTAAGGTAATGTCTTCCATCAAGTTATCTAATTTTATTTTACTTCTTCACTCCCTATGATCTTATAATTCATTGTTTAGCTAACAACATGAATATACTCAATATAACAGGTTTTTGTTATGAGAAGGATTCAAACTACACTTACACACACCTCCATCTAATAGATATGAACATACTATTTCTGTGTTTGACGAACGGTTGCCTCACGAAACGATGATTGTTCGATTATCTCCTACCACCTCTCAAGGTGGAAATTGTGAAGGAACTATATTTATATTGGATATATATTATATTTATATTGTCTCCATGATTTTATATTTTTTTTCATTTATACCATACCTTTATTTTTCTCTAATGGGTAAATACTATTATTTCTTTTGAGTAAACGTGTGCTACCTCCCCCTCAAAGTGATATGAATCATTAATGACATATGTGTAACGTATAAAGGTTGTATTTAGTGAAATTAAATATGATATGATAGTTTAAATATAACATAACACTGTATAATTATGTTTTCGTTCCATTAAATATGAAATAGAATTGAAATTAGCATTAATGCATAGGCACAGCTTACCGTCCCCATGAACGATGCATTTCATTTCTTATCTCCAGAGGTTATGTAAAATTAAAAATACATATATACTAGAAAAATATTAATTATATGACATGTAAATCATGAATATCATTCTGTATATAATGTAATTTTGACCACATGGACTACTTGAAATTTTAAGTACCAAATTTTCGAAAAATGACCTTTATTAAATTAAAAGATTATGTAACGTTTTATAACATGGTAATAAGTGATAAAAAAGGAATAATAATCTAGAAAAAGGTTACGATGAAATTAGAAATTATTTTTAGTTTATTATTTAAGAGATTAAAGAATGAAGAAGTAAAGTCGGACACAAGGTAAGGGACTTCGTCTAAATCTCCATTCATTGAGGCATAATTTTTTATAGACGAATTTCTTTTTTATGTTATATAAAAAAATTTAATTTTAATTTCTTTAAAAGGGAATATTTTCTTTGTGAGTAATTTTACTAAATGAAAAAATTGAATGTTTCTTTTAAATGTAAGTGGTGACAATGACCTATTCCTCTGTAATGAGTCTTATTTGTTCTCTGGCTTCCTTAACAAGCCGTAACGTTTTTAAAAGGAAAAAAAATATCGGATACTCTATTATGTGTTTTGGTATTGAAAATGGTTTTGAAAATGGATTTTGTAAGCTATTGTATTTATATTATATATTATGATTGAAAGGTGGAAATGTTCTCTTTACATTATGTTTTTTATGTGTAATGAATATGTTCTGGTTCTTGGGCATTATTTACGTATATGGGTGGCTCCGTGATAAACCTAGTGTGGTGTTCCTGAGATACCTCTCCAATGCATTGGGTAACGTGAAAGAGGTAAACGTTAATGTTTATCCAATGAGATTTAGGGAATATACTGAGATTGGTTCTCCATGTGTAACTTCCTACTTAGCTGTGAAAGCTACAATTTATGTATGTTATGGATGCCACAAGTTTCATTTAGCAGTTATGATTTCTATGTGTTATTAATAAATCTTATGATTTCATGATGTATGTTAAAAATCTTAATCTTGGTATGTATTGATGGACTAATGTTTTCTTTCATTAGTTTATAATTCTTAGTGATATTTTTATTCTCATCCTATGTTTTTATGAAATTTTTATCATAGGACTTAATGATGAATAGGGTCAATTATGGGATCAAATAAAAATCATGATATCTAAAACATGGAAGTAGAGATGACTCTTTTCTCAAGTGTTTTTATATTAAGAAAAAATTGATTCTGAGTATAAGTGTATAGTTTGTAAAATTTGAGATGTAATGTAATTGTTATGGCCATATTATCTACAACTCTGAACCTAAAATGATCCTTAATGTGAATTATTAATGAATTTCAAGATTATGTAATGTTTATGGCTGGGTTTTTATAGTTTTTATAAGAGTTCAGTGTAGACAACTTTAGAAGTTTGGATATTGTTAAATTAATAACCATAAATTATTTTTAATTTATGGTAAGATTGAAATGATATAGTAGTTACATATTACCTTGTTTATTTGCCAAAGCTTTTTCTATGTTCAGAATGGATTTTCATAGAATAATCATATAATCCTTTCTAAGATGGCATACCTATGGAAATGACCTTCCAAATCAGCTTCCTGAGATGGTCAGAAACAAATTTGAATATTTTTTTGCAGTGATGGCCAAGATGAATCAGGTGAAAATTTTTGGCTATTTTTATTGTTGATATTTTGGTTTATTATAAAATTAGATCAGAGATTTACGGTCATTTAAGAGTACTCTTTTATACCGTAAATGAAAAGAAACTGTATGGGAAAATAAAAACTGGTGAGTTTTGGATACAAAAATTTTCATTCCTTGGTCACATTATTTTAAAAAAATACAATAACCATTGATCTTGCTAAAATTTGAAGAATGACCAAGACCCAAAAATATAACCAAGATTCGTAGTTTCCATGTTTTCGAAGTCTATTCTATATGGTTTGTTTAGGAAATTTGACAGTTATCTATACAACTTTATATGTTAACTCGAAGAGGTGTTATGTTTTTCTGGACAAAAGAACGTGATTATTTTTTAATGAATTGAAAAGAAGAATGGTGAATGCTCCAATTTTGGATTTACACTCGAGAGATGGAGAATTTGTTATCTATAGTGATATTACGTTGAAATGACTCAGTTTATTCTTAATTAAGAATGATCACGTAATTTCTAATGCATCACATGAATTGAATCCTCACTAGTTAAATTTACATACACATGATATGGAATTAGATGTTGTTTTTGCGTTAAAAATTGGGAGGCATCATTTGTATGTTGTAAAGTGTGAAATATTTACTGATCCCAAAAGTTTAAATTGTATATTTACTAAGAATGAATTAAACCTGAGTCAGAAGAGATGGTTTGAATTAATCACGGATTATGATTTCCTGATTCATTATCATTATAGAAATGTTAATAATGTGGCTGATGCTTTGAGTCGAAAATTGTATGAAACATTGACCATGTTAATTTTGTAACAAGTTACTTTGATTAATGATTTTTTACACATTGAAATGGAAATTGATGGTACAGTAAATTCTTATATTTTGTTTCTAGTGTGAGTCAAATCATCTCAATGAGATCAAATTAATCATTCGTAGAAGGAAGAAAGAGAGTTATAGAAAAAAGGTATATTTGGTTCAGATTAGAATGTTACCTAAATTTAAACTTGATAATGATTGTGGTTTGAGGTTTTGGAATATATTATTTGTTCCTTATGATTCACAGTTGATGAAAGAGTTATAATGCGATGCTCATAGTTCTCCATTTTCTGTTCATCTTGTAGTACTAAGATGTACAGAGGTCTTCGAAAGTATTACTGGTGGGATGGACTGAAAAGAGATATTTCATACATTACTGTGATGTGTTTGAATTGTCAATAGGTAAATGAAATGCGACAGTTTTTGAAAGATATGCTTCAGCCTTTATTAGTGGCAGAGTGAAAATGGGAAAATATATCTGTGGACTTCGTTGGGGGATTACTGAAGACATATTGGGGTAATAATGCATTCTGAGTTATTATTGATCAATTGAATGAAGAATCTCATTTTCATCCTATTCAAGATAGATTGTCTGTAGGTCAATTTTCTCAGCTATATGTGAAAGATATGGTCAGGTTGAATGTAGTTACCCGCTCTATTTTATATGATTGTGATACCAGGTTTACTTCTTACTTTTTCAAATGCCTTTAGTAGTCGTTCTGTACTGAGTTAAATTATATTATAGCTTTTCCTCCTAAATCTGATGGGTAGTTAGAACGAAAAATTTAAACATTGGATGATATGTTACATGATTTCTCAATGGATTACATGGGTATTTTTGACCAACATCTTTATTTGGTTTAATTTTATTATAATTAAAATTTTCATTCTAGTATATCGATGGTTCTATTTGATGTATTATATGGGAAGTGATTTCGAACACTAGATTTTTGGGATGAATTAGGTGAAAGGAAACTGATGGGACCAGAATTGGTAGGAGAGATGGTAGAAGAATATTAGTTAACTTAGAATATCATGAGAATAACTCATAGCAAGAAAATAAATTATGCAGATAACCGAATGAAGGGTCATTCATTTGAGGTAGGTGATCATGTATTTCTCTATGTTTCTCCATGGTAAAGTGTGATGCATTTTGTCAAGGAAGAAAAGATGTGTTAGATGGTCATTAGACTCTATAATGTAATAGAGAAAGTTGGATCATTTTATTAAATATTGGAATTACATCCATGTTTATCCCAGGCACACAATTTTTTCATGTTTCATTATTGATATAGAATATGTCAGATTTATCTCATGTTTTGAGTCGAGAGGTAGTTCAGTTGTAAGATAATATTTCTTATGAACAACAACGAGTCCAGATTCATGACTGAAAAGAGCATGTGTTGCGGAATAAGGTAATCTATCAGGTATATGTTTTGAGGAAAATCCATATTGTTGAATAGGTAACGTGAGAATCTGAAAATTTTATGAGGGATAAATACCAACATTTATTTTATTACTGAATAAAATTGCGAGGACGCAATTTCTAAAAGGGGGAAGGTTATAACATCCTAGGTAAGAATTGATATGATATTTTCATATTTGTTAATATTTTTAAATTAAATGTTAAATTTAATTTTAAGGGGATGCTATGTTTGATGGAATACCTAATGAAAAATAATGGGTTTCTTTGTAATCTTACATTACACACAACATTGAGTTATAATGAAAAATAATAATATAATATTATCATTTTAAATAGTAATTAAACCATAGCCTTTGTATTGGTGGGAATAAATAAACCCAAATAAAATTTTATTACACATGTTTGTAAAATGTTTTTACATTTATCCAATAATATTTGGAGGCTTAAAATGTGAATGAATTAAATTTTAAGCACAAATGGTCTAATATTCTATAAAAGATTGATTTATTGCATTTCGATGGAAAACCCTTTAAAAATATTTTTTTGTCAATTTTATATTTTATATTTGACAAAATAATATTCTTCTTTAGAATAGGTACTTGAAAATTTACTATGTATGGAATTTGTCTATTTTTCTGATAATGTTCATTTTTTAATGAACAGTGCGAAATACTGCATTTTAACTCAAAACTACCTTTCCATATAATTTATTTATATGGTAAAATTATTATTTTAAAGGGATTTAATGATTAATTAGAATATATTATTATAATCTAATCAAATTCTGGTCATTTTAAGTAAGTACACATTGAAATTGGACATAAAAAATATCAGTCTTCTGATAGCTATTATTTCTTAAAAACACACTTTTTGTTTTAACAATAAGAATTAAATTTATATTATTTTCTACCACTTATGAGTTTTGAATTTGGAAAATTGGATTTTATATATGAAATTAAGAGATCTAAATTTTGTAAATATTTAAATTTTATTATTAGACATTATGAATATTTTCATTAGTAAATATTTTATTTACCTCGACTAAAGGGTAAATATAGTAAATAAGGGTAAAAAAATATTATAATAATTTTATATTACCTTTACACATGTCTTAACCCTACTAGATGATATATTTCCGACTAAGGGAAACCTTGGGTTGATTTTGGGACCCCATTGAGCCACATAAGATGTATAATGACAATTTATATTAATTAATTTGTAATGACCAAAATGACATAAAAATATATCTTTTAATAATCAATTTTCATATGGGGTTATAAAAGTTCTCTTATTGTATATAATTATTATTTGAAAGAGAATACAGTTTCCTATATCATGAAATTTTATTTATAATTTTTAGACATCATATAAATAAAATTATTTAAGTCATAATGATGATGCAATGTTAACCGTATTAATGGATGATTTAAATAAATGCGATTATAAAATTTAAAAAAATATCAAAAATCTATCCAATTATTATTGGATGATTTAATTTTGAACAATATTCATCTGACCTAATTATTTAATATGTTTTCAACCTTTTTAAACAGAGAATCATTTTATAATAAAATAATAATTTCAAACATTCTTAAGGAGCCCATCCTCCCCATTATAAAAGGAAATCGCCTCTAACCCTTAATCACATTTCTCAACCCCCCTTGGATCATCCAATGTATACCCAAATAATCATTCAAGATACCATTATTCCACCTATAATACTTAACATTGGTATAAGACACCTCAAGGAATCTATTTGGTTCAAACCGAAGCGAGTTACCCAATTTTAAGGCAACGTCTTCCCTCAAGTTCTCTTATTTTATATTACTTCTTCACTCCCTATGAACTTGTTATTATTTGTTTTCATAGAAGCACCAGTATCCTTAGTATACTAGGTTTTTTTTATGAGAAGGATCCAAACTACACCTACAAACACCTCTAGCTAATAGATACGAACATAGTAGTTCTAGGTACGAAGAACTACAACCTCATGAAGAGATGATTGTTCGATTATCTCATGCCACCTCTCATGGTGGCCATTATGATGACACTATATTTATATGTGATATATAATATATTTTTATTTTCTATATTCTTATCTATTTATTTCATTTATATCATACCATTATGGTTTCCATAATGGGTAAATATTACAATTTCATTCGAGGAAGTGTGGACTACCGCCCCCTCAAAGTTATATGTCTCGTTCAGGACATACATGAAATGTATAACAGATGGAGTTAATGAAATTATATATGATATTATACTACAATTATAATATACCTATGTATAATTAATTTTTCATTCTATTAAATATGAAATTGAAATAAATGTATCCTTCATGCATACATACAACTAACCGTCTCCATGAATGGTGCATTTCATTTTTATCTCCTGATGTTATGTATAGTTCAAAATAAATTTATACTGAATTTATATTATTTATATTATATTTAAATCATGATTATCATTCAGTATATAATGGAATTTTTACCACATGACCATCTTGTAATTATAAGTACCAAATATCGACAAAATGACCATTATTAACTTAAATGATTATTTAATGTTCATAATTTGGTAATAATTGATATAAATGGAATTATAAACCTCAAAATGGTTCAGAAGAAAGTATAAATTAACATTATTTTCTTATTTAGGATATTAAAGAATGAACATGTAATTTTGAACATGAGGTAAGTGACTTCGCCTCAATCTCCATTAATTAAGTAATATTTTTTTATAAAATAATTTCTTTTATACAGTGTATAAACTCCTTTGAAATTTCATTTCATTAAAAGGGAATATTTTTCTATGAGGTGTTTTATTATATGTCAAAATGGAATGTTTATTTTTAATGTAAGGAGTGACAACAACCTATGCCACCACTGGGAGTATTATTTGATCTTAGGCTTCCTTAACAAGTCGTAATGTTTTTTAAATGAAAATAAATACTATATAATAACTTTTACGTATTTTTATATTGAGACTTATTTTAAGATGACATATTTTTTATTTCTATATATTTAAATGGTATATTGGGATTGAAATATGGAACTTTTATCTCTCCTTTAGGTTTGTTTTATGTGTCATGAATATATTATGGTTCAAGGGCATTGTTTATGTATACGAGTGGTTTCGTGATAACAAATTAGAAAGTGAGCCTAAGATTGCTCTCTAATGCATTGGGTAACGTGAAAGAGGTAATCATTAATGTTTCTCCTAAGAGTTTTATGTAATATATTGTGATAGGTATTCCATGTGTATCTCCTTATATAGAAATGAAAGCTACAATGTATGTATGTTATTGATGCCACAAGATTCATTTATGAGTTATGATTTCTATGTGTTATTCATAAATCTTATGATTTCATGGGCTATGTTAAAGAGAATATGTATTGTATGTATTTATGGACTAATGTTTTCCTTATTTAAATTATAATCCTTAATAAACTTATTTTTCTCATCCTACGTTTTTTTGAAATGACTTTTACAGGACTTAAAGATGAACAGGGACATGTATGGGATTATAGAAAAGTCATGTTATATAAATCATGGAACTGAACATGACTCTTTTATCAAGATTTTTTATCTTATCAATAAATGGATACTATGTAGAAGTGTCTAATTTGTAATATTCTATATGTAATAAAATATTTAGTGAATAATTCTCTAAAACTATAAACCTAAAAATATCCCTAATTTTAATTATTATATTAATATAATATTATGATATACATAAATATATGTCATATAGTTGGGTTTATAGGTCTGTTTAGACAACATTAGAAGTTAGGATATTGTTATACTAATATCCATTAATTAATTTTACTTTATGTAAATATTGAAATGATATAGAATTTACATATTACCTCGTTGTTTCGACTAAGATATTTATATGTTCAAAATGTGTTTTCATAGTGGAATAAGAGCAGCTTTTCTGGGAAGGCATATAGAGGGAAATAATCTTCCAAATCAGCATTATGATATGGTCAAAATCAAAATTGAACCATTTGATATAGTGATGGCTCTGTTGAGTAAGGTTAAAGGTGTTATTTGTTTTTATTAATGATATTTTGGTTTATTATAAAATTAAAGAGGAGTATAAAATTCATTGAAGGGTTGTTTTTTATACCTTAAAAGAGATGAAACTATATGGGAAATTAAAAAGGTGCTGATTTTGGTTACACAAAATTTCATTCCTTTGTTTCATTGTTTCAAAAAATGGAATACATGTTTATCCTGTTAAAACAAAATTTGTTGAAGAATGGCCATGTTCAACAAATATAACTGAGATGCACAGTTTTCTTGGTTTGCAAGGATATTACAGAAGGATTGTTGATAAATTTAAGTGGTTATCTTGACCACTGACTATGTTAACATGAAAAGGTGTTATTTTTATCTAGAAAAAAGAGTGTGATGATTGATTTATGTAATTTAAAAAAAGATTTGATGAATGCTTTAGTTTTGGATTTACCCTCCATAGATGGTAAAATTGTTATATGTAGTAATGTTTAAATGAAACGACTCATTTGTGTCTTAATACAGAATGATCCGGAAATTTATAAAGCATCATGTTAGTTGAAACATCATGAGTTTAATTACCCTACACACGATATGGAATTAGCTTATATAAATTTTTCATTAAAAGCATCGAGGCATCATCTTTATGGTGTAAATTGTGAAAAATATACATATCATAAAATATTGAAGTATATATTTACATAGAAATAATTTATCATGTGACAGAGGATATGGTTGGAATTAATCATGGATTATGATTTCACAATTCATTACCATCCGGGAAATGTAAATAAATTGGAAAATGATATGAGTCTAAAATTTAACACTACATTAACCATGTTACATTTGGAATAATATACTTTGATTAAATATTTGTGGAAATTTGTAATAGAAGTTATTGGTGCAGAAAATCATCCTATTTTGTTTAAAGTGTGAGTGAAATAATCTATATCAGACAAAATTAAAAAAGAACAGATGGAAGACAGTGAGTTGTAGAAAAAGGTATAGTTGGTTCCAAAGGTAAGTTTTCTCGATTTAACATTGATAAAGATAGTGTTTTGAGGTTTGGGAAAATATTATGTGTACCTTTTTATTCACAATTGAAGAAAAAGTTATTATGTAAAGCTCATAGTTCATCGTTTTATGCTCATCCTGGTAGTACTAATGTGTACAATGATCTTCAAGAGTATTACATGTGGGGTAGAATAGAAAAATATTTTTATGACTTTATTGTGAAGTGTTTGACTTTCCAATAGGATAAAGTAGAGAAGAATTTACCAAAAGGGATGCTTCAGCCTTTACCGGTACAAGAGTGGAAATGGGAAAAAATATAAATGGATTTAGTTATTGGATTACCGAAGAAATATTGATGTAATAATGCAATATAGGTTATTTTTGATCAATTGACTAAAACTCCTCATTTTCCTCCTATTCGAGATATATTGTCTCTAGATAAACTATCTTGGTTTTATGTAAAAGAGATAGTAACATTGAATGGAGTTCCCCTATCCATTATATCTAATCTTGAAACTAGGTTAACTTATAAATTTTTTAAAGGTCTTTAGAATTATTTGGGTACTGAATTAAATTTTAGTACAACATTTTATCCTCAATCAGATAGAGTAGCCAGATTAAACAATTCAGACGTTGGAGGACATGCTACGTTCTTGGTCAAAGGATTACCAATGAAGTTTGGGCCAAAATCTTTCTTTGGTTGAATTTTATTATACTAACATCATTAATTCCAGTATACAGATGGCTCTATTTGAGGCATTATATGGGAAGTGATGTCAAACACCAGAATTTTGGGATGAAGTTGGTGAATGGAAAATTATTGGATAAAATTGGTTGGAGAGATGGTAGAAAAATTTTCAATTGATTTAAAAGAAAATTATAATAGCTCGGAGAAGGTATAAAAATTATGTTGATAGGTGAAGGAAGGATCATTCCTTTGAGGTAAGTGATCATGTCTTTCACAATATTTTTCCATGGAAAAGTGTGATGTGTTTTGGAAATAAGGGAAAGCTGAGTCCGTGGTACATTGGACCCTATGAAATTCTAGAGTAAGTGGGATTAGTTTCTTATATAGTGTATCTAACACAATGTTTAACCCAAGTAAATAATTTTTTAATGTTTCAATGATGAGATTTTATATTTCAGATTCATCTCATGTTTTGAGTCTGAAGATAGTTTATTTGGTAAGGAATCATTCATACGAGGAACAAAAAACCTAGATTATTGACCGCAAAGAGAAATTTTTGCAGAATAAGGTATTCCATTTGATAAATGTTTTTTGAAAGAACCATATAGTTGAAGAGTCAACGTGTGAATCTGAAAATTCAATGAGGGTTAAATACCCCCACTTATTTGATAAGTGAATAAAAATTGTGAGGACACTATTTCCAAAAGCGGGGAAGGATGTAACATCACTTATAAATAACGGATATGATATTTTCATATTAATTTATATTTTATAAATAAAAATTAATTTTAATTTTAAGGGGATTCTTTGTTTGATGTCTTACCCTATATGAAACAATGAGTTTCTTTGAAATCACACATTGCACAAAACGTTGAGTTATACTTAAAAATAATAGTACAATATTATTAGATTAAATGGTAGTTAATGCATAATTGTTGTATTGGTGGGAAAAAAACTGAACTAACTACATTATTATTGCTCATGTTTGATAAATGTGATTACATTTATCAAATAAATTTTTCAGTCTTAAAATGTCAATGATCTCAATTTTAAGCACAAATAGTAAAATATTCTTTATAATGTCAATTTACTACCTTTTGATGAAAAATAATTTTTAATTATAGTTTTTGTCACATTTAAATGTTCTATTTGAAAAAATTATATTCTTTTTTAGACTAAGGACATAAAAATTTACTTTGGATGCAATTTTTTTATTTTTATGAAAAGTTAATTTTTCTTGATAGTTAAAAATACTGTATTTTAATTCCAAATTTCCTTTCCATCTAATTTATTTATATGGTTATATTATCCTTTTAAATTGATTTAAAGTTTAAATAGATTATTTTTTTACCATTGAATCCAATTATTGTCATTGGATGTGATTTCACTTTGAAATTGGACAAAATAAAGTGTCAATATTCTGATAGTTATTATTTCTTAAAAACATGCTTTTCGTTTTGACAACTGGAATTAATTTTAAATTAATTTCATCCACTTATGTGTTATGAAATTGGAAAAATAGATTCCATATTTGGAATCAGGTGGTCCAAAATTTGTAAAAAGTTAACTTTTATTTTTTGACATGATGAATATTTACTTCAGTAAATATTTTATTTAAAATGGTTAAAGGGAAAATATGGTAAATAAAGGTAAAACATAATTTTATAATAATAAAATATTACCCTTACACTTTTTCTAACCCTATTGGATATGATATATCTTACTAGGTCATCCTTGGGTCAATTTTGGGACCCCATGAAGCCACATAGGAGTGATAATGAAACTTTATATTAATTAATTTAAAGTAATGAAAAAAATGATATAAACAAATATCTTTGGTAAATCAATTTTTACATGGGGTTATACATGTTATCTCTTAAAATATAAATATTAATTTGAAATATAAAAATATTTCCTACATCATGGTATTTTATTTATAATATTTATAGATTATATAAATAAAATTATTTATGACACAATGATGATGTAGTGTTTACCTTATTAATGGATGATTTAAATAAAGGAGATTATAAAATTTAAAACTAATTCCAAAACTCATCGAATTATTATTGAATGATTTTATTTCGAAAAATATTCCTCTTAACATCAAATTTAATCACTTTTGGACTTTTTAAAACTGATAAAAGTTTTATAATAAAATAATACTTTCAAACTTTCCTAAAGAACTCATCCCCCTTATAAAAGGATATCATCTCTATCCCTTAATCACACCTCTCACACACTCTTGGATCATCCAAGATCTACCCAAATATGCTCTCATGATCCCTATATTCCTTATAGAAGCCTTACCATAGGCATAAGACACTTCAATGAATTCTTTCAGATCAAACCAAAGGTAGTTACCTGATTTTTAGTTAACATCTCCCCTTATGTTCTCTTCTTTTATTTTACTTCTTCACTGCCTACGAAATTTATATTCATTGTTTAATTAAAAACACCAGTATCCTCAATAAACATTGTTGTTGTATGGATATGGATTCAAACTACACTGACACACACCTCCACTTAATGTATAAGAATACATTGTTTATGTGTACGGTGAACTGCGGCCCCATGAAATGATGATTGTTTGATTATATCCTACTACCTCTCATGGTGGCTATTATGATGGAACCATGTTTAAATGTGATATATATTATATTTATAGTTTTTCTATGCTTATGTATTTTTTCTTATATATCATACTTTATGGTTTGTATAGTGGGTAAATATGATAATGTCATTTGAGAAAGTGAAGATTAATGCCCTGTCAAACTGATAAGACTCATTCACGACAAACGTGGAACAAATAAAGATGGAGTTAATGATATTATATATGATATTATTATGGAATTATAATATACCAATGTATCATTAAATTTTCATTCCATTAAATATGGAATATAAATGAATTTGGCGTTCATGCGTACTTATGACTTACCATCTCCATGAACGGTGTATTTCGTTTATCATCTACAGATGTTATGTACAATTAAAAATAAATATATACAAGATATATATTATTTTTATGACATATAAATAATGAATATCCTTCTCTATATAATTGAATTTTTACCACATGGACATCTTGTAATTATAACTACCAAATATAAACAAAACAGTAGTTATTAACTTAAATGATTATGTAATGTTTATAATGTAGGAATATGTGATATAAAAGGAATAATAAAATTGAAAAAAGTTCGGAAGAAAGTAGAAATTAACTTTATTATATAATTCAGGAGATTAATGAATGAACAAGTCAAGTCAAACATGATTTTAGGGACTTCGTCTCAATCTCTTTTCATTGAAGCATATTTTGTTTTATTTATGACAGGGTTTTATAAGATGTATAAACACCTATGAATTTTAATTTCATTCAATGGCAATCATTCTCTATGTTGACTTTTACAAAAAAAAGGTTTGTTTCTTTTTAACGTAAGCAGTGACAATAACCTATTATACCATCGTGAATATTATTTGATCTTTGGCTTCCATAATAATCCATAATGTTTTAAAAGGAAAATAAATACCACATACTCTTTTACATATTTTGGTAATGAAAATGGTTTTGTTAATGGATCTGTTATGTCAATATATTTAAATGATATATTATGATTGAAATTTGGAAATGTACTATTTCTTTTATGTTAGTCATATGTGTTATGAATATGTTATGGTTCTCGGGAATTGTTTATGTATAAGGGTGTTTTCGTTATAATCCTAGGGTGGGTGAGGCCAAGATAGCTCTCCAATGAATTGGTTAACGTGATAGAGGTAAACATTAATGTTTCTCCTAAGAGATTTACGGAATATACTATGATGGGTATTCTAAGTGTAACTCTCTATGTTGTTGTGAAAGAAACAACGTAAGTATGCTATTGATATCGAAAGGTTAATTTATGATTTATGATTTCAATGTGTTATTCATAAATCATTGGATTTAATGAGGTATGATAAAGATATGATTCATTGTATGTAATGATGGACTAATGTTCTCTTACTTTATTTTATTATCCTTAACATGATATTTATTCTCATCCCATTAGTTTTTTTGAAATGTTATTCACAGGACTTAATGATGAAAATGGACATGTATGGGATCATGGAAAAATCGTGCCTTCTAAAACATGGAACTGAACATGACTCTTTTATCAAGAGTTTTTATCATATGAAAAAATTTATTCTGATTAGAAGTGTCTAATTTTTAATATTTGAGATGTAATGTTATAGTTATGGCCTAATTATCTAAAACTCTAAACCAGAAATGAACCACAATGTGAATTTTTTAATTAATTCAATATTAAGTTATGTTTAAGGATCTGTCCTTATATTATGTGTATTCCAAAAAACATCACATCTTAGGTTTTTTATTTTAGAGAATATGTCCATTAATTCTTATGAACTTTTACCCCTTGACGCGATATCACTGTTTTTCATATGTAGGATTAGACCTCCAAATGGTATGTTCTCACGTCTTATGATTTTGATGTTATTGATATTTTCATTTTTACTCTTAATGATAAATTGACTCACCCTTTAATATTTTTATTTTTGTCATGACCCGCCCTCGGGGCCCGCGCCGTGACTACCCCAAGCCCGCCTTCCATAGGCCAGGGGCTGGCGACTACCACCAAGGCGTAAATCCTGATAAACAGGGAAGGCATTTCCTTTATAAAGAAAACAAGCACCACAAAGTAAACAAGCGGAAAAGTAAACAGCATGTAAAAACTGTAACAAGATGTGCTGAAAGTAAAAGGGGCCGGAAATACAAGCCCAACTGTAAAGTACAACTGAAGGGGAAAACAACAAATGGAAAGAAAAGCTGCAGCGCCGAGCCATCCTCTGGAAGTCCAACCTGATGGGTGGGAACAGATAGCCTCCATTGCTCCTCGGGTCCACCTGACTGCTCCGAGTACGTCCCGCCCAGTGGTCCACCTCCAGGTACCGTCCTACTCCGCACGCCTCCACCACGATCCGCGCTGTCCGCCGTCTGCAACCAACACAACATAGTACAGGTATAGCCCGTGCAGGGGTGAGTATAAGCTACTCAGTAGGGACCCCGAGACCCCCGAAGGTCTCCCAGAATCCACAAAGGAAAGATACAATCACGAATTAACATCCGACACGGCTTAGGTATATTCCCATACATATACCTAAGTCATCAATTCTCATTTGGTTCCAACATCCGAGCCCAAGCACAACCCAGTCCACACAGGAAAGCAAAACATATACCACACAGGATAGCACAACACAATCCACAAAGGAGAGTAAAAGTAATCCACATAGGATAGCTCAACACAATCCACAAAAGAGAGTAAACCGTAAATCCACACAGGATAGCTCAACACAAACCACAAAGGAGAGTAACACAGGATTCAGCTCACACAGGTATACTTCTTCGAATGTCGATAAAGATGATCACTGATCCATCTAAGTCGTCGGACCCACAAAGGATCGATAGGTAACTAACCACCGCAATGACCCACCCAGGATCGCACCCACACAGGATCAATAGGTAACTAACCACCGCAAAGGCCCATACATGATCGGGCCCACACAGGACCTGTAGGCGCTGGCTCACACAGAACCGCTGAGCGCTGACCCACACAGGATCTGTAGCACTGATCCACGTAGGATCACTGAGTGCAGTAGTCTTCACAGTCCACTGAGGATCTTTGCACAGTCGTCTTTGCAGTCCACTGAGGATCTCTGCACAGTCATCATCGTAGTCAGAGTAGCAGTCGCAGCCAGCTCTAGGGTTCCCGCTCATAGCAAGTTCGTTTCGGAGGGTCCGCTCCACGAGCCGAGAGTCTGATACATCAACTGACACATAGTCCAAAGTTGATGTATCCAAAAGTACCGTATCGTCAATAGGAACTCAACTTCGCAGACAGTGCGTCAATCGGACGCTCGGTCTGAGAGTTATTTGCTTTTTCGTCCCAGGGGCTCGGTTGGTTTTTAAGGCAAAACCAATGCGACTGTACTCCACCTGCGTCGAAACCTCGGGCGGAGTGATCCAAAAGATCCTTCTCACTTAGAAGTATTAAACAAAGTCGACGGCACGTCAATCAGACGTCCGGAGCTCAAGATATGAGCGTTTCCGCTTCGAGGGCCCGGTTGGTTTCGTGTACGAACCAACCCGGCCGAACCCAATGTATTCCGAAACCTTGTGTGTGATATACCGAAACGACCGCCTCGATCCAAGGATCGCATCGCCATGGACGGCGCGTCGTTCGAAGGCCCGTAGCTCATGTTACGGGCAAAATACTGAAACGATTCGAAGACGGCGGGGTCTGGGCCCAGGCCGACCCGGCCCGACCCCCCCTAGGTCGGCCGAACCGGTTCGACCCAACCCGGTCTGACCCGGCAGGACCAGGTCCCGCTCGGCCAGGGTGCGGCCCGGCTTGGCTCGGCCGAGCGGCCGAGCAACGCAGGGGGAACGCTGCCCCCGCTTGACAACCCCGCGGCCCCAGCGGGGCGCCGCCCTGGTCAACGGGCGTGGCAAAGCCGCGTCCCTGTACACCGGACCCGCGCGACCGTGGGTCCGCTGGCGCCTCCGCCGCCGCGGCTTCAGCCGTGGAGGCCTTGTCTGGTGGCGCACCGGGGCGCCGCCGCCTCCGGCCGCTGGTGCCCCCACACCGCCGGTGGCTTCCGTGGGCCACCGGAGTCGCTCTGGTGGTCCGATTCCGTTCCTGTCTGCACCGCTGCTCCTCCCAGGACTCGTTCTTCACTGTGGATTCATCAAATTTCCTTAGCGGCACATTCCGTCATCGACCGTCAAATCCACACAACAACGAAGAATGGCAGAGGGTTATTGGGCCGTGTTTGTTTGGCCCGCACCCTCCGCGTTAGATGATAACAGTTCTGAGGATTTAATCGACACAAAGAAAACATAACCAAAAACAATTTTATTAAATTAATATTGTTCTTAAGAACCGGGTTCTTCATTTTGAACGGAAAACATCCACGGAGTATAAAACATTCAAGAAAAACCCCTACCTCGTCATGTCGTCGCATGCGCGTTCTTCGCGGATTTGATCGTCGCGGAAGGAGGGAATCGTCGCGTCGTCGCGGTATCCGACATTGCGTCGACGAAATCCGAGGACCAAGAAACAACAGATTTAATTATAAATAATTAAATCCATGTGTTGTTATAAACCACAAAGAAGTTTTAAAAGACACCCGAAATCTCTTACCTCAAGCAGCTGGTGATCAGAGATCGGACGGGGAAGAACGTCTCGGATGAAGCGTCGTCAATCTCCGAGGGTGACGGCGTTCTTCGCATTCTTTGCGTTCTTCGCGTTCTTCGTGAAGGAGGATGAAGGCACAAAACATAACAAATCCTTTCAACGAGCATTTTTCTAGAAGTCATGCATTGGTCTTATTTTATTATTATGCCAACGGATTCAAACAGGTTACGAAACGAATAAATTAATTCATAGAATTAATTCAACAAAGTTAACCACCCAAATAAATGGTGCGTTATGAACTTAAGAAAACGCGTCAGTTGAATTTCATAAAGATGGGTTTTCGTGGGTGCGTTACTTAACGGAAAAGAAACGGTGGGGCTGGTGCGGGCCCCACCTCACAAATATCCTACCAAGAGGGTAGGATATCTTTGGATAGAACCCTATCCGCAACAACTCATCTTAAATAGCTTTAAGTGGATTCCATGTGGCTTTAAGTGAATTAAAATAAAGTTTGTCGTACAAATTATTTTATTTCTTAACATTAATCCCAAAAATTAAAAAACACATCCGAGCAAACGCAACATCGAAAGAGGCGTTTCTAAGAAAATACCGGCGTTGCGATTTCATCGGTGCCCTCAGAATTCGATTCCGGGCACCGGTTCAAAAGTTAGGAAAATCGGCTCATCCGTTCACTGAACGTACCCGATCCAAACTTCACAAAATGATTCCGGGCACACCGGGCCTCGGAATCAGGTGCCGTCAGAAACTGCAATATCATAAAATTCCAATGAAAATTAAGAAAAAAAATTTCCTTTAAAATTTACAGGTCTTTACATTACTCCCACCTCAGGGCTTTACGTCCCTGTAAAGATACATCATAAACTAGGGAAACAAATGTGGGTATTAAGCACGCATCTGAGCCTCCCGCTCCCAAGTGCTCTCCTGGAGGTTCCCATGCTGCCATCTGATATGCACTAGAGGAATCGATCATCCTCATAGGACCCACTCTTGTCGATCATCGATCTGCACTGGGACCTCCGTAAAAGTCACCCCATCATCAACGTCCATCTCCCCATAGTCAATGATATGTGTCGGGTCGTGCACGTACCTCCTCAGCTGAGATACGTGGAAGACGTCATGCACCTGGTGCAACTGAGGTGGTAGAGCCAGGCGATATGCCACCTCGCCAATCCTGCTGAGGACCTGGAAGGGTCCGATGAAGCGTGGAGACATCTTGCCTCCTCGGCCAAATCTTCGTAATCCACTTCGAGGTGAGACATGCAAGAAGACGTGGTCGCCATCCTCGAACTCTAGTGGTCTCCTCCTCCTGTCAGCATAAGACTTCTGCCGGCTCTGAGCTGTCCTCATCCGATCCTGGATGTCCTAGCCCTTCTCTATCGTAGCCCGGACCATCTCTGGTCCCACAAGTGCTGACTCCCTAGGGTCTGTCCAGCACAAAGGAGATCTGCGTGGTCTGTCGTACAACACCTCATATGGTTCCATCCCAATGGTGGAGTGGTAGCTATTGTTGTACGCGAACTCCACCAAGGGTAGGTGGTCCTCCCAGCTGCGACCAAAGTCGAGGACACATGCGCGGAGCATGTCCTCGAGAGTCTGAATGGTCCTCTCAGTCTTACCATCCGTCTGAGGGTGAAAGGCGGTGCTTAGACGTAGCGGCATCCCGAATGCCTCCTCCATCCCCTTCCAAAGCCGGGATGAAAAGCGGGCGTCTCGATCGGAGACGATAGATGATGGCACTCCGTGTAGCCATACAATCTCCTGAATGTAGAGACGTCCCAAGCTCTCCACTGAGCCCTGCTATCTGATGGGTAAGAAGTGAGCCGACTTGGTGAGTCGGTCAACAATCACCCAAATGGAGTCGTGACCTCTGGAAGTGAGTGGAAGTCCAGTCACGAATTCCATAGATATCCCATCCCACTTCCACTCCGGGACCTCCAGGGACTATACCAAGCCTGCTGGTACTTGATGCTCTGCCTTCACCTGCTGGCAGGTGAGGCATCATGAAACAAACTCTGCCACAACCTTCTTCATGCCTAGCCACCAGTGCTGTCATCTGAGTTCCTGGTACATATTCGCCACCCCATCATGGACCACCAAATGAGAATTGCGAAACTCTCTCAGCACCTCTTCTCGTAAAGAGACTAGTACCAAGGTACGTCCTCTGAAAAGGATGTCGTGCTCTGCTCCAAGGGAGAAACTATCAGGTGACTATCCTGAGGATATCTGTGTACGCCGCGTCTCACAGTCAGCGTCCCCTCACTGTGCCCCTCTGACCCGCTGTAGTAGTGGAGGAGTGACTATGAGAGACTGAAGGAAGGCTACTCTGTCCCTATCCACAAAGGATATCTGAAAGGCGGCTAACTGCTCTGTCGCCTCCTGAATTAGCTGGAAGCCCATACTCCTGCTGAGAGCATCAGATACTACGTTCCCTTTCCCAGCAGTATAGACTATCTCAATGTTACAGTCCTGGAGGAACTCGAGCCATCCCTGCTGTCTCAGGTTCAGGTCTTTCTGAGAGAAGATGTACCTGAGACACTGGTGGTCAAAAAAGACTGTAAAGCGCTCAGCCATCAGATAGTTCCTCTAAGTCTTCAGAGCGAAGACCACTGTTGCTAACTCTAGGTCATGAGTGGCGTAGTTCTGCTCATGCACCCTCAACTAACATGATCCATAGGCGATCACTGCCCACTCCTGCATCAGGAAACACCCAAGTATGGTCCTCGATGCATTGCAGTAGACTACATATCCAAATCCATCCTCAGGAAACCTCAAGATAGGTGCGCTGGTCAATCTCTGTCTCAGCTCCTGGAAGCTCTACTGACATCGGTCTGACCACACAAAGGGTTTCCCCTTCATCGTCAAGGATGAGAGTGGTGCCGCAACTCTGGAGAAGTCCGGCAAAAATCTCAGATAGTATCCAGCTAGTCCCAAGAAACTCCGCACCTCCGTCACGCTCCTGGGTGGCTCCCAAGCTAGCACTGCTTCGATCTTCGCGGGATCCACCGCAACTCCCGCTTCATAAATGATGTGTCCCAAGAAGTGGACCTCACGCAACCAGAACTGGCACTTCGAGATCGTTCCATATAACTAGTGCTCTCAGAGTGTGTCTAGCACAACCCGCAAGTGGTAGGCATGCTCCTCCTCCGTGGTCGATTATATCAAATTTTTGTCGATGAAGACCATGAAAAATCGATCGAGGTATGGCAGGAAGATCCTGTTCATGAGGCTCATGAACACCGCTGGAGCATTGGTTATGCCGAAAGGAATAACCAAGAAATCATAGTGGCCATACCGACACCTGAAGGCTGTTTCCTCACGTCCTCGTCTCGAACTCTGGGCTGATGATAGCCTAACCTGAGGTCTATCTTCGAGAACCACCGTGCTCCCTTGAGCCGATCAAAGAGGTCATCAATCCTCGGTAGCGGATACTTGTTCCTCACTTTCACCTGGTTCAGACGATGATAGTTGACACACAGTCGCAAGCTCCCATCCGCCTTCTTGGAGAACAGTATCGGGGAATCCCAGGGTGAAACACTGGGTCGGATGAACCCCTTGCCCTGCAAGTCCTCCAACTGTAGCTGCAACTCTCGAAGCTCAACGGGGGCCATCCGATATGCTGGAGTGGATATCGGGGTTGTCCCAGGGTACATGTCAAGGTAAAAGTCTACCTCTCTACGAGGAGGTAGCCCTGGAACGTTGTCAGGAAAGACGTCCGCGTACTGATCCACCACTGTAGGAAAACTAGGACTCCACACGTCAACTGCTCCTAGGATGAGGCTAGCCAACTGATGAGTGATGGGTTGTCCTCTCCTCTGTGGAAGTCCATCATGTGCTGCGAAGGCTCCCTTCTCACTAGTGAAGGTGAACCTACTCCCGTCGGTGCACACACATCGCACCTTGCGCCTAAAAAAGTCAATCTGAGCATGGAATGTAGATAACCAATCCATTCCCAAGATGACATCGTAAGGCCTCGACGCCGCTACAAGAAGATCCCAGCCGAAGCCCTTGCCTCCTAGAGTAAGCTCACACTGCCGGCACCAGTGCGTAATCGTCGAGTCTACTCCCGTAGGGGTCTCTAGCCGTAAGGATCGAGCCAATGGCTCTGTCGGAATCTCCGAGCTCCGAACAAGCGTAGAGGCTATGAAAGAGTGACTCGCTCCTGTTTCTATAAGAACTGCAGCAAGGGTGAAATAGACACAGATCGTACCTCGAATCATCTCTGGTGCGCTGTGGTCGTAGGCCTCCGCTGCCTGGAGTTGTGCCTATCTCTGCCCGCTAGCTCCCTGTGGTCACGGAGGACCTCCTGGTGGTGGTGGGGGTAGAGCCTCAAAGTGTCACCAACCACCCGCTTCTCAGCCAGCTCCTCTGCCTCATCCACCTCCTCCCTGCGGACCTCCACGGTCGACCCTCTGCCTCTGCCTAGGTGGCCCCTACACAGTCTGCTGCTCCTCGGTACGGCGGGTCGCGCAGTTACGAGCCATGTGGCCCTGCCCGCCGCATGCGTAGCACTGCCTGCCTCTCGAAAGACTGGCTCTGCGCTGTGTGCCGCACACTACTGAGCCAGTGTCCTGAGGTCATCTACCAGAGGGTCTAGTCTGCCGGGAACCCTGAGTCATCCATCGACTACCTACTGCCGAAGACTCCGCTACCTGCCGCCCTGCGGTAGGTCTCACTGGTGAAGTAGACTCAGCAAGAAAGCTCTCGATCAGAAGGGATCGCTCTAGTACTCCTGCCTGGGTCGGGATGCTGAGGAAGATCAGCGATGCCCTGATCTCATGTCTCAAACCCTTCTCAAAGGCCCGTGCCTAGAATAATAGGTCCCATACCATATCTGTCGAGTAGCGAGAACGGTCATGAAACCTCGCCGCGTACTGGGCGACCGTCAAGCTGCCCTACCACAGCTGAAGAAGCTCCTGGATGCGCACCGCATGGAGGGTGGCTGGGACGAACTCTGAGCGGAAGAGGCTCTCGAAGTCCGTCCAGAGAAGAGATGCCTCATCGTGCACCTGGAGCATCATGCTCCACCATCGGGCCGCTGCTGCGTGCAGTAGGCTCGCCGCGAGGATCACCATGAGGTCTGCTGGTGTCCTCACTAGCCTGAAAACTCGTACGACCGCCTCCAGCTAGTCCTCGGCTGCCTGGAGGTCCGTCTCCCCACGAAACCTGGGTGGTCGCTGGCGCTGGAACTCGTGCAGAGCTCCGAGGCGACGTGCATCATCAGCGATCGTGGCGGGGAGCAGCGGGGGCTCAGCGGGTAGAGGTACCACCGGTGCCTCAGCTGTCAAGGGGCCCTACATCGAGGCCTCGTCGCTCGGCGGGCCGTCGTCGCGCTCTACTCTTGGAACCCTACCTGGCTGCCGTCGTGGGGCCATCCTGAAAAGGAAACAAGTGCGCCACGGTCAGAACAGTATACCTGGTGAGCTGATACAAGTAATCATGAATAAAACTTGAAAACACACCTGCAATCAATGTTTTCATGCATTATGTCGGAAATCAGAAGTTAGGGTCCTGGTGTACGGATATTTCAGCCACCGAACCAACACTGGACTCCCTGGACTGATAACCACACTCAATACGCTAAACACTATTGCTTCACATAGAATAAAGATCAGAGTCTGTGGTAGAACCGACCACCTCTGATACTAATTTTCACGACCCGCCCTCGGGGCCCATGCCGTGACTACCCCAAGCCCTCCTTCCATAGGCCAGGGGCTGGAGACTAGCACCAAGGCGTAAATCCCGATAAACAGGGAAGGCATTGCCTTTATAAAGTAAACAAGCACCACATAGTAAACAAGCGGAAAAGTAAATACTATGTAAAAACTGTAAGAAGCTGTGCTGAAAGTAATAGGGGCTGGAAATACATGCCCAACTATAAAGTACAACTCAAGGAGAAAAAAAGAACTGAAAAGAAAATCCATAGCGCCGAGCCATCCTCTGGAAGTCCCACATGAAGGGTGGGTACAAATAGCCTCCACTGCTCCTCGGGTCCACCTGACTGCTCCGAGTACGTCCCGTCCAGTGGTCCATCTCCAGGTACCGTCCTACTCCGCAAGCCTCCACCACGATCAGCGCTGTCGGTCGTCTTCAACCAACACAACGTAGTGCGGGCATAGCCCGTGCAGGGGTGAGTATAAGCTACTCAGTAGGGACCCCGAGACCCCTGATGGTCTCCTAGAATCCACAAAGTGTAATCCACAAAGGAATGATACAATCACGAAGTAACATCCGACACAGATTAGGTATACGCCCATACATATACCTAAATCATCAATTCCCATTTGGCTCCAACATCCGAGCCCAAGCACAACCCAGTCCACACAGAAAGCAAAACGTATACCCACACAAGATAGCACAACACAATCCACAAAGGAGAGTAAAAGTAATCCACATAGGATAGCTCAACACAACCCACAAAGGAGAGTAAACTATAAATCCACACAGGATAGCTCAACACAAACCACAAAGGAGAGTAACACAGGATTCTGCTCACACAGGTATACTTTTTCGAATAACGATAAAGATGATCACTGATCCATCTAAGTCATCGGACCCACAAAGGATCGCTAGGTAACTAACCCCCGCAATGACCCACAAAGGATCAGACCCACACAGGATCAATAGGTAACTAACCCCCGCAAAGACCCACACAGGATCGGGCCCACACAAGACCTGTAGGCGCTGGCTCAAATAGATCTGCTGAGCGCTGACCCACACAGGATCGGATCCACACAAGATCTGTAGCACTGATCCACGTAGGATCGCTGAGTGCAGTAGTCGTCGCAGTCCACTAAGGATCTCTGCATAGTCATCGTCGCGGTCCACTGAGGATCTCTGCACAGTCGTCGTCACAGTCACAGTAGCAGTTGCAGCTAGCTCTAGGGTTCTCGCACACAGCAAGCTTGTTCGGGAGGGTCCGCTCCACGAGCCGAGAGGCTGATACATAAACTGACACATAATCCAGATTTTATGTATCCAAAAGTTCCGTATCGTCAACAGGAACTCAACGTCGCAGACGGCGCGTCAATCGGACGCCCGGTCTAAGAGTTATTTGCTTTTTCGTCCCAGGGGCCCGGTTGGTTTTTAAGGAAAAACCAAGCCGACCGTTCTCCACCTGCATCCAAACCTTGGGCGGAGTGAGCCAAAAGATCCGTCTCACTTAGAGGAATTCATCAAAGTCGATGGCACGTCAATCGGACGTCCGGAGCTCAAGATATGAGTGTTTCCGCTCCGAGAGCCCCGTTGGTTTCGTGTACGAACCAACCCGGCTGAACCCATAGTATTCCGAAACCTTGAGTGCGATATAACGAAACGACCGTCTCGATCCAAGGATTGAAACGCCGCTTACGGCGCGCCCTTCAGAGGCCCGTAGCTCATGTTATGGGCAAAAGACCGAAACGATTCAAAGACGGGGGGGGGGGGGGGTCTGGGCCCGGGCCGACTAGGCCCGACCCCCCCTGGGTCGGCCGAACCAGGTCGACCCGACCCGGTTCGCCCGGATGGACCCGGTCCATCCCGGCAAGGGCTAGGCCCGGCTCGGCCGAGCGGCCGAGCAACGCGGGGGGCACGCTGCCCCCGCGTGACAACCCCGTGGCCCCCGCGGGGGGCCGCCCAGGACAACGGATGCGGCAAAGCCGCGTCTGTGTGCGCCGGACCCGCGCGGCCACGAGTCCGCTGGCGCCGCCGCGGCTGCGGCAGCCTTGTCCGGCGGCATGACGGGGCGCCGCCGCCTCCGGCTCCCGGCACCGCCGTGCCGGCAACCTGCGTCGCCGGTGGCTTCCGCAGGCCACCAGAGTCGCTCCGGTGGACCAATTCCATTCCCGTCTGCGCCGCTGCTCCTCCCGGGACACGTTCTTCACTGTGGAATTATCAAATTTCCTTTGCGGAACTTTCCGTCATCGCCCATCAAATCCGCACAATAACGAAGAACGACTGAGGGTTGTCGGGCCGTGTTTGTTTGGCCCGCACCCTCTGCGTTAGATGATAACAGTTGGGAGGATTTAATCAACACAACGAAAACATAACCAAAAACAATTTTATTAAATTAAGATTGTTCTTAAGAATCGGGATCTTCATTTTGAACAGAAAACATCCACGGAGTATAAAACATCAAAGAAAACCCCATACCTCGTCAAGTCGTCGCACGCGCGTTCTTCGCGGATTTGATCGTCACCGAAGGAGGGAATCGTCGCGTCGTCGCGGTATCCGGAGTTGCGTCGACGAACTCCAAGGACCAAGAAACAATTGATTTAATTATAAATAATTAAATCCCTGTGTTGTTATAAACAACAAAGATGTTTTAAAAGACACCCGAAATCTCTTACCTCAAGCAGCTGGTGATCGGAGATCGGGTGGGGAAGAACGTCTCGGATGAAGCGTCGTCAATCTCCGAGGGTGACAGCGTTCTTTTCGTTCTTCGTGTTCTTCGCGTTCTTCACGAAGGAGGATGAAGGCACAAAACTTAACATAGCCTTTCAACGAGAATTTTTCCAGAAGTCGTGCACTGGTCTTATTTTATTATTACGCCAACGGATTCAAACAGGTTAAGAAATGAATAAATTAACTCACAGAATTAATTTAATGAAGTTAACCACCCAAATAAATGGTGTGTTAAGATTTTAAGAAAACGCGTCAGTTGACATTCATAAAGACGGGTTTTCGCAGGTGCGTTACTTAGTGAAAAAGAAACGGTGGGGCTCATGTGGGCCCCACCCCACAAATATCCTACCAAGAGGGTAGGATATCTTTGGATAGCATCCTATCCGCAACCACTCAGCTTAAATAGCTTTAAGTGGCTTCCAAGTGGCTTTAAGTGAAATAAAATAAAGTTTGTCGTACAAATTATTTTATTTCATAACTTTAACCCCAAAAATTAAAAACCACACCCGAGCAAATGCAACTCAGGAAGAGGCGTTTCTATGAAAATACCGGCTCTGAGATTTAATTGGTGCCCTTGGAATTCGATTCCAGGCACCAGTCCAAAAGTTAGAAAAACCCGCTCGTCCGTTCACTGAACGTACCCAAGCCAATATTCAGAAAATGATTCTGGGCACCCTGGGCCTCAGAATCAGGTGTCGTCCGAAACTGTGTTCTCTTAAAATTCCAAAGAAAATGAAGAAAAAAAAATTTCCTTGAAATTTACGGGTCATTACAATTTTTCCATGGTCATGAAGAAGGGTGTTGAGTAATATATATCTAGAATTAGTCTAGTTATGATTAAATTAGTGGGATAAAATGTTGATGTTTTATGAACCAGTTTTTTATGTTTCCTAGTTTCTAAAAGAACTATACCTATATGGTCTTATCTTGGAATTATTATATATTGTAATAAATATTCATAAATTTTTGACCTAATATCAATTTATTTAAAGTATTTGTTGTTATAGTTGGTATCAGATGAAATGTATAGTTAACAATTGGAAACATGGATGATAAAGCCATAGTAAGAAACCTAAGTATATATCTATGTATATATTAAAATCATAGTGTTCTATAAATGAAAATGAATAGCCAAGGGTAAACCCTAATGTTCCAAAATTGAAATTTTATTCTTGATTATATGGTTTTCCCATCAGGATTAGTTTTTCTCGCACTTTGATTATTGTTTTTAGTCAATGGATGGATCATTAAGGAACCACGCTAATTCTAAATGTGATGAGAAATGAAATGATTTTCCCGCTGAGAAACCAAATGTTATGGGAGTTGGAATTAAAAATCGGGTACCCTTGATCACACTACATTCCCATGATATGATTCAAGCTAGACTTCCAAACGAGTAGTAGAGAGAGAAACATTGTGTGGAGTCCTTTATGATGCAGCAGCCAACTTATTTCTTTGGATATTCTTATCAATTATTGTTTGAACAATGGACTAGTACCACTGAAAATATATTTTATGTTCTACAATGATCTGAACATGATAATTTCATCATAGTATTTATCTTTTGGAAGGTGAAGCTTCTCAATGGTGTAATCTTATCAGGAATATGAGGTAAATAGAATAAATTTAATCCAGTGAACATGACGGGTTCAAGAACAATTTTTTCAATAAGTAATTTTCTTGTATTCTTCAAAAAATTATATATAAGGATTTACACAAACTTGAGAAAAATGGGGATGAACCCATTTCTACCTACAAAGAAAAATATACAAGAAGTAGAATGTATGATTCTGGAATTATTATCCTTCTTGAAAGTCAAAATTATTGATACTTTAGTGCCTTAAAACCAAGTCTCCAAAGGGAATTAGTCATAAGGGACATTAATAGCTACAAAGAAATAGTTTGATGTGCTCTCAAGGTTGAGATGGGAATTGGAGTAACCCATTATTCCTAATAATTTGATAAGATGACAAAAATGGAATTCAAAGGAAAATATAATGAGAAAAATTAAAATAATATGAGTCTTCCCATATGAACAAAGTGTGGAAATAAACATGGAGGAAATTTTTGTAATGGGACTAGGGAATGTTTTAATTATGGAAAAGATGGTCATCGAGTAGTTGAATTATAAAGTGTTGGAGAAAATATGTCTGAAAATGAAAATTATAAAAACGATACAATGAATGAAACTATTACTATTCAATACTACAAGGTCAAGGAAATGGAGGATTTTGATAACCGATGCCCTAATCTATGTGTTATTGATGACGATCAACATCAAAAAAACTAATAAGGGAAAAGTCAATGGAAAGTTACATTCCATTACTCTTGGAGACATGTATTATGATAATGAAGTGGTGAAATGCACACTTATAATCCACTATAATATAAAAAATGATTTATTTTATTCTGGCCCCAACCACTATTTATTTTTTGAGGAATTTTTATGGGTATTATCTTATGACCTCAAAAATTTGATATTGAGTAAGATATAAAAACTCTTAATGGAACAACTGTCACATCAAAAATTTATAATTCTTCTTAATTTCAAATTTTTGAGAAAGTTCTTTCTTCAAATCTTGTGATCCATCATATAGTGGAATTTGATGTGATTCATGGCGTAGATTGGATTTCTTTATGTGGAACTCATATCAATTTCCAAAAGAAGTTTGTTATATTTCATATTACAAATCATTCAATGATCATATATTAATGTATGAAGGAATATAACCTTCCAATAGAAATTTATTATATAGTATAGGTTTTGATTACTATAAAATAAGGCTATTTATCTTAATTAATAGGGTAGAAACTCACTATTAATAATACTCCCTCTGTAAGAGGGTTTGATGATGCCCTTCTAGACAGATTACTAGGTCTTCCAACAAATTTTGAGGTTGAGACATCCAATTGAACTTATACAGGGTGCCACACAAATTTCAATGAAACCTTATAGAATAGACCTAATTGAGTTCTAGAAATTGAAGAGGAAACTTCAAAAAAACATCATAATGGATTCACACACCCTAGTCCATCATCATGGGGGGAACATGTTCTGTATATTATGTGGAATGATAGATCAATGAGACTATGAAATGATTATTGAGAACATAACTAGATCACTATCATGAAAAAATATCATCTTTCCTATATTGATGACTTATTTAACCAACTTCGTGGAGCTCAATACTTTTCCAAGATTGATCTTCAATTAAGATATCATCAATTAAGGGTCCAGAAGGAGGATATAACAATGGAGACATTCCGTACAAGGTATGGACACTATGAAATTATAGTGATTAGTCTTAGCTTTACCAATTCCTCCAATATCTTCATTGAACTAATGAATAGTGTCATTACAGACTATCTTGATCAGTTTGTAGTAGTCCTTTTATATGATATTATTTTCTATTTAAAGAATAAGGAGGTATAGTAATACAACCTGATAATTATACTGAATACCCTTATGAAAGAGAATATTTTTCAAAAATTAACCAAAATTGAATTTTTGTATCAGAGTATATAATTTTTCAGTCACATAGTCTCAAGAGGTGGGATATATCTGGATCCATTAAAAACAAAAATTATTGAATGTTGGCTGCAGAAAAAAACAGTACGAGAGATCTGAATATTTCTTGGTTTGGTTGGACATTAATGAAATGTTGTGAAATACATTTCAAAATTATTTAGTAAACTAACAAAGTATACTTACAAAGTAGTTAAGTTCATATGGATAGAAGAATGTGAAGAGAATTTCAAAGAGCTATATAGAAGGTTACCTAGTGAACCTGTGATCACATTTCCATGTAGTGCAGAATGGTTTGTGATCGACATTGATGTATACAAGAAATGGATGGAATGTGTTACCATGAAAAATTATATGGTGGTAGATTATGCCTCATATAAGTTGAAAATCGATGAGAAAAATCACCCCACTCTGTATTTGGAGTTATCTATAGTACTCATTGCATTAAAGACATGGATGCATTATATTTTTTGAGAATGGTGTGATATTTATACTGATTATAAATTCTAAAGGTATATTTTCAAACAAAAGGTGCTAAATATGAACCAATGATGTTGTTTGGTGGTTATTAATTATTACGGCTCCTCAATACATTACCACCATGGTAAATGAACAAGGTGGAAGATGCTTTGAGTTGATAAGACTATACTAGCCTATCCATGACAAGGATCACATGCGATCAAATATTTATTGATATGTAATGAATGGATCTTGAAATTTTAATATAAGGGGAGAAATATTATATTTTTCAAATGATTTTTCAATAATCTATAAAAGTTAAGATTAATGAGGCACATAAGGATTATTTTGATCTACAAACGAATGTGAGAAATGTTGCTAAATTAAAACTTGAATGTGATGAAATAATAAGGTTCATGAACTAGGTTTGCATTACTCTCATACCATAATTAAAAGAGTTGTTGGATGAGGTTCATTGTTCGTCATTATCTATACACCATAGAATAAAAAATATGTACAGTGACTTGAAATATTATTTCTAGTGGGATGGCATGAGAAGTGATCTCGTCGAATATGTCTTATGATATTTTGTTTGTCAGTAAGTTAAGGCTGAGAGACAAAAGTATAACAGGATGTTACAAAGATTAAAAAGAACAAAATGTAAAGGAGTAATCATCACTATGTCCTTTTTCATCAATGTTGCAAAAAAATCCAATGAAAATAAACCTATCTAGGTTATAGTTGATCCACTTATGAAGTCAGCACTCTTCATTTCTATTAAAAATGATTTCCCTCTTGATCATCTTTCCAAGATATAAGTAAATAATGTTGTAAGATTGAATGGAGTACCACATTTTATTATATCTGATCAGGATCCAAGGTTTACCTCTATGTTCTAAATAAGTCTTTAGCTTGCTCGTGATATAGAGTTATGTTTCATCACCATTTATCATCCTAATATAGATTGTTTTCCTCAGTGGAAAATTCAAATTCTGGAACATAGGATGAGAGTTTTCTCTATGGATTTCAATGGTGATTAGGATCCACACCTAACTTTGGTGGAATTATGAAACAATAATAGCTTTCACTCTAGTATTCTGATTGTTCCTTGTGAATCCCTCTAAATAAAAATGTGAACAATTCCATCTTGATGGGATAAAGTTGGGGAAATAAAGCTAATATGGTCTGATCTTGGTGATAAAATGAAAAAAAAATAATAGACCTATTCAAAAACACATATGATTAGCTCAGAGTCAAAAACAATTTTATGTTGAAAAATTTATAATAGACCTAGAGTTTGAAGTTGACGATAAGGTGTTTCTTTAAATATCTACCTCAATGAGATTAATTTTATTAGGATATAAGGACAAGTTAATCTGAATATATATTGGACCTTTAAAAATTCAAAATCATGTCCAGAAGGTTTCTTACCGATTTTCGATTCCCTGAAATCTCTCTCAAGTTCTTGATGAGTTCCAAGCAGCTCCCTTGACAAAGTACAAACATTATCATTCACAAGAACTAAATTCATTAGTCGTTCCATCAGGTCAAGATATTTATTGTGAAGAAAAACTCATAAGGATTCTTGAAAATAGAAAAAATGGTCTAGAAAAAAAAAAGAAGTCTCTTGATTAATGATTTATAGAAGAAACACCAATTTTAGAAAGCTATATGGGAATATGAGGGTATGATTTGAGAAAGGTATCCTCATCTATTTATTTCTAAGAGAATAATTTCTAGGAATAAATCAGTTTATGGGGGGGTAGATTGTAACACATAGATGTTTTTATGAAATTTATTCTTCAGATAATTTTAATTTTTCAACAGTGTTCATTACACACAATCGTGAGTTTAAAAGAACCATGAGATGACCTTAATGTTAAATTACCATCATAGACTAGCTGTTAGGTTAGCAGGAATAAGTATTAATATCTTATGAAAATACAATATGAATTCCTTTTTTATTAATTATTTATGAATAATATTAATTAAATAATTTTTTTGGAGTGAATTAATATTGGTAATGAAATTAATGAAATTAATGATATATATGTTTGTTATTAACATAAAAAAATATTTTTCTTATTCAACCTATGGATATTTTAATCTTAGGTTGGGAAACCCCTTATTTGTCTTATAAAAACCTATATATTTTATTAAAAAAGGGTATTCTTACTCCTTAGAATGGAGAACCCCATTTAAAAAATGATATAGACACATTAATAATTTTTATATGATATCATAAATATTTTCCTTTAATGAGAGACATAAAAATTTACTTTGGATGAATTTATTCTCTTTTTATGATAACATTCAGGTTATGATGAATAGTTAAAATACACAAAATTTTATGTGAAAACAACATTTTTCATCATAATAATTTTCATTATTAAATTATAATATTAAATTTTTTTACAGTTTAAATAAAATTTATTTTTATCAATAAATATTATTTATTATATTAGCATTAATTTTAGGTGTAATTTATATGTAAAAACATTTCAATCTTTGCAATGTTTTATCTTTTAAAAAGATGTTCTCTTTTTTCCACAACATGATTGATTTTAAATTAATCAATGAAACTTATAGGTTATTAATTTTTAAAAATAGACTCCATATTTGGAATTAGTAGGTCTGAATTATGTTAATAAGATACTTTTATTTTTTGGACATTATGAATAGTAACTTGGAAAATTATTTTTAATACCATGCTAGAAAGTAAATCATGTTTTTAAATGAAAAAATAATATTATCAAACTACCTTAACACATTTAAAAATCCTATTGGATAACTAAATTATACCCTTATAATCGCTTTCTTAAAATATAATCTCTTAATGTCCAGTTGCCTATGAATATGACTTGAATATAATAAAACATATTGAATGTCACTAAATTTCATAATCTAATTTTATATATGAATATTAATTTTAATATATAGACAAGCCAGAGATAATATTCACTATAGGTATTCTTTGTAAATATAATAGAATTACATACATCATAGAAATTTATTTATAATTTTTAGATATTTTATAATTACCATTATTGAAGACACCATAGTGATTGAGAAATAATTTTATTAATAGAAATATCAATTAATTTTTCTAAAATATGAACATAAATATAATTTCATTTAATTAAGGTGATTCACGAATTTTATTGGTTACTATGACATGTTAGTAGTATATTTAATATTTTTTTGAAGTTATCTTCTGTGTGGATTTTATTTAAAGTCAAATAAATGAATTTTGTTAAAATCGACAGTATTGATATTTTAAAAAAATTTATAATATTAATTTATTTAAAAAACCCAAAAATATTTAAAAAATACATGTTCAAATTTATAAAATCTAAAATGTGATAAATTATCCAATTATGGATTTTTGAAAACAGATAAGAAAATATTTATTACCATTTAACATTTAGAATATTATTACCACAATTAAAATTAAATAGATTAAATGAGGTTAAATCAAAATGACAAGGTTTATAATAAAATAAAAACATTTATAAATTTTATTGGTGGAGAGGATTAAAATCCATCACCATATTATCCTCTAAATAATAAACATTTGATATATTTTAATTTGAAAATATAATTATATTATTTTAATCATTTTAATATTTCCAACAGTGCTCATCCCCTCTCTTATATAAGGGATCATATCCCTCTACATTATTCACACCTCTAATCCCATATTTCATAGCCATAACTTACACATTTCTTCTCCCAAATTCCCTTAATTCAGCTTAGTGGCCATAATGTGGAAAAAAACCATCCCTGAGAGAACTTTTGTGCATATCAAAAGATGATACTCGAAAAAGATGTAATTGTTTTATCAGATCACTTAAATTTATATTCTTCTTCTACTTGCTCAACTTATGTTGTTTCTATAATAAATCAATATATAAAGTATATTATACATGATGTTATGTTACTATAATTATGGGACAACACTATACATCCATTTATAAATCCTATGAATAACAATATCACCATAGGTGCGTACGTATGACTAACCGTCTCCACGACAAGGTGTAATTAGTTATTCAACTATACTTTTTTTTGGATAGATATCATGATGATTATAATATATCTTAATAATCAATATATCTTGTTAATTATTCCGAATAACATTATTTCAATGGAATTAAACATCATTTAACCATTAAGTGTATGATATCATCGCTTGTTCATAAATAGGACCCACTGTATCCATGTTGCGATGTGATTTATTCTACAAGTTCATACTTGAACTATGATTATATACATGAATATAATGAATAAATATGATATATATAATACTAATTTCATTATCTGAATTATATAACTAAAACCACTAAATTTTAACATGATCTCATTTAACAAAACATGAAGAAGAACATAGTGTAGTTAATATCCGAATAACAAGTGAGAATAAAATGATACTGAAAAATGGTTGATAATATAATCATATATGATATCATAAAAAATATTATGATACTAGAATAACTCAATATCATTATTTAAATCATTATAGTGAATCATTCAATACATTCAAGGGATATCGAACCTATGGTAAGGGATAATTTCACATTCTCATTAATATTTTAGAATATTTATACGTATGTATTTACAGGGGTATATTTATCATCCGTATCAATGTTTCCTAAATATGTAATATTGTTTTTATTCAGGAAAATTTGTTTCTATTAAATTTTACCTATTAGTAAATTATTATTAAATGGTTTTTATGAATATTATTGTGTTTTTTGATATGAGGTACCATTTGACTTTTACAAAGGTTTTTTTAACTTTCATGAAATGAATAGATTTTTACATATTCATAAAGTGTTATTTCCATGAAGCATACATTACATGAATTCATGATTATTTTAAACTAATTTTTTTTTATTTTAATATTGTATTGAAGTTTTAGAAAACAAATCATTTTTGATGAAGAAAGAATATTTTCCTCAATAATTAATTTCAATTGTTTTTTAAAATGACATTCATTAAATAGGGTTATGTTTCAATCCCTATTATTAATATGATTTTATTATTTTTATTATGGAATTATAATTAGAAAATAATTGTTTACATGTATTATGTTATATTGGAATGATGATTGTGAAACCTATTTTATTCCTTGGGTTATGCCATGATGTATGATTTATGTTTCTATGGAACACGTAAGAATTAATTCATTATAAGATAGGTGGGACCTATATCTCACTACAATGAATTGGGTAATGATTTATATACCTTGTGATAGATCTGACCATAATGAAATGTAATTCTGGTTCAATAATATACGGATAGAACTACATATAATCCTGGTTCAATATTGTATTTTGTCTGGTTTGATGATCTTGGAAATACGAATTTACTAACATGAAAAGATTTTATATGTTTATGTTTATACTAGAAAAAATTATGTATGATGTTTCATACTTTTGGGAATATGTAAATTAATTCTAATGAACTTTTATTACATTATATGATATCACAATCATTCATATGGTGGATAATACTTCCAAAGGTTTTGTAATTATGCCTTATGACTATTATATGATTGAAATATCCATAATTTAACCTTACTAAGAAACTAAGAACACCATATCATATGTTTCTTTACTCCAAGTCATGAAGAAGGACATTATATATGATATGTAAAAAATTAGTCATGTTTTGGTGAAATAAGTGTAAAAAATGTTGATGTTTTATAGATCAGTTGTTTATATTTCCATGTTTCAAAAGACACTATATTTATACAGTCTTGTCATGGATTTATTATATGTTGTAATGAATATTCGAAAAATTTTATGTAATATCAATGTATCTAAATTATTGTTCATTTAGAAACCAATGTTAGGTCCAAGATGAGTACCATGTATCTCTTCGAAGGATACTCACACAAGATATATCACATTTATTGAACTTATAGGTCATAACAATTGATCATGTCATTCGTTGTATTGAATAACCAATACAGATTCTATATTGAACACAAAAACATCTTTGAATCATGGTCACTCACCTGGTTAGTGTTTTTATTGAAACCAATCACATGATGAGGATATGTAAAAAATAGAGGATACAAAGAGGCATAATTATACTCAGTTTTTGGTTCCAAAGTGATAATTTTCTAGGAATAAATTCATTTTATGTTGAGTAGAATATAAAATCCCAAGATTTTGTGAAATATTTTTTTCAAATAAATTTGTTGTTTTTTATATTTATTATTGAATAAAATAGTATTTTTATCTATATTTAATTGTAACATTTAGTTAAAATTAAATTACATGTAATATTGTGTTTTAAATAAACAAGATATACTTTTAAGTATTATTTTTTTAAAAATATTGTTACCTCTTTGCTCTTGGAATTTTTGTATGAATAGGATAAAAAAATTATGAACAACATATGCTTTAAGAAAATGTATAAATGGATTTATTTGGAGATCATTTATTAAAAAATGAAAATAATTAGTATTTGAAAAAAAATATATATATACATTTTTATAAAAAAAATATTTTTATGACAAAATTAATTTTACTAATATATTAGAAAAACTTTTTTTTGTGAGTTATTATATATAGAATTTTTAAAATATATTCTATAAAATTTTCAACATTCAGATTATGAGTAATATAGATAATAGGTAAGCATAAATAAAATATTCCTCTTAAAAACTATATTTTTCTAGAAAATAGTTTTTTCGTATTTTTTGGACAAATAAGTTTTAAATATAATTGTCGATATATTTTGATATTTTATATTATATAATGAATATACTTTAAAATTATATTATCAAAATATTTATAGGGTGATATATTGATAATTTTTTGAAAAATCAATTTTTTAGATGTGTAAAATGTAATAATTTTAATTTTAATTTCACATTTTCATTAATATATTTATAAAAATTAACTACATTTTACATTGGTTTTAGAATAAAATAATATCATATATATATAAACCCAATTTATTTAATTATAAAAATTTTTATATTTAATATTGATATAAAAGACGTTTTACTTGGGATATTTTTCCCTTTGAAAACTCACATTATCATCCCATATACATGATTAATTTGAAAATAAATTCCCTAATTCTATAAATTTGATGAATAAAATAGATCAAAAATTATTAATAAGAATAACTTATATTATCTAATACATTGAACGTATTCATTCACTAAAATTAATAGTGAAATAATATAAATTAATTATTTTAGTTAAGGTATTACTGTGGATACCATAGGGTTATCCTAAAATAGATAATGGCAAATATTTCCTCTATAAATTCATAAAATAATGATAATGGAAGAATTTAGATCCTACCTAGTATAAGCCTCCATAATACTCTATTTTTATAACATTATTGATGATTAAAATATGGTTAAAACTCTTTCTTTCGAAAAAACAGTATACCTCCCACTGTCCTCAAATATAAAAGGCCACCGCCTAACATATTTTCATTAATCCATTAAACCCTTTTTACCATTAAATTAAAAAATAATTTCAAAACATGAATATTAAAATCATATAATACATATTTTTCTTAAATATAGAACATATGATGGCTTCAGGAGTAAACATATATATGATACAAGAGGATGTACCGTTCATTCATTACTGATTGTATTATATTTAATTTTCTTCCAACATCATTTCTTATTAAACCATGATAATATGAAATCATCAATATATTATATATTTTGAAATTTATTATTTTATGATAATGAAATGAAAACATAAATTTTTTTATCATATTGTCACTAAAATCATCATTCATGTGCATGGAATTTTTCGTCCTTTTGAACTGATCTCATTCATTAATTTCATTCCAGGATTTCATGGATTGCTATGATGATGGATATAATGTATATATATGTTATTTGTTACATTGTTATACCAATGGAGTAATTATATCATATAAATCATTTTAATTTACTCTCATTATGGGATAATATTACCACACTCTTCTATACAGCGGACAACCATCTCACGGAGTAATGTGATTCATTTTCAGCAACTCTTAATATTAATGATAAGAAGGACAATTTTAATTAATATATGTGTTATAAATTAAATTAGTAAGTTATTAATGAAATTATTTTAAATTTTTAATGGTACTATTTTGTTTTCATTCTCAGTATTTCATTTAATGAAAGAGGATTACGTCATTCATTTACATGTGGACTACCGCCTTCATGAAGTTATTTGAGAGTATGTTTCCATCACTCCACCACATCAGTTATACGAATAATTATGTATAAAAACAATATATTACTTATGATATTGTTATCATTTTTAATGATACATTTTAATTACCTCATTTTTGTACTGCTCATTAAAAAATGTTGAAGTTTCCAATGCGTACGTATGACCAATCATCTCCTTAATCGCAACACAACTCATTTCACATAAACATATTTATTAGATGGAATTTAATTTAAATTTTTCAATTAATATTATCATAATTAAATTTTTATTATTTTTTATATGATTTAACGATGATAAATTTATGAGGAAGAAAAAAAATCAAGACATATATGAAAAACAATGTGATTATTACTCGAAACCTAGTTTTATAAGGGACTTCATAATTAATGAGTATTAAATGTTCATAAGAAAATATTATATAGTGTAATATATAAAATTATGATTCTATATAATCCTAATGATAAACATATATTGATTATAAAATTTTTATATGCGTATGATGATGCTTGAGACTTATGTTAAGCGATTTCAAGACTCCATTATATTTCATGGAGACTAATGAAAACTCGTAAATTATTTCATTAATGTTTTCAATATAATGAACCATTGAAATGTTTTTTAAGGAATGGAATAATTAAAAATATATTTAATGTATCATTTTATGTTATTATAAATTGGTTATTATTATATAAAATATTAATCGAGTTATTGGGTTTTTTTCTTTAAATTATTTTCCTGGAGACACTTGTCATATTCTGTACATGATTCAATAATTTTTTATATACAATGAACATGAAATTAATTTATGATGATTATACTGAAAATTATGGTGATTATATATCCAGTTTAGGTTGTATATTTAATGGGTTTTATGTTTCTAAAATTAAAACAGTTGCACGTGGGGTTTTTTATTAATTATCTATAAATGGGAAATAAGTTATGTTATCCACCTATACTATTCTATGAGTTTTATATATTACCCCTAGAACATTTATATAAAAAATCTAAATATATTCATTAAATATAATTGCTTATTTCATTTTATTCTTTATTAGGGATAATGATTTTAAATAATACTAATGAAATATTTGATTTCAAATCACTATTTTATATATTGGATAAAATGAAATATCACCACTTGTTTCCATTATGGAGTATATATACTACAAATTTTATATATTATATCATGAATATTAATATTTTTTTATTTTTAATTTTTTATTATAGGATATTTTTAATTTCTCTATATGATTAAAACGTATAATAAAGTGCTAATGTATTTTTGTCTCACATGATACACATGTAATGTTAAAAACATGTCTTCTTTTATGATGTTTACATAAAATGCCGTGGTAATTTAATATCAAGAATTTATTTATTATCAGGATATATTATGATTTATTTAATATTCTTTTTTATTGGTATTACAATTCAATCTCACCAATTAGGTATGAATTTTATATTACTATCTTATCATTTATTTTGATTTTTTAAATTATGTTTTAAATGATAAAATCTTATGATCTGTCAATCAAGAAAATAAAGAATTTTATTCACCTCTGTTTATTCATTAAATTTGAAAGTAATAGTTCCTTTTTCCAATCATTTATACCCATCTACATTGGTAATTAATTTAAAAATCATCATTATTTCAATGTTCCGTCCGAAACTATTTCTATAAACAAACCTTGCTTGGAAAAAAGTTTTCTTATGTTATTATAATATTATTTAAATGATTTATTAGATATGTCATTGCCAATGTTTAAAATATTATTATTTTTGAATGGAATCTTCATTGTACTTTCCACATAAATCTGATTTAACTTTTACAAAAAATGTGAATGAAAAATTTATTTTTAAAAAGTATAGAATGTACATAATGCTACACTATCATGATTGATATCATTGTGAAGATTCATTTTGTATATATAAATATAATTTTCAATTAATATGTCATTAAATATGTTATGTAATTATTATTTTTAGTAATCCATTATTATATAAAGTATATTGTCTTATGAAACATTTCATATTGATTTTTCTATCAAAATCATTCTCCATCTAGGAAGAAATGATTTCAGGTAACATTTTATTTTATGGAGATATAATGAAAAGAAAACAATCTTATTCATTATTTGAATATTTTATGTATAGGATAAGATGATTTTTATGACACAAATAATTCTTCCATAGTTTATAACATGATATGTTTATAATTAAATTTTCCTTTCTACATAGGTTATTCTATGATGAAATAAAAAAATGATAATGAAACCTATCTCTTTTATAGTGTTTATGATATAGTGAAATGTTTATGAAACTCATTACATATTATTAATATTCAAATATTAACGTTTAATGATCTTTGGAACACACACATATGATATTAATTAAGTAATGTCTTAGAGTTATACATCCTTTTGATGCATTTGGTAATGATTTATATTTAATGATTACATAATACTGTAATGGGGAGTGAAATAATTTAAGAAAGGAATTTTTTCTTATATGATAATTTCCTAAGGATTCCATGACAAATATAACGGTTTTGGGAGAGAACGCATTCCACTATGTTAATTAATGAAATAAGACATTAATAATATATAAATATTTTTTGTGCTTATGTGAATGCCAAAATTCAATGACTTATGAAAATATTTGTTCTTATGGACCATGTACATTTATTTTCTTATTATTTTTAAATTATGAACTGAAAAAATTTATTCGATGAAATATTATTATTATATTTGATATAAAAGTTGTATTTTTCAAATTTTATTCTCATTGTGTCATAACCCTATGTTTATATTATTCTTACATATCTTATTTCCTTACACTTAATAAGCATCGGAGATCACACTTTCTTATGATTCATTTACCTAGGTAATGAATAAATTTTTTCTATAAGGTTTAATTGTGAGGATCCAAATAATGGAATGTCATTATGGGATATGTTAATGTCCTTTCACTTAATTAGTTGATTCTCCACTTAGTCTCTATAGACATAAAACTGTTGCAATCCTTATGAATGTCAGGGTGTAATGTATTGAATATTTATCTAAAAATATATAATATATAAGCACTAAAATCCTTTTTAAATTAAATCACCTTGAATTTTAATATTACTAATTTATGAAATAATCCGTCCAGGACTTTTGGTGTTATTATTGAGTATTTCGATATTTTTTTTATTTCCTTATATAAATATATATTAAATTTCATATTTAACATTTTCTAACCATTACTATTCTGGATTATGTATAAATATAGTTGGAATATAATGTTATACTATCTATTATTATATGACCCATTAAATATTTATTTTAGTTCCACGCATGATGAAAATGATCATCTTGAATACTCAATATTTAAATAAAAAGTTGGTATTTTTGTTGAAATTGTCTAATGGAAGAATTAAAACTTATGATGTATGTATATTTACTTATTCTCTATATATTGATGCTAAATTAATTTCATATCTATTTGAAAAGTATATTAAGTAAATATTTATCTTATGACCATAATTTAAAATTAATAAATGGACTTTTTTAGAAAAAATTAGTTTATGGTTGTATGGTTGTTAAGATTTTCATAATCATTTATTTTATTGTGATAAGTAATCTATATCACCCAATATAATTATTTTGAAATTAATTTTTTTCTCAGTTTCTATATTTTCATTTAACAATGATTTTTCCAATTAAAAAACCTTGTTATCTGATGTCTATAAAATTTCATTCTCCCTTACTGCATGTGGATGATTAATTAACATATTTTTATGATGTCTGATTTCAACATTGGTAGTTTAAAATTCCAATCAATTTTCTATTGATAATTTTTTTGAAATAAAATATTGAAATCATTAATTTGTGGAATAATTTAATACCCTGTGATTTTAAAAATGAAAATAATGTTTGATAGTGTTTGGGATGTGCAACACTAAGCAAAAACAAAAAATTAAATAGTATTTTTTAAATATAAATTCCATTACCATGGACATAAAATGGAACACATGAAAAAGGGAAGCAATAATATTAACAATATTTTATTTTCCTATTAAATATTTTCAACATGTTATTAAAAAATCTGTTAATTTTTAGTATAGATATTTTATTCATCAAAAATATATTTTTTTTCAAAAACATCATTTATTGATTTTTTATACAAAGTTTTATAATTAATTTAAAGATAATTTAGTAATTATATATGACAAAAAATTTAAATAATTTAAAAATTATAATAGTAGAGTTAGAATATGATGATTTTTGGTGAATCTTTTTGAAATGTTTGAATTTCATAATTATTAGTGAAAAATACAAATTTTATTTTAAAATTATATTTTCAAGTATTTAGTAAGTAAAATTAAAAATTTTATTACATTAAAAATTTTATTTATTAAATTTTAAAATACTAAAAATTTAACATTAGTAATTTTAATAAATATTATTCTTATACATAGAATAAGAAAAATTATAATTGTTACGTAGTTTTCTAGATAATTGGTTTAAGTCTACTGTCACAGGTCAAATTTAAAATTAAATTGATCAAATGGTTTGAATGGAATCTAGAAAAATTAATTCTATATTTCAAATCAAAGAGCCCAAAATTTTTGTAATCGGATAATTTTATTCTTAAATATTATGAATAGTAACTATACTAGATTATTTTCACTATGATCTGGGTAAATCTAGAAATGAATGTAATAAATAATTATCTAAGGATAAAACGTTGACTAAAAACTTTTCTATATCTTAATGGATAAATGGAGTTTGTTTATATAAATAAACCTATCTAATATAATTTCATTTGGTGCCTCATTTCATTTAATTTTACATTTATAACAATAAATTAAAAGACAATGACAGAAATATCAACTTCATGATTTGAATGAAACATACTAATTTTTGATATGGATAGAATAAATGTCTGATTAGTTCAAAATATTAATTATTTTAATAAATTATATTATATCATGGTAATTAATTCCTAATTTTTTTATTATATAATTACATTCAATTATTGTGGAATGATGATTAAAAAATTATAAAAATAAATGAAATCTAAAACAAATCATTTAAAAAAGTTAAAAGAAAAATGAAATAAAAAAAATTATTGTACAAAAAATATTATTCAAATAAAATTTTTATTTATTTTAAAAATGATTACATAAAAATTATATTGATTTTGTGTGGTTTCCGAAGTCCAATTAATTTTACAGTTCAAAAAATATCTATAATGTATATTTATTTTGAATATTATTTTATTAAATGAATTAAAATACCATAAAATACTACTTTTGAAAAAACTGATATGGAATTGTGGAAAAAAAAAATTAATACTTTTCATATCCACAATTCCATTTATATTAACTTTCATGACCGACAAAAAGTATTGTCATTATTATCTTAAAAACTGTAAAAAATGGTCAATGTTGGCTAAAAAAGGAGAAATACCAAATATAGACATGATAAACGTTTATTTGATGACAGTTTTATCAGCCCATACTAATTCTATATATGAATTATATCATTTTGGAAGGCCTTTTCCATGAATATTATTGTATATTAATTTAATATTATTTAAAATTCCAAAAAATTCCTTCCCATCTCTTGTAAAAGGGAACCTCATATCATTATCTCGCCACATATAAAATTATTTTTGTTACAAAAATTATATAATAAAATGCACTAAAAATATCCCTTCATAATATCTAAAGTCCTTTTATTGGTTATTAAAACCCCTTAATTGCATTTTAGTGTAAATATTATATGGTTTTCTAAATAAGATGGTTCTCTATTGGCTAAGAATTTTTTAATCTTTCCTTGCACCTCTGTGAAATATTTTCTCACATGATGAAAAAATTTATTCCATATATCAAATATACTATGATGTTATTATGTTATTAACTTAACCAACATCAATCTCATCTTCCGAATTAAAGAATCTAAATTATCCATCATGTATTTGATGGATTAATAACTCATGAACTGATGTCATTCTTTTCCAATAACTTCCTCTATTTAATATTTATATTAAGTGATTTAATATATATATATATATACACATATAATATTCTTGAATTATTTATAATTCATAAAAACTAATTTATCTTATATTTTCCATCCATTCCATTAGTTGAAAAATGATACCATTTTAGTTTGAACTAGTAGATTTCCACCTCCACAAGGAAAGGTGAAATATTTTTCATATCCTCACCTCATGGGTGAAATTTAAATGTTTATTTAAATAAATACTATCTTAATTATGATATAATAATATTTATTTGTGGAAAAAACAATAACTACTTTATTTCCTATATGAGCATTGAAAAATGAAAACATTACTCCTGTTTATGTAGGCCTTACCATCAATATGATTTTAGCATTGTTAATTTTTAATAACAATCATTCTTGATATGATTAAAAATTATTATTAAATTTTATTAATTATAATTGTTTCTTCATTATAATTATATAGATATTTAAATAGTGACATCATTTACTGAGGTCATTTTTTCAATATGATTATAGACTTACGACCCAAATATCATAAAATCATCTAACCTATACTTAATTAACAATACAGTTGATTAAAAAGGATGTTAAATAAAAAAATGAATTAAAATCATAAAATTGTTCATAATGAAAGTATTAATTACGATCTAATTAATATTCACAATAACTAAAAGTAAATGTGATTTGTTGGACTCGTTGTGTGGGGTGTTCTCTTTAAATTAACATTATTTTATAGTTTCTATTCAAAACATTTTATTATATGTTATAAAAAATTTAAATTTTAAAGAAAATTTTAATTTTATACTTACATGGATTGTAAAGGTCATTTTTTACCATATTTTACATTATATATAATTTTTTTATATGGAATATAATGTTTGTCTTACATAATGGACAATTATCATTAATACCAACATTTTAATGGTTGTTAATATTTTGTTTCTATAAATATCTATTCCATAATGTTATTTTCCAAATTTATTTTCTAATATATCAATATGAAAATAAATTATTTATAATGTTATCTATTAATCACATTTAATTATTAAAAAATTAATATAGAATCATTTTTTAATTATTTTATAAATAATATATTGAATTTATTTTCTAATTATAAGTGGAGTTTTTTATTATAACTATATAAATGAAATTTCCTACCAATGAATGTATGATTGGATATTTTGAATTCTTTATAATATTACTCATTTTAATCATATAAAAACCCCATTTCCCATTATTCTATGTATTTCAAAAAATGGTTTTCATTGTAATGAATATTGTGATATCCCGAAATGTTTTTCTTATGGGTCATTGGAATGTCATCACATGAAATTTTTCATTGGGTTTAGACCATTTTCTCTCTAACCCACTTTATATCTTCCTTTTAAATTTATGGAATCCTAATAAATTTTTTATATATTTATCTCACATATATTCATATATTATTATCCCATCATTTTAGGGATTAATAAATAACTAAAAATCATTTATTAAATTCCATATTATGGAATTTACTTTAATAATGATACGATTTTGGTTTAACCAAACCATTTCATTCCACTATTAAGTATAATTTTTATTCATTATGGTTGATTTTACCCAATGTTGAACCAACAATCAAGAACAAGATATTATGGTTTCCCTTAGGTTTTACTCCGATGATTTGGGAAATGATTGTGTCTCATGATATGTCATTTATGTGATTATGGAGTAATCCTAATCCACTATGAACCTCTATCCACCAATTGATACCATCAAGGATATTAGTCTTGAATTATTCTTATGTACTTTTTTGTGTATCAAATAAATTTCCCATGTCATAGTGAAATTATTATATCATGTTATTTTTGTATTTGTTGGATATGATTAATAAATAACTTATGTTTAACGGAATGTTTATGAAACATCATAAAAGTGATTTGTAAAAATATCTTTGTAATGGTTTTCATCAGTTTTCCATTCTTGAAATTAGAACTCTTCTTAGATTTACATTAATATTTGGGTTTATTTTTGAAATGTTTTATGAATGTATTAAGGATGATAAGATGATTTCATGGAAAATAAAATCATTATTTTGAGCCAAATCATTAATTTGGGAAAATAAAAATAATGTGTGAAGTTACAAAGTTCATTATTTATTAGTATATATTCCTTACTAGGATTTTGTAATCACCAAATATATTAAAATGTATTCCAATGGATTTTAATTAATATTTTGGACAATGTTCAGGTTTAGATTAAAAATATAATGATATGTTATGAAAGAAACCATCTTATATAATAAATTCAATGTTTTTTTCAAAAAATGTACAATAAATCGAAGTGACCAAATTGTGTTTTCAATTTATTTATGTTATTGTGATTGGGTAATTATATAAAACACTAAAATGTAATGATCCTCATATAATTAATTTCATATTTTATGCACAACCCATTATTAAGTTATGTTTAAGGATGAGTCAATAAAAAAGGAGTTTCACTATATTTGAATATTTGATCTATGAATTTATTTTATCAGAAAAGATAAGTATATATTAGTGAAAAACATGGGACTCCCATTTATGATGTGAATAATTATTTTATATAAAAAATTATCATATTTATACACCTATTATCAATTATTATTCGTGATTTACAGGGTTATACAATTGCATTTGTTCATTGTGTATAACGTGTTTCTATAAAAGTAGATGATTTAATGAATTCAGATAGTGATTTTCTAGATCAAAATTATATGCATTATTCTTAGTTAGAAAAAGAGTTTTGTAAATTGTATGAAACAAAGACAAAAAAAGGAATAAGGGATAAATTCATAAACCATTATAGTGTTAATGTGTATTTTATGAAATACATGATACATGTTTAGATGTTATCATAAGAATATCTATAAATTAATGATGGTAAAATATTATATTATTTCTTTATTTGAGTATAGGAAATCATAACCATCATTATAGATTTTCGGTATATGTAAGAGGATTATTCAATTTTTAAGATAATACAATATATTTTCCAAAATACAATAGGTGAGATAATATGGGTTCATAATCACCACGATCATGTTATAATTACATTGGATTATTTGAAACATATTATTATTTTACAGGAAAAATAAAATGGATGTTTCTTTAATATTTAGAGAAATGATATTAGAAAAATTATCATGAATATTCTAATGAATATAAATAAAAAAATTATATATGATAAATATGGGGGAAAATATATTAATGAATATGATATAAAAATTAAAAATTACTAACTAATGTCATTCATTTCGATAAGTGTGAGAATGGATAATGTAATGTTTTAGGTAAGGTTACCATTGATGTTTTTCAATGGCACAAAAAAGGATTTAATCAAAAAAATTACATTGTTTAGAGGATTAGATTATTGTTTGGATGAGAATTAAGATATTATATGATAATAAAAGATGAAACATTGAAAATATCATTCAAAGTGGAATGGAATTTTTTTATCAAAATCACAAAAGATAAAATTCATATATTTTCTTGAAGGTTATGATAGTTATAAATATAATGTCTAATATTTTAAATTAAGTAATTATTTTTTTGAAAATAATTTATTTGATTATGTTAGTGATGATATATTAACTATAGATTCAAGGAAAAATGATTGATGTTATGAATAAATACAAATGTAGAACAAGATAAAACAAGATCTGAAATGGTGAGTCCTCATAATGAATCAATTATAAAATATAAAATATTTTAATGAAATATTGTTGATCGTAATTTTTAAATGGAATGATATGTTCTAAAAAATTCCCACGTTTACATATTATATTTTGAAATTCAATTTTTAATGTTTTCATTTACGCTAATTTCAAAATAGAGGAAAACATTAATCATGTTCGGTAAAAATTAATTTATATGGATAGATATATTGAGAAACAACAATTCAAAATTTATAATTCAATTAATAAAATTTCATATATAATAATGTATACAATTTTCAAAAAGAATATATAAATTGATAATTTTAAATTTATGCAAATGAAAACAATGTCCTGAAATATTAAAATTATCTAAACAGTGACAAGAATAATAAGATAATACATGTAGATATAAGAAATTGTTTAAAACTAACTTTATTATGAAGAATTTTTTATTATTATATTACCATAATTTTTAAAATAGATCCATGATTAATGGTCATAATATAAATAAATAATGTGAATACATTTAGAAAATAATTACTCTGTAATAAAAATTTTCCTGTTATGTATACATTTAGAATTGAGGAGGATTTTGATGGATTGAATGAAGTTTTTAGTTTAATTATTAAAATCTCTATAATTTCACAAATAATATAGAAAATTATTTTGGAGGATTAAACATAGTCTATGTGGAAAATATTTGATCAAACAAGATGATTATTTACTGATATTTGATTATTTTCAACCACTAGATGATATTCAGAAGTTATAGTTTTAGTGAATATAAATGTGAAACATGTTGATTTAACTGAATGTAAAGGGTAACCTCTCTTCTTCATACTTTAAATATCATTTTTTTTGTATCATATTATGGATTCCCACCATTAAATTTTATAAAATATTCTGATAAATCTATGGGGACACAATCTTCTAATTAAAAAATACTAATTACTCTATTATTTATTTAACAATATTCAATTACATATTATTGTGTTAGGATATTATTTTGTTAGGATATAAATTTTTCAATGACATATCAAGAAATATAATCAATGTCATTTGAGTAATATTTAAATCTTGTCAATTATCACAAACATAATCTATGTTTATGTATCCATGATATTTAAGAACATCCTCATATATACTAGTTTGGCTTCTTAAAAAATTATTATGTTTTTCTACATCACATAGTCCATCACTATATATGTCAATATAATAATATTATATTATTGACTATTTATCATTCAAATTCTTGTAAAACATAGAACATCTCTAAATCAAATACTTTAAGTTCATCCAGCTGTAGGGATGGACATGGCTCTGCATTCATGTGTGAAAATCCTACCATTGGTCCCTAATCAAAATCAATAATCCTTAATCAAAAAATTAATGTTCTAAAAAACACATCATTTAATAAAGTCACGAATAATAAAATCCTGAATATTCTCATCACTCAAATTCAGACTACAATATCTACCATGATAATTTAACGACCTGGAAATTCCATATAATATTGTTCAAAATTATTTTAGATTATTACGAGAGTGTAAAAATAGATGGTGCTTGATTCAGAGGCTCTATCTGCCCAGAAGGAATTTTTGATCTTTTTTAAGGTATATACAATAAACTCATGTGTGGCGTTTTCTATCTTCTAAACCAGTGATCAAATTAAAAATATGAGGGCACTGTTGAACCCGTAGTGCCATGATTTTTTTAAGGGAGGATTAACTTTGACATTAGTTGGTAGGGTGAAAACCATAGTTTTTTAAAAATTAAAGAAATAATAAAATAACATAAAAAATATTTTTTTTATCCTACCCTATTTTAAGCGGTGGTGGTGGGACCGATTGGTTTTCAAGACATTTAATGGATTGACTCATCAGTTGTGTAACAACACCATTAGGAATTAAGAGGTTAATTGTTTTAAAAATAATTAATAAACCTCATTAATTCTTTTTATGTTTAATTCAACCTCCGTATCTATTTAAATAGAGATATAGTTGTTGTTTTTGACATGACTTCATCAAGCGAAGAACCTCTAGTGGTGTACTACAGAAACACACACCGGTGGAGGACGGAATCTTGGGCAGTAATGATCTGGGATCGAATAATGGCTATGACTTCATCCAACGACGACTATTCTCCCGCCACAACCACGAAACCTCCATAGATTCTCAAGGGAGGGGGTTTTATCATAATTTATTCTATGGGTTCTTTCTTGATTAATTCTATGTGATTGATGACAAATTAATGTCACACATGTTATGATGTTAACACGGGGGGCGCATGCCAAACGAACAAGGACCGAACCCTCATACACTTGTTTAATCATTGCATTCATCGAGGGAGAATTTAACATTATGGAACCATTAAAATGGGAGGCACACAAAGAGAGAGGCATCCTGGGATGCCCTTGGGTGAAGAGGGGAGTAAAAACGAAGCTCCGGAGTGTCGCTGGAGCCCCGTAGAAGAAGTGCCAGCGCGACACCTGTGCGGCGGCGTCAGAGACCACCATAGGGGGATATATGTAATGGATGGAAACCTCTAGCCATGGTAGAAGGGGGGGGGGGGGAATGGTGACACTAAAGACTGAAGTGATTCCCGCTCTCGGCTGTCCTCATTGGCAGTGAGCAGCGCGCTGTCACAGGCCAAAAGAGGTGGCCTTTGGTTCGAAGCTGCGACGATGGGGACCCGCAGCCTGCGGGTCCCACATTTAGCTGAGGCATTGCCACATGGTTTCGTTAGCTACAGAAAATCCTAACTAATTTTATGCCATTCAAGAAGGGGGGATACCACCTCAATGTGGGACTCCCAGCTGGCGGACCATGCCAACCATCAGACCAGGTCATGCCCAGCCGAAGCGGGGCGGGCTGGTTCGCGACCTTGAAGACTGATCCCATAGGCTAGCCCACTCGGGCCAGCCCATCCAGTTTGGTCAGTGTCAGGTTGGGTCAAACCAAACTGGGTTCAGTCGTCCTAGGTCTGGGCGGGACTGTTCGGTGTGACCGGGTCAGACTAGACTCAGACCCATTTCAGCCCAGATATGCCTAAAAGATAGTATCTTGCAAACGAGACATCTGTTTGACGAACCTTCTCTGGAATTGGAATCCATGGAATGAGACTAACATATTCTGATAAAACACTTGTGTTTTGGAAAATATTGGAGTACATAAAAAATGGATTGTACTTGAATCCAACTGGTCCCTCAACACTAAAATGCCTATAACAGTCAGATCATGTGTCTGATTGATGCGCCATCTGTTTCATTGGAACCCTTTTTAGATGAAAGATCATTGGGTTACTTATTCATGGGACATCATGTTGGATGATGTATGACCGATAACATGATGATAAGATCATCCCACAATCAAGCATACTGAGTACAAGAATCCATTTGCTGGTTGAGACGTGAATAATGATTATCAAACCTATGTGGATAGGCACCTAGATATCCTCTGTGGATCTATACCTAGAGATCCTATGTGGATTATCACGTAGAAATCTGGTGTGGATCAACACCTAGAAATACTTTTTGGATTAGAACCTTCCAATATGGTGTGGATTTTCACCTACTGATCCTTTGTGGGTCAGTGCTCAACGATCATGTGTGGGTTAGTGCATATCGATCATGTGTGGGTCAGATCATGTTTGGGTCAATGGGGGTTAATACATATCAATACTATGTGGGTCTTCAGCAGTTCCTCTTAACAGAAAAATATTATCAGGCCATACGACTGATTATATGTAATACATTACTTAAGTTACACCTTGTTTGATCTGAGCCTTTTCTTTGTGCTTTGTGATTGAGATTATGTTTTTTGGTTTTCCGTTGTGGAATTCTGAGAGACCATCAGCGTCTCGGGGCCCCTAATGGGTGTTTTTATACTCATCCCTACACGGGCTTCACCCACATCGTTCTGTTTTTTTAGACGACAGACACCCTTTACTGAGACTCGAGGATCCTGGACCTGATGGTGGATGGTAGTGACAGTTGATGTGGGGAGTTGTGAAGACAAATTGTAAAAACAATTCTGGAAGGATCCTTGGAGGAAAATATCAAGAGATATTTTATATGTTTTTTTGTATTTTATCTTTTATTTGGGTGGGTATTCCGGCCCCTTTACATTCAGTACACACTTTTAATACATCAGTTTTACTTCATGGTGGCATATTTTTGTGTTCTTGGATAGTGTGTTTGTAGAGGTTTAAATGAAACACCTTCCCATTTTTGGGATAAACCTTTCTGGTGCTTGTTACCAACCCCTGGACTATGGAAGGTGGTTTAGGGTTTGTTAGGTCGTGAGGCCTGGGGGACAGTTCATGGCAATGTGGTATCATAGGAGTTAGTTATACCGAAGAACTAGGACTCTAATCTTTCCAATGGAGTAATAGTGTTATGTGTTTTGAGTGTGGATTTCAGTTTGGGGAGCCCAGTGTTGGTGCAGTTGCTGAATAATATATAGAGTAGGACCATGAATTCTGAATTTCAACTTGGTGCATGAAAACACTGATTTCGTGTGTTTTGGAAATGTTTTACTTTTGATGTCTTTTGAGTTAGCTGACCAGGTATAACTTTTTGAATGTGTCTCGCAGGTTTTTTTCTGGAGGCCACCATGTTTACAACCAACTAGGATTCCAGAGAGAGTACATGACAATGGCCCACTATGCGACGAGGCTTCGGTGCAGGGCCCTCTTACTTTGTTGGCATGTTCGAGTGGTGTACCCTTAACACCACCACTCGGAGGGTATCAGTTGCCACCAGACCCACTAGCAGACCGTGAACGCTGACTGAGCATGTTTCACAAGTTCTAGACAGAGAGGAATCTGAGGATTCAATGAGATACAATTTTTTATGCATCTTAGGATGGCTGGGGGCTGTGGCATGGGTTTTTCGTATATTTGAGACCTCAGATGAACTGATGGTGATCCTAGCTGCCAGCATATTCAAGGGCTCCATAGAGATATGGTGGAGTGTGATTCTCTATACGCATGAGGAGGCGAGACTCTCTTTGTTGGACTTTCAGACCCTTTTTAGGGAAGATTTCATATCAATGAATTTACACATAGTTCATATCTAGGAGCACTACACTGACAACATGGTGACCTATTAGGGGCCCAGTACTCGGTGAGATTCACTGACCTCTCATGCATGTCCACCGACAAGGTATGAAACCCTTTCATTACTACCCATTCATTTTAGCAGGGTCTCTGGCCAAAGATTAGAGCATCGATGATATTACTCAATATCACAATGCAGGATGGAGTGCTCGATAAATCATTATTGGTGGAGAGATTCCTAGCTAAGAAGGAACCAACAGTGAGAGCCATCATCGGACGACATGTATCTGAGTAAACAGAAGAAGACAGCAGTCAGATGATGCATAGGTACAAGCAGTCCATACCTTCTGGGGGATGACCCCATGATTTAGGGTAAGAGGTCCAGAGCTAAAGAGGAGTAGGCCCACCAAGGATCAGACTGTGCTTCACGTGTGGCGGGCAGGGCCATATGGCTTGTGACTGCTAGACCCACCGTACTGACGATCAACAGACGATTGAGGGACAACTGATGCAGTGGATGAGGTTTGAGCGGGGAGGTATGTAGGGTGACAGACATGGTAGAGGATCAGGTCATGCAGTAGGGGGTGGTATTCTATTTGAAGTTCTACCTCCACCAACTCTAGGTGATCAACCTCAACCATAGGTAGCAGGTCTACAGGGGAAAGCTCATCTTCAGGTAGCATAGGCCTATGACCGTGGTGCTCCAGAGATGATTATAGTTACAATATGTGTATATTCCACTCCATCTACAGTTCTTATAGACACATGTTCTAGTCACTCTTTTATTTCCACAGAATTTGTTCGGAGATCGGAGATTTTGATGAAGCCGTTGGCTTTATCTTTTTTATTAGACACTCTTAAGAGATGATATTCAATGATTACATATTGGTTTAGATAGTGTGAGATCACTCTAGGAGGCGATATATTCACCTAGGATCTACTCATAGAGGCTTCAAGGCCTTATGATGTCATCCTAGGTATGGACTGGTTATCCACATACCATGCTCAGGTTGACTGTTTTTGGCACAAAGTGTGGTGTGCCTATGAGGATGGGACCAGGTTTTCAATAACCACCGAGAAGGGATCCTTTGCAGCACCGAATGGACTTACTCGAAGGATGGTGCAGCTTATCACTCATCAGTTGCCTAGCCTTACCCTCATAGTAGATGAAGTGAGGAGTACGAGTTTTCCTATAGCAGTAGACAAGTATGATGATGTCTTTCCCGATTATGTTCTATAACTACCTCATCATAGAGAGGTACACTTCTATATCAATATGTACCTTGGGACAGCACCAATATCTACGCCAGCATATACGATGGCCCCCGTGGAGCTTCTAGAGTTTCATGTACAGTTGGTGGACTTCTAGGGGAAGGGGTTCATAAGGGAGCTCAATGTATTTTAAGATAGATATTAGATATGACTATCATCAGCTTAGGGTACGAGATAATGATGTACTGAAGACAAACTTCAGATGTCGGTATAGAAACTATGAGTTCTTGGTGATTCCCTTTTGGCATATCCAATTCTATGGAAGTGTTCATGGGGTGATGAACATGATCTTTTAGCCTTACCTTGATCTCTCATGGTATTCTTCATTAATGTCATCTTGATATACTCATCATTAGAGAAGAAGCACGTGACCCACCTATAGATAGTTCTGGATAAACTCTAAGAGAACCATCCTTATGGTATGATCTTGAAGTGCCAGTTCTATATATAGGAATATCACATTCTAGGGCACGTTATCTTAGAGTCTGGTGTTGTAGTAGATCCGACGAAGATAGGGGTAGTGTTTTCTTGGGAGAAACCCAAGAGTGTAACTGAGGTGTATATTTTTTTGGAATTTGCTGGGTACTGCCAAAGATTCGTACCCAACATTTCTAGTGTTGTGACACCCTTGTTAGTTTTTCCAAATAAGGAACAATCCATCATGTGTAAAGAGAGATTCCAAAAAAGTTTTTAAGAGATGAGATAGAGACTAACAAGTTCCCAAACAAGAGTCTAATAGAATAGGGAGTTTTGTATATAGTCTACTGCAATACATCCGGGATCAGACATGGTTGTTTTCTAATTTAGGAGTGAGTAGTGATCGCATACAGCCTATAATAGTTGAGACATCTTGAGCATAACTACACAACCAAGGACTGGGAGTTTGCATCAATGATTTTTGAGATAAATATGGAGCAGAACTACCAGATAAAAGAATGTTTTACTGTCTACTCTTATCACAAGTGTCTCATGGATTTATTCTATATGATGGACCTAAACATGATAAAGTTATGATGGTTATAGTTCCTCTAAGACAATGAATTTGAGATAGTCTACACTCATGTGAAAGGGAATATAGTACCCGACACACTTAGTAGGAGGTCTAGTGAATTGTTTCTAAGTGTGGCGTTAGAGCAGCTAACCACGTTGCAGTTATCCTTCATCAATACGGATGGAGAAACATACCTCCATTATTTGAAAGTTACTCCCCAAATTTTTTAGCGATTCAGAGAGGAACGACTTGGGGACATAGATTGCGAGGCCCTACGTGCTTAGATATCCTATGAAACGACATTTGATGAATTTTATTATGGTGGGGATCACATCATCCCCTTTAGAGAACACACACTGGTACCAGGGATGTTATAAGTTTAGGTATTGAGAGAGTTCCAGAAATACACTTTGGGGGTACATATTACAGTGGAAAATATGTACCAGGACATCCAACGTCAGTACTAGTGTCCAAGGAGGAAGAATTCTATACCGGACTTCGTATCATGATGCCTCACTTTTCAACAAGTTAAGGACAATATTTAGGTTCCAGCAGGACTAGCTCATCCACATGAGGTACCAGAGTAGATTTGGGATGGTATATCCATGGAATTCATGATAGGGCTACCACATATGTCCACGGGCCATGATTTTGTCTGGATGATCATTGACTGGCTCAAAAATTCATCCTGCTTCCTATGTATCTGGGAGTGTGGATCATTAGAGAGCTTGGGACGCCTCTAGGTACATGAGATTTTATGTCTTCACGGGGTACCATCAATGATAATCTCAGATCGTAATGACCATTTTACAAGATGTTTTTGGAATAGATTGAAAGTGGCATTTGTGCCACATCTACACTAGAGAACCATGTTTCATCTTCAGAAAGATGGTCAAATGGATCGTACCATTCAAACACTCAAGGACATGCTTCATTCTTGTGTCTTTCTTTTTGTAAGAGGGGGAGAGGACCACCATCCACCGGTGGAGTTTGCAGACAAAAATGGTTATCTGTCCACTATCGGTATTGCTATGTTCGAGGTCCTGTACGGGTGACCTTCCTGATCACCTCTATGCTGAACAGACCCAGGGATGTCATCACTTATCGGTCGAGAGTTTTTACAAGCTACCAAAGAGAAGGTGAAGATCATCCAGTAGTAGATGATGAATGGATAGAGAAGGTAGAAGTATTATGCCAAATGGATATGGAGTCCCTTAGTGTATGAGGAGGGAGACCATGCCTTGCAATGGGTCTCACCCAGATAAGGATTACATAGGGTTGGGGCTACAAGCTATCTTTGAGGTTCATCGGACCATCCCAGATCCTAAGTAGAGTAGGTAAGGGGGCGTACCATCTATCTCTTCCCCCCGCAGATTCACCATGTGCATAATGTTTTCCATATGTCATAGATGAGGATGTATGTTCAGGATCAATTGGACATTATCAAGTGGGTCGAGATGGAAATTGACGATGCGGTGACGTTTTCAGAGTTCCCAGTGGATATAGAGGATCGACAGGAGAAGGTCCTTCATGGGTGGTCGATTCCTCTGGTTCAATTTCTTTGGTCGCCCTAGAATCTAAAAGAGAGAACTTGGGAGAAGGAGGATCAGATACTTACTTAGTACCCACACTTGTTCCCCTAGTTTTGTTTTTGCTTTTAGGGATGAAAATCCCAAATGTTGGGAGAATGTAAAGACACAAAAATACCTTTTATTTTTTAAAAATTATTTGGGATTTTTATGAGTCTGCAAAAAATGGTGTACTTTGATTCTTAGGTTGAGTGTGCCTTGACTGGATTTTTGATCTTTTTTAGGTACGATTTTTAAACACGTGGGAGACATTATCTATCTTTTGAACCAGTGCTCAGATTAAAAATATGATGGCATAGTTGAATAATCATAGCGAAGATTCTCTTTAGGGAGGAATAATTTTGACCGCAGTTGGTCGGGTGAAAAATATAGTTTTGGATACTTTTAAAGAAATAATAACATAACATAAAAAATTATTATTTTTTCCAACCTCTTGTTGAGAAGAAGTGGGGGACTGATTGGATGTCAAGACATTTAATGGATTGAGTCCTCAGTTGTGTTACCAATACATTGGTAATTAAATAGTTTGTTAATTTAAAACTCATTAATGAACCTCATTAATTCATGAAATGTGTTACTAACCCTCCCCATCTATTTAAGGGGATCTCGGGTTGGGGTTTTTGACAAAGCATCATCAAGTGAGGAACCTATGGCAATGTAATGTGGAAACATCCACCGGTGGAGGATGGAAGCTGGGGAAACAATGATTTGGGATCAATGAATGATGGCTACCTCATCCAATGAAGACTCTTCTCCCACCAATACCGTGACACCTCCAATGATAATTGAGGTGGGGAGTTTATATCTTGACTAATTCTATGCATCTTGTTTTGATTAATTTTATGAGTTTGAAAATGAAATAATTTTACCCATGTTATGATTCTATCATTGAGGGAGAGGGATAAACAAACAATGCCCAGACCCAGCACCACTTATTATATCATTTTGTTATTCGGGGGAGGATTTATCCACATGATGGAAACCTGAAACTATGAGGCACATAATAGCGAAAAAATCCCAGGAGGCCCGTTGGTGTATATTAGAGTGAAAATAGGGATACAGAGCATCACTGAAGCCTATGGGAGCAGCGCTGAAGAGGCACCGACACAGTGGCCGACAACCGCCAGCCGTGGTAGAATGGCGGCACTGCACGGCTCCACAGCAGACCGAAGGGAAACTGAATCTCCCCCGACCATGTTGGCAGTGAGGGGCATGTTGTTGTGTGCCGTAGGAGTTTTTTGCAGCTTCAATGTAGCGACGAAGGGGACCTACGCCCCATGGGTCCTGATTCCATTTGAGGAATAACCACATGCGGCCATTGGTAACATAAAATCTGAATTGATTTTATACTATTTAGGAAATGGGGAGTGACCCCATCAATATGGGTCGTCCAGCTGGGGGACCCCGCCCTCCATCGAGCAGGCCTGCCTGGTCGGCCGCGCCCAGCAGAAGGGTGTCGATTTGGTCCACAACCCAGCAGGCCGAACCCATGGCCCAACCAAATCAGTTTATCCCAGGCAGTTTGGGCCTGAGGTGGTTAGACCCGATCCGAGTCGGGTCAGTCTAACCGGGTGGTCCGAACCCGGAACCATTTCGGCCTAGATACAATTGAAAACCCATAACTCACAAACCAAATGTATGTTTGATAAACCCTCTATGGCGCAGTAATACTTAGAATGAGGTTATCCTTTTGAGTTGCTCCACCTGAGTTTTTGAGAATATTGGAGTATAATCATGTTGGATGGTACCTGAATCCAACTAGGCCCTCGACTCTAAAATTCCTGAAACTCTCAGACCATGTGACTGATTTATGTGGTGTTTCTTGCGTTGTAACCGCTATTACATGAAATTTCATGGGGTTAATTTATTGTGGAACTTCGGGCCTTTTGATGAATGAAAAATGGCTTCAGGATTGGATTCTCCTAGAATGAAGTGTGCTTTGTACATAAATCCAGTTACTAGATGAAATGTGAAAAATAAAAAGTGATTCGGTGTGGATCAGCATCTTTCCATCCTCTGTGGATCACCACCAAGAAATATTATGTGGATCATCACATACTGATCATGTTTGGGTCATATCCTATGTTGGTATGCACTCTGAAATCTTGTGTGGGACATCACTTATGGATCATGTGTGGGTCAAATCCAGTGTGTGTTAGTACCTATTGATCCTGTGTGGGTTAGCGACAGTGCCTATTGATAGAATAAGATGATCTTTCCTTATGAATAATCATTTTTACTTTTTTACTTAATTTATACCTGGTTTGAGCTATGTATTTTCTTTGGTATTTGTGATTGAGATTATGCTTTTTGATTTTCCTTTATGAAATTCTGAGAGACCATCAGCAGTCTCGGGGTCCCTATGGTGTATTGTTATACTCACCCATGCATTGGATTCCCCCACAACTTCTTTTGTCTAGTGTAGAATATGGGAATCCTTGACTGACACACTGAGAGATAGGACCTGATCATGGATGGTGGTGACAGTGGACATAGGGAGATGTGGAGAGGAGATATACCTAACCTTAAGGTAGGATACTTGGGGGATGATCTCAAGAGTTGTTTTCTATTTTCTGTTGTATTGTATCTTTCAATTGGGCTTGTTTTACGGCCCCTTTACTTTTAGTAAACACTTTAACTGTTGTAGTTTTACTTCATGGTTGCATCATGATGTGTTCTGGGACTGTGTGTTTGTACAGGTTTAAAGGAAAATGCCTTCCCACATAAGGGATATTCCATTCTGGTTCTAGTCTCCATCCACTGGCCTGTGGAAGGAGGGCATGGGGTAGTCACAGCACGGGCCCTGGGGGAATGGTCGTGACAGACTCCCTTTCATCATCAATTCCTTCAATATTTTGATTTATTCAACTTCTGATTATCAAAACAATTAGTTGATGAATAAAATCATATTTATTATCTATTGAGTATTATATAAACACTCAAGAAGCTACAAGCATTGTTTTTTTCTGAGTATTTCACTCGTGATTGACATATGATTTCATTATAATAGTATAATCCATTTATCAAGCATTATTAGATTTTGACATTCATTTTTAATCTATTGTACATCTTTTTTTATATTAGAAAAAATTAGTGACATTTCATTATGATCTTTATGTACTTTATGATGTAGTTAGAATCACATTATCATGGTGATGTTTGTTACTTATAAAAAACAACCTGAAAACGTCATTTTACAATCAAAATTATCGTTTGAAATATTATATCAGCCAACTGGTTTTCAATGTTATTCCCATACAATAGTAAAATCAGATTTTAATTTTTCCTAAGAGAAATATCCTATGGATTTCAATTCTCCATGTTGCAACTTCACTAATGTGGAATATGTTCGTAATGATATTTCATAATGGATTACATAGATAGAATCTATAGATCATTAAACCTTCAGATATTGTGATAAGACCCTATGTCATCCCTAATATAATATTTTAGAATAATTTTAATGATTTAATATCATTTATATCCCAAAATCTCTTTTAACATTAAGTATATCTAATAAACAATTTTATGCTATAGTTTATGAATTAAGTGGGATATTTTTAATTGTTATGTATGCTCCAAAATAATGAATTGACCACAAAAAGTTCCACCCCATACACTATAATCTACTATAATTCATCTTATTTTCTCATTATCAATGGTTTCCATGCTCCTCATCCTAGTTCCACCGCATAATAGCATCATACTCTACTATGGACACCCTCACCACACAACCTTTGATCACGTACAATATCTATAATGATTATCTTCTCAAGTGGGTTTCATGGATATTTATCCCTTTTTACATCATTTTCAACAAAAATACCCTCAACAATATAATCTAGTTCCATAGAATAACATTATGTTGAAAACTCACAAACCCAAAGATTAGTCTCATCAAATAATTCAAATTGTCTTAGAATTATTTTACATTGTATTCTAAATTTTCTATATGATTCTATATCATATCTTCATTACATAAAAATTGTAGTTGTTAAATAAATATACATCCATCAACATTGAAAATTCATCACATGAAAATTATTTCATAAATCATTTATTTTTCTCAACATTGTTTGATCTGAACAACAACTCTTATATTGTCTAGAAAAAACATTCATACACCTTCACTATTTATCATTCTAAAATAGATATTATGTTTGTTAATAATCTATAATTTAATGTATTAACATCATTAATTCATCATCTAGAAAAATTATAAGTATTACCTGTTTATTTTTTAGTCTAATTCTCATACATAATAAATATTTCAATTATCCTTCATCGAATATTTTATTTATGCCTTTTTTACTTCTCATTGAAATAAAAACTGAAACATTCTTATCACTAAGAATTTTGGATCTTAAATCTCACATATGGGATTTTTTTTTCAATAAAAATATCATTTAAAAATCAATATTCTTCCCTATTTTATAAAAAAATTCAGTATTTGAATAGTAAGAAGAAAATAAAACTTCTCTCATGTAAAATAATTTTTATATTCTATTATTTTTCTTAATTAAAATAAAATTATACCATGATTTAATAATTTTAATGATGACTTCATGTTACTAATGTAATGATTGATATATCTACAAACTCCTTTTCAAGATGGGAAATATTTATTGTTGAAAAGTAGAGTTGAAAAGCTATACTACAATACTATTAAAAAATTATTCCATACACAAAAAAAATAACATAATTTTCTTAAGGGTTTTTAAATCTATATTTCATTTAAATTATTTCATTAAACTACATCAAAAAATAGATTAAAAACATTTCTCACCAATTTTGGTCACTCCACTTAATTTCTAATCATATATTTTTCATTAACACTACATTAATTCTCTTTAAATTCATATTTGTTAAAAATGATTATATAATTAACATACATTATCATGTATAGATTTATTAATGTTTAGAATTTTAATTTTTTAATAATTTATAAAATTTAAATCATGTGTTCAGAATCATAACATTTCGAGTAATTATCCAAAATTCAACCCTTCCCATTCAACATATCAATTCAATTGATTCACTAGTACATGATTTATTCCCATTAATTGTTTTTAACACCACCCATCATATTCATCATGGTCAATACCAGAATCTATTAAACATGGATACAACACATCCCCATTTTAATAAAAAATATTCATTGATGAATATCATCCAAATGTCAGTATTATTTTCAAATTATTCATCACTTTAGAATTTCTCCTGAATTTCATCACATTCAATTACATGAGTAATAAAAAAAATTAAAAATAAATTATAATAACATTGTACCAAATTATCTCGTTATATAGTGTGACATCATTGATGAATATTTTTTTCCCAGGAAAATATTTACAAATCAGATCCGTTTGATCTCTTTATGTGTTATCCCATTGAGAATTTCAAAATACACATATTCTTATAAAATATGGAGTTCTTAAATTTACCATCATCTATTAATTTGTGTGTAATTTTATTTTCACATCAGTTAGAAATCCATGTTTTTTATTATTTAATTTTACCATCAAACATTAATTTTTAATTGTAGTCATTTAGAAAAAAATTATGAAATCTATCAAAACATCTTCAAACATTTTCTTGGGGAGGGATTCCATTATTATAAAATCTATATTTGTGTGTGTATGTTATTATTCCTACATATTTTTGTTTAGAAACATGTACTATAAGGGTAGTGTTGCCATTCATTTTACAAATGTCTGACTCACCTACTTATATATTCAATATATGATCATTTCACTCATGTACATAATTTAATTAATTTTAATATTTCAGTGAAATGATTCCCATTGGTGTTAAATATTTTTTAATTAAAAACTCAATATATTTATTAGATTTACATGTCCATGGTGTATCCATATCTACCATTAAATGAGAATGTTCACTTAGGTATGACATCTTTAGTTACTTTTTATGGATAATATTATACATGGTATCCTCTGTTTCAATACATTATAGGAGAAAAAACTTCTATCAGTAATTTTTTTCATCCTTTGTGGCCTTGTTATTTCATTCATAGATGAAGAATACATTATAGTATTATACTAGTAGTAATAATCAATATGGTGAATTTCATTTCATTTTCCGCAGTTTTATTCTTATGATTATTAAACAATTGTAAAATAAAATATTAACATTATTTTATGTTGTTTTCCAAGCCTATACGTATATATCATAAATATTATTTTCCTCTTGTATGTAATTCTATTCATATTCTGTAATAGTTGAATCTTTATTCTTACAATTAAGGTATATGTTCTTGAATATTGTAAATTAAAAAAAGTATCTATTGGAAAAGTATTAATTTGACATTGAGTTTTACTTTGAATGAGGTTTACACCATTCTTATTTGGAATATATCATCCCATTATTTAGACACCATGTGGGATTCCATATATTCCATTCTTCCATTCTAACATATTAAATGAACTAACGGGTGTCTAAATTATTCTCTAAACCATTAACATTGAATGAAATTAAATACTCTACTAATAAAAGGATAGAAATTCATGTAATGAGATTATTTATATAATAGGGTCTCTTTATTTTTTGATCTAATAGAAGTTGTATCATCAACTCATATCATGATCATTTTATCAATTAAATGATTATTTCTAAAAATATGTTTCTTATTCGGAACATCCTTAACAATGAATATTACCTCAATTTTTTTTAATTATTTATGTTCATCAACACCCAAATTTCTCAATTTCACTCCAAAATTGGGGAACATAAAATATAATGTGTTTTTATTACTATAAGTGACTTCAAATTATCATCATATTAATGTATCTTATTTTAAAATTTTTATTCATAAAAATTACATATCTATCATTATAATTCTTAATATTATTTAACTTTTTTACCACAATTTATAGTTGCATATTATTGATATCAATGATTTGTATGTGAGTATCGACAAGTGAAATAATATTTTCAAAAAAAATCTTAATCAAAAAATTATCATTAAAAAAAATTTGAATTTAATCTTCATAAAAATATATAATTTCATTAAATATTTTAAAAAATTATTTAGTTTGTTCAATATGATTTAAGTGATACAATTTGTTTGTAATTTATAATCCAACTAATACTCCATATACATTTTTTTCAGTTCCATATACGTACATCATTTCATATGCCATTGATAAACTCGAATATATATATGATATATTCCAAAGAAACATTTTTCATATAATAAAAGTAATTATAATGGTTATCTATAATAGACATTATATTCACATTTTTCGCATAATCATTATATATATAATTGAAATATTTTGTAGGTTAAAAATAAATAGATTTAAAAAATTTACAACATCTACGTTTATTACATTCAAATTGTGGGTTTTCTTCCTCTTCATAAATCTAAGATGTTATCAACCAAAAAATCATACAATAATTCTCCATAATATTATTAAATTATTTTTAGAGAATCCACCATGATGATTACAAATATAATATTTATTTCCACCAGTCAAGGTGTATTTGAATATTCTGATTTTCTAATGTCCAGAATCTCTATACCCAATGAATATTTTCACTTAATATATTGTAATTACAAGAACTCAAAAAAATATCAGTGAAAATTCATTAGAATTGTGTGGTATGAAGAAAATTAATTTTCTCAATGGAATATTTAGTTACATTAAGGGGTGTAATATGAAACAGTGACATATTTTAACAATTATTTTCAACAAAAAAAATTAATAAATATTAAATTTCTTTAAAATTTTCTCTAAATTAATATTAATGGATCTATTTTATAATTTTAAAAATAAATATTCACCACATTAAATAATATAAATAAATAATGTGATAAAACAAAAACACTTATATTTAAGCACAAAACAAAATAATCAGAAGATTAAAATAAATGGATGTATTCTTCCATTAATATCATTCTAGAAAAAACCCTTGAATTTATTTTATAAAATTAAATTTCTGTCATATAAATCATCCCACGTCGGATAATTAATATGGTCAAAAAATAACTACACTTTTTCCATTTGAGGAAAATTTGATTTTTATTTATATATGATCACAATATTGATATAAATTTATATTGGTAATTTATATAATCTTTACTGAACTAAAACATCTATTATATAGAAAATATACTAAACACTCTAAACAAACTAAATTTATTTTTTCATAGTCATAGATTACATATAAATTAATTTAAATTGAACTATGTTGTCACCGATTTTCAATGTATTTTAACAATTTAATAGCCTCTATGGTTCTTCTATTTCATATGAAAACCAAATATATTTACTCGAATACATGTTCTGATACTTAAACTGTAGCACAAATTATCTTGAATCATATTATAACTATATCGTTTGTTAAATAAAATGGTTAATATATCAAAACCATTTTACAATCTATATTGTCTTCTATAATATTTTTTCATCCAAGGAGATACCCTTATTATAATATATTATTATCATTATACATTACAAATTTTCAAGATAACTATTATTTGGCATTATCGTCATCATGGTCCAATTACAATGATATGGATTTAGTTCCTTATTATATTGAGTGATGGATTACTTGAATGTTTTCATTCTATATAATGATATGTGATGTTGTATAAACATTCTATGAAAACCATAGAAGAATATATGAAGTGAAATAGGAATAATAATTTTGGTTTATATCATATGTTTTCATTTAAATTAGGTAATAACAAACAGAAAATTCATCCCAAATTAGTTTATAAAAAGAGAATGAACATGTAAATTACATCAAATGCTCCACTACAGAGAATTAAGACCCCCCTATATCAACATATAAAATATCCCAAAATCAATTTCTATATTTCATGACCACATTTTAGGTGATCTAAAACCATATAGATGTGTTATTTCTCCATGGTCTTCCACTACATGGATTTGCTAATTAGACTACCATATAACATCATAATTTTCTTTAATTGCAAGAACCTTCTATGGTGTTGTATTAAGTGATAGAAATTTTTATCACTTGTTCATACATTAAATTTCCAAATCCAATCAATTATAACTCCCCTTTATAAAATTTCTTCCTAAAACTCTCACACTCAATTTAAAATCACATAGAATCATTTCATATTTTTAAACAAATTTTCTTAAATAACATAGGAAATAAAAATTAAATTCAAATATCTAAAATACAATTTTTAAGATGATTTAGTAATTTTATTCCAAATTTACCACTTATATACATTCTTAAACTAAATATTTTTATAAAAGTATTATATTTTCTCTACATCATTACTTGAAAACAAAAACACTTATATTTTCAGGATTGAACAACTAGAATGCTTCATTTTATATCATATGTTATTAGATATAGGATATACTATATTACGTCTTCTTATGTGTTATTTAGATTACATATTCTATAAAAAGTATTGTTACATCATTTTTTTAATTTAAACAATTCTTGTCATGCATCATCACACTATCACAAAACCTTGATATTTAGTATGTATAGAGATTATATACCAAAAAATCATATTACAAATTATTTCATCAAAATAACAAACCAAAATCCTTGTTAATAAATTATTTCTATAAATAATAATTTATATAATTTAATTAGGTTGTGGGAGGAAAATGAGTGAGCTCAATTATTAGGTAAAGGAAATCGTATCAGTAACTTTTAAATAAGATATTTAATAATATTCTAAGAAAACAAAAGTATAGGAAAGATATTTAAACTAATCTAAACTACATTCATTATAGTTAATCTTATGAAACTATTGAGTATAAAGGATCATTGATCAATATCACATGGGATAAATGGTACCATCAGGTAGGTATACAATAGATTACATGGCTTCATATCTCATGAAAAAAACTACTAACCCCAAGAAGGATAATATTTATATAGGTTTAAATGTGGAAATATGAAAAAAAATTAAATTTGGAATAAGAATATAAATTATAAAAATTGTGGATATTAATAATGGGAAAATTTTCTTTATAAAGGTTTTTTAATATAATTATAATTTCTAGGAATATAAAAAATCCCACACATAGAGTTGATATCATAAAAAATGGCCACATATAAAAAAATTATCCAAATAGATATAAAGAAATATAAAATGTGTTTTTTCCTATAGATTATCTCTCTAATGACATAATGATAACTTATAATTATGTTCAACACGGAATGAATTATATATCTCATAATGAAATTCTAACAAATGAAAATGGGTAACATAACAATTTTAAATGGTGTCGCATAATATAAGTCAAGAATTAGATCACTTGATAGATGAAAATAGAATCAGTAAAAATAAGCATATCATAAGATTACAAGTGTTCGTGAACACTACCCATATAACATACCACATTTCGGGATAGAGTGGAGTATAAAGTACAGAAAATTAAATTATATTTCAATAAACATTGTTATCAATTTATTAAAAATATGAAATTATGTGTGACATTCAGAAATTAATTTAAATTATGTAAGATGTTTTATTTATTAAATAATTTAAAAAAACTACTAAAAATTATGATCTTAAAATGTAATAATCTTCACGTTGGAAAATGTGATATTTATGATAAAAAATTAAGAAGGTTAAAATAAAATCATTTATTTGTTTTTTAAATATTATAATTAACACCCCATATATATGAAAAAGTTACAATACATTATTTTGAAAATACATACTGATAAAATTGAATGCTATAGAAGAAAATAATATAAACAGTTAAACATAAAATAGGTAAAAAATTGTATAAGAAATTAATAAGTATAATGAAAGAAATTAGTCATTGGAATGATTGAGAATCATTCATAACAACATTGTATTTTTATTATGAATAAAAAACATGGTGTAGATTATAAGTCTTTCCACTATCCTTAAATAATCTCATTATATTTATGATACTGAATACAATATATCATCATTGTATAATAAGAATTTATGTAGGTGGAAGAAGAAATAAAAATCACACATTGATGAACGTTACATATTCTTCAGGTATCATCCTTTGGTTTATAGTAAAACCCTTCAAATGATAAATTTTTGTATAAAATTATTCTTATAAAATGATATAATTTAATTTTTTAGGTTATTGTGTAAGGTATTTTTCAAACCAAAATGTTTTTATTATGTGATGTAAAGAGGGGAGAATATTTTCTGTTACAAGTGAACGGAGTGGCACACGTTTAATTTATTTAATGATAGACTTATATGAATTTTCTATCATGATAAAAGGCTCAAATAAATGAAAGTTATTGAGACTTTGAAAGATAAGGTTTATTTATTTGCCTAAAATTGTCATTGGATATGATTTGGTTTATTTTGAACTTGTTTGTTCAACCCCCGATAAACACAATTTTTTTTTAAATGTGGTTAATAATTTTGAATGTTTTTGTTATTAATTTTGGTAAAAATATATGTCACTAATATATTATAGTATTATATTTTTATTATTTTTAATAGGGAATCCATTTTATTATAATACATTCATAGAGGTGGATAAATTGATTTAAAATTAATTTTAGAAAGGTGATGAGAAAGAGAGTTTTCAAAGAGATAATGTACAAAATATAAAAAGATTTAAAAATTAAATATTAAAATGATTAATATGACCTAAATATGATAATTAAATATTTAATTGAACTAATTTATCATTATATACAATTTAAAAAATAATTTTAATTTAAATATAATTTTATTTGAAAAATGAAATATTTGAATAAAATTATGTATTGTTCATTATTAATAAAAATATTAATCATTCCAGTAAATTAGAAACATTACACTGTAAGATAATATTGATATAATGAATTGAAAAATAGAGAATATTTTTTCAGTTAAATTTTACATTTGTTGAAAAAAAATAATTTAAATTTTTAAATCGCAGACACGATGTAAAATTGGTTTTTCTAAAACTGTATTTTCATGCACAAGGTGATTTTAAATTACTTCTATGTATAATATTAACAATCTTATATATTTAGGTTATATTTTTTGATATATAATGTATAAATTTAATTTAAATAATTCCTATTGAGGGATTATTTTATTTATTCCAAATAGTTAAAATTAAACACTTCAAATCTATTTTCAAAAAATAAATTTAAAAATAATAAAATAAAATGTCACGACCCATCCTCAGGGCCTGTGTCGTGAATACCCCAAGCCTGCCTTCCACAGGCCAAGGCTTGGAGACTAGCACTAAAGGCGTAAATCCCAAAAAAGGGGAAGGTGTTGCATTTTATAATGTAAAAAAAAACAACAGTGTACGCTAGTGAAGTACGCACTAAGTAAAACTGGACAAAAGGTAAGTGCTGAAAAGTAAATGGCTAGTATACAAACCCAACTAAAAGTATAGTAAAAATAAGAGGGAAGTACAATAGCAGTAAGTAAAACAACAACACCGAGTCGTCCTTCGGAAATCCCACCTGAAGGGTGGGTACAGATAGTCTCCTCAGCTCCTCAGGTATGGCCATCTGCACCGTGTACTTCCTGCCATGTGGTCCAACTCCGAGTACCATCCAACTCCACAAGCCTCCACCTCGACCACTTCTGTCTGAGGTCTACATCCAACAAAATTTAGTGAGGGCATATCCCGTGCAGGGGTGAGTATAAGATACTCAGTAGGGACCCCGAGACCCTCGAAGGCCTCTCAGAATCCACGAAGTATAAACCACAAGGGAAATATACAATCACAAAGTATCAACAGACTCTACATAGGTATATGCCCATACATATACCAAAGTCATCAGTTAGAGTTCACCTCCAATTATCGATCACAAGCTCAACTAGTCGTCACATGAAAAAACAACCCAGTCCACACAGGAAAAAACAACTCAGTAAACACAGGAAAACACAACTCAGTCCATACAAGAAATCACAACCCACTCCATACAAGAAATCACAACCCAATCCACACAAGAAATCAAAAGCCAGTTCACACTGAAAAACACAACCCAGCCCACACAGGAAAAATGTCAAACACATCATTGATGAAGATTGAAGTCAAGACTCAGCTCACACAAGTATACATCTTTCATATACCGTTAGAGATGATTAGATGTATTTACTGATTCATCTAAGTTGTTGGACCCACATAGAATACATGACTAGATAATCCCTCGGACCCACATAGGATACAAGACCACTTACTCTGCCAGACCCACTCAGGATAGAATTACAATGGTCACACTACCGGACCCACGTAGGATACATGAATAGTAGTCATTGCTGTCGGACCCTACGGAGGATCCCAGTACAGTCGTCATCGCTGTCGAACCCACAGAGGATCCAAGTACAGTCTTCCTCGCTTCCAAACCCACGGAGGATCCACGTACTGTTGTCCTCACTGCCGGACCCACAGAGGATCCAAGTACAGTCGTCCTTGGTTCCACACCCACGGAGGATCCAAGTACAGTCTTACTCGCTGCCGGACCCATGTAGGATCCAAGTACTGTTGTCATCATCGCAGTTGCAGCTAGCTCTAGGGTTCCCACACACAACACGCTCGATTCCGGGAGGGTCTTCTCCTCGAGCCAATGGTTGATATATCAACTGTAATAAATTATATATTTTATGTGTCCCAATGTTCTGTCTTGTCAAAATAAACCCAACGCGATAGATGGCGCATCAATCAGACACCCGGTCTGAGAGTTATTCGATTATCCATCCCAGGGGCCCCGTTGGTTTTTAAGCTAAAACCAACCCGACCGCACTCCAATAACGTCAAAACCTCAAGTGGATTAGGATAAAATAACTATATCAACAAAAGGATTTCAACTCAAATGATGGCACGTCAAACAGACATATGTTCCTTAAGATATAAGTGTTTCTGCACTAAGGGGCCGGTTGGTTTCAGGTTCAAACCAACCATTCCATACCCAAACTTTTCCGAAACATTGAGTGTAATATGAAAAAACTATTTTCTCGATCCAAGGATTCCTACACAACTGACGGTGCATCGATTGGAGGTCCGTAGCTCATGTTATGGGAAAAAGACTGAAAATGGTCCGAAGTGGGGGGTCTGGGCCTGGTCCTGGTCCGGCCTGGGAGGGCGCGGCCCAATCGGGGGGTGCGCTGGCATGGCCAGCGAGCTGAGAAGGGGGGGTCCCCCTATTCCACAAATGTGGTGCTAGGGTGGCGCCGCCACTCCCCCGGATCCCGTGCGGCCACGGGATCCGGCCCTCGCTGCCTCTGCTGAAGCCGCGGTGGGCTCCTGTCGGCGGTGCGCCGGGGCAGCGCCGCCTACAGGCAGCCCGCGACACTAGGTAATTCTGCAGGACACCAGAGTCATTCCGGTGGTCCGATTCTGCTCCCGTCTGTGCCTGTGGTCATCTCGGGACCCGTATATTACTGAGACGACCTCTAGTCGCCAATTTGGTCCCGCTTCGTCGTCTCCAATTATTCTGCATATCAAGAACAAAGTAGCGGGGGGTTCAGACTTTTTCGTTAGTCCGCGCCCACCACGTTAGTGATTTTAAACAACACCAAACAATTTCTCACGCCCTTCTGAGGGTATAAAATCACATAATGAAATTTATACAAAAAATCCCCTACCTCAACAGTTGATTTCAAGTGTCGGCGTCGTGGGGAAGAGGATCATTGGCATCGTTAGTGAGCACCGAGGAGGAAGCAGCATCTCCTCTCATGTCACGGAGAAGAGAAGGGTGGCGCGTCTTCGATCTTCGAGGAACTGATTTTTTTCATCATTCGTCATTGGTGGCCGGCATTCTTATAAAGTTGAAAAGCTCTCCCCTGATCTCTCCCGCCCAATGAAGCTCTTTTCCAAATTAAATAATAGGTTCTACTATTATTTAATTTCACACCCAAAGAAATTCCCTGAATTAATTCTCCACATTTAATAACATGATGGCAATTAATTTAAGAAGGCAGAGAGAAGGATCCTCATTATTAAACGTGTTGGCAGTTAAATGGAAAGGAAGAAAGAAGAAGGTTCCTCATTAAATTATGGGTTGAAACAATTTAATGGAGAAACTGGAATTTAATGGACGTTTGCCAAATTATTGAGGGGATGTTAATGAGTTTAGAGGAAATTAAATGGTGGGGGTCATGTGGGCCCCACATCTCTAACAACCACACATGGGTAGTTAAGTGGCTGTGGGACCCACCCTTAACTACCCATGGGATGGAAAAACCACCTTACAAAATAAAAATTGTTCCGTCATTTTTTTTATTTCTTGAATAAACACCAAATATTTTCTTCAACTCTTTTGCAAACACAACTACAGTAATTATCCCCTTAATCAATTACTGGTGTTGTGAGTTCTTCGGTGCCCTCAGATTTTAATTCTGAGCACCGGTTCAAAAGTTAGAAAATCCCGCTCGTTCTTTCACTGAACGTACCTGAGAAAAACTTCATAAATTGATTCTGGTAACACCGGGCCTCGGAATCAAGTACCATCAGAAGCCACAGACTCGTAAAATTCCAAATAATTTTTTTTTAAAAAAATTCCCTGAAATATCCAGGTCTTTTCATAGGCATATATTAAAATATAGTGTTATTATTAACTAAAAGACAATAAGACTATTAAATTATAATAAAAAAATTATTTTATATTAAAAACTTATTGTGAATAATAAGTAAATAATTTATTTAAATGAAATAATATTTTTATTAAAATTAGTACTTTTCACTTTTCAATGAAAAATTAACAATTTCCAAAAAAGTCCAATGATATCCTGATATTTTAATTTTCTTTTTGATTTAAAAAATTATTTTACTTTATAAAAAAATTATAAAATATCAAGAAATATATTCTAATATTTTATCCAAAAAACCTAACAAAATATTTTTTTAAAACATATTTTCAATGAATATAATAACATTACTAATAATTGATTATTTATTTACAAATAATCGGTAAATTAATTTATATTCATTAGGAAATGTAGATATTTATTACATAATTGAGCTACATCTATTAAAACTCTCATGTTTAAGGACTATATCATCGTGGACGTTTTGGAAATAATATAATTTCATTGTTCACTAAATCTCGATTTAATGAGTCATGCATTCTTTTATAGAAATTATATTCTATGTGAAACAAAAAATATAATTTGTGTTGTTTGTTACACAATATAATCTCATTTTTACTAAAAATTAAAAAACAATATTGAAATCCTTTTAAATAAATATATCTCAAAATCTCTTATTGTCATATTCTACCTCTATTAAAATTAATTTCACCCATGAATGTCATCTAGGTCAAATGCAGTTTGTGAAATGAAATTACCATTATTGAAAACCCCATAATAATAATGGTTATCAAAAAAATATGTTGAAAAATATAAAGGTAAGTGTGAAATTAATTTGGATTAAAATATACAAGGTTTCCAGATAGGTGAGCAATAGTGGAATGTGTATACAAGGTCATAGAAGAGAAATCTATAACCCAATTACTATTGGGGATTCATATAGGATATTAATCATGGGAAAGTAGTTGATATAGAGATGTTTAATTTCCACATATACATTTCCTAAATTGGTTACATAAAGGTTATTGACATCATTAAAAATATTAATAAGCGGAAACCATTTTATTTCAATATCATTTTCCTAATATTATGAAATTCATTTTCCATATCGACTAAAAATATAAAAAAATGTACTTACATGATATATATTTATTATATATGCATAAATTCATCATTTGGATGTCTGTTGATCAATTTACACTACCTAAAATACACTATGATATTGTAACTTTTTCACTTTCTAGGAAAAAAATCCATTGAATAATTATATGTCATTACATCAATCAGTAGTTAAAAAAATTAAAACAGGTTAACAAATTAGGATAAATCATCAAATGGTTTTGTAATACATTATTTCTAAATGATCATCCAACATTGGAAAAAATATTTCCTTAAATGGGTGACCTTATAACCCTAAAAATAATCAATAATATAACGAAGGTCAACAAATTTATCAAAATCAACATAACAATAATCCCTTATATATCAAAATTTTTATCATTATTTTTATATAGAAAACATGTGAACACCTTCATCATGTTTTCTAATAAAACATTATAAATACATTAAATTATAAAGAACTCAAAGAAAACATTAATTCTCCATCATTCCTTCAATAAAAAGACAAATTATTAAATTTATTAAATAAATCCAACAATATTATGAACACTATAAAATATACAATATGCCACTTTTTTCACTGATCACTAATCAGTTCTAATTTCATCAATATTATCAAAATTACTTTTTCCTAATTAATCGTCTCTTTACCCAAAACTCTTTATTTCAACATTAGGAACATATTAATGGTTATCATTCCATTAATCATATGTATTTATGAATATCGCCTTCCAGTTAAATAACATTTCTAGGTCATATGAATCATTAACCAAATTCATTTATATCTATAATGAAAAAATTATATTGAACAGTAAATACATATTTCAAAATTCAGAAAACATAATTATTGAATCTAAAAACAGAAATACAGAAATACATACACATAAATTATATACATATAATAGTTCATTATAGGGTATTTATGTTTATTCATCTGTCAGTGAGTCGATTCAAATAATTCCCATGTTCCCCATATATAATGCATGTTCCTCATAAACAATTTTCCAATCATTGTCATTATTTTATACTCATATAATATCTTCCATTTCATTTGAGATATTCTTATAGGTTCTTCTACCCATAATAATTACATGATGGATGATAAATATTATATTCACTATCTTGATTAACATATTATTTTTTAGAAAACATAGAATTCTTCTTGTTTGATACTTTAGGAATCTCATTAGAATTCACATCGATAATCATATAGCTTGATAGCTTATTAGGAATAATAACAATAAGTATATACCCAATACACATCCAGTTTTTTCATCTAGTCACTAAATTCTCCCCCAAACCTAGTGATGTAAATATTCCTTATAGATCCCGCCATTTATTAAAATTATGGATTCATAATGTGATAAAAAATCATAACGGGAAACATAATGATAATGATAATTACATAAAGGATGTAAATCATTGACACATTTATTTTTAATCTATGAAACAATATTTTTATCATAGGTAATTTATGTTCATAATCTATATGTATTCTTTAGGATAGTTTATTTAATGTTTGTGACCTTCCAAATAAAATCCCCATTGTGGGTCAAACTTGGAGTGCAGTAATGTCTATTGCCAGGAACTAAGTAATAATTGACACCATCTCAATTCAATAGTTTATGATTTATTACACCTAGGACAATAGGTTCTTGATAGAAATATAAATTTAGTGTCATGATAGTGATGTTATTTAATGGAAAACACATTCTCCATTAATAAAAAAAATTAACAAATATTTTCCTAAAAATATACATATCCTTATGCATATCATTAGTTTCTCCCTTAGACATGTCCATATAAAAATATCTATGGGTTTATATAATGTTTTTTAATTGTTTTTTTAATAAAATAACTAATATATTCCTCTAATACAAACTATTGTGACCCAGTCATCTCATTAATATATATTTTTTCATTTTAGATGAAAATTAATTACATTTTACAAACACATACCTAATGACTGTAATAGTTATGTGACATTGAAAATGTGGAACATAATATTATAATCTATATAATTATCATAAATATTCCCCAAAGTGATATTATCTTTTTTTAATATATAAATAATACCCTATATAGAACCTATCTTCATAAATAAGTGAATTGAATCATAATATAGGGTGATTAGAAATGTTCAGTATGGGTATTTCAAGGAAATACATATACATAATGTTACCATAATGGTATAATAATGTGAGAATATCATATGAGAATAATAAAATACATATAAAATATACAAATAAAAATTTATTAAAAATGATTACATGTTCCTTAGACATGAATCATAAATAAAACAACAAAAATGAGTTATAAGAACATAACATTGGCATAAGACATATAATTGTGGAATACACATGCATATAGAAAATAATTATCGTATGAGTCATGGATCATTTACGAGTATACTATATTATAATGGGTTTATTCCCTAAACCACAATAGTAATAACGTTTCACTAATAGGACCATCATAGTTGTAATGTTCCCTTATGGAATGGGGTTAACATCACATTCCATAACAATCTATCTCATGAGCTATAATTAATTACCCAATGCATTAGAGAGAAATATAGGTCCCACCGATCTCACAATGAAAACCATACTTATTAGTGTCAAAATATCATAAAAAATTCATCATATCTTCACCCATGAAATAAATGGGTTTCATAAACATTCAATCATATCATAATCTATGAAAATAAATTCTATTTCATAATTATTTCATGAATTTATAATATCATAAATCATGGAAAATTAAGTTGCTTCAATTTAAATTTTATCATGGAATAACCTATGAATGTGACATGAGATTCATAATAATAATTTCATCATTAAAATAAAAAATTCTGGTAATGTATAATAATTTTATCCATTGTTCATATCCCATGAAAATCATAAATTACAAGAATGGATGTTATATTTGATAAAAATTGGCATCAAATTGTATTATAAAACATTTATATAGGAAAATATACATTCTATTAATGAAAATTAATGAATATAACATTTTTAAGAATTTTTGCTTCAAACATATCATAAAGAACATATAACGGAAGAATATATTAATAAAATTCTTATGAGGATATATTTTTTTCCATGCTGTAAACATTAAAACAATGATTCCCTTCACATTTTGTAAAAAACAAACATTGTTTGAAAAATTTCATGAAGGATCTGTTAATTTTATTATAAAAATTAAATACTGTTAAAAATGTCTAATAAAAATAAAATTATGATAATATATTATTTTAAATAACATATTTAGAAAACATTTTTTAGAAAAAAATGAATTTTGATCGAATAGTGAAATAAAATCTAATGGTTTTTTAAAATTATCAATTATTTTTTATGTCATGGATTGAAAAAAGGTTAATATTAATTAAAAATATCTAGAATATCCAAATTTTTATAAAAATCACGTTTTTCTTGAGTGATCTATGATATAATTTTAACATCTGAAACATAATCACAAATAATATCGATAAATGATGAGATTGTAACATAAATTCATTACCACATTTATAACATTTAATCGTAATCCCCATGAAAAAAGTAATATTAAATTAATATTAAAGTATAATAAGGATAAATAATTAACTATATTACATGTAATTTGGGATTTATATACACCTCCTGATATAATATATTTTCCTAACATAATGTTGGTCTCAAATAAGGAAAATATAGACAAAAATCCATTACGTCATAGGAAATATTTTAAATATTAATCACAAAGAATTTATATAATTAAGTAAATTTATTAAATATCATTAAGATAATGTTATTTAATATATAACATCTCAATGTGATAGTATATACATCAAACAAAATAGATGAGGGGTGAATTTTCACATGTCTCCCATAAATAAAAGAGTGACTAAAAATCCATTACCATAAGTCCTAACACCATTAATACTTGTTCAAGAATAATATATAATTAAAATATGTTTTTATAAATAAATTACGTATATATTATTTTAGAAAAAATACAAAAAATTATTTAATTATGTATTTTATTACTAATTTATTAACAATTTTTGTTAATGTCATATTTTGGGTAATAACTGCTATATTATTCTAATATGAAATTATATTTTATTTTTTTTCACATAAATTTTATCCCCATAACATTATCCCCATAATTTTAATAATGAAATAAATTTTATATTCATTTACTATATTTATTTTTTGTGATCTAATATAGATAAACATAAAAAAATAATTTTTTCATTTAAATGGTTGACAATTCATACACATGAACACTATTTTTATTTTATAAATGTGTTGAATGAAAAACATTAAATTCTATGTTATCATTATATAATAATTTTTATTTAATATATATCATAAATTTTAATTAAATTCATCTTATAACATTTCATGCAAGTAGATAACAAAACACATCCCTTTATTAGGTGGTAGTCGGTCATACAGCTAGGCGATGTTATTGCATTACCACAAATTGGAATGCTTGAATTAATATGTTTATATTTATTATAGAGTCATAATTATATCTTAAATTCCATATATTTAAATAAAAAACAAATAAATAAATATTTTCTTCCTTGATATGTTGTATCATAGTAATTAATGACAGTGGTTCGAGAGACGGTAGTTTGTCGTACACTAGAATGACGATTTTATAACCCATTTAATGGAGGTGGAGATTATTGAATGTAATTCCCATAACATAAAAATAATATCATTATAAATATTATAATGAGATCATTTAATCATATTTTTATAATTATATTTAAATAAGGGTGGAGGAAGAATAAAAAAATGCCAATTGGGGAATATTGGTAGTTTTTCGTCGTATCCTCATTACATTTGCACTAATACAATTATTTGATAAAATTATGTCTATTATAAGGATTATAATATATTATTATTGAAGTTTATAAGTTATTTTATACTAGTCTAGATTGACCCAAATGGATTTTATGTTTTTAATAACGGAGGAGAGGCTTGGCCTTTTATAAGCAAGGTGAGTGGCAGAGATGCAATGTTTTGAAATAATAACTACCAAACACAGGTTTGTCAGGTCCAAATAATCCAATAATGAACTTGTATCAAAACATGAATGTATAAGGCCGATATATGGACATAAAATGTTTTTTGGAAATGATTTGGGTTACTTTAAAACCTTATCATTTTATTTTAACCACATAAATCCATTTTTAACATAAATGTGCCAAAAAAGTATTAATATTTTTATTAATTTTTCATTAAATTTATTTAAAAATTATTAGATAATATAATCTATTCATATTAATTATATTTTATCTATTTAATAGTGTTGAATTAAAAAAATTGTAAAATTATTATTTGAAATTAATCTAATAGAAGCAATGAGAAAAAATGTTTTCAAAGAAAAAATGATCGAAAGATTGGAATATTTTCATATTAAATTTCAATATATAATTGATTATATTGACCTAAATTTGATAAATAGATACATAAATTAAATTATTTTTCTTTAAAACAAACATAAAACAAAATTCGTGTGTAGAAATAAATTTTAAACTTTCAATTTTCAATTAAAACTTACTATTTATCATTATTCATCAAAATATTAATGTCTTTAAAAATTCTCAACAATTATGAATACTATAAATTTTATATTATGATTATAAAAATGAAATTTAAATTTTAAAATTAAATGTATGTTACTGGATGAAAATTGATTTAAATACAGACTAGTAGATGTGATGAAAAATCTATTTTTCAAGAAGTTTATTTTTCCAGCACTAGAGGACATTATTTTATCACTATGCCACATAGTAATTATTTTATTAATTTACATGATAATTTATTATTCTATAATATATATAATTCCTTTAATAAAATCTTCATTAGGGAATATTTTTAATTATTAAGACAAATAAACATTATGCACTTTGAATCTGTTTTTAGAGACAACCCTCTTTTGATACTCCAAAATGAATATATTGTAATTAATTATAACATTTAAAAATAATTAATAACGTTTATTTAATAAAAAATAATAATTTTCTAACTTAAATCATGATTTTTAATATATAGCACTTAATCTATAGAAAATAAATTATAGTTTACTAAAATTTGTTATTTTTCATTATGCACTAAGAAATCAACATTTTCATAAAAATCCTTAAATTTCACCATTTTTCAATTTATATGTGATTTTTTCAAAAATGATTTTAATTTTATCAAATTAATTTATTAAAATTTATATATGTTATTTGTTATATTTCCTTAAAAAATATCAATAAAAACCATTTATGAAGAAATCATATTTCCGACTAATATAATTATGCTAATAAAAAATTATTTATTATTTAAAAAGAAAATATATGTATTTAGAAGGAAATTTGTACATAAAATTTATAAAGTAGTTAAAATTATTAATATATGACTATTTAATGACTAATTTATAACAAACTTGTTGAATGTAATAATATTTCATGGTTCCATAAATCTGATTGTCACAAGTCATATATGCTATTAATTAAATTCTTATTGGGTGTAAGAAATGATAAACATGTTTACTCATATAATTAAATATATAATTAGTATTAGATGTAATGGAAAAAATCGACAATTTTAAATTTAGTTAAAAAAGTATTTCATTGAATCTTTGGGTGTTTCATGATATCTAAGGATAATGAGAAGAATAATAGATATATTCTTGAGTACAGAGATCCAGAAAAAATGATTTTAATAAACAATAATTCATGATAAATATTAATTTATGAGGAAATGAAGGGAGGAAGTGTAGTTTGAGACACTTATATTGGATAAAAAAGGATACTTCTAGGTTTTATAAATGAGATAATGAATAATTTTTTGATCTTTTCATTCACATCACATTGTTTGACCGTACTATTTGTTAAACTATGCACGAACATGGTGAATGAAACTGGAAAAAAAAGATATCCACATAGTTATTCAATATTTTTTATAAAATAATGTATCAACCATATGGTGATACTGACCTAAAGAAAACCCTTGATTATTTGGATAATAATATTTTGAAAACCATGTCCGAACACAGCTTCTCTAACCATCATTACATACATGGTTTTTCTAAGAAATTTCTAGGTTATGAAAAACTATGTACCAATGATGAAAATTCCAAAAACCTATTTCATGGTTTCATATATTTGTTTTATGGTTTCACATAACCATTTTCAATCCATTCACTTCTATAAAGACTCCTAATACCCATAAAAACCATCTAAAACCACAAGAAACACATCTTAAGTATTACATTAATTCAAAAAAATATCAAACATGTTATGTACCTGAACGTTTATTTATAAATTTTAGTTAGTTCATGAATATGGTTTAATTTTAAAATTAAATCCATAAATTTTCATATTACATTTTTATGATATCATTCTTGAAAACTAATAAATATCAAAAGAATATAAAATTCATAGGAACCGTTTCTTTTAAAAAAAATTGAATTATGATTGAATATTAAAAGCATAATTTAAAAAAAATAGTAATTTAATTTAAAACATTAGATGAATTTAGAATATATATATATATATATTAACATATAAACAATAAATATTCAAATAAATTATACAGTTTAATCCAAAAAGTGTACTATATTTATGTGGATTATAACAAGTTGATCTATGCCACTTAGTTAATTGATATATCATAATTATATTACCATTTACCTCCCTATATTATTTCCATTCTATCTTTAATCCTCATAAATTTATTTATTTATGTTTTTATTTCATTATTTCATTATCATTGGTATATTTTTGTTTTTTTAAATATATTTCTTTTCTACAAATGGTTATTCTCTAGGGTGATAATTATATAGGGAATCACTATTTTTTGGCAAATTATTCTCCACAATTTATTTTAAAAGTTATATAATTAAAATTTAAATTATTTTCATTACCATGGTGTGTAATATTATATGGTATAAAATACAGGGGTCAAAATACCATTATTCTAATGTTCTAAAATGAATTAATAATGTGCAGTTAGTTTTATTTATATCTTATACGAATCATCTAATAGCCAACATTAATTCAACAGAAAGAATAGGTCAAAATTAATTATAATTATAAACATTAAATGTCTATAAATAAACTGGAATATAACACCTTATGGAGTTTCAATTCCACCAATTGATTAAATTTCACAATTCTAATTTTAATTTTAATCCACAAATGAACATAACTATGTGTTTCCATATCTATTAAAATTTTCAAAATGTATTTAATGATTATAAATAATCATACTCTTTAGTCTGAGTATTACCCATTTTTGAGTATGAGGACTCATATTATGTTTTTTGTTTCTCAATGGATTTTATTATAATTATTGTATTGATATTTGTTAATGGGGTTATTCAGTATATGAAATAAGATCACATTATCCAAAAAAGTAATATATAATCGTTTAAAGTAGATCAAATCCATTAAAAATATGAAATTTATTTTCTATAAGGGAATAATAACTTTTTCAATAAGATGTAACTTCCCACAATTGTTGATAAAAAATATTTCAGCACAATATATGTAATTATTCCTATACTCAGTGTTTTGAAAGAAAACTCGATATAGATATTTTGTGGTGGACAATCCAAATTCTCATAAAATTTAGAGGTATAAAATAATGAAATGAACCAGAATATAATATGACATTTTCATGTCTATACTAGAGATTAAGATTACCTTTAAAAACATTTTATCTTGGTCCACCTAAAGAGTTGTGATTTCTTGTGCTCTCCCATATTTTTTTGTTCTTGGATGTTAGTAATTCTTATTATCCTCTTTATTCCATTCATTAGAGAATGCTTTTATTATTATTAAAAATCCCCATATATAATATAGTTAATAATTAGTGGTACCATAGGAATAAGATTAATTTCTTCCTTTATTCTAACCAAGTTCTTCATTATTCAATGTGTTTTTTATTGAAACATGTTACTCAATTTAAAATTAATACATCTATATTTTTCAACTTTCAATTTCCCTATTTTATTCATCCCATATTCGAGGCTATTAGGATGTTTAATATTCATTAATATATGTTCATTATCTCTTCAACATCGATAAAAATAATTTTTCACCATTTTGGTGTGTTTAAGAAGTATGATTTTTGAATGTTATTAATTATAACTCATGAGTTTTTTAGCAAAAACATCAGGATTATTCAGTCCAACTAATATCATATTTGGTTACTTATTTTAAAAACCCCTTAATTTTCAAACACTCCCATTGTTTAATTAGTTTTAATTATTTCCATAAAATTGGAAATATAATTTAATTTTATGGATTAGAATTAATAATTCAATAATAATATAAAGTGAAAAACATATAACTTAGAATGGAAGACTCATAAATGTAATGTATCCCCTAATTAATGAATTAGTTTATTATTTTCAAGGTTATACAAAAGAAATTTACTATGATGTAATCATAATATTCTATAGAAAATGTATTCAACTCCATTATAATGGTTCAAAATGTCAATTTGAAATTACAAATGAATATCCACCTTGGGTGCCAAATTGGATAATTATTATGACTATTTTTTTGAACAATGTGAATATTATAAAAATATCCATCCAAAATTTTTAACTGATTTTACTCCTTCATGTAGTGGATCTATATCATATATCTAATTTATTGAATATAGGTAGGGATTCCATTTCTATATAAAATAACACCATATATGTTATCATAATTTTAGGATGTGTTCATATATTTAGGCTTACCCATTTTGTGTACCCTAATTTATTCTAGTATTAATCAAAAAATAATAACAAAACAATCATGGATACCAATTTTAATAACCAAAGTGAAAAAATTACTACTAAGAAATTTTCATAATATCAAAATTTCATAAGAAAAATAATATCACAATCCAATATTCCAATGGTTTTTTAGACCATATACCTAAATTTTTAATTAAACATCATTATTTGATCATATCGAATAATAATTTATACATATATATTCCATCCATAAATAGTTATAATATAATTTTAAAGTGATATGGGATAAAAATTAATGATTATTAATTATTTGTATGGGCAGTACTATCAATAAGTTAAGAAGATGTTTTATCGTAATCATTTGAGAAAATAGTTTTAATGAAGAAATACTTTATTAAATTGGAAAAATAATCATATGTAAAAATCTTATGTAGTGATATATCATCAAGGATAATGGATTTAGATTATAGAGTAACATAAGAACTATTGTGAAAGTATTAAAAATAAACTATAGTTTTGAAATTTGTGAAAAACACTTGTAATACATGGTAACATAATATAGTTTTAGTCTAAATAATCACATGTGGAATAAAAAATGTATAACACAAAAGTTATTAATATATAACATTATGTTTAGTAATAATGAGAAATTTTTCTCTAAACCACATTTTAAAGATGAAAATAATCTCAACACATCACACTGTAAACATATTAAACATATGTCCATTTCTATTATTTTGAACATAACTAATATCTCTATGAAAAACATCAACATTCCATGATTCATAAAACATTAAAAAAAATCAAAGTGATATATATGAACCATTCTATCATGTAATGATAATGAGTATTTCATACCATTTCAAATTAGTCAGAAATATCATAATAAAAAATATTGATGTAAAATGTTTTACATAAAATTTTCAAATGGTTTCCCATAAGGTTATTCTATGAGTTATATTGTTGAATATAAAAAGTTAAATATACCAAAATAAGTACATAATATGAATATATGGTGGTGTACGTTGAATGTTTCTCTTAAGAGATGGATCACTTGGTAATAGAGAGTGAAATAAAAATAGAGTAGTTATATGAAATTTCATAAAACATTTTTACCATTAGAAATAAAAGATGAATTTATGATAGACATTTAGAAAACCTTTTCATGGAAGGGTGAATATTAAATTTTGAAAATATTATTTTAATAAAATCCTCATAAATATATCAGTTATTAGATATTATGGATGAGTTATAAAATGAGAAATAAAAAGTAAAATATTGAAGAATGTGAAATAAATCTCCTTTTTTAAGAAATCATGTTTTATTAAAAACATTACACATTGATAAAAAAGTAATAAAAAAATTAAAAGTGGAAAATAAATATTGTAAATGATATTTCATCCTTATGTTATAGAATAAAATAGTAAAATAGTAAGTCATTTAAATAATAAAAAGACACCCTGGAAACAGAAATAAACATGGATAGAGAACACTAATTACAATGTTATATTTTTATATTGAAGTACATTATTCATAGAAGAATAATTTGAAGTAAAAATTAAAATTATAAATTAATTTTTTAGTAAATACTACTAAATATCCTTATTATACAGAATTAATCATTTTTTTTGTAAAATCATGGTCAAACACTAATTATTTTGACATAAAGAAAGAAATTATTATGTAAAAACCCCTAATGAAAATAGTATGGAATATATCTATAGAATTTTATGGATTGATATGCAAAATAAATGTATATCTCATGAAAGGAATTTTAATAATTTCAAATTAATCCAATTGGTTTCATATGTACTATTTCTAATTTAAATAGGTTCATTCAATTAAAAAATATATCAATACAAGAAATTTTGATATGGAAATCATTACCTTGGATTCTCTATAAGCCCTAGGGGATCTATAATCCTATATAATAAATATTACAATATTATCGATCTATTTAATAACATTTTTCATGTATTATTAGTAATTATATTCCTAATTTTTTATTACCTACTACACCATAATTTGTGAAATATAGTTTTCTTTCAACAACAAATGGGTTTTTATTTTTTCTAATTCGTTTATGTTTTGTAATAGAGTTATTGGTTCACATTTATTTACCACCATTTCATTCCCCCTAGATTATTAATGTTAGTGGAATAATTTGTTTCAATGATTTATGCTGTCTAATATTCAATTCACCGAAGGCAAGTGTAATTTTTTTAAATGGAATTTATGAGGAGATTTTTATAGTAATTTTTTTATAATAATGAGTTACATTTCATAGAACATTTTTTATGGTCTCTATAGTTAAAAAATATAAGAATTTTTTTTTACCATTTAATATCATATATTACCAATTATTTAATTCTCTACAATCATCGATGAAATAAATTTATATCCTTGATTTTGTATATAGTTAAACCAACTCATACAAGAACATTTTATAATATTGGGGTGTAACATTAAAAGTGAAGTTTTAATTGAGATATAATTATTATAAATTGATGAAAAAAATTATTTAGGTTTTATTGAAATGATAAATATTATTTAAGTTTATTTTTACAAAAACATTATGAATAAAAGACATTAGGTGTGGATTATTCTTGTGTAGATTGTTTGAATATCCCCTTACAAAATGTATTGGATGTTGTTGACGTGGGAAACTTTACATTGAAACTGGGCTTCCAAAAATTTAATTAGTAACTAAAAATGAAATATTTTTCAGTATTTAATATGAATTATGTGAAATGGAGTGAAATGTAATGGGTTTAAGTGATCTCCTTATATATGAAAAAATGATGGATAGTTTCATATGAAATTATGTTAGGTGAGTGGTAATGAGGAATCCTACGAACGTTAGGAGAGTTAGGTAATGAAATATGGCTGTGACACATGGAAATGCGATATAAATCATAGAAATGTCTTTTACACTGTGAATGTTTCCTTTTTTTAATATTATTTGATCCATGATAGAGTACCAATTTTACACTTTGTAAACATATTTAATTATTTCCAAATGATTTATTTTTATCATAATTATTTGTAAGAAAATTATGAAAAAATAAATTTTTTATTATTATAAATACTCAAATAACTTAATTAAAAATAATAATTTTATAATTTTATATTTATAATTAATAAAAATAATTTATAAAAACTATTTTTATTGGAAAATGTCTAATTAAAATTTAACATATTCTCATTAAATTTTATGACTACAACTAGAAAATAAGTATTTTTCATTATATATATATATATATCTATAATATTTATAGTCATTAGTTAAAAGTTTTTCTTAAATTTTTATATTAGGAATCAAAATCATATAAAAATAATTCTATTAAAATAATTGTTAATTCATTATCAATGTAACATGGTTTTTCTTCATAAACGAATTTTGTTTTGAGAAAATAAATTTATATTTAATACTAATTTTTTTAATATTATTTTATTATATGGTATATATTAAATACTATTCAAGTGAAAATTTTGATACGGATTAATATTAAAAAAGTACATGACATAACAGAAAATATTTTTCAACAGAAGGGTTTTCATGAAAAAAGGAATTGATTCTTGTTAATTACAGAGTAATAAATTTTAATTAAATAATGACTAATATAATTGTATATATTGTTATTATATATAATCAAAATAATTTATTGATTGTGGAAATTTTTATTTCAAATAATTTGTACATTATAAAAATAAAATCAATTCATTGAAATGATTATTTTTTAGAATCAGGGGACATTTTCTTTAAATTTATCCAATTAGTAATCAAATCATGAATGATTATTGATTTTTAATATAATTAATGAAATAAATTATTATTCATAATTACAATTTGTGAAATTTTCGAAACATAGAGTATATAATAAAAACATGGTTTTACATGATATTTTATTTGTTCTGAACATACTTTATAAATTATTAATGATTATCCTTTCATGTATATTTATTATATTTTATTATATTTTTGTAATAATTCCATTTATTTAATGTATATATTTTAAAATAAGATTATTTAAATGTTATACTTTCTTTAAAAATGTCATATTCATAAAAATATTCTATATAATCAATGGTATTTTTCCAAATGAATTAATATAGTTTTATTATCTTTCAAAATCATATTTTAAATTTAATTACAATTAATGGAGATGATGTAAAAAATATTTTTTAATCTATATAATTGGAATTAATAACTACAATATACATTTAATTCCAGACTAGGATCATGTTTACATGTATTAGATACAATGAAAATATACCCCTTCTATAATGGTATAATAATTACAATAATACCCATTTAACTCCTAAAAATACATTGCATTCTTTATTCACTATGAACGTGTCTCACTCTATATGTTTACAGAATGATTTTTAAAAATTATTTTCCCATTTAATGATGTTTTTTCCACTATATGTTTGTTCTAAAAATGGTGATTCTCTATAGTGAATATGGTCCAAATAAACCACTTGTCTCAATGATATTATTCATATTCAATTTAGTGTCCCATTTTATATATTCATTTTTTATCAATATAATTGTTGATGATATGTAATATTGTACGGTATGTATTACTTCAAATCGTGTAACTTTTTTTAATTGTTCCACTATGAATAAATAATTTATTATTATTTATATTCATATAATTAAGTCTCATTTAAGAATAAATAATATTTATTACAAAATATTAAATAAATTTTTTTAGAATTATAATTATATTATTCAGATAAATAAAATATGTCTAAATACACATTGTGATTTATTATTCCCCAACATTAATAAATTTCATTATCATAATTTTCATTTAATGTAATTAATGAAAATAACTAAAGAGTTCTATATCTATTGACACATTTGGAATGTATTAAATATTTACATCTCAACTAACACCACGGTTCATTTATACACCATTATTTGGTATCAAATCCCAAATTATGGAATTTTTTTCTCGAGGTAGTTTATAATAATCCATGGATTGATATTTTATAAAAGGGTGGTTATTTATATTATTTGATTTATCCTTATCACCATTTTTATTATGATCATTAAGATGGAAAAAACAATCTATGAAAATGTCGTATTGAATAAAACCATTGGAAATATAAGTAATATGATTGGATGTATCTTCCCACAATCCTCGACAAGATACATCTTATATACCATTGATTCAATTAGCACACCACTATGTGTTTTCAATGATTATCAAACATCAAATGTCAGAGCTGGTGAATAAAATTTTGTCGAAAACATGGATGATTTGAAAGAATGTGAAAAAATAATTAAAAAAAGACATTCCTAGATCTGAAAAAGAGAAAATGTTTACCATTCAATATTACCTTATAATAGTCAATAGAAAAATTTTCCTTTCAAATAATCTCCCATATTTCATAGGTTATATAGGCCTGCTCATTAGCCATTATATTTGTGCATTGATTTTCATAATGTATTAAATCCATATATTTTAAAAATTGACTTCATATTGATACCATTGAAATAACAAAATTTTCATCCATGTTGTTAACAAAACCCTTAATTTTTTTTAATAATTGAATGTTTCCACATACCATACATTTTAAAATCTCAATTATATTATTATTCCTATGACGCATTTCAATTGGTGCTTCCTCCCATATTTTTTTTATAAATACTATTGAATATTCATTATTTTATGGCCACATTAACATGAAATTCCATAAAACATCAATTTTATCATATTTTTTGTGTTTAAAATTAAATTTATGTTCAATTTTTTAAATCATAACATCATATATCATGTTAGGAATAAAATTACTATTTTTTCACTCTATCTCCTATCCCATTGTCAAAATTATTAACATATACCCTTCATTTTCTTCCACTCATATTTTTTATATCAATCACCCTAGTTCAATCCATTTTCAAAAATAAATTATTATTTTCAATGGAAATATTTCATTCAATTTATAACACTGAATATCTTATATAACCTTATTTATTAATTTCATTGATTCAATCTAGGTTACTCATGGTCTATTTCAAATAATATTCTATAACCATACTATAAATATCTATTTAAATCCTTCATAATGGTTCAAAAAGTGAATATTAATTAACCAAATAATATCCCCCTTTAATTTCATATAATGAGTTTATTATCAATAATTTTTTTAACCCTTGTGAGTATTGAGTTAATAACCAATAAACCATTAATAAAGATATTACCCATATATGAATAAGTGATAGAGGTTTTATCTAATAAAATTAATTCCAAATTGACTTTGATAACTTGAATCCATATATGATAAAATTTGATTATTTATTATGATATTTTCATAAATGTTTTTCTTACCCTCTTCATTTTCACTAATGATTTATAGTCATAATCCCAAAAAAAACTAACTCAAACATGGACTTCTACAAACAAACATATTACATATAAACAATAATTTATTTGACACAATTTTAATAATTTATTCATTATATAAATTTGTAAGAACCCAAACCCTCTTTTTGGGTATGTTTTTCCTTTTTGGTCATTTTTTGAGGAAAGTGGAATTTCTGGAAATTTTCTAAGTACAAGCCGTGTACTTTATGAGAACACGTCATGTACTCATAAGCCATAGCAGGACATGTGCTGGTCGTGTAGTGGACGCATACACGAATATGTGGGATTGACTGTATTCCCCTTAAAGCGGTGTATAGAAAAAGATAGTACATGCCTTTTAGTCGAAAAGTACACGACGTTCACTTTCTTTTTTTCATTAAATGCACAGGGGTCGCGTCTAACAGATGAAAGCCACTCCTTCTAGGTTTCGTTAGTCTGAGAGCACCGAGCATCTGTGGATCTTTGACAAGCCCCAGATCTTTTGTCCGTCCTTTTATTCGATCTTGAGCCTTATTTTCCATTTCCTATTCTTTTCCATGTTATCGTGGGTTGAAAGTTTTGGACCTTTTCTATCTTATGCTTGAGCTTTTTTTCTTCATTTCTGACTCTTTTCCATGTTATCGTGTGTTTAACATTTTTGAAGGCTTCTTAGATCTACGTTGTTCTAAGGAGATTCAAGCTTTGTGGATTACGTATATTGATCTCCTATCCCCGAGGTAGGTAGATTGTGCCTTTCCGTTCAAAGTCTATGAATATTATGTGAAAATTCCACCAATACCATTGAATGGGGTATTGCGTGTTTACCGTTTACCCCTGCTGTTTGACATAAAAGTTTTTATGCTTGTGTAGAGGTTATTTGGATATTTATTGTGTTGTTTTCTATTCTATGGATGTTCGGCTCATGCTTTGTTTTGTGTACGACCATTTGGTCCTATTTTGCCTATTGGTTGTTTACCTATTTTCCATGCCTTGTGGTCATAGGATGGAGTGTTGTTTTCTTACATGTTGAGATGCTATAGACTGATTATCCAAGTAGTTCTACAGGTTTACTTTGTCCATATATCATTACTATGCATTGACTTACATGGGGTCGTGTGAAGCTGGTGTAATAGATTAAAATGGGATAGACCGAGTGAGCTTCCTTAGAGAGTCGTTGAACATTATAGACTAAAAGGGGATAGATTGAGTGAGCTTCCTCAGAGAGTATTTGGACATTATAGGCTATCAGGGGATAGACTGAGTGAGCTTCCTGAGATAGTCTTTCAGCTTTATAGACTATAATGTGATAGACCGAGTGAGCTTCCTCATAGAGTCTTTGTTTTACTTGAATTACCTTGATCCACTCCATGATATAAGAGGAATTGACCGCATGATTTTCCTCATAGATTCTGTGAATGACTTGGGGATATAAGAGGAATTTACCGAGGGATCTTACTCAAAGATTCTCTTTACCTTGGGGATATAAGTGGAATTTACTATGTGATCTACCTCAAAGAGTCCCTGGATACCATAGACAATAAGGGGAATTAACCGAGTGATCTTCCTCAGAGAGTCTTATAATTTTCTTATAACCAAACCAGAGGAATTTAGGCTGATTGTACTACCCAGAGGGTTGTTGGTACTTGTTAGGTAGGACCAGAGGGGATGGATGTGAGTAATTCCCATAAGGTTACTTTTTTGTGTTTAGCTGCTTATTAGTTGGTCCTTGTTATTGGAACTCTGGATTGTTTGTTGTCGATATTTTTTCCTATTTACTAGTTTCTCTACATTACCTGCCATATATTCACTGACTGTTAGACAAAAATATTTAGGTGGTTGCCTACTGGGATTTAGTCTTACACCTTATGCGGGCCATGCTTTTAGGCCCAAACAGATTATATTGTTTCACGTGTTGATGAGGGAAAGTTCCCTTCCACTTCAGGTACATGACATTATATAGATCTAGATTGCATGGGACCAAGCCTAGGCGTGGGATGCTGAGGAGATGTCTATCTTCTATTTTTTTCATTGGTTCAGTACTTTTGGATTCAACATTGTGACTTGTTTTGTTGTTTCCCTAGACATATGTATCATGAATTATTTATTATACATTTCTCCAGTTGTTTATTATTTATAGTCTTTTGTTGTTCACTTATGTATGGATTATTACTGCTTTCTCTATTGTATATTGTTTCCTATACACTATGTACTCTGCCAATGAGGTCATCGTTTCCCCAGTTTCACACCCATGGCCCTCACTTCTAGTCGACTTCCTCTGGCATTCAGGGAAATTTGCTTGAGTCCATGTGACCAACAGGGAATGGGGCACCCCTGGGTGGCTTCCGAAACTGGGACATTACAAAGTTGTATCAAAGGTGTTGTCCATTTGATGTGGCAGTGGGGACGATGGGCCAATACTAGTGGTGGGTTATGGAAATCACACATTGAAGGAGGAGGAGCACAAAGCACCCCTTTATAAGTTGGTGTGGATACCTCTCACATCATGTGGCCTTTTCATGGGGTATGCGTGAGGGCCAGAGCCATGGGAAAAAAAACCGTGTGGGATCGGCCCAAGGCCGACAAAATCATGATCGTGGGATGGAATGGGCCGTTACAAATGGTATCAGAGCAACATGGGATGGAAGGAGTTACAGCCCTGATTTATAGTCTTTATCTGGATGACCAGAGGACATCACGGTTAGACTTTCCTCCAGTGGTGGATCGTTTCAGATATGTCTTTCAAGAGGACTTTTCATGTTTGCCTCAATATCGTGAGGTATAATTCTCGATTGAGATTATTCCAGGAGTTTCTCTGGTGTACATTCATCATTATAGGATGTCTACACATGAGTTGCAGGAGCTCATGATGTAGTTGGAGGTGTTGAAGGAAAAGGATTTTATATGACCCAGTACTTATTCGTGGGGTTTGCCTGTCCTGTTTACGAAGAAGACAGACAACACCCTCAGGATTTTTGTGGACTATCAGAAGTTGAACCAATTGACAGTCAAGAACTGATATCACTTGTTGTGGATCGATAATCTATTTGATTGGATTCGAGGAGGTCCGGTGTTCTCGATGATTGATTTGATATCTAGTTATCATTAGTTGCACGTTAGACCATCAGATATACCTCTTACAACCTTCCTGAGAAGTTACGGTCTATAAGAGTACATGGTTCTTCCGTTCGGTCTCACGAACACACCTAAATATACCATGGAACTGATGAACTAAGTGTTCCATACATACATGGATTCCTTCGTGGTTGTTTTCATGGATGAAATCTTGGTGTACTCTCACACTCGACAAGACCATGCTACCCATCTTGAGATCATTTTGAGTACACTGAGGGAGCATCAGTTATATGTTAAGAACTCAATCTGCCACTTTTGGAAGGACCAAATTCACTTCTTGGGTCATTTTATCTCAGAGGCAGGAGTATCAGTAGACCCAGATAAGGTGAGATATATAGTTTTCTTGGAGAAGCCGAAGAACATCTTTGAGGTGCAATGTTTTCTGGGGCTGGTTGGATACTATAGATGTTTCATACAAGACAATTTTCACTTAGTAGCACCACTGACATGTCTGACCGAGAAGTGGTTGAAGTTCTTATGGCCATTATTTTGTGAGGCAGCCTTTCAATGGATGAACGGGAGGTTGACTTCAGTAGTGATACTACTCTTGCCAGAGCCAGGAAAGAGCTATTTTATTTACTACAATGCACCAGGAATAAGGATGGGAGCTATTATTATGAAAGGAGATGGAGTCATTGCGTACGGGTCTCAGTAGTTGAGGCCACATGAGTGGAATTACCCGACGCACAATCTGGAGTTGGCAGCTGTTGTTCACAGCTTACACTGTTGGAGCCATTATCTTCTGGGAGATCATTTTGTGGTATTCACTTACCACAGGAGTCTCATGTACATTTTCACTCATCGATACTTTAATTTTAGGTAGATAAGGTGAGTTGAGAACCTATAATCCTTTGAAATTGAGCTTCCCAACACACCAGGGAATGGAAATATGGTGACTGATGCATTGAGTAGGAGGACTTAGATATAGGCCATTCAGGAGGCTATCTGTGAGTGGAATCTTATGGCACTGTTCTCTAAGATGCATTTCGAGGTGCATGATAGAATATGGAAGACTTTTCTATCTTATGTGACCCATACCTCTACCCTTCTTGTTCCGTTCTTGGAACTAGCTCAATTCACAAGTCTACCTCACACTCCAGAAGTAAACCTAAAAAATTGTTTGCAAAGATATCTCTGAAAGGATCCACCACTAGAGAAATATCTAACTCCGAAGTCCCCTGGTCATCCAGACAAAGACAAGCTATCTGGGTTGTAACTCCTCCCATACCATGATGCTCTGGACCTGCTCTACTTGCATGGAAATCCCATTCGCCCCTTTGACGAAAGGATCCACCGTATGGTGATATGAAACTATCCATTTGGTGAAAACAGTCGATGAATTCCTGGAATAGAACTAACCAGTCCATCCTGAGAATGATATCATAACCTGTCATCTCTTGGATATACATGTCCCCCAGAAATTGACACCCACACACTTCTAGAGGGCACTCCATTCACTGACGTACACTTATTTTCCTAGTTCCCAACGTTGTGTCTAGTTTCAAGATGTCAATAGAAGAAAAGATGAAGTGTCCAAGACTCTCCACATCAGCGATATATATAAATCTATGGGATGCCCCTATATCAAAAAGAGTTGATGATAATACTGAGGCTAATAAGATCGTTTCTCAAATTGAAGAGGGTTTGGGATCCTGATCCAGATGGGTCTGGTCCACTACAAAGGTATGGCATGCTCCACGACCCTATGACCCTACTTGACCACTCTGAGCTCATCAACTCTGTTGCTGCTGGTAGTTAGGTGATAGACCACCACGGCCGCGACCTATAACTCTTCCTAAACGGTCGGAATAACTCTAGTTCCCAGACTAGTGAGAAACTGGCGATGCAGCTCCTGAATGTGGGATCATAGAAGTACCCCTACCACTGACAGCCGGTGTAACGATCTGACATGAATGCTGAAGATGGCCCATTTTTCCAAAATATCGACACTCCATCAGGTCTCTCTGGAACTGAGAATGAGGATTCCGATACAAGAAGTCCAGGAGGCTAGCAGTGAGTGGCAGCTTATGGCTCTATTATATTAGATGCATTTAGAGGTGCATGATAGACAGGGGCATACTTTGATATCTTATGTAGCTATTACCTCTTCCATTCTTGATCGAGTACGAATGAGGTAGATTTCAGATTCTAAAGGCCTAGTCCTATGGGAGTGCATGTCAAGAGAAGACCCTATTCCTGGATGGAACATTGGTGAGTATGAGATCTTGAATTTCTAGGTGCGCGTATGGGTGCTAGAAGATATACTCTAGTAGCTAATATGGGACTTTCATTCATCAGTTTGGAAAGTTCATCCTTGCATCATCAAGTTGTAACGTGATCTACACCATCATTATTGGTGGTCATGTATGAAGAGGGATGTTGTTGGGTTCATCATGAGGTGTTCCACTTGTCAGCTAGTAAAGGCGGAGCATCAACAACCAACATGGCTACTACAACAGTTACCCATTCCCAAGTTGAAGTGGAACGATGTCACGATGGATTTCAGGATAGGGTTGTCGAGTTCTCCTTGAGGGAACGACGCAGTATGGGTTGTCATTGATAGGCTCATGAAGGATTCTCACTTCTTGCCAATCAAAGAGACCTTCACTATTAATTAGTTGAGAAGAATGTACATCTGAGAGATTATATGTCTACATGGAGTTCCACACTCGATTGTATCAGATAGAGATGCATGTTTTACTTGTCAGGTCAGGAAGGGGCTTTAGAAGGATGTGGGTATACAGATACTTTTTATTACAACATACCATTCACAGACAGATGGCCAATCCGAGCGTACGATTCAGGAGCTTGAGGACATGCTCCGAGCATGCATCCTGGATTTTGGAGGTTCTTGGGAGAAGTATATACCTCTTGTGGATTTTTCCTACAACAACAGTTTCCAGGAGACTATTCTGATGGCACCTTATGAGACTTTGTGTAGTAGGCCATTCCGATCACCCTTATGTTGGCTGGAGGTAGGAGAGGCAGCTAAGCTGGGACCTAGTCTTTTCCAGGAGACCATAGAGCAAATAGAGTTGATTCAGAATTGGGAGGCTACTGCACAGTCTCATCAGAAGTCTTATGTTGATCAGCGGAGACGACCTCTCAAGTTCAAGGTTAGGGATCATGTTTTTATGTGTGTCAAACTGAGGTTGGGACACATGAGAATTAGGAGACATTGTAAGCTTTTGCCAAGGTACGTCGGGAAAATTGAGGTGTTGGAGAGAGTTGGGCCAGTTGACTGTCAGTTGTAGTTACCTCAATGGTACCGGGCTAGGCATGGCGTCTTCCACGTTTCTCAGCTCCGACATTATTTTCCTGACCCGTCTCATGTCATTCAACTGGAGGCAGTTGAGCTTAAAGTGGATGCATTTTTTGGGGAGCATCCTATTTGGATTGTTGATTGCAGTATGGAGGTTCTCGGTGGCTGGTCTCATCCTCTGGTACAAGTACTATGGCAGTATGGGCGGGTGAAAGATGAGACTTGGGAGAGGGATGCCGACGTATGATCACAGTGGTCAGTGTTGTTCATGGTTTCTTCATCTACGACATACTAGGGAAATTCAGGGACAAATTCCATTAATGGGGGAAGTTTTTAAGAACCTGGACCTTATATTCAGATATGGTTTTCCTTTCTGGTAGTTTTTGGGGAAAAGAGGAATTTCTGGAAATTTTCTAAGTACACGCCGTGTAATTTATCTGTACAAGTCGTGTACTTAGAAGCCACAGCATGCAATATGGTGGCCATGTTGTAGCCGCACACATGGACATGTGGGAGTGACTAGAGGATTCTTAAAGCAGAATACAAATAAGGAGAGTACATGTCATGTACTCCAACAGTACACACCATGTACTTTGTTTTTTCATCAAACTCATCGAGGTCGCGTCTGACGAACAAAAACCACTCCTTCTAGGTTTCATTCATCTGAGAGTGCCGAGCATCCACAGTTCTTCGATGAGCCCCTGATCCTCTGTCCATACTCTGATTTGAGTGCCATTTATTGAATTGGAATCACATTGGTGAGATCTCTCTTCTGGTTGAGCCTTGTTTTCCATTTCCTCTTTTTTTTCCATGTTATTGTGGGTTGAATATTTAGGATGTTTACTTAGATCTACGACATTCCATGGAGATTAAAATTTTTTGGTTCAAGTATATTGATCTCCTAACCCCAAGGTTGGTGTTTTTTTCCTTTTTGTTCAATGTCATTGAGTATTATGTGCAAATTCCACCAATACCCTTGACAGGTATTGCATGTTTTCCGTTTTACCCCTGCTGATTTCCTAGAATGCTTGTATGCTTGTGTAGTGGTTATTTGGATATGAATTGGGTTGATTGATATTCCTTGGATGTTTTTTTCATGCTTTTTTCTGATTATGACCATTTGTTCCTATATAGACTATTGGCCATTTAACTGTTTTCTATTCCTTGTGGTCGTAGGATGGAGTGTTGTTTTCTAACATGTTGAGATGCTATAGATTGATTATTCATTTATTTCTGTAGGTTTACATTTTCCATATAGCATTACTATGTGTTTACTTACATGGGGACATGATAACCTGATGTAATAGACAAAAATGGGATAGACCGAGTGAGCTTCCTCCGAGAGTCTTTGAACATTATAGACCAAAAGGGGATAGACAGAGTGAGCTTCCACAGTGAGGCTTTGGACATTATAGGCTATAAGGGGAAAGATCAAGTGAGCTTCCTCAGAGATACATTGAACTTTATAGACTATAATGGTATTTAACGACGGAGATTCTTTAGGGAGTCGTTGCTTTACTTGAATTACCTTGAACCGCTCCAGGCTATAAGAGGAATTGACTGGGTGAGCTTCCTTAGAGAGTTTGGGAATGACCTGGGGTTATAAGTGGAATTGACCGGGTGAGATACATCAGAGAGTCTCTTGACCATAGGTCTATAAAGGTAATTGACTATGTGATCTTCCTTAGAGAGTCCCTAACTACCTTAGACTATAAGGGTAATTGACCGAGTGAGCTATCTTTGAGAGTATTTTCATTTTCATATGACCAAACCAGAGGTGTATAGGATGAGTGTACTACCCAGAGGGTTGTTGGAACTTGTCATGTAGGACTAGAAGGGATGGCTGTGAGAAATTCATTGTGGGTTACCTGTTTGTGTTTAGCTGCTTGTTAGTTGTTGCTTGTTATTGGAGCTTAGGATTGTTTACTGTTGAGTATTGTTTCCTGTTTACTTCTTTCAGTACTTTACCTACCATATATTCACTGATTATTAGACACAGATCTTCGGTTGGTTTCCTATTGGGATTTATCCTCAAACCCTATTTGGGCCATGCTCTTTAGCCCAAACAGATTATATTGTTGCAGGTATAGATAAGGGAAATCGCACTTCCACTGTAACACCCTGAGATTTTATGAAGAATATTCTTTTTAATTTCATTAAAGTCTTTTGTTTTATGATACACCAAAAGGAGATGGCACATCACGCATCCCTGACTTGGCGTGCATTACACGCACTCGCGACCTTCCACGATAGCGTGTGTTGTACGCATTACCGAGTTTCTCTAAACAACAATATGTTATATAAACTAGTTGTTATGAATATTAATACCCAAATTTTCAAATTTTTTAAATTTTCTTTTAAAAAATGGGCTTCATTTTTGGATTCAGAATATCAAAATTATCCTAGGGTGAAATTTTGGTATTTTTCTGAAAACATTCAATTTTTGATGAATAGTTAAAACACTAGGTTACTATTTAAAAACTGACGTTTTATTTAAATAATTATTTATTTTATTTAAATTTATTTTTGTTCCAAATTTATACATAATTCTTATATATGTTCAATGAAATTCATTGAAGTCATTTTAGAATAATTTTAGATATATAAAAATTTGTTTGAACTTTTCACCGTCTTTTACCCACCTCCTAGGAGAATCTGCAAATTTACATAAAACATAATTTTACCGCTTTTGTGAATGTAATTTGAAAAATATGAGATACACGGTTGATGTCATTAAGTAAAATGTGGTTCAATAGGATGAAAATAATTTTTGGTGAATAGTAACTTTTCACTTTTATTTACCACGGTTAAAAGTAAATAGGGTAATTATGGGTAAAAATGCTATTATTATAACCCTAACACAAGTCCTAATTCTATTGGATAAGTGTAATTAGACCAAATACAACCTTTTCAATAAAATATGACCATTTAGACCCACATGGATTATATTAGGACATTTAATATTAATTTATTTAAAGAGGGGTTAAATTAGTTAAAATCAATGTTTATTAAGTATATCATTTTTAATATAGGGTTATACATAAGATAAATTAGACTATAAATATTTATTAGAAATATAAAAGGATTTCCTACATAATTTTATTTTATTTGTAATTTTTAGTCTTTAAATAATATAATTTAGTTATAACACAATGATGAAACAATAATTATACTATTAATAAAATATTGACATAATTGATGTTATAAATACAAAAATAAATGTAATTTCAGACTTTTTATGAATTCCAATAATTTTATAGGTTAATATTACATGTTAGTATTGATTTAATTAACGTTTTTAGAACTAATAATTCTGTTATTATTTTCACAAAAATCAATTACCAAATAGTGTCAAAAATGACATAAGATAGTTTTTAAAACAAATATTATATTATTAATTGATATTTTTTTTATAAAAATCTCAGGATTGATCAAATGACTTATATAAGGTTATATATATCAATAAAAAACAACTTTTGGTTATTTTGGCTTGTTATAGTAAGTATAGTAACATTATAGTCTAAGAAAACAAGAAGACACGGTAAAAGAATAATTATTTGACTTCATGTTAAATCAAAAAGATAAGGTTAAAATAGATACCTAAACTTGTCTAATTTTTATTGGATGAGAGTATTGCGACCCATACCCACCTTATCTTCGAAATAACTCAATTTGGAGCAAATAAAAACCGAATATGTCTTTATAATAAAATAATATTTTTTGTTATTCCAAAGGTGCCCCTCTCCTCCCTTATAAAAGAGCACCTCCTCCCTCTCTTCCTCACACCACTTTGAGAATTCAAGATTGGCCAAACTGGACAAATTCTCTTATCCACAGCCCTAGAAACATCCTAGAGGTCCTGGTCTTCTTCAAAGTCCAATTTTAGTGCCCTAAGAGGAGATCTCAAAGAGGCGCATCAAAGAAGAGGTAATGTCTGTTACCGATTATTTCAACTTTATTTCTTCTTTTACTTATTCTTCATTAGTTGTATAATTATGAAGTAATAAAATAAGTATCAATAATATACTGATATATAATTATAAGTATGAAACAATTATATTTCACTATCTATCCATCCTACGGAAAACGAATTCACCACGTGTGCGTACGTATGGAATACCGTCTCCATGCCGTGGTGTAATCTGTTTTTGACCACCACATTACTTGGATGGGTATAATGGTGTAAATAAATAACTATATATGATTATTGTAAAGTGATATTGATTCTGAAATATTATACATACACTTCAATGCAATTACACAATCATGGGAATGATATCATCGCTCCTGCGTATGAACGGACCACCGTCTCCACGACGAGATGAGATTCATTCTCCATGTTAACCATTCTTGAATGATTATAAATTATATATAATAAGTAATCATGAAATATATTAAATAATAATGATACTGGATTTATGTGTATATATATGTATTTTATCTACTTAATTTCATTCAATTCAATAAGGAAACGAAAACTGCATTGATGCATACGTACAACCTACCATCTCAAGGAACGGTGTATTTCATTTCATTTAATCGATCTATCAGATATATATGAATATACTGAAATATATATTATATATAAATCATGTTTTACATTCTAGAATTAATTAAATCAGTATATGAGTAAAAATATCAAGAACAACAAGTCCAAACACATATGATAAATAAAAGGATTTAACCCCAAACACTGCTTTAACATGGATCTTACGAAAGAATTGGTAATATAAAGTAATAAGTGAACCATATATGATATCATAACAATGAATATGATTCTGTAATAAGTAAATGACATTATTTAAATAATTATACAGGAGGTTCGGAAACGTATGAAGCATATCGAACCTAAGGTAAGGGATAATTATTCCAATCTCATTTCTTATCCGAGATTGTTTATTAGTAAGTATTTACTGGGGTTTTGTTTATCATACATGTCCATGTTTTCTCAAAATGTTTTCATGAAATATTTAATATTCTTCTTTGTATGTTTAAAGTCATTTTTACGCCTTTTTGACTTTTACCAAAAGGTACAGAAGGGATCATTCTTTTACGACGTACTTTTTGACATTTCCGGAAAAAGTACGAGGATAATGTTTTTTTAACTTATACGGCATGAACGGATTTTTATGTTTTCATAACACCTCATTTTACTGAAGCTTACACTATAATATTTTATTATTATTTTCAAGAAAATCCCTTTCTTTTAAAATTTAATGGCATTTTGTGAAAGGAAAATGATTTTGAAGAAGAAAGGATATTTTTCTCAAGAATTCATTTCAAGTGTTTTATCAAAACCATTTTCCATCTAAGATGAAATTATTTTATTTGTGTATGTTTCAAGTATAATGTCTTGATGATTTACATGGTTTCATTTTCATTATGATGAAACAATATCCATTTTTATTTATTGGATTATGTGATGATGGAATGATGTTTATGAAACCCATTTTATTCTTTGGGTTATGATGAATGATGTATGTTTATTTTGTGGCACAAGTAAGAATTATTTCATTATGAGAAGGGTGGGACCTATATCTCCCTCCAATGTGTTTCGTAAAGATTTATATCTCATGAGATAGACATGGCTGGAACGATATGTTAATACGGTTCAATGTTACAGGACTGAAACGAGGAGTGAACTCGATTCAGAAAGGGACTTTGTCCACTAAGATGGTCTTGGCAGCAATGCCTTGGATACTATGGAAATCATAACATGTGATTAATGGTTGCGACAATTACATTCTTCATTCCCATTCTATATTATCATTATTGATGTTCCCTTATGATATATTCCTTACATACTTACAAGATTCATTTCTTTGCTGAAGATTATTATGTTTAGATTTTATGTTCAAGTTTTTGCATTCAAATGTTTATGGATTGTTTTATGTTCTCTATGTTTACCCTTAATGGGAATTTGAGGTCACCCCTTTTATGTTTTCTTTTCCCTGGGATATAAAGAAAGGTTTTATGTAATAAAAAAAGGGGTAAGATCTTTATGGAAGATGATGAAGATCTTTCACCATGATTAGAAGATTATATTCTGAGTTTCCAAAGACACTAAACTATTACGGTCCTTGTGTGTCTATTTTTGTTATGTAGTAAGTATTCCGAAAAAGTAATGTAATGTCCATGTATGTCATGGTTTGGGTCTCTACAGTTGGTATCAGAGGAAAGGATTAGTCAACCTTTCGAAACTAGGATGCAAGAACTTTAGTGAGATCCCTAGAGATATTTCTAAGGTATGTCTAGGGATGTCCCTTTGGTTATGTATAATTATAGGATATAGTACTAGAATTACCGTAACCTAAGATGTTAGATATTAAAGGTACTCCCCCTTTATTATGTTGTTTTCCCTAGAATGAATTTTTCCTCTCACACTATTCTTTTTGGGTTTTAGACGATGTCGGAACCTGAAGGAACCGTGTTGATCAATGTAATGGACAATGCAATGATTGGCCTCATGAACAAACAAATGTTATGGGAGATGGAGTGAAAAATCATATTTCTATACTTACACAAGCTATGAATCATTCTGGACTTCCAAATGAGCAGAAAAGAGAACAATATTCTATTGTGTCCTTCATGAGGTAATGTCCACCTTCTTTTAGTGGGTCTTCTGATCCACTTGTTGCTGAACAATGGATCAGTACCACTGAAAAGATATTTTCAGTTCTTCAATGTTCTGAACATGATAAATTAATCTTAGCAGTATATCATTTGGAAGGTGAAGAAGATCAATGGTGGAATCTTATTAAGAATATGAGGCCAAGAGATGAAATTGATTCTATGGAATGGGACGAGTTCAAGTACTTATTTTTCAATAAGAACTTCCCTCGTATTATTTGAAAAAATATGGAGAAGGAGTTTCTTGAACTAAAGAAAAAGGATGATGAATCTGTTGGTATATACGAAGTGAATTTTATAAGTCTTTCAAGGTATGAATCTTGCTTTATCATCCAACCTGAAAGTAAAGTAGATCGATTTTTCAATGGCTTACAACCAAATCCTCTAAGGGCATTAGCTATAAGAGACTTCAGTAGCTATGAAGAAATTGTGTGTTGTGCTATCAAGGTAGAAATTGAAGTTGGTGTTACATATCCATCTCATGGTTTTGACAAGAAACGGAAGATGTAGTTCAAGGAGAAATCTCAGAATCATGGTGAAAAGAAGATGAATGTTTCCTTAAGCTCAAAGTGTGGAATGAAGCATGGTGGAGATTGTCATAAAGGGACCAGAAAATGCTGTATGTGTGGAAAACAATGCCATCGAGTAGTTGAGTGTAGATGTAATTGAAAAAGGGTTTCTATTGGTGTGAATAATGAAAATACTGCAGAGAACTCACCACCAACACTTCAATGCTTCAAGTGCAATGAAATGGGTCATTATGCTAATCAATGCCCTAATCCAAGGGTTATTGATGATCGACATGAGAAACCACTTAAGGAAAAGGACAAAGGGATGTCACATGTGATCACTATTGGTGCTGTTGAATATGACAACGATGTGGTGGAATGATTAAGTGTTTATGTAATGGGATTCCAAAATAATGTTGTATATAGTATCGTGGAATATTGGAATATTTATGTATTGTTCTATTTTGGTTTTCGATAATTTTATGGTACCGGTAACCATGGAAAGTGATTGAGATATTTTTGGAAGGAATATTATATGTGCATAATGAAGGCATAAGGAGAAAATGAAATTTTTGACAGTATTCATGAACTCATGACTGATATAAGGAAATAGTTATATCACGGTTTGAGTAAATAGAATTTGGGGTTTTGGAATGTGGAAAGAGTTAACTTTTGATAGCACTCATGTTTTCACTAAGATTCAATGGGTATTCATATTTTTATGATAATACATTATTAAGGCCTTCGAATGTTTGGAATGTGACCAACAAGTCATATAGTATGATATATGGGGATCAATGATGGTATTAACATTCTTATTATATGAAATATCTGGTAATAGTTTTCACTATATTATGAGAGTGGGCTGCAGTATTATGGATAAGCCTAAAGTTTTGAATGGATTATGTTGGACATAAGTTATTATTTTTTAAGGATAAAAGTTTTTTTATAATATTGATGGGATGTTATAGTAATGTAGTTTTAGAAAAAGGACAACCTGTAGGATGGGCAACAACCCATCACGTCGGACAAGGCTGTTGGAATCGAACCCACAACTGAAGTGTGACTAGCCATTATCACATACCACTGGCCTACATGAAATACCTGGTTAGTAGAAGCTAGTTTTATTTTATTAAGCGGTATGATATATGAAGTATAAGATCATTTTTGGAATCATATATGATTAACCTCACCATAGATGGACTTATTTATATTTGATAATTTTTTCTAACCATTTGTTTGAAACAGATGGAATGAACCATCATTCTGTCACATGATCTGTTAACACATCACGAATATCAAATTCAACTTCATTTCATTAAGTGATGAATTAGAAATTGTTCAAAGCACGAAGAACAGTGAGATTGTACCTAAATAAAGTAAGTATTTATTCTAATACAAATTCGTCAACTTTAGGGAAATGATCTTGAAACCCAATTTTTTTTCCTAGTTCCCTTATATCCGATGAATCCGATGGTACCCTAGATCATCAAAAATCTATGGCTTTGTGATTTTTGGCTTTTTCATAGCCATGTTCTCTACCACTCTCCATCAGAACATGACAGTTAGATTTCTCTTCTATATCCATATTTTCACCTATGTTCTCCTATGTGGAAACCCATTGATTAATTAATTTGGGTAACTGTTATGTTTCATACTTTAGTTTTTAAATCCATGTTTTGGTATTCCTTTTTACGATGTGGGTTTCTATTAAAGAAACTTTCGAGTAGTAAACCATTTATAACCCCGAAGAATTTCGAGGGAGAAATTCATTTTAAGGGGGGGTAGAATGTAACACCATGAGATTTTATGAGAAATATTCTTTTTAATTTTTTTAATGTCCTGTGTTGTACGCTACACCAAAAGGAGCTTGAAAACCACGCATCCCTGTCTTGGCTTGCATTACAGACAAGCGACCTTTCACAATAGCGTGTGTTTTACGTAATACCGAGTTTCACAAAACAATGATATGTTATATAAAATAGCTATTATGAATAGTAATACCAAATTTTTGAAATTTTTTAAATATTATTTTTCAAAATGGACATAATTTTTGGATTCGTAATATCGAAATTAGCCTAGGGTTAAATTTTGGTATTTTTCTGAAAACTTTCAATTTTTGATGAATAGTGAAAACACTAGGTTACTATTTAAAAACCGACTTTTAATTTAAATAATTATTTATTTTATTTAAATTTATTTCAGGTCAAAATTGATACATAATACCTATATAAGTTCAATGTAATTCATTGGATTCATTTTATAATAATTTTTGATATATAAAAATTTTATTGAACTTTTCACCGTCTTTTACCCACCTCCTATTAGAATTTGCAAATTTACATAAAACTTAATTTTACCACTTTTGTGAATGGAATTTAAAAAATCTAAGAGACACGGTTTATGTCAGTATGTAAAATGTGGTTCAATGAGATGAAACTATTTTTTGGTGAATAGTAACTTTTTACTTTTATTTACCACGGTTAAACGTAAATTGGGTAATTAAGGGTAAAATGATATTATTATTACCCTAACACAGGTCCTAATTCTATTGGATAAGTGTAATTCGACCAAAAACAACCTTAGGAATAAAATATGACCATTTAGGCCCACTTGGATTAGATTAGGACATTTAATATTAATTTATTTAAAGAAGGGTTAAAATAGTTAAAATCAATGCTTAATAAGTATATCATTTTTAATATAGGGTTCTACATAAGATAAATTAGACTATAAATATTCATTAGAAAGATAAAAAGATATTTTACATAATGGTATTTTATTTTTAATTTTTAGAATTTATATAATTTAATTTATTTATGACACAATGATGATGCAGTAATTATATTATTAATGAAATATTGACATAATTGATGTTATAAATACCCAAATAAATATAATTTGAGACTTTCTATGAATTAAAATAATTTTATTGGTTAATATGAAATGTTATTATTTATTTAATTAACCTTCTTAGAACTAATCATTGTGTTATGATTTTTTACAAAAATCAATTACCAAATAGTGTCAAATTTGACATAAAATAGTTTTCAAAACAAATATTATATTATTAATTGTTATTTTATTTATAAAAATCTAAGGTTCGGAGAAATGACTTAGATAAGTTTATATACATTAATTATAAACAACATGGGGTTCTGTTGTATTGTTATAGTAAGTTTATTAACATTATAGTTTAAGAAAACAAGAAGACACGGTAAAAGAAAAATCATTTAACTTAAAGTTAAATCTAAACGATAGGGTTAAAATAGAAACCTAAACATGTATAAATTCTATTGGATGAGAGGATTTCGACCCATACCCACCTTAGATTCGATATAACTCAATTTGGAGCTATTAAAAACCGAATATGACTTTATAATAAAATAATACTTTTTGTTATTCCAAAGGCCCCCTCTCATCCCTTATAAAAGGGAAACCTCCTCCCTCTCTTCCTCACACCACCATGAGCCTTCAACCTCGGCCACCCACTGAAAAATTCCCTTATCCAGATCCCTAGAAACATTATATAGGTACTGGTATTCTTCAAAGTCCAATTTTAGTGCCCTAAGAGGAGATCTCAAAGAGGTGCTTCAAAGAAGATGTAATGTCTGTTACCGATTCATTCAACTTTATTTCTTCTTATACTTATTATTTTTAGTTGTTTCATTATGAAGTAATAACTTCAGTATCACTAATAAACTTATATGTTTTTATAAGTTTGAAACAACCATATTTCACCATCTATCCATCCTACGGAATATGAATTCACAACGCGTGCGTACGTACGGAATACCGTCTCCACGTCGTGGTGTAATCTGTTTTCGACCACAACCGTACTTGGATGGGTAAAATGGTGTAAATAAATAACTATATATGATTATTTCAAAGTGATATTGATTCTGAAATATTATACATATATTTCAATGCAATTCCACGATCATGGGAATGATATCATCGTTCGTGCGTACGTACGGACTACCGTCTCCACGACTCGATGAGATTCATTATCCATGTTAACCATTCATAAATGATTATAAAGTATATATAATAAGTAATCATGAAATATATGACATAATAATGATACTATATTTATGTTTATATATTTGTATGTCATCTACTTAATTTCATTCAATTCAATAAGGAAACGAAAACAGCATTCATGCGTACGTACGGCCTACCGTCTCCATGAATGGTGTATTTTATTTCATTTAATCGATCTATCATATATATATGTAAATAATGAAGTATATAATATATATAAATCATGTTTTACATTCTGTAATTATGTAAATCCGGATATAAGTACAAATATAAAGAACAAAAAGTCCAAACACGTACGATAAATAAAACGATTTAACCCAAAACGCTGCTTTAACATAGAGCTTACAAAAGAACAAGTAATATAAAGTCATATGTGAACCATATATGATATCATAACAATGAATATGATTCTGTAATAAGTAAATTACATTATTTAAATCATTATAAAGGAGGTTTGGAAAAGTACAAAGCATATCATACCTAAGGTAAGGGATAATTATTTCAATCTCGTTTCTTATCCGAGATTGTTTATTAGTAAGTATTTACCGGGGTTATGTTTATCATCCATGTCCATGTTTTCCAAAAATGTTTTCATAAAATGTTTAATATTCATCCTTGTATGTTTAAATTCATTTTTACCCCTTTTTACTTTTACCACAAGTTACGGAAGGAATATTTCTTTTACGATGTACTTTTTGACATTTCCGGAAAAAGTACGAGGAGATTGTTTTTTAACTTATAAGGCCTGAATGAATTTTTACGGTTTCATAATGCCTCATATTCATAAAGCTTCCACTACAATATTTTATGATTATTTTCAACCAAATACTTTTATTTTAAAATTTAATTGAATTTTTTGAAAAGAAAATGATTTTGAAGAAGAAAGGAAAATTTACTCAACAATTCATTTCAAGTGTTTTATCAAAACCATTTTCCATCTAAGATGAAATTATTTCATATGTGTATGTTTCAAGTATAATGTCTCAATTATTTACATGGTTTCATTTTTCTTATGATGAAATAATATCCATTTATATTTATTGGATTATGTGATGATGGGATGATGTTTATGAAACATATTTTATTCTTTGGGTTATGATGAATGATTTATGTTTATTTTATGGAAAAAGTAAGAATGATTTCATTATGTGATGGGTGGGAACTATATCTCCCTCCAATTCATTAGGTAATGATTTATATCTCATGAGATAGAGATGGATGGAAGGGTAAGTTAATCTGGTTCAGTATTGCAGGACTGAAACGAGGAGTGAACTAGATTCAGAAAGGGACTTTGTCCACTAAGATGGTCTTGGTAGAAATGCCTTGGCTACTTTGGGAATCATAACATGTGATTAATGGTTGCCACAATTACATGATTTATTCCCATTCTATTTTATCAGGATTTATGTTCCCTTATGATATATGCCTTACGTACTTCCAAGATTCATGTCGTTGCTCAAGATTTTGATGTTTAGATTTTATGTCAAAGTTTTTGCATTCAAATGTTTATGGATTGTTTTATGTTCTCTATTATTACCCTTACTAGGAATTTGAGCTCACCCCTTTTATGTTTTCTTTTACCCAGGATATAAAGAAAGGTTTTACATAAGAAAAAAAGGGGGTAAGATCTTTATGGGAGACATTGACGATCTTTCACCATGATTAGAAGATTATATTCTGAGTTTCTAAAGAAAATAACCTATTATTGTCCTTGTGTGTCTATTATTTTATGTACTAAGTATTCTGAAAAAGTAATGTAATTTCCATGTATTTCAAGATTTGGGTCTCTACATCCACTTCTGATAAATGACTTTCTATGGAGCTGGAGATCATGGGACCAGGCCTAGGCTTGTGATGTTGAGGAGCTGTTTATCTTTTCCATTGTAATTTGATTCAATACTATTGTATTCTGCGTTGTGACTTCTTTTTTTCTATCCCTAGAAATATGTATCATGAATTATTTATTATGCATTCCTCCAGTGGATTATTATTTCTAGTCTTCCATTGTTATCTTTTTTATGGATTATTACTACTTCCCCTATTATATATTGTTTCTCATATTCTTTGTACTCTTCCAGTGAGGGCATAATATCCCCACAATCATACCAAAGGCCCTTGTTGCTAGTCAGAAACCTCTAGAATTTGAGAAAATGCGCTTGAGGATATGTTACCAACCGTGTATGGGGTGCCCCTGGGTGGCTTCCAGAACCGGGAGGGTACAATCCAAAATAATATAAAAAAACAATACCCAAATGTCTTATATAACGAAATACTAGCTACAATAAAATATTATAAAACATTTCTAATTGAAAGAATCTAATATAAATATCTACATTATTGTTGAATATAGAACAACATATAATTTCTTAGGGAACAGGGGAGAAAAATAATCACATATTTCATACACCATGTAAGAGAAATCTGACCAATGATTCATAAAGTGGTCAAATTATAATTATGGCATAAAATATGAGAAGAGAATAGGTGTTTTTAAAAAATGAGAATAAGATCATTAAAGAAAATCATTGTATGTTATAAAATTGTATAGATCAATGGATGAGATCATTTCATTACAATATGATCATATTGAAATCAAAAAATGTAAATGATGGAAAGGAAGAAATTTAAAAAAATATTACCCATGAAGATATAACACATGTATTTGAAAAAATAACAAAATATTCAACATAAAATGTAAATTAGGTATAATAATAGAAATCCATAACATTATTGATATAGAATAAAACAAAATATATCACACATAAAATAATTCAACTAATAATGAATATCACATATCATTTTTTGAAAAATACCCCATGTATAAAGTTATGAAAATAATGAAAATGTGTTAGCATAACATCACTACTATTAGGGAAATAAAAATTTCTAAAATAAGTTATTGGGATTCATTGGACCAAAAATAATAAATAGTATTTAACTATAATTATTTCCCTAAGAATTAAGTTATATATTCTATATTAAAAACCAATGGAAATAAATTGGGTCATATATCATTTTCAAATGATTTCACAATATGATGATACCAAAAATTTGATCACCCAAATGATTTAAATCATAATAACATTTACTGAGTGATGATGAACATTACACAAAATATATTACTCTTTTAGGTATAGATATTGATATTAATTTCATGTAACAAAATTTTATTTCCTAAAACATTATTGAAATTATAGAAAATAGATGAAGTTAGATGTCACTATAATTTTATTTAGATAAATTGAGTTGAGGGATTTTTTGAATCATTATTTTATATATTCCAAAATAATGGGACCTTGATATAGAATAGATTTCATGTAAATGAAATAATTTTAAACAAATATTATTCATTAAAAAAATTCACATTGATGAAAAATTTATAAAAAATTAATTTTATAAATGAATAAATATTAATATAGTGTGTGGATGATAAAATAGGTATTTATAAATAAATGTTATATAGGAAGAAATAAATGAAATAATCTCTTTGAGGAAGGGAAGAAAAATGAAAAATTATGGAGATTATGTTTTACAACATCATATTTTTATAAAGAAAAAAATCCATCAAATATGATTGAGTTGATGTAAAAAATGAAAATTACATTGAAAATAACCAAGAAATAAAATATAATGACATAATAGGAAAAAATAAATTATTCATACTAGATCCCATATAAAGAGGAATTTATATTACTCAAGGAAATGAGCCGAGTCATGAAAAATACTTATAACATTGGAATTAAATGAATAAAAAAATATAAAAGTGATATCATAAAAATAAATGAATATATCATAAAATTACATATACAAATTATAATATAATCCATTAGCCAAGAAATTACATCATTTAAAATGTATAATTGGTGAATAAAATTGTATAAATCATCATTGATTGTTAATTTGAGATCATTTCACTTTCCTTGGATTTCAGCTACGCTAGATATCATTTATCTTCCTATTTATTAAACATAACCTACTTGATAAATAATTTTATAATCTCTTTCATGTATTTTTGTACATTTACTAATCTTTAAAAATAATTATTTATATATATTTGTGAGATATATTTTATTTTTTCTATTATATATTAGTAAAATGTGATGTTTGAAAGAAATTTTGTAATAATATGGTCACTTCACATTTTTTTAAATTGTTCATAATGATAAGAATATTTATTATAGTTGAATAATTTCTATTAAATGATTAATAATTTACCAATACTATTTTATTCGTGGAATTTCATTGGTTTATGAATCTATTATTCATGATGAACATGTTTTGTTTAATTTGTTATAAAAATGTTTTCATTTAAAATATCATTCATATTTTTTGTAACCCTTAAAAAACCATGTTCATGTATAATTTATCATATTATATATGATATTACTAGTAAATATGTTACAATATTCATCCATGGTTTAAATTTTTGTCATCATTCAAATTGGTGGTTAAACTATCCCAAATAAGAACGTGATATAATCAATGGGTGTCATGACTGTAGAATTGATTAATTTATCAAAATTTCATTATTATGGAAGTTTAAAAATACTATTAAGGTACTAAATATGTTATAAATCTTTTTAGATGATCTGGTAATAAAATATTTAGACAATAAATTCCTAATGAGTGAATTTTACTGACGTTGAGGAGTTTATTATTCTCATATAGGGCATCTTGGAAATAAAAGATTGGGATACCTTCTTCTAGACATGGGAGGGGAATAGTGGAAGAACGATATGGTAAATGTGATATAGATTGGAATTAATGATTATTTAAAAGTAATATACTGGTTTTTAATCGATGTATTTGAGCTTATATTACAGAAAAAATGACGGATATTTATATAGATATATAATTTTTGTGATGTGTGGGGATGTAATCACAAGGGAGTGAGGGGTGTTTTAAAATATATTGTTCTTATACATTGTAAGATAAATTAAAAAAATATAATTTTGTATAATTTCTATTTTTTAATTATATTTGATAGAATAAAAATCCATTTTAGATTAATGCCTTTTACAATTCATTAACGTTCTTTATTATTAAACCTGTTAATTAGTTTTTTTTACTAATGATCTCATAGGAGACAATAATTTGTTTTAATATGAAGATTCCATATTTAGATAAAATTTAAAACTATTAGTCTTCTAAATATAATAAAAATATAATAAAAATTATATTATATTATATATCAAAAAATAATTCATTGATTTTTTTTTTCAAATGCTACTTGTTCCTAATTTTATTTCATTTCAATTACAATCTAAATAATTGATAATATATATACATATATATAATCTGTGAATTATTTTTATCATTTAAATATATATATTTAATTAATTTATATAGAGATGACATAACACTATCAAATACAAATAATTGAAAATAACCCACTCATATTTATCAGGGTAACATACTTTTAAAAGTTTAAATTATTGTTGTGTTAAAAGAAATTATGATTACACATATTATCTAATTTGAAAACTCTAATTCCAATTAAATTTTTTTTTAATATAATAAATAACAATGTGTGATATAAATTAATTTCACTATAAAACACATTAAATGATTAAAATACTTTTTACTCAAAATGTATTTTTGTGAATATTTCCTTGTATTTCCAAAATATATTTTATTTGTATCTTTTATTAAATATAAAATATTTACTAAAAAAAATAATGCATGAAAAAATATATAAATATTGTCGATGGAATTTTCACAAAAGGATTAGTGTCAATTATTTTTAACAAAAAATATAATATTTATTATAAATATTTAACTTAAAATAGAATTTATTTTATTTTATCATATAAATAATATTTGAAAATTATATTTATATAAAAATTCCAATAAGGTAATATTTGTTCTGGAATTATACCCAATGGCTTAATACACCATTGTTAAGGTATATGACACCTCATTACCTCTTATGAAATAATTACATTATAAATCCATAAATCAAGAATCTCTTTATTATTTTTTCTAATTCCTAATATTTTGATGATGTTTTATAATCTGATGATTAGTTTGAATAATGGAGATTTTGAAGGGTAAATAATATCCATGGATGTTGTAATTATTAATATATTATTATTTTTGATTCATTATGGAACATTATATTATTTTTGTTTAGTTGATTTAACTATCCATAATATGTAATAATCCATGATATATAGTACATTGGTTCATGTGACTTTGTTGAAATGTTCCACTACAAATGAATATATATATCATAGATTTATTTTTATATTCAATGACTCATTTTATAATGAATTATAATAATTTTATATGAATTAAAATATTTCTATAATTATTGACATACAATTTAATGAATGAACATCAGTATTAAAACAAAGGGTTCAATATTACCCACTTTAAATAAATTTCTTCTTGAAATTTTTTATTATTACCCACTTATAAATAAGGATAATTATATATACATCTAATAAAAAATAGAGATAGTCATCAATGATTACTAATATATCATATATTGTTGTTGATTATCCATCATAAATGTGTATTGACACCAATATTTATGAATTTTATTACAATGGGAGTTTCAAATCATCCTTGATTTGACATATTATAATGAGATGGTTTCAGATTGAATTATGATATTCTAATCCTAATAAGTAATATGATAACTATATAGAGAGTTCCACTCAATTCCCAATAACGAATGTAAATATACCGGCGGAAGATAATCTTAATCAGTAGAATGTATATTCTTAAAAACCTTTTTCATAAAATAAATATATATTTTTGATGTAATAAACTCACCACTGAGTGATTTAAATTATAAATAAATATAAAAATTTTAAGTTAGTTAAATAATATTATATAAAAAATTGTCATTAATTGAAATGAAATGGAAAACCATATTCCAATAGGTAATTTATAGTCCCATTTTGGAGAAAAAGTAATTTTTTGACCACATCATTATCATGTACCTCTTCAACATTAATGGTTAAGTGCGATCTTCCCTGTTTATTAAGACAAGGAGTTTTAAAATTATAATTATCCTCAATATTTATAACACGATGTTCCTTTTTTACACATTACATTGTGTTAGTTACGGTGGTGTAGGTGTATGTGGAAAGTTATGATCAACTTGAGGATAAAAATGTAGACTTCTATGAAGAATTCTCTATGAATAGATTATGTGGTGTAATGGCTTGTGATTCAATATATAGGATATACACTAAATCATGGAGAGGCTTGATAATGAATAGTTTATCAGAAGAGTTTTTTTTTTGGTTTTGACAATTTTACCATGACTATTTTTTAGAGAATGGATGTGGCATAGACCTTTTCTTGGAAGTTTTCTCTATTTGTATAGAGGCTAGGGCTATAGCACAGTGCCTTAGGTTGGAGTTCGGTTGTTCTAAAAAAATAATTATATTTTTAGATTCAATATGTTTGTTGAGGTGTATAGAATGTGAGGTATTTTTGGGAGGATATTTTATTTCTGGGTATATATACCATTGATCTCAGTTGTGTCATAGCCTCATTAAAATTGTTTTGGTCCTTTTTCAGGATGTTTCCCCCTAAACAATGGTTTCATTTTTAGTTTTTTGGATTTATTATATTTTTATATCACTACTCATCACAAATAAATATTTTACCATCCACACAATTGTGTGTTATCTTATATTACACCACCCTCTAGTCTTTTTTTAGACGATATACCCCATGGTGATGTACCATGTGTTGGGTTGTTCGGTTTTTCAGGATTGGTGTCAAAACCTAATGAACCTCTCACCCAATTATTAATTTATCATTTCTCTCCATTTATGGGTGACCCAAGTACATTCATAGTTGGTTCTTTATCCCCTAATCGTTGGCATTCAACACTAGACTTGGTGGATAATTACTTTTATATGTAGGTTCTGATGTTTTTTTTCTTTTATTGATTTTTTTAATTTTGGTAATATTAAAGTCCAATAAATAGATGATTTTTAGTGAATAAATAATAATGTAATGATGTAGATTATTGTGTATTGGGTTGATCGATGTTTATCTCTTTAATTTTATGCCTTAGGGTTGTCTGTGAAAATTTCCAAAAATTGATAAGTGGTTTGAATATATTTTTCGAGGAAGGAGTTTCTATTTCATGAGTTATTTATCTATATGGGTGGGAATTTAATGATTTTTTCATCCAATGGGTTGAATATATGTATTATGTTAATATCGATAATGAATTAAATTATATATATATTGATTGTAATTTCGAGAAATAACATGTTTTAGTTCATTGCTATTATTCGTGATGATATTATGAATTACATTAATGTTACTGAAAATGAAGAAAATTTGGGGGCCTTTATTTTTTAGAAGATAATGATATATTACGACCCATTCTATATTTATTTTTTGAATCCACCTTAAATAATAACAACTATAACTATGTATATTAAAAATAAAATGGTTTCCCATGGAAATATGGTTTGTATGATAATACCCATGGAACATAATGAATTTATGTAAATAAACACTTGTTGGAACTAATATTATGGAATCCATGATTCGTTGTTTTGTGTGTCCGATACATTTTGGTTTGATGGGTGGTGTGGGTTATTAGGGGTGATGGTGGTTGTTGTATGGGAATTAAAATAATATGATAGTGATGTTATAGTTGATTAGTTAGAAATATGATGGGTTTATGAAAAAAAATCCGTGGCATGAGGTGGTTTATTGTGTTGTCATTGAGAGATGTGGTTATTATGGTGAGGTGTAATGGATATTTGGTGTCTTGGTGACAGTGAGGGTATTATAGGAATGTTCACATGTTTTAGGTTATTCTTGATGCTATGTGTGTTATGGAATATATTGAAACACATAAATGAAATTGGATAGATCTTAATGTTTGGTAATTTACCTAAATTGATTTAATGATAAATAAAATGGATAGATACATAAAATGTTTAGGATTGGATAATAAAATAATTTAATAAATTGAGAGTGCAACTAAATAGTTTTGTTTCGTGAATATTTGATGGAATTCCAAAATAAATGGTTGTCATATGAAAATCATTAAATATTGAAAATAGTGAAATAGTAATTCAATGTGGGAATGTGTGGATTTCTATGATGTTGTGTCATATGAGATATATAGTGGTGGTAGCTATTTTATAAGAATAATTACGGTTTTGTGGTTCTTTATGGGGTACACTAGTGCATTTTTTTTGATTATATAAGTTTAGTGTTTTTTATTTTAATAATTATAATGAATTTTATATTACTTGTATCTACACCACACTTGAATTGTTTATAATTTATGATTCCCAATGATTGTGTGTTCTTTGATATTTCCCTATCATCTATGAAGATGGTGACATTGATGGAAGGATACCTCCTATTCCCAAGCTTCCCAAAGTGGTGATGATATGTGTTAGTTTTTGAGATTACATAGTGGTGATGAGTATATGATATTTGGTTGGGTCATGTATAGGGAAAAAATGGATGGTGGTTAATGTCATTCTTGGTCATGATACCATAATTCCCCAATTATGTAGATAGATGTTATTTAATCATCCATGTGTTTTCCAATGAGTTTTGATGTGATGAAAAAGGAGTTTTGATATGAATGTTGATGCAATATACTAGTTGTATTAGTGTGTGATTTGGTGTGATGAAACTATCATGTGATCATATTGGAAGTGATAAGAGAAAATGAAAATTGGCATTTGGGAGTGAGAGTACAAAATCATTGGTTAGGTGGATATGTTGTGCCTTTATTTTGTTCATGATACTATATATGTGTAATGGATGTTAGATTTGGTGTGAGATTCATGGTAAGGTTTAGATTAGGGAGTATTCCTACATACTTTTTTCATGGTTTTGAAATTTATGCTCTGGTGTAATAGTATATTATATTCACATATTCCCTAGATAAAATTTGAATGATCCCCCTAAGTATACATTTTATTCAAACTACAAGATATGTAATTTGTTTTTAGGTACCGATGGGGACATTGGGGACCATGATTGACAATAAAAACTTATTTTTATGATTTAGTTGAATTTTTCTTGTTGGAATTATCTTTTTTTATTTACATGGATTCTATTAACATTATTTCTTACGACATTCCTGAATTGTGGGATGATTTTTGGTGTACTTTTTTGTTATGTGTAGGAGTTTGACAGTGACTGTTTATCCTTTCTCCTGATCCTATTTTTTATATAGGTTAATCCCTCCATATTATAGACTACTACACCATCAATTATTATCAATAACCCAGGGCCTACTAGAGATTGGATTCTGGGTCAATCATCTCACATCAATATTTTTGAACCTAGGTGGAGTACCTTTAAAGAGAGGTTTCATTATAGAATGGTATTAGTAGTTTTTATTCAGTGATAGGATGGTGTTCAATATTTTTTACTCTATAAATTTCCTGATTTGGTCAGAAAATGGTTCTAGTAGATCTTGATTTCTGACACAATAATGGGTGACTACTTTTTAAATGGAAATTTAGGGCCCACAATATATGATTGACAATGTCAATTATTATATAACTATATTGTGAGGAGGATGTATTTTTAGGTTTTAGAACATGAATAGGTACATACATCATGATAGTTTACGTTCATATCACAAATTTTAAATTCCACATTTATATAAAATTATATTTTTAATATTCAATTCTATAAAGATTAGGAAATCATGAAAAAGCATTGAGCTATTGATCATAAACATTTTCCATAGGTTTCTTTAGAATTAGATGTTTAGTAGGTTGATCCCATTAATCATCAAATGATCACCCTAATAGAGATGATGAGGAAGAGAATATGGCATTGATTTCTTTTGAGTGGTAGAGTTTGGGGATATATTAGGGGGATGTCTTTAGACTCTATGTAGAGAACTGGTTTTGGGGAGATCAAGAATAACATTAGTTTTATTCAATATTTTCCAAGATAATTTATTAAAATTTTTACGACGAGGGGGGTTGTGTGTTTGTGATGGATGTTGCAACTTGGGGTCAACAAGTTGGTATATGTTTTGTGGGATTAATTTCAGAAGGAATTTTTGTCGGAATTACAATTCATGATGATGAAGGAAGAATTTATGAAGGATTCTCTCTCCACTCAACAATGATTCACATGTTAATGAGATATTGTATTAATGTTTATGGACCAAATTCACAAGGATATTGGTAATTTCATTAATGAGGAGTACATATAATGATGTCATGAGTTGGTGTATTGCCATATAATTAGGCATGAAATAACACCATTTATGATTTCTATACCACTATTGGTGAATAAAAAAGTGTATGCTTTCATGAAGATGCACTCTTAGGAAGTTTATCCATGATATAGTGGCTGGTAGGGAACCTCAAAGAGCCATGATTTGTGAAATGGGTTACAAATGTTCATAAAATAGAGTTTGATCTAGTGGCAAAACAACCACCACACATAAATTCCCATACTTCTGAGCCTATTATTATTTTTATAACCAACAATGTGATTTCATTTTCCAGGTAATATATGTGGGGTGACATGGAAACTACCATTATCAATGTCCAGAGGCTCAGGATCTCTATTCTGAATTTATTTATCTGGCCCAACATCAGAGATAATAAAAGTTTCCTCTAAATTTTATTCAACAATAGGGACCTCCATCACATTTTTAGTAGCTAAGACCATATGGTACTGGCTACGGGCATCCTCATGGTGGTCCCTCTCTATAGTGACAAATTCTAGAGGACGGTGATAGATGTATAAATCAAAGAGGAGGATGTTTTCAGGATGGTTAGATGAATGCCCTATAGGTAGAAGTTCCGAAAGGTCTTGATGTTGTCTGAGTTACAATTATATTATGGTATATGCTTGTATAGAATTTTCTATTTTTTATATACAATATACTTTGATTCCATAGATATATTCCACACACTTTAACAATAAGAATATTGGATTCTCTTTTCCATGTTTTTGTAAACATCATTTGTAGGCCATAACGTCTTGTTTAATTAAAATCGTAGTTCTTGACAGAGGATTGACCCATATTTGTTCTATGGTGATCTAATTTTTAAATAGATTAAGCCATATATAATCATACATGGAATGGATTAGTTCTATTCTATGCATACTAATATCTAGTAATTTTATATTTGAGTACATATATCGGATGTGGGGGTATAGAATGTAGTTCTCATTTGTAAGAATGTTTATCTGGTGGGAATATAATTTGTGGTTCCCCTTCATTCCTTGGTGGAATGGTTATATATTTAATTGTTAGATGATGGAATGTTTGGGATTATTAGTTCCATAAGGGAGTGTTTTTTATTTTATTTTTCGAATATGGTGCGACACTACCACCTCAAATGATATCGTATTCAGATTAGACCTATAACTCGGCGATTCTATGATCTAGATTTCCCCATGTCGAATGGTAACTTCTAAATTGTGGAATTTGATGAATTGAGACATGATATGTTGTATAATGTTATAATATAGGATATTGCACTACCTTTGATGTTTTCTATTGTGTTATTCCATGTTGTCAAATGGTGTTTTGAGGTTGTGTATAGTCTAGAAGTGGAAAATTTTGGAGATGATCATAAATAATTACACTCTTCTAAGGATTGATGATATTTTTTACGAGTAGTGTGGGGAATGTGGGAATTATCCAATCAATCAGCGATCTGAGTATCACACATTGGGATATAGGTGGAAGTTTTCTGGATGAGAACATTCAAATATAGGAATTTTGATATCACGTTTGTTGTCAAACCATTCATTTTCATGAACAGAACAACCTATTGTCCTAGGAATCCTAAAAATTGTTTTCTCTAGAGTTAATAGACAAGATTTTTGTTTTTTTATGTTATAACATTTTGATTTAATACAAGTCATACGAGAAGTATGATGATCTTCTCATATTAATATTTTATTTCCTTCAATTACATCACTTTTATAGGATGTTTACAAATTTATTGTTTTGGGAATGAAAGGTTTTTTTCTTTGGGAATGTGGGGTCCCAATAGAGAGTTTTTATAAAATTATAAAACTATGAATTATTTTTCTATTAAGAGGCAATCAATAATGTGTTAGTGTTTTATTGGTTCCATTGTTTTTCATTGTTTTATTACATAGTTGTGTTTGATTTTTTGTGGACATGGGACCTATTAAAAAATATTTTCAGTAAGTACCATGATATTACCTGGACAGATCAGTAACATCTAATTTTTGACTAACATAAATAGAAATTGACCAGTGATCTTATACACTAGCTTCCAATTGTAGAGTTGATGTTTTATGAGTTTTATGGTACTCCTGTATGTGGTTCAATTACCTCTCAATATAGAATATGGTCTTAGTCCAATATGTGTCTCAATGGTTATTCACCTCATGTGCATAGCTATTCCACAATAATAATTTAGTTTTACAATAGTTTGGTTTTAAATGATGTTGTGGAAAAATACCGCATTAGCCCCCACATATTAGTTTCACAGACCATAATATAAGAAATCATTCCTTTTCAAAGTAAATATAAATATTTTTTAGTTTATTCTGATAGATTTTATATAGGAATATTATTTTGATATCTCTTCTACACCATGAGTCAGTAATTTGTTCTACTAGTTTGATGACTAAAAAATCCCAGAGTTGATGTTGTTCGGGAGTCTATAGATTATTGAACGAAAATATAGTATTTGGAAGCCCTGTAAAATGGTGAAATCGTGGTTGATGATGGAATTTTATTGTTTTAGAGGGTATTGTTGTCTTCTCTAATTCACTTGGAGGAATAAATTATTCAAAGATACTCATAAGTGGAGTTAATGTGTGAATGTGGCACCCATGTTGATGACCATGAGAGACATTCAGATGATGGTTAGAAATGGTAGTTTCTTAAATGTTGGTAATTTATTTTAGTTTTACATAATGATGTATTAATTTCAGAGTTTTATATCACTCCTTTGACAATATACCCAAGAGTATCTGTGTTTTAACATGGCATGAGGATGCGGTTTTGGTGGCTTGTGATGAGAAGGGTGGTGGTAGGGTCAGAGCTCATTATCTAATTTTAAATAAGGATAAGGAAAAGAATTATGTTATAAATTTTTTATTTCATCTCATAGATATTTCCGATTTTTATTTGGATTATATATCCATGGAATTCTTCATAGTGTTACATTATATTGATGTAGTTCATGATGTTTTCTGGGTAATCATTGATCGGTTGATAATATCATATTACATTATAAATATTTAAGAGTTGGTTTCTATGGTTTTTTTAAAGGGGGTATAGGGAAATGGATTTCTAGTATTATAGAGTTTTTAGGTATATTATATCATATTGGGATTCTCATTTTTCTATGATACATTGGATAGTGTTTCAGTGTGACATTTCATCTCTATTTCACTATAAAATTTCATTCATCCCTTTAATTGATTGATATAGGGAGTGGATAGTCCCGAATCATTAAGAAATTTTTTGGGATTATGTATTGGACATCAAATGATCTTGGGAAATTATATACCATCAGAAGAGTTTTATTAAAACAATATTTATCACTAATTAAATTCTACGACCCAGTTTGTGGATTTTCATAGGATTCCATGTTGTTCTCTAATATGTTCTTCCAAAAGTATTGAGTCATAAGTTCAATGTCACATGTTTTGTCTAGGAGAAAATATAATTGTTTGGATTTATTGAATGAATTATGCTTCACATGGCTATTGGAAGATATATTTTGAGAAAAGGAGGAGTCCCTTGGGTTTTAACGTTCAAAACTATGTGTTTTTAGAGCCTCTATTTTTTGTGGTCAATATAGGATTATTTGATGAGTAAGAACTCTACATAGTGTATATTTCTTTTAAATGTGTTGTGGAGCATTGGGGAGGTGGCTTATCGAATGGTGAACACATGTAAGTGGGAAATTATTAAAAATATTTTCCATATATCATGGATCTATTGGTATCATCATGATGAGTCCAATGTCATCGACATGGGATATTTGGATATCAATGAAAATGTGACATCCATGGAAAAACTAATAGTGATCATGGGTCATTAGGATGATGTATTGTGAGGATGAGTCATTCAGTTTTTTTTGTGTACAATGGAGAAACCGTGTCCTAGAGGTGAGTATTTGGGATTGAGGGACACAAATGTGATCTGAGTACCCAATTTTTTTTTGGGTTTTATATTTTTCTTCTTTTTTAATGGTCATATGTTTGGACCTAGTTAATTTATGGAAAATTATTTTCTGTTATAATTTTCTGTTTAATAAAAAGTTAAGAATATGATGATGAGAAATCCTAATTTATAATAATGGAATACTATACTATGATAGGTTTCAATACCATGAAGTTGAGTCAATGCCACCCAATGAGGATAAAATCATGACATGGGCTTTGGAATTTAATAATTTGGTTGATTTACACATTTTATCTACTGGTTTTAGAAATTATTTTATTGGGAATTGTGTATTAAAAGATTATAGTAAGAATGGTTATGTAAATGGGTGGTGGATTACAGTTGCTATAATATTATGTGGTGATGTGGTTGTATTGAATGTTTTATGAGTGTTTTAATCTTTTTATGGTTTTTTTTGTTAGTAGTGGTGATTTATTTTCTTATTAAATATGTGTGTTGGTCATGTTGGATTGTTATGTGGTCTGATTTCCATTTTTCACTCCGGTTTATTTTTATTATTAATGGAGATAATTTTTTTTGAATGTAATATAATATAATAGTATAGAAATTAAAACCTCTTACATTGCATGAATTTTTGTGATGGAGGTTTCTAGAAGTGTTTTAGAGGACTGGAAGAATAATAATGATGTTCAAGATAAATACTAATTAGGGAAGGAAACAATAGAATATTTTCTTGATATTGGAAATGAGGGAGGGTTTTTTTGTGTTAAGAGTCTAGAAATGGATTAGGGGACCCTATGTGGATTTTGATGGGTCTTCCTTTTTTACATAGATATTCCATAGAGATGTTTATAGTGTAATCCATTTAAAAGTGGTCGAGTAATGTAACATAGAGTATAATGTTGTTTCATGAAACCTTAAGACATTGTTTTTCAATTCTTATAAATTCTTCATAGCTACGGAATGGAGATTAATGATGTGATGTCGAGTTCTGCAGAAAGATATTTTTGGTTCTCTTTTTTTTAGTTTAGTTAAATCTTTGAATAGGGTCACACTGTCTTCTTTTATTAGATGTTTCATTCAGTGGAGTGGTGTTTCTCCCTACACCATGGTCTTTTCCTTATAATATCTTATATAAATCATATAGATCTCCATGTTTCATCTGTGTAGAATTGAAGATCCTTACAATGGAGTGGTATTTTACACAACACCATGGTTTGGTCCATTTTTAGTACTTCTTCACATATGTGACGTTCAATGTTTTATGGTATTTTGATCCTTTATGGTTTATATTTATTTGATCCCCAAAACCATTTCATTCATCTAAAATTTCACATAGTAATTAGTTAACCAAATTTAGTCTCAATGTGGTCCCATAGCCTTTAAATATTTTCATTAAACCATTTCCGAATATGATCAATTAATTCGGGTTTTACATATTTCTTTCTCTTTATTTCTCATATAATTATCCAAATTACTTTTCTAGGTACGATTTCATTGATAACAAATTATGGTTTTGATTATTCCTATGTGAGGGAAAGATGTGGGATGATGTTCTCCTTTTTGGATAAGAAGTATTCATTTCATGTAGTTCTAAATAGTAATATCCATCTTCATACCACTATGTGCAATGGTAAATTAAGATCTTATGTTTCATAAGATGCCATTTCTCCCTATATTTATTTACATGTGTGGGGATTTCCTTATTTATTTATAATGGATGGATAGTAAGGGTTGTATTAATATGGAAATTTAATAATATTAATTTAAATTTAAGGGAATGCGGAGAAATTAAATACTACACTACATTAATTTTTCTTCTAATGATATTATTAGTGTTCATTCTCTAGACGAAAATCTTGGATATTTGGTACATATATTTTATTGTAGTTGATTAGATTTTGATACCCTTGTAGTGTTGAATAATTGATAACACCCTAAAAAATACCTATGAATCTATATATGGATAATGAATTGGAATCCAATGGAAATTTGGTTTTTAGAGAATACCTTTACAATACGATGTTGTACTATAAATAAATCATTTGTCAAATCAAAAGTTAAGGAATTCAAAAATTGATGATATGTTTGGATATTTCCGCTTTGTTTACTAGTGTATCATGAAAATTTGTGTGGTGATGGTGGGTAACATGTTAGTTGTGAAATTAGTGGGGTTAGTGATGTGATGGTTGGTTGTCATGTGATGTGTTGCGGTGTTTATCGGTTGTTGTGGAGGGATATTTTTGACACCTATGTAATTTTTGTAGTGTTTTCCTTGGTAATGCAGTGATGATGCAATGATTTATATATAATAGATGATCTATTGTGTGGTGTGATTGTTCAAGTTTCAACGCAATCCATGAAAAAAAATTATAAGTATGAAATGAAATACGATTAAATTTAATGTGTGGTGATTTTATAAAATGAATTGAATTATATTTCAATGAGATGGTTAAATTAAATTTTTTGGAATGATAAATTAACACAGTACATGAATAGGGCGTGTGGAAAATGATTTTGTCTCGTGAATATTAGAGGGAATGGAAAAGTAAATAAGTCATCGTGTGAATGGATAATATCTAAAAATCTGGAAATTTTACATGATTGTTGGAATGTCAGTCTTTTAGTGTAGATTGTGTTTTATGTAGAATATAATCCTAGTAGAAATTTTTCAGATTTTGATACCCTTGTGTGTTATCTACTTATCATATATTTTTATAAATTTCATACATTTGCAACTTGAGTTCGATATCCTTACAAATTATTAATTATATTGGATTCATGGTGTTTTCACAAACATCATAGAAGATGAATTTATGATTGTCAAGATACACACACTTCCGTGCACATTCTTTATCTATGATAATAAATATTTTTGTTGGAGAATACCCAAGGGTGATGAGTATGTGATTTGTGTGGGCGTTAATTTTTGTCAGGTGATGGATTTTCATTGGTGTCCCTCACATATATTATATGATATTATCCAGTTTATGTGGTTCGATGTGATGAAATATAATAGTTTTTTAGAGAAAATGGGATGTGATGCTCACGTTTCTTTCACGTGAGATGTGGCACAATGGACCAGGTGTATTTTGTTGAAATTTTTTGTGATGAGGATTCAATTTTAGGTGTATTTAATAGGTGGAAACACAAGAACACTGATTTTGGGGTGTGGGAAAAGAAAAACATTTGGTAAGTGGTTGTGGGGAACCATGATTTTTTATAATATTACATTACTATTTTGGATCCATGATATGGTGAATGATCTATGGTGGGGAATGAATATTTTTTCTAAACTACTAATGTTATAATTGGTTCTAAAATTGATTCATAGGCAAACTATAATGATAATTTCATAAGTTCATTGGAGACCATGGGTATAAATATACTATGTATAAATGATATACTCAGTTTTAGTAATATAACTTTTTTCCAAGATTCCATGAGGACTTTTGGGAAATTGGTAGGTGATAGAAGTTTGGGTATTGGAGATACTATTATTTCTATGATTTAGGACTTTTAATTTGTTATTTATTTGATACATTAACCTGTATATTATTTCAATCTTCAGTAATGGTGGGTAGTTATTTGTTCACCTAATTGTTTTTTGTGATGTATTTTGTTGGTAATTATTTATCGTATCTACAACTATTTTTTAAAAAAAATTACATTATTTTTTTGAAATTTAATATACTCCATTCATATGGCCATCATGGGGCCTACAGGTGGTGGGAATCATGAAGGTCATCATCAATAATGACCTAACCAAAAACATTATATAATAAAGTTAATTCGACTAGAAAACTATTATTAAATTACCAAATATCATTTTTTTCTATTGTTCTATAGAGTTTGTGCATACAACATAAATTACAACCCACAAGAATAAAATTCATATATTATTATAACAATATCATTTTCTTCCATTAATAAAATGTGTTTACTAACACCAGAATTCTTTTCATGAAATATTTTCAAAATATTCAGGATTTATTTTTTTCTTACCCATCCATAAACCCATTGAATATTTTCTTGAAAAAGTGGTGAGAACAAAATTCTCATCAAGGGAAAAAAGGGATTCAAGTAGTCCATGAACACTTATAAACATGAAAAATAAATTTTCACAAATCCATAATTCTCACCCATAAATTATCATATCTTTAAATTTTCATTATAATATATTTCCATAAGAAATGGAAAAAATAGATAAACCATTTAGGTGCATGGGGAAATTGTTAATTAAGATTTTAACCCGCCGTGCTACCATATGATTTTTAAACCTCACGCTTACCTTACAATGTAATCCTCATGACAACGTTATAGTGTATCCATCAATGTTATTCTTGGAGTAACATGTATGGTCATCATCCAACATAAAAATACCTAATGAATTGGATAGAGATATAGGTCCCACACATTATCATAATAAATTCCCAAGAAAAAAAACCGTAAAACCAATATACGTGTATTATAATTTAATTCCTTTTTAATTTTGAAAAATAGATATTTAAAAACGGTATTTGTAATGAAATTCCACTTACCTAAGGTTCGTCTTAAATCAAACATTTTAAAACCTAATGTTTAATGGTTTAAAGAGTTTTATTAATATATTAAAGAAGATTATTAATATTTATAACTAATTGTATGATTTTATTATTACATTTTAACCCATTTATTAGTGATATTTGTTTTCTTCATCGTTTCATGTGAGTTCATTTAATGGGTTACTTGATTGGGTTGTAGTGGATCTTCTTATCAAATGGATGAAAAAAACACATAATTTAAAATAAATTTTATTAAAATTATAAAATAAATTAAAATGACTCTAAATATCTTTTTTGATTACATCAGTATGATTTATTAGATAAAACATTTTCTAAAATGATCTTGTTTATTCTGATGGTTTTTATGACCATCTTGATCTTATATGATTTTATTTTATATAAAATATATATAATTCATTCTTAACATCATATAACTTGTAATATGTATAATATGATATTATTTAACCATAAAAATGGTTTAATGGAAATCCTTTAAGGATATAATGGAAAATGAAAACTCATCATCCATGATGGTTTAAAATTGACACATCACAAACGATGTTCTCATATTTAAAATAAAATTGAGAGGGGAAGGATTTTTATGAGGAATTTTTCTATAAATATAATAAAATTATATTATATATAATATTTTTTAGTTCTCATTAATCTTGTATACATCGAGTTTCAAAAATAATAATAAATTAAATGAAATTAAATGAAAATGAAATACGATTTCACCCCTTGAATTATCCTCCTTAGGATCTTCCTTAAGGAACAAATTTTTAACCTTTTGGAGAGGCCATTAGGTCTTGGAAGTTGTTATGATGATTGGGAAGGTAATGGGAATAAATTTGTTAAGATACAAGGCATTGATTTGTGAGGAGAATAGGGGGTGATGGGTTGTATTAATAGCGGATGAGAGGGGTGTTTTTATTATTATATTATTCATTTCTTTATTATTATAGATAAAGAATGTAAATTGATAATTTTCACTTAATATATTATAATATTTAAAGGGATTTCATCATCTAAACATCATTAATGACTCAATTAATAATTTATTTGTAAAATACTATAAATTAAAGTAATTCACTATTCACCAAAATTATAACTAGTATAGAAAAATAACAATAATTAACCCTAACCATTTTTTGATATCTAGAATTAAAAAATTAACACCATTTTTTGAAAATAATTTTCTATATATGATTAAATTAATTATACTAACATTTAAAATTTATTTAAAAAATACATACTTTAAAACTATAACTGATTTTATAACACATTGAAAAATTAATTAAATAACATAAAATTATGATATAATGATAATAAAATAAAATAATGATTTAATAATATAATTTATGAAGTTAAATTTTATTTTAGTTCAATAACTTAAATGTAAATTTTTGAATAAATGTTTACATGTTTGAAAATTACCAATACATAATTTATCATTTCAAAATTATTTATTCACTTATTCAAGGATATAAATAAATCATATTTTCATATAAAATATACATTAATTTATTTATAAATTCATTGGTGAAGTTACCACTCTACTGACCATATTACTATTTCTAATGTTCATGTTACCTTTCCTATGGTCAAGTTACTCTTCCCCCAAAATGAATTACTTAATTTATATAAATCCCACAAAATAAATTAGTCCTTTATAATGAATTTAACTATTTAATTATCAAATGAACCAAATTAATTTATATATATATCTTGGTTGTTACATTCTCCAAACATTCTATAAATTGGGTTTTTTATATTTTTATTCTCTTACTATAATAGTGAGAAAAAAAATATCTTAAAGACTTTTTTATTCCCATTAACCTTCTTTCAAACATGTGGTTTCTAAAAAAATACCATAACCATGTAAGTTACTGTATTCCAAAAAAAATTCTCTCTTCGATGGATAATAAGAAGATCTTTAACTTCATAAGAAAGATTCTTTTTAAGCTAAACTACTTCTACGAATATATCATTAATGAATATGGTGCATACTTTCTCAACATCAAAACTTGAAAACCTTTATGTAAATGAGATAAAATCTATGAAAATGATACATATTATGAATTCATCCCAACATTCTATACCATTTTAGAAGGTATAATAAACCATGGACATCATAACATTATTTTCAAAAAAAATGATTAACAATTCTCCAAGGGGATACTTTAAGGATAACTTGTTCACATACCTCGATATTATGGTATTTCCTCACAATATATGCCTAACGTTTCTTCCATATATAATCTATCCTCATGTGATACTAGTTCATATTCAATTTTTCAACTACATCCTCTACTAATTATGGTGCTATCAACATCATTTCCTCGACATCACCCCAAAATGATGGAGTCTGGAAACTCTTTCCATACAATTATTCAAAATGTTACATCTATATATTAGAATGTATACTGTTATTATAGGAAAACTCTACTAAAGAAATATAATGATCCAAAAATCCTTGAAAATACGTTTAACAAGAACAAACCATGACTTACAGGGTATTAATTGTTCACTATTCATTTCCATCAGATATGGGATGAATGGTTTTGATGGAATTTAATTCAGTTCTTAATGAGCTCTGAAGTACTTAACAAAAGATAGAAGTTAAATTGGGATCATAGTAAAACAAAATGGATAAGGTAAATTCATATAACAAGAATATCACTATAAGGAATAATTCGAAAAACTCATATAGAGAATGGCCATATAGATTTGTTAGTAGTTGAGTTAATTTTTCCCGTCGATCAAAAACAACCCATATCACATTGTTACTGGAAAAGTATTTGGTAGTCCCACCATGAATTCAGTAGATATATTTTCCCATTTCCTCTCTAGGACAATAAATAGATGAAGCACAAATTTGGAATATTTTACTATATTTTTCCTTATTCACAAGTCAAACTTTTCACGATGAAATACATAATGTCGCTTTGTATTCCAACCCCCCAATAATACTCCCAAATGTATTGGTACATCTTAGTGCTCCTAGGATGAACAAAAAACAATGAACTATGAGCATCACTTAACAATTCATTCTTCATCTCCAAATCCAAAGGCACAGCAAATCTCTTCCCAAATCTAATATAAATCATTATCTACGTTAATTTCTAGAAACACATCCTTTTTAACAAATTACACATTTTTTCTATAACTCAAAATCATCCTTATACACATAATTAGTTATTTATTATATAGATTATTATAATCACACCTAAATATTCATGTGAATTTACTACACTAATAATTTACCAAAAAAAAGTCATCAAATCCATAATTAAGTGTTCTCGTTCAAAAAGTAACATTATCAATGTTCTATGAAGTAATCTTCTCATATAATCCTCCTTTTTGATTGATTTTTATGATAGTAATGTATTTTCCATCACAATACTATATTAGTTCAAGAAATCATTCCTACCTAATGTTTAATTCCTAATAAGTGAATATATAATTCAAAATTTAAATATTATATATATATATATCATATTGAGCTCCATGTAAATGATTCCTCCAAATTTTAAAATCCAAAAAACCTTAGTTAATTAAAAGTAATTTTGGGGATAATTTAACTCATTATGATTATATTTTCATGAATAATAAACAATTACATGATCATTCATCATCAAAATAGATCCATGTCCCATCAATGAAGTGTCACTATAGATGAAAAATCATCCTTTATGGATGGAAGGGACAAAACTAAAGTATTCACTAATATTAATTTAAACTATTAAAAAATCATTATAGTCTTCATTATAAATAAATTTAACCACTTTTTGTGTCAACATAGTTATCAAGAAGGATAACTATGTAATGCTCTTAATGAATCATCTGTAATAGCCTGTTAATCCATGAAATCTAAAAATATATGCATCATTGTTAGGTCTTCTCTAGTTATTATAATGTTTTGTTTTTGAGGGATCAACCATAAATCCATCTTTATTTACAATGTTCCAATGAAAATAAATCTATTGTATCCAAAAATATCATTTGAATTTTTTTTCATATAATATATTTTCATTGAGTGTTGGAAGGAATATCATTAATTAATTTTCTAAATCCTTGTAGAACAATGAGAACAAGAGAATATTGACAATAAAGAGAACTACATTAATATTCAAATATTCATGTCAGATTATATTCATAAGATCCCTAAATACTATTGGGGATCCTAACAAACCAAATGGCAAAAAAACTCATGATTTATATATCTAATATGGAAAGATGTTTTTTGAAGGTCTTTCTCAAAAATCTATGACTAATGGTACCCCTATCTCATGTAAATATTTGGAAATACTAATCTCCAATGATCTAATCAAATAATTCGTTGATATGTGGAAATAAATTCTTATTAATAACAAAAATTTTATTCAAATATCTACAGTAAAAAAAAATCAGCATGGATCCATATTTATTTTTAAGAAAAAAATATGAGCACCACATGGTGATGATCTAGGATCAATGATTCATTTATCAATAATATATTTCAACTACAATTTCAATTAAAAAAAGTTCCACTTGAGCCATTTGAGAAGGGGTTCTAAAATTATCTTATCATGAAGAAATAATTTAGTACGAAATTCAACTTCTTTAATAAGTATAACATTTTCAATCACATTAGAAAAAATATCTAGATATTAATTTAACAATGGGAGAACATTAATATAAATATTTCCCTTATTTTGAAAAATATTTGAAAAATAACATTCATTTATATCTTTTTACCATTTTTCATCTACGTAAAATGTTATCAGTGTTATGGGTTCATTTTTGATATAAAATGAAACTATTTCTGAAAAGAACTTCATTAGCTCCATAATAAATAACAGAATAAAAATATACATTCTTTACTGATAATAGCATAAAGCTATACTATGTGAAAAATAAGGTTTTCTTGTAATTTGTTTCCACATGTAACAACATGAAGATTTAAATAATGTAATTTTTACAAATATTTACCTTTTTGTTTTAACTATAAAATCTGGTTTCATTTTATGAAGTGAAATTTCCAATGTTCCAAGAATTTTTTTTGAAATAACGGAATCTGTATAACCTGTATCAAACATGACATTAGAAATATCCATGTAAACAAAAAAAAAGAACCTCATATGACTTCATTGGATGGATCGAAATCAATTTAAGTAGCCACAAATTATTTCAATACATATTCTTTCTTATAGTCTAGCTTCCTCCCATCATTTAGAAATCTAATTGTGCAGGTATTTACAAAATGAACTATATCAAAAAATTTAAAATAGTTTATAATTTTATTATCAAAATTAAACAATTCATCCATGAGATCCATTTAATCACAATCTTGGAACTTTTTTCCAAACTTATCACATTTTAATTAGTTCTTGGATTTTCTGAGGAATACCCCATAAATCTTTTTACCACACATCTCGCAAAATTGAAACATAAATTTCATACATTCATTTTTCTTTGATTGACAGTTACCCATTTATTTTCATAATGAAATCTTATTATTTAGTTTTCAAAGTACACTTGACCATTAGAAAAATAAATTTATACTCACATGGCACATCAAAAAAGATTAACTTAACTTTTTAATTCATTGGAGGCATCTACCCATATATATATTACCAATATTATTGAGTAAAGATGATTGACTTTACAATCAAGATCCTGAATTATATTTGTAGAATACATTTCAAGATGGGTGATATTTTTATCATACAAAACCAATCAATATTTCTTATTTTGTTTGAAATCATGTAACTTCATTTCCATCCTAATATGAACCACCATAATAAATTAATTTTCAAGAAATATATTTATAAATTTATCTCATTCCTAGGAATAAATCTCTTCCAAAGCTCAAATATCTTGAACATTGACCAAAATTTGGTCGTATTCACCATTAGAATATGAAATAGTAAGACTATGATTTTGAGTAACTGAATAACCAATGATATCATATATATTTTCAAGGGATTTAATTCACCCGTCATCTACAAATAGGTTAGATTATCTACTGAAAGTATGTGGCTATTTCCTTAAAAAAAATTCCACTATCGTCACGATCCATAGTGATAGATCTTGATATTCACATTCATCAATAATGATACCATTAATATCATTTTTCAGTAGAACCATTACAGTGGAAAAAGGTTCGGATCCAATTGCTATCATTTCAGGTAGAGGATTGAGAATGATATCGTCCCCTCTGTTCCTTAATACTTCATCTTCCCCATTTCTTTTGAAAAAACCCATTCTGAATAGATATATCATATATTAAACAACATTTTGATATTTATGTGATATATTATTTCAACATAACCGTAGGGTATAATTAAATTTTGGTTTACAATTAACATCATTCTATACCATAATGTTTTTCAAACCATGCTCTCATAACTACTATAAGGGATGGAACATAAATATTACATAATCATGTTAATATAACTAGAAAACTATAATTACATTCCAAATGATCAATTTTATTTAGTTTTTTAGATAATTAAATCGTAAAATGTATATGAAAAATAATAGTTATACAAATTATATAATATCAAAACAGTATCCATTTCATCAATAATATAATGTTTTTAATGAAACCCGAATTCATTTCATGAAAAATAGTCACAATATTACCTGGATTCTTCATTTCAATTAACTTTCCTTAAAACCTATGACAAAAATTGATAACATGGGGTGAACATAAAAATATCAATAGGGGGCATAAAAAATATAATCCATTAGTACACATATATTTATAAACATATGAAATGGTTTTCAGAATGATATATTTCTCACCCATAATGTATCATAGACATACATTGTCAAAACAATATATTTCCATTAAACCTAGAAAACATGAAAAAACTATTTAGGTAAATTGGGGAAGTAAATAAATAGTATTTTAACCCACATAGCTACCAAATAATTTTTAACCCTAGTGGATAACTTATAATGTAATTGTCATGACAGACTTATGTTGTAACCACAAAAATAACACTTGGAGTTACCATTATGGTCATCCTCTAATATAAACCTTCCCAATGAAATGGGGGGACATATTGGTCCCACTCTTCATAATAAAAAATTCCGAATAATATGAAATGATTCATAAAACAAGAATATATTCATCATATAAACTTTCTATTTCAATTTAGAATAAATAGAAATATAAAATATGATATTGGATGAATTTTCCCATTCCTCTAATTCATATAACCTGAAATGTGTTCAAACCTCTTTTATAATGGATTAAATACTATTATTAATATATTATAGAACTATATACATGTTTATAATTACTTATATTATTATATTATAGAATATTTAAACCCATTTTTAAATAATATATTGTAATTTTCATTATTTTGGTTCTAAAGTTTTCATGGATTCTATGATTGGATTATAATGGATGTTGATTTAGAAAGGAATAAAAACATAATAAATGGAATTAAATTATTTTATTACGATCCTATAATATTAAATAACTCCAAATATATTTATTTTTTTCGATATGAGGATGAATAATTAAAGAAAATGTTAATAAAAATTATTTAGTTTATTTTGGTGGTTTTATCATCCATCATGACCATATATCTAATTATTTAATATAATGTTTATGAAATGGTTTAATAAGATTAAATAACATATTTTATGCATAATAAAATTTTATTTAATCATATTAATTATATTATTAATTACATTGAATGTGATAATGTTAAATGAAAATGCTACATCCATGGTGGTGGTAAATCGACACATCATAGACAATGATATCATTTTTTAAATAATAGGATGGGGGATGTAGTTTTAGGATGAATTTTTGGATCAACATGATAATATTATTGTATATATATGATACATTAGTTTTTATTCCACATGGATAATTGGAGTTTAAGAGATAATAATAATAGAAAATAATTAATAGGAAAATGAAAGAAAATGAAACAAGATTTCACAACTTTTATTCTTCTCCTTGTTAACCTCCAAATGTTTCATGGGTTTGGACATTTGGTGACACCAGACTGTCATAAGCATATATAAATGGCTTGGTATGGGAGTTTGGTAGAAATTAAAAAAGATACTAGGAATTTAATAGAGAGGATATGAGGTGGTGATGAGTGGTATTTATAGTGGAGGGAAGAAGTGTTTTTTTATTATTTTATTCATGATTTTATTATTTTGGTTCAATAATATGAGTAGATTGATAATTATTAGTATTTTTATTAATATATTAAATGAGATTTCTATATTATGGTATTAAATCATTCAGACACCATTTATGAGTCAATAAATCTTTAGTTTGGTAAATATATTGAATTACATTATTTTACTATTCCATAAAAATAAAACTCATTTAGAAAAATCCAAAAACATCACCCTATCCATTATAAACGTGTTAAATTTAAAAATAAACTATATTTTATGAATATCTTTTTTTAATATAATATATTTATTTTTTATTTAAAATTTAATTTTATATGAAAAATACCAATTTTGAAACTATAACCACTTTTATAACATGTTCATACATTTATTAATGTCTCATAAAATTTTATTATAATCATTAGAAAGTAAAATATTAATTTATGGATCAATATTATGATGATAAATTATCTCTTAAACCAATATATTTGTTATCAAACTGAAAAAAAATTATGTTCACAAACATACCAAAACAAAATTTATCATTTTCAAAAAAATATGTAATTATTTTGTGATATTAATATAACATGTTTTCACATTTAAGATACATAGGTTTTATCTATACTATAATATGGGTGGTTATCATTATACTATATTGATTAATATTCCTAATGTCTGTGTTACTATTCCTGAGTTCATGTTACTATTCCATCTTATTGAATTCATTGATTTATATAATTGAGACTTATTTAATTAGAAATTTATAATGAATTTATATATTTAATAACTTAATGGATGAAAATTATTTTATAAGTAATCGGGTTGTTACAATATCTCCCTACAGTCATTATTGTACTAGGAGGTCTACATTTAGAGGGAGGGGTTCTAGATATTACCACATAGATTTAGCAATTTATTTACATAATGTATGATATAAAATCATTTAATAAATTTAAATATTAATTATAAATTAGGGGTAAAATTATTTCCATATATTTTTTAAAAATAGCCATTCATTTTACATAGCCGAATGTTTCTCTCTACCATCTTTTTTCCTGATATAAATTTTCATCATGGACCATTAAGTAAATTTAATTGAATCTTATGCCACAATACATGACACATAGAATGTGGAATCAGTATTCCCCTATGCTCATTTTCACTAATTTTTTTCGAATATATATATTTTCATTATTTTTTATGTTATCAAATTACACTTGGTTTATGTTTTTTCTATATCAATTGATATCTAGTTAGGAATAACCAAATTATTTTTCACACCATACAATTTACCATTTTGTTCTACATATATTAAACCTCCAAATTTTACATCACTCCCACCATTTACTTGGATCCTTATATATCCACAAAATTTCAAAAATAAAGGAAATTTATGTATGATAATACTTAATTCAATAATTATATAAAATTGATATCATTAAACATATGAGTAATAACTCATATATGAAATGTATACCCTAATTTATCAATATATAGGGTTCAATATAGGATATTCATATCCAATTTCTTATATGGTTTCCAATCTATATAGTAAAAATGTATTTTATTATTTAATAATGATTCATAAAGATAATATAAATTAAAATAATAATTTACTTTGTTGTTGTTAAAGAATATAGGTCCTAGGGTTGATTTTTTTACATAGTAATGATTGAGTTCATAGCCAACCAATATCGTTCAGTGTTATTACAACAAGTTGAATCTGATAAATATCCTATTACTAGTTTCATGTATCCAGGTAAAGATTCAATTATTAATAAACAAAACACTTTGTACATTACTTACATTATATGAAGTTTTACTATATTTTTTCATATACAAGGGGTTTCAAAAAAATTTCTACTCAAAATATATGAAAAATATTTATACACCACATTTATACTAAATGAGTTAGAACAAACTAAAAAACATCAATTTTATTTCATTTTCATCCTTCAATAAATCTATCATTCAATTAATCGCATAATAATATAACACAATGTTTTTTGTCTTTGGATTTTTGAAACATATACATCTTAGTAGGCATTATTTTTCCAATATATTCCCAAAAAATTATAAAACAAAAATTTAATTTATAAAAAGTCAAATAAATAATTTACTAGGGTAGAAGGAAGTCAAAGGGGTGATCACAAATATTTAGTTTTGGAAATCATATTAATGACTCATAAATAAGTAATATCAGTTTCTTTTTAAAAAACATGAGAAACTGATAAATATATTATGAAAAATATTATCTGATCATAATATAAAATAATATGTAATAAGGTCACATCATAAATAACTTAATGGTATCATCGAGTCATTAAGGGTCCACTGTGAAATCATTAATCATATTCCATATACTAGAATCACATAAACAGACTAATTATAATGGGAAACATAACATTAGAATATGAATCAATAAGAAGATATGATATAGAAAAAGATTCAGTCATAAACAACTGAATTTTATTCCATTATGGACAAATATAACCACGAACAGATCTATATATATAGTCATAAACATAACCCTAATTTCCATACACCAAATTTTCGACATATTAAAATTTCTCATGAATAATTGTGTGAATATAAAAAAAATATTCGTATAATAAACCATTACTAAAATTGATATAAAACATTAAAAAATAAATTATGTGACCATATAAGACCTCATATTTTATGTAATGATAATTCATACTTATATTTCATGAAAAATCAATCACATGTCTCCTCATGAACCCCTATAATAAAAAATAGGATATATAATTTTATAAAATGGCATATTATATCGTGATATCTAGAAAAATATTTGTTGATACAAAAACCCTCAATCACCCAAAGTTTGTATTCCATATGATCTTTTAATGATTGTTTATGAAAATGGAAATGAATAGGTATATAATATGGGTATATGATTGAAAATGGTATAGAAATCACAAAAAATATATTTCATATAGAATTAACAGTATTAATGATAAAAAAATAATATGAAACGACTTTAAAAATAATTTTTGGCAATGTGAGAAGACTAATTTGCATATTTTTTATTCAAAATTCCAAATAATAGGATCATGAAGGAAAATATTGTTATTGTTAGAAAATTGTAATTTGGAGATAAAAAATAATCAAAACTGTTTTCAAATGAATTTTTTAACATGTTACATTTTTTTTAATTAAAACCCACATCGATATAAATATATATATAAAATAATTTCTGAAGAGATAAGGATAATTATTAGTGTATAAAAGATATTAAATATTAAATTTAAAAATAATACTAGAAATAATGAATTGAATGATATAGTATAGACATAGAAGAGAATGGTCATTTGGACAGGATGTGAATTTTCGCTAAAACAATATTTTTTTATAGATAATGAAATTCCTGTTCGAAGAATACATATAACAAAATTATAAATTGCATTGAAAATAGGGATAAAATATAGTATTGTATCATCATAAAATATAATAGATAAATATTTTAATCACACAATCAAAGATAAATGACTATATCTGGGGAAAGTATTTGAGTAAAAAACCCTTACTTCATTGTAATTAAATTATAAAAATAATATGACTTATGGATCATAAAATTACTTGTATATCTAAATAAATGAAATAATATTAATATTAATAGATTCTCATGGTGATGTTTTTAAACAACGTATAAATAAAATAGGTGTAAAACATGGAAACATGACTCAATGAATGGAAATTTTAGATGAAAATAATTAAATTAGATTCCTTATGGATTTGATGCAATCTATCTACCAATTTAAATATCACAATATACATAATAAAACAATTTAAAAACATTTTAATATCTGTAAACATTGAATATCTTCATATATAATCATTTAGTATCTTATATTAGTTTGTAACAATTTATGTTCATTATCAATAGATTTTAATTTTTTTATAATTATTCTAGTCGAGATATTTGATCTCAATTATTATTTATATAATTTCTATCATATATGACTCATGAGAGTGTAATTATTTTACTTCAAATTTATATTTAATAAAATTTTACTTAATTGAATGAATAGTTGTGGTTTATGATAAATTTCATTTATGATTATCTCGATTTGGGTAATTTGGTAAAAAACAAGTTTCCATATATAGATGAGTAAAAAAGATAATCCGTAAATAAAAATATTTATTTCATAAAAAATTATTTAATATAATATCTTAGCTTTATGTATGATTCCATATATGTCCTTGTTATGAATTTATAGTATCATTCATTTAGTTTATTATACCTACCCAAATAAGAGTATCCTATAATAACTCAACGAGTAAGAAATTAAATGCCATTATTTTAATAATAATATTCATTATTATAAAAGTAAAAAAGTTATTTAATAGTTTTTTTTATTTTTAAAAATATTATTTAATGAATAGAGGATGAACAAGATTGAGATGAATGGGTTAGATAGTGGATATCATTCATGTTGAGTGTTTGTTTCCTCTATTAATGTGCCTCTTGGAAATGGATTCCGTTGGAAACATTATAATGTCTATGTAATAAAAATATTTGAGGATATAAATTTTACTATTCTAACTCGGATTTCAATTTTATTTGAAGTAATATAGATCCTTAAAATTGGAAAATTGGAACACATTTTATAAGAAAAAATTGTTGATATTTCTGTTCAAACATAAATTATGGGTTAATAAAGGGAGTTACATTTGTGTTTGGAGTGCTATGAAAATAAATGTTCTAATACTTGTTTTATTTCATATTTACTTAACATATTCCTTCTGTAATTTTTAAGGGTAATGTTTATTTAATAAAATATGAGCCATGGTATATTATATTTGTTACCCTTTGTTTACATGTTAAATTAATTACTAGTGTAATTAAATATTTAATAAAAATAAAATATCACCATTATTTATAAATTTAATCGTTATGATTCTTGATTTATAACACATTTAATCCTTCTAAACACTCAAATATTATAAAACAATCATTTAATTTATGTCACGTAATGTATTAGAAAACAATTGTAGGCAATAAAATTCATTTTAAATTTTATTTACTATTTTTAATTTAATTAATTATGAATTGATAATTAATTTTATCTTAATATCATATATATATTGTATTGTTTTATATTTTAAAATTTAGTTTAATTAGTTTCATTTACATTGAAAATCATTACAATAAACATAGAAATAATTGTTTTAAAATTCCAGTTTTACGATTATATTACTATATAAAATTATCATCATTAAATTAATAAGTTTTCTATTAATTAATGATATAAATGTTAAATATATTATAAATTTAATTTCCAAAAAATAAATTTGGTTAATTAAAATCAAAGTATATGGGTGATAAAATTATTCATTATATAAAACACATTATTTGAGAAAACAATTTTATTCAAAATTATTTTGTATAAATTAAATTAAATTATTCTCATTAAAGTAATCGTAATAATTATTGGATTAATGATAGGTTCTTATTGTATAAACTGTCATGAAATCTCATTAAAATCATTCTTTGTTAATTAACAACTTCATTGAAAAAAATTACATCGTAGAAATAGAATCAATTCATTAATTTGTTTTTCTTTTTAAAATTTATTAATTTCATATTAATTTATAACAAATTCATAATAAATGAATGAATTTTTATTAATTATTTTAAGTATATAAAAATTTAAATTTATAATAATTATTTATTCAAATATGTGAATTTATAAATCCATATAAAAAAAAATTCATATAATAGTTTCTCTATAATCCATGATAACATCATAGCTGAATTTTTTCCATTTAATTATTTTAAAAAGACATTTATTTTATTAAATATAAGATATTAATAATGAAAATGTATAAATTTTATAATCTAAATATACGTTATTCATATCATGTTGATACCAATAATTTAATACTGGTAACACATATAATCATGTCATACTAAATGAAAATATACCACATTGTAATGATCATATGTCAAATATTTTACCCCGTTATATCATATAAACTAATTATATTCTGACATCATAGTGAACAACTCTCATTCAATTTCATATTCATTTTTGATTTATTTATAATGATATATGTCCACATTATAATTGTTTGTTATCAAAGATTATGTCGATTATTAGAAATTACAAGGCGTGAAAATGATCTAGAGGATATCCAAGTTGCAAATACATTCTTATATTTTGTCAATTATAAAATTAAAATTTATTCACATTAAATAGATATATATATATATATATATATCAATGGAAAGTAATATTTCATGATATATAATATATATATTCCTGATAATTAGTATTTATATTCAAATTTGATTGAATAATGTCTGGATAGTTTAATTTATATCATTTATGAATAATTTATAATTGAATTTTATTTTACTTGAATTATTTGAAAAAGTTTATTTAGAAATATGGAACAATAATTTAAATGAATAAATTTTTTTAAAACCTTTCATGATACAATTAACTTAAGAAGTGAAAATATATGATCCAGTAATAAAATAGATATTATTATTTTAAAGAAAATCATATTTAGACTACATATTCTCCATTAGAATATTTTATCACTATATCTAATAGATTTTTCATTTATAAAAAAATAACAAATTCTTATCAATAACATTTTGGTATATTCACTCAATTTTTTTGAGAAAAATAATAATCATGGAATGAAAAAAAATTATTATTAGTACAATGGTTTGTCTAATCCCAGTCCATTACATTACCAGTTTTGAGTGTTGAAGGTGTTCTAGCACAGTTCCATGAGTTTTTGATGGGATCTGGTGGTGCAACAGAGATGCCGCATGAATTACATAGTGTGTAATAAGATTACATGACTTGAAGGTTGGTTTTATTGATTGTCAATGGTTGTTTCGTGATGAAAATATTTTAATGTTAAATATATACGGGGAATTTTTTTGACAGAAACTGAACCATGGGGATTACCCGATGTGAAATGGGAAAGAATGTCATGTAATTCCCTGATGTAGTGTAGTTTTAAAATTATTTTCATCCAGATCCTCATTCATTCAGACGTGATCTCATCTCACTATCATCATGGGAGAAACATTGGCACCTCGATGTGTTTTTCACCCCCCCCCCCCACCATCATTCATATGTTGATCACATTGGTTATTAATTTTCTATTGGTGGTTGTTCTATGGTGATTAATCCTTTTGTTCTAATTTTTTTTTCTCCTATTACTCTTCTAGGATTCGATTTAGTGGTGTTTCCTTCTCCAAGAGAATGTTATTTGCGGTATTTTGGTGTTATTGGGATGTGGTGGTGGTTGATCCATGTCTGAACATGTTGTACTTGTGTTTTTTTGGCGTTATTCTTCACTCTATTGGGCATACTAAGTCGATAACGCTTCTTTGAAGTAGGATTTACAACTTATATTTTTATTGGGTGTCATGTGGGACACATTTTCTTTTTTTATCTATAGATAATGGTTTTAAAAAATTATTTAAAAATAAAGTATTGGTTAAATATAATAATAAGTGTAAATGAGTGTGATTCACAATTTTTTATAGACTTTTTTTATTATGATATTTTGACTTGTTTGGTCGTGATGCCCCACTAAAAAATATGGTCAGTGGGAGAATCTTTTTGTGAATGATATATATGTACTATGATTACTGCACTGACTATGATTTTTTTGATTACCTAATATCACCCTAAATAAAATTTTTTTCCGGACATATAAATATATAATGAAACGATTCCCCCAATATTTTGGTTTTTCTAATAACACCCATAAATTAATGTGTAAGAGATTAAATCCCCACAATTAATTCTTAAAATGATATTTATATGTTGTGATGTTAGGATGTTATTGTGGAATGAAAATGTGTGGTTGGGGTATTCATGGTCATGGTTTGTGGGATATTCTTTTAGGGTGACGAAGTGACAGAATGATGAGTACCTTGTGTAATGTGGTTGTGTTTTGCAAGATTTCTGAGTACTGATGGAATAAGGGAATATTTAGTAATACATAAAATGGAATGGGATATTTTAGTTTGCTGGATGGTAATCTATTAATGGAACATTTAATGATTGGTAGCGTGGTTAAAAATGGTTGATGATATATAATAAAATTAATGTGATTGAAATATGACGCCCCATTAGATTATCAAATCTATTAAAATTCTGAAGTGATTTTTGTAGAAAATAATAAATGCATTTATAGATTACATAAAAGTGGGGATGTTAGTGGTTGGTTAGTTTTTTTAAAACCCATTGGATGGGATTATAGTACATTCAATATATATATGTATACATTATATATTATTTCTATTTATATACTCTCCCCACCATTGTTAAACATTATGTGCCAAAAACCAAAATATTCACACTGTGGGTTCATTTCCCAACATCCTAATGGGATGATAGATGGATGGAAATATTCACTTTTCTACTCCATCTTTAGGTGAGGAATGTATTGCACAAGCTGTGATGGAAAATAAATTTCTGGTGCATTGGATGGTGGTTGTGGTATCCTTGGTGTCTTTGGGATGAGTTGTGATTTGGTGTCCTTGGTGTATTCAGGATGAGTTGTTATGCGGTGTCAATAGTGTCTTTGGGATTAGTTGGGATGTTTGTTCCAAGGTATCTTCAATATTAGATGTGATGAGATGTGGTGAGAGGTATTTTTGGTTATGTGAGGTCAACGTGTGTGTTGGTGGGATGTGATGCGAGACCAGGGTGTGTATATGTGGGAAGTGTTATGTGGCCCATGTGAGTGTGGGAGGGAAGTGTTGTGTGGGCCATCTGTTTGCATGGGGTATGTGATGTGTCATATTTAGAAGTGGTGGGATCACAAGGACATCTGTCATTTTGTTTTTAGAGTTATAATTTCTAGGAAATTGATGTAGGGTACACTATCATTGATTTTCGTTAAATTATATTATATTACATGGATTTCATTATTTTGTGAGTTTTCATTGGTGACCATGGGATTGTTTGTATACTTGTCTATGAGAAATTTGGTAACGATGTTTTTTCACTTGTGAATTATTATAATTATTTCACATATACACGATAGAATTTTTTATTCCTACGGAGTATACATGTATGCTCTCCCTATGTATATAAAAATGTTTTCATGATTCTGTGAGGATTTAAAAGACCATGATGGACCTCACTAGCTTGGATACATAATGATTTTTGTTTCACTACTTTAACTTTACTTTTGATAATTTACCTTGGAATGTTTTGTATCATTTTCTTTATACACGCATGGGGGATGGATTGGTTTTCTTATTTATATTATAACATTTAGCAGTTTGTGGATGATTCATTCTATCTCAGATTCTGGTTCCTTATAAAGTGTAATTCCAACCATATTTTCAGATTTTTACACACTTAGTGTTAGTATCTGACCTAGGTCCTACTAGAGGTGGGACTTGGGGGATAATTTTCTTAAATTTCATCATTTCAATCTCATGAAGGGTATCTTTAGATAGAGGGGTCATGGAATAGTGGTATCAAAGATGATTTTTATGATATTGGATGGATTTTCGTTTCTGGAACAATAAAATTTCGTAGGGTGGTATTGAGATACTTGTAGTTGGACTTGTTTGGTAATATATTTTAGGAATACTAATTAGGACAAGGGATTTTTGGGCCCCTGTGATTCAATGAATAAAATCTAAAATTATTTAATGGACAAGTGAGATGTATATTCATGCAGGGTAGATACCAAGGAAAGGTATATACATCATTATTAATTTTGTTCATGTTTGAATTGGGTTATATTGAGAAGGTTTAAAAGGGTAAAAATGAATTAAATAATTTGAAGTGAATTTGAAATAATATTACCCATTACATGATCTTATGAAATCCATATTTGACATTCATCTATGTTCTTATTATTTTTCGAAATGTGTAATAGGATGTTGAGTCTCATCAAGAAGATCCAATTAATCATTGTACTTTTAATCTAGTTGAGGAATATAATCAATGGAATATGACTTTGTGTGGTTTCCAATACTAGGATTTTGGGGATGTATGATGGAATAATTTCAAAAGTGGTGGTAGAGACTAGATGGAAGAGTTCGAGATCCCTTTTAGTTTTACCTAGGATCCAATAGAGTACTAGGTCCCTTTTTTATATAGTTAGATTTTGGAAGCTATGTGTTAGTGGTTGATGGTGTATATGGGGACAGAAGGAGGAAGAATTTTTGTGGATCGACATCTAAACGTTGTTCTGTGAGGAGTTCCATTCATCAATCCTGAATCCAATAAATATGCATGAAATTTTATCTCTCCAACATGGGATCATATCAGGGTGAAAATTAGGAATCATGTTCACAGACCTTGACCACAATTCCCAGATATTTTTTCAGATGTGGTTTCTCGTGAATGATATATTGAGGAGTTACTATGTCCTTCTAGGTAGTATGTATTTTATCCATTTACATTGATGTCATTTATAGATGTTTAGAGGAAGTAATTGGTAATGGAGAAGATGAAGTAATGAATAGGTACACCATAATATGGGATCCGATAGGGTTCTTTGAGGTGAAGAGTAATCAATTATAGGTCTCATGTTTTAAGACCATTGAGGTTTTGACCGATGGAGGTTCGTGCTCAGAAACTTCTGTTCCCACCTTCTAGTTTAAATTGTTTACAGTATTTTCCTAGAATCCTTTTTAAATTTGGTTTTTCTTTTTTTGTTTGTTTTCATCGCTATATATTGTGTATAGTGGTTCCACATGATCATTTTGGTGGAGTTGGATAGGTACAGCACCGACCTCAATAATAATTTCCAATGAGACAATTTCAATAGTAGGGGCCATTTTTTTACTCCACCAAGGTGATATAGAGTAGGTAAAGGCTACATTCAAAATTTTATTCATTTTAAGGGACCATGACTTGGGAATAGACATTGTGGTTGTCCTCATCAATGAGGAAGTGGAGTTGCGCACGACCATTTGCACGCGATGGTGGTAGTAGTTCCAGAGGGTCCAGGAATCATTATTGATAAGCATAGTTTGTTTAGTTGTATTGTTTGTTAGTTTTTAAATCAAATTCTTCACACCACTATGCATCACATACTCTATCACATTAACTTGGACTAGACCTAGAGATACATCTTGTAACCCTGGTGTTTTGTACGCCAATAAAGGCCAAAATATCTTGTGTTATGCATTACAAGTGTGTAGACTGATGATGGGTCTGCATTAACCTCATGGGATCATTTTATGCTAAATATATATTCATATTATGTCATCCTATTCATAGGATATTTTTATTCTATTCTTAATGTTATCAACTACTTCTGAAGGAGAGTTATGTTTTCTAGTCTGGATGACCAGTGTGTGGTCTTCATTGGTGAGTGGAGTTTTTAGGTCGATAGTCAGCATATAGAGACCCTTATTTATGTATTGGCTGAGCTATCAGTGGAATTGGTAGATTCTATGAAAATGGAGGTTCCCATAGTTTTTAGGGGGTTCTGAGATTTTTTCCCTGATTTGGTTGTTATTTTACCCCCTCGATGAGATGTTTAGTTTTTTATTGAGTTTCGTCATGTTGATTCTCCAATTTAGATGGATCTTTATCGAATGGACACTTTTGATTTTTTGGTGTTGAAAATTAAGATATATAATCTAATTTTGAAGTGTTTTATCCACCCCAATGTGTCACCCAGCGGTGCTCTGATGTTGATCTCTATGATGGAAGACGGTAGACTGGGGATGTGCATAGACTTCTTGATGTTGAATTAGGGGACCGTCAAAAAACATTTATCCTCATACAAGGATATATTATCATTTATACAACCTATGTGGTGTGAGTATCACTCTTTTGATAGATATATGGTCTTAATATCTGGAATTGAGGGTGAGGAAGGGTGATATCCCAAAGACTACCTTTATATGAATGTATAGTCACTTTTTATTTCTAGCCACTCCATTCCGTGTTACTAATTCACCAACTATGCTAATAAATATTATGAAATCTATGTTCTATGAGTTCATTTATTGTTTCATCATTATATTCATTGATGATATCATAATCAACTCATCTATAATGGAGGATCATATTGGTTATCTCATAATTTTCTAGGATGTTCTCTGATAATGCCATCTCTATGGGTTGTTGTCCAAGAGTAATTTTATGACATGAGAGGTGAATTTTCATGGGCATGTTCTATCTAAAAAGGGTATGTATGTAGACGCTTCAATGATTTAATTATTTTTTACTGGGGAATAACCTAAAAATGTGGAAGTTTTTTTTAGATTCCTTGCTATCGCAGGCTATTATCAGAGCTTTTTACCTGATTTCACTCGAGTTCCATCACTAGGTATAGATTTAACCCATATGTAAATAGATTTTTATGGAGTTTCAATTTCTATGAAGTGTACGACTACATAAATGGGATGTTAGTTAGTTCTCCGTTTTTCTTTTTTCCAGAGCAAGGGGTGATGTTAGAGGTGTTTTGTAATGATTTCATTCTGTGGATGGGATGTTCGTTGATGAAGAAGCTGGAAATGATCTCATATGGTTCTATAAATTTATTTCCCCATGATTGTAACTAATCCTCCCATAATCTAGAACTAGCCATGGTTGTATTTTTTCAAATGTTGTAGAAAATTCATTGATCATAAATTCATTGAAGGATAATGTTTCTATGTATGCAGATTCGTGGATTGAAATTGAGAATTTTGAAGCCTTGAACAAAGATACAAGACTGTATGGGGGTATATGGTATTTGTTTTAGATGATGGGGATATATTCTCTAATGATGATGTTTGAGGAGTCTCTATGGGGATACACAGTTTCATAGGTGATTCATGATAGTGTTGGCAATGGTGATGCGCCAGAGGGATGGTCAACAAATGGGAAAACAATGTTTTGTTTTGTGGGAGGTTTTTTCTGGTAGTAATACATAATGGTGTAATTTGCGAGTTTAGTAGATCACCTTTCTAGGTACACCCTTCTGTTTCCAAGATGTATCATGGCTTGAGGATGCTATTTTGGTAGCCCATGACGAAATTAGAAGTAGTGTAGTTTGTGTAAAGGGGCTTGGTTTTCCTTCAAGAAATGTCTGATAATCCCGTTTCTTATTGTTTATTATATCTCTAGGATATTACATCATTGAAATAGAATGAAATATCTATGGATTCCAACATAGAACTACCCAGAGGGATGGTATCTTGTCCTGATATCTGGGTGATAGTTGATCAATTGATGAAATCATCCCACTTCGTAGTGATTAAGTAGTTGGGCACAGTGTATGACCTGGATAAAAGGTACATTGAAGAGGGGGTGATGTTTTATGGAGTTATGTGGTCCATTATCACTGATCAGGTTGTAAAGTTTTCCTCATGAGTCTGGAGTGGATTACAACAGTATTTTGTTACTGGGTTATGCCCCAACACGGATTTCTTACCCTCGGACAGATAGGAAAATAGAGAATATAATCCCTACAATATTGTATATTCTCTAGGAATGTGTCTTAGACATCAGCGGATCTTGGGATCAACACCAAAACATGGATGAGTTTTCTTAGTATAATAGCAATCAATATTCTATATTCATGTCCCCATTTAATGCATTATTTCGAAAAACATTTCATTATCTATTGGGATGGATTGTGGTTAGTGATTTATTAATTTAATGTTCTGACGTGGTGTCTAGTACAATAAAGAAAAACTAGATCATTGATGATATGTTTAATGTAGTGTCAGATAGGAAGAAGTATTAGGTCGATCACAGAAGGGGGACCTTCGAGGTCATAGATGGAGACCACATATTCTTGAAGGATTCCCTTTGAATCGGGAAGTAGTGGTTTGGATAATGGAGTAAGCTATAACCTAGTATTCACTACCACAAAACTAGGGTTATATAGCATTAGGGGTTTAACAACACTATAAAAAAGTTTTGTTAAATACCCCCTTTGTTACTGCTAAAAATGCACTATTATACGAGGTCATTAATTGCTGCAAAACAATGCACTATGAAAGGGGGACCTTTATCAACATTTTTCTAAAAGTGTTGATAAATGGGGTCTTTTATCAGGGATTAGAAGGAAGCATTATCCAAGGGGGGAGGGGTTATCATGCTTTTTCATAAAAGCACTGATAAAGACCACAACATTATCAGTGTCTTTAGTAGACCTAATAAATGGTATATTTGAAAAAAATAATTATATTTCATTGTAAATAATGAATTAATAATAAAAATTCTTATACTAGAATATATATTATATATATTTTTTAATATGTTTTTTAAAAGATAAATAGTAATTTTCACATAATATATTAGATAATTAGGTAAAATAACATATAAAAAAAATAAAAAAAAACTCAACAAAAAATTCTCTATTTATTATTGACTAATAGACATTAAATATAAATTGGAAGGTAAAAAATCCACAAATTTATAAAAAATCTATAATATGACGAAAATTCTACTCAATCTTTAATCGTCTATAAATTTTGATATAGGTGTCTTTTTGGGCTCTACCACATATCAAATCGAGTCATAAAATGAGCTCTATTCCCTAGTGACTCATGTTTAACCCTCTTTCAAATTTCTAGAGTCCATAAAATTCTCAAAAGTTCTCTTATGCTTAATTTTTAGTCGTGGTACCATATTTTTTTTACATTTTTTTGATTTCATGCATACTTTATGGGAATTGTTTCTCCATTTTTAGTGTAGATTGAAATTATTTAATGGTATTAAATTAATTAAGATAACATGGATTATCTTTTTTTCAATTTTCTCTATGTTTTTATATTTATAATTAAATATATGCATATTTTTATATATATAATTATAATAAAGAACTCATACAAATGCATATATAAATATATTTCTGTAAAAATTTATATTCTAATATTTTTCAATATATAAGTATTCTATATATTAATTTTATACAATAAATAACCTTATTTTACAATATGGAAATATATTTAAAATGTTTATATATATATATTAAAAATAGAATTATATTGATATTATATTCTAGTATATATAAATGAATTTTTTATATAATGTACTAGAATAATTATATTTACATATTTATATCATAGAAAATCATATATATTTTTATTGTATTTAAACGTAATTGTATAAAAATGTGAATTGAAGATATATATATATATTAATATCATTGAATAGGAAATATAACAACATGTTGTAGTTGTAATGAAATATCATCTTCTGAAGAGAGGTGTAGGGTTCTAATGTTTGAAGGCACACACGAAGAAAGAAATTTTCAAAGCACTAATTAATGTGGTGGTGGGGTTCACAGAACTAATAAAAATGATGTTGTAGTGAAAAGCACTTATAAAGATTGGGGAGAATTATTAATTTTGTCTTTGAAGTGATGATACAGGGGGCTGGGAAAATGGATTCCCAAAAAATATAAATAAAATATATGTTTACCCCCTTTTAACAGTGCTGCCTTTGTCAATTCAAAGAAAGTATTGTAAATTGACCCTTTTACATCACATTGTAGCGTTTTTAATGGGGGTTATTAACAAACATGTTTTTAGCGCTGATAAAATATTAGTACATTAATCCTCGCTCAAAATTTTAGAGATTTTCTATCACTGATAATAGCCTATAATTGCATTGATAAAGGTCATTTGAAGTAGTGGGTAGTGGGCCCTTTGAGGTTTTGGGGACAGTTGGTGAGGAGGCGTATTGGCTGAAATTTTCACCGTAGTTGGAAAAAATTCACAATTTATTCTCCATCTCTATGCTTCATCTGTATGTTCATGATGACACCCATGGCATTGATTGGTGATAATTGGTTATAGCGGATGAAATGACATTTGTGAAATAACCAATAGTGATTTTGGACCATCATGAAAAGGCACTACATTGATGGACCAATTTTTTGAGTTTTTAAGGTATGGTGTCTAGAAGGTTACTACTTGGGAGAAGAAAAACAAATTTCTTCCTAGTTCCTAGTTTTTTTTTTATTGTTTTCCATGATCATTTCTTCTTTTCAATGTACGGATTAAATTTTTTTTATGAATTGTGTTGTCTTCATTAGGTTGTGTGGTGTTTTGTATATTGTCTAATAAAGTAATTACATTTTAAAAAGATAGACCAATTAACTAATAGAAATTAATTAAATGTGATGTTATTAAACATTTTAAGGGGGATTAGAGTATCCTATGGTGGATAGTATATTAACACGGAGGGCCAAATTCTTGGATTCTTGTGTTCATGATGTGCATTTTTTGGTTTTATAGTGGTTTTGTGGGAGTGTGGTTGTTTGAAAGGGACTGATTTGATGATTCAGTTTTGTGGAAATTAGTATGTGTGAGATGTTTTTGGTCAGTTGGGATGGCATGTGTGGCTGGGGGTAGTGTCTGATGTATGACAACATCTTTGAGAGGAATCTCAATGGGTGGTTTTGGGTTCTTTTTCTACAAGGGATTTTTTTTGGATTCTCAAGGGAGAGAATCATTCAATAAATATCAGATGTAATTGTAATTGCATTTTATGGACATTTCAATGCTTGTTTTGAGTGTTTTATGTGTTCGGGGTTTGTTCTAGCTATTTTGGGTGGGATCTGGAGGTGAAATGGAGATACCATAGAAATTAATCACTGTGTAAGTGGATTGCACATCCTAAAAGATTGTTTCACTATTTTATCATATTTGGATCACGACATGTATATTTTTAGTTTAAATTATGAATATCTGATTCTTTTTTAAAATAAAATTAACCCTGGGGATTACATGACATGAAAGGGGATTACAGGTCCTCTATAACCATGATGAATTGTAGTTTTAAAATTCATTTCTGCTGAGTCCTAATTCATTAATCCATGGAATATTCTCTATCTTATCATGGGAGAACCCTAGGGTCCTTGATGTGTTCTTCAAGCCCTTTCCCCACCACTTTGACCTAAAGATCTCAATGTTTGTTTGTTGGGAATCTGTTTGGACTTCACCGATCATTCTCATCCTTTTTTAATTCACTCTTCTTTGGGGTTCTGATGCGGCGGTGTTTCAACGGTCTAAGTAATGTCTTGGGATATGTTTCTATGAATAGGGATGTGGTGTAGGTTCATCTACAATTCCTTATAATACATTTCTGGTTTTCAAACCTTGTTCTTCACCCCTTGGTGTGCAACGAGTCGAAAAAGATTCGTGGATGTAGTTTTTCCCACCATTATCCTTATTTTGTATCATGAGGGAGGGTTTAACATTTTTTTACCTATAGATCAAGGATTTGGTATATTAATAAATGTTAATGAATTTTATAAATTGAATTATAAGGGTAAATGTGTATTAGTTTCATGTTTTTATAGCATTATTATGATTATCATAATTGGAATTTCCTCAGATTGATGCATAATTAATTATTGTTGATGTTTGGGGATTTTTTAATAAAATATATGTGTTACGATAACTACATTGATTTGAATTTTTGTTAATGTTTGATATCTACCTAAATAAAAATTGGTTAATTAATTATTATTGGATAATGATATATTTCCCCCTATATTTTATTTTATTTGATAACCACCCTAAATTATAGTGGAATGTGAATAAAGTATCTTTATCAATTTTTAGAATTATACTGATTCATTATAATGTGAAGCTGTACTTGTGTGGTGATGTTGTATGGTTGGGGAATGCGAGGTGATATTTTTTTTTTCAATGATATTTGTGGTGGAGAAGAGACAGAATGCTGAGTTGATGTTGAAATTTTGTTATGGTTTTATAGATTCTTGTGAAGTGATGAAATTAATGAATGTAAAATATTTTTTGAAATGGAATGCATCAGTTTTGTTAGAAGGATTGAAATTTTTCAAATAAAACATAAAATATGGGTTGTGTGGTTAATGGTTCATGATGATAAACAATAAAATTAATGGGTGTTTAATGTGGTGGAAATGTGAAGTCCAATAGAGTATTGTTATAAGGACCCAAACATAGACATTACAAAATCTTGAATTATGTTAATAAATCACAATGAGGATATTTTTAGGTTTATAGTGGAAGAGAACTAGGCCATAACTATTACATTACATCTCAAATATTACATAGTATATACTTCTACTTAGTATCCATTATTTTCACCAAAAAATATAAAAAGAATACATGAATTATTTTCCTTATATATATATTATTGAATTCTTCTTTTCTCTTACCCAACCTTTTACATTGTGAAATACATTTCAAAAACATGGGATGGGCATAAAATTTTCACTAAGGGTTATAAAATAAAGAAATAAAACATTAGTTCATAAATACATAAAACACATAAGATCTTTAACATACCTAATGAAATCTTAAGATTTATGAATAACACATAGTAATCAAAAATCATAAATATAACTTGTGTCATCCAAATAAAACATACATTTTTGCTTTCTCAGATAAGTAGGGAGTTATGTTTGGAATACACATCACAGTATATTATCTAAATATATGAGGAGATACATTAATTTTTAACACTTTCACGATACCCAATGCATTGGAGATCTATCTCAAGATCATTATCCCTAGGATTACCACAGAACCACCCGTATACATAAACAATTCCCAAGAACCATAACAAACTCATAACACATAAAAAACATAAAGGGAAGTTAAAATTTCCACATTTCAATCACAATATATCATTTAAATATATTTACATAAAAAGTCTATTATAAAAACCATTTTCAACACCAAAATATGTAAAAGATTATATGGGATTTATTTTCCATTAAAAACATTACGAATTGTTAAGGAATCCAAATATCAAATAATGCTCGAGGCGGAAAAAATGTCATTTTCACCGCATACATTAGAAATAATCATTCCCATTATCATTTTGTAAAACTCGATGTAGAGAAAGATTCAAATTGAATGAAATAAAAATTCAAAGGGGTTTATACAATGTATAAAATAATGTCCTGTATAAATCAAAATATATACCTCAATGAAAGGAGATTGAGATAAATTCCATTCCCTTGTGTTCGACTTGAAACGTTCATTCATTATTTTCTTAAATAAAAAACTAAAGTTAATTTATACTTGATTAATAACCTTTTTCAATTTTATTATTCCTTTTATATCACTTATTACAACATTATAGGAATTATATAATCATTTAAGTAGATAACGGCCGTTTTGTCGATATTAGGTACTTGAGTCAAAAATGATTTAGTTATAATTACAAATTTTCCATGTGGTCATAATTCCATTAACTCAAAAATGATACTCTATATTTATATATCATATATATCTAGTGTATATTTATTTATAATAGAAGATATAATTTGGATATATGAAAATGAAATGCTCCGTTTATTGAGATGGTAAGCCGTATGTATGCATGAATGCTACATTCAATTCATTTTTTCATTTTTAAAGGAATGAAAACCAAATAATAAATAGTTATATTATTATTACTATATAATTTGGGATTTTATATACATTACATAGGTTCATTAACACCATCCTTTATAAATTCCATGTATGGTATGAATGTGTCATATAACTTTAAGGGGGCGGTAGTCCTCATTTGCTCAAATGAAATTATAGTATATATATAACATGAAAGGAATAACGGTTTGTTATAAAAGGGAATTAAATATGAGTATAGATAAAAATAAATATCATAAATATAATATATAATTACATTTCCATCATAATTTCCACCATAAGAAATGGTATAAAAAGACTGAAGAATCATTACTCCATGAGGAACTAGTTCGTCGTCCACAGAAATAGTTTGTTCTATACCCATTTGGCGGAGTTGTGTGTATGTGTAGACTAAATAAATATCATAAAATCCCTGATATATTTATTATACTAGTGTTTTTATATAAATGAATAATAATAAAATCATAGGGAGCGAAGTAGAAAAATAAATGAATAGATCATGAGGGAAGATGTTACATTTAAATCAGGTAACTCCCTTTGGTTTGAACCAAAAGGCTTTCTTGAAGTGCCTTATACCTAAGGTAAGGATTATAAGAGTAATAGAGTGAATTTGGGAGCTTAGTTGGGTAGATTATAGATGATCCAGGGTGCTTGAGAGGTATGAGCAGTGGTTTAGAATTTGTGTCTTTTTATATAGGAGAGGAGGGGCTCTTTATGAAGGATTGAATGTATTATTTTATTATGAAATTATTTTTTTTTAAATGGTCTAAAACTCATTAGATTCTATTATAAGATGACTATATGTCGAAATAAAATCATCCTATAAGAATTGCAATGGTTTTTTATATTTTTAATCATTATATTTTTTATTAAACCCTCTGTTAACCTATTTAACTTTTACCATGTCATCTTTTATAATCATACTAAATGGTTAATATATTTACTATAAAATTACAAGTGATCCCAAATGGATCATTTAAGGTATATTTAACTTCATATATTTTATTTGACTGAATCATAGATTTTTAGGAAAATTTTATCATTTAATAAAATATTAAGTGATTTAAAATCTCATTTCTATCAATTTTTTTTACTATTCTAATCATGACATTTTAAAAAATCCAAAATAACTAGATTATTTCTAAAAAAACATAATTAATAAAAACAAAACATGTTATAATTATCTCTAAAATTCTTGGAAGACATAAACAGTTTCAAAATAAATTTATTTTAATTTTTATATTCTCATTTATTTAAATCCTTCATTAATTAGGTAATCATTACATCATCTCTGTGTTATGAATAAAATATTTATTTTATGTCAAAATATAATAAATAAAATACCATGATGTTTTAAATATTTTTAGTTTTCTACTTAATTTTTATAGGCCAAAATATCATTTATATAACCCATTATGAAGATTTTTTTTCAAAGAGATATATGTTTTTGTTACATTTTCCTTAACTTCCAATTAAATTGTATAAAGTGTCAAATTCACTTACAAGTGGCTCTTTGGGGTTCCAAAATCGACACAAGGATGCACATTATAGTAAATGTATTTTCCAATCGGATTAGGACACATGTTACGGTATTTTAATATTATTACAATTTTATTTTTTACCCTTATTTACCATATTTACCCTTTGACCATGGTTGATAAAATATTCACTGATGTTACTATTCATAATTTCTAAAAATAAAAGTTATCTCTTTACTCAATTTGGATCTCCTAATTTCAAATATTTATTCCATTTTTCATATTTCTAAATACATATGTTGTGTAAATTAATTTAAAATTAATTCTGTTTGTCAAATCTAAAAAGCATGTTTTTATGAAATAATATCTATCAAAAGATTGGAATTTGTTTATGTCCAATTTCAAAATGAAATTACAAAAAATGAAAATAAATGTAATAAATGGTAAAACTATAATCTCATTACAATTTAAAACCAATTAAATAGATAATCTATCCATACAAATAAATTTTATTAAAAGACAGTTTTGAATTAAAATGTAGTATTTTCATTATTAACTTAAAAATTAACATTATCATAAAAATATCAAAATTTCATCCAAAATAAATTTTGATTCCTTGATTCTATAGAAGAAATTTATTTTTCCAAATAGAAAATATAAAAGTGAAAAAAATAGATTTAAAAAGTGTTCTCCATCGAATGGTGGTAAATCAACCATTTAAAGAATATTAGAGTACTTGTTCGTAAAAATGGATTCCTTCACATTTTATGACTCTAACCTTTATTTTATAAAGGTAAAGACATTTAAAAAAAATGCACAACCATATTTTAGTTATTTTTATTGATTCCCACCAATACAATATCTAGCTGTTAACTACTGTTTAAAATATTATTATATTATTATTTTTTAGTATGCCCTAGCATTGTGTGAAACATAAGAGTTGAGAGAAACCCAATGTTGAATGTCAAGTACTTTATCATACATAGAATCCCCGTTAAAAGAAAATCAATATTTAATTAGCAAATATAATTAAATATGAAAATGACATATAATTTATTTACATGGGATGTTACGTCCTTCCCCCCTTTTGAAAATTGTGTCCTCGAAATTTTATTCACTTGTCAATTAATTGGGTGTATTTATACCTCATAGCATTTTCAGACTCCAATGTTCTCTCTTCAACCATATGGGTTTTCCCAAAAACCTTCACTAAATTAGTTACCTTATTCTGCAACTCGTTCTCTCTTTGGTCATGAATTTGTAATGGTTGTTCCTCATAAGAGAGATTCTCTTCCAATTGAAGTACCTCTAGACACAAAACATTAGATTGATTTGGAATATACATTCTCAACATTGAAACAAGAAAGACATTGTGTACCTCAGATAAACATAGAGGTAAAGACACTATATTAGAAATTGATTCGACTTTCTCCAGGATTTCATAGGGTCCAATGATCCTCGGACTCAATATTCCCATCTTAATGAATTGAATCCCACTTTTCCATTGAGAAAATTTAAGAAAGACATGATCACCTAGCTTGAATGAAAGATGTATCTGCTAGTTAAACAGATAACTTTTATGCATGCTCTATGATTTTCTCATGTGATTTTGAATCAATGGATATTTTTATACCATTTCTTATACCAATTCTGGTGTCATCAACTTCCTTTCACCTATTTCATACCATCATTCTAGAGTTTGGCACTGCTTCCCATAAAATGCCTTAAATGGAGTTGTCTGTATACTGGAATGAAAAGTGTTTTTATAAAAAAATTCAACCAAAGAAATACATTGTTCCCAACATCCCTGATAATGCATTGTTCTAGTATAAAACATATCATTCAATTTATGAATTGTTCATTATAACTGTTCATTTGATTGTGGATGGAATTTTGTACTCAAATTTAATTTAGTGCCTAATGACTTCCGAAGAATTTTGAAAAAGTTTGAAGTAAACATAGTATCATGATCAGATACAATGGAGAGGGGAACTCCATGTAATCTGACTATATCTTTAACATGCAACTGCGAAAGTTGATCTGGAGACAATGTATCTCAAATTAGAAGTAAATTAGCTGATTTGATCAATAAATAAACAATAACAATATTACATTATTACATCGAGATGTATTTTGTAATACAACAACAAAATCTATGTAAACATTTTCCAATTTCCACTCTAGAAATGGTAAAGGATGAAGAATCCCTTTCAATATTTTTTGCTCTACTTTAACCTATTGAAAAGTCAGAAACATTTTAGTAAAGTCAACAATAACTATTTTTATTCCATCCCACTAGTAATAATCTTGAAGATCTAGGTACATCATTGTACTTCTAGGATGAACTTAAAACCGAGATATATGAGCTTCACATATCTACTCTTTCTTCAACAATGAATCAAAAGGAACTCCAAATCTCTTTACAAACATCCCAAAACAATCATTATCAATGTTAAAATATGGAAAATTACCCATCTGAACCGTCTCAGCCTTTTCTGCAACCCACTATCTTCCTTCTATGCTTTCAAATTTCTATCTGATTGGCATGATTTCACATCCACCTGAAACAAAATAGAAGAATTTTCTACACCAACAACTTTTATGCCAAAGTTCATAAAATCATTAATCAAATGATTATGTTCCAAATATAACATGGGTAATATATAATTACATTATATACTCAATGCATCATAAACATTTTTTTACTTTCCTTTATTTTAGTGAATTGATTACTCAAAATCCTTTATTAATTCCATCTATTTCCACTATCTCAATGTCATTTCTTTCTGAGTGAATGTATACATCAAAATTTTTAGGTCAATATATATTTCACATTTTACTCCATAAATATGATGCCTAAAAATTTTTAAATCAAAAAACAAAAACCGCTAATTCCAAATAATGTTTTGCATAATTTAAATCCTGAGGATTTATCGGACGTGAAGCATAAGAAAATACATAGTCATTCTGCATTAGGAAAGAGCCAAGACCATTCAATGAAACATCACCTTAGATTAAAAAATCACCATCTCTAGAAGGTAAATCCAAAACATGAGCATTCACCAATCTTTTTTTCAATTCATGCAATTAATCATTACATTATTTTATCCAGATAAACATACCACCTTTTTGAGTTAACATAGTCAGTGGGATAGATAACCATGCATGATTCACAACAAAACATCTATAATAGCCTTCCAATCTAAGAAAACTATTAATCTCAGTTATATTTGTAGGTATTGTCCATTATTCAACAACATTGGTTTTTGCAGGATAAACAGTTATGCCATTTTTTTAAACAATGTTACCAATGAATGAAATTAATTGTAACCAAAAGTCACACATGATGAATTTACCATACAATTTTTTTTCATTTAAGGATTGAAGGAAAACCCACCAATGAATTTCCTGCTACTCATTGCTTTTCGAATAATCAAAAATATCATCAATAAACAAAACCACAAACTTATCCAAGAACTCACAGAAAATTCTATTCATAAAATACCAGAATAAAATAGGTTCATTGGTTAACCCAAAAGGAATAACTACAAATTTATAATGGCCATATCTAGTATAAAACATGGTCTTCAGAACATAAACATTGTTTACTTTCAATTGATGGTACCCTAAACTCAATTGAATTATCAAAAAATAATACGCTCTTTGGAGATGATCAAAAATGCCATTGTTATGATGAAAAGGATACTGGTTATTAATAGTGATGTTATTTAGGGAACTATAATCAAGGAAAAGACACATTAAACCATCTTTCTTTTTATCAAATTATACAAGAGCTTCCCATGGGGATATTCTAGGTCGACTAAAACCCTTATCAGAAAACTATTATATTGTTTCATTAACTATAAAATTCAATTTGAGCCATTTGATAAAGTGGTTTTGAAATTTTCTTAGCATTAATAACTAAGTCGAATCCAAATTCAACATCCCGATTATGTATTATACTAGGAAAATCATTAAGAAAAACATATTGATACTCATTTACTACTGGAACATTATTAATCTGAACAGTTCTTTTGATTTAATCAATAAGCGTATGGTTACATTCATTTCCTTCTTTTACATGTTTCTCTGCTTCAAGATATGTTATCAAAAGTAAGGGTTCATTCTTGTACAAAAACTGAAATTCTTTCGAGAAATAAATCACATTAACTCTAAAATAAATCTTAGCATGATAAATGTAAATCCAATCCATAAACAAAATAACATTAAACTCTACTTGAGGGATAAAAATAAGGTTTTCATGTAGATTTTTTCCAGCACACAACGACGTGAAGGTTCTTATAATTTCTCTTTATCTCAACATTTCCTCCTGGGTTTTTCCCATGAGTTTATGATTCATATCGTCAGTTGGAATTCCCAATATATGAGAAATGTTTTTAGAAATAAATTAATGGGAAGACCCTGAATCAAATAAAACATTGGCATAATCTGAATAAACAAACAATTTACATGATTCTACTTAATTTTATGGACCAACATCTGCTGAAGAAGATTCAAAGGATTTCACCACTCCATTCTTCTTGTGGTCCAACTGCTTTCCCTAAATTGAGTTATTTTTTGGACACTCATTTAACTAATGACCAATTTAATTACACTTAAAAAACTTTACTAAATTAAATTATATTTTGTATTACCATTACCCTAATCATTTTCAGTGAAATTACAAGCCTTATGTCCAGTTTTTTCCCATTGTTCGCTCTTACTGGATTTCAAAAGACATTCCCCTATGTTCTTTTTATCATAATTTTCACAAACAGTAATATTATATTTCGGGCTATCAGAATATTTTGAATAGTTTTTCCCATTTGTCAACCACCTTATCCTCTTATTCTGTTCTTTTTTAAAGAACACTTGATCATCATAAAACTACATTTCAACCTTTTACACACATAGAAGAAGTTTTTCAAACCATATGAACTCGAAAGAAGCTAAATATCTCTGATACATTTGCATTAATAATTAAAAAAATGGGTGATTTTACTATCTAGATCTGGTATGGAATTTAGAGCACACCTTTCTAGTCGAGTGAATTTTTCTTCATAAGTAGCTAATAAGTCATTCTACTAAAAAATTAAAAGGATTTTTTTCAACCTATGTTGAACCACCATTGGAAAATACTTCTCAAGAAACATATATTTGATTTCATCCCAATAAAGAGAATCAATATCCTCACTATCCCCGATATTTTTCACCATCGATCAAAACTAATCGGCATCACCTTTCAAACGGTAAACAGAATGACTAACCATTTGATGTTCTGGACACCCCATGACATCAATAATATTTTCTGGTGTATTAATCCACACTTCAGCTAGTATAGGGTCAGATTATCTTATGAATGATGGGAGATGATGCCTCATGAATGATACACTACAGAAATGTTCCTCGATGGTTGATCGGGTTGGTCTCATGCATGTATACCACCATCATTTGTCCCATTAGTCAAATGAGCCATCACAACAACAAACATTTTCGTTCTGATTCGGACCATTTTAGGTTGATGATTTTGGAGATTGTTTTCATATTGATGTCTTCCCATCATGGATTCCTTGTTTACTCTACGAAAAACCATTCTAAACACCTAAATATATTTGTTGAAGCAACATTGTAATCTATAAATTCTATTTTATTTCAATATTTCCATTAATAAATTTATGGATATTAATTTAACAATATCCTAACTCCTAATGTTTTCTAAACTGAACATTGATACCAACAATAGGGCCCCAGCACTAATCATTACATATAATTGAATTATGATAATAATTCACATTAAAGATCATTTCAGGTTTCGGGTTTTAGAGAAATATTCCATAACTATTATAGTACATCTCAAATATTATATAGTAGAAACTTCAACTCAATATCCATTTTTTCATAAATCAAATATTCTTAATAGAAAAAAATTATTCATTTCTTTATAAAAATCATCTTGAATTCTTCCTTTCTCTTACCCTATAATTTACCCAGTGAAAAACATTTCCAAAAAATGGGATGAGCATAAAAATAACATTAAAGGTTATAAAATAATGAAATAAAACATTAGTTTATCAATACATACAAAACATAAGCTCTTTAACATACCTCATGAAATCAAAATATTTATGAATAACACATAGTAATCAAAAATAAAAAGTTATCTTGTGGCATCCATATCAAAAATACATTGTAGCTTTCACATCTACATAGAGAGTTATGTTTGGAAAACCCATCATAGTATATTTCCTAAATCTCTTAAGAGAAACATTAATTTCTACCACCGTCACATTACCCAATGCATTTGAGAGCTATCTTGGGCTCATGCGCCATAGGTTTATCACGGATCCTCTAGTATACATAAAAAATTCCCATGAACCATAACATATTCAAAACACATAAATCAAACATAATGGAAAGATAACATTTCCACATTTCAATCACAAATGTATCATTTAAATATACAGACATAAAAAATCCATTATAAAACCCATTTTCAATACCAAATTACAAAAATAGTGTATATGTTGATTATTTTCCTTTTATAATCATTACATATTGTTAAGGAATCCAAATATCAAATAAAACTCTTAGCTGTAGAAAGCTCATTGTCACCGTGTATGATAAAAAGAAACATTTCGTTTTTCATTTAGTAAAATGATACATAGAAAAATATTCCCATTGAATTAAATGAAATTTTAAAGGGGTTTATACAATATATTGAATAATGTCATGTATAAATCAAAATATGCCTCAATGAATGGAGATTTAGATGATGTCTCATACCTCTTGTTCAACATGACTCGTTCATTCTTTAATTTCGAGAATAATAAATTAATGTTAATGTGTACATGATTCAGAAGCTTTTTAATGTTTATTATTCCTTTTATATCACTTATTACCATGTTATAGACATTATAAAATCTTTTAGGTTAATAACAGTCGTTTTATCGAAAAATGGTACTTGAGTCAAAAATGAACTTGTTATGTTTACAAATTGTCCATGTGGTCAGAAGTACATTATCTACAGAATGATATTAATGATTTATATATCATATATATCTTGTACATATGTATTTATAAAAGCCCATATAATTTGGGTGTATGAATATGAAATACACCATTCATGGGGACCGTAAGTTGTACGTACTCAAGAACGCAACTTTCATTTCATTTTTTTCAATTTTGAAGTAATGAAAAAAATATAAATACATATATTACTATTTCTATATAATATCATATTTTTTATAAATTACATAAGGTCATTAACTCCATCCTTTATACCTTCCGTGTATGGTATGAACGAGTCATATCACATTTTGGGGGCGGTAGTCTGTACTTCCTCAAATGAAATTATCTTATATATACAACATGAAAAGCATAAAGGTATGTTTTAAAATTTATTTAGAGAAGCATAGAGATAAAATAAATATCTTCAATATGATATATAATTTTAATTCCATCATAATGGCCACCATAAGAAATGGTCAGAGAAGATTGAAAAATCTTTGTTTTGTGAGGTAGTAGTTCGTCGTCCACAGAATCATTATGTTCTATACCCATTAGATGTAGGTTAATGTAAGTGTAGTTAGAATCCTTATCATTTATTTTTTTTATTTTTAGTATACAAGTGTTTTTAATATAATCTATGAATAAGAAGAGCATTAGGAGTCAAAAAGTAAAATAAAATAAGAGAACATTAGGGATGATATTGCCTTAAAATCGGGTAACTCCCTTTGGTTTGAACCAAAAGGCATTCATGAAGTGTCTTCTATATATTTTAAGGAATATAGGAGTAAGAGAGAGATCATGGGAGGTTATTATGGCAGATTTTGTATGATCCATGGTTTTTGAGAGGTGTCAGTAATGGATTAGAAGTGGTGTCCATTTATAAGGGGCACGAGGGGCTCTTTAAGAATTTTTTAATGTATATTTTTATTATGAATTTTTTTTTTCTGTTTAAAAATGTCCAAAACTCGTTAAATTCAAAGATAAAGTGAATATAAGTCTAAATAATATCATCAAATAATAATTTGATAGGTTTTTAGTATTTTTTAATCCTTATATTTTTTATTTAACCCATTGTTAACTTATTTATCTTTTACCATGTCTTCTTGTATACTTAGTCTATATGGTCAATATATTTACACTAAAATGTCAACCAACACCAAATATACAATTAATGACAATTTTTAAATCATATATGTCTTTTGGGTGAATAATAGACTTTTAGGACTGTTTTATCATTTCATAAAATATTAATTTATTTAAAAACCGATTTATATAAATTTTCATTCTATTCATACCATTACATTAAAAAAATCCAAACCAAATTGATTCATTCTAAAAAAAATCATTAATTCAATGAAAAAATGTCATAATTATCTCTATAATTCATTGATGACATAAATTGTTTCAAAATAAGTTTATTTTTATATTTATAATCTCATTTATTTAAATCATTCACAAATGAGGTAATCATTACATCATCATTATGCTATAAATGAATTTATATATTTTTCATATAAAAATTATAAATAAAATTTAATGATGTATGAAATATTATTTTATTTCAAATTAATATTTATAGTTGAATATTTTACTTTTATAACCCATTATAACTTTTTTTATTAAGAGATATATGTTTATGTTACATTTTCCATAACTTTAAATTAATTTTTATAAAGTATCATTTTCATTTAAACATTGCTCCATGTGGTCCCATAATCGACACAATGATGGCCATGGTTGGGAATGTATCATCCAATACAATTATGGCTCGTGTTAGGGTAATTTAATATTATTATAATATTTCTTTTTACTTATATTTACAAGATTTACCCTTTTACCATGGTAAATAAAATTTATTCTAAATTAACTATTTATCATGTCTAAAAATATAATTTACCAATTTACAATATTTCACCCTCCTTATTCCAAATATGGAAGCCTTTTTTCAAAATTTAGAAGACATAAGTGAAAAAATTAATTTAAAACTAATTCATGTTGTGAAAATCTAAAAGTGTGTTTTTAAGAAATAATACCTATCAAAAGATTGACATTTGTTTGTGTCCAATTTCAAAATTAAATAACTTCCAATAACCAAAATTAGATTTATTTGTAAAATTATAATCTAATTAAAATTTATAAACTATTAAAAAGATAATATATCCATATAATCAAATTTGATTAAAATGTAGTTTTGAATTAAAATGTAGTATATTTCACGATTCATTAAAAATGATCATTATAAAAAAAATACAAAAATTTCATCCAATGTAAATTTTGATGTCTCGATTCTAAAGAATTATTTTATTTTTTCAAATATAATATATAAAAGTGACAAAAAATATATTTAAAATGTGTTCGGTATCAAAAGACGTTAATTGGACCTTTTAAAGAATATTAGAATATTTATACTTAAAATTTGATTCATTAAAATTTTAAACCTCTAGATTTTATTAGAAAAAGGTAAATACATTTAAAAAACATGTATAATCATATTTTATTTTATTATATTCAACACCTCTAATACAAAATCAAGGAGTTAACTACCATTTAAAATAATAATATATTATTATTTTTCCGTATGACGTAGTGTTGTGTGCAACATAAGACTTCAAAGAAACCTAATGTTGCATGTTGGGTACACCATTAAACATAACATCCCCTTTAATATAAAATTTAAATTTAAATAAAAAATATTATTAAATATGAAAATTTCTTTTTCATTATTTACCTGGGATGTTACAATTGTGGTTGTTAACTTCCTGAAATGACTATTGCAGATACTAGTAAATGCATTTAGTTGTAGTATTAATGTGGGAATATCATAGACTGCTTAGTGTTATGTTTTTAAAGCCAGTTTTGGGACTATGTGATTTTCCCTACGGATTTTACATTCATGTAACTTCTATAGACACCCCCACTCATGTATAGTAGTATGTCCCCAACACCCACATTGTCACACAAGGGTGTCTATTCGAACATCATGGTGGAAGGATAGTTGTCTAGACACCAACTCATCCATACTCCCTCTTCCATGTAAGGTAGGTATTTAATATTATGTGATGGCCTAAGGTCTATTAGTGCATTTTATTGTGGTTTATGTATCACAGTTTTCCTTGAGATGAGTTGTGAGGCGGTTTCCAAGGTGTATTTTGGAAGTGTTGTGGTGTAGTATCCAAGTTATCATCGGGATGATTTTTGATGTTCTTTCCCAAGTTTAATTGGGATGGAATATGATGAGATGTGAAGAGATGTGATGTGATGTGATGTGTCATGTGGCCTAGTTGTGTTTAAGAGGGATAGATTGTGAGTCTCATGTCTATGTGGGAGGGATGAATTGTGAGGCCATGTTCTCTATGTATGAGATGTGTTATAAGGCTTATATGTGCGTGGTTGGGATGCGATGTGGTATATTTAGAAGAAGTGGGATCTCCATTTTATCTTTGGTTTGGGTGTGATAGAGGCTAATCAGTGGGAAATTGTTGTGGGGTTCCCTATCATCGAGGTTATTTACTCTATATCATATTACATCACATTAATTATATAGTGAGCGTGATTGTTTTGGATGAGATTGTTATTATACGTTTTTTGTGATGTTTGGATATGCTCTTTTTTCATTGGTGCATAAGTATGCTGCTTTCACCTGTGCATGTGAGAATTTGGTTTTCCAAATGAGTAAACATTTATGGTCACCCTATGTATATAAAAAAATATTTTTTAGGTTCCAGGAGGAATTTTCGAACTATGCTGATCCATAATATCTTATATACATGAAGTTTGTTTTGCATCTTCATAAGATTTACATTTATGTACTTACATTAGGGAATTTTAATCATTCAGTTTCACTTATACATTCATGTGGAATGATTTTTCTTCTCTTTTTTATATTATTTCTTGGAGATATAGGTGGATGATTCGTTATATCACTTGATATTTTTTAATATAATGTATAATTCCTCCTACATTATAACATTATTACTCCCTTGGTGCTAGTATCCAACTCGAGCCAAACATGAGGCATGACAGTGAGGTCATTATCTTCTTTTCATCATTTCAAACATAGTAATGGTATATTTGGAGGGAGGGGGTCATGAGATGTTGAAAAAAATATCAATCAATGAAACATTAAATGGGAACTCAAGGATCATGGATACATGATGTTCTTTTAATGTGATTGTATATTTAATTATCCTATGTGATTAAATAAATTTAAAATAAGGGTTCATGTATTTTTTTAATGATTATCTAATTCAAATTATATGATTTGGTTCAACCGTACCCATATATGAACAATAAAAAATCAATTAATTTTTTTTATTTATGGGATACAACAATTATTTTAGTTTTTATCAACTATTTTTGGAAATGGAAATGAAATTTTGTTATCAATCAAAATAAAATTCATATGTAATTAAAATATAGATGTTATTTACGAGTGGAAATAAAATTTGAGGAATCTTGTTTTAGTATAGTTAATATCAAAAATCATATAAATTGATTTTTAATGATGAAAATAAATCATTGAATAGGATACATAACAAATATGGTAAAATGATTATGGTTAATTCGATCATTGGAATAAATTTTAGTGATGTTCCAATGTTTACAAGGAGAGAAGATTAGAATCTTTTTGATTTCCTATATGGGAATAGAGTATATCTACTAAAAAAATTGGATCTTCCAAATTATCATCCATTAGAGATTATCCATTTAGATATTCGTCTACACATGGGGGTGAAATTGAAAATGATACATATGTACAATAATTCTGTTATTTATTACTTCATTTGTGTTTTATACATTATGCTTATTAATCATATGAAATAGTCCTTAAGTATATTCAATGACATTAATATAATTACTAAAAATGAGGGAATGGATGATTGGTGGAAATTATTCACAACATGTCGAAAGACGATGATAAATCTCCTTTTTTATAAAGACAAGTATCATGTAAGAATATTTAAATAAAAACTATTCTTTTTTCTAACAAAATTTAGATATCAATTTTTGTGAAATTTAATACATTAGAACTTTTTTATTGAACTACATAATTGTCTTCAAAATCCCTTATATTATAACGGTGAAAATGAAACATAGGGAGGTTCAAAAAATCAGATTTGATGTTAAATTCATTGCATGTCGTGTAAAAGAAATACGAGATCATTTACAGAATATAGGTACATTTATTATTTTTGATATTATTACTTGTAATTTATTAGAAAACCAAATGAATGATTCCATATATAATGAATCATCATATTAATGTGATTATTATAATGAATAATTTATTGATATGATATATGTGATTTCATTAAAGGATATAAATTTTGAAGAAATTTATGTTAGTGAGGATGAGTTATCCAATTATTATATTGGATAGAAACCATACATAACTCATTTGAGTGTATGGTATAAATATAATTTCTAAAAAATAAATTTATTTAATGGAAAATAATTCATATTTGAATATAATTGTGGAAATAATAACATTTATAGTTGTTTTATTACGATGATTTCATGGATGAAAAATAAATTTAATATTTGTAATAATAAATTAATACTATTAATGGAATTTTAGATTTGAGTATAAAAAATATGATATATTTGTTGGGACCAAATCCAAAATATAAAAAATCTATGGGAAAATTATTTCATCCATTACATGTTAAGAGAGAATACTATGGTGATGATAAATTAGGACGAACTTGTTTGTAATGTCTATTCAAAGGTAGAAGGAATTTATTTTGTTGAGTTCTTCAGAAAAGAATATACCCATGAGATCATTAAATATTTTCTTTTTATTATAGCAAAAAGGAATCACATGATCATTCATATATTTTTGAGTTCATAACTACATAATGGATAATTCGAAATGGAAGCTTACATTGAGTATCGAGATTGATTCGTTCATAAATAATATAAAGTACATGTTTTGGAGAAAATGAATGTTCTGTATTTGTTTATTTATTTACTAACATCTTGGTATTTGAGGCTTCATCAATTATTAATGGCATTGAAGTTAAAAAAAATAGTGGAAAATAGTCTCTACATATATGAATAAATGAGGAATATTTGGTGGTTATTATCTATATATAAAATATAATTTTTGTTGGGTATGAAGGAAGTACTGGTAGTGATTTATTTTGGTAATGATGACATTTTTCGATATTCACATTGTCAGAAAGATTTGTTTTAAATTAGGATTTCACGTTTTTTCATATAAAGGATAATATTTTATTATCTCAAGAGAATGACTCATAATAAATTTTAATGATTTTTGTAACTGATTATTTAAATAATATTTATACAAAAAAATATAAGGAATAATGATTACCAAAGGAGGAAATGGAATAGAATTTTACTGATGGGAGTTGAAAATAATTATTACTTGCTTATGTTGCCTTGAATATTCAATACTAAAATATGAGTATATTTTTACAATTTATATATGATTTTATAGAGTAATAATTAGAACATATATTATTACTATAGAGATGATACATAGATATAACATTTAATCATTGAAATAGTTTTTAGAAATTTGATTTTAATGGATGAATTGATATTTTTGGATATAATTATATGGGATATGAAGGAAATATTGATGATATATGTTCTATATATAGTTATGTTTACTTTTATAGGTGAAACGTCTTTAAAATATAACATAATGAAGTGATTATAATTTTACTATCGTGATATTCTTTTAGAGATATAACATGACTTTTAGAGGTAAAATTTTTCTTTTATTTGCGTATATTTTTTGGGATAATCCATATGATGGATTTGGCTAAAAATCATGAAACTTTGAAGGAGGGGTTGTGCCTGGTTGACACACAATTTTCTCAAACCATGAACCCTTCCCATCACACTGTTCTCCCATGATAAAATTAGTATTTCTTGTATAGATCATGATTTTTCATACAATGCACACTAAAAATAAAAACTATGCACCCCAAATACAATTGGACCATGGTTGGTGAATTGTTATAGAAAAGCATTCTCCCCTATCTAGGAAACCAAACACGATATTTTTAATAGCTTGAAAATTAGTTTCAAATACATATGAACACTGAAAAAATCCCCCATTTGGATCAAAATTATAAAAACATTGTTTTTCATGATTTCATTGCATTCTAAAGGGATTCCTAGGCCGTCTGACTTATGTTCACGGTGATTCGAAACCCGATTTGTAGATCTACACATCATGGGAATTATGTTCTTCCCATTCAGAACTATATCTTTATTCCTCTCGTCTTCAATGGTAAAAGTAAGATATTTATCTAGTTATATATATATATAGATCTTGTTTTTCTTGAACATGATTCATTTTAATATTGGATCTTGGAATTGAATCAGCATCCAATACTAAATCATTATTCTGATGAAATTTGGGTTTTCACATGGAATTCATTCTCCCCCAAACCTGAGGTATTAGGTCTATTAATCATAACCATATTAATGATTCCAATTAGATGTATATAATTTAATAATTTAATGATTTTGTTTAAAAATTCTTTTTCAGAATTGAATTAATTAATTAAGTAAATTATATTGTTAAGTAATAAAATTTTTATAAATTATTTGTTGGATAAATTTCTAATAATTTTAGAGATTTTTATGTTTTGGATTAAATAATTAATTATTGTATTGATTATTTAATTATTTAAATTATATGATTTTGGGATATAATTAATCATTGACATAAATATTAAATATTTTTTTATTATGTCCCAATATTAATTTTGAATTAATTTTGTGTTAATGAGTTTTGATGTTGAATAATTAGTTGATGAATTATGTATAGAGATATAGAAATATTTTAATTGATATAGCTAGTAAGTCCATATATAATCAATGCTTCTGACCATTTTTTAAAATAATAGAAAATGTACAGAAGAGATGGGTGGGGTAAGCCAAAGAAAAATTCATTCATCAATAAAAAAATTTAATGATCATAATAAAGAATTTCAATCCCATAATCAATGTCATTAGTTGTTTACCATTTATATAGGAACTTACCCTGATTAAGGATCGTAATAATATTAGTTTTGAACATTCCAACAAACTTAGAAGATCAATTTGACATAGTGTAAGTGTGTCAGAATAGTTTTTCTTGGACCTCCTCTTTGAAGAGAAAGAGTGAAGTTCATACAATCATGTGCCATAAATTTTCTAGTTTAGAGTCCATCATTAAAATATATATGACCACTAATTCCCACTAACATCCCTTCTCCCTCAGATATGTCACCCTTCTTTTCATATATCATAGAGGAATGCAAAGGATTAAATAATTAAATATGACAATCAACATATTTACGAATACCAATGTGATCCAACACATGAGTCGACTCCACAGTCCCATCATACAGAAATCCTAAACCAGGTATAAAATTCCTAATTTGAAATGGAGGGTCATAATTATTAGGAGACTGAGTAGTAGAGAGGATTGTAGCTTTGCAAGTCTCAAACAATTCAACTGGAGCGATAGATTTAATCTCCTTAGTAAAATCAACCACATTAGAAAAAGTACACTCGGTTTCTAGGCCCAAGGGGTTATATGAATTAAGTGGCCCATCACCCACCACTAATATCATTTATATAATCCCCCAGCATCTTTCCTAGTTATAAAAACACCCATTCTTTTAGGACATTTTCACATGCAATATATGGGACCACAAGAGCTAATATTGGCATATAGTGTGTGTTGCCTTACGTGGACTCAAACTCGGAACCATGGGGTTCGGACGCCACCAAAACTCACCAACTCACCCATTCCTTGGAGGGAAACGTACAATGGGTTTCTATACCGAAGGGGTCACTCAGTTTAGGTGGGTCATCAATCACCACTAAGGGACTTTATGTACTCCCCCAGCTGTAGGCCCTGGTGCAACAACACCCATGCTTTCTGGTCAGTAATTGATATTATAGGATATGAATAACTAGTAGTAGAAATAATTAATTGGAATGGTTGGGTATGACATTTTTTTATTTGGGATAATTATTTATTTAATTTGTTGTGGTGAGTGAATTTATTAAGATACCAAAATTAATAGATGAATTAATTTGGGATAGTGAATATCTTAGATGGAATAAAATTATTCATGAAATAATAAAATGGTGTAAACTGAATATTTAAATATATAAATAAATAATCATATGAATCAAATCCTAAATAAATTATTGTGACTACTATTTTGATTTAATGGTTGATATAAATATTTTTTTTGTCGAGATTAAAAAATTGATGTATTAATTAATAGTTGCGATTAATTAATTTGTAATTAATAAATAAAATTGAAGTGAACAATTAATTATTGAAATAATTGAATTGATTAAAGGTGAGTAATTAATTTTGGACTTAATAAATGGGAATTATTTCAATTAGTTAATTGTTAAATTAAATAGTGGGTATTTTTTAATTAATACATTTGATATAATTGTATAATTAATTTAAGAATTACTTATGATATACTGAGATTTGACAATTGGGAAAATAAATTTTGGAATTAATTAAGAACAAATTAATTGTGGAATTAATTATTAGATTTGTATTTGTTGTTATTTATTAATTTTTTAATTGATTATGTAATAGAAAATAAATATATTATTAATTGGGGAATAAATTAAGAGGATTTATTTGATAAACTATTTGTTGAATTTTTAATAAAAAAGGTGTTATAAGTTAATTGTTGAATTGGCTAGTGGAATAGGTGAGGTTAATTAAATTTTTTATTAATTAATGTATTTGATGAGGATAATGAATTGTATAATTAATTAATATTACTAATGTTATTATTTAGTTTTTAATTATCTAGAGGAATTTGGTGTTATTAATTAATTATTAAATAAACTCGTGTCATAGATGCGATTAGATAAATATTTAATTAATTAATTTCATTGTTGAATTATTTTTATTATTGCATTAACTAGAGGAAATTTATGCAATTAATTAATTGTGGAATTAAATAATTTTATTAATGATATTTGTTACTTTTTGAGTAAACTAATGGAATCATTGTGTTTAAATAATTATTGAATTCTTAAGGCATTGGTGAGGAAAATTAATAAATAAATTAATTATGTGTTGATTAATGGTAACATGTTCATTCAATTGTAAGAATTAATGAATGGTATTATAGTAATTTATTTGTGTTAAAGAATGAATGAAAACATAGTAATTGAATTGTTGGAATAAATGAATTGTATCATGGTCATTCATTTGTGTGAAATAAACAATGGTAAGATGGTCTTTCAATTGTGTGAATAAATGAATTGTAACATTATTATCCGTTTCTGTTAAATAATGAATTATAACTCATTTATTCTAATCTATGTAATGGTGAATTATAACATGGATATTCAGCCAAATGATATGAATGGAAACCTACTCATTCGAATATTTATTATTAAATGGAAAATGATTACCTTAGCATTCATCCAAAAACTATTACTGCTAAAATTCTCATTCAATTTTGAATTACGAATTATTAATGGATATAATGACATCTACATTTTTGTTTGAGTTCAGGTGATCTCAGGAACCCAGCTGTAATGCGGATATATAAAGAGTATATGAATATTTGTATATTATTTACATTGTTACTTATATTTTATTCTTTAGAAAACTGCATAAACTATTTATAACTTTATATTGTATTCTATTTTGTTGGTGGTGGATGACTGAGTAGTACTCTCCCATCACAAGCTACTAGATTGGTAGCTGAATAAGATTCTTTTTAGGATGGGTTAAGGGAATATCCCATTTCTATTAATCTTGTTCGAGATGGTACATGGATGAGGGACCCTAACGTGGTTTTGGACCTGATTGAGTGTAGTTCGTGTCTTTACATTTAGCTTCATTTTAAACATGGCATGTAAATTAATATGAAATGATTATTTCACAGTTTTGATATTGAAATTCATGGTTTGGTTATCATGAGATACTTGTATTGGTTATGGTAATATATTTTCTGATATTGTTTATTATTTCCACTATTTTATTACTATGATAAAATAATAAATTTGGTATAGTAATCCAATTACGGATAATACAACATCACTCCTACTTCGAATCATCTAGAATACAGGGAGGTGTTCTAGATTTCAGGGGGTGAAGTAGATTGGGGCAACAGTTTGCGACACCCTAGATGGGATGTTATAAAGTGGCATATGAGCATCAGTTTTCATTTCATCTTCTTTTGACTAAATATTTTGGAATTGTGGGTATGAGAAAATGATGATTATGGCCTTTGTTTTGAGCCCATATATTTGAGTCTGTAACCCATATATGGGGAGAACCCAAGTACCTACTTTGAGATTGTTATTATTGTTGTTTGGTGTTACAGTTGAATTTAATTTAACATTAGGTGACACACTCATTGTGTGTAGTCATTATGGATGATGATATTTTATGATATTAGACTCACGGAATGGTTTGGAAAGATAGTTTAGTATGAATGTATCATTTAAGAAAAACATGATTATTTTGTTCCATGCATCAATTTAGGCACACATAGAGAGAAAGGGGTTTGGGTAAGTTATTGAACATGAATTTTTTTTCCATTCTTGTGAAATTGATATGATGATAGTGCCTTACATGATGATCAGAAAGATTTTAAAATTCTGAAAAATTATAATTAATTTGATTATAAAGAAGAAACACGAATATGGAGATTGTGTTTTTCCATGTTTACTAATAACCGGGTGTAGGATGGTTATGGGTAGTGATAGTGTCTCATTTTTTACCTCACATAGGGAAAAGGTAGAGAGACTTATATAGAGTTGTATAAATCTATCTTGTTATATTTTATAATGTTTTCAAATGTTAATCCGTTGAGTTTTATATTTTTCCCTTGATATGGGTGGTTTGGGTAGTGATAATTATCTTGTTTGAGAACTCAGTTGTAGGTTTTGTGAGGGATCATGTGGTGTTAGATTAGTGTGGTGATATATTGCATGTCATTGATACTTTAGAATTTCAATAGGTTAACATGTTCAATAGTTTGTTGTAACATCTGTGTTGGATGGTTTTTTGGTGGTTTTCATTGATAATATCAAAGCATAGTTTTAATTTTTAATAATATTGTCACCTATCTGGACATCATCCCATGTACACATAGAATGATTTGTCATTATGCCTTGCATTCATAATGTGTTTTTGCTGGACATGGATATCCATAGAGGTTGTGCATATAAATCACTCTATGTTATGTTTTTTGGATGGAGGCACACAAATGATACTTTATAAATTGTTTAAATTTATGATAAATGTATAAATTCCACAGGGAATGGCCAGTTTTCCATGGTGGTGGTGGATGTGTATCTTTTCACGATGGGTATTGTGATGGATTCATCCTTGGAGGAATGTCGGATATGTGTATTGGATCATAGTGAGATCATGTTGAAGTAGAAATACCATGATAATAGTTACAATATTTTGGAACCATGGATTGCTTCTGAAAGAATCGAGGGAGAGATAAGAGGATATGAGGGCTTAGTGGCCTAATAGATTTTACATGAAATCTCTGAGATGAAAGTGAGTATAGCGTGAGGTCTAGCAGTTATAAGGTGGGGAGACTATAATATCATAAATTTTGTTAGAGGGTTATTGGAGTACAACATTAGGAAGAGCTATTTTATGGAGGGGAGATTATAATATTTTGATCATTTTCTATAAATGTAACATGATTATTTATATGTATTGTTCCATGATTTTACTCTTTTTTGTATGGGATATACTATGGGGTCTGTTTAGGTAAAAGATGATAAAATTGGGAGGAGGTAGTGTTTTGTAAGATTGGTGCACGATTTTCCCAAATAGTGTACCCATCCTTCAAAATAATTCAGTAATGAGACAATGGGATTTTTAGGGTTGGTAGATGATAAGAGAAAACCATGCACCCCTATCTAGTAAACCGTTCACCCCTTCCCAGTAAACCATGCACAATATTTTTAATGGTCCAACAATTAGTTTTAAAACAACTTGAACCCCTGAAACATCCCCAATTTGACAGAAACTCATACCCGAATTTGTTTTTCATTATTTCAGATTTTTCATAAGCGACTCCAATATTGTACATCCTTTGGTCCTGGTGATTTGAAGTCTCAATGCCATGTATTTTCTTCTCCTTTACACTTTTCTCCCTATTCCCCTATACTTTATGCATAAAAGTGATGTGTTTTTTCAATTAAATCATGATTTATATATATTTTTTTATCTTGAATAATTTTAATATTGGATCTGGCAATTGATTCAATATCTCATTGTATCTCATTATTTCATAAATATTTTGGTTATCCTTCAGTGATAATTTTTCCTCAAAAATTATGTAGGTTGTCCATTATCCAAATTCAATTGATATAATTTAAATTACATGTATTTAATTTTAAAAAATCTCTATATCTTTTAGAAACTGAATTTCAAAAATGATTTAATTATTTAGGTGATTTAATTAATCATTTGATCCTGAATTGTATAAATTAATTGCTGGATTAATTTCTAAAATTGTTGAGATTATGAAATTGTGGATTGAATAAATAATTGTTGAATAGACTATTGAATTGCTATAATTTTGGGATTTGGTTAATAAATAATTATTTAGTTAATTTGTGAATAATTAATTGTGAAGTTTATTAATTTATTTATAATTAACTGCATGAAATTTAATTTTTATGTTGAAAGATAAATTTTTTATTTAATTATATATATATAATTGTTTGAATTGAGATAATAAATTATTCAATTAAATATAGAGATATAGAATTTTTTTATTGAGAAAATTAATTTAGGAATTAACTAGATATTTATTGATATTTTTGAAGATGATTTATCAATATTAGAAATAGTTAATGGGAGTGGTTGGGTTAATGATATTTTTATATGGGATAAATAATTGTTGAATTAATAATGGTGTGATAGAGATTATTGAAATTGAATAATTAATTGAAAAATTAATTATTGGTACAATTATGTCCAAGAATGGGGATAATTAATTGTGTAATTAATTTTTTTGATATCTTTATGACAACAAAATATATTGACATGGAAAAACTAATTGAGAAAATAATTGGGGTGATTAAATTAATTAACGAAAAAACAAATTGATTAATTAATTGTGGTTATTTAATTTTTGGAGAAGTAATTAATTAATGGGTGTAACATGATTTTGTAATTATCGAATAGAGAAATATGATTAATCAATTGATAAAATATGTACGATGAGTAAAGTTATTTTTTAATTTGTTGAATTAAATAATGTGATTGATGAATTAATTAAATGATGAGTTAATTAATAGATGTATTGTGACAAATTAATTTTTATTTAAATAAATCAATTTATGTGAAAAATTAATTGGTGAATTAATTGATTTGACTTATAGTGATTAGTTAATTTTCGAACTAATTAATGGAATTGATTAAAATTAATTATTCAGAAAATTATTTAATGGGGACTATAGTGTTAATGAATTGATAAAATTGGGCAGTGAATTGATGAATTGATTAAGAGAAATTGATACTTGAGATTTGATATAATTAATCATGGAAATAATAATGAAATATTTATTTTGTGAGTGATATAAATAATTGTGTAATTATTAATGGTATTTTAAGTTTTACATATTGATTAATTTGTTAATTAACTAATTAAAATGATATATGTAATTAATTAATTGCAAATTAATTAAGTATATTTATGTGATAATTTTTATTGAATTAATAAAAAATTGGTTTCAACAGTTAATTGATGATTTGAGTTAAATAATTTATATATTTTTTTAATTATATAATTAACTAATGTTTTTTTGTGATTAATTAATTGTTGAATTAATTAGTATTACTTATGTTATTAGTTAAATGCTAAATTTTCTAGTGGAATTGGTTTAGATAGTTAATTTATGATTAACATAGATTCATTGATGTGATTAGTTATTTATTGAAATGATTAATGATATTGATGCGATTAGTTGATTATTTCATTATCACGATGAAATTTATGTTATAATTTAATTTCTTAATTTATTAATGTTATTATTTTGATAACTTATTTTTGAGCTTACTAGTAGAATTTTTGTGTTTATCTAATTATTTAATTAGTAAATGAATTTGTGTGCATATTTAATTGCTGAATTAATTATATGTTGTTGAATAGTAACATGATCATTCAATAGTGACAATTATTTTATGGTAACATGGTAATTTATTTTTTTGAAATAATGAATGGATGTAGGGTAATTCAACTGTTTAAAATAAATAATGTTAACATCATCATTATTTTTGGTGAAATAAAAAATGGTAACGTGAGCATTCGATTTGTGTGAATAATTTACTGTTAAAATGGTAATTCTAATTAGTAAAAATGGTGAATGAAAAGAATCCAATTAGTGTAAGTATTATGAATGGTAACATTCTAATAAAATTATTTAACATTATATAGGGAATGGTAACAAGTAAATTCAGTAAAATTTTATTAATGGTAACATGATCATTCAATTATGAATTTCGAATGTTAACAATGACATCTTGGTATATGATTGAGTTTCGGTGTCCTCGGGAACCCGGGTGACATGTGGTTTAATAAATAGTAAATGAATAAATGAAAAGTGTTTACTTTATTTCTTCCCTTTTATTCATTAGGAAACTACAGACACAATTACTGATTAGAGATTTTTTTAGATTCCATTCATGGTGGAACACTATTTTGTATGCACTCCCCACTCAGGCTTCTTGATCGATAATTAAATAGAAACTATTATTTATATGTTAATGGAAATGTCCCTATGCTAGGTAGATGATTTTGGATGAAACATGGACAAGGTAATGAGATGTGGTTTTTTGACCGTATTATATATTTTTAATTACCTCACATTTAGTTACATTTGACATTTGGTACTAACATTAGCATGAAATATTTATTTTTCGATTTTTACATTGTAATTCATGATTTTTATATCAAGTGATGATTTTGGTAATTCCATTTAAAATATTGTTTAATAATTTACATTACTGTATTACTATGAAAAAAAATGTGGGTACTGTCTCCCCATGTCGAATAATATACCCACAATACATATCAGCATCCTATGTCTTATGGGGTGGCACGATTGAGGTCATGTGGAGAACTGACTCTAGGAAATGATGTGTGGCACCTATGTAAAGATGTAATAAGGTGATATTAAAACTCCAGTTTTAATTTCTTCTTTTTATTTTATTACAGTTTGGGATTGATAGACATGATACTAGGATGAGTCGAGAATTTCTTATTAGCTCATGCAGGTGAGTAGCTGACCTATTTGTAAGGGATAACCCAAGTACACAGGGTGAGATTGTTGTTATTGATGTTTTATGTTATAGATGAATATTATTTCACCATGGTTGACAAACTTGATTGGTGCATGATTTTTTATGAAGAGATTTTCTATGACTTCACTCATGGCCTAATAAGGAAAGAGAGAAGATTAATCATACATCATTACTCGTACTCTGGTATAATTTTTTACATGATTAATTTTAGGCATGAAATAGAAAACATGGTTTCTCTATGTTGTTGAACCTTAACTATTTTTCCTTACATGTGAATTATAATTGACGATGGTCCCTTATTTGAAATTGAGAATGAATTTAAAATGATGGAAGATGGGAAATAATGGGGTTCTTAATGAGAAACATGATCAATGTGAATTTTTTAGGCCTTGTTAACCAAGACTATGTTATAATATGGTTATTCGTAATGATAGTGCCCCAGTATTGACCTTATGGTGAGAAATAGATGAATGAATTATATAATCTTGCGTAAATAACTAACGTAAAAAAATTTAATATTTGAAATTATAATCCTTTGTGTTATCTATTTTGACCTTGATATGGGTGGTTTGGAACGTAAGAATTCCCTATTATCAGAATTTGGTTGTAGATTGAGTGACAGATTATATGGTTTTGGATTGGTGTGGTGAAATATTTGTGGCAAGGGAAGCTTGATACTCATACTAGGTAAACATGGACTCATAATGGAAAGGAACATCAGTGGTGGAGGATTTTTTTATGGTGTTCATTGATGATTTATTATTATACTTTTAAATAGTGTAGATCACATCCCCTTCCATAACATCATTTTAAGTATGCTAAGTAATGTTATATCATTATTCCAAGCTACCTTAATTTATTTTTGTTGGATATGGGCCCCCAAGGAGGTTTCTCTTATGAATCAGTTTATTTGGATCTGTATGGTCACAACCACTCCATCGATATATTATAATATAGGTACCATAATGTTTAATGTTATTATTCCGTGGAAATTTCTAGGTGGTCCTTGGAGGTGGTCAATTTACATCCATTCCATATGGTTTTTTGTTACTGATGCGTCCTCATAGGAGAATCTAATACACATGTTGGATTTTATTGGGAAGGTGTTAAAAAAGAATATTTTTCTAATAGTTCATGTATGCGTGAAATATGTCCAGATTCATTAATAAAAATGAGAGAGAGAGATTATAATATATGGTCTCATTGGATTGATCCTATTTACTCATAATATTTGAGATGCATTGGAGTACAGCTTGAAGAAGAGATATTATATGGTGGGGGTGATTTTAAATACATGAATTTTTTTTGAAGTTCATGGTGGTACAACTCGATGATGAGCTGTTATTCGGTTGGTAGATTTTTAGATTCCAATCATTTTATGAATATGTCAAAGGATTGCATAATGGTATTATTTTTTCCTTATTTGATTACATTTTTTAGGTTTCTACTTGTGTTGTTTTTTGAAGGTTGAGACCGAAGCCTCATTTATTATTCAATCAAAGAAAAGTCCTCATTTAACTAGGTAGAGGGAGACCCATTACATAGCCCGATGTCCTAGTGGGCATTTAGCCCATTATATAGCTCAAAGGCCTAGTGGGAAGTTTTTTGCCCAAAGAAACCATGTACTCTATTATAATGGACCAAAAATTTGTTTTAAATCCATACAAACCCTAGAAACATCCCAATTTGACATAAACATGGGGAAAGACATGTTTTCCTTATATATACTCATTTAGAGGGATTCCAATGTCTATTGACATTGGTGTTTGGAGACTTATTTCCAAATTGGTAGATCTGCACCACTCGAGTATGTGTGTTCCTCTGATTTAAATCCATATATCTCTTCTTCTCCTCTATGAAAAAATGAGGGATTTTTTTCAAATACTGGACTTATATGGACATATTGGTTTTTTAGACCATGATTCCTTTAAATCATAGATATTTTAATTGAATCAAGATCTTATTCAACATAGATATTCCACAAAAATTGGATTTTTCCATTGTTGGGAGATCATTATAAAAAATGAGGTAGGTGGTATATCATTCAAATATATTTTTCTTGATTCCAATTACACATATGTAATTTAGAATTCCAAGAATTATTTTATCAATTTATTTCTCTAATTTAATTAATTAATTTAGTGAATTATTTAATTAACTGACCGTGAATTGTATAAATTAATTTCTAGATTAATTTAGTAGTATTGTTGAAATTATCAAATTTTTAATTGAATAATTAATTGGTGAACTAATTATTAAAATATTGAAATTTTGGGATTTCAGAAATAATTAATCAATGTGTTTTTTATTGAATATTGAAATGTGATGTTGAATAATTAATTGGGAATTAATTGGGTTTTAATGAATTCTTATGATGAATAATTAATTTCTGAAATAATTAATGTGATTAAAACTATTTGAATTAAGATAAATAATTTGTGAATTAATTATAGAGATAATGAATTTTTTTCTTCAGATAACTTATTTTTATGTAATTATTGATTTATTTCTATTATAGAAATTTATTAAATAAATTTTGGAATTAATTTATAGGAATGGTTGGGATTGTGAAATTTTGATTTTGAATTTTTAATTGAGGATCTAATTTTTGAGAGATAGAGATTCTTGAAATTCAATAAATAATTGAAAAATTAATTATTTTTACATTGATGTCGTAGAATATGGGTAATTATTTATTAGATTAATTGTTGGTGAATGTTATATTTAATAAATTTAATAAGATAGAATAATTAATTTAGAAATTAATTTGGGTAATTTAATTAAATAAGAAAAAAATAAATTGACTAATTATTTGGGGATATTGAATTATTTGAGATGGAATTAATTACATAAGGAATTAATTAAAACGTGTAAGCAGACTATTTATTCGGTAATGTAAATAATGGGATTACACATTTGAAGAATTAATTATTTTTATTAATATTATTATTTAATTATTGAAAAAAATAATGTGGTTAAGGGGATTATTTATTTTATGAATTAATTAATAGAATAATTGTGATTACTTATTTTTCAATTAATTAATTCTATTTGTGTGAATAATTTATTGGTGAATTAATTGAATGGATTGATATAGATAAATTAATTATGGAATTATTTAATGGAAATGGGTTGAATTAATTAATTGGTGAATTAATTAATGGGGATTGTTTTGTTAATTCAATTAACAAAACTAGAAAATTAATTGAGGAATTAATATTGAGATATTGATATTCGAGAATTGAGAAAAATAATTTTGGAATGTATAATGAAAGAATGATATTGTGAATGAGATAACTAATTATATAATTAATTTTTTGAATTCTAGATATCTATATTGATTAATATATTGATGAATTAATTAATTTTTTTGACGTAGATAATAAATTGGGAAATTAATTAAGGGTTTTTATGTGATAAACAAATTTTTGAATAAATCATTAAATTTGGGTGATTAGTTAATTGATAAATAGAATAATTGAATTAATGTGGTTAATTAAATTATTAATTAATTTATGTATTTGATGTGAGGAATTAATTATCATATTATGTAATAATTTTGGTGTGATTAGATATTAGTTAAATTAAATAGTATTATTGGTGTGATTTGTTAATTGCTTAAATAGTTCGAGTCATATATGTGACTAATAAATTGTTTAATTAATTATTGTTACTGATGTGATTAGATAATTATTTAATTAACTAGAATAAATTTATGTGATTAATTAATTTTTGAATTAATTAATGTTATTGATGTGAATAGTTATTTGAATATATATCAAATGTAATTATTATGTTAAACTAATTGTTGAATTAGTAATGGAAATTGTATGGATAATTAATTGTTGAAATAACTATGTGTTAAAAAATGGTGGCATGGTCATTCAATTTTGAGAGTTAATGATGGGTATTATGGTCATTCATTGAATTGAAATAAATAATGGTAACATGATCAATAGATTGTGTGAATAAATGATTTGAAACATTGACCTTAATGTCATGACCCTTCCAAGAGGGGACCGTGATTTGGCTACCCAAAGTCAGCCTTTAATAGGCCATTGGCTGGTAACTAGCACCAAGTAGGCATATCCCAAAAAATGGTGGCTTTTGTAATATGTACATGTGCACACACATTCATTTCCCAACCAAATATTTTGAAATGTAAAAAGATTAAGTAAATGATGCTTGCAAACTACTATAAGGCACATCTGCACTACCACAATGAATGTACTAGAATATAAATAAGGCCAAAACATGCCCATCAGACGAAAAATGTTTATAGAGACAAGTCCCACCTGTATAGTAAGTGGTACTGGAACTATTCCCTAAGAAGCTTATGGAACACACATCAGCCTATTAAGTCTCAAAAGGCTCCACCTAGTCGTGGTCTAACTGTAACTCATTCAATGGGTTGATCATCTTCACAAGATACAACACATGTTGGATAATCCCCTGTTGGGGTGATTAAAATAATACCTAGTAATATTACATTAATCTAAAATAGAATACAACAATGTTAATACAACCAAAGAAATATCATGAAGGAATTACACAATGGATTACCACACTGTAAATTTCATGATGGAATACAACCATGGAATACCAAAAAGGAGTACCAAAAAATAATACCATTAAGGAATACCACAAAGGAATACCACAACATAATCCCATAAAGGAATTCATAATCTGTCAAAATAGACATATGTCTAAAACAAATATATCAATAACATATAGATATGCTCAATCCAATAAGACATATGATATAAACAAGACACATCCTCTCTATAAGAGACACAATATCCCTAAAACACATAGTCATTAAAAAAATAGTCTCTATAAGACACATAGTCTCTGTAAAACACAAAGTCCCCATGTCACAACCGGTCAGCCGCCCCAATGGTCGACTGTGCTGCAACACCTCCAACAGCCATAGTGGTCGAATGCCCGATAGATTTTACGACAACGCTGTTACTCAATCAACCCTGTCATCATCAGACAGCCCTAGTTCTGGCCCATGTTGGGGGATCGATCATGACCTGGTCAACGTCAACTAGGACCTAACCCGACTCAGTAGGACATGGCCTATTCTTCTTAGGCCAGGCCCAATCCGCCTAGGTCAGCCCATCCTGCCTGCATGTACGACATCTAGCCCAGTCAACATGTTCATTGGTCACATTCTACATGGATGATGCAACCACACTATTGAACGACACAAAAGTGTTCCATTTCAGCTTCCTCTGCACATGGATTCCCACTATGTCCATGTCTAGTTGTCGCCACACATGACATCCCACCACGTCCCACAGAACCTTCCATCACCTTATACGTTTGTTTCCACTAGTGCCGCATGCCACCCCTTATAATTCTTTGAGCCACCATTCTTCCACTAATTTTCAAAACATTTAGACAACTGGGTCTTAGTGATCCTATTGTCCAGATCAATAATTCTCCAGCAAATGTTTCATCATCCTTCCAATGCGGGGGTCTGATCACATTTAGATCCTCCTAGAAAGTTAATAAGTGGTCATTTGGATCCATTGGAGAAGAAAACTGAGAACATGGGAGATAATACTACGCGAAAAACTAATGAACAAACCTTTTCATTTTTTCATGTCAATCGTGATTTGTTTTAATTATAAAAATAAACTAAGTGGATAATATAATCTCCTGATAATCCAGAATCCATAACCCATCCCACAATATAGTCCAAATTGTGGATCGTTTTTTTGTGTAATAACCATCATTCATCATATAAATCATGAAAATGGAAATGAAAAAATTTAAAGAACTTCCTTACTTCGATTTAGATTAGTAACTGATGAAGTATTTTTGTCTCATTGTCGTCATCCGCGAGATTCCTTGAAAAAAGTAGTTTTGCGATCTTGAGTCCATGAGCCACATATATTTATTGAGAGAGTTATTATCCATGTATCCGATGAAGTCTAGTGTCCTGGAAAATAACCTTGGATTTCAAAAAAATCATAATAAAAATAATTTTTATTATTAAGAAAAATAATTTATCATTAAAATAATTAATGACAATAACATCCTTTTCTAGTTTTTACATAAACGAATCACACCGAATAATGTTTTGATGTACCTAATATAAAAAACGCATTATGAATTCAACAATCATCTGATATATACAATCAGAGTCACTGTTAATGGGTTATTCGGATTTTAAAATAAAAAATAATAATTTTATTATTTTATTTCTGGTTACGCCATTGGTAACTTTTTTAAATGCCCCATGTTGACCAAAGATTGGTTGTACTGAGGGTAAATATTCCATTAGGATATCAATGGTGAATAATATTTATGATCTGAGAACCCATTTAAATAATATTCCACTTTTCTCAGCAAATTCGTGTTCATATGCTATTAAAAACAATACAATTTTCAATGAATGTTTCTGGCACACCATACCTCATAATTTCACTCCAGCTAAGCACATAGTGTCAAAATTTTCCTAAATAATTTGTGAAAATAAAATCTAGATAATATGATTCATTTCATATTCCCACCCTCATGGATTTAAATACATGAAAATAAAAAATAAGGGAAACTCAATCAAATGAGGGTAATGATCATGAATCTAAGACTTCGGCTCCCATATGATCTCCTAGAGATTATTGTGCGACCACTTACATTCACTAGAGGAATCGACCTCCCACATAGGATCATCTATTGTTGATCCTTGATCACTATGAAGTACTTAGTAAAAGATATCCCCAACGTTGATGTCCAGGATACCCAAGTAAATGACATGTGATGGGTCATGCATGTTCCTCCTTAGATGCGAAATGTGGAAGATTTCATGTATCTGATCTAGATATAGAGGTAGAGATGAGCGATATTCCATCTCCCCAACACTATGGGGAATTAGAAATGGTCCGGTGATCATAGGAGATAGTTTAAGGCCCCATCCAAGTCATTGTAATGTGTGGTGATGGGAGACTAGAAAGAAAATTTGGAATACTTCCATGAACAAAAAAGGCCTCCACAACCAATAATTGTAAGACTTATGTTAGCTCTGTGTAGTCTTCATCCACACCTCAAGTATTCGAATGTTCACTATGGTAGATAACGGCATCTCCGACCCTCTATGTGATGACTCTCCTATGTCAGCCCAATAATTTGGTGACCAATATTGTGGCATGTATGATGCCTTGAATGTTTCCATTTAAAAGGAGGAGTGATATTTATTTTTGTATGAAAATAGAACTAGTGGTTGGTGACCCTCCAAAATGTGGCCAAAATCTCTCATGAAAACCAATTCTTATCCTTCAGAACATGAATGGTCTGCTTAGTCTGGCCATCCTCCTAGGGGTGAAATGTGGTGCTCAAGAATAATTGAGTCCCAAATTCCTCATGTAATTCCTTGCACAACCAGAATTTATTGTGTGAATCATGATCTAAAACTATCATCAAGGAAACCATATGGATTCAAACTATCTCCTTCACATAGATTCATACCAACCCCTGTAATAAATTTGTCTCCCAAATATATAGTTAGGGGTCTAACTTATTTAGTCTATCAATAATCACCCTAATGGTATCGTGCCCCTTCAATGTATATGATAAAAATGTCACGACATCCATCAAAATCCAAATCCAATTCCAATTCCATTCTAGAATGTTAAGGGGTTGATTCAAACCCAATAGAACCTGGTGCTCAGCCTTCACATGATGACCATTGATGAATTGAGAGATGAACTATACTAAACTGTTCATCATCCATGGCCACTAAAACTGACATTGAAGGTCCTGGTACATCTTTTCAACACATGTATATAAATCCATTGATGAAGTACGGATCGCCCTCACAATCTCCTCCCACAATTCGATTGGTACAAATGTACCCCCTATGAAATGAAAAAAGTGCTCCCCACCATTATAATATATGTCATGTGCATGCGCTATAGAAAACTGAGCATGTTAGGTATCACAATTTGAATCTCCAAGTTGTGCCTTCCCCACTCACTATATGAGTGGAGGGGTTATAAATATCTACTAGAGGTAACCTTTTCTGTACCCACCCATAATGGACATGAAATGGTAACAACATCTCTAATCCATCATTCATCAACTATGAATTGGTCCTCTTACTGAGAGAATATGGTACCAAGTTCCCTTTCCTTGGAGTATAGAAGATCTCAAAGTCATAGTCAAGAAGGAACTATAGCCAATGCCTTTGTTTCACATCCAGATCCTTCTGAGATAACATTTACATGAGACTCTAATGGTTAGAGTATATGAAAAACTACATGCTCATCTGGTAGTGTCGCCACATTTTCAAAGAGATGACTACCGGAACTAACTCATTATCATTGGTTGTGTAGTTTTTCTCATGTAGTATCAACTGCAATGAATCATAGGAAATCAAACCATACCCATAACTTAGGATAGAACCTATCCATACCCCAGATGCATCATAGAGCACTATGTACTCAGTACCATCCATTTGAAATCTTAAGATGGGAGTGCTTCTCAATCTATGCCTCAATTGCGGAAAACTATCCTGGGACATCTCTGTCCACATGAAATTTTTTCCATTTCATATAGAAGCTGTCAGGAATGCTTTCACTTTGTAAATATTGAGAATAATCCTATAGTACTATCCTTCCATTCCAATGTATTCCCACACCTTGGTAACACTCTTGGGTCGCTTCAAAGAAAGAAATTCATAAATATTTTCTATATCCACTACACCTACAACCTCAGAAATCATGAAATCTAGAAAATGGGCCACCCGAATCGAGATATGAAACATATAGAGATTACCATTTTTCTATTTATCTTAGTGTGTGAAATAGACCATAATCATGTGTCTCGCGTGCTCCTTTTCAGATGTAGAGTACAGTACAATGTCATCAATAAAGACCACTACGAACTGGTCTAGGTATGGTTGACAGATCTAGTAGATTAAGTCTCATGAACACCTATGGGGAATTGTTCATGCCAAATAGAATCACCAAGTATTCATAGGAACTGTAAAAACATCGGAAGTGCGTATTTGGAATATCCTCATAATGTACTCATTTCAAGTAAAAGAAAGATCATAGGACAATATTTTAGAACCACCGCGCCCCATAAAGCTGATCTAACAGGTCATCAATCATTTGTGGTGGATACACATTCTTCATTATTACCGAGTTCATGCACTATACTTCCCCACATAACCTCATGTAATCCATTTTCTTCTTGAAAACAAAATTTAGGTTTCTAATGTTCAAAAATTGGGTCTCATCAAGCCCTTCCTCCGCAAGTCATGCAACTACACCCTAATACCATGAAGCTTTGTGGAAGCCATCAAATATGAAGGTGTAGATATCTATGTTGTCCTAAGGTATATATCAATAAAGAATTACACCTAAATACATGCAGGTAATCCATGAAACTTTTAATGAATGATTTAATCATACTCTTCCACCACTATAAGAATATATGGACATAGATCATCCATTGCACTATGGGTCATTCTAGACAATTGATTAGTGATCATCTACACCCTCTTACGTGTGAGTCCATCCTATGATACCTACTTGTACATTTCTCTAATAATGAAAAATCTAGTCACATCACTATCAATACACAACACTCTCATCCTAAAATAGTAAATCTAAGTATGAACTATGGATAAATCATGTATACTAAGATTGATATTGTAAGGCCTTGATGCCTCTACCATGATTTCCCAACAAAAACTCCCACCACCATGAGTAAGGTCACATTTTTCAAATAAGTGTGTGATCACAGAATCTTCTCATGTTGTAGTTTCTATGTGTAGGGGTCGATTCAACGATTCCACTAGAATATCCTTGTCTTGATTAAAGTTCATGGAAAAAATAATGGCTGGAAGATGTGTCTATAAAAACTGCGAATTATGTGGAAATGATACAGATCAATCCTCTAATAATCCCTAAATCCTTAGGGTTATAATACTCAATTTCACGTAGATGGTCTTTTCCCTATACACCAACTCCACATGCCTATCCTGGACCACATAGTGTGGGTGATTATAATAACTCCTACCGCTGACCACTTTCTCCCACCTGTCCTACTCCTCTAAAAATCACGCCATTATTAGGGATTTATCTGGTACCCAACATAAGTATGAATGCTATGGGATGTCATGGATTCCATGATCTGTCATCATAAGCCCAGCTAAATGGTCTAAAACCTGAATATTTAGTCTCAAACCAAATCCTTCTAGTAGCATGAAATATTGGTAAATCTCACTGAACCCTCAGACATAGTCTGACTGTCCTATTGCAAATGCATATTCTCATCTATATGCACTGACCACAGTGTGGTCATGATGAACCCTTCTCTAAAGATGCACTTGATGTCATTCCATGGATGAGTTGTATTATCATGTGTGTGGTTGTTGACCTCCCCTATCACCCCACAGAGTCCTAAATAGACTCATGACAAGGAATTCCATCTAGTCGGAAGGTTCCAATTCATGGAAGATGACAATGGTTACTTCCTCTAGCCAATACTTACCTACACTGGGGCCTATACTACCATAAATCCTAGGAGTTCACTACCTCTGAAACTCATGCAACGCTCTAATTCTATGGGAATCCTCATATATAAGTTCTATATGTATCTATTGGTCGACGGTTGGTGGTATAAAAGGTAAACCACCTGGAGGAGCTATCTATAGTACATGACCCTGTACTGATGCATCATCTCTAGGAGGACCATCCTCATGATAAAAAACCATGTGTAGTTGTTGTAAAGACATGACCCTAGTTGCTCTGAGCTAGTGCCTTATTACATTACATTGGTATGATTACAAGAAATTCATATCCTGAAGGAACGATTATTTTAGAATATTTGGTAAACAAGATAGATATATAAGTCCAACATTACATCTTGAAATAACAAACAACACTAATTTTTTCCATTATAAATATCCATGCCCACTAGATTATGCCTGCAGGTCACTCAAAACATACTTCTTCATATCCTAGAAAAATTAAACATAAGAAATGGGATAGCTCAAATGCTCAGTTAGAGTATGAAATATAGAGGAATATAACATAAACATAATCATTAGGAATGGTGAGTAATTGAATCACATGGCTTTACAAATAAAAATTTGAAAACATTATGGCATGAATATGAGAAGAGTAACCAATGCCATAATAAAACATAATAATGGGTGTTCCAAAAATCGAATAACCACCTGAAATTTCAATTACTAGCTTTATAATGAGGGAAGTGAATATGCTAGGAATTCTGATATAAACTCTCAAGGCATCACCCAAAATGTCTAAAATGATTAAGGGATTGTCCATAACCATAACACAAAATGGGCATGTCCTCGACCAAGTCCACATCTAGCTGTCTCATGAGACCAACCAATACATAGAGGGGCTATTACGGGCCCCACCCATCACATAATAAGTCTAATGAATTCCTCATATGAGTGGGTATAATCATAAACAACCTATACATTTATACTGAATCTAACATATGAAATGTAAATTACATTCCCTGAACATTAGGCATAGACACTAACCATTGGGATTAAATTGGTGAATGGTTTTAGGATATCACATTCACAAAAAAACTATTCATATACCATCCTATTAATTATCAGGGATGAAAACCTAAAATATTAATCCCAATAACAAATAATTATCAAAAATAGTGTTTAAATAAACAAAAACACTGTTGAATAACAATCGAGTAACTCTTGAGATATATACTCTTTTCTTTTGAAAATTAGAGTTCTTTTGGAAAAGTCCCTGTATAAAACTAGAACTAAATTAAGATAGTATTTTCATAATTAAATTAATTATTTTGGGGAAATACTTGTTTCTAAAAACATATTATATATTATGCTTCATAAGAGTTAAAAATTTGAGAAATTTCCTTCAATTGGGATTGTATTTCAGAAATAAATGTGAATGTTCCTTTTAAATCATGTAATTACCCATAAAATAAAGAAGGATTATAGTTGTTAAGAATATATAGAATATTCACAAATAATTATTTATGATTACATAATAATACATAATAATTTCAATTAGGTAATTAGAAAATAAAAGTAACTTGAATGTAGATGGAGGTTAGGGTGAAACGACCCTTATCATAAGTTCTAATGTGTTCCACTCTTGATCTTAAGGTCCTAGAATATGAAATTATACTTATTAATAAATTAATTCAGATAATATTAGTTATTTATTCGTTATATGATGATTTTAATAATTCAATTTTTTCCTTACTTATTTGTTAAAATATTTACTTCTGTCATTCTGGAGTGTTCTTTTTCATGATTTTCATAATCAGTTCACTTTTTTGTAATGAAGTTTATGTGGAATGTATGTAAATATGTGGAATATAATTTAGATATTATTTATGAACATCCATAGGTGTTACTGTTCATTTAAATCATATAGTTACAAGTAATGATTATGAATCATTAGATGAAATATTAATGAGATTCACATAAATTATATTAGCGGTATTTTGATTATTATGAACTAGTTTGGTCATATGATTTAATAATATGTACATATACTGGTTAATAAATGTTAAATGAATTATAATACATATATTAATTTCAGTTTCAAACATAAAAAAGGTTTCATGACAAGTAATGATGTAGAAATTGAGGATCGAAACATTTTCATCCATGAAGGATGTAAATTAGAACCTCACAGATGATGATTTCTTTTGAAAAATAAAAGGGGGAGAGTAAAAATATTGATGACAGTTATTTAATTAACATGATTTAATTACACTATATAGATGATACTGGATTTAAAATGGAAAATTAGATATATTAGGTTAGTATAGGATAACAATTGAATGGAAGTTGAACGAAAATGAATAAAATAAAATGTGAATTTACCTCTTGAATCCACCTCCTTGATAATCTCTTTATGGGAGGGGGTTGTTTCTATATGGAAATACCAATATCTTCTTGGAAATGGGATGTTACTATTGAAGGGTATTTGAGAATAATAGTGAGGATTTTAAATTCTTATAGGAGCGAGCAGTAGAGGGAGTAAGGGGTGGGGGGTATACTAGTGTAGATGAGCGAATTTTGAATATTATATTCATTATTTTATTAATTTCGTGAGAAAAATAAATATTGTTGTATCATGTGACCCCAAATATAAATAATTTCATTTGTGTTCGATCCATGTGGCCTTACATCACTCTTGATTTCAAAAATATTGTATTTAACTGATAATTTGTATATGTGGTATTTTATCGTATTTCACTATTCATAAAAAATTCAATAATTTTAGAAATATACCAAATATTAACACTAACCATTTATCGACATGTATAATTAAATAATGAACTAAATTTTTTTAAAATATATTTCTAAATATATTATTTTTAATTTTTAAATAAAATCATAGTTAATTAAAAAATATTACATTTTTAACTGTATAATTAGTCTTATATCGCATTGAAAAATTAATATAGATATCAATATTAATTTCCCTAAAGAAAATAAAATGAAATTATTATTTACTATTCATAAGTTTCATATTACTATTCATATTACTATTCAAAAGGGTGAGTTACTATTCACCCATAACTAAGTAGGTTCTATCAGAGTCAAAAAATACACAAACTCTAGATGAAAGTTTTTCGAAATTCAAAACATCATATTGGAAAAGATTTGTTTAGGATTTAGATTATAAAATGTGTTGTTGTTTAGGGACTCAATGTTTCAATCATTTAATATATATTTTCAAAACCATGGGGTGTTACATTCTCCCCTTCTTATAAACATTTTTTCCTCAAAATTCAAAAACAAATTCCTCACAAAAATATTTGTGTAGGTATTCATCATACGATCCTCATGTTCCCATGTTTCATCTTCGATTTTATAAATCCTAAAAATTATCTTTAATAGAAGAGTTGTTTGATTCTTCAACACTTTTTATTTAGTGTCCAAAATCTGGATAGCCTCTTCATAGTATGACAGATTAGGATCCAATTATATACCTTCAGAATAAGGACATGTGTTGGGTCTAGCATGTACTTTCCCAACAATTAGACATGAAATGCATTTCGTACATTGTACATGCTTGTAATCATAACCAAATGACATGCAATAGCTCTAATTCTCTATAGAATTTCATAATTCCCAATGTACATAGGGCTCAGTTTCCCTTTCATCCCAAATCCTATAACACCCTTCCATGGAGTTTCTTTCATGAAATCATGGTATCCCACATGAAATTATATAACCTTCCTTCAATTGTAGGAATAGATATTCTGTCTACATTGAGCTGCATTGATATGACCTTGAATAGTGTTTAACTTCGTTGTTGTTTCCTACTCACGCTCTGAACCAATAAGCCTCCATTCTCCCACTTCATCCCAAAAAGTTGATTTACAACATCTCATTCCATACAATGCATCATATGGTTTCATTTGAATACATGAATGGAAACTATTATTATATAAAAACTCTTCTAATGGTAATTATTGACCCCAAATACCATGGAAGTCATGTGAAATTGACTTGAATATGTCCACTAAGGTTTAGATCGTCCAATATGATTTCCTGTTAGTTTGCGGATAGTAATAATTACTCAATTGAAGTTCAGTATCCAACATATTTTGAAGACATCTCTATAATTTCATTGTAAAATGTGGGTCATGATCAGAAAAAATTGAGAGAGGTTCCCCGTGATGTCTCCTAACTTCATTGATATAGATTCTGGCCAAGCGCTCCAGTGTAAAATCCTCCCTAATAATGAGGAAATGTGTATATTATGAAGGTAAATCCACAATTACCTATATTAGATAATTCTTCCTTAGAATTTTTCTTAATCTAGTGAAAAAATCCATAATTATGTCATCCCATTTCCTTATAGGAATTGGTAGAGGATTCATGAATACTTTTGGATTTTTCCATTCGGCCTTCACGTGTTGACAGACTAAACATCTAGATACAAAATCTTACATTTCCCTCTTCATGTTATCCCACCCTAAATGACCCTTCAAATCTATATACATCATTGTGCAACCAAATTTTATATAGAAATTAAAAATATGGGAATCATCCAATAACTCCCTTTTTATCTTGGGTATAGTTCAATCAAAAATCATCTTCCCAAATTTCATAATTCCATCTTCACATACGAAGTCATCCAACTTCCCCTCTTTCACAAGATTAATTTTTTGTTTTTAGATTCTCATCTTTAGGCTGAGAACATTAAATCTTTTCTAATAAATATTTTTGGAAAACCTAATAAAAAAGTAGTGATGTTTCTCCTATTCTTATTACCATATCAAGCCTCACTATATCCATGTAAAAAGTATCCTTGTTAATCATCATTTTTTTAGAAACTCAAAATCCTTCCTTACCAATGCATCAACTACCTTGTTTTCCTTTCATGAGTGGTAGTGTATAGTACATTCATAATCCCTTAGTAGTTAGAGCCATCATCATTTCCTTACGTTTATTTCATTCTTTGAGAAGATATATATCAAACTTTTTTGATCCATATATATCTCATATTTTTTTCCATAGAGATAATATCTCCCTATCTTCAAATATAGTGTTACCACTTCCAACTCAATATCTTGTGTGGGATTGTTTTGTTCATGAATTTTTAACTTCATTAATTTATAGGAAATTACTCTATCATTATACATAATTAAAAAACAATTTCCTTTCATTGATTCATCACTATATATCATAAACCCATCATTCCCCGATGGCAGTGTTAGTATCATAGAATTCACTAATATCCTCTTTAACTATTCGAAACAGTCCTCACATTCGTTTTTCCATACAAAATTGACCCCATTACGTGTAAGCATGGTCATTGGTTTGGCTAAATGTGAGAATTTATAAATTAAATTTCAATAATAATCTACTAAACCAATTATTCTACTTACCTCAGTTATTTTCATTGGATTACTATATTCTTGAATTGCCATTGTATTTATAGGATTAAAAAAATTTCCATCTTTAAAGAAAATTTAGCCCAGAAAAGAATCTAATTGAATCCTAAATTATAACTCTCTAAACAACCCATATAATTCATTTTTTCTAAGATTCTACAAAATAGTTAGAGAAATATATTAATTATCTTCATATATTATGGAGAATACTAACATATCATGAACAAATTCCACGAGGACGTCATCATTATATTCCATGAAAAATCCTTTCAATAAATCCATGAAAATAAAGGGTGAATCAGTCATTCTAAATTAAAGGAGTGATTGTAAACATTTATTTCCCATACCTGGATCCAAATGCAATTTTTTTTAATGTATTCCTTCTTCACAAACAACTTATGATATCCAGAATTAAGGAAAATATTCTAAAAATATTAAGCTCCCAGAAGATGATCAAATAAATCATCATTGCGAGGTATGTGATATTTTTTCTCTATTTTTATAACATTATTCTCCCTGTAGTCAATGCACAACCTCATCAATCTGTCTTTCATCTTAAATAATAGAAAAAGGTCTCCCCAAGGAGAAACACTAGGGATAATAAATCATTTATCACTCAATTATTATAGTTGTTTCTTTAGTCCTACAACTACATTGTGGAAATTCTATAAGATGTATTTGAAATAGACTTTGAATAATAAATTAAGTCAATGAAAAAACCAATTAACCACTCTAGATGATTTCCATGTAAATCCTATAGAAGAAAATCAAAATTTTCTGCTCAATCGGTACATCCTCTATCTTAACATTTCATTCCTCAACCATAGTTATTGCATTTCCATCCTCCCCAACAATTGAATTCAGAAAAGATATTGGGGGTGGATCACGATGAGAATCAGAGGGTGATATTTTGGCCCTAATGATATGGGATTCCACAACAACCTCAGGAATTGTAACCACCTTCCAATTTCATTAAATTTTCACATCATGGTTCGAAATATAATCCATAAAAAGGATTATATCAATGACAATCATGGGTGTGAAAATAAAATCAGCATATAAAGCTCGTTTATATGCCACAATGAGGACACCCTGACAAGTCATTATTGAAATGATACATCCCTTAGGAGTTTTGAATGTCCACTCCATTAATAAATAAAATTTGAAATATTTAATTTTTTTTAGAAAACTATGAATATATGAAAGAATGATTTTATCCACAATAAAATAAATCATTGGATAAGTTTGAGGAAATGATTAATGTACCCACCACCATGTCATTTGGATCTTCAATATCAGCAGTTATTATCACATAATCTTTTCCCTGCTGTCATGGCCTTTTCTATGGAACGTTTCCTTGAATCGTTGGAAAATCATTAACATAGTGTCCCATCTCCTCACAATTATAGCATTGACCATTAATAGCACCATTCCTACAATTAAAATCACCAGAAAGATGGCCTTTCTGTCCACATTTGTAGCATACTCATTTTCCCTTTATGTTTCAATGATGGTATTTCCTTCCACAATTATCAAAGGGTGGAAATTGAACTCTTCACTTCATCCCTATTTCTTTTTTTTTTCTTTCCCAGGTTTTTCGACAACCCTATATTTCTCTTTATTTTTCTTAATGTAATAAGTCATTGAGAATTATTTTTCTCTCTTGATAGCACATGAAACTATATCCTCATATGATGTAAAACATTGGGTAACTAGTCCCCACTGGAGGAATGGCATTTGGACATCCCAAAATTGATAAATATTTCTCCTTGTATTTTATATGTAGTCCACAAAATGTCTTTCTAACCTTGTGATGTTCAATTAATAAATTGCATCATTATCATATTCCCTTTTTCTAAAATTCATAAACTCTTTTTTGATATTTCTCACTGTACAAGAGGAATTTATTTCTCTTGGAATATTTTGTTAAAGTCCTTCTATTCCTTATAATATATCTCTTCCTACTCCTTTGTGATTTGGATTAATGACCACCAATGATCTGCATCTCCTGATAGAATATAAACTTCCAGGATTATCATCTCTATTTCGGTACATCCCAAATTAAGAAATATCTTCTCTAGGGAAAGAATCCATTGCCCAGCCACAAATGGGCTTTTAGTACCATTTAGTAATAGAGGTTATTGTCTCATAAAGTAATCAAATAATGCTCCTCCATGTGGTGGATCCAGATGCTCCTTATAGTTAAGGTTATTATTCATAACTTGAGTATGTTTTCCATGTATAGTAATTAGTTTCATGGAAATAGTTGCAACAATAGAGTCCACATCATTGTCATGCATCAGAGGAGAATCACAACATGGGATACCAGTGTTCATGCAGTTTACATTTATTACACTAGGAGCCATTTCTTGACAATGACTTACACTAGAACATGTTATGAATCATCATTTATAATGATAACATCAAAAAATACATAGCATAAATTTAATTCCAATGCATAGCTAACCCCATATTCATAAAAATGGTTTCCTTAATGAATGATTTACCTTTAAATAAATCCAAATGAATTGTAATGAAAATGAGAATTATCTTAAGTATATCCCCCAGGAGTGTCAAACCAAGTGAGCTGTAAGGCCCATTATCGTGTACCAAGATACCCTCCCAAAACTCCTTATCAGAGTTTTCACTCCTAGGTACATCTATTCTATAACCACCTCCACTTTTAGTATCCTCAGATGGATTTATTTTCTAGAAATATCTACATAATATATTCATTACCGAAAATACTAATATATTCTTGTATTTTTATCTTCAAAGGCAATCTTAGGAATTTGTTCCCAATATTATGCTTTATAAATCTACTTTCCATGTTTATACTAAACATCCATTAATACCAACTTTGAAGACCCGACCCCAGTTTCCAAGAGCCAGTGCCTTATAACATTTCATTGGAACGATTACATTAAAGTTTCATCCCGATGTAATGAATATATTCGAATATTTTTCAAACACGATACATATATAAGTTCTACATTAAATCTTGAAAGGAAAAAAACTAATTTATTCCTTTAGAAACATTCATGCCTCCTTGATTGTGCCTATATCCACTAATTAAATTTTAATATCTTTGGAAATTGAAACACATGAAAGAGGTGAGTTGATAAACTCTGTAATAGTTTGAAATACATTGTAATATAACATAATCCTAAACATTAGGCCTTGTGAGTAGTTCAAACACATGCCTTTACAGGTAAAAACATGAACCCATAATGACAGGAATATGAGCTGAGTAAATAATGACTTAATAAAACATAATCATGTGTATTGTAGTAATCGAATAAGCACCTAAAATTTCAATTAATTGATTCATAATTAGGGAATTAAATACACCATAAATTCTTACATATATCATCAAATCCTTGTCTAGGATGTCTAAATTGACTAAGGAATCAACACAAACCACAACAAAAAATGGGATATCCCTTGACCCAGTCCAAGTCTATTTGACTCTTGTGACCTACCGATGAATCTACGGTATATATAGGACCCCAACCATAACATAATAAGTCCATTTCATTATGAATATGATTTGGAATAAACATAAACATCATATAAATTCATATTGAAACTAAAACATGAAATGTAAATAACCTTCCCCAATATTTAGGAATAAACACTAACAATTCAGAGTAAATTGGTGAATCTTTTTAGGATAGAACATCCATAATAAGGCTATTAATAAACCATCAAATAAAATATGGTAGATTATATTAGAAAATATTAATCTGAATAATTCATAATAATCAACAAGGGTGTTGAAATAGATGATAACACACTTAAAAAGAATCGATTAATTCTTGAGATAAATACTCATTTACTTTGAAAAGAAGAGTTCTTTTGGAAAATCCTTTTTATAAAACTAGAACTAAAGTAAGATAGTATTTTAATAATTAAATGAGTTATCTTAGAGAAATAATATTTTCTAATAACATATTATAGAGTTTCCATGAAAATAGGTATGAATTTGATAAATTCCCTTGCATTTGGCTTGTTATGAAGAAATAATTTTGAATGTTCTTTTTAAAATGTGTAACTACCCATAAAATAAGGAAGGGCTATGGTTTTTCAAAATATATATATATATAATACTCACATATTCTATTAATAGTACTTAAAAATAAATAATTTTTTCATTGAGTTAATTAGATAATAAAAGTAACTCGAATGAAGGGGGAGGTTCAGGTGGAAAGACCCTTACCTTTTGTCCGAATGTAATCCGATCATGAATTTAAGGTTCTGGAATATGAGATTAGAATTATTAATAAATTAATTCCAAAACTATTAGATATTTTTTTAGTTTATCATGATTTTATTACGTCCATTATGTTTTTATTGATTAGTTATAAGATTGAATTCTGTCATTCCAGAGTGATTGTTTTCATGATTTTCATAATCGGTTCACATGTTTTTATGTAATGGATTTCATGTGAAAAGTATGCAAATCTCACTAATTGAAGTTTAAAGATTTTTTTATGTAAATAAATATTTTTTAATGAAAATTTAAATCATTTAGTTACATGCAGTGATGAAAAATCATTAGATGAGATATTGGAGACATTCACATAGATTATTTTAGCGGTATTTTAAGTATTAGGAACTGGTTTGGCCAGATGATTAAATAATATGTACGTATATAGGTTATTAAATTTTAAATATGTTATAATACATATATTATAGGGTTTTCGACCGTAAAAATGGATTCAGGACTAGTAATGTGGGAGAAATTGAAGAAATAAACTTCATCGACTGCGAAGGTTGTAAATTGGAACCTGACAGACGATGATTTCATTTATAAAATTAAAGGTATAGAGTAAGAATATTGATGATGGTTCTTCCATTAACATGATATAATTACAATATATAGATGATATAGTAGTTATGATGGTCATTTGGATTGTGGAGGTTAGGGGAGGATAACATTTTTAAGGAATAAGAAATCAAAATGAATGAAATAAAATGTGAATTTACCTCTTGAATCCACCTCCATGAGAATCTTTTTAAGGGTAGCAGTTTTGTTCATTTGGAAAGACCAAGAGAATCTTGATTGTGGGGAGTGTCTAGGTAAGGGTATATGGGAATAAAATTGAGGATATTCAAGGTTAAGAGGACTGAGGAGAAGATGGAGCGAGGGGGGTTTATAGAGGAGGAGAGGAGTGAATTTTGAATATTCTATCACCTTTTTTATTAATTCCATCAAGATAACCAATATTGTTGTTTCATGAGACAACTAATAGTAATAAGTTCATGTGAGTTCTAACCATGTGTTCTTACATCACAATGGATGTCATAAATAGTTTATTTAATGGATAATTTGTATATATGGTACTTTACAGTATTTCACTATTCATAAAAAAATCATGAATTTCAGAAAAATCAATGAATTCACCCAAACCATTTTACAACGTTTATATTTAAAAAATAAAGTAAAATATAAAAAAATAATTTTATTAACATTATTAATTAAAATTTTAAAACAAAATCATATTTAGTTCAAAAAATAACAAATTTAAAGGTATAAATTGTTATATATCATATTGAAAAATTAATTACACTCTCATTCTCATATTAACTTATGAAAATAAAATAATATTTTTATTTCCTACTCATAAGGGCCATATTACTATTCATATTATTATTCATTATGGTATGTTACTATTCACCAAAAAATAATGTTTGTTTATTTAGGCTCCAAATGACATACCGATCACAATTCAAGATGATTGTTTTTCAAAATTAAAAACATATTAGAGGCAAAGTTGTGTTTAAAGTCTAGATTATAATATGTGTTGATTTTTCGGGAATGAGTTTTTTAGTCATTAAATATTTATGTTCAAAACCTTGGCGAGTTACAGTTTCCTTTCAATGTGGAGGCATCCTGCAATAAAACAAGATGTACCACAGTCAATAGAGTATCTATGGAGAGTTTATTGAAGAAGTAAATGGAAGAAACATCCTTTAATATATGATTCATGTATCCTTATATTCCATAAAACCAATGATTACATGTACTGACTCATATTGTTGGATCATAAATCCCAGGTGTATGAATATGTTAGTCTTTGCACCAGCACTGGATTCCCTAACATGAAATCCAATCAAAGAACACTAAATATTGTCACACCAAACCAATCTAACAAACTCTTGATCATAGGGTAGAACCGAGCTCCATTGATTCCACCCTCTCATGAACTATCCTAGAGGGTCTCACATTCTGACTACCGAAGGCCTGCATCCAATAGGCTCTGGGATGATTAATATCAACGAGTAGGAATGTCCCACAAATTGGTGTCATTATCCTTAAGTACCTATATTCACCCACACAATTCTATGTCAAAAATGATAAAATGTAATAACATTGTGGAAAAATTTCATGAAAACTACTATAACACACAACAAGGGTACAAATATTAAAGTACAAGAGGGTATATAGGGCCAAAACAAGACCACCAATAGAATAGTGTCTATAAATATAATACCAACCTCTAATGTCTGAGGTAATGGGATTTTCGTTAGAAAAGATGTCTGGACACTCCTCTGCATGTCTTGTCTTAAGATGCACTTCCTGGTATATGTCTACATATAACTCCATCCAAGGGTCAATCATCTTCACAAGACATGACACGTGTAGGCAAACCCTATGCATGGTTGTGTAAACCAATACTCAGTAGGATACCCCGAAACTACAATTGAATACCACTAATGATATACCACAAAGGAAATACTCTAAAATAATATCATAATGGAATACCAAACATGAAATACCATAATGTAGTTCCACCATGGAAAACCATAAATAATTACTAAAATAAAATATCATGAAATAATACCACCAAGGAACCCCAAAAAGTAATTCATAGTCATTTCCTCTTAGATATATGCCTACATGAAATATATCAAGACCATTCTAATATACTCAATCTAATAAGAAACCCAATATCAACAATAAAAATAGTCTCCATAAGACTCTTGTTCTACATAATACACAAAGTATCCATATGAATTATAGTCTCTATAATACCCACTATCTCTATAAGACACATAGTCTATAGGCCACAACATGCCACAGAAATGCTTGCTCGAAGCACATTCATTCTAGGAGAACTCGCTCCCCAAGCAATTTGGTCATATGAAGACTTCCAAAACCCTCCACATGGTATATATTGAAATGGTTTTATCTTGTTAAATGTTTGAACACCTTATAAATTTCTCCATAAGGATGAATCATTTGAATATGATTCTCTTTTAATTTTCAGAAGGGGTTTTTCCACTAGGCATTTGGACCGACCATATGGCTGGTCCACCGACTGTGGAGGTCGACCGTCTTGGTCGACTGTCTGATCTGTCTTCCCTCATGGTCGATGGAGGATGACATTCGACCATGTCCCAGTCTAGCCATTGTTGGTCTGACCCAACCCGTTCAAAATCCTCTACCCCTTGAACTGACTCTATTGTGTCTATAAACTTTCAACGGGGCCCAACACGGTCCACTATGGTCATACCATTTCGTCTGGCCCAACAAACTCGTGCATGGGATATCAAACTCTGGTAATATATTCCATGTCTATGTTCCATGTGGTCACCTCCCCCACTGCATCCTAAGTCTCAGAAAGATTCCATTACCACTATTTCTGGACATGGATTCCCTCTACCTCCACAGACCAGAATATCCATAGATGGCCTCCCTCCATGTCCAATGGGGCCGGTCGTCTCCTTTTGCTGCCCCCACCATGGGTTCCACATTTCACCCCAGCTACATCAGCGATAATTCGTTATTCTTATAGTTCTGAAAACATAGAAATAATGCATGCCAAGGTTCCATGGGTACTGATATTCACTGATCCAACCATTGTTTCATCTTGCCTCCAATCCATGGGTCGTTACATGTTCAGAGCCTCTTGGAAATTTATGTCGTGTCCACGATATTCCAACTAAAAATAATTCTTTGAACATAGTAGTGAAATTCACAAGAACTCCCAATGAAAAAATAATGTACTTTTTTCAAGTTGACCACTATTTTTTCTCGATATAATGACAAACGAAGAGGATAAACTAATCTCTCGCTAATCACACATTATTAAGCCATCATGTTAAAATGACCAAAATGCATATCAATCTATTTTTTGATTCACCCACTTTAATTATAAAAATTATGAATTGGGAAAATCAACAATGGAACACCCAGTTAATTTCAATTTGAATCCGTGAGAGATTATGGATCATTTTATTGTTTTCATCGATGATGAGATTCCTTTGAATAATCAATACATCAATCATCAATCCACAATCTCTTCCCTTTTTCTAGAGATTTTGTCTCCACTTCTCAAAGGAATTACTGGTCTTGGGAAATAACCATGATTTCCTAGGAAAATTTGTATTAAAATGAAATTTTTTTATTCTATAAAATAATTTATCTTTATTTTATCTTATTATTAGTCCTTCCTTTTTGGGATTTTGTAAAATGAGAACTGCATTGACTAATGTAACGTCACACTATTGGAAACACCACATTACAAACTCAATGGTGGTCTCAAATTTGAAAGCATAGTAATTGTTCATGATATATTTATATTTTAAACTAAAATAATTTTATTTATTTATTTTATTTGTAGTTGTGTCCATGGGTAATTTTTAATCTGATGTCCCATGCCAATGAAATATATGTCAAACCTAGGCTAAACCCCCATATTGAGCTCAATAATTCTCTCACATTTCTGATTAGGGATCCAGTGGAAAATATATTACAATTTTTACATGAAATCAAGATGTATGTGCTTTTAAAAAGATATCATTCTCAAAGAATTATTCTGGTAACAATGGGCCTCAGAATCCATCGACATCTCAGTTATTGGTCTCATTCTTTTAGAAAATAATTTCTAAAAATAAAATTTTGAAAATTTGAGTTATTAAAATTCATTTTTGGGAAATAAATAATGGAAAATTTTTTATTTAGTTAGGTGAATAAATTAATGGTAATGTAGTCATTAATTTGTGTGAAATAAATTACGGTAACACAATAATTATAATGTGTGAAATATTTAATAGTAACACAGAAATTAGGCCATGTATTATTTACGGTATCCTTCTCATTCAATTACATTGTATGAAATGGTCAATGGTAGCATGAGAATTCTTCCAGATATTATGAATGGTAACATTCTCATTCAATTAAGTATTATGAATTATGAATGGTAATAGTAAAACTTATGCATTTGATTGAGTTCGTGTGTTATATGAAACCCAGTTGATATTTGGTTAAATAAATTGTAACTGAATAAATTTAAATTTATTACTTTATTGCTTATATATTATTCTTATACAACATCATACACTGCTAGGGAATGCCTGATCTGTACCCAAATAGACTATGTGTTTTCTATATAGGATAAGGGAAATTCCCTTATTCTAGGTTCATGATTTTGGATGGATCATGTATATGGGAACCAGATGTGGTTCGAGACCCGCATGGTAGTTGTTAGTGTTTTTCCATTTAATTACATTTGACACATGGAACATACATTTTCATGAAATTTTTATGGTTCAGTTTTGATATTGTATATCATGCTTTAATTATCATAAGATTTTTGTATTGGTTGTGGTCATTTTCATCCTCTATTATTTTGTTAATTTCCTCTGGTTCGTTGATATGATAAAAGAAGAAAGATGGTATAGTCTGCCAATGATCAATAATAGACCCTCTCAACTAGTCTAAAGCCTCTGGTAGTCTAGGAGTCATTCATGTGGTCATGTGGTAGGCCAGCTCAGGGCATTGCTGTGGGGAACTAAGGTAGGGATGCTTCAATATTTAACCATGATTATTCCTAAATTAGGGTATATATTGACAGGTCATATAGTAACCAAATTGATATAGATAAAAACTTATTTATATGAACTAAATGTTTATGTGATTTTCAATTTATTCATGATATGATATAATTAGTTTTATATCAATCTATCAAATAATATTCATTATAATTCATGATAAATAAATATTTGTAGAAAATTTCATTTTATTAAAGATATGACTGACTGTGTAGTGTTGATGTTGGATTTTTCAACCACGTAACATCAAATAAAATAATTATGAGAAATATAATATATTCATTTTAGAATTAATTGTATATGTTGATAGATCAACATTACTCTACTCAATGCTAAGGAATGGTGGTCATGTCCACTACATCAATGTTAATTTATATTATTATTTTTTTAAAAATAATTTATATGAAAATAAATTTATTTTTTCCCATAACACCCTAACAAAGGATAAGATGAAATATATAATGTTGGAAGATTAATATATGAGTTCAACCTAATTTGTTGAGATATATAATATTTTTGGATAATATATTGACATTTCATACTTTAAAAGGAATATTTTGTGATGGTGGAATGACTTTGTGAGCTATAGAGAATTTTATCAAGACCAATGAGCATGTATAAACAAACATGAAACCTAATCATTCATTTTGGAAAATGATTAATAGTTTTCTAATTTGGAATGTTTTGTAATACAGATAAAATAAATAGAATTAATAGAAAACATGGAATTTTAGATCATTGTCTTGGTTTGCTACATTGGGTATATTACATTGGATTAGAATTATTAATGAAATATTAATTACTATTGTAGATAAATTTGAATAGTGATTTAAGATAATTGGTTTCCAACGATGGAAATAGAGGGATATTGTTGAGCGAATAAATTAATATGATGGGTGATAAAGTGTAGTTATGACCATGTTGATAATTTTATAAAAAAGTAGTATTTTGTGTGTGTTTAAAAACAATAAATAAAGAATTAATGAAGGGAATAAGTGGTTATAATTGGGTGTTTTAATTTTTGGAAAAATATAACAATCATTTTCCAACTCACCTATAATAATACTTATAAGGTGATATAATGTAATATATAATGTTGGAATATTTTTGAATAGGTTTTTTGTTGTTTATGAGATGTTTGGAGGTATTAGATATGAAGATAATTGGGTCTAAAAAAAAGGAAGAGTCCTAAATATATACGTATTAGTCCTTTTTATATATAAGATATATTGATATTTAATAAATTATAATGAAACTAAAATTATAAAATATATAATTATTTTATATTTAGAAGATCTAAAAACCAAAAAATTTAAAATCATTATTATGATATGTAAGGTTTTTTTCCCACATATAATATTTATCTAAATGAAAATTATTTATTTTTTGGAAGAATACATGAACACAATAGTTGGTATATAATATTTTTTTTACAAAATATCGATCATACGTAATATTTTCCCAAATAAATATTTATTTTTATTTTTGAAAAAGAAATGAAAAATTGTTTGACTTCATTATACAATGTATTAAATATCACAATGAGAAACAATTGTACAATGAGTTGGAGAATATGGGTTGTCTCAGAAATTTTAGGATCACACTTTAAATCACTCCATTAATGAAATATTTCATACAACAACCTTTGTGACATGACAAAAAATAACACAATGTTGATAAGGAAATGTAATAATAATGATTATTTTGTGAAATATACAATATATTCACTCCATGGTCTAAATTCGTTTGTGTTAAACTCTATGATATGGTAAATTAGAGACAAAAAAATGCTGTTAAGAAAATTTTCACTCTCCATGGGTTGCTTTTGTCTAAATATAATGAAGTGGAAAAAAAAATTTAGTCCATAAAAAATATAGTCTTGTCCTAAATTATTATAGGGTGTATCCTAGATAGATCTGGAAGAATATGAGGTTAAATTGAAATTGATATTGTGTTAAAGGATGTATTTAGTATTTATATGAATTTAAAATTATTTTTTGAGGTTAAATAAAATCCATTTATTATGTAATATATATATATATGAACATGGTGTACTATATGATTATTCAATATAGTATTAAAAATGTGGATACTATGTAGTTTGTGTTTAAATGTGTTCAATGAAATGTTGAAAAAAAATAATGGAAAAACATAGTGTATATGTGATCATTAAACATGTATATTTTTTGAGTAAGATCAATGTTTATATCCATTCAACATCTTGAATATTTGTTGGTACCCCTTTTATATTTGGGATAAAGAAATTAAATTGGAAAGGATAATCCTTAAAAGTTTGATGAAAATGGTAGTTTTGATATTTTTGTGTGAAAAATTTATTTCTATTCATGTGATTTGAGTTTAATGAAAAATCTATTTATTTATTAAATTATATATATTATATTTTATGATCTAGTTTGGTTATATATCCTTCCATTGGTTAGAAATAACAACCTGGCTTCAGGTGTCTCCCAATGGTGCCTCATACCCAGTTGGTCACGTGGCCTCAAGTTCATTTCCCCGAATACCAGAGGCTACCGACTAGCAACAAGGGTATTTGGTGTGATAGTAGAGAAACTATACCCTCATTGGCCAAGTATTCACAGTGGAAAAAAGTGATAATAATCAGTAGGAAATACATTAATACCATACAACAAGTAAACATTGGATGACAGAAAGTAAATAAATAATTGGATCATATATATAAATGATGCATGTCACATATGTCTTGGAAAACAACCAAACAAGTCACAATGTTGGAAATACATTTCTAAACCTAAGTAAAAATGAAACAAATAATCTCCAGCAGAATCAGAAGCCTCATCTTGGTCCCATGCTCTCTAGGTCCACAGCAATCAAGTATCTGATTACAAAGGGTGCTTCCCATTATCTATACCTTCAACCATATAATCTGTTTGGGTTCAAAAACATGACCCAAATAGGGTGCGAGATGAATCACATCAGGTAACAACCACATGATCTATGACTAACTATTATTGAGTATATATTTCATGAATAAAATTAAGATTTTGCAATGGAACTAAGAGTACACAAATGTTAACATATCCCACTATTTCCATTTACATTCGTTATCATTTAATTTTCATCATTTAATATTGTATCAAAACAAGTATCTCAAGAGATAGCCATGAAGGACTGAATTAGTGCTTTGCTTTGGCTTGGGAGACACATTAAAAATCTTCAATATTTAGGTAAGCCCCATCGGTATCTCACATAGTCTAACACCAATTTCCATATAATGATATTAAAAGTCATATAAACTCTTAGGAAAAACTCAATGTCAATACCACCTATGGTCTTTCTAGGATAAATAATGACTCTTTGGGGAAGTACTGAAAATCAATTACACATCTATCCTCCCAACCTAAAATATAGACACTATGAGGGAGAACTAACTATCAATACCCCCTGTGGTCTCATAGAATAAAATATAACAAAAACTCTGAGGAATCACTCAATTTCAATTCCCTCTCTGGTCTCAAAGAGTGGAATATAAAAGACACTCTGAGGAAGCACTCATTATCCATTCCACATGTGGTATAACTACACTATATTTTCACAACCCTGTGAAATCCAATTGTTCATAAACAAAATCAATAAAACCAAAGTTATCTCAACTTCCACTTCAGTAAAAAATTTAAATGAATATCACAATAATTTAAAAAGAAATTGGAGACAATTTGTTCCATCATATCAAGAAAGGTTAGGAAACAAGGACTTCTTCATAGGAAACTTGAACCAAAAAACCTTAAACATATAAAAACAGAAAAGTACCCATGTGATTTTCCATTAAATGAAATTACTCATAATATCACAAAAAAACTATTAATCCAATAATAAATCAAGGGAAGATAAAATAGGGTTGAAATTTTTTAACTCGAAATACCCAAAACATGGGTAATCAACACTTTGGTATAAAAAACTCCAAGGCATATAATGAAAGGAAACAAACTACTTTCCTCAACATTTTATGATCGTTATAATCTGGTGTTGACCCTTGAATCGGCCTACAACAATATAGATATATAAAAAAGGTAAAAAATGATCAACCTCGGATTACTCCTGAAATAAGAGGAATCAGGAGGAGATTTTCAATAAGAAGGAAGAACTCATTAGTGGTATTCCAGCACACCCACCGGAGTTCGAATCATACTTTGGATTGATAAATAGTTGCTCAGAGATGATTTTTTAGTCTCAGTCACTCATGGATGTACAAAGGAAAAAAGAAGATGAATCTCGAGAATAGACGTAACCTCAGTCTGATTAGTCAAATAAAAGAAAAAATAAACTACGTGTACTATTAATTAACATGCTATATATTTTCCTCAATCGGCCCCGGACATTAGAGGTCTACCACATCACCCCACATGGCCATGTCTATGCTGTTACACTCCCACAACATGGTAGGATGTTGTAACAGGGTACACGACATATACTCAATTGTACAGATTATGTAATTAGAAAATTTCCAAATTCTCCCCTTCTTCCTCAAGAATAACCAAAATCAAGATCCAAACATGGAATGAAGATTGATGTTATTACAAACATCCCCCATTAATGATATTTTTACATGAATTTCCCTAATAAGGTGGTGAGGTGGAATCCTTGAATAGCTCTATCCACTACGATCGCACATCAGTCTCTCTCTCCCAAGCCTCACCCTGTACCCGGTTGTGCTGCCACAACACCAATACTAGAAGAATAGACCAGCCATGGAGGATCTTCATGCTTTGAAAAGTAATATGGATAGGATGATCCTTGAATGACCCATCCTCCTCCAAATAAACCACCTCAAATTGAAAAACATGAGACATGTTGGATATGTAACGCCATAGCTAATAAAATTGGAAGACGTTGTGCATAACCCAATACCTATTAGGAAATTACAATTGATAGGAAACCATCCTGACTCTCTCCAAATACTCAAATGGCCCAACATATATTAGTTAATGTTTTCCATGTCTCATAATCCTATTGTGTCCCAACCTCAGTGTGACACATAATAAAACCTAATCTCTGACCTCAAACTCTAGAGGTCATATCCTTAAATAATAATAAGACTTCTACCAATCTTATAAAATATCTATACAATTACAAATCTTCTCCACCTACTATGCGGTCTCAAGGACAAGATGATTTCCCTGCATAGCTACCTTTCCTAACTCTATCTAACATTATGGTGATCATCATGGCCAACCATAGAAAGCCTTATATGGCGCCATCTGAATTTTCACCGGAAAATAGTTATTATAGGAAAACCAAAATAAGGGTAGGATTCTCTCCCAAGAACTCCCAAAATCTAGGATGCATTTTCGAAGCAAGTCCCCCGACATCTAAATCATGCTCTAAGACTTGATGTATGACTGGGGATGGTATGTTGTACTCAGAATTACCAGTGAACCAAAAGCCCTCTATGGTCCCTTCCAGACATGAAAAGTAAATGGGGCATCCTTATATGAAATTATAGATAACAAATCCCCATGCAACTGTACAATCTCTCAAATGTAAAACCTTCAATGATTATCAACACTAATGTTCTCCTTGATCGGTATAATGTGTACCACCTTTGTCATCCTATCTTTAACAACCCAAACTACATAATTCCCTCGAGGAGAGCATGGCAAACCATTTTTAAAATCATTCGCTACAATATTCCACTTCCAATCAGTAATGGGTAACTACTATAAAATCCCAACTGGTTTTTGACGCTCTACATTCACCAACTGACATGTGGAACATAGAATAGAAAAACTGGAAACATCCCTCCTCATACCAAGCCACCAATACTGATGGTGTAAATATCGAAACATCTTGGTGACACTATGATGAACTACCTAAACTGAGGAATGAATATCCTAGATCATCTCCTCATGTATGTTTGCTGACTCCCATACACATCAATGAAAACATAATACCTCATCCATGCCTATGGTCCACCCAAGTTTGGGGTCCTCTCCTGACACACTCTACCATTTAAATAGGCCTTTAGAATCTGATTGCGGCCTTATTAACACTCAATCTAGAAGTGTAGTGGTATCATATTTAGAAGAAAGAAAATTATTCCCTTGCCTTTTGTGCACCTCCAAATGCATTTCAAAGAACAAAACCACGATATTCCACTCACTACTGCATGTATGTGAGTCCTCTAGGTCAATGCATCAGCCACTACATTTCCTTTTCCAAGAATTTTGGAATTATCAATGTCAAAATACTAAAGTTACTCATCCAAACTTCATTTTCTCAAATTATGGTCATGTGGGGTAATAATATACATTAGGAATTTGTGGTTAGTGATTAAGAAAAAATTCTATCCCAAAAAAAATTTCTCCAACCGCATAAAGCATGAAAAACTATAGCTAACTAGAGATCATGCGTTGTCTAAATCCACTCATGTGGCCTCAAATATTGAGACTTGTACCCAACGACTCCTTACACCTACAATAGAACTGCCCAGAGTCTAATACCTAATGCATCACAGTAAATAGTGTAACTCTTTCCCGGATATGGAAAAATTAGTATCGATGCTGAAGTCAAACTCTATTTCAGCTCCTGGAAGGCTGACTCATAGAAATCAGACCATAAGTATTTTTCACCATACATTTTTGGCCTATGAGTGGTGATTTTAAGAATGAAATGTACTATATAAAGCACCTACAGTAACCAACTAGCCCCAGAAAACTCTATACCTCAATGAAATTCATTAGATGCTCCCAGGAAACTACTTCCCTCACATTCTATAGTTTTACTATCTCTCCTATCTCTGAGATAGCATGAAACATGAGGTAAATCTAGTCCATCCAAAACTGAGTTTTTGAGAGCTTATCGTATAACTGATGATGTCTGAGTGTACTCAAAATAATCTCAATATGGATAGCATGGTCATGTAGAGTGTGATAGTACACCAAGATATTTTAAAAAAACCAAGAAAGAGTCCAAGTATAGATGGAACATTCAGTTCATCAGTGCCATGATAACTACTGTCACATTCATGATACTAGACAGAATAACCAAATATTAAAATAGACCATACACTACGAGAAAAACATCCTATACCCACGGTTCAAAACCGTGGGTATAGCCCAAAAAACTGTAGTTATAACATATACCCACAGTTTCGGGGAACCGTGGGATGGAAAGACATCGGTATACGGGTCTCAACCTATACCCACAGTTTTGATGAACCATGGGTATAGGATTCTCAAATCGCACAACATGTTGTTCCAGCATGGCTCACAACAGTACCCATAGACTGAAAACCGTGGGTATTATAATTCAAAAAACTAGCACTACTGGGTTTTGAACCCACACCTCACGAACTACTTCTAGATCGATCCTCACCAAGGAACCAGAGGAGCTATCAAATTCGGTTCTAACATATACATATATATGTTTATATATATTAATATGATCACGGGATTTGAAAATTTATGGTGCGGGATTGAAATTTGTGGAGGCTGGGATTTGAACTGGCGACCTGCCGAAAGAATAAGAACCGCTGAACCAATGAAGCTGTGAAGTATTTTGTTAAATATATATTAATATTATCCAAATTATATTAATATTAGTCATATATTAGAAAAAAAATGACGCCGAGATTTGATTCCATGAAAGGAAAATATGACAAATGGCTTCTTAACCGACTCAGCTACAACGACATTGTTATTTTTTATTTCTATCCACCTAATTATATTAATCCAGATCATCTTCCCACCAATTTGTTTTTTCATTTTCCAACGTAATTTTTTTTCGGGTTATGGAAGGAAAGCTATACCCACGGTTCTTTAAAACAGTGGGTATAAGTCTACAATATAAACCCCAATACCCACGGTTTTGAAGAACCGTGGGTATAGGTCATCCGAAAAAACTCTATACCCACGGTTTGGCCAAAACCGTGGTTATTGGTCTTTAAAATTAATCTATACCCACTATTTTGTCTGAAATCGTGGGTATAGGTCCCCATATTATCCCTATACCCACGGGTTTCGGGAACTGTGGGTATAGGCCCATTTTCCAGTAGTGATACCCACACTAATATTATGTAAGTGGTATATCTAATGCTTTGACACACAAATCATGATAACGGGACCTCAATTAAATCTTCGAGAATCCTCAGTATCATCGATGTTGATCAAAGAAATCATAAATCCTCTGTAAGGGATATCAGTTCTTAATAATTAAGTTGTTAATCTTCTCATAATACACAACAAGTCTGACAGTACCATATGGCATCTATACTAACAAGACAACTGAAACCCAAGGGAAAATACTTGGTTGAATTAATACCTTTTCCTGTAACTCCTAATATTTCTTATTAAGCTCCATTATGTTTGGTGTTTCCTTATAATATGGAGGAATGGACAACGATGATTCCCCTGGAACAAGATCAACATAAATTTCTACCTATCGCTCAGTAGGAAAACCTGAAAATTCGTTTAGAATGACATCCCTGAATTGATAGACCACTAGAAGAAATTCTATTTGTGAAGTCCCCTGTTCATCTAGATACACATTAGATATCTAGTGTGTAACACCTCTCAACCTGTGATTCTTGGGTCCAGTTATTCTTGCCTAGACAGCCCATTCGACCTTATATAGAAACAACCCACCCTCTGGTTATTTAAATCCCACTCTATGATGACATCGATTGACAACCTCCTGGAAGAGAACTATGCAGTATATTCTATGAATGACATTATAGACTATCGACTCAAAAACATAAAGTTCCCATAAGATGTGACACCCACCAACCTCAAGAGGGAACTCCATGCAGTGAAATACACTAGATGTTCTAGTCCCTAACGAGGTGTATATCATCATGATATTAGCATACATAAGGATACAATACCGATGAATCTCCAAAATATGAATGAAAATAATGGTTTGGGATGGACCTCTATTGAAAAGAGTATATGCTAAAACTGAGACAAGGAAAATCGTACCTCTATCTGTAGAGGGTCTGAGATCCTGATCCTGCTGGATCAGCAGTAGAACAAAATCCTGATTTTCTCTATGGCCCTATGAAGCTATCTAAGATCACTGATATGATCCACCGAGAGGTTATCAAAAAGACTATGTCTGACCACTATGAACATGACCACCACATTGGCCTAAATGGCGCAAAGAACTCTATCCCGAGTTTGGTATGGGACTAAAGGTCCTGCTCCGGTATGAGGAGTTGAAATAGATCACCCCTCAATAGTTTCTAGAAGGAGGGTGTTTCAGAAATGCTACAGATGTCCAATATTTTCGCAAGATTGGAACTCAACTAGGTATCTCGAGCACTGAGGATTCCGATGTCTGCCTATCCAGCCCTGGTAGCATAGCACCAAGCTCCATTAAGTAAAATACTACCCACTCGGATCCCCATGCGGGGACTCTCTACAGTGATTCCAACCATTAGTCCGAAGGGTACCAAATCTAGATTGTAAACCTCCTTAGCCCACAAATCCAGAATTTTTAGGTTGCACTCGGTGATCAGTTCCTCATTTACTATAGAAGATATGGAAGTCAACATGATGATGTTAACCAGATATCAAATGTCATGCCTGAGATCATCCTCAAACATTCTCGATAGAAATAACTCATCACCCCTCATAGTGGGTGTGAAGAACTGTGGCATTGTGAATTGATAAGAATACTCCATGATAAAAATAGTACCCTACTCCAAACTCATGAACTCTTTGTCTCGGTCGGCCCTCATGGTTTCTAGGTAGAATTAATCATAGAAGGTCCACTAGAACACATCCCATGACATATCTCACTGGCATCCCACCTATGATAGCACATCCCACCATCTCATGGCAGAATCATGCATCATGTATGTAGAGTGAATGAACCTCCTCTATGGAGGCGTCTGAAGATGATCGATGATATAAAACATGGATTCCAACCAAGACAATGCCGCCTAAGGTCCTCCATCCCCTTAGAAGGTAGGGGATGCTGTTACTAAAAGCCCCACGTCAACTCTGTGATTGACGGGGTAGGATTCGGTGCTCCCTGGAAATTATGCATCATCAATATAAAGCCTTTGTGAAACTATGAATCGAAACCTGTATCTGTAATTATGGCTGGTGCCATGAAGGGAAAGATTGGAAGATCTGATGATAGTCCTTAGTCTATAGTTTCTGGTGTCTGGTCATCACCACGAACCTGGCATACATTCAATGGATGTCTCGGTGGAATGACTCTACATGGTCAAGCATGCACCTCAGTTCAATATTATCAAGTACATAAATATAGATGTGCATAAAAGTAACAAGAGAAAGAAAACATTCATGTTTTTCAAAACATGAATACACAAAGTGTATTTCCCATAAACGGTGTGCCCCATTATGATTTTAACATGGAGTTACCTCTTCCAAAACAAGTTTTTTATAGGCCATACACACTACGTGTTCCTCATGTGACACGGCATGTACTTGAATCACCCCCTGATAGATTTCCTCCACACATTTAAACACACTGTTCTCTCTGGGGTAACCCTACACAACGTGTTCACCCTAAACACGATGTGTACCACTTATTTTACAACCACTTTAGTCATTATTCACACAGCCGGATACATGGTCGACTCTACAAAACATCATCAAGATGGAAACGATGTGTACTACCTGAAATTCATCCACCTGTGATGTTAGTCACACAGCCGGATACGTGGCCTCTTTGGTACGACATGTACACCTAGTACACAACATGTTATACCAATGTTTTTGAAACCCTATATCTCTTCTCACATTGTTAGTCCCACGATCAAGACTACACATAATGTACATATAGTACACAATGTGTACATAAGAAAATTAGTTTCTTCCAGAACATAAGAACACATGGGATGTGTTCATCTGCACACACCATGTATTCTATGTTTTCCCATACATTAAGCCTCTAAATCTACTCAGAAACCCCATATAAACACTGAATCAAGTATTAATTTTCCAAATTCTGAACTATGAGGTCCCATACTCCCCACGAATCAAATCTTGGAATCATATTCATTCTTATAACAATGTATAACAGTGCAATCAATCACATGATCCACAAAATTCTGATCCGTGAGGTCCTATAACACCTCAGGGATCAATGTTTGGCACCCATTAAAATTAAATGTTATATTTTCCATTACCCTATCAAAATAGCATGTATTCTATGATGACATTTATCAAAACAACATGGATATCTAGCACAAAACCTACCACAACAACATGTAATCAATAATGCACCCTAAATGGCATGACAATAATGAATGACATGTGATCCCTATCAAGGGCCTATATGATGGAAAAGTCTTCTTAACCTCATATCCTAGGGTTGAAATAGAAGTAGAATATTGTGAGTAAATAAATAATTAGAGCACATATATAAATGATGCATTTCACATATGTATAGGAAAACATTCAAACAAGTCACTATGATGGAAATATAGTACTAAACCAATGTATAAAATAATAAAATAAACTCTAGCATCATCAAAACCACCATCTTGGTCCCATGTTTCTTAGCTCTACCACAATATTATACCTGATGACAACGGGATGTTTCAATTATCTACACCTACAACCATATAATCTGTTGGTTTCCCAAAAAAACGAGTCATACTAGTTGTGAGATGAATTCTAGTAGGAAACCACCAACGAATCTCTACCTAACTATCAATGAGAATATATAATAGGTAAAACGAAAATGCAGGAAATGAACTAGGAGTACGCAAAATTAAACATGCCATGTAATTTCCATTTAGAGTCATTAGCATTTAATTTTCATTATTTAATCAAGTATCCCAACATGTATATTTAAAGACTACCTAGATGTATAGAATCTAATCTTGTGATTTGGATAGGAAAATGCATCACAAATATTCAGTATTTATGTTAACTCTCTCAGTAGATCACATTTTCTAACCCATCATTCCATGTAATGAAGTAAAAATTCAAATACACTCTGAGGAATCCATCGTCGTCAATTCCCCGTATGGTCTTTCTAGGATAACTATAGACTATTCAGGGAAGCACTCAATTTCAATTCCTCATGAGGTCTCTTAACATAAACTATAGACAATATGAGGGATCAATCACTATCATCCCCCTTTTTGATCTCATATCAAGAAATATAGTAGTCACTCTAAAAAAGCACTCAACTTCAATTCCACTTATGGTCTCGTAGTATACAATATATCAAACACTCTGAGGATGCACTCAATGTCAATTCCCCATGTGGTCTAACTACACCAGGTTCTCGCAACCTTATGAAATTCAGTCAAACATAAACGATATTAATAAGCCCAAAGTTATTTCAACTTCCAAATGGATAAACAATTCCAATGCATATCACAAGAATTTAACAGGCCACAAAAGACCATCAGTTCAATCCTATCAAGCAAGGTATGGAATCAAGGTATGCCTCATAAGAAACCTGGACCAAATGGAACTAAACATACAAACAAGGACTAAATCCTATGGGGTATTCCTTAATAAAAAATTTTACATAATATCACATCAACAAACCCTTAATCGAAAAATCAATTTATGGCAGATAAAAAATGGTTCAGTTTCCTTAACTTGAAATACATAATACATGGGTAATTGGAACATTGGCCTATAAAACTCAAAGAAAAAATAAGAAAGGAAAAAAACCACATACCTAAACATTATAAGATCGATAAACTCTGGAATAATCCATTGAATCGGCCGATAATGACTTAGATCTATAAAACCATAAAAAACATTCAACCTTGAATAACTCACGAAAGAAAATAAATTACGAGGAGTGGTTATTTAAGAATGTTGAACTTAATGGTGGTATTCCAACACACCCTCCAGAGTTCTAATCGGACATTGGATGATGAAATGGTGTCTCGGAGAAGAGTCTTCACTCTCCGCCACTCCTAGAAGAACAAAGGCTAGAAGACAATGAATATGTAGTTTAGATGCTACCATTGTCTGATTAGTCAAATAAATGAAAAAGTACATGTCATGTACTGATAATGAAAATGCCGTGTATTTTCTTGAACCAGCCCCCGATATTATCAGTCTGCAACGTCACCCCACACAGCCATGTCTCGGTTGTTACATGTTCAAGACATGGCTGGAAATTGTAATAGGGTACACATCGTGCACTCATAAGTACATGGCGTGAACTTAGAAAATGAAAAAAATATCCACTTTTTTCTCAGAACACCTTAAATGATAGTCCATATGTAAAATTAAGATCCATGTTCTTTCGTTAGCTTCTTATTTTTTGTGGAGAAAATTTTTGAGTGAGTGTATTGTTTTTATCGATTTCCTCACTATTTTAAAATTTATTATTGACTTATCTCACTCTAAATATTGATAAATGTTCATTTAATATGAAATAACTAAATATAATAATAGATTACTATTAATTGATTCATTCCACCCCACCTACTAAATTGAAATTGGGCATGGGGATGTCACTTGAAATAAATTATTTTATTTTAATTAATAAACAAAAATTTCTTCAACCCTAATAATAATAGGTAAAATCATTAGTAAAATCCTGAATTTTTTAATTTTCTCCATGAACTACCGAAATATTTCTATATTAATTACAATGAATAGTGATAATTGTTATTTTTATCATAAATTTTCTAAAAATAAAACAAACAAATCCATGAGAATAATTTAATATCCTAGTATGTTAGATAAATTAAAATATTTTAAAGTATTTTAAATTAACAATGAATGACTGAATTCGTTTCAACAAAATAAAAACAAATGGAATTCCATTATTTTTCGATATCATTATATTGAAAATAAAATGTTGGAAAAGGCTATTGAATAATCAATAGTATTGAAACTCCATCCATAATATTCAATGATGTGGAGCTCATACAAATCTCTTTCGGATTTTATCACTTTTTAATGATATTAGAAAATAAATTGACAACATTATAGATATATTTTATTTTGAAACAACTTTTTCTTCCGTATTGTTATCATTATATCTAAAATAATTATATCAATATTGAAACAAAATCCAGTAAAGATAAAAATGGGAATGAATCCACGAATATTATAGAAAACATAAGGAAATGTGAAGATTATGTGGTTAACCAAAATTATTTACCTATTTTATAATAAAACATTGAACAGAAAAACTAAAATGTCATCTAGAAGCTCAGTATTTTTTAAGAAACACATTTTTAAGGCCACTATATCTATATTCCATCTCATAGTTATGGTTTTTTGAGATCTATTAACTCATGATTATATATTTATTTCTAAATAATATAATTAGTTATCGCAAAAAAAATTAATTGGTGGCATTTTCTGAAGGATCTACACATTATGAATGTTATTTTCCTTTAAATATTGTTTTTAGGTAATGAACTATATAAATATGGTATTTACCTCATCATTTGTAAACTTTTACCGAATTCCATTCAGCTTACATTCCACAATATAGAAATATATATTATCTAGAGTCATAAAATAACTAGAATAACCATCCTTGATATTATAATCAACCCCTCCCAACTAGGAAAACATAAACATTATCATGGGATAATTTGGATGGAATACCATCCAGCAATTGGATAATCCATCCACATTTAGAACAACTATAATACCTAAATGACCAAAAGGGTTGAAATATTCTACTACTGGAACTGAATTATTATTTTTTATATTTTGCTAGAATTCTTGGTATGGTACATTTTATAATGTTTCTATATTACCTATGAAAATTCATCACTACTAGGATTCAAACCGTAGATTTTTATGTATTACTATAAGTTCCTTACTGCTCAAAAATTTTTATGATTATATTATAAAAATATATATTTATTTTGTATGTTTAAACACTATAACAATAAAAATTGTGAGGAATCCCATTGAATCAATCATAATCAATCCTCAAAATGAATGAAATGAACCTACTGTGTAAAATATAAATATTTTATTAGATATTTACCTTTAATTAAATAATTCATTGATAATATTTTTTTAAAACCCACACCCATTTAAAAAATCCATTATAAAATAAATAAGAAAAAAATATAACAATAGATGATGAACAATGTTGAATTTTGAGAATTTATTTAAAAAAAATATTATATTTAAATTAACCATAAATGTATATATATATTTATTTATTTATATTTGAATTTAATTATGAAATTATATCATCTGTATTGTTATTGTTAATAAAATTTTTTAAATTCATATAATGATTTTAATAAAATTGTGATGATAAATGTTTTTTAATCGTTAGTAAATAACATATCAATCAAAATTTATTAAACATAAAACCATTCAGTCAAAAAGTCATTTTATCAATGATTATATATTTGTTATATATATTAATTTTTTAATATAAAGAATCACTATTTAGTAATTTTTTATACTTTAATAAAATATTTTTAAAATTAAAATATAATTAAAAAATATATTTACACTCATAATTGAATAATAATTAATAATTTTACATATAAATTTGTTTACTTAAAAACTATTTTTATGCATTATGTGTAATGATATCATAATTAATTATTATAAAATTCTAATATAGAATCAAGTAAAACAGCTTTAATAATTTTGATAATCGTCTCAAAAAATTTATCAATGTTTTTTTATTTATAAAATTAAAAAGAAGATAAAAAAGAAAATAATTGTTAACATGTAAAAATAATTATTTTCAAATATTTGTTTTTATAAATGTGGTGTTATTTTTATATAAATAAATTAAAAATATCACCTAAAACTAATGAATCTAATTGGATGTTTAAACATATAATATAGATTGATAGAAATATAGTTAATAATTTATAAAAATAAAAATAATAATAATTTATGTATATGTAGTAATTTTTATACAAAAGTATTTTTTGATATTTAATATGTTTAAATATAAAATAAAGAAGTATAATATTATTAAGTTATATTATGTTTATTGGATTTAATATTATGATTCATGAAAGTAAAATTTCAGAAGTGTGTCTATCAATTTTTTTAAAAATACCATGTTAAATTTTAAATCATATTTATAAGTGTAATAATGGGTGACAAATGTTTGATGAAATTTTACTCAATTAAATTCACACATTTACATTACATATGAAATTTTAGGCGAGACAAAATAAAACACACATGTCCTGAAAACCGCTCTTGTTTTAACTAAACTATCAACAATTTGATTCCTTCTGCACCCTTACCTAAAATTATATTCAAATTAAATATCTACAAGAGTAAATTAAAAAAGGATCTCAATTAGATCCTATTAAAACAACTTCATACTTCACAATTTCCTTGAACAATAAAATTTTTATTTATCCTAGATTAGTATTAAACGTTTTCAACAACATTTTACTATGTGAACCCACAATCCCTCTACTAAATTTAGATCTTTTAGGAGAATAATATGTCATTCAACAAGATTATTATCCACCACTAGTCCTTTCATCCATATCTATTTCCTAAAAACTCAACGAATCATTTTATAACTAAATAAAAATAATTTAATCAATTTAATTTATATAAAAAATGATATTATATTCATGATACAGCCATTTACTATTCCAATCTCATCGATTTAAAAAATGAAAATGTCCATTGTGTTGGGTGTGAACTAAAACCTCCCTAAATGATGTATTTTATTTTTCATCATCAAAATTAAGGGATCCTACCAACATTCTAATTAAATAAATAAAATTTGACTTTGAAATATTTAGGGTCAGGTAAATTTAATTTAGGAATCATATGAATAATATTGATATTAAATGATAATTGAAAATCCAATAATCAAAATAATTAACAAAAAAATGAAAAAACAACATATATATATCATAAATTATCATTTACATTATTATTCTACATTTTATCCATTATTATTTACCACCACCATTAGTTAAATATAATTTATTGTCACACCCGTAATAATGATATTATAATGAATAAAACATTTTCATAATGATAATCACCAATAAATTTGAGAATATTAATTTTTTGGTCCCTTTAACCCCTAACATAGTCAATGGTATAAATTTATATAATGTGTAAACATGGATGTATAATTATTGAAAATATTATAAATTAATGACTATATAATTTTTTATTTTCACTTTAAGATTAATATTAGCATTTGACATAATATAAAATTACCACATTTTGTTCATTAATAATTTCATAAACATGCTTATCCAAATTTTTACCCTTGAAAATGATAACCTAAAATCTCATGAGATGAATGTTGGACAATAAAATTTAAAATTTACCCAATTTCAAATCATAAATAATATTTTATGAATAATGTCATTGGTTTGAAATGATTTTATCGACATTTACATTTAAATAATTCTTTATCCAATTAAAACGACTAACATCAGATGATGATAATAACTACAACAAACTAATGAATATATAATAAGGGATTATAATAGAATATTTTGAGTTATATTTCATTTGAGAAAGGTTATGAAATAGTTAATTATGATGGAAATGATTATTATAAATGGGGTTTTTTGTTTCATAGAAGTATAGGGTAAAAAGAAATGGATTTCTATAAAAAAATTCAAACATGAAAAATATTATAAATTTTACAAATAAAATATTTTGAATGATGGGTATTATACCAAATTTAAATATTATATACGGATTGACTCTTTAAACCAATGTAATTTATATTTAGGTTTATTTTTTCACTAAAACATCCACTCTAGATATTATTTAAATAGTTCATATACATTATATAATACGTACCCTCAAGTGTTCCTCCGCATACTCTTATGATTTCTGTCCAGGATTCTGTGTTAAGTAGAACACTTTTGTAATAATATAACCTTAGAGTAGAAAGTGAAAAAATAGTACATATACAACATTATATACTACTCAAATATACAAAAATGTAAAATAAACTAATAAAAAACTAGAAATATTATAACATCTCTTATTTTGGACTTATTGGAATTTTCAATGGAGTTATAGTTTTATATTAAGTGTATGGACCTAATTATAAACTGATATCTAGATTTTATTAATGATAATTGGAAAACATATAATTTTTAATTATGGTTTTTATGACCCATGTGGTGTGTTAGATGATTTATTGAGTTTTATGAGTTCTAGGCTACAATATTTCAATTTTGTTATAAGTAGACATTGTGCATAATTATTGTTAATTATGGAGTGAAAACCATGAATTTGTTTTTATAAAGGGGAATTAGTTATTAAATAAATTTGTACCTCTAGGGTGATCCACTAAATTTGGTTCTAATATGGAAGTAGATTATTATTGTTGGAATTAGGTACTTAAAACAGTGTGTTGTAACCCTTCAGGGTGTGTGTTTGTGGAACATGTGGCATTCATGGTAGGCACATGGTTAGAAAAAAAAATCTTCCAATAAATTAATCTCATTAAATTTCATAAAATTACTATTATATATTTGAATACATTATGTTATTCCCATCATCAATCTCCTTCACAACCTAAACATAGTTTCCACTCTAACCCTCCCTTGTCCCTCCTCTTAAGATTTTGTGGATCTCACATATTTGAGCTCTAAATTAGTCACCACAGGTTGCATTAGATAAAATTTAGTTATCCAATAATACCAGTTCATTATTTTCTCCATTTAACTGGTTTTATCATATTAAATTTCAATGAAATAACATATTATATATTTTCATGATGATTGGTTATTCACTTATTTTTATGGTTCTAGCATGAACCAATTCTGACAATAGGATTAATGAAGCATCCTATTCTATAGGCATGTGTTCTATATGTTTTAAAGTAATTTATCATATTTTATAAAAACCATTTTTTGTGCCACACATATTATTTTACATTTATTACACATGAAATGTGAAAACTATCAATTAAAATGATTTTCTTTTATCAGTTCTATTACCAATGACCCATAATATTGGGAACATTCAACTTTATCGATTAGTAACACCCATTCATCTATGATTAATAAAATTCCTTTATAATTTATAAAATAACATGGGATAAAACTACCTTCTATGTTAGAATGGATTGAATCCTACTATAAGTGTATTAAAATGAATTAATGGGATATGGATTATGAGGCAATATATTAGGAACCTTTTTTATTACTAAATTTTAATATAATTGAGACAAATAAAATAATTTTTTAAATGATTTAAACAATCCCCATAGTTCATAAATAAATACATATTTCAATACTATTCTGAACACCTTGCCTAAATGACTCAATTGAATTGTATTTGTGTCATTTAATTTAAGATGTACCTATTTATTATTGTTAAATTAATAGATATATTAAATGATCCTGAAGGATCCTATTTTATAGAATATATTTTCCTCTTTGTCTTTGTAAACATATAAAATGATAAATGGATGTGATTACATCTATAAGTTTATTATAAAGTAATAAATGAAATTTTCTATTTTCAAAACTCTTAAATTTCATAAATTTGTTTTTATGAGTTTTTAAGGAAATTGATAGACATAGCGGTTCATGATTCCTTGAAAAGAGTTATTGTACATGTTGTCTGACATCATTAATTTGAATGTTGGGAATGAAATTCATTACCATAATTTTGATATTATATGGATTGATTTCGATAAATATTATTTTTAGACTACTAGGGATGATGTACCATATTATTTACTAAGACTTTTGAGCATGAATTAACTTATAAATCATTTGAAATAATTGGGCATGGAGTCCCTTATTTTAAATATGACATATTTTTTATATTATTATAATGTGGATGTCTTAATAGTATGCCTTATGTAATCAACGTTGAATTTATATACCAACATATATCTTATAAAATACATCAATATATATATATTTAGTTTTTTAGATACATTACTACATAGGGAAAAGTTGTAATGATCCTCCAGGGGACTTTTGACAAAAAAAATTACTTGATTACATTAATTATTTACTACATAGTCTATTAAATCTAAACACTACAATATTTTAGACGCATGATTGATATAACAGTAGATTTTATCGGTAGTGGACTATTGTGTTTATTTCACACCCTTTCCTGGATGACCATTAATACCCATATATACATCCATATTATATATTAGTAAATAGACTACGTTCTATGATGTTTTTCATTATGGGCTAGGACGAAACATGGGATATTGGGAGTAGTTGATGAGCATGTATTTGGGAATTATTTCAGTGTAAAATAATGTTATTTATTTATTAATTCTATCAATATAGGAAAGTATACTTTATTTTATGATATAATTTTGTGGCTTTGTATTTTTGTTTTATAATTTCCATGCAGTGTTGGATATTTAGTTGGAACTTCCTCGGTTATGAGTTATTATTATCAGTAAGATTTTTACTTTTCATCCTCAATTTATTTAATTTGTATTCTTATATTGTTTCATAACTAAGGGAAAGGGTATATCCTCCAAAATGTAATATATTTTGATCATTGATACTAGATAGAATAATCTATAACTTGGGTTGGAATTATTGAGGGCATGTTTCCAACTTTCTTAGCTACTATTTATAATGTTATATGGATCAGAAAAAATTAAGTGGTTTCAATGGAATTTTTACTCCTTAATATAACACTTTTTGGATGTCTTATTGGAGTTAAGGGATGTTTTGCAACTTGGTATATATCTCATGTATTGGTCTGAACATCCCACACATGAGGGAAATATCATGTTCTAAAGGATATGACTATTTTCCATGATGATTTATTATTATAGTTGATAAATATTTCACATTTATTGATTGGTTTACTTTTCTTCTAGCTTCTAATTTTTATGTTTTCCCTCCTATCCTGTTATGTGAAATTATTGGGTACGTTCACACATTATTTCATCCACATAGAATTCACATGTCAATAGTGTAACACAATGATATTTTGTGAAATATTATTCCAATTATCATTAATTTCATATATATTTTTAATTACATATAATATAATATATATATCTTTTTTTCAAATGAAATAGCATTTTTATATTCTAATTGTTGAAAAAATATTATAGATTATGTAACAAAAGACACATAGATTTAAGAGAACATTAATATATTTTTATTGTTATTATTTAATCATGAATCTTATAACCTATACATTAATCATATAAAAAATAATATAAATAACTACTTTTGAAATATTACTAATAATGTTCTTATATAAGAAAATAAAATTTATAAATATATAATAAATTTCAGTTAATTTATTTATTAGTTATAAAAACATTCCATTTCAAAAAAAAATGTTTTTTTACTTGTGAAAAATAGTAAAATTATTTCATAAAAAAATTTAAATTATTAATTTGATAAATAAATTCATTTTTTAAATAAAAAATAAAAATTATAATATGGTTAATTATTTGTTTTTTCTCATAAGTATCATTTATGATGAATTGTGTGTATCCTAGAAAAGTAATTAAAAAATTAAACGTTTTTATTTTTTAAAAGAGTTAAATTAAAATTTAACTTTTCCTCTAACATTTGTTCAATTACACCTCAATTAAATCAATTTAATCATAATAATATATTTCATGTTAATTTTGTATTTCAAAAAATAGAAATCTCCAGAACATTTTATCATAAAAAAACAAGATTTTTAATCATGTCTGGAACGTTATTTTTAAATTACAATTTCAAACACAATGTGTTTGTAATTTTCAAAAAATATTTCCATTTATTTAATAAACCTAAGTTATATAATCTAAAATTATCCATTAAATTTTATGTAGAAATTAATACAAAAAACAATATTTATTATTTATGGCAGTTATGGGAAAATGAGAATACATGGGGTCAAACTAAAAATATGATTGAAAAAATTTATTAACCAACTTTACAAACACCATTTTATTTCCATATATAGACTATATATCTTCTTGAATCAAGAGTGGTCTATTATATGATCATTATCTACTGAAAAAAATAGTGGTGGAATTATTTCATTCAATAAATTACAAGTATGAAACTCACAACACTTATAAATGGCCAACACTTATCCTCTCCTCTTCACACCATAAAACACATTTATATCATCGAATTAGTGACAAAATAACATAATAAAATAATTCATATAATTGTATAATCCTATTTTTGAAATCTAAAAATGTTAGGCCATTAGTTTAATCATATGTAGTATACCCAAAGAAGAAAAAATTATCATCTACAATCATTTTTGTTTTAATTTTTTCCCACACATTTCAATTATTACTATAACGTGATGATATAATAAACTAATTTTATTATATTTACTGAGTTTTTTATATTACATTAACTATCTACATCCATATCAATTTACTTCACATTGGTTATGAAATCATTATTCATGTGCGCAGAGGGAAACCTCATCATGAACTCATGTCAAGGAAAAAAAATCTTAATTTTCTTTGGGATTTTACAAGAACGCAGTTTCTGACGGAGCCTGATTCTGAGGCCCGGTGTGTCCGGAATCATTTTCTGAAGTTTGGCTCGGGTACGTTCAGTGAACGAACGAGCGGGAATTTCTATCTTTTGAACTGGTGCTCAGAATCAAATTCTGAGGGCACCGATGGAACCGCAGCGCCGGTTTTTGCTTCGGAACACCTATTCCGCAGTTGCGTTTTATCGAGTTTGGAAGTTATTTTTTGGGGGTTTTTAATTAAACTGTATAAAAATATGTGTTTGCCATATTTTTATTTGAAGTTGTAGTTAGAACCTCCAAGGGGAGGTTAGTGGAGGGACCCACCCGCACATAACCTCCCTTGGGTGGATGTTATAAGGTGGGGCCCACATGAGTATCAAACCCCCTTAACCCCCTTAACTCTTGAACTCTCCATTTATGTGGATGAAACTCTCTCACATTAAATGAGTCTCTCCACCTCCCTCTCATTAAATTTGACAACTTGAGATATTTAATTATGTGAGTTAATTTAAATTTCAAACTCTTAAAATTCATAAGCTTTGTTGTGTTAATAAAACAAGTTAAGAACTTATTTTATTTGGGTTGGAGTTTAGTTGATTGGGAGCCTATGGAGAAAAAGCTTAGGAAATCCTGAGTTTCTTCTTTCTCTATGACGAAGAACAAGAAGAACGTCTCTTCCGCCACTGAAGCACGACGACTCCATCTTCTTCATCGTTCTTCAACCGAGGCAAGGAAAGGGAAGCAACGCCCATGACATCTCCAACGACCTTCATCCACTTCAAAGGAGAAGACGTCACCTGCGAAGAACGTCGTCAACCATGACGTCACCTCTGAATGCTCGTCCACCAACGAAGAGTACCCTTCTTCCTTTCCAACGCATGAGCGTGAGTATTGGGAGTGTGTGACGAACACGACAATCGAGGAATCGATATCCGCCCTTTTTCCGAGATCGTCAACGGATGACAATTATGAGGTATGGGTTATTTTGTTAAATTATTTCCGTTCATGAAATCTAGATAGTCGTTCATCGTGGTTAAAACGACTTAATGTTAGCGATTAACGAGAGGGGGTCGGACCGAACAAACACGACCGAACCCCCTCTTTATTTCTTATTTGATTCTTTGTGGATGGAACGGAATGGCGTGGTGCCGTCGCACCACGCTGGAATCACACGACACATTTTACACGACACATTTTACGCGACGCTGTCGCGCCACACCGTGGAGTTGAACGAGGACGCGACGCCGTCGTGCCGCATCAAAGAGAACAGAAGACACCGCGGACGATGCGGGGCCGTGGTGGAAGGGCGTGGTGCCGTCGCACCGCGCTGGACGAAACAAGTCGTGGCCAGTTCCGGGCCACGGTGGAGCAGGGTGACCGGCAGCCGATTCCAGGCCGCCGGTGTCGGCGAAGAAGGGGACCGGCCGTCGCCGGTCCCGTGGAGGCTGGAACCGGCCGGCCAGGGCCGGCCGACCGGACCGGTGTGCAACTGGGGGTTCAAACCCCCGGCCGGCTGGCCAAAACTTCCCCCCTTAATTGCGGGGGGCCGCGGTTACAAAGGACGGCAGGCGCCCCCCCCCCCCCCCTTGCAGAAACGGCTCGGCCAAAGGCCGAGCCTGACAGCGCGTTGGGCGCGCTGTCCCTAGCCAGACCGGCGCCCGACCGGTCTGCAAGGCCGCGCCGCGCCACGCTGGGCCGCGCCGGGCTGTGCCGGGCCGGGCCGACCCGATCCGGGGCGGTTCGACCAGGTTCGGGCCAACCGGGGGGGGGGGTCTCGGGCCATGTCGGTCCGGGCCCGACACCCCCGTTTTTGGACCGTTTGGGTTCAATTGCCCATAACTCGGACTACAGATCTCCGATCGATGCACCGTCAGCGGCGACACGATCCTTGGAATGAGACGGGCGTTTCAGTACATCGCACTCAAGGTTTAGGATTACTTTGAGTTTATCCGGGTTGGTTCGTACACGAAACCAACCGGGCCCTCGGAGCAGAAACACTCATATCTTGATCTTCGGACGTCTGATTGGCGTGCGGTCGACTTTGATGGATTCCTATAAATGAGACAGATATTTTGGATTACTCTGCTCGAGGTTTGGATGCCGTCGGAGTGCGGTCTTGTTGGTTCACTAACGAAATCCAACTGGGCCCCTGGAACGAAAAAGCCAATAACTCACAGACGGGGCGTCCGATTGATGTGCCGTCGTTCTCGATGAATTCTTCTTGATGAGATAGAACTTTTGGCATACCTTTCCCGAGTTTTGGATAAAGTTGGATAGTGGCCGGGTTGGATTGTACCTGGAATCCAACCGGGCCCCTGGATAGGGAAAGATGATATCTTTCAGATAGGACGTCTGTTTGACGAACCGTCATTGGCGTTGTTGATCACCATGAGAAACGGTCCCTATGAGTATACCCTATGAGAGTTCGGGGTACAATTGAGATCCGGCCGGTTTGGTTCGCTCACGAAACCAACCGGGCCCCTGGGATGAAAATGCTAATAATTCACCGACCGGGCGACCGACTGATGCGCCTTCTGTTGCGTTGAGACCCCTATGACGAGGCGGTCCTTTGAGATACTTCTTCGTGGGACTTTGAGATACTTGGAGTATCGACCTGTAGCTTGTGGAGTGGACCCTCCCGGAGACAAGCATGCGGAGTAGGGAGACCGTGTAGCCGACTGAGACCTGACGACTGCTTGACCGACTCAACATGGAGTGAGTCGACTAGCCCAGTGGACGGAGCACTAATTTGTGAGGTGCATACCCATGGAAGACGGAGCACTACCTGTGTGACAGTGCAGACCCGTGGTACTCGTCCAGAGAGTACCTCAACAGGCTACTAGGGGGTGTGCACTACTTTGTTTGGGTGACATACCTCGGCAGGAAGCACTATTGTGTTTGGGTGGCTGGCCCGCGGTACTCGATAGGAGGAGTACCTCAGCAGTCTTAGGTTAGTGAGCAGTACCTCAGAGTCGTCACAGGACCATTGTACACTCCAGAGACGGAGCTCTTCAGCAGTTACGGTTTCAATAATGAAAATCTTGGTTTGAGCTGAGACTTATGACCTTTGTGTTTACCTCATGATTGAGATGGGTCACTTGATAACTTAGGTATATGTACGGGCCTATATCTGGGTAGCGGTTATCCGTTTATTTCATGATCTTCTTGTTTTCCACATTAATGAGATGGGTTTCGTGATAACTTAGGTATATGCGTGGTCATATACCTAAGTAGAGGTTATCTGTTGAGATATTCATTATGGTTATCCATTTTGGTTTTAGTGAGACCTTGAGGGTCTTGAGGTCCCTACTGAGTATCGTTATACTCACCCCTACACGGGCTATGCCCGCACCTCGTTATGTTGGTTGTAGACGACGGGCAATGCTGACGGAGGCCCAGTGTTCAAGGACTGGACAGTACCGGGAGGTGGACTACACGACGAGTCAGTATCCGAAGGTGGACTTCACAGTGATACGACACTCGTAGGAGGTTGACAGACGAGAGAATTGTCGAGGCTATCTGTACCTACCCTTCAATTAGGATCTGTGGTGGACAATCCAGGAGTTGTGCCATCTGTACCTACCCTTCAGGTAGGTTCCGAGGAGGACAACCCAGGAGCCGCTTCCGTCCCTTAAGCTGTTGTCTTTTTCTACTGTACTTTGTTCAGTTGTAGTTGTTCTTTCTTTTGGGTTTGTATTCTGTCCCATTTACCTTTCAGCACTTCCCTTTGTACATAGTGTTTTACTTCCTCTTCTATTCTGTGGTGTTTTGTTTACTTTTATAAAGGCAATGCCTTCATAGTTATCGGGATTTATGCCTTTGGTTCTAGTCGCTAGCCCCTGGCCTATGGAAGGCGGGCTTGGGGTAGTCACGACACAGGCCCCGAGGACGGGTCGTGACAAATTGGTATCAGAGGAGTCGGTTCTACCAAAAAACTTATAACTCTGATATTTTCTTTCTGTGAAGTAATAGTGTTAAGAGTACCGAGTGTGGTTTTCAGTTCAGGGAGTCAAGTGTTGGTGCGGGCGGCCGATATATCAATACACCAGGACCCTTACTACTGATTTTCGACTTTGTGCACGAAAACACTGATTGCGTGTGTGTTTCTAGATGTTTGTAAATGTCAGTTCAAACTAGGTAATCTCACCAGGTATAATCTTTTGACCGTGTCACTCTGTTTCTTTCAGGATGCCTTTTCTCGGACGACCAGCTAGAGCCCAGAGGGATGTGCATACTGACAGCCTGTCGAGCGTCGAGGCTTCAGTACAGGGCCCTCTTGCAGTTGAGGAACCAGCGGAGGCACCAGCAGTACTACCATATGTTGGGCCACCGATGCCACCAGCCCTAGCAGTAGGCGATGCACGCCACTTGAGCGCGCTGGACGAGTTCCAGTGCCAGAGACCACCCAGTTTCCGGGGAGGGACGGACCTGCAGGTGGCTGAGGATTGGCTGGAGGCTGTGGTGAGAGTCTTCAGGCTAGTGGGGATGCCGGCAGACTTCATGGTGATCTTTACTGCCAGCCTTCTTCAGGAAGCAGCAGGCAGGTGGTGGAGCCACTTGGTTCAGTTTTGCGATGGGATGACCTTCGCATGGGAAGACTTCGAGACCTTATTCGGGGTGGAGTTTGTGCTAGTAGCTCTACACCCTGAGCATGTACAGAAGCTTTTGCCTTTGCCGCATGTTTTTCGATCAGTAGCCGATTCATATGTGGGCAGTAGACAGATGATGCAGAGGTCCAGGAGGACCAGACCAACAGTTGGACGATCTTGGGTTTTAGGACCAGTGTTGCGGGGCACCCGGGGTGGGGTCAGAGCCAGGCGTGCCAGAAACAGACAGTGTTACTCATGCGGCGGAAAGGGTCACCTGGCACGTGACTGTCCGACTCCTCGTAAAGTTTATCCGAAGGATTTGGAGAAGCCACCGAGGAAGAAGTAGTGGCTGGTACTTGAGCAACAGCCGAGCAGTGGACAAGGTAGTTGAGCTCCTGGAGCAGGTGGACAGGAGCGGAACTAGTGGATACGTCCCTTGTACTTCTAGTTCCATGTTTCTATTGTATTCGTGTCTTTTTACTATGAGTTGCAATAATAAAAAGACACTTGTCTTTGTTTTCTTTCATGTCCTTTTGTTTGGTTGATACTGAGTGGTTCCGGTTAAACTATTGACTTCACCCTCACTATCGAGATTTCTACTGGAGGAGACCCAGTCACCTCACACTGCTGCCGAGAGTGTGACTCGACCCATGGAGGCAAGAGTGATAGTTGGATCTCTTAGTAGTTACATTGAGGCCTTACGACGTCATCTATGGGATGAATTCATCATTCATGTCAAGATTGACTGTATTAGACAATGGGCGTGGTTCATCCAGGGGATAAGACCGAGTTTCTCTTTTCGGAAAAGGATAAATTTTAGAAGCTCTTTCAGATCTTATGAAAAGAAGGTATAGATCATCCAGGAGCGGATGAAGACTGCATAGTGCAGTAAGAAACAGGAAACTGGCTCCAGTCTTAGAGACTCGAGTGTGTTAAATGTAAAAGAAGAGGAAGCTTAAAAGAGAGATGAGTCTGTGAAGCAGCAGATGTGGAGGCAGAGCTAAGAGAGAAGCGTGAGGTGGTGTGTATCTTAACATGCTACAACCACCCACCTTAGTTGTCCCCACCATTCTCAGGGAGCTGGAGAGCGGAGGAAGATTGCGGCTGCATGCGGTCAAGGAGTGTGACCCAATGGCTCTAAAAATGATTCAAGGGACAATCTGTGTCCACTACTAGCTGCTATAGTAACAGACGTCGATATGAATCATTCCTCGCTTTCACAAATCTTGTCCCAGACCTAGAGATTCCGGTGATCCGTGGACTTGACCCTCATGTCTGGAGATACCTTGGGAGGAGTCTTGATAATCACACATACGCCGACGGTGTGGTCAGACCCTCGAGGTGAGAGTTTCGGTTGGAATCTCTTAGTGGCAGCGTTGAGGCCTTACGACGTTAGTTTGAGTATGGAATGGGCTATAACTGTTCATACTCAAATTGACGGTTTTAGGCAAAAAGGTTGTGGTTAAACTACGACGTCGGGATGGGTTTTCCTTGGTCGGCGAAAAGGAAACACTATGTAGCATAGGATAAACTCATTCACAGGAGGGTGTGACCGATCACTCTTGAGTCGGTCAACCTTACCCTCGTGGCAGCAGTCGTTTTGAGTTCCAGTTCTAACAGCAATTAGAGACCTCTAGAGTTTGATGATGATGATCACGTCCTTATACGGGTCTCACCTCGATGAGGTTTACGGAGATGTGGCCAATGCGGCAAGTTAACTATGATGTTCAACGGACCTTTCCAGGTCCTCAGCTGGGTAGGCGAGGTGGTTTACCGCTTGACCCATCCACCTCAGTTGCACTAGGTGCACGACGACTTCCACGTATCTCAACTGAAGAAATATGTGCTCGACCCTTCGCATATCATTGACCATGAAGAGCTAGACGATGGCGATGTGGTGTCTTTCACAGAGGTTCCAGTGGGGATCAAGGATCGACAGGACCAGATCCTACGAGGATGATCGATTCCTCGTGTGCACTTTCTTTGGTAGTACGGAACCTCCAGGTAATCACATGGGAGCAGAAGGCTCAAGTTCGTGTTCAATATCGCTTTTGTGACCCTAGTTTGTGTTGAAGCTTTACAGGGACGTAAAGCCCTGAGGTGGGATTAATGTAAAGACCCGTAAATTTCAAGGAATTTTTTTTTCTTAATTTTCATTGGGATTTTACAAGAATGCAGTTTCTAACGGCGCCTAATTCTGAGGCCTGGTGTGTTCGGAATGATTTTCCGAAGTTTGGCTCTGGTACGTTCAGTGAACGAATGAGCAGGAATTTCTATCTTTTGAACCGGTGCTCGGAATCAAATTATGAGGGCACCGATGGAACCACAGCGCCGGTTTTTGCTTCAGAACACCTATTCTGCATTTGAGTTTTATCGAGTTTGGAAGTTAGTTTTTGTGGGTTTTTAATTAAACAGAATAAAAATATGTGTTTGCCATATTTTTATTTGAAGTGGTAGTTAGAACCTCCAAGGGGAGGTTAGTGGAGGGACCCACCCGCACATAACCTCCCTTGGGTGGATGTTATAAGGTGGGGCCCACATGAGTATCAAACCCCCTTAAACCCCTTAACTCATGAACTCTCCATTTATGTGGATGAAACTCTCTCACATTAAATGAGTCTCTCCACCTCCCTCTTATTAAATTTGACAACTTGAGATATTTAATTATGTGAGTTAATTTAAATTTCAAACTCTTGAAATTCATAAGCTTCGTTGTCTGAATAATACAAGTTAAGAACTTATTATATTTGGGTGGGTGTTTAGTCGATTGGGAGCCTTTGGAGAAAAATCTTAGGAAATCCTGAGTTTCTTCTTTCTCTACGACGAAGAACATGAAGAACGTCTCTTCCTCCACTGAAGCACAACGATGCCATCTTCTTCATCGTTCTTCAACCGAGGCAAGGAAAGGGAAGCGACGCCCACGACATCTCCAACGACCTTCATCCGCGTCAAAGGAGAAGATGTCTCCTGCGAAGAACGTCGTCAACGACGATGTCACCTCCGAACGCTTGTCCACCCATGACGAGTACCCTTCTTCCTTTCCAACGCATGAGCGTGAGAATTGGGAGTGTGTGACGAACATGACAATCGGGGAATCGATATCCGCCCTTTTCCAATATCGTCAACGAACGACAATTACGAGGTAGGGGATTAATTTATTAAATTATTTCCATTCATGAAATCTAGATAGTCGTTCTTCGTGGTTAAAACGACTAAATTTTAGAGATTACCGAGAGGGGGCCGGACCACACAAACACGGCCGAACCCTCTCCTTATTTCTTGTTTGATTCTTTGCAGATGGAACGGAATGACGTGGTGTCGTCGTACCACGCGAGAATCACACGACAAGTTTTACGCGGCGCCATCGCGCCACGCCATGGAGTTGAACGAGGACGCGATGCCGTCGCGCCACATCAAAGAGAACCAAAGACAGCACAGCAGGAGCGGGGTCGCGGTGGAAGGGCGCGGTCTCTTCGCACCGCGCCTGATGAACCAAGCCGCTGCCGGTTCCGGGAAGCGGTGGAGCAGGGTGACCGGAGGCCGGTTCCGGGCTGCCGGTGTCGGCGAACAAGGGGACCGGCCATCGCCGGTCCCGTGGAGGCCGGAACCGGCCGGCCAGGGCGGGCCGGCCGGACCGGTGTGCAACCGGGGGTTCAAAACCCCGGCTGGCTGGCCAAAACGACCCCCCTCAATTGCGGGGGGCCACAGTTCCACAGGGGGGCAGCCCCCCCCCCCTTTTCCGAAACGGCTCAGCCAATGGCCGAACCAGACATCCCGCTGAATGCGCTGTCCCTAGTAAGACCGGCGCCCGACCGGTCTGCCAGGCCGGGCCGCGATGGGCCAGGCCACGCCGGGCCGCGATTGGCCAGGCCACGCCGGGCCAGGCCCTGTCATGCCGGGCCGACCCGGTCCGGGGCGGGTCGACCCAGTTCGGTCCAACCGGGGGGGTCTCGGGCCGGGTCGGTAAGGCCCCGAAACCCCCGTTTTCGAACCATTTGGGTTCAATTGCCCATAACTCGGACTACGGATCTCCGATCGACGCACCGTCAGTGGAGACATGATCCTTGGAATGAGACAGTAGTTTCAGTACATTGCACTCAAGGTTTCAGATTACATTGTGTTTGGCTGGGTTGGTTCGTACACGAAACCAACCGGGCCCTCGGAGCGGAAACACTCATATCTTGAGCTTCAGACGTCTGATTTACGTGTCGTCAACATTGATGGATTTCTCTAAATGAGGCGGATCTTTTGGCTTACTCCGCTCGAGGTTTGGATGCCTTCGGAGTGCGGTCGGGTTGGTTCGCTCACGAAATCCAACCGGGCCCCTGGAACGAAAACGCCAATAACTCACAGACCGGGCGTCCGATTGACGCGCCGTCTGTCTCGATGAATTTCTCTTGATGAGACAGAACTTTTGGCATAATTCGCCCGAGTTTTGGATATAGTTGGATAGTGGCCGGGTTGGATTGTACCCGGAATCCAACCGGGCCCCTGGATCGGGAAAGCTGATATCTTTCAGACAGGACGTCCGTTTGACGAACCGTCAGCGGCGTTGTTGATCATGTTGAGAAACGGTCCCTATGAGTATACCCTATGAGAGTTCGTGGTACAATTGAGATACGGCCGGTATGGTTCGCTCACGAAACCAGCCGGGCCCCTGGAATGAAAAGGCTAATAATTCACAGACCGGGCGTCCGATTGATGCGCCGTCTGTTGCGTTGAGACCCCTATGACGAGGCGGTCCATTGAGATACTTCTTCATTGTACTTTGAGATACTTGGAGTATCGACCCGTAGCTCGTGGAGCGGACCCTCCCGGAGATGAGCGTGCGGAGTACGGAGACCGTGTAGCCGACTGAGACCTGACGACGGCTTGACCGACTCGATTTGGAATGAGTCGACTAGCCCAGTGGACGGAGAACTACTTTGTGAGGTGCAGACCCATGGTGGACGGAGCACTACCTATGTGACAGTGCATACCCGCGGTACTCGTCTGGAGAGTACCTCAGCAGGCTACTAGGGGGTGTGCACTACTGTGTTTGGTGACATACCTCGGCGGGAAGCACTACTGTGTTTGGGTGGCTGGCCTGCGGTACTCGACAGGAGATGTACCTCAGCAGCCTTAGGTTAGTAAGCAGTACCTTAGAGTCGTGACATGACCACTGTACACTCCAAATATGGAGCTCTTCAACAGTTACGGTTTCGATAATGAAAATCCTGGTTTGAGCTGAGACTTTTGACCTTTGTGTTTACCTCATGATTGAGATGGGACAGTTGATAACATAGGTATATGTATGGGCATATACCTGGGTAGTGGTTATTCGTTGATTTCATGATCATGTTGTTTTCCTCATGAATGAGACGGGTTACTTGATAACTTAGGTATATGCACGGGCATATACCTAAGTAGAGGTTATCTGTTGAGATATTCGTTGTGGTTATCCATGTTTGTTTTAGTGAGACCTTGAGGGTCTCGGGGTCCCTACTGAGTATCGTTATACTCACCCTGCACGGGCTACGCCTGCACCTCATTGTCTTGGATGCAGACGATGGGTAGTGCTGACGAAGGCCGAGTGTTCAAGGACTGGACGGTACCCGGAGGTGGACTACATGACGAGTCAGTATCCGGAGGTGGACTTCATGGAGAGACGACACTCGGAGGAGGTTGAAGGGCGAGAGCGTTGTGGAGGCTATATGTACCTACCCTTCAGGTAGGATCCGTGGTGGACGATCCAGGAGCTGCACCATCTATACCTACCCTTTAGGTAGGATCTGAGGAGGATGACCCTGGAGCCGCTTCTGTCCCTCCAGATGTTGTCTTTTTCTGTTGTACATTGTTCATTTGTAGTTGTACTTTTTTTGGGTTTGTATTCTGGCCCATTTACCTTTCAGCACTTCTCTTTGTACTTAGTGTTTTACTTCCGCTTGTACTCTGTGGTGTTTTGTGTACTTTTATAATGGCAATTCCTTCCCAGTTATCAGAATTTACGCCTTTGGTGCTAGTCGCCAGCCCCTGGCCTATGGAAGGCGGGCTTGGGGTAGTCACAACACGGGCCCCGAGGACGGGTCGTGACATGATTCATTCACGAAATAAAGGAAATTTACAAAGAAACATTCAATGAAAATATGTGATATATATGAAATAATAATTATTTTAAAATTCTAATATACTTTGTATGAATCTTTATATCATCCCACCAAAAAATGGACACTACGTTCATTCATACTATGACTTGCCATCTCATGGAAAGGAGCATAAAAATTTCTACACCAACCATTTATGGAATTAAATAAAGAAATATATAATGATTATATTTTAAAAATAAATCATTTTTATTAGTCATGATATTAGGGATCCATGATCAAAATAATTAATCATAAATTATAACAAACTAGAACAAGTTTTAAAAAAGCAGGTATTGCAAGAAATGTGACTTTATCATGGAATTGTTATAGAATGGTAATAAAAGGACATGCGTAAATAATATTTGGTATGTATATATATTTATTTATTATTTTAAAATTTATGTATACTAAATTTATATTTATTATATTTTTAATTTGAATGAGTAGGAAGGAATTCATGTATTACAGTAATATATTTTTGTGTCACTATTAATTTTATTAACAAAAATTCCATATTCAACAAATGTTTTTTATGTGGTGTACATACACTCCATGATTTTATATAATGATTATTTTTCATAATATTTTTGAAATTTAAATATTTATTTTAAGATATCACTTTCACGGGGATTATGGTTCCAATGATTCCAATGATTCCAAATCACAAATGGATTTTTATCGTAATTTTCCATCATTGAGTCATATAGTATGTTACAAATATCTTCTATTATATGTTATATATTCATACCATTTTAAATTTAATATTATAAAATAATTTGACCTCAAAATTTTCAATGTTTAATTTAATGATATTCTTTTATTGGGATTAGGGTTCAAATTTACCGAAGTGGTATGGTTTGAATGTTACAACATCATCGTTTATTGGGACTTCACATGATTATGATTCCATTGATGAAATATTTTGATATAACTGTCAATAAACTAATGAATATTATTATCATATATTTATATCATGAAAATACACATTTTTCAATCAATTTACTCTCACTAAGTACTTATGATTTAAAAAATAACATTTTTATGAAAAATTAAATTTTCTATCAAAAAATGTTTTCTTCCAAAACAGTTTTTTCTTATAATGATTTCTAAAATGTTAATAAATTTTTTTATATGATATATTAAAAAAATTTATTAACATTTTTGTTAATTTTTAATATTTCTAAAAATGAATATTAATTTTGTTTTAAAAAACATTGTATGTTTGGAATTTATAGAAAATGTGAAAAGAATCATTCTTTTTAACAACCATGGAATGAATAATAATTCTCATTTTCATGACCACACAATGATATTAATAATATTTTAGATGTTTTAAATGTTTAATTGATATTAATTTCCTTATTAAATTTTATTAATATTTTATAGATTTAAAATTAATACTATTAATTTTTAAAACGATTTTTTAAAATATATAAATAAGTGTTCATCAAGGATAATATCATATTTTACACGTGATATTTTTCAAATTACTATTAAATATTTATTTATATAATAATATATTTATTTTCAATTAAAATATTTTCCAACAGTTTTTTTTGTATATTTTGTTTGGAAATGTAAATATATATGAAATTTAATCTTTATCATGAAATACCACATGTAACATATCTTCAAGAAGCATTCTCTATCTGATTAGGTATCCATTTATTTAAATTTTTTTTTCTTGAAGATATTATCCAATTATACCATTATAATTATATATATAAATAATAATTTTTATTATTGAAACGATATTTTTGAAACTTATTTCTCTTCCGTGGGTAATACAATGAAATAAAATAATGAAATGTACATCTTTTAATGATATGCTATATGATTAAATAATGAAAATATTATGAAACCAATCTATTTTACATAGGTTATGATGTGATTAAATGTGTATGTGGACCAATTAATTTCATGGATTATGATTTGGTGAATTTTAAATTATATTTTGGCACTCAAAGGAATGAATTATATTATGTGATGGTGGTCATGTAATAAGAAATGATGGTGAATTATTTATAATTGTAGATATGTGGTGTATATATATCTCTCTAATGTAATGGGTAAATAATTTTTTGTAATTATATTGATAGGACCGTAGTTTGGAATTAATTAGGATAATTATGTGAATTTTTCTTTATGATAGTTTTTGAAGTTAACCTCGAATAATATAATTATTTATATAGTTATCTCATTCCACTACGAGGAAAGGGCTCCCACTAGATATGGTTGTGTTTCCCGAGAAGGCGTTGTTTCACAAAATTCTATTACTCGATTAGTCTTTTAAATGATCCCTTACTACTGCAGAAATGTTTCTATATGATTATTTATATTAAAAAATCATATGTCTTAAGATATTTATATACTATAATGACTCATGTTAATTGTTTTACTTGTGATTCATGTCTTATGAAAATCTAATATTTTTGTATGACTCTATATTGTGGTCCTTGATATTTGAGGCATGGATTCCATATGAGTTTTTCATGTTATTGTATGCTTATGATCAAATTGTGTTTATGCATTTCCCTTGTCTACCCTTAATGAGCATCTAAGTTCACCATTTCCAATGTTTTCCTTTCCATAGGTTCTGAAGAATGGTTTTATATAGGTATGTATTTGAATAGGCGTATGTTGTATGATCATTATTGGATTATTTTAATATTATTAACTTTATTTGAATATTATTATACAACATTCCATTTAATGTATAGTATTATGGTCTTTGTGCTTGTGTTTTATGTCATGTATGAATATTAATTTAAAAATATAGAATATCTATTTATCAGAATCATGGGTTGATATAGAAGGTATCAGATGAAATTTTCATTTTCCCAATTTGAAACTAGGATGAGAAAATATTAGTGAGATTACAAAAAAATATCTAATGATATTTTTAAAGATTTCTATAAGGTTATGTATAAGGATGAGTCAGTGTTTTGGAAAATTTCATGGATATTTTACTGGGTAGTGGATGAAGATTCTAATAAATTACTACCCTATAAGGATACTGGTAGTAGATTTAACTATATAAAAAATTTACCAATGGTAATATATGTGCATTAGTCCCATTTAGATTGAATCGATAGTGACATAGTGCCTGAAAATGGGCCTCATTGTGCATCATTTTGGGCACTCCTGGGGGATATGATTTCAAAATTCACAAACTCATTAGGATCCCTCATGAATCATTTCAATATATTATGACTACTAATATCCCTATGTAATCCTAAGGAACCTTATATGAAAAATAATTTTCACTATTTGTTCAACTAATATGTTATATTTCATGACTATGTGATTCCCCACAATGATTAGTGTTTGTCACACTATTGTTTTGGTTTTAGTATATGGATGGAACCTGAAGTAACTCTGTCAATAATTAGTGAAAATGAATATTTAATGATTTTCCTCCACACTATGAAAAAATTATTGGAGTTGGAATGTAAAATTATGTTTCTATTCATACAAAAACATTCTTATGAAACAAATCATGGAAGACTTCCAAACAAATAATGTTTGGTTAACAAATTTATTTGATTCCATCCCGAGGGAAAATACATCTTATTTTAGTGGTTATTTCGATAAACTATTTACTATGAATTGTATCAACACTACTGAAATGTTATTTTTGATCATCTAGTGTTGGGACCTTGATAATGTAACATTGGTTTTCTACCACATGGAAGGAGATGTAGATCGATAATGAAATCATATCCATAATATGAGGAAACATGATGATATTGACTCCATGGACTGGTATGAGTTCCATGAAATATTTTACAATAAATTCATTCCGCTTATTTTGTATACAAATTTGTGATTGAGTTCCTTTAGATAATGAAAATATTTGATGTATATTTTGGTACCTAAAATGTAAATTTTACCATAATTATAAGGTATTCTTATAGAGTTTTAATCATACAAAAAACTATGTTTTGTCAGTTATTAAATTTCATAAAATATTTTATGTAAAGGTATTGTCCTTAAGAATCTGTATTCGTTGAAATAATAATATTCATTGTGCTATCAAGGTGGAAATGGATGTCAGAATTATATAAAAACTTGTTAATTTTGGTAAAATTATAAAAATGTTATTAAAAATAAAATTGATGAACCATGGAGGGAATAATACTATTATTATGCTAATCAAGTGGGAATTTGGAAATGATGAAATTGTCTCATGTTATGTAAAAATTGTTTTTTTATAAGGGAAGGTCGTTACACAATTGATATCCATTGTGATTGGAAGAAGTAAACTAATAATGAAAATATATATAATGCATTATAAAATGTACCACTAAAACTATAGTGTTTTAATTGAAATGTGTATGGGGATTATGAGAATATATTCCCTAATCTAAAGGATAATTAGAAGATAAGACAGAAAAACATATAGAATTAAAGAAAAAAGGGAAATCATTTGCAATAACAATGGTTGATGTGAATACTGATAATTAGGGAAAACTAATCGTCCCATACTTGGATTGGAATTTGAAGTCTAACATTTATTGAATGATCCATATACAACTCATATTATTTTTCTATTAGTGAAATTACATGGGATTATATACCTATATATGAATTCTGGAATAATAAAATCATATTTTATATTCAATCTATACATGGTCAAAAACTATCTTCGATGGGAATTTTTCATATAATATATGATAATAAAAATGAAGAAATGTATAATTATCTTTTGGAATAACTAATTTCACTATGTAAAATTATCTTCATTTTTTTTGACATCATATTGTCTATTTGACTTTGACTTTGATAATATACTCAATGTAACTGACACTGATTATGAGGTTTTATGATATAAGAGTTTAACAATATTATGTATATTTAAATATATAATTATAGAAATGAAACAATTAGTTCTGTTCATAGTGAAAATTTTATTTGAGTGTTAATTCCGATACACATTTTAGAAAAATGACTAAATGTAATGGTAACCTTTAGGATTTATCATATATTTGATGTTGAAATAATAATAGTTCATTGTCAACCACATTATGAAGGTGTTAAAAATCCTTGAATTTTTATATTATTTATCATTGGATATATATAAATGAATATAAATTAATGAAGTGTTAGAGTTTCATGGACTTCAACATTCAACTAATTTTTATTAAAATATGGATTTTACCGTGATTTTTTGGTGTTGTCTTCTACAAGAACATAATAATGTTTTGAGTTTCATCGCTACAAATCATCATTATATAGAAATTATATTTGAGGGAATAATTATAACTATATAGGATATTATGTGTTCATTATCCATTTTATTCAATGATTTATATGATAAAAAATCCAATATTTTTTTTTTCACATAAAATCATCTTTCACACAAGAATTCAAAAGGCTCCTAATTAAGACCTCTAAGGAAATAAATATAGAGCTCCAACATGGTGAAATGGTGATGGAGAAGAAATTTTTTTTGACCTAAAAATGAAGATTAAATGATAATAAATTTTAAATTCATTGAGAAAAATATAATAAAATCATAATTTTTATATAATATTTATGATAATAATATTCAACATGACCTAGAATTTTAATCTGGTAAAAAAAATTTCTACCAATTACTATGTGGGTGAAAAAAGGGAATACTGAGCCCTATATAAATATGACCCAGTATTATACATGACCATACTGTGATAGTACATTATCCTTTTTTAAAAATAACTATCCTAAATAAGGTCCATGATGTGTTATATGAATCACTCCTGAAGAAGTTTATTTCTAATCCATCACATCTAGTAAACACATAGGTCTTACCAATGGATCTTTTTATTTATTATGAGGAACAACAGGTAGATATTTTAGATCAAATGAGGAAGGTTATGTGAAAATATTAAACTCACTAGGTCAATATATTTGGATAAACCACTTTCATGGCGATGCTATATAGAAACATGAGGATGTAATTAGGTAGAATTATCATCGTTTTTTGTACCAAAGTGATGAATTTTGAGGGAGAAATTCATTTTATTTGAGGTAGAATGTTATCCTTGATATTTTGTGATGTTCGACTACACATAAATTTATATATTCTATATTTTTCTACTATAATAAATATTTATTGTGGTTTAAATTATACCAAACATAAAGCTATTCTAGTGCTATACATAATAATGACATATTGTTTTTTACATATGACACTGTGTTTTAATAATATAATGATATATTATTAATATATTTATTTAAACATAGTTGTAATAACATACTCATTAATACTATTTATTTTAATAGTAATCATTAATTTTTAATTTTTAATTATAATAGCTTTATTAAACTAAACCATTTCATCAATTATGTATATAAAATTTGAAAATAACTAGATGTTTTGAAAATACAGTTTTGTAAAAAATTGATTTTTATTTTGCTTAAAAGATAAAAAAATTAATTTTATTTAAATTGAAAATTATTTTTATAAAATAAATTTTATTTTTTAAATCATTATTTCAAAATTATCTTTGGGAAAAATTATGGTAATTTTTTGAAATGATTCATTTCTTAATGAATAGTGAAAAATAATAAATTTAAAATTGAAATTTCATTTTCAGTTAATTTTTTTATATTGTTAAAATATATTTTAAATTGGTTATAATTTCTAATTAGATCAATACTAAATCTGTTAATCATTGTTTTTTATTTTTAAAAATTTTTGTATGGAGTTAATATATTAGAACATGGTAAAGATTTAAACATTTCTCTCTAAAACCCCATCATATCATCATATATATAGGATTAATTTTAAATTAAAAATTTAAAAATCTATTAGTGTGTTATATAAATATCGACCCAATATTTGGAATTATAATTCTTTATAATATATAACTTTTTTAAAAAATGAATTTTAAAATAAGAAATGTTTATCATAGATATGTTAAACTGGTCTTAATAAGGGCTGTTAAACTAAAAAGTAAGGGTTAATTATAACCGGAAACATGTAAAAAAATAATCTTCTGGAAGTATTAATTAATTATATCTTCTATTATCACGAATTTTCCAATATTTTATCCTTATTACTTGATAACATGGGTAGAATTATTTCTTTCAAGAAAATACAAATATACCAGTCACTTTACATATAAATGGATATACCTTCTCCTCTAAAATTTGATCAATATATCCCTTTTGGATCATCAATTACCTATGAAAATTAGATCCCAAATTCTATCCTATGTATAGAAAATCCATATTTTTTACATTAATACATCCATGGAAGGATTTTGGTTGAACCATTAGAGGGATACCTAAAGAAGTTTTAACATTATTCAATTCGAATTTTATTATTTCATACTCCAAATTCCTAAAATATTATTCTTCCTTGATTTTATAGTTATCTCAATATAATTTATATGCTATGATTTTTTACTATATGTCCTGCAATCATCTCCACTTCCATAAAATGTTTTACAAAATCATCATTAGAGTATATTGTGGACTACCACATAACAAACTGATGTAATTAGTTTTTCTATTTCTACCTATAATGAATGGATATATTAAGGAATTTAATAATTATTTATTATATTTATGGTTCTATTATAATTATTTAACAATTATATAAAAAAATACCTTCATACGTTCAATTTTTTGGGAGTACAACAACACAGCTAGTGTGTACAACACACTACAACCTCAAAACGTTATTTGATTTATGGAAAGATTACATAAAAGTTAATGAGTATGGGACTAATGAAAATATTTTATATTTATATATGATATTAAAATTTTGTAATATTGGTAATATGTTATTTATCATAATTAACTTCAAACTATGGAGAAACTTGAATCTACATTCCTCCATATGTACGGTCTACCTTCTCAATGAAAGGTGAATTTATTTTTTAACCACTAACTTTTATGGATTTCTATAAATATATATTTAATGATTTTTTAAAATATTCATATAATTATTATAATTATGATATTATTTTTCCATGATCAATAAAAAAATAAAAATTATAACACATCATATCATGAATGAAATAAAAAATTTGATATTTCCTAAAATGTGACATTGACATGGAATTATTAATAAATTTTAAATAAATTTTCATATAAAAATAATATATGGTATTATATATATATATTTTTATGTAATATTTTTATAAAAATCCTATATTTTTTATAGGAGGTTTGATAGTTTGTGAAGGATGTGGAGACCTATGGAAAGGGATTTCTTTGTCACTTTTACTTTCTATGATAAAAAGGCCAAATTTACCACTTATGTCTATTATGTGTTGTATATAAATCACATGAATATATTTTATGGTGAATATAATTATTATTTTTATTTAGATATCCTTTTACAAATTTTTCTTTCACAGAGTTTATGGTCAAATGTTACCAAATCAGTAATGGACTTTTGACTCAATTTGCCTACTTTGAGACATATGGTAATGTTATTCAACAATATTAATTTATATTCTGTATATATATCCCCATTAACATATAATATAAGGATTTATTTATTTCTATGATATTTTAACATTCGTGTAATGATATTCTCTCATTGGTCTTATGATTCAATGTTACCAATGGTGTATGGATTATATGCCACAATCTCAATATTTATCAAGATTCCATACGATTATAATTAGGAAGAAGAAATATTATGATCTACCACTAATGAAGTAGTTGAATTTTTTCCATTATTTCATACCATGATAATAAATTTTTCCCCATTGTTTTATTCTCCCTATGTACAACATATATTAATAGTTATTTATATAAAAATGTTTTAATTTTTTTTGTCAAATATCAATGTGATTTGAAATGAAATATATAATTTTTTTTGAATTTTTACAAAATGTCATAAATGGAATCTTCATTTAATATTAAAAACAATTTATTGTATGATTTTACCAAAAACATTAAGAGAATATTTTTTTGCATGCACAACTTGAATAATATTTACCATTTTTATGACTGTGAAAATATTTCATCTTTACCTTAAATGATTTCAATGTATTATTCAATGAAAAAGTTCATTTTATTGTTTTTAAATTTGTTATATTATGAATAAATTATATCAAGGTAAAAAATGTAAATTTCATTAAATTGTGTCATTCAAGTAAATATGTATAGTTTCATTACGAAATGTTTTAAATAAATATTAATTATTAAAATAAAATATTCAAATTACGATTTCAATGAAATTTATTCTAAAAAAATTAAGGGTTTCAAAGTTTATAATGTGATTTTAAAAGAAAATTTATCATCCTCAACAAATATTCCATGATATTTGTCATATCAAATCAATCTCCATATAATATGACATCTATTTATATATTTTATGCTTTGTTATGGATATGTTTGAAAGATTAATTATTTTTTATTCTCTTAATGGATTTTTATATGATGAAAATATTATTATGAAACTATTTTCTCAATGAAAAGTTATATCATTATTAAATTATTATGAATACCAATTATTTTCATGGAAATTATAATGATGGAATAATGAAATGATTATGAAACCCTCTTCATTTCATGGGTTATATAATGATGTAATAATGAAATTATTATTAAACCAGTATATTTTCTACTAGTTTTGATATAATGAAATGATAATGGAACCTAATATTTTCTTCGGTCGTGATCTATTGGATGTTCTGTTATCTTGTGGGGTTATTTGAATGATTTTCATTATGTGATAGTGGTATTGTTATGTCCATGTAAAATGATTATGTTATAACAAAAAACGAAGGATACATTACAATTAATAATGGATGGGACATAATTATGCCACCAATTTTGTTGGAAAATATTTACATATCATGAGATATATAGGACTTTAGTGGGGAGTTAACATAGTTTAGTACAAGAAAATTTACACTATGATGTTCATTGTAGTGAACCTTGACTTATATGATAGTTTTGAGATTGAACCAATTATACTATATAGAAAGAGAATCCAATATGGGATGGTGATCTGTCCCTCCCAGGATGTGTAACGACCCATGGATTTCCTGATACATCATGGAAATTAGTCCGGACTACTATGGAATGGATTTTCATGGTATATCTTTATGCCACAATTAATTTTCATATTCCAATGTTTTGCTACCATGACTCGTGTTATTTGATTTCATTATGATTGACATATTATGATCCTCCAATAGTTATGTAATGTATCACAATGTATATCTATGAAATCCATGGTATATTTTTCATGTATAATTATCATATTATGATTATTTATTTCATTTTAACCTTACTAAGAATATGAATTCACAAATTATTATATTTCCATTAATTTGGTTGCGATGAATGTTTTTATATGGTGTATATCTATGAGGAGTAGTAGATGTGATGATTTTTGGGTGAAATATTATACATCATTCACCAAATTAGTTCATTGGGCTCCTAGAAATAAAAATAACTAAACTACTATGGTCCACTAGTATATTTTTTTCATTCAATAAATATTTAATTAAAAATATGTAATATTAATCTATGAGAATATTGGGTCTATATAATTATAAATATTTCTTATATGAAATTATTTTAAGATTATGTTCTGTTTTATATGTACATAATAATTGCGGTGTTGTTTTTTATACCTTGTTGTATACCATGCCTATGTGATTACTCAACATTGATGACTTTATAAATTTCTTCTATAGATATCTTCTTATAGTCATGAACTCATTACTTCTAATAACAATACTTTTTATGATTTTTATATACTATTGATTTTAAATTGTATCCACCTATATAAATGATTTTTTCTGAAATAACATGATGTGGATACTTAAATTTAAAATCATGATAAGTTTAACCCAAAGAACATTGGTTGCATGGGATGAAGAATACTTTGTTGTGATTCATAGGTAAAAATTGAAAATTTATTGTATATGGACTTTATAAATTGTAAATTATAACATATCAAATTGAACAATCATATATGGTCTTGCTCTTTAGAGAGTTTACACCAAAAATATGGAATTGATACCCATAAAACATAATAAATTATGTCTTGATGGAGACCTTATTGATGGCATTTATTCTCACAATCATTTATAAAAAACCCCCATAGGGGTATGTTTTTTCTAAGGGGATCACTATTAAAATATTCCGTAGTGAGTTATACATCATTACATATAAATATATAGTGGAGTCTTATGTGAATAGTCCCCTTGAATGGATAAATGGATTCGTTCATTCTACTTTTGAGTAATATTAGAATGTGGCTCGAGTTAATTTAAATCTCAATTACAACATAATGTTTGTTTTAAACAATATATTGAATTGAAATTATAATCACTCATGATTTTTTTGGAGAACATATTACTAAATAATTGATAAAGGAAACTATAGGGTAATTTCTGTAATGATTAATGGGACATGCTAAATAAGTTTCTTAGTACATTAAATTTTAATGTCTTGTACTTGACATCTATTTTATATGGAATGAATAGAATGTTTTTTTAAATGAGAATCTCAAAAATTCCATAAAATGAATCCTCATTGAGGTTTTAGTTATATGGAAAATCATTTAGGGTTGTGTTTTAAATGTTTCATTGTGAGTTTACTTGAACAAGAATTAGGGAATTTATCATAGATATCATTTGATATTTTAAGATGTTATATTTGACATAGAGGTTAGGTGGAAAGGACTTGTTAAAATTAGGAATAAACCCAAATTTAAATCATCAATAATGTGTGTAATCAAGGGTTGAACCCCTTCTGAAGTTACCATGTATATGGGAACTAATATATTTTTTATTAATGTCTCTTGGAATGGTGAGTGATTTTTGTTCAACTGTTTGAGTCTGGTAGGAATCTTAGTTAATGAAACAAAACCTTTAAAAATATAGGTTGTTGTTTGGTAAGAATAATGTCAAGCGGTTATAGCTATAAATATATATCCATTTATTTTTAACTATGAATCGTATTTGGTGTATTTTGTTACCATTTAGGGATCAAAACCTTGTGTGAATTCTCAATGAGAATATGTGCCATGTAGGCTAACATGATGAAGGTGACACTATTAGATATATCCGGATTGTTTTTTACACTTTTAACTCTATGAAATTTTTAACCACCTCCATATTTACATCATTATGTAGAAATTTGAGATTTCGGTGGGATTATGTGTATTAGAGTACTTTTAGTAGGATTTGGTTATCATGTGGGTGACCTTGGGGCTAAGTGGATGTAAATTTTTGCTTAATACTTATAATCGAACATTTGTGAAAGGTGGATGACCTATATGCCCTTATACCAGATTGAAAACCAACATTGACTTTTTTGATTAATTATTTATTACATTTAGAAGTGGTTCTAAAGGTTTATAAATTTCATAATGGTTACAAGGTTAGTTTATGCATGTTTTGAATCTTCAACAAGATACAAACATAGGTGTTTCAATATGTGTGTAATAATTATAGTGATTTTTTAGAATGAAACCAATGTGATTGTGTATTGAGAGTGTCAATAATGGATAAGACTATTCGGGGGTCCTTGTCATATTAACCAATGAATATTTGATAAAAAAAATAAATTATAAAATGATACAGTGAGTTTTTTTGTGCTTCAATAAATTTATGGACATGTATATGGATAATTTATTAATACGAGTTACATTGTAACTCCTATCATATTAAAATAGATGATTCATGTCACACGGTTCGGTTGGCCATGTCAATGGATGATTCATAGTAGTGTTACTTTACTCATTAATCATATGGAATTTTGAGAGCACCATGTTTTTTAAGAAATATTTGGATGAAAAAGTTTCATATAGTAAATATTTAAAATATTACATTAGTGAACATCCTGGTGTGTCTTAAGGAATGATTTCTTTCAATAGTGATTATTATAGACATTACAATTCACAACTTTTGGTATTGTTAACGAATTATTTTAGAAATTATATGAAATGTAAATTTACTTGGTTTTGTAAGATGGTTCATACATTATTGTAGTTTGGTAAACATTGTCGATAGGAATAGTGTAAGGAGTTGTTTAAAGGGAATTGTATCACTATTATGTATGAGAGTATATTGCGACAGTGATACATGCTTATCGATATTTTCACAACGTAGTCATAGTTTAGAGATGATCATTCCAAAAACATTTATGTTATCTGTTCTACACTATGAGGGAAATATCTATATGTGAATCTCTATATTTATCATTTAATATTTAACCAATAGGCTCCTAGATAGTTTCTCACAAGGAGTGTTTTAATGAAATAAATATGTAGCATAGTAGATAATATGATGTAAAATAGTTTGAGACTCATTATATTTTTAAATTTTTTGTTTTTCAGTTGAAATGTTCCCCAAGATATTGGAATGTGTGATGGTTAAATTCTTCACTAGTTCTTAGGGAAGTTAGGGTCTTCATCCATGTAATTCATATGTCTAGTAAAGCATGAGAGATGTTAAAAGGTAATCTAGGACTCATTTCATTAGTAGGATCAGAAATATCATATTACGTTGGGCAGTGGGATATCATTAAATGGAAGGAAACCATCTTTTTGGAAGGTTTATGAGACCATGATAGTTCCTTTTTAATGATATTTTTTACAATAACATGTTTTTTGATAAAAGTTACAATGTTTGGGTAGATATATCTACAATTTTAAAGTACGTGTTTAAAAATCAACATAGTGAATTTTGATTACAAGTGTTGGACCAAAGTTTTATTATAAAATCCAAACAATTATAGATTAGAAATTCCACAATGTTTTTTTCATAGCACAAAAATAGTTTTATCATGATATTTTATGGATATGATAATTAACAAAATGATATTTTAAGGTTTAGATGATCGTACTCAGATAGTTCATTGTACATCTTTGAGTAAGTTTCTAGAATATGGTTTTGGTTAAACCTCGGTTGGAAATGTTGAGAAACATTAACTTATTCAACTGGAGTTATATTGGCTTAATATTCAGCTAATTGTGGGTTTTAGTATGTATGGACCTATTATTATTATTTCATTAAGGTTAGTTGAGTGTATGTTTGAGGTTATCCATGGATTTTCATGGGAAATCCCAAATTACACATAAAAGAATGGTGTATTATAATTTAATCATTTCAAACAAATTGAGGACATAGGGTAGTTTCCTTATGTTAACTATATATAATGTTTTGAGACAGTCACTATGATGTTAAGGGGATGTTTATATCTACATTTATGATGTTGGAAGTACAGTGGCATGATGTTGGTAATTCGGGGATAGAATCTATAGTGGGGAGCACCATTGGTTGGTTGATGAAAGGGATGATTACGTTATCATTTATTAGGTTTTAAGGGCATTGGTAAGTACTATCTTGATTAATCATATTTTGATACGGGCATTGGATATTATTTTAATATATTAATAACAACATAATTATGGTGGTACATAGATTTGAATTTGGATTTAGGAATTATAAAATTATATCTAAGTTGGAATCCCCAACCAATGTAGGATATTTAATCAATATTGATATATTTTAAAAATTCTATGGGAATATAATTTCAATGGGGGGGGGGGAGGTTATAACAAGTCATAATTTTAGTCTATTATAATTTTTAGTAGATTTTTTTTTCTGTTTTGTGGAAGCTCCAAATTTCAAACTGAACATAAGAATATAATAATGTATGATTGAATAAATTAATGTAGTTTTTAGATGGGTTTTAATCTCTTAGATCTATCTCATTGATTTTATTTTAATTTTTATTGGTTCTATCTTAAACGCAATATTTTGGGATAATTGGTAATGAGAGTATAAAAGGATCAAATTATGTAAAAACCATACAGTTCAAAATCATCACCCTATTTTATACAAGGAAATGGTTTTTAATCATTTCAAACGTCTATGAGACACAATGTTATTTTTTGTAGATTATTAGGGTGAATAGAAGTGTTGTAACACGGTATTTAGAATTATGAACTAAAACAGTGTGAGGTGTGGGTGTGTGGATAGAGGGGCCTACAAGTTTTGTGAAGGTTTAATAAAGAATGCCCCCATTAAATGTGATGAAATATCTATTCTACCATTTCCTCCAATATTTTAAATCCTACCTATTTACCCCTTACATCCAACACATATTAACCACTCAATATACCTTTGGCACACCTCTTAGGAATTGCTGGACATCCTTCATCCATGAATGGAATCAATTTCAACCTGTTTCATTAGAAAACCCTCAGTTTTTATTCCAATCCTCCTCGTTTTTTAAATAATTTAACTTTACTGATAGGATTATATTTACATGTGATATCATATTCGTTATTAATTGTGTGTTCACCTATTCATTGATTTCTCCCATTTCAGATTAAATAGAATATTTTCATTGGATGAGTCAAGAATGATATGAATGCAGTAGATGACCTCTTTGTTCTCCATTATAATTTAATTGTTTATAAAATTTACCAATGTTTGACAAATTGGAATTTCCATCTGTTGCTCCTAAAATGTTGAATACATCAATTAATATTATTATACCTTATTAGCTATATTCCGAGTTACCCCAAATGCGTCCAACATTAGTATTATTTTATTACATACACCACATTGATTATGTTTTATAATATGATTTTTTCAATTAATAAAAGAACACGTGAGTAAAAAACATTCTTAGTGGGAATTTGTTTGCCCCTAATTGATGTGGTTTAAAATTAATAGATGGGATGTGGATGAGGAGAACTTGTTTCTTGAAAAATATTTAATCCCTGAATTAGGTGATTAATGAAATGAGTTAAAGGATATTTTAAATGATTTAGATAATAACAATGGTTGTTGAACATTTATCATAACATTGAAATTATTAAGGACCGACATAAATAAACAACTTCAATTTAATTCGAGTAACATATCTAAACATCAAATTATATATTACATATTAATTAAATTAAAAATTAAAATATCATGTTAAATTCAATTTTCTAGAATGGACTTTTGTTATGGACACTGTATACATATTAAATTTTATTGCTTTAGGAGACACTCATTTGGATTATTTTAAATAATTGATGTTTATTTCTTATGTTTATTTTTAATACCATAGGTAACTTTTTTTATAAGAATGTTGATGTTATTGTTTGACATGACTCTTCAAACTCCCTAGATGATAGATGATGGAAGTGACACTTCAATTCATTTATTTAAATTATGGTAATATCTTTTTTCCATTAATTTTACACTATTGGGAATGATGTCCCATATCATTCATTTAATACTAATGGAACCACATCCCTTCCCATTCATTTAGACTCTTGGGTATGAAATAAATTTTCTTTCATATGAAATTAGTGGGTAATATTTCCCTTATCGTTCGTTGTGATCTTTGGGAATGACATCCCTTCTTTAAAATATGATACACTTATTATCCAATCATTATATTAATTCCTTGGTCTTACACATTGGTTCATAAGTAGTGCATGAATATATTTTCATATATCAGGTTACATATATGTATATATATATAAGATGGATTTTTTATAGACATTAGGGCTTTGACCAATGGTGGTACGATCATCCCAATGACTTTTTAGAAACCTAAGCCTGAATTGATTACCTTTATTTTATAAAAATGTTTTATTCTATATGAAATAAAATTTATTTTATAATCCAATATATATTGTGATATAAAACATTTGTTGTGGACTACTATGGAAACCCTACACAATAACTGTTATTTTTTCAGTAAAAATAAGTACACATAATTTGTAGGTCATGAAATGGATTGTTCTCTTTGATGTTATTAATTAAGAATTATGGTTGGACATGGGTATATAGGTGTAGTGGTTGAGAATTTACATGATATTCCATTCACAATTGGTTTCTTTTACTTATTTATTTCATATTTAATTCAATAATTGATTATTTTATTAACATTTATATTATTATTGCCTTGTATTTATATAATATCATGTTTATACATGGATGGATATTCATTTTTCACTATTTGGGAAATATATTGTTATTTTCCTGGAGGGTTTTAATCATACTATCCTTATTCATTTATTAATCCCATATTCTATTATCTGTAATCTATGGGGTATTTTTCATTATTGGATCACCTTTTTACAATCACTACATGTCATCATCTTCTTTCATTCATTGAGGTTCAAAAGATGACGTCAGGAGAACCAATTTAGTGACACTCTTTAGAGTGATCCCGTATAGGGAATCATGCATATCATAATGTAGCTATATTCCTAATAGGAAAGTCATGTATTAATAATAGCGTCTATTAAAATTTATTAAAAAGTATGAATGTAATAATGTAAAAAATATTAACAGATTATAGAAATGTCATGAGAAGTATCCCAATCCATATCTCTAACCCTCCACCCACACCGTTAATAAAAAATATTTCATTTTTTATTTATTCTTGTTGAAAAAATTCTGTAAATTAAAATATAATACCAAAAGGTGGCCCAATAGTTTTTGGACTTCCACTTGGTATTCCATAACCAATAGTGTCCCTATCTAAATCCACTATAATATTTATTATACATGTAGGATAGTTATGATATTACATTGGGGTAATTAATTTGTAATCTATCAAATGGTATAAAAAAACCATGATTCCTATGTTCTATAGAGATATATGACAACAGATATACCAGTATATTATAGTACCAAATATCTCTAATCAAATCATGTTTCCATGCCAAGATAGAAAATCACTTATTGTGTGAAAATATCTTAAAAGGATGGTTTGATTATAAATATCTAAAAATATTATTCTATACAATAGGAATTATAGGATTTATAGATATATGTATGGTGGAATTTTCGTTCTATGTATCTCAATAATATCTCAGAGGGTGTATTCATTTACCTCCAAAAAACAATTCAACTCACAAAAATTTACCTTATTAGATTACACCATTAAATTAGTTTCCAAATTATAATTTTCAATAAGGAAAATCATTAATATTTTTTATGTTGTTATTTATTTTTTGACAAGAAGATTATTATGAAATAATTATCAATACCACTATTTAAAATAAATAATTCCATAATATTTTCAATTACATTAATCAATTTGAAGGTAATTTCTTATTAATTGATTTATCTAAACCCCCCTACATCCTACAATGGTTAAATAAAATATTCCATTTCATTATAAGAATTAAAAATTCATGTACTAAATAAGGGAATTATATTAGTTTCATTTTTGTAGAGGTCATCAACACAGGTATTAGAGTCAATAGTTATAGATATAGTGACTAAACATTTTCATATATATATATATATATTATATTTTATTTGATTATTCTTCAAAATATATAAACACAATCAAAATAATAGTAAAGGTACTATTCATTTGAATCATGGATTCATAAATAAATATTTCATATGTTAACTTTTTGATATCCCACATTGTTCTAAATAATTTTAACCCTTTATAAACATATCATATATAATGTGTTTTTTCAGAATTTTGGTAAATGAATAAATCATAAGGGTTAGATTTGAAGCTTAGTAAAGGTATAATGGGAGATATGTAAGGAAAAAATAATCATATGTGTATGGGAAAATGATTGTAAACTATTAATACCAAACCATTCATAATAAAGATCAAAGTATTGAGTCATTGAACAAATATTAGAAGTTAATCGGACTAGAGTAGTAATAAATTTATGAATATGATCCATGGGAGTATAACATTGGAATAATAAATTGAATGTTTAAATACACATAATAATTGAAAACTATATCAAATTTAGTCAATGATCTCTTCCAAGGATATCAGAGTAGAATTCTTTCACTCCCTAAACCATCATAGTAGTCACGGTTCACTCCCAAAATCATAATAGTAATCAAGTTACCTTAATGTAACTATTTTTTAGACCATTATGTTCTTTTATATCTGAGGATATATAAATAAATACCCAATGCATTGGAGAGAGATATAGGGCCCACCCATCACAAAATAAAAATTATACATTAGTTAGATAATTGATCTTAAAACAATAATTATTTCATTACCCAAGATATAAAATGGTTTTAATCAACATTTCAACTTATTATAACTACTAGGGAAGACAAATCATTCTTATTCATTTCATTACATCACATCCCAACATAATTTGTGGTATTCATATGCATTTCCCCATGGTATATCCCATGGTAGAGAAACAAGTTAATTTAACATAATGATATTAAGAACATATAACACATACTGAAAGAAAACGAATGGTATCCATGGATCACATTATTAATAAGGAATTATTAAAATCTAAGGATTTGACATTGATGTCAAATTATTTTTAAATATCATAAAAATTTTTTATTGAGAAAAATATCCTTACCACTTTCAAAAATTATTTTAAACCACAAAAAAATAGAAAATGACATTTATATGAAAATAAACATTATAAATTATAAAGGATTTATCATTGTAATGATTGGACATGAAGGCTATGAATTTCATTCATTCCAAACATGTCAAAATAAATATTTCTTAAAAAAATTCTATAATAGATTAATGAACATTGTTTGGGAAATGACATGAATATTATATTAATAATTTTTTCTGAAAATTCTATAATGGGAAAAACATCATTAGTAAATCTTTTTGGGTATATTAAATTAATTTATAAGAAAACATATATAAAACATGGTAATTGGTGAAATATATATTTTCAACCAAAGTGAGAAAAATGATTATTTATCATAAAAACATTATGATGAAATATTTATAACATGAGAGGATGAAAATTAATGGATAACTAGTATTTAACGACATAAACCAAGGATATGAAAATTAATGAGAGACATTAGAGTTTAATAATAATATTTTTCCGTCACTAACATAATCATAAACAATGCATATAAATGATGAAATTGTAACATTAATCTTTACAACATTCGTAACATTTAATTGTATTCCATAAGAAGGAATAATATGAAAAGAATGATAAAATATAATTAGTATAAAATAATTCATGACATTAGATATCAAAATGGGATTTATATATAGTTAAAAAAAGATCATAGGTACATAACCAAACATATGTATGATAGGATGATAGTTGAGACAAAAATCCCTTATCTTAAGTCTCATTTACCATCATAAAAATTCAAACCTATAGTATAATAAAAATATGATTATTATAAATCAATTATGGAATAAAAATTAAACCTTTCGTTACATGTTTTATCTTATTAGGTATTTTTATTACCCTTTTAATAACAATTCCAAGGTAAATTATTGTTTCAGGTAATACCTTTCTTGTTTTTTAGGAATAGTTTCATTTTTTTTCTATCTAAAAATTTATAATGCTTCCATTATATCATTATTATTAACCACTATGTGCATATTATATTTATTCAATATTATGATTTTTATTGTAACTATTATTATTTATAAATTGACATTGAGATACAGAGTTTAAGAAGATAGTTGGTTATATGGATGTATATATATTTTTTGATTTTATAAAACACATTCAATAAAGGATGTTAAATATAACATTAACAATATATATTCATTTATATATCATATATATTATATATTTTCCTTAAACCTATCCTTATAACATTCTATGCAATGTTTTAAAAAATCTCATTGCTTTATGAGGTGGTAGTCGATGGTATACAAGAGAAATGTTGTTGTATTGAAAAAATGAATTCATGGTTGTATTAAATATTTAAAATTATTAAAATATAATAATATCATAAATATTATATTTAAAAAATTTATCCATCACTTCACCTATCCATAAGCGGTTTTGATTGAAAATTAATAACATCAGATCACGAAGTGGTACACCGTCGTACACATGTATGGTGATTTTTTATCCAGTTAAATATATGATGAGATGATAGTTGATCATTAGCTATACATAAGAACATATAATTATATGTATGATAATTTGAGTATTATTTTATCATGGTTTAATAATAATCATAGGAGTTGGCGTAAAACAAAATACAAAACACATGGTTAAGAGTTTTACCTCTTTTTCTAACAACATAATTTGGTTTAAACTAAGAGTATTATCAGGTTGGATTTATGACCATAATAAGGCTTTTATAACATGATTAATGATGTTTGTGTGTTTTTTGAGAATGTATTTTATAAATAAAAGGATGTCGGATGTGTGATGTGATGAAGATAAAAGGTGACCTTAATTAAGTTACATGAGTGGAACACATGTAGTTGATTGAAAATAAAATGGTTTACCCACGTTATTCACATGTGACCATGATCCAAGATGGAATCATATATATAATAGCAGGTACATAAAATAAATATATACAATATATTGAATTTTTATGTGTTTGGTTCATTTTTATCCATCCCTTGTTTTATCCTCCACGTAAACTAATTTTTACGATAATTGTGGAAAATAATTCTCTCTATTAAAATTAATCATTATGGTCTCTAATAATTATTAAATTATTATATAAAAAACTTATTAATCATAACAATATTTTATTATTTCTACAAATTCCAATCATATTCGAGTACCTTTTTTAATTTAATCTCGATGAATCAAAGATAATTTTTTTCATCTAAAGATTAAATGTTAAAAACATTAATCATTTATTATTCAAAAATTCATTATGAAAATAATTTCAATGGAATTAATTGATTTAACAGATATATTATCTATGTGTAGTTACATACAATAAAAATTTTAGGATATAATAAACTTATTAATTATTTATATGATATGGAAATTTAAAAAAACTAGTACATTTCACTATTCACAAAAAATAATATTTTCATGAAAATTCAAAAAGTTAACCGTATGAGAATTTTTACACGATGATTTATAAAATTATTTTTTATAATGAAATTTATAGTAAAATATTTTCAAAAAAAATATTTTTTTATTAAAAATAAATTAAATATATTTTTCCATTAAATTATTATTTTGAAGCATGTAATAAATATTATAAAAAGTATGAAAATGTTGATAAATATTTTTTCTTTATATAAACCCATATTAAATAATATTTTAATGAAATTATTCCCAATCAATCGAAAGTTTATTACATCTTGAAAATAATTATTTTCTTTAAAAAATATTATTTATAGTTCATCATTGTTATTTAAAACACAATGTTAATAGTAATTCATAATAATCAACATATAATATATATATGATTCGATAGAAGAAATATAATTTATTAAAAATTGTAATTATTAAAAAAATGAATAAATAAAATTAGAACCCCATAATCCTTAAAATTCATCATTCTATAACTAATTGTGTATAATTTCATCTCATCGTATCCTCAGGTTCCCATATAGAATATTCAAAGTGGTGGTTTCTCAAATAAAATCAATTGAAATTTTTTATATATATTTATCTTGATGATTTATACTATCCACTGGTTGTTCGTTATAATTAATATTTTACTCTGGAAGTATTTTCTCTGAGTACACTACATTTGAAGGATCAAGTACGTAGTTATTCTATAGATATATATGGAATGCCTCATAAACATGAGAGAGGATTGGAGGATGTAATAATAAATAAGCTACCATAAAAATATGATCCTGTATATCTAAAGGGTCTGATGTACATTGTGTATAGTCTTATCTTCTTTCAAAATCTCATTTCCATATTCTAGGTAGAAATTATTAGAAACATCTTGTTATTATCATAAAATCCTTGATCTGACAATCGATTTTCGGCATAACATTTCTTTAGATTATAGTATTATATGACTTATTTTAGAATGTGTCTCCAATGACTAGAAATTATATCAACTATTTTATTAACAAATAAACATTTTTTTCAAACCACATTCTAGTACATTAAGGTTTTACTCTTAATTTTATGGGGGAAAATAATTATCCATTAGAATACTTGAGGGAAAGATACTATTTAATCAATACTCAAATAAATTAATTTTCTTTATATAATAAACATATGATATCCATATAACAAGATATCAACATATGCTCTTGGGTGTCAATTTTTCTCTATGCTTGATTGTCTCTCTTATGATCCCATTCCATGGTTCATAATTACTATATTTCTAAACCTGATTACAGACATGACTAATACCTTAAGTAAAACATGAAATAAAAATTAGAAACAATTGAATTTGGTTCCTCAATAATCCATACATCACTTACGCTGTATATTTTTGCTTGAAGATCAAGAGATAAGTAATCTATGATATCAATAAACTATAATTATTTTTTATGGATATTAAAAAAAATTATATAAATATATTGACATCAATTTTTTTTCTAGTCTAACATTATATCGTAACATTATTTGGTGTTTTCTTTTGGTCATTTTTAAGTTCTTCATTTATGTATATTGAATTTATTTTATACTTTTTTTATCATGGGTGTGTTTGGGTCAAAATTGAATATTTTTTATGGTTTTTAGGGATTTTATTATAACGACGCATTTTTCACAAGCTATGCAACGTTTCATATAAATCTATGTAAACTCTGAAAAAGAGGGTCTTCATGTCTATAATAGGTTTTTTCAAACCATGTTTCATCATAGTAGTGATTCCCCCCTGATGTTCATCTTGGTTTATGTGAATGATTAGGAAACCGGGTTTCCCCTTCCACGGAAACCACAATAGTGGTTTTATGTTTTAATAAAATTTGATTATATAATCTCGAACTCCTTATACTATTAAACAAATACTCTATAATTAACATTAATTGATCTCAATCAATTTTTAGGCTCTAGAATAGATTCCAAGGCCATCTGAACTCTATTCATTGTGAATCAGAATAGAGACTAATGATATGAACCACTCCTAGAATGAGATTCCCAACCCATTAGGATTCCCCCACCTCTCACAGTAATCTTCTATATTTTGATGGGTTGATTTATACTTTTGATAATGGATATAGATCAAACTTTGGATATATCCAATGTAGACTATCTTGGATCTAGGTTTTTTATTTATATATCTTTTTTGTAAGGGATCATAAAGGTTACACCTCAATTTGGGATTTTCATCGGAAACTATCCTTCAAAAATATAGATGTCGAAGATATAAATTCAATTAACATGTTCTTGAATTCCAATTTTTAGTATTTTTTTGGGGAATTTAAATTTCCATTTTTTTGTAAATTTATTCTTGATTTGAATAAAAATATTGATTAAATATTTGTTGGAAACATGTAATTGAATTAATTATTTCATGAATTAATTAATATAATATTGTGAATGTTCAATTGAAGGATTATTAGTATTGTAAAATTGGAATAATTAATTAGTTAATTAATTAATTGAATATTGGGACTTGGTAATTTGATTAATTAATTTTTTTATTAATTAATTGAATATTTATATTTTGAATGTAATGAGATATTTGGAATGGGAAAACATATTAATTAATTTGTGAACTTAATTAAAGGAATATGGTTATATTAGAATTAATGGGATTTTAGGAATATAGAATTTTTCAATTGATTATTTTAAGAATTAATTGAAAATGTTGTTTGTGGGATGTTGATTTTACATTATTCGTTGTGTGGGACATATGGTTTAAATTATGAAAAAATGTTTAATGATGATTTTTTCATATTATTCAATGTTAATAAATTAATGAACCTTTGTTTTTTGTGAAGATGTGTAATGTAATAAAATGTGGGGAATTTTGATAAGACGGATATGTTTTGTTAACCACTAATGTTTTGAAGTATATGATATATGTGGGAATAAATGAGTTTTGAGTGTGGGTCATAAAATGATTCTCTAAATACCCTTATTGTTTATAATGGTGTGGTTTTGGAATTGGGGACCCAAATACTCATGTGAGATAGAGAGAATGGGGTAAGGATAGATGCTCCAAATATCCATGTGTCATTGAGTTGTTGGATATGGACCAAAACTACAAATACCCATGGGGTTTTAGAAATGTTGTTAAATGGTATTGAGTTTAAGAAATATACTATGGATTTAATTTGTTGTGATATGAATTGTAATGAAATAATATATTATAGCCTTATTAATTGTTGTGGTTTAGACTCTAACACAAACTAAAGTAGGTATTGAGGGTTTAGGTATCATAGGTATCCTGGGGGTTAAAGTGTTTAGTTATTGCATAATGATTTTATATAACTATATAATATATGTAGTAAACATAATTATTTATAATACATCTTTCAATGTTTTTGACTGGATATTGTTTTATATGTTGTTGGTGCTGTCCTGATACGTTTTACACACAGCCTACTTGGGATTATTGATTGGTACCCAAATACACATCATGTTTGAAGAAAATGATAATGGAAATATTCATATTAGATGGTTAATAAGGGATGGATCATGTATGATGGAACATGAAAATTTTTTGGGACACACATGGAGTATCTATTGCCTTAGTTTTTGTATTTTTCATTTACAATGAGAAATGTTTTTGACATGATATGTCTACAATTTATTTTTCATTATTTTATTACTATTTATGACATCCTCTGATAATGTTTTGGTTTTTTTATTGGTTAAATCATTTGGTTACAATTTAATTACTTTTTATTTTGTAATACTTTGAAATAAGGGATTAGTTTCCCAATTATTTGTATTAGAAATTCACTGTTATTCGGTGTCCTCTTGCATAGGTGGAGGTGTGCCTAAGGTCATATGACTGACCAACTAAGTAAATTGGTGCGTGGAACCCCATATAATACATTAGAAAGTGTTAACAAAGTAGTTTAATTTATTTTTATATTATCTTACAATTTTGGAATGGTAGACAAGAGAATAGGATGTGTTTGGCCTTGGTTATGTACTGGTTCTTGGGAGTAGTTACCCCATGTACAAGGGCAAAATGAATGTACCAAGGGTGGGATTACTGATATTGATGTGTATTTTTACCATTGGATTCTATTTAACCTCAAATATTTTGTTGGATGGGATTATTTTTTCTAATATTTTCTGATATTTAACATATTGATCAGTATGAAATGAGTGTTGAGTTCTCATGCATCATTCTAGGAAGTCAAGATTTATTGCGACAAGAAACATTTAAGCAATGCATAGAAATTTTGGATTTGGGTAAATTATTGGAATATATATTTTTTACATTCATGGGTAATAATTAATGAGTATGGTTCCTAATGCGAACATTAATGTTATGTAATGATGCATGATATTGTAAATTGGAATGGAAAATGGATTTATAATGTGAAAAATGAATAAAGATAATGTTTTTACACTTGTTATCCATTAACTAGATGTAATATTGTTAAGGGTATTCATTTTGGTTTGTTTTTTTTCCATGTGGAGGTATTTGGGGATGACATGTTATGGATTTATGTGAATCCCCATTATTATTATAATTTTTTGATATGGGTCTTGAGATGTTAGTCTGGAATTATAGAGATATTCCGCCATGACATCATATGTTGATAGGGTAATTGGAGGATATAGCCCGAAATAATCCATCAATAGTGGAACCTATGGAACCGATCCTTCTAGGTGAAGGAGTTGGTTAGAATTTATTTGATAACATTTAATGAATAATTGACATTCTGGAAAGATGAACAGAGATGGTTGTGAATAGATTGGTAGACCATACATGAGATTATCAACAATATCACCCTAAATAATATTATATAGAGGGTTGAACGAAGTTAGTCGAGTTCGGTATTATTTTTATCATATATATACAAGAACATTTGGAAACCCTAGTTGAGAAGTGGTTGAATTTGTTTCCTCGAATGTTATGATAATTAGTGAAGCACTGGTGGGATGTTATGGCTTGTAATGGACATGATTGTTGTATAGTATGGAATAGATTTTTGGATAAGTTCCTCGAGAAATAATATCTAGAAACATTGAGATATGAGAGAGAAAATTTGTTCCTCTTGAAGACTAAGGAGTGTATGTCAGTGATGGACTATGATGGATTATTTAATGACATAACGATGTTTTCTCTATAACATGAAGTCAATGAGATATCTACGATAATGAATTTATTGGATGGTATCAAATGTGATAAAATATCATAGTTCATCATCACTAAATTAAATATTTTTCTTAATGTGGTAGATTAGGTTGTCTTACATGAATGTAACCATAGGGTAGCTTCTAGTGGAGTATTAGAGGATTCTAAATGACTATCAAATGGTACGTCTTATGAGGGTAGTAAGTGACGTTATGATAATGTTGACATGATCCTTGGAATGAAGAGTGCCTTATGTGATGGATTAGTGACTCGGGATCCTAACCATGTGATTTTCCATGAGTGTCATCTATGAGTACACTATCAAATACATTGTGCCAGACATCCAGTAGAGTGAATAGCTTGAAGAAAGATGGGGAATCTACAGTGGTTATGTTGTAACCCACAATGGATGAGTGATCATGTAGAGGTAGTAATAAAAAGTTTATTTATGGTTATTATCTAGGAAATATAATGAAGGAGGTTGGACTTTTATGGGCCATGGTGGTTAAGGTAGTGGATGAGATGATTTTGTGAAGTGCTACAATATCAGCAAAGGTGTGTAGCTTAGGGGACACAAACTATATCAATGAGAATAGGGGAATAAGAATCACATGCCATTCATCCAACACAAGTGGATATTTATGCTAGTGAATCGATATTTAGGGGTATTATTATTATAGTTCCTATGATTTATATATCATTATTTGAAACTTTTACCACTAATTTTTTGATATTTCCCAAAAATTCTGAATGGATTGAACTTGGAATTATATTTTGTTATTGGGTCTATGGAAATAGTTAAAATTTTTTGGGTATAGACAAGAGTCATAATTTTGTTCCTTGGGTGTCCTCTTGAGGTTGAGGGGTATTGTTCCCTTTTGGATATTTACATTGTAGTGATGTTAGGCTTTGACATAATTTTTTTATGTACTAGTTTCTTTCGTACTGACCCCACATTGATTGCTACCAAAGGATAGTGACATTATTATTTATTGAGATAAAAAAATTATATTCACCTCGGAAAGATAGATATCCGGGGAGGCTGTGAAAGGGCCAATTTGTTAGTTACTATGCAGATTACCACCAAAGTTTCATGTTTTTTGTTGGATTATAGGGGTTTGATGTATGATGTCATTACAAATGTATTGGACCTGTTACAGGACATGATTTCTAATGAGTTCTAAGGCTACCACCTGAGTGATTAGGAATTTATGATAGAGATCAGGTCAAGGGTTTATCCAATTTCTATTCATCTAAATTTCATGACTCCAATAAATCATCAATAACATAAGAATAAACTCTATGAGTTGATAGTAAGATTGTTTTTCTATACAAGAACATTTCTATTAGATTCCCAAGTCTTGTTTGAAAAGTAGAAATATGGGATTTTACCCATATTTGATTACATCTAGATGTTGAACCATATGAATGTAATGTACCAGAATACTCTTCTATGTATCGATGATCTATCTAACTATTTTCAGGGATCATGTGTCTTATTGAAGAATTAATTTAGATCACTGTGTCATTATATTATAGTTCGATTATCTAACATACCTCAAACATCATTCAGAAGCATGCATCGGATTTTTATGTTTTTTAGAATTCCATCTGTTTTAATGAATTTTGATGTTGTTTTTATGGCCATCATGATTACAATATTCCTTATGTAATAGGATAAATTATTGGTAGTTCATGTGGATTAAATCATGGTGTACTCTACGGGTCATGTGGAACATTCAAAACATCTTGACATCACGTAGAGTAAAGATATATATAATAAAATATACGCAATGGAATCCATGTGTTAGTTTTGGATTGATAATTTTTACATCATGTGTAACATAGTCTCTAAATATGTTGTGTCAATATAGACAAATAAGGCTCATGTATTTGTTTCATTGGAGAGGCATGAGATTTTTTTTTGATATCATTTGATTTCTAGTGTCATAAAGGTATTATATGAGGTTCATATATTAATATTTATCATTTGGAAGCACCACATAAAATCATTACCAAGAATAGATATATGTTTCAATGGTCTAGAGGATGATATAGTTATATCCAGGAGTTCAAAAATCATTTGATAATCACACCAATCATGATTCTTCCTGATCCTAGTGAAGAGTACATAGTGTTTTGTGACTCTTGTAGGATAGGTCGTGGATCAGTGTTGATGTACGGATATTTATTTGTGGTGTATGTGTATCAGTAGTTGAGTCCACAAGAAAGGAACTCCCATTAGGATGACATGGAGTTAGAAGAAATGGTTTTTGATTTCACATGTTAGTTACATTATCCTCAAGATGAGAGGTCTGTTGTGAACACTAATGAGAAGTGACTAATTTATATAATTTCAAATAATGATTTGGATCTATGAAAGTGGATATGGGATGAGTATATGCATCCATTTTACATTGATGTCAAATATTCACATGTAAATAAAAATTGTATTTCTGACACTTTTTAATAAAAAAACATAAACTCAATATATTAATGAGTATCGTTATGAGTATGATATTATGAATTTTCTAGATGATATGCATGTAGTGTATCAAGAGAGGTTGAAAAAATGAATCTCATATTAGTTATAGTGTAGTATACACGTTTTATCAACATAAGAGAGAGGTAGTATGAAGATCAATAATGTGGTGTGGGATAGGGAATGAGGGTCGAAATTGGAACGAGGTATTACACATGATTCTATATGCCAATGAATTTTCCATTGGACAGTGATTCTAATTGTCCTTGATTATAATTTAAATGAAATGATAAATGATAAATCTACTAATGTATTGTGATTCGGACTATGGAACTAGCAGGAGAAGCTATTGAGGGTTTGGATGTCCTTGGGAACCCAATGGTTTATGTTGTTAGTTGACGAATAATGAAATGTAATAACATTGTTACATTAAATATTTTAAAATTTTATTTCATCAACTATATGAAAAATATATGAATATATATATATTTATAATCTGTTGGTGTTGGCCAACTGAGTAGTACTCACACCCTACTAGGGCTCCCCGATCAGTACCTAAATATACATCATGTTTACATGACATGATATGGGAGAGATACCAATGTTAAATTGGTGTAATGGGATAGAAAAAGGAAGAGGGAACCAAACATGGTGTTGGGACCTTCATGGAGAGGTAAATGTCTTATTTTTTGTTTTTTCATTCAACACATGACATGTATTTGGCATGATATATCTACAAATTAGTATTTGATATTATATTCTTGTTTTGGTCATCTTGTGATCAAGCATGTTTTAGTTATTCGTTATTTCATTTGGATATTGTCTATTTACTAATAATGATCTTCTATATTCATAAAGAGTGCATATTATCCCCATTATTGATAATATGACCTTTATTCTAGGATTCAGCCTCTGGCGTACAAGGAGACATGAATTAGGTCATTTGTCAAAGTGGATATCAGAACCAGTGTGTGGAACCTCGATCAGGAAATTACATCTGAATACAAAATACAACGTCTTTATTTTCTAATTTAATATATGATATATATAATGGATGTAACACCCATTTATAATTTTTTCTCCCAGACATTACTTGATAACATACCATAAATAGAGATAAATACTCTTTGATATCTCCCCACATAACATCTTTTCATAATTAAAATTTCAAATATATATACCTCTTATTTATCATATATAAATTGATACTAGAGAAATATGTGAATCTTATAACAACACCTTATTCAATTCTGGAAAGTAAATAACTCATAAACAATTTCAAAACATAATAATTACCTCATGTTGAAGAAAAAATTATAGAATGATTTAATGTTTATTTTATATATCAACATGTTCATTCTACACTTATTTAAACTTTACATGGATATGTTGTTGAACATTTAATTGATAAATACAACATTTCATTATTTGGTTTCATATTTCTAGACCTATCCTCCTAAAATCAATAAATATTGGTCCTTTTTTTATCCTAAAAATAAATAATCTTTAATTATTATTATTATCTAAGTCATCAAACACAATTTTCTATTTCAAATGTTCGTAATTTATTGAAAAGTGATAATCATTAAACATATCTTATCAGATTCTCAGAAACATATTCAAGCAAAACTATGTCAATATATACTCTAAACATTTGTAATCATTGTATAAATAACACTTTTACTTACAATGATAAAACCTCAGTTTCAATTAAGAAAAAATTATTTCATAGAACTATGATTCATGATTAAATTAATTTTTCACAAGAACCACCAATTGTTGTGAGGCATAAGTATATCCATGTCATTCGACATTAGAACGGAATCCAAATTACTTATTAGATGAATCACTATATATTCAAAACAATTCCCCTAAAAGTGTACTGTAAGAAAAAGTGCACAATCTATTTTTCTTTATATCCCATTTATGTTTTCGAAAAACGCATATTTCTATTTGAACATGTCTCACTTCTATGTTAACATCATGATTGTATTAGATATTCATGATTAATTCTCCACAACCCATCGATAATATCTTGAATTACCATGAAAACATAAGATCTGAGTAATCATTGATGGCCTATGTGATTATTAAATTTCCTATATCAATTATGGATATAGTTATATACCTCTCAAGAGATTATATTTCCCAGAAGCGAAACATTTTTCATTCAAAGATAACACTATTAAAATTGTTCATATATTTTCAATATCCCTAGTGGAATTAGTTCCATTAATATGTGATCATCATACTCTTCCATTATTTTTGACTAGATAATAACATCACTTATAAATTCTATCAAAAAATTATCATGGTAATCTCTATAGACACTATACATTAAATATATAATGATTAATGGGGAATTAGAAAGACCCAATAGAATCAGTAGATATTATTTGGTTCCATATAGTATATTTCTTTCTATTTTTATTATATGTTCTTTTATGACACAAACATGATGAGATAAAAAATTACAGGTATTCATGGAGAGTATTGAGTGCCACATAGTTGACTAATCAAGTAATAAATACATGGTAGGTGAAAAATTTTCTTCATCATGAACTTGTTTAACTACTTGAAAATAATACTGATGTTTGTCAATCCATATTTATTTTTAACAAAATACAACAGGTATACATAAAAGTGACACACATAGAGAAATTAATCACATGTCAAGGATCGCGTTGTGTTTATTTTTTAAATCCCACAACTACATAAGGTCCATTATATTAAATGGATTTGAAATTAGTGGGGAATTAAGTATGAGTTATATTTAGAACTAAACTTCATGTTTTTCTTGAGTGATAAGAAACTCTTCTATAATTATATAAAATCTCATGAAAATTTTGTACATAATCAATGATGAGTTTCTCCATAACCAAATTATATTTAAACCACTATTGGATATAAATCAAAACCCAAAAAAATATATTTTATTTCCATATAATTTTCATATTTATCTTTACATTGATAGACAATTATATGTTAATAATTTATATAAAATTTTACATTACATTTTCATTAATTGATTTTGGAATAATGTATAAAAATTTAGTCCATGTCTATGATAAAATTAAATTAATCCATTGGAAGAATGAAAAGATTTTCATGGAATCACATTCTCACAGACTTTTACTGGATATGAATTGTAGACTTGAGAAGTTACCACGATGGAATTAAGAGTTTTCATTACTAAATATACATATATTAGTTTGGATGAAATATTTATAGCATTATATGATTCTTAAAATATGAATTAATAGGTAATTGAGACTCAAATAATTCATTTTCAAGTCTACATTGGAATGTAATTTCCACAATCACCTGGTTGGTATTGAAATCATTGTTAGAAATATTAATCACATGGGATTTCAATAATTTCATAAGTGAAGAGATTTTTGATGTTAATAACTTCCATTAACCTTTATATTTGGACATGAGATCTCATAACACCCATATAACATGCATTTTATAAACTGTGTTGTGGGCCGTTCATTATATGAAGCATTCTATATATATTCAAATCCTTTTTATATTAATTCCTTATAATTCCAATTTGATTTCTAATTGACCTTACCATTTACATATAAATCATTGATTTTACCCCTTAAGATAATCTCATGCATGATTTTATCACACTATGACTATAATATCAATCTTATCATCATCTCTATAGGGTTCTTATATTTTCCAATGAATTCCATTTTTCTCTACATAACAAATTAATGAGATGGATACATAAATCCATCATCAATTTTCTAAATTTATATAAAATTGAGATATATATTACAATCTCTTGATGTATCATATGGAAAATTCCCTTAATAGGATTCAGCTTAATCCGTGGAATAATTAATCATCATTACATTCAAGTTGGATGATTATACTAGAAGTGTTGCTCAAAATCCATGTATATTTTTTACATAGGTACTATCAAATTAATCTTCATTTTACATTAACTGAATGAAAAAATAATCCATATATATATGAATAATATGAGGAATGTACTTATTCAAATATATGTTCATAATCTCATCCCAATCAACTGATTCAATATCTTCTTATTTCATTATATTCATGATGAGGGACCATCATTCATCGTATTCGTGTTCCAAAAAATAGTCAATCAAAACTAGTTTTTTATTTTATGAAAAATGGAGTATTTAAAATATCTATTTAGTGGAAATGATCCATTTCTATATAAATATTAGATCATGGGATCCATTATAGTGTGGTGGAAATTTCACATGATGAACTCACGCAATCATTGTTCCTTCCAATGATCATTTGAATGTTCAACATGTTTCATGAATGAAAATGTTTCGTGAGTATATGAATGAAAATATTTATTCTAAATAGAAATATTTTTTTCACCTCCTAATGATAATAACATTATTTTACAACACACATTTCTTAGAAATGGTTCCTTCATAATTGGGAAATTGAATAAAATAAAATATTATAGTGTAGACCTCAATAATAATTGTGTGAAATAATATAATAATGAAAATCACTCACATGATTTCTAGATCATTCCACAATATTATTAATTAATGTAACCTTAAGATCATACTAATTCATCAATAGTCATAATCAATTTAAATCCATCACGCTTGTTTATAATTTTTTTTAATTTCCAAAACATATCCATCTAGAGTGTCAAACCTTCTATGAAATAAGGCCTATTATAATGCAACATGTTATGATCGAGTACATATCAATTCCCCCATTTAAACTTTATTAAACAAATAAAAATTTATATTAGAGGTACAGTAAAATTTACTATTCTGGTTTAGATTTAATTATATGGAAACTACATTCCCTATTGTTCACAAAAATTCTAGGACATTTTTCTATAAATTGTCACATCCTTATACTTATTCTTTTAAAATTACATAGGGATAACAAAAATATTTTGTCATCCATGTTTCCAATGGTTAACTAATTATACCCTATGACACCAAATTTATTTTCCTAGGATTTTCATTCATTGATATTACTTACCTTTATATGAACAATTATTAAATTATATAAATAGACACACTTGTTGATAATAATGGTGCAGTGCCTTAAAAAACATGGATACATATATAAATTGTTAAAATGTTAACAACATCATCGACTAATTTTTTTTAAATAACAGTATCCATTTGTTGACATATAATACTTAATAAATTTCATCATAACCTGGTGAAAGGAAACATAAGAATGGGTGAGATCAAATGCTCAGTTTGTTTAATAAAGGGAGATATTTAAGATTAAAATGACAACAAAGGTATGAGAACATGATAATAATATTGAAAACACATCCTTGAATGTAAGATTTCAAAATCAGGAGTCTTGGAATAAAGAATGGTAGTTCATTAGATGTGAATCAAAAGGATATTAAATAACATGATAAATGAGAAAATAACATTGGAATAAAATATATAATTTTTTTCATAGTCATAATAAGTTAAAATAATTTCCCTAGTAGTCAAAGATCACTACCAAGGATATATTAATCCAATGGGAACCCTCCCCAAACAATCATGGTAGTCAGGGTTTACTCTCAAGACCATCATAGCAGACAATGAACCTTTATAAACAAGGTTTACACTCCATTATATTAATGTCTACATCATGATATATAAATATTTTCCCAAAATATTAGAGATATATATATTTCCCACATTTCATGTAAGAAAAATCCAACATATTTCTTCCAATAGATCACAAAACAGTCATAATATAGAAACATATGATGCAAAATGGGTTTTATAATCAATTTATCATATCATAAAAAGTGGAAAAGAGACAGGATTCCGAATCATTACATCATTTTATCCCATAATAACTTATTAAAAGAAGACAGTTTCAAAATAATTTAGTTATGGAATAACCTGTGGAAGAGGGAAAAGTTCATAAAATTTATACCATCATCATAATAATCCATTAAATGAATGAATAATTATATTATCCATGGATTTTATCAAATTTGAGTAATACCTAATCAACATATGTCATCATATAATGAAATTTATTTTGAATGATTTTATAAAACATTTCATGTGGAAAATATCGTTTCTAATTTTTCCATCATTTTTTTTAAAATAATTTGGAATAGTTTTATTTGAAAATAATACAGGAATATTATAATGGAATCATTAGATACTCAAATTAATCATTGCTTATTATATGGTATAATTCCTTCAATCCCTTATATGCTAAAACAATAATTAATTTAAAAATATCAGTAAATTCTAAACGATAATTGTATTTAAAATGAAATTAGTATTATCAAAAAAATATAATAATATGATAAAATGGGTAAATATGTATCTAATAACGAATTTTTATAACGTAAAAACGTTTTTTGATATTTGTTTTATAAATCATTGTTTTTAAAGAAAAACATGTTTTCAGGCGAAGAAATAAATAATGATGTTTTTACCAAAAAATAATTTTCTAAAATCATTAGTACAATAAGAGAGAAAAAGGAAGGTAAGAAATTTATTCACAAGAAAAAGAAATTGAAAAATAAAATTCATGGCTTTATTGAGATATTACTAAAAATATTTTATCATTACATACACAATCATAAACAATTCTGATAAATGATGAGATTGTATGGTTAAATCAAAACCACTTTGGTAAACCTAAATTTAATTCCCCATTAAAGAATAAAATTAAATGAAACATAAAATATTTGGAAAATAAATAATTAAATTATAATAAAATCCATAATTTGTTTTTTTACTAATAAAATTTGTTATGTTGAAAACATAACATATATCTTAAGGAAGGAAAATTAAGAAAAAAACACCTTACCTTATATTTGGAATTAAATTATAAAATATCCAAAATCATGTATTATAAATATAATACTCTTATAAATATATTATATAACCATACATATATATATATAGCATACATTATTTTCATGTTAAATCTTATTACATGTTTGTAAATAATTCCATGTTAAAGTCACATATCGGGCAACAACTATTTTTTTCATGTTTTAAATTTTTTATTTTTTGATATCCTTCATTGATCACGGTTAAACAAAATGTAAAATTTTAAACATCATATAAATATCACTTATATTTAGAATATATGTCTTTAATATAATAACTGAGATTCTTCAATAGAAAAAATAAATCATTCTTGTTGATTGTAGGTCATACGTACAGACAAATGTAGTATCCATTTTCATGAAGGATTGATGGAATGAAACATATATAACATTATAAAATTACAGAATAATTATTATTAAATATATACCACATATTTTAATAAAAAACATCCTTATAGTATTCCATGTAAAGAGTGAATGAATCACATGGCTTCATGAGGTGGTTGACCGCCGTACACATGAGCGAGGTTATCATATTTATCAGGAATAGAATTTTTTTAAAGAATATTTGATATATTAATTCGAAAATTATAATAATTTAATTAATATCATATATAAAAATTTAATCCGTCCTTACATCGAACTATGATAGATGAGGATTGAAAACAAATAACATCATTTTTTGAGGTGGTCGTATGTTGTACACATAATTTATCATTTCACATCTCATATGGTAGGAGAAGATATGGATTTAGGTAATTTACATAATATTAAAAAATAAAAGAAAATTTTTATATTGGTGATAATATATCAGAACAGTTTAATAATAATTTATTTATGTGGAGTTATAAAAAAATAAAACAGTAAGTTAATGGTGTAACATTGTCTTAGGACATCATCATTTGGTATTCACAAAATTGATTTATAGGTTGGTTTTGAAAAAAATGGTACTATAGATTTGTTCTAGGTATATATGGAAGTGTTTTGGTATATTTTTTCTATAACTAAATGGTTTTGGTTTTGTGAAGTGGATAAGATAATATGCCCATTGATAAGTGATGTTTGTGAAAAACAAGTAATTTGTTGAAAAGAAAAAGATCTTACAAATATTTTCCCTTTAAAAATTGCTCAAAAATTAAAGATGACATAAACTAGAAGATATAAGGTCTAAATCGAGTCATTAAATGTTGTTTTTATAAGATTTATGTCATTTTAAATGATTATTATTTTAGTTTAACCCGTGGTAAGACATTTATTACATTAACCATGGTAAGTAAATTTTACTTTTTTTACAAGTCATTTTGTTTAAAAATTAATTTGACCTTATTATATAATATATATTTATATGAATCCATATATGGATTCTATATTTCTATAACCCATTATTAGATTTTGAAAATATTAATTTCAAATTTAACTAGTAGAGACACTGAGAAAGTGGTTTTCAAAATTGAAAATTTTCAACTATTTGAGTAGATTTATTTGTTCAAAATTAAAAATGAAAATGAATCCAAATAAAAAATTTACAATAATTGATATATATTTTAATTAATTTAATGTATTAACTTATTTTCAAAAATTTCATTTTAAATTCATTAGATGAAAATATAATTTTCAATAAAATATGTTTTTTTACTAATCACATAAAATTTAAAATTTTTAGAAAAAAATTCCATGCTACTATTTTATTGAAATGAACATTTAAATGTTAATTTTATTTTATAATATTAAAATGATAAAATAATTAAAAATTTATTTTATTATATTTAAAAAATATTTTTCAAAAATATTTTTATAATAAAATATTATTTTCGAATCACAAAAATAATTTTCTTAATACTATGGACATTTTTATCTATATTATTTCATTATATAAAATAATATAATATATATATGTGTAATTTTATTTATCTATATTCATTCATTAGAGATTAATATAAGGGTAATAATGGTCTTATTTAACAAATATTATTATTATTTTTCATAGTCCATTAAAAATTAGTGCTGCCTATAAAAAAAGTTGAATTTTTTTCCCGGTAACATAAAAAATAAAATAAATTTAATCTAGTAGAATAAGGATATAATTTATAAAACATGTTTTTTTATATTTGAAATGTATAATATATGAAATTTAATTATAGTTAGTGTCTATTCTCATTTACATATCATTACTACATTTCCCTATCATTTATACATTAAGAATGATAGTGTGGATAAAATTGGGAATTCACACAGTAGCCCTATAGAGGAATAATTATACTATATAAACTGCATATTCCCCATAAAATTAGGGAAATAAAGAAATTATATGAAATCCATAAAAAATTTAATATTAACTAAAATAGTGGAGAGAACTCTAATTTATAAGACGTGGAAAAAAATTATTTAAACAACCATCAGACGTACCATTAGCTATGATGTATGAATGGAAACAACACAATATAAAAATAATACATAAATTTTGGTTAAGAATAATGAGAAAGTATAGGAGAGGTGTGTATATGTATGACTTGTTCCCCAAATGAAGAAGAAAATATTGTTACACTTCTTAAGGGGGAAAGTGGGTAAAAGTCTTAACCACCCTAAACCTCATGAAATCAATCAAGCAGCCCACTATATATCTAGTGTGATTACAAATAATAGTAGGTGGACCTGAAATTTAATGATAAGTGGAATGGAGTATCATGTTGTATTCCCAGATCTTATTCTTGGGCCCCTAGTTCACAACCACCCTTTATACATCTAAAAAATTCATAATTAGTCATATAATATGATAACTATAATAAATTAACGTAGTGTATACCTAAAAATAAAAATAATTTAATAAAACATCCCAACGATAACTTCACTCATCTTTTAGATATGCTCACCAAAACCACTATGAATTGGAAATGGACAATTTTTTATATTGGGAAAAAAAATCAGATTCAAGATCCCATCTGTCTTACAATTTCAAACTATACATCCAAAAAAATATTATTATAGGGTCCTCCACCAGTGTATAATTATCTCACCATAGTCTATGAGACCAATGAAAACTAATTAATGGGATTCAATAGCCTCTATATCACTTTAATTAATTTCAATAACGTTATATATGACTCAATTATACCATTGAAACATAGAGATGTGTAATGTGTAATGAATAGTCATGTTTCTAAATGTATGATCTGGATAGTATGACAGATAATTTAATTTCTTTGTATCCAAAAATATTTGAATTAATATTTGAACTATCATCCCTTTGTTGAAAATCAAATTCAACCCATGTTTATCAGAATATATTTTGGAAAATCAATATCCGAAATATAATTCCATAGGACAACATATGTTGTCAACCTATGATATTTTCAATCATTGGGTGGTTTACAAGATCAATCTGATCAAATGAACCTACCTAGTGATATCCTTCATGAAGCTCAACCCAGTCATTGTAGACTCTCCATCATCGAAAAATTATAATGTTGATTAACCAGATATTCTATATAAAGATTTAAATAACGACATCTAAATATAATAAAAAATATCTATTATCATATGAATGTATAACCAAATAGATATGAATTTATTAAAAGGATTCAAAATCATTAATACATTATTCGAGTATATACCGTAACACCTATATGGTATGATTAGACATCCGACCAATATATGGGTGATAAGGTGTACCCACAAGTATTTGCATGCTAATCACTCTATGAATTCCCTTCTAAAATCAAAACGTGGTATGAGAATCTTTTATACAGTCATTTAAATATTGTTACTAATGAAATCATTCCACCCCACATGCATATAATATATTGATCTGATATAATAGAGATGAAATACATTTTGATATGAAATAGTCCACATTAGTCATTAGATCTATGAAGAATAAAATAGCACTATGAAATATTGGCATCCTCAATAGTGCTTTCACAAATCTTATTATACAATCATTCATGTTTGTATAGAATGAGCAGTGACTTGAGAATACTGGTATATCCTTGGTTCTCATCATGTATCTTATGAGTGGTGGTTCATCATGCGATGAAGTACCCTATGCATCACATCATTATATAAAAATAATACTTTATATTTTTATTAGTGTATATATTAGCTGGAATCATATACATATACCATATAGAGGAATGTAAGTCACTCATCAGCCCCTCTCGCATAATCGTAGGTGTGACACTTCAAATCTTATATTAAAAATCATTTTAGAATCTTCATATAAATCCAAAATATATATTTGATACTTTGGTGTATTTTAATAAATATTTCTAGATTTGGGTGTAGCTTTGATGTGGAATTCATGTTCTCGAAGAGGCTTAGTGAGGATATATTAAAAATATTAAAATATATTAGATTATTTGTGTGATGTTTTTTATAAATAATGTAATATCTCTTAAATAGAGTTAAATATGGTAAATTTCATACTAAAATAAAATATAGATGTTTTCTTATACCCTAGGAATGACATAATACTCATTAGGATTGGGTGATATGTTTAATTTCAATTCAATGGCGCAAATAACAAAAATCAATTAATTAAATAATTTTCTATTTAATTTACCCCTACCTATACTATATATATAAAATCATATTTATATCCAATTTATATGTTTACCCATATTGCCCCAGTGTTCTTCATTTTTTCATGCATATCATCTTAGATAATGAAAAAAACATCAAAGATTGAAGAGAGATTTTCCAAGAAGTCATCATTGTCAATGTTGTTTTCGGATATCTCCAAATAAAACTACATTACATAATATAAAATTTTTAATAAATCCAAATCATTAGATGGGAATATATTTTCTTAATCCCCATTTATCTTTGGAGAGAAATATAAATTAATTCTTTCTAATTTAATTGATGGATCAGTAGTTGTTTTTTTACAATTGATTTGATTTTACAAATTTTTTAACATGGGATTTAATTTATTATATTTTACTAGTTGATTTTATAATTCCCTATTTATTTATTATGTAAATTATTTTTAAATGAAACTGTCCATTAACCAAATATTTTTTTATGTTCATTTATCCCTCCATTTATCAATGTTCATCAATGAAAATTTCAATTTATCAAATATTAAATTATATATCAGATGTATAATAATTGTGTCTTAGACCATTGAAATAATGGATCATGCTAACAGGATTGGATTTAGGATTTGGTAAGGAAAATGAATTTCTGGCTATGGGGAAGAAAATCTGATGATGGTGTTGATAATATGTGATCAGTCGGACAAATTTGGGGGATCTCTTTTGAGGAACTACAATGGGCTATTCCAATGAACGAATGGCTAGAATCTAACCATTTGTGGTGATGTAGGTCAAGATAGGGTGAATATTGCCCTGATTATATGGTTCTTTCCTTGTGGATCCATAGGATGGATGTAATGATGAATTTTTTGGAAATCATGTAATAAAATCCAACTTATTGATTAACATGAAGGGTGTTTTACCCAGATCTAATTGTTTTAACATTGTTCTTAGTCAATACATTGGACACAATAGATGGCGGGTGAAGGCAGATGATGAAATGGTTTTTCTATAAAAATTATAATCTTCCCACTATGTATCCTATTGGAATACAAATCATATAGTTTCATATATGTGGCATCAATTGTATATAATTTTAGTTATACATGACACTCCATGTTATTTACTACATAATATTCTGAATCATTGATACATGTCTCTTCTTGTAGATGGATTACCCACCCATAGGACATATAACACTAGATTCCATGGGATTCCGGGAATACACCATGAATTTTAATTAGTTCACAGGCCTTACAATAACCATTAGACATGGGTGGGACAATTTTTCAAGGGCATGATTGGTGTTCAATTTCATTTCCATAGTTCATAATCTTGAATATGTAAACTTTTTGTGATGAAATTTGAATCCATGAAGATATGTCAATGTCTCCCAATGATTATAGAGTTATGGTGTGGATGATTTTTTATTTTTTAATTCATGTTTGGGATTTTTGGATGTAATAAGGTTTCTGATTTGACCGCGGTTCTAGAGAACGTGAAGGAATTGGATAATATATCATGGGTTGGTATGAGGTTGTTCAAAATATGATTTTAGTGTGCTTATAGGTATGTTACATGTTTCTTATTATCTCAGTAAATTTATAAAACATAGTCACAAAACATATTTCTATAAATCTATCACATCATAGAATCATCTCGATACCAATTTTTCTTTTAAACTATCCTTTTGGTTGGATGATACTAAAGAAAATATTTGTTGATCCAAAAAAAATATTTGTAAATTTTAAATGACTCTTTTAGGATAGAATTCAGTCATTGTAATATTTCTGTAGTAGATGTGGGATTCAATTTTATTTTTCTATTTGGGCTTGGCATTCAAAAATCATGCCTCAATTAACTATTAATTATGATGTTTATAGTGTATCTGATTTAGTGAGACATAATATTCTATCATAAGTGATAAATAATTATAGGATTTATAGGATGTTCTCTTGTTTTAAATGATAAAACTATTTTTATGATTATCTTTTCAGTATGACCCTTGGAGAAAAGGATTAAACATCAGTTTAGTCCTTTTGATGTTAGTGGGGTATGAAAATATTTTCCCCATGGATGTTCCCATACTAACTCTCATTCTAAATAATTAGTTCTAAATATTATCACACATAGGGATGACCCAATATCTACACTATCATGTTATATTACCCTAGGTTTCTATGTGAGATGAATGAGAGATTGGAGAATCCATATATTAGGGGATTTTTTATTCCTTGTTTGGTATAATGGGAAGCCTAGTGGTTTACTAGATGAATGGCGTGATATTGTGGTTAGAAATAGTTTAATGTCTCTAGGAATAAGTGATTATCATGAAGGAGTATCCACACCAAAGAATCATTGAATTCCTCAACCAGGGGATTGGGGAGAGTGGATCCCTGAGTTGACCTTAAGATGAGTTATTACGAACTCTAGGATCATGTGGATTAGATAACTAAGGTGAATTATGTGGGTTGTTGTAGTTATATTGTGTTCATGGTGATACATTTTAACATGTTTAATTCCCCAATGGTGTTGGTACTAAAAATAATCTAGATCACTCAACACTTTTAAGATTAGTACCGAATTTTCGTCATTAATGAAATCCATTTGAAATTTATTTCATGTTTGGGGATTTCTAGATTATTTATTATGGTGTTGGATATTTCATGAGAGTATCATTTTTTTGGTACTCAAGAAACTGTTGGATCTTGATTAAAAAGATTATCTTAATTGGATTTTTTTTTCCAAAATGAGGTAGTGATTATGAACCATACATTGGTAGATCCAATACTAGTTTTGGATACACACGAGAGTGTATTGTGGTATATTTCTAATGTTTGATCTTCTAGTCGTTGATGTTGAATATGATGATGGATAAGTTGACATATTTGATATTTTCTATTAAAGATGAGTGTGGTAAAGGGAACATATATTCTATGGTTTCCACCACTCTACTTCATCAGCATGTGAGATATGCAAATTATGGATATAAAAATGGTGAGATCATATTTGATCACATATCTAGATGAAATATTCATGATGGGTATTGTAAATGTGGGGATAACATAATAGATTTTTGTAGATATATGATAAAAAAATTAATTCTAATATAGTGCGGGATGAGGGGAACTCACAATTTACCATAAAAGTACATCTAAAATATGTAAGGTATATCATGATCCATTAGCATCAGGTTAGGTGGCCAAAGACGTGGTAGATTGTTTCTGATTTTTACTCTAAATGTTTCACAAAAAAAAATTAACGTTGAGGTTCTTGGATGGATGTGGAAATGGGATGGAATGCTTTTATTTTTCATGATTTTCTTTCCAGAAACATCAAGAGGTTGTGATTCTATATTAGTAATCATAGAACATCTCACTAAATATTCCCACAACCATTCCATTCAATAGAAAGTCATAGTGAAAATGTGGGTTTCCTTTGAGATCATAGTGTAGTCCATATTCATGTGGGTCTCCCAACGATCATTTTAGACCATGATGTTCACTATAATAAATTATTACAGAGAGTGATGTATTGTGGATTTGTGAATTAGTATTGGTTGATCAGGGATTTTATACCCATATTAAGATGTCTATCAAATGAAGATCAACCGGTTTCTAGAGAACATGTACTTTGTTATCAAGTCAGCTTGATTCCATCATTGTGGGGATGTTCAATACTCTATATAGAACCATTTGAGGACATATACTAGGGAACCTGAAGGTCACTATCATATTATTTGGTTTTATTAATAAATGAATATTATTTTTCTAAAGTTGATGAAGGTGATGTTTGTGAAGGTTATGTTCATTCATAGGATGATGGGAACTGACCAGAGATTTTAGGAGTCCCACATAGGATAATAGTTGGGTCCATTAGAGTTTTAAGGGGGAGTCATTGTGTTTCACGATATCTAACAACATCGAGGAATGTGATGATTTGGATTGTGTTTCAAGTAATCATCAAGAATCATTATCCCTTTTATAGATATTTTATAGGATTATTGAGGATTTTTAGAGTGTGACCGAATTAATGTAGTGAGATAGGGTGAACTTTTTATTCTATGTGTTGTAAATATTAATATTTGTTCATGAATCATTTCATGATGTCAAATATTGTGAGCTATATATTGTGGGTAGCATTACATTATCAAGTTTCCTTGTTTTATTTAATGACTTGTGGGAGAAAAAACATTATTAGAAATTTATTTTCCTCACGTGCATGTTTTTAGTGGAATGATAACCACAAAGTGAACCTATTAGAGTGTGTTATTCCAATGTGATACATGTACCCTACTTTCTATGTATTTTTTTATATTTTTGCGATAACAATAATTTAAGGTGGGGTTAATTTAAAATCTATAAAAACTGTACATGAATTTTTGGAATATTTTATGTAATATTTATGGGGTTTGGAGCAATATAGACTTGATATTTTTATGTTGGGAAAACCTCGTTTCATATACATAAAAAATATAAAAAATAATTTTTATATATTATAACCTTGGAATATCTCTTAAATTATGTTCCATATGGGATATCCAAGCCCACAATTAAATCTTGATGTTGTGTTGTCCAACAGATGATAAATAATCCTTATCATTTGCAACTATTATTTTTAAGTGATGTTCATTAGATAAAATAATAAAATACATTTTATAAAATTAGCATTTTATAGTATCCTAATATAAAAAAAATTATAGACACACTGTAAGACTAGTGACATAAACATGGAGTTATTGAGAGGGACCTGGAGGAAAAAATTGGAAAATGAAAATGATATCAAGGATAAAAGATAATATTTTTTAGGAATCATCATTAAGTATAGTGTTTATGGATCTCACCAAAGACTAACATATAGAACCATTCCTCGTTTCTGATAGATAAAAATATGATTTTATCGTGACAATTTTTGTTTTTTAATCCCAATTTATTGTTTCAATGAAATGAGAATTAAATGTTTCTAATTTAGTTCATGGATTGTTCATCATTGGATTTCAAATGGTTGATTTCTCTGCTAATATTATATAATTTATGACTTTCTATTTCTAATGACTCTTATAAATTTGATAATTCCCTATTTTTACATTAATTAATAAAATTCCAAAAATCACCTGAATCAATCAATAATTTTATGGTGGTATGTTACTTTCTACATAGGTTTCTCATTGTTCATCATTGAAACATTTGGTTAGATTATAAATCTGATATTAATTTGATAAAAAATTGTTTTTGAGTTCATCTGATGGCATAATGAATGGTGGTCAATGGTTTGGCGTTGTGTATTGGAGGATTTTCCTGATAGGATGATGTAATTTTGGGAATCAAATTATGGGGTGGGTAATAATGGATCTGCTAGACACACTGACATGATCTCGTTAGAGGAGAAGTGATCATAAATTCTATGTAATATATGTCTTCACCCTGGAAATCACTGATGAGGATGGTCTAATGAATGTTCAAACAAAAAGGTATCTATAAAATTAGAGGTGTAGTTTCTCTAGATAATTATAATGATATATTTTAAACCATTTATTGGTTACAATATGACGTTAAACATAATGTGGTGAGTGGTAAACCTAGATTCAGGTGTTTTAGAGTGATTCATAGTTAACGGGATTGTTTCAAAAATGGAGTGAGGAATTTTTGGTGATAAACTATCATTTCAATGTAATTATGAATAATTCACTATGTAATCTAGAAAAAATATATATTGGGGACTTTTCTTTATATAGTGGTGAGGGTTTTCACATTGAAATATACCTTACAAGAAATGCGATTTAAAAAAATCTATGTGACCCTTACCAAATGGACCATGTGTGTATAGTTACATTACACCCAAGATGCAATATAACCCCACACACCAGGTTTTTAGGAGTTAATTTTCATGTAAATTGTACATTTCATGGGCCCATAGATGGCTTGTGTACATGAGAATGGAAAATGTACACAATCACGGCTTTTGTACATGAGAAATACCACATTACATAGTGTCATCTAGAAGGCACGCCATGGGTACTAGCCTGAATTCTTCTAGTAATGTCTCATAAGGGAACACAATATTTATGAGGGGAAATACATGAAGTGTGAGAGAAAAAGACAAATGAAGTTCAAGGATTAGTGAGACACACCATGAGCACTAGAGAAATTACATGAACTTCATCATCAGAATGTTATATCCCTTATTTATCTCATTTTTTATTCAGTGTGATTTCAGGTGTGTCCCCTTGATCTGCTTATTGTATAAGAGGGTTGCCACAATCAATTTTCTTCGACTATTTTTTTGTCCATCACTTTTAGGGTTTAATTATGAATTATTTTATTGACTTGGACAAGATCATCATGCTGGTTTAGTGAAATAATTCATTTATAAGACCTATGTATTTTAGCAATTGTACAAAAAAAATATTCTATAGGATCATTTTACATAATTTTCATGACCTACATACTTGTTTTTTAATTTCGTTCCTAATATTTTGTTTCATTTTGGGTTATCTATACTTCTTTTGTCCCTTGGTGGGATCCCCAACACATGATTCATCTTTTTTTTCCTTCTATTTATTTATAGACCGATTAAGTGGGTATAATATAAAATCCCTATCAATTTCATTTGTTCTTCATTATGGTGAATAAGAACATTCATGAACTTTCTATCAAGATCCAACAGATGTTACATGGATATTTTAGCCTATTCTCATATTGGAGTGTGACCATTTATCCTTAAATTTAATCCTATGATTCCAGTAAGGGAGTGATCTAAAATGGGGACTTTTGGTATACCATTTATCATATATGGGTTATTTTTATTGTTATAGATATGGTACCATTTCCTAATTTACCTAACATTGTGGTGATGTGATGAAAACTCTCTACGGATACTTTTTTCTTGTGATTTTGGCTCATCCTAATAGATATGTATATACTCACTCATACATAGTTTCTTCTAATAAATGTAATGTCTCATGTAGATGTCATGATTTTCATTGCTTTCCGGGGTGGACAAGGAGAATAAGGAAAAAAAATTGGTCATTTTACCCTATATTGATACATGGGATGAAATTGGAAGCTTGAAATCAACTAATAAATGGATGTGTTCTTTTCTATTTTTGCAGGCTTTCATTTGGCCACTAATTCATCTAATTTACTAAATGTTTTAATCTTATGTGGTATGACTTCATATAATTCATTTATTGAATGATTTTTTTCTTTTCCCATTATAATTTCATATATTTATTTGTTTCTACTGATAAATCCGGATTTCACCTCTTGTGTGTGTCAAATACCGAATCAGTTTTAGCTTCCAGCCATTACCCAATTGGTGGCTTTAATGGGATGTCTATCATTGCATTCCAACTTCTATTCCAGTCCCTATGTGTTGGTTCAGGATAATTTTAAGACCAATTAATTATAGGATCCACACTATATATATTATACCTATTAAAAATTAAGTATGTGACTAAATGATGACATTCCCTTACATTGTGAATAAGTGAGTAAATGATTTTGGGTGATGTTGGTGTCTATATTGGATCCACACTATATATATTATATCAGGAGGGGTTTTCCCCATCCTCAGAACGTAGAAAATTTCATAATAGAAGGACTACAGACACACAAACCATCGCCTCTAATGAAGGATCAAACAATGTTGGGAGAAAATGTATTTAAATCATTTATGAGTAGTGTTAACCATGAAAATGTATCCCAACATTAATGAACCCAACACCTTAATGAATGATCCACCGTTGATAAATACAAATTATATTTTTTGGGTGAGTTCGGTGTCTATATTGGATCCACACTATATATATTATATCTGTAGTTGGGTTCCCCAACCCAAGAATATAGAAAATTTCAAAATAGAAGTACTACAGACACTCAAACCATCACCTATAATGAAGGATCAAATAATGTTGGGAGAAAATGTATTTAAATCATTTATGAGTAGTGTTATCCATGAGAATCTATCCCAAAATTTAGGCACCCAACACCTTAATGAATGAACCACCGTAGAAAAATCAAAATTATATTTTGTGCAGTTATTATAAAAAAATATCATCTATATTGGTATATTATATATTACCCAACCCTCATACATCATAATTGAAGCTATAATAGTAACCAATGCATCAAAATATATAGTACAACACTTAAATATCTTATTAATGTTTATAATAAGTGTTGAAATGAATCCATTATCCAAAATGATTCCTCAACAGCTTTAGACAACTAAAGCATTTCACTACTCAAGGACAACCTAGTCATTAGAACTGTATTGATGGAAATGTCATAGAAAAATAAGTGATTATAGTAAGAGAAAACCATGAACCTATGAAATTCAAAAAAAAAATTATGTGTCCCCAAAAAACCATGACCACTTCCATCTTGGAACGCGTTGAAACTATTCCCCGTGATACCACATATCCTAATTAGTGGGCTTGATCTAACTATAATTATAACTCCCAAATAATACTAAATAGTATTTCTGATATCAATAGTGATTTATATATTTTATTTTTCAATAACAAATAAGTACACAATTTTCAATAAATTCATTTTATACTTTAGAATTTTTATTTCTCTCAAAATTGATTTGAATTTATTTTTTGTTTATAAATTATAATTAATTTTTGATATGTTTATAAGTATTATTTTATAAAATGGAACTAAATTTTTAAATAATTCAATATAAATTACATAATGGTTATATTTTGGGACAATTTAGAATACTTTTCTAGTGAGTAATAAAAAACATTCAATTTTGAATTACTCTCATTTATTTTCATTAAATCATGTAATTTAAATGTACCATTATATTATGAATTTTTTTCATAAAATTATATATACTCAATTTGATTTATAATAACCTCAATAATCTGATTTTTCTCATTAATATTCAGGATTTTAAAGTATATTTTTTATGAATTTTCATTAAAATAGGCTTTCATTGTGTTTCATTAACTTATATTAATATAAATTTATGCTAAAAATAAATATTGAATACAAAAAAGGATACCATATATTTAATTAGCATTATCATATATAGAAAATAGGTATTATTTTTGTTCACATTGAATAATATCCTTGGTATATATTATTCACCTAGAACAGGGAAAATGGTTAGAATTTCGATAAAACATTGGGGTAAGACATTATGATTTCAATAAAACATTCCATTATTTTATTTTACTTGTGGAATTTGACCATTTAAATAATTTTATCGAATATATGGACACATGGTTCCATTTTTATTTTATTAAATCATTTATATTATTTAATGAAATGCCTAAATAAAATATATCACTCTCTTGAATTTAATATCTATTAAAATTTTACATTAAGACAAAATGTGGAAAATTCTTACGATAAATATTTATTTATTATGTAAAATAATTTATTTTATCATTGAATTTTTTTTGGGATGATTAATTAAATAAATTAATATGTGTTACTGACATATAATTTAGTCAGTTAATATACAATTTATATAATTGATTTAAAAAATATTAAAAATAAAAGAAATATGGATGAATTAATTTATGCCATTAAATATAAATATTAATATAAAAAAATTAGGGATATTTAAATGTTTTATATTCCGATCCCATTTTATTCATGAATCAATTATATTAAAAAAAATTAAGAGTATTAAAAGGATATTATTAATATATTATTAAAATAATAATATTAATATATTATTAAAATGATATTATTAATACATAGATGAAATCAAAACTATTTGAGAGAAATATATCTTTTTTTAAATCATTTACAAGTCACGTAATTATAAAATAATACATTTACATTGAAAATATCCTTATAAGCTTGTTAGGGAAGCTTTAAAGATTTTATAATGGCGGAAGATAGCTGCACCCGCCATATAAGTTAACAAAGACATTCTTTCCTTAATTTTTTAAAAAAGGTTGAAAAGGACCTTGTTTGGAAAACGACGAAAATATTAATTTCAAACCATTTTATAAAAATTATAAAAAGGTTATAAATGACTTTAACCCATAGTCTATTAAATAGTAAAAATGTTTTGAAATACATTTTTAAGAAACATTGATGTGGATGATAAAGAAGTCCCAGTAGATAATTACGTATAAACTACCTCGGATAATGAGGAGTTTGTAAAATAAACCCTTAACGTGTACCTTTACTAGGATGAGGTTAGTTTATCCTCCAGTATAATGGTGAAATAATTGTTATTAAATTATATAAAACCATATACATTAATAGGATATCATATATGATCTTTTAACATTTCTTTTCTAATAATATATTGGTATTATCGTCGTTTCCGGTGTTAACTTACTCATTTTATTTTATATGTTTTGTTTCATAAGTTGTGTTTGTTAAGGATGGATTGTATCTTATTAATATCCAGAATGATATCATGTCCTTAAAAATTGTTTTTAATCATAAAATGAAAATTAGACATGAATGGATACGATGGGGAATGAATCTCATCGCATTTGTGGAGACGGTAGTCTGTACGTACGCATGAACACAACTTCCATTTCATTTTTCATTTTAAAAGGAATAAAAAACAAATGATAAATAGGTATATTACTATTACAGTATAATATAATATCTTCTATGTGTTGCTTAAGTTCATTAACACCATCCTTTATATGTTCCACGTATGGTATGAACGAGTCATATCACTTTGAGGGGGCAGTATTCCGCACTTCGTCAAATTAAATTATCGTATATGTATACAATAAGAAATGAATAATGGTAAGCTATAAAATGGAATTATGTAATATTATTTATGAAATAAATATCATTAATATCATATTTAATTATATTTCCATCATAATGGCCACCATGAGAGGTAGTAGGAGATAATTGAACAATCATCGTTTCGTGAGGTGTTTGGTTACAATCCACAGAAACATTATGTTCTTCACCCATTAGATGGAGGTGTGTGTTAGTGTAGTTAGAATACTTCTCAGAACAATATTCTAGTATATCGAGTATACTGGTGTTGTTACAAAAGAAAATAATATGAAGATTTTAGGGGTTGGAGAAGTAAAATAAAAGAAAAGAAGCTAAGAGATATTGTAACCTTTAATTTGGGGAACTCCCATTGGTTTGAACCAAAAGGGACGCTTGAAGTTCATTAAGCCTATGGTAAGGCATCTAGGAGGATAATAGGAATATAGGGAGATTAATTGGGCAGTGTTTGGACGATCCAAAATGCTTGAGATGTGTGAGGAATTGGTTAGAAGTGGTTTCCTTTTATAAGGGGGAGGAGATGCTCTTTAAGAAAAACTTGAAGTATTATTTTCTAATAAAATCATATTCGGTTTATAAAGGTAAAAATGTGGATTATTCATAGTCTAGGGTGGGTATAGGTCGCAAAAAACTGAACTTATAGTTTTTAGACATGTTTAGGTCACTTTATTAAAATTAACTTTTAATTTTAACTCTTAGTTAATTAGTTTGACACTTACCATGTCACTTTGTATTTGTATATTATATAGTAGTAAACATACTATATACATCCATGAGACCCCCAAGTGGTCCATTAATGATACACCTATCATTATATAAGTCTTTTGGCCGATCCTTAGATTTTTAGAATTAGAATATCAACTAATAATATAATATTTGATAAAAAAACTCATTTTTGTCAATTTTGATAGTATTTGGTATTTTGTTTTTTTTAAATTCATACCAACATTATTACTAAGAACCTAATTCATTTAATCAACCCTAAAATGTCATATTAACCTATAAATTTAGTTTAATCCATTAAAAGTCTCAAATTATATTTATTTGTGTATTTATAATATCAATTATTTTAACATTTCACTAATAAGGTAATTATTGGATCTTCATTGTGTCATAAATAAATTAAATTATATAATGTATAAAAATTATAAATAAAATACCATTATGTAAGAAATATTTTTATATTTCTATTTAATATTTATAATCTAATTTATCTTATGTATAACCCTATATTAAATTTTTTTCCTTTATTTAACTTTGTTTTATCTCTTTTAACTCTTCTTTAAATTAAATAATAATAAATGTCCTAATCTAATTCAAGTGGACCAAAGAGATTAAAATTTTATTCCTATGGTTTTTAAGTTGAATTTTACTTCTCCAATAGAATTAGGACATCTTTTAGGGTAATAATAATATCATTTTTACCCTTAATTACCCTATTTACTTTTAACAGTGGTAAATAAAAGGAAAAAGTTAATATACACCAAAAATTATTTTTATTTTATTGAACAATATTTTACTCCCTGATATTAACCGTTTCTCTCATATTTTTGAAATTTACTTCACAGAAGTGGTAAAAATATGTTTTATGTGAATTTTCATATTCTCCTAAGAGGTGGGTAAAAGACGGTGAAAAGTTCAATAAAATTTTTATATATCTAAAATTTTTATAAAATGACTCCAATGAATTACATTGGACTTATATACTTATTATGTATGTATTTTGACCAAAAATAAATTTAAATAAAATAAATAATTATTTAAATAAAAATTTAGTTTTAAACTATAACTCAGTGTTTTTCACTATTTATCAAAAATTGAATGTTTTCAGAAAAATAACAAAATTTCAACCTGTGCTAATTTCAATATTCAATATCCAATAATGAAGTACATTTTGAAATATAAAATGTATAAAATTTCAAAAATCGAGTATTACTTTTCACAATATCTAGTTTGATAGGTTGTGGTGTGTTAGAACTCGAAGTTGCATACAACACATGCTACTGTATTATTCAAAGAGAAGCGTATCATGGAAGATTGGGGTGTTATAGTTTCATGAACATTAAAAATAATTCATTTATCTCTATATTTTATGGAATAATTTAAATATATATAATGAATATATGACCGATTTACTTAATGGTAAATAATATGTATATTATTTAACCATTTTAAATGTTTATGTATCATTACTGAGAAATTGAAATACCATGAAAATTAAAATAGTTAACACTTGTAAACAAAGATATTAAAATTTATTTATAAATATTTGGGTTTTCGAATGTTTTGTGTGGATCATATATGACATTTTATGTATCTACATGTTTTTTTATTGTTTTATAATATATTAAAATTTATAATATTAGAGGATAGAGAACTTTTTATGAATGTAGATCTTTATGAAAGAGATTACATCACAATTTCAATTCATTAAAGAATGAATCAATGTTATAAACCAAATTAAAATTATGTGGTAAATAAATTTTCATTTCAAATATTGTTAAATGAATCCTTAATACTTCATGGATCATTATATATCAATTTAAATTCTACTATAAATGTGGATTTGTCTTGAATGTTACAATGTGGTAAGGGGTTTCATAACTCAATATATAATCATTGGATTATAATTCATCATAATCAACTATGTTATTCCATTATTATGTGTTTTATGAGCCCTAATTGTTATTTTTTAAATCATTTATGGATTTAAATTTTTCACACATGAATACTTTATTGATTAATTCATACATCAATGTTATGATATTTTTGTAGGTTTTATCATCTCACTTTTGATTCTATGATATACATGTTATATTAAAAAAATTATCTTATATTTTATACATGTTATCCTATTGATATGTTATATTATGAATACATTTTTATTCATTGAATTTAATGTGTTTATGCAATTACAATCTTTAAAGACATGATTCAAATGTTATCAAATCAGTATGTTATTCATTCACAATGTCATCATTATTCGAGATTGTTTATTTTTATGTCTCTATTTGGGGAATTATATGATATTTCTACAGAAAAGATATTATATTGACTTCTCTATTGTTTATTTCTGAATATTACATGTTTTTCATGATTTTTCCTATTTTAAGAACTGGTGATGAAAAAATTATAATTTCAACGAAACTATACATTCTTTTATATTCAGTCCAATATATTTCCCTTCCATTTAGATATTTCTATTAAAATAAACTTCACAATGATTATAAAATTACAAATTCATTAGTTAATTTCATTTTTACCATTTTTAATTTCTAAAATATTTTTGCAATGTAATATTCTTGATTCTTTCCAAAAGAGATAATTTTATAAATTTTACAGAAAATTTTAACAGAATAATTATATTTACATACATGATCTGAACATAATTTCCTACTATCATTACCACCTGATGCATAGATGTATACATTTGACCTATCTATGATTCAATTTATTTACAATATTTTTCATAATATTCAAGATTTTTTAAATGAAAATTTCAATATGAATTTATTATTTTCAGAAAGAACTTTTTATTAATATTTTTATGGTATTTCAATTCAACAATTAAATCAACTATCACACTGGGGTTTTGTTTTTATCCATAGTTCTAGTTAAAATATGGATTCATTTTTTCTCTCTTGTTTCAAGTGTGACAAGATTAAATTATAATATTTTCCATTTATTATAATTTGTCTTAGGGTCATTCATTAGTTTCTTCTACGATTTTTTGGGGACAAAATGTATGTTTTTGGGTCGAAAGTATTAGGCGCATGTTTGGCACATTTTTTTTCAAACCATGGGCCCTTACCCAAGGAAATGTGCTTCCTATGGACATTTTTTGGAATAGGGACTAATCTATGATTAGTTCTTTGTTTATAAACTATGAGGGAAAACCATGCGTCATTTTCCTCCACAACATTAAGCGGTAATGGTTTCCACACAGTTTGGTAAACCATGTGGGTAAACCATGTATGTTATCGAAGTAATTAAAAATATGAATATTTTAGTTCATTCCTCTTGGGATTTAACCCCAAATCCCCCATTATCTGATATATTCATAACCTCTATCCATGGAACCTACCTATCCCTTTATTGGATCAATTGGACTCCTTTATTTTGGTGGTTTTGGTGTCGATTCATCTATGAATAATAAATTAAGTGTCTAAACCTATTGTTTCTTCCTTAAAATCCAGGTTTCCTTCTTTATTCCACAAGGTTTGGTATTATAGAACGTTTTGACCAACATGGTGTATTGATCTTTTCATTTGGGGGGGGGGGGTGGTTTTTAGTTGTTAAATAATGACATTTTAGGTTTTTGTGGTCATCCAGTTGCAATTTCACATCAATTTGTTGATGTTCAAAAGATAGAGGTAGATAGATCCATGCCTTAACATTTTTGTCTGATTTTAATATGATTTCTTCATCACTTATATGTGTTATATGGTATACTTTTTTTGTGATAAATGTATTTTAGAAATTGTTTGACATGTATACATAATGAATTTGGGTTTTCTAAAAAAATGGTTATGTTTTCCTGAGTGCCTTTTTGTGGGGTTACATAGTTGTGTTCAATGAATTTTTGAAGGGAAAAATGTGTTTTCAAAGGAACATGATGTAAGAGTGTATAAAAATTGGGTTTTAAAATTGAATGAATTATTTTTTCATGTATACATTTCTATTCACATTGAAATATTATATGACAATTGAGTAAATAATGTGAATAATGTTTTGAAATTGGTTTGGTTTTGGTTTTAATTATAATGGAGATTTTACCATGAAAATAGTAAAATGTGTTAATTTAATTTTTTGTGATAATTTCTAATGGGATTCATGAACTATCCATGTGATGGAAAATATTGTTGAAAATTGTTTCGGTGGTTTTAAAATTGGATGTTTTTTGTTATGGAAAATGGGGATTTCCCGGTGTCTTTAAAATTCAAAGAATGTGTACATGAAAGATTTTATATTTGATACATTTGAACATGAATGTGAGTATACATGGAATCTTGGGTAACTAAGTGGGCATGATAGAACTATTATACTAGATATTCAGAAGTGGAATGTAAATATTTCACAGAGAATTGATGACAATTACAACTCTAACTAAACTATGATGATGATTTATCTCCACTAGAATTTTGGATGCTTCTATAATAATGTAGATCATCCATACGGATGATGAAAGTTTTTGTTACTATACCACATTTCAACAAGGTACGAGGTTCTAGTGTCTCACTCGAGATATATTACCCCTAGGTATTTACCGATGGTTCCCATTTTTGACATGATTCTTTTATGGTGTGATTCCAACATTCAGTATATTGTCAACATTAGGTATTTTTATGTGTATTTATTTTGATCCTGGTCTCATATGAAATATTTTTTCATTGAATGTGTCTTCCTTGAGAATGGATTTTACAAAAAAATTGGTTACATATAATGTTTCGATGGATTTATCATAAATGAACATGCTATATTTTCATCTAATGTTATATCATCGACCCTTCCCTTTTTCGTGGAAACCTTTTCGGAAATGGCTCACACCCTACATGAACCATTGTGTGTATATGGACTTTGTTCATATGTATTAGGTAATGGCCTGGTGTGTCATGATGGTGGGTGGGGTTTCTAGTACCACATCTCATATAGGTGACCTTGGTGATAGTGGCGTGATGGTGATTTCTATCATGCCACTCAAAGGTTATGGGATAGATTGGAGTTTTAAAATCAATTATTTTACTTCTTGTTTTGGTTAAATTTGTAGAACATTGTATATGAATATTGTTGTACTATGTTTGGTTATAGATGTTGATTAAAGATTTTTCCATTATCATTGGTTTTTCAAAATTACAAAAATAGTTTAAATTGATCCCAGGAAATATATTAGATTCCCCTCAACTACTTTCTAGCCCATTATAATTGGGAGCACCCATCGGTAAATGAAACAAACCGGGTTAAGTGTCGGGTTTGACAAACCATTGGATTGGTTTAAGAAAAATGTTTAACATATCAGGTAGGTACATTATTGGACCTGGAACATAAGAAACCCTATGTTATTTGGGATTTCTGTTTTGATGATGTAGGACTATCAGAGATTGGGGTGTAGTCTTAAGGAATACATGGCCTTCGATTTCTATACCAAACATTGAGTTTCAATGCGAATTCAAGATTATCACAGTTTATTTGGTTGTAGTGGTTTGTTTTGTATTTGAGAAATGAAAAAGGAGCTGGGTCAATCATCTAAGTGAGATTTTAGTGCTTGGAAGTCCATGTGGAGGTGGGGCATTTTTTCTAGAATACTCACTATAATAGTGGTGTTATTGAAGATTGTATGACAACCATATGTGAATGAAACTAAAAGAAAATTGTTTCATCTTGTGAATTATTTAGTGACTTCATATGTTAGAAAAAAAATCATGAAAAACTAAATGTTTGTTGTATTGTAAATTGGGTCAAATGTGGAAATGGATTTATTTTATGAATGGGGAATGGAATTTTCAAAAATCATTTTGAGGAAAAAATTGGAAAAGTTTGTTTCCCAAAATTAATTTCTTTTAAAATGTGAAACAGTTTATTGAAAAATTTGTTTTTTTAATGAAAACCAGATTTTTTTGAAAAATATTAACTTTTAAATAAGAATATTTGTCTTCAAGGGGGTTTAAATGTTTGTTTTGAACAAGAATAATTGATTTTTAAACAAAAAAATTATTAAATGGGATTTTTTGCATTATTTAAAATGATTTATAATTATATTTTATTTTTAGAGAGATGAAATAGATTGATTTATAGAGCATGAAAATGAGTTTTTTTTGGAATGAAATATTTTTAAATGTTTAATTATTTTTTTAAATCATTATTGAGTTTAGATGTTTACTGGGTAGGTTAAATGATTTGTTTTTAAAAATATAATCCTTTTCTTACCTTTCATATTTTTAGGGGTGACCACATTCATGGATATATGGGAAATGTGGATGGATAACATAATGAGTGGGTTATGCCCAGATTGGTCTGAATGTATGTGTTTATGGTTAGTAATGAGAATATGTTTTTCTAAGAGTCTATGGAATACCATTGGTGTTTGTGCGACACATCAAGATTATTTTCTTCTCAATGAAATTATTTTAAGATAAGATGTGGATTGTTTTATTTCGAGGGGGTTTGTGGCATGTCTCTGGGCAGTGGAAAATCCATTTTATTTTGTTTTTGAGTTTCAAATCACAATACGTCTGAATATTGTTCCATGTTTGAATTCTTTTAGATGAGTTGACATTGAAGTGATGGGTAATGGATTCTATTGGAAAGTGTTTTGGTAATACATTGTGATAATTTCCATTCTGAGTGTTGTGTGTTTTTTTATGGTATTGTTTGACATATGTTCTAGTTTCACTGAGTCTATGGTTTCCATTACAGGATAGTGTACACCCCCATAAAGTTCAATGAGTATTCAAATTGCGGGCATGGTTGTTTCATCAATGGGAGACCCTCCTATTGATCAAACCAAGGACCTTTATCTTGAGTTATGGTGGCTCAATCTTAATATATTTTTAAATCTTCTCAATATTATCAATGTGTAAGAGTAGATACTAATGTTTGAATGAATATTTATGATCCATGAGTTGTTTATGTTTTTATAGGAATAGCTTTCCACTTTCGGCTTGAATGTATGGCCTAAAAGTGGTGATGTTAACTCCAATATAGTATAGTATCATAATGTTTTGGTTGATGTGCTATAATAAAAGGCATTCATATATTTTTTAATATCTTTTGGTCATGGGATCATCATGTCATATTTTTGTGTAATTATTGGTAATAGAAAGTCGTCATGTTTGAAAACTACCAAGGCATGTTGTGCTCGTGTGTTGGAGATGTGTGAAGATGGGACATTCTTTAATGTCCTGTAATTTTTATTTTTTCATTGTTTTAATTGTAATGTACATTGGTTTTTGTGTCCTTATTTTCTATTTATGGTGAAAATTTTTATATTGTGGAAATTTTTTAGAAAATATATTTTAATGGAAGTGTGTTTTTGTTTTTTTAATTACGAACATATCTGTTTTAAACAGATATGTTTCATTCATGTTCTTTGTTTCTCTGGTTTCTCATTTGAGGAAATAGTGGAAGATGTTTGTGAATATTATATATACATTTCAATGAAATTATTATGTTGGATTGATTGAGTGTCATGGTGTATTGTGTTCTATTAGGTTCTCTTAGAATGTTTTGTTGTTGCTCATGAAACCAAATGATGTGTCTTGGTCAGGGAATGCCAGCTTCTGGATATGAGGAAGGAGATGATTCAAATATTTGGGAACCCACCATAGGCCCTTGAATAAATCACACAAAAATACATGAAATCTCATGGGGTGTGAAGGCCCATAGTCTAGCATGGTCTCCAATGTTTGATGGGGACAGTTCAAGCCTCACTATTATAACTCCTTTTTTTAATGGTCCCATCTTATGGACATTGGTGTTAAGGAATAATTCTTCCTTCTAAAAATTGTGGGAAGAAGAGATCCTCCTTAGTTACAAGAAGGAATGGTTTTCTCTTTTTCTAGAAATCATGGGGTTGTATATCATCAGATGAAAATCTATGTGTGGTAGTCCTTGAGTTGTTAGCCTTGTAAATTAGTATTGGTTTTTTTCTGTGTTGGTAGGTTAAGTAGGTTGGTTTTTATGGTGTGGATATCCATTGATAGTCATTTCAAAAATTCTTGTACATTACATAATTTCTACCTCATTTAAAATGGTGGTGGGTCCATTCGTGCCTCCCCATGTTGACAATAATGTGATGTTTCTAGGAAAGGCGTGTCTGTGGGTAGTCTCGTTTGGAGCTATCTAATATCTACTCCCTCCCTTGAGTATAAATTAGGGTTGTAGTGTTTCTAATGGTTTTATTATATCATGTTTTTAAAAGTATTCATAATAATTATTATTGGGAGTGGTAGGTAATGATTTTCCAATCAAAGTAAAAAAGTGCTCTTCAGAATTTTTCCAACCATCTTAATGGAATCTAGAATTTTAAAACATGGTGTTCATATTTTATTGAATCTAATTAATGTGTTTTTTGAGTTCTTTGTTTCCCTTCCAATTAAATTTTATGAGTTTATTTTGTAAATATTAATGTGATTTTTTATTGAGTGGTTAGATTATACGGTGGTGAGAATTCCTTTTCATTGATCAATCAACTAGAGGTATCAAGAGTTTTTAAGGGAAAAGGGACTATGGTGGGCTCTCCATTCTAGCCTCCTGAGATATATATTTTGAAACACTATTTTTTTTCATGTTTTTTCTAGCCCTATAAATTTTTTTATGATGTAGGATATATCATTGAGTTATGGAGGGGTATCAGTTTTTTATTTTTGAATCATAAATTACAATTAATTTTTTGACGTAGAATGTTTTGTTGAGAGGTAGAATTGTCACACAGGGGTTCATTTAAATCCATTGTTCTAGTTCAAATTTTTATTTCTATTTTTCTCTCACGTTTTATCTATGGTGGTTTGGAATTTTAAAATGATATATTGTTTATCTTTGGTTTTGGGGTAATTAAACAGTTTCTTTTAGGGGTTTTGTAGAAAATGTCTATTTTTTGTTGAATAAATGATCCCCATGATTTGCCTATGATTTTTCAAAATGTGAACCCTTCCCAAAGAAATTTTTCATCCTATGACAATTTTTTTGATAGTGGTGACATGATATTGGCACCTAGCTTCTAAATACTAAGGGATAACTGTGTGTTATGTTCCACTTGGACAGAAAGGGGTTAGTGATTGAATCATGGTTTTGGTAAACCATGCAGGAATACCATGCCCATTTTCCATGTCATTAAAATTATGATAATTATGATTGTGTCATCAAGGTATTTAACTCCAAAACCACTACTACCCATCCCATTAGACACCTCGCACCCTAGGTTCCTCCATCCCTTCCTCTTGGACCCCTTATGCTCTCATATTTTGGTGTATTGAGTGTGAATTCTTTAATTAATCATCATGTATGTTTATTCTCCCATGGATTCATCCTTCTTCTATTGTTTTCATTCCTTCTTTCAGGGGGTTTTTTCCTTCTATGGTTCATTGAAAAAATGGGGGATCGATCATATGAATTTGGGGAGGATATTGGTGTTCTTTTGTAAAATATTTCCATTTTTGGGTCTTGTGTTGGTTTGGTTGTGGTTTCTCAATGATTTCTAGAATTTCTATAGCCTTAGGTAGGAGTTCCATTTATTAACTTTCTTGTATGATTTTAATGTCAATCTTTGGTCGTATATATATGTTCAATTGTATAATTTTGTGGTAAAAAATGAATTTTGGAATTTTTTTGACCTGAATATAAGATGAAAGTAAATTTTCAACAGGAAATGGTTATGTTTTAATGAGTTCCTTAATTTTGTGTCACATGGTAGTGTTTTAAGAATTTTTTAAGTGATTAAAACCTTATTTTCAAAGGCACATGAAGTTCGAATTTATTGAAAATGATGTTTTCAGAGGAAATGAATTATTTTTTAATGATGAAATTGTGGAGAAATTTTAAATGTGAAATGAAAATTGTGAAAATGAATTATATTTTTTTGACATTCATGTGATAATTTCGAAGTGGTTTGTTGAATTTTACAAGTGATGGAAAACATAATTGAAATATTTTTGGTGTGTGTCAAATGGGATGAAGTTTGGTTATATAAAATGGTGATTTACAAGCTTCTTTATAATTATTTCCTTGTGTATGTGAATGTGGTGATACGTGTGACTTGTTATCCTAAAAGTGAGCATTAAATAAATTCCACAAATCATGATGGTAAAAATACAACTAGTACAGTAATTACTCTAAAGGGGAAATTCCTGGTTTCACTATGTATGGTTGACCAATTCAACACTAAATAAACAATGATGATGATTGATATCCACTATTATTTTCGATTATCGTTTTCTCTACTAGGTAATGCATGAGGAAAATTCTATTTGAGGTTACTATACCATGATAAAATGTGGTATGAGTTTATAGTTTCCCACTCAAGAGGTAATACCCCTTGAGATTTACAAATCGTGAATTTTTGTGAGATGATGCTCATATTGTGCGGTTACAACCCTTGGTATATAGTGGATCAGATGTTTATTTTTTTGCATTTCATTTTTAAGCAGGGGTTATATGATATTGGTTTTCCTTAAATGTATTCTCCTTGATAATTGGTTTTCCTAAAATTGTTACTTAAAAATGTTTCAAAAGATTTTACATAAATGTGATTTCTAAATTTCTTTTATAAGGTTATATATTGGAACTATACCGTTTGGGTGGTATCCTATTGAGTTATGGGTCACACACTATAGACCCATTTAAGTTAATGTAAATTTTTTTTATGAATTAATTATTTAAATTGTGTGTTGGGATGGGGGTTTGGATTTCTAGTTATCCATATCATACATGTGTAGTTGGTGATGGTGGATTCAGAATGATTACTATCTTGTTGCATTGTATTTTTGGGATAGTTTTGAGATATCCATTCAAATATTTTACTTATTGATTTTGTTAAATTTGTATAATGTTGAATTTTAATTTTTTTAAACCTCATTTTGTTATGGTTATTTATTACATTGATTTCCATTATTATTTGTAGTAGAAAATTTTATAAATGGGTTTAATCATTCAAAAGGAATATTATTTATACCTAGGTGCATATTTCTAACCCATGGGGATCATGAATGCACCACAGGCCATGTTACAATCTAGGTGAAGTGTCTGGTATAAGGAACTCTTCTTAGATTTTGAGGATAAAAATTAATATTAATTGTGAAAGACTAGTGATATGTTGTAATGATTCAATTATTATTATTTTTATAGATATATTCTGATCAATTTGAATTGGTAATATGTTGAAATTCTTATTATAATTCATCTAATTCAAAATGTTTTTTCAATTTTATGGCATGAAAAATATGTTGTATTATTTATTTAGATGATAAATTAAATATAAATATTATGTGATGGGTGAGAAGTTGAACAAAATAGACCAATAAATGGTTGATATACCAGATGAGACGAAACATGTTCACTATATAGCTGTGGAATTACCCATTTATATTTTTGTCTTTCCATGAGGCGACAATGGTATGTTTTAGATATTAAACATTATGCATTCCATCATTATAAAATTAGTTAAAGATGTTTGTGTGATTTCTAGAATATTTATGATATACATGGATAAGTTTATTGACCAAGTGAATATTCAAATTGAATTATTTGTTCAACAAATATAATTACTATATTATTATTCATGCTTAGTTTTTTGAATAAATATAATTTGTTTTTAGATATTTTAATTATCATATTGATTATGATTTATTTACATAAGATATCCTATACTATAAATTACCATTAATATGAATTTGATCTCATCCTTATTATTTTCTTTCCCCTATGATTCTTATAGGTGTAATATGATTAATTTGTAATGATATGCTTGGGAGAGTAATTATTTTATAAAATAATTTTTTTTGATGATTTCCACGGTATGGGAGATTCATGTTTATATCTCATTAACCAAGACTATAAACAAATTATCTCCTATTGGATGTGATATATTATATCTAATATCAATTTTATAATGTATCCACTAACCCACGATAATTTAGATGTCAAAATTACAATATGTAAGTAATATCATAACCTTTCAAGAAGTTATTTTCATGTTTAAATTTCTAGTTAAAACACTTTAAAATTATTGAGGAATGGTTTCCCAAGAGTATGATATTTTATATTGTGGTCTTAGGGGATCAGGCAATGAATATGGAATAAAAGAATCCATAATTTTTTGGTAACATGGGTGGAACAAGATTACAAAAAACTCTTCTCCTAAACCTTGCAATCAATAGGGGAGAGTATACTATTGAAAACTACAAAAGGGATACCAAAAACAATGAAGCCTTATACTGATATTGACACATAGCCTCAAAATGGTTAAAAACGTTTCCATCCTCCATGGAAACATGTTCGACCCCATCCTCCACTTTGATAATGGGTTCTGTAGAGTTAGTGCATAATTTAGCCAACCATGCATCCTAACATGCGAGTATTATAAAGAAGAAAATTTCCAATTATACCACATATATATTAATTGATTATTACCTAATTTATAAAGTTTCTCCCCCCATCAACAAGGGGTATGAAACATTCCTCCAAAGTAGTGCTATAATAAATATCCTTGAATTAATTGATGTTTGATGTGTCATTAGTTTTGAATTGAATCACCAAGTTATTCTACAACTCCTTTTTCATATATATTCTAGATTAATCCTAGAATATTGTTTCTCAACCTTAAGATTCCTATAAAAAATCACTTTATATTCTTATATTTGTAATTGATAGTGGTTTGGGATTGAATCAACATCCATGGATTAGCGAGAGGTTGTCTACAATCTTAAGGTAGGTTCTCAATAATTTGTATCGTAAATTATTGATATTTATTTTTGTCCATGTAGCCATGAATTCATGATGATATGATGAAACCATTATTTCTTGATGGGAAATTATAAATTGGGTGTTTAATTGGGATTTTGGACCTTTCAAGAACCATGTTAGATCCATCAATGAAGTGTTGCCTATGAGAAAAGTAACCCATGGGGAGATCCAGTTCCTTGAACATGTAAATTTAAAGATTAAATGGTTAATCGAAGGGATTATGTTATTATAACAAATTTAATTGTGTTTATAATGCATGAATAGAATAAATAAGTGTTTCAATTGACATGAACATGTTATATAAGTAATATATAGTAAATGATATAATTTTGTAAATGGGTAAATATGTGTGTCTATAAGGCCATAGCCTTAAACATTACATAATCTTGAATTATATCAAGAATTCACATTGAAAATCATTTTATGTTAAGAGTTTTATAGAATTACGCCATAACTATTACATAACAACTTGAATATTACATGTAGACACTACTACCTAGTATCCATTTTTCATAAAATACAAACTCTTAAAAAGAAACATGTCTAGTTCCATGTTTTAGGTAGATTGACTTTTCAATGATCCCGTCCTTGACCGTATTCATTTTTATTTCCTATGGAAGTCATTTAAAAACATGGTATGAGAATAAAAAGCTCATTAAGTATTATAAAACAAGGAAAGAATACATTATCCCATTAATAAATAAAAATCAATGAAACAAATACATTTCAATCATAACATACCTTACGAATTCATATGATTTTTTTATAACACATAGAAATCAGAAATCATAAAGGTAACTTGGGGCATCCATATCATACGTACATTGTAGATTTCATAGATATGTAGGGATTTACATTGGAAATACACATCATGATATATTCCCTAAATCTACTAGTAGAAATATTCATGTTTACCTCTATCATGTTACCCAATGCATTGGAGACCTATCTCGGGCTCACACACCCTAGGATTATTACGAAACCCCCCATATACCTAATTAATTCCAAATAAACATACCATATGAATAACACATAACCCAAGAATAAATGAATTATAACATTTCCACATTCCAATCACAATATATCGAATCAAGATATGGAAATAAAAAATGCTTTATTAAATCATTTTCAAAACCATTTAAAACATTTAATAAAGAGATTTTATAATCAAAGTGTCCCATACTACTTTGAAGAATTTAAATGAATTATCATTTGAAAAAAATAATTTCCATATAAATGAATCCAAAAAATCTGTTTGAAAACATGGACATTATTGAGAAATATTTAGAAGAATAAATCATTAAAACATTTAAAATGATATTTTAGTTAAAGATTTTTTAACAAAATGAGAGGCATTTGAATACAAATAATGGTTGAATTATAATTAATATGAACTTTACAATATCATGTGAATAAATTTATTCTTCATATAATATGAAAAAAGTTATTATATATACCATATATGAGTGAATTGGTTCATAATAACAATGAAGTGTCAATGGAATGTAAATTTAGACCAAATCCCTTATAAAAATTGTATCCATAGATTAAAGATAATTAAATTATATAATAATGTGTGATAAATATATATAAAGTAATTATGATTTGATATTCAGTGTAAATAAATTATAGAACATCCACACACATTTTTTAATACCAATGTAATGACATGGATGTTTAACTCAATGAATGGAAATTGAGATAAAATTACACTTATCAAATTCATATCTATGACTTGAGAATTTATCAATTGATTGATTTTGTGTATAGAAATTATATCCACACAAATGGGAGTGGAAATTACAACATAAATATATATAAAAATATTCCACACAAAATCAGTTTATGACATAATTATAAATAAGAAGATTAGCCCAAGGAATGAAAATTGGGTTACAATGTTCCCTTATGATTTGGTAACTAACGAAACACACACCAAATGAAAGAAATATCATTCAATAAAGATGTAAATACACTAAAATTAATGTATATTACACAAAAAGTACAATCATGGGTAGTATGAACACCAATCAAAGTAAATAGTGTCAAATATAGCACAAATCTCACAATAATAAAAAGTGAGATAAAATTCATTACCACGTTTTAATCAATTCAGTCATACGAACAAAAGTTAATAACCAAAAAATTAATTACAGAATAGTGTGAATATAAATATAATCCTGACAATATATATCAAATGGAATTACAGAATAAACCTCATGCAATGAATAAGTGGTGAACAATGGAAATATCAGGAAATTAAAAGTGAGCTAAAATATACCTTTCCTGTTGTCCAAATAGACATGTTCTTTATTCAATATCTTCAATAATAAAATAATGTTAATTTATAAATTATTAATAACCTTTTTAATTTTTATTATTCCTTTTATATCAACTATTACCATGTTATAAACATTTTGTAATCATTTATGTAAATAACGGTTGTTTTGTAGATATTTGGTACTTTAGTAAAAAATGAAGTTATTATAATTTATAGGTCATCCATGTGGTCAAAAATTAATTTTCTCTGTAATTATATTAATTATTTAGATATCATATATATCATATATATTATGTATATATATTTATTTATAATTGTACATTTCATTTGGAGATAAGAAATGAAATGCATTTTTCAATGGGGACGGTAAACCGTATGTACGCATGAACACTACATTCATTTATATTTTATATTTTAAAGGAATTAAAACATAATGATACATAGTTATATTATAATTCCATTATAATATCATATATAATTTTATTAACTCTGTCCTTTATGTGTCCCACATATGGTATGAACGTGTCTTATCAAATTAAGGGGGCGGTAGTCCTCACTTCCTCAAATAAAATGTTTACGTTTACCCATAATGGAATCCATAAAGGTATGATATAAATGAAAAATACAGAATCATAACGAAAACATAAACATAATATTTATCATATATAGATTTTTCCCCATCGTAATGGCCACCATGAGAGGTGGTATGAGACAGATGAACAAGCAATTTTTCTTGAGACGTTAGTTCGCCATACATGGAAACAATATTATATTTACCCATTAGATGGAGGTGTGTGTAATTTTAGTTAGAATACATCACATAAAAACATCCTAGTATACTGATGATACTAGTAAAGTTATAAAATAATTTAATAAAAAATGTTTATGGGTTGGAGAAGTAAAATAAATTAAAATAATTTAAGAGAAATCGTTACCTTTAATTCTGGTAACTCCCTTTGGTTTGAACCCAAATGGCTTTTGGAAGTGCCTTCTACCTATGTTAAGGCTTATAGAAGGAATAAAGTGATGTAGGGAGATTAATTGGTCAGATTTTGGATGATTCAAAATGCTTTAGTGGTTTTAAGGATTGGTTATAATTGAGGGATTTTTATAACGGTGGGGGATGGATTCTTTAGGAAAGTTTGAAACAATTATTTTATTATAAACTTATCTTCGATTTCAAAAGGTCCTAAAATCATTAAATTCTTAGATAAGATAAAAAATGGTTGGAATAAAATACTCCAATAATAATTGGACATGTTTTCGATATAATTGTAATCTTTGTAATCTTATTTATTGAAATCATTTATTAATGAGGTAAACACAACATCATTATTGTGTCATAAATAATTTAATATATTTGATGTCTAAAATTTATAGAAAAATATCATCATGTTGGAAATATTTTTATCTTTCCAAATAATATTTTTAGTCAAAATTATATCTTATAAAATCCCATGTAAAAATTGATTAACTAAAATATATATATTTATGTCATTTTTGTCTTTACATTAATTTAATTATTATAAAGTGTATTTATCACTCATATGTGGCTCCATGGGATTCCAAAATTGACCGAAGGATTCCCATGGATAGAAATGTATCAAAAAATAGGAATATGTCACATGTTAAGGTAATTTTTGATTTTTATAATATAAATTTTTATCCATATTTAGCGGATTTTACCCTTTAACCATAAAAAATAAACTTTTTACTAAATAAAAAATTCATAATGTCTAAAAATAAAAGTTATATATTTACACAATTTGGACCCCTTAATTTCTAATATGGAATAAATTTTTACCAAATTCAAAACACAGAAGTTGAACAAATTAATTTAAAATTATTTCCCACTGTCAAATAAAAAAGAGTGTTTTCTAAGAAATAATAACTATCGAAAGATTGACATTTGTATTTGTCCAATTTCAAATTGAAATTATTTATAATGACCAAAATTGGATTAAATTGTAAAAATATAATATAATTATCCTTTAAAATCAATTAAAAATATAATATATCCATAAAATTAAATTAGAATAAAAAGTTGATTTGAATTAAAAATACAGTTTTTTTCAATATTCATTAAAAAAATAAATTTTATCTGAAAAATACCAAAAAATTACCCAAAGTAAATTTTGGTGTCCTGATTCTAAAGAAGAATTTTATATGGCCAAATATAATTTATTAAATTAAACAAAAATAGATTTAAAGCGGGTTTTCCATTAAAAGGCGGTAAATCGACCATTACTGAATATTAAAGTATTGAAGCTTAAAATCACATTCTTTTAATATTATAAGCCTCAAAATTTTATTAAATAAATGTAAAAACATTTCTAAAAAATTTATATTCATATTTTAGTTAGTTCTATTCATTCCTCCCATTACAATGATTATGAATTAACTTCCATTTAAAATAATATTATTTTATTATTAGTTTTTTCAGTATAACCCAATGTTGTGTGCAATGTATGATTTCAAAGAAATCCATTGTTGTGTATCTGGTATGCAAACGAACATAGATTCTCAATTCATGTAAAATTTATAAATAATTTAAAAATATTAAAAAAATTTAAAATTTCATATTCATTATTTATCTGGGAGGTTACATCCTTCCCCCCTTTTGGGAATTGTGTCCTCACAATTTTAAAATTGAGATCGGAAACTTCATTGAATGTCCCACATCCAAGAAAGAGTTAATAAAACTATCACTTTAAAATAATTAATGATAATTATAAAGGGTACCCAAGAAAACATATAATTGGATTCCATGAAAACATGGATTGGGAGGGGAAAACAAATCCTCATGTTCTGATGGAAAGTGATAGAAAACATCATTAGGAGAATGTTATCCACCATAAAATTGAAAACATGTGACATGTTAAATATTCATTGATTCCCCGGTAGGAAAATTTAACAAAAAATGTTTTTATTTTATGTTACTTTTCATTGAGAAATATATTTATGAGATTAACTAAAAACATAATGAATAATACTTACTTTTCATGTAGACTTTCATCCTTTAAAATATTTCTAACACAAATTCATATTTTCTCCAAACAATTATTATTCTAGATGAATTTTTCACATTAAAATTTCTATATTCAACGTCGAGATAATAACATAATCTACAAAAGATGAACTATATTTTCCCATGTGTTTTGACATTAACAACACCCCAAATGGTTAGTACATTATCTGATTATCCCCAAAATGATAATATTTTTCTAAAATAAAAACTACTATTAATCATCAAAATTTGTTAATCAATACCCAATGATAAACAATTACCATTCAAAAAAAATTTCCATAAAATTCTTCACAAGTAATCCAAACTAAGATTGAAATCTGAATCTCATAAAGATTTAATCACATATTCATCCTAGATAAAACATAATTTTTTTCTCAAAAATAACATTAGTTACTCATAATGTTTAATATTGAAAATTAATTAACCTAATCACACATTCTCAATGATAGGTTAATAATTTCCATAAATAAAACAAATCTTCATATGTCCACAATAAAAAAATAGATTCTTCCAACCTAAAATTTCCTCCATTATTCCATAAATGAAATCCCATAGTATTCGATTTTCTGAAGGCATTACTGTTTCGTCAAAAGATAAAAACGTCTTCCATAATAACCTTTATCACTTAATCACCAAATCATTTTCGTTTACGACAGATATACATTTGTTAAAACATATGTTCCCAAAATCTACTTATTCTTGATCCATAAAATAATTTTACTAAAATAATGAGGCACACTAACAAAAGTATTAATGTAGGCCAGTGGTATGTGATTCAACCTTGTTTCCCTTCGGTTGTGGGTTCGATTCATGTGGTCATACCGGATTTGATGGGTTTTCACCCATTCTACGGGTTGTCCTTTTTATAAAACTAAAAAATATACAAAACATGTTTTAACCATAATGGTTTTCTTATAACAATAATATTCATCCCTACTCATTATGAACTCAAAATAATATATATCTTCATTTTTTTATTTCACCTCATTTAATAAAATAAAACTATTCCTGAAAGAAATAACAACATACCTGGATCATGGAGTCCACATGATTTCATCATCATATTGTTCTCGTAGGTAGAAGGCGCATGCATTAGAATAATGATGTAGACATCCTTCAAAATCATTTCCATCATTCTTCCAAATACACTATGTAAAACATGGGTCATATGGCTGTTTACAAAAAAATAGTTTCAGAAATAATCATTTATGACATATAATTTAAAAACATCTTATAAAACATGATTTTTATAAGAAAAATTCGAACCAAATTTGATTTGAAACATTAAATTAATGGTAATTTTAAAAAAAACATAAGTATGTATTGATAGAATATATTATAAAAGAAAATAAAAATATGTTGTGCAAGGGTCTCCTTCATCACAACCTTTTTCAAAATCATATTATGCTTCCAAATATTGAGAGAAGGTAAAATATTCAAAAATTCCTTGATAATATTTACCTTTCATGAAAATAAGATAATATTTGGAAAATATGATTTTATTAAATACAACCAATGACCCACAATTACAATGTGGTATATTGGAGGTGTTTGACATTTCAAACAACTGCTTACAAGTGAGGTTTTTGCTAGAATAAGTTTCACAATCATCTAAAAATGACATCACAATAATTATTGCTAGCATGACATTAGGAAGAGATAGAAATGTTTTCTGAGATCCCCCTATATCCATTGTAACTGATATTTCGTGATATGAATTCTTTTTAAAAAATTATTTAACTTAAATAATAGACTTGTGGGAAAACCATATGTTTAACGATAACTCATAATCCCAAAAGTTGTGAAATCTTTCCTCTAATACCTACTATAAGTCCCCAGCCTTAAACATTACATACTCATGAATTATGTCAAGAATTCACATTTAGGATATTTTTATGTTTATATATTTAGATAATTAGATCATAACTATTACATAAAAACTTTAATATTACTTGTAGAAACTACTACCAAGTATCCATTTTTTATAAAATAAAAACATTAAAAAAGAAACATGTCTAGTTCCATGTTTTAGACAACATGACTTTTCCATGATCACATTCATGACCCTATTAATCATTATGTAATGTGGAAAATATTTCAAAAACTTGGTATGATCATAAAAATTTCAGTAAGGGTTATAAAATAATGAATGAAAACATTATCACAACATTAAATACAAATCAATGAAACCAATACTTTTCAATCAAATGATACCATAAGAAATAATAAGTTTTATTAATAACACATAAAAATCTTAAATTAGAAAGGTAACTTGTGGCATCCACATCACACATAAATTTTATATATCACAAATACATAGAGAGTTAAATTGTTAATACCCATCACAGTATATTCCCAAAATCTCTTAGGGGAAGCATTCATGTTTACATCTGTCACGTTAAATAATTCATTAGAGAGCAATCTCGAGCTCGCCTGACCTAAGATTATCACGAAACCAAACTTATACAGAAACAATTCCCAATAACTATAACATATTAATATCACAAAACTCAATCATAATGTAAAGATAATGTTTCCATATTCCAATCACAATATATCAAATCAAGATATTGAAATAAACAATTTTTTATCAAATCATTTTCAAAACCATTTAAAACATTTAATAAAGAGATATTTAAATCAATGTCTACCACAACACATTGAATCTTCTAAATTATATATAATTTGAAAACATTAATTCTCATATAATCAAATCCTAAAAACCATTTTGAAAACATGTAAATTAATGATAAATATTTAGAAGAATTTTTCATTAAATCATATAAAAAGATAACTTAGTTAAAGAGTTTTAAAAAAAATTGATAGACGATTGAATACAAAAAATAGAAGAATAATAAAGAATAAGAACATTATAATAACACGAGAATAGATTGAATCATGATATAATATGCAAAAAGATAGTATACACACCATATATGAGTGAATTTGTGCGTAAAACAATGAAGTCTCAATAGAATGTAAATTTTGACGAAATCACTTATAAAAACAGTATCCATATATTAAGGATAAATCAATTACATAATAACATGTAAAAAATATAAATAAACTAAATATGATTGGATATTTAGTGTAAATCAATCATAGAACATTCACAAATATACTTTTTAAGACAAAACCAATGACTTTGATGTTTAACTTAATGAATGGAAATTGATTTAAAAATTCTCTTATCAAGTTCATATCAATGAATTCAGAATTTATCAATGGATTGATTATGTGTATAAAATTTATATACAATAAATTTTGAGAGTAAATTTATACATATATAAATAAAAAGTGATTACACACATAATCATAGCATTATATAATTATGAATTTGAAGATTAACCCAAGGAAAAAAATTGGGTTAAAAAGTTCCCTTTCCAATTTGGTAACATACAAAAGATACACCAGAAGAAAAAAGGATCATTAAATAAAGAATTAAATACCCATAAATGAAATTATATTACAAAAAATGTAAAATAATGGGCATTATGTACACTACAAAAAGGAAATTGTGACAAAAATATAATTAATCTCACGGAAACAACAAGTGACATAAAACACATTACCATGTTTTAATCATTTGAGTAATATAAAAAATTTGAATAAACACCAAATGAATAACATAATACCATGAATAAAAATATCATCATGATAATATATATCAAATTTCCATACACAATACACCACAAGCAACGAATAAGTGGTGAATAATGGAAATCTCACAGAATTAAAAGTGAGATAAGAAATCACTTACATTGTGTCTGACTTGACCAGTTCATTATTTAATCTCCTTAATAAAAAACTAATGTTAATTTATACTGGTTTAAGAACCTTTTTCACATTTATTACTCTTTTTATATCACTCATTACCATGTTATAAATATTATGTAATCATTTATGTTAATAACGATCGTTTTATCGATATTTGGTACCTCAGTCAGAAATTACGTTCTTAGAATTTACATGTTGTCTGTGGGGATTAAATTACATTATCACAAGAATGGTATTAATGATTTAGATATCATATATATCATATATATCCAGTATATATATGTATTTATAACAGTACATTTCATTGGAGATATGAAATGAAATGCACCGTTCATGGAGATGGTAAGCCGTACTTACGCATTAACACTACTTTCATTTATATTTCATATTTTAATTAATTTAAAACATAATGATACATAGATATATTATAATTAAAGTACATAATAATATATAATTTCAATAAATCCATCCTTTATACGTCCCACATATGGTATGAACGAGTCATATCACTTTGAGGGGGCGGTAGTCAGCACTTCCTCAAATGAAATTGTCGCGTTTACACATAATAGAAACCCTAAAGGTATGATATAAATGAAAAATACAGAATAATAAAAGAAAACTTATACATAATTTATATCACATATAAATACAGTTCCATCATAATGGCCACCATGAGAGTTGGTAGATGATAATTGAATAATCATCATTTCATGAGGCGTTAGTTAGCCATCTACGGAAACAATATGTTCCTCACCCAATAGATAGGGGGATGTGTAAGTGTAGTTAGAATCATTCTCATTACAAAATCCTAGTATATTTAGGATACTGGTGTTGTAATAAAATAATTTAATAAAAACATTTTACGGGTTTGAGAAGTAAAATAAAATAAAATAATTTAAGAGAAATCGTTATCATTAATTCCGGTAACTCTTTTTGGTTTGAACCAGAAGGACTTCTTGAAGTCCAATAAACATAAGGTAAGGCTTCTAGGAAAAATATAGGGATATAGAGAGATAAATTGGGTAGAGTTTGGATGACCTAAACGACTTGTGGGGTGTGAGTAATTGGTTATAGGTGAGGGATTTTTAAAAAAGGGAGGAAGGATTCTTTAGGAATGTTTGAGACAATTATGTTAGTTTAAACATATCATCAGTTTCAGAAGGGAAAAAAATACTTCGATTCAAATATAATATGACTAATGTTCTAAATAAAATCCTCAAATAAGAATTGGACAGGTTTTGGATAATATTTTAATCACTATAATCTAATTTATTTAAAACATTTATTAATGAGGTAAACACTGCATCATTATAGTGTCATAAATAATTTAATTTATATGATGTCTAAAAATTATTATAAAAATATAAAGATGTAGGAAATCATTACATCATTCCAATTAATATATATAGTAGAAAGGATAACATATATATACCAATGTAAAATTTTTTTTAGTAAAATATATCTGTTTTTGTCATTTTTGTCTTTACTTTAAATTTATTAATATAAAGTGTCATTAACACTCATAAGTGGCTCCATGGGGTCCCAAAATCGACCCAAGGAATCCCATTGACGGAAATGTATCATCAAATCAGAATATTACACATGTTCAAATAATTTATGATAATTATAATATTATTTTTTAGCCTTATTTACCAGATTTACCTTTTAACCGTAGTAAATAATCTTTTTACTAAAGTAAATATTCCTAATGTCTAAAAACATTACCTATGTACACAATTTGGAAATACTGATTCCAAATAAAGAATCCATTTTTTACAAATTCAAAACATAGAAGTGGCAGAAATTAATTTAAAATTAATTCCCATTATCAAAACAAAAAGCTTGTTTTTTAAGAAATATTAACTATCAAAAGATTGAAACTTCATTATGTACATTTTCAAAGTGAAATTACTTCTAATGACCCAAATTGGTAAAATGGTAAAAATATAATATCACTAATTTTTAATATAAATTAAAAACATAAACTATCTGTATAAATAAATTAGATTAAAAATTATATTTGAATTAAAAATACAGTAATTTTTCCACATCATTAAAAAATTTATTTTTGTTAGCAAAATACAAAAAAATTACCAAAGTAAATTTTGGTGTCTTGAATACAAATAATAATTTTATATGGTCAAATATAATGTATTAATGTAACCAAAACTAGATTTTTTGGGGGATCTCCATCAAATGGTAGTAAATCGACCTTTTAGTGAATATTTGAGTATTTATGCTTAAAATCAAATTATTTAATCATTTTAAGCCACTAAAATATATTTTAATAATGTAAAAACATTTGAAAACATTTATATTCATATTTTAGTTAGATATATTCATTTCTTCTAATACAATGGCTAGGAATTAACTACCATTTAAAATATTATTATTATTTTCTCTCGGTATGAATTAATGTTGTCTGTAATGTACGATTTCAAAGAAACTCATTGTTGTGTATCAGGTAAGCCATCGAACAAATCATCATCTTTAATGTAAAATTACTATTTAATTAACAATATTAATAAAAAATAAAATTTAATATTTTTTATTTACCTGGGATGTTACAGTGTCGATATGGTTACATGGTTTTATATGAGTGATAAAAATTTATAATGGAATTAACATGGTGAAATGGTCTGGTGATGGGAATTGAGAACATCCTCAACATAACAAAACATGATCTATGGAAATATTACATGGTGTGGGCATGTTATTATTATTTGGTAGAAGGGTCACTGATGATGATGTATGGTAATGATATTAATGTTTGATTGAATTTCCTGTAGATTCCCCTCTCCATTGGGTGGTCTATAATTATGGTGTATGATCATTGACACACCACAATTTTCATATTAAGGGCTGATTCTCCTAACTCTAAGTGTGTGTGGGTGGAATTCCAAATCATAGGTGGGATTGTCAAATATGTATTTCTAAATCACTATTAGATTTGATGACTAGAATTCATATTTTTTCTAATATATGGCCCTTAAAGAATTTGGTGGCGGTGTTATGAAATGTTGTTCCAAATACCTTATGGTTACAGGGACTGATTCTCCTAGTATTTTGATCTGTGAACTCTTTGCTAGATGGCTTGAGAAATTTACATGATCCTTGTTCAGTTTGATCTGTTCATGTTTCACATGAATATTAGAATACATATGGCTCATTTAAAGATTCCAAAATAATGAAATTCAGTTTCTATATTATATTTTTTTGTTACTGTTATTTTTTTTAAAGTATTAAAGACTTTTTCATTATATATACATCATTGGTTGTGGCCTAACGAGTTGTACTGAAACACTTATGAGGATTTCATTTGGAACTGGAGAATACATCATGGTTATATGTCAGCATAAGGGATATCTCATATGATAACTAGTTGATATGGGGGTTAGTTAAAGATTTGATGAAGTTACTAGACATTCTCTTGAGATAAATATTGGGGATTTTTGTTAGTGTCTTATTTCAATTTTCCTTCGGATCATTAGACTAAAAAAAATGAATAATGATTATTTTAGAAATTATTACATTCCAAGATATTGTATATGGTTTTGTGATGTTTATTTATATATTATAATTAGTTTATATTATAGAATCTCAAGGTTCCAATAATGGATTACTCTGGTAATGTTGGTATAGACTCCCAACATGATCTATTAGACCTTGGTTGGTATTCAAAAACCTCTGGAATACATTAAGGCAAGTTTGTGGTCATGTACTATACCATCATGGGGATCTAGTTTAGTGTCACTAGTGGTAGTGGGATACAATGTAATATCACATTGGTATTATTTTGTTCAATATTACTATTTGGGAAATGTAAACTAGATATTATGATGTCTTTGGACATGAAAAATAGCTCTCTCATGGGGGTTGGTAACCCATATTTTGTGGAAAATGAATTTTCCTACGGTGCGATTGATTTTCTTCACGTTTTTTTTTTGTTATTGGATGTAATTTCATACTATGTGATTCAGATATTGTGTGCTTTTATTATTTAAAATTGTTTTATTCATGTGCTAAAATCGAATGAGGTATTTATAATCCGGAAAAATTTATTACAATAATGAATTATATAAAAATTATCATATTTTTTTATCGTATAAAATATGTTCATGGTGGGTTCTGAGAAATGATTTTTTTATTTTTTTTGGGATTTAAAAAATATAACTTAATAATGAAGATGAGAAACAATTATTTATGTTGAAAAGTGATAAAATTAAATTTCTTAAAGAATGTTTCTCAATTAGATTGATTTATATTGTATGAAATAAAAATGATAACAAATTTTTTCTAATGAATGTATTCGGAGTTGTATGTCAGTTTACCCATATGAATACAAGTCCCATGATAGGAATTCTGGATGGAAGCTATGGATATGTGATTATATTTATTGGGATACTGTATACACTATGGACATTTTTTTCATTTTTGGGGATTCCATTATTCAAAACTGATTATACTATTTGTTATTTCCATTTACATTTTCATTTTTTATTATAGTGATAAGAAACCGAGATGAATTGTTTTATAAGTAAGATAAGAAGAAATCAACAAGAATGATTGTACTATATTGGGATATTAACAACCCCTGGTTATGAGTTATTGGGGAAGATATGATCATTTTTATCATTGACTATTTTATGAATCTTATAGAGAGCGATTAGGAAGGTCGCACAGAGTATGTTTTACTTGAACAGATAGTATCCCTTGAATCACCTTCAACTAATTCCTAGAGAGGGTGTTCTATAAGAAGTAATATTAAATATTTTGTTGATACAGTTGATATAGGATCACTATGAGAATCTTCCTAAGAAAATGGTAATGTAAGACACATATATTATCCGAGTATATAAAATAGATTAGTGGGATAATCAAACTTTGGATGAGAAGTTGGAAGGAATAGTTTGGATAACCTAACAATAAATATTTATTGATTAAATTTACCCTAAGAACATTTTCTAGTAGAAATATAGTGAGTTTATATTATTGGTATTGATATGTATGGCAATGATTGATAATTATGTCCATTTAAATAACTTGTACTATTTTCTCTAATTTTGTTGGGATATAATAAAGCTATAACTATTTGTTTTTTTGATTGACATAGATGTGAGATGAAAAACATATCATTCATTTAAAGAGGAATATTAAAGAAGTGGATCAGGATCTCATTTACGAGGGAAACCTGAAATTGGCTTCTATTTTTGGGAGGATAGTTTTAGTTGTGATATCTTTTGGAATGACTTCAAATATTGGGAAATATTATTATTAGATCATCATGGAGTGGAAGACATGTTCTTGGATAATGTCAATGATCATCAAAGTAATTTTGAGCTCGTGGTAAGATGGGACACATATATTGGTTCTATTAAAATGCATGGAATATTGGTAGTGATGGGGAACCTAGGGCGATGTAAAGTAGATACCAAATTGGATCTGCCCCAAAGGTAAGTTATCTAGTTCACTTTAATAAGTGTGGAAGAAAAGTACATGTTCCTAATTTTGTCCTTGACCTCCAATGGAATACTAATATTTTAGGAGGATGTGACACATAAAATGTTTTTATTGGAACCCAAGGTATATGGGGAGTTATCGGGAACCATGATCGAAGGATAGTACTAGAAGGGGGTCTCCTAACTGTATTTATGGTGTAGTTAGAGTACCATATGTTGTATTCCTCGGGGTGGGGGATGTAGTAATTAAGGAAAATACCAACAATATAAGAAAGTAAGAACGCCCTATGGGACATAGATAATAGCTTTGGGTATAGGAATAGTCCAGTTGCATGCAGCTCAGCCTATACACATTGGTAGTGACGTTGGGTGTTCGAATGTTCAAGGGTCAATTCATAGAGCATCTAGAATTTATAGTGATTTATTTGAAACCTGAGCTTCACATTCATTAATATCTAATTGTATGGTAATCGTTTTTTTATTCTTGGTTGATTAATTTGATGGGATAATTTCAACTTATAAAACATTGGGTATGTGATATGATTATATATATCTTTTTATTGGGTTTTCCCTCAAGGAGAGTAAGTATCATTTCTATTGGGAATTGATGGTTCCTGAAATGATAGGTATTATAAGTTAATCATAAATTATTGGTTGGTATAATATTGATTATAAATTTATTAATACCATAAGTGAGTGATCTACAAGTCTCATTGGAGTTGAACATATGTTTTCTATGGAGAATGGGATACTATGGAAGTTTGTTTGGGTCCATTTCTTCAATGATCATGTGAGATTACATCCTATGTTTCGAGTCTTATATAATATGATGAGGGAATTGGTCCATGTTTCTACCTTCCCATGGTGGTGGGTTTTAGGAAACATTTCTTATGAAAATATTACAACATCCTAAAATATTAATAATACACCATATGATTGATAGCAAACAAGATATGAAACCCCAAACATAAATAAAAAAAGATATATTATTATTTAAATCTGATCATAATAACCTTCCCATTTTGTTACCGCTTATGAATAAGTGTAAAATAATCATTGAATAAAACGTAGTTCCTAATTAATACAAATGTTTTTTTATAATTTTTAGAAAAATATAACATATTATTTACAAGTACTTTTAATCATCAGCAATACATTTTTTAACCAATATTTTTATTACTTTTTTTATAAATGAATATTATAATAATTTTTATTAAGTTTCTGAAAATTTACTTGAAAAAAAATGAATGATTCTTTTTGAAAGTAGTATACCAAAAATTTTCATTGGATAAATATTTAAAATTTGATAAAAAAGTTAAATTATTGACAAATAGAAAAAAATACTTGTTTTTATAAAATAATGTACCTTTTTTGGTATCTTCGTGACATATTTATGATATAAAAATTTATTAAACATATATAATGACTCATTTATTATAATATAAAATAAACTTCAAAAAAAATACAAACAAGTAAATTTTAATTTATTTCACGTTAAATTTTAAAATTAATTTCAGTGCCAATGCAATTCCTGTGTATCACTGGAAAAGTAATATTTGGTTCTATATTTATAATAATTGTGATCTAAAAATAATTTTAAAGAATTATTTAGTATATATAATAAATTATATATTTTCTCATATGATATTTTATAATTTTAGTGTTATATAACCCAAATCTGATCAAAATGATTATTAAATGGATGTGTAATGAATAAAAAAAAAAAAATATGTTTTCTAAAAAAAGAGAAGATCAAATATAAAATATGAATAAATTTAAATTATTATCATGATATAATTATTTCATTATTACTGTAGTAATTTATTATTAATTATTTATATTAAATATTGATCTTCAATGCTTATGCAACGCATACATAGTTCTTGTGTATATAGGAAAAAATCAATAAAAATATATTATTTAAAATTAATGAAATCAATAAACGATGGAAAAATCATCCAAATTATTATTTTCAAATAATAAACAGACCATTTTCATCCATTGGATGAATTTATGTCCCTTTGGGGAAACATGGTTGACAATAAGTATTTTATAGTATATTATTTAAATAAAATTCAATATTTTCTCACAATGGTTTTTAATTGGTATAAATATTTTAATATATAGTTTTCATATATATATATATATTAAATTTTAAATATTAGCTATAAATATAAATAATATTATAATACATTTTTATTTATTGTGAATTTTTATGAATTATAAAATTACAATAATTGCTTACACAATAATGTTGAAAAAATTATTAAATTAATTAAAATATGAAATATATGACATAAAAATATGAAAATAAATATAATTTTGGATAATTAGGATGATCCATGATTTTTATAGGGAAATATTGTGACAACCGGGTCCCAGTGACAGCACAACCACCCCGCCTTAGCATGGTTGTCGGGTCCTGGCCCACCAGGTACCACCAGTTGCCCCGCAGACACGTGGGGCCCACCCCAGGGTCCACCCACATGCCTGAATGGGTCATCTGACTAATGATTGTCCCCACAGGCCAACACATGTCCTTTCTAGTGTACTTTGTCCTCACTCACACACACCCTAGGAAACTTTCCTGAAGGTCACCCATCCTGATCACTACCCCATGCCAAACATGCTTAAATGTGGAGTTCTAATCAGATAGGCTCTCGAAAAGGAAGGTGCACCTTGTTGACATGAGTCATATCATTTAGTCATTTAACCCTATATCATTTAGGGGTGTTACAATCACCCCCCCCCCCCTTTAGGGCATAAAGCCCTCGTTGTGGGCCCTACATCTCAACCCAGGCAGTGCACCACACTTAAGGCAAGGTCCTCCTCTGATACCAAATGTGACAACCTGGTCCCGATGACAGCACAACCACCCCACCTTAACATGGTTGTCGGGTCCTGGCCCACCAGGTACCACCAGTTGCCCCGCAAACACGTGGGGCCCACCCCAGGGTCCACCCACATGCCTGAACAGGTCATCTGACTAATGATTGTCCCCACAGGCCAACACATGTCCTTTCTAGTGTGCTTTGTCCTCACTCACACACACCCTGAGAAACTTCCAGAAGGTCACTCATCCTGATCACTACTCCATGCCAAGCACGCTTAACTGTGGAGTTCTAATCAGATAGGCTCCCGAAAAGGAAGGTGCACCTTGTTGACATGAGTCATATCATTTATTCATTTAACCCTTTATCATTTAGGGGTGTTACAAACATGACATGTCTAAGAAATAATAAAATATATATTTTTTAAATTTTACTTTTTTTTAAAAAATTCATTATAATGAATAGTCTTAAATATGATAATAATGATCTTTCTTAAGTATAATTTTTTTGGAAATTAATTAAATATCATAAAATTATTTACAAAATAAATAAAAATCATTATATTATTTATTATTTCATATATTTAATATTTAGGGTCCAATGAAATCATATAATTATTTATCATAGCCTTTTAATATAGAAAATAGTTTTATCATAATTAAAATTAAAATAAGTCAATAAACGGGTTAGTCAAAATGATATGTTTTAAAATAAAATAAAAACATATATATACGCTATTGGATGATGGTATTACAACCATATATGATTTTTTTACAAACATATTCCCATTTTGTGGTATTTAGTTAAAATTTTAATTAATTATAATTTAGTCATTTGAGTAATATCAAAAAAACACCCAATATCCTACCTAATAAATACCACCCATCAAACTCATTATCTTTATAACTTATAGAAATGTATTATCTTCATATTCATGAACAATACACTATGAAGCCTATAACACAAATAGCATATCTTCTAGTATAAAAAACAAATTTCAGGTTCTTGAAGGGTAACTTCAAGGATGTGATATCCAAGATGTGCATATCTAAAACCATCTATTTTAAGTTCATAACATATTCTTCATTATCCTCAACACATAAATCCATAAACTATTAATAAATCATATAACGTGTCTTTATTGTAATTCTATATTTTATATTTAATATCTTACTTCCATCCCTATCCTCATATCCTCTAATTTTATTAAATGAATATATTTTCCAAATTATGTCACCTACCCATATTTATGAATAAAATGTTTTCATTTTCCATTACCATTGGAATTTTTGCTGATAAGAACATTATTATGGTTAAATATTATTTTAAAATTATATTTTTTTTGTTATGAATCTAAACAATTGTAATAATATCAAATAAAACAAAATTGGTTTTGGTGAACATAAAAATAGTAAATATAAACTAAACAATTATAATTACTATTTAATAAAATGAATCATACTCATAACGGAAAATGAAATTATATGAGAGAGAATTTAAAAATATATAAGTTCATTAATATAATTTCATTTCACATATGTTGATTTATTCCCTTTAAAAAAGACATCCATATATATACGCTGGTAAACTGAACATGAAACTCTAAAAACAAACACTACTAGGAGGATGAAATTGAACATTAAAACTAAATGAAATGGTAATAAATGAACATAATAATGTTTCAAATAATACAATTATAATTGGTTCTTTATTATGTAATTAATTAATCTAATATGATTATCTGGGATATTTTTTTCATGTTCAGAACACATTCATATATTATGTAAGGGATCTCTCCAACCCTCCAAATTAAATTATAGTTATTATTTATCCCTATTTACCCTAATATACTTATTAATTAATATTATATACATCTTATATATAATATTTATATGTTCCCTTATTATTTATCATGATCAGTTCATCCTTATCTGATGGTGAAATATGTTTTTTATTATTTTTTATTCCAAATTCATTTTAATGAGCATGACCGGTTGAATGGAACCACCACATTTCATACCAATTTTAATGTACACTCCATGAACTATTGTTAGAGAACAATATGTTTAAAAAATACAAATTATTATCAAGAAAAACTATCTTAGTTAATTTCTTGTTTTATATAATCAACGATACCATTATCACATTTATTATAATCAAAACAATTATATGGTTACCTAATCATAATTTTTCATCTATTCAATTCAATTTGATATCATATTTATGTCCTATAATTTTTTTACATTATTATTTTCGATGAATGATTTTATCCCTATTATCGTGGGTTTAATTTTGATGAACCATTCTCTAATTCCTTATTAAATTATTATGAAACCTTCTGATTACATGGTTTACCAACATATTTATTCTTTATTATTGATTATTTATGTGGAACACATATGTATTAACATTTTATGATGGGTTATCTAAGATATAGTTACAATAAATTGGGTAATTTCTAGTCTCATGCAAAAACATGTCTGGTATTATTGTGTAAATCCAATCTATTATTTTAGTTTTTCAAATATATGATATAGTTTGGGATGTAATCCATGACTCATTTTTATGACATGTATTACGTTGCTTCCACTAACCCTACATTTCCATTATCATGTGACATTATATTCCAAATTATATTACTATTTACGTTTACTCATGATAAATTCCTATTATTTTATCATTTAATGCTATATAACTCATGTGACGTGTTTCATTCCAATTTTCATTCCCTTATTGGTGTTTATAAAACACACTTTTATATGTTTCCCCTTCTTCCCTAGGAATAACAATGATAGGTAAAAATATGGAAATGTTTCATGTTTTGGGAATCAATGTGTAAATATTTGTGTTACATAATTTGTTTTTTTGTAATTATGCCTAGTTCCCAAAGACACAATACTTTTTATCATGGGATTTGATTGTAATTCTATTGAAGGAACAAAATATATTCATTTCTACAACTATATTTGTATGTACAAGTCTAGGATGTCACATATAGTATTAGTGATAAGGTTGGTTAATTTGGGAATTATGAATTTAAATATTTCTAAATATACCCATAGATAGATTATAATTTTCTATAGATGACCATGATACATATTACAAGTATAACCGCAAAGGATTAAACTTTTCAAGTTTCTCATATTGTGTATTCTATAGAGGTGAAATTAATGATAGAATTTTGGTTTAGTATGTTTTCTTTAGTGATTATAATTGTAAGGAATCCATTTTTATTGGTGAAATGCTTCATCGTAATATTATAAATTGAAATACTATGTTCAATTGAGTACAATATACACAATAGAAATATTAATCCAACGTCAAAATATTATTATTTAAATGCGACCATTATAACTATGTTGTTAATTTGGAGGTTATAAATATGAATAAAATATTTAACTAATAAATATGTTGGTCCTAATCAATATAAATTTAAGGGAAATTGATGAGAAAATAAAAAAAATATTAATGTCATTATAATATTTATAATTACATTTCCTTCGCAAATTATTTTTATTATATTTTATGAATGGACATTATAATTAATTTTTTTAGATTTTTGAAAATGTGTTTGATAAAATGACCATAATTTCATAAATCAGTATACCAAAATTATTCTATATTTTAACACTATGTGTACTATCTAAAAGGTACATTTTTGGTGTATAGTAATTATTATAGGTTTTTAAAAAACATTGTATGATTTGTTATATAGTCAAGATATAATTATAATCTATAAATTAATTTATCAGATTGTAAATAATCATGTAATATATAATTATATAAATTTCAAGAATAAATAATCCAGAACATGTAATTTATAATTTATTTTAGAATAAATATAAGAATCATATGAAGTGTCGATGCAATTCCAACATAGTATCAACAATGTCAATTTTCGTCACATATAAAAAATATTTGAGAGGAATTTTTTTTGAATACCTATTTTCTAAATTTAATTCATAAATTATGATTTTGACTAATGCTTTATAATTTTATAGTTATATATGATTAATAATATTAGAATGATTATGAAATACTTGCGCAAGGAATGATACTTTAAATTAACGTATTCAATATGTTGTCACAACATGGATGTGATTAAATGAAAATAATGAATGAATATAAATTATTATATTGAGACTAATTAATTATTTAATTTTCTTAATTTATTTTTAATTTTCATATTTTAAAAAAATATCTGAATTGCATAAGAAATGCTGACTCGGTTCTTGTTTAAATTGAATAAAATAAATATATTAATATTAATTATAAATATAAAATCAAAATAACACAAAAATATGACTAAATATTATTTTCTGTGTACATATCTACCAATATCATCCATGTTCCCAATTGTTGACCCTTTGAAACCAAATGGTTGAAATTAAGCCCCTTATAGTATTTTGACAAAAATAAATTGGGAATTTTCTCTGTGTAGGGATTAATTAGGATACCATTTTTATGATATTATTTTCTAAAATATGTATTTGATAATAAATGGTCATTAATAATATAAAATTATTATAAAAAATTGGTTAATTTATTTCATTTTTTTTTGAAAATTTATATTTTCTGTAATGTGATACAAAACAGCGGCGTTGTAATTAAAAACATTTATAAATAAAATGACCAATTTTAGAAATATGAAAATAAATATAATTTTATATTAATAAATTTTTTTGAGAATAGTATAGTAGTATATGAAATGTATAGAATAAAATATATATTTTTTGTATATTTAATTTTTTTGTGATTTAAATGTAAATGTAATTAATAGAATTAAATTTAACAGTAATGATATTTCCGGAATATATTATATTATTAAATTATTTAAAAATCATAAAAATCACTAAATAATACAAATTAATTATTATATGATCTATAATTACATAGGTTGAGAATTTATTTTCCTATGATAACAAATATGTAAAAATTATAACCATTAAATATTATAAAATTATTAAAACATTTAAATTTAACATATGTTAATACAGTTTAAAAAAAATTGAAATGGAGTAAAATTAATCCAAAAAATTTATAAATTTTAGTAAATTATGAGAAAATAGCATCCTCTTTTCTTTTATTCAATTATATTCCGATTTTGGGGTAATTATAGAGAAAATGAATTTATTATAATTTAATCTTTACGAAGATTCCATGAAATACCCCACTCGTGACTTACAAAGATAATACCTTACACTGTTTCTCCTCAAAACATTTATTCCACGTAGAAAGTAAATATTATGACCAATTCAGTTTACATATCTCTTCCCCCATCTAATAACATCTAGTCTCCACAAATTTAAATTTTTTGGTTCCTCAATGGTTCTTTCATGTTGGTTCTATTCAAGAGGTACCCTTCTTAAACCATATCTTTTAAGTGCACTTATTCATCTACATTCTCATCAACTAATACATCCCTAAAATAATAAGAAACACCAATATCATTTATATATTTTCATGGTATATTTATAATTGAATATTTTCTATCCATACCTTTTCTTATCTCCTATTATTCATTGAATAAAATCTTTTTCCATACTATAGTGATTTACTATCTCGATGGATAAAGAGTATTATTTTCCCATTAACACCTCTAGATAATGTCATAAAATTAATATAATTATTAAATATGATTGAAAAATGTATATTATAACATTTTTAATGTTCTGTAACTAAATTATAAACATCATATTAAAAAAATGAAACTAAATAATAGTCATCGAAATAAACTCCGAAATTAAATAAAAAATTAACATTAATGTATTATCAAAGGAATCGTCTAGATACTTGTAAAAACTGATATATTCAAAAATTTCATAATTGTTCATTACATTTATACCATATCGGTTAATTTTAATATATTTATTGACAATTTAAAATAACATCCATATTTATACATAAGTAATCCATAAATGAAACCCTAAAACTAAATTCTATATGAATAAGGAATTTGAACATTATAACTCAATGAAATGGTCCAAATTAAAACATGTGAAATTTTAATAAATGAAATAATTATAGAATAGTTTCATAATTAAGTAATTAATTTCTATAATTTTACTATCTATGACATTATGTTTATGTGAATAACAAATTTATAAATTTGGTAAGGGGTCTCTCTAAACCCCCAAATTACCATTACGATATTCGTTGTATCCATTAACAATAATTTATTTCTTATTTATTATTATAAAAATATAATATATTTCATGTATATGTTCCTAAAATATGAATTGAGATCAGATAATCCTTCTTCTAGGGGGAAATACATATTTTAATATGTTTCCATCTCAACTCTCACCAAAGAGAAAGCACGATTAAATGGAACCTCTCAATTTCATATAAATTTTAATATAAACTCCCTAAACTACAATAGGACACCAATATTTCTCTAAATTGAAATCATTTATCATGAATAACAATATTTTTCCATTTCTAGTTTTATGAAAACAGTTATTCCTTATTAATATTTACCGATTCATTTTTCTTTTACCTAAAACAACTCATTTCAAATGATAACTAACCTCTATTTTATGTTTATTCAATTTTGATAGATATAATTATTTTGGATATATTCTTATTTTTAGTATATAATGGTCCATGAAATTTTTCATCCCTTTTATCATGGATACCATTATGATGCTTTTTTTGTTATGCCTTAAGACATGATTATTAAAGCCTTTTCATTTAATCATTAAACTTTATGATTATTCCATATACTAGATTATTTATGAGGAAAACATATGAATGAACATATTATGATGGGTGGACCTAGATAACACTCTAATTTAATGGGTAATGTTTTGTCTCCTGAGACATCTTGAATGTGATCTGGGAGTAAACCTAATCCATTATGAGTTTTTTTCCACCACATGATATAGTCATCGAAGATATCTGTGACTCATGTTTATGTATTCTTATATTGTTCCACCAATTTTCATACATATTCATGATAAAATGATTATATGTTCTATATTCTATGATTCCTAATTTTCTTTCATGAAACATTCATGTTATGTTATCATGTAACACCTTCTAACTCTGTCTTATACATCATTTCCGTATATATTCCCTTAATGGAATTTATATATCTTTTTTATTGTTATGTTTCCCCTCATTCCCAAGTAATATAAAATAATGAGGTACATTTAATGAATGTACCTGTGTGGAGGTTCATTTTGGAATAAATATATAATATAATTTTTTTTTGGATTAATTCTACTAAGTTCCCAAATACACAAAACTTTTGATTGTGGGATTTGGTGGTAAGTCATGTGATTAAATAAATAACATATGAATGTTTAAGAAATATATTCTAATTTGAAGGTCTGGGGATGTTCACCTATCATGGATTCCACATAAATGATTAGTGAATTTTTTGATTGAGACGACTCTTGTTGTTGAAAAAGATTTTTTAGAGCCTTAAAAATCAACACCTACAACAATTTTTGAACATTAATCATAGTTAAATAATATGGAAAAAATGGGATTAAAAATTAGTGTTTATATCAATGAGTATCTATAGTTATCATTTCAATGACGGGAGAAAGAATGTTTGGATTATGTGTCAATTATTGGATGTTGAATAGGATGATGAATAATAACTGATATCATATTTCACATGCAAATTAACAGTTTTACAATCTAAAATGTTCTAGTTTGTTATATATGAATTCATTCAATTCAATGTTCCTTATTAAGAGGAAAATGGCTTCCAGTATACCACAAAATACATATCAATGTTATTATGGATTATGTGAGTTTCTTATGAAAAAATCTATTCTTACAAATGATCCTATTGGGTTTATGGATATTATGAACCGAATCATTCACCTGTATTTTGAAAAGTCTTTATTTTTCATTGTGGATGCCATATTGGTGTATTCACAGACTCATGATGATTAATTACAATATCATATAATCACAATTAGTTCCCTAATAAAGCATTATAAAAAAACTAACAATTTTATTTTTATATTATATATCCAAAAGTAACATTTCATTGGACACATCATCCCATAATATTGGTTTTAGATGACTGAGTGAATGTTCATGCAATGGATTCATGGTAGGAGCCTAATTACTATGAATATTCTAATCATTCTCAGTTTAAAATTTTTTATCAATGTTTTATGACAAACTTTTAATTCTTGAAATTTCTAAATTCAATACTCAAAACCAAGGGTATTTCATTTGAATTGTCTGAAAAATGTGTGAATTAAGTCAAGTATAAGTGAAATTATTTTACCACTATAGAAAAACTAATATTGACTGGGTCAGATAAAGTGTATTCCATGATTTTTATCAATATGGTATGGATTTGATGACGTGTTTATTTAAAGGGATCAAGTATTAGTTTAAAGAAAAAAAATTCTGAAAAATCTAATGGAATTAACATATGTATTTTCTCAACTTGACTGAGGAAATATAATTTATGAAATGGTGGATGAATTATTTTATTGGTGATAAGTATATTATATTTAGAGATCATAAAAGCCATGTGTTTTTTATTTCCTAGAATTATTTAAATCTTAGGAAAAAGGGATGGGTTTGGTACATGAATTCTATTAACATTAATCAAGAATATACAGTTGGAAGATGGAACAATGTTAATGATGAGTTGAGTAAAAAGACATAGAAAAGTGGTTTAAGAAAGTAGTTCCTGGTGGAAGATGTTGGTTTTGATTGTTGAGATGAATATAGGTTTCCATGTGGAGAATTATTTTTGGACCATCATTTCCTTGACCATGGATCCATCTCTTCTAAACTATGTTTAGAGGAGGGTGTATAAAGATTGAAAATTTCCATCTTTGGGTGTTAATTTTTTAGATCTATGGCCACATTCTGATTATATTATTGATATGGATGAGATTATTTAAAATAATTGTTATTATTTTATGGATACTTGTTTGTTAGAAGATATAATATGTGGGTTTTATTCCTTGAAGTTGGTGGTGCATTTAAGATTTAACAAAATATACCATGATATATTGAGAAATTATTGGTGTCCGTGAATGAAAAATGAGATCACATGATTTATGACACTATGAAACACCTTTCAGCAGGTGAAGGTCTTGCATCAATGTCATGATGGTCTATTTCATCCTTTCCCATTCTATAATGGACGTGGTATAATGTTACCGTTGATTTTGTTTTGGGACTTCAAAGGTTTACATGAAAAAATGATACAATTTGATGATTGTGTACTAGTTAAAAAATAATAGACATTTCTTCCCAATTATTATGACCTTATGAATCATCTAGTTTGTATAATTTTCACTTTAGGAGATAGTACATTTATATAGGGTGTTAGGAACCACAGTATTTCATAATTTCCTTCTATTTTGCTTCTCACTACATTAAAATAATTTTATAATTCATTTGGTACTCTGGTCTATTATAGTATGTATTTTAACCTATAGACATTTATGGATCTTTGGAGAAACACTTACCACAATTTTATTTCAAAATCAAAAATAGTTATCATGTTACTATTCATATTGAACCATTTGTGGTGAAATATTATAGGAATTATTGACCATATTTATATTGATGGAAGAGGGATAATTATATTTATGAAGTCCATGTCTCATTTCTGGGACATTATAACATGATCTATTAAATTTAAGTCAAACATATTTTTCTTAAGGAAGACCAAAGTTGTTTGCAGATTGGTGTCATTGACCACATTAGTTTATTGTTGGTGACTTTGATTTCCATTGGCTTTTATCTAGGTAGTGTGTCCATTGAATTTAGAAAGAGTGAATGCTAATTACTATTTATATGTGTCCATTCATGATTATGGAGATGATCATACAAGAGGTGTACATATTTTATCTTCCATAGTGTTATATTTTTATTCAAAAAAATGTTCATGTATCAATACTTTAGTAGTATAACCTAAACCCCACACATGTGATATTACTGAAAATGTGGATAATATGGTTCATTCATAAATTAAGGATGATCATGTTTATATTATTCATCATAGTTATTATGTTTTCTATGCTAAAAATGTACCTTTTGTTTGAGTGTTGTGGTTACACAATTGAGTTTGGGAGGAAACATTGTAATTGTATATTGATATACAGGCATGTTGGTATGATCATTTACTATGGAGGTTTAGTAATACATGGTAGCGTCTCATGAGGATAAAATTTCATATGCTGGAGAGGTTTTATAATCCGTATAATTCGTGGAGACATTTTATTTTTTGAATTTTTCATTGACTATCATTGAAATGGTTTATGAAGTATTTTTTAACAGGTTTAGGAGATTAACGAATTTTGTAAGGGTTCACACCATTAAATTAGAATAAAAATGGCTATACTAATTTTGGGGAATGATTGGAACAGAATTATTACTAACCATGCACCTTGTCCATGAATACAATTAAGGGGGGGGGGTCATGTTTTAAAGTAACGAAAGGCGAACCAAGATAATATTAGGGTTTAGACTCATCCTGAATCATGGCCTCTATATATTTATAAAAAACATACAAGATCCCTAGAAAACCATGGGACAAAGGCTACCTCATAGATATTGGGTGATGCACTATTACTGGGACTACACTTTCTCTTGTGACCCACTTCGAGGATTTTATATAGTATCTTATTAATTACTTCCATGTGTAAAATTAAAATCTAAAGGCATGAAATATTTTTGAATGTTTTTTTGTACATAGCCATATATCGAAGATGGTTATGTGATACTGGGTTATGAACTATTATAGGTTATTATCGATGTTCATAAAAGATATTCTATTTGTTTACTATTGTTAAGTGGGAATATTCTCCTCAAATGGTATATTATTCCCCCACTACTAGTTGGAATCCTAAGGAATATGAGGAGACATGTTTGAGGCCACATACCAAACCGGATTGGGATTGTTGATTCATTGAACCATAATTGATGTATTATTTGTATCATATGGAATTATTTAATAACCATTGGAAATTGATTTAGGAATTATTATATTAGTGAAAATAATCCCATTAATGTATTTGAGTATTTGTTTTTGTATACGATTAATTAGGTAGTGATTATGTAGATTTCCTATGAATGATTTCCTATAAAATAATACAGGTGGACATAGTTTCTGAAATGATAAATTGATGTGTATCAACTATGAAAAGATAATATTTACTATATCATAGACACCATTTAGTTTCATGGTTAGAGATTCCTTTCTATATTCCTTCTGTAACACTCCTTGGGGATATGTATAGGGTAAATTCACATTTCCTTTATCAACCATTATGATCGATCACATATTAAATCCTACTAAAACATATGATATGACATAGTGATATCAGATGAACATAACATTTCATGGGTCGATATGTTAACATTTGATATTATTTTTAATGGAATATATACCCATTTTTTGGGATTATATGGTTGTGATTTATAATGATTATGAATATTTTGAGGGGGATTATTTCATTACAAACTTCTCTTTTAGAATATGTTTTAGTGATAATGTTATTTAATGATTAATGATTTTATATTTTGGGGAGACATGTTTCTTGTTATTGATAATCATTAAGGACAACATTATCAATGATGGTAATGTAATAAAATTCAATTAACATTATTTTATTTAATATAAAATAAATATTTATAAAGAAAAGTATATTAGATAAATATTGATTTGATGATTATTTAAATTTACGAAGATGTTCATAAGAGTTATGGAAATTTTTAAAGATTTATATTAATATAATTTTAGAAAAAAGAATTCCTATTGGACCAATGACAACCCATCACATTAATTTACTCAAGGATCTTGGAACCACAACCAAAAGCTGATAAGGGTGTATCTCTTTCTATTGGAAAAATTTATTCCCCTATTAGTATGAATTTTTTTACATCAAATTTTTTATGGCTTAATATTATGTTTAGTTTTTGAAACAAATTATAGGAATAATTTCTTTTTTGAGTTTTTGGGATTTTGAGGTCTTTATTGATATTTCAATAGAGGTTTTTGTTATGTTCAGTAACATAAATCCTTTACGTTTAATGTTACAATTTTTTTATGAATGATTGTATGATTATAGTGGTGAAATATGAAGGGTACTATTAAATAATTGGGTCTGACACATCCTATGATGTTGTGGTTGCTTGCATCATTTTGGATATAGTCCAAATTATTTATAGAATGATCTATGAAAAAACTTATGTTTTATAGATGATATTTGTAGATTAAAGAACTATTCCATCATATAATGGTTGACAAATTTGGTATATAATCTTAAACTATGCAACCCATTTTGGTAGTGTTATATATATGAGGATTATCTTGTTCTTTATTTTGTGGATAATATGATTTATTGTAAGCTAATTTTTGTTCCTTATGAATTTAATGATTAGTTATGAATACTCAATGTTTGGATACAAAGTTGATATTATGTTGGAAATTTTATAAAGGATGAAATTATAATTAATATGTATTTATATTGAAATATGTCATTATTACAAATGTTTAAAACGTTCCTTAAATCAAAGGAAACTATATTGAAAAAAAGTTATCCTAATACATTAATTTCTGATGAGTCGATTGTTTTTTCAAACATCACTGATTTATGGATTCTTGGTCATTAAATTTAACTTGAATATGTTTCACACAACCCTCTATTAGTCCCAGAAAATTTATATTTTTATGATTCGTAGAATTATTAATATGAAACATAGTTCTTCAGGGAAACTATAATATAGTATTTAAATAATGTTATTTAAAGTGAAAATTATGGCATAGGAATTGGAAATTAATGATATAATAGGATTATGAAAATTATTTAAAATATTAATAAAGGTTTTATAGAACATATTTTTTACTAATAAATATCTCCTCAATTTTTTGTCAAGTCATATTATAATTCAAAAATCATATTATTTCAATCGTTATAGGAAAATAGAAATTAATTTTTGAAATATTTAAGAAAATTATTTTATAGGATTAAAAAAAATTAATTTTGAATATACATATTAATATATTCTGAGATTTTGTGATTCATCTAAATCAATTGATTTTATAGTGAATAGTAAAAAATACTAAATTTTCAATTATGCACATTAATATTCAATAATTCAAGTAAATTAAATAACCACATCTATTTAGATTTTTAAAGTAATGTTACATATGGTTAATTTTATTTAGATAAATAAATTTAATTCCAATACAATCATAAAAACACATGAATTTTTTATTAGTTAATTTTAATTATATTTTCAAAAAAAATCATTATCGTTACATACGTTAATTAAAATAAATATATTTAAAATCAGGTGAAATTATATTGAAAAATACATATCATATATAGAATTATGAGGATGAAATTTTCTATATATGTCCATTTTACTTATCATTAATATGAATTATCACATTGGTTATTATTTATAAACTCGATAAGTGTAAAACGAGTAAAATAAGGTTCAAACAATCTGATAATGATATATTATTTTCTATAAGCATTGAATTGTTCAAAAAAGATGTGTATATTTTGTTGATTTTCAATCCAATAAATATTATATATCAACTTTTTTTTTCTTTTTTTCACAACCCCATTCTTCATGATGGAGTGTGGAAGGTGATTTTTCACAGACTTCTTTCTTATATATGAAAAAAGAGATATAATAACCCCCCGAGTCCCACATCGAGTAGGCCTTGGGGTGGTGACCCACACAAAGGGTGTAAAAATACACAAAATGGAAGGAATTTTCCCTTTTATAAGTAATATGATCATGAGACAATAGTGTCTCGACCAGAATAAATCCAAGAACAATATATATTGTAAAACTAAAATCCATCCCACTTGATTTTTTTTTTCAAATAAAACTGCTAGAAATAAATGGAATCTTCATATATGTACCTAAAGAACAATACTATGTAATGAAATGACTTCTATCCCCATATTTGAGCTAGTAAATTCTAGAAAAATCCATGTAACACTCCTGGAAACCTGAAAATAGTTTTATCTACATATGGTGAGCATAAAATTATATATAGTAGGAAAAACAAATGTATCTGATGCACACGTGGGGGAAACATACTAATTCTCTTGTGAGAAGATAATATAACAAAAAATCAAATGGAAATGAATATTATTCATCCCAACTTCACCAAGGCTTTCTCACCACATAACGTAAGTTATGTAATATAATATAGTAATCACATTGATGATTTGGGTACCCCATAACACATACTAATGGTTATATACTATTACATTAACGAAAAATGTCCTGAAGCTTCCACACTCTTTAACAAGCCCCACATCGAAACCCACACACACACACCTATCTCATAGATCTAGTCCCATAACCTAGGAAAGAGAGGGTCACCACATATCCCACATAAACACCAGGGCCACAACCATACCACATCCAACCCACATATAACTGGGCCACAATCATACAACTTCCCACCTACAGACAATTATCCCATAACCATACCTCATCCAAAATATGACAATGAATGAACATATCTTCTCATTTCGTAACTACATGGGATAGAACACCTTAATCATAGATACTTGGGTATCATGACTGCACCACAACCAAACCATAGAGTGTTGGGATATCATTTCCAAGATGAGGGAGTATAGGAAAGCCAATAACTATCAATCCATCCCCCACCAGGGAGATAAGGAAAGATTCCCCCACCCCATGAAAATGGGTCTGGTTTGCACATATTGATCACTTAAGGTGGGGTACATATTAAAATCAGAAGGATGTACAAGTATATATATAGAGGTATCAAACACTCAACACAACATCTAGGTTTTCACCATAAAACCTACCCACAAAACCACCTTTTCTACTACATATAAATTCACTTCTACAGAACAATCCACAATTCAATTCGTAACACGAGCCAAATAATTTATCTAATTATCATTATTTATTACGAAATCGATGAAATAATTACATCCAAAACAAGGAAACTGGAAACCACATCATTCTACAAGACTCATATAACCAAAATAAACAATGAATAAGAATCAACATAATATAAACCAATTCACATTTTTTCTCCACTTAAGACCCATCCTTGAATCTCGTATAATAATTCATCAATTTAATTCCACACAAAACCATCCCCCTTAACATAGTAACCCCCAACTCATAGTTGTTCCCAAAAACAAAGAAAATGCAGCCCCACAACAAACCATATCCCATTAAAACATTCATCAGCAGAACCACTGCTTAAAGAAAAACATACCCATCAACACATAACCACACAACCCAATTGTATCCCCACTACACAAAAATTCCCATCCATTCCATAAAGAAAAAATCTCTAAACCTATGATCATATTGAACCACCCAAACCACACCACATCACATATCTATACCAATAACTCCAATAAAATAGAAGTCATAAAAACCCACACACAACGCATAGCCAGACCAAAAAAATCAAGGTGTATTCATATTTTGAAAAAAGTAATTCTTTAATTCCAATTTTAAGATTTGGGGTTTATCATAGGGAATGTTTGACCATGAGTTATCCAATTATTCAACAGGTTATTTGTGGTAAATTTTATTTTCATAATTACAACCATTCTACCAAAGACCATCAATAATATTTCACAATCCATCATAGGTGTGAAAACAACGAAAACCGATTAACATTATTTTCAATAGTCATACAGAAAATACAATTCTTTATATGTATAAAAATAAATTTTTAAAATAAAATGATGATGATCATCATCATCTTCTTCTCAACCCCTCATTTATATTACCAAAATAGGTCATATTAACTTCATAATCGCTTTGATTATCATTCTTATATTTAGCTTCAAAATTATTCACAAGGAAAATTCCATACACCCGCCTTACATGTGACATTTATAAAAGAAAGGTGAAGTTATTCCAACAATAATGATTACGAAATCATCAATTCCACATTTCCCCAAAATAGGGAATGCGCATGCAGTAGAATATATCTAGGGAAACACGATCCAAAGGTCACACAAAAACATAAAAAAAAATATGGAAGAAAGGTTCAGGTTATGTATTGTATCAAGGGTAAATTAAAGAATACATGGAAGAATGGGTATCAACATTTGTATTTCAAGATCCTATATTAGCAGGGTAAATATTTTGAATAGCCATTAAAGATGTGTCAAGATCAGGAAAACACATTATTTCTATATTAAATCCTTTAGATGATTTTTATTTTAAATATAAATATCATATGCGTTGAAAATCATTAAAAAACCCTTAAAAATGGTTTAAAAATTATTTTATGTCAAATAAACAATGAGTGGAGTGAATATCAAAAAATTGGGAAAAACTGAAATTTTGACAAACTCTTCCAAATCGATCACCATTGGATGAGTCACCATCATGAGAAACCAATGTGAGTCACCAATTGGTGAGCTACCATTCAGTGAGTTACCCTTCAGAGGACTCATTGTTGGGTGAGTCACTATGGGAAATGTTATCAGTGGATGAATCAGCAATGGGTGACTCTCTTGATGGACATGTCACCAGTAGACAAGTCATTATTTGGTGACTCTCCATTGAATTTTTCACTAGTGGATTAGTCACCGTTTCACGTCAACATAGAATGGGTCAGATTAGGGTGATTCACAATTTGATGAATCACCATTGGATAAGAAACTGGCTTGAGGCACCACTTGAACCAACTATTGTGACCGACTGTCGTGAATCACCATCAATGTCTCACCACCACGACCTACTGCTGTGAATCACCAGAGTGAGTCACTTTAATGAATCACATCACCACCTATCAACCCTAACTCACTGGTCCTAACTCACTATTGTTAAATAGAAAAACTAGAAATCTCTAGAAATTTCCTACTGTGACCACCCAGAACACCTCAAACATTGAATTTTCACTGAGGAATGGACTGTGGAGTTCTAGTCTATTACAAAAAATGCATCTCAAAGTAATATAAACCTCTATAATTGAAAAAAATCCCAGAATAAATAGGGTTCTTAATAACCAACCTATATGATACATCTCAAAGATCATTCTATACATGAAACACCCCTATGATTTGGACACCCCAATGTCCAATGATAAACCACCCTTGGTTTTTCGAAATATGGAGTGAAAAATCAATATTCTAGAACACCTCCTCCTATATATACCATCCCAACCAACTACAAGGCACAACACATAAGCAGTAAAACCACACTATCCATCCATACAAATCAGATAATCTTAACCTATAGGTTAATATACTATTTTCTATAGGAAGCACAGACTCTCTTGCAACGATTTAATCGCATTAAAATTAATTCCTATCAAATAATAAGGTGGTCTTCCCCATTTCACATTTCAAGAAAATATAAGACATCATAGTACAACAATAAAATTGATCTCATAACAAAAAAAGATCACACATTACATTTTAAAGGAAACCATAACATGAAAAAACTCAAAAAAACTATAGGCTTTGAGCAATCATATGTGTCTCCCTATCCCAATTACTCTCCTCCATGCCACCATTCCTCCACAACAAACACATCATGGGAATGGTCTACCCATGCATCACGTTCTCATGATTATCTTGGTTCTCTACTAGACACTCCAGGAATGTTGTAATAACCTCAATATCCAACACTCCCCAGTCAATGAGATGGGCGTCATTGTGATGACACCAATGAAGTTGGTAGATGTGTAAAACAACATGGATCCCCTCAAACCATGGTGGAGATGCGAGATGACATTCATCTTTGTGGAATCGTCCCAACACCAAAAATGGTTTGATGATTCTAAAAGAATACTAACTCCATAATCTGAGTCTCCACATCCTACATCAAGGTAAAACATTCTTGAACACGTGGTCATCTACAAAATACTCCAAGGGCCTCCTCCTATGATAGAAATACTACTTCTGTCGGCCAGGGGCTTCCTTCAACCTCTTGTTAACATACCGAACCTTCTCTTCCCTACCCCGCACTACTTTAGGATGAGGAATAGATCATTCCCCAACCAGTACCTAGCACAATGGTGAAGGATAAAATATTCCATAAAAATCATATGTCTTATTCATGCTAATGTTAATGTGAAATATATTGTTGTATGAAAATTTAACCAATGGAAAATGTCTCACCCAAGATCCACCAAACACTAGGACACATGGGCACATAATATCCACCATCATCTATATGGTTTTCTCTATATTCACATCCATATGAGGGTGAAAATCAGTCTTGGGTTATAACGTAGGCCCAAAATCATTCTAGAATCACTTCTAGACTCATGTGGAAGACCGAACAAATCAATCTGAGATAATGGATCTAGAAACTCCATGCATTCATATACCCTTAAACACATACCTTTTGGAAAAGGTATCCAAATTTCTCAACTCCTTAATCTCTAAGAAGTGTGGCAACTCTTTCACCCAATCCAATAATACCCCAATAGGATTACAGCCTCATTGGGACCTCTATTAACCTATGTTAAAATCCATATTGATTTCATCCCACATCCAACTATGTACATCTAAGGGTAACAACAAACAACCAAGGACATGGTGGTCAAGCCCCACATACTGGAACTGTAGGCAATTTTCCACAAACTCCTCCACAACTCACATCATCTCGGGATACAAAAAATACATCCACAAGAAATTTTTCATTTGGAAACTCTTCGGTGCATATCCAAGGGTGTGCTATGAATCTTTTGGATGAACCCCTTGTGAATCGCCATTGGAATGAACCCCTTCAATAGAACGACATCTGATTCAAATCATCCTATGACCATCCCTATAGAGCATGTCCCTGGTCTACATGATCAAGAATCACCTCTTCTTATAAATCTCCCCACTCAGACTGCTCCTCCTACCACATCATAAATGACTAAACTATCATCTGAAATATATCTCCTTTCCATCTATGCATTTTTTAATCTCGGTGTATGGTGAAAAACTCCTCCATCTCTTTCCATGTGCTGCTAATTCCCAAACAACCTCCAACAATAACATCCTGCTCAAGGAATCAACCATGATGTTCCCCACTCATGAGTTCTATGATATCCCAATTTCATAATCCTCTAGAAACTCCATACACCACTGATGATGCATGTTTAGAAAAAGGTAGGAAATAATATTCCTCAACAATGAGTGATCCATGAAGAAAAAAAAATCACCCCAATTGAGGTAATGCTACCACAATTTCATTGTGGAAATAACCATTAAATGGTATTGAACATGGTTTTTATAGTTACGCTCATGGGTATGTGGCTACGTCAACACATAAGAGATCACTACCCATTGCTACACCATCTCAAATCTGAATACCAGATGAGAAGCATCACAAACCACCTCGAACAACACCTCTTAACCTAGAAACCAGATCAATGGTGAACTTACCAACCACCACATCAGGTAGTTAATAGATTTATAACACTGGTCAGTCCTTAAATAATCCTGGTCTGTTCTAGTCTAGGTCATCAACGAAGCTGATACTTGAGATATGTCGAGTATAAATCTCTAATAATATCCAAATAGACTAAGAAAACAATGAACCTATTCTTCTTTATTAGGCTTTTCCCATTAAACAACTACCTCAACCATCAAGGGATCCACTGCTACACCCTATTGTGACACCACATTACTAATGAATTTCTCCTCCTGTGTCCAAAACATTAACTTGAACAGATTTTTGTCTATCGTCTGGCATTAAAGGAACTACAAGACAGTCATGAAATAATCATGTTGCTCGTATTCTAACTAATATTAAATTAGTATGTAATTTATTAATATTATAATGAAACACTCTATGAATTCCTGAAACACAAATTTATAATAATCGTGAACATAACTGGTATGTTCGTAACAGAGAGCAATGTGACTAATAAATCTATGTTCCCATACCTACAGCTAATTGAATTATTCATGACGTCACCCACCTATTTCAACCTACCGTAGTTTGTGAACATCCTCAGAACATCATATTACATATTTATAGATAATACTGGATAACCCCATGTCAAAACATTGTGCCTGATAATGAACCTCTTCATCAGGTCCACAATCTGAATCCTCAACGACCATAGATCTGATAATTCCATCTAATAAGGTGCCATCAAAATCAGACTAGAAACAAGATATAAGTCTATCCAAAACATAACATTTTATTGATGGGGTATTGTCACAAACTCATAGGGGAAAGCATCTATGAACCCCCAACAACTCTGGGAACTTCCACAATCTCTGCGTCCTCCAACTACACCAACAGCTCAGCCAAAATGAAATGAAGAGGCTCTACACACCGACTTCCCACCTAAATGCTCCGCTCACAAACAAAAGCCACACAATGGACATCCCTGTCTAAAAACACGAGTCTCATCCATAAAAGTTGATAACATCCTACAAACACCAATTGGAAATACCCATGTGAATAAGAAATACCCATCATTCTAGGGATGACATAATATCTATAAAATTGTAGTAATAAGAAATACCCATGACAATGATATGGACCCATCATTTGTCTACATCCCTGGAACACATAAAACAAGCTAGTTTGACCTCCAATTGGCATACTCAACACAAGGGGCATGGAAGGTATCTCTAGGACTATTCCTAGAGTGTGGGCTAGACTAGGTGAAACAAATGAGTATGAATATCCCATATCCATAAAATCACAAGAATAGGTAATGAAAAATTGATTGTAACTAGAATTATCATTGAAACCATTAGAACTAATTACTCTATAGCATACAACTAACCACACTCAACTATTTTTCCCTTATCTAATGACTGCCTCCTCAACCAATCCCAGTTCAAGGTCCTTGAGAAACATCCTAAGGTCAGCCTCTACCTACTCTATCTCCCCGTGGTGAGGTAGGATTCTATTGTACATGCAATTTAAATTTAAATGTAGAAACTACAACTATGGTGAACACTGAAACTACCCACCTCCTCCATAATGGACTTAGACATGTGTCATGAAATGACCATAAATATTCCCATGGGCTTCACAAGTGGAAAATGTCAGTCCCATGTTCACAGGAAAGGTATGAGCACCATAATGTAAAAATAGAAACTGCTGAGGTCAGCTCCGTTCTAGACAAACCCTCAAATTCCCTAGCACCTTAGACCTATTATTGGTAACCTTCCACAGATAATTACTCTACTAAATCCCCTATATTGGTAGACCTCCTCGTTTGTGCATCTGTCGTATACATATTACTTCATTTGGACCTTCTTGTTTTTCAACAAGGTAACTAGATGTTCTACCTACTGAAGAAAATCTTAAAGAGACTCCTATAGGAATATCGCATGAGACTCCTAATCCAGAATAAGACCTGTGGATAAATAAATATGAACTTTGAATAGGACCCACAACTCTTGTTCAGATATTCATCTCAACTTGAGGGATATAATACCCTCCCTATTCTCACCCTTCATCGTCAAATAAAGGAAAGCTATTAGGAACTTCTCAAATTTAACCCAAAGAACATCATTATCCTTCCTCTCCCCCAGGTATATAATGCACTAATGACACACGACACCCCACATCTAGATCATGACCAACCAAATCTTGTACTCCAACAGATCCCAGATTATATTGATGGTGATCACATGCTCCATGAGCCAACTCTCTATGTCCATGTTAGAAATGTTTGCATTGTACTTTACTTGAGTATACTACAAGAATGAATGTAGCATCTTCTGCCACTAATAATTTTCCCCTACTCTATCAACACTCTATTGATTGACCAAGTTAGATTGATGATAATTCACTATCTTCATTACATATGGGAAATGATGAGGTGTCATATATGAAAAAGATAAAAAAGGAATTCCTAATCCTGAGTAGTATGGAATATTATTTATGATTTATTTTAATATATTATTTATGTAAATTCCACAAAACCCATATTTCAATGTATAATACTAGTCATTTTGATTCATTTAACTTCATTGGGTCATACCTTGCAAGTAATATATCTTCATGTGGTATTTCAATAGACTCAGAGTCCTTTCATTGCATCACGAGGGCGGGGGGGGGGGGGGGGGGTTTGAAGCTCATGTCATAGCTGGTCCTCCATGGCCTTTGTCATGCAACAAGATCCCCTAACACTACTTCTCTACCAAAATAAGCAATCCTCACTATGCCCGAATCTATAATTCATCATAAGAAACATTTTCCATCAGATACCATTCATTCAAGACACACCATCATGATGATTGGGAGTGGATGTTTATGTTTCATGAAATTCCTTCTTCTAGATGAAAAAACATTAGATTATGATCCCCATGCCCCACCACCAGTAGGTGATGGGGTGGAAACCTACACTATGGGTATAGAATCTCACTAAATATATTGCATTTCCCATTTTATTGGAAAAAAAATCTTGAGATATGATGGCCCATCTAAAAACATCTATAAGATTTATATATAATTTAAAACTAAAATCTATCAATCATACATATTTTCAAAAAAAACTAATTGAAATTCATGAAAAATCAATGTTATGTACCATATGAACAAAGCTAATCTATATCATGATACATGTCCTAATTCCAGAGCTAGTAAAGTCAAAAATGTTCTATATAATACTCTTGGACACCAGAAAAAAGTTTTATATATTTAGTTTGATCAATAAAGCATATTCGATAGTGAAAAGTGAAGTCTAGATTGCACATGTTTAGGAAGCATACTAATGCCCTTGTGAGAAGAGATCAGAACACAAAAGCACATAATAAGGCATTCAACCCCCCCCCCCCAAACCTAACCAGGGTACAGAAATGGAATAATACAAGTCGTGTATAGTAATATATTAATCACATCAATGATTCTGGTACCCCACACCACATCCAAATGGTTAACTACACCTACACTTTTGTAAAATTCCCTAACACTTCCACACTCTCTCATAAGCCCATGTCACAACCCTCGTGCACACACATGGGAGTTACAGCTAGTCCAACCTCCTCAGAAAATTAATCTCACCACAAGCCGACTACATACACTTGGGCCACAATAATTACACATCCTACCCATAGAAAACGTGGCCACAGCCATACCACATTCTTCCTGCAGACACCTGGGCCACAAATTTACCGCATCAAGAAGAAACATGGAAAAGCACATCACATCTCATCCTATAAACACCCTGGAAATAACACCTCTCTCTCAGACATATGGGCCTCACAACCATACCAAAACATATAAGAAGAGTGTTGGCATACCAATTCCAATTAGAGGGAGAATGGAGGATCCAATAACCATGTAACACCCCAAGGATTTAAAAATAAATTGGAAATGCAAGAAATTTTGTTTTAATTAGATATTTACAAGTAGCCTTTAACATAATTTCTCTGCTTCTATGATTTGACATTAAAATAGTGGTAATCTACAATTATGATTAGTAAGTTATTTGGAGTCTAATGGAACAAACATGATTTTTAGTAAATAGTAATATGCCAGTTTGAATAGTAATATGAATTTTAATATCAACTTATTGAATAGTAAATAGTATTAGTTTTTAATTTTCTTAATTCTATATCATAATGAAAACTTAATTAGTGTTTCATGGTTTTTAAATTTTTTTATAGATTTAAAATTGTTAATTATGAATAAATTATTATTTTATTTAAAAATTAACATAATATTACATAGAAATTTATTTTCAAAAAATGAAGTTCAATTTTTAATTCTAACCATAAAAAATAATATATTGTGATATTTAGGGATTTTACTGAAATATTTTATTTTTTTGAGAATAGTACATAATACAGTTTGGAGTATTCAGTAAGTTTAATGAAATAAATAATTATATTATAAAGATATAATAATTCTGGAAGAATCATTAGGAATAAAATTTGTCATCAGGTGTCCCAAATAGCCAATACCATGGGAAAATACCATATGAAATCCCATGGTTTGGAAGATAAAACTAATGAAGTGCCCCTTGGAAATTAATAAAATATTAGATGTATTTTTCTAAAAATACTAACTCTTTACATCATTACACTAATTAAAATTTCCTCATAAATTGATATCTATCATATATAACTCCCCAGAAGTCCTATTAAGGTGTCCTCAAGACAACAAGGTTCCAACCTTCATGTCGTAGGATTTACTCTACAAGGTAAGAGAATTCATCACTTCTCTTTTCCATTTAAGTTCTCTTTTATGTGGTATGTATTTAATGTTTTTATACCATGTTATTAATTAAATATTATTATATAAATCTACTATTTTATAATACATTTTTGAATTGGTGACCATTTTACCCACTTTTTTAATGTTTTCTAAAACCATGTTCCATAGAAGTTATGCTGGAAAAAATTTTGTCTCAAAATATATCAATTTTTCAAGCACTCTTATTATGTTATTATATTTTAATTTAAATTTGATTATGATGGGATATTCCTTTTAATATCCCCCATAATAGACATATAATGTATGAATTATGAGATACTAATTTTCTCTCATCTTAATATTTTATGAATTTTTGAGTGATGTAGTTAGGCGGTAGAATTTTTGTAATGGATTTCTAAATTTTTATTTTATTTTGAGTACCTTTATTTTATTTTTCTTCCCTTATAACCCATCATTTAAACTCAATGATATTTAAATTAACATAAATTAAAATTAATTTTATTATGATAATGGAATATTTCATCATCATATCACTTTTCCCTCTCCATGTCATTCTAAAAATAAAAACAACGTCCACAATGTGCCGAATTAACAGAATTGTGTAAGATGTGATTGTAATACCCATTAAATCCAAAAAATATGATAATAAAAACCACTGTATGATTGGAACATAATATAATGTGTATGTTGTAAACAATTTTATGTTCTAGAATGAACTTATATGCAGGAAATTTAATTATATAATGAAACAAGTTCATGATTATTTAGGAACCATCAAAAAATGATTTAATCAAACATCATTAAACTGACCATGACAATCGTGTAAAGAACACTCCATAAAACAATGGAAAGAACAATGTACTAATAATGAAAGGTTAAAATGATGTAATTAAATGATCATATATGGTTTTAAAAACATGAAAATGTCACTTTAGAATACTAATAACACTATAATAACCATTATACTGTATGATTATACAATTTTTAAGTATGACGAACCCTAGGTATGTGAATTCATTACCATATTTTTATTCTTCGTGTTAACCTTCTACTTCATTATTTATGTAGTGTTAAAATTGTTTTTGTGTTGAAATTTGTATATATTATGACTAAATTTTTTTATATAAATATTATGTACATATTGAATTAAAAATTTAATGTCACTAATTAATTATATGATATTTATAAAGGACATTTTTAAAACCCCCCTTTTTAAATATTGGATTGCAAAATTCCAAATCCATTTTATATTCAATTATTAATGTTGTATGACTGTGTTTTGGATCTTGGTAATTGATTATAATGTATATTGGGACCTATATCTCCCTCCAATTCATTTGGCATGAGTATGATCGTGTTTGGCCATGTGCTTAGATCAACTGTAACTCTGAGGGTTACATAATAAGGTAGTTGTGAGGGTTACAAAGTATGGTATCCCTGAGGGTTAAAAATAATAATATAGCTGAGAGGGTTACTAGATAATGTATTTATTTACCAATGTTACTTTTATGTTTCTATTTATGTTCTATATGATTTTTGGTAATATCATGTTTTATAAAGTATGTTTATATGGTTGATAGTTATGTTTTTTAAATAATGTTTTCATACATTACAAGTAATCATTGGGTAATGTTTTATTTCCTTATTTTTATATCCCTTATTGATATTTTTGTTCACATACCATGATTTTAAATGATTTTCCCTTGTTATAAGGATGTGAAAGACAATAAATAAATCCATGTTATATGTTATGAACATTTTTCAAAGAAATCAGTTATTATTTGAAAAGAATTATATTTCAGATGGCATTAGTACTGTTTTTATGGTATCCACTCTATATTGAAGTGGAATGTTATGAATATTTATATACCAAATATATGAAACCATTTACTTGAAATGAACTTCAATATTAAGACAAGTGATTTCCTGAAAAAAATTATGATTATATAATATAATAAGTCCATGTCCTTATAGTTAGTATCAGAGGATGGTTTAGATTAATTTAGGCATTAGGATAATGTAAATAGAATACCATTAATTATATTTACTCTATATTTAATTTAAAATGATATTGAATTTAATGATTACAATGTTGAATTGACTAAGATATGTTGGTTCAGAATGGTTTTCCGACAATGAAATAGGGAATCTGAAAAGGATAGGAATTGATAGAATGATATCCTTCCAAATATGCATTCTGGAATGTTAGTGATTAGAACCGTGTAGTTTGTGATAGTAATGGATCATCTAAAAATATATATGGTGGTGTAATCCCTACAATACAACTACCAGAGGACCCAAAAAGAAACATGATGTTAGTGTAACACTTTATTAGACAACAGCAACATGCATTCAATAGATCTACTAACCCTGTAGAGGCTAAAGGATGGATTAAGGCCCTGGAAAAGACATTAGATGTTATGGGATATGAAAATAATAAAAATTTAATTATCTCCATTTATCATTTTGAAGGTGAATTTGATCCATGGTGTTCAATGGTCAATAATATCAGGGATAAATATTAGATTGATTGCATAGTCTTAGATGAATATAGAAGTATTTTTCTTGAAAAATATTTTTCCAAAGTGCTTCAACATAGGATAGAGAATAAATTATTTGAATTAAAGAAAAAATAGGTACATTTAGTGGTAATGTATGAGGAAACAATTACCCAATCAGCAATCTACACTCTAAATCTAATTCTAGATCTTGATAGAAAAATAAACTACTTTATTTTGGGATTAATGATAATGAATTGAAGGGAATTATAGTCCAATGAATTAAAAAGTTATGGGAATCATTTCCAATGTACTGAGATGGTATATATGGAATTTACTAATGATCAAATTCACTTTGACAATAAGGAGAAGAAGAGGTCTATATGGAAAGTTATGGGTAAGAATCCAAAAATGATATTTGAAGAAAAGAAATTCAAGTCTCGTGTTTTTGAAAAGTGTGGAAAAAAGAACACTAGGGAATTCCATTCCAAAACGAGGAACTATTTCTGATGTGGTAGGTTTGGACATATGTCATGAGATTGTAATGAAAATGATTCAAAGACAAATCCAGATTAGAAAACATTAAAATGATTTAAACGTTTAGAGATGGAACATTATGCAAATTTTTTTCCAAAGGGAAATGCGAATGATGAAAACAAAACAGACTATAAGTGGAAAGGGTTAGTGAGATCCTTTGTGACTAAATCTGTGGAAAATGGGAAACCCAATGATGTTTTCTCAGGTACCTTGTTTTTTTACATATATGTTTCTAATGTTTTCTTTGATATGTTCTCTACACATAATTTTAATTCTGAGGAATTTTCTAGAAAATTGGAAATATTCCCACAAAAAAGGAGTTGCAGACTTATTTTCAAAACATAGTGGAAAATATTATAGAAAAAATGAATTATATGAATCATTATATTGTGGTATATGGAATAGACTATACCCGAAAAACATTAATTTCCATTATTTCAGTTTGATGTCATTCTGGGAATGTATTGGATTATTATTTATCAAGCTTTGATTACCTGTTGAGATAGATAATTTGTTTTTTAGAAAGTGATTTAGTTTTTATATATGAAAAAACTCATTTAAAAATTTATTTAGATCTGTATGCTAAGTATATTTCAAAACCCCCATATCGAATTCATAAAATGAATCCCCTAGAATTAAAAAATCAGCTGCATGATTTTATTGATGAAACCTTCATTTTCCCTAGAACATGACCATATGGTACACCTATATTTTTATTTAAAAATAAATATAGTTCATTGAGACATTTCATGAATTATAGAGCCTTGAATAACATCACTATTAAAAACCTATAGATATTTCGCCATATCCATTACTTGTTTGACGAGATCTAGGGATCTTAGTACTTTTTCAAGGATGACTTGAGATCCAGATACCATCAGCTGAAGGAGAAACATGATAACATCTCGAAATAATATTTTCGTACTAGATATAGGCATTATGAATTTGTTGTTATGTATTTTGGGTTATCTAATGAACATAATGTACTGATGATATATTATAAATAGATTATTTCATGTGTTCTTGGATATGGTTGTGGTTGTGTTTATTGATGACATTCTGTTATTTTATAAGAGTAAATAGGATCATGTAAAACAGCTAAGGGTTATTTTTGAAACTTTAAAGGAAACAAGACTATATAGAAAATTAAGAATGTTTTTTTGGTTGCAAGATATTTATTTTCTTGGGAGCATTGTAAATAAGGATGGAATAATAATTGATCTTACCAAGATACAAGTGGTTAATGAATGGGCAGGACCATGACATGTTACATAGTATTGTATTTTTATTGGAGTAGCAGGTTTTTACAAATGGACTGTTGAATTTTTTTTACTATTATCTAGCCCGGTAACTATGTTAACTTGAAAAGTGGTTATATTTGTTTTTATAAATGAATGTGATGTATCTTTTTAGGAACTGAAAAAGTTATTGGTAAATGCTCCAGTTTTTTCATTTCCTTCTCGAAATAGTGATTTTTTTATCTATAATGTTTCTTCATTGATGGGAAATATTTTTCCTCAAATGAAGAATGATCTTTTAATTGCTAATGCTTTAATATAACTAAAAAATCATTAGTTAAATTATCCCACACATGAATTGGAATAGGAATTTGTGGATTTTTCTCTGAATATATGGAGGTATCATTTATACAGACCCAAATTTCAAATATATACTTACCATAAGAGTCTGAAGTATATACTCATTCAGAAAGAATTAAACATTAGTTAGAGAAGATTTCTTGAACTGATAAAGGATTACTATTGCATGATTAATTATCATATGGGAAAATCAAAAAAAACTGGTGAATGTCTTGAGTCGAATATATCATGCATAACTAACCATGTTACGTTTGATACATGATCCCATGATTATGTATTTGATGAATTTGGGCATAGAAGGTGTTAGTGCAGGAAACAACTATGTTTTATTTATGGTTTTAGTACAGTCATCATTATTAGAAAATATTAAGAAAGCACAGAAGGAAGATTGTGAGATACAGAAAAACTTATAATTGGTTTAAAAGTGTATGTTTTCAAAATTAATCATCAATAAAAATTATGTCTAAAGATTTGTTAAAATTTTATGTGTTCCTTGTGATTCCCAATATATGAAAGAATTTTTTTGTGAAGCAGGCAGTTGTCTATTATCAGTTAATCTTGGTCGTACTAAGATTGACAGAGTCAACCGAGAGTATTACTATATAGATGGAAATAATAGGGATATTTCATAATTTATTGTGAAATGATTTACATGTTAATAGGATAGAGGAGAGATGTAGTTACCAAAGGTGATTCTTCAGTCATTTCTAGTGCTATAGTGGAAATGAGAGAATATATCCATGGACTTCATTGTGAAACTAACTTATACTTCTTGAGGAAGAAATATGTTTTGGGTTTTTGTTGATAAGCTAAAAAAATAAAAACATTTTCATTATATTCAAGATACGATTTTATTGGATAGTATTTCTCAACTATATATCAAAATGATTTTCAGGTTATAAGGAGTTAATCATTCCATTATATCTGACAGAGATCCTAGGTACACTTCTATCTTTTGGATGGGCCTTACTAAGTCATTGGGCACAGAATTAAATTTTAGTATAGCTTTTTATTCTAATTTATATGGGAATTTAGAAGGATGTATTAAACTATTAGCTGATATTCTACGATCATATTCAAGGGATTAACATGGATATTGGAATCATTATATTTCATTAGTTGAGTTTTCTTATAATAATATTTTTCATTCCAATATTAAGAAGGACCCTTTTGAGGAATTGTATGGGAAGCGGTGTCAAACTCCGAATTTTGGGGATGAATTTGGGGAAAGGAAGTTGATTCGACGAGATATAGTAGAGGATGTGGCTTAGAAATTTAAGATGATCCAGCAACACATGAGAACAACTTAGAGCAGACATAAAATTTGTGAAGAAAATAGGAGGAAATACTATTCATTCAACGTAGGTGATCATTTTTTTCTTAGATTCTCACCCTGGAAGAGTGTTATCAATTTTGGTAAGAAATGAAATTTATTTCCATGGTTCATTGGACCATATGGAATCCTATATAAGAATGGACCAGTTGGATTTTGAGAAGCTATGCCTCCAATTTTATCCCAGGTATAAATTTTATTTCATTTTTCGATGTTGACAATGTATGTGCCAGATTCATCTCATGTCTTGATTCATGAAGCAGTTCAGCTGGAAGAAAACTTTTCTTATGATGAGAAACCATTTCAGATTCTTTCTCAAAGGGCGCATGTATTTCAGAATTAGGTAATCCACCAGGTAATGTTTCGGGGAGAAACCATGAGGTTGAAAAAGGATCATGGGAGTCTAAAAATGCTACGAGGGAATGGTTCCCTCACATGTTAATAAGTAATTAAAATTGAAAGGATGCAATGTCTAGAAGGTGTGGATAATGTAACACCACATGGATTTAAAAATCAAAAGGAAATTTATAAATCATTGTTTTAATTAGATAGTTATATCTATCTTTTACTATAATTTTTCATCTTCAATGTTTTGAATTTCAAATAACGGTCATATACAATTGTGATCAGTATGTTATTTGTAGTCTAATGGAACCAACTAGATTTTTGTGAATAGTAACATGCATTTTTGAATGGCAATATGAATAGTAATATGACCCATATTAATAGTGAATTTTATAAATATTTTATTTTATTAAGTCATTATGATAATGACAAATTCATTAATATTCAATGGTATTCAAAAAATAGTTATAAATTTTAAATTGTTTTTTTAATAAATAATTATTCGAATTAAAAATTAAATTAAAAATAATTGGAAAATAATTTTTAAAAATGGGATTCATTTTTTAGTTTTACACGTCGAAAAATGGATAGGGGGATATTTGAGGATTTTTCAGCAATAGTTGAATTTTCAACGAATAATAAAAAAACTGTTATGAGTTTTTGTTATATTTAATGACATCTTTAATGATGTAATAATAATTTAATAATTATGGTTCACTCTTGAGGAATAAAATATGTTATGAGTTTTTCCATGTGGATAATGACATGGGATAATACCATGGGAATGTGAAAGGTTATTTAAAAACCAATAACGAGGTGTCTCGGGGAAATTAATTAAATATTCCTTCACATTGTGTATAAATACAAACAAATTCCATGATTCCATACATTAAAAATTCATCCACAATGATGTTTTGATCATATTACCCCCTAATTATTCTTTCCAAGGTGTGATAAATCCCCTATAATCCCAACATTCATGTATTTGCAGTTACTCTACAAGGTAATAGAATTCTCAACTTCACTTTTCCATTCCGGTTCTCTTTTATGTGGTTTGTATTTCCTATTTTCGGACCATGTTATTATATCCATATTATTATATCCCTATAATATTTTATGTTTATTTTATGAATGGGTTACACATGTTCCCTCTCTTTTTAATGATTTTTAAAACCATGTTGCATTGTCGTAATGGTGCAAAATTTTGGTCTCAAAATCTATTTCTTTTTCAAGAACTCCTATTATTATATTATCGTTTTATTTAAATTGTATCATGTTGGGATAAGTCACTACATATCTCCCTTAATTTCCATATTTTTTTATGAATTACGAGATTACCTTTTTCCCAAATATAAAAAATTTAGGAATTTTTGTGTGACGTCGTTAGGCTACCGTATTTTGGTAAAGGATTTATCTACTTTTATTTTATTTCATGTTCCTTTATTTTCTTTTTCATTTATTATCACACTCCATTTATATTATATGATAACTCTAGTACCTTCTATGAAATGTAATTTTATTATGATAATGGAATATCCATCATCATATATATTTTCCCTCACCCTCTTGTTCATTAAATAAAAACGATGTCCCCAATGTGTTGTTTTACAAAAATCCTGGATGATTTGTATGAAATATCACTTACATCCATTAAATCGGGTCATAAATCCTTTTTAGTTGTTGAAAAAAAAATTATATCTTGTATCCTAATTTATTTTTTGGAATGTACTTCTATGTATGAAATTAATTTATATAATGAAACAACTTCGTGATTATCGAGAAACCACCAAAAAATGATCTAATCAAACATCATTAATGATCTGTCTAATGACCCATAATAATATATGATCAAAAAATATTTATGGTATAATAATATATTCTGGAATAATTTGAATTCCATTTCATTCCACTTTTGTAATTTCATTTCCGTATGAAACGAAAATCATATAAAACTCGGCTATGAAAATCATTAAAAGAACGAACCCAAAACAATGGAAGAAACAAAGTACTAACAATTAAAGGGTAAAATAATGTAATGAAATGATAATATAAGGCTTTATAAACATGAAAATGTTTCTATAAAATAATAATAAATATATTTTAACCATTATATAGGATGTTTAATCAATTTTTAAGTAAGGCAATCTTAAGGTAATGAAAATTATTAATCTGATTTCCATTCTTTTGGTAAACCTTCTACATCATTATTTATATGGATTTAAAATTGTTTTTGTGAGTAATTTTGTTTCTTTTATGATTAATTATGTTTATTAATCGTTTATATACATTTTAAACCCACTCTATTAGGTCTCCCTTCCATTATATGATAATTATAAGGGACTTTTCAATTAAAAACCTTTTTAAACATTTTGTCTTACAAAATTCAAAATCAATGTATTTATGAAATTATTCATTTTGTATGATTGTGTTATGTTTATTTCTAATTATTTATAAAGAATGGTGGGACTTATATTTCCCTCCAAATCATTGGGTATGTTTATATTGGAGGTTGTCTGTATGGTTACTCCAAGTGTGACTTTGATGGTTACACAATAAGGTATTTGTGAGTGACACATTGTAAGGTAGCCGTGAGGGTTTCAAATTATTAGGTATGTAAGAGGGATACAATATTATGTATGTAATACCCACCAAGATATGGTTCTAGTTTTATTAATGTTCTGTATATTGTGTGTAAATATCAAATTTAATAAAGTTTGGTTATATGGGTGACAAGTATATTTTTAAAATGGTTTCGTACATTAAAAGTAATCAATGGATAGTGTTTTCTTTAATTCTTTTTAAATCCCATAATGAGATTTTTTGTGCTCATAGCATGTTTTTAAATTATTTTCATAGGTTATATTTATGTTTTAGACAAAGAAGGAATTCATGGTAAATGTTATGAATATTTTTCAATGAAATCATGTTTTATTTGAAATGTTTTATATTTTTGATGAAATGAGTACTGATTTTAAGGTATCCACTCGGTATTAATGTGGAATGTTCTGAATATATTATATCACAATTCGTTAAAATTATAAACATGAAAAGATCTTCAACATGAATAGATGATATTTCCTAAATAAAATTCAACAATATGTAATGTAAAAAGGCCATGTCCCTATAAATAATCCATCTATCCCCCCACTACGATGTTGGAAAATTACACCCTCTCCCATGACTGTGATTGTGTTCACCATATTTTGCACAACTTGGCTCGGGTTAATATGAAAATAAATTGGAATTCCATGTATATATAATTATTGGTATCAAAATCTCATCCAAATATATGGTTTTTTTGAAAACAAACTACAAGACCACAAAAATTCTTTTTCTACTACATCTAAATACACAAATACGCAACAAGAAATCATTCAATTAATCACCCCATCCAACAAAATTATCCAATAATTATTATTTATTATAAAATACAATCATTGATTCCTTCTGTACTCAAGAAACTACAAACAACAACACCAAACAAGCCCCATTGGATAAAAACACATAGAAGAAGAACCAACATAAATCATCCCAATTCATGTTTCCTCTCCACAAAACACCACTACCAACAAATTCCATCATCATTCATCAATGTAAATCTGCCCAATATTCTATCCCTCAATAGAGTAAACCACTATCTCATTGTACCACCCAACAAAACAACAATGTGTAACACCACATCACAACACATACCATTACAATCCTCGACAACACCACTTCATAACCATGTTATACCCGTCAAAACATAACCACATTACCAGAATCTAGACCCACTATGCAACACTTATCAACCAATCCACAAACAAAAAATCTCTCAACCTGAGATTTCATTACACCTCTCTCACCACCCCACATCACACAACAATTCCCATAGTCCCACTAAAGAAAAATTTAGTCGAAAAACACACACATCAGACTACCTCATCAAACACGTAATGGTGTATTAATATTTACCAAACACTCATTTTTTAATTCGAATTTTAAAAATTTAAGAATTATCATTGAGAATGTTTGATCCTGAGGCATCCATTTATATAACATGGTATATATGGTTAATCAGATATTCCTAATAATATCAATTTAATAGAAGACCATCAAAACGCATTCCCAGTCCATCATAGGCACTCAAAAAAAGAACACAAATTGAGATAATATTCTGAAGGAATATAGCCCATAAAATTCACAAGATGGAACAAAATAACAAATAAAAAATACCATCATCATCATCTTTTATCAACTAATTTATTACTTTTTAACAAGTCTTTTTACCTTATTAGTTAGATCAATTGTCTTGGTTAATATTTGATTTAATTCTATTCACAAGGCGAACCCAGTACACCCACCCCACATAATACACAAAAAAATAGAGATGAAGGGATTCCTACATTGAAAAATAGTTGATCTTCATTTTCTCCATGTTCCAAAAAAGGTATTGTACATGCATTAGAAAACTTCTAGGGTCACGCGATCCACATGCCAGACCATAACACAAAACACTTTGGTGAAGAATGGTTTTTGGTATGTCTTGTGTCATGGGTAAAGGATATAGTACAAGTAAGAAAGGGTCTCAGCTCTAGAAAGGAAATATCCTAAATTAGCAAAATAAATGGTATTAAAAGACATTACATATGGATCATGATCAATACAATTTGTTTTCACTATCTAATAGCCTCATAGGCATTATGAATTTAAATATATATTTTATATCTTTTAAAATAGCATCAAAAACACCACAACATGGTTTTAAACTCTTTTTACATCAAATAAAATGTTAAATGAGTGAATTTGAAAAAACATGGAAAAACTAGAATTTTGAAAAACTGTCGCAGAATGACTCACTATTGGGTGAGTCGTTATTTGGAGCTACCATTGTGAGTCCCCATTTTGTGTTCTACCATTCCATGAGCCAGTATTTGGAAAAATCACTATTTGATAAGCCACCATTGGATGACTAACCATTTGATTAGTCACATGTGGATGAGTCAATGTTCGGTGACTCACTGCTAGATGAGTCACTAAAGGATGACTCATTGTTTATGAGTCACCAGTGAATGATTAAAATTGGGTTGAATCACTTTTAGTACACTCACCATTGGATGAGTCTCCATCACGATTCACGTTTGGAAACCAACTGTTGACATTTGATGGAGACTAACCGGTGTGAGTCACCATCATGGATTGTTGTTAACAACACAATATGGTGACCGACTATTATGACTCACCGGTACTAGTCACCTTCATTACTCACCGTAAGCCCCTACAATTCTAGACTTACCCATCCCGACCCACTGTTGTGACATAAGAAAATTGGTAAAATCATGAATTGTGCTACTCAAACCTCTTAGAACACCTCAAACAACGAATTTTCACAATGTAATGGACCAATGATGTCCAAGACAACACATTATTTTTCATTCATTATGATTGTAAAAATATTTTATTAAATGTATAAAAAAATTTAAATCTCTTTGTTATAATATATCTAAAAATTTTACAATATTATAAATTGTTGAAATATTTTTTTTAAATTTTTATTTTGAATATTAATGGTATTTTAATCATGATAATTCGTTTTTAATTTTTAGTGATTGAACACTTTTTCTAAATTCATAGGTGATGTAGAAGTACTATTTATTCAATTGAATATAAAATAAAATAATTGATTTTATGAATAAAAAAGTAATATAATTTTGATGGATTATTGGATTCCAACAATTATATAGATAAATATAACATATTATGGATTATTGAATGGTTTATATTGAAATGAAATATTTTTCATGACGACATTAAAGTCTAACTATATAAATATCTCAAAAAAATTAATTATGTTTTACGAAAATAATAATTTATTAATTTATTTAAAAAATAATTATTGTATTTTACCTTAAAAATATAGATATGATATGAAACAAATATCATATATTTTATATTGATTATCCAATTTTTACAATAATTGTACAATTATAATCCATTAATATTTAAAAATTTCTTTTCATAGTTATGGTTAAAAATTATATTGTGTAAAACCCTAAGATGATATTCAAAAATACATAAAAACATATCAAAATTTTAATGGATTGTGATATTTCAACGATACTACTTTTTCTATGAATTAATTAATATTAGTATTAATTGTACATGATAATGATATTAATTTTATTTTAGTAATTTTAATAATTCAATGTGTGTCATTTCCTTCTATTATAATGGTACATCCATACTCTCTCTTATTTACCCCGCATACCAATGCTTATATAAAAAACTCAACTGCATCTAATTCTTGATATCATTATCAAATATTTATAGGTTTTTCTATTCGTAAAATTCTGTTTCAAGGTTCCTTAATAAGGGATATAAATGATATCAATTGAATAAGAATAAATTATCTTTAACAACCCTATCAAATTTATTTTCCATATACTTTCTCTAACACTTTTTTTACCCATTATTATAGAGTAAATATAGTATCATAAATATAATGTGTTATTATAATTATTATTTCTGTATAACAATTTTTTTTTCATTTTCATGATATAGACTGAAAAAACTGTTCATATATATAGGTACAATGTGAAATCTCATTATATAATTGTTATTTTTTTCATCACCATTTTAAATAGATGGTTAGAAATGTTTAAAAATAATTATTTATTATCATTATGATATATTTATACATCTAAAATTATAATAACAAGTCTTTCTTATTACCATTCAATAAGTTATAATTGATAACGTCTCTTGTGAATATATACGGACTATGACCTCTCTGAAGTGATGTGATTTTTTTCATTTATACAATAAAAGGATGGAAATAGTGATATAAATAATGAATAATATATATATATATATGGTATAAAATTGCTCATATAAAGATGATTTATTTTTACAGTTATTTCATTCCATCTATATTTTGGTGACCTCATCCACAGTAGCCTATAACGAGTGTCTATAATATTTCCTTGGCATAAGATATAAGTATTCAATTCTATATGAACTATATAGTTTAGTTGTAATGGGAAACTAGATATATAAATTATTAAAATATTAAATTTTATAACACATAGTATAAAATATTTTTTAAAATAATATCATTATTCCAACTAGTATATCCTAGAATATTAATTGTAGTACAGATCATGGAATCATGGGGAAAGGAAAAATAATTTGGGTAAAATCAAATAATAATTAATGTTTAAGTATAGAAAGATATATCATGAATCAATAATAATATTATATAATGAATTTTATGTAACTAAATAGACATTATTTATATAAATTTTCTATGAAGGTAAAATAAGGAATAATCAATATGAAAACGAAAATAATGGAAAACACATTCAATTTAAAAAATAAATGAGAATTAAATGAATATAAAGATTATTTAATTATGATAATAGCAATGAAATTATTAATTAAACTCAAAAATAATTATACATTTACTATATTTATCATTCACAAGACTATTTAAAACTACAGGAAAATTCGTGTTTAGTACTAGCATACTGATTTCTCTCTTGATACCTACTCATGGATCGAGATGAAATATATATCTGAGAACCACATGGATATACATCTCTATTTCATTCATTTTATATTCAATTACTTATATAACTCATGAATCAATTTCATTTATAATAAAATATTCATATTGATTAAAGTATATGAATTTATTAATATTTCACAAGTTAATAAAAAATTTTGCAATATAATCACTGTATGGAAAAATTGTATAAATTTTAGAAAATATTATTTCAAATAATTTTATAATATTTTAATTTAATATATATTAAATTTTCAATGAAAAGTTACTAAAATAATATTTTTATTTCAAGATAATGTTAACAATAACCATGGAATTTGAAATTGTATAACAACATTTTCATTTTGAAAATTTTAATGTATGATCCCATTTGTTGAAATAATTCAATGTAAATACAAAAATAAAATTACTTATGAAAAATTCATGATATTAAATTTCAAATGGGGAGTATATACACTTGATAAAAGTAAATTAAATTATAATAAAAATATAGTCTTGAGGAAAGTCAATTTAGAAGAAATACATTACCTCACACTTCCTTCTTGTTTGAAGATCATCCAGATCGTGTATAGTTTCTTTAAACATGTTATTATATTATAAAAGAAAAGAATTATTATTTATACTATAAAAAATGACCTTTTTAGAAAATATTTTCTCCCATTAGAAAATAATCATTTATTATAATCAATGTTTTGGGTGTAAATCATCTTCTTTTCTCATGATTTTCTTTTCATGAATGATATGGTTCATTCATATATAATATAGTCCCACGATATAAAGAATAATAATACCTAAATAATTATCATAAATATTAAACCTATATAATTATAATACCAATAATTAATATATATTTTTGAGAAATTAGGTACCTTATGATCATAAATATTTTTGATCGTACATACGCATGGGTAACATTTAAATTTTTAAATGACAATTTTAAAAATGAGTTAAGTTATATTTTAACATTAAATAATGAACATAAGATCATAAATAATATAATATATATATATATATTCCATGTGGTTTGGTGATGAAAAGATATTCACAATGTTTAGTGAAGGTTGTAGTCAATGTGTACAAGAACAATGTTATCATTGTTCAATGTAAGAAAATTTTAGATATTTAATCATACAACTGATAAATATGTGATTTATATCATAATATATTAATATATTAAACATATATTATTTAAATTTATTCTTATTACATTAAATATAATATTATATTAAAAAACTAATTATATCAATTCATGAAGAGGTTGTCTACCGTATTCACAAGAAATGTTATCTTATCCCGTACAGGATGGAGTTTTAATAGTTATATATTATATAATGAATTTGGAAGTATAATTTTTGTTGTTCTAATATATATATATATATATATGTGATAATTCTTCATAACCATCCATGAATGGTTGTAGTGTAAAAAAATGACATCAGTTTATGAGGCGGTAGTTTGACGTACAATAGAATGATGATTTCATAACCTATTTAATGGAAGTGGAGATGGTATTAATATTTTTCAATAAAATATAAATACAATAGAATATGTAATATAATGTTTTTATTTTAGCATCATTTTTTAAAAATAATTTATAAATATGGAGTATGAATAAAATTAGAAAGACTCATTGAATTATGTTACTGCAATTTCATGTAAACGGATTTGGTTTTCAAAAAATCATTCCATTGATGGATTTAATCCCAAAAATTGATTCTAGTAGTATAATAAGGATTTTTTATGTTATTTTGTTTCGTATTATCCAATAAAAATGTGTGTAATGATTTGTAGAAGGGAAGAGAGGGGTGTCCTTTTATGAATGTTGTGAGTGGCTCACATGTAATTTTAGGGAAAAAAGTTGTAACAAATGTTTTCACATTAAAATGGGTATAATTATATTATTATCAATTCTCAGACTTTATATAAAAAATATATATTCATACATCATATTTCAGTCATGTTTTTAGGTTTCTTTAACCATTATCGTTTAATTTAACCCTCAGGTATATCTAATTTACTTTAACAAATGTAATTTTTTTAAAAGTTTTCAAAATTAATAATAGTAAAAAATAATGTTTAACATAAGATATACTTTAATTAATAATTATTTAAAATATTTAATACTTTATGATAAATTACATTCATAGATAAGTAATTTTTTTTAGAATTAATTTCACATATGCGGCACAAACAACAGTTCTCAAAGAGAAAATGTCAAAAGTTTATAGTGTTTTTATGTAAAAATAATATATGAATATTATTCAAATATATTTAATTGGATAAATATATATAAATTTAAATTATTTAGATATAATAAAAAATTAAAATTAGTTTTTATCTATATAAATAATTTATATAATAATGAAGCTTATAATTAAGAATATGTATTATTAAATACTCAATAATAACTAAAACTTTTTATAAAAATAAAAAATGTCACACAATGATAATTTTGATATTATGATTTAAATAGTGAATTTAATTTTATCATATTAATTTTCCAGAATGGGAAAAAATTAATGTCACATTTTTTGCAAAATTTGTGAGTAAAATATCATTTAGAAAAAATACACTTAGTTGAAAACATTTTTTTCATTCAGATGATTCTTATTTTATTATTAATATATCGATAACTAAAAAATATAATTTTCAATTATATAATCCATTAAATACTCATCATTTAGTTATTCTTAATTATACCTAACTATTTAATACCTAGGTTATAATGGTATACCTTATAATGTTTCAATTAGATTTATATTTTCATGTTCTGAAAGATTATGATGAGAATAAATTTCAAAAAATATATTTCATGGGTTTCATTGTTTTCTGTTCGTTTGTATCACTCTATATTGAATAAAATTTTAATATTTTCTATTTTTATAGTGTTATATTAATGCAACACCCTACTAATTTCATCAAAGAAATTTCATCAATCTCTAAAAAATCACAGTTTTCAAATTTAAAAATTCTATTGTTGAAACGTCACATCGTAAAATGGATAATAAAATATCCTATTTTTAAGATATAGAGTATAACTACATGGGCAATAATAAATAACACATTAGAATGATTTTAAATAGGTGAATGTTTGAGGAATGTCAAGTGTTTTATATGGAATAAAGAAATAGAAAATTTAATTGAAAGATAGCCATAATTAATAACAAGAATGTTAGTGGTCAATGGCTTGTTATAGACAAAAAAATCATAAAAATTTTATGATTTGAAATTCCATTTTATTCATCATATTGAAAGGAAAGATGATATCAATTTTATATCAAGATTATTCTTATAATGATGAGTAAGTATTTTACTATCTATGAATATAAGGATATATACTAACTTGAAAAGTTCATATTTAATAAGAAAATTTTAATCTTTTGGTTGTGCTAGGAAAAACATAAAATTCATCACTAAAAACAAAAAATTAATTCCATTAATAATATGTTCCATCCTTATAAAACTAGATTTTTCCTCGTTGTTGAGTTATATTCTCTTATACACGAGATTATTACCAACACCTAAAATTTTATATTCTATATTATACCTTCCCCAATGTGTTAAAATAATTAAAACAGTTCAATAATATAACATTATATTGTTGCAGTATGGGGAACACTTTTTAGGAATCCCCACCCAGTACACTATTTAAAATCTTAGAGACCTACTCATATTCCAGATGATAATGGCTATTGTAATGTCCCAGAAAATTCATGGAATTTTTTTTCTTAAATTCATGGTATTTCTATGAGTCCGTGAAATCTGACGGAACACGATTCCGAAGCCTATAGTGCCCTGAATGATCCATCGATGTTTTTGTTAAGCTTATGTTAACGCGCTTAATCAGTTTTCCTGAAAAAGTGGAATAACTCTTAAATGGTAACTCGGATCTGAAATTAGGTCACCATTGTACTCAGGATGGTGAGTTTTCCCTTAGAGTGACTTCAGATCAGTCGGTGCGGGACTCCAGTGAGGACACCCAAAAAAGGCATAATCGAAAATAAAAAAATTAAATAAATTATTTTATTTTTCAAATTCTTATAACTCACAAAAGATAACTTCGATTAAAAATCATAGAACAATGCTGAACTCGTGAGTATATGTGTCTTTAAGAAGATAATAACTTTGGCCAGTGTAGGCCACCTGAGAATGTTTGTTTTGGGACGCAAATAAAATTATTAAGTTTCAATTATTTTATTGTAAAATTCATAGCATCTAAATAGTAACTCGGATTGAAAATCTGAGATTACCGTTGGGTTCGTTGTGGTGTGTTTCACCTAGGCAGAGCTTAACCGTGACTACAGTGAGTCGAGGGTGACTGATAATAATTTTCTGAACATTATTTCGGGTACATTTAGTAAACCTACGAGGGGGATATTATATCTTTTGAACCAGTGCTAGGAATTGAAATCTGAGGGCACTGTTGAAAATGGAGCATCAGTGATTTCTTAGTGATACCTTCATGGAAGTTGCGTTCTAACGTGATTGGATGTTAGTTTTGGGGTTTTTAAATAAAATTAAATAAAAATAAGGTGTTCTTATTTTTATTTTTTGGTAGTTAAAACCTCCAATTAGAGGTTAGGCTGGGACCCGCCCGCACATAACCTCCCTTGGGAGGATATTATTTGGTGGGTCCCACCCGATTTTTAACATCTCTTTTAATCAAAGAGGTGGGTCCCACATAGGCTCTAACCCCATGAACTCCCAACAAATGGCGGAAAGTCTTGAACTTCACCATAATGGTTCCAATTCAACCAAAAATTAATTAATGGCTCTAATTAATTAATTTTTGAAATCTTTTGAATTCTTACCAACCATTAAAATAATAGTGAGTCTATAATTTTTGGTTGGCATAATATTTTGGTGGAGCATGGGAGAGGGCATGGAGAAACCTTGGAGAACTTCATCCTTCCAACGAAGAACCACTGAAGAACAACAAACTTATCTTTTGATCTTTGACTGAGTCAAAATAGAAGGAGACGACAGTGAAGAATGACGACGACACTTCTTCCTCGGTCTCCTACCACAGATGCCTCCCGACATCGACGGAAAGACACTTCCTTCCAGCAACATCATCAACATTCATCCAAAATATGAAGGTAGGGGGATTTGTGTTATTTTATTTATTAGTATAATCCTCTGCTCTCCGTCGTTCAAATTTCGGGATTATGGTATGCCAAATGTTATCGCCATGATGAGGAGGGCTCGGACCGCACAACCATGGCCCGACCCTCCCACATTGATTGATCGTATTTCTTGATGATGGAGGCAGACAATGAAGAAACAGGAGGTGCGAGGACGTCGGGTCGCCACAAGGGATTGGAACCATCGTGCCGGGTAGAGAACCGAGCCGCGGTCAGGTGGGCCGTGGCAGTGCCGGAGGGGCGCGGTGCCTTCGCAACGCACCGGAAGGAAGAGCTGCGGCCAGGAGGGTCGCGGCGGTTGGATGATGAGCATGGTGTTGTCGCTCTGCTCAGAAAAGATGGAGGTCACGGGAAGGCCGTGCCACGATGGAGGGGGCGCGATGTCATCACACCGTGTAGAGGCTAGAAGAACTGCAGTGCCTTTGCACCGCGTTGGAGGATCCAGGTGTGGAAGGTTGATTCAGATGCCGCTGCGCACTACAGGCTAGACCCCTCGGGTCCCATGGTTCTCCGAATCGGCACCTGGGGCCGGTTCCTTCGGAATCTAGGGGGCGCCGCACCCCCCCCCCCCCCATGCATGGCTCGCCGGCCACGCGGGCCGGGCAGCCATAGGCCGGGCCACCCACGGGCCTGACCACTCGGGTTTGGCCTCCCCTTTGTGTTGGGCCGCTTCCTTGGACTGGGTAGAACCTGCAGACTGGGTTGGATCCTGGTATGGACTGGGTCGAGCTCGGTCGGTCCGACTGGTTCGGACCGGACCTGAACCTATTTTACCCGAATACACCTTGTTGCCCGTATCTTGGGCTACGGGTGTCGGATTGACAAATTTCCTGTGACGATGGAAGGATTTGAGAGATTGTTTTTTTGGAATACCCCAATTTAGTTTTGTACATAGTCGGAGTATGTTCGGGTTGGGTTGATCCTGAATACTAACCGATCCCCTGGAACAGAGATGCCAATAACTCACAGACCGGACATCCGATTGACGCTCCGGTTGTCACGTTGGAACCCTTACGACATGGCGGTCCTTTGGGTTACTCCTTTGAGGGTTGTAGTGGTGGTTGAGGTATGACCGATATCTTGAGGGAAAATTCTACAGAACTCGAGTGCACCGGGTGTGAGGAATCCAGTGGTTGATTGTGTGGTGGAGGTTGGAGACAGATCATACGAAGGTTAGGACTCAGGGATCCAATGCGGGTCAGTGCATAATGATTCTGTGTGGGTCAGATCCTGTGTGGTTCAGTGCTCAGTGATCCTGTGTGGGTCAGCACATAACGATCCTGTGTGGGTCAGATCCTGTGTATGTCATTGCAGGGGTTAGTACCTATCGATCCTCTATGGGTCAGATCCTGTTTGGGTCATTGCGAGGTTTAGTACCTATCAATCTTGTGTGGTTCAGATCCTGTGTCGGTCGTTTCGAGGGTTATTACATATCGATCCGGTGTGGGTCAGATCTTGTGTGGGTCATTTCAGGGGTCAGTACCTATCGATCCTGTGTGGTTCAGACTCCGTATGGTCAGAAGCAATGCCTCTTGTTAGACTAAGATGATCTAGCTTCATGACTAATCATCTGCACTATTATGCCACACTAAAAATCCTAGTTTGAGCTGAGTCTTTAAGTTCCGTGTTTTCCTCATGGTTGAGATGGTTTACTAGATAACTTAGGTATATGTATGGAAATATACCTATATATGTGTTATTCATTGATTCCTTTACTCTGTGGTTTATCCTTGTTGGATATTGTGATACCATGAGGTTCTCGAGGTCCCTACTGAGTATCATTATACTCACCCCTGCATGGGCTATGCCCGAATCTCATTGTGTTGGATGCAGACAACAGACAGTGCTGATTGGGGCACATAATAGAATAACTGGACGGTACTTGGAGGTGGACCACTCAGCGAGATGTACAAGGAGAAGACGGGTGGACATGGGGTGTTAAGGAGGCAATCTGTATGCACACTTTATGTGGGAATTCCGAAGGACGATCCATTAGTTTTTTTACTTCTTTTCTTCCGTTGTACTTTCGTTTAGTCATAGTTGTACATTATTGTTGGTCTAGTATTTCCATCCCCTTTTACATTCCAGCACCTCTTCGGTATTCAGTATTACTTTGGGAATTTCATTCAGTTGTGTACTCTGATTGTCTGTGTTTACTTTTAATAATGGAAATGACTTCCCCACTTATGGATTTACGACTTTGGTGCTAGTCGAAAGCCCCGAGACTATGGAAGGCAGGATTTTGGTAGTCACGGCATGGGTCCCAAGGATAAGTCATGAAAAATTGGTATCAGAGGAGTTGGTTATACCGTAGAACTTTGGACTCTGATCATTTTTCTATGAAGAAATAGTGTTAAGCGTACCAAGTGTGGTTTTCAGTTTAGGTTTTCCAGTATTGGTGCGGTGGCCGATATATCCATATACCAGGACCCTGAATTCTGATTTCCAACATAGTGAATGAAAACAATGATTGCGTGTGTGTTTTCATTAGTTTTCTTTATGTCAGCTCAACCAGGTCTTCTCACCAGGTATAAACATTTGACCCTGGTGCACCTGTTCCTTATCGGGATGCCTCTATGTAGACATCCATTTAGGGTTCCCAGGATAATACTCAATTACAGCCCACCAAGCGATGAGGTTGCGGTGCAGGGACCACTTACTATGTTGGAAAATTCGTGTGGCGTACTAGCAACACCACCACCACCCATTGGGTAGCAGATGCCTACTGCCGAACTGCAAGATGACGCACACCGACTGAGCACATTCGACGAGTTATAGTGGGAGAGGCCCTTGAGGTTACGAGGTGAGGATGATTCCCAGCCAGTAGAGGATTGGATGGAGGCAATTTCTAGGGTTCTCCGCCGAGTTGAGACACCTATAGAGCATATAGTGACCTTAGCTGGTAGTGTTTTCTAGTGAGTGACCATGAAGTTAGTCATCATAGTGATGAGGCATCAGTACATTGACCGTTTCCCGAGATTGTAACTTCTGGTAGCTTGTCATCTATATCACTGCATGTTGGTCACCAGTTACATCCAGAGATACCGGTAGATGGAACATGTATGATTAGTGCTTTAAATGTGTTTCAGCATCAGATAACCCTTATGTTCCAAGGAAAGAACGACTCACAGGAGGCTGAGGACTAGCCTGAGGAGGTGGTTGAGAGTTATTTGGAGCTTATACATCTTCATCAGGACAACATGTCAGAAGCTGAGTATTCATCGAGGCATATCGTTCATTCCTGGTATTTAAGGAATACATTACGATCAGTTCTTCGGGGCTCGGACCTTCGAGTGAGGTTTGTTTAGGGACATCTAAGCCAATACTTTTTTTCCTCTATGCATTCCTAAATATTTTATGATTCTAGAGAGATCCTTTGCGGTTGAATGTTCATTGGATGAATGGATACAGCCAGTGAATGTTACCAGTGGGATAGCAGGAAACTGATGCCAGTCTCAGAACTTGAGCATATAAAAAATGTTTTGGGAAGAGGAAGTGGTAAGGACAGATAAATCTTCAGGGCAGTAGTAGTGAAAGGAGATCTATGAGAGTATCATGAATTGGTGTGCATTTCTATATGTTATAACCACCCCTTATGTGGAACCCTCCAGGCTCAGGGAGCCTGTGGACAGAGGAATAGAGCAGCTGCATGCGGTATAGGAGTGTGACCCAAAGGCTCTGGAAATGATTTGAGGTATGGTCTGTGTCTACTATTTTCGACCGTAAAAATAGACATATGTACCAATCATTCCTTCCTTCCACAAATCTTGTCCAAGACCTATAGTTTCATGTTAAACCATTTAATTGACCCTCAGGTCTGGAGATTCATTTGGGTGGAGACTCGATAATCACACATACGCCGATAGTGTGATCTAACCCTTGAGGTGAGAGTTTCAGTTGGAACCTATTGGTGGTAGCGTCAAGGCCTTACCATGTTAGTTTGGTATTGGAATTGACATCCACAGTTCACACTTAGATTAACTGTGTTAGGAAATTTGGTTGTGGTTTATCTACAATGTTAGGTAAGGGTTTTCCTTGGTCGGAAAAAGGAAACCCAGGGAGCACATGTTAAACTCATGCATAAGAGGGTACAATTGATCACTCATGAGTCGGCCAGGAATACCTATGTGCCAGACTTCTCTAGAGTTGCAGCACCACTATCAGCCTTGACAAATAAGGCTCAACCCATTGTGTGGTCAGAGAGATATCAGTATAGCTTTCAGGAGATGAGGCAGAGGCTAACTAGTGCCCCTATTTTGAAGCTTCTAGAGGAAGGCATATGGTACATAGTTTATTGCGACACATCAGGGAACAGACTCGGATGTGTCCTGTTTTAGGAGTGAGACATGATCTCATATGGATCTCAGTAGCTGAGACAACAAGGGAAGAACTATGCTACCCATGACATTGAGTTAGAAGTAGCAGTCTTCACCTTGATGATGTGGAAGCCCTATCTTACAGGTGAATGTTTTACAATGTACTCTGATCACAAGAATCTCAGGTATATATTCTCTCAGAGGGACATGAACCCGATATAGCAGAGATGACTTTAATTCCTCTAGGGCTATGATATTGATATAGTCTATACTCTTGGGAAGGGGAATGTTGTTAGAGATGCACTAAGTAGGATGTCTAGAATACAACTGCCAGGAGAGGCGACAGAGCAGCTTTCTACCTTCGAGATATCCATTGTGGATATAAATGGAACAAAATTTATACAGTATCTTATATTCACTCCCCCACTTCATTAATGTGTTAGGGATGTGCAGTGTGCAGACGCTGACTACGAGGAACGACATTCCCAAATATCCCCATGGAATACACCTAATGGATTTTTAGATGGTGGGGAGCATGTCATTCTATTCATAGGATGTACCATGGTACCAGTTGCACATCAAGAGGAAGTGTTGTGGGATTTCCACACATACCTTCTAGCATTACATCCAGGTGTGGAGAAGATATACCAGGACCTTCGATGACAACACTGGTGGCAATGTATGAATAAGGTGGTAGCGGGGTTTGTGTCTTGAGGCCTCACTTGTCATCATGTGAAGGCGGCACATCAGGTACCACCAGGATTAGTTCAGCCTATACCGGTCCCAAAGTGGAATAGGGATGAGATATCCATTGAATTTGTGATGGGTCTTCCACGTACGTCCAGGGGACATGAATCTATTTGGGTGACCATTGACTGACTCACCAAGTTATCCCACTTCATACTAACCAGAGATGGTACGTTCTACCACAAAAAATGTATAGGTCATCCAGGAGTAGATGATGACTGCACAGAGAAGAAAAAATTAATATACTGATAGGATACAAAGATCTCTGGAGTTCGAGGATGTCGACCACGTCTTTCTACAGGTCTCACCTCAAGGATGTCTACAAATATTTCTCCAAGGAGTCATGTTATATCTGAGGGTCATTGGACGTTTTCATGTCCTCGACAGAGTTGGAGAGGTGAAATATTTCTTTGATCTTCCACCTCAATTGGACCAGGTGCACGATGTCTTCCATGTATCCCAGCTGAGGAGATACCTGCACCACCCTTCCCACATCATCAACCATGGTGTGTTGGATGTTGATGATTGGGAAACTTTTACGATGTTTCCAATAGAGATTGAGGATCAATAGAAGCAGGTCCTTCATGGATTTTTGATACCTCTGGTACGCATTCGCTGGAAGCATGGGAACCTCCAGGAGAGCACATGGGGAGTGGTGGGCTCAAAAACATGTTCAGTACCCCCAATTTTTCCCTTAGTTTTCAGTTGTAGCTTATGGGGATGTAAAGTTGTAATGTGGGGATAATGTAAAGGCTTGGAAATTTAATGGATGTTTTTTTCTTAAATTCATTGGATTTCTATGAGTCCACAAAATTTGAGGGCAGGTGATTCCAAAGCCCAGAGTTCCTAGAATGATATGTCGAAGTTTTTTTTAAGCTTGAGTTAATATGTGTAAGCAGTTTTCCTGAAAAAGTGGAATAACACTAAAACGGTAACTCAGATCTAAAATTTGAGGGCACCATTTCCCTGAGGATAGTGAGTTTACCCTTGGCATGACTTTATATTAGTCGGTGTGGGCCTCCTATGTGGAAACCCAAAAATGGCATAATCGTGAATAAAATAATTAAATAAATTATATTATTTTTCAAATGCACATAACTCAAAAACGATAACTCGGATTAAAAATCCAAGACCACGCTGAAATAATGAGTGTATGCTTTCTTAATGAAGATACTAACATTGGCCAGCATGGGCCACCTAAGAATGATAGTTTTTGGCCACAAATAAAATAATTAAGTGTTAATTATTTTATTGTAAAATTCATTACATCTAAACAGTAACATGGATTGAAAATCCGAGAGTACCATTGGGTTAGTTTGGGCGTGTTTCACCTAGGAAGAGCCTAACCTTGACTACATTGAGTCAAGGTTGAGTGTTAATAATATTTTGACCATTTTTTCGGATACATTTAGTAAACGTACGAGTGGTATTTTATATATTTTGAACCGGTGCTCAGAATTGAAATCTGAGGGAACCGTTGAACACACAGCGATGATGATTGCTTAGTGAGAACATCACCGTAGTTACGTTCTAATGTGATTGGATATTAGTTTTTGGGTTTTTAAATAAAATTAAATAAAAATACAGTGTGCTTATTTTATTTTTTTGGTAGATAAAACCTCCAAGGGGAGGTTAGAGGTGGGACCGACCCACACATATCCTCCCCTCGGAGGATATTATTTGGTGGGGCCCACCCGATGGTTAACATCTCTTATAATCAAATAGGTGGGGCCCACATACTCTTTAACCCCTTGAACTCCCCATAAATGGTGGAAACTCTTGAACTTCCCCATAATTGTTCCAATTTACCAAAAAATTAATTAATGGCTACAATTAATTAATTTTTGAAATATTTTGAATTCTTGCCCACCATTAAAATAATAGTGAGTCTATTATTTTTGGTTGGCATAATCTTTTGGTGGAGCTTGAGAGAGTTCTTGGAGAAAACAAGGAGAACTTCATCCTTCCAATGAAGAACCACTGAAAAATGATGAACTTCTCCTTTGATCTTCGTCCTAGTAAAAAGAGAAGGATCTGACCGTGAGGAACACTGGTGACGCTTCATCCTCGGTCTCCTACCATGTATTCCTCCCGAAGTCGACTAAATCATGACACCTTCCCAAAACATCATCAACGTTCATCGACAATACATAGGTAGGGAGATTTGATTTATTTTATTTATGAGTATAAACCCCCATTCCTCATCATTCAAATATATGGATTATGGTATGACAAATGATTTTTCCATGAATAGAAGGGCTTAGACCGCACGAACATGGGCCAAACCTCCCCCTTTGGTTGTTCTTATTTGTTGATGACAATGACAGACCGCAAAGAAGCGGGAGGTGCAAGGCTACCGTGTCACCACAAGGGCGTGGGACCACTATGCCATGTTGAGAACCAAGCCGCGACCAGGCAAGCCATGGTAGTGCCTGAGGGGCGCGGTGTCGTCACACCGCGTCGGAAGGAAGATCTGCAGCTAGGAGGGCCACAGCGGTTGGACGATGAGTGGGGTGCATTCACACCGCGTGGAGGAGATGGTGGTCACGGACAGGCTGGGATGCGATGGATGGGGCTCAACGCCGTCGTGCAACACAGAGGCTAGCAGAACTGCGGAACCTTCGCACCACGATGGAGGAGCCAAGGGCGGCCGGTAGAGAAGGCCGGTTGTGCACCCTATAGGTGGGACCCCTCGTGTCGCATAGTTCATAGAACCAGAGACTAGTACCAGTTCCTTCTTAATCTAGGTGGGCACCTCACCCCCTATTCGTGGCTAGCCTACCACATGGGCCAGCCGTCCATCCTCGGTCGGGCCGCCGTCGGCCGGGACACCCTCGGACGGGCCGCCGTCGGTCATGCCTCCCTCGACCGGGCCGCCCTCGGGCAGGACCACTCAAACGTGCCTCACCTTCTAATTGGGCCATCCCCTCAGGCTAGGACGCTTTCCTGGATCGGGTCGGACTGGTTCGGGCTGGGTCGGTCTGACTGGGTCAGACCGGACCTAGACCCGTTTGACCCGAATACACCTTTTTTCTGGTATCTTGGGCTACTGGTGTCCAATTGACGAACCACCTACGGCGGTGGAAGTCTTGGTGCGAGATGGTTCTTTTGGCCTTACCCAATTATGGTTTTGACATAGTGGGAGTATGGTCGTATTGGTTTGAACCTAAAAACCAACCAGGACCCTATAACGGAATTTCTAATAACTCACAGACCAGGCATCTGATTGACGCACCGACTGTCGTGTTGGAACCCTTACGACATGGAGGTCCTTTGGGTTACTTCTTTGTGGTTATTAGTGGCGGTAGAGTTATGACTGATATCTCTAGGGTAGATTATTTGGAACTTAAGCACACCGGGTGCAGGGAATCAAGTGTTTGATAGTGAGGCAGAGGTTGGATACAGATCATACGAAGGTCAGCACTCAACTATCCTATGTGGGTTTGTGCATACCAATCCTATGTGGGTCAGATCCTTTATTGGTCAGTGCTCTACGATCCTGTGTTGTTCAGCGCATACTGATCCTATGTGGGTCAGATCCTATGTGGGTCATTGAAGGGGTTAGTACCTATCGATCTTGGGTGGGTCAGATCATGTGTGGGTCATTGTGGGGGTTAGTACCTATCGATCCTGTGTGTCTCAGATCCTATGTGGGTCCTTGCCTGGGTTAGTACCTATCGATCCTGTGTGGTCAGATCCTGTGTGGGTCATTGTGGGGGTTAGTATCAATCGATCCTATGTGGGTCAGACTTCATATGGTTAGATGCAGTGCCTCTTATCAGAATAAGATAATCTATCTTTGCAATTAATCATCTATACTTCTATTCTACACTAAAACTCTTAGTTTGATCTGAGTCATTGACTTTCGTGTTTTCCTCATGATTGAGATGGGTTATAAGATAACTTAGGTATATGTCTGGGCATATACCTATGTATGGGTTATCCGTTGATTCCTTTACTTTTTGGATTATCCTTGTTGGATATTTTTAGACCTTGAGGGTCTTGAGGTCCCTAATGAGTATTAACGGGAAATGCTCGCACCTCATTGGGTTAGATGTAGGAGACAGACAATGCTGATCGGGGGAGAGAGTAGCAGAAGTTGACAGTACATAGAGGTGGACCACTCTACGAGACATACACGGAGCGGACGAACAGACTTGTGGTGCTGAGGAGGCCATATGTACCCACCCTTTAGGTGGGAATTCCATAGGATGACCAGTAGATGTTTTCCTACTTTTCAACAGTTGTACTTCCTTTTAATTGTACTTTTACTTTACTGTTGGGCTTGTATTTCTGGCCCCTTTTAATTTCCAGCACCTCTTTTGTATTAAGTATATCATAGTACTTTTATTTTAGTTGTGTACTCTGATTTTGTGGGTTTATTTTTTTAAAGGCAATGCCTTCCAAGGATAGGGATTTACGCCTTTGGTGCCAGTCAATAGCCCATATCCTAAGGAAGTCGGGCTTAGGGTAGTAACATCATGGGTCTCGAGGACGGGTAGTGACAGATATTAGTGGGGGTATAAGTGAATACATTGGTGAGACTATAACATATCATAATATTTTAATCTATTTTAGTGTATAGTTATATCATAGAATAGATACTTGAGAAACCAACAAAAGGAGAAATATAAATAATAATAACAACCAATAAACAATATAATATTGTTTAAATCCCATTAGGAGAGTCATATATACATAATAAAGTAATATACGCTGAGTCCAGATATATGTATTTTAGTCAAAAAAATAACTACATGTCTTAATATGGAACATGTAGTATCATGATCCCCATCTCTTGTACTTCACCTAATCCCATCAATTAGACAAGAGAAAATATTTATTTTCCCTTAGCCTAATATGTCACTTGGATGACTGATAATGTAATGGATGATTAAATAGAGATGATCTTTATATAAATTAGTTTTCCACCACTAATGAAGTCACTAAATTAATCCACATTAAATATATAGTTTCATTTATGATTTCTTGAAATAGGAAAATAATAATTAATAGTTTTCTAACAAAAAACTTGAATAATCATAACCAATAAATTTGTACAATGGTGACACGAGAGGTCAAACATATATTCATTATATAGGTCTTGATGGCCCTACAAAATATTTGTAACAGTGAAATCCATGTAATGTACCCATACACCAATACCACTTATATGGGTGTTTGATTATAAATATTTCCACATAAAAAATGAATAAGTATTCCTTATAAGTGTTTTAATAAAAAAAATTATTCAATTATCAACATTATTATCTTATCACAATGTAAGAGGGAATTTTAGATTTTTTATAAATTCCACAATTCAATAGATAAATAATTAACCATGTCATATTAAAAAATCACATTAGTTTAAAAACTAAATTCTTTTACTATATCATTTATTATCATTTCAGGGATCATTGATAAATAATTAACAACCAAATCACTATTACATTATAACAAATTACCAAATTTAGTATAAAAAAATAACAAGCATTACCATTAAAAAATCTAATTTCTATAGAATGTGGTTTACATCATCCTCTAAGAATCACCCTACATCATAATACTGGTAATTAAAATTTAACATTTAGTTGAAACTAATTTTAGGTTAATTTAATATTTAAATAATTTATTATACCATTTTTCATTGAAATATCACATGAAAATAATTTAATTAGAGTTATCATTGTTACTTGTTTAATCGATGAGACTTCACCAAAAATTAATTTATACTATAACGAATACCATTGGAAATGCATTGGTAGTTCTAATCTCATCCCTATTGAAATATTATTTTCAGGTAAAAAATCCAAATGAATAAAAAATCTAGTGAAATTGTAATAAATAAAATAAATATGAATGGGGAATATTAAATACACATGTAGAGAGAACACAAGAAACTGAAATTTTGATTGAATATGAAAAATGAGACATGAATAACTATTATTACAATAATTAATACCAATCAGAAACCCCAAAAAACATATTTTAAAGAGGATCCCTAAAAATCAATGATGGAGAGGAGGAGATTCATGTGTAGGGATGATATCCGTAAAATAAAAAAGAAAATATTATTAGGGGTTCTATGAAGAATAGTTGATAAATGTTTAAAAATTACCTATAACAAAATAACCCATGAGAAATCATAGTAGTTGAATGGATTTGAATAGTTATTCAGCAGACATAGTAGGCCAACAATGTAACTTGTTTTCTACCTACTATCAAGTAATCCTAAACAACATAGACAATGGGAATACATCAATAGGTTGTAGTCCAAGATCCTATTACCAACACCCTTGTTCAATATATCTACTAATCATATATCAGAAACCTGCATAATTTTTATGTGGAAAATTGTTTACGTAAAATTAATGTGGAATATATCTGAATTTATAAATGGGGTCCAACAATTTAGTTCATGTTGTTTTGATTCAAAATCATTAATGTTACCTATGTTTTATCATCTAAACATTAATTCCTTGGAACATATATTATATTAATTTATTTCCCCATTTTTAGTAGTGTATATAATTTCATATTATAACTACCCAGGATTAATATACATGTGCTTTATATCATTTTAGATTAATAATAAGTATATTGCAATTTTATTTTTCTAAGGACCATAAAATTTTAGTGTCATTGGAATCATAGAACACATTCTTCATACCTGGTGAAATACATTCAATATGTGTAGTAATGAACTTCCCCTTTAGTACACGAACATAAAATCATTCTTCCCAACTTAGGTAAATGAACCCTAATAAAGTGGGATCTCATTATCTATTGAATGATAAAATATAAAGGAGATGTGTAAGTATAACATGGAAAATATTTTATGATAGCATGAGAATACCATTTTTTGTTCATACCATGTATATCAGACAGAATAATTATGATTCATGGAATAAATAATTGATGTTATGATGAAATGTATAATAATTATATAAAAGAGCATGATTCATAAGGGAATAATTTTGAAATTATTCATAGACTTATATAATAAATATTATCATATAAAATCAATCTCTACCAGTCAAGGTTTAGTGAAAAAACATGTTATGGAACTTCATGGGGGATACATCTACTAGTCAGGATGCACCACTATCCCTATTTTCATCCCTTTCCTTATATGGGGTCATGTTATACCTAAAAACCAATTTTGAGAACAATGGAAAAAAATTTCCCATAATTATATCATTATATTTAAATTATAACCCAATTAATTATTTCGTTATCTTGGACACCCCGTCGTATAAGCTTTGACGAGCAACCTACTTCTACCTTGGCTAACCCATCATATATTATATAATATAAATAACCAAAACTATATTTGACACACCATTATATAATTTCAAAATGGATTACTAGAATTATATATTGCACACCATTGTATAGTTTAAAAGGCACATAACTAACATTTTCAGGGACACCCACTCATTTAAGATTTAACATGGTTAAACAATGCAATCTGGGCCACCACATTGTATAAGAAATATCTATTAAAAACAACATGAATAAATTTTAAAGATATTTCATATTATTATAAAACTCCTAAAAATAACAATTATTTTATACCATTATTAACACATGGATAAGGAATGGGGTTCAAGTTAATCTCATTGAAATATGATTAACTCCTCGAAAAGAAATGAGTTACAAAAACATCCAACAATAAAAAAAATAATCCACTCAGTGAATTAAAATTAATTGTATCCATGTATCATATAAAATTAAATCATTTACGCTATAAATGCATGTTTTTTTATATAGATATGGATTTTGGAAAATAACATGGAATATTTCCTTTAGAAAATAACCTAACTTTGAAAATCATTAATTTTATTAACTAAAACATTTAGAAAATAAATTTCATTGATTATGAACATGGAAACATAAGAGATATTATTTAATATAATTTAAAACATTTATTTAATAATGTTTCTTTTCCTTGTTAGAAAACCTGTTGAATCATAAATCATTTTGAAAAACTTTTTTTTAAATCACTTTTCCAACATATAAAGGAGTAATTGAAAAAAAAAATTTATAAATTTTTAAAACCTAAAAAATTTAAAATCATTTTCAATGTAATTTAACTTAAAATATAATTTAATATTAATTTTTATAATTTTATTAGAAAATAATGTTTCTGAATAAAATATATTTTTTACTGAAGTGATAAATATTGTATTATTTTGGTAAAGGAAACTTCATTATTATCCGATGAAACAAAATAATGGTAATATAGTTAAATTATATAAATATAGTGTGAATAAATATAGAATAATGAAATTCTGGGGAATTCATGACATTTTGATCACAATATTTCTCTAATGGAAACACAATCCTTAACAATCCAGATAAACAATGAGATTATAGAAATAAAAAGTAACCACATTGGTATCACTGAATCATAATCCCTATTATATATCACATAACATGATCCATAAAATATCCTTAAATAAAATATATTCATAATATTAAATTTCAGAGGAATTTATATAAATATTATTAATAATATTTGATTATAAAATATCACGTGTATCAAATATGGAAAATAGAGGAAATATTACATTAATGATACATTAACTTATGAACAATAACCACATATAAATATAAATCATTATATGGATATTTAAATAATCGAAAAATAATTTTAAATACTTACATAATATATTCATGGTCAATATATACACCACGAAAATGAATAGAGTTGTGAATATGGCATAAGTCTCGCAGGTATACAAGTGAGACTGAAAATTCCCATTCTACTTGAGAAACATTAGTGTTATGATATTCATTATATAATAACATCCATTTAAAATTTTAATATAATGAAATAAATGAAATTCCTAATAAAAAATTTCATTGGTCTTTATATACACCACACGATGATAAAAATTAATGACAATACCACATATCTCCCTAAAATAAAAATGAGACGAGGAAACCCCTACCATAAGTCTTTGCGTTTTTAATACTAATCCATCCTTTAAAACAATAAATATGAGTTCATTATATATATACCCAAAAAACATATTCTTATATATCATACTGTATACGATTTAATTTTGAATTTATATTACATGTTCATTAACAATTTCATGTTAATGTCATGTTTTGGGTAATAACCTACTTTGTTTTTCTTATAGGTTTTGACATGTTATTTCATGTAATTATTCATTGATAAAGATTTACATATATCCATAACATAGAAAATGATATAAATATATTATATACATATTCCAAATATTCATATTTATAATAATATATAAATTATATATTAAGAGAAAATAAGATACATCATTCATGGAGATAGTAGGACATAGGTAGGCATGGATGTTGATTATCTATTCATGTCTTATTGAATAAAATATTGTAAATGGAATATATATATATATATTATCATTAATATATAATTATTATATAATATATATTACATTATATATTTTAAATTCACCGTTTATACATTCCATGTAACATGTGACCAAATCACATCCCTTTGAGTAGGTGGTAATGCATATATAAACAAATGAGGTTATTATATTCTCACAAAATAATAATTATGAAGGTATTTTTAATAAAATAATTTGACACAAATAATTAAATCATTAATATCATTAATTATATATAAAATTAGTTATTCTACCATTTTTCCCAAGCGTGAGTGTTGATAGTGGATAACAAATAACATCAGTTCGCGAGGCTGATAATCAGTCGTACAAATACTAATGATGTGTGTAAAAGTGTAGGACCCAAAAAAATCTATGTATCTTAAGGATAATGAGGTTATTTTATGATAATTTAATATATATTTAATATGTTGGGGATACAGAAATAAAAAATGTTATTGTTCTGGGATATTACCTCTACTATGGGTAATGCATTTTTTTTAAACAACAGGAACCCTTTGATAGATTTATTAAAAAGAGAGGATTTTAGGATTATGGTTGAAATGTTTTAGAAATGTTTTTTATCTTATTATTCATCTAATTAGGTTTAGTTTTGTCAATAATTGAATGGTTGCATTGATTTTTATAGTATAAGAGGCGTGCATTCTTGTAAATATAAAAACGTAAACACTATTGAGAGGCCCACCATACAACATTTTCCTCAAATAATGATCCATTGTATGTAAAACAGATAATATGGTATAAATATCTCTTTTAAATAGATTTTGGAAATGTATCATGGGTATTTGACCAATTAATTTAATGTTTAACAACTATGTAATTTTTTTTCACTTAATCACTATAATTAATTTTAATTACTCAGATTAATTTTTTTGTACGAAACTATGTTAATCGTTCTGGAATATATTAATAATGATTATAAATATTATAAAATGTATATTTTTAAAAAGAAAATCAAATATTTTTCTGAAAATAATATAAAATATAATTTCGTAGCTGAGATGAGGCAACAGGTTCTTAAAGTGAAGATGATCAAATGATTGGAATGATTTTATATACAATTTAAATAATAAATTTTTTTCAATTTTTATATTCTTAATAATATATTTATAATTTATGGGAATATACATTAAAACCATCTTAAATTATAATTCAACTATATTGATAAATTATAATAAAATTTATATTTCAATTAAAATTCAATTTTTTTCATTTTTCATCAAAATCCTATAATCCTTTGATAAATAAAATAATATTAAAAGTAAATTTTTATATTTTTCTATCATAAATGAGATTTATTTTGAAGAATAAAAATTATTACAATACCAAAAATAATTTTTAAAACCAGTTTGTTCTTAAAAGGTTGTAAAACTACCTTTTAGAATTATACATCATTTTTACACATAAAACAACATTTGTTCTTTTTTTGTTACTATATATATTATTTTTTGAATGTAAAAACATTTTGATAAATTTATTATATATAAATTTCATAAATATAAATAAAAAATAGTGACTAATTTATTATATTTGGAAAAAACTCTTTTCTGCCCATAAATTTTATTTTTCATTAAAATGCAACTTTTGTACGCATTATGTTTTTATATTAATTTATAATTAATTGGTAACCAAAGATTTAATTTCATTAACATTTTTATACTATATTTTTTTTTATTTAGGTAATCGTGTTAATATTAATGATTCCAATGTCTAGGAGAAAACCATAATAATAATTCATAATACAATTAGTATATTGATATTCGGTAAAAATAAGTATTCCATGTAACACAAGGTAATATAGTATTCATATGGAACACAATCTAAGATCAGTGTTGCATGTTGTTTACACATAACATATTTTTTTGATGAAATAAATCATATGTTTTTTTAGTTCTATGTAAATAAATTAAACAGAAATGAAATTTAATATAAAAATAGAAATTTAAAAAAACTTGGTGTCTTACATTCTTCCAACATTAAAAAGAATTTCTCCCTCAAATTTTTTCTAGGTCATCAATGTTTTAAAAATTATTGTTCCGTTCATGGGAACCCACATCAAAAAATGAATACTAAAAATTGATTTACAAAAACTGTTTGAATCAAAATTGTTTCCCAATACAACGCATATATAGATTTTTACATAGTAAATCATAAGTGGGAAGGAAATATTGGATATGGATGAAAAGAGAAAATAATAAATTAGCATTATTGATTATATTTATCATAGGAAATTGAATGATCAGTGGAATGTTAGGGGCCTCAGGACAATAAATCTATGTAGATTTGTAAGACCATTTTTTAAATATAAATGAATGTATTTGGGTACTTGTTTTTCAATATCCTTTTACATGTGTTGAGTAATAGTTTCAGTTTCTATGAACATAAATACACATACTTACCTGATTTAATTACACTTAATATGAACATTTTCACCCATTGGACGTACCTTTATCGAATTCCACATTATCTCTTCCTCCATGAAATTAAGGTGAATTTTTCTTTTCTGAGGTGCTAACAGATTATTAGCTAGAATGATAGATCATTATTTTATCGTTATATAACATAAAAAATTGATATAATTTATTATAACATTTTAATAAATCTTTATATGCTAAAATTGTACATTAATCACTAAAATATCATCTAATGATTAATTAAATCCAATAAAAAATTGTTATCCTATATGTCCCATCTATAATTATATAATACAAGAAATGGAAAAGTTGGTCACAAAATTTGTAAAAATAATCATAATATTAATCACATATATATAATAATTTTGAACTTGGTTGAAACAAAAAAAATGTAAATTCCATTATCTTGTGTTCAACTAAAATAAGTTATTAAGTAGAATTACAATAAATCATTATTGAAAATATGCATGATTTCATAATACAAATATTATGGTATATATTCCATAAATCAAAATACATTTTAAACCTCATACATGATTAAATAGAAAAACTATTTCAAAAAAAAATTCAATTCCATGGTAATCTTTAACATCGATTTTAATTTATCCATATCAATAATCTCTTTATAATAAACATACAATTTTTTCAACATCAGTAGATCATTAATGATTAACATCGCTTAATGAATATTTCATTATTCTATTATATCACTTTACGAGTTCAATATCACCATTCAACATATTTTTTCCAAATCCAAAATGGAATACATATACTTCATGAAAAATAAAAAATTATTTTCAAATTCCAAAAAATATACACATCGATCATCCATCATTACTCAGCCACCATTACATTGGATTCATCATTAAAATCATTAAAATACATATCCTAGAATATCAAATATGAATCACATCTAATGGTTCTATAAACTCAATTTAATCATTATTCTTATGTTTGATGAAAAAAAGTAATGTTATAAATTACCATACATTTTACATGTAATTCACAATCACTTTATCTTCAGATATACGACCTGTAATCATGCCACTATCAAGATTATCATCATTAGATTTCAACTCAAAAAATTAATATTAATAAAGACCATGCATTAATTATCTGAAACATTCACTGAAACCCTATTTTCTATTATTTCACTATATTTACTATGAAAATAAATCATACTGTGAGAAAAAGTTATTGTAGGAAAAGAGCCACATAATCACCAAATAATAATTATATGATTTCTAAATCATGGTAACTTCTTTTAAATATATTACACCCTAAGAATATCCTAGTAGACATCCGTTAACATATCCATAGAAATATCTCTATAAATATCACAGATGATTTCTCATTACTGTTTCTATGGTTATCTAAATATATCTGTTGATACGAACTATTGTGACCTAGGCATAACATACAACGATATTACATCATTTTGTAGGAATATTCATCATATTTAAAAGTATATTCCTGGTGACAATAATATTTTAGTTTCTTTGGAAACCTGAACCACATTTTTTTAACTTGGGGAACGTGCTTCAACATCCCTTTTAAAAATCATCCCCATTAATATTATTATGTAAAACAATTAATTAAATACTTGGGAAATGAAACATTATAAATGGGGATCTCATAATACTATTATGGGTTAAAAGTGAAATACTTCCAAAAAACAATGAAATAATGTTATGTTAACATGATCATAACATTTGAATATCGTACCCTGCTTATCAATTAGCACAATCACTATTCATGGAATACGTATTTATAGTTCATAAGACATTGATAATAAAGAAATCATAAAAGATGAATTGTGAGGGAAATTTTTTTCATCAGACACATACATGTGGCATAAACTTAATAGTAAATATTCTTTCACTATAACTCTTGGATCATTTCAAAAACATATCCAGCGACTTAATGGGGGTTACTCTTACTAGGGGGAACACCACCAACAGTAGTCACAACTATTTCCTTATATTGGATCTGGTTACACCTTTTTACCATATTATATCTAGACTTCCTACTTATTCACATCATTATATCATGATAAAAAATATATATATACAATGAATGGGAGTTCAATATGGTCTTCCCCATACTATATTGTATAATAGGCTTACCTGATGTTATCTAGGACACCCCATTATATAAGTTATAACTATCTTACCAAATGATATCTTTTCCACCACATAATATATTCTATAATAATATTACATTAAAAAACCTTTTATTGACCGTAATATATGCTATAATGGGCTTAATTGGTGTTTTCTAGGCCACCTAATAATATAAGATATACCGAGCATACTTGTCCCACTCTTGGACACCACATCTTATAATCAATGTCACTAAACAAAACATGAATAAAGTATAAAGGGAATTTTTTATCTTAATAACTGATAAATAAAATTTTCCTTTGATAAAATGATTCACTTATGGAAAATAAATTGGTTTCAGGTCAATCTCTTTGAAATGTGATAGTCTCCTAGAAAAGAAATGAATTCCATAAACATAATGACATAAAAACACAAAAAATTTAGAGAGATAATATGAATGAAATATGAGATTCATATCCCTATACAAACATTAAATATGGAAATATATTTCATCTCAAATGGAGAAGTATTTTGAAATATAACATGAAATAGTTCTTAATGAAGACAACCTTACACAGAAAGTCAATGTTTTTAAGATAAATATTTTTTAAAAAAATTATTTTCATTTTCAAAAACATTGAAAACATTAGAATTAAACATAAAAACTAATTTAAACCATTTTTTATTAAAATATCCATTATTCTTTGAAAAAATATTTTTTATAAAATAATACATCATTACAACAATTTTTAGTGAAAATAAAAATTAAATCATATAAAGAATGATTTGAAAACCATTTTATAAAATATTTATATCATAAAATATTTTTATAATTATTTTCCATTAATATGATATATAATATCATTTATGAACATTTTTTTAATAAAAATTAAAATACATGGTATCATAATAAAATAGATTTCTAACCGAAGAGGGAAATAACGACATATTTTTTTATTGTCGTTATTAATTATCTTAATATACCAAAAATTATTTCATTAAATTAATATAACATGATTAGTTATATTATAATGAAGTTAATTAAAATTATTGAGGGATGGATAAAAAAATTTCATTATTGGAACTCTAATCCTAAACAATCCCATTAAATTAAGACATGGTTGAAATAAACTCCTAGCACATTGGTAATATTGAATCCATATCCGAAGAGAAGAATGACATTAAAAATCATAAAATATCATTTAAATTTTGATATTAAATATATAAAATGTCAATGTGTTTTATATACAACTTTTAAAATAATATAGGATCAAAACATAACATTGGATTCTAGGAAGGGATATTGAGACAAAATTACCATAATGATATGGTAACTTTCGAACCAAACAACCTATAAAATATATATCATAAAATGGATATATAAATAAACATTAATTAAAGGATAATATTAATTTATTAAATTATTGGGTTTTCTATATAACACATGAAAGAAATTAGTGGTGAATAGGGCATAATGACATTGAAATAAAATAAAGACATCAAATCCACATAATACTTGAGTAACATTATAATCATGTGATCCTTTAAAAAATTAATCATTTAATATTATGAAATAAATTGAATTATTGATATCTTGTTTCATAGTTCATAATAAACACCACACTACAAAAATAAGTGGTGAATATAGCATATATCTCACAGAATTATATGTGATATGATAAAACCCTTACATTGTGTATTAGTTTTCTTTTTACAAATTATAAACATCCGTATTACAAGTAAATGTTTATTATATATATATAATATAATAATATTTTTATATATAATACCATATATGAATTTATTATGACATTATTTTACCCATTAGTTAACAATTTCATGGTAATGTTACATTTCCGGTAATAACCTCCATTGTTTTTCATCAATGTTTTCACTATTATTTTTTCCATTTTTATTAATCAAGATTTTAATTTTTTAAAGAATTTAAAAAAATTTATAATTATCTAATATATTCAGTATATGTGTAAATATAAAAATCTATAAAACATAGAAATAGAAACTGAGACACACCGTTCATAGAGAGGAATGGTCATTCATACACATTAATGTTTTTTCTGTATTTTTATCTTATTATATGTATAAATAAAATTATATATATGGATATATACATAAATATTATTATTATAATATATATTTCATTTCATATATATATATATATAATATATTAACATCATCCCTAATTCATTCCATGTAATGTATGAATGAATCTAATTTATTTGAGGAGCCGGTAGTCCACACATTCACAAACATTATTATCATATTATAAAAAATGTAAAGAATAAAGGTATGTGTTATTTAATAATAAATAAAAAAATACATCATATATATCAAATCAAAATAGTGACTATATCATTATTCCCATCCATGATATATGGTAATGGAAAAACGAATGACATCTTCTCATGAGCCGATACTCCTCCGTAAACACGAAATATGATCATGTTTCCCATTTGATGGACGTGTGTATGAGTGGTGGTCTTATAAATAACATTAAAAATACTATTAAATTGTGGATAAATGTGTTATTATATAATAATTATATATGAAGAGTTCAGGGGCTAGAGAAATAAATACAACTAATATTCTTATTGAATGATGTTACCATTTCCTTGGGTAACTACATATGTTTCTAACCAAATGCGAATCCTTTATTGGATTTATGAAAAAGAATTACGGTTTATTTGATGAATATATGTAATTTGGGAGTATATTTTTATAGGTTTTGTATGATAAAAAGGTATTTATAGGTTTTGTTATATTAGGTGGGTGATTGCCCTTTTATAGTGGAGGAGTGACATTATTTTAAATATAAATAGGTAAACACTATTAAGTGGGCACCCTTACATTTTACAGTATAAATAATGGTCTATTGTTGAAAAAAGAGGGCATATGGTGGAAATATGTCCATTAAATGGAATTTGGACATGTTTCTACAATATTAGACCACTTTAGATAATGTTTAACAACAAAGTAAACTTGTTTTTTCATTAATTATTGTAATAATTTGTTTACTTACTTCAATAATTTTTTGGGTTATAAATAATTTCAAATTAATAGGCAGCCTAAATTATTATTTTTCCAAATATGGAACTAAAATTTCAAAAATCTAATAACATAAGTGGAAAAAAATAATTTGAAAAATAATCTGGTAATGGGACAAAACAACCTACTTCTAAAGTTTTTATCAATTTTTTTTGAAATTGATAAAAATGACCACATTTTTATTAATATATTTATAATTAATTGAAATATGCGTTAAAAAAAATTCAAATATTATTTAACTATATAAATAAATTAGAGAAAATCTAGTTATCCATTATAATTTAATGTCTTTAACTATTAATAAATAAATGAAACATCTAAGAACAATGCAGAAAATTACACCAAAGTAAATAATGTTATTACACTTTCAAAATTTAATTTTTTTTGTTAAATAAAAATTATCATAGTATAAATTATTTTTAAAAAAATAATTATTCCATTAAAATTAGGTAAAACATCCATTTATAATAATAAATATTTTACACATATAACTGCATTTTCTCTTATTCACTCACTATATTACTTATTGGGGGAGTGTAAAAAATTTTGATTGAATTTATAATAGGTAAATTTTATAAATATATCTTACTAATAGTTATTAATTTAATTTATTAATTTATTATTCCTTTATAAAAATGAGAAACTTTTTTTCCTTAAAAACACATCCTTAATATTTAATTTTATTTTATATTCATTTTTCATTAAATAAAAATAAAATAATACATTTTAAAAACATGTGTAGAACTTATTTTAATAATTTAGATAATCATATACATAACTATGATTCCAATATATAGGTGATAACAATAAAAATATTTTTATAATATTAATAGTCTATTGTAGTTTATAAAAACACAATCTTGCATGTAACACAAGCTTTTCTCAGTGATTCATTAGACACAATCTATTCTCGGTGTTATATATAATTTAAAATTAACATGGTGTAATATTTAAATAAATCATATGTCAGTGTAATGTTCAATAAAATCCATTTAGGAAATTAAATTTTTTCAAAAAAAAATTATTCATAATAACTCAAGGTGTTACACATATGGCTTACATTTACCATTACACATATAAAATTTAATGGATTAATTAATTAATATTATGGTCATTTTTTAATATATATTATTTCAACTGAAACAAATGTAATAAGGATTTATTTCCAATAAAAATTTCAATCTAGGGTTTTTCTGAATTAATTTCTATCATGTTAAAAATTATAGAAACATTATATCTAAAAATTCAACAATCATCTTCTTGTGTGGTTCTTACTAGGTGTCTTTATTCCCTATCTCAATTTAATTTATTTTGTAAAATGATTTAAATGATTTTATTTTTTTGAGATAAAGCCACCCAACCACTACTTTTCTATTATGAATTTTTTTCCTCTATGTGAATATTTAATGGGCGATTTTCGCGATTTACATATATTTTCAATAATAAATAGAATTTTTCCCTTATATTATTTTTTTTCATTAGTATAGTTTTTAAGGTATCTTTTATGGTCATAAACATGGTTTATTATTTTTAAAACGATTAAAACAACAAATTTTTAATGATTTCCATATCATTATATTACTTTTAGACGATTCTTATATAAAAATACACTTTTTTAATATTTTAATTTTTTTCAAATAATATACCATATTAATTTTTTTTAAAGTATTGTTATTTATTTTTTTATAAATTAGAATAAAAACTAATCATCAAATTACGTTGTTCTCATAAATAACATAATTTAAAATTTTTTATTTTACACTTTAGATAGGTTATAATGATACCATCCACCATATTTCTCAAGAAGGATTATGATGATAATTTTCAATTGATGTTTTCATCAAACAAATTCATTTTCAGAAAGGTAATTTTTATATGTTGAAATGATGAATGTTTCCAAGATATTGTGGATAATTTATGTATTATTTTCATTATCTGATGGGAGGGACTATAATTATATTCCCATATATTAGATTGGGTAACATTTTATATCTTGTGATATAATGATGAAATTACTAGATCGATTCTCTCAACACTCTAGGAATCATGGATGATTTCCTATTGAAGTTTTTCATATGAATCCGGTAGTGATGCATACTCTACCACAATATAGGAAAAACTTATTCCTTCCTTCTCTATGATTTTTTAATTTCAATACATGTCTTTTAACAATGTTCACATGTTTGAAATTTTATTCATTTTATGTACTCAAATATATTTTTTCATTGTGAGATATTTATTTATTGGTATTTATTTGTTTATTTTTGGATATGATATCCTTCCATTATTAAAAGGCATGACCCCAGAAGCTCAGAGCTAGTGCATTATTTCATTTCATCGACCTGATTACAAGGAATCAAATATATAAGGATAAAGTATTTTTTTCATTCTGGGAAGAACAAATTACATTCTTGGTACCAAAAATACATTCGGAAATGATATAACAGACAACATGATATATAATAAAATGAAATAAATTGAATCCATCAAAGATTATTAAATTTTATAATTTTCCTAACCAAAGGAAAGAATGAAAGGATTGAAATCAAATGATCGGTAATGGTAAGTAATAAAACATAATTTATCATAAACATTATCATTATAAAAAATTAATAACAAATACACATTCTTTAAAAATAAACTTGAACATAATATTGAGGAATGAAAGGTTAATAAATAATTGAATAATAAAACATAAATATAGATATTATAATAGTTGAATAGTCACATGGAATATCAAAGACAGGTTTTATAATGAGTAAATTCATGATACATGACAACATAACCTTAATTTCAAGGCCTTATTCTAGGACAATACAAAAACGAGTAAAAACCCAAACTAGTTTGTCTCATTAGACCTACTGATGCATTGAGGGGATATAGAAGGACCAGAAAATCACTTACTATGTCCAATGAATTCTTCATGTTTAATTGGTTAACATAATAATTATATACATTCATATTGAAACTATGAGAAGAAACATAAATAACATTACCTAATCATAAATTGTAAACACTAACCATTTTGATTAATATGGTGAATGATATAATGATAATACATCCACAGTCAAACTAACAAAAAACCTTTCAAAAATATATTATTTATCATATCAAAATATTTAATCCATAATGAATAAAAAGATTCGAAAATAGATATTGACTTTGATGAATATACTTTTAAAAGAGACCACATAAAAATTATTGAGAAAATAAACATTAACAACACTAATGTGTATCATTCCACCATGAAATATTCAATTATAATACATTAGAATGAAATAATAACAATTTTACTCTCAATATTATATATAAAAGGTCTTTATATACTCAACAATCATGTAATAATTGTTGAATAAGTCATATATCTCAAAAAAGCTAAAGTGAGACAATAAAAATCCTTTTTAACATTGAAACGAATGGTTCTTTAAAAAAAATTGTATTTTTCATAAATTCCCATTTGAAACAGTTATAACCCAAAAAATAATATATAATGACAATGAATTTATATTTTATTCATAAAATTTTCTCCACTAAATAGATGTACTGTAAAATTAATTTTTAAATATTCATTAGGAAAAAAATATTTAGTACAATTTAATGAAAATATTTAAGAGATTTTAAAATGGAAGGGTATGTTTTCTTTTAATAAGAAAATAAATTAACCATTAATTTTTTTGATGATAAAAATTTTTAATTTACAAAATTAAATATGGCTTTAAATAGATTGTATATTTTACTAGAAATTGTGTAATAATTTAAAGTACTTCCATTGAATTGGGCTTGTTTGTCGGGAGGAATTATGGATGTTAGTATTTTAAAACATATATTCACCTAAAAAGTAAGATGAAATGATCTGAATATATGAATTTAGAACATTCAAAAATAATATAGGTGATGTTCAGAAATTGAATTAAGAATTACATTTGTGTAAGGATAGTAACAGAATAGCCTGAAGGAATAAACCAAGGCTTGGGTGTTACTACTTTATAATCTATAAAATAAAATTCCCCAAAATTATTAATCTTCATACAATATAAATAATACCTTGAAAATAAAGATATCAACGATATCATAAATCAATGGGGATTATAAATACACCATAAAAAATAAATATTTTTGAATAAATAATATCTAATATAATGGTTGTTAGATGAGGAAACCCTTACCTTATGTCTAAAAATATGATACTCTTAACATTATTTTCATGTATAATAAAATTAAAATTATTATTTAAATAATTAAGAAAATTATCTAGTTTTATTTTATTCATTATTTTTTTATTATGTTTTTTCAAGTCATTTATATGAGTTATAATTTACCAATTTATCATTCGGGAGTATTCGATTCCCTAGTTTTATTGATCAGTATCACTATATATGAGTATGGATATACACATTGAATGAGTATAATTCTATATAATTTAATTTATATTTTATTTATGAACATCCATATGTATAATTGTTTATACATATCATTTGGTTACAATGTATGCATATGAATCAATAGATAAAACAATAGTTATTTCCATTTAGATTATTTTGGAAATACTTTAATCATGTCAAACTAGTATTTTCGTATGAATTTATATTATGTATATATAATAGTTCAGAAATATTATATAGGTTATAATTCATATATTATTGTCTGGTTTAACCAAAAAAATGCTTCGATGACTAGACCTAAAGAGGGAATTGAAGGATGAATGTTCGTCCTCTAAGATAGTTGTAAATCACCGCCTTCTGAACTATGATTTTTTTTAAAAAAAAAGAGAGAGTAAGCATATTGATGATGAATGTTACATTAACATGGAATGCTTCTCTTATATAGATGATATTGGAGTTATCCCAATCATTTCCACATGGGAGGTGAGTGAGAGTCTATGAAATGAAAAAAATTAAGATGAAATTAAATAAAAATAAAAGAGGATTTAACTCTTGAAAAATACTCCTTGAGAACCTCCTCAAGGGAATGGTTATTGTAGTTTGAAAGGAACAAAAGGTCATGGGAGTTTGGAGGAATTAAAGAAGTGTGTTTGGGGAGAAAATTTATAATATTCATGTCTTAAATGAGACAACCTATTTATTTTTTACTCCATAATATCGAGCTATAAGACTACCTATATGAATATAAAATAATGAATTTACATTTAAAGTTATATTAAATATTTAAAAATTTGTACTTATTGTATACTTGATATGTATACTCAATTTACAACAGCATGATCAATGTGACCCCCTCCTGTCTCCCCCAATTTAGCCAACCAACTGATGATCTACTATGAAACCACCTACTCAACCAGTGTTTAAATAATTAATGCCAAACCGGAGATGAAATATAATTGGGATGGGGGATGTGACATGTCTTATCAAACATCATCACTCCTTCTTTCTCCATCACTTTCCTTTTTGATACTTTACAAAAGTTGATTGCGACATGGACACATAGATCCCTGCCACTCCTTCTAAATAGCCCCATTTATTATCACATCAATTAGATACCATAAATCCTTCAAATAATTTTTTATATAAAGTTATTATTTTAATTAATTTCACAATATATATTATTTATTTATGTACCAGCCAATTCTCGAACATGAGCTTCTGAACATTAATGTGGATATAATCCCATGACACCCATGGATTAAAAAAAATGCTCAATATAGTGTTATCCTTTTCAACATATATTTGTGTAATTATTTGGAAGAAATGAAAAATTAATCAGATAATTAGAATATAAATAAATTAATGAAAACTAATTAAATACATTGGTAACCATTCCTTGGTATGTGTGGATAAAACCCAAGATGTGGAAATCCCTTAGGGATAGGGTCAAGAATCATCAGTCGAGAATGACCACACCCCCTCAGAGTTCACATGAACCACCAATAGTATGATGGTCGGCTGATCCTACCTCCTAATCATCCAAAGGTATATCATCCTCTTGAAACATAATGAGGCAAATCCTTATCCATTTGAATCACTAAATGATTTTTGTTAGAAAAAATTTGAAAATAACTATTATATATAGATATATATTATATGTGACTATAACCAACATTTAATTATTTCATTGTCCATACTCATCCTTGTATTTATAAATATCGACGTCAATTTATTAATCTTCCTATTTAGTGTCAGCATCTTTCATATTACTTTTAGTTTCATCATGCCTTTTAATTTCAAATTCAGTTGTAACATCATTAACATCATTGTCACTATCTTCTCGTAACTAAGGGGTGTCATAAATGATATACATATCTCTATAGAAAAAATATGGAATATGAGTAGTCTCTAAAAAATTTTATTTCTTTGAATTTTAGAAGAACCATGTTAAATTTAAGTAAAATTATTATATCGAGTTTTAATATTTGTTACAGTCCACCATTTACCCAACTCCCTTAATATAGCACATTTATTTTTATAATAAATTTTATATTCCTGATGCGGTGATAAAAATGGTTCATTTACTGGAAGAATACTTTTATATTAAATATCAATTATTCCATGCACCAGATGATCATGAAAACCTCTCTCAATATCCAACCACTGACATTTAAACAATGTTATGAAATTTTATCCTATATAAAAAATATCAAATATTTCATCCAGGAAGATGTAAAATTCAAATTTATTTACTCTATAAAGTGATCCACTCAAGAAGACACCATTATTCATTGTTTTTTTATTCTCTATATGAACACGAATGAAATCAAAAACCATTCAACACATATTCCTGTTAAGATTTAACCATTTTCGAGTGTGGGTTACACAATACAGACAATTGATTATCAATTTTATTTTCATGTTGAGATACTTGAAATGTTGTAAAATAATTATAACTATAAGAAATTTTTAGGTGATTTTTAGGTTAAATGAAAAAATATGTTACCATTTTTTGAAACAGCCATGAATTTTTTTTGATGTTCTTCATCAAGAGAAGATACATCAATTTGTGGAAATTATTTCTTGATATGATTATCATATAACTTACAAACAGAAAATATTAATTATTGTTATAAAAATTATAGAATAAGTGATATGAGCACTCACACTACAAATTGTGCAATTTCACCATAGTTGAGTAAAATATATGTATGAGCTCTGTGATGTTTCTAATCTGAAATCCATTGGTCATTAACTCAAATGAATACTTGTTTGGGATGATTTAAAATTGATAATTTATTTCTACTATCATCTACAACATTTCTCTTGTTATGGCTCATGTGATTTTATTTTAAAGGATATTCATAATGAATGTAATGAGAGAAGAAAAAAGAAATTTCCTATTCCTAATATACTTCTATAATTGGGCCATGAGACTATTCATTTATTACAAACATGTGTTTTTCTATTTATAAATGCATCTCTCAAATGGTTACATCCAACAGAACTCTACCGAACCTCGACATTTTGCATAATGAGGCAGATTTTATATCAAATGATGCATTGAGTTTAACAAGCACTATGAGATGATTTTTTCTAGTTTACATAAAATTATAAGGACAAATTTGTGCAGTGTTATTAAAAAATTTTATTCTTTTTTTGACACACAAATATCATGAAAAAAATATATTATTTCTATTATCATATCCCAAATAACAGTTTTTAACAATCCTCTTAATCCAATTGGCATAATTTTTCAATTAAAATATGACAGTGATGACATTTCAATTCAGTAATATGAATTTTTCTAACACATCTACATATATTGGTAGCATGACTATCTATTAGTATTTAATCTCTAATACTATGGCACAATAATAAGAGAAACACTTTGGATTGTGTATATGCTAATTTTTATTTCATTAACATCTATGATCTGACATTTTCAAATAGTTCATGTTTTTGTCACATGTAATTTTGGTCTTGAACTAATCATGATTTACATAATATTTGGTCTTACCTAGGGTATCGAAATATATATGAAATAAATTATTAAAATAATTCTTTTCAATATGAATCACAATAAACATATGACGGACCAACAAATCATACCAATATCAACAATCTAAAAAACTGCTCGGTTTCATCCAATTGTGTTATTTTCCAATCCCATCAATCTTCTATTGGTTTACTGTTCGTCGAAATTTTAATTTAATGTAATGAATATATAATTGATTTTAACATTGTACCTGATATCACTATTGTAGGAACATCCTTTTCAACTCATCCTTTTCTGAACTGATATTTGTTTCCTTGAAAAGGATGATCAGTCGGAAAAATCTGCTCTGACCATCGAAAAAACAATGATTTTGCCTTTGGGGAGCATAAACTCTTTGTTATCTATCATACAGTACAGACATGATTTGGGACCATGTGTACTCCATCCAGATAACGTGACATATTCTAGGAAGTCACTAATTTTACACATCAATAAAACTTTATGTAGGATGTTTTGTTTTATAGAAACATCATATCTACGGACACCATTACTCTATAGTGAATTAATGTCATCAATCAGTGGTTTCAAATATTCATTGATATTTTTCTCAGGATTCCTAGAATTAATATGGTCAAACATATATATGGATCATTCATCAACATCCACAGAGGTAAATTATATAGAGTTATAAAGACATTCCAACATGAATACCAACTACCATAAGAACCAAATGGAAAGAAACCATTAGTAAAAAGAGCCAATCACAAGTTTCAAGACTCTAATGAAAACGATGGATGAACTTGGTCCAAATGTTTCCATGAATCACCATCAAGATGCTGATTTAATTTTTTACTAGTTGAAATGCTGTCTTTCTCCATGAAATCAATAATGATGTGTTTTGAGACATAAATAAATTCAATAATCTAGCTATGAGTGGGAAATATCTCAATTGTTTTACCGGAACAAATCTATAATTCCCTTGTTGAGATTCATTATACACTAATTGTCTACATATATGAATGCTATCAAAAGACTCATTTTCACCATAACATAAGATGCAGTCATTGGAAGATGGATGAATCTCTCGATAACTAAGACCCAGATTACAAACCAGCCTCTTGCCCTTATAGAAATTTTCAAGAAAAACATTTCTTTTAGGTAGTATTGTTTTTAACAAATAGAATATCTATCCAAAAAAACAATTTGGCATTCTATTTTCTGATATAATTTCCATAAATTTAGAGACTACTTCAAACTTGATTAGCTTGGAAATAGGATATAAGAAATATTTAGTGCACCTCAACAACTTATATAAATGAGATGGTTCCAACATTGGAGTTAAATTAATATCATTTTTATTTATATATTGTTGAATAGATAGACCTCCAGATAATGTACTAAATTTTGATTCTGTGATGGATCCAAAACCAAATTATTAATATCATCTTGGGAACTATGTTCACCCTGATGATAACAATAAACATAATATGGTTGAAATCCAAAATGAAATATATGCCTTTGAACAATGTCAATTGTGACATATGTTCTTAGACCACATTTTTCACATGGACACTAAATTTTCCCAAATGATTTTTTTTCATTTTGATAATTAAAATGATAATAACTCCTGAACACTGTCAGTATATTCAAGATATACAACATAACAACATAGATTACTGTGCTTATTTAACCAAGAACGATCATCTTATAATAACTATTGTCTCTTTCATCTTTCTATATTTTTCTAAAAAAATATAAAAAAATTATTTATTTTTAATAATTAGATATAATATAAACACTATCCAAAAAAAGATAAGACAGTTAAATTCATTTTTCTAGAAATTTACACTACATTCTATTATTTTATAGATATTTATATAATTTTCAATACTTTTATACTAATTTTCAATCATTTATTAAAATTTATCTAATTACACTATTTATTATTAATTTTAGGTATTTTTTTCTAATTATTTTTCATTACTAGTGACATAAATTCAAACGGTTTGGAGGAAATTAATTTGCCTTTCGGCTCATCCCATTACAACTTTTTGCGACAATAATCACTATAAAATGACTACTATGACATATGAATATCCTTTTTCATATCCACGAGGTTGGAGAGTACGAAGGCCTAGATGTGGTGCTCTCCATGGCCATGTGCATATGAATATGAATATTCGTATATTAGAGAAGACTATTTATAGAGATTTCATTTATCGAAATTTGCAAGAGGATGAGTTGTCATGAAAAAGATCCTCTTTTGTATGATGGATGACCACCTTTCAACTTTCATGAACATAAATCACTATGAAAAATCTGCTCCGACGTATGTCCAAGCATATTTTCTTATTGATTTTAGCGGGATAAATTTTCAAGGAGCGCTGGTGTCAATCAATAGTAATTCAACCAATCCACTAAAGATTATGCTAGTTTATCAATGTAATCGAATTAATTACGATTTATTGTGATTAAGTACTAATTATTACTAATTATTCATAATTTTTAATAATTTTTACAAGTTTTTATTACTTTTTACTAATTATTACTAATTATTTATAAACATTACTAATTATTACAAATAAATCATAATTAATCACAATTATTACTAATTTATTTTAGTAGTTACTAATTAATCTTAAATATTATTTATTATTACTAATTAATCCTATTTATTCCAAATATTAAACAATTTTTATTAATTTTTTGAATTTCTTCCTAATAATTATTCATTAAACCTAATTTTTGCTAATTATTTGTAATTAAACCTATTTATTAATAATTATTACTAATTAATACTAATCAACCCTTCATTTTTCTAATTATTTCTGTTTTTTAAAATTAATCATATTTATTTCTAATTAAACCTATTTATAACTAAGTAATCTTAATTATTACTAATTAATCATAATTATTACTAATTAATCTTAATTATAACTAACTGTTGAAAATTAGTTTTATTTATTAATAATTATTTATAATTATTGTTAAATAATCCTAATTATTAATATTTATTTGTAATTAGTCCTACTTATTACTAATTATTACTAATTACTGATAATTAATAATAATTATTACTAAATATTTCTTATCATTAAAAATTATTTCTAATTAATCCTATTTATGAATAATTATTACCTATTATTGTTAATTATTAAAAAAAATTGATAATTAGTTATAACTATTACTAATTATTGATAATTATTACTGAATATTTCAAATTATTTGTAATTATAAATATTTATTTACAATTATTACTAATTATTACAATTTATTACTAATCATTAAATTTTTTATAATTATTAAAATTTATTTATAGTTATTACAAGTTGTTTCTAAATAATTCAAATTATTGATAATAATTTTTATTTATTCATAATTGTAGCTAATTATTTCTAATTATTAATAATTATTCCAAATTATTATTAATTACTACTTAATATTATTAATTAATCCTAATTGTTACTAATTAATCCTAATTATTACTAACTAATCATAATAATTATAGATTAATCTGAATTATGACCAGTTTATCTTAATTATTACTAATTAAACCTAATTATTAATAATTTATCTTTACTATTGATAATTATTTCTAATTAGTTCTTTTTTTATTAATTATTTCTAATAAAATATAATTATTGATAATTATTAGTAATTATAGATAATTATTACTAACTACTGATAAATAATTCTAATTTTTACTAATTATTACTAATTATTAGTAACTAATCCTAATTATTTCTAATTATTTTTATTTAATCCAAATTAATAGAAATTATTATTAATTAATCCTAATTATTTCTAATAAACATAAATATTACTAATTAATGTTAATTATAATTAATTACTACTAACTACTACTATTTATTACTAACTAAACCTAATTAATTTGAATTATCCTAATTTATAACCACTAAAACTAATTATTACTAATTAAACCTAATTATTAATAAGTAATCCTAATTATTAGTAATTATTATTATTTATAATAGTTTTTATTAATTATTACTAATTATTACAATTTATTACTAATTCTTCATAATTATTGATAAATATTCTTTATTATTTATAATTATACAATTTTACTTCTAATTATTACGATTTCATTCTAATTATTTATAATTATTACAAATTATTTCTAATTATAACAATTCTTTTCTAATGAATACTATTTTTTTCTAATTATAACTAATTTTATCTAATTGTTGCCAATTTTTTATAGTTATTTCTTATTATTATTAATTATATATAATTATTACTAATTAATAAATTTTAATACTAATTAATAATGTTTATTACTAATTAATAAAATATATTACTAATTTATACAATTTAATAATAGTTAATACTAATTGATACAGTTTGGTACTAATCAATACTAGTTATTACAAACTAATAGTAGTTATTACTAACAAATACCTTTTATTACTAATTAATACTATTTATTACTAATTAATACTGTTTATTACTAGTTATTACTATTTATCACAATTTCATACTATTTATTTCAAAATATTTAAAATTATTACTAATTATTTCAATTTATTACAATTTATTACTAATTAACACTTATATATAAGTATTCCGAAAAATAACTACTGAAAAAAAATATAATTGTAGTTTAATAAATTACATCAAATTAAAAAATATATAAATAATTTAAAAGAAATTAATTTAACTAAATACTAAAAAAATAGATAAATACCTTTAAACTGACAATTTCAGATAATTCAAGTATCAGATTATGCTCTGATTTAAAATTTTAGTCTATGAAAAACTTAGATGAACCTTTTTTCAGAAAATATAGAGAGAGAAGATGAGTAAACAGTGAAATGAGAGGAAAACAAACGTGGTATATATAGGTTAGATTATTTAAGACGGAACCCATCATAAATGACACTAATCAAATTAATTACGGTGGGTTGTTAATAAGTTACTTGTGGCAGGGCCCATCCTAAATGGGTGCATGATGAAAAAGTATTTATGATAGGACAAGTATCTCATCACAAATACTAAAAACCCATACCGGGTATTTATGATGGGAATAGGGACCCATTTAAAATAACCATGCCCATGACCCATCGCAAATATCTCATCGCAAAAAGTCATTTTCCCATAGTATTATAAGCACAATCATGCTCTAGCGGTACTACATCAATACCTACTCTAACATCCTGTATCTGGGTGTCATCCAAAGGTTCCTCGTACCTAGTTTTCAAATGACCTCATGCACATTTCCCCGAATTCCAGTGGATGTTGACTTCCAGCGAGGTCCTTGGGTGTGATAGTGGGGAAGCTATGCCATCATTAGTAGAGCAATACAGTGGAAAGAAACAGTAAAAAGTATTGGAATCAATAATACCATATAACAAAAGTAAACAGTGTAAGACAGGCATTATAAAAAACTACAACATATATAAATTACTGATGAATGTCACATGTAACTTGGAAAGAATCCAAACATGTCACAATGTAAGAAAAAATAGTGAATCCAAGGTACATACAATAGTAAACTCTAACACCATCATAATCCTCAGCTTTGTCCCATGCCCTCTAGCTTCAATATTAATCAAGTACCCTTTGATGTTGTGTGCATGCCCTTATCTATAACTAGATCCATATAATCTATTTTGGAAAAAAGCATGACCCAAACAGGGTGTGAGACGAATCCTAGTAGGAAACCACCAAATGATATGTGCCTAACTATCAGTGATTATATATTGCAGGCAGTATGAAAAATAAAATAATAAATGAAGATTTACTCAAAAATAAACAGTCCAACAGGTTCCAATTACATTAATTTAAATATTTTAATTATTAAAACCATTGAATAGTTAAATCCTAGGATTTAGCCTAAGAATTGTATCCCCTGTGTAATAGAAAAACATATGTCTCATAACACAATCTAACAAACAAGTAAGACCTAGTTCAAGATTGTGCTTTGGCATGGTAGACTCATCAAAATCAATCAATCAATCATGGAAAACCCTCTGGAAAATTTCTCACTATCTTACCCCTCTAGTTCAATGAATTATTTTCCATAGAGATGCAAAGACCCTCTGGGAAAGCTCATAGAGTCTAACAACATTGGTCCGAAATAAACATAGACTCTTTGAGGAAGTACTCACCATCGATTCTCCTAGCATTCTGTTAACGAATAACTACAGACTCTCTGAGGAATCACTCAACTTCCATTCCCCATGTGGTGTCGTATCGGTATACTACAGACACTCTGGGGGAGCACTCCACATCAATCCCCCCTATGGTCTCGTAAGCATATACATAAAAGACTCTCAGTGTAATCCCTCAACATCATATCTTTATATGGTCTAACTAAACTAGTTTGTCACGTCCCTATGTAATACAATCATGCACAAATGATATCCAACAGCCGAAATTAATATCAAGTACTACATGGCTAAGAAGTTAAAACACATAACACATGCATTTAACAAACAACATGAATCAATCCATTCAAACCATACATGAAAGCCATGTAAAGAATTTTTACCTCTTATCCAACCTGGAACAAATGACCATAAACATTAAAACAAGGAAACACACCCACGGGGTGTCCCATAAACATGAAATTTAGCATAATAAGTAAATGAAATTTCATAATATATCAATAAATATAAGGAATATGGCAACAAAGCTAAATACCATAACATGAAATACCTGAATCATTGGTAATTGGCACATTGGAAAATATAAATCAATGAAAATCCCCAGAAAGTAAACAAACCACCTACGTCAACGTGGTATAAGGAACACTCTTGAACGTTGGCCCTTTAATTGGCCTAGAACATCGTAGATCATCAAAAATATCAATAACGATCAACCATGGATAACTCATGAGATAAGAGAATACATGAAGAGATTTACAAGAATATTGAAGAACTCATCGAGGAAATTCCAACACAACCACTGGAGTTTAGATTGGACTTCAGATGGAGAAGCGGTGGCTCAGACATTGATCGTCGCTCCCGGGCACTCCTAGAAAAAACAAGGCAAGAAGAAGAAGAATATGATTGTTAGACGCGACCCTATTCGGATAAATAAAATAAAAATAAATTTACACGATGTGTTAATTTAATGAACATGTCGTGTACTAGCCTCAACCAGACCTTGCATTGGCCATTCTTTTTAGTTACCGACACAGCTAGGTACTCATCTTTTACATGACCAGTACATGGCTACCTGCAGAAACTCGGTACACATTGTGTAATAAAAAGTACACAGAGTGTAGATTGAGAATTTTTAAAACAATCATGCTTTTCCTAAAAAAAACACATGGAATCAATATCCATTTCTAAAATTAAGGTATGAGTTATTAAAAAATCCACCCTAAAGAAATTTGTTCACAAATTTCACTTCCGAGGGTGGTGAATAAGAATCGTCAAACAACTCTGGACACTGTGATCACACGTCGGCCTCCCTCTCCAATTTCACATCTGGTACTCGCCCATCAATTCATATCTCATGTACCATAAGAACATACTGGACATGAAGAACCTTCGTACTGTGATCCAAATTCCATATATGGTGCTCCTCAAAGGATTAATCCAGCTCCAACTCAACAACCTCTGGTTGAAAACTCTAGATGAGACCAAAAATTAATGTCGTAGCTAAGAAACATGGAAGACATCATGCATATCATGGTATCTTTGAGGTATCTTCAATCGATTGGATAACATACTAAATCTCCCCAATACCTCAAATGGCCCGACATATCTCACTGAATGATTCCCCTATCTCCTAATACTCCTCTACGCCAACATCATTGTGGCATGTAAGAAAACCATATCTCCAACCACAAACTGATGAGGTCGTCTCTATTGATAAACAAAATATTTTTTGTGATATTTTGTAGTAGCTATCCTATTTTGAATCAACTTCACCTACTCAGTGGTCTACTTGACTAGACGAGGTCCCAATGAAGTTTCCACTCCTATATCCAACCTCCAAAGGGGTGATCAGCATGGAATACCATACAATTCCACATAATGTTCCATCTAAACCATAGCCTGAAAATTGTTATTGTAGGAAATCTCCAAGTGGGATATATGTCTTTCCCAAGAACCCAAAAAAACTAGAATGTAAGCTTGAAGCATGTCCTCCAACACCTGAATCGTGCTTTTACACTGGCAGTCTGTCTAATGATGGTAATATGTACTCAAAAGTACCTATGTACCCAATGCCCACCGTCATCCCAACCAGACATGATAAGTAAACAGAGAGTCCCTATCCCAAATGATAGAGTATAGAAACACATAGAACCATATAATCTATCATATAAAAAACATCCAAGATAATCAACACTGAATTTTTCCAAGATTTTTTTATGTTCATTCTTCATGTGTCTGTCAATGACATCCCAAACTACATCATTCCCTTGAGGTGACCTTGATAATCCCTTCAGGAAATCCATCGCGACATCATTACACTTCCACTCTTGAATGGGGACTAATGTAAAATCCATCCTGGTCAATGATGCTCTGCCGTCAACAGATGACAGGTGGAACATCTAATAATAAAACTAGCAACATCACTCTTCATACCTAGAAACCAATATCTATTGATTAAATGTCGATATATCTGGGTGACACCCAGATAAACTACCCAAACTATTGAATGAAAATCCTTCAAAATCTCCACGCGTAAGTCTACTGAAACCCACCCATGACAATGAAAACAAAATATTTCATAATCTCTTATTCTCAACCTAAGAGTAGGGTCCTTTATTGACACACTCTCCCATAGGAATATAAATTTTAAATCTGATAGGTTCCTCATTCTCACTCAATACTGAAGAGTTGAGGTAACAACTGTAGAAGAATGAAATGTCTACCCTTGTCTGTTGTGAACCTCCAAATGAGTCTCAGAGAACATATATATAACCATAAACTCACTCATTGCCTCATAAAGTACATGTATCTGAGTCCTCATGCTAAACACAATTGCCATTGTGTTTTCCTTCCCTATTGTGTAGCACGCTCAAAGTCAAAAGACAGAAGCAACTCACCGCTCCATTGATATCTCAAATTCATATCACGCTGAGTGAAGATATACATGTGTCTTCGTGGATAGTAAATACCAAAAATTGATCCCCCAAATGATAATGTCTCCAACAATGCAATGTGTGCACAACTACAACAAACTCGAGATTGTGTGTCTGGTAATTTGTCTCATGTGGTCCCAACAACTGAGACCTGTATGCAATGAGTCCTTCCGCCTGTATAATCACTACTTCCACTCTGATACCTTTAGCATTGAATTAAATGGTGTAACTCATTCCTGTGTCTGGAAAAACTAGTATCGGTGAAAAATCCATCCTTTACTTTAGCTCCTAAAAGTGTGAATCGTGGGATTCTATTCTCAAGTATTATGCACCCTTCATAGTCAGGCATTTAAGTGGCACTAATAAGCATAAAAATTCCAATATATAGCACATTTAGTAACCTTATATCCCTAGAAAAATTTGTACCTCAATGATGTTCTTCATCTGGTCCCAGGAAACTAATTCTCTCAATTTCTCCGGGTCGACTAATACTTTTTTCTAAGATATGACATGACCCCAGAAGTGAATCTAGTCTATCCAAAAATTTAATTTTTAGAGATTGGAATATAACCGATGCTATCTCAATGTACTCAAAATGATTTCAAGTTGGGTTCCAGGGTTGTTTCGAGTGTGTGAGTACACCAAGATGTTGTCCATAATAACTACCACAAAATAATCTTATTAACGATGGATCACTTGGTTCAATAGGGCCATGAATATTTCTGGCGCATTCGTGAGACCGAACTAAATAACCACACACTCGTATAGACAATACCTGCTCCAGAAGGCTATATGAGGTATATCTGATGGTATAATGCCCAAATGAAAATAACCAGATCCAATGTCAATCTTACAGAACCCATGGGCCCCATTAAGTTGATAAAGGAGACCATTAATCCTTGGAAAAGGATACAACTTTTAACATTTAACTAGTTTATCTTCTGATAATCCACATAATGATGGAGGGTACCATCTGATTTCTTCAAAAACATGACATGAAAACACCATGGATAAGTAATGGGTCAGATGAAACCCATTTCCTAAAACTCCCCCAACTACATCATGAGCTCTTGTAGCTCTTGTGTAGCAATCCATTAAGGTTTAATAGACATTGGTGCCACTCTTTCCATATGCTCAATTGAGAAATTCACCTCTAATACTAGAATAAAACTTGAAATGTCATATGGGAATACATCTCTGAAATTATCCACCACCGGATTAAAGTCCATATATGAATTGCACATGTCCTCAAGATATAAACTACCAATCTGGATTGTAACTCCTGCAAACAAAAAATGCTCGGGTCCATCTCTTCTTTCCTGGACATCCCATTTGATATCGTGTAGAAATTTCCCACCCTTTGGTGATGTGAAATGCATCCTTATGTGTTAGAATTCAACAAAGGCCTGGAAGGATACCAACCAATCCATTCCAAGAATGAAGTCAAATTCAATCATCTCTATGACATAGAGGTCCCATAAGAACTGACATCGAGAAACCTCAAGAGGGAACTCTTTGCACTGATGTTCACTATTCATCCTAAGCCCTAAAGGACTTTCTATCTTTATAATATCCCAGATGTAAAGATATATATCCCAGGATTTTCCATATTGACAATATATATGAAACTATGGGAATCCTCTTTATCAAAAAGTGAAGAAGCTAAAATTGAGGTAACTAATATCCTTCCTCTAACTGTATAGGGTCTGGGATCCTGCTTATGCTAGATCTTCTCTACTCTAAAGGACTAACCTATACAGTTACTCTTTGACCATGATGGGATACCATAAATGGGTCCACCCCACTTTCGTTGAATGCCATCTAACTGGCTACCACAGCCACGACCCCCTCCTTACCCGAAATTTCCTGGCAATCTCCAGGTACCTAACTAATGAGAAACATGGGGGTCTTTCTCCTAAACATGGAGTCATAGAATAACTCATATCTATAGCTTATAGTGATTTAAACTAGAAGAAAAGTTAAAAATGGCCCATCATGCCGCATGATCAGCACTCGACTGGGTCTTTTAGGCACTGAGGTATCATAGGCCCAATCTTACCACAATGGTAGCATACCACATGGATACCTGAAGAAATATCCATTATACATTTATCTTATGCATATACTCTCTACGGTGCTTCCTACTATTAGTCAATGGACTACCAACACTTGATTTTAAACTGCCCTGGCTTACAGATCTCGACTCCCACAAATAATGCTCTCTGATTAGCACATGGTTGACTATAGAAGATATGGAATTCAATTTGAATATTTTCATCTAGTATTAGATGTCATGTGGGGGACCATATTCAAACTTACTATCCAATAATAACTCATCACCCCCGGAATGGGTGTGAGGTGCTGATGCTCGGTGAAATCAAGAAGAATACTCAATGATAGAAAGAGTACCATGTTTCATACCCATGAATTGTTGGGCTCAGACAACCATCAAGGTCTCTAGGTAGATATAGTAATAGAATGCCTTCTGGAACTCTTCCCATGGCCTGACTTCTTTTAGACCCAAATGTGATATCACATCCCACCATATCTTGGGGGAATCTCAAAGATTGTAAGTTGAGATCATAACTCTCATCTCAAGAGGCAACTCGAGATGCTTGATGATAGAGAGAATGGATTTAGCCATGACTCTAAAACTCAAGGTCCTCCATCCCTTATGAAGGTGGTAGGATGTTGCTACTAAAAAAACCCATGTCAACTATGCTATAGATGTGGTTAGATGTGGTGATCCTTGGTAGGTCTGCATAAATCTCTTGAAACCTTCACAAAACTTTGCATCCACACATGCATCTAGAATTACACCTAGTTCCTTGATAGGCATGATTTGAGGATTTTGTTGTTGTATCTGATCAATCCTTTCTGGCCTTTGATCATCACCTTACTCCTAGTGCACAACCAAATGGTGTCTCTGGGGATGGACTCTGAAAAGTCATCAACACACCTCAGTTTATGATTATCAAGGACTAAAACATAGAACTGACATAAAGGACCACGAGAAGAAAACATTCATGTTATAAAAATAGGTCTAAATGATGTGTATACCATCCACATGACTTATACTTTATGTTTCAACATGGGTGTATACCTCTGTCAAAGGTGGTCATGTAGTACCCCATATACATGACAAGTTCCGCTCAAAACACTCTGTGTAGTTGAATTTCCCCACCTTCCTGAGTTCTTCTACATGGATAAACCACACGGTTCCCCTTGGGTAACACTACATGGCGTGTTCACCCTATACACGACATGTACCACTTATGTTTCATCCACCCATGTTGTTAGTCACATGGCTGAATACATGGCCTCTTCAGCATGGTGTTTACTCACAGTACACAACATGTTCTACCTATGTTCCTGAACCACTGCTTCTTTTCTCAAACAGTCAGTCACATAGTTAAATACTACCCAACGTGGAAGAAAAAAATGGTGTGTAAAACCTATGTTTTCCAACCTAGTGTCTCAACACACACATCCAGTCACATTGTTAAAGACTACATGGGATGTATATACATTATACGTCATGTACTTAATAATTTTTGTTTCTTTAGAATAGAAGAACACATATCATGTGTTTATAATATCACATGCCGTGTTGTCGGGGTTTATAGATAGTAGACATTAGAACACCTCTGAAACCACAAAAACACAAAATTTCAACAAAAACATGGAAACTCTTGACCCGTGAGATCCCATACACCTATAAATCAATGATTGGAATACTTTTTCACATCACAAATTGACAAAATTATAATAATGTTCAATCATGATCCAAAAAATTCTAATCAAAGAGGACCCATAACACCTCAGGGACCAAAGGATGGTATCAATCCAAATTAAACATTAAATGTCTCGATACCCTATAAAATTCATGTTATTCTATAAAAACATCTATCACAACAACATGCATATCCATCACAACATCTATCATAACAATATGCAATCAATAATTCACCCTAAATGGTATTATAAGAGTGCATGACATGTGATCCCGATCAAGAGGATATATGATGCATGAGATGAAATACCATCATCTTATTGGGTTCTAACCGATATAGAACCACAATGAAATAAATCACAATGCAACAAAACATGAGTATCTCCCCACTGTGAAATCAAGTCAACAATAACAATTGAAAAACCATAAAATTACATTTCATGGGGTTACAAGGATTTTCCATATACATGGGTTAGATACTTTCATGCTCAAATTATTACCAACTACCTATTACATAATACCCTTGTCTATAAGCTCCAAACAGTATGATAAAACCGAATGGAATCACATATGATACCACTTTGTATTGTCACAGATATGGGTACCTCTTAAAGGTTCCCCATTCCCAATAATCACATGGCCTCAAGGGCAGTTCCCCAAATGCCAGAGGCTGTCGACATTTTATGAGGGACTAGGGTGTGATAGTGGGGAAACAATGACCTCATTTTCAGAGTAACACAATAGAAAATAAATGTAAACAATAGCAGAAGTAGAAATACCATACAACATAAGTAAACAGCTGATGGCTGAAAGTATCAACAACTAAAGTATATATAAATAAATGATTCTTTTCACATGTAATTAGGAAAGCTTCCAATCAAGTGATAATGCAAGAAATAAATTATGGAAACCATGTTATAGAAAATAGTAAAATCTAATATCATCGCCAGCCTCAGCATGGTCCCATGATCTCTAACTCCAACAATAATAAATTACCTGACGAAGAAGGCCGCTTTCCTTTATCTATACCTGCAATAGTATAATCTGTTTGGGACCAAAAGTATGTCCTAAATAGGGTGTGAGTCAAATTTGAGTAGGAAACCTTCCAATTATATGTTCCTAACGTTAATTTAGTATATGTACCATGTAATGTGAAAAACGAAGCAATAATCAATGAAGTACTTAAAGGTAAACACTCCTACGATTTACAGTTACATTCATTTTCATTTATTAATTATTCAAACCATTGAATAATTAAATCATGGGATCTATCCTAAGCTATATATCACATGTGTAATAGATAAATAGATGTATCATAAGACCATCTAACAAGCATGTAAGAAAAAGTCCATGATTCTTCTTTAGCTTGGCTGACTCATCACAACAATTCAATCACATGCTATAAACCCTATGAAAATGCTATCACAGACTTACCCCTCTGGTTCAATGTCATAATTTCAATAAAGACTTAAAGATTCTATAGGAATTCTCAAACAAAATAACCCCTTTCTTCCCAAAAAAACAAAGACTCTATGAGGAAGAAATCACCGTCAATTCCCCCTAATGTCTTTTAAAAAATTACTACTGACTCTATGAGTAAGTACTCAACATCCATCCCCCCTATGGTCCAATAACAGTTTACTAGAGACACTCTGAAGGAGCACTAGAAAGGAAGTTTAGATCTACAAAAAGGTAAAATAACATTAAACCATGGATTACTCTTGAACGTCGGCCCTTGAATCAGCCAAGAACATCATAGATCTCCTTAAAGGTATGAAAAATGTTACACCACAGATTACTCGAGAGAGAGTATAAAACCGGAAGACAGATTAATGAATAATGATAAAATCACAAAGGTGATTCCAATGCATAAAACAGAGTTGGATCAAGGATAAGATGGTGATGTGGTGTATCAATCTTTCATCATCACTCTCGGTTACTCCTAGATGAACCAAGGCTAGAAGAAGATGAATATGGAGATTAGACGTGATCCTTGTCTGATTAATTGAATATAATGGAATGTACAATTCATGTTCACTTAATGTAAGTACCATGTAGTTTCTTTAACCGGCCCCCCGCTTACGGCAGTCTATGAGGTCACCCACAAAACCAAGTACTTGCCTGTTACGTGGCCAGTACTTGGCTACCCGAAACAACAGGGTACACGACATGCACTCAAGAGTACATGACGTGTAGTTTGAAAATTTAAAAAAACATCCATTTATCTAAAAAACACCTGAAATCAAGATCCATCCATGAAATGAATATCCGAGTTCTTACACTTATTACATGTGATATATCATGTATTTACATACATAGGTGTGATACATGGTACACTTCTTGGTCTTGATAGAGGTATGATGGATGTTCTAATATATATGCTACAATCCCGATAATATACAGAATTGTAGAGACACATATATATGTAGGGAATATCATTCCTTTCTATATCAATGGAAAATTCATCCTTTGGTAGTTAGTAGATCAATTTCAACTTCATTTCTTCCTCAGAGAAATGAATATGAATTTTTTATTCTGAGATCAGTAACAGATAATATGATTTGTAATATAATGATAAATCATTACTTCTTTTTCATGTTAATTTTGTTACCATTTGGTTATTAAATATCCATAAATAATCATATTTTTATGCAATAAATTATTCTAAAAAACATCATATAATATTAAAATTTACCCATTCTATAAATATATAACTTGATGACACTTCCAAAATAAATATTTAATAACAATGGTATATAATTTTCTAAAAATAAATATAAAAATTATCCCAAATATATTATAAAGTATCTCTTTATTGTAACATAAAAACCATGTGAATACCTTCACATTGTATTCTCTATATTCATGGTAATAACTTGAATTATATAAAAATTATTGAAACCATACGTGATTCATCATTTATTACCTAAAACATATATTATTGGATATATTCCTTAAATACGAATGTTTTTGTAAATTCCATCATGAAAGGTGTAAAACACTTTTCCAACAAATAAATAATCCATTACAAGTTAATTGGAAAAATCCAATTAGAATATACATATATATCATCCCTTTATCCAAAAATAATTGTATCAATATCGTAAAAATGTTATTGATGATATTATGGTAATTAAAATATGAAAATTACATTATATAAAATTTCATATTCAATGAAACCATTAAAGGATATTCTTTTTTTTAAACCTTTTCATGGTTGTGATGTTACCTGTGAGAAAATAAATTATGGTAAAATTAAATTATTCCATGTGGGATGTGCCCTTAAGAACCATTTTGATGTTCTTTGACATGAAACATCATTATGGTGGCAAGGTGTGAGAGAAGACATCACTGACCTCATTTATCACAACTATAGTTTCCATCATGTTATTGGAAAGCACCATGACCTTTGATTATTCACTAGCCACTCCTAGTTCTAAATTGGATGTGGGATGATATTTTAGTGGACATTATCGTTGGGTTTCTATGTACCAAAAAATATTGGGATATTGGTTTTGATCGATAGGAAATCCAAATTGGCTCACTATATACACATTCATGATATAACCAATGTTGATGAGATGTGGAATCACATTGTGAATGAAATTGTTCAATTTAAGGATGTTACAAATACTATTGTAAAAACTATATTTTTTGTGATTTTTTTTTTAAAAATTAGTTTCATATTTTTCATATTTTTCATTTCACGTAACACTAAAAAAATTTATATATATATATATATATATATATATATTAAAGAGCTATTTTTGGAATTTGTTATATGCAATATCATGTTAATCATAAACTACATGAAATATAAACAATATATTTTCCTACACATAACACCATGGTTTGGTTACATTATATAAAAGACTGACTTTCATTGATGGATTGTATGAAACATATGACTGAATTTTGCAGAACATTAAAATATTAAAAAATATATTATTATTAAAATTCATAATATATTACCAAGTAGTTAAATTATTAGCTCTAAAAATGTATAACTAAATAATGTAAATACATGGTTTATAAAAATGTAAAATTAATTGATTATTTACAAATTAATTCAAAATGAATATGAAAACAAATTGAATTTAGAGGAAAATATTTTTTTTGCTCATAAAGCCATATTCTCATAATAAATTAAACTAATTTCAATTGGTATGTTATATTTATGTAATATATATATAGTTAATAGTAAAATTAATATTCATTATATTCATAAAAAAATTTGATAGGCATAGGATAATAGAAAATGATATTTTACAGATAAAATAAAATAATTTTATAAAAGAACCATTAACAACTTTTACTGGAGAAACTCATTTAAATATACATATTGGAAAATTTAAAAATATTTTTTTTGTAGAAAATATATTCATATTTTTATTAAAAAAATAAGTTTAGGGTGTGGTTCTAGTATTTTTTTCGGATATTTCAATTTATAATGAATAATTGAAAAATTCTAAATTTTAAATCAAAACATCTTTTTCATAAAATTTATTTTCAATGGTAAATTATATATTATGTTGGATTAATAGATAAATTAGATCATATTTTTACAAATTAATCCAATATATTAAATTGGAATAAATTTTAGTTTCAAAGTGAACATAAAAACATAGAATACTTTTAATCATTTTTACATTAAGAACTATCAGTGTCTTCCCGTCTGCGAGAATAATTTTAAATAAATTAATTCATATTGTATGATTTTAATTTTCATAAAATTAATAACATATATGGGAAATTGTTAAATTGTAATTTATAATAATTTAAATAAATTTTTTGACAAAAAATATTAGTGAATACTGTTAAAATTATATACTATTATTAAGGTACAATAATGATTAAAAAGTAATAAATAGAAACAATAAGGGTTTAATTACCTATACAGTTGTCAAATACCCCATAGATAGCTATATATAGTCCACAATCCTTCCATTATTATTTTTTATATTTTTTTTAATGAACTAGGTATCATGAAAATGTGGTTAAACCTAACTTATTTTAAAACATTACATGTGTGACCTTTCCCTCCCCAACAGAAGGCCACCAATTATCCCACACACTAAAACCTCTCTAACCACTAATGTTTTTTCATTATCTACCCTATACAATTCCTAACATCCCTCACGTACTCATTTATGTCGCTCTTTTTTTCAGAATGAAATCTAAGGAATCCCTCTATTATAAACCAAAATGATTTAACTGAATAAGAGGTAACATTCATCTTTTAGTTCTTTTACATTATTTCCGTTCTCCACCCACTCAAACCTTCATATTCATTTCATGTAAAATAATTTATCCTCAATATACTAGGATGTTTTTATTATATTTTTTCAACCAGTACTTACATAAACATGCATCAAAATTGGTAGTGAACATACAATTTACGTGTACGATGAACTACGACCTCACAAAACAATGAATGTTCATTATTCCATTACCACCTCTAATGGTTGAAATTATAATGGACAAAATATTTATATTATATATATATATTTAAAAAATTTATTTATTCTTATTTATTTATATCATACCTTTATTCTTTCAATATGTTGTAATTATTATAATTTTGATTGGTGATGTGTGGACTACCGCCACCTTAAAGTAATTTGATTCGTTCACACACTATATGTAAAGTGTTAAGGATGTGTTTAATAAAAATATATTATATATTTGAAATAATAATTCTAAGTAAATGTAATTATATATATATACACATGTATAACATTTTCATTATGTCCTTCTATACAACAATAAAATAGAAACCATGTTCATGTGTATGTACGACCTAACATATCCATGAATAATGTATTATATTTAATTATGCGTTATTATATACCCGAATGGCCCGAAGGCCTTTTTTGTTTTATTATGGATAATATCCCTTTTAAGGGTTGAAGGGGAACTCATACATGACCTGTAAGCCCAAGGCACAAGGTCCAAAACATCCACAGTACAAGACCCAAAGGCCCAGAGGCATACCATGCCCAATACATAACCCGCATGCCCAAGCCACCTGAAATACCCCTCCCCAGCTTTCGGTTTCCTTGATATCCAGGAACCCCACCTTGCATTTCTGATCAGTTAGCATTACCCCATACAAAGTTGCATGATACCAGGTCTCAATGGCAACCGGAATACACTCTCATTCTTCCAATTCAGTTAGCTCTATATCTGGTGGTTGTAGTCAGGTTTCTCTGATCCTATTCTAAGGCATGTTCTGTGTGAACTAGGCTACTCCATGGTCTACGTGGACCAAAGGCCGTAAGTTCCGATGAACTTTGATTACCTGAAGGCCTTGGAGACCTGTATATATTCTATGATAATTCCTTCATAGTGTTTATGATTCAAAAGTCATCAAATTGGTAGTGTAATTTTATCTAAATTTTCCTTATTTGAGACACATGTCATGTTATGAATCTAAACATTTATATAATTTGTATATAATAAAATTGAAAGGTCATATAATGAATGTATTTCCTTTCATGATATTTTAGTCTTCATATAATGTTAACTTCTTACATGGGGAGTATTTTTGAATTCTAATAAATGATAATAAGTTTATTGGAACAATCACATATTTTAACAATATTTTTTTTATTATGATTCAATTCATGAAATATTATGATGCATCTTTAAATAACCCAAATGAATTATCTTCTAATCATGTTATTGAAGATATGTTCTTGTAATTGTAAAATTTATATACTCTTTGGAATAGAATATTATTATGCAGGTGTTATTGTGATATTCCAAATTTAACCTCTATTCTATTATAAATTCGGGTTCCTCATATACCATGTTTTTTAAAAAGGGTTTCCAGGAATATTTTACTAATATCCTATAATATTAAATTTTCATTTTAACCTTTTTGTCTTTTGACAACATTTTCAATGGAATCTTAATGACATTTTGCGAATGAGGATATTTTTGAACATTTTAACCTTGAAAAAATAATATTATTTTTACCTCTTATGAAATGTAAAGATTTACCTTCCATTATTTCAGTGAATCTTCCATTACTTGTTTAGAAATTTAATTTTCAAGAAATTTTTCTTAAATGTAATTTTTATGTAAATTTATATTTAAATTATTTTCAAGATTCTTTTATATTTTTTCAATTATTTTTTAATAAGCTTTTCAATTTTATATTATTTGATTTCATACAAAATGGTTTAGAAAACCTTTTCAATCTCAATTTATATGTTTTCAATTAAAATTGGTTTCAATGTGCTTTATATATTTTATTATATTTTTAAAATGAAATAATTTTAAAAAAATTTATAGATTTATTTATTATAATTCATGATTATTTTTAGGAAAAAAAATTCAAATGATTTTATTTTCAATAAAATTATTTTCATATTATATTTTCTTGAAATAATGTTCAAAATAACTTTCCATCTAATTTGAATTCTATTGATGTTACTCATGCCCTTCTGGGAAATGATCGAAATGCTCAATTCACATTAATTTTCATAATGGTTTATGTTTTTATGACATAATTGTTATGAATAATTATTCTATTACATATGTTATTAGATCATGAAACCCAATCCTAATAAACAAGACTTATTCGTGAAAAACCCCCATATTTTAATTGTTATGTATTTGATGAAATCATTATGAATTTTTTATGATTACATTGGATAATATATGATTAAAAATTTATGAAACCCATTTCCTTTCATGGGATTATGATAGGATTGTATATAAAACCCATATATTTTAATTAGTGATGATATAATAAGTGACTTATTATTCAATGGAACATGTATGAATTATTTTATTATCGGATGTGTAGGACATATATCTTCCCCCAAATCATTGGGTAAATATTTATATCTCATGATATAATGATTGGAATCATGAGGATGGGATTTATTGACTATAGAATGAGGGGGAAACTTGATCCCTTACATGGAATGGACTATTATTGGGGACGTTGGTGTGTCCCACCAAGTAGGTGTAGTCACCAAAAATATGTAAATGAGAAAACCCAATACAATACAAGAAGAATTAGGAAATTGATCGGGTATTGGATGATAGGATCATGATCCCCTATATAGAATGTACAATGACTGGGGATGGATGTCTGTCACACCCAATATGTATATTTCCCATTAAGTTCATTGAAATGTTCTATGACTTAATATTAACATATAGGGATTGATATCACATGTCATGGTATTCCACAATTCAATGTCTTATTACTATGCTTTGATTTCATGGATTACATTCCTTATTTCGTTATGTTTCATGACTTATAAACTACATATATTTATTCTGTTATTCTTGTTTAAAATATGTAATATAGAAGGTATGATCTTCTAATGTTAGTATCATATTCTCCAAGATCTACTCTCATGTTTATGCTTATATATCTCCCATTTTTTCCCTTTCTAAGCATCTAATATCACTACCCATGTTATGAACACATGTGTTATGTATGATGTGTCTAAAAAGGGTGATATTCAAAAAGAACTTATTAAGAGGTAATCTAGCTCTCTTATCTTCCGGGGTTTGTTATTCTATATTTCCAAATTCACTAATCTACTATGATCTTTGGTAATCTCTTTGTATAATGTATTATGAGTTAGAAAAAAATGATTTATGACTATGTTCATTAGTATTGGGTGGGTGTAGTTGGTATTAGATTGAAGGAGTAGTCATCCCTTTAAAACTAGGATTAGAAAACATTTTTGAGATCCCAAGTTATATTCATAAAGATATTTGAATTTGTCACGAACCAACCCGGGTCGAACCTGAACCGGTCCCCCGAGCCGGCTCGCGACATGGCCCGAAGGGCGTTCCCAATCCCCACGGGCTGGCAACTAGTGCCGGGCATCAAAATTAAGCAGGTGGGAATGATTTGGCCCAAAGGAAAATAAACTAAACAGCGGAAAATAAAATAGAACAAAAATGAATAAAGAAAGAGCAACCAACAACACTACTAACCTGACCAAGATCCAAACTCCAGGTAACCCCATGGGTCACTCTCCAATACCACAACCAACATCACTCAAGGCGAACAACTGAATCTGGAACCTGCAACAGAACTAAAAACAAGAAAACACTATAGGCGTGAGTATTAAAACTCAGTAGGTAGGCCCGACTAATTCTATCCCCAATGCACATACCAATAAATAAAGAATTTATCAATTCCAGGTTTGAACTAAATTATATAAAATATGGTTTCCACACACATTCATTTCTAAAACAAGTATCAGTCCATTGCCCTTTTTAATTTAGAACAAGTTTAATGTTGAAAGAAACAGGTGCATTGCATTTTTAAAACATTTTGTGAACAATTTAGAAATCCAAACTTTAGTTTTTAGTCAAAAAGAGAATCACACACACAACACACAATAAGGGCAATGGTAAAGTGGCATACAAGGGTCAACAACTGAACTCGACCTCTCAATCGTCCGCCACACACAAATAAACACTAAAAGAAACATGGGTCGAACCTAGGAAATAGTGAACAATCCAGAACGTACTATACATGTGACTCATCCTGAAGGCATGCCATAACTCGATGACATCATAACGCCCATAATACTACCCGGCATAGACCTGCATGGCCTAACCGAGGGGCCCAATCCCCATAGCAGCAATAACTCAGTATTCCCCTGCTATGGGGCCACTAGCCAGTGCGTGGTCTAAACTAGTGCATCAATCGTTCTCAGAAAATTCACTCAATATGCCAGGTTCACATGTCATCACAAACAATAAAAAGGGGGTGCGTCCACAATGTAAATAAGTCAGTCACGATGCACAAACATCACATACAGCTCATGCAAACAATGCACACCAAAGATCACCCCCGAGTGGGATTTCCGAGTTAATCCATTTCATCAAAGTGCCAAACGGGCCTTCACCAATTTTAAAGTAAAACCTCATTTCTCAAAAAGTTCAAAACACTGGTTCAGAAGAAATTATTTATCTTTAAAACTAGACGCACATTTTAAGTTCCGTGAATTATGTTTAAAGACCAAACTGGCATTCTTTCAAAACTGGGTGTCCGCCCGTCAAGAAAATGTCACATGTGTTCGGTATAAAATAAACAGCTCTTTACGCACTAAATAATAATTTAAAGTTTTATTATCTAATATTATTTCTAATTCATTAGAAATTAATAAAACAACAAGCAATTAATAAATTCTAAATCTAAAGGTATGTGCAATGGGGGACCTACCTTGACTCGCAGCTCGATCGCGACAACAAGACACGCCTCGCACAGGCGCACAAGTATGCCCAAACCGAAGATTGTGGTAACGCGAGGTTACCCCGCCGACGCGCTGCAACCGCAAAGATAAACAAAATACATGAACACGGACTTAAAACAAACCATATGAACAAACATCACAAAAGAACCACCTCAGCCTACTTTCAATGCATGACTTTCACCCTTCGTACTATTTAATAAGTCACTTTAAAATTTATAAAACCAAAACCGAAGAGACTCAGGATTTTACACACCCAAAAGCAATTTCAAGACCACACGCACTCAAATGAGACTTCAAAAGTGTGACATACACCATATCAACATTCTGGGAAAACTCAACTCCATTTATAGAACGCATTTTCACCATTTATGAAACTCAATAAATCATAAATAAAAAATCATGTGATAGTTTTAAAAAAAAAGTCACTTGGCTTTACCTACTCAATGCACATGATGTATTCAATACCAAACGCGCAAAATATACCATGTCAAAATGCAATTCACAATACTGACACAGATTAACAACCAACTACACAATTTATTCAAACACAAACAATTGACTACACATAAACTTCCATAAAAAACGCATCCATACCATGGGGAAAAGCTACGAACCAAATGAGACACACTAAACTCCAACAAAACCAAATTTGAACCAGACAAATAAATTAAACAATATAGCAGATTAATCAAACAAGCAATCAAAGTTGACAAATAATATTTATACTTGGAGACACCTACCTCAAAACCTTGGCAAAACTAATAACACAAGCCTAAAAACACGCCACGCTTGTTCTAATACCATAATACTACCAAGATAAACCCTTAATGAAAAAAAGGACCTAATAAAATTAAGCAACAACAAGAATAAAACAGAGGAATAGTGAGGGTATACTGATAGGGGAATAACCTATGCTGGAAGGGGGGGTTGTGCCTTAGGATGGTACGCCGGGAAGGGGGGCGCTGCAAGGAGGAGGCAGGGTGGCGAATAGGGAGGCGCGGTGCTGATGGGCTGAAAAGGAGGTAGAGGTTGGCAGTACGGGGGGAAGGGAGAACATCAGTGGACAGGGGGGGTGCGGGTTTGTTGGAGTCGGCGCAGGCGGCTCGGGGTGGCGAGTAGTGCTGCAGGTCGAGGCGACTGGCGCTAGCAAGGGGGTAAGGCGGAGGCGGCTGGCAGCGGCGAGGGGAAGGGTGTGGAAGGCACTGCAGGAGCTTGAGGGCGGAGAAGCAGGTCCCGGAGGCGGTGGGAGGAGGATATTGGGTGTGGGAACCAGCCTGGAGCGCGATTGGGCGAGGTGCACAGGAAAGGCAAGGGGCCTAGAGGCTGGCGACCGAATCGGTGTGAGGGGCTGGCGGTGATGGCGGGGCGAGCACGAAGGCGACGCTGCGCGCAGGGCAGGTGAGGCTCGCGCTATAGGTGAGGGGAAGGGGGGGTGGCGGGATTAGGTTAGGGTTTTATGTTTTTTTTCAATATAATGATAATAAGACCATAAATAAAAATAATAAAATGACCATAATAAATATAATAATAATTATTATTAATAACATTAAAATAATAAATATTTATAATAATATTAATAACAATAATAACACCTAAATAATAATGAAAATACTATTAATTAATTAATATCATTATTATTATTATTTTAAATCTTAAACATTTAACATGCATTGTTTGTATAAAACATTACTTATTTTTAATTATTAGTTACTTGCACGGATACACGGGCTAACGACGCGACTACCGCCTGCTGTGCGGTGACCGCGCATGGGTTCGAAACCCATGAAAAATATAAAAAGATGAAAATTTTAATATGGAACCCTGCCCAAACCATGGCGCAAAGACCCGGATCCTAGTTACACAAAAATAAAAATTAAATAAAAAGTAGGGGTGTGACAATTCTCCCCACCACAGACACTTTCTGCCCCCAGAAAGTCACCAAGCCCAAAGATATCCAAAACTTGAGTTCATGCCCGATCCAAAACCGAGAAGCTATGAAATTCGAAATGAACTTTTACTCCACAGGTCACACCAGACCGATCATGATGAAATCGCGACATAAAACGAGGGGATAACACGGGAGGGTTCTCCCCACCATAAGAGCTCGACTAACACGGAGGCTTTAGAACCCAAACACACCGCCATGGGGAGGGGGTCGATGTGGGAACTCCCAACCGTTCCAAACTATCTTTTATAGCACGAGCGAAAAACACTTCCGAGTAGAACATAACCCAAGCAGTAAACCCGAGCATAACTACGACATCAACTCCTCCACATGCACTTACATCTCCAACGAACACCACTAAACCGAGATTAACCTACAGAAGTTCCAGACACACCTTTATGATAAGCGCACGATTCGGAGAACCACGTCTATACAAACAGAACTGCTAGGATTATAATAGGTCAAGTCCATCATAACTTCATGACCAACCAATGAACTCATAACAACACCAAAACTTTAACCAGCAGAAAAAAGAAAAGAATGAAAAGACTTTAAATGTTTCGCCGCAAACACGGAACCCAAAGTCAGAATTGAAGCGTCACACTCCCGACAACTCCTGACTGCGCGCGAGCTTCACCCCAAGACCTGTGGTTGGGGCTCTGAGGGTTGAAGCATCCCCTGCCTCACAGTCAGGCACTGGAATCTTCTGGTCACCATGCCTTCCTCATGAGGGGCTTCCTGTAAAGCTTCTCTAGGTGACCTAGACACCTGCAATGATGGCAGGTCTTTGGAGGGATGTGACATGATGGCTCGTATGCCCTAAACATCCGTACTGACGGTACACCATTAGATGATCCGACAGACTAGAAGTTAGAGCCACTGCAGAGAACTCTTTAGAAACAAATTTACCTGACACACTCTATTCGTCAGATGGGGGGACCTTCACGAGCAACTGAATACAATTGATTGCCAACCGTTTGCGCTCCGGAGACAAACTCATCTAAGAACACCTCATGCACCCACTTCTCAAAAGTGATGCTCTCAAAAAGGGAGGACTCACTCATTGATCTCTAGACAAAGACCCCTAATGAAGGGAGAAGCCTTCATCCAGTCCTGCGACACTACCCCCAGAAAAAGAGACACATGATCCTTGAAATGGTCAACATACACTCTCACCATCTGCTGGTCATGTTCAACACACATGAGATCTTCCCTTTTCTTCGTCTTCACCTCCACAAGTGTAAACCATTGAACGAAGACGGCTTTAAAGACATACCACATCATCCCAACTTGCAGTAAAGGAGGGGAAAACAACTCCTACTCATCCAGAGCTGGACCTTCAAACAGACCCAAAACAATACGCACTCAGATCGCTTCGGGAGTTCCCAATACCCTGAAGACACGCTCGACTTCTTCAAGCCACTACACTGTCTCTAACAGACTCCAATCACCATGAACGACAAAAAACGTCTGAGAAAGACCAAAAACTGGGCATGACTCATCAAAACACTAGGGATCTTTCTGGGCAGCATTTCTGAAAAAGATATATGACACCAAGACGAGACCAATATCAATCGAATCAACATCAATAAAGCACCCTCGTCCAAAAAAAAAACCAACTCAAATACAAACAAATACAAACACAACCCCAAAACCACTTTTCATTTTATATTTCAAAACCACCTTCTTTCGAGGATACTTTCCAAATACCAAATCCACTTTTCAATCGAAAATCACTTTCCAAAACCATTTTCCTCTTTAAAATCCAATTTAGAAAACAAGGTCAAGCCTTTAATTTCAAACACACCCAGGTAATCCAATGAACCGTTGCACATGTATTCATCCACTTTCATTCATACGCACCAACACGTACTTTCCACGCATCCTCTCACATGTACAAATATTCATAAGGAGTACCTGAGGTTTCACCCCAAACGATTCTCAACCAAATTTCCAAGCAAACATCAGTTTTCCAAACCAAAGGCTTTCTGTTTTAAAAACCCATTTCGTAAGTTTAAATTCATTTAAAAGAAATCAGTCCCATTTTCAAAAACCCTTTTTTCTACTTCCAAAGATGCACTTACGCCAACCAGAACAAAAACGACACTTAAATTGTATCAAACACCAATGTGAGGGACTAGTAGTCACACTTAACCTGGCGACATGGTAGTGGGCCATGTCCCAAGTAGGCGTCGACCACTAGGAGGAATTCAAACCGTGTACCCAGACTCCACATGGGTCACTACTCCATGTGAAATCACAATGTAACATCGGTTTACCTCCACTGTTATCCCTCAATCCAAAACAAGCCAGAGTGAAACAAAGACTCAATTCCCAGACTATCCTTGGCGACTCAAGGTGCGGAACGAGCGAGGGTTCATGAAGTCCTTCCCGTACCTACCTCTCGAGTCCCTAAAATCCTAATCTCCATCTACCAGATATCCCAAATAACAAGGGCCTCCTCTGATACCATTTTGTCACGAACCAACCCGGGTCGAACTTGAACCGGTCCCCCGAGCCGGCTCGCGACATGGCCCGAAGGGTGTTCCCAATCCCCAGGGGCTGGAAACTAGTGCCGGGCATCAAAATTAAGTAGGTGGGAACGATTTGGCCCAAAGGAAAATAAACTAAACAGCGGAAAATAAAATAGAACAAAAATGAATAAAGAAAGAGAAACCAACAACACTACTAACCTGACCACGATCCAAACTCCAGGTAACCCCATGGGTCACTCTCCAATACCACAACCAACATCGCTCAAGGCGAACAACTGAATCTGGAACCTGCAACAGAACTAAAAACAAGAAAACACTATAGGCGTGAGTATTAAAACTCAGTAGGTAGGCCCGACTAATTCTATCCCCAATGCACATACCAATAAATAAAGAATTTATCAATTCCAGATTTGAACTAAATTATATAAAATATGGTTTCCACACACATTCATTTCTAAAACAAGTATCAGTCCATTGCCCTTTTTAATTTAGAACAAGTTTAATTTTGAAAGAAACAGGTGCATTGCATTTTTAAAACATTTTGTGAACAATTTAGAAATCCAAACTTTAGTTTTTAGTCAAAAAGAGAATCACACACACAACACACACTAAGGGAAATGGTAAAGTGGAATACAAGGGTCAGAAACTGAACTCGACCTCTCAATCGTCCACCACACACAAATAAACACTAAAAGAAACATGGGTCGAACCTAGGAAATCGTGAACAATCCAGAACGTACTATACATGTGACTCATCCTGAAGGCATGCCATAACTCGATGATGTCATAACGCCCATAATACTACCCGGCATAGCCCTGCATGGCCTAACCGAGGGGCCCAATCCCCATAGCAGCAATAACTAAGTATTCCCCTGCTATGGGGCCACTAGCCAGTGCGTGGTCTAAACTAGTGCAGCAATCGTTCTCAGAAAATTCACTCAATATGCCAGGTTCCCATGTCATCACAAACAATAAAAAGGGGGTGTGTCCACAATGTAAATAAGTCAGTCACAATGCTAAAACATCACATACAGCTCACGCAAACAATGCACACCAAAGATCACCCCCGAGTGGGATTTCTGAGTTAATCCATTTCATTAAAGTGCCAAACGGGCCTTTACCAATTTTAAAGTAAAACCTCATTTCTAAAAAAGTGCAAAACACTGGTTCAGAAGAAATTATTTATCTTTAAAACTAGATGTACATTTGAAGTTCCGTGAATTATGTTTAAAGGCCAAACTGGCATTCTTTCAAAACTGGGTGTCTGCCCGTCAAGAAAATGTCACATGTGTTCGGTATAAAATAAACAGCTCTTTACGCACTAAATAATAATTTAAAGTTTTATTATCTAATATTATTTCTAATTCATTAGAAATTAATAAAACAACAAGCAATTAATAAATTCTAAATCTAACGGTAAGTGCAATGGGGGACCTACCTTGACTCGCAGCTCGATCGCGACAACAAGACACGCCTCGCACAGGCGCACACGTATGCCCAAACCGAAGATCGTGGTAACGCGAGGTTACCCCGCCGACGTGCTGCAACCGCAAAGATAAAAAAAATACATGAACACGGACTTAGAACAAACCCTATGAACAAACATCACAAAAGAACCACCTCAGCCTACTTTCAATGCATGACTTTCACCCTTCGTACTCTTTAATAAGTCACTTTAAAATTTATAAAACCAAAACCGAAGAGACTCAGGATTTTACACACCCAAAAGCAATTTCAAGACCACACGCACTCAAATGAGACTTCAAAAGTCTGACATACACCATATCAACATTCTGGGAAAACTCAACTCCATTTATAGAATGCATTTTCACCATTTAAGAAACTCAATAAATCATAAATAAAAAATCATGTGATAGTTTTAAAAAAAAGTCACTTGGCTTTACCTACTCAATGTACATGATGTATTCAATACCAAACGCGCAAAATATACCATGTCAAAATGCAATTCACAATACTGACACAGATTAACAACAAACTACACAATTTATTCAAACACAAACAATTGACTACACATAAACTTCCATAAAAAACGCATCCATACCATGGGGAAAAGCTACGAACCAAATGAGACACACTAAACTCCAACAAAACCAAATTTGAACCAGACAAATAAATTAAACAATATAGCAGATTAATCAAACAAGAAATCAAAATTGACAAATAATATTTATACTTGGAGACACCTACCTCAAAACCTTGGCAAAACTAATAACACAAGCCTGAAAACACGCCACGGTTGTTCTAATACCATAATCCTACCAAGATAAACCCTTAATGAAAAAAAGGACCTAATAAAATTAAGAAACAACAAGAATAAAACAGAGGAATAGTGAGGGTATACCGATAGGGGAATAACCTATGCTGGAAGGGGGGGTTGTGCTTTAGGATGGTACGCCGGGCAGGGGGGGCGCTGCAAGGAGGAGGCAGGGTGGCGAATAGGGAGGCGCGGTGCTGCTGGGCTGCAAAGGAGGTAGAGGTTGGCAGTACGGGGGGAAGGGAGAACATCAGTGGATAGGGGGGGTGCGGGTTTGTTGGGGTCGGCGCAGGCGGCTCGGGGTGGCGAGTAGCGCTGCAGGTCGAGGCGACTGGCGCTAGCAAGGGGGTAAGGCGGAGGCAGCTGGCAGCGGTGAGGGGAAGGGTGCGGAAGGCGCTGCAGGAGCTTGAGGGCGGAGTAGCAGGTCCCGGAGGCGGTGGGAGGAGGATATTGGGTGTGGGAACTGGCCTGGAGCGCGATTGGGCGAGGTGCACAGGAAAGGCAAGGGGCCTGGAGGCTGGCGGCCGAATCGGTGTGAGGGGATGGCGGCGATGGCGGGGAGAGCACGAAGGCGGCGCTGCACGCAGGGCATGTGCGGCTCGCACTATAGGTGAGGGGAAGGGGGGTGGCGGGATTAGGTTAGGGTTTTATGTTTTTTTTCACTATAATTATAATAAGACCATAAATAAAATTAATAAAATGACCATAATAAATATAATAATAATTATTATTAATAACATTAAAATAATAAATATTGATAATAATATTAATAACAATTATAACACCTAAATAATAATGAAAATACTATTAATTACTTAATATCATTATTATTATTATTTTAAAACTTAAACATTTAACATGAATTGTTTGTATAAAACATTACTTATTTTTAATTATTAGTTACTTGCACGGATACCCGGGCTAACGACGCGACTACCGCCTGCTGTTCGGTGACCGCGCATGGGTTCGAAACCCATGAAAAATATAAAAAGATGAAAATTTTAATCTGGCACCCAGCCCAAACCATGGCGCAAAGACCCGGATCCTAGTTACACAAAAATAAAAATTAAATAAAAAGTAGGGGTGTGACAGAATTGATGTATCTAAATAAATTTATAAGGGTGATTTAACATTTAGGAAAATATCCTCGGATTTTGGTAATGGATAGAGTGAGTGGTTTCTATAAAATAAAACCATTTTGGGATACTAAAAAAAGATGTTTCTCTGGAATAAATGTACTTTTTTGTAACAATATTGACATGGTGTGTCAAGATTAACACTGCATAACCTGGAAATTTAAAACATACATTTATGCACACCTGGTTTTACAATGCTAATGTAAATGATAAGGGAATTTCAATACTCTTTACGAACAATCACAAAAAATTGAAAAAATTTGATTTATAAAAATAAACCATGATAAACCTAGTTTGTCAAATACAATGGAATGTTTCATGATTTCGATAAATTTTAAGTAAATATCCATGATTATGTTGTTTTCTTTTATAACATGTGTTTCTATGCCTTTTCATTTTGGTATTAGTAAATTTAGTGAACATGAAAGAACATGGTTAACATTGAATGATTCATATTTAGAATTTGAGGGAATTATGAAAAAGGATTTTCGAAGTCAAAATCCCATAAATAGAACCTGAAATGTGGAATGAGTATTTTTTATTCATTTGAAGAGAAGGAGACCACATATGATATGTGAAGGGTATGTGATCTTCATCAAGTGTTTGTTACACTAAACATAAGATGCATGATTAGATTTAAATTTTTTAAAATTATGTCATTATTGTTTTTTATTATTCTAGGAAAATTTTATTAAGGAATAAGAAGCTGAATCCAATGTAATAGTTTGATAATAATGTCTAATGAATTAAATATTTATGTTTTAGAATCCTATGTTTATGTAATATGAATCATGAAATATATATGTATCTTCAGTATAAGTCATCACGAAGGATTGAAACTAATATGATGAATGGTGATTATGTCTAATGAAATTTATAGTTTGATTATTTTAAGGTAATTCTTAATATAGTCACGATTTTAGAAAAATAACTACAAAAATATTATTTTTACCAACATAAATTCATTGAAAAATATTATATACGTAGAAAAAAATCACTTCTTCCAATATATATTTAGTTTGGTTGTTATTTAATTTGGATAACAAAATTTTGTTTTTACTAACAAAAATATCAATTTGTATTAATTTTTTAATACAAATAAAAACCAAACCTACATTTCAGTTTATCTCTTTTTCAAATTAATACTAATGGGTTGTTACTAAAATATTAATATGTAATTATTAATTATTAATACTAATAATTTTTTCCAAAAATTAAATCTTTTATCCATTATTAAATCAAATAAACATTAATAATAATTTTTTTTCTTCAATTAATTTAATTTTTAAGAAATAATATATATTTTTGTTAACAAACAAAAATATTATGAGGATAACTTATATAGAATCAACTAAAATTATTCTATTTTTAAAAGAGGATATTGTAAATATTTGGATGAAATTTTATTTTTAATAATTAATGTATTATACTATAAATATAATTAAAACTATATTATAAATTATTTTCTATATAATTTAATTGAATATTTAAATAAATAAATATAATTCAATAATCTATCCAATAAAATGATGAACACATTCCCTCTATCCTTTTAGTTTCTCTGTAGTTCCCCTCTTCCCAATCATCGTCTCCAACAGGTGTCACCCCTTTTTCCAAGACTGCAGTAATAGAACCTATTCATATCTATCACCCTCACTCACAAGAACACCTCCATCGATTCATTAATATCACATACACCCTATATCAATTGATTCTAGACTGATTTTTTCTTGTTTCAAAGAATGAAATTAGGTATATGGTGGAGCGAGATATAAATTAGTTTCTCATTTAATTATTCCATTATTATCCCACTTATCAGTTTTATAATATTTATATTCATGTTTTAATCCTTGTAAATAATGGAATTTCGTCATTTTAGTTGAAATGTATCATGGGTTTCATTAAGATTCATACGACATTAGTCTTCTGTTTTTAGTTTTTAATTATTTTCTAGGTGTCTTTTAAGGGTTAAATTCATGGTTATATTGATCCACTTAATTTATTTTAGTTGGACCTCCAGACTACTATGAAGAAATTCTATCTGTATACTTGTCCATTTTATTCGTATGGGGTATAATTATTGTGTTTAACAAGAAGATACCTGAAGAGACATCATCAGGTTAATCACACACTCTACTTATATAATTTAATATCATGATGTTGTTATTCATTAGTTAGATGGACTTATTTCATTTTTACCATCCAAATTATTCAATATATATGTATATATATATCTGAATTGATATACCATTTTTTTAGTGTACTACCTTAATAGAGATTAAACTAGTTTAATTTTCTTGTATTTTGATGAACTAGATACTCTTACACCATGTAGACTATTTATTTATAATATATGGTAAAATGGGGGTATTATATGTTAATAAAGTGTACTGAATTCCCATCTATTTTTTTAAATCCAAACCAATATTTTATAAATATTACAAATGAATACATTTTATGTCATCTCTAGTAACATTTTTAAATGATGTATGGATAAAAATGGTTGTCTTAAATTAATGTTGTGATTTTAGGGTGTAGCTTTTATGATGTTTTTATTAGGATAATGAATTTACATTAACATTGTTTTCCTTTGTTTCTAGTTGATAACATACAAAATTATCTGCTATACATTGAAAATATTAACCATTTTAGTTGTCTGCACTTTCTGTATTTTTTAAAAACAATAACCAATTAAAATAGATAAAACATGTTTTATGTTTCTAATTATTTTGAATGCATTAAAATGATATTAATTGAATTTTATTTTCATTCCTAAAATATATTTATTTTTTAAAAAAACATGTAAAATTACATTTAAAGCATATGTAAAAAATATAAGTAAAATGTTATATGTACTATATTAATGTCTTCAATCACACTGATAAACATTAAAATTGTTTAAAATCAGTTTTATGTATTACACCAATATTCATACTAAAATTATATCATGGTAGTTTTTATGTAATTCCAGTATACATGACAAAAATAACTGTTAGGAAGAACACCTTAAAATAGAAAACATAATACCTCATTTATACAATGGTAAACAAAATTATTTATATATAAATGTAATATATTTATCTGTAGTCATTCATTACACATCAATTAAATCATATTACATAAATTTGGTCACATAATACTACCCATATTAATTGTAAAATAGAATACTCATACACCTCAAAAACATGGGTACAATTCTTACATATAATAAGAAACTTTCATTAGATCCATGGACATCTCTGGGGATCCAAAAATAGTACGAACACCATATCTTATTAATGATGATCCTAGTTGATCATTTTTTTTAATTTTATTCTGAATGTAATCATAATTGAGGATATTTTTATCCCTATTTTAATGATACATACAATATTATGGAGGAGTTTCTAGTCGAAAAGGTTTTTGGGATAGAGATTTAAGATGACGTTTTTTTACAAAAACACAAATATAATGAAGTCGCTACATTTATTTTTCTCCATGTTAGAGAATAAATGATTTATAATATGGTTGAATAATTTAAAATCTATAATGACTTTATGTACCATGACATCCCATGGAAGTAAATATTATATTTTTTATTTTCATGGAAGCATGTGGAGTTTCTGGTTGTCATGTGGAAAGGTTGGACTGATATAATGGTTGTTTTGTAAATAATAAGATTATTGGGATTTTTTATGTTTTCTATGGATCTCTTTGTGGATTATTTCTTTACATTATTTCTATGCTTATATAATATATAACTTTTCCTATGAGTCTCATATTTGGCCTTCCCATACTAGTTTTGATGGGATGAGTGAATTATATGTTTATTGGTTCATTCTTGGTGGAGGTCCTGAAGACATGGGGTGGTCAGTTGTGGCAAAATTTCATTCATAGTATTGTGTTTACATGTTTTTGTGATGATTCATCTGATTATTGGAATTTGGTGAACCATTTCCATTTTTTGGTTTTTTCTGTTCATTCACATCAATTGTGTGATGTATTGTATTCTCATGCTTGAGACGTCCCTATTATGGTTGTTGTTTGAAATGGCCTCTCTAAATGAAATTATTTTTGGATGGTTAACGTAACATTCCTATGAGTTTTCTAGAATGATTATCTTAAATAAATTAATTTTTTCTTCTAGTGTCATGATTACATATAGTACATTCACTGGGAAGTGATATTAATAGAGATAATTCCTCTCCATCATGATTGCGAAGATAAATCATGTATAGAATGATATTTTGGATGATGTTATCTTCTTCTTTAGAAATAGTTTCCATTTCTGGATTAGGTAATAGATAGTTAGATTATTCGAAATTTTAGACATATAAAATAAAATACATGATTTTGTACATTTTTCTTCGAATCCTCAAAACCGTTCTCCATAAATCCCTTAATGGTGTAAACTCATTTCAACTAATAAATTTATTATAGCACTTTCCTCTTTTTTATAAATTTCATTGGCCAATGAATTGGGTGACCAATGCATGTTTGATAAAAAACCAATGTCTGGTAATTATTTTTATTTAAATTAAATTTTATTCTATTTCAAATATATAGGTCAAATAATTTCCACTATATGCATAGAACACATATAACATGAATATAATGTTACAAACTACCTACAAATGTATCCATAAATTATGAAATTTTTAATTCAATTTACAAATAATTGTTCAAACTAGTATATATATTACAACCTTAGATATCACATATTCTACTTTGGAATTGAAAATGAATTTAAACGAGTATTTCATATATACCTATTATATTATTTTCCTCCATTTTTATATATATAGGTTGAATTCATTTTATAAAATACTAAAATTATAGAATGAAGAATGTTAATGTGACTTCATGTACATATATAACTATTTTTACCATTATAAGATTTCATTTTAGGTAAGACATCTACATAGTGGGAAAATTACCATAGGTGAAATGAGGCCATAATATTTCAATGATTTTTTGTTCTTCCCACAAGTTACTACTATATGTTTTTTCAAGAAATGCATTTATGTGTGTGTTTTTTTGATGGGATAGTGTTTATATGATAGTATTGGTATATGTTTTTTTTATCCAATTTTTTTTATTTTCATAATTATTTAAATGTAAAAAACTTATTTATTTATGTTTTTTAAAATTTTACTCCACACTTTTATACTCTATTGTTATTTTATTTTATATGAATCTTATTTTTTCACTCATAATGATATTTTTGATGAACAACATCCATCCAAGAATTTAAAACAGCCTACTTACATGAATGTGGATGATCAAAATATTAGTATATTAGGTCTAATGATTTCTTAGATTATAATTATTTTTATCTGATCAGTAATATAGAACATTGGAATGTGTTAAAATAAATATTTTCAAACACTGATCAATCTTGTCCCTAATGCACATGAACTCGCCCTTTGGGATGGTACATTATCTTCCATAAATTGTTTATATTATATTTATTTAAAAAAAATTCATAGCTTGTATGGATGAAATTTTATTTTTTTATTGATCTCTTAGCGGACCAGTATAATTACAGGAACGAGTGAAATTTTTTATGATTAAAATTCATTTATAACCCCCAAAAAGAAATTCACATTCTAGATAAAAAATATTATAGGCGATGGACTCTTCAGGGATTTCAAAGGCTTCCTCTTGAATTTATAGTTATCAAATTCTCACAGAGAATGTTTTAGAATTTATTTGGTTATAGATTTGTAATTGATTTTATGAAACATTCATGTTATCAGGATTTCTTCTAGTGAACAAAATGTGAAATTGGGGATTACATGCACACTGCCAATATAAGACTACTTAGATGATTTATTCTATTAGTTCGATGTCATCAATTAGTGGGCGAACTACATGCTTGAACTGTTGCAATAGTGTGATCTATAATAATCACAGTCAGAGATGAATTCGAGATAGAGAAGCCTCACTAGAGATGTTGGGCGGGCACTTCTAGGGATAGCACTATGAGAGCTAGCACTATGGTAAATGGGGCTAAGTCGTTGGTGTTGGGTCTTTGGGGGGGGGGTTGTCTATTGTATTTTTATTAATTGGTTTTGTAGTGAATTTCATTATTAATACAAAACAATATTATGCAATGTTTAACATGATTCAATATCATTTTAATTTATCAAGTTAAAAGAAATGTTATATATATGATAAATTAATAAATATAATATGAAATTCTTCTTAAAATAATAATTTAAAATTTATATTTAAATTTAAATTATAAAAAAATTAAATTTTTTGGAAATATGATTACAATCAGAAAATTTTGTCACTGGAAGCAATTGATAATAACATTAACCAAAATATAGTTTATCTTTGGATATTTATATAACTAAAAAATATATATTTTCTCTATCATAAAAACATTTAGAGATGTAGTTTTTATAGGAAGTTTAGCTATATAGAGATAAATGTAGGTAAAAAATTTACCGAATGAAGATGCACTTTTACCCAAATATATTCTCCCATTGGAAAAAGTGAATTATTTTCTAGTGAATATTGTTATACTATGTTAATGATATTACTAAACTGTGTAAAGTTTTTCAGATGGTGTCAATAACCACAAAACCAAATAATAATTCGTTTTCAAGGTGGTATTTATCATCATGGATGAGGATCACAACTTCTTGGAATCATGGAACATATGAAGTTACCATTAGAATAATAAAGCATTGGTGTATTTCAAAATATTTTATTGCAATTCAGGTAATTAATATTTTTGAAGAGGATTTATAAAGGGGTTATTCACATGCATTGAACGTTACAACCAAGATATACATTGTGATATATGCTGGATCAATGATAAACTGATTTCATGACATTTTTTCTAATGTTTTGTATTTTAATCTTTCATAATGTTTATACGATTAAAAATTTATGGAATGATTATGTTACACAATTTATGAAGTTGGTGAAATTAATGTATTATCGAACTACATGAGGATTCAAATATATTGGATAATCTATTCTCACAAAATAGAGTTGATTTTAGCTGATTAAGAATGGGTTGACTTGTTATATATCTCATGAACATTATTTGTCATAGGAATGAAAAATTGACCATAATTTATTGGAATGAGAGATGATTTAGAATTTAGTCATGCAATAATGAAAGGTATGGTTATTTAGAAATCATTCGAGTATATATTTTAATGAAAATTAACCAACTTTATTGAATAGGTTCTTGAGACTGAAAATGTTATACTAGAACATTTATTTTTGATTAATCAAATTGTCATTGGGATCATCAATGATTTATGTCTTTGTAATTTTTGTCTTCTCCAAAAATGTATTCTATATTAGTATACATTAGAACGTGATAGATAGATTTATTCTCCATATCTATGATTACAATTCCCATATATGTCCACCAATGTAGAGACCTTGTAATATGTTACACTAGGTAACCACTATGTTTCCAATATTATTTTTTAAATGAACCTTTATTAATCATTTTTATGACGTATTATTTTATGGATAGATCTTTCAAGTATTAAACTGTTAATAACTATATGTATTTTATTGGAAAAATTCATTCTCCTAGAGGTAGAATGTAACACCATATGATTTTTTGAAATATTTTATTTCGAAATAATTTCAATTTTTTTGATATTTTGATTATCAAGGAACACTGAAAATAATTTTATATATATAGTAAAAAACTATTTATATATTTCATTATATGTAATATTATGCTAATAATTCACTACATGAAACATATTCATTATCATTCCATACTTGGAACACCAAATATAGCTGATGTCACATGCATGACTAAATTTCCTCGATGTCTTAAATAACACGCAAGACCTAGGTTTAGTAAACAATAATATAGTATGAAAAATATTATTATTTAATACATTAATATAGAACTCATATAATAAATTATTTGTTTTGAAAAGCGTTTTCTATCATATTAAAATATATGGCCTACACTAAAATAAAATAAATTAATTCGTTACAAATTAATTAAAAATGAATATGAGAACCGATTTAAAATAATTGAAAATATTATTACCATTATGATGATAAAGAAATATAATCCTATTAAGTTAAACTAATTATAATTAATGAGTGATAATAATAAACTATATATATATATATTTAATATTCAAAAATAATAATTTTTATGCTCATTTAGTAGAGTTGATAATCATAGGATAAGAACAAACCCAATTTAACGTGTAAAATACTATGTTTTTATAAAAGCACATTTACCACCATTTAATGGAGTGCCTCTTTTATTTGAATTTTTTTGAATTTTATGTTCCATATGAGTAAAAATAATCTTAATCATTTAAATATAAACAAAAAAATAAGGTTAGGGTATATATTGGGTATTTTTCTTTGAAATTTTATCTTTTAATGATTAAGTGGAAAATATTTAAATATAATTAAAAAAATATTTTCAATATATTTTATTTATCAGTATAAATTATATATTATTTTGGTATAAAATTTTAATGGGATCATATTTTTATAAATTAATTAAATATAATTCATTAGAAACAATTTAACAATGAACTTGAATATTAAAATATGAAAATATTTTAATCATTTTAAATTTAAAAACCCATAGTGTCATCATGTATAGAGGATTAAATACAAATTAATATTTAGCTCTTATATAATTGGAATTCCGGAAAATGGATTCCATATATGGAATAATAATAATATTTTTTGTATAATATGTTTAAAATTTTTTTTGACCAAAAATATTATTGAGTTCAGTTGAAATTAATGACAGTGATTAAGGGAAAGAAATGTTTATCAAATGAATAAATGTTATTATTAATGGAAAATATGACCTTTAATATTTTCCAAAACCCATTGTACATACATATTTCATCAGAATGAAACAATTAATTATTCATTTTTTCGGTTAGGTATGAATTTTCTTTGGTAAAAATGTGGTTACACCTTACTAGTATAAAAAGATCCCATGTGTTTCCTTTACATCCCCTATAAATTTCTGCCACTTCTCCCTCCTATTCCCAACAATAAAATCTATTTGGAATAGAAAATATCTTACAAATCAAATTCTTAAAAACACTCCATTAATACTTCAAGTCATCTATTGGTCTGTAATAAATCCATGGAATCCCTTTGCTACAAACCAAAAGGAGTTACCCGAATAAGAGGTTATATTCTTCCTTATGTTATATTAATTTATTTCCATTTTCCTCCTTTTAAAATATTATTATTTTATGATTTTATAACATATAATGTATCATAAATATTCTATTATATTATTATTATAAGGTATTTACAGTCACTTACAAATACAATTATCTAATGGGTAACGAACATTCTATAAATGTGTATGACAGACTACCGCCTCACAAAAAAATGATTGATCATTTATCTTTTAACAAATATCATGATATAAATAATGATTTAAAATTTTATAATATTTCAAATTAATTATATTTATCATTTATTTATTATTATTTTCGAACATATAAATATTCAGTCAACATTTTTTAAATATTACAATTTTTTCTTATGGAATTGTGGACTACCTCCCACACAAAGAGATGTTATTCTTGGAAAAACTAAATTGAATGAAATAAGGAAGTGTTTAGTGATATTACAATTTATATACAAAAAAAATAAAATTTTAATTATATTATATAAATTTGTACATATACGCAATTTTCATTATTTCATTTAATACAATAATAAAATGAAAACAATGTTCATGTATATGTATAACCGACCATCTCCATCAAATATGAATTCAATTTCATTAATATATATTCTAAAAATAATTATAATAAAAAAATTACGGAATATAGATGACATTTATATCATCTTTTAAATTTTTTAAACCATCATTTTTGTATAATGTCCACTGATAGAACAAATTAAGACAGATTCCATGAACAAATAAGATGTTATCCAATGTGAAACCTTAACATATAATTATTAACAAAAGGTTAATATAAAGACATAATAAAACCATACATTATATTATATGTAAGAATATGTATATATAACATATGTATTAAAAATTGAATTTATTATATTGGATGTTTGAATGAGTACGAAATTATTCAAGACAGAAGAAAAAAGAATTTCATCTCACCATTTACATCCATGAGATTTATTCCATGTTCTCCAATGTTTTCTCTTAAATGGTGTATATAATTTCCTTGAATGTATTATATGTGTCTTATTTTCACATTTTAACTTATTTACATATCTATTAGAGGATATTTCTTTAAAGGGGTTTAATTTCAAAAGTCACCAAATCAATAATCTAATTTGGTTTCAATTTTCAATTTTTAAGACACATGCAATTTTATCCATCTATATTACTATATAATGTTTATATAATATAGTTGAAAATTTATATAATTAATATCTTACCTTTCATTATATTTTCAGCGTCATGTTACAAAATTATCTTACATGATTAGTCTAATTCAAAGTTACTATGTGGTATGATATTTATTGAAACAATCTCAATGTTTATCCACATTGTTAATTAATATACATCAACTGGTGAAATATTATGATCCATTATTCCTGAAAAATCACAAATTTTATGCTTCTAAATTATTTATGGATACTTTATTTTTTAAAACCTATTTTCACTATTTTTTCAAAATAGAGTCAAGAAAGTGTTTTTAAGAAGCCTGACATTACCCAATTTTGAGTCAGAAATATGATTTCTATTAAAATCATGATTTATATACAAATTTTAAAAGAGTATTATAAAAGTATACATTAATATTGAAATGAAAAAATTTCCCTTTTTTATTTTACCAATTATTTCAAAAAAATCTTCTAATCACTTTCTGAATAAGGAATTTTTACTAAATTTTTATCGTGAAGAAGAATTATTTATTCTACCACTTATAATAGGAAAATATTTTATTATAATCATTTCTATGAACTTACATTACTTGTTTAAACTGATAATTTTTAATAAAATGTTCCTTAAAATTAATTTTCAAGTAAAATTATTTTAAAACTGTTTTAGTTATTATTTTATAATTTTCAATGAATTATTTTTATCAAAATGACTTTAATGTATTTTTTTAGTTTTCAATAAATATTTTTCAAAATGTTTTCATGATCCATTTTTATGAATAAAATGAAAATGGTTTCCAAAATAATATGAAGAACATTTTCTATCTTTATAAATAAATAGGATTCAAATTTGTTTTTTTATGATTATGTTATAAGAATCCATGTTTATTTTTAGGAAAATGGTTTTCAAATGTTTGTATGTTTTAATTTGAGTTTCTTAATAAAGAAAAGATATTTACCACTAAAAACGTTTTTGAAAGACATTTCAAAAATATTATCCATAAAATATGACATCATTTGATGTTACCCATTCCCTTCTAAGAAATTATACAAAGGTTCCATTTAGATAGTTTTTTCATAATGGTCTATATTTTTATGATAATCATTATGAAAATCATTCTATTCTCATGGGTTATATATTTATTAAACCTAGTCATCTCCCAAGAGTTTTATTCTTGTGAAACCCTCTTCTTTTCATGGGATAGGATTTGATGAAATTTTAATGAAATAAGGATTTCTTCGATGGTTACTCTATGATTACATGTTATCACACACATTTGATTACATGGGATTATGATAAGATTATTTATTAAACAAATATATATTTATGGGTTGTGATATGAGAAATGTTTTGTTATCTTCAGCAGCACATATGAATTATTTTATAATGAGTTATGCGGGACTTATATACCCCTCCAATTCATTGTTTAATGATTTTTATCTCATATGAAAATTATGGGAATCATGTCATTGGTTTGATCCACTAAGGGAAGAAGGAGAAACCTAATCCCTTATAAAAAATGGATGGTGATAAGGGATATTGGTGTGTCCAGCCTAGTTGGTATAGTCCCCATGAAGATGGATGATTTGGAAACCCAATACACTATCAAAATATAGGGAAACCATAAACCTTACAAGGAAATTCCTGTGATTGGCGATGCTAGTTTGTACCACCCAGTAAGTGCAGTTTCCCTAAAATTACATGACATGTTCATGAAATGTTTCATATATTATATAAAATTATATCCCATGTGTACAAATACCAAAATTCCATATATTATTAATAACTTATTATTTATATTATAATGTTATTTATTTATTTGTGATTTATGACTTATGGAATACCAATATTTATGCCAATATTCTGGTTTATAATCAATGATGTGTAGGGTGTGATATTATGATGTTATTACCACATTCTCAAACTTGTATGGTCATTATTATGGTTACATGTCTCTCATTAATTCCTATATTGGGCATTTGAGCTCACCCAATTATGATGTTTCCTTTCTTAGTTTATAATGATACGAATTAAGGATGATTTTTCTTATAATGGTGATAATCATATTTGTATTGTATAACATCCCAAGATGTATGGACGTACTAAATATTCAATATAGATTTGTGGGGATTTTCTTTATTCATATTCCCATAATTTTTGTAGAGATTTGGATGAGGATTTGGGGTTTGTTAGGATTTCATATAACAATAGTTACAAGTCCGATATTAGAACTACCTTTTTAATCCTTGTAGGGAATTCCTTGTTAATCTTTTTTGGGTTTTTCAAAGATCATATAATGTACATTGGTTTCACTAATCATTGTCCAAGACATTATATAAATTATTTAGTTGTTTATTAGAATTTTGATGACAAATATAAATTGTAAATATAAATCTAATCATTGTTGTTTTCTATTAGAATTTTCATTCTGATAAAAAATTTCTTTAATGTTTCACCTCTTTTGTGTCATTGGTTTATTTTGATAAAAGGGAAGCCTCTCATAATTTTGTCTAACCATTTATGATATTGAGATAATTCCGAAATTTTCTTACCATTTAACAATATGGCCATGTCTGATTTCATTACATAATGTGTTTCATTGATAATATCTAAATAAATGTATTTCTGATCAATATGATGTTTTGTGCTGGTGTGATCTTGATGTTGATCCTGAATTGTATATGAGTGAAAATCTAGTAGAGATATTTGATTTAGAAACCAAGTTATTTATTTTAAGGACGATACCTTTTGATTGAGTTATATGATAGCATGGTTCTGATATACATGAGATGTGGGAGTGAGTGGCAGTGATGATAGTTCATTGGTGACATCATTTGATGAGGATGATTCCTAAAAGGCTTCCTAAAGACAGAATTATTCACTAAGGGTGAGGTTATAACATCATATAAATGTTTTTAGGTACTCCTAGACCATAATATTTTACCATTCTTTTATTGTGGTTCATCACGAGTTATTTCATGGGAAATTTAAAAAATTTGAATTTTAGGGTATGTACATGTTTGGCGATTGGTTTTCCCAAACTATGTTCCTCACTAGGCTAAATCATACAAACCATAAAAGTGGGGTATTTTACAGTTTGTGAAATGTTTTTAAAAAATGATCCCCAAACTAGTATAATACCATTAATCTCATCATAGGGGTTCAAATTTACTATTCACTATTTCAATAACCATGTGACCCTAACTAGATTACCATGTGTGAATAATTATTTAAATTCATAAATTAATTCTTAAATCCAGAACCCACTAGTATATTTACATGATAATACCATTCAAACATAACATGATTTATTTTTTTTAGTCTATCAAAAGATGATTAAGGATTGTCCAAAACCCATCTGAGGTGGATCAAATCATGGTGATCCTCATTGGATTAAATTATTTTAGTTTATAATCTATAATAACATATACCCTTTTCTTATTTGCTTCATATGGGGTTTTATATCTTATTGTTGATGATGGATCTAAACACCTTTCATTTGATCCTGAATCATTTTCTTAATAATTGTTCTATGTATCATTCATTCTTTATTTGAATTCCCCATTCATTGTGTTGTGAATTATGACTTCCATGATAATGGTATGTAGTTATATATATGATTGATAAATTAAGATAATAATGAATTGCATGATTGGTTAAAATTGTCTACAATTATATCATAAAACCCAATTTAATGTGAATGGAAAAGTGAAATTTATTTAGCATGATATTTTAGGAAAATCCAAAAAATTACAATGGACCATGAGATTTTGGTGTATGTTGTGAAATTTATTGAACATGTGATATAGATTTTTAAAATTAATTTCCATGAAATATGGATTAAATTTCATTGATAAGAAACTATGATTGGTTTTATCATGAAAAAGTATTGGATTCATAAAATTTTGGTCTGTAAAACGATGTTGGCATAATGAAAATGAAAATGAGGAGAATGAATTTAATAATATTTTTAAATAATTTTCCAATTATTTATTGATTGATTGAGAATATACAAGTTTGGCTAGTTAGAATTTAACTTGGGATAAATACGCAAGGATGGTAATTCAGTGTATATGAATTGACTTTTTAAATCCATTTAAAAACATAGTTTAGCTGGTAATATCCCCATTGTGATTTGGATGAGTTCTATTATTCCTGATCCAGATGGGCGTTTGGGCACATTATAATATTCCTAGATGGAGTGTGAGAGGATCTCATTATTAAAAACCATCACACCACATGGTAGATGAACATGTTTATTATTTCTGATACTCTTTCACAAATATTACCACGATTTTAAAACATCATTATTAATCCATATTGAATTATATTATAGTTTTTATATATAAAAATATACGTAATATATTGTTGGAAAAGTGTTATTATATAGAATAGAAACTAATTTTTGTCACTGAAATATGAAATCATACATCCATTCTTATTTAATTTAAAATTGAAGGAATTATTAGGATTTTTATTATAGAAACCTTTTATGGGAGACATAGTGAGAGACTACAAGTATTTATATATCACACAATTGATTTTCCATTGAGTATATATAGACATTTTTTGGCTAAGTTCAAGTGATGTTATAGAGCCTCTTGGAGGAGTTGGATCTTCATGGAATTTGGGAATAGATTGTTTATACAATTAGTATGTTTTAGTTTTACATTTTATATATAGTACTTCGATGATGTAATATTTTGGTTTTTGTAAACCAATTTAACATATGGTACAGTCTCCCTAGTGTTTTATCATTGACCAAACTAACTTGTTTCTATCTCTTCTATAGATTATTTGTATATACTATTCCCACAATTTTTTGGTATGATTCCAGGTACTAGTCTCCAACCTATGTGGATCGAGATCTCCCTTTAGGAAATGCCAGTAATGGATCATGTTTCAGTGTAAGAGACCATCTGAGTTGGTTCGTGACAATAATTATCCATCTCCTCCTCCATATTGTCAGAATAATTTCCCTTGAACATGTGCACAACTCGCTACATAACCAAGAACCAATTTAAATTTTTCCATCATTGAATTACATGGATAATGGAAATTATGGTGAAAATTGACATATATGTTAAATATCACAAGATACGAACTATGTAAATTTAATATATCATCCAATTAAATTTCCTTTCACCAGTTAAGGTAATTATATAGTCATTTATGTGTATGTATGGACAACCATGTCCATGAAGTTATGTGATTCATTTTTCAATGGCAATATTAAAGAATCATTCCAAAATTATATCTAATTATTTGATAGTATATTTAAAAAATCAATATAATTAGGCATATTATGAATATATAACCTATTCATAAGAACCGAGACTTCCATGATAGAACATACATAATAAAACAAAGTATTTAACACCTGAAATAATGGTTATAATGAAATATTATTTAATTACATGTGATATGATAAATAATAGGATCATATATCCTATTATATATTTTAATATGGACTTAGTATACTTTAATAACATTCCAAAACAATTATATATATGGATAAATCCGGTTTAACATATTTGAAACTGGTGGTAAGGGATTTTATCTCAATTTCCATTCATTGAGACATATTATAATTCAATGAACCTAATTTATATACATGGTGTATTTTATACCCACCATAAGTGTAATATCATGAATCCATCGTAATAAAAAAAATTTAATATTGACATTGAAATGTTTTATCCAAGGGGAATTCACATCAATGTAACAATTTGGTAAAAAAATTCATATCTCATTTTCATTTAATTGGGTTACAATACTTATAAATTGTAAATAATATTTGAATATTATGAGTGTAGTGAATTTGGATTATATGATGATTTATTTCATCTTTTTTAGTAGGGCAAAATTTTATATACATAATCAAAAAATTAATTAAACCATTTTCAATGTTATAATCATTCTATGGTTTCTCATCTCTAATTATCTTCAATAGGACATATGTTATGTTATAATGATATACTATTTTATGAGGTGTATCTAAGTACCATTCGATATTTTTCTTTCATTAATATATTTATATTCATGGTAGTAAATGTTTTATTTTATGTTATTTCATTCATGGGGCTTGTAATTCTAAATTTTCTGAAGTTGTAATGTTTTCCTTTACAATGAGATTTGAATAGGGAATATTATGGTTGTGTTTCCATTGATGGATATTTTTTTTGTTAATTTGTAGTATACGCTACTAATTTTTTTTCAACATTTTATTCACCAAATTTTTATGTAATAATACAATTTCATGCACTTTTGTAGTTAAAAATATTTTGTATTTTTATTGAAACTAAGACATTATTTCACTCTTTGTCAATAATATTTATTCGTAAAAAATCTTTTTTTTATAAAAAATTTCATTAATTTAATTAATATTCACTTAGTATTCGTTAAAATAGATTTTAACCATTTCTTGATATTTTAATAAAATTTATACGAATCGTCATTTTTTCTTATAAACAAGGCATCATTAACATTTCAAATAAAAATTTAGACTAATTTTTTTTTGACATAGTCGACATGAATATATGTTTACCATACCCATGAAAAATAAATAAATTTATACTTCGCATATTTATAAGATTATTTTCTAATGTAATTTTATTCGTATATTGTTTATTTATTTATTTAATTATAAAGTATATAAAGTGTATTTTCCATGCGATAGATTATAATGAAAAATTTATTTTTATAATTATATTTTTATAATTATATATTCTTTTACATAATCGACTCATATCATATAAATTATTTTGAGGATATTATAATAATATTTCCAACATGGCATTAGTGGGTTAAATAAGGAAAGACATGTCATTATAAAATCATAACTAGTGTAAAAATAATGATGCAATTTTTATATTGAAACACAAAAAATAGATTTTAAACCAACCATAAATGATGTTATTTAAGAATATACTACCTTATAATCATGGAAGCAGTATAATGTATGAATGGATGAGTAACACTTTCATTCATCATGGATCATTATAGAGATAAGGTATGTATACTTTTCTAAATTTACAATGAAAATAACATCACATGTACCATATTATTTCATTAAATGTACTTATAAATTTATCCAATGTGATGTTAAGATTAAGGGTTATTTGTATCACTTTGTGATGGTGGTAGTTTTAAAGTATGCACAAATGACATTATCATTTTCTAATGGGTGTAAATTTAATAAAAATAGTCATTATATTACATGTCCATAATGATAAAAATTGTATAAATACCATATACATATATATAATAAATCATTATCACCATTCCTGAGAGGTGGTGATGGAAAAAAATTACATCAATTCGTGAGGTGGTAGTCCACCTTAAAACTGAAAGATGGTTTCATTTTCAACTTCAAGGAATTATAGATTAATATCAGTGATGAAATCTATAAAAAATATCTCAGTATAAAGGAGATTTTGTTGCTATTTTTTAATCATGTTTTTATATTTTTTTTAATTTAGTAGACGAATAAATATAACCAAATAATGATTAACAACTATTCCACTTCTTCAGACAACATCATAATTATTTTAAAAAATTCATTATATATATGGTTTTATGATAAATCCATGCCTCTAAGAAACATTAAGGGGTATAATTATAATTAATTTTTAATTTATATGATAAGCCAAAATTCCAATAAAGTGAGAAGAAAATAGTCAAGAATTTTATAATGTATAAGAGAGGGGGTGACTCTATTAATTTCCTAATTTTTTAAACTAATTTAATTTAATTATAATATTAAAATGAATCCAAAATTATAATAGTATATGTATATATGAGAATTATTTTAAAAACATCATCGGTTAATTTTCTACAATATTAGTTTATGTTTCAACCCATATATTTTTGTTTTTAACCATATAAACCTTTTCTATCAAATACCATTATATTAATGTTTTTACGTATTATGGGTCATGATTGTTAATTTATAAGTAAAGAAGTATAATAAATTCAAAATTTTATATATTATTAGGAATACATGATTATACTGGAAAATGATACTATTTTTAGGAATTTGAAATAAATTAATAAAACACTATTTGTTATAAAATATAATAAATGTCAATTTTGGAACTACAAAATTGGATTTACATTAAATAGATTGGGAAAATTATAGGAATTGATTCCATACCATTTAAACAACACTACCATGTTATAATTCTCTATGAAATTAATGTAACAAAAAAACTCATTCAAATTAAATTACATTAAATAAATTTAAATTTAATTTATATTTTTTTTAATTAAAAAAACACTACATCAACATTGGAAAATAATTACACATAAATCAATATTTATTGAATATTCTAAATAAATTTCCATAAAAAATAACCCTCTAAAAATTGAAGAACATTATTTTGTATGGTTTTATTCATATTAATGTTATTTAAATGAAATATAGTGAAATATTTTTCATTCTCTATTACTATTTGATTATAAAGGTCACTCTCATGGTATGGGGCCCAATAAAAAAACATTGAAACTATGATGATAAGGTTTGAAATCCAATCAAAAAAATTTGATTTGTGTAGAAAAATAAAGGCTTTATCACTTATTTTAAACAAAAGTTTACATGATTTACCCTTTAATTGTTTTGATAGATTATTTATATATTTACTATTAATTATTAAGAAAAATTGTGTTATCCTTATTAAATAATATTTAATATGAGTTTTTTTTAAAAAATAATCAATTTTAAAATATTTAATCTCTTTAAGTGGTATAACTATATTTTATAAATTCCATCCAATTGGTATAAATAATAAATTTATGAGAATGCATTTTTCATGCAATATACGAACATATATTAACTATACAACTAGATAGATTAATTATGTGAATATAAATTAATATTACTATATATAATATGTAAATATTATATAAATATTTCATTATTCAAATTTATTTTAATTAATTATAATGGTTAAAAACAAATCACCTATAAACATTATTCATAAAACACTATTTTTAAGAACAAAAATAAAAATATATGAAAATATGAAATATTTATATTCCATTTAATTTAATTAGATTATTATAAATCAAATGATTCAGATATAAATTAAATAAAAAATATAAAGTATAATGGTAATGTCATATAACTTGATTTCATGAATGTAATTTAATGTAATTTAAATGTTCATTATTTTCACTAATAGTTGAAAAACCAATCATTTCATCAAAATCCTAAAATTTTATGATATTTTAATTTTTAATTTCCTATTTAAAAAATCATATAAATTATATAAAATAAAAATCAAAAATATTTAAAAAAACAATTAAAATATTTTCATTCAAAATGAAATAAAAATCATTTATAAAAAACATATTTTTGTACTATAATATCTTAATTAAGTTTTTTTTCTATTTCCTATGACTTTAAAAATACATTTATATTGATTAGGATAATTATATATATTTATTAATTTCACAAATAAATGAAACTTATTCATTAATATTTTTTTAAAATCTAGTTAATATCTATCATATTTTTAAAATATAAGAATTTATGGTTCATTTAAGCTTAGATTTACCTCTCTTATATGATATAATATATTGTTTTGTTTTTTAAAAAATATTCTATTAAAAAAATGTTAAACAAATAAAAAAATTTATACCCTCCTTAATCAAATGATTATATATCATGTAATGATTCAATCTATTCTTATATATATATATATGTTGTTAATATTGATATTTACATATGTTTCACAGATCAATGCCACCCAATTCATTATTCATTATAACATTATCTGGAAGAATTTCCTAAGAAATATTTTTAAAGTCTATTGATTTTTACCAATGTTTTCTTCCAGTCTAGTATTAACATATGTTTTTCTAACAACTATAGTTGCATCATGGTAAAAATCATTCCACCTTTAATAGACATATTGAAAATAAGTATAATCTAGACAATATCTTCCTCTATATAGTATGCATAATATTCATTTATTGTATAATTATAGTACTAGTATTGAGTATATGAAGAATCAAGTGTAAAAAAAATAATACATAATTTTGTTAAATTACCAAATAGAATTTGACAAACATAGGAAATTAGTAGGGAAATAAAAAAATTATTTAGGATAGGGAATTTTATAAGGGTGAGGTAAGATACAAATTATAACCAACAATGATGCCACAATATAAATCGAATTTTAGTTTAGTTACACTTCATAGTGGATCCAAAATTAACTTTTTCCTATTATTCAGACAACACATATTACACCATGTAGAGCCAATAATATTATTTCTAAAATGACAAACCCATTTTTCATCCATCATTTTAATGAATTTTTAATGGATATGATATTTCATTGAGGATTTTCCCTTTTTCCCTCATGGGTGGTGTGGTGTCCCAGATTTGTTTCATTTCATATTTGATTCATGGGAAGGGTTTTGGATTTTAAATGTTACATTAATTTTTTTTGAAATATATAAATATAATATCAGTGTTTAAAAAATAATTTTTTAAAATATAGAATTTATCTGATGAATTTAAATTAATTCAAAATAATTTAAATTAATGGTGAAAGTTTTTATAATATATTATTTCCAATGAAATTGTATTCATCAAATTTTCCCCACAATTGATGTCGTTTTAAATATTCTATTAATTATTTTTTCAGCATGCATTGAGTCTTTGTGATCATGTAATGGTAGATCCCTAGATGCATAATGGTTCTCCACTATTCATATAAAGGTAAACAACTTACAAAAAAGTAAATGGTTTACTATTTAATAGTCCATCAACATTACTTGGGCTCATGAAATAGTAAATAAAAACTTGTGATAGTGTAGTCCAGCCCGTGTGAGGCTTTTGAAGTGTAAATTTAAGGGTATTGAGAGAAATAAAATGATGTTTAGGGGGGGGGGGTTATTTACATAAAGGTATATATCAACCTCTTCTAATTTCTATCTGATAAGAAATATGTCCTTTTGATACTCACATCATTTTAGTTATTCTTTGAATATAAATAGTATGAATTATTATCATAGGGTAGTTCATGTATCAAATCAATGATATCCAATCAAATGTGTGGATAATTATAAAAATGTGTGAATATTTTAAGTTATAATTTTAATGTCGTCTAGTCTCGCATAAGGGTCTTTGGATTTCACCTAAATCACATATAGGTAGATCACATAGTCAATTGAATCTATTTTATTCATATTCTTCTTTAGATAAAATGTGTTACATTTAAGAAATAATTATTTTATAGAATTCAAACTCTTTTTAAATAATAAAACAATAACTTATATTAAATAAAATTACAAAAAAAATTAAATTATTTACAATTAAAAGGTTATATTTTTTATTACTGAGATTGATTGGTGATTTAAATTTTCGTTACAAGGGAAAAGAAAAGAAAACTAAATTTAAATGAATTTAAAATGATTTATTGGCCTATTTCAAAAAAAATATTTGGGAGAAATTCCTAATTTTTTTAATCCCAAGTATTCATGCATTAATTTTAATATTTATTTATATTTTTAATTGGAAAGTATATATTTTTTCATTGAATATTTTTTTCCCTACAATTCACTCGAGCCCATTCAGTTATTCTTCAGACCTACAATCATCATTGTCTCTAGAATTTTTTCGTGAATAAAATTTATGAAGCAACTCATGATGTAGTATATTCAATAGCTTATCTAATTTATTTATTGGAAAGCATTGGATTATCGTACAATTGTAATCACTGAATAAATATATTGAATCAATTTAAATAATATAAGTTAAAAATTAAGATGAATAAAAATAAATTGATCTAAAGGACATGAATGTTATTCATATTTAATCATTATATAATGTACTCTTATTTTTAATGCTATATGTAATAAAATTATTTAAATTATCTAATGATAAATTATATAATAAAAATGATTTAAAATTTATGAAAAAGAATTAGTTATATAAATATTGTTATTCATGGATATTTAATCATTTTAATATTGAAAAACATAAAATTTTAATTATTGGTGTGTTTGTGAACATAATTCCTTTGAAAATAAATTATATGGAAGGATTAATGATTTATTTTTCATGACTGAATGAATAACATCAAATAATTGAATAATTATAAAATTTTGTAAGTGAATTGGTTTTTCTAACAACCTATATTAAAATGGTGTTTTAATTGTACAAGATTTTATATGATCATGGGGAGATTGTTTTTTATTTCTTTTTTTCTAGTGTGAAAAAATCACATTTTATTATTATAAAATATTAACTCCAATGATTAAATTTTTAATTTGAATGATTAGGACATTAATTATGTTAACTATATCCCATGATTTTTATATTATTTGAAATTTGATTTTTCTTATATGATGTGTTTTTATGGTCATGATATATGTAATTGTAGTGGATGGATATTTTCAAGGATTTTCTATATTTAATATTTAGAAAAATGGATACATGTGATGTAGAATGTGATTAGAATGGTATAAGATGCAGTTTAGTGTCAATTAGATGATTATATTATGTGAATGTTTGTTTAATGATATCTAGAGGGTGTAGGGATTAGGTTATAGGCAAGTTTTTGTATGAGATTAGAAAAAAATTAATAAATATGAAAATTATTTAAGGTTGGAATGGTGTAACATGGGATATTAATTTAAATTCATAAAGTTATTGAGATGTAATTAAATAGTAATGGGTTATAGTTTAAATATAAATTCTTCTAAAAAATGGGTAATAAATAGAATTAAATATGGGATGTGGATGAGAAGGTAATTTTATTAAAATATGAAATAAAAGGAATAATGATCATAATATTCGTTGGTGGATAATATTTTTTTATGTTTTCTAAATTATTGTTTTAATGATAATATTTTTCTTGTTATGTTATTGTCCAAAACAAATTTGGTAGGATTCATTATATAATTTGTGATTATTACATCCCAAAATTATATAATATGATCATTTTATTTGATAGCATATGTGACATGAAACCTTGAGCATAAATAACCTATAAATTATATTTCATTAAATATATACTTTTTTATATCATAAGGAAAATGAAACCCTGAGTCAAAGTGAACCCTAAAATAGTTTACATATTAATAAAATTGGTGGATAATACAAATAATAACTAAATTATTTAAATTTTTATTATATATTGACTATAATTATAATAATCATCCTTTAAATAATAAATATATATTTTCTAAAAAAATATATTTTCCTAATAGTAGGTTTCATCACTATTAGAAGAAATAATTTAAAAGGAACTCCATCCAAATTTAATATATATATTTGATAAAATGACCTCTATTTTTAAAACATAAAGTATCATAAATAACTTGTGGTTAATTTTTTTTATTTTTTTCCAAATTTATTTTTTTTAATGAATTTTTATGATGATATATTTAAATTGTAATCTAAAATTTCATTTAAATTATTTACAATGAAAAATTATATTTTTAATGACTTTAATGTAAAATAATTTCATATATATTTGTATTAATCTAATTTTTCTCATTTTAATATTTTTCATATTGAATTTATATAAAAAATAATCTTAATATTTTTAACATTTTTTCTTTGAAATAATACATTATTAATGCATATACATGAACAATTTTAAATTATTTTTTCCTCAATGTTTAATTAATTTTGATATAAAAGGATTCCAAATTCTAAATTTTAATAAAATATATTATCTAATATGGTTAAAATAAATATTTACCATAATTAAAATTAAATAAAAGAAAAATTATTCACCATGGATATGGTTGAATGTATTGTTATTTTATATTTCATGGTATTTTGTTTAAATAAATATTTTTCACACGTAGAATTATTATTTTACCCAATGTGTTCAATTTTTATAATTAATAGTTAAAATATATCTAATAAGCCAAATTTTATTTTCTTATTAATGATTTAATTATCCATGTTTAAAAAAATTGAATTTATGGAATCTAATGTGGTAAAAAAATGGAAAACATAAAGGATGTAGAATTAGAAGCTTATAACATTTTTTTGTGGTCAATGTTTTTATAAACCATATCATCCAAAAAAACCATTATATCTCAAATTAGGTCCCCATGAAGTGATAGTAACCTCCCACTATTGAATTAATTATGGTATATATAATAATTCCACTCCACCAAAATTACAAAAGAGAAGTCAGTCCCCTTGCATATTCAGAACTATCGTGAAATTTGGAATAACCAAATCCTAAACAATTCACTTCTAAAAAATCCAATAATAATCATAAGATTATGACTTTTTTTATAATGTAATAATGGGATGGTTTTTTCATACCAAGGGATTTTACCAAAAGAATATGTTACATTCTTCAATGAGAATTTTTATTTAATATCTTCATCTAGATCCTTAAATTTTTCTGAAAACAATTAGATGTAATACCCTTAGTATCACACATATACTAAGATGATCTTATTTTATTTTTATGGTCTAAACCCATTCCTATATCTGTAAAAGTTTTTATGAAATCATCATTCCTGTGTTCGGTGGACTACCATTTGGGAATTGATGTCATTGACATTTCCATTACCACATATTATGGTTGGGTATGATGATATAACTAACATTTATATATATGTAAATATAGTTTATAAAATATTTATAAATTTGGATTCACTATATCATATATAAATTTTTTCTTTCCATTACACAGTGTATATGATCCTGTTGCTAAAGTTTATAAAGGAACACTTCTACGGGATGCGATGTGATTTTTATTTCATTAACGCATTACATGGAATGTAATAAGGGAAAATTAAAATAATATATTATATATATATGAAAAAATTATTATATTCATAAATATTTATCTTTCTAAAAATAAAATTTTTCATTTTCATTCATACATTAAAAAGTTAAATAATTTTTTGTTTATGTGTGGACTACCACCTTGACAATTTGATTTGAAACACATTTCATTGGCATCCATCATTGATATATATCTATATGTTTATTTAAATTAATAATACAATATTTATTATATAATAATTATTCATTAATCATAAAATATTATACACATCAATTATATAATGGTCAATCAAAAATCGAAATCTTTCTTGTGTTTACAAATGACCTATTAGATACATGATTAAAATATAGTCCATTTTTTATAAAAATCCATCATAATTGGTTTTAAATTAATATTTATGTAAATATTACATAATTATTACATGAATATTATTTTTCATTTTATATAACTATATAATATATTAATGAAATGGATCATTCACGAGGAATAAAACATGAAAAAAACATGTCATAAACACCCGAAACAATTAAACATACAAATGATCATTGATATATGTGATAAAATAAGTTATAAAATTATTATATATGGTACTATAATTACTAATAATGTTATATAATAAATTAATAATATGTTAAAAACAACAATATAGGTGTCTTAGTCAAGTTTAATTAAATGGAATCTAGAATTAATGGTTTTAATATCATTTTCCATTCACTAATTAACATTTAAAATTTATAAACCAATTCCATTAATATATTTTGTATACATCCCCTTTTTCATGTTAAATAAAAATTCCATAATAATTCAAATTTTTTTATGTTTCCATTGTAAAAATTACATTTTATAATGTAGTTACATAAATGTTGCAAAGTGGAAATGTGTATCATAATTCAATTTCAAGTCATTGGGTTATATTTTTATATTATTGTATTCTATATTCTTTGATTACATGTACATTAAATTTTAAATACATTATGACATATATCCAAATGTGTTATTTGTATTTAAATTTGATACAAATAATAGATTTTTTAGATAATTTTCACTTCTAAATTTTTATATTTTCACGATATTATTTCCGAATCTCATCTTTATTCAGATTACTTATACATGAATTTCCATTTATGGAAATTATTTGATAATTGTAAAAACAACCATTTGATTTATTCTCCAATATTAATTCATGAAACTCTCCATGTTATAATACCATTTTCTAACACATTTTTACATTTATTAATTGTAAAAATATTTATAATAAAAATTGTCATCATGTCCCTCTTCATTAATGAATATGTTTTCTCAAAATTCATAGTTTCCAAAAAGAATTATTTTTTAAATTTTTTAAAAGAAATATTATTTTAACAAGTATATAATGAATACTATTTCATGCATCCGTGTCTACTAAATTTTATTAAATTATAACAAATAATATTCTGTGATTATTTTAACAGAAAATTATTTTCAATTAACATTGATCATTTAAATTTAATATGATATATTAAAAAAATTATTTTTTATGTATTTTTTAAATGATATCATTATAGTATTTCAATTATTTGATGATAATAATTATTTATTTTACATATACTCCACTGGGATATGTTGTATTGATACCATCATTATTCATTCTCATAAATGGTGTATAATTATTTTGATGAAAGATAACATTGAAATTAATCTCCTGATTTATTTTTGTATTCATTAATATTTCCATAAAATATTCACATCCCTTTCCCCATTGGAAATTAAATATCATAACATTTTTTTTCTTGTATTTGTTTATTCCTAATGTTACATATCATTAATACATATAGGGTCCTATATTGATTTTTATTTTCTAACGAGGGAAAATTTAGATAAATATTTATTCATTACTCAATATATATAATTTAATGATATGAAACTTGTATCATGAATTATATTGATTTTCCGAATTATGAGGAATGATTTAGACATAAAGACATGGGTAAATAATTATTATAGATATCCCCTCATTTCATCAGTGGTCTCATGAGGGAAATTGTTACCCTATAATGATATCATTTGGCCAAACAAAATGAGTTTTTACCAATATCTTTCAAATTGTATTGTGGGTAGATGACATAGGTATATGTATCATGTTCCTAAGACAGTTCATCCTATAATTAATTATTTTCAACATTGAGAATTCATTTATAATTATTAATGAGATTTTTTCAATGAGATTTTAACTTGATGCATTTTATTCTCAATTTATTGATTAAATAGAATGTGTATTTATATGTATAAATTTACATATTTATTATTCCTTACCTTATTATGATATTAATGTAATATAAATAGTATTTTTTCTGTACTTTAACGTTACATTTTGATTATTATTATTGATTCCATATAGCTTCCTCTAAACGTAACCCTTAATGAGCAATTGATATCTCAATTATTTTTTATATTCTCAGAAGTCCTTCTAGTTAAATTTGTTTGATATTCAATGAAATACAAGAGGAAATAATTTTATTCTCAAGAAAATATGTTGTAATTTATTTTCTTTTAAAATAACTAAATTATGTATTTTCCTCATTTACTTAGACAAATAAATTATTCAGTCCTTTTGTTTAGATTTACTTGTATTTTATGACAATGTAATACTGAATAAAATTACACTTGGTTAATAGGGTTGGGACCACTATAGTTTGTATAATGGGGTATTTATTAGAGACTATGAGAACAATATATAGGAAAAATAGATTATATGATGGAGAAATACTATATACTCTGAGGAAAATAATACAATAAAATCATAATGTTTTGTAAAGAAAATATTATGTATTTTTTCATCTAAAATACATATATTCCGTCACAATACAAGTGGATTTGGTTTTGGAACATGTGTAAATATGAGTAATAACTTTGAAAATGGATCATTGTCCATAACATAATCATCACATGGGGTACGACAATCGGCATTCTCACCCACTGTATTTCAAACACCCAATAGATATTAATAAGAAAATAAAAAATTTATATAAAAACCATTATGAAGGGTTTGAGTAGAATATTAAAATGAATGACATATTATAATCCTTGGGTGACTTATATTGAAATTTTTTTATCATAATTTCTTTTATCAAATATATTATTATGTGGTTTTACTAACATGATTATCATTACTCATAGTTGAATTTTGGTTTTAGTCAATGGCTAGAAGATGAAAGAATAATATTAAAATTTACTATGATGTACATAATTTTAACAATGAGTAACCAAATTGATATTGGATGGAGTTAAAGGTAATTATATTTTTCATTTGTAAGTTTCCAAAAATATGATAAAAAATATACATTAACCAACTCCTAGACACTCAAAAGAATGAAATGATGGAGTTTGATGTGGTCTTGGGTGATTGAGACGAATGAGAAAAGAAAGATAAATTTCAATAATTAAATAAATGTGGTAAGAGGAACCCATTATTTTTTCACAATCGAATGGAAAAATTATTTATGTCCATAAAGTATTGGAATAATGAAAATAATTGATGGGTAAAATTGAATAGTATAATGGAATGAAATAAGTCTTATCCAAGGGTCCAGGTAAAGTTCAACGTAATAAATGTAATGAACATGGGAATTATTAGAGTTAATTCCCACTTCAAATGTTTAAACCCTATAATAAAGAAGTACGTATGTGGAAATAAACTAAATTATGTATTTTTTGTATTTTTGTAGTAAATAATTGTAAAATATTTTTTCTACAAATGTCAATTTGGTGATAATAATTAATATGCATCTAATTAATGTGTTAACATTTTAATGAATATGAGTCGTAATTAACATAATATTAATGTATAATAACATGACTTTATGAGTGTATGATTGATCACATGTTAATATTGATAAAATACACATTTGGGGGTTATTATGATGGGTTTCTTACATGATTATAGATATTTTGATTGAAATTAATAGAAAGAATATATTACATTGTAAATTTATTTGAGGAATAATTTAATTCCATTTTATAGAAATAGTATTATTTGAATGGATAAAATTTTGAGATTGTAGGTAAATTAATTACATTTTAATAATAATAAAAAAATATTATTAATATTTTGGAAAATTATATATATTTAAAACCTTAGTAAAATTGTTATCTGAAAAATAATTTTATTTCAAGGATGTGTATTATATATTTTTGGGAATAATAATTTAAATATGCCAATATATATTTTAAAAATGGAATCTTGTATACTATGTGAAAACAACTCACAATTAAAAAACTTTTTGGTATTAAATAGTTGAGTAATGGTTGATAAGGGTTTATCACATATCTTTAGACAACACAGTGTTTCATTTTGAATATAATTTTTTTAGTGAAATGTTTTGAAAAATAAATATTAATGTTGAGATCCTGGTGATATTATGGATTTTCAACGATTACTATATTATATTGTAATAATTTTACTAACAATATTTGTTTTAGAAAATAGATAATGATTAAATGAATGATATGTCTCTCTTATAAGAATTTTACAATACATCAGAAGTGATATTTAGTTCTTCTAGGATAAAAATTAATTTTTTAATATTAATAATTTTGATTCAACATTGAATTGTAATTTTTTCAATAAAACACCAAAAGTTTAAATTATACATAGATAATATAAATATATGAAGTATATGATAACACTCATCCTTATTACATTTTACCTCATAATATATTACATGAAAAGTACACATAATAAAACCTAGAAAATCAAGAATTCTGTTTTCATTATGAATTAGGTATATTACAACAAAACATAATAAATATAATAAAAAATAATAATTTGAATCATTATTGACATGATTTTAATATTCCATTTTATTTAACACTACATGGGATAACCTGGGCACATACATATAGAAAGGGATAGGTATAAATCGTAGTAAGTTAATTAAAGATGTTATAATATAAACAATTTACTAAATTATAGAAAACATTCAATTAAATGGTTCATCAACGGAGTAGGAATCATAAAACAATAAAATTTGGAATGATATATAAGGGTAATAAAAAATGCAACATTGGTAATGTGGAAACAAATTAAAAAACATCATCATGAGTATAAGTCAATGAAAATAATGAGAAATAATGATTACATAATTCCCAGGATAGATTTGGCTCACTACCTAATCACATTCATGAATTTTAAAGTAGATATAACATTTCCCACTACAATGGAGTGATATATAATTATGGGCTCACCCATTACTTTTATTTCATTGTAAATATTATGTTTGACATATAGATCCAAAAACATTGAATCACTTTACATAAAACATCATTCTATGATCAAGGAGCGTGGAATAACTAATTTTATGTCCCAAATAATATATGTAAAACTATATATTGTTGGAAACCCTTTATAACAAATGGGTAAGTGTATTAATAACAAATTTTATTGTTATGAAAAATCACTATGAGATTTTGGGATGAAAAAGTGTTACATAACGTTTCACAAAAATGGAATGTGGGGAGAGAAATGGGTATATAAACATATTTACATCTTGTGGATAGTAATACTGAAATGGATATACATATCCCAATATTAGGAATTCAAAATACAAGGCATACATTATTGAATAAACATGAATAATTTGGAGAAGGTGAGAATCTCATGGAATGTGGTTGTGACTCCAAATACATGGTAGAAGCTTCATAATATCATGGTGGAACATTGAGAGGACCCTATATAGGATAAAAAAGAGTAATTAAGTGCTTCAAGGATTCTTAGTGAAGGTAAATGGGATCGTGGATTGGATTAACTTTGAATTTAGTGGACAATTCTTAAGTATTTATCAAACCAAGGTCTTGGATTCTATATAATAAAATTACCAAAACCACAATCATTCCCCATTTTTTTAAATGGTTAAAACCATAGTTTATATTTTTTCATTAATTTATAAATCCAAGGTATGTATTGAATAAAATAATAAAATTTCAGATGTGTAAGTGAGTTAATATATTGATGAATTAATTAGAAAATCATAAAATATTTTAATGTTTTTATGGATTCATAAAGGCCTTCTAAAATTAATAAAATAAATATAAAATCGCATTGTTTTAAATGGAAGATGCATATATCATATTTGATACTCTTTATAATATTTATAACAACAATTTTGGGAAATAATGAGTTCATAATATGCCACGTATATTTATTCATATATAAATTTCAAAAAAAAATTGGATATCTCAAAAATTATGAAAAATTCATTATTGAATACTTTCAATATTATGATTCAAAAAATAATATTTATTTTATGAAAATAATTATATATATATATATATGTGTGTATGTATATATATATTAATTTTCAGTTTTAATATGTAATTAAAATTTATTTTGATATAATGGGTTTTTTAAAACATTTTTTCAACAATTATAGAAATTACATTTGACATAATAAAAAATATTCCATAAATTTAATTTTTAAATATTAATTTATTAATTTTATTTTTAAAAAATAAAGTTTATTTAAAAATCCATATAATAATCAAATTTATTACCATAATTTAATTTTCATATTTCTTAAAAATACAATATTTGTTTTTCTAAATATAAATAATTTTTTCATCAAACTCGTCAAATAATAATTTTAAAATTAAAAATAATAATTAATAAATATTATAATAATTTTAATGAAAAGGAAATTTAAATATTCATAGAATTATGTATACATTTTTTATTATATTTTTTAAATTATTTTTACCGTTAATTAACCTATTTTCTTTTTTATTGTGGTTATAAATATATATTGTTGTTACTATTATTTTTTTCAAAAATTTTGATTATCATATCAGATAATTTTAATTATGATTATTAAAAATATGGAATTTTTTTAATCAATATATATTCACAGATCATAATGAAATAAATTTAATATAAATCCACTAAAAATGATGGAATTTTGTTTTTCTAAAAAAATGTATTTCAATGGATATTATTATTTCACATTAACTCTCTATGTATTAATCATTATTATATTAATTTCATTAAATAAGGATTTATATATAATCTACAATGTTCATTTTAATTGTTTCGCAATATTGGTTATTATAATTACTTATAATAGAGAAACATTATGCATTTTAAAGTGGTTTTCACAAATATGTGTTTTTGAGCTTAGGAATTATCTTACAGTAGAATCATATGCACAGATCATTTATATGAAATTGAATAAATTAAATATTAAATATTAATAATTATGTTAATTTTTTAATTAAATTGAAATAATACTTTTACTGTTATATTAATTCATGTATGAAATGAAATTAAAATTTTACCTAAAGATTTTATTTTTAACTATTAATTGAAAAATAAAAATTTTACGAAAAATTAAATAAAATTTAACTAATGTAAATTCTGATATGTTGATTTCAAAAATTATTTTATTTTAACGCAAAAAAATTCAAAATGTTCTATAATATAAATAAAATATATTTTCTCCTAAAAATAAATAGAAAATATTTTTTGCTGAAAACATATTTTGAATAATAAGAAAACATTACCAAAATATGATTTATTATTTAATAATAATTTGACAATAAATTTACATTATATATATATATATATATGTTCCAAAAATTACTCAGTCCTACTCATAGAAAAAAATTTAATGGAAATAATAAAATTATCATATTGATCTAATCATTTTTTTGGGTTTTGTGTTGCATATTTCTTAACCTATAAATCATAGTTACATATTTAAAGAACTAATAGTATTGAATATTTTCCACTTTATAAATAGATTTCATCCTCCTAATTTAAACTTGAACTCAATTCCTAATATATCAATTCATTTACATAGAATAAAAGTAATATTTGGTATGAATAATTTTAAACAAATAAACACATAAACAAGAATACTATGAAATTAAATGTATAACATATAAATTACATATTTGACTTAACATATGAATTTATATGATTCAATATATGTTACACATGATATACTTCCTAAAATATATTCTTATGGTCATTTTTTATTCATTTAATAATGGTTCGTAATGAGCTTAGGAATTCATGAAATCAAATCACTCAAGAGTGTAAATCCATGTGTGCAGCAAGGTCTGTCTCCAAACACCAGTTCTCAGTCAATTCTATTAAAACACAATATTTTAGGGTTTTACCCTTATATATATCTTTTCTAGATTGACATCCAATTATGGTATCTATTTTTTGAGTTATTTGATTCATAAAATGATTACTCATTACTTACAAAAATGATGGTCTATTTTCTTATACAAATTTGTATCCCTATGGATTTTTCTACGGTGTTGTAATATTAATCCCAAAAATACTAATCTTTTACATTGAAATATTCAATGAAAAAATTTATCATAATTTCACCTTAATTACTGATTTATTACATAAAATTACATATAATAAAACACTAAATAAATAGAAGGCTAGTATCTTTTTTAATTAGGTATATAAATAGAAAATTAAAATAGGATAAACATCAACCTTTTTGAAAACATTAATAATATGATCATAATATTACATAGTAATTAACACATTATCGGATAACCTTGGGACACACACAAAAAAGGGGTTAGCTATGATTCCAAATAATTAAATTAAATATTTAATAACATGACTAATTTAATATAAGTAAGAAAAAAATTTATATCAATGAGGAATATAAATAGTGATAATTATAAACATGAAACATTAGGTGTGATATATCATGATACTGACTAAAAAATCATTTTTATTATTTTTTAAAAACACATTTTGATTTAGTGAGAACAAAAAAAGAGAAAGAAACTAAGATAGCCTTTCTAAGGAGAACCACAGTTAGAGACACATGCTAGACCAGCCCAAACAAAACAAGAAAATGCAGTGTGCCCAAGAGAATCCACCATTGCAGACATGAGCCAGACCAGCACAATGAAACACAAAAAACCCAAAGCACAAATCAATCATGAATCAAATCTGCACATGAACCTTCTAATTAGTATGATAGATGTTGTGGGATTCATCGACAGAGCTCCACAACAAGGAACCACGAGATCGCTGAGCCGCTATAGGCAACGAAACCAACCAAAAAGCATCTGAATGGTTATACATTCACCAATGTCACCAGCACCATCCAAAAAATCAAGGAATCATTCTAACATGACCAAATTAGAGTTGTACATGAAGTATCATGATGAAATTTTAGTGAAAAAAATTAAAAGTGGAATAATCCAAACAAGAAAAGCTCAACAATGGTCATCACCACAAACTGATCCCAGGTCAATCCTACATCGAGTGTGTATGCACCTACGAGTATATTTCACTAAAGCTACCCATGAAGACACATGGCTGATCCTATGATTTATAGAACTCCAAATATACATCAAAAAGGGATAGGAAGAAATACAAACCCAAAAAAACTGACCGGATCTTGGTTAGATATGGAACATCAATTCTGGTGGGGGAGTCTCAAAGAACATCATTGGTAGGGGAGATGGAGGCCACATGTTACTTTCTCTAGGGGACTTCGCACACCTCCCCCGTGGGATTCAAGGGAGAAGTTCTCACTCCATGACATCATTCATATAGCGATTTGAACTAGAAGAGGTGTCATCATCATCGTGGATAACGCTTCTTGGGATGAAGCTGCATTATTTAGCGGTCGGCTCCATACTGCCCTGGGAACACTGAATCTATCGAAGAAGAGAAGGATCATCGTAGACAGTGGTATCCATTGATGATTTGTTGTGTGAGGGGAGATGAACTCGATCCGAGAATGTGAAAAGTGAATAGTGGGTGGTGGGATCTAGGGTTTCTACATCATGTGGGATCTAGGGCTGCTGCATCATGAACCAGGCAACGGGAATAGGCGGCACAAACCGTATGATGTAGGTACGCTGGAGCATCTACATCGTGCCCATTCGGTTTTTTATATCCGATATATCTTGATAATAATAAAAAAATATAGGAAATGTTTCATCAATATAAAATAATGTGTCATTAACATTATTCATTTTTAAATTCCAAGACATCATGATGGAAAAAATCATCTAATTTATTATTTCTAATCCCTAATAACATTCCTGACATCTCATGATACTAAATCATTAACCATTGGATGCGAGTGATATATAATTCATGGTGCAACCATCACTTTAATTTCATTCTCATTATTATGTGTTATACATAGATATTATGAAATGGAATCATTGAACATCATAATTTGTTCCAAAATAATGAATTTTGGAATAAATACATACATGTAACTAATCAAAGAATTATAAGTTCATAAATTTGTACACTATTGATAGGAAATGTCTATGTTTATTCATGACAAATTTGATTGTTTGGGAAAATTGTAGTCAAATATAGGCTACATAATAGTGTTACATTTGGTTTCATAAAATTTATTGATGAGTGTGAAATGGATTTCTCATCATTTGGACATAAAACGGATAGTAATATGGATATTGAAGAAGAAATCCAAACATTATATATTTGTAATATAAGGAATAAAATAATGAAGAAACATAAATAATGAGGAGAATGTGAGGATATCTTCTTGAGAGTGTGTGACTCCAAATTTTGGGGAGGAGATTATTGAGAGGATGGGTATAATGATCTAGACCTGAAAATTACATAATCGTGATTTTTATTCAATTTCATGAATTATTACACAATGATGATCATTTGACGTTTAGTGTTTTAATGATTTTGGACATAATACATACATAACATTCCATAATAATACAAGAGGATACTTCTAATATAGTATCCACTTTTTAAAAAATATAAAACATTTTAAATAAAACATGATGTTTTTTAATGATAAAAATCTTCATAAAATTCATATTGAATTCATAATAGTATTTATACATCCTTATTCCACGTGAAAACCATTTTGAAACATGGGGTGAAAATAATGAACTCATTAAGAAGTATAAAAATAAAGATAGAAACATCTTGTCCATGAATACTTATTAACATATTCTATAATTTTCACAAATGCGTTCTTCTAATAAAAAATGTATAATATACTTACATTGTGATGTAAAAATATTTAAATAAAAAATTATAAAAAAATATATGAAAGCCTAAAGATAAATTGGATAATAAATTACGTAGTTTGTAACCATCTTTGCTACAATATGATTTTTAACCCTCATATAAACCTTACAATGTAACCATCATGGCTACCTTACAATTTAACCCTCCTGGTTACCTTATTGTGTATCCATCATAGTAACACATGTAGTAACCATTAAAATGACCTCTAACATAGAAATATTAAATGAATTGGAGGATATAGGTCCCATTATTCATCCTAAAAAATTCCCATGAACTTGAACATAATCATATAACATCAAAACATGCATAAACAAATTTCATATTGAATGGATGAATGGAATATATATACTATTTATAACGGAACACAATAAAAAATAATATATTTATAATTTTCATCAAAAATATTCTTGTCCTGAAAGAAACAATGAAGTAGAAGGATACCCCATAAAATGGAAATTGGGTTTACAATTCCCTAACCTCTAGGTCATCTTACTTGAAACATTTCTAAATTTCATTTATAATTGTTAAATGATTATTTATAATATTAAAATGAAATATATTATTTCCTAAATAACTTTAAATGACCATTTTATTTCATTATTCCACCCATTAATTAGTAATATTTTGTTATTTCCCTTGTTTTGGGAGAGTTCTTTACATAGTTTCCTTGGCCGGTTCGTAATGGATTTTCATGTTGAATGGATGAAAAACTCATGAAGTGGAATCAAGTTGTATTAATATGTTTCTAAAATATTAAATGATAGAATAAATGATTATCTTCATACATTATTATGAATCAATAGATAAATCATTAATGATTTATGTTTAGTTCATTTTTTGTAGTTCTTCAATAATAAAATAATAATTTCATTATATATGTTAATATTATATATATATATATGTGTTAATTATAGAACACAAATGAGGTTATATAATAGAATTTAAAATATGTTTCAAACATTGAATTTTTTTATGACCATCCATGATGGTTGTAATGAAAATTTAAAACACATCATCCTCGATGATTGTAAATTGACGCATCATAGTAGTTGTTTTATTTTTAAGAATAAAAAGGAGAGAAAAAGAAATATGATGAAGAATTTTCCAATAAAAAAGATAAAATTATAGTATATATAATATAATTTATTTTTCATGCCTCTTGGATAAGGGGAGGTTAATAGAGTAAAAGAAAAGAAAAATAATGGAAAACAAAATAAAAGAAAATGAAAGAGGATTTTTACCACTTGAATTATCCTCTTTGATAACTTCAATAAGCACTTTAGATTTCACATTTTATTGAAACCAAAAGGTCATGGACATGGGTATGATGCTTGGGAAGTGAATTTGGTAGAATTTGGGAAATTATAAAATTTTCAGATGTTTGAGGTGAAGAGGGGGTGATGGGTGGTGTTTATAATGTATGAGGGGGGTGTTTTCATATTATTATATAATTTAGTTTATTAATTTGGCACAACAGTATGGCTAGTTTGGTAATTAGAATGAAAATATATAAAACAATTGATGTATATTTCTAGATTTAGGGCTGACATTATCCTTACATTCCCCATGACTCAATAAATCTTGGATTTAGCTTATTTCGTGAATTATCAAATTTAATTATTCCAAAAAAAATTAGTATTTCTGAAAAATCCCAAAAATTCACCCAAACTATTTTTAGATTTGTAGATTTCAAAACTGAATTCTATTTTTTGAAAATAATTTTATAAATATTTAATGATAATTTTTAATAAAAATCACAATTTATTTGAAATATATTAGTTTTAAATCTATAATTGATTATTAACACATTGAAAATTTAATTAAAGACTCAAACAATTTCCTTATAATAATAATTAATAGAAATAATAACTACTCAATCTATTTAATGAAAATATATTTTATCTTAAATCATTATATTTAATATTATTTTATAATTTAATTATATTTATTTACAAAAATACCAAAAAATAATTTATAATTTTCAAAAGAATGTTATTTACTTGTTTAATGATATAAATATATCATATTTTCACTTATAAAATGGATCAATTTTATTTATAATATATTATTTGAGGTTACTATTCTATTAGCTATATTTCTATTCGTAATGGTCATGTTATTATTCCTAATGTGAAGTTACTACTACATTAGTATAAATTCCTTAATTTTAATAAATACCTGTTATTTCATTATAAATTTATAATTAATTTGACTAATTAATTCCAAAATGACATGAAATTATTATATAATTACCTAGGTTATTGTAGTCACAACACCTTCATTAAATTTCATCCCGTAATTTTTATTTAATTATTGAAGAAATGAGGTTGACATTTCCTCATAGCATTTTCAGTTTCCCATTTTACTCCATCAAACGTGTGGTCATCCATAAAACCATGACTTAGTGTGTTAAGTTATTCTAGAATACATGATCTCTGTGATCATGAATTATAATAGTATTATATTCATTAGAATGGATCTATTTTAGCAGCACAATTTATTAGCTCAGAACATGATATGAGTATGGCATATAATATCTCTATACTATTACCTGAAAAAACTTTTTGTACTTGAGATAATCTCAGAGGCAATGCTACTCTATAGTTCACTGGTCAAGCATTCTCCAGAAGTTTATAATGTCCAACAAACTACGGAGTTAACATTCCTTTCATAACAAAATGTGTATCAATTTTCCAATGTATTATTATAAGATAAACATGAACTCCAATTTTGAAAGTAATGTCCTTCCTCCTTTTATCAACCAATCATTTTTTTCATCTCTTAGATTTAATATTGTATTTATGAATCATATTCACTTTATCATCCACATACTATAGCAGTTATGTTACCATCAATATTCATTCCCTAAATTCATCCCAGAAAGACAGAGTTGAAACTGATGTCTATATAATTCCTCAAAAGATGACATATATATAATTGAATGAAAACATTTTTTATATGAAAAATCATCTATAGAAGGATGTTGATAAAAAAATTATTAGGTTTTCTATTAAAAAAGTTAGAAGAATATCCTCTAATGTCTTAATTATTCAATTCAAGTTTCCATCAAATTGAGGATGGATGGTTATACTAGAATTTAATTCTATTTCAAATGATATCTGAAGGCCTTTCTAAAAGATAGATGTCAACATTTGATCACATTTAGATAATAAAAGAGGGCAAATCCATGACTCCTAAAAATTTCTTTAAGATACATTTTAGAGAGATGGTCTAAATACATAGATTATCGAATAGGAAGGAAATGAGTATATTTACACTTTCGGTCAAAAATAACCAAAATTGAATTGTAACATTGAGGGTTCTATCTTAGTCCCACCATAGAGTCCATATATATATATATATATATATATATATATTAATTTCACTATATCATTGGAAATATACGAAGCATCCTCTTTGGTCATTGTAGATCAGCTTTAACCTATTAATATATCAAAAATTGAATTGTAAAATTATTAATATCACTTTTCATTAAATCCCACCAAATAAAACACATTAATATCTCAATAAATCTTACTATTTCCCAGATGAGATATAAATAGAGAAATTTTATTTTCACCTAACATTTGTTTTGTCAGCCAGGAATCACAATTCACACATAATATCCTCCATAATATGAAATCACAATAATTGTCAACATTAAATTTTGGTAACATACCCTTATAAAAAAATTAAACCTTTTTATTTAACTAACAATATTCCGTGGTTGGTTTATTAATTCTTCCTGAGAAATCTAATTGTACTATAACATGAAACAAAATTAATGAAGATTCAACACCAAAGAAACTGAATCCAAAACTCATCAAATCCTTAATCTAGGGGTCATTATCTAAAAAAAACATTGTTAATGATACCTAAAGTCTTCAACTCTATGAATGTATCATGTTGGTTTCTTTCCCAGGATCTTAATTGATCATGAAATCATAATACTATATCAGTTCAATCCAATTACTTTGCATTATGTTTAATTCCATCTCTGTGAATATGTATACTTCAATATTTTATGGTCATTATATATTTCACAAATGGAACCATATAAATGTTACCTCCATGTTTAAAATTTGAAAACCAAAATTTTATTTCTGAATCGTATTTGGGATAATTTTACTCATAAGGATTGACTTGTCTTGGAGGATAAGTAATTACCTGATCATTCTGCATCAGATCACACCCAAGTATCTTCAGTAAAGCATTACATTAGATAAAAAAATCACCATTTAATGAAGGAAGGGCCAAAACTGGAGCATTAATAGTTATCGTAATCAGTTCCTGAAGGCAAACATCACATTATTTTATAAAAATATATTTAAACCCTTTTTGTGTTAAAATAGATATAAGGATAGATAATTGTGAAATTTTTTTAGCAAGGCATCAAGTAATATCTTTCTAATCCAATAAATCTATTAATCTTGGTATCATTAGTATGTCTTGGTCATTCATCAACCACTTTTGTTTTGGATGAGTCAATTATTCGTCCATAGTTATTTACAATGTTCCCAGGAAAACATTTTTTTCCCACCAAAAATATCATCTTATAAAATTTTCATATATATTCTTTTCATTGATAGTTATCAAGATAATACATAAATGTTTTTCATAAATCTCATATCTTATTGAAAATACAGTAATATAAATGAATCAAAAAAAATGTATCCAAATATTAATAGAGTATTCCATTCATAAGATCCTTGAATACAATAGGAAATTTTTAAAACAAAAGGAATTAAAAAGATACTCATAATGACCATATCTAGTATGAATAGCTATTTTTATGATGTCAACCTCATTTACCTTCAGCAGATGTTACTCAGATCTCACGTCAATATTAAAAAAATTAATATGAAATTTAGGGCAGATAAAACGAGGCTATGATATGAGGAATATAATAATTATTATTAATAGTAATATTATTTAAAGCTATATAATCAGTGGAAATATTCATGGAACCATTATTACGTCTCATGAAAAAAATGGGGAACCCTATATTGAATCAATAAGATGAATGAAGCCCTTATTAAGAAACTCCATCAACTAATTTTTCAAATCCAAAAGTTCTGCATGGGAAATTTGATAAGGATACTTTGAAATTTGATTTGATTATGGAACCACTTAATTATTAAATTCAATTTCCCAATCAGGTATAACACTAGGAAACTCATAGAAAAAAATCAGTTATTCATTTACCACTTGCACAACATTATTATGAACAGTTCCCATGATTTCCATAATATGAGTAAGATAAATTTCATTTCCATGATTTATCAATTTCGCATTATCTTAATATGTAATCAATTATATGGGTTTATTCTTGTGTAAAAAATAAAACTCTTTTAGGATGAAATTATTTATCTCTACATTTAATCTTAGTGTGATAAAATTAAATCCAATCCATATCGAGAATAACATTAAACTCTAGTGATGGAAAAACAACAATTTTTTAGTCACTTTTTCCACAAAAAACAATCATAATATTCTTATAATGCCATTATTTATGTCATATTTCCCCCCTTTTGTTTTAACAATTCGTTCCTATTACATATCACGAGTTAAATTTCCAATATTCCATAAAATTTATAAGAAGTAAAGGAATGTATAGACCCAATATCAAACAATTCATTAGAAAAATATTTATAAACAATAAAAATGTCTGATGCAACATTATTGAAAGTGTATTCATCTAATAACATATATGATTCTTATCTCAAAGAACCATTATACATGAATTTTGGCTTCTTCCTATCATTAAAATCATTATCTAGGTAGGTAATTTATTAATTTCATTTTCCACCACACAATTAAAACAGTACAGTTTTGTTATCATAATTGATCTTAAGTTTATTTTCCATACAATATCGGTCCATATTTTCAAACATACCACAACCGATACACTTCCATGTTTTGTTATGGAATTCACTAGGTTTCTTTTTATCACACGTTTCACAAACTAAGAAATGGGATTTTTTTACCATCATATTTCACTGATTGAATATTACCATAACTTTCCATTTGAATATATAATTATTTTCATTTTCAAAGTAAAGGTTTTTATTAAAAACTCCATTTCTACCCAATTAGCACATCAGAAAAGTTTGTCATAACTTTTGAATTCCTGTGAATATAATTCCATTCAATATAATGTCATCAATATTCATTAAAATGATTGATTTTTCTATCACGATCCAGAATAAAATTTTTAGCATAATATTCCAATCTGGTGAAGTTTACTTCATGCATGGACATTGAATCCTCATAATTATATTTCTATTCAGGTAAATGAATTTCTATCCAAATAGAAACCACATTATAAAATATATTTGATGGAAAATATTTTTAAATTCATATCATCTCAAGGAATTAGTCTCTTCACAATTTCTGATATTCTTGATTATTTACCACAATTTTTTAGCTTCATATTTGAAACAATAAATGGTATGAATTAATTTTTGATTTTTCAAACACCCCATTAACTTTAATATAATATCACGGGAATTAATCCACCATTCAGCGACAACTATGTTATAAGATCTACCAAAATCCAAAGTGTGTTGCCTCAAAAAATGTTCAAATATCATTGTGTTCCTTTCCATAATATCTGTTAGATTTCAAACACTGATTAAAAATCTGATTATAGAAAGTATCAGTTGATCCATTACTATCACAAACTCTTTGGTTCTAATTCCCACCATTCTACGTTATAGATTCAGAATGATGTCCATAGATTGGTGCCCACCTTCTTCATATTCCCTGTTTCTTCTCAGAAAAAAAATTCTAAATATAAATATATTAGACAAATCAACATTGTTACAGTCAAATTATATATAATGTTAAATGAAAAATAATGTAAGAATTATTTATAGTATTCTATTAATATCATCCTATCCCCTAAAGATATATAAACCCTCTAGTGATACCAACTATAGGGACCCACCGTTAAATATTATATAATCTCAAGTTTTAGTCAAGATCATACATTCCTACACAATGAATATATTTTTTAGATTTAGTGATTTAGAGAATTAATAAATAATACATACATAACATCCCAAAAACATATAAGATGGTTAGCTTAAAATACAATCATATTTTTCAAAAAAATAATAATATTAAAAGAAAAAAAACATTTCTCTGAAAAAAATCATCTTTACATTCATATTGAGTTCATCCTTTATCATACCCATACTTATAACTTGTGAAAATATATAGAAAATTGGGATGATCAAAAAAATATATTATTGTGATATAAAAATAAGGATATAATTTTTTTGTCCATAAATACTTATAAACATATGAAATCATTTTCACAAATTCATACTTCTCATCTATAAAGTATAATATACATACATTCTGAAATAAGATACATCCATAAATAATATATAAATATAAATAAAATCATAAATGCAACATGAGAAATTACATTCATAGATTGGAACTATTGCTACAACCATATGATTTTTATCCCAAATGGATACCTTACAATGTAACCCTCATGGATACCTTACAATATAACCCTCATGGCTACCTTATGGTGTAACCATCACAGTTACAAAGACAATAACCATATATAAGACCTATAACATAAACATAAATAATGTATTGGTGGATATTTAGGTCCCATTTTTCATTATAAATAGTTCCAATGGATCCAAATAGATCCATAATACATTAACACATTCTAAAAAATATTCCATTTGAATTTTGTAAAAATAAATTTTTTAAAAACGATATTTAAAATATATTCCATAATATATAAAAAATATTTTGATAAATATCTAATAAAATGAATAGGTATATGTATACTCACTATTTAGACACATAAGAAATCATAATATATTAGTCATTCATATAACAAATAATCATAGAAGTACAAAATCAGTCAATTAGAATGTTGACCTGAAGAACGAAAATTGGGTTAAGAATTCCCTCATATCAGGTTCATCTTACGTCAAACATCATTAATAATTGTGTATAATGTTAAAATCATTTTATTAATAATTTTACAAAATGTATTCAGGTTTATAACACCTAATAAGAGCATCTTATAACATAATTACACCCATTAATTAATAATATTTTGTTATTTCTATTGTTTTTGGGTATATGCGTTACATGGTTTCCATGGTTAGTTATAAATGGAAATTCATTTTAAATTGAAGAGAAATTCTAGAAGTAGAATGATATTGTATTATAATATTTCCATAATATTAATTTCTTTGACAATTTTTTTGTTTTCTCTTTTTATGAATCCATTAATAGAGCATTATTGATATCTGATTAGATCAATGTTTGGAAGTTCTTCAATAACTGCAAACTAGTTTCATTATATTATTTAATGTTATTTAGATATGTAAATTACATAATATAAAAGTTGTTGTAAACTACAATTTACAATTTGTTACAACCAATAATAATTTTTTATGACTATCCATGAAAGAATTAATGGAAATTGAAATCACAACATTCATGATGTAAGAAAATCATTTCATTAGAGAAAATGTTTCTAATTTTATAATAAAATATAGAGGAGATTAAGTATGATGATGAATTTATACAAACAACCTGATAAAATTCTAATATATATAAGATACTAATTTTTTCATTCCTATTAGATAAGTTTATTGGAGGAGATTATAATTCACGGAAAATAATTAAAATGAAAATAAATGAAAAAGAAAGAGATTTTGTACCCATTGAAATATCCCAATGTGAACCTCTGTAATGATGTTGGTTATTGGCCTTTTGTTAAGTCCAGTAGGACATAGATGTGGGGAAGTGGCTTCAGAAGTATATTGGATTGAAATTTTTCAATGATCATATCATGATATGTGTGAGGAGATGTGTAGGTGAGGAATGGTATATATAGTGGAGGAGTGGGTTGTTTTATTTTTATTATGTTTTTTAGTATAAAGACTATGAATAGTAGATAATTACTATCAAATATATTGAAATATTGAAGGAGGGTTCCAGATTTGGGGCTTCAATCATCCCTACATCATCTATGACTCAATAAATATTGTATTTAGCTAATTTCGTAAATTATCATATTTCATTATTCAAAATATTTCTATTATTTCAAAATAAATAGAAAAAAATTACCCTAACCATTTTCAATATTTATAACAAGATATTGAACTCCATTTTTTTAATATTATTTTATAAATTTGTGAAATTAAATTTTAATTAATATCATAACTAAATAAAAAATTACTAGTTTTGAAACTATAACCGATATTTAACCCTTTGAAAAATTATTTAATGTCTCATAAAATTATGTTATAATAATAAGGGAAAACTAAAAATAATTCATGAATGTATATTATAAATAAAGAATTTTTTTTAAAATCAATATATTAATAATGATTTTTTAAATAAATATTTATGAATAAAAAAATACCAACACATAATTTATAGTTTTTTAAAAAAATTATTTCTTTATTAAATTTTATAAATATATTATATTTTAACAGATAATTTGAATAATTATTATTTATACATTATTATGTGAGGTAAGTATTCTATTGGCTATATTACTATACCAAATGGACATTTTACTATTCATAATGACTTTTTATTGTTCTATTATTAAAAATTCCTTAATTATTATAAATTTAACTTATTTAAAAATAAATTTATAATGAATTTGAATAAATATTTATAGAATGGAAAGACGTTATATTACCAGTACCTAGGATGTTTCATTAGCCGCATGATGTGAGGAAATTTTAGGGAGGATGGATTAGTGAGGATGTGATGACAATACTTTTTTGTAGATAAATGGGATATTAGGTTGGTTCATATAAGAAATATTTTAGGAAATCATTATTATTTTTCAAAAATGGGTTATGTACACTATATATTACAATAACCAATTCCAAAAACTATTTAAAGATATTTTCACATGGTTTATACCAAATGGGAGTGGATTTCACTATTTATATTTCCAAGGGCATAAATTAATAAAAAAATACCCTAGTGAAGTGGAAGGGATTCATACACTTAATGAAATTATTTTTAAAATATTAAATTAAATTAATGATTTTGGATGATTTACAAAGGATCTATAAAATTAATAATATAATCATAATGTCAAATTATATTAAATTAAAATAATTTATATTGTCAGGATACGCTTTATAGTATTTATTACATCAATATTCGGTCACTATGATAGAATAATGCATACCATATTTTTAAAAAATATTTTATTTGTACAAAAAAATTTGATTGTCTCAAGAAATAATGAAATGTTCACCTTTGCATAATTTCATCCTCATTATTCACAAAATAATTTTTTTTATAAATAAAATTCATAAAAATATATGAATTTTAACATTTATTATATAATTCACATTTATTTCGATGAACAATATTTTTGACAATAAAAAATATTGAACCATTGTAGAAATTACATTTTTCATTGTAAAATTGATTTTATAAATTAAATTTATTAATATAAATTTAGTAATAACATCTTATTAAATTAAATTTTTTTTAAAAAAATCCCCTAATTCATCAAAATGAATATCATAATTGAAATTTTACATTAATTAAAAAATACCATTTCTGTTTTATCATATCGAAATATAATTTATCAAAATTATTTCTTAATCATTTATAATGTAAATCCAATGTTGAATAAGTAAAATAATACATTTAATGAAAACTAAGTATAAATTTTAATTCTATTATGTTTAATTTTTTCCTAGACTTTGTTAAATTATTTATACCCTTGATATAACTATATTCTTCTTGATCTGGTAGTAAATATATACTACAGTTAGTATTAATATTTTTTATAAATTATATTCAAATGTTACCTAAAATTATTTTTGATGATTATGAATATTGAATAGATTTTATAAATATCAGTTCAATGAGAAAAAAATAATTATGTTCAAGATAATATCAGAAAGCATGATAGAATCACATTTTCCCAAAAATTGTTTTTTTTTTGAATTTATTATTTTATATTAACTCTATACATTGTAACGATTAATATATTAATGTCAGTTAATAATTATATGATCCCGACATTTATCAAGTTATCTCAAGTGTGATTTTTTGAAATTTTTTTTATAGAAGTAAATTTCATCTGAATTATGACTTGGGGCGCATTTGGTTGAAGACTAATAAAAGCATGGATAAGTAGGGGGTTTTCATGGTAGGAGAATAGTTAGAAAAACCCATGGATATTCTTAAGAGAAACCATACACTTTCTGGTATTTTGAGGTATTAGCCTCGATATGGTAAAAGAAAGATTTAAAATACCATGTGAGGATATTGTCCAATTTTCCCCCTTGATCCAGTGGCTAACACATGGTTAGCACATAATTTTCCTAACCATAGACAAAACCATGTGCAAGATGATAGTAAGATCCTAAAATTCTGGATCTCACTCATTTTGAACTTTTAACATCCTATTTTACCTACTATGCCGCCCTAACTCTGTATTATTCATTAAAAAGGGTATGAAAAGGTTCTCCCATCAACACTGAGGTATTCTAAGGCCTTACGCACACCATTCTCTGAGATCAAAAGTCCAAATTAAAGATATTTACTTATCCTGTTAAGTGGAATTCTTCCTGGTTTTTCTCCCATATGTTATTAATTCTTGACATGAACCTTTAATGGAACATATTATTTATTTCATTGTATCTAAATCCATATAGTGAGGTCGAAATCTAGGTTTTTTATCTACATATATTTTAATTATATCTTTTAGTCGTTGATCTTTATTCTAGTTTACGGATTTAGATCCATAACATTTATCAATGTCATTGTGCAAATCAAATTTTGGGTAATTATATTGAGTTATTGACCATCAAAAAGTTGATTTTGGTGGTTTAAAATCTAATTCCAATAGTAACATATATGTTACCTATTTTTGAAATTGTAGAATTTTTATTATCATTTTAACATTTTATTCTAAATTAGGTTAATTATATTGACCAATAGATTTATCATAACTTTATTGTAATGGGTGATCAATTTGGGGATTAATCATGACTCTAAGGGGGATTACTTATTAGATAATTAATTTTTTAATATTAATTATAGGAGGTAGGAGTTGAAAATTATGAAATTATTCGTGAGATTAATTATGAGAAATTGAAATTACTATATTAAAATAATTAATTTGGGATAAATTACATGTCGTTGTCAGTATGGTATACTTAAATAATTTTGTGATTAACAATTAAATGTTGAGATTATAGTGAGGTACTTAATTATATAAAATTAATTATGGAATATGAATTGTGATTTTGATTAATTAATTTATTTATTAATAAATGTTTTGAATCACTTACTTAATTGTCGATTTTACTAATAAAATGTATGTGTTTAACTAAATGATGAATTAGTAATGGGATTTGGGTGGATAACTAATTGGTAAATTAATTATGAGATAATGAATTATAACCCCAGCATTATAAATTGAGAAGTAGAAATGGTAACATAGACATCATACATATGATTAAATATAATGGCAACTTGGTTATTCAAAATCAATATGTATACATGGTAACATTTTCATTATTCTTATGAGTAAAAGGTAATGAGAACGTTTTCATTCTATTGTAGAGTAATAATTTTAACAAGGTCATCATACTTTTCTTTGTGATATTATTATCTTTAGAAATAAGGTTTATAAATGTTAATTTATCGAATGGAAATAATGGAACTCTGAGTCATGGCCTCAAATGTAAATATTATAACTCTATAATGATCGAAATTAGGTATTGATATACCATATAACATTGGATACTTCAACCTCAATAAATATAAAGGCATTAGGGTATAATCATACTTAGGTGATTCATTAGGATCTATGGTGATATCATGTATGTATTTAGATATATGTATCTTTGGGAAAATTGTAGTTAATGTAGTTACATAAGAATAAATGAAAATATAATAACACTTTATTTATTAATTTGTCTTATTTCATATATAAACAAATACCTAATATTTTGGATGGACTAATTTTAGACACTTTTGGGGGTGGCCTACTGAATTGTACTCACACCCTACTCGGGCATCCAGATCGGTACTCAAATAGGTTATATTGTTATATGACTGGATGATGTCAATGGCCATAGGATGGATTTCATATTTCAGTTGGATCTTGGATGAGGGGATTAAGCATGGTCCAGAACCCACTTTGTGAGTCATAATGTATTTAAGTTCAGTTGCATTATAGTCACTTAAAACACATATTGGAAAATCATTTTTTCCATTTCTATTGAGAAATGTATTTCTTGTTTTATTGTCATGTGGCATGAGTATTGTTATGGTTATATATGCTTCAATTTGTTTTTATTTACATAAAAAGGTGTTTTACTATGATCGAATATTGTATAGTCTCCCTATGAATGATTTACTGAACCCTCACGGCTATTCGATAGCCTCTAGTATAAGAGGAGGCACTATTGAGGTCTTCTGGTGAACCGACTTGGGGTTCTGTAGTGTGGAACCTTGATCTCCACATGACCTCAAGAATACCTCCACATACTTTATCCTGATAATACTATATGCAAAGGTCTGGTAAATCAGTTATACATAGACTATACCATCATTATTCAGAGTTATACATTATCGAGACTAAATAAACAATTGGGAAGTCATATATAACTAGAAAAATACCCATTTCACAAGACAACCAAATTGGAAATACAACACTAAACTAATTGGGAAATAATTCTATTCCAATATAAGTGTCAAGTGAATATAATGAAATCAAATGTAATGAAACTACAACACTCAAAGAGGAATATGATCCATGTTAGGTCACGTCATCCATGCCCCATCCCAAATCAGCAATACAACCCATGGAATTTTCCCAAATCATGTCATACAATAACATAATCAATTTGTGTACCAATCAGGAATCCCAAAATAAGGTGCGATTCCAGCAATGTAGGCCCCCAAAAAAAGTGTATAAAACAAGTCCAGTTAAATGATAGTGTATACAGTTCTATATGAAAGGTGTACAATGCATAAATAACCAATTATAATATTGTCATTTATTGTTGTCTAACTAAATTATCTCTATGATTCCCAAGGATACTCATACCTCAATACTACCTTCGTCTCATTCTAGATCCTGTAGTGTTCCATAGGTAATATCATATCTTAATACCAAAATCATTCCATATCATGTAGTATTCAATGGTTTTATGATATCTTAGTTCCAAATTCAACTCATTAAAGAGTTCGAATAATCTCATTTGATTCAATTCATCATAGTGCCATTATTTCTATTTTATAATTACACCATTATAATCCTTCTTTCCAATGTTAACATTGTCAAAAATGTAAGTACTATGACCATGTCACCATGATTACATGTCATAAAAATGAACTTGTTTCTACTCTCATTACTCATAAGAATAATGACAATGTAAGCATGTATAATTCTCAATTTAGAATGACCATGTTCTCATTCTCTTACTCTTATGTTATATAACCATGTAACCAGTTTTACTTCACAATTTATAATGACCATGTTCCCATTATTTATCACAAAATTCATATAAAAACTAATTATACTAATACAACAATTAGTTAATTACATCGATTTCTTTAGTCAACCCAATAATTAACTATGTGATTCAGAAAATTAATTAACTCATTAATCAATTAATCAATATCACAATTCAGTTTCCATCAGTACTTTTCTAGAAATAAGTATCTCATTATAAATCCCAACATTCCAAAAATTACCCCATGATCAATTATTTAGAACTGCCCATGGGGTGATAGCCGAGTAGTACCCACTAGTTTTACAACATGCTCTCTGTGGGAACTGGCCTAGACATGGGTCCAGCCAGACTCAGTCACTGTGAATATTATTTATAGGGTGATTTAAATCCATTTTCCTTTCCAGGGAACATGTGGTACGCTCTTGGAATGGAGGGGTCCCCTTTTGGGAGGTGTGCGTAACCCTAACACACATTTTTAATATCCTTTCTATGTATGTTTTTTGGGTGATGGAGAGAGAGGGACATTGCTATTATCGGTCTAACACTTGAGAAATATGGATTTTCTGATTTATTCTCGGATTTTTTCCATGGATTATTTCAACCCCGAGTGGCAATTGGACTTCAATGATGATCATCCTCTACTAAGGGATCTGAGAAATGCATTGGACACTCAAAAACAATCATTCTCAAGAATTAAAAGGTTATCCTTTGTGAAGGTTCTCTTAGTACATTCAGATCGAGTCAATGTATATTTGTCTCACTCCTCTAATATTACAATTATAGATAATGGTGGATTTGTAGTGGTGGAAGATCTTGAGGAACTTCAACAAAGGATCTACCTACATAGATTCACTATCATGGACTGAATGATTGATTTAAGGGGTGACAATCCATGGTGTTATGCAGATCTCAAGAATAGGATTTCTCATTTTTGGGTCAATCGATATTGGAGGCTTATTCCTATTGGGAGAGGGTAATATTATATATTTAATCAATCCAAAGAATATATGAACATGGCATGGAGTTATGGAAATCTGAAACTCAAACCTGGAATCCTCATATTATCAGAATGGGATATCAATTTTAATTCTTTAAATATCTGGAAAACCAATGCTCAAATATGGGTAAGGTTACAGGGATTGAACTGGGTGTATTGGCATCTGAAGATCTTTAATGACATAAATTCTTGTCTCAATACCCCAATTAGAATGGATCATAGGATCCAAGAATGGTATTTGGGATTATATTCTCAGATTTTGGTGTATGTTAACTTGTAAATCATGTGAACTACCGGTATATAATTCCTTGCTAGTGGAAAAAAGTCTGAAGTGAATGTGGTGTATGAGACTGTGCCTCACTTTTTTGATTTTGGTAATATCGTGCGTCATCAGATTCTAATTTATGTGTACTTAAAAAGAAGGATATTTTTACTTCTAATGCTCTAGAGTGGATAAATCCTAAATGGGAAAGTAAAAACATAGTTTCATTCATTGAGAAGAAGGGGGCTTCCAAGAGTCATGCTGGTCCCTCACAATCAATGAAAATTTAGACTGAAATCCCCCTAATTAAGGCTCCTGTGATGAATTAAATTGCTCTAGCCTCTACAATGAAACAATATTGGTCTGATATTGTAGAAGCATAGGAAATAGATAATTTTGTGATGACCTGCTCACCATTGATGGTGGGTTCTGTGATGATTCTTTCTATAGAATTTGAATTCATGGAAGATCATAACATGTTCTTTGACATTTTAAATGATATTTACTCCATATTATTGAACGTTAAAACAAAAGAAGAAGAAGAAGAAGAAAGATACTTATATCTTGTACTATCTAGGGAAATTATTGATTATGTGTTGTCCCTGCAAAAAGGAAAGTATACTACTACTTCTGAAGTTTCTCCTTTACGGGATGATCCTCGTACTCGAAGCCCAGTGGAGTAGCCCTGCCCAGTGAGTTGTTATGATATTCTTCCAATGAAGATGGATTTTGAAAATGTTTCCAGGTCTGTAGCACAAATTCCCTAAGGAAATACTGATTTATCAACACCTTTGAAGTCTGGGCATCATGATTCATTGAAGGCTAATGGTGTTGTATTGAGTTCGGGACAACTTCTCACACATCTCAAAGCTAAACAACATTTTCTTTGTGGGATTAAAAATGAACATTCCATTATAGTTAAGTGTTCAAATATCATGTCTTAAAAATATCCAGAAATGATGACCTCTGAATATGCTCTTAGATTTGTAGGAAAGCAACCTCATTAAAACACAGTTTTAGCAATAGCTTCAAGCACTGGTCAGCGTTTCTCACAAGAGGTTCAGAATGCTGATATGCTTTCTTCTCCCTCTTCTGAGATACATGATATATCTAAGGATTTTCATATAAAAAGCTCAAATCATCTTGGTAGTTGGGGTTAAAGACAACGTTCATAATTTGAAAAGTAATCAGAAAACTCAAAAAAACATTGATAGATATCTTCTGGATAGTACTTACAAAAATTTCACTGGCTAATTCTTCAGAGATTAATGACTTATTTTAGTGTGCTCCCACTCCCAAAAGAAATGTTGGGAAACCACCAAAGAAGTTATGAGGTAAAATGAAGAGGGGATCTAACCCCGCATTCAGATTTAAATGAAAATCCTCTTTTGGAATTGTCAGGGACTGGCCAATATGTAAACCACTAGGTCCATTAAGTTCTTTATAAAATAACATAAATCAGTTCTCATTGGTCTGTATGAACCCAAAAAAAACATTTTTACTCCATCATTGCTAACATGGGTAATCTTGAATTCCATCTTATTGACACAAAAAAATGATCATCTGATGTCAAGAGTCATTAGGATACAGCTCATGCTTCCTTGAACATTCCATCAATTGTTTTATTGAGTGATCAGTATGTGACATGCTCTTTCAATAATCTTGGCCTCTAGTTTTCATTCGATTTTATTTATTCTCGTAACAGGTAGCAGGATCACATAAATCTTTTTATGGACATTGGTACTTTAAAACCCTCTTCTATAAATCCTTGAATTATGATGGGGGATTTCAATTCTATTTTGAATCCGGATGAGAAAATGGGTGCATCCAACAATTCTATTTCGTCTATGGAATTATAATCTTGCATAGATCAAAATGATTTGTTTGAGGTTAATCTTGTTGCTGCAATGTACACTTTCTACAGGATGCATTTAAACAATTTTTTGTCCAGTAAAATTGACAGGGATTTTGTAAATGAGGATTCTATGGATGCATTGGCATCCATTTCATGCACTACACTATCCAGACGTAATTCAGATAATCATCATAATCTGGTTGACCTTGTGAAAAGGGATCACATGCCTCTGTTTCCTATCAGACTTAACAATGCTTGGGTTACTCATCCTGAATATAGAGATATTATTCAGAACACTTGGAACTCTGTAAATTATTGAAGTGATGATTTTTGTTGTATAAGAAGAATCAAAATTCCAAATAATACATTGAAGAATTGGTGTACAGATTGTTTATGATCACTTATATCTGACATTTTTTTCCGGATGCTTCTCTTCGAATTGTGAAAGATCTCAATTCCATTCATGAATTTTATGATGTTATTTTGATGGAAACAGAGTAGTCATAAAACATCAACATACTTATTACCCTAAATGATGCTTTACAAAGGTATTAAATTAAATAATATTTTTTAGAGGATGGTGACAGAAACACAATATTTTTTAATGCTCTTTAGAAAATGAGGAAAATTTCAAAGCATCTCTCTCAAATAAAAAATGGGGATCATCTCATTGACAACAAGAAGGATTTATCTGAGCATGTTGTATCCTATTTCAATGATTATTTAAATCAGTCATCTACCTCTATGGATCCTTTTGAATGTGTTATTCCTTGACATGTGACTTAGGAGGATAACTCTGGAATTATTTTTATTCCTTTATCTTCTAAGATAAAGGATGATGTTTTTAGTCTCAAATCCAAATCCTCTCCTGGACCAGATGGTTTTGGTAATTTCTTCATTCTATCGTTCTGGGATATTTTCCATGTGGACATTTTCAGGTTGACCAACCACTTTTTCAATGATGGTATTTTTCCGCATCGGTTGAATTCTCGGATTCTGGCCCTTATCCCTAAAGTGAAAAATACCAATAAAATCCATATTTTTAGGTCGGATGCTATGGTTATCACCATATTAAAGATTATATATAACATCATTTCTAACATGCTTTCTTCTATTGTAAGTAATATTGTCTCTCCAAATCAGTTTGTTTTTTATTAAGGTAAGGTTGATTCAAGATTTTCTTATTATTACTTTGTAATGTGTGAATCTTATCAAAAGTCCAATCAGTAGAGAAAACATTCCCTTGAATCATGATGTGTGGAAGGTTTTTGATACTATGGATTCAGTTTTCTCTTTCAATATTATCATCCTGATTTTTTATATCACCTTCATGTTGAGTCAATAAGGTTTTCCTTATGACTTTTCCATTCCTTCTTGTTTTGAAAATCACAAACACCTTATCATTAAGGAAAATTGCTTTTATAAGAAAAATTGCTTTCTTAAGAAAAATTCCTTTTATACGGAAATTCTCTTTCATAAGAAAAATTATCCTTATCTTATTTTCATCCATATTTTTCTGAAGTATGAAATTCGGATTCATTTCTATTTTTTCGGAATCGTTGAAACTGTAATGCCCTGACCCTAGTTACCCAGAGTCGGTGCATTATTACATAACATTGGCATGATCACAAGAAAGATAAAATCTCGAAAGACCGATTGGTTTAGTAGCCTTGGAAACACTAGATATATTAATAAGTCTTACATTACATCATAAAATGAAAAACTACTACAACAACATATTGTCTCCGTAAACTACACTCATATCCCCACATAATATCCCTGCAGGTCATTCATAATTTACTTCTTCACTTCCTAGGAAAAAATAAAACATAGAAAAGGGGTGAGCTCAAATGCCCAGTAAGGATAACAATATACCGGAAACTTTCATAAATAAGAATAAACATTTAAGTCTATGTATAACTAAAACAAAATCCTTTTAAACTTGAACTTCAACATAGTAGGGCAAAAGTAAAATGAAATAATTCCATTTACTTGTTCACATGGATATTCTACTAATCGAATAATCACATGCAATATCAATAACCACTTTCATAATGTTGGAATGCATAATGCTGAACATTAATTTCTTTGTCAAGGCCTCATCCCAAGACCTAGGGGCTAACTGTTACCGGAACCCAACCCGGAGTGCCTCTAATAACCGGACACCAACCCGGAGTGCCTCTAATAACCGGACACCAACCCGGAGTGCCTCTAATAACCGGAGACCAAACCGGAGTTCCTCTAATAACCGGAGACCAAACCGGAGGGCTTATTTTACCGGTCCCCAACCCGGAACATACTTTTCTAACACATTCATCCGAATGAAATATTGAAATATAACATAAACATTCGTATTAAAACTAGAATAAGAAATGTCAATAATTTCACCATAAACTATGAATGGTATAAAAATAGCACATCCACAGTCAAACATATCACAAAACCTTCAATAAAATATTGAAGTTTTGTATCATAATAACTCAACTTCAAATAAGCTTAAAATCGATCAAAGGATGTTGACATAGATGAAATCAAAACTATTTTAGGGAAATATCTATTTTTCTTAAAATCATTTTAAAAGTAAAATAATTATAAAATAATACATTCAATTTGAAAATATTCTTATAATCTTGTAAGGGAAGATTCGACGATTTTATAATGGCGGAAAATAACCGCACCCGCCGTATAAGTTAAAAAAACAGTCTTACCTTAATTCTGTCGAAAAGGTTAAAAAGCACCTTGTTTAGAAAACAACGGAATGATTCCTTTATAAACATCTTATAAAAAGTCAAACCATGGTATAAATGACTTTAACCCATATTCTTGTAAATAGTAAAAATGTTTTGAAATACATTTTTAAGAATCATGGATGTGGATGATAAAGAGATCCCAGTAGATTATTACATATAAACAACCTCGGATAATGAAGAGATTATGAAATAACCCTTACCAGTTTGGTAACATACAAAACATACAACCCATGAAAGATGTATCATACAATGAATATGTAAATAAACATAAATTAGAGTGTATTACACAAAGAATATAATTATGGGTAGTACATACACCACACAAAAGGTAATGGTGGCAATATGGCATGAATCTCACGGGAATAAGGAGTGAGATGAAAACCCCTTACCTTGTACTTTTCCTTGGTTGGGGTAGGTTAACCTACTGTATAATGGTGAAATAATTGTTATTAAATTATACAAGAAACATATACATTAATATGATATCAGATATGATCTTTTAATATTGATTTGATAATAATATCTTAGTATTATCGTTGTTTCGGGTGTTAACTTACTTGTTTTCTTTTATAAGTTTTGTTACGTAAGACATGTTTGTAAAGGATAGGTTGTATATTATTCATATCCAGAATGATATCAAGTCCTTAAACATAATTTTTTAAATCATCAAATGATAATTATACTTGAATGGATACGATGGAGAATGAATCTCATCGCGTTCGTGGAGACGGTAGTCCGTACGTACGCACGAGCGATAATATCATTCTTTTCATATTAAAATAATATATAAATGGATGGTATATCATATATACAGAATTATTAACATGTTATATTTATTATTTACATGAGTTATACGTCATTATTATACCCATCCAAATAATATTATATTGAATAACAATTACACCACGACGTGGAGACGGTAAGCCGTACGTACGCACATATGGTGACATGTTATTCAAATGGTGGATAGAATACTGAATATGGTTGTACCATATTTATAATAACATCACAGTATATATATGATACTGTAGTTATTATTTTATAATGGTAACAACAAAGGAAGATGAAGTGGAAGAAGAAAGGAACTTGGAAAAGGGTGGTGAAATCATTACCTCTTCTTCGGTTTCTTCCTTTTGATTTGATCAAAATGGATCCTTAGGTTGGCTTTATGATCAAAATAAGGCCTCTAGGTTATAGTGAGGGACTTTGGGAGAGTATTTGGGCAGAGTTTTCTGAACCAAAAGGTTTTTATGGTGTGATGAAATGAGAAGGAGGAGTGCCATTTTATAAGAGCGGTGAGGGGCACCTTTGGAAAAGCTAGAAATATTAGTTTATAATAAATTCATATTAGGTTTATAATGGATCCAAAGTTGATTATTTAAATTTTAAGGTGGGGAGGGGTCGAAAAAAACTCAACCAATAGAATTTAGACAGGTTTGGGTACTTATATTAACCTTATCTTTAAGTATTAACTCTAAGTTAATTAGTTTCACTTTTATAATGTCTCTTTGTATTTTTATATAATATGGTTAATAAACTTTCTATATACATACAAGAGACCCCCAAGTGGTCCATTAATGATGAACCTATCATTATATAAGTCTCTTGGCCGAACCTTAGATTTTTAGGAATTTAATATCAATTAATAATATAATATTTGTTTTAAGAACTCTTTTATGTCAATTTTGACACTATTCAATAGTTGATTTTTGTGAAACTCATAACAGATTGATTACTTCGAAAAAAGATAATTAAATCAATCCTAATATATCATATTATCCTAGAAAATTAGTTTAATTCATTAAAAGTTTCATATTATATTTATTTGGGTATTTATAATATCAATTATTTTAATTTTTCTCTATTATAGTAATTAATTCATCATCATTGTGTCATAAATAAATTAACTTATTTAATGTCTAAAAATTATAAATAAAATATCATTATGTAGGAAATATTTTTATATTTATAATTAATATTTATAATCTAAAATCAAACATATATAACCCTATGTAAAAATTGTTTTTCTAAAAGATATATGCTTCTGTCATTTTTGTATTCATTTTAACTTAATTAAAATAAAGTGTCCCTATCACCTACAAGTGGCACCATGGGTTCCCAAAATCGACCCAAAGATGTCTATGGTCGAACATGTATCAACCAATAAGGCTAGTACACGTTTTAGGGTAATTTAGTATTATTATAGTATTATTTTTTAACCCTTATTTACCGGATTTACCCTTAACCATGGTAAATAAAATATTTACCGCAGTAATTATTCAAAATGTCTAAAAATAAAGGTTACCTATTTACACAATTTGGACATCCTGATTCCAAATATTGAATCCATTTTTCTAAATTCAAAACACAGAAGTGGCAGAAATTAATTTAAAATTAATTCCCGCTGTCAAAACAAAAAGCGTGTTTTTAAGAGATAATAACTATCAAAAGATTGACACTTGTTTATGTTCGGTTTAATTGTAAAATTATGTCCAATGACCAACATTATATTAAATGGTAAAACTATATTCTAAATATACTTTAAAACCACTCAAATTCATAATTTATCACTGTTAATTATTTTGATTAAAAAAGTTGTTTTTAATTAAAATTTAGTAATTTTCACTATTCATCAAAATATGAAAGTTATCCGAAAAGTACCAATATTTCACCTTAGGATAAATTCGATACTCCGAATCCAAAAATGAATTCCATTTTGAGAGATAAAATTTCTAAAATTTTAAAAGGTCAGTATTACTATTCATAACGGCTAATTTGATTGGTTGTGGTGTGTTAGAACTCGAAGTTGCGTACAACACACGCTACTGTATTATTCAAAGGAAAGCGTATCGTGGAAGCTTGGGATGTTTCATTTTAAATTTTTTGATGTCCCCATTTAGTCAAAATGTTTAAAATATTGTATTTAAAAATGTTTCACTATTAAAATTTGACAAAAGTGCAATACTGAAAATGAATCTGTTCTTGCATTATGTCTAAGAAACTCATAATATGGATTCTAAAATTATAAGGATTATATAATGTTTAAAATTTAGTTAATACTATTCATAACCTCTTTTGAATGGCTTTTTTTTGGTAAGTCATGGTGTGATTGAACTCGGTCTTGCGTGTAGTGCAAGTTATTGTATTATTTTGAAGAAATAACACATTATGAAATCTTGGGGTGTTTCAGATACTTTGATATAAAGCATTCTGTTTTAGGATTCGGATTCTGGATAAGAACTATAAGGAAGTTTCATTCCGAATTCCGGATATGAACTCTGACTATGTTCTATTCCAGATTCAGGATACGAATTCTGAAGAAGAATTCTCATTACGAATTCCAATGAAGAATTCTCATTACGAATTCTAATGAAGAAATATCATTCCGAATTCCCATTACGAATTCTGATGAAGAATTCTCATTACGAATTCTAATGAAGAATTCTCATTACGAATTCTGAAAACGAATTCTCATTACAAATTCTGATGACGAATTCTTATTATGAATTCTGATGACGAATTCTCATTACGATTTCTGATGACGAATTCCTATTCTGAATTCTCATTCCGAATTCACCTATTAAACAGAATTTGAGTATCTTTGTTTTATACACTCTGAATTAATTCAGACTCCGAAAAATATCTTTGTTAGACACTGAACTTTTATTCTACTTACATTTCTATAATCTGTCTACTCTTTATTATTTCCATTACACTCCGAAGCTTTCATTCCGAACCTTTGAGTCAAAATTAAAATGATGTCGTACTTTCTGTTACACTTGTTTTGTTATAAAACGATGTCGTCTATTTTGTTATAAACTAACCATTGTCTAAGTGAAACGTGTATAGATCCCTCCGATCATTAAGGAAAATATGACCGTTGGAGAAGGAGCCGACCTTACTTATAAATAGGAGCTCATTTGAAAGAGCTCGTGGTAGATGGCTGATGAAAGTACTGAAAGGCTGACTAATTTTCTTGAAGTGATTTCTAGAGAGAGAGACTCTTATTAACTCTCAATGCTTCGTGCTACTCCGAATTTTGGTGATTACATTCGAGGGCTTCCGAGGATAGGAATAAAGAGGTGCCGACTACCTTGAAGTTCGAGGGCTTCCTGGCTGAGGAAGATAGAGGTTTCCAACTACCATGAAGTTGAGGGCTTGCGGGGATAGCAAGACAGAGACTCTGATCTTCGTATCGAGGGCTTACGCTGGTGTGGGTAAGACAGACTTGCTTGAAAGTATAAATCAAGGGACCTTTATCCAAGGTTGTTGGATACCCTTCTCTTTGTGTTAAAAAACTTTTATCTTGTTACTTGTAGTTTTACTACTTGTTTACATTCCGCTGCGTTTTGTAATATAAGGAAAGTATAATTTTCTTATACTTCCTTACTTGTACTCTGTTTCATTTAGATTCTATACGCTTTAAGGTAGAATCTCATATTATAATCTTTTGTTAAGTTTCAATTTCCAGAACCAACTTCCGGAACCTACTTTCGGAATCTCATTCCATGTTTACATTCAATGTTAGAGGTGTTGTGAATTTTCTTAGTTTAACTTTGTTAAACATATCCCTTTCCTTTGCTTAATGAAAACTTAGTTATTATTAACTAACTTTAAAGGTTCCAAAGGAATTTTTAAAGTATACAATTCACCCCCCTCTTGTATATTGAGCATCTAAATCATTATTTCGATCCTACACTTCATTAATTGGGTCAAGATAATTTTGGGATCTACTCATATATATGTTCTTATTAATAGATATCTGGAAAGAAACATTGGGTTCTCAAGAGGCGTCAGGCAATGTAATCCTTTATATGCTTTGATTTTTTACATTGCTGATTTTTATTTAAGAAGATTTCTTTCCATTATGGCATGGATTGGGACGATTAAGTCTGTTCAAGTTGGTTGGGGTCTTATTGATCCTTCCTATCTTATTTATCCTGATGATATTATCATTTTCACTCAAGGAGATAAGGGAATTATAAGGAATCTCAAGAGGGATATTTTACAATATTACATGGTTTCAAGTTAGGATATTAGCTGGAAAAATTATTTGTGTACTTTGGGATGAATTTTACTGCGACAAAGGTAAATTAGATTTTTAGTGAGATCGGTATAAGAGAAGGTGTTTTCCCTTCATTTATTTAGGGTTTCCTATGTTCTAGGGGAGCCCAAAGGCTTTCTATTTCTCTAGCATTGTTGGAAATATCCCAAGACATCTCTCAATCTGGGAGGGTAATTTATTATCCCTGGATGATCGGGTTTTCTTAGTGAAGTCCATTATCATCCCAAAATATGAGTATTCTACTAGGGTGTATAAATTTTCAGCATCTATTATCAAGATAATTGGTGTGTTGATTTAAAAATTTTATTGGGAGTGGTTCCATTGAAGAAAGAAGTATTTCCACAGTTTCATGGAAAAATTTCTGCAAGCCCAAAGATGCAGGTGGTTTAGGATTTAAGAATTGTGGATCTTTTAATGATTCCTTACAATTTGGGTTTGTGGGGATGCATATTAATGTTCATTTATACTCTCCTAGATTTATTCGGGTTAGATTTATGATTAAAATCAAAGATGGAAATTTTATCATTCTCAACTCTTCGGTATTGCCTACTTTTATGTCTATTTTTTACATTATTGATAATGATTCACGATTTTTAGTATCTAAGGACATATAATTATCTTTCTTGAAGTAAACCTGAAATAGGGTTCCTTTAACTAATTAGATTCAGGATGGAGATACAAATACGAATATTTACATATCTAATAAAGATCAAATTCACAGTATGGATAATCTACCATCTCATGTTATTTCCACTGTTGATAGACATTTCTTCTCTCTAATGAAGGAATTTTTATCTTGGGAACCTTCTTCCAATAGCATCCTCTCTTTTAAACTATTCATTGAGCATGCCATATATAAGAAAAATGAGTTCAATTGGAAGGTAATTTGTGGGGAAATATCATGAGGCCTCCTCAGTCAACTTTGTCTTGGAGAGTTTCTCATAAAAATATTCCAACTGACGATTTCTTGCAAACATGTTTAATATATCATTATTCAATTTGTGTATTGTTTAATCAACACAGGAAAGACATCGATCATCTTTTCCTTAGTTGCACGGTAGCTTCGGCAATGTGAAAGGACATGGATGATATGTTTGAAGTGGAATTACCTCAGGTCACAACGATTCTGGATTTTCTAAAGAGCTAGAGTAATATCAGATTACCGCCAAATCATATATGTCTTTTCTTGGTGGTTGTGGAAGAGGTCGTCCACTGCATTTGGAGCTCCAAGAACAAGGTGATTCATCACCAGTACATCTTCCAGGTTGGTGCCACTTTGTATGGTATACTATCTGTTGTTATCAATAGTTTTGTTCCGAAAAAATTTATGATGTTCAAAATCCATTCATGACCTCTCAGTTTTAACTCGGTTTGAGGTCAAAGGAAATTTCCAACTTCCATTGGGAATTATTTATGTTTTTTGGAAATCAATGTTTTCCAGTTGGATTAAAATCAATTCTGATGGGGCATAAAGAGTTAATCCCGAACCTGATGGTTTTGGTGCAGTTTGTAGGGATCATCATGGTGGTGTTCTTGGATGTTTTCATGGAGCTTTTGCACATGCCTCCCTCCTTGAAGTATAAATTCTTAGTGTTATTATAGTTCTTGAGAAGTCTGAACAATGGGGTTGGATAATATTTGGCTTGAATGTGATTATACCATTGTTGTTATTTCTATTCGATCAGGGTCTATTCATCTTTCATGGAAGCTTACCAATAGATGGATTAGATGTTTGGATTTTCATTACTCTATGGATCATATTGTTACACATATATATCAAGAGGCTAATGCTCTTTCATATCTCCTGGAAAACAATGGAATCAATTGTTTTTTCTTTCAATTGGTCAATCAGGTTCTGGATGATCATCCTCCGCTTTGTAAGAGGGATCAATGTAAATCTCCCATTTTTATATGTGTGTACGATTTTTATTAAATAGAGGAGACTTATTTTTCTTGGAATGTTCTCAGTTTACCATTAATAATATTAATTAGATCATATTATCAAAGTTACATAATGGAACCAGAAATAATTTTCCCAATTTAGCCAAAATAATGTCTCATAATTAATCCCATATTTAATTATCTAGATTATATCCCTTATCTATTATAACATTTTCCCATAATTAAATATATCTGAAGTAATCCCCTTATTATCATGACTAATTCCCCAATTAATCTCCAATTTCAACAATGCTTCGTAAAATAAATTGGCCAATCAAATTAACCTAATATAGATATAAATTTCTAGAGGATTCTATATATTATTTAATTTCTCTATTATTAATAAAATAAAAGACTATGGGAATTATATTTTATACAATAGACCACAATTCATTAATGTATGTTCTCTCAACAAAAATCCCCAAAATACAATTAGTACAACAACACTGATAAATTTATTTGATCTAAATCTCTATATAAAAATCAAAATCAATGTCTTCAAAGTCATAGAAATATAGATATACATCAAGATTCCTATATTTATATCTAATCATATTGTTTTAGATCCATGTAATCATAGGATACATTAAATAAAAATATCATTGAATAAAATAAGAATGAATAAGAGAAGAATTGGGATGAATTCCACTTACTGGGAGAAGAGAGGATCTTCAATTCAGGATTTGAATCACAAATAACAATGCTTTTATGGCCTTGGAATCCATCCTTGTCAATGGGATAACACTACCATATCCTTATGAATGTAATATACTTCGTTAGGGCCTCATAAGACGTAAAATATTACTTTAAAAGTCGAAAAGGTGTGAGATCCACAGTTTTAGGATCTCGCTGACAACCCGTGGACAGTTTAGTCACACCGTTAGGAAAATAGTGTGAAAACTACAAATTTTCCACTTCATCAAGGGGAAAATCACATGGCTACCATGCATATCCTCTCAAACAGTTCTATAACAATGCTGAATCTACTACCTCAAAAGTAAAAAGAGTGCTCAGTTTCTCCTAGGTTGTTGCACATTTTTTTAAACTGTGTATCAACCATGTGAAACCACCACTTCATTATAGTTTTCTTCTCATTCTCACAAATTCACCCCAAATCACAAATCCTATCAAATTATATTATGTAAAAAAGTACCTAATATCGCACCAAACATAACTTTAGAATGGTCTAGGATCCTAGAATGATTCCACCTTAAAACACCTCAAGTTCGAGATGCACTTCCATACCTTTATAGGATTGATAGAAAACAATATAGGGACATTGATCCCTCATATCTGATACCCTATACTATGTTTCATCATGTATAGATGACTTTTTCCATAAAACACAAACTATCAGCATGGAATTTCCCCACAACCCTCTTTCACTGCGATCCAAAACAAGTATCAGATTCATCTCTAAGGACACATCTATCTAATGTTTAACCTCATTCCTCATCGATACCATGAGAAGGATTGGGGTGATATCATCAATTTTATGATACATGGAAAATAAAATAATTAGCACTTTATTTTTGGGGAAGATCCAATAGGAACACGAGTGGCGCTACTCACTAAAATACCTCAAATAGTCTAAAAAACCAAGTCGTGAACATGCCCTACAACCTTATCATGTAGTGACCCAATCTAGGTTACACAAAAAGGAACACACGATGATCCTCTATAAACTCTATGGGTTTTCTCTATCTATCAACATACTAATTCTATATCCTATAAGATATAGGCATACATTTCTGAATCAACTATATATGGTATGATGTCTCCTGCACGAGACTCAATCCCAACAACTCTAACTCACCAACCTCCATCCAGCATAGCGATGATCTACAAGACATAAAATAAAGAGCCTTGTATGGTGACATCAGTATAGTTACCTAATAACTATTGCTATTGGTGAAATAAAATAAATCCATGTGCTTTCCACAAGATCCACTAATGTCAATCACATATGCATGTAGCATATTCTCATTCTCCTATATATAACATTTCGACTTCCCATATGTCTATTGGTTGAAAGATGTACACAATAATACATGTGTGCCGAGTAATTTGTGAATGATTTTCTAGAATCAAGAAATAATGCATGAATCACAATCCTAAACTATTGTCTATGGTACTCCATGTAGATGGAATATCATTCGAATGTATAGTTCTCCCAACTATTCTACTATAAATCGTTAACTTAAAGGCTGGATATTCAGTACCTATTTTAGTAGATCCACAATAACCCCAATAGCGTCACCCTTCATTAGTGTAATTTGGATACCCACCACAAAATCCATGGTCACATCTTCCCACTTTCATTCCATAATAGTAAACTGAGTTAGTAAACCTCAATGTCATTAATGCACCAGATTCACCTGCTGACAGGTGAAGCATTTGGTCACAAATCCTATCATCACTTTTTTTTATGCCTAGCCACCATAAATTTCGTCATTGTTCCTGGTAAATTTTAGTTACACCTTGATATTCCACCCATTTTAGCGGATGAAATCCCCATATGATCTCTTCTCTCATGCTCGTAGGTTCCACAACTCTATATATCCCATATATTATCACATCCTCATATATCAACCAGTCTACAGATGTCTCCCTACCTTTATGTTTTCCACCCATAATAAGAATTTTGGATCGTCATAGTTTCTAACCCTGATCTATCCCAAAAGCATAGAATCCAGTACAATATAATCCAGAGTAATATTTTCCTAACAGTCTTCAATCGAAACATGCATTTCATCCAGTAATTTTTTTATCGTCCACAATAAACTCAAGAACTAAACCATATGTGTCTTTGTTTTTCTACTCAAGGAATCTGTCACACTATTTACCATCACATGAGTATATTCTAATTCAAAATCAAAATAATCAATACACTCTAACTGTCTCTGAGTCCTATTATTCCAATTATGTTGTGAAAATATGTACTTCAAACTCTTGTGATCATCATAAACTGTAACAATCTATCCCCAACAACAGTGTCATGAAACATTAAGATCATAAACAATTTAGGCCAAACTGAGATCATTCATATGGTAATTCTAGTAATGAGGTCTCTATTGTCAAGACCCATACACCAAAACACAATATCCCTGTAGAAGAACTACTCCAGGTCTGGTCCCATAATGATCACAATAAACCATATACTCCTCTACTGTCAGAGTTTGGATCAAGATCCGTTTTGATGACAAGAGCTTCAAAATTTCCGGGAAGGCCTCCTCATATGTCTTCGACCAACAAAATCATATCCCTTATATGGTTAAGATTGAATACAGTCCTTCTAACCAAGAAAATACCTGGATAAATCTCCTTTAATATCTAGCTAATCATAGAAAGAATCAGATATAAAAAACATTCCATGGATACTCCAAAGATACCACTTCCTGAACACTTTCTCTATCCAACGAAACACCTTCCTCCAAGATGATGTTCCATCAAATGTGTACCTAGTTAATCTATAACTGGAACACATATAGTATGTCATATATACTATGATCTATTATTTTATTGAATATTATGTCAAAATAATGGGCACAATCATCACATTTGTTGGATTATAATAATATTTCATCGACAAACACCACCAGAAATTGATTATGATAGTGATTAATGATCATGTTCGTCAAGTCCAAAAACAACACTGGTGAATTTATTAACCCAAATTACATTATGTAAATATAATAAAAGACATACCATCTCTAGAATGTATTCCTCGGTAAATTATAAGTATGAGCTCTCAACTAGGGATACCCCAATCTCTAGTTAATATTTGAGAAAACACATACGCCCTTCAACTGGTCATATAGCTCATCAATATGCCAAAAAGTTTTTTGTTTCGGTAAAGTATTTTTTCTCAAATATTTTAACCAAAAATCCAATGTTTACACCTTTTATCATTTTTTTCTAACAAAAATGGTGATCCCCAAGGCCACCTACATTGACGTATAAATCCATTTTCCTCATACTCATCCAAATTATTCTTAAGCTCTTGAATCTTAGTCGGTGAAATTCTATATGGTGGAATAGATACTGAATATCCCCCCAACATGTGCCCAATAGTGAATTAAACATGACTTTTAGGGTGTAGTGCTGAGAATTATTTAGGAAAGTCATCTTGAAATAGTTCCACTATGGGTGGAAGGAAATAATTCCTTACAACATTATCATCCTCCAATAGACAATAAACCTTGGCTATGAACTCTCATAGTTGCCGAGTAATTCGACCTGCATAGAATTCTTATATATCTCACTATCCACAATTAATACACATGTTTCCCTTAGGATAAATAATGTTCAATCTCATTTAGTAACAAAAATTTGTGTCTTGGTATTCATCTAGCTATCCCATCATTATAATTAAGATGATGCCCATAATATCAGGAACATACAAATTCCATAGGAAATGATATATCCTGATCTCAAGTTAACATTCCTTGCATATACAAATATCTCAAGACTACAGCCCCATTGGTGTATCTATAGTGATTACGTAGCTCACAAACTCCACTATCTTGCTCAATCCATAAAAACATTTTTCATATATAATGGAATGAGAGGAACCAGTATTAAACACGTCTCTAGCTAATGTATAATCTAGTAGAATAGTACGTCTTATCATCAATGGTCCAACCACACTATCAAAAATTATAGGCTGTAAAATTGTAACTATTATTCCCCTAGATCCTATGATGTTTTATGATTCCCCCAAGTACAACCACAATTATAATGTGGGTGCTTCTTCTTAGAATCAACATTTCCACTAGATCTACATCCTCATCGAATATAATGCCAACATACAGACCGATATGGTACTGAAGATCCTCGTCCCATTCTCTGACTCCATCCAGCCTCTCATTCAGTACTGGGTTGTGGCTCTGACCAAAGTAACATCTATAGATGTACTATATTAACCCAATATCGGAACTCTACAATTGGTTTGGAACAATTTCGATGATAGTATCGTGGCCTACCACACTAATAATCGATCACCCCTAAAAGGGAACATCCAACAATCCCTCCTTCTTACGTAATATTCTGCCCACTACTTTGGATAAAGCTGTCATAATAAGGATTCTATCTCTCATAAGAAACACCTCTTGATCATCCAAAAACAACTACATGTCTAGCACCGGAATACAATCATTGGTTCTCGTTATCTATGTGGGCTAGATCCACCACTTTCAGAAACAACTTCATCTTGAATATTATCACTTGGGACGTAATCCCACACTTAATTCAATCTTGAAAATTTTTCTCTATATCTAAATCCTCTCCTAATAACATTGGATTAAAGTGTTACAGATCTATGTAGAATCTAGCATAGTCCATCACCAACATTCTCCCTTGGGTCAGATGCATGAACATATTAGCTTCTCTTGTCTCATCATCTCTTGATTAAAATTCTCTAATAACCTCTACAAGATGTCCTTTTATAACATATCATTAGTCTGTCCAGATCGTGCATTAATGTCCCACTAGTAATTTTCTAATCACATTGCATATAAGTATCCAACATGACCCTCCTCTCAGCTGGTGTTGTCAAATGATCATGTGTTCTCTCTATGGACATGACTCATAATTCATCTCCCTCAGGTTCACCCTCTCTAATAAAATGATGGAGGGTGCTACAAATGAAACTAAATTGTCCTGTTTTACATGATTTTCACAACTCTATAAGGGTATCTTTACATTAATTTCATGAAGTGTGCAATGTTTTCCTAGAACTAATCCACTTCATCATCAGTTGGCATGATCAGACCCCATCTTCCAAAACATGTTTTCCATTCCCTACTATACACCTCATCCCTTCCTTCAACAACTGTTGCGGATAAATACTCTCTACAATTCCAAACATGCATATGAGGTCTCATGAAACATCCTTATAAAATTTTTATAATATAAATAATGACAACTATTAATTTTCCACTATATCTCTATATGGTCAAAACAGAGGTGCTGTTACTACCACTGAGAATCATACAACTAAGTTATAACTTAAAAGGGTAAACACAACATAACAATCATGTTTATCATTTAGACACAATTTTATTATCATTTCCAACATATTACAATAATACTCAATTTGTGTAAAGCATAATTTATCATTTTAGGCACACAATTGCCCATAACAAATTAACCCATGTGATCCTAATATGGTTAATGTTAGAAAATTATCCTTAGTGCCCAAAATTCTGTATGAATCCCAAAATCGCACACCATTCCTGGACATGTATTTGTATTCAATAATTATCAAAAATAATAATCACATCACAAAACAAGTTCATCTCCCATAATGAAATAATATTCAAATATAATAGAAAATTGTAACAACATCAATCCCACCAAGAGTACATGGGGTTTCCCCCATACATGGGATTGAAAATCCCATGAACAAGATCATTATGAAGACCTGAATCTTCCAATTCTCTTGTATACCTCTCCCAAAATATTATAGAAAAAATAATTGGAATGAAAACAACTCTCATTCATCTTTGTATCAGCGCAGTTGAGCCAACGATCATAATATTTTCATCTTGGGGCCTACCCATAAAAGTTTTTTCCTAGGATCTAGCTCTTACGAATCTCCAAAAAATATCAGGATGTTACAATCTCTCGACCTTATAACAGCTCTTCCAGGAGCTACACATCAAATCGATTATAATATCTTGACCTTTTTTGGTGTTACATGACATGTGATTGCCGGTAATTTATGTTTTTTCATGATATTATATTATGGGAGTTATCTCTTTAGGAGCAGTTGGGTAAATCATAATAAATTTTTTGAGATAATCGGTTGTCCACGGTTAGCGCATAGTTTGAAAAAACCATGCGACTGCCTAAGAGAAATCGTGCACTCTATGGACTTTTGAGGAAGTATCTTCAGCATGATTAAAGCATGAGTTGATAGGCTACCTCAGGGAGTTGTATGAAGTGACCCCATAAAGAAGTGGATAATACATGGTTTTTGCATGGTTTTCCTAACCTTATTAGTAAACTATGTTGTGACTGAGAAAGATCTCCAAAAAATGAGGATCTCACACGTTTTCAACTTTGAAATGACTTATTTTATATCTTATGCACATCTATCATGTGATTTTGATATAGATAGGGTAAGGTAAGCTTATAACATTGATTTTAAGGGATTTAATGTTGTTAAAAACACCATTATTTAGGATGGACATCCAGAATTAAATATAATCCCTTCTCCTAGTCTGCATATTTCATTCTGATTCTTGTTTTATTCTTTCCTAACTCTTTTCATGATCATTCCAGTGAATATATTTTCTATTAACAAGGATCTAAAACCATGTGTTGAGATATATATCTAGGATTGTGGATCTAGATCCAGATTTACGAGATCGTGATGTTGATAATCTTGATTTTGGTTTAGGGATTTAGATCTGGAACATTAATCAATGTCGTTGCATTCCTAGGATTTTGGTGATTTACATTGAGCGAACGTCTATCAAAGAATCATGTTAGGTGGTCCAAAATATAATTCACATAGTTCGGGATTTTATATGTTTATGAAATATTATATATTTTCTATAATCCTATAGCAATTGTTTTCAAAATTGGTTTAATTATATTGGCTACTTGATTTATTGATGATTTGTTGAAATGACTGATTAATTAGGGATTTAATCAGGAGACTGAGCGGGCTTCAATATTAGATATTTATAAGGTGAAATTTATCATAAGTGGTAGGGGTTTCAAATTATTTAATTAATTGGGGGATTAATTATGAGAAATTGTAATGAATATATTGGGATAAATATGTGTGGATTAATTATGTCCCTTTGATAATATGGTCTTGTTAATTAATCATGGGACCATTTATGGAAATTTTATGTTATTCTCAGGTAATTAATTATAGAAAATTAATTATAGAATATGTATTCTGATATTGATTATTTAATTTATTAATTAATTATTGGTTTGAATCACTTACTTAATTATTCATTTATCTATTAGAATGGATGTGTATAACTTATTATTGAATTAGTAATGGGATTGGGGTTGATAATTAATTGGTAAATAAATTATGTGATAAATAATGATAACATGGACATTTTAAATTGTGGAGAATAACTTATAACTTGGTCATCATACTTTTGAGTAATGAGAATTTGTACAATATTTTTTTAAATTGAGAAGTATACCATGTAACATGGTAATCATACTTATGAGTGAATAGAATAGGAACAAGTCCATTATATTGAAGGATAAGCATGGTGACATGACCATCTTACTTATGTTTATAAAATTTTTAACTTTATTAATGTGGCTTATAATTGTGAAATTATATAATGAAAATATGGCCACTCTAATTATTCCCTCACATAACAATTTTAGAACAACAGGATGAGTAAAATCTTCTACGGAGATATCATATAACCTTGGATACATCATGTTCCAGCAAGAATCAGGTCCTAAGATAAGATATTACCTAGAGAAATCTTTAGGATCTTGTACAAGATGATGTTAGAATGTATGTATGAGTCTCCATCAGAAAGCCTAGAGTTTATGTAGTTTGATAAGAAAAAATGGAAAATTAATAAATATGTATTTATGCATAGGGATTATTTTATATAGAACTGCACACACTATCATTTAAATAGACTAGTTTTAGACACCGAGGGTGGTGGCCTACTGATATCTACACACACCCTGCTCAGGATGTATTATTTGTACCCGAATAGATTTAATTGCATCAGGATAGGATAAGGATAAAAAATATAGGATGGATTACGAATATGATATGTAGATTTGATGAGGGGACCATACATGGTTCAGAACCTGGATTTCAAATCATAATGTCTTTAATTTTAGTTTTATTATTGACACATTACACATATATTTACATTTCATGTTTTCCATTTCAATTGAGTATTGTATTTCATGTTTGGTTGTATTGTTATATGAGTATTGTTCTATTTATATATGCATCAGAATTTGTTTATATACATCTGTTGGTATTTTACTCTGATAAAAGAGGGTATAGTCTCCCCTTCAATGATTTATTAGACCCTCACTTCTAGTTAAAAGCCTCTATCATATGGGGAAGAATGCTTGATGTCCTATTCCATAACCGGGTTAGGGAAACATAGTGCGGCACCTGGGTCAGGACATTACAAAGTGGTATCAGAGGACCGATTTTCATTCTTCATCAATTGTCTTACTATTTTAGGGAATGGTAGATAGGGGAATGGGAAGTGTTGGGTCATCATAATGAGCTCGTGTATGGGAGTTACATACCCTTTTACCTGGAAAAACCCAAGTACTTAGGATGGGATTGTTGTTATTTCTATTTGTTGTTATAGGTGAGTATTATTTGACATTGGTAGATTCAGTTGTGGTGTGCTGTGATTATTTATTCTACATTTTTTTAGTATTTATTCATTGCCTATAATGGAAATGAGTGAGTCTGAATGCTTCATTCTAGGAACTAAATGTTATTGCGACATAAATCATTTTTGGAACACACATTACAATGAGTTGTGGGTATGTCGTCGAACATGAGCAATTTTACCTTTTTTGTGAGATTAAATATAAATTTGGGGAATAAAATTAATTTATTAGGATTATAAAATGATGAATAATTATAATAAATGGGTGAATAAATTAGAAATTAGGTTATGATGTCGTGATTACCATGTTTATCCAAAACAAAGTTGTATAATTGTAAAGGGTTGTGATAACACCTCTATTTTGACCATGTGGTGAGGTAGTGGAAAATGAAATATTGTGATTATTCTTATGGCATAAAGTTTATGAGGATTTTTTATGTGATCTAAGTCATGTTTTTTTGAATTATAGTGATTTTTCCTCTAGAACATTTGTTGAGGTGATGATTGAGGGGTGTGGATAGTCATGGTCCTACATTTATAGAATTTGAGGAAACATTTTGGATTATAGAAGATTAAGGGGAGAAGTTCTGGGAGATATTTTTTTTGCTTCATTTAATTTATTGAAAGGTACCCATGATAGGTTTTTTAAAGTCATGTCTGAGATGACATGAGAGTTTCTATTGTGGAAAAATTTGACTTCTAATATAAGGGGTGGACCCAAGGGAGGAAAATTATTGGTTGATTCCATAGAGATAATACCTAACAACATTGATACTCCGACTAAGAGGAGACTCAAGGGGTTTCTTATGTTCTGTGGGGATAAAAAATAACAAGTGGGACATTCATGTATGAATTCAACACACAAACAATATGTTATTGAAGGACTTATTTTAGAGGTTAATGGAACACTTCTGAATATAATGTATGAGATAAGGGAAAGTTGTTGAGTTCATCAATATGACACAGGGGAGCATGTTGGTGATAAAATATACTAGAAGATACATAAATATGAAATTATTTTCCCTAGTGTTAGCCGGTGATGGGAATGCTTGGACAAAAAAATTCATGATGGACATAAGTGTGAGATTAAGTCTCATGTGAATATCATTAGTCTAAAGAATATTAAAAAATGATGGACTAGGATCACATAGTTTAAGGGAACCTGAGAGAGGCTTTTATTGCAAATTTGGTAATGGTTACTGGATGACCAAGAGGTGGGAATTCCGAGATCCAGACGTAGTGTTATGAAAACATTATCTAAGTATGTGGAAAGTAGACTATATAGAGAGGAGGGTTGGTTGGAAATGACCTTACTAGGGTGATCTTCCATCAGTATGGTAGTCCAGGAAACTATTTTAGACATTATTCCTATGAGACCATAGATTTTTGATCTTATGGAAAGGTGGGACATCTACAAATGTTATTCAGGTTTCAGAGAGAGACTGGTACTGAAGGAGATGTGGGGAAGGGTTAGATTAAGGGAACATGATCTTCAACACCATATCATCTGAAAATTGGAGTTCTACTAGATGAGTAAATAGAGGTATAAGATGTGATGCTTCTGGGTAGGAGCACCTGCATCAGCATAATGGTTCTACTCAGGGGATTCATAGAGCATCAGATGGATGAGGGGAATTAAATATAAATGTATTTCATCATACGTGTGTGGATAGAAAGGCAAGGACCATTGACAATAAAATTTAATATTCCAGTAGCTTCTCCATTATCTAGTTCAATGTTTGATATTGGGGCCTCTCATTCCATTATAGATGAAATTTTTTTTATGGATTGAGCTAGAAAGTGTATATTCTCAATTGGGTAGTGACTATAAATACAATGTTGGTAGTGAGTTCTGGATATATCTTTACATGAATGGGATGTTCACAAGTGATTTGGAAATATTACCTCCTATACAATATCCATGTTATTAATATTAAGTTATTTAATCTGATTATAGGGATGGATCGGCATAATAATGAGCTTGTATATGGGAGTTACAGACCCATTTACCTGGGAAAACCGAAGTACTTAGGATGTGATTTTTTATTTATATTTGTTGTTATAGGTGAGTTTTATTTGACATTGGGTGATTTAATTGTTGTATGATGCGATTATTTATTCTACGATTTTTGAAGTATTTATTCATGGCCTAGAATGAAAATGAGTGAGTCTGAATGCTTCATTCTAGGAACTAAATGTTATTGTGACATGCATCATTTTGGGAACACACATTACAATGGGTTATGGGTATGTTGTCGAACATGAGCAGTTTAACCTTTTTTGTGAGATTAAATAGAAATTTAGTGCATAAAATGAATTTATTTGGATTATAAAATGATGAAGAATTATAATATATGGGCGAATGAATTAGAAATTGGATTATGATGTCGTATTTACCATTATTATCCAAAACATTGATGTATAATTGTAAAGGGTTGTGATAGAACCTCTATTTTGACCATGTGGTGAGGTAGTGTAAATTGAATTATTGTGATTAATCTTATGACATAAATCTTATAAGGATTTTTTTTGTGATCTAAGTCATGTTTTTTGAATTATAGAGAGTTTTCCTCCAGAAAATGTTTTGAGGTGATGATTGATGGGTGTGGATAGTAATGGTCCTCCATGTATAGAATGTGAGACAACATTTTAGATTATAGAAGATGAAGGGGAGTAGTTCTAGGAGATATTTTTTTGCTTCTTTGAATTTATGGAAAGAGACCCATGACAGGTTTTTAAAATCATGTCTAAGATGACATGGTAGTTTCTATTGTGGAAAATTTTGACTTTTAATATAGAGGGTGGACCCAATGGAGGAAAATTATTGGTTGATTCCATAGAGATAATACCTAACAACATTGATACTCCGACTAAGAGGTGACTCAGAGGGGGTTCTTATATTCTGTGGGGATAAAAAATAACTAGTGGGACATTCATTTATGAACTCGACATACAAACAATATGTTATGGAAGGACATCTTTGACAGGTTCATGGAACACATCTGAATATAAATTATGAAACAAGGGAAAGATTTTGAGTTCATCATTATGTCATAGGGGAGCATGTTGGCGATAGAATATACTAGAAGATACATAATATGAAATTATTTTCCCTAGTGTTAGCTGGTGATGGGAATGATTGGACAAAAAAATTCCTGATGGAAATAAGTGTGAGATTAAGTCTCATGTGAATATCTTCATGCTAAAGAATATTAAAAAATGTTGTACTAGGATCACATAGTTGAAGGGAACATGAGAGAGGCTTTTAGTGCAGAATAGGTAATGGTTACTGGATGACCAAGAGGTGGGGATTCCGAGATCCAGATGTAGCGTTATGAAAACATTATCAAAGGAAGTGGAAAGTGGACAATATAGAGAGGAGTGTTGGTTGGACATGACCATACTAGGGTGATCTTCCATCAGTATTCTAGTCCAGGGCACTATTTTTGACATTGTTCTTGAGAAACCATAGATTGTCAATCTTGTGGAAAGGTGGGACATCTACAAATGTTCTTCTGGTTTCAGAGAGAGACTGGTACTGAAGGAAATGTGGGCAGAGTTAGATTATGGAAACATGATCTTCTACACCATATCATCTGAAAATTGGAGTTCTACTAGATGAGTAAATAGAGTTATAAGATGTGATGCTTCTGGGTAGGAGCACCTGCATCAGCATAATGGTACTACTTAGGGGATTCATAGAGCATCAGATGGATGAGGGGAATTAGATATAAATGTATTTCATCATACGTGTGTGGATAGAAAGGCTGGACCATTGACAATAAAATTTAATATTCCAGTAGCTTCTACATTATCTAGTTCAATGTTTGATATTGGGACCTCTCATTCCATTATAGATGAATTTTTTTTATGGATTGAGCTAGAAAGTGTATGTTGTCAGTTGGGTAGTGACTATAAATACATATTTGGTAGTGAGTTCTGGATATATCTTTACATGAATGGGATGTTCAAAAGTGATTTGGAAATATTTCCTCCTATAGAATATCCATGTTTTTAATATTAAGTTATTTGACCTGATTATAGGGGTGGATCGGCATAATAATGAGCTTGTGTATGGGAGTTACATACCCATGTACCTGGGAAAACCCAAGTACTTAGGGTGTGATTGTTTTTATTTCTATTTGTTGTTATATGTGATTTTTATTTGACATTGGGTGATTCAATTATGGTGTGATGAGATTATTTATTCTACGATTTTTTTAGTATTTATTCATGGCCCAGAATGGAAATGAGTGAGTCTGAATGCTTCATTCTAGGAACTAAATGTTATTGTGACATGCATCATTTTGGGAACACACATTACAATGGGTTACGGGTATGTTGTCGAACATGAGCAGTTTAACCTTTTTTGTGATATTAAATAGAAATATGGTGCATAAAATGAATTTATTAGGATTATAAAATGATGAATAATTATAATATATGGGTGACTAAATTAGAAATTGGATTATGATGTCGTATTTAACATGTTTATCCAAAACATTGTTGTATAATTGTAAAGGGTTTTGATATAACCTCTATTTTCACTATGTGGCGAGGTAGTGGAAATTTAATTATTGTGATTATTCTTATGACATAAAGGTTATAAGGATTTTTTATGTGATCTAAGTCATGTTTTTTGAATTATAGAGAGTTTTCCTCTAGAACATTTGTTGAGGTGATGATTGTTGGGTGTGGATAGTAATGGTCCTCCATGTATAGAATGTGAGACAACATTTTAGATTATAGATGATGAAGGAGAGTAGTTCTGGGAGATATTTTTTTGCTTCATTGAATTTATGGAAAGAGACCCCTGACGGGTTTTTTAAAATCATGTCTATGATGACTTAAGAGTTTCTATTGTGGAAAAATTTGACTTTTAAAATATACGGTGGACCCAAGGGAGGAAAATTATTGGTTGATTCTATAGAGATAATACCTAACAACATTGATACTCTGACTAAGAGGTGACTCAGAGGGGGTTCTTATATTCTGTGGGGATAAAAAATAACTAGTGGGACAATCATGTATGAACTCGACATAAAAACAATATGTTATTGAATGAAATCTTTGAGATGTTCATGGAACACTTCTGAATATAAAGGATGGAACAAGGGAAAGATGTGGAGTTCATCAATATGTCACAGGGGAGCACGTTGGTGATAGAATATACTAGAAGATACATAAATATGAAATTATTTTCCCTAGTGTTAGCCGGTGATGGGAATGATTGGACAAAAAAATTCGTGATGGAAATAAGTGTGAGATTAAGTCTCATTTGAATATCTTCAGGATAAAGAATATTAAAAAATGTTGTACTAGGATCACATAGTTGAAGGGAACATGAGAGAGGATTTTAATGCAGAATATGTAATGGTTACTGGATCACCAAGAGGTGGGGATTCCGAGATCCAGATGTAGCGTTATGAAAACATTATCTAAGGAAGTGGAAAGTAGACTGTATAGAGAGGATGGTTGGTTGCACATGACCATACTAGGGTGATATTCCATCAGTATGCTAGTACAGGGCACTATTTTTGACATTGTTCTTGAGAAACCATAGATTGTCGATCTTGTGGAAAGGTGGGACATCTACAAATGTTCTTCAGGTTTCAGAGAGAGACTGGTACTGAAGGAGATGTGGGGAAGAGTTAGATTATGGAAACATGATCTTCTACACCATATCATATGACAATTGGATTTCTACTAGATGAGTAAATAGAGCTATAAGATGTGATGCTTCTGGGTAGGAGCACCTGCATTAGCATAATGGTTCTACTCAGGGGATTTATAGAGCATCACATGGATGAGGGGAATTAAATATACATGTATTTCATCATATGTGTGTGGATAGAAAGGCTGGCCCATTGACAATAAAATTTAATATTCCAATAGCTTCTACATTATCTAGTTCAATTTTTGATATTGGGGTCTCTCATTACATTATAGATTAATTTTTTTTTGATGGATTGAGGCAGAATGTGTATGTTGTGAGTTGGTTAGTGACTATAAATACAAAGTTGATAGTGATTTATGTATATATCTTTACATTAAAGGGATGTTCACAAGTAATTTGGAAATATTACCTCCTATATAATCTCCATGTTATTAATATTAAGGTATTTTACCTGATTATAGGGATGGATCATCTGGTTTCTTAATGATATAAAAATTATTGTTACTGTAGGAGATTGACCTTTTTCTGTCATAAGTATGACTGGAATATTCATCGTTTAGAGTTGGATATTCAGGAAAGCTGAGTAGGGACAATTTCATAGTAACTAGGAGAGCTCACATACCTTGTTTCTAGTATAATGTTGGATGATGGGGGTGTTAGGCATGATGTCCTACCACCTGATGTGTAGTTGTTTTGGGATTTCATTCTTGAAGACATTGTAGGGATACAACCTAAAAAATATATGGGATTAAATACTGATATTATTTCAGGAGCTGAGGAAATAAATATTTCAAATTAACAAAAAATCCTATACTAATCTTCAAGAGCTCAAGACTCAGTTAGAATAGTTGGAGGGTAAATGATTTATCCGTCCAAGTACGTTGCCAAGGGGATCATCTATTTTTTTCTCAAATAAGACTAATAATAGTTTACAGTTGTGTGTCAATTACAAAATGTTTAACAAGATAACTGTAATGAATCGATATACGCATCCATGTATCGATGACATTTATGATCAATTAAAAGGGAAATATGTGTTATCAAAAATCGACCTGAAATTAGGGTATCATCAGTTGAGTATTTCGATATATGATATACTGAGGAATGCATTTAGATGTTGTTATAGCCTTTATGAGTTTGACATAATGCAATTTTATGTTTATAAATTCCCCAGTTGTTTTTATATATTTGATGAACATGATCTTTCTTCTGTATCTGGATCAGTTTGTAGTGGTGTTTATGTATGAAATGATGGTGTACTCCAACATTCATGATGGTCATTCCCAAAATATAGACATCATCCCAAGTTCAAAGATAGAGGATCAGTTATATGACAAGTTATATATGTTCCAATTTTGGATTAAAAATATACACCTCTTAGGGAACATCATCTCAGAGGAATGTGTGTTAGTGGACCCAAATATGGTTCTTGGTGTGGAATCCTCAGAGAAGATGATGGATTTTTTCAATATTTGATGCTTTATGAGATTAGTTGGATATTTTAGTAGATTCATCCAAGAATTTGACTATTTTGTAGTGATACGTTCGGGTTTGGCCAAAAAGTGAGTAATGTTTGAATTGTCAGAGTCTTATGAGAGGCATTCTCAGGAGTTGATGAAGAATATAACATCTGCTCCAATTTTGATCCTACCTAAGTCAAGGGAGGAATATACGTTTTGATGTGATGAATATGAGATCACACTTGGAGCTGTGCTGATATAGGGGGATCTTGTTTTGGTGTTTGGGTCATGGTAGTTGACGACTCATGATCAAAATTAATCAAGTCATGACCTTGAGTTTGTATCAGTTATTTATACTCATAGGTGTTGGAGACAAAATCTTCTATGAGAAATGTTTAAATTTTATACATATCACATTATCTGGAAGTATATATTTTCACAACGTGATTTAAATCATCCAAAATATAGATGGGTTGAGTATATGCAGTATTAAGATTTTGAAGAATCATATATTCATTGGAAATTTAATAGATTGGGTGATTCCTCGAGAAGGATAACATAGATTCAGATTGTTTAGGAATCAAGTTCAGTGTGGATGATGAGGACCTTGCTGGCTAAAATGAATGTTGTTATTCAATATAGTAAGGAGACGATGGCTCTAATTTCAGTTAAATTGGAGTCAATGATATTGATATGGATTAGTGATATATATTAAAAGGGTCCATAGTTTTTATCCTTAATATAAATCATTTATGGTGCATATATTTCATCAAAATAGAAGATAGATAAGGATGGTATCATATATTTGAATAATCGAGTTACAGTACCTACGATCATGTGAGAGTTTCCCCTGCAAGAATTTCAAACCTCGGAATCGGTAGTGCATCCAAGTGTATCTAAAATGTACTAAACACTACATTGATAATTTTTTGTCTAGACATGAAAAAGATGATAAATGGATTTTTTTAATATAATTCTCATTTATGTTTGCTAAGGAGGAGAATCAACGACCATGATGTTTACTAAAACCATTTTATATTCCAGAATGGAAGATGGACGATGTGACAATGGATTTTGTGGTAGGTCTCCTTAAGATTATTAGGAATACTGATGATATATTAGTCATTATCGATTAATAAGAAAAATTAGCACATTTCCTTCTCAAAAGGGAAATCATTATAGTATAACAGCTGGAAGAATTGTACATTTTGGAGATATTCTGTTTTCATTGAGTGTCAAGGACTACATTTTCAGATCATGATTCTCTATTTACTTCATTATTCAGGTAGTTCTTGTAGAATGTTGTTTCCACAATGGTATTATTTAGTTTGAATTTCCAACCTTAGAAATATGGGAAACTAGAACATACATTACATGTAATTGAGGCTGGTGTGTCAGAAATAGATATGGATCTTTATGGTAGGTCATATAGATCACCACTATGCTGGAAGGAGGCTGGTGTGTCAGAGTTTTTGGGACCGATTCTCATGAAGGAGAAATCGGAGTAGGTAAAGTTGACTGATAAATGTATGGATACAAATTGGGGTAGAAAGAAGAAATATACATAGAGAAATAGGTTACCCATAGATATTTAAAAGGGTGATTGTTTTTTCCTTAATTTGTAACCTAGGTTCGTTCACTACTAGATTGAAAGGATTTTCAAGTTGGAACATGGGTTTGTTGTATAATTTAAAGTAGTGGAGATAGTAAAGATAGTGGAAAAATGATTGGATCTTCCAAAAAAATATAATGTTATGCATGATGTTTTCCATGAATTAGATCATCAATAGTATCACCCTATCCCTTATCATGTGATTGATGTGGAAGAGGGTGACCTTGGTATTGATGCATCATTTGAGGAGATTCTGATACCTTTGTTGGATCGTATTCAGAATGTGTTTTGGGGAAATACTACAATAATACTTCATGTGTAATGGAAACATGTATGTGTAAAATAGGAAAAATGGGAATGATAAGTAGATGTGAGGGCTATATAGACTGATCTTTTTAGTATAGAATATTATAATGGTTTGTAAGTACAGCTCGAAGATGAATTGTTATAATGTGGGAAGATTGTAAGATCACTAATTTTTCTATCTTTATCTCAGGTGTGATTTTATGAAATATTTTTTTAAAAGTACATTTAGTGGGATTTACAACATGGGGTGATTTTTGGTGAATTCTAAGAAAATTTTAGAGAATAGGTGGTTATGAATAGTTGGTGCATAGTTTGATCAAATCGTGCTCCTACCAAGGAGAAACCATGTGCTCTCTAGTATTTTGAGGTAGTAGCTTTGGGGTGTCTAAAGAATAGTTTGATAGGTCCTGTAACGTAGCCATTGGAAGTGCCCCCGTAAATTAGTTGCTAACACACAGTTGGAATGTTTTCTTCCTAACCATGTGAGGGCTAACAGTGATACCCTAAAATTGTAGATCTCATAGTTTATCAATTTTTAATGATCTATTTCGCCCATTAAGCGGCCCTAACAACATATTTTACATTCTACAGGATTAGAGATGCTTCTCCCATCAGCTTCGATGGATTCCATGTCCATAAAATCACTATTATTCAAGATCAAAATCGTGAATTTATTATCCTCTCTTATCCCAGTATGAGGATTTCATCCCTATTCTTCTTTCATTCTCTCTCAATCATTTCTTCACTTTGTCCTAAAATACATACTATACATCCTTGTATATAAAACTATGTGGTGAGATTTGGAACTATGATTGTGGATATAGAGATATATTTTTTGATATCTTGATGTTGTTGATCTTGATTTTTGTTTAGGTATCTAGATTCAAAACGTTTATCCACATCACTATGCTTCTCGGTTATTGGGGATTTCTATTTATTAAATGTCCATCAACTAATCTTTGTAGGGTTTTTGATCTATAAATCCATTAATCATATATTTAATTTATATATGTGAAATTTTAGAATTTCTATAATCCATTATAATTTTTTTTCTAAATTAGGTAAATTAAATTGTCTAATTGATTTATCAAAGCATTATTAAAATGGGTGATTAATCGGTGAATTAATCACGAGAATAATGGGGGATTCCCTATTATATAATTAAATTAATGAAATTAATTATATGGTGTAAAGGTTTCAAATTTTGTAATAAATAAGGGAATTAATTATGTGAAATTGAAATTGCAAATTCAAGGAAATCATTGGATGATTAATTAGGTGAATTTTATAATATCGTCTAGTTAGTTAATTGTTTGATTAATTATGGAATGTTGAGATTTTAATGAGATAATTAATTCTGGAAAATTAATTATAGAATATTAATTGTGATTTTTATTATTTAGTTGATTAATTAACTAATAGTTTGATGCACTTAGATTTTTTGATAACTATTGAAATGTAAGATTTTAACCAATTGATGAATTAATAATGAGTTTGGGGATGATAATTAATTGGTAATGTTATTATGTAATCATGAATGGGAGAATGGTCATTCAAAATTGAGAAGTATAAATGATAACATAGTTATAATAATTATTTTCAAATAGAATGGGAACATGGATGTTCTAAATTATGATGTCTATATGGTAACATGTCCATTATATAAATGAGTAATGAAAATGTGAAAATTTTCATTCAATTGAGGAGTAATACATGTAAAATGGTCACATTACATACATTTTTGATATTTTTAACTTTGGAATAGATGTTTATAAATATAAAATTATGTAATTGAAATACTGGCACTACGAGTTATGGCCTCACCTGAAAATATTTGAACTCCGAGATGAGTCGAATAAGGTACTCAGATATCATAGAAAATTCAATAATTAGTGATCCAGAAAGAAAGAGGTATTATGATATAATATTACCTATGGTTTTCTTTGTGCTCTGATATGTGATTATGTTAGTATTAAGGTGTGAGTCTACTTGGGATCCTTGGAGTTAATGTAGTTATATAAGAATAAATGATAATTTAATAACATGTAATTTATTCATTTAGCATATTTCTTATAAAATTTTTTAAAATCACTTTTGATTGGAATAGTTTTAATCACCATTGGTGGTGGCCTATAGAGTTGTACTCACAGCCTACTCGGGATACCTTATTAGTACCCAAATAAATTATATTGTTGATGGATAAGATATGGGCAGAGGACCTAGGATGGATTGGTGATCTGGGATGGAGATAGTTTGGGGGACCCTAAATTGTTTGGAACATGCATGAGGATTCTTAATTTCATTACATTCAGTTTCCATATAGACACTTGACACATATATTGGCATAACATGTTTTCCATTTCAAATGTGTATTGTATTTCATCTTTGGTTGTCTTGTGAAATTACTATTGTTTGTGTTATATATGTTTTCTAGTTTGTTTATTTTCTCTCAAAGGAGATTTACTATGGTAAAAGAGGGTATAGTCTCCCAATGAAAGATTTACTTGACCCCCACTGCGAGTCTGTATCCTCGAGCTTACAAGGCGGTGTGCTTGAGGTCATGTGAAAAACCGGCTCGGGGACCATTGTGTAGTGCCTGAGTTAGGACAATTCAATAATGATATATTTATATTTATATATATATAATAAAAAATTTAAATAATTTCCCATTATGTGTTATTATAATTAATTATAATCGAGAATCATTATCTATTTTAAAACAATTTTCATAAAATTTCTTTTTTTACGAGTAACACCAAACTTATAAAAATATCTTGTAAAAAGATGTTATAAATGTTTTTAATAAAATTGAATATAACACAAATAAACAAATGATTCATTTAAATTTAATTAAATTAATAATTTTTATATTAAATTTATTATTTTATCTAAATATTTATCAATTTTATATAAATTTGTAAATTTATAACTATTAAGTGAAAATTCAATATTTCACGAGATATATCAAATTTTCACCAAATGATAATTTTCAGATGATGATAAAAAAATTGGGTTATTTTTATGAAATTATATTAATAAATGTTATACAAAATAATTATAATATATTTTTATCATAAAAAGAAAAAAAATTCAATTTTAATGAAATGATATTTTGATGAAGAAAAATAAATTTCAAAAAATTGACTGATTATTTTCTGATAATTTATCAACATATTTACGATATAAATAAATGTATATATATATATATATAATAGTTTTGGTAATCCTACTCCAATCTAAAATTTATTTGAAATGTTAAAATGATCATATTTTAAAAACCAAGGATTTTTTGGGTACGGTGTTGCATATCAAATATATTATCAAACATAATATTCTCTTTCAATACTAGGGGAATTAAAATCTAAGTATATTTACGGATATTCTTAGAAATTAAAATATATCATAAAAATAATTTCATGATAAAAAAATTATTATCATATTAAATTTATATATATTGATAAATATTATATTTTAAATCATCACATATTTATGGTTTTGAGGGCATAAATATTCCATTATTCATTAAATTTCAACCAATTTTCATCTAAATGGAATCTATTGTTCTATTTATTTCCATAATAGAATGTTTATTACCTTTCCCTCAAATTAATAGAATTATTTATTAACATTTTTTAATAATTTAGGTTTTCAACAAAATATTTTTCAAATAGCATACCGTCAGTTATCCAGATCATGTTTGAATTTTGAGAACAAGATTTATTTATTATTAAGTGAATGTGAAAACATTAAATTATTATATAATGACATTTTATTTGATAATATATGTAACATGGAACTTAGATCCCAAACAACTCACAAAATATATTTTTTTAAATTTAATCTCATCAATAGTTTAAAAATCAGACATCCATAAATCGAAGTGATCCATAATATATTATAAACATTTTTATAGTCGATTGTATGAATATTAATAACTAAATATTTAAAACTATAGTTATTATATATTTTGTAAATAATTGTGAATCAATATAAAAGTAAATGTTATACAGAAAATTTGTTTTTCTAAAAGATTTTTTAATCACTTTTTCACCAAGAAATTAAAATAATTTTTTACCAAATTTAGAGAATTTATTTGATAAAATAAAATATTTGTTTAAATTTTTATTTAAATTTTATTAGAGGTTGGGTTATTTGGAATTTTTTAAAATGACTCATTTTTGGATGAATAGTTATAAATTGTGAATTTTAATTAAAAACAACCTTTTTATTTTATTAATTTATAATTTTAAATTATATTCTGGATATATTTTGATGTAATATTAGTTTAAGTAAATATATATATTAATATTATTTATTATATTTGAATCATTTTTCAATTGAATTATTGAACAAGAAACATTGTAAACTATTGGGCAATTTCTCATCCAAAACTCCCTTTATCATTGCATATCATACATTGAGTTCAAATTAAACTTTTATAGTTATATGGATGAATATTTTAATAATGGATTAATTTATTTGAATTTTAACACTATATATTATTTAACGATATCTTATTAATGTAATACATAATGTAACAATATTGAATATTAAAATAAATTTTCGCGGATAAGGATAAAAGCAATGTTTTTCCAAGTTATAGGTGCCTTTGTTAATACTAATTTCTATCAAACATTATATTTTAATTTGTGAAATTGGATTAATATTTATATTATGTTTTTAAATATTATATTATAAGGATCATTTTATTATTATATTAATGTATAAATTAAAATGGTTAAAAAACTAATTTCTAGGTTGTAAATTATATTAGTAAAAACAGAGTAAACATAAACTATAAAGAATGAATGGTTTAAAACATATGTGTTTTTTGTGTTTTGGAGGTTATTCTAAACATTATCATCACTAATGTTAATCATTTATTTTATTTTCCAAAATTATATGAGCGTTACCTCTAGATATTGAATTCTTTTAGGATTGTAATAAAATATTACTATTCTTCAAATATAAATCTCACTCACTCCTCTCACATCCTTACACCATTCAAGAAATTTTACTCAACTAAAACAATAAATAAAAACCTCCCAACATCACTCCCAACATATTATAATAATTATTTATATAATAAATAAATCTATGGAAGGATTTTCTGAAAACCTATGGAGGCTTCCTAGAGAGGAGGTAATATTTTTCCATGAGCATTTTTATTTTATTTTTTTCCCCAACTCAATAAATTCTTTTAAACAAATATGATATAATAAAATCAGTATTTTTTATATAATTATATTATTATTTTTAATATAATGACCTAAAACAATCCCCACTTCTACTAAATGATATATGTAATCATCATTCTTGTGTATGGTGGACAACCACCTCGTGAAACAATGTCATTCATTTTTTCTATTACCTACATTCATGGTTCGGTATGATGATATATAATATATATATATATATTTTATTACATAACATTAAATCTAGATTCATTATATTATATATACATTTTACATTGCATTCTACAGAGGATACAATAACACCACTCTCATGTGGCATGGACTACCATCTCCCTAGGTGATGTGATTATTCTTTCTATAATGCATTTCATAGAATAATATATATATATATTTTTAATAAATATATGTTATATACATGAAATAATTATTATATTATTGATATATTTATCATACAAAAAATTTAATATATCATTATCATTCGAACAATAAAAATGGTAACATCGTTCATGTATCTATGAACTACAGCCTCCACTATGTGATGTGACACTATTATAATTACCACACAATTCGATTATATATATATATATTTGTATTTGATAATATAATGTGGTGTTTATGTTTTTATATTCTTATTTTAATTATAAAATATTACTTACCTTATTTCTACAACAGGCATTAAATAATTTTAACATTACCCCTGTGTATATATCACATACCGTCTTTAAGATTATAAAATAGTAAATTTTTCATATCCATCATTGGTCATTTGTTTAAAAAAATATAATTTACGTAAAAATATTATCATTTATTTTTTATTTTTTTTATTGATATTAAAAAGTTATATAACATTCTTAATGTCTTGATTTTACATGATAACAGATCGATAAAAAATAAGTCAATTTACACATGGAACAACAATGATTTTGAATTCATATTAATAGAAGAAAACCAATATATTGTAAAATCATAATATATGAAATTATAAATACTAATATTTTTCTATAATATTTTAATTAAATAATAAGACCCACTGTATTGGAGGGTAATGAATTTTCAACCAAAAGGAAGAACGATTTAAGAGATTTTTCTCAATTTCTGTTAATTAAGGCACACTAGTTTGTTATGCACCAATATCATTTATATGTTTAATTTAATGACCATAATATATTTTATATCATTATTCCAAAATAAATAATGGAATTTTCATTTCAAATATGAGGTTTTTCATTTATTGGGGGATGAAATTAATTTTACTATGTTGTAAATAATATCATAACTCAATTTCATTTCATTGGGTTGTATTATTTTATCATTTTCATTGATATTATATGATTATTTTTTATTTAATTGGGAATAAATAATTATGACCATTACCTTTTTTATGTTCATTTACATTTTTAACCAATAATCAATTAATTGTTTAATAATCATCAAAATATTATGATCGTTTCAATGGTTTATTACTTAATCTCATTTTATTTGGGATTATGTGTGATTTAATTTAAATTAAAAGAAATTATTTGTTAATTCTGTAATAAAAAACGATTATATTTTTATAATCCAGTCATTAATGAAATTTTAATATAATAGTACCATTTTCCTCTCATTGGTATAATAAATTAGGGGAAAATGTTTTAATGAAATCTTACTTCATTTCCCTACTCGGTCAGAAATCGATTCGGATCGAATTAAAATAATTTTATTGATGATTTTTTAAAATACTAGTAACCATTTAAAAATGATATAAAAATTAAATTTTTACAATTTTATTATTTTTAAAAAATATATTGAACAGATAATTATTTTTATTATCCCAAGATTTCACAATTTAATTTCACCAAAAGAGTTAAAGGAATCATTGTTTTTATTTTTGTGACAAAAATGTTATTAATATCTATCTTGACAACTCAAATGTTTTAATGAATCATTTATAATATGAAATTTTTATTTTTAATAAAAATTATTTTCAAACTCTTTGGTGAACATATAGTTATAAAAACTAATTTTCAAAATGAAAAGGATATTTTATCCGTGAATTTTATAGTGATCATTTTTATGGAATTTTTATTTTTAGTAACAATAACCATTTATTCTATATATAATAAATTAGTGATACTTTCTATTTATAAAATAATTATTCTCTATATTCATTGATTCATATTTTTCTGAACTAGTGAGATGTTTACAATCTCTTATATGATTAGTTTTTTAGTCATTAAATTTCCAATGCAATATTAAGATTCTTATGTTAACTAGATGTGAAAATTTCTATATATATCCTATTATTTATCATGTATAGGTATAAATTTTATCACATATAACATCTCAAAAAATTTTGTTTTTCATTTAATGTTATTTTTTTATATATATTATTTTTTATGAATCATAATTCTTTATTCATTGCAGTTATTTTAATTATAAGGAACATTTTTTAAGAACAAAATTATTATTTTGATATATGAGTTTTGATATGGAAATAAATTCTTGGGTGAGGCACAATTATAGACCACCCCTAAATCAGACAATAGTCTCATTAGGTGAATCATTAAAATGGTTAGAAATTATTTTTCCATTCCATATGAGTTTGTACCCAGCAGTTTAAAATTTTCTTAATGATAGTTATTGACAATATATGAATCATGTTTGTTGGACATGACTTCTGATAATTAATCATTTACATCAATGAGAATTTATTAATCATTATCCATTAGATCATAGTAATTATATTATGTCTATTATAATTTCATTACCATTGTATTGATAAAATGAAACATGTTATCATTTCTTTAATTTTCTATATTTGTCAAGCCTTATCTTGTCAATATTTTCAAGATATTTAAATTTCATGTGTGATATATTATATTCAATTACATACTGATTATTCTTATTTATTTGTGATGACTTCCACAATACATACCCCTTACATAGAATTTGATCTCACTAATATTATGTTATCAATCAAAGGAATCCATGATGTGTATTATTCTTGATATAAAAGGATAAGATATCATGATTAATGTTATTCTCGAAAAAATATTATTTAATTTCTGTTTAAAAATGTAATATAAGAATCATACATGTATCTTGTCTACTAAGACTTCAATATAAATCAATACCTTAAGATGGGATCTCTTGTATCTTATACCAATGAAACGAAGTAGACATTAGGTAATGGTTTATAGGGTTGGGGAAACTATGTAGATGTTTTTTAAGGGGTGGTGGTGATATGATGGTGAAGAATATGGGTTATTATCTGGACAATGGGTGCACATGTTTGTTAGGTTTCAAAATGACTGTTATAGCATATATTTCATATGAGTTATATATATATATATATACTACTTGATCTTTGTATTATATTATGATACCAAAATATTTTAAGTTAATTTTCCAATCGTCTAGTTTTATTAGGGTGGGTTTCTAATACCCCTATTACACTCTCCCGCATTAATAATATTATATCCCAAACTTGGTTGTAGTTACTTGTGAGTATGCTCTTAGTGTTGATGCCTTGTCGTGATTCTATTTTGATATGGTTTATAATGGTAGGGGTTGTGAATAATGTTGATGTACTTCATGTTTATGATAAAAACTAATCTAGAATTATTATGTGATGAATAATGATACGATGGGGTTATGATGAAAAATTGATGATTTCCAGTGGTTAATTTTTTCATTTATATATATATAGATTTCATGATGAAATAAAATCGATAAAAGGGTCAAGAAATATATCATCAGGGCATAAGAGAAAAAAATAGTTTAGAATTGGTAGAAGTGTTCCTTGATTTTTTTACATGGTACTATTTTATTTTTTATGGATGTGATACATATTGGTGGATCCTTTTTGGGGATGGGAATGATTAGTGGTTATAACATATTCAGTTTTTTCTCACACTATACTCATTAAATAATTAGTATTCGATTATGATATAGTACTAATGTTACCATTAACCCATAATATATTTTAGGTAATCAGCAGGGAATTGGTTATTGAGTCAACAAAACTATCTTGGAGTGGTATTTTTTGTGCTACATCTTATGAGTATTTTGGGGTTTTATTTATTCAACAATTTATGGATTTAATATCCTTAATTATGTTATAAAATTATTTTGAAAATATAATTTATTATATTAAGTGTTTTTTTGTTATTGGATCCATCTATTATGTTTTACCTAACATTCATAATTTGATAAATTCCTCTATTTAGGTATTTTATAACCTTGTTTTCTAGAAAACATTTTGGGAAAATTTTGAACGTGGATTCATAGTGTCACTCCATTACATTATTATATCCTTGAAGGGGTATAAGTATAGGGGGTAAGGATGGAGTTATATAATGGCTAGTGATTCAGAGATAGAATAAAATTTTATATTAAACACTATGACGATTTCATTTTTTTAAGACAATGTTATCGGTTATACAGGACACATGACATATAATATAGATATAGACTATGATATATGATTATTGGTTCCCTTATAATGTGATTCATGTAACATGAATCGATCAGAAAACTATTTAAAGTGGTAATTTTTTCATGGGATATAAATACTATGGGTACACAAATATGGATTTTTTCTGAATTAGTCTTTGAATTCAATTTAGTATATTTTATGAAAAATAAATGTATTTAATTAAATTATTTTGAGTGAACCCAATTCTCTCGGACTATGGGAATATCTAGTGAAGGTAATTTATGTGATGGATTTCAACATATGTAGAGGGGTAAACATCCTCTCATTAAAAATTTTTATTTTAATGTTTTATTTCATAGTCATGAAAAATAATAGCAGACACCAAATGTAAACAAAATCATGCTGAGATGGAGGTTCATATTAATCTGTATTATTACAGAAAATATAATTTTTTCAAAATAGGTTTTCCTATTATATGAGTAACATAATTTAAATATGAACAATAAATCATATAATTTATGAAATCCACCTATATTAAATAAAATATAGAAATGTTAATGTTTTAGTTGTATTTATAGGGTGTATTCTTGGTAATACCCAATTTAATAAAAAAAATAAAAAGACAATTAATCATTCAGATGTAAATGGTTTTAGTTTCATGAATTTTGAGGCACGATGGGTATAAATTTTTATTTTATAGTATTCATGTTACGCATGTTGATATTAAATGAACTTATAGTGTGATAGGGATTTTCAAATTGAATAAAAAAGTTATGATTAAATATTTATTGATGGTTTGTTTTATTGATATATGAAGTGTAATTTCCTTGAATTGTAGTGTAATTAATAATGATTAAGATTTCTATTAATAACATCATTAATTTTCGAAGAAATGATATCATTATGTTTCTATTAATTGACATGATTCATCTAAATAAAAATCAGAATGTTTTTAAGAGTTATCCAATAGTAGGATTATAGAGTTTTAGGAAAATTTTAATATAAGGTTTTAAATGTACTCATATAAAGGATTTTGTTAATGTATATTGTTTTAATTCATGGGTTATAAGGATGAATTTATATTATTTAAAATTGATTTTTTTAAGGAACATTCATGGATGATATAAATTATTAATATTTTTTTGGTTTCCTTAAGAGTTTTTATAGTTTAATTTATATTATCATTTGTGAATATTTTAAAAGAGTATACATGATATATGAGTATTGATACATTATTATCATTATAGTTAAAATGTGTTAGTTGTCAATTTATTCATATTATTTAAAAACTGAAATCGTTATATGTAGGTAAATGAATATATGATTACTATCAATTAAATAAATACACAATTTGTTTTAAAATATAGAAATATTTATTAAAAAAATAAAAAGTAATTTTATTAATTTATAATTGTAACTCCCAGATTATTTATAATTTATATACTTAAAAACTAAATTAAATTCACTGATAGATTGTGATGAATGGTACAATAGGATGGAAGAATACATTATATGAATCTATAATAAAATTTTAAAAATACCATTATAACATTTTTTTTGTTTTATGGAATTAATAAAACTAAACAAATTACAAATATTGTGGTTATTTATTGGTTATAATTATTATGGTAATTATTTAAAATAAAAAAAAATTTTGGAAAATATTTAATTTTTGGAAAACACAATTAATCACCATTTCTCCACATAAAATAAAATTAATAAAATTAAAAATAGTATCATTAAAATTTTATTAATTTTACAAATAAATATTTCAATATTATATTTGGTTTATTATTATTTTTTTAAATGATTCATTTTTTGATGAATAAAGAAATATACAGATATTTACAAATAAAATGTCTTTTCTAATTAGATTTTTACATATATACATTATTTTTAAAATTGGGTATAAATAAAAGTAATTTCAGATGTATATTTATTGACATATTTTATTTCTTTCGAATCAATATCAGAATTAATTTCGATATAAAAACATAGTAAACTTTTGATCATTTACGCTTTGAAAACTGGATTCCTCTTCAAGTATGTGGGTATAATTTCTATATAATATTTTATCGATTAAATGAATTGAAAATATAAAAATGAATTAATAATTTGGAATTATAAAAAAATATATTATCTGATATTTTCACTGTTATTTATTACAAAAATTTATATGAAAAATATTGAAATTTATTTACCGTGATTAATGTAAAAATGGTTTTAACAAGGTATTAAGTAAAAATATGAGGGAAAACGTTTACAAATTAAAATGTAAAATCTAATTCATTTAAATATTTTGACCCCATATTACATATTTCATGATAATAATCCTTTTTATATCATTGTTTCATTTATAATATGTTGTAAAAACTATTATTCTATAAATTAAAATCATGCAAGTCACCTAACTTATAAAAGTAAAACACCATTCCTCTATTTATCACACCTTCTAACAATTTTTATTCATCCAATACCTACCGAATTATCATCATTATTTCTGTCCCCCATTCTTTAATCCTTTTTTGGAAAAATTTAATCATTGGTTGGCTTTAGAGATAACATAAAGAGGTTATATAAAGAAGATGTAAGGTTCTTCAAAAATTGTTTTCTTTTTATTTCTTCCTCCACATAATTTACTTATCATATAAAATTATATAATAAAAATAATATAGTGATAATATTAAAGAAATTATTATGAGTTTCTTTGTTGAATCCATCTATAATTCCATTTAATGTCTAACAAAATCATTATTTTTGTGTGTAGTTGACCGACACCTCAATAATCAATGTCATTTGTTTATACATTACCACCTCTCATGAAAGGGTATGGTGATTGATATAAAATTTATTTATAAAATTTATAAAATAATTATACCCTTACATTAATTATATAATAAGTAATTTTATTACATGACATTCTATAGTGGATATGATAACACCACTTCTGTGTACAATATACTATTTTATGAGGAAGTGGTGAAACTATTCATTCAATAAATTAATATACGGACAATGAAAAGGATATATTACATTGAATATCTGATATATAAATGAAATAATTATCATATTTGTGACATATCTGTAAATTTTAATGATATTAAATGATTTATTTTCTTACCATTTCACCCACTGAATGTTGATCATGAAAAAACCAGTACATGGGGACTACCACCTTCACGATGTGATGTGACTTTATTTTTATCACCACACCATAGGGAGGAAATATATTAATATATATATAAAAATTATTTTTTTATTTATGACATTATGATCATTATGGAATTAAAAATTATTAATTACTCATTTCTATAATTATTTTTGGAAAATAGAAATATTTCTCTTTTATACTTAATGCTTAACCTCTCCATGATCATAACAACTTGATTTCAGAAAACTAGTTTCTATAATTATAATTAAAATTATATTTTATGTATGAATATAATAGATTTTAAATTATTATAATTATAGAGACATTGGAAGTAAATAATTTTAAATAGGACCATAACATTCATGGAAAATAACAAATGATTAAACATGGATATTAACACCCAAAAAATTAAAATATTGAAACATTATTAATGAACTGGTGATAAGATGTTATAAAAAGATAATAAAATTATATTATAAATATTAATATGGTTATGGTAGAAGTTAATAACATGTTTAAAACCTATATATTTGATGTTTATGGACAATCAATCCAAAGGAATAATGAGTTTAGAGGATTAGAAGTAAATTCCCTTATCACTTCCAAATTTTCATTTTTATTAGAATGTACACTTTTGTGGAAACAATGTGTGAAACCATCAAGTAAAAATAGGAGCATCAGACCCTATTGTAGAAGTTAGAATAATTAAAGTCCAAATTCAACATATTAGATGTATCATACCTATATTATTTATAGGAATGTTAAGTTACATTTTTATCGAGATCATATCTGATTCTATCATCAAATTGGTAAACAAACTTGTCCAACGTCTGCATGAACTCTTACACCATTATCTTCTTGGCGTTGATGCCTCAACTCATGATTAAATTATTATTGATGATCCAATCTTCTTTCTCCGTATTAGTGTAAACTAGAATTGGATCACCAATCAACCATTCTTTATTCTTTTTAGAAGAATTAATGAACACGATCTTCTCTTTCATATCTTCCTCAGAGTGCATATGAAGGTAACACAGCTTCTCCATAGCCTCTACATCATAATTCCACAGAAGTGCATCTATGATAACCACTGATTCAACCACATCATCCTGCTTACCCGGAAGCACCTGCAGAGCATTTAATGGGGAAGAACAAACCCCCAAGTCATCCACGTTCCAATGAAATTATTCATTTGTATTAATATTTTTCTACAAACCATGATCCTTAACCTTAGGATCTTCAGCCATTCCACTTCCATGCCACATGGAAAATCCAATCTCCTTTCCATGTGGTTTTTTAGATGGTTACCACTCCATTAACCTGTTCCCAATTTTTTTATAATCTAGTCTTAATAGGCTTTGGGATGTATGATTTATCCTTGCAGCATTTGTATTTTCTCCTCATGCACTCAATACAACAACCTAGGTCCATATATTCTTTCTGTCCCTTCTTCTTCATTAAACTGTGATGCCCTCTACTAGATCCTCTTTATAAACTTTACACCGAGGGTAGGCTCTCACTCTCCATTTATAGAGACTCCATCCCTGATGGGCAGTCATCCATAGTAGACACTAGATCACGATAGTCAGATCATATGCCTTGAAAATGATAGATGATGTTTATCGAGGACTGGTTCATACTCTATTTATCTCCTCCCACCATTCACACACTCGAAGATTCACATAGAGAATCCTATATCTAAATGGTCTTCCCCTAGTTTTCCACTAACTCAAGTCATTTACATAACCGAGAAACTTCTTCAAAATAAAGGATCCTTAAAGGATCCATTGCACTTCTACCCCCTGACCATAGAACAACGAGTTGAAGTCCTTCAATCAAGTGATCCACCATCTACACCCACATATATTTATTTAAATAATCCTTTTTTCACTCTAAATTCATAATGAAAAACCAATCCTTCCTCCCTCAAACTATCATTATTGAGAAATGCACTACATGAGGTAGGTTTGGTAATGTCCTACCTCAAGATACTGAAAACAAGAGACACCTTCGGTGTGATCTGATTCACTAAAGCCTTCATCACAGGTACATATTTGCATCCAATACTACCTTAGTTGGCACATTAAAAATCCATGGGTCACTAGAAGACCATGTCCCCTATGCACCCTTACCACTATTAACAAAGAATGCAGTAGGTCGATGCACCGACATCTCTTTAACAAGCACTTATGATTCCAGACTGTGACCACTTCCACTCCTCCCAAAAACCCAACCGAGACCCACTATTATAGACGTTTATTGAGTTTCGTGGGAACTTTCATCCAGAATATAAATCTATCAAGGTTTTATAAACAACATATTGTTTGCAACGATACTCATCACCCGTAGTGATCCATGAAAACACAAATGGTGTTTTGGACATCACCATTTCCAAGAAAACAGTCAAATTGACGTGATAATAGATATCCTTAGTGAGACTATCCAACAATATATATATTCTATTTTTATTCCCTAGAACATTCATAACAAAAGGATTCTTGATTTTTAGGGGTAGATTTTGAAAACATAACCAAGTCTCTATTTTAAGAGATTCACACATCATATTCCTATCGAATGATTCTATAGAGGTACGTCGCGGTTTACAAAATATTAATTTTAAATTCACATAATATTTTATAATTGATATAATTATTTATAAAACCATATACCATTATTACATATGGTGTTTTATTTTTATTATTGATTAATTAACTTGGAAAATTATGATAAATCTATATTCGTTAGCCAATATGGATATTAGATGATAAGGAAAATTTATTAATGAATTAAGTAAACTATTTTATATATATAGAATTAATTGAACATATGGGTATGGTCAGGATCACATTTAAACATATCCTTAATACATCATCATTTTTCATGAGAAAAATGCACTGTCCAAATCAAATGGGTTTTCACCTAGTAGTTTAAAATATTCATATTGAATGATATTGATGGTAGTGTTATCATGATACATGAGATCATTATACACAATATTTAAGAATATTTAATTTTTATTACTCAATTTTTTAATTATCCATGACATTTTTACAATGATATTATCTATAGATCCATTTCATTCTAGGCATATTGTTTAAATGAAATTTGTTATTAGTTATTTTACTACAAAATTGATTGTGTGTTATATTGTGATGATAATAATAATATTTTATTTTTTTATGTTTTAATATATATACCTTTATATTTTTATTATGTTTATTGATTCATGATAACCTGAACTATGTATATCCATTACTAAGAAATTGATCCCATGAATATTTTGTGCAAAAGCCCATGGATATGATGAATAATTATTGCAGCGAGTTCAATAATTCCCAATGTTTTCAATTTGAATTCTTTTTTTAAATCCAAATGTAAAATGGGTGTCATGTATGGTTCGAGTTACAATTAAAAATAAACTATTAACTCATTTAGGATGGTACTCCTTATATCTTATTCCAACATAATAATGCAGGATACTAGATTTTAGTAATTGAGGTTAGGGTTACTATAGTTAGTATCAAAGGATGTTCAATATAAACATTTTGAACTAGATTTAGTAAAAATTTATTATATAATAGAAACATATGATTTTTTTTGAAGAAAATTATATTATAAAATCCTGAATAATTTATGAGAAATAAATTTTTTAGGTCTTGTTATCAATAGATCCATGTTAGGATACAACATGAGGATGTGGTTCTAGCTCAAATGTCTCTAACCTTATTAATTATAAATGGATACATTGATGTCAACATGAAAATCACTCATTCAATGAAAATTATCCTTATTTTTCTCTTGGATTTACACTATTAGGTTATATTCATATAATAATTCTCATTTTCACTAAAAATAAATATCAAGGATGTGAACATAATGATATCCCAAAAGAAATGATGTTTTAGACTGTGTGATTATATTAGCATAATTTTTTTTAATTTATCTTAATTATATATTTTATTTTGGAATTATAAGTTATTTGTTATAATTTAATGATGAAATCTAGTGTATTGCAACATTTTTAAATGAATCCTAGTAGATGTAATTGTAACTGAATTAATTAAAATAATTTAAATAGTAAGAATGATTGTTTCATTGATGGGAATAAATAAATTATTCAATGAGAAATAGTATCACAAAAATTATATTCAATTGAGTACATATAGTACTCTGTTCTTAGAACACAATAAGGAATTATTTTTGTATAATGGAATCTAATTTATGTAATATAAGAATAAAATGATATATAAAAATATGGATAAATGTAATAAGGTAAAGAGGTATTTTCTGAAATGATAGTATTCTAGAATGAAATACCATAGTACATACATAATCGAAAATGGTTTTTTTGATGTTTTGAGTGAAATTAAACCATTATCATGATTTTAAAGTTAATAAAATGTTTTCCAACAATTCATGATTCAACTGTAAAGAGATAGGGTACTATATAAATGTATTCCCCATTATTCAAAGAAATATAACTCAAAATTTTTTATTGGATCCTTGACAAGATTATTCTACCACCATAGATGTGTAAAATGATTAATGTGCTAGTTTTTATATTTATGAAATATTCCATTTTATATGTTTATAAATTATATACTCCTTATATGATTTTTTAAATATGTAAGGATTCTGTTCATGTAGATTTTTATTTCGTATTTCAAATAATATTTTGATTGGTTATAATGGCCAAGAAAATTAATTATTGGAAGGAACAACATGTTGGAAAACATATTATTGATGGAAAGATGATCATTATTATGTTCCAAATGTTGAGATAATGATGTTTGTATAAAGAGAGGTTTTATACTGGTAATGTAAATATGATATTGCTCACTACCTTGGAATCGATTAATGAATTTTTGAAAATGTTTTATATGCTAACATTGATAGAGTTAATTTTTTTGATTTAAATAATATTTTAATTTATATTTTTTTACTTAAGGAATATGGGATAATTAATGTTTTCAATAATGTTTTCTAGTAATTAAGGATATTACAATGTTTCCAAAGAATACCTGACTAAGGTATTAACATGTTTAGTTTGTAATCATTCATAGGTACTTCAGGTTATTTGGGTGATTAATAATAACATAATTTTGGAAATTTTGTGAACTTGTTTATGATGATCTGGTTTGTAATAATTTTGTTGTTTAAAAATGATATCTATATATGGAATTTTTTATGTTTCACATTGGATTAGTTTTTATAGATTATTATATTGTTTTACCACATGTATATTTATGAATATTTAATAACCAATAATTACCATTTTATAAGTATAACAATATAAAAAAGGATTACATATGAATCATTATTATATATTACACTCCACTAAATATGAATTTAAGAACATTTGGAATAAAAATATAATTGTGGATATTAAATTCATAGAGTAAAGGTTGAATTGGAAATTTTTCATGGCATAACCAATGGATGAAATTTTGGTTTTGAAATAGAATGATATCACATTATATATTTCTACATATTCATATAATGTCAACCAATTAGTCAAAAATAGGAAAGGATCTTAAAATAAAAACATTTCCCTGTTACCTTCCTATCTTATGAATCATATTGTTTTTTGTAAATTATCAAATATTTATTTTTTTGAGGTCCTCAACATTCCATTTACCCTTTATATTATTGTTATTAAGGACCCATATCTCTCTATATAAATATTTATTATTCTCTCCAATTTCTATATATTCACATTAATCTAATACTCTCTTTTGTTGAAAACAAATTATGTGTTATTTTATATAACCCTTACACTTCTATTTCTCTAATTTTAATAGGATATTTTATTAATATTTTTATACAATGTGATATTTCAAAAAAATAACATTCAAATATCAAACACTTGATTTATGATAATGATACAAAATTGGGAATAAATAATTTATTTTTAGGGGAATTAATGTAATAATAGAAGATATCAAAATATATTTAATTTAGAATAAATTTAATTTTTTTTATAGCTTTCCTCGCAAAAAACTCCGGGTTCAAACAAATGATGATAAAATATTAAAATATTATTTAATAATTACTATTATAACCTAAATAGTATTTTTATTTGTATGAATATAACTACAAAAAATATGAAATTTATGGTAATTTATTGATAATAACTAAAAGAAAAATAATTTAAAAGAAAAATAATTTTCTAAAAAACAAAATTATTACTAAATGATAGTTTAGTCACATTTTTCAAGAATTGTTAAGAAATAATTTCAGGAACCTTTAGAAAAATTATTTTTTAAAATATATTTAATTTTTATTTTTTTAAATTATATTAGGTTGATTTTTTTAATTTTTCTGAAGAAATTTATTTCTTGATGAATTAGGAAATTTAATGATTTTCCCTTATAAGTGTTACTTCATTTAAAACATCTAAAAAGATAATTTTTAATCTAAATTTTTTCTTAAATTATAGTTTTATACATAATATATAAGTTAATAAAATTTTGTTAATTGAAATAAATTTCAAATATAAATATGATAAACTTTTGGTAAACTTCTAAAAAAAATTCATTGAAAACCGAATTACTCATCATGCATGCATGATAAATTTTTAATTATAATTTTCCAAATATTTGACAGATTTTAGTTAAAATAAATTACATATTTAGATTCATAATAATTTATATTACCTAATAATTTTATAAAAAATTGTGTTCCATAATGAATAGTACAAATATAAAAAATTATTTATCACAGTTAAGGTAAAAATTGGTTTTGTAGGCTATTACAGTAAAAAGATATGGTTAAAATTACATAAATTATTTTCCATAAAATATTTTCTCAAAATATTTCAACATTATATTGTATAGTTATATTGAACAACCCAATTTGTATCTTTTTGTAATCTAAATACCTTATGTAAAATATATCATTCAAAAAATTCGTTGTGCGCCACTCACATCACAAATAAAGTGACACCCCATATGATATATTATTAAAACCTAGAAAACTATTTTATTCATCCAATACCACCCAATTTCACATGAAAAAATCATTCTACTCATCATGTATGCCTTTTTCTGTAATAAATACATCCTAGAAAATATTTTGGACCATTTTAATGTGTTTCCCCAAAGAAGATGTATCATTTTTCCATGAGGATGTATATATTATTTATTCCACTAACTTATTCAATTAATTTTATCACATTGTTATATATTACAGTCAATGTAAAATATATTCATAGATGTAGTAAATTCAAGACAAATGTCTACAAATATCCCCACAACCATGAAATGGTTTACAAAATCATCATTTAATGGTACAATGAACTACTACATCATAACAAGATATCACTTGCCTTTCCATATCCACCTATCACAGTTTTGTATGATGATGGATACAAATTATATAATGATATTTATAACATTATTACACCTATTCAATCATAATAAAAAACATTCAATTTTTAAGTTCCATTTCTTTGGGGAAATGATTACATATCTCGGTTTTATTGTTGACTATAACCTCACAAATAGATGTGATTTTTCTATCACTAACACATTACATGGAAGGTGATAAAGAAAATTTTATATATTATAATATATATAAATGTCATCATTATGATATTCAGTAAATTTTTATCATTATTAAATTATATTATTTTATTTTCAATTGTAAATTTTCACTCACTAAAATATGATAATGTCATTTGTGTATGTAGGGAATAACACCTTCATGATGTAATGAGACATTCATCTCATCACCACAAAAAATATATGATATATTTAGAAATATTTATAAGATTTAATATTGTATTTATGATATTATAAAAATTCATAAAACATTAAATATAACTCACCACCATTCCATAATGATCATTGAAAAATGGAAGCACTACTCTTGATTAGATATGACCAACCTTTTCGAAGATACTATCATTACTAACATCTCAAAAGCATTATAAATTAGTAGACATAAAAGTATAATTGATGTATAAATATGATTATTATTTGATTATTTATTTATGGAGGTCATGCAACAATATAATTTTCAAAACATCTATAACTTACGAGACAAAGTACAAATGATAAAATATAGAAATTAACACCTGAAACAATGAAAATAATTAATGATAGTCAATATTTTGGAGTTAGGGTATTATAAATGGGTCACATATGATATTATAAATATTAATATTTCTGATGATATTAGTTAGTAGAATATTTATAAACAGTATATTGTTAGTGAATTTTTAACCAAAATGATGCATGAGGTAAGGTAATTCTCCCAATTTCCCTTCATTGAGGAATATTGTAAGGTTATGCACATAATTTCTCTTATATGATGTCTATATTATGAATTTTGCAGATAATATCATTTTGAATTATCAATTATTGGAATTATGTTTTACAATTTTTATTATTTCATACAATGGAATTTGAAATAAAAATTAGCAAGTGGTAAGGTTTAATGAAAAATCTCACATTATTTTGCGATTTTTTACATTATTGTGAAACAATACCTTTCCTATAATAATTTCCCCTAAACACTAAATTTCACATAAATATTAAAATTATTGTTTGATGTATATTATTATAACCTAAATAATATTCCATATCTACCTATGGTTTGTACATTGAAATTTATTTTATTAATTGGGAAAATAAGGATAAATCAGTATCCTCTACTCAATACAGCTATTTGACGGTATGGAATACATATTAAAAAACTAAATAGATTATACGATATATAAGGAATGATTATTAATTTTGGACACCAGGACGTAAAATGATATATATCTCGGGGATGCATCAAAATGTCTCATGAGAAAACCCAATGTGACAAATCATAATGAAATTTACCATGTTTTTTAATCATTTATGGGGAATGATAATCAAGATAGATGTATCATGAATCTTGAAATCCCTACATCAGATAATTAGGAATTTCATTCATTGATAAAAAATATATTCTTAATATCCCAGTTATTTTCAAAATTATATTATTTCGGGAATCATTTCATTCATAGATTATTCATTAAATTGAATGTTTCAACCATTTTTTACCTTAACATACTTACTACTAATTATAATGTCCTGATAGTCATGTTATTTCACTTCAATGTGTCTTTCGTTATTTACCATTCCATATAATTTATTCTTATTTGTTCTTGATCACATCACTTGTACATAATTCATAAATAGTAATTAATCTCACCCTTATTTTGATTCATTAACCTGGGATATAATTAAGTATTCATGGAATGAGTTTAAGTATTTATTACATTTTCCTCATCAATGAATTTTTTTATCCATATGTAAAATATGTATAATTTATGTATGAAATGTTCTAATATAACTAATCTATTTTTTCTATTGGGATGTGTTTCCTTATACTCTTTTCTATTGAGATAATGTAGTACATGGGCTCTAGGTTAGTATTGTCGAGTTCGCTAATAAATATTTTCTTTAGATTTATATGTGAGTACTGTGTTAATGTTTTATTCATTAATAATGAATATATTTAAATAATATTTTATTATCAATGAAATACATATATTAAATATTTTTTATTTAGATATACCATTTATGTTGAAGTTTTTATAGTGGTAGAATTCTTTGAACAACATACATAAGATTTTTTATTAAGATAATATGAAATGTTATCCCATGTTATAAGATAAATTTTATAAAAGTTAATTCTATTTTTTAGTATATCATTATTTAATTGAAGAGTGTCATAAGGTTTGTTGATTTTTATTATTTATCCTTTTTATATTAATTATTAATAAATGATATAAATTGACAGATGTTGCATAGAAAATTATTAATTTCCTTTAGAGTTTTTATAGTTTAATTTATATTATCATTTGTGAATATTTTAAAAGAGTATAAATGAGATATGAGTATTGATACTTTGTTATCATTATAGTTAAAATGTGTTAGTTGTCAATTTATTCATATTATTTAAAACAGGAATCATTATATGTGGGTAAATGAATATATGATTATTATCCATTAAATAAATATACAATTTGTTTTAAAATATAGAAATATTTATTAAAAAAATAAAAAATCATTTTATTAATTTATAATTGTAACTCCCAGATTATTTATAATTTATTTATTTTAAATCTAAATTAAATTCATTGATAGATTGCGATGAATGGTACAATAGGATTGAAGAATACATTATATGAATCTATTATAAAATTTTAAAAATACCATTATAACATGTTTTTTTGTTTTATGGAATTAATAAAACTAACCAAATTACAAATATTGTGGTTATTTATTGGTTATAATTATTATAGTAATTATTTACAATAAAACTAAATTTTTTTTGAAAATATTTAATTTTTGGAAAACACAATTAATCACACTATCTCCACATAAATTAAAATTAATACAATTAAAAATATTATCTTTCAAATTTTATTAATTTTAAAAATAAATATTTCAATATTACATTTGGATTATTTTTTTGAAATTTTTTAAAAATGATTCATTTTTGGATGAATCATAAAATATACAGATATTTAAAAATAAAATGTGTTTTCTAATTAAATTTTTACATATATAAATTATTTTTAAAATTGTGTATAAATAAAAGTAATTTCAAATGTATTTTTATTAACATATTTTATTTCATTCGAATCAATATCATAATTAATTTCGATATAAAAGCACAATAAACTTTTGATCATTTGCGCTTTGAAAACTGGATTCCTCTTCAAGTATGTGGGTATAATTTCTATATAATATTTTATCTATTAAATGAATTGAAAATATTAAAATGAATTAATAATTTGTAATTATAATAAAATATATTACCTGGTATTTTCACCGTTATTTATTACAAAAATTAATATGAAAAATAATGACTTTTATTTACCATGATTAATGTAAAAATGGTTTTACGAAGGTATTAAGTAAAAATATGAGGGAAAAGTTTTACAAATTAAAATGTAAAATCTAATTAATTTCATTATTTTGTCCACATATTACGAATTTCATGATAATAATACATTTTCATACCATTGTTTCATTTATAATATGTTGGAATAACTATTTTTCTAAAAATTAAAAGCATGCAAGTCACCTAACTTATAAAAGTAAAAAACCTTTCCTCTATTTACCACACCATCTATCAATTTTTCTTCAACCAATACCTACTAAATTATCATCAAAATTTCTTTCCCCCATTCTTTAAGCCTTTTTTGGAAAAAATCAATCAGATTTTGGCTTTGGAGATAACATAAAGAGGTATACAAAGAAGATGTACGGTTATTCAACAATTGTTTTTGTTTTATTTCTTCCTCCACATAATTAAGTTATCATAAAAAAATGATATAATAAAAATAATATAGTGAAAATATTAACAAAATTATTTTGAGTTTATTAGTTGAATCCATCTACAATTGCATTAAATGTCTAAAAAAATCATTATTTTTGTGTGTAGTTGACCAACACCTCAATAATAAATGTCATTTGTTTATACATTAACACCTCTCACGAAATGGTATGGTGATTGATATAAAATATATTTATAAAATTTATAAAATAATTATATCCTTTCATTAATTATATAATACATAATTTTATTACATTATATTCCATAGGGGACATGATAATACCACTTCTGTGTACATATAATATTGTCTGAGGAAGTGGTGCAACTATTCATTCAATAAATTAATACATGGACAATGATAAAGATATATTACATTGAATATATGATATATAAATTAAATAATTATCATATTTGTGACATATCTATAAATTTTAATGATATTAAATGATTTATTTTCTTACAATTTCACCCATTGAATGTTGATAATGAAAAAACCAGTACATGGGGACTACCACCTTCATTGTGTGATGTGACTTTCTTTTCATCACCACACCATAGAGAGGAAATATATTAATATATATATATATTATTATTTTTATTTATGAAATTATGATCATTATAAAAATATAAATTATTAATTTCTCATTTCTATAATTATTTTCAGAAAATGGAAACATTTCTCTTTTATACTTAATGATTAACCTTTCCATGATCATAACAACTTGATTTCAGAAGAATAGTTTCCATAATTAGAATTAAAATTATATTTTATGTATGAATATAATAGATTTTAAATTATTATAATTATAGTGACATTGGAAGTAAATAATTTTAAATAGGACCATACCATTCATGGAATATATCAAATGATTAAACATGGATATTAACACCCAAAATATTAAAATAATGAATCATTATTAATGAACTGGTGATAAGATCTTAAAAAAAGATAAAAAAATATATTATATATATTAGTATGGTTATGGTAGAAGTTAATAACATGTTTAAAACGTATATATTTGATGTTAATGGACAATCAACCCAATAGAATCATGAGTTTATAGGGTTAGATGTAATTTCTCTTATCACTTCAAAATTTTCATTTTTATTATAATGTACACTTTTGTGGAAACAATGTGTGAAACCATCAAGTAAAAATAGGAGCATCATACCCTGTTGCAGTTGTTAGAATCATTAAAGTCCAACGTCAACATATTAGATGCATCTTACCTATATTATTTCTAGGAATGTTGAGTTACATTTTTACCGAGATCATATCTGATTCTATCATCAAATTGGAAAACAAACTTGGCCCACGTCTACATGAACTATTTCACCATTATCTTCTTGGCGTTGAAGCCACAACTAATGATTAGATGATTATTGATGATCCAGTCTTCTTTCTCCGTATTAGTGTCAACTTGAATTTGATCACCAATCAACCATTGTTTATTCTTTATAGAAGAATTGAAGAACAAGACCTTCTCTATCATATCATCCTCAGAGTGCATATGAATGTAACACGGCTTCTCCATGGCCTCTATGTCATAATTACACATAATTCCGTCTATGATAACCATTGATTCAACCCCATCATCATGCTTACCCAGAATCACCTATGGATCATTTAAATGGGAAGCACAAACCCCCACGTCATCCAGGTTCCATGGCCATTCTTCATTTGTATTAATATTTTTCTACAGACCATTCTCCTTAACCTTAGGATCTTCATCCCTTCCACTTCCATGCCACATGACCAATCCAATCACCTTTCCATGTGGTTTTTTAGATGGATCCCACTCCATTACCATGTTCCCTCTTTTTTTTCTGTTCTAGTCTTAATAGGCTTTGGGAGGGATGATTTATCCTTGCAGCATTTGTATTTTCTCCTCTTGCACACAATGCAGCAACCTAGGTCCCTATTTTCTTTCTGTCCGTTCTTCTTCATTAAACTGTGATGCCCTCTACTAGATCCTCTTTATGCACATTACACCAAGGGTAGGCTATCACTCTCCATTTATAGAGACTCCATCCCTGATGTCTTGTCATCCATATTAGACAAAAGATCACGAGAGTCATATCATATGCCTTGAAAACGATAACTGATGTTTATCGAGGATAGGTTCGTACTCTATTTATCACTTCCCCACCAATCACACACTCGAATATTCACCTAGAGAATCCTATATCTAAATGGTCTTCCCCTTGTTTTCCACTTCCTCAAGTCCATTACTTATCCGAGAAAATTCTTCAAAATAAAGGATCCTTAAAGGATCCATTGCACTGGTACCCCCTGACCATAGAACAACCACATGAAGTCCTTCAATCAAGTTATCCACCATCTACAGAAACATATATGTATTTAAATAATCCTTCTTTATCACTCTAAATTCATAATTAAAAACCAATCCTTCCTCCCTCACACTATCATTATTGAGAAATGCACTACAAGAGGAAGGTTCGGTAATGTCTTGCCTCAAGATGCTAAAAACACGAGACACCTTCGTTGTGATCTGAAGCACTAAAGCCTTCATCACAGGTACATATGTGCATCCAAGACTACATCAGTTGGCACATTACAAATCCCTGGGTCACTAGAAGACTGTGTCCCCTATGCACCCTTACCACTATTAACATACAATGCAGTAGGTCGATGCCCCAACATCTCTTTAACAAACACCTCTGATTCCTTACTGCGACCACTACCACTCCTCCACGCAACACAACCGAGACCCCCTATGATAGATGTCTATTGAGTTTCGTGGGAACTTTCATCCAGAATATAAATCTAGCAAGGATTCATAAACCACCCATTGTTTGCAATGATACTCATCACCCGTAGTGATCCATGAAAACTCGAATGGAGTTTCAGACACCACCATTTCCAAGAAAACAGTCAAATTGACCTGATAATAGAGATCCATAGTGCGACTATCCAACAACATATATATTCTAATTTTATTCCCTAGAACATTCATAACAAAAGGATTCTGTATTTTTAGGGGTAGATTGGGAAAACATAACGATGTCTCCATTTTAAGAGATTCACACATCATATGCCTATCGAATGTGTCTATAGAGGTACATCGCGGTTTACAATATATTAATGAAAATTTACATAATATTTCATAATTGATATAATTATTTATAAAACCCTATACCATTATTACATAAGGTGTTTGATTTTTATTGTTGATTAATTAACTTGGAAAATATTGATAAATCTATATCTGTTAGGAAATATGGAATTAGATGATAAGGAAAATTGATTAATGAATTAAATGAACTATTATATATATATGGAATTAATTGAACATATGGATATGGGAAGGATCAGATATAAACATATCCTCAATACATCATCATTTTTCATGAGAAAAACGCACTGTCCAAATCAAATGGGTTTTCACCTAGTAGTTTAAAACATTCATATTTAATGATCTTGATGGTAGTGGTATCATGATACCTGATATCATTATATAAAATACTTAAGAATAATTATTTTTTATAACTCACTTTTTTTATTATCCATGATTTTTTTTCAATGATATTATCTCTAGATCCATTTCATTCTTGGAATATTGATTAAATGAAATGTGTTATTAGTTATTTTACTACCAAATTAATTATGTGTTATATTTTGATGATAATAATATTATTTTATTGTTTTATGTTTTTATTTATATACCGTTCTATTTTTATTATGTTTATAGATTCATGATAACCTCAACTATGTATAGCCATTACTAAGAAATTGATCCCATGATTATTTTGTTCCAAATCCCATAGATATGATGATTAATTCTTGCTGCGAGTTCAATGATTCCCAATGTTTTCAATTTGAATTTTTTTAAAATCCTAATGTAAAATGGGTGTCATGTATTCTTCAAGTCACCAATACAAAAAAACTATTAACTCATTTAGGATGGCACTCCTTATATCTTATTCCAACATAATAATGTAGGACAGTGTATTTTGGTAATCGAGGTTAGGGTTAATATAGTTAGTATCAAAGGATGTTCAATGTAAACATTGTGAACTAGATTGAGTAAAAAATTTATTATATAACAGAAACATATTATTTTTTTTGAAGAAAATTATATTATAAAATCCTGAATAATTTATGAGAAATAAATTTTTAGGACATGTTATCAATAGATCCATGTTATTATACAACATGAGGATGTGGTTCTAGCTCAAATGTCTCTAACTCTATTAATTATAAATGGATACATTGATGTCAACATAAAAATCACTCACTCGATGAAAATTATCCTTATTTTTCTCTTGGATTTACACCATTAGGTTATATTCATATGATAATTCTCATTTTCATTACAAATAAATATCAAGGATTTGAACATAATGATATCCCAAAAGAAATGATGTTTTGGATTGTGAGATTAGATTAGCATAATTTTTTTTAATTTATCTTAATTATTGATTTCATTTTGGAATTATAAGTTATTTGTTATAATTTAATGATGCAATCTGGTGTATTGCAAAATTTTTAGATGAATCCAAGTAGATGTAATTGTAACTAAATTAATTAAAATAATCTAAAAAATAATAATGATTGTTTCATTGATGGGAATAAATAAAATATTCAATGAGAAATAGTATCACAAAAATTATATTCAATTGAGTACATATAGTACTCTGTTCATAGAACACAATAAGGAATTAGATTTGTATAATGGAATCTAATTTATTTAAGATAAGAATAAAATGATATATAAAAATATGGATAAATGTAATAAGGTAAAGTGGTATTTTCTAAAATGATAGTATTCTAGAATGAAATACCATAGTACATACATAATCGAAATTGGTTTTAGTAGATTTTTTGAGAGAAATTAAACCATTCTCATGATTTTAAGGTAAATAAAATGTTTTCCAACATTTCATGATTCAACTGTAAAGAGATAGGCTACTATATAAATGAATTCCCCATTATTGAAAGAAATATAACTCAAATTTTGTTATTGCATCCTCGACAAGATTATTCTACCACCATAGATGCGTAGAATGATTAATGTGCTACTTTTTATATTAAAGAAATATTCCATTTTATATGTTTATAAATTATAAACTCCTTATATGAGTTTTTAAATATTTAAGGATTCTGTTCATGTACATTTTTATTTTGTATTTCAAATAATATGTTGATTGGTTATAATGACCAAAAAAATTAATTAGTGGGAGGAACAACATGTTGGAAAACATATTATTGATGGAAATATGATCTTTATTATGTTCCAAATGTTGAGATAATGATGTTTGTATAAATAGAGGTTTTATACCGGTAATGTAAATATGATAGTGCTCACTACCTTGGAATCGATTAATGAATTTTTTAAAATGTTTTATGTGCTAACATTGATAGAGTTAAATTTTTTTATTTATATAATATTTTAATTTATATTTTTTTACTTAAGGAATATGGGAAAATTAATGTTTTCAATAATGTTTTCTAGTAATTAAGGATATTACAATGTTTCTAAGGAATACATGACTACGGTATTAACATGTTTAGTTCTTAATGATTAAGAGGTACTTAAGGTTATTTGGGGGATTAATAATATCTTCATTTTGGAAATTTAGTGAACTTATTTATGTTATTCCGGTTTTTATTATTATTGTTGTTTAAAAATGATATCTATATATGACATTTTTTATTTTTGACATTGGATTTGTTTTTATATATTATTATATTATTTCACCACATGCATATTTATTCATATTTAATAACCAATAATTTCCATTTTATAATTATAAAAATATAAAAAAGGATTACTTATGAATCATTAATATATATTACAATCCACTAAATATGAATTTAAGAACATTTTAACAAAATTATAATTGTGGATATTAAATTCCTAGAGAATGCGGTGAATTGGAAATTTTTCATGGTATAACCAATGGATGAAATTCTGGTTATGAAATAGAAAGTTATCACATAATATATTTCCACATATTCATATAATGACAACTAATTAGTCAAAAATAAAAAAAGGATCACAATATAAAAACATTTCCATGTTACATTGCTATCTTATGAATCATATTGTATTTTGTAAATTATAAAATATTTATTGTTTTTAGGTCATCATCATTCCATTTACCATTTATATTATTGTTATTAATGTCCCATATCCCTATATATAATTATTTATTATTGTCTCCCATTTCCATATATTCACATTAATCTAATACTCTCTTTTGTTGAAAACAAATTATGTTTTATTTTATATAACCCTTACACTTCTATTTCTCTCATTTTAATAGGATATTTTATTAATTTTTTTATACAATGTGATATTTCAAAAAATAAACATTCCAATATCAAACACTTGATTTATGATAATAATACAAAATTGGGAATAAATAATTTATTTTTAGGGGAAATAATGTAATAATTGAAGATATGAAAAGATAATTAATTTAGAATAAATTAAATTTTTTTGATAGCTTTCCTTGCAAAAAACTCCGGGTTCCAACAAATGATGATAAAATATTAAAATATTATTTGATAATTACTATTATTACCTAAATATTATTTTTATTTGTATGAATATAACTACAAAAAATATAAAATTTATGGTAATGTATTAATAATAAATAAAATCAGAATAATTTAAAAGAAAAAAATTCTGAAAAACAACATTATTACTAAATGAAATTTAGTCACATTTTTCTACAATAGTTAAGAAATAATTTCGTGCACTTTTAGAAAATTTATTTTTTAAAATATAATTATTTTTTTTAAAATTATATTAGGTTTATTTTTTTAATTTTTCTGAATAAATTTATTTCTTGATGAATCAGGAAAATTACTGATTTTCCCCTATAAGTGTTACTTCATTTAAAAAATCTCGAAAGATAATTTTTAATCTAAATATTTATTAAATTATAGTTTTATACATAATATATAAGTTAATAAAATATCGTTAATTCAAATAAATTTTAAACATAAATACGATAATCTTTTGGTAAACATCTGAAAAAAAATTCGTTGAAAACCAAATTACTCATCATGCTTGCATGATAATTTTTTAATTAAAATTTTCAAAGTATTTGATAGATTTTAGTTAAAATAAATTACATATTTAGATTCAAAATATTTTATATTACCTAATAATTTTATAAAAAATTGTGTTCCATAATGAATAGTACAAATATAAAAAATTATTTATCACAGTTAATGTAAAAATTGGTTTTGTAGGCTATTACAGTAAAAAGATATCGTTAAAATTAAATAAATTATTTTCCATGAAATATTTTCTCAAAATATTTCAAAATTATATTGTATAATTATATTGAACAACCCATTTTGTATCCTTTTGTAATTTAAATACCTTAGGTAAAATATATCCTTCAAAAAATTCGTTGTGCGCCACTCACATCACAAATAAAGTGACACCCCCTATGATTTATTATTAAAACCTAGAAAACTATTTGACTCATCCAATACCACCCAATTTCACTTAAAATATTCATTCTACTCATCCGGTATGCCTTTTTTCATAATAAATACATCCTAGAAAATATTTTGGTCCATTTTAATGTGTTTTACCCAAGAAGATGTATCATTTTTCAATGAGGCTGTATATATTATTTATTCTTATAAATTCTTCAATTAATTTTAAAACATTGTTATATAATACAATCAATGTAAAATATATACATAGATGTAGTAAATTCAAGGGAAATATCTACAATTATCCCCACATCGATGAAATGGTTTACATAACCATCATTTAATGGTACGATGAACTACTACATCATGACAAGATATCACTTACCTTACCATTTCTACCTCTCACAGTTTTGTATGATGATTGATAAAAATTATATAATGATATTTATAACATTATTACACCTCTTCAATCATAATAAAAAACATTCATTTTTTAATTTCCATTTCTTTGGGGAAATGATTACATATCTCGGTTTTATTGTAGACTATAACCTCACAAAGAGATGTGATTTTTCTATCACTAACACATTACATGGAAGGTGATAAAGAAAATTTGATTGATTTTAATAGATATAAATGTAATCATTATGATATTCAGTAAATTTTTATCATTATTAAATTATATTATTTCACTTTCATTTGTAAATTTTCACTCACTAAAATATGATAATGTCATTTGTGTATATGTGGACTAGCACCTTCATGATGTAATGAGACATTCATATCATCACCACAAAAAATATATGATATATTTAGAAATATTTATAAGAATTAATATTGTATTTATGATATTATAAAAATTCATAAAACATAAAATATAACTCACCACCATTCCATAATGATCATTGAAAAATGGAAGCAGTACTCTTGATTAGATATGACCAACCTTCTCCAAGATACTATCACTACTAACATCTCAAAATCATTATAAATTAGTAGTCATAAAAGTATAATTGATGTTTAAATATGATTATTATTTGATTATTTATTTATGGAGTTTATGAAACTCTATAATTTTCAAAACAACTATAACTTTCAAGACAAAGTACGAATGATAAAATATATAAATTAACACCTGAAACAATGAAAATAATGAATGGATGTCAATAGTTTGGGGTTAGGGAATTATAAATGGGTCAAATATGATATTATAAATATTAATATTTCTACTGATATTAGTTAGTGGAATGTTTATAAACACTATATTGTTAGTGAAGTTTTAACCAAAATGATGCATGAGGTAAGGGAATTCTCCCAATTTCCCTTCATTGAGGAATATTGTATTGTTATGCACATAATTTCTTTTATATGATGTCTATATTACGAATTTTTCAGATAATATCATTTTGAATTATCAATTATTGGAATTAAGTTTTAAAATTTTTATTATTTCATCCAATGGAATTTGAAATGAAAATTAGAAAGTGGTAAAGTTTAATGAACAATCTCACATTATTTTGGGATTTTTAACATTCTCATGAAAGAATAACTTTCCTATAATAATTTTCCCTAAACACAAAATTTCACATAAATATTAATATTATTGTTTGATGGATATTATTATATCCTAAATAATATTCCATATCTACCTATTGTTTGTACATTGAAATTTATTTTATTAACTGGTAAAATAAGTATAAATCAGTATCCTCTACTCAATACAGCTATTTGATGGTATGTAATACATATTCAGAAACAAAATAGATTATACGATATATAAGGAATGATTATGAATTGTAGACACCAGGACGTAAAATGATATATATCCCGGGGATGCATCGAAATGTCTCATGAGAAAACCCAGTGTGACAAATCATAATGAAATTTACCGTGTTCTTTTAATCATTTTTGGGGAATGATAATCAAGATAGATGTATCATGAATCCTGAAATCCCTACATCAGAAAATTAGGAATTTCATTCATTGATAAAAAATATATTTTTAATATCCCTGTTATTTTCAAAATTATATTATTTCGGGAATCATTCCATTCATAGATTATTCATTAAATTGAATGTTTCATCCATTTTTTACCTTAACATACTTATTATTAATTATAATATCCTGATAGTCATGATATTTCACTTAAATGTGTCTTTCGTTATTTACCATTCCAAATAATTTATTCTTATTTGTTCTTGATCACATCCCTTGTACATAATTCTTAATTAGTAATTAATCTCACTCTTATTTTGTTTCATTAACCTGGGATATAATTAAGTATTCATGGAATGAGTTTAAGAATTTATTACATTTTCCACATCAATGAATGTTTTTATCCATATGTAAAATATGCATAATTTATGTATGAAATCTTCTAATATAACTAAACTATTTTTTCTATTGTTATGTGTTTCCTTATACTCTATTCCATTGAGATAATGTAGTACATGGGCTCTAGGTTAGTACTGTCTAGCTTGCTAATAAATATTTTCTTTAGATTTATATATGTGTTCTGTGTTAATATTTTATTCATTAATGAAGAATATATTTAAATAATATTTTATTATCAATGACATACATATATTAAATATTTTCTAATTATATATACCATTTATGGTGAAGTTTTTATAGTGTCAGAATTCTTTGAACAACATACATAATATTTTTTATTAACATAATATTAAATGTTATCCCATGTTAGAAGATAAATTTAAAAAAATTTAATTCTATTTTTTAGTATATCATTATTTAATTGAATAGTGTCATAAGGTTTATTGATTATTATTATTTAACCATTTTATATTAATTATTAAAAAAAATTAATTAATAATAAATGATTTAAATTGACAGATGGTGTATAGAAAATTATTAATTTACACTATAGACAAATTGTTATGTGATCAGAATAAATATTAAATTGTTTTTTCTGTTTTAAGAATGATATGTTACAAATTATATTCCATAAAATTTTTATTTAATTTATTGATAAATATATTGATTAATTATATTTGAATAATTGTGAAAAATTAAAAATTATTTCACTACATTAAATCATGAAAATACATTAAAAATAATGTAATATGGTTGAAATGTTATGTTGTAATCACCGTAATCATGTTATTATTATAATACTGCTAGATAGAAATCATTCGAGGTGTACCACCCATAAGACATGGTTATAATGACATCTATTAATTTTTTTTACCATGTGTTCCACATCTTGTTTCTTCATATGTTCAATTGCATTATAATTGCTAATATTCATAAACCATTGAACAACTTCTATTATTTTAATGAATTCTTAAATTGTCTATATTGATTTTTTCCATTATGAAAAAATACTTGTAATAATTCATTTTGTTATATTAAAACGAATGATTTTAGACCCATGTTTAATAGAATATTTTTTCTTGTACATGATATTATGATCTTTGGCACCTCCAATCCTGATGTGTTATTTTCATTTTTCAATTATTTATTTTGTGAATAGGTTTTGTCAATTATATTATAAATTCTAAGATAATATTAGAATTATTAATGTTCTGATATATTAAATTTGATGAATTTATCCTAATTGAACCACTTTTTCATTCCAATCACGGTTAATTCTTTTTGATTCTAAATCATTTATTTATTCTTCACTATCTTATAAATTTCAAATCCATGTGTAGTGAATTTGTACTAGAGAGTGATGTGTAGAGATAAGATATATTTTTTTCTCGTTTGAATAATTTATAAACTAAATAATTTTTCCTATTCTTTGTATTAAAAGGTCATGTATTCTAGCATAATATTTTAAAACAATGATTTTTGGTGAGAATTTCAATCTAAAAGTGTAAATAAAAAGCATGCTCTCATATATATGCCAACATAAAAATATCTATTATTTTTATGATATTTAATGATTTTTTAGTTTAGTCTTTTCATAAATAATACATGAGTATAAATATTATAAATAATATAATTGTAGGGAATTCCCCTTTATTATTATTGAAGAGATGAATGTGATGAATTCTATGAAATGAATTTAAATAAATAAAAAATTGGCCTCTGAATAATTTGGGTAATGATTTACACAATTTTTTGATCTTTATTTATTGAAAACATGTTTTCTCTAATTAATAACGTTCATAATAAATTATAGCCAATATATACATTTTCATTAATAAAATCCTTATCTAGAAGATAATATTTTTGTTTTTAAAAAATGTGCAGAGTGATATTTTTTGGAATGTGTTCAATGTTGTATTTTTTAATTTTATTCATTGATTATATAGATGAAGTAACATTACACAATGGTTTAAAATTTAAATTTGGTACATAATGTTTTTGTTATTGAAATCAGCATTTCAGTGGGGATATTTTTGATGGAAACACATATTTCAGGAGAAAAAGGATTAGAAAATGCATTTAATTGAAATACATTGTTAGTGTAACATCCCATGTAAATAAAGAATATAAAAGTTTACATATGTATTAAAAAATGATACTTAAATATTAATTTTACATTAAAGGTGATGCTATGTTCGATGGCATACCTGATATGAACCAACATGTTTCATTGAAAACGTACGTTGCACACAATGTTGAGTTATAGATTAAAATATTAATAAGATATTATTATTTTAAATTGTAGTTAATTCAAAGTTGTTGTGTTATAGGGAATGGAAAAAACATACCATTTTATGAATAAATATTTTTCATAAATGTTTTTACATTTATCGAATAAATTTTAAAGGGTTAAAATGAGAATGAATCCCATATTAAGCATGAAACACTCAAATATTCGTTAAAAGGTCGTTTTACCTCCTTTTGATAGTGAACCATTTTTAAATATAGTTTTTTTCAATTATATATGTTATATTTTAAAAATAAATATACCTCTTTAGAATCAGGAAATCAAAATTTACCATGGGTAAATTTCTGTTATTTTTCTAATAATGTTCATTTTTTAATTAATAATCAAAAATACTGTACTATAAATCAAAAATACTTCTTAGTATAATTCAATTATATAGTTATATTATATTTTTAATTACTTTTAATGTGTAATTAGAATATATTTTTACTATTTAATCGAATTTGTTTCATTTTCAGTAATTTCACTTTGAAATTGGGCATAAACAAGTGTCAATCTTTTAATAGTTATTATTTCCTAAATACACATTTTTTGTTTTGATAATGGGAATTAATTTTAAATTAATTTATGCCACTTTTGTGTTTTAAATATGGAAAAATTTATTCCATATTTGGAATCAAGTGGTACAAATTGATTAAATAGGAAACTTTTATTTTTAGTGACTATGAATATTTACTTCAATAAATATTTTATTTACCGTGATTAAAGGGTAAATCTGGTAAATAATGTTAAAAAATAACATTATAATAATACTAAATTACCCTAACATGTGCCCTATTCCCATTGGTTGATGCATTGTCTACCCGGTAATCCTCGGGTCGATTTTGGGTCCCCATGGAGCTACATAAGCGTGATAATGAAACATTATATTTATTAATTTAATGTAATGGAAAAAATGACTAAAATAAATATCATTTAGTAAATAAATTTTTACATGTGGTTTTATAAGATATATCTTGATCTATAAATATTAATTACAATGAAAAAAATATTCCATACATCATGGTATTTTTTTTTATAATTTTTAGATATCAAATATATAAAATTATTAATGACACAATAATGATGTAGTGTTTAGCTCATAAACCTATTATTTAGATAAATAAGATTATAAATATTAAAAAAATATCCAAAAACCTATCCAATTATTATTGGATGATTTTATTTCAATCATGAGTCATGCTATATTATAATTTAATTAGTTTTTGACCTTTTTAAACCGAATATATGTTTTTAATAAAATAATATTTTCAATATTTCCTAAAGAGCCAATCCTCCCCTTATAAAAAGTCATCAGCTCTAACCCTTTAATCAAACCTCTAAATCCCCTTGGATCAACCAAAAACTTCCAAAATAATCTATCAATATCCTTCTATTCCACATAGAAGCCGAACCTTAGGCAGAAGGAACTTCAAAAAATCCTTTTGGTTCAAACCAATAGGAGTTACCCGATTTAAAGGTAACGTCTTCTCGAAAGTGATTTTTTTTATTTTACTTATCCAACCCCCAAAAATATTTTTATTCCTATATTTTAGAACTACACCAGTATCCTAAATATACTATGTTGTTGTTATGAAATGTTTTAGAACTACACTTACATACACCTCCATGTAATTGGTAAAGAACATACTGTTTCTGTGGACGGAAAACTACTGCCTCACAAACCGATGATTGTTCAATATTCTCCAACCACATCTTATTGTGGAAATTATGATGGTAGTTTATTTATATATGATATATATTATGTTTATGTTTTCTCTATGCTAATTTATTTTAAATTTACAGAATACCATTTTGGTTACCATAATGGGTAAATGCGATATTTTCATTTCATGAAATGAAGACTACTGCCCCCTCATAGTGATATGACTCGTTCATGCCATACATGGAACATATAAATGATAGATTTACTGAAATTATATATTATATAATACTGAAATTATAATATTCCAAAGTATCATTATGTTTTCATTCCATTAAAATGTGATATATAAATGAAAGTAGCGTTCATGCGTACGTACGACCTACCGTCTCCATGAACAGTGCATTTCCTTTATTTTCTCCAAATGTTATGTACTATTATAAATAAATATATATTTATTTATTAGATATATTTATCAAAACTATGATTTATATATCATTAATATCAATATGGAAATAATTGAATATTTACCACATGAATAGCTTGTAATTATAAGAAGTTTATTTTTTACACAAGTTCTAAATATCGACCAAATGACAATTATTAACTTAAATAATTGAATAATGTTTATAACTTTGTAATAACTGATATAAAAAAATTAAACTAGAAAAATTATCTTACGAAAATAGAAATTATCTTTATTTTATTATTCTTGATATTAAAGAATGAACGGGTCAAGTAAAGCACGGGGTAAGGAGTTTCTTCACTCACTTTTAATTTTGTGAGATTTATAATGTTTACCACTTATTTATTGAATGTGGTGTATTTTTTACTTAAATTGGATATTTATTATAACTATTCTCTTTATATTTATGGTATTCTATGAATCATATGGTAGTTTTTAATTTTTGTTCAAACGACTCGATTGATTTCTATGTGGTAAGGAGTTTTTATCACACATTTTATTCCCATGAGATTCATTCTATATTTTCCACCATTTCCTTTTGTGTGGTGTATATAATTCCCATGATTGTATTAATTCTCTAATTTAATTTATATTATGGGTATTTACATCTTCATTGTATTATCCTTTCTTCATGTAGAGTATCTTTCATATGTTACCAAATTGGTAAGGGAACCTTTCACCCACCTCATTTTAAAAGATTTCTTTTTTCTGTCTTTTAATTTAAATCTATTTATGTTGGGATATGTTATTATATAAATATTGCTTTAATTATTATGTCAATGTGATTCGATACCCTTTTCTCTTTCATCAACTCGTTTTCAAAATTTTAATGTGACACTATTAGGCTATCAAATTTTTTGTAAGAGAACTTCTTATCCCAGTTTCAATTATTTGGGTTAAAATTTTACTTGTTTATTATGTATTGAAATGAATATGTCTGAATGACCTAGGATTGTTTAACACTGAATATAAAATCATATTGAGTGTATTTATATTTTTCACACATAATTATGTAAATGATTTATTCGTAATCTACAGATACCATCTTTATAAGGTATTTCATCTCAATTTACATTCCATTGATACTTAATTGTTGTTATGCGCCAATTCAATTTTATGTGGAGTATATACTATCCTTCGACATATGATATCATGAATTTATTTATTCTAATGATATTATAATCCTTTTTGAATGTTATTATTTAATTATGTTTAGAGAAGTGTTTCTCAATGTGTTACGAGACTATTTAACTAAAACATCATTTTAAATTCATTACTGTTTTATTCTTCTAAATATTTCTCATTAATATCCATGTTTTAAAAATGGTTTTAAGGATTTATTTATATGGAAATTAGTGTATTAATAATCTAGTACCTTTAAAATAATCAAAGTGGTATGGGACACATTGATTCAAAAATATATTTATCAAAGTTTTTAAATGGTTTTGAATATGGTTTGATAAATAATTTATTATGTCAATGTCATGAAATGATATATTATGATTGGAATAAGGAAATGCTATGTTTCCTTTATTCTTGTTTTATGTGTTATGAATTTGTTATAGTTATTGGGAATTTTTTACTTATATGGGTTGTTCCGTGATAAAACTATTGTGGGTGAGCCTGAGATAGCTCTCTAATGCAATGCGTAACATGATAGTAGTAAATATTAATGTTCCTCCAAAGAGATTTTAAGGGATATATTTTGATGGGAATTCCAAATGTAACTCCTTGTGTAGGTATGAAAGCTAGAACGTAAGTATGTTATATATTCCTGAAGATACATTTATGATTTATGATTTATGTGTTTTATTCATACATCTTATGATTTCGTGAGTATGTTATGATTGAAAAGTATGGTGTAATTTATTTTTATATATTGATTTGTTAATGTTTCTTTTCCTTATTTTATATCCCTTACTGATATTTTTACACTCATCCATATTTTTGATATTTTTTTCACAGGACATAAAGATGAATAGGGTCAAGATGTAATCAAGCAAATTTCATGTTTTCTATAACACGGAACTCGACATGACTATTTTTTCAAGAGTTTTTAGTTTATTAAAAAAATGGAAACTGGGTAGAAGTGTATACATTGTAATTTTTTGAGATGTAATGTAATATTTTTGGACTAATTCACTAAAAATCTAAACATGAAAAGGTCATTAATGTGAATTATAAATTTAATTCATGATTATGTAATGTTTTAAGGATGGGTACTTATAGTTGGTATCATAGGTCAATTTAGATAACGTAAGAGGTTAGGGTTTTATATAAGCATAAGTGACATAACAATAATGGTTTGCATATTATAAAGAGTCATAGTTAGTTAATGAGTATAAGATACCATGAATAAGTATGATTCAGTATTTACCCTATTAATAAGATATTATATAATGATTTTACTGATATTCTCACACTAAACTATTTTGTTTTTGTAAATGGATAGATCCATCAGGAACCAAAGTAACATTGGTTTTGAAGAAAACTATGACGATTTTCTTTATGATAAACTAAATGAAATAAAAGCTGCAATGAGAACTGTTGTGGTAATTCTCAACCAACTATTTGGAGTGATGATTGACCATTTGAACCATGGTTATTTTATATAAGGCATCATATATGTGAGAAACAAATCCCTATGTAAGTTCAGGTAATAATCATAAAGTTATGTATGTTCAAAAACCAATGTGTCAAGGATGTGGACAGAAACACCTAAGAAAATTCTTCATTGGGACGGGATGATTCTATAGTAGTGGGAATGAAGGTCGTAATTCAAGAACCTTCCATGGAAAAAGGAAGCATATAGTGTACTCTATTAAAGGGAAAGAAGATATTTATTAGGGGTCAATTGAATATTATATATGTAGTGTGCATGGCCATTATACAAACAGATGTCCTACAAAGATGTTTTGGGAATGGGATAACCTGGATCGTTCAAATATATGTTGACAAACACATAATGTCATTCCAGATGAGGTTGAAGAAACTGAAAATAACCAATGAATGGTATGGATTATTTCTTAACTTCTGTTTTTTCATTATTGAATCATATGATATGATTCATGATTTTTTTGGAAAGAAAAATTTCAGAATATTTTGGTAAAGAATGGTTAAGGGATCATGAAGAAAACTGAATCAGTAAGAAGTAAACATATTAGTGATTCAAGAGTCATCATAGATTTTAAGATAATGAAATGATTAAAAGTATTAAAGCTTGTTTTATGATGGTATTACATTGGAAAACATTTTATAGTATTTGGAACACTAAAGTTTGATATATGAGAATGTTATTCAAGGAACAATTATTTGTTCATTTGATGAGTAAGGGTGGAATTTTATTTTGGAAGAATCTTTTTTTATAGACATCTGATGATTTTGGTTATTTATGGAGATGAATAACCTATCATAGAGAATATGTGACTCGTTTAATTACACTTTAGTATAAGAATTTATCATTATTCGATTTTATTTGTGGATAAATGTTAATATTTATCATGAAAGACTATGTCATCAAATCCTTCTGAATTTTGGGTTTCATACAATGTTTGGATTATTTTGAAGAATTTTAAGGACAATTCGGTATTGAATGGTCTTTTTTGAACCTTGGGAATTGTTTTTTGAATTTTGAATATTAATAGAAGTGTCCCATTTAATAAAGTATTATCATTTTTATGGATTCTCTGATCTTGTACTAACCATTTTGTGTTTTTATGATGTCTAAAGATAAGGAAATATATAGTTCAAAGTTTGTGGATTATATTATGCTCTATAAGTTAACTCTAGAAATTTAAATGGGAAAAACTGATCTTGAATATTCATAATTAGAAGAAAAGTTTATTTTGTGGTAGAAATAACGAAAATGATGAAAGACGTCATGATAAGTAAGTATGTTTTCTTATGTTCTTATTTAAGCTCATAATTAAATTCCACAAATTTCTGAATAGTAACATAATAACAAAAAAAATCCATTAAATTTTACTTCAGTGGAATAAAATAGCATTTAACTCATCACATTTTTGTGATTTTATTGTGGTTAACTTTCTCTTAATCTTGTTTTCTACCACTCTCCATCTATCCTTGATGGTTTGTTTCACTACCATATCCATGTTTTCCTAAATTAAGTCCTAGTATGGGATATCTTTGGTGACCATTTTATTTAAATTTCATTCTTTTAATGTGATATTTTTATCGACTCTATTTTTGATGTTGGACATTAAAATAAGTAACCAAGCACAATTTTAATAATTGCAAGGATGTGATTTCCAAAAGGGGAAAGGATGTAACATCCCACATAAATAAAGAATATAACATTTTCATATTTATTTATTTTTTTAAAGAATTATTAATTATACTTTATTAGGGATTATATGTTCAATGGTATGCTTGATATGAAACAAATGGTTTCATTGAAAACATACATTGCACACAACATTCAGTTACACTGAAAAATATTAATATAATATAATTATTTTAAATGGTAGTTATCACCTAACCGTTGAATTTTTGGGAATGAAAATACTAACCATATTATGATTAAATTTTTTTCTTAAATGTTTTTACATTTATCCAATAAATTTTAGAGGCTTAAAATTCGAATCAATCTAATATTAAACATGAATCACTTTAATATATTTTTTTAATGTTCATTTTCCCCCTTTTGATGGAGAACCATTTATAAATATATTTTTTGTCACTTTTATATGTAATATTTGAATAAATAAAATCCTTTTTTACATCGGGACATCCAAATTTACATTGGGTAAATTTTTGGTATTTTTCTGATAAAGTTCATTTTTTATTAAATAGTGAACAATTCTATAAGTTAATTCAAAGTTGCCTTTTAATCTAATTTTTATATGGTTTTATTATATTTTTAATTTTTTTAAATTTTAATTAGAATATAGTTTTTCCATTTAATCCATTTTTTTCATTTTATGTAATTTTACTTTGAAAATGGATTTAAACAAGTGTCAATCTTTTGATAGTTATTATTTTTTAAAAACACTTTTTTTTGTTTTGACAGGAGAAATTAATTTTAAATTAATTTATGACACTTATATGTTTTGAATTTAGAAAAATGGATTCAATATTGGGAATTAAGAGATATAAATTTTATAAATAGGTAAATTTTATTTTTAGATATTATGAATATTAACTTCAGAAAATATTTTATTTACCCTGGTTAAAGGGTAAATATGGTAAATAAGGGTAAAAAAATAATATTATATTAATATTAAATTACTCTAAAATGTGTCCTAATCATATTTTTTGATACATTTATGACCATGGTCATCCTTTTGTCGATTATGGTACCACATGGAGAAACTTAAGAGTGATAATGACACTTTATATTAAATAATTTAATGTAATTTAAAAAAATGACAAAAAAATTACTTTTTTGTAAATCAATTTTTACATTGGGTTATATAAGTTATATATTCATCTATAAATATTCATTATAAAGATATAATGATTTCCAACTTCATTTTATTTTTTTATAATTTTCATACATCAAATAAATAAAATTATTTTTGACACAGTAAAGAAGCAGTGTTTACCCCATTAATGATTGATTAAAATTAATAATATTATAAATATTAACATAATATCCAAAATATATCCATATTTTATTGGATGATTTTTATTTCGAACATGAGTCTTCTTATCTTCATGATTAATTTGTTTTGGACCATTTTAAACCAAATATATGTTTATAATAATAAAATATTTTCAATCATTCCTAAAGAGCCCCTCCTCCCCATTATAAAATTACGTCACCACTAACTCCTTACTCACTCCACTCAATACCATTATCCCATACATAATATGCCAAAATAATCTCTCAAGATATATATATTCCACTTATAATTCTTAACATAGGCATAAGGCACTTCATGAAATCATTTTGGTTCAAACCAAATGGATTTACCTGATTCAAAGGTAACGTCTTCTCTAAAGTTCTTTTGTTTCATTTTCCTTCTCCAACCACCTAAACTCTTTATAATACTTTATTTTATGACAAAAATTTTATCCTAAATATAATAGGTATTTTATGATAAGGATTCTAACAATGCATACACACCTCCAACTAATGGGTAAAAAACATATTGTTTCTTTGTACGGTGAACTATAGCCTCACGAAATGATGATTGTTCAATATTTTCTTACCGCCACTTATGGTGGCCATTATGATCAAAAATTATTTATATATGATATATATTATGTTTATGTTTTATCTATTATTCTTAATTTTACATTTATATCATACAATTATTGTTTCCATAATGGGTAAATATGATAATTACATTTGAGGAAGTGGAGACTATAACCCCCACAATGTGATATGACTCATTAAAGCCATACATGGAACATATAAAGGATAGAGATACTGAAAATATATATGATATTATACTGAAATTATAATATAACATTGTATCATTAATATTTCATTAAATTAAAATAAAAAAATAGAAATTAAAGTTTCTTTCATGCGTACGTTCGGCTTACCGTCTCTATGAACGATACATTTCATTTCATATCTCCAAATGTTATGTACTGTTATAAATACATATATAAATACTAGATTTATATATGATATATATGATATCTAAATGATTAATATTATTATGTAACTAATTTAATTTTGAACACATGAACAACTTTTAATTATAAGAAGTTCATTTTTTACTCAAGTACCAAATATCGACCCGAAGACCAATATTAACTAAAATTATTGCATATTTTTTATAGGATGGTAATAAGTGATATAAAAGGAATAATAAAATAGATAAAGTTTCTTAATAAAGTATATATTAAATTTGTTTTAGTATTCAGGATATTATAGAATAAACAGGTCAAGTCAAGCACGAGGTTAGGGGTTTCTAATCTCACTTTTTATTCTGTGAGATTTCAATTGTCCACCACTTATTTCATGCATGTTCTGTATTGTTTTCTTAAATTTTATATATTATCATGATTATCATTATAGTCATGATATTATATGAATCATTTGGCGGTTATTAATTTTTGTTCATATGACTCTATTGAGTGCTACGTGGTTATGAGTTTTCATATCAATTTTTATTCCTCTTAGATTTGTGCTAAATTTTCCTCCATTTCCTATTGTGTGGTGTATGTACTTCACATTATTGTATTAATTGTGAAATATAATTTAATTTATGAATATTTTTATCTTTATTTTATTATCCTTCTTTCATGTGGTGTATCTTTCGTTTGTTAGCAAATCTACAAGGGAACCTTTCACCCCCTTCATTTTAAAAGACTTCTTTTTGTTATGTCCTTTAATTTACATCTTATTTTTTGGGATATGTTCTTATATATCATTATTGATTTAAATTTTATGTCCAAGTGATGATATACCATTTTATATCTCATCAAATTATTTTATAAATTTTAATGTGATGCCGTTAGGCTATGAAATATCTGTAATGGAATTTCTTAACCCATTTTCAATTATTTGGGTTAAACTTCTACCTCTTGATTATGGCAGGATATGAATATGTTTGAATGACCTATGATTTTTTTACACTTCATATCAAATTATATTGAGTTTATTTATATTTTTAAAAAATAATTATGTTATTTATTTATCCTTAATCTAAGGATACCAGGTTTATAAGAGATTTTATCTCAATTTTCATTCCATTGAGACTTCATTGTTATTATTCAACAATTAACATTTATATGGAGTATATACTATCCTTTTACATATTATATCATGAATCTCTTTATTTTCAGGATATTATCGGCTTTTTTGAATGTTATTCTTTAATTATGTTTAGTCTACTGTTTCTAAAACTGTTATGAGACTCCTTAACTAAAACATCATTTTAAATGATTTAATGACTTAATCTCTTACATATTTCTCATTAATGGACATGTTATAAATATTTTTTAAGGAATTATTTATATTGACATTAATGTTTTAAAAATATAATTCATTTAAAAGCTCCAAATTGGTATGGGACACATTGATTCAAAACAAATATTTATTAAAATTTTTAAATGGTTTTGAAATTGGTTTGATAAAGCATTGATAATGTCAATATCATGATATGATATATTGTGATTGCAATATTGAAATGTTATATTTTCTTTATTATTTTTTTATATGTAATTGTTATTGGGAATGGTTTATATATATAGGTGGTTTCGTGTTGAAACTAGTGTGGATGAGCCTGAGATAGTTATCCAATGCATTGGGTAACGTGACAGAGGTAAATGTTAATGTTTTTTATCATTCCTTTATTCTTGTTTTATGTGTTTTGAATATGTAATTCTAAGTGGGAATTGTATACGTATACACGTGGTTCTCTGATAATCCTAGATTGGGTGAACCTGGGATAGCTATCTAATTCATTAGGTAACGTGATGGAGGTAAATGCAAATGTTTCTCATAAGAAATTTTAGGGAATATTTTGTGATGGGTATTCCAAATGTAACTCCCAACATAGCTATGAAGGATACAATGTATGTATTTATTTTATTCCACAAGTTACCTTTACGGTAAATGATTTATGTTTGTTATTCATTTATCTTATGATTTCGTAAGGTGTGTTATGATTGAAAAGTACAATATCATTGACTTCTATTTACGGATGGGTTAATGTTTATTTTCCTTATTTTATAACCCTTAATGGTATTTTTATAGTCATCCCTAGTTATGAAATTTTTTTCACTGGACATAAAGATAAATATGGTCAAGGAAGGGATCAAGGAAAATTCATGATGTATACAACATGGAACTGGACGTGAATATTGTTTTTCAAGAGTTCTTATTTTATTTAAAAATGGAAACTGAGTAGAAGTGTCTAATTTTTACTTTTTTGAAATGTAATGTAATAGTTATGGCCTAATTCTGTAAAACACAAAATAGGAAGATGTATTTAATTTGATTTATAAATTTAGTTCAAGATTATGTATTTTTTTAAGGTTGGGTTTTTATAGTTAGTTGATTTTTCTATTTTAATCTTTGTGACAATTACTATTATTTCTATGATTTTAATTATGATGAAAACTTATTTGGATTTCTGTGAAATTTTTTAGTTTATGATATTTTGATATTTCTTGTTTATAGAATCAATCTTATTTGAGAGGCTTATTCTAGGGATGTATTGGTATGGGTTTTTATATGATTTCTTCCCTAGTTGGTTGTATTTTTTAATAACTATATTTTTTTGAGGTATCTACTTTAATGGAACATATATTCTCCTAATATCTATCATGTAATCCACTATTGGTGTTGGGGTGTATTGGGTTGTTTTATAGGAACTTTTTAGGACTAAGACGATATTTACATTTTATATACATTTTTTAAATGTAATTTAATTTATATAAATAATATTAAATTGAAAATAAATTCTTTGTTAAATATAGAATTTATCAATGTATTTAAAATTAATAAAAAAATTTTAAGGAAACATTCAAATTTTTTAAATTAACTCATGTCAAAAATGATAATATTTTTTAAGGGTTATTTTAATATTCCCATAATTAAATGTCATTTATAAACGAATTTAAGTGTACCTATATATAGTATATGGGGAACTGAGATCATTTAATTATATACCCCCTCATGTGAAGGTATATCACTTTTTATGTAACAGTAACTTTCCCAAAAAAGGTAAATCCTTTACTACATAATAATCAATTTGCTTCATCGTGGCACTTATAAAGGTAAATAATATTGGATATAATGGTATTATATCATCAATGTGTGTGTCTCAAGTACACATAAGAGTAGAATGGCGATTAAAAATATTACATGAATGTATTTTACCTCCAGTATATGTAGATCAAGGTCTCTCGTAAATAACATCGGACCTGTGTAATGGTTATTTGATAGTTTCATTAGGGTATTACATCTTTCCATTAGGGTAATCTGATTTCTCATGTGTAGGTAGAGTAATTATTGAGCTCACTATTGTGTAGTTGGATTACACATGTAAGTGTAGTTTTAGTCTAACGAAACGATTATTTTATATCACATAAGGGTAGCTCCATACATGCATAAATGTAATATAATATCATTGGACGGTAATATACCAAGATGAAATGGTGGTGGTTATATACCGAGAATAACATCAAGGACAATTAGATTCACTTGGTTCACATGTAGTAATATACCAAGATGACATGCTGGTAGATTGATCTTACATTTCTTTCAAGTATCGTTCCTTCCTATTTGAAACTAATTTTTAAATAAAATTTCACTTTTATTCCAAGAAATGAAAAAAGTGTAATTAAATTTAAATATAAAATAAAATAATTCATTTTGAAATATAATAAAATTAATTTGAGGACCTCTATTAATGGAGATATTAGTGAGAAATTAATATTTTTCAGTTGATGGAAGAAATTTAAATTAAAATAAAATTTAATTAATATTAATATTTTTACTTATCTTATTTTGAATATGAGAGAATAATATCCCTAATATATTGATATTATTTTGATTATTATTTTCTCTTTTAATTATGATAGAAAACAATTTCCATTACAATTTTTACTATCCTAGAATCTATTGGATTCATTAATGTGATTCTGCAGATATGAATCAAATATCGCTCTTTGAATCTCTCTCTCTCTCTCTTTATCTAAATATGTATGAGTGTCTCTATTTCTGTTGAAAAAAAATGTGTACATCCTCACGAGTTCTATGATTCATGATCATCTACATCTTATAATATGAAAATTCTAGTACATTCATACATTATTTTCATTGGATATTTTGATAAAAAAACATAAATATGATGTATTAATAGATAAGATGAAAATAAAGTAATTGAGGTGTTATGAATTTATATTATTCGTATTTATTCATTATTTGATGTACTTATACTACATTTACAATCTAATGTAAAAAAATATTAATAAAACAAAGTAAAACATAATAGTAAATGAGACACAAAAATTAAGAAAAATAAAGCTAGTATTAAATATTTTCATCGAGTTATATTTATTCCGTCGTAATATAAAGAAATAACATTTTATAAATTTCTTATTTATTTGTGTATGTAAATTTTATGAAACTTTATACCATTTATAAAATTAATTAATGTTGTTCTAATGGTATTAGATAATTTTTCATAATTAAATAAAAATTAAAACTCATAATTAAATTTGTCATGGAAATAAAATGAATGATAATTTTTCATCTATTGGCCATGATATTATTAATTTTTATTAATTTTTAATGTATATTTATTTTTTCTGTTCCCAAAATAAGATGGAATAATTTAATTACCATTTAATGTTTTAAATAAATTTTATTTTGTCAAATAATTTTATAATGAATGATGTCAACATTTGACTATTTTATGAATATTCCTAGAAATAAGATTTGTTCTTTTTGTTGTGTGGATATGGATATAATATGTGATGTAGTTGTGGTGAGTAATTTTGGTTGTAGTGATGGGGTTAATTTATGGAGGAAGGTATTGTTCGATTATATTAGATGTTACGATGTGTGGGATGTATATGGGTCTATTTGTATGGAAATGGATGACTGGTTTTGGGAAAAGGTATGTGAATATTGTTGGTATGTAATGTTATTAAATTATTAATTTTGGGAAAAAAGTTTATTGTTGGGAAAAATAATATTTTATTGTTAATTTAAGCAGGTAATTTGGATTGAGATGGAATTATATAGATGTATTATATAATTAAAAATTAAATGATTCATAGATATGTGTAAATAATTTGAATGATTTTGGGTGGTGGATAAGAATATTTTTTATTTAAATATTTAAAAATAAATTGAATAATAACCCTCATATTTGTATTTGGATTAAAATATATAATTTTTAAAATTAATACATAAATGTGTTTGAATTTTTGGATACATAGTTATCATCACATGGTTCATGTTAGGTTGTGTTCTTGAGGGAAAATATTTTGTTGATAACTAGTGATAATTAACTGGTTTAGTATAGAAATTTTTATATTGCTATGGTGTGCACCAATATAATTTTATTTTGTGAGACTATTAGACCTTTAATGAAATAATATTTTATTTATGATATTTTTATAATTTTTTTTATTGTGAAATAATACATAACATCTTCCTGTAATTATCTTTGAAAAATTGAATCATTAAATTTCCATATATAGGGAATACCATCTCCATGATTGTAATGTAGTTCATTTTTCGTTACCATATTAATTAAATTTTTAAAGTATAATTAATGGATACATCTGATAAATATTTCATTATTATTATTGTTACGGAATTTTTGAAATAATTACATCCATAACCATATTCAACACGCCAAATGTATTTGGAAAAAATGAACATAATGTCCTAAAAACACCTAATGTTGACATAACTAATTTGGAATTTTAATATTCGACTAAAAATAATATAAATTTAGTTTTTTATGTTTAAGATAATAATGTTTTAAATTGTTTTTTTTTTGAAATAAAATAAAATACAGAGTTATCATATATGAGTCAATTGACATATATGGAAGGTGCAGACTCAAGGTAAGGGACATCATCTAAATTTCCCTTCATTGAGCCATATTTTTATTCATTCACATAATTTATATATTTTTGTGTCCTTAATTGTGATTTTATATGTAATATAATGAATACATTACAAATAATATTATTTTATGTTTTATTTTGAATTATTTCATAAAGGATATTTTGAATTGAAATTTATAATGCGTAAAGAAATTTCATAACTATATTTCCTTTCATAGGGTTATATTAATTATTCATTTTATTATTAATTGATAATATATGTAATTAAACATGATTATAATATTTTTTATTTATTCATTTTATATGAATTTACACTTGATACACATAATATATTCATTGACTAATTATCAAATTCAGTAGTTTTATATTTTTAAGGGGTGTTCATCTCAAATTCTGTATCTTTTAGATATATGTTTATGATATAGACCTATATTTATTTCTTAGGAGTATATAATTAAATTTTGATATGTTATATCAAAAATATCCTTAATTTCATGATATTAAATATTTCATTTTTTGTTATTCTATCATGGGTAATATAATAAAAGAATTACCAATGATGAAAAGTTTTTATGTTATAACTACATTTCATTTATGGATTATTATTTTCAAAGATTAATTTAGAGATAATATCATGTTTTTATTTTCATGAAGCATATATAATTTCTTAAACTGTGGTTATGAATGTGGTTCAAATATCCAAATTCTATTACCAAGTTTACTAACTGATGAAATATATACATTGTGGTTTGTTAATTATGCTGATATTATATTTATATCTGTATTAGGAATAATTGTCATCCATATCCATTTTTCATAAAAAATCTATGATGCTTTGACTGTCACCTTATGATTGAAAATTTATTTTTATATATCTTTTGAATTTATTAAAAAAATAAATGGAATCTTCCTTTGGTTTTCTAAATGATTTACATTTTGACTTTTATAAACATGCTAACATAATTTCATTTAATTTGTATAGAATGAATGATATTTTATGTAATTATGATCCTTAGTAATATAAAAATTATGTTATATGTTTCATTGTATATTTTCAAAAGAATGTATATTTTAGATCATTTTTTGTATATTAAATTTTTAAAAGTGATTTTCAATTTGAATAAGGATATTTTTGAAAAATAAATTTAATATTATTTTTATTTTAATTCCATTGATTGAAGAATAATACCCTTAATATAACATATTATATAATTGGGTTATATTTTAATTATGGAAGTCTCATTCATTAATAGGAGGATTATTATAGTTTGAATGATATTTTCATGGAACTCATTTCTTATACATTGGTTAATATTGATATGAATGAAATAATGGTTTTTTTGTGATTTATGATGAGTTGAAATATTTATGAACTTTATCCATGATATATATTTTGGAATTTTTTAAGATAATGAGTGGTTGAATTACAATAAAAGATTGGATATTAAACATAAAAATCATGGTCTGTTGGTTATATTATTAACAATTTATATGTTGTTACATTATAATACACATATGAGTTAGTCTACTACGATCCTCTAATGGGTCAGGTTGTCCCGAAATGATTTCTTAACATGTTTGTTATTCCATTTGAATGTTTCATAATATTATAATGTCCCAATAACCCCAACATAATTTCATTATGATTTTTATTGGTTCTGATAATTCATTTGTTCACAATTGATATCGAATGGATCCTAAATAATGAAACTCATGAGTCTTATATTTGTTAAATATAGATACTTTATTTTATTATTGACGATCCACATATGGATGGATGTGGTTCTTTTTTTTATGATGAACTGTTATTATTTAATCAAAACCATATGATCATATTTTTATCTCTATATAAATTTAATTATTATTTATTATGATTATTAATATCCTGAATTTGGGATCACACTTCTTCTGTTTCCATTCACCCATGTTATGAATGATGGTGTTAATTTTTTTTCTAGAATTATTACTAATGTGATTAATAATTTAGGATATGTTGGAAAATTCATATTTTATTAGACAATATGTGCTTAGTGGGATATTTAGTAGATGGTTTTTACCAGTTATCAATGAATACAAGCTTGTCAAAGTATGTAATAAATCAATAGTACTCTAATCCTAAAATATCATTGGGAATGAATGTTATCAAATGTATCAATATGAGGATTAATTTTTTGAATTGGAAAAATTTGTCCATTTTCATTTGCTTCAAATTTATAAATTTAATGTTCATGTGTTTAGTACAGGATCCAGGATTGTGGCATCGAGGATATTCTAGTTGTTATCATTGCAAGATTTAATTAATTTTTATGATTTATATTTTTTTATGTGACCATAAACTAATACATATATATACCATCATTTTTATCATATTATATATCAACCTAATCTAAATTTTATAGTTCACAAATTTTGATGTTTTAAATGATGAGATATTAATGTGATTATTGAAACATTGGGAAATTGTTTATTCATTTGATGTATATTTAAATATATAATTTAATGAGATGTAATCCTATAAATTTTGAGGAAATATGTTTCAGAGTTTTTTAATATTAATTTTTTATATTATATTTCATATGGAGTGAGTTATTGGTACATAATTTTTATCCAAGAGATAGACATTGGATTGAAAATTTACATGTTTACTTTTTGATAAATGATATTTAAAATTGATATAACTAAATAAGTTATTCTTGAAATATAAAATGAATCATATAACCCATAATGTTAAAATGAATTTTATTTTTTAGGATATTAAGGTTACTTTAGATATATGGTTATTTATTTTTGGAATGCTTTATTTTGAACTTCGGGTATTACTGTTGTATTTAATGGATTAATGATTTGTTTCATTACATGAAAGTTTATTATTTTTTATAATTATCTTTCAGTGTGATAACAATTTTGTTTAAAGTTATGTTAAAAATATAGTATGTCTAGGTGTTCATCCTTTTAGTTTTTTTGTCCTCTAAAAATTAATTTCAGTTCTTCGGGCATTAAATAATTAATCTCGAATACACATCAAACAAAGTAAAAAATTAAAAATAAGGAGGGAATTGATAAGTGTATTAAATTAAACTATTCATGTAAGTATATTTCCCAATATTCCTAGACTATATAGTTTCTAATTCCTCTGATCAAGGAAAAGGATCTAAAAAATTAAAATAGAGTCTGATTTTGCTGATGTTAGAAGAAATGATTCTATTTTTCAATCCACATTGGTTTATGGTTTTTTGGATGTAGAATTTTACATGGCCATTCAATTTTATGTTATTAATAATATCATAAAATCACTATAATGTTTCAGGAATTATGATTTTTAACATTGTTAATATCTCTATTTGGCACTAATTTTTTCCAACATGGAAACCTGGCCATCCATTACTCACAATAACAATAGTACTTCTATCTCATTCCCTTTAAGTATATGTTTTATTAACCCTTTATATGATGTTCTTCTTAAACAAAATTACTTCAAAATGTAAATACATTAATTAATGATATCATGATAAAATTTTGAGGATGAAAATTAATAAATGAATGAGAATATAGAACCATTTTATTTTATAATATAAAATTATCCCATATATCATACATGATAAAAAACTCTAAAAATGAAAAAACCACGAAATATTATTATTTATAAATGAATCTTATAGAAAATAATAAATATTTATAAGAATTAATATAATTTATTTTTAAAATATATATATATATATATAGTTCCTACTCAATATAATATTATTGATAAATTCTTAGTAAACAGTAAATCTTGTTTTTTTAATGTAGTTTTAATCATCAGAAATTTGTTTTCTTAAAAAATGATTTGAATTTTTATTGATATAAATTGATAGAATTAGATTATTTAGATTTAGAGTATTTATTATAATAGATGAATATAATTTTTTAAATCATCATATCATAATTAACTAACGAATATTTTCTGGGTTTTCCAAAAAATAATTAATTTTCTCTGAATAGTTGAATATTTAGTATTTTATAAAACATCAATTTTATTTCAATAAATAATTTAATATAAAGTTATCATTTTTATTTTAATTTAATTTTTAATTTTATCTGTTGTATTAATTTTTTTAATAAAATTTATTACCTTTTGGAAATTCTGTTACATATTTTTAGTGTTTATTTATTTATTTTTTTATAAACAAATTTTTTTTAAAACCATTTTAAAGATCAAAATGATAACCCATATTAATTAAAAACCCACAAATTATAAATCAATTAAATAATATTTATATATATTTTACAAACACAATTATTAATTTAATTTTTTATAATGATTATTACTTGATATATAATTAATATAAAATCAATTTATTCTGGAAAAAACATTTCATTAAAAAAACATTTTAATCACATTTTTTGGAACTAATATTACATTAAATTCATTGATATTTTAATTAAAATTGTATAAATTTTTAAACTTGTTGGATAATTCATTATTTAAAGGATATAACAAAGAGAAATTAATTTTTATCTTGATGAAAAAATATCACTGAAAATTCTTTTTCTGCAGTTAAGGTGAAAATGATTTACTTGGGGTAAAACTAAAATGATAATTGTTAAAAATCCCAGAAAAAAACATTTATAAAATCCATTTTATAGACTTATATATACCATATCTCCTGTATTTATATATAATGATCTATTTTTGATCTATATGGAATATAGATGTATGTGCATATAACTTTTTCTTTTAAAAAATTAATATTGTTACATCCGTCTATTAAAAGGTCTCACTCATTTATATATCTTCACACTATAAATACCATTTTTTTGTTCGATAAATTGATCAAATCCAATAACTAATTCCATATTGTATTACATTGAGCTTAAATTTTGTCAAAATTCATTTTTAGGGAGGCTTAATGTATAATCATTAATGGTTTTCCAAAGGAGATGTACCATTCTTAACTAATAATTTTTGTTTTCTTAGTTATTTCAAGTCAGAAAAATATATTTTGAAAATTATAATATAATACCACCAGTATATACCACATTAAATGATTTGATCATATAAATTTAACAATCCACATCCGCTACATCTTCCATTAAATGAGAATAAATTTATAGTTCATGTGAATGTAGGGCTACCACCTCAGGGACATACATTATTAATATTAAATCATTTCCACAGATGTATAATTATAATGATAGATAATATTTATATATATTTATATATATTATATTTTCTAGATATTTATAATTATTTAACTAATATATCACTTATACAAAATTACTTTACATTATATAGTGGAAAAAAACATCCCCCATGTGCATCATAGACTACCGCCTCACAAAGTGATGTGATTATTTTCAATAAAAATTTTCATGGAGGATAAAAAGAATAATATTATATATGACATAAATTACCTCATTATAATATAAGTTAATTATTTATAAATCAAAATATATAACATATAATTTACTTTTTTATTTTCATTCACTAAAACATTATATTTTCATTTGTGTGTATGAGTGGACAATAGTCTCCACAAAGAAATATGTTCCTTTATTCCATTAAAAAATAATATGGATAATATATATCTATATATATATGTGTGTGTATGTAAATAATTATGTAATACATTATTTATGATGTGAGAAATAAATTGCAGTATAAAATAATAATTAACTTGTTTTCATAATGATCATTGGAAAATAAAAACATTAATCATGAACATGTACAACATAAAATCCATTGGATTGTAACGTGCATCATTTTTCATAAAAATAATTCAAGAAAGGTTTTAATCATATGTTTGATAATTAAATCTGATAAATATGTTGTGATTGTTATTCTTAATATATTTAATAATTGACCACTTTGATCATTATCACACACAAAAGTCATTTTGAATCATAGAATAGAACATCCTCAAAACAATCGACACTGACAAAACTCAATAGGTATTCCAGTATAAAATTAAAAAGAAATAAAATATATAATATAGTTATAAGTTATTAATCATGAAAAAGTTTCTTAAGAAATAAAATTATTAGTATATGGTTATTATAACTTAGTTAAAGGATATATATTGAAATTATTGACCGAAAGAAGGAAATATCTTCAAATTTTCCATCTATTAAGGCATATTTCAACATCATAGGCCTAATTTATTTTTTTGGTGTCTATAATTCCCAATTTAAATGTAATATAATTAAAAAAATAATTGTATTATATGTTTAAATTTAAATTATTTCATCTTAGGGGATTTGAGTTCAAACCTACCAAGTTGAAAAGAATTTCATAACTATATTTCTTTTCAATGGGTTATATTATATTCATAATTGTATTTTATATAGTATTATTATTTTTTAATAGAATTTTATTATATAATTTTTTAGTTAATATGTATTTTAAATATTAACAATTGATACCCAAAATAAATTCATTGATTAAGTGCCAAATTTAATTTTATGATCTATATAAGGTTTATTCTTCTAAAATTCTCTTTATATTAGACATACATTTAAAATATGTTGATATAGAAATTTTTAGATTAATATACTACACCTTGGACATTTAATATCATGAATATCCTTAATTTTAGGATATTTAATGTTTCATTTGTTTTATTATTTCATAGGTCTTACAATTGAAGAGTTACTACTGTGTAAAATCCTTTATGTTATTATGTACTTCATTTTCATAATTTTTTATCTTGAAGTTTATTTGTGAGGAAATAATATGCTCAAATTTTATTTAATATAATTATTTTTAATTTCCTCACGTAATGAATTTGGATCAAATTTTGAATTTTGATGTTATCCTGTATTTATGAAGTAATTATTAGGAATTTTTTTATGTGATAATAATTTTGTATTTATCTTTATGTCAGGAATAATTTTATTCAATATTAATTTTCCCTAAAAATATATTGTAATATTTCTTACTATTTTTTTATAATTATTAATTAACTTTGAAAAATGTTTAACATTTTATTAATACATTAAAATGAATAATCCAATATTTTTCTAAATGATGAGAATTTGAATTTTACTCACAATGTGAAAAATATTTTTGAAAAAATATATGTCATCAACGGAACTTATCATCATCTAGAAAAATAAATGATTCAAATATTCATTTATTATATTCATGTATTATTTTAAAAGTATTGTCTTTTAACAATATCTTTTGAATATATATTTTTTAAAAGTAATTTTCTATCTGTCCATTTTATTTTCCTAAAAAATGTTTAGTTTTATTTTACTACAATTTTAAATATTCGATACCAAAAGTCCATTATCCTATAATTGGGATATTTTTTAATTATACCATACTCATTATTTCATGGGGTTTATTATAATTTTGTTATGTAGATTAGCATGGAACCCAGTTCATTGCGACAACTCAACGAAGTAACAGAAGAAATATTTTTTATTTTTACAAGGATTATGATACAATGAATTATTTATGTACTTTATTCATGATAAGATTATTGTAAATTTATTATGATCATGGTTGGTTCCTAGTATAAAAATTATGGGTGATTAGATTATAATACAATGATTGATAGTTATGATATTAACTATGGATGCTTGATTATGATATAATCCATGGACAGTTGGGTATATTATATCAATCAAATAAATTATGTACTCCAAAAATAGAATATTACTATATTGGTTATTCTATTTTTAAGAGTGATAAAAATAATTTTCGAAGATATAAATATTTCATAATTATGATTTTCATGTGATTTCATATGTCCTTTTATGAGGTTTGACATCAGTTGGGTCCTGATTAATGAATATTATGACACCTTTTGTTGTAAAATCCCCATTACATGTAACCTTATTGATTATACATGTTTTTATTTGTACAATATCACTTATTCTATTTTCAATCACTTTTATTATGTAATCACACCATTATAATAATATTTTTTAAAAAAAATTATTCTATTATAATTTCATATCATTACCCTTACAGAGTATGAGTGCATCATTTTTATTCTACAATTTTCATAATTTATAATTAATGATGTCAAATGATTTTTGCTCAGAGCAATTTGTACTATGAAGAATTTTGAGTCATAAATTTAGGGAATAATTTTAAATTTGATAAGATGGGTTTAGTGGGATATGTTGTTTATATTTATAAACCAGTTGTTTATGTGTCCAGAAAACGCATATTTTTTCCATGTTCACTTAAAAATAAACCCTAAATTTTGATTTTGTATTTAATATAAAAAATGTATCAATTTAAAGATTTAATTTTTTGATCAAAAAATTTGTTCAACATCATCTGTATAATAAAAAAAATTTGTCTCTCTTTTTGGCACCAGATTCATTTGTGTGGGTCTTATACTATTATAATCAATGAGTTAATTGGTGACTGAATTAGAAAAAAGACACTTGTAGATGGAAGTTTCAGTTGGCGAGTCTTCCCAATGGTCATTCTATTCATTACTTTTTAGAAATAACGTATCATTTCATGTATTATTAGATCATACGGTTGTGAAATTTAAATTTATTTTTTATGTAATGTTTTTATATGGGTTGATCTATCAAATGTGTTATCCTTCTCTTATAATATTAGTGTAATTCCTCTCATTTTATGAAGTATACCTTCATTATTATTCACCAACTTGATGGTTATTATATGTAAGCTTTATTGGTTACTAATTATCTTCATTACCATTCTACGAGGGGTACAGTGGAGGGTATTAGATAAATTTATTCCTAATCTGAATCGAAAATATATTGTGAATCTCAGTTCTATTACACACATGATTAGATCATGACCAGGCCATTCTACTATTCATTATAGAACCCAAACATGTGATACATGAAATATAATATATTAATTTATAATATTCCTCCAAATTATTACTTAAAAAACATTATAAGAATCCAATTATTTTGATGATTTTGAGTTAAGAAACATATACATATAATTGCAAACGAAATAATTTATTTGATAGAAAAAAATCATTAAAAATGCTTCCCTTGGTAATATAATAATTAAAATTATATCTTGGTGAAATTAATGTGAAACAGAAAATACGTTATAATAACTAAGTAATGGAAAGGCATTGAGGGTATCATTAGATGATACATGAATGATCATAATATATAAAATAACTGAATATTTGTATTTGAATAATTTAAATATAAAAAAATTATGAGAATTCATGACATAGTAACATAAAAAAGCATAATGGTTCGGTAAATAACAATGGATTTATAAATATAACATAGAAATGCATCATAAAATAATAATGTTTTATGTATAAATTAAATGAATTAATAACATAACTGTATGTTAAAGATAAAAACTAATGAAAATCAAATATTAATAGACTATGAAAACCATATATATTCTATAAAATAGTGTTATATGTTAACAATGAATTTATAATATATATTAATCTCATGAGATTTAATGAATTATATATTACATTATAGGTATATATAACTCTAAGACCACCTACCAAAAAAATAATTTCGTATATATATTTACTATAATAAAATTACATAAAATAGAAAAAAATGTATATTGACAAAGATATGAATATAAAATTTCTTACATTTGTTTTCTTAAAGAATGAAATCTCTTAATAATTGATGTAGAATGGTAACATGAATATAAATCATCAAAAAAGATGTGAAATATAAGAGAAGTAATATTCTAATGCGATAGAATAAAATTTTAAAATCATATATTAAAAATTCCACTGAATATATAAAAATGTGTGCAAATTTAGAATAAATTAATTATTTTAATTCATTGTTTTCAGGAAAAATAAATTTATGTAAAAAATAATGTTTAATGGAATAATAAAGGGAATAAAAAATATTGAAACAACATTGAATATTGTATTTTCAGAACTAATCATGATAATAATAAAAGAGGAAATTTATGATAGAACTAAACTACATGTAACAAAATGTGTTTTATGAGAAGAATTATATATTTAAAAAATAATTCAATAATTGAAACAAATAAAAATAAATATTAATATATCATTAAAGAAAGTAAATAAATATAAAGAATCATATTATTCAATCTTATGTTATAATATCTTTTTAAAATTTTTTCTTTCAATGAAATAAGTTTTTAATTTATATTAATATTCAAAATATTGAATAATTTTATAAACATTCTATAATTTTAATTTAATTTTATATATTATAATTTTTGTAAAATGATATTATTTGTATAATGAAGTAAAAAGAATTTAAAGGAAAATGAATTTTGAATCACATATAGATATATCTATTAATATAGTAAATCATTTCTCAGTTTAATATATTTTTTATACATTAATTTTTTTAAAATATTATTTTATTATTTAAATAACACATTTAAATTTTAAAAATTATTATTTAATACAGATAAAAAATATAAAAATTATAATTTAATACATTATATATATAATGATTTATAATTATAAATTTATAAATTTAGTTAAGTTAGTTTTACAAAAAATATATTCAAAATTCTATATTTTTGAATTTATGGATATCAATATGATATTAATAAAAATTTATTAAAATGTGAATATTTAATTTCACATATTATGAATATATTGAAATAAAATTTTATAATAGTTTTGGTTAGTAAATATTAATAATTATTTCATATTAAAATATGTATATTCATATATTATCTAAAATATACAAGTTAATGTATTTATTTAATAAAACATAATTAAGAAAATTTTATAATTATAATTTTATTGATAATTCAATTTAAAGAAGAATATATCTTATAAAATGGTATTGGCTTGGAAAGATACTAGTTTAGAGCTAGAGGAAGTCGATCAACCATTAGTTAGGAGGGTGATGTAGATCATGGAGGCCGACTGTGGGTAGGGATAAGCGAGAAAGAGATCGCCAGCTAGAAAGGGAGTTTGACCAAGTATCAACCCTCAGTTATGGATTCTCAAGATTGAGTGATAAGAAAGGGGTCTGATTATGGAATGAGTTAATAAAAAATCATCAAATACCAGATCTTGATGATAAAGAGAGTTTCAATCTCATAACTTCTTCAACTTCTGGTGAAGTGCGGTCGTTGTATTTTTTCTCTTTTTATATGTATGAATCTGGTTGATATCATTGTTTTAGTATTTGTCTATCTGATTCCATCCACATTTTTCATCTAAAACAATTATTGTATTTACCTACTTATTGTCAAATATTATTTTTTATTTAGAACTATGTTTTTAATGTTTGTAGTCTATATTTCTATGTTCATCAATTTTTTATTTTCATTATTTTATTTTTGAAGAAAGTATATTCATTTTATATTGGAAATTTTTTTTCCAAAAAAAATGTGTGGATTAATCTCGATTATGTGAAGAATAATGAAAGATAATTGATAATATAGTATCAATACCCACAATTTATAATGAAATGAAATAATCAATGATATTATTGTCATGTTCACTAATTTTGGAAAGTATTATTCGACCAATTATATGACAAATATATTTTTCCATTTTCTTTATGATTTCTATTAATTTCCCACCACTATTTTCTTATAAATAGTTTATAACTAAAGACATTTTAGTCCAAGTATATATATTTATGAATATATAATATTATATAAATGCATATATAAACAGAACCTCAATCTGATAATAATATGTTCTAAGTGATGCATTTTTTGTGAGTGAGATAGAGCTAGATAGAAAGAATTACTTCAAGTAAGAAAAATATAGATTAATAGAGTCTGACAATTTTTTGAGGTTGTATCCTATAATTATTATAAGAGGAATATTTTTAGATTTTTTAGCTATAATGTTTTTGAAAGTCATTTGTGGTTTTATTTATGTACATTAAATTTTTTAGACAAAATTATTATCACATTCAGAATTATCCTTGTCTATGTTTGTTATATATATTGTACATTCACAAAACATTTATAAATTGAATTTATTTACAAAATTTATTCAATGAAATTAGTTATGAAATTATACATTTAGTTTTATTGATGATATAAGACAATAAAAAACAAGTAATGTTGTTTGTTTAATTTTCATGTATGTTAGATTTTATAAATATTTCATTTATTTTATAAATTATTATATATATTAAGTAAATAATGATCTAGTATTGAATTAATTTTATGTTATATATGTTTTCCATTTATATTATGTTTTAAATAATAAAATTTATTATGAATGTAATTCTTAATGTTAGATATGGACATCATCTATAGATATTATGACATTTCATGCATTTTAGTTCAATCATTCATTTTTATTAATAAATGAATTATATTTATGAGTTTTAATATAGATGAAATTATTTGGAAGATTGGATTTATCCTAGTTCATTTATATTCTCACAGAAATTACATTCTCCGATATAAATAACTTGTATTAATATATTCTCCAATGAAAATATTCTATGTAAAATGTTTTATTGTTTTTTGTATTATTAATGAAAAAATAATTAACGCCAACAAAATTATGGAATTTAAAACATTAGGAAAAAAATTATATGACAAGGTATGGGGTAAACACATTACTTAAATATTTCATTTTCCTTTATTTTACACTACTTGTGGTGAAAATTTATTTAAGGTATTACAATTATAATTATTAATGAATAATAATTTAATATTTTCAAAAGGTATTTTTTGATGATAAATAAAATTATAATTTCAAGGAATTATATAATTTTATAAATTAAAATATAAAAATCATAAGTATGATTATATGATTTTTAGATAAATAATTTATATGATCTGATAATACTCTTAGTGTTTATATATTTTAAATAAATTTTTATTTGATAATTTTTTTTCAAAATATAGTAATGTTATATTATAGAAAATTCTATGTCACTGGTTTTATAACCCTGACTGAGAAACATCATTCTCACCATTTTTTTATAGATAATATAAATTTTATTATAGAAATTTCAATGGTTCGTGTTCTGAATAAGGAGTTAGTTCAAATGAATGAAATTTTTCAAGTGAATATTTTTTTAAACACTGTAATGATGTATGGTATTATCTAAAAGCCTAAAACCTAGACTAAATATGGTTCATAAATATAGAAAATATTGTTTATTATTATGTTTTATTTATTAAAAAACTATATTGGGGATTTTCTGTACTAAATCATGATATTCGAGTTTAGAGATTTATAATTGTTATCAGAGAAATAGTATAGATAAAATTGGATATTAGTTGTTTTCATTTTCAAAAAACAAAATCTATTTAACTAAACATTCTATTAAACATATATATAGCTAAATACCCTCAAGAATATATATTAACATTCATTATACTTCTAAATATGGGATTCATATTATACATTTGATCTAGTAAAGAATTGCAAGGGTGAAATTCATTTATTGGGGGGAGAATGTTTCATCATATGTTTTAAAACCAGAAAATTTTATTTAAGAAATAATTTAATCTTAGAAATAAAAAACATGGAAAAAAATAAATTAACAATTAATAAAATTAATAAATTTAAATTATATAGTTTCCAAAATTTTTTATTATATTTTTTCATTAAATTATTATTTTTGAGAAATAAGATTTGAATTTAAATTATAATTCAAAATAATTGACAAATATTTAAATTTGTTATGATTTTTTATAAAATAATAATATAATATAAATATATTTGTAGAAACATATTATTTTTATAACAAAATAAAATTTTTATTTGAATGGAAAAATAATTTTGATTTATATGTAGAAATATGTCTTAATATAATAAATCATTTCTCAATATTATATATTTGTTTAGCATTATATTTATAAAAACAATATATTTTCATTATATAATAATAAAAATAATTTTTTTTAATATAAATACATAAATTATATGAATTTTAATTTATATATATATATATATAATTTAAATTTATAAATTAATAAATTCAAAAAAAATTCTTTTAGAATATTTGTATTTCATCTTCAAGAATTATGATATTACGGATTTAAAGATGATATTTTAATGAATTTTTTAAAATATTAATATAGAAATAAATATATTTTGAATATACTAAAATATTAATTTATTTTAATTCAATTTAATGAGTTTTATAAATTATTTTATAATAAAATATGAATTTATAAATATGATATATAATATACCAATTAAATTATTTACATAAAATTTTAATTATAAATATATTAAAATCGGAAAATTATTGAGAATATAATTTTCAAATAAATAATAAAATCATATTTTAAGAGAATATATTAGGAGGACCCCCAGTCTAGGGGTATGAGGAGTGGATCCTGTTTAAGTGAGGAGAGGGATTCATCTACTAGGGGATATAAATGGGCTGGGATCAGTGGGTACGATAACAGCTGCTAGTTGATGATTTTGAGAATGGCTCAACCACTTGAAAGGTATTACAAAAAATGAGTGAGTTTTATGTGAGTTCAATAGTAGTAAGGGGTGTCGACTCAAGCATCGAAGACCATATCTTATATGGATAGGGTTTTTATCTTATATTTTTTTCAATCTCTGATAATGCATGGTACATGTACTTTTTATTATTGGGTGACCAAATTTGGATAAAATCCATTATTATTTTATTATTCTATTTTTGTACATCTTCTATAATATTCTAAAATGGATATCATATTTACATATTTTTTTACAAGGATTATTTTTTAAAATTAATATTGGTGTTTTCATTGATTGTAGTCGTCAGTTATATGTTCTTTTCTTTTTGGTTTTTTCCATCAATTGTTATCAACATTGTAATTTTTAATGAAAAATCATTTCTTCAAAAAACAATTGACGGATTATCTTGAATATGTGAAGATTCATAAGGAATATATGAATAAACAGAAATAAACAAAAAAAATATAATGAAACTTAGACAATAGTGTTATTATTTTTATGTTTATCAGTTTTTTCTATTGTCTTTAATGTAATAGATAGATATAAATGTATATATATATATATAATTTTATTGATGTTATTTTGGATATTGATTTTACACCACCTGTTTTTTTCATCTTTAAACCAGATGAATAAGCTATAGTATAAATTTATATACTTGTGAATACAAAATATACTTGAAATGGAAATATAAATAGCACTTGCATTTGATAATAGAATGTTCTACGTGGTAATCCTTGTGTTTGTTATCTTGTTTAGGGGAGGGAGAATATATTCTAGTATGAGAAGGTCATATAATGTGATTCTGAACCATGTATGATGAGGTCTTATTTAATTATTTTATGAACACCAATTAAAAAATTTATAGATGTTATTTTTTCTATAATCGATTATGGATTTATGAAATTATTTTAATTTTTTTAAAAAAATTATGATTTTGTTCAGAATAGAAATCATGTAAGGGATTAATATATTTATTTTCATTAGAAAACAAATACATAGAGAATTTAGTTTTTAAAAATATTAATATAAATAGATTGTAATTTATAAATTATACCATTATTTTTTAAAAAAAAATAAGATAATAAAAAACATTTTTCTCATTGTTTAATTTTCATTAATGTTTCATTTTATAAAAAATTATTGTTTTCATTAAATTGGTATATTTATAATTTAAATCATGATGAATAATTCAAAAGAAGTTATCATTCATGTTTTTTTCATTAAATATATATTTCAAATAATAAAAGTCAACATAAATTTCATTCATAATATTGGATATGACCATCAACTATAGATATTGGGTCATTTCATTCATTTTAGTTCAACTATTCATCTTGATTAATACAAAAATTATGATTATGGAATTTAAAATAGAATATTTTATCTTGATGATTTCATTACTTCTTATTCTATTATATTTTCATGGAAATTATATTTTTTCATGAAAATAAATTGTAATTTTATATTCACATATAAAAAAATAAATGTATGATTTTGTATTTATTTTGGTTATGAATGATAAAGAAAAAACCTCAAAAAAATCATTATGTTTCTGACATGATTTTCTAAAGATATAATAAGGAATGGTGAGTAAATACGTCACTTCATGAGGTATAATCCTACATTTGATACAACTTTTGTCCATTTTCATGGTATTCCATGTATCTTGATTAATCACTAAAATTTATTATTTTTAAATGTTTTTATACATAAAACCATGAAATATTTCTAATAATTATATATATTGGATAATTAAATGTTTTTCAAAATCATATTTAATATTTATGGATAATTATATAATTAATTTTTAAGTAATTAAAACCCTCATATAATGTATTTTTTAATTTGTTATTTAATAAAATTATTTCAATAAAGAATAATGGGTTTTCAATGAAAATTATTTATCAATAGATTTAAACCCCATAATTGAATTTTTCATAATCCCATAATATTTTAATATATTTTTCACAGGTTTAGTAGAACACTAAAAGATTTTTTTCAAATAAGGTGTTATCACACATGAACGGAATTTTTTTATTTTAAATTTTTTTAAAATCATTTAAATAGTATAATGTTTTATCTAATACTCTAAATTTTACATCGAAAATAGTAACAGAATGTTGATAATATAATGTATTGTTTTATTATCTTTTATAGAAAAATAACACACAAAATGTTTTGTACTAATCTGGATGTGCAGTTTAAGGGAATCAAACTACATGAGAAGCATAATGGGAACCAGAACCAAATTCTATTTCGGAATAATTATATTTACCATAATCAAAAAAAAAATATGCAATTCAAATATAAATATATTAATTGAAATGGGATACATCCAATAATTTTTATTGAAAATGAATAATATTGTTATTGAATATAAATATCCACTCAAAATGAATATATATATATATATGTAATATACCCATAAATTATCTATCTACTTGATAAAACAATCCCTTTTCCCTTTACAAAAATTATTTATTTATTACCTATATAATTTAATGAAGTAACCTGTGACACCCTGAGAGGGGGGTGAATTAGGGTGTCAAATTTTTCATTTAAATCGATGGATCGTGTTCCCAAGTGGGTAGGAACTAGTTTAACCTATATGATAGATATGAGAAGCAATAATACGTTTACATGAAAAGAGATGACACAAAACTTTTTACTTGGTTCTCCACTAAGGGCTATGTCCAAGGAGCATACACTGACATGTTATCGGTCATAGAAAATTCCACTATTCTTTAATAGTTGTGGATAATAATGGTTTGGGAATAGTCACTCTGCTCCAGGCTCACTACCATTACAACTGTTCATGGATAGCCCACCGCGTCCCTCATTTCACTGCCACTGACTCTCCCTAGCTCCCTACCTTTGGTGAAGTCCCAGTCAGTTTATAGACATGAGGGTGTCTTTAATAGATTTGCATTGAAGACTTTGACTCTTCTTAATACGAGACTCTTCATGCATCGCTGATAGGTAATTATTCTCTTGAATGCACTAAACCACTGAACCGGATAATCAGAAACACAAAAACAAGTCATACTGAAGAATTCGTGCAACACCAAACCTTTGTGGGAAATATCTCACTTTTGTGTGAAATACTTAATTTTCACGTGGAATATATTTCATGCAACAACTTCATTTATGCATAGCTTTACGCACAACACCTTTTTCACATAGCTTGTACATTTCCATAAAGTTATGAGTTTTTCATGCGACCTCATATTTTTCATGCAAACTCATCTCTTTTCGTGCTCCTCCAGATTTTTCACGCAATGCCAACGTTTTCCGCAGAACATCCTTTACACGAACATTTTACGTTCATCATACCTCAAATATTCTCTGAGTATCCAATCGTACGTAATGGGGGGGGTCACTTCTTATTTTTGGCATCTTAGACCCCCATGTGCAAAACCCCATGTGGTGTGAAAACCACTCATTTGGCGTGTAATATTTCACACAGGTACCGTTATCCGCGCACACCTCCTGGTTTTTTGCGTAGCCAATGGGTTTTCCATTTTTCGACATTCGGATTCTGAAACACTATTTTCGTGAAATACCTCAATCCACTATTTCATGCACCACGCTATTTTTCACGCCCTAGACAAATATTTCGCACATGGACATTCTTTTTCGCACACCACTTCCTCTTTGCATGCACCTCCTTTTACCAATAATACATGTCTTGATATTCTGATTTTTGGGGCCCAAAAAATTGGAAAACACTGGGAAACAGTTCCACCTTCAATACTATTGCCTGCTTGAACTGTATGATCACTTTACTAGAACACATTCTGAACATCCACTGAGGATTGATAACAAACACAAACCATACCCCAATTCATGCATAAAACGACCATGGGTCCACCAATATCCCCCTTTGGGATTGTTTGAAATGATAAAATAAATTCAATAGAGCACCAGCCACATTCCAACCAAAAATGCAAGAATCATCTCAGGCAACACTCTACGTCTACGTGATCAATGCTCAGTGTAGAAAACAAGAGAGGAAGCTTGAATTGGGTTCCTGTGTTTTGGAATTCTCAATGACTCCCAAGTTATTCTCTTAATATTTCACTGAAGCATTACATGTCCAATGTATTCCTTATCATCCTTCTCATAATATCACCATAACTGAATTCTCATCATGTCACAGAAGCATTAAATGTCCATGACATGCCTGAATTTAATCATTTTTCCCCAATTTGCATCAAACCCAAAGACCGGTAATTGTTCATTATTCAGCTCAAAACACACTCCCCCTGGATAGTATCTCCCCCACAACCCTGCATCACATCTATAAATAGATTAAAATCAATTAACATAACTAGGGAGAGGGGTATTTCTTAACATTCTTATGCACTAGGAGGTGGCTGAACACTAAGGATCAACCAATGCTTCTCAAACATAGCCGCTGACAGTGGTTTGGTATGGATATCAGCCACTTGGTCATTAGTTCCAACATGATCCATTCTAGTCACGCCTTGATCAACGTTTTATTTAATAATGTGATACCAGATTTCAATATGTTTTGTTTGAGAATGATGAACTGGATTCTTCATAAGAACAATGGAGCTCTTGTTATCATAGAAAATTACTTTTGGTTGCTTCACCTCATCACCAATATCTATTAGTTGTCGCTTCATCCATAACAGTTGAGTTCATGCCTTTGTGAAGAAGATATACTCAGCTTCAGTAGTACAAAGAGAATTACTTTATTTTTTCATACACAAATAGAAAACACATTTATTCCCAACATATAATGCTCCACCACTGGTGGACTTTCTATCCACTACATCGCCAGCCCAGTCAGCATCAGAAAATGCTGATAATTCACTAACCCTTCCTCCAGCAAATTACAACCCACAATTGTGAGTACCTTGAAAATTCATCATGATTCTTTTTACTGTTTTCATATGTTCCTCCTTTGGATTACTCTGAATGTGGGTTGCTAGACATGTTGCAAAGACAATATCTGGCCTAGTCGCTGTCAGGTATAGTAGGCTCCCAATTATCCTCCTATACATGGTGGGGTCCACAGATGCCCCATCCTCATGCTTTCCATGTGTGGTGCCAACTGAAACAGTAGTTGATATTGGCTTGGAGTCTTGCATATTATACATTTTCATAATCTCTCTTGTATACATTTCCTAATAAATGAAAGTTTAATCCTTCTTTTGAATCACATGCAGCCCCAAGAAATATGTTAGCTCCCTAATCATAGAGATTTCAAATCCTGATTTCATGTGAATGGAAAATTCATCCACTAATTTATGCCTGCGACCACCAAATATAATTTCATCAACGTAGACAAGAACCATGAACTGATATTTTGGAGAATTCTTCACATATAGATTGTGATCTACTCCTCCTCTTTTGAATTCCAGCTTCTTGAGATAAGAGTCCAGTAGGGAATACCATGCTCGTGGTGCCTACTTCAAAGAATATTGAGCATTCTTTAGTTTGAGAACCTTTTTATCATCAGTACCAAGAAGAAAAACAACTTTTTGTTCAATGTATACTTCTTCTTCGAATACACCATTCAAAAATGCAGTCTTGACATCCATTTGATATTATTTATATCCTTTTTGGATTTCCATGGCATGGAAAATCCTGATTGACACTAGTCTAGACACTGGAGCAATGGTTTCTTCAATATCAACACCATCAATCTGGGAGTATCCTTTACAAACCAGGTGATCCTTGTTTCTAATAACCCTTCCATGATCATCAAACTTACTCTTGAAGATCAATTTTGTACCAATCACATTGTGACCTTCGGGTCTCTGGACAAGATCCCATGTCTGATTCTTTTCAATATAATCTAACTCTTCAATCATGTCTTTCACCCACGATTCAACCTTTATAGATTCTTCAAATGAGGATGGCTCCACAACTGAAAAAATGCAGATTGCACGTTATTCCTTATCATCCTTTTTTGTGTGGGTGCACTCTTGTCCCAAATTATGTTATATGGATCTATCTTAGCTCTACGATTTCTCCTGTGTGGTTCAGTTTCATTCTTTCCACCATAGTTTCTTCTTCAGATTATTCTCTTGAGTCTACATCATGATGTAACTGCGGAGTTTTTATTTACATCTTCCTATTTTTTTTATATTTTTATTTTCTCCACATTCACTTTCATCATCACTTTCTATCACATCAGCATATGACATCCTTGAAGCATTTGTGGGTTTCAATTCAATTTTATTAACATCACTTCTTTCTACAGTCCTTCCTAATCACTTATTGAAACACTTGTAGGCTTTACTATTCATTGAGTATCCAAGGGAAATTCCTTCGCATGCATTGTCACAATACTTCCTTTGATTTCATTCTTTGTTCCTGATGAAGCATTGGCTTTCAAATTCACAAAAATATTTCATAGAGGGCTTCAGTCCATGCCACAATTCATATTGTTTCTTGGTCTCACCCATATAAAGTCCTGTTCGATTTTGAATATACACTACAACATGAACAACCTCTTCCCAGTAATGTGGTGTAATACGACTCTCAATCAGCATATTTCGTGCCATGTTGTTCACCTGTTGATTCATGCATACAACAACTCCATTTTTTGTGGAGTTCTCAAAACAACTACCTCATATTGTATCACATGCCTCACCAGGTAATTATAAAATTCAATGGATGTGTATTCCCCTCCATTTTCAGATCGCAACATATTGACTGTTCATCCAGATCATTCTCTGTGATTTGCCAATATGTTTTCATGCAGTCAAGCACTTGTAATTTCATGTGAATTACTATTGCACATGACATTATACTATAATCATCTATGAAAAGGACAATGAACCTTTATTTATGAGTTACAAAAACATATATCAGCCCATATACATCTGTATGATTTAGATCAAGAAGATTAGATGTCGTCTTCTTCTTTGGCCGATATGCACTGCAGACCAGCTTCCCATGAATGCAAGCATCACAAGACTTTTCTTGCTCACGCTTCAAGTCGGGAATTTCCATGACAATTCTAAATTTTGATAGTATCTCCATTTCTTGATGATTGATGTGTCCCAGTCTTTGATGCCACAAATTTCGTTCTTCTTCAACAGTCATGTAACAAACATTTTCATTACTATCAACCAGATACAAGTTGCCTTATGTTCTGCATCCCTTCATAACTGAATTTCTTATCTTTCCCTTAATAGTGATTCCTTTTTTATTAAAATTAAATATAAGTCCCGAGTCACAGAGTTGACTCACGCTGAGTAGATTATGATGTAGGCCATCTAAATAAAGGACTTCAGTCTTCTTTAGCTCTCCATTAGCTAATTTAGTACTTCCACTACCGTTAATTTTCAGAACTCCATCATTACCGAATTGAATTGTACCATAAACCTTCCTTTTGATATTCATTAAAAGGACAACATTACCTATCATATGAGAGGAACAACTTCTATCTAGAATCCTGGTATTGTTAATTTTTGGTGCTTTGAGGGATACTTCTGCATGATTGGATTTCCCAATCAACTTCTTTTTTATACTTGTGATATTGGATTGAGTATAAGATATTGATGGACTTCTAATATTTTCCTCCACATAATGGGATTATTTATACCCATAATCTTCTTCCAGAGGGGTAAACCTGTTTGTGAGAATAACACCATCATGAGGGTGAAAATTGACCCGTCTCTTAGAGTTGTATGAATTTCTCCTGTCGTACCTCTGCCTACAATACATAGCTTTATGGGAAAAGTTAGAACAATGAAAATAGTAACCATAGACGATATTTATTCTATAATATGGATGATATGAAATAGGTCTCCCTTGATGACTTCCCAGATCATCCCCATTCAGAGAACTTCATGCCTTTTCACAATAAGACATGGTAGGGCCTAAATATCCACAGAACTGACACTTCATTCGAGGAATTTTCTTCTCACATCTATTTATCCTAATTTTTTATTCGGTGAGATAGTAGTTTGTGGGACCCTTTTTCAAGGAGGCTCAAGGATAATCTTCTTTTCTTTTTTCAGATTGAAGTTGGGGCTTCTGTTTCAGCACTTCAGCTGACTTTTTCACAACACCTGCTTTCAACTTGCCTTTATTTTTATTACCTTTATCTGCATCATATGACGACATTGCCTCACAACCAATTCCACTATTTCACATTCAGGCAGGTCTCTAATCATTTAATATCTTTTCAAATCCATTAGATCCAGGTTTTTCTCTCTCCAACAGCTCAACAACAGAGAACTATATTTTCTTCCTTGATTCTTTTGAAATTGAATATTTTTCAAGTTTACTCCTAATAGTAACAAATTCCTCCTCAAGACACTCAGAAGTCTTGGACATTTCCTCTAATCTATAGGTGAGGTCATTGATGAACCTTGCCTGCTCTTCAATTGTCACCTTCAGATCCACTACATCATCATTTCTTTCAAGTATTTTGGACTGTACTTTCACCAATTCTTCCAGTTGTCCAATTTCAGCTACATGTTGATCAACATTTTCATTTGATTATTCTACAATTTATTTACACTTATTGAAACTCTTAAATTTAATAATAAGATTACTAACATCATCTTTAAGTTAAAACTTGGGATTGGAACTCATTGTCAACTGATTTTCTCCATTAGTATCTTCTGATTTTTCAACAATGGTCATCATGGAAGCATGGTTCCGTGTTTTAAATTCTGGTTCTTCTTCATCACAGAATTCATTATCATATTCTTCCTCTTCCTAAAAAAACACTTCTTTGGTACTTTATTTATTTATTTTATGTCTCCCCATTAGAAAAACCTTTTCTGAGGCTTCTCCTTGTTTTCAGAATCGCTATTCTCATCATCGATCTTTCTTGATCACTGAGTGGAAATGTGACTAACTTTTCCACAATGAAAGTAAGCTAGAGGTAACTTCCCTTTAAATTTCCCTTTTCCCTTCTAGAAATTTATTAAAATGATGGATGAATTTATTTTTCATTATCATCTTCACCAATAATATCTTTTGATATTTTCCTTTTCATATTCGCTTTGAACGCTATTTCCTTGCACACTCAAGTCGTAGCATCAGCAGGTTTGTCTCTCATTTCATATTCCACCAGGATGCTTAGTAAATCATCCATAGAAAGTTTGGAATGATCTCTTTCCTCAAGGGCTGAAAAATTTTCATTGTATAGGGGTGAATGTCTTCTCAATATTTTCATCACAATGTCAACGTATGTGATTTCTTCACCTAGTCCCAAAATTTCTCCATCCACTTCAGTAATTCGATTGAATAAAGAGTCTTTGTTATCTTCAGGATTAATCTTCAGATCATCGAACGTATTGTGCAGGACTTGTAGTTTTACCTCCTTCACATTGATATCTCCTTTATAAATATTTTCACATTTATCCCACATGGACTTTTCTGAGGTGAAACTCATCACTTTTAGATATATCTGATCAGAAAGGGTTGAGGTGAGAGCATTATGTGATTTAGCATCTACATTGTGAATTTTCTTATCTCCATCAGTCATAGGCATCCCTGTTGGATCAGTAACATGTATACCTTGCATAGTGGAAAAAATAACATCCATTACAAGGGATCATAAATGAGATCTCATTCTATTCTTCCAAATTATAAATTACTTCCATCAAAGAGGGTAACTCCTCTAACACTGGAATAATTTTCCATGGCGGTATAAGACAGATCAAACAGCAGCAACCTACCTCCGACACCACTTGAAGGACCCTAGGACACCCTGAGTGGGGAGGGGTGAATCATGGTGCCTGATTTTCCTTTTAAACTGATGGATCTTGTTCCCACATTGGTAGGAACTTGTATAACATGTATGATGGATATGAGAAGCAATAAAAAGTTCACATGCAAAGAGATGACACATCACCTTTTACTTGTTTCACCACTGAGTGCTACGTTCAAAGTGCATACGCCGACAGGTAGTTGGTGATATAAAATTCCACTATTCTTCAGTAGTTGTTGATTAAAAAGGTTTGGGAACAGTCACTCTGTCCCAGGCTCACTACCTTTTCAACTTTTCAGGGATAGACCACTACGTCCCTCAGGTCTCTCCCATTGAATCTCCTAGCTCACTGCCTTTGGTGAAGTCCCAGTAAGTATATAGATGTGAGGGTCTCTTAAATTGATTTGCATTGAACTCTTTGCCTCTACATAGCACGAGAATCAACTTGCATCGAAGACTGGTAATGATGATCTTGAATTCACTAACCCAATGAACCAGAAAATCAAAAACACACAATAATTTTATACCGATGATTTCGCGCAACACCAACCCTTTGCGCGAAATATCTCACTCTTGCGCGAAATACTTAATTATCACGTGGAAAATATTTCGTGCAACAACCTTTTTTATGCACAGCTTTATGCGCAGCACCTTTTTCATACAGCTTGGGATTTTCTACAATGTTCAGTGTTTTTCATACAGCCTAGGAATTTTTGGGCAAACTCGGCTCTTTTCGTGCACCTCTAGATTTTTCATCCAATGCCTACATTTTCCATGAAACTTCCTTTACCTGAACATTATACATGAATCAAACCTCAGATCTTATCTGAGTCTCCAATAGTATGTAATGATGGGGGTCACCTCTTATTTATAAGCATCTCAGACCCCCACAAGCAAAACCCCATACGGTGCGAAAACCTCTCATTTGGTGAATAATATTTCGTGCATGCACCATTTTCCGTGCACACCTCCAGATTTTTCAAACAGCCCATGCCTTTGCCATTTTTCGACGTTCTGAATCCGAAACACTATTTTCACGAAAAACCGTGATCCACTATTTTGCACACCATGCTGTTTTTCATGACCAACACAAATATTTCGCGCACGACCCTCCTTTTTCGTGCATCACTTCCTCTTTGCATGCACCTTCTTTTACCAATAATACATGTCTTCATTTTCCAATTTTCAGGCCCAAAAAATTGTAAAACACAGGGAAACAGCGCCAACTTCATTACTGTTGTCTGCTTGAACTATATTATCACCTTACTGGCACACATTTTGAACATCCACTCAGGATTAACAACAAAAACAATCAATACTCCAATCCAAGCATAGAACGACCATGGTTCCAACATTTAAAATCATATTAATAATTTTTCTATAATATAAAAAATATTATTAATTAATTATATATTTTTGAATTTATTCATATTTTATAATGATAATTGGAATATAGAATTTACAGTAGTTCCCTTTTTTTCTAGAATTGTGTCAATGTTAATTGTTCCTTATTTATAATTACCTCAACTAAAAATTATTACATGTAATAGGGTCTTAATATTTCATTAGTTTATATAGAAATATATTTTTTATTGATGTAATGCGTATAATTTAAATAAAATGGTAAATTGAATTCTTATTATTGATTAATTTTTAATTATTAATTTCAGATTTTAATAATGGATTTAATTACAATATAATTATTATAGAACCATAAACCACATAAAATTCGTAAATAAAAATCTTATATTAATAGTTTTTTTAAATAATCCTTCATTATGAAAATGAGTAAAATAATATAACATTTTCCATAAGGTTGTTTAAACAAACACATAAACGAACCTGAAATAACGAATTAATGAGGTAGAAAAAATATATATTATTATTATAAAATTTTAAAAATATTATGGTATTATATATATGTTATTATGATTAATATTAATATTAATATAGTAGATGATTAGAAAATGAATTAAAAACATTTAATAAAACTAGATTCAAATATTGATAAAATAAATTAATCCTCTAATTTACACCACTGTAATAACGGATCGGTGAATCCACCAAATGATAAAATTAATTGAATTTAAATTTATATATTTGAATTTTTCCATTGGAATAACCATGTGTTTCAAATATGGAAATATATTACATAATAAACACGTATAAAATTTATTAGAAACCAACAACATTTTAATATATTAATTAAAATGTTAACATTTTGGAATAAAAATACATTATAAAACAAAAAATAGTATAATTAGAAAAAAATTAAAATAAAATGTTACATAATTAGAATACTCAGAAATTTTTTTTCAACTAATTTAATAACATCCATGAACAATAATGTAAAATAATAAAGAAGATTTTCATAATAAAAATGAAAAATTTTAAATTGATAAATATATACATGAGAGGAATTTTTGGGAATGATGAAAATTTATATATGTTGTGTTAATGAGATGTAAAAAACCAATATTTTATTTCTAATAGTGGAAAGACTATTTGAATAGAAACCATAACGGTTGGAAATCTATACTAATTATTGTGAATAATAACATTAGCGTTGGAATAGTAAAATAATATTTGAGAATATTACCAAAAAAGGAATTTTTTCGTTATATAACATAACGATTTATATATGATAATATAAATTTTTTGACACCATGAGACCAAAATATTGTTTTTTTCAGAAATTTTTTTTATTATTTTCTTTTTAAAACTGATGATAATAAATACCAAAATTTTAAATAATTTATCAATTTACATAATTGGTATAAAAAATTATCCATTATATATTAATAACATAATAATTTTATGAAAACATTATTAATTTCAATAAGGATCATAAAAATTATAATTTAATTAATATTTCAACATTTAGAGAAATACTGATTTTATTTAAAAAATACATTTGTAAAAAAATAAAAATAATTTTTGATAAAACGGATTGTATCACTCAATTGATAAATTTGAAATTTAATTCAGAATATTTTTTAATATATTTTCATAGATTCTATAATACATAGTTTAATTCTAAACTATAATATATGTAATGAATTTTCTAATAGTTTTTATGGATTTATTTCATAAGATTCATGAAGATAAATGAAAATTTTAATGTTTTAATCATTGTTTAATTAGAATACCATTACTATTTAATCATATGTTCGATCACTATATGTTGATACAATATTTTTTTTATTATATAATTCTAAAACAACCCTCTTCAAACCTTATTTATACAATTATTCTCCACACACTACAATTCAAATTCAAAACACCTTTCGAAGTTCTAATTACTACTATAACCTACCCAAACTATCTTATCCATATACACAATGTTATTTTCCCTCAAAAATGAAAATAAATAAATTATTAATCTCTAGTGTATAGGAGCCACATAAATGTGATAAAGTATTATATTCCATGAACCGTTACATTCATTTAATATTTCCATCCATATCATATTTCTAGTATTCAAAAAAATGAAACAGAAAATATAATTACTATTATAAAAATACTATAACATAAATTATATCATCATTAAAACCATATAATCTACTTTATTATTTATTATGACACATATAGTATCATGGTTGGTGTAACAATATCTTTAAGAAATGTTATAAAAAAATATGATTGACTTTATGGGGGTTATAATCAATCTTTTTAATTGAATATAAAATAAATAATTATATTCTAATATGTATCTTATAATGGAGTGTGTAAAATTATTATTTTTTGATTGAAAATATATAATCCCAATGGTTGGTAAAACAACCTAATGAAATAAATTATATAAATGATATCATTTATAGACAATAAACTGTTTATATATTAGGAAACATGTGGATATTCAGATCCATTGAAACATATGGAGTGACATGAAAAATATATCATCACACATCATCAGTTATGAACTACAAATATAAGGACCTCTATAATTACAGGAAATTTTCAAAAAAAAATCACGATTTGTTAAATTGAATATGAGGCCAGGCTTTAAGACGACACATGATTCTAAGGCTTGTGGTGCCTGGAATACTTTTTCAAACCTTGTTTTAATTACCATCAGCGGACATGGGAGCAAGTTTCAATAACTTCAGGACTGGTTCTTAGATTGAAACTCTAAGGGTACCATTGAATCTAGAATATTGAATTTTTTCTTAGGAGGACCTAACATAGGTCGATGAAATTCGATCAGGAAAGATATTTTTAGGACCTTTTGATATAAAAAAATATAAACAGATTTTATTTTCTATAACCGATGAGCGGCAATGCTATGTAACTGAAATATATCAATAGAATGATTATGTGTCAATAAATGACCCGTCACCCTTTAACTACATAACTGCACAACTCATGCAGTTATTGCACCCTATTAATTGAAGTTCACTAATGTGTCTTGTTAATGATCACATCATTTGTAGGGTTCCCTTTAATTATAACAATTCGTTTATGAATTGTTGGAATAAATGAAAAAGAGCCTCTAATGAAACGCTGACGGATTTCTTCCTCAACAATGAATGGTGGACTTTAGTGAAGAACCACTTGGAGAATGAGACCAGTTTCAATGATCGGTGGCAAGTTCCACCACATCACGAACTAACAATAATGACGAAGGAGGTTCTGATGATAGTCTTTAGCAGACGTCTCATCCAGTTGGGGGTTTTGTTTTTGATACTATGATATTCCACTTTCCCTTTTCTTAATTTATATGAAGAATGAAGATCAAAAAATAAATGGTTAGATCCATGGATCATTCTATAAATACGGGAGGTTGATTTGGGACTACAAGTCGGGTGTTATTTCTAAATTCTCAGATTGTTGCTAATAGCCCTTTTTAAAAGTCTAACGTAGAGGGAGCAGGATAATCCAGACAAGGACCAGACACTCTTATGATCTTGTAGTTCGTGGGTTTCCCGTGCACAATTGATAAATTTGACGGCAAGGTAGATATTGGGTTCAAAAAGTGGCGGCTGTGACCAGAGAGGATCGTAGGCACAGATGGCACCAAGAACATACCACCAAAGCACATCTTGTGTAACATGGAATGAACCACCAGTGTCATGCTAGCGGTGACCGACAGCGGATGGAGGAGCCCGACGGAAACTAGTCAAAGGAAATGGGAAGGCGGCATGCCATCGTACGCCATGGGGGTCAGAGGCAGCCAGCCTGAGATGGCTGTACAGGAGATGTGCGACGCACGCTAGTGCCACCGTATGTTGCAACCGCAGTCATAGGACCATGGTATGAGGGGGAGGCATGGCCCAATGGCATGCCGCGTTGGCGACAGACTGGTCTTACACCTAGTTGACAATTTCATGTGGTGGGGTAGCGCCCCACTGGTAGAATGAAATGTACTTGTGTCTACAGGGTGAGTTGGAGACATTTTCCACCTTCAGGCAGACATAGGACGACTGAACGGGCTGGACCCATGGGTCAACGTGAGTAGGTAGTGCCCCACCCTGTGGGCCAGTCCAACCATTTCCCAGACCCACAAACTAATCGGGTGGACCTCGATGGACCTAACCTAGTGAATCAGGGAGACCCTTAACGAGTTGGACCCAGATAGGGTTAGGTAGACCCTGAGACCTATTGCGTCAGGCTGGCCTGTCCATGTCAGATTAGGCCGAAACCCAACCCACCCCCCCCCCCCGAATAAAGAAATGATCATAACTGCGGAACCAGGTGTCCATTTAACATGTCATCATTGGAGTTGGGACCCCTATTGGGATTCAGTCCTTTAGGTATATTCCGTTGGGCCTGACCGAGCCATGTCGAACCGAGGTGATATCCCCATATTTCACAAAAATTGGAGTAACTGACAAACCGGGTGTGCGATCGATTTTTTGTTTATGGCATAAGGACCCTTGTGACATGGTAGTACTTTGGAGATACTCTATGTGAGTTTTTATAGTGTTTGAAATTCAACCTGGGTTTCATCAATCTTAAATCCATCCTATAGAGTTTGACAAATGTGCCCATGTCTCACAGACCGGGTGTCATATTGACATGTCGCCTTTCACGTTGGGCCCTCTATGATGAGGTGGTACCTTGGGTGTGATTTTTTTGGTACTTAGTACTGGTAGATATATGACCAATGGCTTCAGAGTAATAATCGCTATGAGATTAGGGGTGCTTCTTGTGGGAATCTAGTGGCTTGATGTTACATGAAGAATAAGAGATACCAATACAAGTTAGCATAAGAAACTCCAGAGTGGGATGATATAGATGTACAAAAAATCATCCCTACCATTGTACCAGCGACCAACACAGTTTAGAAGTAGCGACCAAAATGGGTCATCACCAGTGACCAGTACGGGTCAGCACCACCGGCAAATACAGGTCAACATCCAGCAACCAATATGTGTCTGCATACAGTGACCTATACGGGTCAGTAGTTGATTTAATATAGATAAGATGATATGGCATTATGAGTAGTCATCCATATCCCAGTAACAATGAAGTTATATCGTTAGATCAAGTTACACCTTTTTATTTTTGCTTCATGATTTTGATCATGCATGTGATATTACCTATGTGATATTTCTTGTCATGTTTTCCCTTGTGGATTATTGAGGGACCTTTGCGGGTCTCATGGTCCCCTACTGAGTTCTTATACTCACCCCTTCATGGGCTCCGCCCGCACATTTGTGTCTGGTGGAGACTACAGATGCTCTAAGGTAGACATTGGGGGATCCGGACATAGTGATTTTTGGTGTGAATAGAGCAGTCAAGATCCACTTCTTTGCCTTTAGAATTATTTCTACTACCCTCCAGGTAGATCTCAAGGGGAGATGAGACAACTTTTTAACTTCTTTTATGTTTCTAGGTCTTGTTTTCTAGTCTGCTATTTCCAGTTTACACATTTACTAGGGGTTTAAATTTACTCTCATGGTTATACCTTACTATTGTTGCTTGTTTACTTCAGTTTCCTTTTCTGAGTGTGTACAGATCTCTAAGGCAATGCCTTCACAGTTCGGGAAAATCATTCCATTGCTAGTCAGCAACCCTTGTCCAAGAGAAGGTGGGCTTGGGGTAGTCACTTACGGGCCCCGTGGGACGAGTCTTGACAAAGTGGTATCAGAGTTTGGTAAGTTCTACCAGATGATCTAAGAATATACTTTTAATGTGGCTATGGTTTAAAGTGTCTTGAGTTCAGTGTTTAGTACATAAAGTCTAGTGTTGGTTAGGAAACCAAAGTATCCATACACCAGGGCCCTGAATTCTGTTTTCGGACTCGGTACATGAAAACGTAGGTTTCTAGAGTTTTGAAATGTTCTCTTGATCATTCTTGAATATGCTCACCATGTATAACCTATTGACTGTTGAAAATCTGTTTCATACAGGATTCCTCCACAAAGAAAGCCAGCCATGATTCTGTTTAAAGATAGTGATAGTATCCCACTAAGGGTAGAGGTGTCAGTACAAGGACCACTCACAATGATGGAACCTTCAGGTGGTGTACCATCAGCACCGCCACCCATTGTGCAGTGTATGCTACTTGTGGATCATGCACGCTGGCTGAGCATATTGAATGAGTTCTAAAGATAGAGGCCTCTATGTTTTCGAAGTGAGGTGGCCCCCCAAGGAGCATAGCATAGAATTGAGGTGGTTTCGTGGGACATTCTCTTAGTTGAGACACCCGCCGAACAGATGGAGATCATGGATGATATCCTTCTTCAGGGATCGGTAGGACGATGGGGGAGCGTGAGGCACCAGGTGCATGAGGAGATAACCCTATCTTAGCTAGACTTTTAGAGCCATTTAGGGGTAGAGTTCATGCCATCATTACTATGATCTGTGAATATTTTTGAGTTGTTGTATCTGTAGCAGGGCAGGCAGACTATGGATCGGTACTCTTCATGATTTACTGACCTCTCCTGATACTACACCGACATGGTACGAGACCCTTACTTTAGGGACCAACACATTGAGAAGGGTCTCTGATGAGATATTAGAGCTTCAACATTTTCTCTCAGCATCCTGAAGTAGGATGTGCTGCTAGAGAAAGATTTTCTGATGGAGTGCTTCATTGCTGAGCGGGCACCGATAGTGAGATCCCCTGTTGTACAACAGGTAGTAGATTCATATGGAGTGGGTAGTAGACAGATGATGCAGAAGCCTAAGCAGGATAGACCTTTCAGAGGGAAACCCTAGAATACAGGGTTATAGGTGCGAGCCTCGAGAGGCCGAGTTACCCACTAGTGAGGAATGATCCATTTTATATACTAGGGATATGTTCCCAGAGCTTGGGACAATCCGAATCCCCAAGCAGATGATCATATGATGGTGGAGGGGCCACCTAGGTAGCAGTAGCGGTCGGATAATGATCTCCAGCTAGGTGGAAGATGAGGCAAGGGAGAGGGACATGTAGCTGGAGGTGGTTAGGGTCACCAGATACCACCACCACCACCCCAAGGCGGTCCACCATGAGATCAGGGAGCAATAGGATGGAGACAGTTCCAGCTATAAGCATTGGAGGCTTACAATCCTGAAATCCCTAATATGTTATGAGGTACGATTTGTTTCTTCTCTACTTTAGAAGAAGTGATTATAGAAAAAGGTGATATCCATTCATTCCTTGTCACTAACTTAGCTAGGGACTCTGAAATTCCGACTGATCTTTTAGCTCAAAATTTTCTTTTTGATAATCCTATGAGAGGAGATTTAGCGGTCACACACTAGTTCCAATACTATGATCTTACTCTTGGGGGAGAGAGTTTCAGATGAGATCTTCTAGTAGCGATGTTTAAGCCCTATGATGTAATTCTTGGCATGGACTAGCTATCTGGAGTTTATGCTCAGATTGACTACTTGAGAGGCCCAGTGCGATGTATGCATAGAGATAGAGACCAATTTTCCATTATTGGTGGGAAGTAAAACATAGAATCCCGAAATGGACTTTTTTGAAAGAGGGTGCAACCAATTACATATCATCATTCTTGCATGACCTTCTATAGTGTGGATCAGGTGATTTCACAGTTCCCAATAGTGGTGGGAAGGTACGAGGATGTCTTTCCAGAAGACGTCCCCAGACAGTCTCTTCATTGAGAGGTAGACATCTACATTGGCTTGTACCTAGGAACCACAACGATATCTACACCAGCATATCAGATGACCCATGTGGAGCTCCAGGATCTAAGGGTAATATTCGAGGACTTACCTAATAAGGGATTCATCAGGCCCAGGGTTTCTCCATTGGCATCCCTGGTGTAGTTTTCCAAGAAGGAAGATAGAAGTTTGAGGCTACATGGGGACTACTAGCACCTAAACCAGGTGACCGTGAAGAAAAAGTATCATCTTACGAGGATCTATAATCTTGTCGACCAGATGAAGGGAGCTTGTTGGTTTTCAAAGATAGTCATTTTATCAGGCAATCACTAGCTCAGGGTACGAGATGAGTATATAACAAAGACAACCTTCTGATGTCGGTATGACCATTATGATTTCTTGGTGATGCCTTTCTGGGTGACCAACGCTCTAGTAGTGTTCATGGGGCTCATGAAACAGATCTTCCCTCAAAACCTTGATCACTTCATGGTGGTCTTCATCGACGAAATCTTGGTGTACTCAGCATCCAAGGAATTGAATGATACTAACATGAGGATAGTTCTAGACACACTTTGGGAGAACCCATTATATGGGAAGCTCTCTAAGTGTGAGTTATGGATACGAAAGGTCCACTTCTTGTGACACAACATCTCAGGGGCTGGAGTTACAATAGATCTGGAGAATATCAAGGCAATAAATTCTTGGGATTCACCTAGCTGTGTTACTATGGTGCGGAGCTTCCTTGGATTAGCAGACTACTATCATTGGTTTGTAACCGATTTCTATAGAGTAGCAGCACACATGACTACCTTGAAAACAATGGGGAAACCCATCATGTGGTTAAAGACATGAAAGCAGAGATTAATATATATGAGGCCGAGCTTGGCCTGTGATTCCATTTTTGATGTTGCTGAAGGCGGGAACTAAAAATGTGGTTTACTGTGATGCATTAGGGACCAGACTCAATTGCATCCTGATGCAGTATGATGTAATTATTGCTTGTGAACCATGACAACGGACACCTCATGAGAATAATTATGTGATTTACGAACTTGAGATGTCAATAGTAGTCTTCGCACTAAAGATGTGGGGACACTACTTGATGGGCTAGTTGTTAATTGTTTACATAGACCACAAGAGTATTAGATATATATTCATAGAGAAAGATCTAAATATTTGATAACGACGTTGTCTAGAGTTCCTCCTAGACTATGACATTAAGATATTTATACTCTAGTGAAGGGGGACATAGTGGTAGATGCAGTTAGCCGAATATCGATTTCGTAGCTACTTACCGAGTCATCAGAGAAGTTAACCTCACTTAAGATATACTACGTGGATATAGATGAGATAGACTTGCTTTAATCAATGGTATTAGTCCCTCCACTCCTCCAACGATTCGGGGAGGTGCAAATCGGAGATAGCAACTGCGAGACTGAAGGTGCAAATATATCCTCAGGTAATGCACTTGATGGATAATTTTTAGGTGTGGAGAACACTATAAATATTAGAGAACATATATTTGTACGGGTGGTTCTATGAGAGGAGGTGATTAGGTAGTTATATATATTCTTGTTGGAATTACATCCATGCATGACGAAGATGTATCAGGACCTCCTACGTCAGTACTAGTGGCCAAGGATGAAGAAAGATATGGAAGAGTTTGTTTCAAGATTCCTCACTTTCTTGAAAATGAAGTCTGAGAACCATGAACCAACAGGCTTGACCCAATCTCCTAAGATACCAGAGTTTAAGTGGGAAGGGATATCGATAGTCTTCATGACGAGGTTACCGCATACGTGCAGAGGGAACCACACCCTCTTGGTGATCATTAACTGAATCACCATGTCGGCCCACTTCCATGAAATTCAAGAGAATGATTCATTAGAGATATTAGGACATCTCTATGTTCAAGTGATAGTGAGACTTCAAGTGGTTACATCGATAATAGTCTTAGACTATGAAGCATGCTTCACATCCCGGTTGTGGAAAGGATTACTAGAGGATTTTAGGATTCATCATTTCTTAAGCATAGCTTTTCACCTGCAGATTGATGGTCAGACTAAGCGTACCATCTAGACCAGGGAGGACATGATTCATGAATGTGTCCTAGATTTTGGTCACAGTAGGGAGGACTACCAAACCATGGTGGAGTTCGCTCACAAAAACATCTATCCCTGCACTATTGGTATGGAAACTTTTGAGACATTGTACATATGACTGTGAAGATCACCATTATTCTAGATGTATCTAGGAGAGCACACCCTCATGGGCCCAGAGTTGGTAAGGGATACCATTGAAAAGGGTCATGTCATCTTAGAGTGGATGAAGACTGAACAGAGCCAATTGAAGTATTATGCTAATAGGAAACATATACCACTAGATTTACAAAAGGTGGAACACATATTATTTTGAGTCTCTCCTCAATGGGGACTATAGAGATTTTGTAGTGGAATAATTCTCCCAATGAGGTTTATCAGACCATTCATGATACTTCAGTGGATTGGTAAGGTGGCATACCACTTGCCAGTTCCACTGAAGTTGGATAGGGTGCATGATGTCTTCCATGTATCCCACCGGAGAAGATACATGCATGATCCATCTCGCCACATCAAACATAGATATTTGTAGACTGATGAAGTTTCATCTTTTTCATAGTACCTAGTGGAGATAGAGGACAGACAGGTGCAGATCTTTCGTGGGCATTCAATACCTCAGGTGCACAGTAGTAAGGGAATCACTAGGAGAAAACATGGGAGTTAGAGGATCATTTTCATGCCTAGTACCCCTCTTTAATTATATATCTTTGATTGGATTTCAAGGATGTAAATCCCCAAGATGGGGATAATATAATAACCAATAATTTTCAATAATAAAATTTTATGCTTTTTTGAATTGAATGTGAGACCAGGATTTGAGACGACACATGATTCTGAGGCATTGGGCTCCCAGAATACTTTTCCGAACTATTTTTTAAGTATGTTCAGTGGACGTTAGAGTGGGTTTTATTAACATTGGAATTGGTGCCCAGATTGAAAATCTGAAGGCACCATTGAATAAAAAATATTGGGCTTTTCCTAAGGGGTGATTTAACTTCATTTGATGAAGGTCGGCTGTGAAAGATATTTATTCTAACCATGTCTTATAAAAAAAGTTATTTAATTTTATATAACCTCTAAGTGGTAACAATGTGTAATCGATTCCTAGAGATATAACGGTTAGAGTTCAGTAAATGACACAATACCCATTGACTGTATAACTGCACCACCTGTGCGGTTAAGACACCATGATAGAATCAGTTAATAAATGTGCCACATTAATGAACGCATTATTGGGAGGGTTCTATTTAAGTATAACCATTCATTGGTGAAAGAATGGAATAAACGAAGGATAACCTCCAATGAAACATCAATGAATTTCTTCCTCAACTAAGAAGGATTTATGCTAGTGAAATCCACATTGAAGAGAAGACCAGATTCTGTGTGCGGTGACGAGTTCCACTGAATCACGAACTGATGATAATGATGGTGGTGGTTCTGTTAATCATCTCCTCCAGACGTCTCATCCACGTAAGGTTTTTTTTTAAATTGCGATATTCCTCCTTCCATTTTCTTGTTTAATAGAAAAACATGGATCAAACAAAAAATGGGATGATCCATGGGTCATCCTTTTTACATAAGATCTTGATGTTGGGTTACACGTTGAATGTAATTTCTAAATTCATTGATTATTTCAAACAACCATGGATTAAATGCTAAAGCAGAGGGTAAAGGACAATCCAAACAAGGCCCAAACAATCCACCAATAATGTTGTTCATTTTCTTACCGTGAACAGCCATGAAATGTGATGTAAAGGAAGAGATAGGGGTCACGCAGTGGTTGAAGTAACCCAAGAAGCTTGTAGGTGCATATGGAACCATGAACGGACCACCAGAGCACATCTGGTGGCCCACATAATGAACCATCGGCAAGCCATGATGTTGGTGGCCGGTAGTGGCTAGAGGAAGCATGTGGTAATTGGTCCAGAGTGGTGGTAAGGCGGCACGATGTTGCACCGCATAGGGGCTACAGGGAACTGGCCCGATCCGACTAAACGAGTGAAGGGAAGCAGCAGCCGTGGTAAGAGGGTGCGGTGTGGGCACATGCCTCACCACATCGGTTAGAGACCGGCCGACATCCTGGACAACCATTTCTCATGGTGGGGCAGTGACCCACCAGTCAGATAAAATGACCCAACATCTGTAGGGCCAGCTAGAGACATGATCCACATTCAAGCGGACTCGGTCGAACCTGATGCTCGACGTTGGTGGGCCGAGAAATACACGGCAAGTCAAGAAAACCATGGCCCAGGCCTACGAACCAGCTAGGACGACCCCGACGAGCCATAAATTGTTTATCGGGCCGATCCATAATAGGGAAAACCAAGGTGGGGTCATGTATACACTGGGACCCATTACGTTATGCTAGCCTGACCCAGTCGGACCGGCCTGAGACCCAACCATCCCCCAAATAGAGAAAACCCCATAACTGATGAACCAAGTGTCTCTTTGACATGGAGTTAGTTTCATTGGGACCCCATTTTGAAAAGCGGTCCCTTTGGCATATTCTGGAAGGCTCGATCGAGCTGGTCTGGACCAATGTATGATCACCCCTGTTTCACGAAAAGGGGTGTACCTAACAGACCGGGCATCCAATCGACACGACTTCTGTGGCTTAAGGACCCTTGTGACGAAGTGGTCCTTTAGAGATAATATAATTGAGTTTTTATTGAATTTGACATGTGACCTAGGTTGGATCGGATATGAATCCAACAGGGCCATTATTACAAAAGTGCACATGTCTCACAGACCAGGCGTCCGATTTACGCTTCATCTGTCACATTGGGACCCATATGATGGAGTGGAACATTAGGTATGATTTTTATGAGAAAATATCTCAGTTGAAATATGACCAATGGATTGAAATGTAGAATCATCCAAAGATCAGGAATGATTCATGCTGGAATCCAATGGCTGGATGTGACACTAAGATGATGAGTGACCAATACACATCAGCATCATAAACTCCAGAGTGGGATAATCTAGTTGTACCTATAATAATCCACAACTATGTGAAAGTACCCAATACGGTTCAGTAATAGTGACAAATATGGGTTAACAGTAGTGGCCAACACAGTTCATCACCAATGACCAATATGGTTCAGCATCAAGCGACCAATACGGGTCATCATACATTGACCTTTATGGGTCTGTAGTAGAGTTACTACAGATATGATGATCTGGCTTTATGAACCGTCATCCCAATCCCAGTAACCATGATTTTATAACATTTGAATGACATATATCTTTTGGTTTGTGCTACATGATTTATATAATGCTTGTGATATTACATTTGTGGTATTTATTGTGATGTTTTTTTCGATTACTAAGATACCTTTGGTCTTGGGGTCACCAAATGAGTTGTTATATTCCCCCGTGCATGGGCTCCGCCAACACCTGTGATTCTGGTGTACACTTCTAACGCTATGAAGCATACTTTGGAGGTTCAGGACTTTTTGAAGCTTGGTGCGATGGAAGTAGTCGAGATCCTCTTCTTCGACTTCAATCTTACAACTACTACACTCTAGGAAGAGCTCCATGGTAGATGCAACAACTGTTTAATTTCTTTTAAATTTATAGGGATTATATTATGGAACACTATTTATAGATTACAATTGTACTTGTGGTTGTACTTTAATATCATGGTTATACCATACTTTTGTTGGTTGTTTGTTTCAGTTTCCTTTTTGAGTGTCTACATATATCTAAGGAAATTCCTTCCCTATTTGGGAAAATCCTTCAGGTGCAAGTCACCAACCCCTATATTATGAAAGGTGGCCTTGTTTTAGTAATTCCCGGGCCTTGTGGGACAGGTCATGACAACCTCCATCATTTTCAAAAATTTAATGCATCCTTGGAACCAAGATAATACCACTTTGGGATAGTGGAGATGAACTAAAATTTAATGTAAAATGATTAAAACTATTGAAAAAATATTAAAAATTAGTAAAATATATGTGAAAAAAGTTTTGATTATTTTATATTATAAAAATAATTTATTGATTCACTTGGTTGTATTCATATACCTAGTGAGTGATGACCCACAGTATGAGAAATTCTAAACCACCATCATTTTTCATTTGAGTTATAACATTTCACTAAATACTAATAATTATTATCTATTAATAACATAAAATATTTTTATATTATGTTTATAAGTTCCTATAATATAAAAAAATGATAATTTTCACATTTTAAGTGGGATATAAATATTTTTAGGTTTCTTTCTCATTCATTTCGTTAAAAAAACTCATATTAATGGAAGTTTCTTATTCCCTATTCCATTTTGGGGTAATTTTCTAAAAGTAAAGCAACATGTTGGATTTTTAAAAATATGAAATATTGTTTTGGAGGATATTATAGTTCATTTATTATTTTATAAAAGATAAAATTTTCTAAACTTATCTGAATAGACATTAATCATTTATTAAAATATTTTTTAATTGGTTGATTTTCATTCGTTCTTCTCCACACCATTATTTTGAATTTTTATTCAGATGATATTGATAATATTGAAATATTAATTTTTATTCAATTATTTAAATAGAAAAATATTTATTCAATTTTTTTCTGTTGATTCATTATGGTATGTCATTTAACTATGCATTAATATGATATAATATAGCACATTTCATTCAAACGGGTTTTGTCATTTTCATTATTTATATATGATTCATTTACCTTATATGGTAGAAATAATATTTTATAAATTACTATGTTTAGTCATGTATTATAACTATACACACCCATTGCACTGGTAATGTTTTCGTATCATTCGATACAATTCATAGTGCACATACAATAAACCTAGCACACAATGTTTTTTTCACTAATAAATTTGCACTAACATATTTTAATAATTTAATAGTTTATGTTTTTTTGTCATATTCTTATGATACCATGATATTATTATATATTATTGTTAATATATCATTCCATGGTATTATATATGATCCTCCTTTTTTGGATATGATTATATTCCACTTGACACATAAGTAATAGATTTTATAAATCATGTTGCCTTATTGGGATTTATATGTCACCCACTCTCTTTATGTATATCACCAGGGTGTCCAATATATTAATAGAAGTTCAATAGGATGTATAAAAACACTATGGGGAATGGAATAATGTTTATTTATATTATACGGTGATGTATTATGTATATAAATTCCCAAAGAAACTAGATCTATAGATTTCTAGATGGTGTTTTATGGATTTTTATATTGAAAATCATGTAATAATTTTTTCATGAGACATGAGTTGATCTATGATAATATTAATAAAATGATATGATAAATTGTGTTATTTAATTTGGGTAAACATATTAATGTAATGATAATAAGGGTTTGTTTTTAAATTGGTCAGATGATGAGTCCATTAATAAATATGATTTAGTGGTGTATTTGAAAAAAAATTAAAAATGTTTACATATTGTCATATTTAATGTATAATGCACCATATAGGTCAAATAACATATCTGTCCTTATTTATGATATTATTAAGATGTATAAAAATTTCATGTAACGGTATATATAATTTTACCTTATATAGAATCTCATGATTATTACAATTTATTCAGGTATCTCATTATTCATTTGGATAATATTTCTAATAAAAAATGATATTGAAAAACTTACAACATTTCAATATTCTTATTCCTAATTTGATTTTTTTTATTTTACTGAAATGATAATAAATATATTATCTAAAAAAATTAATCTATTAAATAAAATATATTATTAAAACTATTTCTCTAACATTGAATAATTATATTTTTATTTGTTTTCATTCATTAATTATTCCTTTGCAGATGATTTTTTATTTTACACTTATAAATAAAAATCTATTACCATTATTATTATATTAAAAATTATAATCATACTAATAATAGTAATACATTATTTTTTAAGTGAATAATATATCACAATAATATTTTCATATTAATAATAACGTATATTCTACTAACATAAACCCTTATGACATACAATGATGCTCATATTTTAAAATATGAAATGATCATTTCATAAGGTTTTTAAAAAGAAAGAATATATCATATGGTGATATCCAATAAAATGATGTTTTTATTAAAAAAATCCATTAAATTTAACATTTTTATGTTTTTCTAGGCCTTGATATTGGCAAATCAAAATGATGTTACCAATCTACCATTTTTTAAATTTTCCTTATAATCGAAATTTCGGTATGTATAACATTTGAATATTTCATAAATAATTTTCGAATTATATTTTTACTATACATATGGAAATTTAAATATAGTTAAGTCATTGGATTAATGGGTTTTATTTGATAATTATTATCATCATTATCCTCCTCATGAACATGGAGTAAAATATATATTGAAATTTGGGGAAGTGGTGGTGTGCTTTTGTATTACTCAAGGACAATATTATCACAAAAATTTTGGTATTTGGAAAAATAATTTATGGATGAAAATAAATTTTTTTTTCTCATCATGGAGACAATGTTCATTTATATATTTCATGTCATTGATTGGGAAATAAGTTGTTAGGGTATTTATTTTATGGGGTATATATACTATATATACAATTGATAATATACAATTGAAAATCTTATGACTAGGTAAATGGTAAGAAAATGATATATCAATGGATTAATTGTCGATCCACATTAGAAATTATCATTTCAAAGCATTTATTGTGTAATATAAAATATTGTATTTTTCAAACAACACATATTTTGGGTCATCAGTTGTTAGTAAGTATAACTACATTGGTTCTAGATCCTTCTGAATAGTGTCATGTGATTAATATATTCATTGGTAGACTTCTCCCTCTAAAATGATTTATGTTGTCTATGTTTGAATATCCAAAAAAATAAGTATTCTACCATATAACAGACCTCCCAGAAATTAATAAACATAAAATAGGGGTCTAAGAGGCCCAATATATTCCATTTTTAAAATAATTTTTCTATCTAAAAGATGTGCCAATATAATATAGAAACTAAAAAACAAAAAAAATCAAAAAAAATCATCATATAAATAATTGACAAAAAGGGAACATATAATAAAATATAAAATAAAAAAATTAACCTTTTATATATCTCATAGAATTCGATGCACCAATACTCACTGATATAATAGGCTAGACCTATATAGTGTGTATATCAATTATAAGTGGAAATATACTTATCTACACACATAAATAAAAAACCCATGATTCTTATGCATGTGTGGGGGAGTCTAATAAAACAATAGGATTCCCAAATACCTATATAGTACTGAGCATTGGAATGATGATGTAGGTGATCATAAAATATATAATATGTGTATAATCTTGATTGTCAAACGAAACCTCTTAGAAACATAAAAAATGAATATAAAAGCATACAAGTAAGGTAATTAAGTGAAAACCATGCCATAACAACAATTGATCCTACCTAATTCGGAACCATAGTAGATGGAAGATCGCCAACCTATAACATACCCCACATACATAAGAAACAATACATGTTTAGGAATCAGATCAAGCTATATACAATTCCCATTCAATCAATCTAAACCATATTCCATACATAATGTATTGTGACATGTATCAATGACTACCATCACTCATTATTAATGGTTTATTGTACACATTTGGGACAATACCCTCTCACTCATAGAATTCCTTTGAATAACCCTCTCTATCAGTGCAGGTCCATACATACTAACCACTTCATTCACTCATTAGGAAGGTTCTCAAAAGAATAGGTGGACTAATTCACTCTTACATAGTGAATTCACTTCACGTACCTTCTCATATAGTGAAAGGCTATACATCATATACCACATTCTCAAATAGGAAGGTCTCACTATAGGATCATGTAAAAAATAAAAAATTGGGAATCTAACTTCTCTAACAAGCTCACGAACTACTCATTAGGATGCCCATCCCTCAGAAGTATCCTCAAAAATATAAATAGGAATTTGACCTTGTATATAATTCTTTGAAGAACCTCAATATAACACACCTAACATAATCGTTGATATGGAATTTGAACATCCCCTACCAAAACATGAAAACATGAATTATTGTCCAATAACTTATATAATGAGAAATCATAATTAAAAGTAATAATTAAAAAAGGGTTATAATATGCGGAATCAAAAATATGAGGTCAAATGGATAAAAAAGAAAAAATCATACCCCCAAACATTTCTATTATTAAATATGTAAAATCCGAAATTATTAAAAATTTCCAAATGTATTACATGACATTTTAATCGGAGTACAACATAATATTAAATCATATAATAATTTGAATAATGAAACCAATCAAATTTTTTGAAATTCCCATTCAAAAAAAATTCATAAAATCCTCATACTTCAAACAGGTTTCTTTTTTTAAAATCATATTAAATTATTGAAACATATTTTTCTTTAAAATCTAAAACAAATGAATAAAAAATTCATGAAGTGGTACATCAAAATGGATTAATCCTAGGAAAAATGTTGAATTATTTATAAATATATGTGACCAATGTAGATAGTAGACTGATGTGAGAACATTTTAATTCATAGGGAATGATTACAGAATAACACAATATGATGTGAAATAAATAAATAATGTAAAATAATATATAAAAACCAATTAAAAAGGTTTCTAATTAATTTAATGTGCACATATAACATTTAATTATCCATAATTCTTTCCCATGATCATAAATGAATACTCCATGACCCTGCGGAACTATCTCATCAATGACGACCATTACAATAAAAATCTAATAAAAAAACATCCTTGTTTTTATAACCAAATCTAAATTAACTTAGTGAGAAAACTGCAGTAAAATAATGGGAAATTGGTATTGAATACTCCTAACAGACACCCAGAAATAGTCCCATTAAATTACATAAATTAACTACCATATGAGATTGATAATTTCTAAAAAAATATAAAAACAAAACGACAACATGGGGAAGCATGCAGTAATGAAAATTATGAATGAAATATTAAAAGACTAATATTGGTATTTCCTCTAAAAGTATAAATTGTAATCCCAATTAGGAGGGATCATATTAAAAAAACATGGATAAAATCATCTCTCTAAAATCCTACAAAGTGAGCCAAAACAATTGATGAAACCATTTGGGATGATATTCATTGAGTAATGGATAAATATTACGAAGAATCAAATTAATGATAACGTCACGATCTATCATAATTTTATGGAGGGGGATATATATTTTTAGAGAGAATAATGACCTCCACCATTATGAACATGGATATTATAATCATGTAGTGACTGGGGTTTTACATTTAAAACCCCAAAAATGGATATCCCTCCCAAAAAACCAACCTTACAATATGATGCAGTATAAGAATGGCGATTTTAGTTTAACCACTCTCAAAGAAGTGGTGTAATCTACTATCCAACCCTCATCATGGAATGATATCTTTATCAAATTAAATGGAAGACTAAGTGTAGAAACAAAACTCTAGGAGTGTCATCCAATTAAAATGACCTCCACTCGACCATTGAGTGACTTATCTTACTAACTAAAAATTATTTTTTATTTCAAAAAATATTTTGAGAAAAAATTGGGAAACCCAAAATAAAATCATTCTAGAGTTAACCTAGATCAATAATAACTGAAGCTGCCCCTCTCAAAAAACTACATCATTATGTCAAAGATTCACCTCACATCCCCACTCAGCATGTTATCCCACATAGAGTTGCATGGATCTTGTACCAATGAAAATACCATACTCTTTAGGTCACCCATATTTGAGAATCCAAGTCAAATGGATGCTTCCTGCACTTAATCCCCATCTCGATATGATTCGTGTAGAATGATTGTTGAATCCACTATCAAATCCAAATTAAAAAACCAAAATCCAAAAACTACATCATTCCAGCCAAAAATAGAATTCAAAACTACAACCGATGAGATCCAAATTTCCATTCAAAAAGTCAACAAGAAGCCTACGAATTGATAAATTCCCTCGATCTGCCTGATCTGGCTGCTAAAATGCAAAACCCAAAAGATCAAGAAGAACATTTCACTCCTCTTCCTTAGAGATAATAGAGGATATAGTGAAACCAGAAACATCGTCCATTTCATTATATCCCTAGTCACCCTCAAAATGATGTCCCCCGTTGTGGACCTATCATGGTGTGACCTATGGTTAATATAGATACTTATTTATGATTCACAAAACCAATAAATTTTCTAGGATCAATCGAACCACTATTAATAATACCCATGAAAATATATCTCAATTTGGACCACAATCATCTCCAAAGTAATATTCTAAGTATATTATATTTCCTGAAATCGTGATTTGAGTCCTATTTAATATATTTTCCATAGTTTTAGGATCAATATTCAAATTTTCTACATATTACACTAAACTATTATAATTTATGTCATTAAAAACTCAACACCATATGTGTCCTCATTCATGAGAATCAATGAATTTTCCATCAATCGTAAACCATTATAGAGATTAGTCATAATTTTACTATTAACTAACCACTATCCATCTTCAAGAATCCCACACACTTTTGATGTTATGTTCCACCCATCACGCCTATATACACCTAAAATTCACCATATCTATGGTAATATCCCCAATCCATGTGTATCACATGTATAATAATTATCTTGATGTGGTCTCCAACAATTAATGTCTAATTAATTTTAAACCATAAGGAATAATACCTTTGAGTAACTTTTCTGTGATACACATGGTTTCACCCTTCATAAAACCACTATGTCTCATGATCGGTATAACTGAACTCCCAACAAAAAAATTAGTTCATCCAAACATGCACACGGATGTCTAAAATTAAAAATCTATGTAATTATATATATAGGTAATCAACCAACCAATATATCTATCATACACCATAAATGAGTTGTGACACATTTACAATCTGAATCAATGTTGTATTAATTCACATCCATGACTGTTAAAATGATAGTGTTCATGAACAAGTAACAACTTCGATTTTCATTACCTTAAGAGTATCTTTATCATCCCTTTACAACACCAAACATATATTCCTCAAAAATCACACCTTTTAAATTACCAAACCTAATGAATTTGCACGACAACCCTAGTCACAACTGATCACCAACATAAAACCTCGAACAACAATAAAAAAGCTATTTATCATACAAAACCATCCAACACAAAACACCAATGATTCAATAGTGACCACATCTTAAGGATTATAGTTCCTCCCACTATATAAATATACTCACAAATTATAATTATATATTATTGGTTAACCACACTATGAAAAAAATAACCAAAAATATTGGGTCATATAAACCATTGATCCCAAAAAAAATCCCATTTTAATTATCATTAAAAATAACAACATTCTTACACCATGACTAATAATTAAGCATAAATTTGAACAACATTATCATAAAAACTGAATTCATAATCTAGTACATATATAATCCCCAACCAACAACTAGAGTTGTTGAAAAAATGATCCATATATGCACTAGGTTTTCCCGTAAAATAACAAGAAACCATGTTATATATCAACTACTAGATCATCCCAAATAAACAGGTGATAAAATAAAAATAAAAAATGAAATCATTCATGATATTCATTCCACAATTTTTAAATGAAATATATCCAATTTATAATGGAACCACTATCTTAATTAAAATTCACAACAAAACACAATACACATGATTTAAAAAACATCCCTTGGAATCTAAGCATACTTAAAATAACCCACATTCCAAAAGTCCCATGAATGAATGGTATTTTTCTTGAAAACTCTCATCACATTCCAAATCCATTTTTAAATTCAATATGAAACCCCACATTCAATATAATCTCTCTGATCCTAATTTTTTTTATCATTCTAGAATCACCAGATCCATGATCCACATTTTCTAAAATAAATATATATATCCATTTCATGCACACCTCATTCCACTAAGCATGTTTTGATTTTAAAATTGGGATTTCCCAATAAAAAATCATCGTATAAATCATTACTCTACTAAGGATAAAAAATATCATTCACAGTCAACAAATCTCTCCACTCTAACCTATATTAATCTATTCACTAAATATAATTTAATTTATAATTCATAAATTATATTATATAATCCCCCAATTAGTAATTTTTTATGAAGAAACATGTCATTAAATACAAACTATATGAATGTGTATCACCACATAAGCATTAAAATATAAAAATGTGTGAACAAATCACTATCTCGCTACATTTCTCAATGACTCATCAAGAGAATCACCCATCCCACACATGGATTATTAATAAAATTTATGACAAAACTCATCATAGAGATATTTTCTGAAATCATGAAGTACCCTAGAAATATGGGTTTTAAAGGAAACCATGATATCTATGTATCCATCAATATACCTCCAATTTCACAAAAACATAATGCTATAACTAATATAAAAAAATCCCATTAAAAATAATTCTCTAATTGAATTATGTAATTCCCCTACCTGGATCGTCAAAATGAAACATAAGCAATGTCACCATTTTTTCTCATGTGTGACTCCCCATATGTAAAAGGACTTTGAATACCACTGATGTATGAAACTATTCATGATTAGAGTAGTCCATTAAAAATCATGAGGGTTAGGCCTAAATGTAATGAAAATTTGGATTGATCTATCCATTTTAAAAAATAACCAACACATAAAGACATAAAATTAAATGCTAAGAGGCCCCCATAGTGTATAATATAAAGTAGTAAAATATATGGATAATTCATCAACATAATAGATTATTATAATATTAAAATGAATATAAAATAAATATGTAATAAAAATGGTACACTAGGTAGTGAATGAATACCAATAAAAAAACAAGAATACAGACTCAATAACATAATTAACACTTCCAAATCCCCAAGAATTATTTCCTTATAAACAGGTTCCATGTATCCAATTCCTTGAAATACAATTTTTTAGTTGAAACAATAATGGTATACCAATGTACATCAAATATTACACCGTTTATAGTTGTATTTTATGAGACTAATGGACAAGATAGAGTCTCAAATTCCACAAAAATATTGGGTTTGGTTTGGATCATTCAGGTGTTCTTGTAGTGCATATATGTAGTACATTCATTCCCTTGAATCCCAAAAAACTAGGAACATAACACAATATCAATATAAAATAATATAATTTATTTTATTATGGGATAACTATGTAATTGTGTACTCAGCCTTACCACCTACAACTCCATACTAGAAGTAAGTTTGTCTACCTATACCACAAATACCACCCCTTACACTATGATATGGGTTATGTTACCTATTAATTTCATAAAACTATAATATCACCAATTTTAGGTCTAATTCTAAACCCTAATCATATCATATCATGTATATATGAATACAATATCATTATTGTATTTTTTAATGAATTGTGGTCGTCAGGTATACCCTCGTACAAGGTAGTCTGTCCACAAATACTATCACATCAAGAAGGGACATTAGTCATGACCACATATTGTTTAAAATGGTATTAGACTCTTATTAATATGTTGAATGGTATTGGTTGTGCCCAAATTTAACCTACTGTTAAAAAGCGGTCGATGTATTACATGTAGGGGTTGAGTCCACCAGGACCGAAGAAGTAACCATGAGATGCTATGATTTGGCGAAGGATGGGCTATGAAGTAGCCAACTTTGGTGTTGATTTTGGATGGTTTTAAAGAACACTATGAAACCTAAGTGAATTCAATTCAAATAAAATGGGTTGATCTTAGGATTATGCTCGGGTGGATTGAATGAATTTTACCTCTTTAGACAATTTTGGTTTTAATAATTCTTGATGAATCCATTCTTCAAAAATAACACTACCTTTATCATTTTCTGGTTTGGTCCTTAATAAACACAATTAATAATCCCCTATACACTTATAGAACCAAATTCATGATCTCTCTGTGGTATATGGTCATTTAGTAATTGAATTTAGTTTGCTTAAACACATTAAATATGAAGAGTATAAATAACTGAAGAATGGATGTCTTAAATTAATTGTCCAATTAACAACAATTCGTTCATAAAATAACATTCAACCAAGTCTTTGAATCCACCTAAGATCAACCCATTAAAGTGTTAGCCCTCTATTGATGGTATACTCTCAATGGTGGAAGGAAGATGGATTACAAGAATGGGATTGAAGAAATTAAAACCGCGGAAATAACGAGCAGTCATCCGTGTTTGTGAATGAAATTCACACCTATGTGTGAACTAATTCACCAAAAAGCCGAGATATCACTGGGTTTTGTGAAAATTTAGAATTAATAAATGAACAGAAAATATATAATAGAACGATGTTTATTAAGAACAAAAAAAACTTAAATGGAAATTGAAAACATCACAATGGAACTTTTGCAGCATAACCTTACAATGAAACAACCAACAAAGGATGATAAAAAATATCCCTTATACATTACCTTCACCACTAGCTCCTTATATAGGCATATTAGGAGCCTTATATATGACCCCCACAATCAATTCACCCCCAACAATTAATAGAGTTGAAAGGAGTGTGAATAATCAAAAGAAAATTTACGTTTCGAAGTTGACCCAGAAAACTGTCCAGATTCATCTACCATATTGATGTGTGAATACGTAATTGAAGAAGGCTGAATCCATAGGGGTCGTAGTGAAGAAATATATTCTTCCCTATGTCCTATGTGATCTGTAATAAATTTCAGGAAATTTGGATTATCCTCTTGGAAGTTATGGTTGAATTGGTGGGACAACTTTATGTGCATTAATGTCGGGTCCACCATTTAAATCTAAACTTCAGATCCATTTATCATCGTGAACAAATCGGAATTAGCTCCAGCCATAGTTGAATAAAATGATCCCCATATTTTTATCAGTATACTGTATAAATTTGAGCATCATTGGTCTTCGTATGTTCTCCCCACATTTGTTTGAGGGGCCTTAGGCCCTTTATGCTTTTTCCAGCAAGTTTCTGTCTTCAGGTGAAAAATATCTCCATCTACCCTTGTGATTCATCCATCAGACCTAAAATAAAAAATGTCCCAAATAAATTTGTGAATCATATACCAAAATATCAACCTAAAATAATGAATATTGTAATTTACACAGGAATATTATTGAGTGGGGCCAAATTGACACTTTAAGCATGAATTGCACAACGATGGGAAATGAAGTTTAATTTCTGAATTGGACTAAAATTGATGTTTATGCACTCTTAAACACATTAATATTAAGATCTTAAAAATGAATATTATCTACTTTCAATGACTAATCACACCCCCCTACTTGATCTTTTCTAGTCTTGAGCAAAATATATTACAAATGTGAAATTCAAATCCCCTTTTCCAAAAACATTTAAATACACATTGCTCACCCAAAGACCTCATACCAAACAAATTATGGAACCCATAAAAATCAATTATAACATGCTAGGTGCATAAGAATATCCCAAACCCAAGCCCATTCCATTGTTCAAATTCATTTCCACATTGTATCCAATTTCAATTAAGCATGATAAAGTGTTGTGCATCACAAAAGATATGGGGCCCATTTTACTGTTCAAGGGGAAAAATGGAAGCGCTAGGTGGTAATCACATTAAACCTTAATATGAGTATCCGTTTTTTTAATTTTTTTTTTTGATTTTTTTGATGATTTTTTAACCACAATAGATATGAAAATACTAACTCTGCGCAAGACAACTATGGAGTCATGATCCCCAAATGACGGACGCCACAGATATTGTCAATTTCATGCTCTACAATAGATATATAAATCCTAACTCTGGGCAAGACAACTATGGAGTCACGATCCCCATGTGCCGGACGCCACACATTTGGAAAAAACATTGGTCTATATGGTCATAAGTTATTTTTTTTTTGTAAATTTTGGACACTCAAATTAAACTAAAAGTGACCCCAGAACCCTATGCTATAATGAAAGGGACTCAAGAACTCAAATTTACACCCACGATCCAGCAGACGTGCATTGTGGCATTTTTATTAATAGGATGAATATGTAAACTTTGAAAAAATCACATCGGACAACCACACATTCCAAAAACTATTCTCATGAACTTAAACTTCCATAAAAATCAGAATCAAGGAATGCAAAATTCATTTGACCTCCAATTTTAGAGTTTGCAATGTGTGTTATCATGTTTAAGGTTAATGGAATATTTTTTTTCATGCATGTTTTTATTCACAAAAAAATCATTTTTTATCTCCCCCCAACTTAGAATAACACATTTCCCCAGAGTTTAAAGAAAATACATGTTAGAACGGGGTAGGAGAAGAGTTCAAAGATGAAATTGAGAATGATAAACATGGAACAAATTCACCTGGTTTTTGAAGTTGAAGTTCATGATGCTCCAGATTACTCCATTGATCTCTTGGGGGATGATGGAACCACCTTGATTCAACATGTATCATCCATAATAGTTTTTTAACCATACAAATAAGAACAATGAAGACAAAACAAACAACACAACTATTTATTTAATTCCAAGTACCATCATTTTAATGGTTTTCCATGTTTTTTTAATCAAACTAATAATACATTGTCTTCTTTTAAATTTATGGGTAAGATATTACTCAGGGATCACACTGCGTGAAAAAGATGAATACGGTGCTCCCCTTTCATACCTATCCATACTCATAAAATATGAACAGTTCAAGAGTATAATTTTTTTAACCTACAAATACATAAATAAAATAAAATAAACAGATGATACATTGTCTTCTTAATATTTTCTGGGTAAGGTATTACTCAGGTATCACACCGCCTGACACAGATGAATATGGTGCTCCCCTTTCATACCCATCCTTACTCATTGTTGGCGCCAAAAATATGGCCCGAAAGAAAGGAACGAAAAAGAAGGCTGGCGCGCTGCCTCGCGAAGCACCGCCGCGAAGCACCCACGCGAAGCGCCCCGACCATTGCGGCCCCGCGAAGCTCCTGAGGCAGTAATGCCCCGCGAACGCATTTGATGTTCGCGAGCCGCCGTGAAGCTCCAGAGGCGGTAATGCTCCGCGAACGTATTTGACGTTCGCGAGCCACCGCGAAGCTCCAGAGGCGATAATGCTCCGCGAATGCATTTGACGTTCGCGAGCCGCCGCGAAGCTCTAGAGGCGGTAATGCTCCGCTGACGACGTTGACGTTCGTGAGCGCGTCACGAAGCACCGGAGGTGGTGCACGAGCCCTGCATCGTGGCGCCCCTTCCCTATAAATACTGGACTCCCCCTGAGTCCAAGAGGATGGACAGTACGACCTTTCGGCTTCTCCTCTCCTGAATCGCAAAGCACTCTTTGCTCCAGGAATCATGAGCTCCGCAAGGTACTCCTACTTCGCGAGACGCCTATGCTTTGTCTCGTTTTGAGCCCCTCTTTCGAGAGGGATTCCCTTCGCAAAGCTCAAGGGTGATCGTGAAGGAAGGGGATTCCCAAGGGAACCCGGGTAGCTGCGGAGCGTTCACGATTCTCAAAACACCCAACCCATGATAGTGATCCCTATGCTAAGGCAGGATCGCTACACATCACGAAGTACACTGCTTCGCAGGACCCTGCTTCGCGAGGCACCCCTTCTTCACGAGGCAGTGCTCCGCGAACACTGTTCCACATCGTGAAGCACCTTCCACTCACACCTATGCCCCATGATAAGGCCAAGGCACTCCACTTCGCGAAGCACACTCCTTTTCATAGCGAGTCCTCTTCCCGTGCGACCCTCCAGGTTTGCACGATGTGATTTCAAAGTCCCATGGACAATACCACCTGTAGCATTGCTTTGAATAATTCTTCTTCGCATAGGCACGCTAACGGCTATTGCTTCTTTGCATAGCCATGCTAACGTGGACCCCACGATGGTTCGTTCCACGACCCCCCTTAACCACGGCCTTACTGGTACCTTACCTTCCCCAAGGACCAGAGGGTACCGGTTATGTAAGTCCTAGGGGTGTGGAGTGAACCCACCTCGTCCGAGCTGCAGGACGTTAAACTGCCAAGCACCACGTCCTCAACACATGACGTGAAACTATGACCCGACCTCGTGCCCCTCACGAAGGGTCACCCCAACTCGAACATTCTTTACACCACTCGTCTCCACGGGAATGGAATCACCCATTCACATGGGATGAGATCCTCCATGTCGGAGTGGCGTATGTTCGTAGGAGAAGGGAGACCCTAGTTCCCCAATGGATGGCTGCACCTCTGCATCTCCATACTTCCCCACTACCAAGGTCAGTGGAGGGCGTGATAGGGAATGAGGCACCTCCCATCGTTGGACCAAGGTCCATCATTCCCGCGCTTTTTCAGGCCACGGGCCTCCATCCTGGAGTAAGTCCCAACACAGTGGGCCGCCTAATGCGTAAGCCCCTCTTCGCTTCTCACGGACGCATCCTTCGCGACGTGATCGTCAGGTCCTTGCAACCTCTTGTTTCTCGCATCGATCATGACTCACGTGGGCTTAGAGTGAGCACCGACCCTGACCCCCCACCCTTTTTAGCGAACTACGGGGACATTGATCCATGTCAAGTCATGGTACATAGGAAGCCTCTATGAGGTTCAAGCCCACCTGTCACTCATTCACGTCGGGTCTCATTCCCGTCTAGCATGACGTTAAACCGCATTCAGGTCCAATGGAAAGCCATTGCGACCCATCCCGTTTGAACTACGAGGTCTTTGATCCATGTCAAGGCGTGGTACGTAGGAAGCCTCCATGAGGTTCAAGCCCACCCATCATCCAATTCACGTCATGTTCTACCTACGTCCAGCACGACGTTAAACTGCAATTCCAGTCCGACGGAAAGCCGTTGTGACTAACCTGAACTACGAGGTCTTTGATCCATGTCAATGCATGGTATGTAGGAATCCTTTTAGATGATCAAGCCCACCACTCATTGGACCAACGTCCATCTTCATGTCGGTTCACCGACAAACCCACCTTTCTCGGTCGTTCATTCACGACGAGTTTTTCCCTCGTCCAGCATGACGTTAAACTGTATGCCCCTTTGTCCCGCATGACATTAAACTGCACACTCACCTAAACTACGAGTTCTTTGATCCATGTCAAGGCATGGTACGTAGGAAGCCTCTACAAGGTTCAAACCCACCATCCGGTCATTCCGACCTCATTCACGTTGGTTCACCCCCGTCCCGCATGACGGTAAACTGCATTACCCAATCCGAACTACGAGGACTTTGATTCATGTCAAGGCATGGTACGTAGGAAGCCTCCTCGAGGTTCATGCCCAACTCTCATTGGACTAAGGTCCCTCACTTACGTCGATTCGCCGACACCCACCACCCGTCGTTTATTCACGTCAGGGTTCACTATCGTCCCACATGACGTAAAACTGTGTTCCATTAATCGCCTGATCTACGAGGACATTGATCCATGTCAAGGCATGGTACGTAGGAAACCTTCCCATGGTTCAAGCCCACCACAAGTGGACCCACAGGTCTACTTTCACGTTGGTACGCTGACGATGCTCATCGGGCCAAGGTCCACCTTCACGTCGGTTTATCAGCGTCATCCCGAACTACGCGGACTTTGATTCCCTGCAATGGGGATACGTATGAAGCCTCGTTGAGGCTCAAGCCCACCTTCACTATCGCCCCTGCGATGGTCCCATTCCACTCTCCCTCCACTCCATTCATCAACCTATCACCCGTCCTGATTCTCGCCCGGACCGTCTTATCCCGGTGAGACCATGTCTGTATGCTCTTCTTCGCAGCCATCCATGGGCTGGCCCCGGTATCCACATCCCTTCAAGGAGGTTCCCTCAATCCGATCTATCATAGCTAATGCTCTGGTTGGGTTGATCCATCTCCGCTAGACGTTAAACTTGCGGCATACCCTGTGTTGAGCACGGGAAGCTGAGGAAAACCTCAGATATGTGTCTGTGACATATAATTCCCCGCACTCGATGTGGGATGCCTCGGGCTTCCACGCCCTCGAGAATCCTTTTGGCCAAGGATAACAGACAGACATGCCAGGTACCCCAGCATCCAGACACTCTACTGATGCCCCAACGTGACTACTCCCCTGACTGAAGGTTGTTTCCCTGACCGGACCCTTTGGAATGTCCTGATAGAAGCAGTGTAATTAACCGGCGTCCATGGAAATATGTCATTGGGAAGAGTTTCACAAACTACGTATTAAATCTACGAGGGAGACCCAGACTAGGTGAAGAGTTCTGAGGAGGAATCCACAGGAGGAAGAACCGACATCCCATCATCCCGTTTCCATCAAGGAGCAGACGTCCCTAAACAAGGAGCGAATTCCACCCACCTTTGGAAACCGGGAATGCGGGGCAACAAAGTTTCGCGCGTCCTCCTCCACGGACAGACGGGCGCGCGCCCTGGAGAAAGCGTCGGAAACAGAAATGGTGAACCCGACGTGAAATTATTCTCCTCAATATGGATATTAGTAGCATTCGAGACACCAGTAGATTGACGTGTCACCGGAACCAGATATCCGGTGCCTGGTCCCGCCAAGCAAATAGCGGGCATGTCGTGAAACTCACTGGAAGCCGGGGCAGTAGAACGTGAGGCACTCCATTTTGTAGTGTGTTGGCATGGATCCTTCTTACAGACGTGGAGAATGAAAGGACACTTGGGCACTGGCTGTCAATCCTTTTCCTCTCAGTACTGATGAGTTGATCCCTTCGTTTCTCAGGAACCAGGTTGATGTTACAGAGACGTGATCACCGTCCGCTCCCCACCCACGCAGGGGCAGGGGAAACACCGCCACGACCACCCCACGTAGCGCCGCTACCACCACGACGGCCGCCACATCGTGGAATACGGGGCGCCCACGTACCCTTTCCCCATTAGAGGTCATCCAGTGAAGGGTGATCAACAACCTCGTGCGCAGGTACGAGGAAGAAGGGGTCATCCCAACCCGGGATATGGCCCACCTGGACCTGGAGGCCTCCAGGCCCCGCCGTCAACGCCGCCCAAACAGGCCGCGCAGGGAGCCCCTTCTCCCCACCCCAACATTCAACCGTTTTGGGAGCTTGTCTCTGGAAAGCCTTGACGACTCCTCGCCTTACGCTGAAGAGGCGGGCGCCATCCGGCTCAGCCCACACAGGGTCCCGACCCGAGGGCTCCAGGCGAGAGCTCCCGCCCGGCCGCGTCAGCGCCGCCGTCCGGCCCCGCAGGAAGAGCAGGCAGGCTACGTCCCTGCACCACCTGCACCAGTTCGCCTGACCCGACGTCAGCGTCGGGCCCGGGCTGAGGACGCTCGCCCGGGCACGTCGACGTCGACAGCTACAGTGGCCCGAGCCACCTTCGACGTGCATCGTGAAGCCCCTGCATACACTGAGCAGGGGCACTCCTTCACCCAACCAGGATCGAGACCCCAACTGCCCCACGTGCAGTCTGGGTTGACTCTCCAGGTGGCTGGCCCAAGTGGTGATCGCCGCGAATTATCCCGCGGTAATGTCACCCTGTACAGAGGTCCTCCCCGTACCACTACTCCACAGAGCGTGGGCCTCCCCCGCTCGGATGTTCGTCATGGAGGCATGCCTCGTGCTACCCCCATCCCGAAGAAAGACCTGCCCCGCGGCAGTAACGCTCAGCGCGGAAACCTTTCCCGCGCCCGTTATACAGGGTATGGAGTCCATCCTCCTGCCCCCGACCGCCAACCTGAAGGCACCGTCCATCCAGTCCTTTTACAAAGTGGGGGCCCTCCCTACGTTCTCTCTGCAACCGACGAAGGTCCTCCTCACCCCAGCAACTCGAGGAGTGAAGGTCAGCCTTGCTCCACTCGCATCGACCATGGAGGTCCTCCCCATGCTCCTTTTGGTCCCAACAGAGGCCCCGCCCACATGGGAACTATTCATGGAGGTCTTCCCCATGTACCCTTCGACATTTTCCCCAGTTCCCCTCGCACCCCGGCTATCTCGAGTGGGGGCCCTCTCCGACACGGTGCCAGCGCCGCCCAAAGGCTGCCTGATAGGGGTCAACCCTGTCCCGAAGAGGCACCCCGGGGCAGGAGAGCGGGTCGTCGCCGCAATAAGAAGAACCCTGGGAAGGCCCAGGTGGAGATCAAACCTGCCCGCTTCTCCGACTCGGAAGAGGAATGGGATTCAGCACTGAAACCTTCTCCTCGCTCCTCCGTATCAAGGACTGGGGCAGGAACCAGATGCGTTAGCCTCATTCTCCTGGAATTTGAGGTCCACCAGATTCCCATCTCCCTCTGTAGGTACATCCAAGAGGATGAAATCTTGGGAATTTTGTTGGTCTCGACCGCGCAATCACCACCTCTGTCACCAGAAGAGCCCTCTACCTCTACGAGAGATCACGAAGAGTTATTTTGGGGGCCAACGACGGTAGAGCGACGACACGACCTGTCGCCGGTCGACGCGACTCCTGTTCCAGAATCTGGGGTTATCATCCCGTCGTATCGTGACATCGTGGCCAGGTCACCTCACTCTTCGGAGGATGGCCCGGAATACGGTGGCCAGTCAGCTCGTTTGCCGTATTCTCCACCGCCGAGCTTACTATCCCAGAGGTCCGCCTCGGTACCACTACCCGTCCCTCAGCCGCCCCCGGTTAACAATTCTGGCAACATAGGGCTAGACCCTGAGTCCGAGCCCAGGAGCTTCTAGAGTATTCATGGAGCGGATTACTTCCCAGAGAAGTTCTGGCCGACGGCGGCGCTGAATTTCCACATACTAGAGTCTCTTACCCATGAAGAAGTGGGGTGCTTTTGTTGAACCCTATGGGCGACACACTTCCGCCTCTGATATGAACGGGTGGTGTACCCCATAAGTCGAGAGCACTTCGAAGAAATCGGCGAGCAGTGCCGCCTGATCGATGCAGCCGCACTTCTTGTGGCCCAGCACCCTGAGTCGCCAGGCCACCAGAGCGGCCTTCAACGAAAATGCGTTCAGAGTCTTAAAGCACTCTGCAGAATCGTCAGGGAAGCCACCCCCCATGTGCAAGTCCATGGTTGGGGACACTATGCCACTCTCCTCTTCGACCCTATCCGACGGCAGCCCGATTCGCTATGCGACATCGAGGACATGCACTCAAAAGGGTCGCAGTCCACATGGCCGACGTTGTGGATAAGGAAGATGAGCTTGAATTCCTTGATGGTGACTTACCACCCGAGGGCATACCGCCGCTGCTTGACCCATCAGAGAGATTTACCCGTCAGCAGAGGAACCTTCTAGGTCTCCCCGTACCCACCGAGTCGTTGGGACTCGGTCGAAACACCGGCAAGGGTAAGGAGCACGTAGGAACAGTCAAGCACTCCGACCCGTCCGCCTCTGTGCAGAAGACGGACGAAGAACCCGAGAAGCCCACGTTACGCCAGCTGCTTGCTGAGCAGAAGAGGCTGGTTGACGAACTCTTGGCTTAGCGCCGCAGAGCGGCGACCCGACTATGGTAATCCCATGCCGGGGCAGCAGGGGCAGGAACAATTCTCCCCCGGTGAGATGCCTCCGGGAAACCCTGATCATGCTACTGCCGCAGACAGGGCATAAGCCAGAACGTATGGCAAGAGGGCGCGATACGTCTCGCCAAATCCCCCCAAGCGACGAGGCAATCTGAAGAATCCAATCCGGGTTCCCCCAGTCGCCCCGCAGGTCGTCCAACCAGTTGACCCATGAGCGGCCGAAGCCTTCTACCGTGTTGAAGAACCTGGCAATGCACTTGTGGTTAGGGATCCCCGTCATGACAGGGACCCCCACCCGGAGGATCTTATCACAACGCTCACATCCATCCTCGAAGCGTTGGAAACACGGCAGGTGGTGGTCCCACCTGATGGAAAGCCTTATCCCGCGTGGGTGGATGAGATGCCCGCACCTCCGGGTTTTGGGAACCCCACTTTCTCGCCTTTTAACGGGATAGGGGACCCGCCGCAGCAGTTGGCTCATTTTTCGTCCAGGTGTGGCCCCATGTTGGGGACCCTGGCACAGCAAGAATCCGCCAAGCTCCGATGTTTCGTACAGACATTGGAAGGTCCGGCATTCGTCTGGTATAGCCAGATCCCTATCGGATCGGTGACCGGTTGGGAGGATCTTCACCGGCCGTTCTTATACCAGTTCATCTCCACCACACGAAAGACCAGCATTGCAAACCTCTTCAAGTGTAAGCAAAGGCCTGATGAGCGGGTTGCAGATTTCATCGCCCGGTGGAAGGGACTTACGTATTCCCTCGATATGCCACTGACTCAGGAGAAACTACTGATGATGTGTGTGGGGAACGTCAAGACAGAGCTGGTACCCTCCCTGATTACCCATAACTACCCTGGTGGGTTCAGAGATTTCTCGGATAAGGCTCAACGCCTTGAGGAAGCCCTGCAACAGGCCAATCAGGCACGTTTGTTGCCCCCAATGATCCCGGCCAGGAGGACCGACAGGACTGAACCCGCCACGGTGGCTCAAATAGAAGCCCCGAGGCAGCTGGAGTTGCTGCCGGCGGGACCACCCCCACAACCCCGCAGAGGTCCTCCACCTCAAGAACAGGCTCATGCCCCGCAGCGACCGCCTCAGAACTGACAGGTTCCCCCGCGCAACGCGCCACCGCCACATAGGCGAGACAATCAGGCGCCGCCTCCTCGGCAGGCCCCTCCGGCCCCTCGTCAGGGCCAGGCCCCAAGGGCCCCCTATCTGGAAAGAAGGTACCAGACCTATTCGTTCAACGAAAATCAGGTCCCTGGCTACATCCGAAGTGCTCTAGAGCAAGGGATTGTGCGTCTGCCTGAGTGTAGAAGGCCGGCAGAGGCGCATGTCACCGATCGCCCCAACTACTGCCCTTATCATTGGATCCTGGGGCACACCCTCAAGAATTGATATGTGTTTAAAGACTGGCTTCAAGACCAGGTCAACAACAACATAGTTAAGTTGGTCCCAGCACCAGCACAAGTGGAAGGTGTCTTTGCAGGATCAGAGATCGGCAGCGACAGCGGAGGCGAGTGGCAGCAGGTCCCCAGTCGCGGGTCCCAAAAATATGACGACTGGATGGCTCGAAAAACCGTCGTCCGTGCCCACAGTATCATCCGGGCGTGCCTGAAGCAGTCAGAACCTTCAGAAGAAGTAGCTGGTGCCTCTGCATCGTCTTCACAGTCGACCTCTGCCCAAAAGGGCAAGCAGCGGCGACGCAAGAAGAAGCAACACACACCGCCAATGCCATCGTCATCCCGCACTCTCGGTGACTTTATGCCCCCGGAAATGGGGATTCCTCCCAGAATCAGCCTAGCGGTGGATGACTCCTCGAGCGATAGCCAGTGGTATGCTTCGGTTAACACCGTGGAGCTGGTAAAGCTCTATATGACCCCCGACGAGGAGGAACTCCATGCAGACCTTCCCAACGTTTCCAGCCTACGTCAACGTCAGCGGAATCGCAATCGCACCGGTCATTGAGGTACGTCAGCAGGCACTTTTGGCCAAGCCGTGCACACTACCAAGACCAGGCAACAGGCTGAGCGCAGATCTCAGCACGCGCAAACCCATCTAACACCCTCGGTTCTACCTCCACCTTCGTTCGTGCTATTGGATCAGGGGGAGCCGCCTTGTTCATATCACAGTCAGTCTTTCCCGGCTACAGGCCAGCCTCCGCTGTCTGATCCCAGTCCGGCGACTACTCTTCAGGCTTTTTCTATTAGGCAGCAATATGTACCCAGTACTAGTCAATCGCCGGTTCAGCCGGCCGGACCCGCTGTGCCCCCAAATGCCGAACGACCTCCTGTAAGCAGAGGCTCGCTTTTGGCACGAAAGTACGATGTTCTGAAGCACCTGGTCGGCATTCCGGTGAGGCTCTCCATCCTTGAGGCCCTTCTCCTGTCATCTGAAATGCGCGAGGCACTTGCCGAGGCCCTAAGGAGCCCCTCCAGTTCGAGACAGAGGTAGCAGCTGCAGAAGCCTTACATACCGAGACGATTGAAAACGCCGAATGTCAGGTGGTTATCTCGTTCTCCGGTGAAGATGAGGACCCTCCTATACAGGGGAACATTCGCCCGTTGTACATCACTGTCCACTTCAACGGCGTGGAAGTCTGCCGCTGCCTCGTTGACATAGGTTCCGGAATCAATCTAATTCCGACCCGGACGCTGCGAAAGATGGGTCTGTCCGAAGGTGATTTAACTCCCTCTGACCTCAGGATCCAGGGGTACGACAGGACAGAGCAAAACCCAGTCGGCAAGATCCGCCTGAAGACTCAGTTCGGTGGCTTAATTGCTAGCACTGAGTTCATGGTTGTCTCTCAAGACAGCGCCTACAACGCATTGATGGGTAGTCCATGGCTCCATCTACATGCAGCAGTCCCTTCGTCGTATCACCAGTGCCTCAAGTACCCGATCAACGGTCGAGTAGGCGTGCTCCAAGGAGACGCGTCCCCTTTCGCTTCTTGTTAGACCCGCTATCTGGATGCGGGTTATTACAAAAGTAAGGACAAGAAAATCTTGGTAAGCGAGAATGAACCCGCCCTGGTCACAACTGATCCCTGGGCAAGCATGGATGACGCCTACATCCTCCCAATCCACCGGTTGGATGCCAAGACCCCCGACATGGGACAATGTTTTGTTGTTTCAGGTACGCAAGGAAGGCATGTTCCCGTGTCCAAGCGATTACGGAAAATCACCTCGTACTCCTACATCAACCAGGCTCAGGTCATCCCGGAATCTCCTACCCCTGTACAGTACTGGAGTGTCAAGCATATGACAACGACGGTGCGCCATACGTGTCTCTTCCGCCGGGCTGAAATCAACCGACTCAAGCCGACACGTCACCACTACTTTGATATTATCAAACGTGGCCCATTAGGCCGAAGTCCAGATGGGATAGGGTCGACTGCCATCGTTGTTATGGTCTCAATGGCGAGTGAGTCTCCCGATGTGATGACCTCTACTGCCCAAGCCGGCACCAGCTGCCCCTCGGGTTTTGATAGCCTAGAAGTAACCCTCGTCGCGGGAAGTCCCCCCACGGGTGGGGAGGAAGACTTGGAGGATGCTCCCCCAGCCTTTTAAGAAGGCATCTCTACCACGGTTGATGAACTGGTACAGGTGAACCTTGGTAGCGAGGCAGATCCGAAACCCACATTGATCAGTGCAGCCATGTCCCCTGAGGAGCGGAAGCAGTACGTAGACTTCCTCAAACAGCACCATGATGTGTTTTCTTGGAGTTACAACGAGATGCCAGGGCTAGATCCCCAGGTGGTCGTTCACCGTCTGGGCCTCCCGGCAAAACATCATGGGTTTAAGCAGCCTCCCAGGAAGACGCACCCTTCTCATGGTGTTATGGTTGAAGCCGAAGTTGACAAGCTAATCAAAGCCAACATCGTCAAGGAGGTCCAGTACCCCAAGTGGCTTTCCACCATTGTGCAAGTCAGGAAGAAGAATGGACAGATCAGAGTCTGCATCGACTTCCGCAATCTTAATCACCACTGCCCAAAGGATGACTTCCCACTCCCGGTGACAGAGCTTTTGATTGACGCCACGGCCGGTTTACAATCCCCCTCTTTCATGGATGGGTATTCCGGGTATAACCAAATCCGGATGGCCCCCGAAGTCGAGGAGTCCACTACCTGCAGGGCTCCCCAAGGTACCTTTTGCTACCAGGTAATGCCATTTGGTTTGAAAAATGCAGGTGCCACTTATCAGAGGGCCATGCATCACATATTCAAACCGATTCTCGGGACATTGGTGGAATGCTATGTGGATGACCTCGTAGTCAAATCATGCCAGCGCCAGGACCATCTCAAAGACCTTGAGAAAGTGTTCGGTTTCCTCCATTCCCGTCACCTGAAGATGAACCCGCTGAAGTGTGCCTTCGGGGTCACCTCCGGGAAGTTTCTGGGCTTTGTTGTCAGATACCGAGGTATCGAGATCGACCCAGAGAAGATCAAGGTCATCAGCCAAATTCCTCCCTCGAGCAACATTCGGGAGCTTCGAGGCCTTCAAGGCCACATAACCTATATACACCGATTCATCGTGAATCTGGCCGGCAAGTGTAAGCCCTTTTCCCGGCTCATGAAGAAGGGAACTGGTTACGAATGGGATGAGGAGTGTCGGACCGCCTTCGAGGAAATCAAGCAGTATCTGCTCCAACTTCCGGTCTTGATGCCACCCGTCTCCGGAAAGCCGCTGGTCCTTTACGTGACCACCCTGGAGAGATCCCTCAGTGCGCTGCTTGCCCAGAAGAATAATGAGGGTACTGAGAACAGTCTCTACTATCTCAGCCGCATGCTTCTCGATACGGAGGTCAGATATTCCCCTATCGAAAAGAGCTTCCTTGCGCTCGTTTTCGCCGTGCAGAAGTTACGACATTACCTGCAGCACCACAAGGTGCAATTGGTCTCCCGGGTAGACACACTGAAGTACATCCTGAATCGCCCTATGCTGACTGGCCGACTAACACGGTGGGCGGTGATTCTCCAGCAGTTTGATATCAGGTTTGTACCTCAGAAAGCCATTAAGGGACAGGCATTGGCATACTTTTTAGCTGCCCATCCAACCTCCGCGGATCAATCCCTGGACCTGGATTTCCTTGATGAGAAGATCCTCTCAGTCGATCATGCTGCCCCGTGTTGGGAAATGCATTTCGATGGCACCTCCCGGAGCCCCACCGGTAGGAGGCTCAACGATCCCAAGCTCAACAGAGTGGGCCAGGGTATTGTCTTCATTACCCCAGTGCAAGCCATCCTGCCATACTTGTTCCTGTTGTCAGAAGGTTTTACGAACAACGAGGCAGAGTACCAAGATCTCATCACTGGCCTTGAGCTGGCCCTTGAGATCCATGTGCCCCATCTACATGTGAAGGGAGATTCCGAGCTGGTAATCAAACAGGTTAATGGTGACTACGTCGTCAGGAAGCCGGAGCTCGCACCGTTGCTGGAGTAAACCCTCCGCCTAATGGCCCAGTTCTCCCCTTGACCAGAGATTACTCATGTCCCACGGTCGCAGAATGGCCAAGCAGACGCCTTGGCTGGTTTAGCCGCGTCGCTCGCAGAACCCGAGCAAGATGATTTGATCATACATGTGGAACACCGGAGAGTCATTACCCCTGTCTCCCAAGAGGACCATGATGGCCTGCGGGTAAGCCATCTCACCGCCGGACCCTCCATATCAGGAGTCCTGGGTTCCTCAGACGCAGCGGCTGAAACCACCCCCGACTGGAGAGAAACTTTTGTCGAGTATCTCCAAAATGGTTAGCTCCCGGACGACCAGGCCGAACGCGAGCGAATCCGACGCCGCGCGCCGCAATTTACCCCCCAGAGTGGCCCCAGTCTCGAACAAATCCTTTATAAGCAAAGTATCGATGGTGTCCTTCTCCGTTGCCTCCAAGGAGCGGAGATACCTCAAGTTATGCAAGAGGTTCACGCCTGTTCCTGTGGCGCCCATCAAGCTGGGCCGAAACTGTCCCATCAAATCCCGAGGTTAGGGTACTTTTGGCCCTCTATGATCCACGATTGTATTGGATATGCCAAGAGATGCCATGCGTGCCAAGTACACGCCAACTTCTTGCATCGGCTGCCGGAGCCCCTCCACCCCACCAAGTACACATGGCCATTTGCGGTATGGGGACTTGATGTAGTAGGACCGTATCCACCAGCAACAGCCCGCCAGTGTAGGATCATCCTGACTGCTACAGATTTCTTCTCCAAGTAGGCCGAGGGAGTTCCGCTCAAAGAGGTCAAGGCCCGTTCCATCGTTGACTTTGTGAGATCCAACATTATCCACCGATTTGGGTTACCTCACGCCGTCCTCACCGATAACGGCACCAACTACCGAGCAGATGAATTGAATAAATTGTACGCTATGTATGACATCCGGTCGAAACATACCTCCTGCTACCACGCGCAGGCGAATGGACAGATCGAGGCGTTCAACAAGACCCTCTCTAACATTCTATAGAAGATGGTTGGTCAGAACAAGAAAAGTTGGTCGGACAATCTCCCCAACGCCCTCTGGGATTACCGGACGACGTCTCGCAACTCTACCCAGGTGACCCCATATTCCCTGGTGTATGGAGCTGAGGCCGTCCTACCCATTGAGATCCAGCTGCCGTCATTACGCACTGCAGTTTATGACCACCAGACATTAGATGAGGTAGCCGTGATCCGTCTGGCTGAATTAGAAGCACTGGACGAGAACCGGATTCGTGCCCTACACAATCTGGAAAGGTATCAGGACAAGATATCGAGAGACTTTGACAAGAAGGTTCGTCTTCGCTCTTTCCTACAGGGCGACCTGGTACTGGTCCTTCGAGCGCCAATGATTCCCGGTAGGAAACCACCCAAATTAGAACCCAAATGGGAAGGGACTTATATCATCCATAAGGTTTACCCCCAATGGATCGTACTCCTTGGTGACCACAGATGGAGAGCGTATAACCCCTCCCAGCAATGCCAAATTCCTAAAACGATACTTTGCCTAGGGCAAAAGGGTCATGCATGACCCTAAACTGCAAAATGGTCTTGCATGACCTTAAACTGCATCGTCTCCCTGCAAGACGATAAACTGTGAAATGGTCCCGCATGACCTTAAACTGCACGTTATGGTCCAACATGACTCTAAACTGTAAAGTCCTACATGACCATAAACTGCATCTTTGTCCTGCAAGACGTTAAACTGCAAGCCGTTCAGGCCTTCTTGACCGAGGCTCAGCCTCAGGCCCCTTGGCCTCCTCGGGCCCCCGGCCCCGTCTTCACCGCGAGAAGTTAAACAGCAAGCTGGTCAGGTCTCCCTGACCGCGGCCGGGCCTCAGGCCCCCTGGTTTTCCCTCATCTATGCTATTGTGGGATTGTACGGTATGGAGTAGGACTATGTCCTCATTCGCGTCAGATTACTCGCCGTACCGTACATATCCCCAAATGAGATGCTTCTTATCGTCCCGCATGACGTTAAACTGCATTTATAGAACTACGTATGGCTTGATTCTAATCCTTATGAGATACGTAGGAATGCTCGGATGCCTCTTCATGAGCCCAGACCCAAGCTTTTCCCTTCCAATATTCCCCCTAGGAATAGTTTTCTTGGAGGATCTTTGTGTAGCAGGGAGTGGGCTTTCTTGGCCCCGCTTATGCAACCCTACTCGCACAAGGATTGTAAGGGTCGCACCATGTGCCTGCTCCCTTTCTTCTATTCCTTCCACGTCCTCACCGCATGACGCTAAACTGCATGGCCTTCAAGAACTACGTATGTCTTGATTCTCATCCTTATGAGATACGTATGAACTCCTGGACATTTCTTCTGTTGGCCCAGCCCAAAAGCCAAAATTTTCCCCTCGAGTCAAGACATTGCAGGGTGCACACTTTTTCCCCGACCCACATCGAGCAAGCCTCGACCCGGCTGCACATTCCTCCCTGGAGGTGTTTTCCCCTTTCGTGGATGGATACAGCTATGCTTCACCCACTCCTTGACAGGGATTTCATCATTTTTCACACCCAAAGGGACCCCCAAGAACGGCCTGGATACAATTCCCAAGGGCTCTCCTAGCGATATGGGCCAACGCCCCCGAGGGTTTTCAAGCAACAAGCCGATACAAGTCCCGCGTTGCGAATTTGGTCAGCGGTCGATGCTCATTTGTTGCTCCCATACGGGTCACCATAGGAACTCTGTGTTTCGAATATGGTCAGTAATGTCCTGGATCTTCGGGTCCACCCCGAGATGTCCCATACATCGAGTGCAGTGATTCATTCTACCCCATCCCGAGGGGACAAACATCCCCCAGGTGGTGCTAGCGATCGGGCCCACGGCCCAGGATTCCTCATAAGGGTGTACGATGTGATGTTGGACTATGTCCTAATTCACGTCGGGATCATGTACCATGTCGTACGCCTCCCCTTACAAGGCCCAGCCTCAGGCCCCTTGGCCTTCTCGGGTCCCCGACCCTCGTCCTCATGTAAGACGTTAAACTGCAAACCAGTCAGGCCATCCTGACTGATGCCTGACCTTAGGCCCCTTGGCCTTTCCGGGCCACGGCCCAGGATTCCTCATAAGGGTGTACGGTGTGATGTGGGACTATGTCCTCATTCATGTCGGGATCATGTACCATGTCGTACGCCTCCACTAACGAGGCCCAGCCTCAGGCCCCTTGCCCTCCTCGGGTCCCCGAACCTCGTCCTCATTGCAAGACGTTAAACTACATGTAGGTCAGGCCTTCATGACCAATGCCTAACCATCAGGCCCCATGGCCTCTCTGGGCCACGACCCAGGTCCTCTCTTATAGGAGTGTACGGTGTGGTGTGGGACTACATCCTCATTCACGTCGACTTCTTCTCCATACCGCACACCTACCTTGTTTAGGTGTATATTGCTCACCTTCTCATCTAGTATGACGTTAAACTACATATAGAGAACTACGTGTGGCTTGATTCCCATCCTCATGGGATACGTAGGACCACCTGAATGTCCAAGATTCGGGTCCAGTCCCATCTCTCGGGAATCCTCATCCCATCCTGGCCCCTTGGCCTATCCTTCTTCCATGAGAGGATTACATGGTGTGGTGTGGGATTATGACCTCATTCACGACAGTCTCATAATGACCACGCCATGTTCCTCCCCCCCCCCCTACTGAGCTGTTTCGTCGATCCCTTTTTTGGCGGTTCACCAATGTGCTTAAGAGTACTCTGGTTTATTACCTGGATTGCCAAGCTTTACTCGGACACATCCGCACCCACTTTCCAGGCTTTGCGTATCCCTGCATCAGGGATTTCATCATCTCTCACACCCGGAGGGACCCCCAATAACGGCCTAGATACTACGCCCAAGGGCTCTCCTACCATTACGGGCCAATGCCCCCGAGGGTTTTGGACAACAAATAGATAAAATCCCGCGTTGCGAATATGGTCAGCGGTCGATGCTCGTTTGTTGTTCCCACCTCAGGCTAACGCGATATGGACGCTGTGTTTCCACCATGGTAAACAGTTTTCATCTATCGCCATGCCAACCCATTAAGCCCAAATGTCGGGTACACGATTCACACCCTTCACCACTTCATCATGTCCAAGTAGAATCTCAGAACTCTTGGTACTTTTCCTCCATGCACGTCTGCGTGTTGGGAGAGCAAGCTGCATCAATGGTGTCCTTCGAAACACTCCTCTGACTCCCCTTTGATAGACGCCCCATGTATTGAGATAAGGATCTCCCCCCCTTGTTTCTCACACCGAGTTTATCTCACGTGGGCTTAGGGATTGGGTTGACATCTGTGCTTACTCGGGAGTTGTCACCACCCACGTTCCGAGCTCTAAGACCATAAACTAAGATTATCATCTGGAACTACGTTCAAGACCCCTTGTCTTTGGGTCCAGCTTGAGTTCAGCAAGTTCACCTCTCTGGTCCTGCCTTCCGGACCCCGACCACAGGACCGCGTGGCGTAGTGTAGGACCACGCCCTCATTCATGCCGGGTTTGCAATAGCTGCACCACGCACACCCCGTTCTGAGAGTTAGCCCTCATATTCCTTGTCCCGCATGACATTAAAAGGCATCCTTCAGAACTACGTATGGCTTGATTACCATCTTCATGGGATATGTAGGACCACCTGAATGACTAAGATTCGGGTCCAGCCCCACCTCTTGGTGATCTCCTGATCTCCCGGTCACCTGGGCCACTTTGTCTATCCCTCTCGAGGAGGGGGGTGTGTAGGTATGATACAATGTTTTGGGCACCGTTCCCCCTTCCCCTGGGAATTTTCCATCTCTCGATCACCCTCAAGGTTGAGTCCCTTGACTCCTTGCAGTGGTTCACCCATGTATTAAGAGTACTCTGGTCTAGGACCAAGAGTGTCAAATTCAACATGATCAAGTTCCTTCCACTTGTCAAGCTTCGTGTTCCCCTCTATTCGGGCTTCCATCACCTTTCACACCCGGAGGAACCCCCAAGAACGGCCTGGATACTACGCCCAAGGGCTCTCCTACCAATACGGGCCAACGCCCCCGAGGGTTTTGGACAACAAATCGATAAAATCCCGCGTTGCGAATATGGTCAGCGGTCGATGCTCATTTGTTTGTCCTCATCTCAGGCTAACGCGACAGGATGCTGTGTTGCGAACATGGTCAGTAGTAATCCTATGTCGTCACGCTAGCCCCTTCAGTCCTTGAATGTTGGTTGCATGATTCACATCATTTTCCACCCATCATGTCCAGGTGGAATCTCGACACTTTTGGCGCTATCCCTCAGTGCACCTTTGCATGTCAGGGGGACAAAGCTGCAATCTTGTGTCCTCCGGGGCTCCCATGGTCCGAGATCTAAGACCATAAACTAAGATCCATTCGGGACTACATTAAACTTGATTCCCATCCTCATGGGATATTTAGGACCGCCCAGACGCCCTGTCTCTGGGTACAACCCATTCAGGAAACCAGTCTCTCCCCTGTTTCACCTCTATATAGGCCTCTCGGCCTAAGGTTTCCCTCTCCGAATGGCGTACAATCTGATGCGGGATCATGTCTCCATCAATTGTTTTTTATAACACTGCGCACATTTCCCTCCTAGCATCGTCTCTACTACGTCTGCACTGCATGACGATAAAATTCATGCTTGGTCCTATCATACGACCCTAAACTGTGACATTATCGTCCTGGCCGCATGATGAAAAATGGCACTGCATTGTGGTGACCTCGTTGTAGAGTAAATCACATTGGGTATTGGTCATGTTCCATGCCATTTATCAACACCCATCACGGCTTGATAATTGTGGTGACATCACAGCCTACTATTCTGGGCCTGTCGCTTCACAAAAAAAACCATTCACCTTAAAGAACAAACAAGATACATCAAATTATGCTACTTTTAGTGAAAGGGCCACGCCCGCACTCCCCTTTTCCCCTAGCACTAGTATCCTACCATTTCACCTTCCAGAACTACATATGGCTTGATTCCCATCCTTATGAGATACGTAGGAGCGCCCAGGCACTTCCCCGCGGGCCCAGCCTATCCTTTGTGTTCGGTCCCTCAACTCAAACATTTCCCCAGAGAACTCATGGTAAGTAGGGATTAGGTCCTCCTTCACGTCGGGTCTTCATGCCATGCGTCCCCTTCTCCCTTTACCCATTTATGGCCAAAGGCACCCTTCAGAACTACATATGGCTTGATTATCATCCTCATGAGATATGTAGGGGCGCCCGGGCACTTCCCCGCAGTCCCAGTCTAACTTTCCCTTTCGGTCCCTTGACCAAAAACCTCTCCCAAGGAGGTTGCGCGGTGTGATATGGGGTTGTGCCCTCATTCACGTCGAGTTGTTCACCGCGCCGTACATACCTCCTATTCCCGTTCATTCCAGATGTTTGAGTTACTCCACCATGTGCCTCTTATGTTTCCTCTCACCCATGGTCCGAATTCTACGACCCTAAACTAAGATCCCCCCAAGGGAAAGGAATTTGCTCCCTCTCTCTAATACGTTTCATTGTCGTATTCAGATGTGTTTTTACAAAGAGCCCGAAGTGTGGGATTGTCACAGGGACATTCCCCTCGTCCCATGACCAGGCTTCGTGAGATCTCTATTGGGATCCTCATCCTCTTCCACATCCAAAAGGACCCTCGGACGACATGGATACTAGGCTTAAGGGATCTCCAATAATTCTGGACCTAAGGGCCCTTCAATCGTTTTGGGCCAACGTCTCTACGGATATTAGACAACAAATCGATAAAATCCCGCGTTGCGAATACGGTCAGCGGTCGATGCTCATTTGTCTATCCCCATTCTAGGATAACGCGACAGGATGCTGTGTTGCGAACATGGTCAGTAGTTATCCTCCATCATCACACCGCCATCATCGTGATCTGAATCTCGAGCACCATGATTCACACATTTCCACTTCCTCATGTTCAAGTGGAATTCCATCATACTCGGCTCTTTCTCTTCGCGCATCTAGGTGCGCTAAATGGTCGTGTTAGTGTCATTGGGCCGGTATTCAACGAGCGTCCCTTTGCCCTAACCTTCCCCTCTCTGCGTCGGGAAATTCCCACCACTACTACTTGTTTCCCACACCGAGCACGACTCACGTGGGCTTAGTAGTTTTGGCGGGATGTGTACCCACACGGTCAGGCTGCTCCTCGTCCTGCATGACATTAAAATGCGCTTTTAGAACTACATATGGCTTGATTCCCATCTGCATGGGGTACGTAGGAACGCCCGGCCACTCGGCTTCGGGCCCAGCCCAATCCTCACTCTTGGTCCCTCGACCTGAAGAGTTTCCTCCAAGGGTATGTGGTATGAGTTGGACTCGAAGTGCTCATTCACGTCGGTTTCATATCTACCGCGCCACATGATTCCTTCCCCCTTATTCCATGTCCTATCGTATGAAGTTAAACTACAGATGTCTATGTATCCTCAACGCATGAACTTAAACTGCAGTTCTACCCTGAACAAGTTCAGGATGCCCCAAGATCCCACTGGGAAGTGACAGATCCCCTCGCCAGAGAGGCCCTGTCTGAAAGAAGGAATAATCCATGATCAAACTGATGCGCTTATCTGGCATACTCCCACCACGGTGGTGTAACTACCTAAGTGTTGGATTCTGTTCGGACAGACCATCACTCCATATTCCACGCTTTGCGTGCCCCTTATTCGGACCCTCGTCCCCTTTCATGTCTCACGGGACCCCCTAACGGCATGGTCTCATGCCGCATCGGCTCACCTACCATCCTGGGCCAACGTTTCAGAAGACGGGTCATATCTGGAAGGACCCCCTAACAGTATGGATTTTTGACCTATGGCCCGCCAACTGTCCTGGGCCAACATCCCGAAGGACTGATCAAAAACATTTGTAACATGGTCCCGTGTTTCGAACATGGTCAACGGTCGACCCTCCTTTGTTGTCCCCATTACAGGCTAACGCAGTAAGGGTACCGCTTCTCCTCCAAGGATAACGGTTGTCCCTCATTGTCACTCCATCCCCACAGTGTTCTGAATCTTGTGTATCGTAATTTACGCTTCCCATTTTCATCTGTCTGGACCGATTTCAGCACCCCTGGCGTTGCCCCGTTCGTGTATAAGAGCACGCTGAGGGAACGGTAATTCGGTCATCCTGAAAGTTCCTTCCCCCATCAAGCCCCTCTCGCCTTTCAGAAATCCGGACTGGTAATCTGTATCCCAGATATCGGGCTCGACCCATGTGGGCCTGGGGAATTGTCACCGAACGTCCCGCAAACATTGTAGGGATGCAACAAGGCAATTCAACAGTGGAAATTGTGCGCACTATGGCATTCAAAACAAAGAAAAAAATTTGAAGCACCAAAGTACCAATGAAAGGTTTATGGGTTTGTTAAAATACTCTGGGGTTAACTTCCCCCATAGACGGGTTGACCCCGTCAAAAGAGCGTTGCAGCTCCGCCACCCGTTGGATTGTGGCATCCAAGGCTTGTTGCCACTGAATCAGATCCCTCTCCTCCTCAGTAGCAGTGGGACGCAGTTCATCAGTCCTGGCTTTGGCCCTCTCTACGCCAGCTTGAACGACGACCATCTTTCTAGAGGTCTGCCTCATATGCTCTTCTGCCTCTGCCAGCTGGGCCTTAAACCGTGAGACCAGCTCAGATTGTGCGTCAAGAGAGGCTGAAAGCTCGTCTGCTCGGGTCTGCATCAGTTGAACCTCGCCTTCAGCCTCCTGGAGCTTCTTAATGCTGGTCGCTTTCCTCCACTGCCAGCCCACGCTGATCCCACGATCATGCTCCCGGATCTTCTCATCCATAAGATCTCGGATGAGTGCGTGAGGAAGTTGGGCATCCACTCCCCCAGCGCACATTTCGTGCAACCGCGAGCGAAGCCTATCCATTTCAGTCAGCCATTGTGCTTGGGGAGTGTCCTTGATAAAGCGCGCGATCAGCTTCCACGACCGGCGGCGGACTATGATGCTGTCTTCCTCGTCGGAGGCTGTTTCGTCCCAGTCTGCGCGATTGGCAGGCTCGAACGCGGGATACGCCTGCAGGAAATCCTCGGCAAGATCAACATCCGGTGTTGAATCTAGTGCGACACCTGGCACCGAAGCGGGCGCGATTGAACTGGGACCGACCGGTTGATCCTCTTCCTCGGATTCCACCTCAATGACTTCAGGAACGACCCTGCCGGTGGTCCCGCCGGTGATGATGTGCGTCGCAGCTTGAGGAGATGGGGGGACTATCGCCACCATCACTAGCATGCCCCTAGGAGGGACACCACCAGACATCCCGACTAGTCTTGCCGCAACGGACCACACCAGTAAATGAACAGTACGACAGAGAGGGACAAACGTTAGTTGGCATGGTCTACATGTGACAACGAAGAGACCGGTAGAGAAGACTTACGGAGATCGACCTCCTCGTGCTAATCTTGAGCCGGTACTGACGGGACCCCAAGGATTGGCCCTCCGTATACTGTTGGAAGGGCTGGAGATTCTGGAGGAGCCACCTCGGGCGCTCATGTCCCACCAGACGCGGAACTGGACGCAGCCATAGGCGCGGGTTCTGAAGGTCTGACATCATCACCTGCCAAGGAGCGAGAGCGAGGCCTGCGAACAAGTTCCTCTTGCATGGCTCAAACATTGGTGAGAAGTCCATAGGGACCCAGGAATAGATCGTAAGGAGAGAAGTTCGGAATGCTACCTCGAGAGCCTCCGTGAAATCGTCGGATTCTGAGCCTCGGTCTCTGACATCGCCCTCCTCCTGCAGGCTCCCTCCACTAGCCTCATCCTTCTGAGAGGAGTCCTATGATTCCTACGGCAAGGGGAAGCGCTCCCTCAGATCGGCAGCCGATAACTGTGGGGGGACCGTCTGATTCAACAGTACCCTCACCCGGTCTGTCATTGGGCGAGGGACACCACTGGAGTGGATGTAATCCTCCAGTTCGTCTAGGTACTGTGCTGCCTCCGGCGGAGACACAATGAATCCAGCCCGTACTAGGCCTATGCCTAGAAATTCCATCCCGAGGCGATTCAGGTGGGCCCATATCTCGGGTGGGCTGAGGAATTGCCGGTTGACATCCCAAATGTACCAAGCTACCGGGAAGACGACATCCTCTGCCATGTCAATGTGACGCAGGCGCTTCCCCGTAGCCTGAGTGGATATCCTACGAAATCCCCTCGGTGGCCGCCCCTCTGGATGACCCTCCTCTTCAGGAATCACCGGATCCACCGCTGCCGCCATACCCTCGGCTGGTACGGGTCTCGCCGCCATGGTAGCCCCGCTACCGCGAGCGGACCTAGCTGCCCTCCAACCCCGACCTCGAGATAGAGGAGGCCCACCATCACTGACCCGGATAGTTGGTTGCTTCAGCATCTCCCCTGGTTAACCAGCCTCCCAACTGATGGCGTACTCCTTCACTAATCCGAAAGCGATGGTGGATGGAGGCAATGCAATCCACATCTTTCCATCTTCCCGTGTAAACATGAGCCACAACTGCCTCATCACACATGGGTTCTCCTCATGAAGCACCTCCTAGTAGACCTGCGGGGTCAGCCGCTGGAGGCACCAGAACTGCCTCGCAAATCAGTGCGGGGTGTACGGTTCACAGAGCGTCTCACCATCTATTCGTGCCACCAAAACTCCACCTCGGAAGGCTAGGAGATAAGCCCGATGTTCTTCCGTTCCCCGTCCGTCGTCAGCAAGCATCCCCGTCGGCAATTGGAAGGGGTGGAAGATAAACTCATCCACCCTCCACACCCTATTCAACACCATCGGAACGGCCATCTTGAACGGGAAGCTCCCGGCCGCGTTCAGGATGGAGGGGCGAAAGTTCGATCCCGGCGGTGAAATGGGGTTTGGATAATCGTAAATCCCCCTGATATGCGCTTTGATCCACCCATACAGGAGGTGGAAGGGCCCACTTATCCTTGGAGGCTTCTTGCCCTCACTAATATGCCGCCGCATTCTGTATAGTTTGGTGAGCATCGGGATCCCCAGGTTGATCCGCTGCCCCATGGCCAACATCGACGCCATGATAAACGAGCTGGGTCGTACCCCCATGCTTGTATCTTTCACCGGTAGGATCCAGCCACAGATGAGAGCCGCGATGAACGCCGCCAGCCTGACTATCGGCTGTTGTTCAGTGCTGACACTGAAACCCCAAGTCTTCCATTGGTTGTCCTCCAAGACCCTCCAAAACGAGTGCCTCTTGCCCCTTTGGGCCGCCCTTGGACAAGTTCGAGGCCTCGGAGGGAACTCTCGATTCTCTGGGAAATTCAGGATGCATTTGAACCATCTCCTAAAATGGACATCCCTCACTGCCTCCTTGTCCTCTCCAGGGACAAGTGCCATCAGCGCCGATGCCAGTCGCGGCATTTTCTCCGCATCTCCCCACGCACTGACAATGGGGAGGAATTTTTCATACATGGCCCCCAAGATTGGGACCCCAGAAATCTGGTGGACATCCCACAGGCTGATTCCCACCTCCCCATGATGCAGGTGAAAAGTGTTGGTCCTAGATGACCATTTACTCAACAACTATGGCATTAGCTGCTTCAGTTGGTAAATGTGGAATTGGGAGGCCCATGCCGCCTCATACAACCCCACTCTCCTCATCTCGGCCCCAAACTCCTCGCATGAGGCGCCTACCCAGTAGGCCTAGGCCCAGTCATCAGTAAAGTTGCCTCCCTGGCGCAGGTCCCACTCATCTGACAATCCCTTCTTCGAATCCTGCAAAGCCGCCTTCAGCATGGTACGGTAGAGGAGAGGGGAAGTCTCCGGCTACAATTGCTTCCCGTCAATGTTGTTCACATGGTTGTAGAGACAGTCAGTAGTAACGGGTGTGAAGTCCTCCCACGCATGACCATCGGTCGCCCTGAACCATTGGTGCTGGCATGGTATGCTCCTGAACCAGCAAGCTGGTTCGTCCCTACTAGCCTCAGGGATAACAACGTCATCCCTCAGCCCGAAGTCATACAATGGCAGTTTCTTGCACTGCGGATAATCTCTCTGACCCTCCGAGAGCAGATCTGTCAAAGAAGTGTGGTCCGAGTGGCTCCGGATCATCTCCCCCAAGCCTGGACAGTTGACCGTCTCATCTCGACGAGCAGCATCTGCAAGCACCCCCAATACAGCCTCTTGATGGGCCATTTTAACTCTGTCCCTCAGAAAATAATTCTTTCAGCTGGATCGCGAAGCTCGACCGCGAAGCTGAATCACAAAGCCGGATCACGAAGATCGGTCGCGAGACCAAGCTGCAAAGTCTGGCCAAGGCCGACAAGCAGAGGTTCACTTGGCACGGACGCGGAGTCGGAGACCCGCGGTTCGCCGCGAAGCTCGATTCGCGGAGGGCTGTCGTGGAGTACGCGGAGCTTCGCGAAGTCGAGAGCACAAAAAGACGAGTAAGGAACGTGAAGGCAAAAGAGAGGTAGATCCCCTATTTATAGGTGGTGACCCCAGAGCATCGTGGCGAACCTCACCCGCGTGGAGCATCGCGGCTCGTCCGGATCCACGGCCCCGACGAGCACCGTGGGGCCCCTTCGCGATGCCGCATCGCGAACCACCGACAAATTTGGCGATTTTCCCTCAGACTTCGACCCTTTTCCCTCCCCGTCTCCAAGTCTGAGGGGGGGCCTTTTTTGGCGCCAAAAATATGGCCCGAAAGAAAGGAACGAAAAAGAAGGCCGGCGCGCTACCTCGCGAAGCACCGCCGCGAAGCACCAACACGAAGCACCCCGACCATTGAGGCCCCGCGAAGCTCCTAAGGCGGTAATGCTCCGCGAACGCATTTGACGTTCGCGAGCTGCCGCGATGCTCCAGTGGCGGTAATGCTCCGCGAACGCATTTGACGTTCACGAGCTGCCACGAAGCTCCAGAGGCGGTAATGCTCCACGAATGCATTTGACGTTCGTGAGCCGCCGCGAAGCTCCAGAGGCGGCAATGCTCCGCAGACGACGTTGACGTTCGCGAGGGCGCCGCGAAGCACTGGAGGCGGTGCATGAGCCCTGCATCGCGGTGCCCCTACCCTATAAATATTGGACTCCCCTTGAGTCCAAGAGGATGGACAATCCGACCTTTCAGCTTCTCCTCTCCCGAATCGCGAAGCACTCTTTTCCCCGGGAATCATGAGCTCTGCGAGGTACTCCTACTTCGCGAGACACCTCTACTTTGTCTCTTTTTGAGCCCCTCTTCCGAGAGGGATGCCCTTCGCGAAGCTCAATGGCGTTCGCGAAGGAAGGGGATTCCCAAGGGAACCCGGGCAGCTGCGGAGCGTTTATGCTTCGCAAAACAGCCAACCCATGCTAGTGATCCCTATGCTAAGGCAGGATCGCTACATATCGCGAAGCACACTGCTTCGCAAGACCCTGCTTTGCGAGGCACGCCTTCTTCGCGAGGCAGTGCTCCGCGAACACTATTCCACTTCGCGAAGCACCTTCCACTCACACCTATGCCCCATGCTAAGGCCAAGGCACTCCACTTCGCGAAGCAAACTCCTTTGCTTAGCGAGTCCTCTTCCCGTGCGACCCTCCAGGTTTGCACGATGTGATTTCAAAGTCCCATGGACAATACCACCTGTAGCATTGCTTCGCCTAATGCTTCTTCGCATAGGCACGCTTACAGCTGTTGCTTCTTTGCATAGCCTCGCTAACGTGGACCCCTCGATGGTTCGTTCCACGACCCCCCTTAACCACGGCCTTACTGGTACCTTCCCTTCCCCATGGACCAGAGGGTACCAGTTATGTAAGTCTTAGGGGTGTGGAGTGAACCCGCCTCTTCCGAGCTGCAGGACGTTAAACTGCCAAGCACCACGTCCTCAACACATGACGTTAAACTGTGACCCGACCTCGTGCCCCTCACAAAGGGTCCCCCCAACTCGAACATTCTTTACACCACTTGTCTCCACAGGAATGGAATCACCCATTCACATGGGATGAGATCCTCCTTGTCAGAGTGGCATATGTTCGTAAGAGAAGGGTGACCCTAGTTCCCCAACGGATGGCTGCACCTCTGCATCTCCATACTTACCCACTACCAAGGTCAGTGGAGGGCGTGATAGGGAATGAGGCACCTCCCCTCGTTGGACCAAGGTCCATCTTTCCTGCGCTTTGTCGTGCCACGGGCCTCCATCCTGGAGTAAGTCCCAACTCCGTGGGCCGCCTAACGCGTAAGCCCCTCTTCGCTTCTCACGGACGCATCCGTTCTCGACGTGATTGTCAGGTCCTTGCAACCTCTTGTTTCTCACATCGAGCATGTCTCACGTGGGCTTAGAGTGAGCACCGACCCTGACCCCCCACCCTTTTTAGCGAACTACGAGGACTTTGATCCATGTCAAGGAATGGTACGTAGGAAGCCTCTATGAGGTTCAAGCCCACCTGTCACTCATTCACGTCGGGTCTCATTCCCGTCCAGCATGACGTTAAACCAAATTCCGGTCCAACGGCAAGCCATTGTGACCCATCCCTTTTGAACTACGAGGCCTTTGATCCATGTCAAGGCATGGTACGTAGGAATCCTCCACGAGGTTCAAGCCCACCCATCATCCAATTCACGTCATGTTCTACCTACGTCCAGCACGACGTTAAACTGCAATTCCAATCCGACGGCAAGCCGTTGTGACTAACCTGAACTACGAGGTCTTTGATCCATGTCAATGCATGGTACGTAGGAAGCCTTTAAGAGGATCAAGCCCACCACTCATTGGACCAAGGTCCATCTTCATGTCGGTTCGCCGATAAAGCCACCTTGCTCGGTCGTTCATTCATGACGAGTTTCGCCCTCGTCCAGCATGACGTTAAACTGTATTCCCCTTTGTCCCGCATGACATTAAACTGCACACTCACCTGAACTTCGAGGTCTTTGATCCATGTCAAGGCATGGTACGTAGGAAGCCTCTACGAGGTTCAAACCCACCATCTGGTCGTTCCGACCTCATTCACGTTGGTTCACCCCCATCCCGCATGACGGTAAACTGCATTCCCCAATCCGAACTATGAGGACATTGATTCATGTCAAGGAATGGTATGTAGGAAGCCTCCCCGAGGTTCAAGCCCAACTCCCATCGGACTATGGTCCCTCACTTACGTCGATTCACCGACACCAACCGCCCGTCGTTTATTCACATCAGGGTTCACTATCGTCCCACATGACGTAAAACTGTGTTCAATCAATCCCCTGAACTACGAGGACTTTGATCCATGTCAAGGCATGGTACGTAGGAAACCATCCCAAGGTTCAATCCCACCACTAGTGGACCCACGGGTCTACTTTCACGTCGGTACGCTGACGATGCTCATCAGGCCATGGTCCACCTTCACGTCGGTTTATCGGCGTCATCCCGAACTATGCGGACTTTGATTCCCTGCCACAGGGATACGTAGGAAGCCTCGTTGAGGCTCAAGCCCAACTTCACTGTCACCCCTGCGATGGTCCCATTCCACTCTCCCTCCACTCCATTCATTAACCTATCACCCGTCCCGATTCTCACCCGGACCGTCTTATCCCGGTGAGACCATGTCGGTACGCTCTTCTTCGCAGCCATCCATGGGCTGGCCCCGGTATCGACATCCCTTCAAGGAGGATCCCTCAATCCGATCTATCATAGCTAATGCTCTGGTTGGGTAGATCCGTCTCCGCTAGACGTTAAACTTTCGGCATACCCTGTGTTGGGCATGGGAAGCTGAGGAAAACCTCAGATATGTGTTTATGACATATAATTCCCCGCGCTCGATGTGGGATGCCTTGAGATTCCACGCCCTCGAGAAGCCTTGTGGCCAAGGATAACAGACAGACATGCCCGGTACCCCAGCATCCAGACACGCTACTGATGCCTCAAGGTGACTACTCCTCTGACTGAAGGTTGCTGCCCTGACCGGACCCTTTGGAATGTCCTGACAGAAGCAGTGTAATTAACCAGCGTCCATGGAAATATGGCACTGGGAAGAGTTTCACGAAATACGTATTAAATCTATGAGGGAGACCCGAACTAGGTGACGGGTTCTGAGGAGGAATCCACAGGAGGAAGAACTGACATCCCATCATCCCGTTTCGATCAAGGAGCAGACATCCCTAAACTAGGAGTGAATGCCGCCCGCCTTTGGAAAGCGGGAATGCGTGGCAACAAAGCGCCGCACGTCCTCCTCCACGGATGGACGGGCGCGTGCCCCAGAGAAAGCGTCGGAAACACTCATAAAAGAAGAAAAGGTCAATAGTCTATATAAATAAAATAACAAAATGAAGCATAAGGAAACCAAAAAAGATTCACAGTGATTGGAAACATGAAAACCACGGGTTGCCTCCCGTGCAGCGTTTTTGTTTAACATCGTTAGCCCGACTTGTACCCTAAATCTATAAATTTTTCTCTAGTTCATATGTTGGCTCTGTTAACTCCTCCTTGGTTTCTTGTTTATTGAATGAATCAATGAATGGTTTGAACCTATGACCATTGACTTCGAAGACATGACCACTTGTGGGATCCTGAATCTCTATTTCCCCATGAGGGTAGACATGATGCACTAGGTATGGACCAGACCATCTGGAAATTAGCTTTCCTGGGTGTAGATGAAGTTTTGAACTATACAAGAGCACAAATTTTCCCATTTCAAACTGTTTGACTTTGAGATTACAATATTGATAGGCTTGAACTTTAGATTTATTGATCCTTGAATATTCATAAGCCTCCATCCTAAGTTCCTCGAGTTCATTAAGATCTAATTTCCTTTTTTAGCAAATGAAATGTCAATGTTCATTTTTTTATTGTCCAAAAGGCCTTATTCTTAATTTCAATAGGTAAATGACATGCTTTTCCATAAACCAATCTATACGGTGAAATTCCTAGGATAGTTTTGAAAGTAGTTAGATATGCCCAAAGAGCATCTATGAGTTTCTCGGACCAATCATTCCTATAGGGATTGGCCGTTTTTTCATGAATTTGATAAATTTTTCTATTTTCCAACTCATCTTGACCGTTGGTTTGAGGATGGTATGCAGCGGAATGTTTATGAGTAATACCATACTTAAACATGTGTGAAGAGAATGGGCGGTTGCAGAAATGGGTTCCATGATCACTGATTACAGCCCTAGGAATTCCAAATCGAGAAAATATATACTCTTTTAGAAATCGGATCACAACATGGTGGTCATTCGACTTGGGGGGAATTGCTTCAACCCATTTTGAGACATACTCAATATCTAAGAGGATGTGGAGGTATCCCTTAGAGTTTGGAAAGGGTCCCATGAAATCAATTCCCCAACAATCAAAGATTTCAATGACCTGAATGGGAGTGAGGGACATTTGATTCCTTTTGGTAATGGATCCTAATTGGTGACACTGAGGACAACTTTTGGAGAAATGGAAGGAATATTTAGTGAGGTTCGGCCAATGGAAACCACTTTGGAGGACCTTTGCAGTGGTTTTATTTGTAGAAAAGTGTCCTCCACATGCCTCTCCACAACAAAATTTTAGAATGGAATCTTGATCAGACTCGAGAATACATGTCCTGATGATTTGATCAGGACAGAACTTGAAGAGGTAAGGATCATCAAACACATAGTGTTTGACATAAGAAAGGAATTTCCTCTTATCTTAGATCCCCATGAAATTTGGAATGTCACCCATCACCAAATGGGTTTCTATGTAAGCATACCAAGGGAAATCACTCACTGAATAGAGGTGCTCATCGGGAAATGAATCTGACACAGAGAGTTGGTGTGAGTTGTCTTTGAAATCCATCCTAGAGAGGTGATCAACTACAATATTTTCAACGCCCTTTTTATCCTTAATGGTTAAATCGAACATTGAAGAAGAAGGACCCAACTAATCAATCTAACCTTGGAATATTGTTTTTGGAAAAGGTATTTTAGGGATGAATGGTCAATGAAGACAATGATGGGTAATCCTAAGAGATAAGACCTGAATTTCACTAAGGAAAAGACAACAACAAGCATCACTTTCTCAGTTGTGGTGTAGTTTTATTATGCATCATTTAAATATTTTCTTGCATAAGCAATGACACATGGAGTTTTCTCACACCGTTGTCCTAAGACTTCTCCTTTAGTGAAGTCAATAACATCACACAAGAGCTCGAAAGGAATTTTCCAATTTGGATATTGCATAATAGGTGGAGATATAATAGTTGAGTTGAGTGTAGAGAATTATTCCTCACAACTTTATGTCAATAAAAATGGAGCATCTTTTACCAATAGAGCACAAAGTGGTCGAGAAATAGAGATGAAATACCTAATGAACCTTCTTTAAAAACCAGAATTCCCTAAGAAGGACCTCACTTCCATAATAATTTTAGTAGACAGGGAAGGTGACGAATGATTTCAACCTTAGCTTTATCAACTTCAATCCCTCTACCAAATACCATATGACCTAGAACAAGTCCTTCCCTTACCATGAAATGGCATTTTTCCCAATTCAGTATCAGATTATTATCCTCACACCTTGAAAAAACCTTTTCAACATTTATAAGGCATCCCTCAAAAGTATCCCCAAATATGGAGAAGTCATCCATGAAGACCTCAAAAAAATCACCCACCATATCCGAGAATATTCCCCTCATGCACCGCTGGAAGGTACCGGGGACATTAAATAACCCAAAGGGAATGCGCTTGAAGGAAAAAGTGCCGAATGGACAAGTGAAGGTTGTTTTTCATTGATTCTCAAAGGAGACTTCTATTTGATTATACCCTGAAAATCCATCTAGTAAGCAATAGAATTGATGACCCGCCACTCGCTCGAGAACTTGATCAATAAAGGGTAAGGGGAAATGGTCTTTCATAGTACAAGAGTTGAGCTTACTATAGTCAATACAAACTATCCATCCACTACTGACCCTTTTTGGAAGCATCTCTCCATCCTTTTTGGTTATTACTGTGATTCCATCCTTCTTTGAAACCACATGGATTGGGCTAACCCACTCACTCTCAGCTATAGGATAGATGATACCAGCTTTTAACAATTTCAAAAGTTATTTTCTCACTACTTCCATGAGATTAGGATTGAGTTGCCTATGAGGTTGACGACATGACTTTGTCTCGGATTCAAGAATAATTCTATGAGTCCCGATAAGTGGGATAATCCCAGGAATATCAGATAGATTCTATCCAATGGCTTTCTTGTGTCTCCTAAGGACATCTAGAAGCATCCTATCATGATTGTCTTCACGAGAGGAAGAAATGACAATAGGAAGGATTTATTTTCCCCTAAGAATGCATACTTTAGTGATGAAGGTAAGACTTTAAATTCAAGATCATATTGGTCATGACATTCCATGAAAGGATGAGATTTATCATGGAACTCTGTTTCTTTGTTCAGATTTCTTGACAAAATTGGTTCCTTGTGAACCGAATTTTTATCCACTAAATTTTCTAGAGTAGTGTCATGAATGGATATGGACTCAATGTTATTGATTTCAACCATGGAATCATTGATTGGTGATTCTAGAAATTCATCAATAGAGCTGCCTGAAAGAGATTCAATCGAAGGAGACAAATTTCCCTCATGTGAATAAAGAAAATCAATCTCTTCTTGACTTAACCATCCTTCAGTAATTTCCTTGATGTTAATTGAGTTCATTATCAACACTACCAATCCAATTAACCTCATGGATCTATTCATCATACCCAATTTTAGAGTTTTCATTGTAGATGTTCAAGTCTAGACTAATGTTCCCAAAGGTATTGGTCATGTTTCCATTTCGGACTCGGATAAGAGAGTTGATTTTTGCAAAGAAGGGATGACCAAGGATGATTGGGGTTTGATCCCTAGGACCTATGCTTGAATGATTGTCCAGAACAATGAAGTCAGCTGGGTAAAAGAAATTTTCAACTTTTACCAAAACATCTTTTAATATTCGCCTTTAGAACTCGAACACTACGATCAGCAAGTTGAAGAGTGACAGATGTGGGTTGGAGTTCTTCGAGCCCTAACTGAAAATACATGGCATAAGTAATGAGGTTCACACTGGCACCTAGATCACACAAGGCTTTAGCAACTTTGTTATCTCATAGTTTAACATTTATTTAAGGGCATCTTGGGTCTTTCAAATTAGGAGGAATGGTCCCTTTAGTGGTGGTACTCACATTAGCATCCAAAAGGACTTGGTTTTTATGTGAAAATATTATTTTAAAAGTGCACCATTCCTTAAGGTACTTTGTGTAGGAAGGTATGGTTTGGATGGAATAAAGAAGGGGAATCTTCAAATTGACATGTGAGAAGATTTCCCTCAAAGTTTCACTCAATTGAGGATTGGTTTCCCCCCTCATGCATTGAGAAAATGGTGCAGGTTGTGGAGTTGTTTGTTGAAGTGTTGTTTCTTTGACATTGTTATCAGCATCTTCAGTTTGAGCTTGTGGTTCAGTTGTTTTTTCATTACATTTTGAAACTTCACATGGTTTCTGACTAATTTGTTCTAGTTTTTCAATTGATTTCCCACTTCTTAAAACTGTCACAACCTCTAGTTGTTTGTGAGTTGTTTGAGTGAAACTTGTCTGTAACAACCCGATATTTTATGAAAAGTACACTTTTTAATTTATTTGATGTCATGTGTTTTATGTTACAACAAGATTATCATGTGTTATACGCAACACCATATTAGCTTTCAGTATACGCAACATTATTCTTAGATTATGTTACACACAATTTCAAGTTCGTTTGACAATAGTCATTCTACGCAACATTAAGAATATATATATATATATATATTCAATGTATAAATGAAAAATTGTTGGATTCTGTTATAACGAAACAACAAAGGAGTATTTCACAACATTCAACCCTAACTTGGCTTGCATTACACACAATCACAACCGTCCTCGATTGTGTGTGTTTTACGCAATACCGAGTTTCACTAAACAACGATATGCTATTAAAATATTATTGAAACTAGCCTTTATATATAGTAATAACCACTTTTTGAAATTTTATAAATTTCATCATTCAAAATGGACTTCATTTTAGGATTCAGAATATCGAAATTATCCTGGGGGGAAATTTTGGTATTTTTCTGAAAACTTTCAATTTTTAATGAATAGTGAAAACACTAGGTTACTATTTAAAAACAGAATCTTTATTTAAATAATAATTTATTTTATATAATTTTATTTTAGGTAAAAATATATACATAATAGATATATAATTTCAATGGAATTCATTAGAGTCATTTTATAATAATTTTAGATATATAAAAAATTTATTGAACTTTTGACCGTCTTTTACCCACCTCCTAGGAGAATTTTCAAATTTACATAAATCTTAATTTAACCAATTTTTTGAATGGAATTTCAGAAATCCAAGAGACACGGTTAATGTCAGTAAGTAATATGTGGATCAATGAGATGAAAATAATTTTTGGAGAATAGTAACTTTTTACTTTTTTTTACCACGGTTAAAAGTAAATAGGGTAATTAAGGGTAAAAATGATATTATTATTATCCTAAAACATGTCATAATTCTATTGGATAAGTGTAATTCGACCAAAAATAACCTTAGGAATAAAATATAACCATTTAGGCCTACATGGGTTAGATTAGGACATTGAATATTAATTTATTTAAAGAAGGGTTAAAATAGTTAAAATCAATGTTTAATAATTAAATCATTTTTAATATAGGGTTATAAATATGATAAATTCGACTATAAATATTAATTAGAAATATAAAAATCTTTCCTACATAATGATATTTTATTTTTTATTTTTAGACTTTAAATAATATAATTTATTTATGACACAATGATGATGCATTAATTATATTATTAATGAAATATTGACATAATTGATGTTATAAATACCCAAATAAATGTAATTTGAGACTTTTTATGAATTAAAATAATTTTATATGTTAATATGACATATTATAATTGATTACATTAACTTTTTTCTAACTAATATTTCTGTTGTAATTTTCACAAAAATCAATTACCAAATAGTGTCAAAAAAGACATAAAATAGTTTTCAAAACAAATATTATATTATTAATTTTTATTTTATTCATAATAATATAAGGTTCGGCCAAATGACTTAGATAAGGTTATATATTTTAATAATAACCAACTTGGTGTTCTTTTGGCTTGTTATGGTATGTTTATAAACCTTATAGTGTAAGAAAATAAGAAGACACGGTAAAAGTTAAATTATCTAACTTAAAGTTAAATCTAAATGATAAGGTTAAAATAGTAACCTAAACATGTCCAAATTCTATTGGATGAAATTATTTCGACCCATTCCCACCTTATCTTCGGAATAAATCAATTTAGAGCTATTAAAAACCAAATATGACTTTATAATAAAATAATATTTTTAGTTTTTCCTAAGGTGCCCCTCTCCTCCCTTATAAAAGGGAACCTCCTACCTCTCTTCCTCACACCACTTTGAGCCTTCATGCTCGGCCAAACCCTGAAAATTTCTCTTATACACTTCCATATAAACTTCCTAGAGGATCCTGGTTTCCTTAAAAGACAAATTTTAGTGCCCTAAGAGGAGGTCTCAAAGAGGCGCTTCAAAGAAGAGGTAATGTCCGTTACCGATTCATTAAACGTTATTTCTTATTCCATTTCTTCTTCTTTAGTTGTTTCATTATTAAGTAACAAAATCAGTATCACTCATATACTGATATGTTATTATAACTATTAATCAACCCTATTTCACCATCTATCCATCCTAAGGAAAACGGAATCACCGCGCATGCGTATGTACGGAATACCATCTCCACACCGTGGTGTAATCTGTTTTTCCACCACCACATTAGTTGGATGGGTATAATGGTGTAAAGAATAAATAAATATGATTATTATAACATCATACTGACTCTAAGATATTATATCATTCACCCCAATTCTAATCAATAAATATGGGAACAATATCATCGCTCGTGCGTACGTACGAAATACCGTCTCCACGACGTGATGAGATTCATTTTCCATGATAACAATTCAAGAATGATTATAAAGTATATATAATAAGTAATCATGAAATATATGACATAATAATGCTAATGTATTTAAGTATATATATATGTATGTATGTCATATACTTAATTCCATTCAATTAAATAAGGAAACGAAAACAGCGTTCATGCGTACGTATGGCCTACCGTCTCCATGAACGGTGTATTTATTTCGATTTATCAATCTATTATATATATGTATATTCTGAATATATATTATATATAAATAATTTTTTGCATCTAGAATTATGTAAATCAGGATATAAGTAATAATATCAAGAACGACAAGTCGAAACACAAACGATAAATGAAATGATTTTAACCAAAATGCAGCTTTTACATGGAATTTACAAAAGAACGGGTAATATAAAGTCATATGTAAAACATATATGATATCATTATAATGAATATGATAATTTAATAAGTCAATTAAATTATTTAAATCATTATACAGGAGGTTCAGATCCATACGAATCATATTAGACCTAAGTTAAGGGATAATTTTGAAAATCTCATTTTTATCCGAGATTGCTAATATGTAATTATTTACGGGGGTTATTGTTATCATCCATGTCCATGTTTTCAAAAATTGTTTTTATGTATGTTTATTTTCCTTTTTACACATTTTGACTTTTACTACATGGTATGTAAGGAATATTTTTTTTTACGTTACGATGTACTTTTTGACTTTTCCGGCAAAAGTATGAGAAAAAAGTTTTTTGAACTTATACGGTACGAATGGATTTTTATGGTTTTATAAAGCCTTATTTTCATGATTCTTCCTCCAAAATATTTCATGATTATTTTCAAAGAAATCATTTTCTTTTAAAATTGCATGATGTTTTGTGAAAAGAAATTCATTTTGAAGAAGAAAGGATATTTTCCTCAAGAATTCATTTCAAGTGTTTTATCAAAAGCATTTTCCATATAAGATGTCATTATTTCATATGTGTATGTTTCAAGTATAATGTCTCTATGATTTATAGGGTTTCACTTTTCCTATGATGAAATGATATCCATTTTTGTGTATGGATTATGTTATGATGGGATGATGTTTATTAAACCCATTTTATTCGTTGGGTTGTGATGAATGATTTATGTTTATGTTGTGGCACAAGTAAGAATGATTTCATTATGAGATGGTTGGGAACTATATCTCTCTCCAATGCATTGGGTATAGATTTATATATCATGAGATAGACATGGCTGGAATGTTAAGTTAATTCGGATCAGTAATATAGGTCTGGAAGGAGGAGTGAACTCGATTCAGAAAGGGACATTGTCCACTAAGATGGACTTGGCAGCAATGCCTTGGCTACTATGGAAATCATATCATGGGCTTAATGGTTAGCACAATCACATGTTTTATTCCCAAACTATTTTATCATGGTTAATGTTTATTTATGATCTATGCCTTATGTACTACCATGTTTTATGTCATTGCTCAAGATTCTGATGTTTAAAATTTTTTTCACGTTTTTAAGTTCAAATGTATATGATTTGTTTTATTTTATCCATTCTTACCCTTACTGAGAATTTGATCTCACCCTTTATATGTTTTCTTTTCCCCATGAAATAAATAAAGGTTTTAGGTAAGAAACTAAAAGGGTAAGATCTTTATGGGAGATGTTGAAGATCTTTCACCACAATTAGAAGATCACGTTTCGAGTTTCCAAAGACACTAATCTATTACGGTCCTTGTGTGTCTATTTTTGTTATGTACTTAGTATTCCGCAAAAGTAATGTAATGTCTATATACATCAAGCATTGGGTCCCTACATTGTCTCTCCCCTTGATGTTTTTTGTGGAATGGCCTGTGTGGGCATGGGTGCATTTCCCGTTTTGATGGTTTGAAGTTCTTGTTTAATGGATGAGAATTCTGAGTTCATTTTGTCCATTTGATTTCACAGTTGTTCTAGTAGGATTTGTGGAACAATTTGGGTTGGTGTTTGAGCTTATGGGTTTATCCTAGGAGGATACTTTGGTTGTTGTATAGGTTGTTGATTGGTTTGTTGGATAGGTTGTTGATATTGGACATGAGGATGTTGGAATTGGACTGGTTGTGGTTGGAACTGATTATGAGTTTGAAAGTATTGCTGAGGGTATGGGTTGATACATTTTTGTTGTGTTGGTTGTTGATTGTCCTTCCAATGAAATCAGGGATGGTGATTATACCTTGGATTGAAGGTGTTTGTGAATTGGGGATTTTGAAAGGTCATTGCATTAACTTCTTCTAGTGTTCCTCTTAAAAGAAAATCCTTGATAGAAGTAATGGTTTGGAAATTATCAGTCTTGTTGTCATGTTTGTCACAAATTGTACAAAAATTATCAACAGTTTGGTTTTTTTGCACCTTCCTAAGATCAATCTCCTCAACTTCCTTGTGAGTGCAGAAAGTTTTTCTCTAAGGTTTTCTTCTTCTCCAAGATTGTACATTCCACCAGATTTGGGTGGCTTCTCATAGTATGGTGATGTTCCCCATTTTTGGTTCTATTCAACATGATTTTATAGATTCTCGTAAGCATCATTTGGGGCTTTTTTTGAAGGTTCCATTAAACAACATATCAATGAATTGTTTGTTTCCGGGACCCAACCCTTCATATAAAATTATTACTTGTTATGGGATTAAGAAACCATGGTGTGATACCATGTTTAATGTGTCCTTGAACCTTTCCCATGTTTCATAGAATGTTTCTCCCTCTCTTTCAAAAAAGTTTTGTATTCTCTTTTTAAGTGCTATTGTTTTGTGATAGGGGATGTATTTTTTACAAAATTCTCATTGATGTTGGTCCCAAGAGTGAATGGATTCTTGTCTCATATTTTTTAACCAATTATTTTCTCAATAATTATAAAAAAAAGGAAAAAGTCTCATTTTAGAAGATTAAATTTGATTTGGTGGGCACATGGTTTCGACAATGTCATTAAATTCATTAATATGAAGGTAAGGCATCTCAGACTCCATCCCATGATAGGTTGGAAGGTGCTTTAGGACATGGGGTTTGAAAACATATTGGGCATATCCTATGTTGTCATGCCTAATTCATGAGGGTGCATTGGTCCAAGTTGGTGTCAGGTAGTCATTCATGGTCGGGTCTGTAACAATTCCCAAGTTAGGGTATTGCCCGTTATTTTGGTTCCCTCCCCGGTTTATCATTTGGTTTTGTGGGAGATTCTTCATTGTATCGAACTCAACGTTTGAATTTGGAGTATTATGAAGATTTGGTTCTAAAGTAAATAAAACTGTTTTAGGGATTGACTCCCCAGCCCTAGGAGTATTCACCCTAAATAATCTGTTTGAGTTATCGTGGGTGTAGGCGGACATGTTCCAAAATAAAAAAAAATCGAGAAAGGGAAAAGATAAGATAATTGGGTTGTGAATAGAAGAATGCAGGTAATAAAAGAAGGTTTTTCGTCTATGGAACTTACTTGGTCCCCTGAAACGGTGCCAAAATTTGGTTGCACCCAAATTTACCCTACTGGTAAAAAGTGGTAGATGTAGTATATGTAGGGGTCGAGTCCACATGGACTGAAGAAGTAACCTTGAGATGCTATGATTTGGTGAAAGATGAGCTATGAAGTAGAAAACATTGGTATTGATTTTGGATGGTTTTAAAGAACACTAAGAATCTTATGTGAATTTAATTCAAAGAAAATGGGTTGATCTTAGGATTATTCTTGGGGTGGATTGAATGAATTTTACTTCTTTAGACAATTTTGGTTTTATTAATTCATGGTGAATCCATTCTTCAAAAATAACACCACCTTCATCATTTTCTGGTTTGGTGATTACTAAACACAATTATTAATCCCCTATACACTTAGAGAGCCAAATTCATGCTCTCTTCAAGGTATATGGTCATTTAGATATTGAATGTAGTTTTCTCAAACACAGTAAAGATAAAGAGTAGAAATAACTGAAGAATGGATGTCTTAAGTTAATTATCCAATTAACAACAATTAATTTATAAGAAACATTCAACACAGACATTACATCCTCCTAAGATCAACCCATTAAAGGGTTAGACCTCCATTTATGGTATACTCTCAATGGTGGGTGGAAGATGGCTTACAAGAATTGGATTGAAGAAATTAAAACCGCATAAATAACGAGCAGTCCTCTATGTGTGTGAATGAAATTCACACCTATGTGTGAACTAATTCACCACAATTCAGAGATATCACTGTGATTTTTTAAAATTTAGTTTTAATAAATTAATGGAAAATATAAAAGATAAAGATGTTGATTAAGAAAAAAAAACATACATGGAAATTGAAAACATTAGAAAGGAACTTTTGCAGCATAACCTTACAATGAAACAAGCAACAAAAGATGATAAAAAATATCCCCTATAATTCCCTTCACCGCTAGCTCCTTATATAGGCATATTAGGATCCTTAAATCTACACCCCACAATAAATTCACCCCTCAACAATTAATAGAGTTAAAAGGAGGGTTAATAATTAAAAGTAAATTGACGTTTTGAAGTTGACCCAGAAAACTTTCCAGTTTCGTCCACCATATTGACGTGTGAATTAGTAATTGAAGAAGGCCGAATACGTAGGGGTAGTATAAGATACATATCTTCATCCCTATGTCCTCTATGTGCTGTAAACATTTCAAGAAATTTGGCCTATCCGTTTGGATGTTATGGTTGCAATGGTGGGACGACCTTATGTGCATTAATGTTTGGTCCACCATTTAAATCTCAACTTCAGATCCCTTTATCATCATGAAAATATTGGAATTAGCTCTAGCCAAAGTTGAATAACAAGATAGCCATATTGTTATCTGTCTACTATATAAATTTGAGCTTCATTGGGATTGGTTTGTGGGCCCCACATTTGTTTGATGGACCTTAGGCCCATTATTCTTTTTCCAGCACGTTTCTGCTTTCAGGTGCAAAAAATCTCCATCTTCACTTGTCATTAATCCATCATACCTAAAAGAAACAATGTTCCAAATAAAGTTATTAATAATATAAAAAAATATCAAATTAAAATTATGAATATTGTAATTTCCACAAGAAAATTATTGAGTGGGCCCAAATTGACACTTTAAGCATGAATTGCACAATGATGGGAAATGAAGTTCAATTTCTGAATTGGACTAAAATTGATGTTTATGAACTTTTAAAAACGTTAATATTAAGATCATAATAATGAATATTAGCCAGTTTTAGTGACTAATCAGGTACCATCTAACTCATGATGGTTACAAGTAGTATAATCTATATAGATGAAGGTTATATATCATTCACTAACCAATCAAACCAAATGATACCACATCATGCTAAAATATAAAATGGAAAATAATTCATTAACCCCCTCTCATAAGACCACGATATCATCAATGTGGTTTTTTCGCCACACACCTATCCCCATGTATCTAATATTTCCTTTACCCTAATATGATATATCTCTAAACCATCTTGGGTGTACACAACCAACTAGGACATTTATAATTAAACAAAAAACCTCATCAAACACATGGATATATTCATCATCATGTAAAAACATATATACAACGGAACCAAAAGAACAAGGTAAAATCGAAATATATTTAGAAAACAAGTTTTATCCATGATAAGGCCATTTAGAATAAAAAACATTATTATTAACCTTTGGATTCACATTATGATATATATCATATAAAATATTAAAAACATTATTAAAAGGTATAATATATCATCTTAATCAAAATTGAAAAATGAAAAAATTTCCATTAAAACAATATTTAGATACCCTCTCTCTCAATTTTAAATTCAAATTTTAAAACAAAATTTAACTCATCCAAAATTAATCCGACATACTCTTTTATATATAAAATTTCAAAGAGTCTTCATTTTGATCTTTGAAATCACACACATTCCACCAAATAATATGTAATGAGGTATAAAAAATTTGTTGGACCTATATGCATCCATCAATCCATCCTAAATGTTATATGAAATATTTTCACATTTAAGCTAATGGTAGAAAATACTAATTATTTATGCATGATCACAATATCATGAAATATAATGAATTTTATAATAATTAAGGAATATGAATATAAAATTATTAATTTAGAAAGATACATGGTATTGTCAATGACACCTAATACAATTTAGGTTTCATAAATCCATCACAAGATCTCAATAACCTGTTCTAAATTTACAATTTGATATATCATCATTATAAACAATGTAATTAATGAAAATCCTAATCAAAACATAAAAGAGGTATAACTGATTCCAAAATTATAGGGAAACATCATTACACTAAAATAGTTCATATATGATTGAAGTCACCTCTTGATAGATACTCAAAACATGGTCACACAAATGAAAAAAAAACCATAATTGAGGAATAATTTCATACTAAAAAATTATAATATAAAAATTAAATCTATGGGGAAACTTACCTCTATGAAAAAGATGAATGACATATTCCATACACCCCCATATGTGTTTTGTAAAAATAAATAAATGAATTCCAATTGGGTTAGTTGATTTCCCAATAATCATATGGAATAGATTCTATTAAATCCTAACTACTGAACATAAATTTTTAAATAAAAAATGGTGAGGAACAAGGAAAACAAAATTATTAATCATACCAACAATTGATGCAATGGAAAACTCCCCAACCATCCATATTAAATTGGATTATAATGGTTGGAGGGGGAGAGAATCCCATCCCAACAATTACTCACGGAACTCCCACAAATAAATCCCATGAGATGTTTTTATAAAAACCCAAAATACCATCCCACAGATATAAAAAACCATCCTACAGTTGGTTCACAATGTGACCATGGAGGTCATTGCTTAACTACCATACCATAGATAAGACAACCCCTATAATTAAACAACATCATAGAATAACCCTCCAAGGTCATCGTGTGAAAAAACTAGGATTAATCCACTACATGAGTCCTTAATTCTTCATATAATGAACAACAATCGATCATGACATAACTCCCCAAAATTATACCCGCACAATATAGCTTTTAAATCCCATGGCCTGAATCCCAATGTTGGATCCCTATCATAGTGCACGATAATTGACACAAAACAACCCTTCCATACATCCCAAAATGAGAAAATCATTTGTGGACCATGAACTCTTCCCAATTCTTTTTTGGGAACCCAAATAAAATCCATGTCCACAATACACATAAAAAACATCATCATGATAAGTTATAAATCCAATAATCCAAAATCATGTTCCAAATACAAAAATATACTATATTAGAGATTAATATTAAAAAATTCATATGAATTCCACCAACCAATAGTCACAATAGATGTCACAAAGTGTAACATGGAAAATATATTGTTTTTTCATAGAAATTTGGCTGAATGAAATATTGCATTGAACATGTGTATGTTTTATAATTTAAAAAATGAATATTTATGGTTGAAATATTGGTGTGAAATATGAAAATATATTTTATGAATGTTTTTCCAGGATGTTGGGGAAAATGTTATTTTTTTGATAAAATAGGCTTATATATTAATGAATTCTAATATAATTATGGATTTTTTAAAAAATTAATTATTATTTTTATTGATATTTAAACCAAATTCATAAATTTTAAATAAATATAAATGAATAAATAATTACCATTATAAAATTTGTCATAGAGTTAAAATAAGAAATAGGTTCTTATAAAAATATAATTTATATTATTTAATTAAACATTATAATATTTTTATAATATATTTTGGTTTTTATAAATTGGTTATTAATTTAAATTTTTGGGAATAATAATAAAATTAAAAAAATGTCAATTTAGAATAATCTATGAATCACAGTTCAAAAATGGGTATAAATTTTGTTGATCATGGTGGTGGATATAAAATTTAAATTTTACATGTTAATTTTTTGTTATAATTATGTGATCATGTTCTTAATGATCCAAATGTGATTTAATTTTAGTTGAAATGTTTGTTTAATAAATGATTATAAATATATGTGATTAATGAAATAAATTATATAATATTCCATTAATAAATAGTTTATACATTGATGAGAACATTTCTTGTTTACTATTTTGTAGAAACAAATTGGTAATTATTTAGGAATTTTTAAATTGATCATGTAAATATTGGAATAATATTTTATGACTGATTTATGATATGATTTTTGGCTAATGGAATTATATATGATAGTGGAAGGTTCTTGAAAAAATGGGATAATATTTGATAATGAAATTTTGTAATGGTGTAATCCTGAATCTCATAATATTATTGTGATATATTGATTCATGTGTCAATTTAGAATATATAAATTTTATGAATAAAATTAATATTATGATGATGAATCAATATTGTTTAAAAATAAAATTATATTACCTAAATTTAATGTTGAAAACTATTTTCAGCAATCAGAATAAAATTCTATTAATTTTCATGAACATATTTTTAAAATGTTACAATGATTTTTTTAATATGTATTAATTTGGACTAAAAATTGATTGTATACATCCTCTGTGTGATGTAACTCATGAGTTCCCCAACGTGATCACTATGTGACCATAGGCATGAATCCTTTTATAGAATTGGTACCTCACTTGTAGTGTGGGTATAAATTATATAATGGTATACCCCATCTTATCTATCATAATAATAAATAACAATGTAAATAATGGAAAACCATATTCAAAAAACATCAATGTATAATGAATCAATATAATAATTCCATGATATAAGAAAGGTACAATGAAATAATGTAGTTTTATAGTCTTAATAACTCCCCAATTATACTGATCACATATAAAAAAAATAGTGAATATCTACTTCCGCAATTAAGACATACCTATATCTAAACTACTATTCCGATTGAGCTACTCCAGATGGATCATCCAAACATCCTATTCTTTACATAAAACACGACATAAGGTCTTCATGAACACCTGGGATACACGGTAGTATGTGGGATATACATCTCATTATTATCTCACAAATTACACTTAATACATCTCTTAATATTCCTATATTAATATAGAAAATAATAACTGAAAAATTATGTGGAAAGGTGGGACATAATATTCATACTAGGTCAATACAGTGTCAAATCATTCAAGATTTGACAAGAACATGAAACAAATACTCCTCCCACACTATGCACACAACCATACCAATAAAAAACTACCTATGATGCCATTCCATTTCTTATAACTACCCTCTTAGTCATGTTAGGTTTGATACTGAGTAAAAAACCAAACCCATATTAGGGGATTTTTAACATTACGTACCAAAACACGCACCTCTAAGGGGTGGTCTCACATCAATCATGAACTATCACATAACAATCATTGGAACTGCCACAATAATCCTCGACTAATACACACTAACACTAGGTAAGGGAAAAATTAAATAAAAAAACTAAACATGTATATTGTGGTAGTGAACAATTCATTTACCCAACCACTACCCAATATTATTGAGCATGGTTCACATTATATCCTTGTGACCACCCATATTTGTTTCATTTTCTTCATTTCAATTTATAACCACTACCAACCTCAGAGGGGAATATTATAAATTAATATTTCTGACTATCCTTCTCAAGTATTCTTGTAAAATCAGATAATATCATCATAAGAAATACACACTAGTATCTTCTAAGAAATATAGAATAAGGAATCATTTTAATGACTTAGAACCTACTATCATGGAGTTGGTGGGGAAATTATTATATTGGTATTATATACATGGTATCAAATATGAATCAATAAAATGGTTTATTATTATTGTTAAACTATATATACATTTTATTTTAATTTTACAATCTAAATAATATTTTTAGAATTCAATGAATCCACTTAGAATATTCCATTATATAAATCTCAAAACTCTTCTATGAAACATAGTGAAAAAAAACACATGAAAGGTGTAGGATAAAATTCTCTTTAAGGGTATGTGTAAAGTAAATGGAATGATTAATACATAATAAAAACCCCATGTGTTAAGATGTATAAATGAAACAATTTCCATTTAATCAAAAAAATTAGAATAATATCTTAATAACAATAAATGATAAAATAATTCCATATACATTATCACATGAGTTTGAAACATTTCAAGGGATATTAAAACTAATAAAATTTTCACATGTAAATCAATGAGTAATACCATAATGATGGAATTCACAATGTTAGATATCTAAACCGTACCATAAAGTCCTTCTTCCAGGACATCGTACATTAATTGGTTATGGCATCAGCCAAATACCCAAGATATTTTTCATAATGAGACCCACTAATGAATTGATAGGTGATTTTGGGGTCCTCCTATATCTTATGTGGTTTTATTCATTACTTAGATGAAATAGTTATAAAAAATCAATATAAACTTTCATATTTTAAAACTAACATATGAAATATTTAAAGGTAACTTAATCAATAAACATAATCCAAATGAATTTAGATTAATTTGAAAAACAATATTTTAATTGTACATGATTACTCAAAATAGTCATAACAAATCCTAATGATTATTAGGATGATATCGGTAATACAATGCCCTGGGGTATCATATATAAAATAAATTGTTGAAATCATTGAAGAATAGAGATAGTAAAACAATTCATTTAAAATTTTTTCTTGGAAAGAATCATTATCACATTGAAAATATTTATTAAAACTAAAATACCGTAAAAATTTTAAAAAATAAATTTTATTTTAAAGAATCATTTAATATTATAATTTAATATTTTGAATTTTTTTTGTTCACGATGGTAGTAAATTTTGTACAAGATTTACACATTTAAATGGTGATTCTATTAAAATTTATGGTATAATACAATAATGCATTATTTAAAAAATTAAATGAATATTCCAATAAATTGTTTTTATATTTTTTTTAAATTTCATTTATAAAAAATTGGATAATGTAATGGAACATTTAATGCAATTTAGAATCATGGTTCAAAAAAATCTAAATTTTTATTGATGATAAATTTATATTTAGATTTTGTTTACTACATTTTGAAAATAATTTTTTTACCAGAAAGATAAGAATGGTAAAATTAAATGATGTTTTTGAATATCTATTATAGAATAAAATTCACAAGGTTTACCAGTTATAGATCATAATATCACTTCATCTGAAATTTTATCAAAAAAATATTGGTAAATAATGAGATGAAAAATATTACATTACAACATTAGTTTCAATCAAATCAGAATCACCATGAAATAAATATAATAAAAAAAACATTAAAAGAAAATATGAAAATGTAAATCAGGGAAAAATAATGGTTTAGTTTATAAATCACAAAATATAAATATTTGGTGAATATGGCATATGCCTCACAGTAGTAAAAGTGAGACGCGAATCCCTTACCAAAGGCCCAAAATCCTTCTTTCATGTTCCAAAAATACTATATAATAAATATATGATTTTTATACATATCTATCAGTACTATAACCATATATATCATACCATATTTGATTAATTATAGTCTTTTATGACATTTTTATTTTAAATTTCATGTTATAATCAGAATTTCGTGTGATAATTTCATTGATTTTCATGAATTAATAGGTTTTTAGTTATAGTAATTTTAATTTGGTTATTGTTACACTATATACAAATTTTTGAAAATGATATAAAAAATACATATTCATATATATGTATTTAGATTATTTTATAATTTCTATAAATTTGAAATATATTACAACATTCATGTTGATGGTTGATTATATGAAAGCATGAACATTGTATGTATATTCTTAATTGATAGAACAAAAGTAAAAAATGTTTCTTCAAGTTTAATGAAAATATAATTTTATATATAGATTTTATTTTATTTAAATTCATACATATTTCCATTAATTTAAAAAATAACATGAAAAACATTCCATAGCTTTATGTTAAAGTGGTATTCCTCTCGTATGAATGATAGATTTTATAAATTTTTCCATAGTATTGGAAGTTAAAAAGTTAGACATGATATTATATTTATCAAATTAATTTTAGATTATAAATATCACATATATTCATTAATATTAACTTCAAAAAACATCCATGTAACGAATAAAAGAAAAATAAATCACACCACTTACTGAGGAAGTAGACCTCTATAATAACCAGAGATATTATCAAATCACCTAAAATATTGAATGAAATATGCTATATGTGATATACTAATTATAAAAGTAAAATAACATAAAAATGCCTTATTAAAATGTTAAATACATCATTATATTCAACCTTGAAAAGTGGTTATGGAAATTTAGTTTGATCAGTTTGTGAGGTGGTAGTATATCATTCACATAATCAATGACATAATTCCCCATTTGATGCATGATGAGATTGTTCAGGGTTATGAAATTTAAAAAATTAAATTTTTTTATATATGGGTTAAATTTCAATTATATTTTCATATATTATGATTATTTGACTGTAATGGAAGAATAAAAATTATAACTACACACATTTTTGAATTTTACATATTCCTCAGAGAGTCTCATTATTTTTATACCAAAATCCAAATAAAGAGGTATTTATAATTAACATAATTGCTCTAGGATGTGTGTTGGGAATTAAACATGACTCATCTTTAGGTATTGTTCAAAATAATTGGGTTTTAAGTGTTATGAGTAGAGGATATGGGGTGACCATTTATAAGTGGTGAAGAGGCCACACATTGACCTTCTAAAGTGATAAAGTGATTTATATTTTTTATAATGAAAAAATAATAATAATTGGTCTACTATAAATCATTATATATTATACATTCGAAATTATTTTATAAAAATTTTATTGTACATGTTTTTTTTCATTTTTACCCCTTGTCTTCATAGTTTAGCACCCTATTAAACATGGTTTTAACTTTATCATGTTAACGAGATTTTACAATTATGACTATTAAACATATTGAATAATTATGTTGACTATCACGACCCATCCCCTGGGGTCTGTGCCATGACTACCCCAATCCCGCCATCCATAGGCCAGGGGCGGGCGACTAGCACCAAAGATATAAATCCCTAAACTGGGAAGGCAATGCCTTTAAAACATGAAAACGCACACAACTGAGTATGAGCTGGATGAATAACACTATGTAAAACTGTATTCAAAAGGTTTTTGAAAGTATAGGGTCCAGAATACAAGCCCAAAAGGAATGTACAAGTACAACTGAAAAAAAATTACAATCAAAGAAGAGTAAAACAACTAATGGGTGATCCTTAGGGATTCCTACCTGAAGGACATGTACATATAAAATCAACAACACTCCATGCCTATTAGTCTCCTCCATGTACCGATGCATTGTATGGTCTACCTCTGGGAACTGTCCAGTCCTAGTACTCTCAGCCTCATTCAGCGATGTCTGTCTTCTACAACCAACACAATGAGGTGTGGGCATAGCCCGCGTGGGGGTGAGTATAACAATACTCAATGGGGACTCTGAGACCCTCAAGGTCTCACAAAAAACATCAAGGATAAACCACAAAGTTCAAAATCAACTGATAACCCCACTTAGGTATATGTTCATACATATATCTATGTTATCAAGTAATCCATATCAATTATGAGGTAAACAAAAAAGTTACTGAATCAGATCAACCAGTATTTTATTCAAATTATCGAAACCTCGGCAGATGGAAATATCTTTCCCAATCGAGTACAATGGGCTTTTCTTGACACCAAGGCTATTCCCAATAACCTTGGATTATTTAGGTACTTCTCCTATCGATTATCGTGGGTCTGATACACCACCAAGTCACTACCCACCATGGGTCTTCGCGTCACCAAGGCTCTCCCCACTGTGGACGTTCCGCGACACCAAGACGCTTCCCACTGGGCATGTCGAGTCACTCTGAGTCAAAACGGTTAACAGTCGTCAGGTCTCTACCAGCTATAAGGTCTCCACACTCTGCTCACCTATCACCATGAGGATCCTCTCCACGAGCTATTTTTCGATACCCCCACTGTCATGAAGGCCCATGAAGAAGTATCTCAAACATATGCTAGGTCCTTGGGGTCTCAACGCAATAGACAATGCATCAATAAGACTCCCGGTCTGTGAGTTATTAGCCTTTTAGTCCCGGGGGCCCGGTTGGATTTGTGCATGATCCTACCTGTCCGTATCTCAACTATACCCCAAACTCTAGTGGGGTATACTTCAAGGGACCATCATGTTCCTAGATTACAAGTGTTGCTGACAGTTCGTCAAACGGTCGTCCGGTTCCAATGATATGGACAAAGAAAGTAAAGGGTCAGAAGTGGACCAGAGTCCAGTCGGACCCAGTCTAGGGAGACCCAGTCTTGGTTGACACGGTTAGACTTGTGGGGTCTGGAATGGCCTATTGTGTGGGCCAGCCTATTAGGTTTGGCCCGGCCCGTTGGGCCCCGTCCAGTGGGCCGCATGGGCAATTCGGCCTAGAGCACCGCAAAGTTGGCTGACGGGCAGGCGGCCAAGGCGTGGTTGGGCCGGACGGTGGCTAGGAAGTGCGCAAGCAGGCCGGTGGGCACCCAGACATGGCGACATGGGAGCCGGAGGGAGGTTGGTCAAGGCGGGGCGAGCCCGGTAGGGGGTTGGGAAGGGTGCCAGGCGGGGCGAGGCTGACAGGCTGCCGGGCAGGGTGTCAGGTCGGCCAGTGAGCGGCCGCGCATGCCGGGTGGGACGCCTGGGTAGTGTCTGGGTAGGCCGGCGCAGCGTGGTTTGGGCCGACATGGGCAGGCAGGGTTTCTGTCGGGGTTCACTGTAGGCCAGCTGCGGCCGGGATCCGGTGCGGCTTGGGCTGATGGGCGGCGCAGTTCTGTAGGGGGTGTTGGATCGATCCAGTCAGAGCGCCGCAAGGGCTGCACAATTCACGGAGGTTGCGGGTAGCACGACCATTGGCTTCATCATTCCATCGCCTCATTTCTTCATTGGCATGCCATAGATTATCATAAACAAGATCGACGGAGGAGGTCAGTCCATTTTAGTTTTTCCCGCACATTCCACGGTTAGGGTGATAACAAGTGGCTCACAAGTATGAAGAACAACAACCCTCAATCATAGTTTTTAGGGAAAGAAAGAACATGGGATCAAATCATACATAAATTAAAATAAAACCCCTACCTTTTTTCGTTGATTTCCAAAGAAGTCACGGGAAGAAGATGAGGGTGATCGTTGTTCGTTGTGTCTGCCGCACACTTCCAATTCCAAGTTGCGTCGGCTCGTTGACGATGATGTGGAGGGTAGGTCGGTTGAAGACATCTCATATTGGTAGGTGTCCACGGAAGGAGTTCGAAGAAGAACATTTCTGACGTTCTTTGTTCTTCGTTTGAAGCTTTCTCTGAAGCTCTCCTCTTCCCAAAGCATCCACCAAATTGAAAATGCTACGCCAGAAGTGATATGATATCCACAATTTAATTGTTGGCACAATATTCAAATTTCAGAAATTAATTACATAGTATGGCATAATAAAGATGGAGTGTTGGAAACATTAATGTTAGAGGAGTCAAGAGGCTCTCCCACATTAATGAAGGAGAGTTGAGAGGTTTTCCTCTCCTCCCATTAATAGGGGGTTTAGTCCCATGTGGTCCCCACATCGTATCCTCTTGTGGGAGGTTATGATCGGGTGGAACCCACGACCATAACCACTGATGGGAGGTTAAGGTGTGGTTATCCCGCCTACAACTTCCATGAGGATGTTTTAACCAACAATCACCCACATGGCGGCTCAAATAAAAATAAATTGAAGCTCGCATTATTTATTATTTTCCACAAAAACCCAAAAACTAATTTTTATTCATGACCCACTGCCGTGGAAGTGAAAGTATCCTTAAGTGAATACCGGAAATGTATGTCCAACAGTTCCCTCATATTTTAATTCTACACACTGGTTTAATAGATATAAAAACCCACACATATTTTTAATGAACGTAAAAAAAGCATTAGCAATTGATTACTGGCACAACGGGCATTGGAATAACATGCCGTCAATTTTCATGGACTCCTAATATTCCCATGTATTTATGAAAAAAATTTCCATGGAATTTTTGGGACATTACATTCTCCCCACATTAGGGAATTATGTCCCCATCAGCTACAACTCGAACTAAGGGAAAAAGTGGGGGTAATGAGCACGCATCTGAGCCTCCTACTACCATGTGTTCTGCAAAGGTTCCCATGCTTCCAGCGAACGTGAAACAAAGGTGTTGACCATCCACATAGGAAAGGATTGTGTCGATCCTCAATCTCCTCTGGAACCTCTGTGAAAGTCGCCCCGTCATCGACCTCCAAATCTCCATGTTCGATGATGTGAGAAGGGTCGTGCACGTATCTCCTCATCTGAGATACGTAGAAGATGTCATGCACCCGGTGCAATTGAGGTGGAATTTCTTAGTGGTAATCCACCTTTCCTACTCTTCTGAGTACCTCGAATGGTTGGATGAATATCAGAGATAACATGCCGCCTCGGCCAAATCAATATAGACCTCGTCGAGGTGAGACACGTAGAAAGATGTGGTCACTATCCTCAAACTATATAGGCCTCTGTATCCTATTGGCATACAACTTCTTCCTGCTCTGTGTAGTATTTAGCCGCTCCTAGATGATCTGCACCTTCCCTATGGTAGCTCGTACCATCTCTGGTCTCACTAGTACTGACTCCCTTGGGTTAGTCCAACACAAAGGTGATCTGTAATTTCTCCCATATAACGCCTCAAAATGTGCCATCCAAATTGTGGTGTGATAATTGTGGTTGTACACAAACTCCACCAAAGGTAATTGGTTCTCCCAATAGCGACCGAAGACGAAGACGTATGCACGATGTATATCCTCGAGTGTCTAAATTTTCCTCTCAGTCTAGCCATCCGTCTGCGGATGGAAGGTGGGGCTTAGATGAAGTTGCATCCCGAAAGCCTCCTGCAATCTCATCAATGGCAAAGAAGTAAACAATGTATCACGATCAGAGACAATGGATGATGGTACCCCATGTAGCTAAACAATCTCCTCCATGTAAAGGCATCCCAGGTCCTCTACTAAACCATTCTCTCAGATCGGTAGGATGTGGGCTGACTTGGTGTGTTGGCCAATGACCACCGAAATCGAGTCGCGACCCCGAGATGTATGTGGAAGTCCTGTCACAATGTCCATGGATATCCTATCCCACATCCAATCTAGGACCTCTAAATGCTGAACCATGCTTGCTGGTACCTGGTCCACTGCCTTTACATGCTGAAAAGTGAGGCATCGAGACACAAACACCGATACTTCCTTCATCATACCTGGCCACCAATTCTATCGTTGATGGTCCTGGTATATCTTCTCCACTCATGGACATACCACTAAAGGGGATTTTTGGAACTCCCCCAACACATCCTCCTAATGTGACCCTGGTACCACATTGTCTTCTAAAGAGGATGACATCCTCCCCACCTTTAGAAAATATATCATGTTCCTGCCCTCTAGATATCTAAACATGTAGTGTCTTGTAGTCAGTTTCCTCATGATGTGCATCTCTAACACGCTGAAGAATTGGGGGAATGAATGTAAGGGACTGAAGGAAAGCTTCACCATCTCTATCTGCAAAGGATATCTTCAAAGCGGCTAGCTACTCTGTTGCTTCGCCTAGAAGATGTATACCAGATCTCCTACTGAGTGAATCTACTACAACTTTCCCCTTTCCGAGTGTATAGACTATATCGAAGTCATAATTGTCATGACCCGTCCTCGGGGCCCGTGCCGTGACTACCCCAAGCGATCCTTCTATAGGCCAGGGGATGGTGACTAGCACCAAAGGCATAAAATCCTGATAACTGGGAAGGCATTGACTTTACAAAATAAAACAAGTACCATAGAGTACAAGCGGAAGCAAAACACTATGTACAAAAGAAAAGCTGAAAAGTAAATGGGCCAGAATCCAAACCCAAAAAAAAGTACGACTACAACTGAACAAGGTACAACAGCAAAAAGACAAACAGCTGGAAAAAGAAGCAGCTCCTGGGTCGTCCTCCTCGGATCCTACCTGAAGGGTAGGTACAGATAGCGCAGCTCCTGGTCGTCCACCACGGATCTTACCTGAAGGGTAGGTACAGATAGCCTCCTCCATGCTCTCATCCATCAACCTCCTCTGTGAGTCGTCACGTCGTGTAGTCCACCTCCGGGTACTGACTCGTCGTGTAGTCCACCTCCGGGTATCGACTAGTCCTCGAACACTTGGCCTCCGTCAGCACTACCCATTGCATGCAACCAACACAACGAGGTATGGGAATAACCCGTGCAGGGGTGAGTATAACAATACTTAGTAGGGACCCCGAGACCCTCAAGGTCTCACTAAACCAACAAGGATAACCAAAAGAAGATCTCAACAGATAACCTCTACTTAATTATATGCCCATACATATACCTAATTTATCAAGTAACCCATCTCAACCAGGAAGAAACACAAGGATTGTGAAATCAATGGATAACCACTACCCAGGTATATGCCCATACATATACCTATGTTATCTTGTGACCCATCTCAATCATGAGGTAAACACAAAGGTCAAAAGTCTCAGCTCAAACCAGGATTTTCTTTATCGAAACCGTAACTGCTGAAAAGATCCGTCTCTAGAGTGTACAGTGGTCCTGTCACGACTCCGAGGTACTGCTCACTAACCTAAGACTGCTTAGGTACTCCTCCTGTTGAGTACCGTTGGCCTTCCACCTCACACAGTAGTGCTTCCCGCTGGGGTCTGCCACCCAAACACAGTAGTGCTCCCCTCTCATAGCCTACAGAGGTACTCCTCCTGTCGAGTACCGCGGGTCTGCCACCTCACATAGTAGTGCTCCTCCGCTGTGGGTCTGCCACCTCACAATGTAGTGCTCCCCACTAGGATACGTAAGTCACTCCGAATCGAATCGGACAAGCAGTCTTCATGTCTCTGCCGGCTACACGGTCTCCGTACTCCGTACGCTTGTCTCTGGGAGGGTCTGCTCCACGAGCTACAAGTCGATACTCCATGTATCTCAAAGTCCCACGAAGAAGTATCTCAAAGTACTGCCTCGTCATTGGAGTCTCAACGCAACAGTCGGCGCGTCAATCGGACGCCCGGTCTGCGAGTTATTAGCCTTTTCGTCCCCGGGGCCCGGTTGGTTTCGTATGCAAACCAGTCCAGCCTTAACTCAATTATACCTCGAACACTCATAGTGTATACTCATGGGGACCGTTTCTAAATGTGATCAACAACGCCGCTGACGGTTCGTCAAATGGACGTTCGGTCGGAAAGATATCATGTTTTCCGTTCCAGGGGCCCGGTTGGATTTCGGGTACAATCCAACCTGGCCGTATCTCAACTGCATCCAAAACTCGGGTGAAGTATACCAAAAGTTCCGTCTCAACAAGAGGAAAACAACGAGATAGATGGTGCGTCAATCGGACGCCTGGTCTGTGAGTTATTGGCTTTTTCGTCCAGGGGCCCGGTTGGATTTGTGAGCGAACCAACCCGACCACACTCCGATGACATCCAAACCTCGAGCGGAGTAAGCCAAAAGATCCGTCTCACATAGAGGAAATCAACAAAGTCGACGGCACGTCATTCGGACGTCCGGAACTCATGTTACGAGTGTTTCTGCTCCGAGGGCCCGGTTGGTTTCGTGTACGAACCAACCCGGCCGAACACAAAGATCTCCAAAACCTTGAGAGCGATATACCGAAACGACCGTCTCAATCCAAGGATCGTGTTGCCGCTGACGGCGAGTCGTTTGGAGGTCCTTATCTCAAGTTACGGTTATTTGACCGAAAGTGGCCCGAAAATGGGGGTCTGGGCACGGGGCGACCCGGCTGGGCCCGACCCAGCCCTGCCCGGCTCGGTCCGGCTCAATCTGGCTCGGTCCGGCCCAACCGGCCGGCCGCGGCTCGGCCAGCGTGGCTGAGCCGAATCATGGGCGGGGTGCGAGGATCCCCCACCCTTCAACACTAATTGAGGTCGGCGGTTCGCCGGCTGCCTCCCTTTCCGGCGGCGCGCCGCCGCCACCTTCCGCGGACCACCTGACGCGCTCCGGTGGTCCGTTCCTTCTGTCGTCTTCACCTATGGTCCCACCGGGACCCCACCTTCACTGCGAAGGGATTAAAATGCCCAAACGGCCTGCTTCGTCATCGCCCTTCAATCCGCACGTCAAAAATGGAACGTGCCGTCTTCGTGGTTCTTCGGCGCGGCGCGACGGCATCACGTCCTTGTTCTTTCTTTTCACGGCGCGGCACGATGGCGTCGCGTAATACTTTCCGTGTGATTATCGCATGGTGCGACGGCACCACGCCATTCCGCTCCATCCACAAGAATCAAACATGAACATAGGAGGGGGGTTCGGCCATGTTTGTATGGTCCGGCCCCCCTCTAGTTAAATGATAACATCTAGTCAAAAAATCCACGAAGATCGATAAACTAGAATCATGAACGAAAAATAAATAAATTAACAATAATCCCCTACCTCGGTTTAGGAACAGAGTTCATCAACGACCCGCGGAAGACAAGTGTCGCGGAGGTCGGGCGTCGTGGGAGAACGTCGACGTCGCGAAGCGGGATTCGAAGTCGTTGACGGCGATTCCGTCGTGTAAAATCGTCGCAGAAGAGACGACGTGGAAGAAGAACGATGCGTCGCGGATACGGTGTCGTGGAATAACCGTGTTCTTCGGCGGAGAAGTTCTTTGTTGAAGAATGGTGTTCTTCGCGTTCTTCGTCGATGTTGAAGAAGGTGTTCCTTAGCTTTTTCTCCAAAAAGCTCTCAAACAACCCAACACCAACCCCTAATAAAATAAGTTCTAAACTATTTTATTAACACAAAAAAGCATTTGAAATTCAATTGTTTGAATTTCAAAAACTTACATATAACTCACTAAATTAAATACAACAATTTGTCAAATATTAAAGAAGGCGAGTTAATGGGGTGTTAGGAATGTGAGGGGTTAAGAGGGGTTTGGGAGTTAGGGAAAATTTGAAAAGGTGGAGGGTTCGTGTGGGCCCCACCTTTTTTAATTATCCACACATGGGAAGTTTTGTGGATGTGGGCCCCACCACCAACTTCCCATTTGAGAAACTAACCACCTTGAAAAAGAAATAAAATTGACTTAACAATTTTATTTACTTTTTTTAATTAAACCCCATTAATTAACTTCTTCTCCCGCACAAATGCAACTACGATAAATGTTCCCTTAAGCGATTACCGGCATTGCGAGTTCATCGGTGCCATCGGATTTCAATTCCGAGCACCGGTTCAAAAGATAGAAAAACACGCTCGCTCGTTCAATGAACGTACCCGAGCCAAACTTCAGAAATTAATTCTGGGTACACCGGGCCTCGGAATCAGGCGTCGTCGGAAACTGAGTTCTTGTAAAATTCCAAACAAAAATAAGAAAAAAATTTCCTTGAAATTTCCGGGTCTTTACATTACTCCCACCTCAGGGCTTTACGTCCCCGTAAAGCTTCAACACAACTAGGGTCACAAAAGCGGTACAGAGCACGCATCTGAGCCTTCCACTCCCATTTGCTTACATGGAGGTTCTCGTACTGCCAAAGAAAGCTCACCCGAGGAATCGATCTTCCTCGTAGGATCCACTCCAGTCGATCCTCGATCTCCACTGGAACCTCCGGGAAAGACACCCCATCGCCATCGTCCAGCTCCCCATGGTCGATGATTTGCAGAGGGTCGAGCACGTATCTCATCAATTTAGATACGTGGAAAACATCGTGTACCTAGTGCAACTGAAGTGGATGGGTCAAGCGGTAAACCACCTCGCCTACCCAGCGGAGGACCTAGAAAGGTCCGTTGAACCTCGGAGATAACTTGCCTCCCTAGCCACATCTCTGTAAACATCGTCGAGGTGAGACTTGTATAAGGACGTGATGGTCATCCTCGAACTCTAGAGGCCTCCAAGTCCTGTCAGCATAAGGCTTCTGTCGGCCCTTTTCCGTCCTCATCCGTTCTTGGATGACCTGGACCTTCTCTAGTCTCACAAATGCTGCTATGATTTCTTCTTTGCCGATAAGATAAATCTGGTCTCATCCCCTGGATGAACCACATTCGTTGCCTAATACAGTCAATCCTGACATGAATGATGCATTCATGCCATGGATGACGTCGTAAGGCCTTGACGTAACTACCAAGAGATCCAACTATCACTCTCGCCTCCAATGGTCGAGTCACACTGTCGACATCAGTGTGTGGTCACTAGGTCTCCTTCAGTAGAAAACTCGAAAGTGAGGGTCATGTCAACAGTCTTAACCGGGACCACTCAGTATCAACCAAACAAAAGGACAGGAAAGCAAACAGAGATAAGTGTCTTTTTATTAATGCAGCTCATAGTACAAGACACAAAGCAACTACAGGAAAACATCAACAAAACTAGAAGCTACAGGATCAATAGCCTCCAGGTCGGAAGCTAGTCCCGCTCCTGTCCATCTTCTTCCGGAGCTCCATGACCATAGACCTTATCTGCCTGAAGCTGAGCTCTCCCATGTCCTCATGTCCCCTGCGGTCGGGGTGGGCCTCCTGGTGGTGGTGGAAACATCCCGAAGTGTTGTCCACCTCTAGCTACATGGCCATCTCCTCTGCCATGACCGCCTGCTTCTTGCGGTCCGCCCTGATCGAACCTTTGCCTCTGCCTCAGAGGTTCTTCATTTAACTGCTGGTCATCTGCATGGCGGGTCAGACAGTCACGTGCTATGTGACCAATTCCGCCGTAGGAGTAACAATTCATGGCATGTCTGTCTCTATCACTTCCCTTGGTGCCTCGCACTACCGACCTTGAGTCACGCGGTCGACCACCTGTAGGTCTGGTCCTCTTGGACCCCTGCGTCATCTGTCTACTGCCCGCTACAGAAGACTCTGTCGCATGCCGGCTATTGGTGGGTCCTGCTGCTGGAGACTGGTCAGCAAGGAAACTCTCCACTAAGAGGGCTCGCTCCAACACCCCTGTCTGCGTCAGAAAGTTGTGCGATACAACCGAATATCTGATCACCCACATGAGCCCCTGCTCGAAGGTTCGGGCCCTGAAGAACGAGTCATGCACCATATCTGTGGAGTAGCGCGAGAGGTCTGTGAATCTCGCTGAGTACTGCGCCACTGACATGCTTCCCTTCCGCAACTGAAGTAGCTCTTGTATACGCACCGCTCGAAGGGTGGCTGGTACAAACTTTTCACGGAACAGGCTCTCGAAGTCTGCCCATAGAAGTGTCTCCTCGTCATGCATCTGAAGCATCAGGCTCCACCATCTGCCTGCTGCTGCCTGAAGAATGCTGGCAGAAAAGATCACAATGAAATCTGTCGGCATCCCCACTAGCCTGAAGACTCTCACCACAGCCTCCAGCCAATCCTCAGCCGCCTGCGGGTCCGTCCCTCCCTGAAACTTTGGTGGCCTCTGGCGCTGGAACTCATGCAGTGCACTCAAGTGACGTGCATCCTCTGCTACTGGGGCTGGTGGCATCGGTGGCCCAACGGTTAGTAGTACCGCTGGTGCCTCAACTGGGATAAGGCCCTGTACTGAGGCCTCGTCGCTCGGCAGGCTGTCAGAATGTACCACTCTCTGGGCTCTATCTGGTCGTCCACGGGGAGGCATCTAGAAAGAAACAACGTGACAAGGTCAAACGATTATACCGGGTGAGGTGACCTGGTTTGAGATGACATTTAAATAAAACTTCTAGAAAACACACACGCATTCAGTGTTTTTGTGCACAAAGTCGGAAATCAGTTGTCAGGGTCCTGGTGTATGGATACGTCGGCCGCCCGCACCAACACTGGACTCCCTGAACCGAAAACCACACTCGATACTCTTACCACTATTGCTTCACAGAAAGAAACATCAGAGTTATAAGTTCTACTGTAGAACCGAACTCCTCTGACAACAATTTGTCACGACCCGTCCTCGGGGACTGTGTCGTGACTACCCCAAGCCCGCCTTCCATAGGCCAGGGGCTGGCGACTAGCACCAAAGGCGTAAAATCCCGATAACTAGGAAGGCATTGCCATTACAAAAGAAAAAAAGCACCATAGAGTACAAGCGGAAGCAAAACACTAAGTACAAAAGAAAAGTTGAAAAGTAAATGGGCCAGAATACAAACTGAAAAGAAAGTATGACTACAACTGAACAAGGTACAACAACAAAAAGACAAACAGCTGGAAGAAGGAAGAAGCTCCTGGGTCGTCCTCCTCGGATCCTACCTGAAGGGTAGGTACAGATAGCGCAGCTCCTGGTAATCCACCACAGATCCTACCTGAAGGGTAGGTACAGATAGCCTCCTCCACGCTCTCGTCCTTCAACCTCCTCTCTGAGTCGTCACGTCATGTAGTCCACCTCCGGGTACTGACTCGTCATGTAGTCCACCTCCGGGTACCGACCAGTCCTCGAACACTCGGCCTCCGTCAGCACTGGCCGTTGTCTGCAACCAACACAACAAGGTGCGGGCATAGCCCGTGCAGGGGTGAGTATAACGATACTCAGTAGGGACCCCGAGACCCTCAAGGTCTCACTAAACCAACAAGGATAACCACGAGAAGATCTCAACAGATAACATCTACTTAGATATATACCCATACATATACCTATGTTATCATGTAACCCATCTCAATCATGGGGAAACACAAGGATTGTGAAATCAACGGATAACCACTACCCAGGTATATGCCCATACATATACCTAAGTTATCAAGTGACCCATCTCAATCATGAGGTAAACACAAAGGTCAAAAGTCTCATCTCAAACCAGGATTTTCTTTATCGAAACCGTAACTGGAGAAAAGATCCGTCTCTAGAGTGTACAGTGGTCCTGTCACGACTCCGAGGTACTGCTCACTAACCTAAGACTGCTGAGGTACTCCTCCTGTCGAGTACCATGGGCCTGCCACCTCACACAGTAGTGCTTCCCGCCAGGGTCTACCCCCCAAACACAGTAGTGCTCCGTTCTCATAGCCTACAGAGGTACTCCTCCTGTCGAGTACCGCAGGTCTACCACCTCACATAGTAGTGCTCCTCCACTGTGGGTCTGCCACCTCACAAAGTACTGGTCTCCACTGGGCTACGTAAGTCACTCCGAATCGAATCAGCCAAGCAGTCTTCAGGTCTCGGCCGGCTACACTGTCTTCGTGCTCCATACACTCGTCTCTGGGAGGGTCCGCTCCACGAGCTACAAGTCGATACTCCAAGTATCTCAAAGTCCCATGAAGAAGTATCTCAAATGACCGCCTCGTCATTGGAGTCTCAACGCAACAGTCAGCGCGTCAATCGGATGTCCGGTCTGCGAGTTATTAGCCTTTTCGTCCCTGGGGCCCGGTTGGTTTCATGTGCGAACCAGTCCGGCCATAACTCAATTATACCCCGAATAGTCATAGGGTATACTCATAGGGACCGTTTCAAAATGTGATCAACAACGCCACTGACGGTTCGTCAAACGGATGTCCGGTCAGAATGATATCAGCTTTTCCGTTCCAGGGGCCCGGTTGGATTTCGGGTACAATCCAACCCAGCCGTATCTCAACTTCATCCAAAACACGGGCGAAGTATGCCAAAAGTTCTGTCTCAACAAGAGGAAAACAAAGAGACAGACGGTGCGTCAATCGGACGCCCGGTCTGTGAGTTATTGGCTTTTTCGTTCCAGGGGCCCAGTTGGTTTCGTGAGCAAACCAACCCGACTGCACTTAGACGGCATCCAAACCTCGAGAGAAGTAAGCCAAAAGATCCGTCTCATTTAGAGGAAATCAAAAAAGTCGACGACACGTCATTCGGACGTCCGGAACTCAAGTTACGAGCGTTTCCGCTGAAGGAGAGTCGTTTGGAGATCCGTATCTCAAGTTACGGGCATTTGAACGAAAGTGGCCCGAAAAGGGGGTCTGGGCCCGGGGCGACCCGGCCCGACCCCCCGTGGGTCGACCCGAACCGGGTCCGCCCGCCCGAGTCCGACCCAGCTGGGCCCGGCCCGGCCCAGCCCAGCTCGGTCCAGCTTGGTCCGGCCCGACCGGCCGGCCGCGGCTCGGCTGGCGTGGCCGCGCCGCATCGTGGGCGGGGTGCGCAGATCCCCCACCCTTCGCCGCTAATTGAGGCCGGCGGTTCGCCGGCCGCCTCCCTTTCCGGCGGCGCGCCGCTGCCGCATTCCGCAGACCACCGGACGCGCTCTGGTGGTCCGTTCCTTCTACCGTCTTCGCCTATGGTCCCCCTGAGTCCCCACCTTCACTGCGAAGGGATTCAAACGCCCAAACGGCCTGCTTCATCGTCGCCCTTCAATCCGCACATCAAAAATGGAACGCACCGTCTTCGTGGTTCTTCGGCGCGGCACGGCGGCCTCTCGTCCTTGTACTTTCTTTTCACGGCGTGGCGCGATGGCGTCGCGTAATACTTGCCGTGTGATTCTCGCGTGGTGCAACAACACCACGTCATTCCGCTCCATCCACAAGAATCAAACATGAACATATGAGGGGGGTTCGGCCGTGTTTGTGCGGTCCGACCCCCCTCTGGTTAAATGATAACATCTAGTCGAAAAATCCATGATGATCGATAAACTAGAATCATGAACGGGAAATAAATAAATTAACAATAATCCCTTACCTCGGTTCAGGAACGGTTTTCGTCAACGACCCACGGAAGATAAGCGTCGCGGAGGTCGGGCGTCGCGGGAGAATGTCGACGTCGCGAAGCGGGACTCGAAGTCATTGATGGCTATTCCGTCGTGGAAAACCGTCGCGGAGGAGACGACGTGGAAGAAGAACATCGCGTCACGGATACGGCATCGCGGAATAACCGTGTTCTTCGGTGGAGAAGTTCTTCTTTGAAGAATGGTGTTCTTCGCGTTCTTCGTCGATGTTGAAGAAGGTGTTCCTTAGCTTTTTCTCCAAAAATCTCTCAAACAACCCAACACCAACCCCTAATAAAATAAGCTCTAAACTATTTTATTAACACAAAAATGCATTTGAAATTCAATTGTTTGAATTTCAAAAACTTACATGTAACACACCAAATTAAATACAACAAGTAGTCAAATATTAAAGAAGGTGAGTTAATGGGGTGTTAGGAATGTGAGGGGTTAAGAGGGGTTAGGGAGTTATGGAAAATTTGAAAAGGTGGGGGGTTCGTGTTGGCCCCACCCTTTTTAATTATCCACACATGGGAAGTTGGGTGGATGTGGGCCCCACCACCAACTTCCCATGGGATAAACTAACCACCTTGAAAAAGAAATAAAATTGACTTAACAATTTTATTTACTTTTTTTAATTAAACCCCATTAATTAACTTCTTTTCCCGCACAAAAGCAACTACGGTAATGGTTCCCTTAAGCAATTACCGGCGTTGCGAGTTCATCGGTGCCATCAGATTTCAATTCCGAGTACCAGTTCAAAAGATAGAAAAACCCGCTCGCTCGTTCACTGAACGTACCCGAGCCAAACTTCGGAAATTAATTCCGGGCACACCGGGCCTCGGAATCAGGCGCTGTTAGAAACTGCGTTCTTGCAAAATTTCAAAGAAAATTAAGAAAAAAATTTCCTTGAAATTTACAGGTCTTTATATTACTCCCACCCCAGGGCTTTACGTCCCCGTAAAGCTTCAACACAACTAGGGTCAGAAAAGCGGTACAGAGCATGCATCTGAGCCTTCTGCTCCCATGTGCTTACATGGAGGTTCCTGTACTGCCAAAGAAATCTCACCCGTGGAATCGATCATCCTCGTATGATCCACTCCTATCGATCCTCGATCCCCACTGGAACCTCCGTGAAAGACACCCCATCGCCATCGTCCAGCTCCTCATGGTCGATGATTTGCAGAGGGTCGAGCACATATCGCTTCAGTTGAGATACGTGGAAAATGTCGTGCACCTAGTGCAACTGAAGTGGATGGGTCAAGAGGTAAACCACCTCTCCTACCCAGCTGAGGACCTATAAATTTCTGTTGAACCTCAGAGATAACTTGCCTCCCTAGCCACATATCCGTAAACCTCGTCGAGGTGAGACTTGTATAAGGATGTGATGGTCATCCTTGAACACGAGAGGCCTCCAAGTCCTGTCAGCATAAGGCTTCTGTTGGCCCTTTGCCGTCCTCATCTATTCTTGGATGACCTGGACCTTCTCTAGTCTCACAAGAGCTGCTATGATTTCTTCTTTGCCGATAAGAGAAATCTGGTCTCATCCCCTGGATGAACCACATTCGTTTCATAATACAGTCAATCCTGACATGAATGATGCATTAATGCCATGGATGACGTCGTAAGGCCTCGACGTAACTACCAAGAGATCCAAATGTCACTCTCGCCTCCAATGGTCGAGTCACACTATCGACATCAATGTGTGGTCACTAGGTCTCCTTCAGTAGAAAACTCGAAAGTGAGGGTCATGTCAACAGTCTTAACCGGGACCACTCAGTATCAACCAAACAAAAGGACAAGAAAGCAAAAAAAGATAAGTGTCTTTTTATTATTGCAGCTAATAGTACAAGACACAAAGAAACTACAGACAAACATCAACAAAACCAGAAGCTACAGGATCAATAGCCTCCAGGTCGGAAGTTAGTCCCACTCCTGTCCATCTGCTTCTGGAGCTCCATTACCATAGACCTCAGCTGCCTGAAGCTGAACTCTCCCATGTCCTCCTGTCCCCTGCGGTCGGGGTGGGCCTCCTGGTGGTGGTGGAAACATCCCGAAGTGTCGTCCAGCACCAGCTGCATGGCCAACTCCTCTACCATGGCCGCCTGCTTCTTGTGGTCCGCCCTGATCGAACCTCTGCCTCTACCTCGAAGATTCTTCATTTAACTTCTGGTCATCTGCATGGCGGGTCGGACAGTCATGTGCTATGTGACCAATTCCGCCGAAGGAGTAACACTTCCTGGCAGGTCTGGCTCTATCACTTCCCTTGGTGCCTCGCACTACCGACCCTGAGTCACGCGGTCGACCACCTGTAGATCTGGTCCTCTTGGACCCCTGCGTCATCTATCTACTGCCCGCTACAAAAGACTCTGCCATATGCCGGCTAGTGGGGGGTCCTGCTACTGGAGACTACTCAGCAAGGAAACTCTCCACTAAGAGGGCTCACTCCAACACTCCTGTCTGTGTCAGAAAGTTGTGCAATACAACCGAAGATCTGATCTCCCGCCTAAGCCCCTGCTCGAAGGTTCGGGCCCTAAAGAACGGGTCCCGTACCATATCTGTGGAGTAGCGCGAGAGTTCTGTGAATCTCGCTGAGTACTGCACCACTGAAATGCTGCCATGCCGCAGCTGAAGTAGCTCCTGTATACGCACCGCTCGAAGGGTGGCTAGTAAAAACTCTGCTCGGAACAGGCTCTCGAAGTCTGCCCCTAGAAGTGTCGCCTCGTCATGCATCTGAAGCATCATGCTCCACCATCTGCATGCTGCTGCCTGAAGAAGGCTGGAAGCAAGGATCACCATGAAATCTTTCGGCGTCCCCACTAGCCTGTGGACTCTCACCACAACCTCCTGCCAATCCTCAGCCTCCTGCGGGTCCGTCCCTCCCTGAAACATGGGTGGCCTCTAGCGTTGGAACTCATGCAGTGCGTTCAAGCGACATGCATCCTATACTACTGGGGATGGTGGCATCGGTGGCCCAATGGTTAGTAGTACTGCTGGTTCCTCCACTGGTGCCTCAACTGGGATAGGGCCCTGTACTGAGGCCTCATCGCTCAGCAGGCTGTCAGTACGTACCACTCTCAGGGCTCTAGCTGGTCGTCCACAGGGAGGCATCCTGAAAGAAATAATGTGACATGGTCAAACGATTATACCTGGTGATATGACCTGGTTTGAGCAGACATTTAAATAAAACTTCTGGAAAACACACACGCATTCAGTGTTTTCGTGCACAAAGTCGGAAATCTGTTGTCATGGTCCTGGTGTATGGATGCGTCAGCTGCCCGCACCAACACTGGACTCCCTGAACTGAAAACCACACTCGATACTCTTAACACTATTGCTTCACAGAAAGAAACATCAGAGTTATAAGTTTTGCGGTAGAACCGAACTCCTCTAATACCAATTTGTCACGACCCGTCCTCGGGGCCCGTGTCGTGACTACCCCAAGCCCGCCTTCCATAGGCCAGGGGCTGGCGACTAGCACCAAAGGCATAAAATCCCGATAAATGGGAAGGCATTGCCTTTACAAAAGAAAACAAGCACCACAGAGTACAAGCAGAAGAAAAACACTAAGTGCAAAAGAAAATCTAAAAATGTAAATGGGCCAGAATACAAACCCAAAAAAAAGTACGACTACAACTGAACAAGGTACAACAGCAAAAAGACAAACAACTGGAAGATGGAAGCAACTCCTGGGTCATCCTCCTCGGATCCTACCTGAAGGGTAGGTACAGATAGCACAGCTCCGGGTCATCCACCACGGATCCTACCTGAAGGGTAGGTACAGATAGCCTCCTCCACGCTCTCATCCGTCAACATCCTCTATGAGTCGTCACGTCGTGTAGTCCACCTCCGGGTACTGACTCGTCGTGTAGTCCACCTCCGGGTACCGACCAGTCCTCGAACAGTCGACCTCCGTCAGCACTGCCCGTCGTCTGCAACCAACACAATGGAGAGCGGGCATAGCCCGTGCAGGGGTGAGTATAACGATACTCATTAGGGACCCTGAGACCCTCAAGGTCTCACTAAACCAACAACGATAACCACAAGAATATCTCAACAGATAACCTCTACTTAGATATATGCCCATACATATACCTAAGTTATCAAGTTACCCATCTCAATCATGAGGAAACACAAGGATTGTGAAATCAACGGATAATCACTACCCATGTACATGCCCATACATATACCTAAGTTATCAAGTGACCCATCTCAATCATGAGGTAAACACAAAGGTCAAAAGTCTCAGCTCAAACCACGATTTTCTTTATCAAAACCGTAACTGCTGAAAAGCTCCGTCTCTGGAGTGTACAGTGGTCCTGTCATGACTCCGAGGTACTGCTCACTAACCTAAGACTGCTGAGGTACTCCTCCTGTCGAGTACCTCGGGCCTGCCACCTCACACAGTAGTGCTTCCCGCCAGGGTCTGCCACCCAAACCCAGTAGTGCACCCCCCTCATAGCCTAAAGAGGTACTCCTTCTGTCGAGTACCGCGGGTCTGCCACCACACATAGTAGTGCTCCCTCGCTGTGGGTCTGCCACCTCACAAATTAGTGCTCCCCACTGGGCTACGTAAGTCACTTCGACTCGAATCGGACAAGCAGTCTTCAGGTCCCTGCCGGCTACACGGTCTCCGTACTCCGTACGCTCGTCTCTGGGAGGGTCTGCTCCACGAGCTAAAAGTCGATACTCCAAGTATCTCAAATTCCCACTAATAAGTATCTCAAAGGACCACCTCGTCATTGGAGTCTCAACGCAACAGTCAGCGCATCAATCGGACGCCCGGTCTGCGAGTTATTAGCCTTTTCATCCCCGGGGCCCGATTGGTTTCATTTGCAAACCAGTCCGGCCGTAACACAATTATACCCCAAACACTCATAGGGTATACTCATAGGGACCGTTTCTAAACGTGATCAACAACGCCGCTGACGGTTCGTCAAATGGACGTCCGGTCAGAAAGATATCTGCTTTTCCGTTCCAGGGGCCCGGATGGATTTCAGGTACAATCCAACCCAGCCGTATCTCAACTGCATCCAAAACTCGGGCGAAGTATTCCAAAAGTTCCATCTCAACAAGAGGAAAACAACGAGATAGACTGTTCGTCAATCGGACGCCCGGTCTGTGAGTTATTGGCTTTTTCGTTCCAGGGGCCCGATTGGTTTCGTGAGCGAACCAACCCGACCGCACACCGATGACATCCAAACCTCGTGCGGAGTAATCCAAAAGATCCGTCTCACTTAGAGGAAATCAACAAAGTTGACGGCACGTCATTCGGACGTCCGGAACTCATGTTACGAGCGTTTCTGCTCCGAGGGCTCGGTTGGTTTCGTGTACGAACCAACCCGGCCGAACCCAAAGTTCTCCGAAACCTTGAGTGCGATATACCGAAACGCCTGTCTCGATCCAAGGATCGTGTTTCCGCTGACGACGAGTCGTTTGGAGGTCTGTATCTCATGTTATGGGAATTTGACCGAAAGTGGCCCGAAAACGGGGGTCTGGGCCCGGGGCGACCCGGCCCGACCCCCCCTGGGACGGCCGAACCGGGTCGACCCGACCCGAGTCCGATCCGGCTGGGCCCGGCCCGGCCCTGCCCGTCTCGGTTCGGCTCGGTCTGGCCTGACCGGCCGACCGCGGCTCGGCCAGCGTGGCCGAGCCGAATCGTGGGCGGGGTGTCCGGATCCCCCACCCTTCGCCGCTAATTGAGGCCAGTGGTTCGCCCGCCCCTCCCTTTCCGGCGGCGCGCCGCCGCCGCCTTCCGCGGACCACCGGATGCGCTCCGGTGGTCCTTTCCTTCTGTCGTCTTTGCCTATGGTCCCCTCGGGACCCCACCTTCACTGCGAAGGTATTCAAACGCCTAGACGGCCAGCTTCGTCGTCGCCCGTCAATCCGCACGTCAAAAATGGAACGCGCCGTCTTTGTGGTTCTTCGGCGCGGCGCGACGGCGTCGCGTCCTTGTTCTTTCTTGTCACGGCGCAGCGTGACGGCGTCGCGTAATACTTGCCGTGTGATTCTCGCGTGGTGCGACGACACCACGTCATTCCGCTCCATCCACAAGAATCAAACATGAATATAGGAGGGGGGTTCGGCCGTGTTTGTGCGGTCCGGCCCCCCTCTCATTAAATGATGACATCTAGTCGAAAAATCCACGATGATCGATAAACTAGAATCATGAATGGAAAATAAATAAATTAACAATAATCCCCTACCTCGGTTCAAGAACGATGTTCGTCAACGACCCGCGGAAGACAAGCGTCGCAGAGGTCGGGCGTCGCGGGAGAACGTCGACGTCGCGAAGCGGGATTCGAAGTCATTGACGGTGATTCAATCGTGGAAAACCGTCAGGGAAGAGACGACGTGGAAGAAGAACGTCGCGTCGCGGATACGGCGTCGTGGAAGAACCGTGTTCTTCGGCAGAGAAGTTCTTCGTTGAAGAATGGCGTTCTTTGCGTTCTTCGTCGTTGTTGAAGAAGGTGTTCCTTAGATTTTTCTCCAAAAAGCACTCAAACAACCCAACACCAACCCCTAATAAAATAAGTTCTATAATATTTTATTAACACAACAAAGCATTTGAAATTCAATTGTTTGAATTTCAAAAACATACATGTAACTCACCAAATTAAATGCAACATGTTGTCAAATATTAAAGAAGGTGAGTTAATGGGGTGTTAGGAATGTGAGGGGTTAAGAGGGGTTAGGGAGTTAGGGAAAATTTGAAAAGGTGGGGGGTTCGTGTGGGCCCCACCCTTTTTAATTATCCACACATGGGAAGTTGGGTGGATGTGGGCCCCACCACCAACTTCCCATGGGAGAAACTAACCACCTTGAAAAAGAAATAAAATTGACTTAACAATTTTATTTACTTTTTTTAATTAAACCCCATTAATTAAAAACTTCCCCCGCATAAACGCAACTACGGTAAAGGTTCCCTTAAGCGATTACCGGCGTTGCGAGTTCATCGGTGCCATTAGATTTCAATTCCGAGCACCGGTTCAAAAGATAGAAAAACCCGATCTCTCATTCACTGAACATACCCGAGCCAAACATCGGAAATTAATTCCGGGCACACCGGGCCTCAGAATCAGGCGCCGTTAGAAACTGCGTTCTTGTAAAATTCCAAAGAAAATTAAGATAAAATTTTATTTGAAATTTCCAGGTCTTTACAATTATCTTGGATGAAATCAATCCATCACCTTTTTCTTAGGTCCATGACCTTCTAAGCGAAGATATACATGAGACTCTTTTGATCAAAGTACATGGTAAAACGTTCGCCCTTCAGATAGGGTCGCCACATCTTCAAAGAGAAAACCACTGCTACTTACTCTAGGTAATGGGTATCGTAGTTTTTCTTAAGTTGTCTCAGTTGTTGAGAACCATACGTGATCATTGCTCGCTCCTGCATTCAGAAAGACCCAAGTCTATTCCCTGATGCGTCACATCAGACTACGTACCATATGCCTTCCTCTAGATGCCTCAAGAAGGGTGCACTAGTCAGCCTCTGCCTCTGCTACTTAAAGCCCTACTGGCATGTCTCCGACCACACAAAGGGTTGACCTTTCTTCGTCAAGGTAGATAGTAGTGCTTCAACTCTAGAGTAGTGTAGAACGAACCTCTAATAGTAACAAGAAAAACCCTGGAAGCTTCGTACCTCGATCACACTCCTAGTTGGCTCCCAATACAGTACTGCCTCAATCTTCACTGGATCCACTGTAACTCCAGGCTCCAATATGACGTGTCATAGGAAGTGAACATCTTGGATCTAAAACTGGTACTTCTATATCTTACCATAAATCTGGTTCTCTTGGAGTGTGTCCAGTACCAACTGAAAATGTTAGGTGTGAACCTCCTAAGTAGTTGAGTAGATCATAATGTCGTCGATGAATACTATGACAATGCGATCAAGGTATGGCTATAAAATCCGTTTCCTGAGTCCCATGAACTCTTCTGGAGCATTGGTTATTCTGAAAGGATAACCAAGTCCTTATAGTGGTTGTACGAATATTTGAATGTCATCTTCTTATCTTCCATGTCTTGAAATCTGAGCTAGTGATAGCCTGATCTGAGGTCTATCTTCGAGAACAACCATGCTCCCTTCAACTGGTCAAAGAGATCATCAATCCTCTGGAGTGGGTACTTGGTCTTCACGGTCACCTGGTTTAGGTGACAATAGTCGAGAAAAATCCTCATGCTTCAATCCACCATCTTGGAAAATAGAATCGGGGCTTTCTAGGGAGAAACAATGGGCCGGATGAATCTCTTATCTTGAAAGTCCTCTAGATATACACGCAACTCGCGAAGCTCCGCGAGAGCCATCCGATACGCTGGTGTTGATATCGGTCTCGTCTCAGGGTATAGGTCAATTTATAAGTACACCTCTCTATGAGGAGGTATACCTGAAACATCATCAGTGGAAACATCAGCGTACTCTTCTACCACAATTTGATATGTAATATTCTCCATATCAACTACTCTGAGGGTAAGGGAAGCCAACTAATGAGTGATCAGTTGTACTCCCCTTCGTGCAAGTCCATCCTGCACTGCAAAGGCTCCCTTCTCACTAGTGAAGGTGAACCTGGTCTTATCTATTCGGACACACCGTACTTTGTGCCTAATACAGTCGATCTGGGCATGGACAGTAGATAACCAGTCCATACACAAGATGTTGCCGTAAGGACTCGAATCCCTACTAGGAGATCCCATCCAATGGTCTTGCCTCCTAGAGTATGCTCACACTACTAGCCTCAGTGCGTAATCATCGAGTCTGCTCCCGTAGGAGTCTCTAGCCGTAAAGATTGAGCCAAAGGCTCCGTCGGAATTTCTGAGATCCGAATGAGCGATGTTTCCATGAAATAGTGGCTGGCACGGGTGTCTATAAAAACTAAAGCTATGGTGGAGTAAACATAGATCGTACCTCGAATCATCTATAGATCGCTGTGATCATAGGCCTCAGCTTTCTGGATCTGAGCTCTCCCCAGTCTATCTACTCCCTATGGCTAGGGTGGACCTCCTAGTGGTGGTGGCGGTAGCACCTCAAAATGTTTCCCACCACCAGTAGCTTGACCAGCTCCTATACCACGTCCGCCTACTCCCTACGGACTTCCTTGATTGAATCTTTTCCTCTGTATTGGTGGTCCTTCATCCATCTGCGGATCATAGGAATGGTGGGTCAGATAGTCACGAGTCATGTGACCCTACCCGCCACACGAGAAACATTGCCTGATCATGGAGTTTATGTCTCTACTCCATGTTCCACGCACAACCGATCCCGAGTCATTCAATCGTAGACCTATAGTTCTGGTCCACTTGGACCTCTACGACATTTGTATAATTCCAACTGCAGAAGACTCCGCTACATGTCGACTAGTGGTGGGTCTCACTGCAGGAGACTGTTCATTAAGGAAACGCTCCACTATTAGGGCTCCCTCAATCACCCCTTCCTGCATCAAGATGCTGAGTGAGACCACTGAAAGTATGATCTATCACCTGAGTCCCTGATCGAAGGACCGATCCCTGAAGAAAGGGTCTCGTACCATATCGGTGGAGTAGCACAAGAGTTTGGTGAACCTCGCTGAGTATAATGGCACCGTCATTCTGCTCTTATGCAAGTGAAGTAGCTACTGTATCTGCACTGCACATTGGGTGGCTGGGACAAACTCCACCCAAAACAGGATCTCGAAAGCTACCTACTGTAAAATCATCTCGTCATGAAATTAGAGAATCATGCTCCACCATCTACCTACTGCTTCCTAATGGAGACTTGAGTCAATGATGAACATAAGTTCAGCTGGTGTCCCTACGAGTTGGAAGACTCTCACCACAACCTCCAGCCAATCCTCAGCTGTCTGTGGGTCCATCTCTCCCCTGAACCTGTGAAGCCTTTGGCTTTGGAACTCCTTCAAAGCTCTCAAGCAGCGTACATCATCTGCTACTAGGGCTGGTGGCATCAGTGGCCCAATGTGTTGTGGTACCGTTGGTGCCTTCGCTGTGAGGGGGCCAGCGCTGAGGCCTCATCTCCCGTTGGTATATCAATGCATTCAACTATCGGGGATCTAGATAGTCATCCGTGGAGAGGAATCAGGAAATATATAGATTGACATGGTCAAATATTATAACTGGTGAGATGACCTAGATGACCTGACATAATGAAAACTTTTGAAAAAAAACACGCAATCAGTGTTTTCGTGCATTGAGTCAGAAATCAGTAGTAAGGGTCCGAGTGTATGGATATGTCGGCCGTCACACCAACACTAGACTCCCCGAAATGATAACCACCCTCAGTACCCTTAACACTATTGCTTTACATAAAAGATCAGAGTCCTAAGTTTTATAGTAGAACTAACTGCTCTGATACAATATGTAACAACTGTGCCCTGCCCACCAATTTCCCCATAGACACATAGTCCCAAAAAAGGGCCCACAAGCATGCCTAAATGGGTCATATGACTAATGAAAGTCCCCACATGCCAACAAACGTCCTATCCAGTGTGATTTTTCCTCACTCACACATACCCAAGGAAACTTCCTAGAATGTCACCCATCCTGATCACTACTCCAAGACATGCATGCTTAACAGTGGAGTTATAATCAGATAGGCTCTCAAAAAGGAAGGTTTACATTGTTGACCTGAGTCATATAATTTATTCATTTAACCATTAATAATTATAGGGTGTTATAATTACCCCACTCCTTTAGAGAACAACGCCCTCATTGTGGGCCCTATATCTCATCCCAGGTAGGGCACCACACATAAGTTTGGAATCCTCTTTTGATACCAATTTTTTATGACCCGTCCCCCTGGGATTGTGTCTTGATTACCCCAAGCCCACGTTCCATGGGCCAGGGGCTGGCGACTAGCTCCAAAGGCATAAATCCTTAAACTAGGAAGGAATTTCCTTTAATACATGAAAACGCAAACAACAGGGTATGAGTTGGAAGAAAAAAACTATGTAAAATTGCATACAAAGGAGTGATAAAAGTAGAGGGTCCAGAATACACGCCCAACAGCAAAGTACTTTTGGATCGGATTATATCAAATATACAGAAGAGGGGGGGGGGGTGAATTGTGTCTTTTCAAAAATCATTGTGAGATTGTGTTCTGACTTATTACTTTAATCAGATGAATTGATGTAGCATAATTTTAAATAGAAGATACATAAGATATATAGTGGTTTGGGGAATAGAAGGCCCCTAGTCCACTCCACCAATGCTCTACTCCATGAGCTTGGTGATTTTCACTATCTGTCCTTTTTTCAATTGGCCTTTAAACAACTGAGTATAGGGAGTTGAAACCTTTACAATATAAGGAAAATCAAAGCCTTCTAGGTCACTCATAGAAGATACACAACTTAGTACGAGAAACCGGTCACTTATGAATCGAAAATAATGATTTATGTATTCTGAAAATACTTACCAGATGTCCTTCACAATTGCAACAACATGCAATTGACAGTAGATGGATCATCACCTTCAATAATAATGATCTTCACAAAAGAGTCTTTCTGAGTCAATCCCATTGTAGTTGATATAGAAATATAACTCACAAATTTATTATTAGAAAATTCATAAGTGATCTTAAATGTAGAACAAAGGAATCTTCTATCATCATTTTTCTTCTTCAAAAAACAGAGCATTTTCATTCTCTTGAATCAGAAGATATGAATTCTCGATAGTCTCTATTTTTTATAAATTTTTCATAATGATACAGAGATCACATAATATTATTAGATGCTCTTCGAAAAATCTCATATATATAAAATAACGACAAGTACTTGTCCTACTAATTTAGATACACAAGAGTCACCTTTTAACTTGTGATACTCAAACATTTGAATTTACATAGTAGTCGTAACATCACTAAAAAGTAGGCATAAAAAGATCCTTATAATTCGATCATTAAAACAATGATAAAATGACTTGGAATCAGTCAAAGTTTCACTTTCAGATCATCTTTAAATCCGGCTTGAAATCCGCATAATAATCAGCTTGCTGATTTTTGCAGAAAAATATCAACTTTAAATTCTTCGACGCCAAACATAAGGTTGAGTTATACTATATGCATCCTCTGAATGTAAGGTTGATGATGTAGTCTTCAAACGTAGGGTTGACAACATAGGGTTGATCAAAAAAATAAGGGTCATGTCACTTTCTTCAAACGTAAGGTTGATCATAAAAATAAGGTTGGTCATCCATACTTTTCTCTTCAACATTCAAATGTACGATAAAATATCCATACATTTACTTGATACATACATTTCCAAAAACGTATGGTTGTTTACAAAAGTAAGGTTGATGAACCATAATTTTGAGAAAAAAATGTAACATTTAATACTTATGTACGGTTCCCCATCCATACTTTTCTAATATCTCAAACGTAGGGTTCCTTCCTAACGTAGGGTTCTTTTTCATACTTTTCTGGTAACGTATGGTTCCTCTTCCATAATTTTCTCTTATCTCATAAAGTATACGCTGAATTTTATACTTACACAACGTTCCACCACGTAGGGTATGAAAAGTGTTCCCAGAACACGCTAAAGAAGATCCCAAATAATTAGGGTATGAACAATCATTCCAGAACATGATAAATATAAATACTTTAGAAATAATACTTCGTTGTTCAAGAACATAAATATTTCATCCAGAAATTATAATATAATGAATAATAAATTCCTAAAAAATACTTAACAAATATAATCATTATAAAATAATTATGGGTATTTGTGAGGAATCAAAATTATCACAAAGAGATAGTGTATTGTTCTCAACATACTCCCCCTATAAATAAAACATTATGTATTGTTGAAAAAAACACATGTGCTACAATCTCAACAATTTTGATGATCACAAAACCAATAAAATAATTAGTGAAATTAACTTACACCAAAATTAATTAAGTACATAGAGGTTTGAATTAAAAAAATATAATATTAGATTTAACTTAATTTCTCCCTTTAAATAATCCATTTTAATTTCTCCCCCAATAAAATGAATCAAAAAAATGTTGTGTTTATCCAAATTTCTCCCCATTTTTGTGATATCAAAAATAATGATAAAAAAGGAATATAACACATTTAATGTAGTACTAAACTTAAGTAAATTCTATGTAATAGTTTTTCAGTAATGAAATCTGTATTACCGGAATACCTAGACAAATAAATTAGAACAAAAAAATATAAAGAAACATAATTTCAATAAAAATTGATAAATACATGAATTAAAAAGTTTCATTAAAGGTATGGAATTGGAACAATTATGATGAACACATGAATAATGGTTTGATCAGGGTATGAAATAGGTTCTCTCTCCCCTGAAATGAAAACAAGATTTCTCTCAACTGTTCCCTGAGTCTTTGCATCATTCCATCACCAAAATTAATGATATGATCTCTGGTCTCTTGAGTCATATGAATGTCTTCAATGAGATTGAATCTGAAAAACTCGTGATGTCTTTCTTCCTTCTCCATTGTAAAACCCCGATATTTTATGAAAAATATTCTTTTAATTTCATTAATGTCTTGGGTTGTATTCTACACCAAGATTACCTTGTGCTATACGCAACACCGCATTAGCATGCAGTATACGCAACCCTATTCTTGGATCGTGTTACACACAATTTTGATAACAGTTAATCTACGCAACACTGGGTATATATATATATATTCAATGTATAAATGAAATATGGTTGGATTCTGTTGTACGAAATAATGAAGGATTTTTTCACAACACACAACCCTAACTTGGCTTGCATTACACGCAATCACGACCTTCCTTGATAGCGTGTGTTGTACGCAATACCGGGTTTTAATAAACAACGATATATTATTATAATATTGTAATGAACTAGCCGTTATGAATAGTATTTACTAAATTTTGAATTTTATAACATTATTATTCATCTTACACATTTTATAGAACATGGTATAAGAACAAAATAATTTTTTCGGGTAAAATAAGTATTTTTCAAAAAATGCAGTTTTGCTGCCTTTTGATGGCACACCAACTTTAAATCTAGTATTTGACATGTTTATATGTTCAATTTGACAAAATTAAATTCTTATTTTGAATAATGATATAAAAATTTACATTAGATAAAGTTTTAATATGTTTTCGATAACATTTATATTTTAATGAATAGTAAAAACACGCTATATTTTAATTAAAAACAACGTTTTTCATCATAATATCTTATGTGGTTAAATTATAATATTGGATGGTTTTAAAGTATAAATAGAATATGTTTTTACCCTTTAATATAATGTATGTCATTATCATTTATTTTACCTTGAATTCGTAGGTTAAATCAATTCAATCTTTTGCAATGTTTTAAAGAAAAAACCCGTTTTCTTTCGACAATGGGATTAATTTTAATTTAATTTCTTCATCTTTTGTGAATTTAATTTGGAAAAATGGATTCCATATTTGGAATCAGTGGTTCCAAATTATGTTAATAATCTACTTTTTATTTTCGAGCATTGTGAATAGTAACTACGGTAAATTTTATTTACTATAGTTAAAGGTAAATCCGGTAATTAAGGGTAAATATAATATTATAAAATTACCCTATCATTTAAAAAAATTCTATTGGATGGATAATGGAAGACCCATATAACCTAAGGGTCGGATTAGATTCATTTTATGGTCTTTTGTCCATGAAAATAATTTAATTATTATTAAAACCAAAGAATGTGACAACATGTCACTTTCTTAAATCTTATAAGTATAATAATATTAATTTAGTGATAAACTTCATGAAACTTCTAACATGAATAGTCTCCAGAAATATAATACAATTATATACATCATAGGAATTTATTTATAATTTTTAGGGATTATATAATTATCATTTATTATGACACAAAGATGATGCAGTAATTGTCTTATTAATGAAATATAGACATAATTGATGTTATAAAAGCCCAAATAAATGTAATTTGAGACTTCTTTTTACTTAAACTAATTTTCTAGGTTAATATGACTTGTTATTTTTTATTTAAGTAACTTTTTTAGAACTTATCATTTTGTTATGAATTTCATAAAAATCATGTACCAAATAGTGTCAAAATTGACATAAATTAGTTTTTAAAAAAGTATTATATTATTAATTGTTATTTAATTCCGAAAAATCTAAGGTTCGGAAAAATGACTTAGATAAGGATAGATATATTAATAACAAACAACTTGGGGTTCTTTTGGCTTGTTATGGTAAGTTTATTAACCATATAGTGTAAGAAAACAAAAATACATGGTAAAAGTTAAACTATTTAACTTAGAGTTAAATCTAATTGATAAGGTTAAAATAATAACCTAAACTTGTCTAAATACTATTGGATGAGAGTATTTATAACCATCCCCACTTTGTCTTCGAATTAAGACCCTTTGGAACCATTATAAACCGAATTTTACCTTAATATAAAATAATATTTTGAGATTTTCCTAAGGTGCCCCTCTCCTCCCTTATAAAAGGGCACCTCCCCCCTCTCCTCCTCACATCAATTTGAGCATTCAATCTCGGCCAACCCCTGAAAAAATTTCTTCTACACTTCCCTAGTATCATCTTAGAGGGCCTGGTCTTCTTCAAAGACCATCCTTAGTTATTTAAGTGGAGGTTAAGTGAAGGCGCGTCAAAAAGAGGTAATATCCATTACCGATATTTTTCAATTTCTTTCTTATTCAACTTCTTCTTCTTTAGTTGTTTCATGATAAAGTAATAACATCAGTATTTCTTATATACTGAAATGTTATTATAAATATGAAACAACTCTAATTAACCTTCTATCCATCCTACGGAAAAAGGAAATCACCGCGTGTGCGTATGTACGGAATACCGTCTCCACAATGTGGTGTAATCTATTTTTCCGCCACCACAATAATTGGATGGGTATAATGGAGTAATGAGTAACTATATATGATTATTATAAAGTGACATTGATACTGAAATAGTATACATACACTTCAACACAATTCCACGACCATGGGAACGATATCATCGCTCGTGCGTACGTACGGACTACCGTCTCCACGACGCGATGAGACTCATTCTCCACATTAACCATTCATGAATGATTATAAAGTATATATAATGAATAATAATTAAATATATGAAAAGTTAAATCTACTGGATTTATGTATATATATATATGTATGTCATCTACTTACTTCCATTCAAGACAATAAGGAAAGGAAAACAACATTCATGCGTACGTACGGACTACCGTCTCCATGAACGGTGTGTTTCATTTCATTTATATATCTATTATATATATATAATGAATATATATGATATATAAATCATGTTTTATATTCTAGAAGTAAGTAAATCATGATATAAGTAATAATAATGTCATGAACAACAAGTCCAAACACCTACGATAAATGAAATGATTTTACCTAAAACGCTTCTTTAACATTGAATTTACAAAAGAACGGGTAATATAAAGTCATAAGTGAACCATATATGATTCTGTAATAAGTTAATGAAATTATTTAAATCATTATACAGGAGGTTCGGATATGTACAATGCATATCAGACATAAGGTAAGGTAAATATCACAATCTCATTTTTATCCGAGATTGTTTATACTTTAGTATTTAGTGGGGTGTATTTTATCATCCACATCCATGTTTCCTCAATATGTAATATTATTTCCATCCAACTAAAATAGTTTAAATCCTATTTTACCTCTCGGTGAGTGTTTATTAATGGATATGAAAGGAATCTTTTGTCGTTTTTCGTACGAGGTACTTTTTGACCTTTCGGACAAAAGTATGATGAATGTTTTTTTAACTTATATAGCATGACTGGATTTTTAAAACATTATTTCCAAGAATATTCCTTTACAAGTTTTCAAGTTTATTTTTAATCAAATTCATTTAGATTAGAATTGTATGACATATTAAGAAAGAAATAGTGTTTTTGAATTAGAAAGGATATTTTCCTCAAGAATAGAGTTCAAGTGTTTTATCAAAATTATTTTCCATCTAAGATAATAAAGGGTTCTGTTTCTATCCCTATAACTACATAGATTTGATTATGTTGTGATGGAAATATTTTTATGAATTCCATTATCTTATATGAATTGTTTTATGATGTCATGATGTTTAAGATTCCCATTTTTATTACATGGGTTATGCAATGATGTATGATTTATGATTTTGTGGCACACATAAGAATGGTATCATTATGAGATGGGTGGGACCTATATCTCCCTCCAATGCATTGGGTAAAGATTTTATATCTCATGAGATAGACATGGTTGGATTGGTAGGTTATACCGGTTCAGTAAAACAGGACTGAAACGAGGGTGACTCAGTTCAGAAATGGACTTTTTCCACTAAGATAGTCCTGGCAATGAGAATTGACTAATAAGAGATGATTCACTATGATTATGTGTGTATGCCACAAAGTTTCATGTTTTATGCTATGATTATTGGGATTTCATTTCACTACTATGATTTATCCCATGTTATGATATTATGATCTCTTTTGCAGGTTAAGATTTCCAAAATGTTATGTTCTTATGAATATGATGTGATTGATTTTTCTTTTGTTTAACCTTACTGAGCATTTGAGCTCACCCTTTTTATGTTTTCTTTTCCCAGGATATAAAGAAAGGTTTTAGGTAGGAAAAAATGGATGATCTTTATGGGAGATGATGCAGATCTTTCACCATGATTAGAAGATTACGTTCCAAGTTTCCAAAGACAGTAAAATATTACGGTCCTTGTGTGTGTGTTTTTGTTATGTAATAAGTATTCTGCAAAAGTAATGTAATGTCCTTGTACGTCAGGCTTCGGGTCTCTACATCCATATACAAAGATTGCTTCTCTGTGAATTTATTTAAGACATATCTGATTCCTGGTTCACTGGATGTCAACTGATCAACCAAAAATTTATAATTTTCTAACAGGACTAATAATGGAGCATTGTTACATTGAAGATAATGCAATCTATCACTAATATTGCTTAATGCAGTTGTGATAGCCTGAACCATTTTGAGTTAATCAGGTGAAGTATCTGATCAACTAGCAGCACTAGTTCCAAAATATGCAAATTGTGTCTCCAGATATCCTTTAATTCCTAACAGATCTGGCTTCCTTACCATTTCTGATTTCATCTTTGAAACCTCTATCAACAACTCTTGCTTAAAATCTTCAACTTCATTTAGTGAAACAATACTATTTATAATTCTCTGAAATTTTAACTATTCTGATTCTAAGGATCTTCTCATAGTAACATTTTCAGATTCCAACCGATACAGATTTCTGTATAGCTCATCAATTTCATTATTCCCTGAATAAGAGGCACCATGAGCTTGATTATTATTCTCAGGTTTAGTGTGATTCATCAACACTAAAGGTGGTGAATCTGCATCATACTTGTCTTTTTCCTTTTCCTGAGCAGTTTGGTCCACATATTTTACCTCAAAGTCTTTTCAGGACTCTTCCATAGAAAAATCCTCTTGAATTACTTATTTTTGAGCATCATAAACATTCTCATCACGAACATCAGCAATTTGTTCTTCCAATGGATTTTTTAAGATAATATCATCTTCATTGTCTTGAGGTCTGGCCACTTCCTCACCAGGATCTTCTTCCTTGTCTAGTTGAAGTGTAACTTCAACATCAACTTCAATATGTGGTTCTGATATTTAAACTTCAATTATTTAGGGTAATGTTCTATAACAACCACATCATGTTCCTGATATTTTTCAACAACTTTTACTCTAACAAAGCTATAAGAGAGGAAATATCTTGTGGGTAGTATAGGTGAAACAGATTCCTCATTAACAGGACTTTTCCTCTGAGTTTGAAGTCCCTCATGACATATTTTTTCCCCAGTTTCTTCCATGTCAAATCTTATTCTCCTCGCAGTAGTGCTTACAGTTGATTCAACTTGTCCCTCCATGGACATTGCAGACTGAGCCTGAGAACTATATGTTTCATCCTCAGCCCCTACATGAATTTTTTTACCTTTAATAGTGCTCTATAAATAGCCAATCTATCTTAGAGTTCCAGAATTAAACACATTAATGTGATGAAAATGCACTCTGGCATCCACTAGTCTCACCATATCCTTCTTAAACAATAGTTTGGAAATGAATCATCCAAAAGGATAGAAGTTCATTATGGAGTCACTGTGACAATAGTAATTCAGATACCATACAATGTATCTAGGAAAATATAGTTTGATATCACTGAGAAAAAGATATATTATATACATGTCAGGATATAATATCTTCTACATCTCAGACATCCTTGGTGTAATCCCTGTTCGCACAAACATTACTAAAATTTTCTGATAAGGCTTCAAGTCCTTTAAGAAAATCTTCTTTATAGATGTAGTACCAAAAACAAAAGACATAATTTCCTTTAATTTATGTACATAATATCCTATATTTTTCAAATCAAAATGAAAGACTCTCTTATGAGGGAAATTCAAAATCTGACCAATTTCAACTGAAGAGATCGAAAAATCTCTATCCTCTATCTTAGCCAGTATAGAGTCCTCATTGTCTCCCAGACTAAACTGTGTAGATTTGATGAAATATTGAAGTTATACCTCATAAAAAAATTCTGTATACTCACTGTTGAATTTCTGTTTGAGATTCTGAAACGACAGTGCTTGTTCTAACATGAGATTCATTTAAAATAACCATTCGAGATCAATCACATTTCCCTATATGATTTTTCTTCTATTGGAGAATTGTATCTTGGCAGTGCTGGTCTCGGCCTCATCAGCTCTCATAGTCCTATCGATCTCTACAAGAATATCTGAAGGATTAAGGATTAGGGTTTTAGATGTTCGAAGATTAGGGTTGAAGAAAAGTGGTGTGGTTTTACAGGTTCGTAAAGGTTTTGGTATAAATGAAACGGTTTAAAAGTAAAAAGGGTGTTTGATAGCCCTGATTCCAGTGTTTTCATTAATCAGTTCATAGATTTTAAATATAAATAAAACTAATTATGCAGGGAAAGATATCTTCTACTTGAAAAATAAATAGCCAAGTTATTTTACACTGAATTAAAATAAAGAAACAACATAGTAAAATAAAACATTATTTAAAATTAAATAAACCATGCTCCCCCTTAATAAAATCAAACCTTGCAGTGGGAAGTGGTTCGGTAAAAATATCAGCTAATTGAATTTCAGTAATTACAAATTCGAAAGATATATCCTTTTTAAGAAAATGATCTCTTAGAAAATGATGTCTGATATCAACATGCTTAGTCCAAGAAGGATTAATAGGGTTTTTATATAATATTTATAGCACTAGTATTATCACATAAAATAGGAATATTATTAAAATGTAGTCAAAAATCCAAAAGAGTGTTTTTCATCCACAACATGTGTGCACAACAACTGCCATCAAAAACATATTCTACCTCTACTCGTGATAAGGAAAATGAATATTGTTTTTTACATGACCATGACACTAAGGATTTCCCTAAAAAGTGACACGTTCTGGAAGTAATTTTCCTATCTAGTCTACAACTCTCAAAGTCTGCATTTGAATATGAAATCGAATTAAAATCAGATGTTTTTGGATAAATAAGAGATTGAAAAATAGTTCCTTTTAAATATCTAAAAAATCTCATAACAATAGTTAAATGAGATTCTTTAGGATTTGATTGAAATCATGCACAAATACATACTGAATACATTATATCTAGCCTGATATTAATAAGATATAATAAACTACCAATCATACCTCTATATGACTAATTTTCAACTGATTTTACAGTTTCATCCAAATCATGTTTTGTATTAGTACACATAGGAGTTGTATATGTCTTGTTGTTTTCAAATCCACATTTCATTAATAAATCATTAATGTATTTTCTTATATTCAAAACATTTCCAAAATCTTATTGATAAATTTTATGTCCTAAAATGAAATTTAGTTCTCCCATCATACTCATTTCAAATAATTTTTGCATTAACTTTGAAAACTCACGATAAAGGGTTTTATTTGTTGATCCAAAAATTACATCATCAACATAAATTTGAACTAATAAATTATTAGAATTCACAATTTTCATAAAAAGGGTTGGATCTTCCACTCCAATAGTAAAATCATTTTTCAAAAGAAAAAAGCTTAATCTTTCATACCAAGCACTAGGTGCTTATTTAAGGTCATAAAAAACACTAGTATGTTTAAAAACAGAATCTGGTTTTTTAGAATTTTCAAAACCAAGTGGTTTCTCAACAAAAACCTCCTCCTTATATAACAATTTAAAAATGAATACTTAATATCCATCTGAAATAATTTAAATTTCATATGAGATGTATAGGCTAAAAGGATTCTAATGGCTTCTAATCTAGTTATAGGTGCAAAGGACTCATCATAATCTATACCTTCTTCCTGATTATATCCTTTAGCTACAAGTATATCTTTATTTCTAGTTATTATTCCTTAATCATCTTGATTATTTCTAAATAACCATTTGGTTCCTATTATTAGATGGTTCTGTGGTCTTTCAACTAATTCCCAGACTTCATTTCTTTTAAACTGGTATGATTCTTCTTTCATTGTTATCATCCAGTGTTACTCATCTAATGCTTCTTTTATAGACATGGGTTCTGATTGGGATTGAAAGGCAGATAATTCTACAATATTCCCTATATTTCCTTTAGTTTTTATTCATGTGTCTAAGTCACCTATGATAGTCTCTAAGGGATGATTCTTTAGTGTTCTAGTCTGTTTAGGTAACACACTCATAGGATCTTCAGTATCATGTTCATATGAACAAAACTGAATTTCTTTTATATCTTTTTCAAAATAATTTTTCAAGATCACATGTATCATGTTATCATTAGAGTCATATTCATCCATTTGATCGGTCCTTTTCTCAATGGGATCAGATTCATCAAATTTCACATGAACTAATTCTTCGACAATACTTGACTTCTTATTATAGATTCTATAAGCTTTGGGGGTAGCTAAATATCCTATAAAAATTCCATCATCAAATTTTGGATATAACTTACCAAGATTGTCCTTGGTGTTCAATATGTAAACCTTACATCCAAAAACATTAAAGTAATTTACTTTGGGTTTTAATTTATTCCAAAGTTCATAGGGTGTCTTCCTTAAAATTGTTCTAATTAAAACTCTATTCATTATATAGTAGGATGTGCTTATAGCTTCTGACCAAAGATAGGTTGGAAGACTATATTCATTTAGCATAGTCCTAGCCATTTCCTGAATAGTCCTATTCCTTCATTCAATAATTCCATTTTGTTTTGGTGTTCTTGGTGTAGAGAAGATGTGTTTAATACCCATATTTATGCAGAAGGAATTAAATTCCTGACTCTCAAATTCTCCACCATGATCACATCTAAATGTCATTATTTGATGACCATTTTCATTTTGATCAACTTTTAAAAAACATTCAAATAAAATAAAAGCTTTATTTTTAACATTTAAAAACAAAATACCTGTAAATCTAGAATAGTAATCACCTAAAACATATACATATAATTTACACGGAAAACATGCTACTTTTGAAGGTCCAAAAAAATCCCTATGAATTAGTTCTAGAGGTTTAGATGTAGCAATTATGTTATCATATTTGAAGGATGATTTGTGTTTCTTGCCATGTTGACATGTATCTCAAAATCTGTCACTTTGAAATTTTAGAATAGAAAATAAAAAACTAAATGTTTCTTAGAAAACTTATGTAAAACATATACATTAAAATGTCTAAGTTTATTATGTCAGATAAATGATTCATTCAATTTATCAGTTAAGAAATTTACTTGTTGTCTACACAAGGAATTTAAATCCATGGTATACACATTGTAAGTTCTAGGTGCTCTAAACTTAAGAAATTTATTTTTGAAAACATAACAACAATTGTTAGAAAAATCAATAGCATAACCATCATCACATAATTAAGAGATACATATCATATTGTGTTTCAATCCTTGTATATAATGTACTTTGTTTATTGAGACAACTTCTGGATCTCCAACTGTTCCAATACCAATGATTTTCCCTTTGGCATTGTCACCAAAAGTGACAAGTCCACCATCATTTTGTGTGAGTGTAGAGAAATTCGACGAGTTTCCACTCATATGCCTTGAGCATCCACTATCCATATACCATATGACATTTTTTATTTTTTGACATGATCCATGCAAGGGAATTTACACAATTTTCATTGGAACCCATATTTTGTTGGGTCTAGTGGTGTTAGCTAGCAAGGATCTGGAAATCCAGACTTTTTTTGTTTTTCTAATTTCACAAGACTCAAATAAATCATTTGATATAAAGGCCATATTAATACCACTTATTTGGGGTTGTCTTAATAAACTATTTTTAGAAATATGTACCTGTTTTCCACAGTAATTTCAATTTAGTATTTTTTCCTTTGGAATAAAATAATTTTTGTATAGCTTGGGGTTTTCACCTTTACTTCCAATTCCAAATATTTCATTTTTAATGACATTTTTCCCAAGAATTTCATATAAAGAATTTTCCCCTTTAGTAAAAACAAGGGCTGCATTTTTATAAGTTTCCACTTCAGTTTGCAGTTATTTTATCTTTGATTCGTAATCTATATTGTTAGAGTTAATTGAGTCAAATTTTTCAGTTAGCACCTTATATTGTTTCAGCATTGTATCTCTTTCATCAGTAAAAAACTTATGATTTTTATTTAAAGACATATTCTTCCTAAATAGAGAATCATATTTTTTTTCTTCATGAATATTGTTGTATGCTACAATTTTTTCATTAGAGTAACTTGGTTCAGAACCAGAGTCAGAAGAGTAGTAAGTTTGTACCTCATCTGTTTTTGCTATAAAACACATGTTGAATTTCAGATTTACATCATAATTTTATGAGTTTGATTTAGAAGTGCTACTGAAGTCTTTAGATATACTCCATATAGCTTTCATAGCATTATTTTCCTTATTATAATAATAATAATTTCTTTTGAATAATTTATTTTTCTTGACTTATTTTAGCTAAGGACATTCAGGTCTGATATGCCCCAGTTTCTTTCATTCATAACATATGACGTCCTTGTCATTCTTTTTGAAGTATTTTCTGAAGCCATTATTCTTTCTATATAATTTAGTGAATCTTTGGGCTAGCATAGGCAATTCCACATCAGAATTTGATATATCCGAACATTCTGATTTCTCTTTTACGCTATTCTTCATCTTTCTATTTTTTCCCTATGATGATACTTTCAAGGCAGTGTCAACATTTTTGATAAGAAATTTATGTTAATTTTCATAATCCTCCATCTCAACTTCATACATCATTAATGTTCCAATCAGTTCTCTCATGTTTAAATAGTTGACAGGTGTCAACTGTATGATTGCTGCAAGGATTCCATTCCATTTTGTAGGTTTTACTCTCAGTACTTTTAATGCTTGATCTGTTTGTTTAATGTGATCTCCCAAATCAATTATGTTATTGAAAATCTCTATCAATATTCTATTAATTTGTGTAATACTATAACCTTCAACCATTCTGAAAGTAATAAAATTTAAGCTTAGCAGTTTCATATCTAATTTCCCTGATATTGTTAGTTTCTTCCTAAGAAACCACAATAGTTTGCCACATTTCATATGCTATCGGGATTTGAGATACTCTATTAAATTCATTAGGTCCTACAGGACATATAATTGCATTCATTGCCTTTCAGTTCATGTCATAATCTACTTTAGTAGACACACTATAGGTTTTAGGTTTTTCTAGTATTTCATATGGAGTTAGAATCTTAGAATATACTCTGTATCCAAGATTTTTTAGATAGATAATCATTCACGGATTCCAGCATCCATAGTTTTCTCCATTGAAGTACGGTGCTCTGACCATGGACATTCCCTCTCCTGTATCAGTCATCTTGCTCTGTGTATATTTACTTTCATCTTGTTAAGGCTTTATCAGAAAGCTCAACCTATGATACCAATTGTTGGATCAGATTAAATCAAATATACATAGGAGGGGGGTGGTGAATTTTGTCTTTTAAAAAATATTTGTGATATTTTGTTCTACCTTTTAACAACAATTAGGTGAATTGCTACATCGCAAATTTAAATAGAAGAGAAAAGAGATATATAGTGGTTTGGGGAACAGAAGGCCCCTAGTGCACTCCACCAATCCTCTACTCCACGAGCTTTGTGAATTTCACTATATGGTCCTTGTTTCAACAGACCTTACAAAAACTGAGTACAGGCTGTTGACAAATTTACATTCTAAGGAAAAACAAAGCCTTCTGGATCACTCACAGATCCTACACATCTCTTATGAGAAGACAGTCACTCAATAATAGAAAATAAATATTTTTGTATTCTGAAAATACTTTCCAAATGTCCTTCACAATTGTAACAACATGCAATTGACAGTAGATAGATCGTTGCCTTCAAAAATAATGATCTTCACAAAAGAGTCATTCTGAGTTGACTCATTTCATTAGATATATAAATATAACTCACAACATTAGAAATTTAAAATTCATAAATATTCTTCTATGTAGAACAAATGAATCTTCTATCGTGATTTTTCTTCTTCAGAAAATAGAGCTTTGTCATTCTCTTGAATCAGTAGTTCCGAATTCTTGATAGTCTCTGTTTTTCATCACTTTTTCAGAATGATCTAGATATTATCTATAATAAAATAAAAAGAAGGCCTTCGGTCCATTCGGGATCATATATATAAAATAATGACAAGTATTTCTTCTGCAAATTTAGATCCACTGGAGTCGCCTTTTAACTCGTGATATTCAAACATTTGAATTTACTGAGTGGCCATAACTTCACTAAAAACTCAGCATAAAAAGCTCCTTACAATTCAATCTATAATCCATTGATAAAACAACTTTGAATCAGTCAAAGTCACACTTTCAAATCAGCTTTAAATCCATCTTGAAATCCATATTATAATCAGCTTGCTGACCGTTGCATCAAAATATCGACATTAAATTCTCCAATGCCAAAGGAAAGGATGAGTTGTATTGTATGCATCATCTAAACGTAAGGTAGATGACTTAGTATTCAAACATAGGGTTGACAATGTAGGGTTGATAACAAACATAAGGTTCATGTCACTTTCTTCAAATGTAAGGTTGATCATAAACATAGGGTCAGTTATCCATAATTTTCTCTTCAACTTTCAAACGTATGATAAAAGGTCCATACTTCTAAATGATCTATACTTTTCCAAAAACGTATGGTTGTTTACAAAGGTAAGGTTGATGAAACATACTTTTTTGAAACAAACATAACGTTTAATACTTACGTACAATTACCCTTCCATACTTATCAAAAATCCCAAACGTAGGGTTCCTTCCTAACGTAAGGTTCTTTTTCATACTTTGTCGATAACTTAAGGTTCTTCTACCATACATTTCTCTTATCTAATAAAGTATATGCTTCATTTTATCCTATGCTACATTCCTCCATGTATGTTATGAACAGTGTTTCCAGAATAGGCTAAAAAATCCCGAATAAGTAGGGTCAGAATAGTGTTTCCAGGACACGCTAAATACGAATACTTTAGAAATAAAACCTCGTTGTTCAAGAACATAAATATTTCATCTAGAAATAAAAATATAATGAATAATAAATTCCTAAAAAATACCTAACAAATAAAATCATTAGAAAATAATTAATGGTTTTTGTGAGGCATCAAAATTATCATAAATATATAGAGTATTGTACCCAACAGATTCTCCCTTTAAATAAAACACTATCTATTATTGAAAACAACACTTGTGCAATAAGTAAAAGTACAACTGAAAAAAAAGTACAACAGAAGTAGAGTAAAACAGTTGTTGGGTTATCCTCTGGGATTACTACCAAATGGGTAGGTACAAATAGCCTCCATAGTACTCCTCGCCTATCGGTCTCCTCCGTGTACTGACATGTTGTATGTTCTACCTCCGGGTACCGTCCAGTCAAGATACTCTGAGCCTCATTCACCGCCGTCTATTGTCTGCGACCAACACAATGAGGTACGGGCATAGCCTGTGCAGGGGTGAGTATAATGATACTCATTAGGGCCCCCGAGACCCTCAAGGTCTCACAAAAACAAACATGGATAAACCAAAAAGTTTGAAACCAATATATAATCCCACTTAATTATTTGACCATTCATATAACTATGTTATCAAATAATCCATCTCAATCATGAGGTAAACACAAAAGTTACTAACATTGCTCAACCAGGATTTTATTTACATTAACGAAACCTTGGGTGCTGGAGATATCATGGTCAATCATTTATAGTGGGAATTCTGTGACACCAAGGCAGTTCCCACTAACCTTGGACTGCTGAGTTACTCCTCCTATCGATTACCATGGGTCTGCTGCATCACCATGGCGCTCCACACTGTGGGTTTGCCGCGTCACCAAGGTGCTCCCCCTCGTAGCCTGTTGAGGAAATCCTCCTATCGAGTACCGTGGGTCTTCCAGGACACCAAGGAACTCCCCACTGTGGGACTAACGCGAGACCAAGGCTCTTCCCACTAGGCTAGTCGAGTCACTCTGAGTTGAAACGGTAAGCAGTCGTCAAGTCTCAGCCAGCTAATAGGTCTCCACACTCGTCTTTCTCGTCACCATGGGGTTTAGCCCCATGAGCTACTGGTAGATACTCCAACTATCAAGAATTCTCAAGAAGAATTATCTCAAAGGTCCACCACTTTATAGGGGTCTCAATGCAATAGACAACACGTCAATCAGATGCTCGGTCTGTGCGTAATTAGCCTTTTAGTCCCAGGGGCCCGGTTGGATACGTGCATGATCGAACCTGACCATATCTCAAAATGAAAACCAAACTCTAGTGGGTATAATCCAAGGGACCTTCATGATCCATGATTACCAGTGCCACTGATGGTTCATCAAACGGTCGCCCGGTGCCAGAGATATGGCCAAAGAAAGTAAAGGGTCGGTAGTAGACCCGGGTCCGGTCCGACCTAGTCAAGGTCAACCCTGTTTGGGTCAACCCGGTCAAACCTATTTTTTCTGGACCAGCCGATTTGGTGGGACAGCCTGTTAGGTTCGGCCTGGCCCGCTGGGCCCAACCTAGCAGTCCACAATGGTGATTAGGCCTGGGCTCGGGGCCGGTTCAGCCCGGAGAGTCGTGAGGGTGCGACTCGATGTCTCGGCCCAGATGGTCGACACCAGTTTGTCCAGCAGCGTGAGGGGAACATCTCGGGTGAAACAGGTCGTGTGGGGCATGCAGGAAGGTGCGGTTGAGTTGGGTGCATGGGAGGCGGCCGGCCAGGACGGCGGGGCACGGTCGTTCACGGCCAGGGGGCGACCGGGCCGACCGGCGCGGCCCGGTTCAGGCTGGCATGAGCTGGTGGGGTTTCGGCCAGGGTGCACGGTAGGCAAGCGGCGGCTGGGAGCCGGTGCGTCTCGGGCCGGCGGGCGGCGCGGTTTGACCTGGGGTGGCAGAGCCGATCCCGATAGAGTGTCGCAAGGGTAGCACATTTTGCAGAGGTTGTGGGTAGCACGACCGTTGCTTTCATTGTTTCATCACCTCATTTCTTCATCACCACACCATAGATTATCATAAAGAAGATCGACGGAGGGGGTAGAGCCATGTTAGTTTCACCAACACCCTACACAGTTATGGTGATAACAAGCTGCTCACAAGTATGAAGCATAAAAACCCTCATTCTTCGTTTTTAGAGAAATAGATAATATGGGAAAAAATCATACATAAATAAAAATTAAACCCCTACCATTCTTCGTAGATCACCGAAGAAGTCGTGGGAAGAAGATGATGGTGATAATTGTTCACTGAGTCCCCCAAACACTTCCAATTCCGAGCTGCGTCTACTCGTTGATGACGATGTGGAGGGTAGGTTGGTTGAAGACATCCAACATCGGTAGGTGTCCGGGGAAGAAGTTTGAAAAAGATCATTTCCAGCATTCTTCGTTCAATGTTGGAAGCTTTCTCCCAAGATCTCCTCTTCCCAATGATTCCACGAAATTGAAAATTCCAAGCCAAAAGTGACATGATTTCACCAATTTAATTTTTGGAAAAATATTCCAATTGGGGAAATTAATTATGTAGGATAGAGTAATAATGATGGAGTGTTGGAAACATTAATTTTAGAGAAGTCAAGAGGGTATCCATCTTTAATGAGGTGGATTTGAGGGATTTTCCTCTCCTCCCATTAATAGGGTGTTTAGGCTCGTGTGGTCCCCACGTCGAAACCTCTCGCGGGAGGTAATGCTCATGTGGGCCCAACCACCATAACCTCTCATGGGAAGTTAAGGTGTGTTGGGGTCACCTACAACTTCCATGAGGATATTTTAACCAACAAACACCCACATCGCGGCTCAAATAAAAATAAAGTGAAGCTCACTTTATTTATTATTTTCCACGAAAACCCAAAAATTATCTTTTATTCTCGACCCACTATCGTCGAAGTGTAAGTCTACATAAGTGAATACCGGAACTACGTGTTCAACGGTGTCCTAAGATTTCAATTTAGATCACCGGTTCAAAAGTTATAAAAACCCACTCATATATTTACTGAACGTACCTGAACAAAACATCAGAAATTGATTCCGGGCACACTGGACTCACAATCACACACCGTCAATTTTTGTAGAGTAGTAAAAATCCCAAATATTTATGAAAAAAATACCAAGGAATTTACTGGTCTTTACATTGATTTTGTTACGAAATTATAATTATTCCAAATGCAGATATAAATACCATTTATCAAAATTTAATTTCATTATGTAGTATAATTATATTTAAAACAATACCAAGAGACTTGTTGTGAATTTTTTTTTTCAAAAGTAATACATTAAATGGTTTTATTTGTTTTGATATAATAATTAAATATTAATTTAATTAGAATGTATTGTATTAGTTAAATTATGAAATATATTTTGAATAACATTTATTTAAAAACAATTTAAATATAATTTACCATTTTAAATTATTTAAACAGAATTGGAGTTTAAAAAAAATCGGTATTTTCACTATTGATCCGTACTAATTTTAGAAAATTATTCAAAAAATTTACCAAATATAATGATGAATTTTAGTTTCAAAAAAATATATTTTTTCAAATATATTTTACTAAAATAGAAAAAAAAATTCACTTATTTGTCTAATGAACAACAAAAATACATTTTGGAAAAATAAAAATTTTATAAAATATTTTTTCCATTCAAAGGTTTATTTTTTATTTATATGCAATATAAAATCATGATCATATTTTATAAACTAATTAAACACTTAATTTTTATCATTTAATAATTTCATAGTCATTTTATCTAAAATAAAGAAAATGTTATAATAATAAGGTTAAAATAATTACATTTTAATAGATAGTCATGTTACTATTGAAACCAGTGTTTCATGAATCCTATGTTGTCAAAATGATCAATTTTATATAAATTTTGGGGTATAATAAAGTCTCAGGGTGTTATATTCTGTTATAGTGTTGTTTTTTTCTTATATTCTATATAATATTAATCTCTTTTTTTAAAATCCCATGAAATTACATTTTAACATCTCTAAAAAAGGTTCCCTCATTATTTACAAATTATTTCATTAATAAAAGGTTTGAAATTTGAAAACTCAATTCTTTAAATTAAAAATTTTGATAGAAGTAAACAAAATATCATATTTTTAATATAGAGTGTAAATAATGAAGGAAATCTAGAATAATATATTACAACATTTATATGTAGATGAATACTATTTAGAAATGAAATATTTTACATATTAGAGAAAAATAATGCAAAATGATTATTAGTGAATAATAGAGAACATGGTTATTAGAATATTAAGAATTACATAACCATTAATATAAGATCCGTAAAAATAAAATTTATTAAAAATAAATTAATTTAATAAAATTATTTTTTTATAATGATGTTTTTCATATTCATGAGGAATTTGTTTCTATTGTGATATAGAAAACCTATGACTATACATACAATTTCATTTTTCAGATTTCCTTTGTTAAATTTCAACTTCATTTCTTACTCTAATAAATGAAGGAAAAAGATGAAATATTTTATTCCGGATGCACCAAAATTAACATTTAATGGATCATAATGTCTATAAAAGTGAAAAATTTTATTCATATTTCTACTGAAAAACATTTCTTATTATTATTCAATATATCTCTAAAAACCCATATAGGGAGACCAATAATGTAAAATCATTACCATTTTCAGGAAAATAGTTGATAATGGAATTAAACAACAATTTTTTTATATCCAAATATATAATTTCATTATTCACTCAACTTCATATTTATTAATAACTTAATCATGATCATGAACCCATCGATTCATGTGAGGTATATGATTATAAAACAAGGGAAATTTGTTACCATAGTTCCCCTTCTCTATAATATTGAGTCATAGAACATTGGATACCTTATTCACACACTAATGATCATCATATTGGAAACCTATCTATACAAAATAGAGAAAACTTACATTACCATCACCATGTTCTAATGTGTTTCATTTTACAATTATTGCATGTTGGACAATCCTTTTTTTCTATATCTCATTCGTCCATTTTTTCATCATTTCCCTCTTATTATCTTTCTTCCCATCGAATCCATAAGACATATATGAACTCATTATTTGCCTTTATTTAAATTGAAAATATGTCCTTCTATGATAATAATGTCTCGAGTACATGTTCCTATTGACGTAATTTCATTATTTAATAAAAGAAATAGTTAATTTTTCTCCTTATATTAAATGTGTTGTTTTTACAGTGAATTTATAAAAAAATAATTTTTTCATAATTACAATGTCTCATATATTTCACAAGTAGACATTACATAATTTTAGATGAATATTTATTACATAACATAACAAATCTGCAACTGAACCGTATGTATTTTGTTTCTTTAGAATGCTGGAAACATAAAAAACGGTTCATAAAACGTCAAAAACAGCTCCCACTTATTCCTTCATAAAAATAAAAATGTTTGGGTTTTAAAACATATAACCATTATTCTTGTACTAGTGTACTAAATATTTTATTGGTTAATCTCAGATGATCTAAAAGAGTAAATAAGGTTGGTATAAATGAATTCATTAACATAATTTGATAATTAGGGTACATGAACATGACCATAACTTTTAACAAACTATAACCTACATGTCAAATATCATAATAATGAATAAAGTAATAATGTATTGTACATCTTAAAACATGAATTATATGAAAAAAAAACATGAAACTTGAGATCACAATATTTTCAAATGACATGGAATTTTTGGGGTAACAAATATTGAAAGAAAATCATATCCTTATTAGTTGTAGATTACTCCCCAAACAATCATAGTGGAAAATGTCCTATAATGACGTTGTTTAACTCCTCATTCTAGAGATGTGTTATATAATATTTTTCATACCCTATCCATTCCATATCTAGTGGAATTGGGATAAGTCCTTATTCTATTCATGTCTAACTGAACTAGGTTCACTCCACCTACCACTCATATCTAACACAATGTATTTTCATCACTATTACCGTCCTATCAATATAATGAGATATAAATCCCTACCCAATTAATTATAGGGGGTATCTAATTAATAGGTAACTTTATTAAGGCCATAAATTTTTTTGTAATAAGAACACAAATCATTCATAATATTGGAACCCATTAAAATAAATTGGATTCATAATCATTCCATCATTTCATAACTCATTTTAAATTAATAGGGTTCATAAAAATCATGATTCTATAAACATAATCCATCCAAAGAGAAAATAAGAATGATTTAATTTTTTAGAATCTATTTTAAATCACAATTAACATAAAATAGTGTTTTTATAGATGCCAAATTATTTTGAAAGGTCACATTAAATATTTCATGATTAAAATATTGTTTCAATTTTGAATATTTTAAAAGATGTAATATTTGAAAGGAACTAATTTTCAATGAAAAATTTACCATGATTGATTTAGTAAGAAGATGAAAAACAACAATGAATCTTGAAATTGGAAAATTCTCTCATGTCATATATGTTAAAAAACAATTGTTTTTTACTTTCAATAAATGTGGATTTTTAAAAGAAAGTCTCATCCAATTAATAGTAATGTTAACTATGATAAAAATAATTGATAATTGGTATCTGATTAAAATCCACATAATAAGTGTATATGTACAAAATAATATAATAAAATTTAATTTAAAACATTTTCTTAGTATGACATAATCTATGAAGAAGATTCATAACTCAACAAGAGGAAACTGTATTATGAATTTTCATAACTCAAGTATACATTGTAATTTAATTTTCAAACATCCATTATTCCAGATAATAATTTATTATAAATTTATTCCATAATATTAATTTTATAAGTCCATTTATTATTTATTTGTATATTCTTAGGACTATTTTATCAATAATTTGTTATTAAAATCAGTTTTGGGGGTGGTAACTACTTCTTTTTCCTAGAATATTTTGGTTTGGAAGACATGGTCCATATACTTTGATATTGGTATAATAATTTCCAAAAGCACAATCAAGTAAAAAATTATATATAATACTTATATATATTTATATTCATTCATTTAATATATAAGTATAATAATTAATTAATCCTATTATTGAGATGGTGTGTCTTATGTAAACATGAAAAATCTATTAATTTTTTCAATTTATAGAAAAACTAAAAATTCCATATTAATTAAACTTATTAGAATAATTATTTTATCATATATATCATATATATTTACGAAACTCATGATAATACCCCCAATAATATATGGTAATGAAAAATGAATTGTATCGCTACGTGGAGATGGAAATTCGTAGGTACACAAGAGTTATACTTTCACTTCTTGTTTGATAGGGAAAAATGTGTATAATGATATTTTAATAACAATAACATCATTTTTTTATTGAGGTTACTAAATTAATTATTAACAAGAGAAATATTATATTTATAATATGAATGGATGAGTACAAATGGAATGTGACAGTCAGAGTGATAACCTCTTCTTCGAAACAACTCTTTTGAATATCCTCTAATGGGATATAAAGATTGTATTATTAGAAATAACCCACCATAATCTCTATAAGGAAGTCTAGAAGAGAAATTGGTAAGAATTTTCCAAGCTATAAGACTCATATATATTGAATTTTTGTGATGGAAGAGGTGAAATATTATTATTGAGGTGGGGGGTACAATTAAAATTTCCCCAAAGATTATATTGTAATCAATATAGTTTCTATATTAATAACAATTAATGGCAATGTATTATAATATAAGTTAATAATTTTTTTAATATCCTCTACAAAAATATTTAATAAAACTTTTTTTTGAATATTATCATTTTGATTAACCCTTAGTTATTAAAATTTAATTTTAACTACATTAACAAATATTACAATAATAAAAGGATATACCTCTTACATATATGGTGTCAATTGAACCACCGATGGAAAATTTTTTATTGTTTTGGCAATATCATACTCCCATTATATTTTTTATTTTTTTTTAATTTTTAATTATTTTAATAATATATTAATCCTATAAAATATCATAAATGGGAATTTTAAAACTATTCAATATTTTCACATCCAAATATATCAATAAAAAAATACTAATTAAATAAAACTATATTATTATATCCAAAACATTTTTTGGTCATATATAATATTAATGCATCATCGTAAATATATCAAATTATTGTACTATTAATTTTATTAATATCATTCATTAGATTTGCCTATTAATTGATTTATTTAAACATCATTATTGCATAGGAATTTACGGCGATTATTTAATTCCTAAAAACATTTAATAAATAAAAATGATGAATATAATGGATTAATATTTGAAAATAACATTATTATTTTATCATATCATTTTCATAATTCAATATTAAAAATGTCACAGTTTTTAAAAACATGAATATAAATCCATTGATTATTCATTAAATAAAATATTATAATGGTCATAATACCGTCAAAGTGTCCACCAAATTCATAAATAATTATATATCATTTTAATATGTTTATAATAATAAAAATATAATCTTAAATTTTTTAATAACCTATATTTTCCACATGCTGAAACAATAGGGATATTTAAGACAATGAAAATGAAATTTTTGAAAATTGTTTCATTTAAATAATAATTAATTAATTTATATAGAAATGTGTCAATTAAAATAAAATTATAACCATAGGTGTTACTTGTTGAATTAAATTCCCCAAATAAAATTAATATGAATTATTTTTCAATTATAACTTATTTTTAATCAATATTAACAAGTTTCATCCATTAGCTAGGTAATAAATATCATTGTCGTTTGTATTCATGTTGACTGAAAATAATAGGAGAATAATAACCATATTTTATCCACCTAATTTTAATTTTTTAATTATTTTTCATTAACTAAATACCTACAAATGTAATAAAATAATTTTAATACATGTGCTGAAAATGTGACAATAATTACATTTTTGGAAGAATACATTTCTATATATAAAATTGGATTTATTATTATCCTATGCATTGAAATATATGTTTTGAATGGTTAAATTATGTTATTTTTTAAATAACATAATCATTTACTTATAATAATTTAACAATAATAATTTATTATTTTTATATAATATTCATTTCATGGATAAAATAATTTTTCTAAAAAATTCACTTATATTTTAAAATAATTTTCATTTTAAATTATAATTATTTAATGAGTAATAAATTTAATTTAAAATGATTATAGAATATTTTTTCCTTATTTTTATTCTGATTCATATATGCCAAGTTAATGTCTACATTATAATGTAACAAATTAATGTTAAATGTTTCTTTTAAAACTCTTTTTTACATTCAAAACAATATATATTAAAAATTTATTTTTAGAAAAATATTTCACAAATATATATGGTTGTTACAATCATAAATAGAAACATTTTAATTCTCATTTTTTACATAATAAGGAATTATCTATCCTTATCCACTAATTTCCCATGTGAAAAATACTTTTGGGAGAATAATAACATAAAAACATCCATTCAATGATTTGTAATTCTTATTCATTGTTAGTGATTTGAATTCATTCACTCCAATGATTTACATGTTATGAGTTATTTTAATCATCCTTTAAAATAATATTTTATAATAATAACTCCATAATTTTATATTATTCCATTAATGGTAATAACTTATTCAAATTTTTCATGATTGTCCATTAAGAAAATGTGAATTAAACAAAGAATATCCCTGGTGGGTCAAACTAGGTGCATAGTAAGGTACATTCTCCTATAAATGGTGATGCTAAAGTCAATCATGTTGTTCTTATTTCAATGTAATTAAACCTATGTACATGAATGGAATACCCATTTACACTTATAGTAACAACATATTGATGTATTTTTAGAAAAACACATAAAATTTGTCTCAAAATTTTTTTTTGATGTGCTTCTATACATATCCCCATTGACTATTAGTGGGTTACATTACATACACTAGTATTTCAAAAATACTGTTCACACTGATTCAACTAAAATACCTATTATACAGATTTTAATGACCCTTAAATATAGTACTAAGAGTTTTTGTAAATATTATTACATTTGCACAAGATTAATGGTATCACATCAGAAAAGGAGTAAAAAATTTATTTGTGTTGTTAAAAAAGATTAATATATAATTCTTATATTAAATATGATAATGTATATAACATCAAATTTTTTCGGTGTATTACATTTTGACATTATATGGATTGATTTTGAGACTAGGTGCTGAGACGATGTGTGATTAAGAGGCCCAGTGTCTGAAGGAAAAATGTATAAAAATATTAAAATTTTAATATAATGTTCACATAGTGTTGTAGATATAGTGGGTTATATAAAAAAGGGGTGCTCATATCTTTAATATAAGGGAATTGTTGAATTTACAACAGTGGCTTTACCCTAGGCATGACCATACTATTTTTTGGCATGGTCCGTCTATATAAAACATCACTAAATACATACCCATAAGGAAAATAATTATGTTAAATTATTTTATATTTATATACTATAAATCATGAATGGGGACTCCTATTGGAAATATGAGACCACCATTGATTTTGTAATGTTTTTCTCATCTCTTAATTGCAATATTCTTTCCCCCAATTCTATGTTTCACCCAAGGTATCCTTCATTATCCTTGGGTTCTCCCCACCCCAATCAATAGATTGTTGTGTACCAAATTCATCATGAAAAAATACAATGTCACATATTTTGGATCATCCCTATATGAAGGAGGTGCGACAACAAATACAAGGTGATTCAGCTGATGGATGATCCCCAAATTCTTATTCTTCTCCATACAATGAAAAATATTGAATTAATATATTTGTTAGTGGATCAGAAGACATGTTGAATTGTTCAAAAATGGTGTGTCTTTTATGAGTTCAGATCTATGGCAGTTTAATTTTTAGGGAGTTGGATGTGACAAGAATGCTATAGGAAGTAAAGGTGGCATCGGCCGGTGCAGGTGGTAACATAAGATGGATGAGTGGTAGCACAACTTGGGCCGCACGGTGAATATCACAGGTGCCATGGGAGGAAATGGTAGATAGGTGGAGCCGACCTGGCTAGAGTAGGTGGACGTGGGAACGATCCACAAAAAATGCGGCAACGACGGAGTGAGCTATGCTGGTTAGGTGGGCGTGGTCAAGTCAGGCTGGACCTAGGTCAAAGTCGAGTAAGATATAGTGTAATCTGGTAGAGCCGTTTGAAGTGGAATCTGATGATCGACCATGGTGGTTGACCGTGGTGCTATGGTACCTTTGGATACTACAACCATATTGGTTGCATGGCACGATCGACCACAGAGGTCGACCTTGATCTGTGGCAGCCATAGCTTCCACGGGGGATATTGACCGCACGGCTGGACCACATGCGATCCACTATAGATTTCGACCGCAGTGGTCATTCAACATTGTCGGTAGAACAACCTCAACATTTTGTCCAAGTGATTAGTGACACCATACAGTTTCAAACACACATAACTCCTCAAAAGTGTGTCCAATCAATGATACATTTGCAGGGATGAGAACCTAATTTTGAGATGGTCATTTTGAGAAAATTTTGCTATCATGTATTCTCTACATTCATTGCATACCCTTATATAAATCATATATATGGTTAATAAATGTCATGTGAGGCTCTTCCACACATAAAAACATAGGATATTAAGACACTTCATTTACCACCTTGGACTTTTTACACCCATCATGAGTGTTTGAGGATATTAATTATCATATTTTATACCAATATATGATGAGTGTGTTCCATTTGTCCATTTATCTAGGGTTCATTATTTCACTACATCCTCATCACTAGATTGCAATCCCCTATAGAGGTTTTGTTTCAAATAGAGTATGGTATACCTCCCTGAGACTGGATTGTGATTCTTTACCACCTATAGTGGAGTCTATGGAATAGTGTGACCTCCATTAGTAGGGGGTTGACCCTCCATCTAGTGGGACATATTGGTAGGGTCTTTGGAATCCATCTATTAATTATGGGTTTGATTCCCTATGTTTCGGGTTAATCAATATTTGGTATGTGTTATCTCCCAATCAGTTCTGGGAGTGATATGTGGTGTCCCCCAATCAGTTCTTGGCATAACCCACTCTCTGTGTATCAAAATCTCCCTGGAAAAATATGTTCTCTAGGGGTGGGGCCCAAATGATCTAGACATCTTAATCAATTTTCTTAAATAATTTCATGTCTCAAAGAGTGAGTTATCCTGGAATGAGAAGGCTTCGAGTTGAATCCTGGGTGTAGAAGTTGGTTAGGACCTCTTGACGGGGTGGTGAAACTCTTGAGTTTATCTTCTTTTAATATATTCTATGAGCATATACATATGTAGAGCTGGATACACTTTTTTTATTCAATTTTTGTTTTGGGGTGTCCTACTAGGTATTGCTATACTCACCCTTGTACGGGTTTTTCCCACATGTGTCTTGTCTTTTTGAAGATGATCGACATTTTGATGGAGTCCTCGGTAGACAAGAACATGATGGTTCTTAGTGAGACAGAACAGACAGAGCTATGTTCCAATGACATTTAGGCATCATTCTGTGTTCCATTAATTTTAGGTTTATCTTGTGCAACAGATTCTTTGTGGTGAGCTTATATTTGGCCCTGTTTACTTTCATGTAATTTTTCTACTTCACTCTATCGTGGGATCCTATTTATACACATGCATTTTTGGATTGGTGGTTTTAACATTATAGAATTTGTGGCTTGTAGATATGTGTAGGTGTAAAGAGTTTTTTTGGTTAAATCCAGTTATTTTTGGGATATTTCCATGTGTTTCTTATCACCATCCACATGCCTTTCAGGGGGGGAGATCATTGGGATTCCATGTAATGACCCATCTAGGATGATTGTTGATTTGGTGTTGTTAGAGTGGTCAGATCTTCTTATGACTGGGAATTTGGGATTTTTTTGGGAAAAAATGTTAAGTGTTTCGAGTTCAGCTTTCAGACCAGGGGGTCCGGTGTTAGTGTGGCAACCGATATATCCATACAGAATGACACTAATTTACTTCATTTTAACTCAGTACCTAAAAACACTTATTGTAGGGAAAATAATTATATATGAATCATATATGAATGTTTGGGTTTTCTATGTACTTATAGAGTCTTCTCACAAGATATACTCAGTTTACAAGGGTACATCTTGTTGTATTTTATGAAGTTTCCTCTTAGTTAACCATCTAGGATTCCACTCCATGATCACATGGATTACCTGATTAGTGATACGATATCATTACATATATTTTTATTAAAGATATCACCTCTATGTGGTGCATAATCCATAACAACACCTATAAAGAAACACCTGGAAAATGCATTACCAACGGATGAGGTTTATAAGATAAGAATACATCATAATTTTCTATAGAATAGACCACTCAATTTATGAGGTGAGATGGACACAAATGTGGTTGAGGACTTCATTGAGGTGTTAATCCATGTTTCCAATCATTCCAATACACATGAAGATCATATGGTCATAATGGTTTCAATCCTTCTACATAACTTACCAAGGCGATAATGGGGTTTGGTTACTCGATGTTACGATAAGAAGACTCATCCATGGATAGAGTTTGATTACCATATAAGAAATTAGTTTTCACCTTAATTGGTATGGGATATCCAACTCCAAGAGATTATATAGCGTCCAAAGAACTAAATGCTTGTATATGTTTATTCATCGAGGTATACCACTATTTATAGGTACTCAATGGATATGATACACAATCAGTACATTAGATATCAGACCTTTGAGCATGGACTTAATAGGGACATCTGAGTCTGTGTTATCCCTCTAAGAATTTATACTTATACATGGGTTCCTAAGATTGATTTGGTGGTCAGTATATTAATTATTAGTTTGATATATCCAGTGATTGTCAGTTGTGGTAAAGTAGTAGTAGAGACATCATCAACAAGAATGTTACATCTATCTCAATGACCTGGACATGTGATAAAATTCATGTGGGGGGGGGGACATATAGTATCATTAGTTTAGGGATCACTGGATATGTACATTCATCCTAGTGGTATTTGGCTATATTCTTCTGACAGTAGGGGAAATCTCACCTAATATTTTCCAATCCTTCATTATACTAATTTGGAGAGTGTGGATGTACCCCCAAGGCAGATATATTAATAAGAGAAGATATATATGTAGGGTATTATATGTGACAATGGTGTTGTGAGAGTAGTAGGACATGGTAAATGTTTCAACATGTTTCCACCACCACCCCAACTAGTCTACAATAGAAATATGGAGATGGGGGATAAGGGAGAGGACAAATGCATGTAGTTGAGGAATATTCCCTAGGGGTCAATGAATTATTTAATCTAAGATCAATGTATTTTCTATTTTATTTTTCTTATTAACATAAAATGTTTCTATTAATTTTTTTTATCATGAATCTTGTTTGAGACTCATAGATTTTGATTATTTTGTTGACTTGACCTTCCCTCATTATCAGTATTGACGGGGGGACCAAATGATCACACACTTGTGCTGATAGAGTGATATTACTTTTTGAGGATAGAGTATCATTTAGGATATTATGGTATAGGGGTAAAGGTTTTACATTTATATTATTGGTAGAATGGTTAGGAACATTTACTGATCAAATTTATTATTTCAGATTAATAGTGTGGTGAATCCATGGTGGTGGTATGAAATTTTACCTATTGGTTAAAAGGAATCCCATTCAGAAAAGAATGGACTCACACATTAGAGGGTGATTCCGATTACCTATCTGTCGGATAAACTAACAAATTGTGTAGTGGATGTTATGAGACCTCAGTTTCATGCAGGGTTAGTAGAGTTTCACTGTATTCATAGAAGGTTAAGGTAGTTTATATTGGAAGACACCCAAGAGTGATACTGAGGTGTATAGTTTCCTTAGATGGGGTGGGTACTTTATAAGGGCTTTTACTGACTTCTCTCGAGTGGATTCACCCATAAATCCTTTGACCTGAATGTGATATCCTTTTGTGTGGATTGAAATGTTATAGTACTTCTTTCAGATGATAAAGCAGAGGCTGAGGAGTGCCCCCATACTAAAGATTCCGATTGAAGTCTTCTAGTATCTAGTGTACCTAAATGCATTAATGACAAGGCTTAGTTGTGTCCTGAAACAGAGGCATGCAGGGATTGCCTATGGTTCACACTAGTTGAGACAAATCAGGAAGAAGTACACAACCCAAGATATTTTCTTCCCAGTAGTAGTATTTTCATTGAAAATGTGGTGAAACTACCAGATGGGAGAGTGGTTTATCATATACTCTCAACACAAGTGTTTTAAGTATAACTACCAAAAGAAGGACCTGAACGTGAGAAAAAAATTACTTGTCAAACCTCATACATACCAAGTCCCTATTTTAAGAAACTAACACCAAATAATAATTTAAAATTAATATTTAATATTTATTAATATTTATTAATTTGTAAATTTACATATAATAAATTATAGGAAAATGCAGAAACACCAATACCACATAATACCCATTCTGTTCTTCATTTCTATGTCTCATATAGCCAAGCTAAATAAATTCCACATGAAGAAGGAATTTTTTCCCCATGATCTAATGAAATAATTGTTAAAAGCCTAGATATGAAAATAAAAATCCCCATATAATGATCATGAAGAAGAATAAGGGATGCAGTGGGTTATAATGTCTTAGATCTTCTGAAAATTTTCTTTGAAACAATACCCCATCAAGGGATATTGATGAGTGAAATGAGAGGCTGTGACATAGTAGAAATGGCACATGCCAATTTCCATTTCCCTCTACATATGTAGGGTCGAATTAAAAATTGATTGGTAATCCGATATTTTTATAAAAAATAATATGTTCCCATAACGGAATAAACTATATGATTCACAGAATTATGGACCCCAATTTAATATAATGATAAACATATATCAACTTAATTAAAATACCCCAAGATATACCCCTCATTAATGTCCCACTTCTCAATGGAAAGATATACCCCTTCCGTAAATATTAAAACCTAGACCCACTACCATTATGGAACTGCATCTTCCATCCATAATGTGGCATTTTATCTTCATGGAATGGCCCACTCACAACAATATAATCCCTCACCATATCCATGTATATTTTTGGGGTCTATACCATATGTGACACTATAAATATCATCACATAATGAAATTCCATCCATTTCGATAATCAAAAATGAAAAATATTTTTTCCCTTATAACCAATATATTTGGGTCACCATAACCCATGTTCCATGGTCACATTTACAGTGAGGTTTTGTCCTCCACAATGTTATAATGATATAAATGTTTTTTTACCTTAGAGAAATATCGAACACATAATCCTATTCTATATGCCATATTTTTTGAGGTGTGACCTGAGACCCTACTAGCCTTAATTTCATGGTTCTAATCCATGAAAACAACATGATCTTGATCCGATATTTTCATAATAGTACCTCCACCTATCAAAATTTGATTTGAAATATGAAAAAAAATCATCAATATAGTCACAAGAAACATAATATGAAGGCCATTTAAGAACCCAAGAATTCATTATATCCTCTTAATACATAATAAAAGTGTTCTTTTAGGTGTAATCATGTGAAATATATTTTCATCAAAACATAGATCCATATTTTTTTTCATTATATAATCCTTATATTGAAACATGATATAATATGATGCATAGATTGTATAATCATGTAAAATCTATATTAATCAAAGTTAAGTATTTTATTATATTATACTTTTTAATTTTTTTATAAAAATATCTTAGTCAATGATGAGGACTGGGGGAAAATCATCATTTAATGATTTGAGACTTAATTATATACATTTAATTTTCTATTAAATAGTCTATTATTATGAATCATGATAATTTTTTAGTTACATATGTGTATACTCATGAATGATTATATATAATACATGAGGTTATTATATATAATATAAAAATAATGATACCAAATTAATTTATTGTTTTTTATTTATATTTTTTTGATTATAAAATTTGACAGAATGTAGTTAATACTTTGTTTATACTCACAATAAAATCATGGGATGAATCATCTTGGGAACTCAGTTAGTACCCTCATTTCATATGAAAAACAATATATGTTATATATATATATAACCATGTAACCCCTTCTATAATGAAGGATTAACATCAAGGTAATCCCCTGGAATGATCATATTCAATATACTAATTTATATTTAACTAGATTTCATTCTTATTTTGTGTATTTTATACTGGATGACTGGAAATACCAGTTTAATATAACTTTATAAAATCTGTAAAAAAATTATACTATTTTAGTAAGTATTAAATCATTAATGGGTGGCAACCATTAGTACATATATAAATATAGAAATTATACAAAATAAATTAGCAAATTTCGAAATTAATGAAAATGTTATCATATATGGTGTCCAAGGATTATATACCCAAATATATCATATTTTACATTATATTTTTTTAAGAACATAATAACATTTATTTAATTTTTTCCATGCTTTCTCCTTTATTAAAGTGTGTTATAATTTATTTAGTGCAATATGTATTTATGAATGATTTTTCATTATTTTCAATTGATATCATAAATAGGTATAGTTGTACATAATTATAATATAGGAATACAATAGTGTCCATTCCTATTATATATGGAATATTTATAAGAAAATTTATTTTGAATTACGGTTTATTAAAAATATATAATTTTAAAAAAAATTATTTAATTAATAATTAATTAACAATTTTTATTATTTTCTATTTTATTATAATTTTTATAAAATAAACAGTATACTAGAGAATTATCTCTCATAGAATATATTTCAAAACTTTAAAAAATAATATTTAAAATAATGAATCTAATCATATCCCTTTTAATTATATTTTTTCTAATTTTTAACTTAATAAATACATTATTATATAATTATTTTAATATTTATTTTTTCTTGATGCATTAATATTAATTTCTATTTATGTAGAGTTCATCAATAATTAATATAGTTTAATTTATCTTAGATATATAAAGATTGAAGCTTGTAAAATATTATTAGAGATAAATTGGAAAGTATGAGGTGTATAGATAACCAATTGAAAATATTAAAGGGAAATTATAAAAAAAGAGTTATAACTAGAGTAGTTTTAGATAAAATGTCTTCTTAAATTATAATATTAAATGATTTAAAACCCAAAATATGTAATAATGAGATTCATACAGCTAATATTTTGAGAATACATCAATAATTATTTTGACATTTGGTTTTATCAAATTTTTCACAAAAATACAGAGTCTAGATTTTGAATATTCAAATAAAATTCAAAATGTGTGACAAATTATATGTTCCACACTAAAACCACCAAGAGTAGCTTTAGGTATTATCAAACATAGTGTCTTCTATTTTCTCAAAAAGATAGATATATATGGAAAATAATTTTCTTACTATTATTATTGTTTAACTGAGACATAGATATCACTATTTATTGATGTCTTTTTAACTAAATTTCGATTAATCTTGATGATTTTATTCATTTTTTATTTATTAGATTAATGTATCATGAAAATTAGTATATTATGAAGGTAAAAAAATTTCTCAGTTACCACACCATAGTATTAGCTATAAAATGGTGTTAAAGAAAATTTTAAAGGAAATTATCTCTATGGTGTCTGATTTGATTGATGTTTTTACTAGTGCTACCCTAGTGTATGAACATGGCACAAAATTAATAACAATTTTGGGATACATGAGATAACTCCCACCAGTTTATTTCACGAGATAAACAATTTTTTAGAATAAACTGATAAAATGATAGTTGATCAAATTTATACCATAAAACACTAAATATTTATAGGTCATGGTATGTTATAAATTAATGCAAATATTATTAATTTTAGTATTTGTGATTTAATATAAATTTTATATATAAATGACCCAAAAATTATGTTTTTTCTAATATTTTATTTAACACTTTTTACAAGTACAGATTTTTCTATCCATCCAAATTTACCATTTATAACTACCCATTGAATTATAAATTCTAATGTAGAGTAAAACCATGGTACTATTAAGAAATAACTCTCACAAGATTATTTTATCTTAGTACTTGAATGGTAATAAAAATATATTATTTTTATATCAACATGTTTTAATCTAAATTCTCATAAAAAATAAAAAATAATAAAGTAGAATATGCTAAATAATGATGAATGATAATATTTAACATCATTGAAAAATATGTCATTTTATATATAACCTTAATATATTATGATGATAGATAATTTGTTTTAGGATATATTTGTATATAAATGTCTGGTACATTACCCATTCTACACATAATGAACATAAAATATATTTAGAGTGTGGGTATCATTACACACAGAGAAGTAACAACATTTTTTATTTCAAATATCATGGGATAATTGATACATTTTCATCTTATAATAATATAAAAAATAAATTTAATTTATAATAATATATAAAAATTATTCCCTCACAGTTATATAATTTTATAAAAAATATAATAGAAATGCATGAATAAAGGGATTGAATGTATAACATCATATTAAGTGAAATCACGAGAGATATCAATTGGTAATATATGAATGATCATAAGGAATTAAATAATACTTATTTTATTTTGGAATGATGTTTATATAATTACATTAATGTGAAATATGATATAAGCGTATAAATATTGCAATGGTATAATCATGAAAAATATAACTCAAATTATAACAAATGATTGTGTAATGGAATAATACTTTTATGGTGAAATAATCACATGATAACATTGACATTTTCAATGTGTAAAATATTGAAATAAAAACATAATGGTGTCGGATTACCACACATATCATATAATATATAATGCTATAAAAAATACCCCTGAAATATTATAATTATATCTACAGTTGTAATCATTTAATAAATAAATTATTTATATATAATTTTATTACCATATATTGATAAAATTTATAAATTTAAAAATTTTGTTCCATCAGATAATAACCATATATCCATCAAATGTTATTTCATGAGTAACCCATGAAGAATGTACAATTGCGTTATTTTTTTATCATGTTATAAAAATAATATAGAATATAAATAAAAATAATATGATGAATGGAAATTATTAAATAATTATATAAAAATTAAATCATTAAATTTTCACATATTATAACATTAAAATATCGGTATTGATGAAAAACACTTCATGTGAAGATACAATATTATTTGAAAATAAATAAAAAGATTTTTTAGTATGTTGGAAGTTTTTATTAAAAATTACAACATGAATAAATTAAATATAAAGGTGTTATTAGAGGAATAGATATTATCTAAACAACATGTAATATTAAATTTTTTATATAAATCTATATAATGAAAGTAGAATAAAAATTTAGATAAAGAGATAATGTGAGAAATATAAATAATGTGTAGAAACATTTTCTTATCAAGCCTCATATATATGACAATAAAATTTGTTGGAGGAATTGAATGACCAATAAAATAAAATAATGGGTATTTTATGTATCCATGAAGGGATATAAATGAAGAAAAAATTATATCAATGACACATATCTAATCAAAAATATTAAAAAATTTATATAATATAACACCTCACGTTCTCAAACATTCACGCCTTCTGTATATAATCAGATTAATATATTATAAAATATATAATAAGACCTTATTTATATTTATTAGCATTAATATTTATCAATTATATTGATTTATTACATACTGCTTAATTAGCCATAGTTTATATTGATCCCAAAATGATTTTAGTCATAGTGAATCTATGTTTTCTTTGGCATGGATATCTCAATCATCATTCATAATTCATAAGTCAATAATCTCAAAACAACATAATGTAAAAGAATAATAAATTTTATATTATTTTTAATGTGCCGTTTTGTATCTACAAATTTTACACTGAAGATTCTCTAGTAAAACTTCAATTATTCACACAATTATTATTACTTTTTCAACTATAAGATATTATATTTATATGAAATTTTATTTTAATATTTTTATTAAATATCAATAAAAAGAAAATAATTTCCACAAAAACAACATTAATAATCATATTTATGTTTATATAATCATCTATGTTGAAAATCCTTTAAATTATATTTTTTTTCATGTAAGAGGTCCAATAAAGTATAATATTAACATAATAAAATATATGAATTAGATAGATTAGATAGTTATATTATTTATGACACAATTAAATCAAAGGTGATGAACAAATAAAAATATGAACTCTATCGTATCACTCTATATGGAAGAGGAATCCAACTGGTGAATAATTTTAGAATGTTTTTTATAGATACTATAACCTTGGTAATAATTACCATGAACCAATATTACAAGAAGTAATAACAAAAAACATTGAACAATATAGATTAAAACATCCTGATATAATAAAATGGAATAATGTTCATAGAGAACAAATCAATAGACTACGAATTTGGTAATTCATCAAAGGTATAATATAGAAGGAAATGAAATATAAAAAAATAATTTAAAGCCCAATATCAATAACACACATCCCATATTGACATTTACCATATCCTTCAGGCTCCATCTTCTCATTATCCTGGTTAATTCCCATTTCATATAACAGTATCAATGTTCATGTAATTTGCACGTCCATAAATATTCTCATGTTGGGTGTGTGTAAAATCGTAGTTTAAAACCTATAATAATTTAATTACAAAACTAATAAAATATAATTTAATTTATTTTAGATTAATAAATTTTAATAATAAATAAAAAAACATATTTTTAGTCAACTTTCGGTGGTCAATGTTCTATGAATCTTAGCTCCACCGCATTTAGACCACGCCAGAATGATGTCCAAAAAAACCATTTCATCACATAGTATTTTTGCATGATATTAAATATTAAAATAAATAACTCTATTCAATATTAATATACCAATGTTTCACTATTTGTGAATAATTTCACCTGTTCTATTGGTGTAATGACACGGAATTATCATTTCTCCCCAATTAACATCCTTTGTGAATGCTACATTCACATATTCTGATCTAATATATATTAATTGAGAATTACATATCCACACATGTCTACCCAATATCTATATAAAGAGAATTCTACATTCTAAATTTAATCATTGAAGGTAAATTCAAACCAACAGAATCAAAATAATGGTATACCATTCAGAGGGGTTAAACATGTCAAGTTACACAAACTAGGTAAAATGAAAAATGCCACATATGATCCAAACATGAATCCTTGCACAATTCAACATATATAATTTAATTATCATTTCATGGAGAATAATAACTTATGATACAAACACACACCAACAGGTGACTCACTTCATGAATGGTTCTCACTGCTAAATACAGACATGAACATGTGTGTCAAAATAGAAAATTATTATATAAATGCCATCAAATAGTAATGAAATCCAAACTAATGATTTTTTATGTCTAATGATAGATATCACCACTGAGTTCAATCATGTGGAACGAATTTTCAATAAATTCATATTTAATACTGGGAGGGATTATAGAATGCATTAATAAATGGGGTAATGAGAGAAGGAAATGAGTTAAATTGGGATTAACTAATGAGATCCTTTTTAAATTTTATATGTAGATAAATTTATGGAATTTTTTATAATTCTATATCTCGAGAAAATAAAAATCAATCTAAAAATAATTATTCATTATAAAATGATCTAATTCATATATCAAGAGAACATAGGTATGATATATTGTTAATATAAATAGTAATAGATGATTCATGAAAATAATAATGGATCATAACATTTTGTACTGAATAGAGTGATCCATGATTGAAACTCCTATGAGTGGAGAAATAGGAATAATATTCAATCAAAAACAAATAGAATTACTTTTATGGTTGAGTGACTATAGATGATATGGTTTATATTATCAGAAAATATCTTTGGTGTATCTTTTTGGGATTTCTATGACATTTGGGAACCCACAGTTGGTCATGGGATCCACTACTGGGTTTGTGGTTTCCATTCAGCTATCTCATTGATCCAGGTCAAATCATGGGTTACTTATTTAGTGTCCAAATTTCTATTGTATTTTTATTAGATAGCTAGTGGATCCCTAATACTTCAAAGCTTATGATCACCTCTAATAGATATCAATTAACTACTCCAAAATATTAATTAAATAACATTAAAAATTTCATTTATCAGTTCTAATGAAGCCGTAAATTATGAAGCAAGGTAAAAATCCCTAGCATTTTATAAACATTGATAATGTTCACTTTTATCAGTGCTAATTTAAATGGTGATATGGGATTTATTTATCAGTGGTTATAAAAGCACTAATAAAGGGTAACACTGTAGTGTCTTGATAAATCACACAATTGTACCAGTAGAGTGTGTTATAATAGAACTGCATCACAAAAAAACACCACAAAATTATCAATAAAAATGTATAAATATATAACATAAATGAAGATAATGAATTCTAGGCTCGTTTTCTCAGTATTGGAGACATTATGTGCATTTTAGTATAAAATGATACTTATATATTGACAACATTCACATAGATTTATAATTGCATCAACATTCATATGATTGAGATAAAGAAGATTTATAGACATCTCAAATGACTAATTGATCATTTTCCAAAAGTATCACAACAATTCTAATGTGTTTTCCAATATTTAAGTATGTCACTTTTCTTTTTTTTACAAAAATGTCATTTTAAACTGGAAACACAAACATGGAATCATACCGATCATATCGTGTGTAAAAATGAAATAATGCTAATTATTACACATCTCAAATTACATATGAGTTGTTTCCCAAAATAATAATGACAATCAGAGGGTGTTTTCTATGTTTTCAGTTAGTTTAATTTATGAACAAAAATGTTTATTTTAAAATAATAATAGAAAAATTGATTTATTTCAGACACATCATCTATCATAATAAAGATAATATTATTCGTACATATCAATATTTACATATGGAAAATATCCCAAATGTATCTAAATAAAATGAATTTGTTTTCTCAGTTTTGAGTAGGTGGCTTGTCCTTTTCACTAAAACTTATATCAATTTCAAATATAAAGATTCATTTTAAATCATATCAGTCATACCGTGCATTATAATGAAGTTTTGAAAATTCCAACATGTCCCAAATTTATTATATATCATTTTTATATTGTATCAAATATTTCATAACACAAATATTCAGTTTTGAGATCATCAAATTACTTTTTGACTACAATTTTATTTTTTATATAAAACAAAAAATTTTACTCATTCGAGTATGATCATGTCTCGGTTTTATGATAGTATGATTCATATAAATTATAAATGAAATATGAAAATATGTATAATTTTATCATGAATTATGGTGCACATTTGATTGGTTTTCAGTGAGTGAAATTTTTTGAACAAAACTGTCAATTATAAATTGATAAAGGACAAATTTATTCATACCAGCAACACTATGTGTTAGATTGAGGTTCAGGTGGTTCCTACATGTCACAAAGTACATAAAGATCATTTCCCTAACTTATCAAAATAGTCTAGATCCTTTTTATTGTTATTTAGTAGATCATTAGTCCTTTAAATGAAAAATTGTTGTCATTTTTAACTAAAAAGATGCAGTTTGAGTCATACCGGACACAACGTGTGTCATATTAATGATTAGTTGATTCCTACATGTCTCAAATTACATATGGATCATCTTTTAAAATTATAAAAACAAAATGAATGTGTTTTATAAGGTTTGAGTAGGTGATCATTCCTTTTTACTAAAATTGATTTCTATCTTAAATAAAAAACATGCACTTTGACTCATATCGGGCATCGTGTTGACGTACAACTAATTCTTACACATATCAAATATATAATGCATTATTTTCATAAATTATCAGAATAATTTTATGATTTTAATTGGTTTTGAGTACATCTATGCCACTTTTTACTAAAATTTCATTTAAAACTGGAAACACACATATCAACTCATACCCATCACATCAAATATCAGTTTGAAATTAGTGTTATTTGGACACATCACAAATGACATATGGATCGTGTTCCTAAATTATGTTTCAATTATGATTATATTTTTTCTATTATTATTGAGTAACATTTTTTGAACTAAAATGTCAATTTTAAACTAATAAGATACACATTCAGTCATACCAGGAACACTATGCATCGTGATTTGGTGTAGCTAATTTCTACATTTCAAAAATGACATATGTATTTTCTTCCTAAAGTATAAGAAATATTACTTTTTGTTGTTTTTTTGGTAACATTGATTTCTTTAAATTAAAATTGATTTTTTTTAAATAAAAGGATGCACTTTCTGTCATACCAGTGACATCATGCCTTAAATTTATGTAGGGATGATTCCTACACATCTCAAATGACATATCAATAACTACTATAATGTATCAAAACTATAAAATAATGCTTTATTTCTTTTTAATAGGTGTGTGGTACTTTTTAATAAAATTAATGTCAATTTTAAACAAAAAGATGTACTTTGAGTCATATCGGTGACACCATACATAATATTGATGCAAGGAAAATTCATAGTTTTCCAAATTGTTTGTTATATTATTGTTTAAAATTATAAAAACAGTATTAATTTCCTTATATATATTTTAGTATTTTACATTCATTTTTCACTAAAATTTCATTTTAAACTGAAAACATTCACTTTTACTAATACATATCATATCATGTATCAGTTTGATGTGAGACTAATTTATACATGTCACAAATTACTAATGAATCTATATCCTCTATTTTTAATAAATTATGAATGTTTTCACTTGTTTTTCATTGGGTGATAGTCTTTATACAAAAATATTTTTTTTAAAATAATTACGGACATATTGAGTCATACATGGCACATCGTGTGTCAGATTTAGTTGAAGGTGATTCCTACACCTCAAAAAGGACATATAGATCATTTAACTATAGTATAAAACATTTTGAATGTGTTTTCATAGTTTTAGGTTGGTGTGTTGTACTTTTTGTTAAATTTGATTTAATTTTTATATAAAAAGATGAACATTGAGTAATACAAGTCACATTGTGCATCAAGTTGAGGTATGACTGATTCCCACATGTCTCAAATTACATAGGGATAATTGTCTTAATGTATCAAATATATATGAATGCATTTTATTAGTTTTGAGTACATCACTTTTTAAAAAAAATCATTTTAAACATGAAACCCATATTTTAAACAATATTGATGTAATCATGTATTAGTTTGACATGAGAATTATTAATACACATCAAAAAGGACATATTAATTGATGACATAAATTATTAATACAATCCTAGAATGTTTTCTTTTTGTAGTGAGAGATATTTTTTGAACTAAACGGAAAATTTTAATCTAATAACAGACACAATTACCAAAAATAAAAATTATTTATAAATAATGATAATTGAAAATTATTATTAATTGTATTTATCTAGATTCAATAGAAAAAAATAGTATTATGTATATATTTAATTATATAATGTATATTTAAATAAATTTTAATATGATAAATAATATATATATATATATTCAAATAAAGTGATTAATATAATAAATATATATTACATATATTTATAATATTTTGGTAGATTCACATTATTTATCTACATTTCAAATAAAGAGTGACCTCTATGTGATATTTTTTATGGTGGATGGAGTGAAACCCATTCATTTATATTACCTATCAAGGTATGTTTTACTGATGTACACCCATCCATCGACCACTTTTTTACAAATCATATATATACCTATAATTTTTTAATAAAAATAAATATATTTAAAAATTTCATTTTTCATAGAAAAAAACATAAAAAACCTCACACATTTATTATATTAATATTTTATTTAGATCCTTGTTGATAATTTCAAGTATAAAAATGAATGCGATTCAACATTAAATATGCGTCCACATAAAATCAAATAGATTAATTTCATTAACATAAACTCATCAGTTGAAATTATAATGTATCAACCTAAGACCCCCAGTCTATGAAAAACTGTAGCTGCATATTCTAATTCTTCAATCTCCACTCTCTCCATTTTGTACTAGCCCGTCATTTTGCAGTTTCTCAAGTTCTGTAGAGATTTTATTTGGAATGAGATGGTGGAAATTGATGTTTTCAGTTTATAAGTAGTTTTAATGGTGTAATTATCACAAATGGGAGGTATGACCCCCTTTAAAGAACACATGATGTACAATTTGCATAACCATCATATCATATCTAGAATAATTTTCACCGAATTTGGATTTTTGACACACATTCTCCAGCTATTGTGCGAATGAACCTATGTTTCATGAAATACTATAAGTATTAGTCATCTATGGGATGACTACTGCTCAGATTAGTACATAAAACATAAATTTTATGGGGAATGAGTCTAAAGGAAAAAATTTCAATAATAACATTTCAGGAGATGAAAATGATTAGAATGAAAGTTATAATACATTGTAATTCCTCTAAAAGTGGAATCCCTCACATTTTTTGAATTAGAAAAATAACCCTAGTTATTAAATCAATAACTCCATTACCACCAACCAATTAAATATAAAAGCACCTCAAAATTATATAAATTATATGGTAAAGGGTGGGGATGAAATTGAGAGGGAGGAAGCTGAAGAATCAGAATATGAAACTGCAATGTTGCACATACCGGGGGTCTTGGATTGTTATTCTGTAATTTCTGGTGATGATTGTATGAAACTGAAATTAAATTATTTGATTCAAAATGGGGACAGAGTTATTGTTGATTTAATTTAATTTTTAAACTCGAAATTTTCAACATCTATCTGAATAAAACATTAATAATATAATTGGTTGAGGAATTTTTAATGTTTTTAATAAAACATGTCTTTTTTAGATGTTTTACTTTTATTTAAACAAGTAATGGTTTCTCTATGATTGGAATAATAGGTTGATTGAGGCATGTAATTTTTTCACCCATACACCGATTGCAAATAAACCCGAGCATGGTTCACACCTTCCCCCATCAAAAACTATAAAATGGAGGTCACTCTTTATTCAATACATAGATAAATAATGTGAATCTACATAAATATTATATATATATGTATATTATATATATATATATATGTATTATATTAGATTTATTATCTGAATATAATTATATATATATATACATATATAATGAATATTATTAGTCATATTTAAATTTATTTAAATATACAATATATTATTCGTTATATATATAAAATACTATTTTTTGTAATGAGACTACAAAAACTATTACTAATAAATTTTAAATTATATTAATTATATATAATTATGACTCTAGGAAATTGGATATAAAACAAACTTATATTGCTTTTATAAAGTTAAATTCTTTCAATATATATATATATATAGCAACCAAATTTTATAATTTGGAATGTAACATGTGTATACAAAATATTAATGGATATTAATGAGTAAATTATTTTACTATAAAATAAATGTATATAACGTCCTAAAAAATATAAATATACCAAAAATGATGAATACCTAAAAACAATTTCTAAAATATAGTATCCGACTACATTCATTCAACGAGATGATTCACCCCATTGAGACTCTCATTGAACAACCATTATGTTGCATGGGTTAGTAGAAACATTGAACAGACTCTGCCCCATTATCCATTCACCAAAACAATTCATGAAAACCTTTTAGTTATCTCTAAAAATTGAAACATGATTTTGTTTGTGGTTCATAGTTCCTAACCTATAAGAAAATGTAGATTGACCAAATTTCTCACAATAACCACAAAAAATGACCCATGATTCAAATACCACAACCAACTTGCTTCAAAGTTCTTCACCCGCTGTTATCTAAATATAATACATATGCACTCTTGAGACATCAAAATCAATAAAAATGTGATGAGAAACATGGTGGGAATAAGATTGGGTTATAAAACAAAACAAAAATATCAAACAACTAGATTCCCCAGTTTTCATATAATCGCTTGATTTTGAAAAGGTAAATTGAGCTTGGGGGGTCTAACCCAAATCACTACTGTTGGAATTTCATGAATCATATGGATGTCATATGAACACATGAAGATATGTAACCTTAATCCATTGTATCTATAGGGGGGTGGGGGAACTGGACCCAACACTGAATAGATCTTCCATTGATGAAAACTAAATCATGCTGTTTCTTTTGACGAGCAGAATAATTGTTCGATCTGGTAACCCATAAGACTTGAAGATTAACCTATAAAAATTCCCTCTAAAGCTTGATTTTTCTTAAACCACACAATCAAGGTGAGATTATGAAAATCATACATCACGTTGTACTATGTGGTTGAGATCAAATGATTCTCAACAACGATGAACATATATGGGACAGTCAGGTGAAGCGATTGAGGGAATGGTTGGAGAATATTTGGGATGGAGAAAGGGGAGTATAAATGGAAATCACCCTTGAAGGGTTTATAAGAGGTTGTTTTTTAATTAGATTAAGATACATTTATTTGTGCATTTAAAAATGTTCTTATAAAGAATCCTTTTATCTTCTCTAAAAACCTAAAATAAAATTCATATTTATCTATTCTTATTAGTGAGGTGCTAATAAATGATTTATAGTTACAATTATTAATAAGAAATTTGTAATGAAATATATACAAAATAAATATCTATAAATATAAGCATAGTAAATATATACCATAGTTAAATATATTTACAATAATTTTATAAATATTTAGATATATATATATTTTTTGATCATTATGTAAATATTTTTAAAAAATAATATTTATATCATTATATATATTTATATATTTATATATATAATAAATATATATAAATATAATTATAGTAAATATATTCATTATGTATTTAAATTTTTTATATATATAATAATTATTTTAAAACATATAATAATTTATTTATAGTAAGGTAAATATACATTATTATTTATTTGAAAATATATTAATACTTTTAAAAAATATTTTTTATTTATAATCATAAATATATTATTTTATAAATATACAATGTAAAGTTTTAAATATTTTTATTTATAAATATTTTTTCTAAATAATTTGATACATATATTTTAAAAAGCATTAATGAATATCTAATTTTAAGTGCAGGCGTCTAAAAATGAGTGAAATTGAATAAATTAAAAATATGTTCACTTTAATAATAATGAGAAAATGAATAATTTTAATGTGTATACATCATTTATAAAAATGAATTATTTTATACATGTGAGATCAATATTACACACGTTGATATATGTTAAATTGAAAATTAAAATGTCTATCATTGATAAGTGAATTACTCTATTCAATTAGTCATTATTTTTAATTTATATTAATTTTTAATCAGAAACCATTATTCACTAAATATAGAGAATAAATATTTTTTAATATATAAGTAATATTTATATACATTAATATATATAAATATATTTCATATAAGCCATTTATTAACAACCTCAATAAATATAGAATTAATAGAATTTTTAAATTTTTTCTGAATTTAATTATTTTTAATTATATTTTTTTTAATTTTCAGTTTTTCATATCCATAAATTTAATAAATTTTATTTATTATTATTTTGTATATATATATATAATGAAATTATTTATACACTTTTACTATATATATTCCCTATATATATATCTCTCTTTAGATTATTACCACTATGATATGAGACCAAATGATTATATATATACATATAATAATAATATTTATATCAAACCATTATATTTTTTTACATTAATGTTCCAATTATTTTATATCATATTCATATTATATTTCATGATTTACGTATTTCTATATGAAAATAATATTTTTTGTTACAATGAGTTTTCATATTTATTGATTTTTGTTTTTTTTTACTTTCTTGTATTATCATTTTATAATTTTCCAAACAATGAGGCATATATTATTTATATAGTAATATTATCAATTTCATTATATCTTAATGAATCAAATAATTTGTTATTTTATCTTGGGATTATGTTTGGATGTTTTTTTAAAATAATTTAAATTACTAATGGAAAATTAATTCTAAACATTATTTTTTTAACACATATACCATTATAGAAACATGTGTTATGTAGTTTCAATAATAACCACCTTCAAAAAATTCAATAAAGATATCTAGTTGTTTTAATAATTAAAAAGATAAAATAAAATGAAAGAGTGTTTCATTGATTAATATTATGACCCAATCATCCATGGAATATTACCAAAAATAATTTCCAGAGCTATGAAATAAATGGATTGTAATGTAGACAATGATAAAAAAATAATTTAACATAATAGGTTGTTAAAATTCCCTTGGTCTAGTTTTTTATTTTGATTATATAATAAAAACCAATATGAGTATAACATTTATAATTGATATTGGATTAGGGAGAATTAAAATTTTCACACTTTAATAAACATCTTAGTCATATTTAGTTTTTCAGTACTAATAAAATTAATGAATAAAATTTTTACTAATCTTTTAAATAAATTTGAGATAATATTTTTTACAGTTATTATGGACATAGGGAATTCAATTAATAGATTGAAAAACACTATGTATATAAAATAACATGTTATTAAGCCTAAAAAACTATTCCTGGAATATTCTATGTAATGTACATCCATCCATCAATTGTGATTGTGGTTATACTCATTTGATTGGAATACATTATTTTTATTGTGAAATTCAACATTATCGTGGCAATATTAGTGGAAGACGTTGAATTTTCCCTTTAATTTAACGTTTCCCATTTCATAAAAATAAAATTTTATTTCAAAAATATACCTTTTTAATTAATTTTAATGAAGATATGGTCTATTTTAACTTTTTAAAAGAAAAAAAATCCATTCGACTGATCACACCACTATAGCAATTTACTATATTGTAGTCCACCCATATGAAACTGACATACAATATGTTTGAATCAAAGAACATTTCTAATTTACATTATTTCTAATCATATTTTATTTTCATTCATATTTATAAAAATTTATGTTTTTAAAAAATGTAATGTATATATATATTTTTTAGAATTTTTATTTTGAGAGGACATTTATATTTATGATTTTGTAAAATTTATTTATTCAAATAAAATTACTAAATTGTAAAATTATGAGTTTAAATATATTTCTACTGAATAAATATCACATTAATATTCTCTCATAGGCAAATAATCATAAATTTTAAAATTAAATACTCTTCCATCTAATTTTAAATATGTCTATCTCTTTGGAATTGAACAATTTCATTCAATTATATCTGATATCATATCTCAAAAGAAAGAATTAAAATTTATAAATATTCTATTATATTATGAAACACGACAAATATATCTATTCAATGTTATTTATTGGAGTTACTTATATTTATATATAAATCACATAACACTAGAAAATACTGGTAAAAACTTATGACATTTTAAACATCAACTAAATGAAACAATATTTGATGTTATCAGATTTGATGTGATAAAATAAATATAAATAGAAAACATCTATATAAAATCTGATAGGAAATTGATTATATAGATCAATTAACTTGAATAATATATTGAATCATTTTTCTGTCAAATGAAAACAAATATGTTGTATTTTTTTTGACATAATTATGGTGGGTATATTATTTTTTTATTTAGATAATTTCATTGTAATTTACAAATATGATTTCATGTTTTATATTTAAATTCTGTAAAAATAATTATTTTCTATTTTTAAATTGTAGAAAAATATGCTATATTATATTTACAAATTATATATTTAATATTATATTTAAATTATTAATTTTTTCATTCATTTCATGGGATGGAGTAACTTTTAAAAAATAAAAAATTGAAATAATTTCTTCCATCACCAAACCGAAATTCATTTTTAAGGTACAATATTTAGTATGTATATATAGTATTTTAAAGATACTTATTTAAAACACAATCCTTACCACACTTCACCATACCCTATATATTATAAGGAAATTTTAAATTTTAGTTTTTTTTCAATATTGTGGTTATTATTTCAGTTCACTATATAATTTCATCACATCACATCCATCATCTAACCACCAACGATGGATTAGCATTTTGACATATGTGTGATATATCTAACTACATGATTGGGGATGATTTATCACAATAAGAGAATTTGGGTCATGAAATCATTTTATATTTTTAATATACTATAATCCCCACCTAGAAACAAAAATACAACTAAAAATCAATTATTTAAATTGTTATTTGCATAAAAAAAAAATCTGTTCCATATTTGTTAATACTCCTTTATTTTTATTTCATTGTGTATCTCTATTTTATGCTTGATAATCGAAGAAATATAATAACATATTAATGGTGTTGATTTTAAAATATGGCTTTATCCTCTATAGTATGGATAATAGAGGAGTATAAAATGTTATAGTTGAACAAATTTTTGCTTCTCCACTAATCTTATTATTAAAATTGAATCTATAATTTTGATAGTTACTCTTTGATCATAAAAATCTTTATCTAGTGATCATTACCCATTTTTATGATTATATTATAAATTATATTATAGAAACTAATTTATATAATGATTTTTTTCATACCATATACCCTATGGTTTAAATGGGTGTTGGTTTGGAATATATTGGGTGACCACTATTTTTATTAAATTTATAGTGCTACAATTATTAAATAGATTATAAATTAATATTGTTTTAAATTTATATTAAAAAAAATCACCCTATGGTTCGTAGGGTTATTTTGATTATCATGATGAAATTGATGATTTAAATAACACACTGATATATTTAACAAACATATTTTCAAATAACTATAATTTTATTACGTTTTATAAAAAATATAAATATAAAAAGGAATCATATTTAATGATAAACTAAGTGATTCTATGAGATATATAGTGTATAGTTAATATAAATTATATGTATATTCCAAAAATTAATATTCATTCATATTGAATTAATCAAATGTGGATTAATAATAAAATTATAAAAAATATAATTCATTAAGGACAAGTAACCTTGAAGTGGTTGTTGAATTTGTGTGAGCTCAAATATATACAAATATATGGATTCCCAAGTTTATAATTGAAGTCCTTGTTTTCTATGTTTGATCCAAAACATACAAAACTTATAATATATATGGGTTTTTATTAATTTATTACAACATTTCCTCCCAAAAACAGTGGCTGTAAAAAAGTTTCTAAAAATGATTATAATAAATTAATTTAATAATTGTATATTCCATAGTAAAAATTATGCTATATAATTATAAAATACAATTCATAATTTTTATATAACTTTTATGAAAAATATTAGAATGACAAAAGCATGATTTTATTCATAATGATCTTCCACCTTATTGTTATAGTAGATCACAATTTATACTATGTTTCTAAAAAGTAAAATATTAATTATAAAATATATGAATTTATAGAAAACCACATATTCAAAATTTAAAATAAAATCATCATGATCATATGAGAAATATTAGATTAATAATTGGAATTTGAAGCCTTCATATGATAATCTCATTATATAGTGATATGTCCATGATTATGGATTGGGTCTCATTATTAATAAAAAGAAAACACCCCACAATATTAATATTTATTTTTAATTGATTTAAAAATGTATTATTTATAAATCCATTAACATAAACATTACATAATATAGAGTTTTATTAAAGAATAAACAATCTCCCAAATTGAAGATCGTTTCAGGTTTGCTGTTTTAGATAATTTGGACATATTTTATACATAAAATTTGACATTTATAATAAGTGGATACTATTACTTAGTATATATCTCTTACACAATATTAATAATTTAAAATAAAACATGTTTCTTTTCATGATCACTCATCACAATTTTCCCCTCATTCTTATCTTTCCTAACATTAATCCTTGAGTTTTAATGCCCTGATCCCGGATGCCCAGAGCTACTGCCTAAAACACTGTGTATAATTTTGTTGTTATAAGATGCTAATAAAATTACACATAACATCTCATCATAAGGGATCATCTAGGTCTATGTTCTTGAAAAATATATAGAACTGATACATTTTTAAAAAATTTACATGAAAATATTCATAGTGATGCAACCACAATGAATAAATCAATACTGGGATATCTACTAATCCCGTAAAAATAAATTATAAATTTATGGCAAGCACATAAAATGATCAGTATGGTGTTTTATAAATAATTAATTAAATCATTTAAAAAAACATTCCTTCAAAATAATTACAGGTACATAAAACATTTTCTTAAATGAAAATATCATTTCTTGTTGTTAGTCATCCCCATTTTTCAAAGATAACAGGGAATTTTTTTAGGGAAATATCATACACAAAAATTCATATATTTATTTAATGGATACAAACAAAACACGCTTCAAAATATTCTTACTTTTACAAAAATGCATGGAATGATGCATATAGGTCACGATTTTATCAAACTAAATTAAAGCTAACAAGCCAGGGTGCAGGTAAAAAAATAACATGAAATAATAACTACTTATAATTTCACAATAAACAATATGATACATCACATATCACCTAAAATAGAATTCTTGAAATGACTGAAGAATTTTCTATGTTTTGTATTTTAGTTCTGAACTTATATACTAAATTTCTTTATAAATGATTTTCTATGTACATCCATCAATATTCCATGTGAATTTATTTCCACAATCATAAGTAAAAGATTCATATTTAGGGATACACTATGAGTCAAATAATAGCATTTTTGGTTAAATAGAATTGACATAATGAGGGAGTGTATATTGCACAATAATCATAAATTTTTTTCAAGGCCTCCTGCCTAGACCATACATAATCATTCTGTCATGGCCTCATACCAAGACTTAGTTTCTCTAATGAGACCTACCAATTCATTAAAATGTTATAGTAGGCCTCACCTATCACATAATAATTATTATGCATTCCTCATTTTTCAAGAAATATTTTTAATTAATGTTTCTAATACATATTTAAATTATTAAATTGAGTCTTTTATTCAATGTTTCTCATACCTTTTTTTATAATTAAATTCTATTTTTCATTCAATGTGTCCCATTCCACTTTGAAAAATTAAATTTCTAATTCATATGTTATAATAATAGAAAAATTCAATACTTTCCATAACTGTATCTATTTGATAATAAAGTGGTTCATGAAAAATATTGCACATTTAATATAAAAATTTCATTTTTATCAGTTGTAATTTAGAATATGGATATATCAAATTTAACAATTTCATTCCTGGATAATAAGACACACATTTTCACATGTGATGATTATTGGTGCACATAAAATTGTAGATTGTTTAGTTCTATCATCTAAAATGATATCTGCTTAATTGAACACCCTGGTTTCATGATAATAAACATTTCTTAATATATAAAAAATAAATTTCATCGAATATGTGATATTTTTCATTGAGTAACACATTCATGTTTGAAAAAGCATAGATAAATTATAGTGTCAAAAGGGAGGGTTAATATATAATTTAATAAAATAGAAAAGTGTAATAGATAATAGATTCCACTATAGCAGGATCATCAAGAATTAAAACCGAATATTTATAAATGTATTACATTCATTTCATATGATATATTTAAACATAAGAAAATATTTAAACTCGCTTCACAAACACTGGAGATTCTACATTTATGATCCAACATTATATACCCCTCTTTTATAATACATTATGAAAATTATACATATATTTATGTGTTTATACACGTACATGGATGTGTTAAATTAATGATAATTCCGCCCTTTATCCAAAAATTATTAATTGAGATGCATTCATGTAATGTTAATTTTAAAAACAAGGTGGTGACCTCTTTTTAAAATTATATACACATAATAAAAAAACAATGTTTTGTAATTTTTTCCAACATAAAATAGTTACTCTGATCATATAATCAATTAAGACATTTAATGGAACCATCCAATTCATTGGTTGATTAAAATTTAAAACATATATAAATGTAAACACTTTTTTTCATTGTAATGTTGCTTTTATTTATTAATTAATTCGTAAAACAATGAGGACATAGAAAATAATTATTGTAAAAGTCATTTATCTTCCATCTATTATTTTTTTAAATGGTTAACATCATATATGATCAAATGTGTGTTAAATAAAAAATTCACCAATTTTTATATAAATATGTTTATATAAATATTCTTATTTTCAAATATATTTTGAAAAACTCAAAATATAACTTTCCTGGCATGAAATCAAAACATGGATAATAAATTGAAAACTTATTAATATGAAAAAAGACATGTATATATGTATTTGGGGAACTTATATATACATGTAGTAAGGACATCAATAATTAATAGAATTATTATTAGGACATAGATCACCATTTAAAATAATTTATTAACTTAAGAAGAAGAGAAACATAATTGGATTATGTTTATCAATTATATATATCGTATATACATATATATAAGTAAGAGTTTAGAATGTTATGAAACAACTCATAGTAAACCTTTACAAGTAATATTTTCATAAAAAAATTAGAAAAATAATGATAATCATCACTCAAAAAAACCCAAAACAGATAAGGATTTGATGTTGTATAAATCTGCATGTACTCAAAGTGTATACATATGGGATTTTCATAAATAAAATGATGATTATTAAATCCTTAAAATAATTATACACATTGAATACATTAATTCATCACTAATATATATTATATGAAAACCTAAATCACATTAGGATTAAAAAAATATATATATAATTGTATATACAGAATGTGTATATTCTGGTTTTTCGTTTAAAAATGAAGCTAAATAAGCCTTTACCTAACTTCCATGGTGATGATGAGCTGAGAAGAGGTTGATGGAAGGATGTGGAGATAAAAACCCATAGGTTTATGTGTGAAAGAAGGGTTAATATTAAATGTTTTTATATATTTTAATATTCTATGGTTTAAACAAAAATAATATAAACTATGGAACCTGAATCAAATCGAATTTATCTATTTCTAACTAAAACAAATACCATACAAAAAGTCAACCTTAATGAAATCAGTTGCATATATATATATATATATATATATATATATATATATATATATATTCTAGAAAACATGAATTAGAAGCAGTTTGGGTTTGCATTATATTAATTCACCCATGTAGACTTATGAAAAATAAAAGCTGGACAACTAGGCCATGGAGAGTCACATGTGGGATCACAGGTTAAGGTGGAATAGTGGAGGAAGAGGCAACATTGACTAGTGTGGCACAAGGAAAATGAAGAGGAATGGAATAGAAGAAGTAATTGGATGGAAGGCTATGATGGAACAAGTTTGATCAGACAGCTATGGTGGATCCTCTCAATTTAAAAAATTCATTTAATAAAAAATTTCATGTCATATTAACCTATAAAATTAGTTGAATTCATAAAAAGTCTCAAATTACATTTATTTAGCTATTTATAATATCAATGATTTTATTATTTCATAAATAAGGTAATAACTACATCATCATTGTGTCATAAATAACTTAAGACATATAATTTATAAAAATTATAAATAAAATATCATTAGGTTGGAAATATTTTTAGATATATAAGGAATATTTATAATCGAATTTATCTTATGTTTAACCATATATTAAAAAAATTTTAGTTATTAAACATTGAATATAAACCTTTTATCTCTTCTTTGATTTAAAAAATAATAATTGTCCCGATATAATCCTTGTGGACCAAAAGGATCATATATTATTCCTAAGGTTGTATTTGGTCGAATTACACTTATCCAATAGAATTAGGACATTTTATAGGGTAATAATATTATTATCTACCCTTAATTACCAATTTTAATTTTAACCGTGGTAAATAAAATTCAAAAGTTTCTATTCAAAAATAGTAATTTTTATCTTATTGAACCAAATTTTACTTACTGATGTCAACTGTGTCACTCGGATTTTTAAAATTCAAATCATAGAAGCAGTACAATTATGTTTTATTCAAATTTGTAAATGCTCCTAGGAGGTGGGTAAAAGATGGTAAGAAGTTCAATAAAATTTTTATATATCTAAAACTATCATAAACTGAAATATATGAATTACATTGAAATTATATAGGTATTATGTATCTATTTTGAACTGAAATATATTTAAATAAGATAAATAATTATTTAAATAAAAATGTGGTTCTAAACTATAACTCAGTGTTTTTCACTATTCATCAAATATTGACTGTTTTCAGAAAAATAACAAAAACTCACCCTAAGTTAATTTTGATATTCCAAATCCAAAAATGAATCCCATTTTGATAGATAAAATTTCTAAAATTTCATGATGTGGGTATTACTATTCACAACTGCTTGTTTGATTGGTTATGGCATGGCATCCCGCCTTTTTATAACATAACTTTTCATTAAATTTTCCAAAAACATGTATCTTTAAGGTTTAGTGTATTGGAAACCAAGAACTTAATAAATGATGACATAAAATAAAATTCTTAAACACTTGAAAGGACTTTTCATTGCTCATCCAATTTTCATTACTGCATCTCATATCCAGGGTGTATATATCAAAGGAAAGGGTGAGTAGAAGGCCATGTAAGGGAAACAAGAGAAACGTTTTACATGTGAACTTGAGATACATCAATAAAGTCAAGATAAATAACATTAAGGCATGATAAAGAGATCATGAGGCACATCATAATAAAAATAACTTGTTTCATAACTTGATGATGTGGATAAAATATATAACTTAGAAAATCATTTCCATATCACGAAGGTACATCCCCAAGGTGTCATAAAAAATTTACCAAGGTTATTCACCAAGGTATCGTTAAAATGGTCATCTCTAGAGATTAAGTCTTTACCCAATGCATTGGAGCGCTATCAGGACACACCATTAATATGTCTTTACTAACATGTGACCCACATATATCATAATCAAAAATTTCATAAATAACCCATAGAGAATAAAAGGAATGGGTTTCATTTCAAAATCGCGACGTTTTATAAGCTCTTAAAAATAAGATCATTATATTATCAATAACCCATGGAAAGGGAGTGAGGGTTATATATATGTCAATTCAAAAATAAAATATATCATCTTTATATATTTATGATCACCCATTAAAATGAAATCGGTATGGGTATTCACATAAATAAACAAGGGGATATCTTGAGATAAAGAGATAGAAATTTTGAGATGAAATTTATGCAGCATAACGACTATATAAAATGGATTTAGAAAACATTTAAAAGAGATGGGACAAGGTTCAACCAATCATAAATAATTCATAATACATTATGGGAACTGATTAAGATCATGGTATGGATATTTTAAGGACTTACCCCATGAAAAGGAAACATGAAAAAAAGAGAGGATGCGATTTCTTTTATGAGAAATTTGACAGCCTAACGACGTCATATAAAATTTCAGAAAACTAATTGATGAGAAAAGAAAGGGTATCTCATCATTTAGACATGAAATGGTCTGTAATAAGAACATATATGAACATATCCTAAAAATAATGAGATGGAAAATATAATACACAACATAAAGGAAGTCATGAATTAAAAAATGAGGGTGAATGAATCCCTTACCTTGAAGAGTAACTTCGAAATCCTGAAGTTTGGGACCTTGGAAGGCTTGAGGGAACCATGAGAGGACTCTTTGGGGGGATAACATGGGAGTTAAAGAGACTAGAACTTCTTTGAGGAGGATTTTGGAATGGAAATGATGAGAAAATGGCTTGGTATTTATAGGGGATGTGAGGGGACAAGGCATTAATGGCAAAGGGACACCTCATTGGTGGTATTGGAAAAACCAAGGGCCTGACCATGGTATTTTACCACGGTATTTTCCACTTGGGAATCCTCATATCTTATCTAACTATTCATAAGTCTACCATAATTATTACATAATTATTAAATCTTTAATGATGTAATTAAACACCTGAAACTCTAAACTGAAAAATCACTTTTCAACAAAAATTCAACTTTTTCTGAATAATCACAAAATTTAATCTTAAAATAATATTTATTCTTTGAATTAAAAAATGAATTACATTTTATAAAAATAAATTTCTAAATATTTTTAATTTATTTTTTAAATAAAAAACTATTCACCCAAAAAACTAATTCATAACTAATAATTATTGAAATAGTTATTTATTTATTTTGTTGAATAAAATTAATTAATCAAGGTGCCTAAATTATATTAATACTTTCATTAAGTGAGATTACTAATCAATTTGGTCACATTACTAATCCTAAGTGTAAAATCACTATTGATAATTTAATATTCCCCAAAAATTATGTAGAACTTATTAGACTCTAGATTTCTTACTGAACACATTTGTAGAAGACCATTTTTTTAAAATCCATCCACATAATTATTTATTTAAGGTTTACATAAATATTTTCAAATATCCATTTTTTCAATATTCATCCATAAGATACATTCTATTTTTATCCGGTCATCTGAAAATTCACAAATATCACCATAGGAAGAAATCACAATTTTATATATCTCAAAGGAATACAAAAAGTAGCTACGGTCTCATAACATGGAACCTTATAACACATGCATATGAACTAAGTGTAAGGTGTTCTAAGGTGATAGAATCCGATAGAGGCTCGGACAACATTTCCCTGGTAGTAATTCCCACAATCTTGAACTTCTATTGTAGAAGATTTTGTTCTAGCTTAACACAATGGAGTTCGTCTTGGGAATGGTCCAAAGCGATTCCCAAAGATGCCACCTACTTCCAATGCTCTGATTAGTGGTCTTCATATGGTTTGAGTCTATAGGATGAAGTCATAGAAACTTCTTTCAGCATTAAACATTATCATCACTATTAAATCGTTAAGAGTAAATTAATATATTATTCAAAATGTTTGTGTTGTTACATTCTCCACCCCCCCCCCTTAAGAGATTTCATCCCCGAAATTTTAAACCAATGTCCTAGTCGCAAAGGTGAGGGTACTTTTACATCACTGTTTACTCAGTCTCCCACGCCGCATCTTCATACTTATGATTTCTCAACAACCCATTCACAAGGTGGGTACTTATGTTGCATAGAACCATGTCTCTATGGTCTATGATCTCCATTGGTTGCTCCTCATAAGAGAGGTCATGTTCCAGTTGTACCACCTCTCGGTTCAATACATGCAAAGGGTCGGGTATGTACTTCCTTAGGAGAGATACTTGGAAAACATTGTGAACTTGTTCTAGGTTCGGTGGAAGTTCTAGATGATAGGCCACTACTCCTATGTGATCAACGATTTCATAGGGTCTAATGTACATAGGGTTGAGCTTCCGTTTCATCTAAAACCACGTGACTCTATTTCATAGAGAAATTAAAAGGAAGACTTTGTCGCCAACAACAAACTCCAAGTCCCTTCAACGATTGTCCTCATGGCTCTTCTTCCGACTCTAAGCAGCCTTTATGTGTTTTTGGATGACATGAACCTTTTCGGTCATACCATGTACAAGATCATTCCCAAGAAGCTTTCTATCACCAGCTTCATCCCAACAAGTAGGAGCTCTACATCTCTTTCAATATAGAGATTCATAGGGTGATATATGAATACTCAAATACAAGCTTTTGTTGTATGAGAACTCAACTAATGGGAGGTGTTGATCCCATCCACCTTTAAATTACATTTAGCATAATCTCAGCATATTCCCATGTGATTTAATAGTCCTTTCAGATTTGCCATCAGTTGGAAGATGATAGTCCGTAGTAAAATTCAATTCAGTATTCAGAGCCTGTTAAAGACTTCTCCAGAATATTGATGTGAATCTTGGATCATGATCACATGCGATGGATAGTGGTACCCCATGCAGCCTTACCACTTCCTATATGTATATCGCGGCATGTTGATCCAGAGATAAATATTCCCGAAAAGAGACAAAATGGGTGGTCTTGGAGAGACGGTCGACTATAACCCATATCACATTGTTCCCTTTGGATGTTTTCGGGAGACTAGTGAAAAATTCCATTGTGATATTATCCCACTTACATGCTGGTATAGTTAGCGGTTCTAATACCCCTTTAGAATGTTTTCATTCTTCCTTTACTTGTTGACACACCAGGCACCTTCTAGTGTAATCAGCTATCTCATTCTTCATGTTATCCCATCAATAATTATCACGAAGGTCTCTATACATTTTAGTGTTTCCCGGATGTATATATAATGTAGCGCTACGAGCTTTATCCATAATTTCTTTCTTTATCTCCATAATAGATGGATCAAATAGTCTTTTACAAAATTTAAATACACCTTCTTGATCAATATTGAAATCCAGAAGCATCCCATACTTCATAGCCTCAAACATCTCCTACAACCAAAGATCTTCTTTCTAAGCCATATTGATCTTCTCTATTAATGAAGGTTGAGAAATCATTTGGGATAAGGTTGAAGATGTCTTTTCACTTACAATTCCCAGGTGTAGTTTTACTAGATCCTTAATCAAGGGATCTCCTTGGATCCCCATTGTTTTCAGAACAACCGGGTCATTCCTGCTTATTAGATCCATGACATTGTTTTCTCTTCTAGGCTGATAATGAATCGAACAATCATAGTATTTAAGGAGTTCCAACCATCTCCTTTTCCTCATGTTCAATTCTTTCTGCATGAAAATATACTTTATACATTGGTAGTCGGTGTATATATCACATTTCTCCCCATAATGATAGTGCCTCAATATATTTTGAGCAAAAACATCTACCTCCAGCTCTAGATCATGCGTATGTTAATTCTGTTCATGTTTCTTCAACTAAAGAGATGCATAAGAAATTACCTTGTTATTTTTCATGAGGACGCACCCAAGCCCTTTCAGAGATGCATGGATAAAAATAACGATTCCTTCTTCGATAGAGGGTAGTGTTAACATAGGTTCAGTAACCAATATCTTATTCATCTCTTGGAAACATTCCTCGCATTCCATTGTCCTGATGAACATAACCCCTTTTCGAGTCAACTTGGTTAGTGGTTAAGAAAGCTGTGAAATTTTTTTCACATACCTTCTCTAATATCCAGTTAATCCAAGGAAACTACGAATCTCTGTTACTATAGTGGGTTGGGGCCACTCCTCCACAACCATTTTCATTGAAGGGTCAACCGAGAATTTTTCATTGGTTATGATGTTCCCCAAGAAATCCACTTGTTTTAACCAAAAATCAGACATGATGAACTTTCCAAAGAGCCTCTCCTTCTTCAGAGTCCACAAAATAACCCTCATATGATCTTTATGAACCTCATGAATTTTTTAATATATCAAAATATAATCAATAAAAACTACCACAAAGTTATCAAACCAGTCCTTAAATACTCTATTTATCAAATCCATGAAAATAGCAGGAGCATTAGTCAAGCCGAAGGCCATAAAAGTTAACTCAGTCTTTGGAATATCTTCCTTCTTCACCCTCAGTTTCTGATAACCAGATCAATGATCAATCATGTAGAAAAATTGAGCCCCACGAAGTTGGTCAAATAAATCATCAATTCATTTAAGTGGGTATTTTTTCTTCACTATGATCTCATTTAGTTCACTATAATCAATGCATAGCTGCATTGATCCATCCTTCTCCTTCAGAAAAAGTACTGGTGCTCCCCAAGGAGACACACTCGGTCGGATAAAATTATTCTCCAACAAGTCTTGGAGTTATTTCTTTAACTCCTCTAGCTCCACAATTTCCATTCTATATGGGGCATTTGATATCGGTTGAGATCTAGGTACGAGTTCAATCAGGAACTCTACCTCTCCTTCTGGGGGAGGTCCAGGTAACTCCTCAGGAAATACATCCATCTATTCCTAAACAATCCGAACATCTTCTATTTTTATACTCACTTTTCCTTCTTCACCCTCACTGATTATCTCCATAAAGAAGGCTATATGAGGTGCCTATGGACAAGGATAAGGTTGTGATATCTCTCATTGGAAGATAATTGTATTTTGTTCATTCAGGACTACTGATATTTCCTTACTTATGTATTTGATCATATCATTATAATTTAAGAGCCAGTCCATCCCTAGTTTAATGTCGAATTCCATCACGGTAATGACTACTAGATTTGTAATAATATTGTGTTCACTAAAGTAAACAGTAGAGTCTTTGAACACTATTTATGCATGGATACTCCCACTTGGAATCTTGACTAAAAACTCTACCTCTAGAATTTTGGGGATTGTTTCTATATTCTTCGAAAACATGGAGGAAATAAAGGAATGTATAGAATCATAATAAAAAAAAACTACTTTCTTGTTTTTAGAGAACAAAAAGAGTACCTGCTTACACGACATTCTGAGCTTCAACATCAGTATTTGTGATAGGAAAAGCACGACCTTGCTCCCATGGACTTTGCTGAGGTTGATGGTGATTCCCCTCCACTGCCCTCAGATTTGCACAGTGATTATAAAAGTGCCCAAGTTGTCCACACTTGAATCACTAGACTTCAGGTATGGCCCGAACCATATTTCCTCTATAGTTAGTGTTGGGGAGTTGAGGATTCAACTCACTACATCAATTCCGATCAAGCAGTGACCCGAAAGCTTCTTCCATCATTTATTGCATGTGTTATGTTGCATTTTCCTTCCACCACTATCCTGATCAAAGATTCTTTCTTGGATTGGTTCTAGAGCTCTCATCTTCTCATTAGATTTTTGAGACCACTGTATCTCACCAAACTCCAGTTCGACTTTCATATCACTTCGATCTATTTCTTCGTAGCTATCATAGTCCCCGTGGGCTAGATTCTTCCACATATGAGGTTGTAGTCCACCAAATAATCTATCAACCTTCCCATTAGGGTACATGACAAAGCATGACGTATAATGAGAAATCCTTGTGATGTTCATCTTGTAGATTCTAACAGAGTCATTCTCCTTCTGATTCATCTTGAGAAATTCTTTCTCCAATCTCATTCTCATTGAATGAGAGAAATTCTTATTGAATAATATTCCCCTGAACACTTACAACTCTATAGATTCCATCTCTCATCTTGGATTTGTGTTTTTGAATAGTGACCACCACTGATTAGCTTCTCTCTCTAGGTAGTAAACAACAAGGGTGACTTTTTCTTGTTCTGAAAAATTATGTACAGAAATGATCTTCTCTATAGAGCTGATCCATTGATTAGCAATCAATGGGTCAGTTGATCCCCTGAAGGTTGGTGGTCATTGGCGCATAAAGGACTCAACATAATTTTGTTACCTTCATGGTGAGATCGTCCTCTCATATTGATTCATGTTATTACTCATAGCTTGAGTCAGTTGGTTCATTTCAGCTTCCATCAGAGGGCTATCATTGCATGGTCCATTGCGGTCACCCTTTACACAATTCCTCCTATTTCCAGCCAATTTCTAAAAGAATAAAATTTTAGTGAGAAACTTGTTTCATTTACAAATAAGTTTACTATAATGGATTCTACGTCTTAAAACTTCAGGCATAAACAATTATATTTCTCCATAATTCCTTCATAATGATTCATAAAAAGCTTTCGATTATCCAAAATTATCCCCTGGGAGTGTCGAATCCAAGAGTGTAGTAAGGCCCAATGTCGTGCACTAGTTCCCATTCGATTCTAGCTCAAAGCGATGATTTCGAGGATTACCCCTTTGTACACCCATGCCAGAGCCACCTCTACCTGCTCGTATCTAGATAGAGTTGAATTTGTTTGATAAACCACTTACTCAATACTTACCAAAATACTAGGATGTTTTTCCTTATATCTAAACATTTTTATAGGGTTCTTCCTAATGTTTTCATAGAATAATTTCCATAAATAACTAAACCATCCTTCGATACCAGCTATGGTATCCATCCTTTTTATAACATAACTCGTCATTACATTTTACAAAACCGAGGATCTTTACGGTTTAGTGTCTTGGAAACTAGGAACATAATAAGTGATGACATAAAACATTCTTCTTAAACACTTGAAATGCTTCTTCATTTTTCATCCTATGTTCATTATAGCATCTCATAACCTGGGATCATACATCAAAGGATAGCGTGATTAGAAGGCCCACTAAGGGAAACAAGAGAACCACTTTAAATGTGAACTTGAGATACAACAATAAAGTCATGATAAAAAACATTTAGGCATGAGAATGATATCATGAGGAATATCATAATAAAAATAATGTGTTTCATAATTTCAATATGTGGCTAAAAAATTTATCTTAGGAAACCATTTCCCTATCACCAAGGTCAATCACCAAGGTGTCATAAAAAATTACCAACGTTATTCACCACAATATTGTTAAAATGGTCATCTCTAGAGATTAATTCAGTACCCAATGCATTTGAGCGCTATCAGGGAAAACTATTAATATACCTTTACATAGATATGAGCCACATATATAATAATAAATAATTTCATAAATAGCCCATAGAGAATAAAAGGAATGGGTTTCATTTCAAAATCATAATGTTTTAAAATCTCTTAAAAATATGATCATTATATCTTATATAGCCTATGGAAAGGGAGTGAGGGTTATATGTATGTCAATTCCAGAATCAAATATATAATCTTTATATATTTATGAGAACCCAGAGAAATGAAATAGGTCTGGGTATTAACATAAATAAACAAGGGGTTTATTGAGAGAAAGAGATAGAAATTTTGAGACGAAATTTCGGCAGCATAACGTCTATATAACATCGATTTAGAAAATGTTGAAAAGAGATGGGACAGGGGTCACCCACTCATAAATAATTCATAATACACTATGAGTACTAAATAAGATCAAGGTATGGATATTTGAAGGAAATACCACATGAAAAGGAACCATGATAAAAATAGATGATGCGATTTCTTTTATGAGAAATTTCGCAGTCAAACAACGTCACATAATAATTCAGAAAAAAAATTGATGAGAGAAGAACATGTCTGTCATAATTTGGAAATGAAATGGGTCTTAAGATGAATATATAAAAACAAACCCTCAAAATAATGAGATGGAAAATATAAGACACAACATAAAGGATGTCATGACTTAAAAGAGGAGGTTGAAAAAATCCCTTACCTTGAAGAGTATCTTCAAAATCATGATTTTTGGGACCTTGGGATGCTTGAGGGAACCTTGGACGGACTCCATGGGAAGTAAAGGGACCAGAACGTCATTTAGAAGGATTTTTTAATATAAAGGATTAGAGAATGTCTAGGTATTTATAGGGGATGTGAGAGGACAATGCATTAATGGCCAAGGGACACCTCATTGGTGGTGTTAGAAAAACCATGGGCTTACCCATGGTATTAGAAACATGGGAACATCATACATTATCTTACTATTAATAAGTCGGACAGAATTATTAAATAATTATTACATACTTAATGATTTCATTAAATACCTGAAACTCTAAACTGAAAATTCATTATTCACCGAAAAATAAAATTTTTCTAAAAAATCCCAAAAATTAACCTTAACAAAATATTGATGCTCTGAATTCAAAAATGAACTCAATTTAATAAAAATAATTTTCTATATATTTTTAATTTAATTTTTAATTAAGAAAAACTATTCACCTGAAAAAACTAATACTTAACTAATAATTCATGAAACCGTTATTTACCTATTTTATTGAATCACATTACATAATCAAGGTTCCTAAATTATATTAATAATTTATTTATGTGATATTACTAATCCATTTGGTCTCATTAGTAATCCTAATTGTAAAATCACTATTCATAATTTACTATTCGCCAAAAAATATTTTGATCTTATGAGACTCTAAATTTCTTACTAAAAACATTTGCAGATGACCATTTTTCGATAATCATTACACATAATTAATTATTTATGGTTTACATAAATATTTTAAAATATCCTTTTTTTAATTCATCCATAAGATACATCCTATTTTTATCCGAACATCTGAAAATTCACAAACTTCACCATAGAAAGAAATCACAATTTTTTTTATCTCAAAGGATTACACAATGTAGATACAGTCTCGTTACAGAGCCCCTTATAACACCAGCATATTAACTAAGTGTAAGGTGTTCTAAGGTTAGAGAATCTGAGGGAGGCTCGAATGACATTGCACTAGTAGTAATTTCCACTAAATTGAACTTCTCCCATAGGCGATTCTGTTCATGATTGACACACTGGAGTTCGGCTTGGGCATGGTCCAAAGTGATGCCCAAAGATGACACCTCCTTCCCAAGCTTTGATAAGTGGGATTCATATGGTTTGAGTCTACTGGATGAATCCATAGACACTTATTTCTTCATTAACCATTAACATATCTATTAAATCATTAATAGTAAATTAATATATTATTGAAAAAGTTTGGTTTGTTGCATATGGTGTGTTAGAAATGGATGTTTTGTACAACACACACTATTGTATTATTAAAAGAGAAGCATACCATGGAAGAATGGTTTGTTACACTAGGTATAAATATTAAGTATCTATATCCACTTCTTGTATCAATATAGGGATTCAATCTCACAAAAAAAACTCATTCTATACATCACATAAATTCCATGAAATTTTCTTATACAGTAACTTATTCTTACACTTATTCATAGAAACCACACCAAAAATATACCTAGTTATATATGTAATGATTTATCATCCAAGTTTATATGGGTAACTAAATTTTTCATTTCACACAATCATTATTTAGCAAATATGTTCAGACATATATTTTAAATCTTAGTAGATGAATATTTAATATATTTTAAAAATACACACTAGCCGATAATAAAAAAAATTTATCATTGGAAATTAGATTCAAAATATTCTTATATCATAATATATCTTTATTATAAAATATAATCATATTCTCTCAGTATATAGTTCATAGACATCCCCTACATTAGTAATTTTATCATAACCTATAGAATGGAAAACAAAGACAATGGAGAGCTCGTATTATTTTTAAGGGTAAACATTATGGATTTAAAAAACATGAGTATTAGGTCATGATTACATGATGAAAACATATGGAAACCATACTATAAAGATTAGCGATATTTATCCTAGGTTAATGAATACATAATTATACTACAGAATATATTAATCTAAATGTAATCTAATTTCATGATCCATTCAGGAATAATCTGTGCATAAAATATACCTTTTAGACATATAGATAAGTATAGAAAATGCTAGTTCACTGAAAACCACCAATATATTAATAATATGTTAGTAATGGGATAAACACTACTATATCTACATTTATATTAATATAACCTCCTATGTAAACTGTTTGTATCTTAGGGAAAACTAATGTGTTCCCACTTTTTGAGTTTGGGATAACATCCCTTTTATCTTTTGAGTTCATATATCTAAAATAATTACCTAATTGAATATAGGGAGATATAGGTATCTCTAGTAACAATATTCATACAACTATTTCCCACAATTTCATATATCATTCCTCATTGTAAAACACATATAAATTAAATTATACTACTAAAAAATTGATTATAGAATAACCTATGGGGAACCAATAATGATACATATACATCCTTTCATAATAACATAAACCTTAAAGGGAAAAAAATAAGGATGGTTAAATTGGATTATATGTACAATAAATGGAATGTTACATCCATGAAATTCATATTTAATGGAAAATAATTTTGAAATATCACTTTAAACATTTATTGAGGAAAATATCCATTCAACAATGAAATCACTTAATTAAAGTATAATAAAATAACAAATACTAATGAACATGTGTTCTTTGAAAATAAAAATTTAGTCATGTCAATGATTTTTAAATAATTTAGCATGCATGATGGACAAAAATAATGGTCATTTAATAAATGTTATGAAAATGATTTATTTCACATTTTTGATAAAACTAAAATTGGATATTTTTTGAAAATAAAAAATGTATTCCATTAAAAGAATTTTTCAATATTAAAATGAGGGTAAAAATATTTTTAAACAATTTTTGAATAATTATATATGATTTATTTCAATAATTATTAGATAACATGGATACTAATGAAATTGTATTTTTCAACGATGTGTGAAATAAATTATATTTTTAATAAATAATTAATTCCATATGCTGAGTGTAAAAATTGTTGAAAATGAACTTAAAACAAGTATTTTATATAAATTAATAGATTATAAAATATTTATTTCCTTTTTTATAGATATATCATATAATTTGTTTATCCCACATATAATGGTAAACAATACTCATAAAAAATAACATTGTAACATCAAATCCTTACCACTTGTAAAATATTTTAAAATTAAGTATCATGAAATAGAAAAAGTTGTATATATATTTAAATTTACCAAATATTCTAAATAAAAATCATAAAATAATTCAATTGGAATATTATACAATAATTTCCCTTTAAAATATTACATTATTCCCATGGAAATAATAGTGTGAATAAAATATAATACCTTATTTGTGGACATTATTTTTAAACATTAAAAACTAAATTTTAATTAATTTAGGTTTATTATAAATATATTACAAAGCCATATTCATTTATATCATACAATATTTTATATATTTTTGGAAATTTTATTATCTATTTTTTATCAATTCCTTGTTAAAAACAAATTTTTTGGAATAACTAATACATTTTTCATGTGTGTTTTGGTTTTATATTTTGTTTATTTTTTATCATGGTTCCATAATCATCAAAATGATTACCCTGATATTATTAATATATATTAATTGTATATATAGGTTGTATGTATGCATGAATAGTGTTTCCTTATTTTTGAGGGATAGAATGAATGAAATTCAGATATTTCATCACCTTTATAGAATTATTTTTATATCATATATAACATTTATATTAAATTAATTTATCCTTATTACCATCCATTTCAAAAAACTAGAAAATGATTCAAATAACATTGTGTAGGTGTTTGTCTGTGGGTATGTATAATTGACATTAACATTTTCCATTGGATTTGATGGTAATTAAATTAATATGATATCATAATTACAGATGTATACATAAATAAAATTTTTCATTCAAATATTTTCAATTAATGATTATGTATATATCTAAGAGGTGGTGACATAAAAAATATACATTTTTCTGCGAGGTGACACACATCCATACACATGATCATCATTTTCATATCGCATTTCTGAGAAGATGAGATGGGTATATGTTTGTTTTATAAAAAAATAATATAAAATTAATTATTATATAATTATGTTATTATATCATAAAATTATAATAATATTTCAATAAGTTGTAATAATAAATTAAATAATAATGAATGGTCAATAATACTACTTATTCATTGTAAAAACTCCTTATGGTAGCACAGAAAATTATATTATGAGGGTTTTCTATTCCAAATAATACATATAGGATGTGGAGATGGATATATGATAGGTATTTGTGTTTTTTTCCAAATAAAAGGGTATTAATTATGTGAATATGATAGGAGATGTGGTTTACTATTAGAAGAGTTAGAGAGGAATCACATGGAATATTTGAATTGAATAAAAAGTAAAAATGTTTTAAGAATATCATAAACCTCAAAAAAGGATCATTATCCAATAATAAATTATTATTTTTCTATATATGGACATTATATAAGAGATTTAGAAAAATGTACTTAATTTGACCCATAATATTTTTTGATTATCTCTCGATAAACATATTTTAAAATAATCCGCAAAAAATAATTTTCACTATTTTTACAAATAAATTTAACTAATAATTAATTATCCTATTAAAATAAATTTATTATTATTATGAATAATTTGAAAAATTTCATTCTTAACACCATTAATGTAATTGAAAAAATTTAACATAAAATTCATCCAGTGGAAACAAAAAAATGGATTAAATAGATAAAGGCTTCATAAATAGAAAGCGTTTTAACATCAAATGTCGACATTAATTTGAATCAAATGAAATAATTTTTTTTATTAATAATATATTCTTAACTAATTTTTCATAAAAAAAATTTAAAAATAAAATTATTTTTGTTAATTACTTATATAGGTATATTAATTTTAAATACAATGACTAGTTTTTTACTAGTCTTAAAAAAAGTCATATTTTTCAAAAAATTATATAAATTTACTCAAAGTGATTTCTAAAATATAAATTAAAAAAACGATTTTCATTTTCTAAAATCCTATTTAATGAAAGGGAAAAGATCTCAATTACTATTTTTCTCAAAATTTGTTATTTTTGAAACATGTATTTTTGAAGCAGATAATGACTATAAAAAATTTCTATACATTTTATCAATACATTATATTTATATAAAACTATAATACAGAATATATTAGAAGTGTTTCCTCCAATTTAAAAACACTATTTAATGTATAATTTATCATTGTATTTTTGAAATAATATTATTTCTATTATATTGTGGATTGTTAAACTTGATGGTGTCTCTAACACAATAAATAAATGAAATTTATTTTACATAAAAATATTATTTCATAAAATATTGTTGTCATATATATAAATACAATTAACTTATTTGATATTCATTTTCATTTAAATTATTGGTATTTGAAAAAATATGAGGTTTTATGTTTTATGATGTTTTTATCTGGAGATTAGAAAAATTATAAGGATTTCTAGTCTCACATTTCATTTTGGGGGTTATATATTTTACTTTCATCACTCGTTTATTTTGGGATTTATATATACCAAACCCATTTCAAGTTATATAATATATCTCATTCCATCCATGATATTTTATGTTTCATTTGATCTTACTATTTAATTGTTCATAGGATTTAATGGATAGAAAAGTGGTATGTTTTCTACATCGCACATTTTAATGTTTCAGACATATCCCTAACTCAAAATATATTTCTCATGCATGGGGTATATAAATACCCATTTATATGTCATATCATGAATACCATTATGTTAATTTTATGTTTTGTTTCAATTGATGTAATTATTTTCATGGGTCTTATGGTTCAAATGATATCATAGTGGTAAGGGGTTCTATTACGACCTCATTGATTATGGGGATGGGTTATGATTAAATTTCTACAAATTTATTATTATGAACTGGAAACCATGAAAATCATGAATAATCATCTCATATAGTTATTTCTTGAGAATTAATTCTTTCTTTTTTATTTCCTAAATTTATCTACTCTTGATACCAATATAATTATTCCATGAAAAATTTACAATGATTTCACTATCAGTGAGAAATCATTATCATCTACGTTTATGATTTCAAAAAAAATGAAATGTTTTTACTATAATCATAAGATAGTTAATGATTGTTTTTACCTATTTATTCATATTTTTTAATGAATAAATGTAATTTTCCAATTATTTTCAAATTGAGTAATTTATTTCATTTTTACCAAATATGTGAAAGGAATCACTATTTTAATGAACATGAAGTAAAAAGTATATTCCTCCATCATTACCACTTTATGATATTATTATTTATATATATGATTAAATAAAATGTTTTAATAAAAAATATTTTCAGAATATTGTGTGAAATTATAGATTCTAAATGTGATTTTCAAAATCAAAATATTAACTCAAAAAGAATAATTAGGATGATCTATTAATATTTTTTTCCATTGATCGATATTAAAACCCATGATGTTACATAGATAATGGTCGTACTATATGGTAATGATACCATACATATTCATTATTAGTATTTATTATGATATTGGAAGGAAATTTATTTCTTTTTTGAAGGTTACTTAAGAATAGAAGGAATAATAATGATTATTATGCTAATAAGTGAAATAATCTAAAAAAATTATTCATGAAAAGTTCATGGACATTATTGATGTTTATTTTTTCTCATAGATAACTTATTTTGTTCACAATATAGATTATATGAATGGTTTGCCTCCATTATAGTTCTTAGTTTATCTTGATTCAGATTATAGGAATGTTTGATCCCCATTATAGCTCATTGTGGGAATAATATAAAATATACTCCTACTATTGAATCATTATGACAAATAAAAAATTGGTTATGCTGATATAAATTTTATGCATAATGATCCCCATTTCAGTAGTTATATGAAATGGGTAATGATTATATTTTATAGAAAATTAACGTTGATGTTGTTAATTTACTTATTAATATTTTTATGTTGTTTTAATGGTCTAACATTTATAGAATTTCATAATACCCTATGATTTTTGTTATTAATTCTATTGATTATAAAATATTCCATTGATTAATATTGACAACACATGGATCAAGATTATTGATTTCTGTCACTATTTCCATTAATAAAGTATTACTCAATGATTTCTATTCAATGACCCAAGAATATATGGGTATTAATTCTCATAAAATTAGATCATTATCTTTTGTTATATATTTATACCCATAATCTCTTCATTTTCTAATTGATAAAATTCCATTTTTTTAATACAATGAATTTCCATCACTATGAAATATAGCACACCCTTCTTATGTTTAATTTCCCCATGTTATTGAGAATGATCTCAAATTAATTATATATATATATATATGGGTTTGTTATGTATGGTGATAATGACTTAATAATGAATATTAAAATATGGGCGAGGGAAAAATACTATCATGATTTCATGGATATTTTTTATGTAATAGTATTTACTAATTATCAAAAACTCAAAAAATGGCCCTTTGGTACATATGTTATCCAATATTTCCCTTTTTTTAATATTTTTATTTTAATAAAATTGGGACTTGTTTGTCAGTATTATTCCAAAAATGTAAGGAATATTTTTTTCTCTGGATATTAGAGTACAAGTTTGACCCTATTATAGTTGGTATTGGATTAGAGTTTTTGATAACTTTAGAGATTAGATTTTCTTCATGAGAGTTGTGTTAAGTGTTTTTGATACCATTTATGTTTATAAGATTAAGGTTGATCAAAGGTTCAAAGTCATAGACACCAATTTTTAGGACATAATTAGAGAGTAAAAAATGTGCTTAATGATAATTTTGGAGATTTTTTATTGGGTAGAAGTATATGTAATGGTTTCATTTATCCTGAAAATTTTCATTACTTTTAATATGAATAAGTTTTATGTTAGTCAAAACCATTTGTTTTATGTGTTCATTAATGTGTAGAATTATATTTTGTAATTTTTTCATTTTTTCTTGAATATTATACTATTTATAATTATAAAGTTTTAGAAATTGGAAAAACTATGAAATATGGAATGGTCGTAGGGCTTTAACCCACAACTGAAGTGAAACAACGGTATAATTCCTATCACTGGACTATAAGAAGTCATTGTTATTATAACATCATTATTTATATATTAATTTTCAAATAAATTTATTATGTTTATTTTCAGAACATATTATTTATCCTATAAAAAATCATTGATTAACAAGTCATTTAATGTTATGCTTTTACAAACCAAGCTATGAATCCATCCATCCTGACTACTAACCCAATTTGTGAAAAGCAACGAGATGTGTTCTTGATTCTCCCTATCAAGAGACTAGCACCGACGATCAATTATGTAATAGTTGTAATGACTAAACCAAAACAAAACTAGGATCATACAACTATAATAGGAGGACCAATTATTAATTAAAATATGTTAACATCATTTATTACATTATATGATCAAGATAAAATAGGTTCAGAAAAAAACAAAACTAATAAAAAATGAAAACCAAAATGATACCCATAATTTTCCCGCATAAGAAATTTCCATCGTAAACAATATGGACATACTTCTATAATAGAAATCACATGATAAAAACATGAACATCAAGAACTCTGCTGTCTATATACAACTTGTGAACAAGTAGGGATTTTGAATTAACAACAATGTAGTTGGGAACCATAGTATTAAAACATCTCCATTCCCATAAAATATTATAAACATGGATTGAAATATATTTATAAAAAGTGTGTTCTGCCGTTATAAAGAAAAAATCACATCTTTTCCTTATTAAAACAACTCACACCACATTCCACTTTTCACAATAGATAACAATTTTATCAAAAAACGAGTTAACATATGCAACATAAAAATATTTTTTAGTGAAATATTATAGATGGGGGGTTAAGATGATGTAAATTAAAAAAATAATAAGAATAGAATAACACTCAATATTATAAAATGAAACATATAGATAAATAGTTTATGGAATTTTCTAAACATATATAAAAGTAATCATTGGACATAGTTGGTTCAAAATCATCTACTGGTGTCTGGTATAGCTCTATAGTTAAAAAGAAACCAGTTTCTCTAAGCAATACTCACTAGTGGGACATTCCTCTTGGACTCTATGAAAATCTAGGTCATACCGACCCATGTAATCAGTTTTTATAAGTTATAATAATAAGACCCTCTAGATGAAATCCATGAATATCATGATAATATAACACGTTGAATGGGGTTGTTCTTAGAAATTCATCAAAACCTAATAAACCATAGAATCTACCATACAATGTTATACCATAAAATAAAACCCCATCTGTTATGAACCTCACCTTGGAGGGTTAATCATTGAGGTTCTGATAACCCATGAATATGTACTTAACTTCCAAATGGCACATCATGTTACATGAGTATCATACCATTTTCCAAATTACCACAATTTTCCAAAAAAGATATATAATTTAATTATCTAAGAATATTTTAAAATAATTATAAAAATCAATTTAAAAAATAAAATATAATAGAATGTTTCTGAATAAGACTCTATTGTTTTAAAAATCATACAACACATTATGATACCAAAAGGGCTAAAATTTTGGAAGACATATTTGAAAACCAAATTTAGGTCATCATGAAACAACATAAAATTTCATAATACCAGAGGGTTTTAGATGTAAAATTTGGGGGATGTGGTGGGATAATGTAAAGTGGAGAGGGAGATACATATTTGCAAAATTGGGTTTAAGAGGGAGATTTATCCATGGTGGGCATCATAATATGTGAGCCCATACATTTTTGCACTCTTTGAACATTTAGATGTTCCCACGTCAAATGAAACAGATTAATCATCACACAATTACATGGAGATACCATTAACAAGATAAAATACCATTTTAAATGTTTTACAATGAACCATAAAACCCAAATGACCACACACCAAACCAATTTCACAATGAAAACCAAATTACCAAAATAGAAACAAGTCTAAAAAATACAATGTACATAATTTCAATTGATATGGACAATTATCATTTCAAAAAATACTTCAAATACAAATATATATTATAGTAATTAATAGAAACCATTGAAAACCATTTTTATTAAATTTATATTGTCAAAACGCCATAAAAATTATTCTAACTCACCATAATAAAGGGGGTCATATTAAAAACCACTTAGGAATGTTCAAGATCAAAGGAATGTTACTTAACAGAAAATATTGGAAAACCCCACCTCAATGATGTATAAATTCGAGAATAATATTGCATAAGGAAGGACAAAAATACAATAAAAAAACTTCTCACCCTATAATCATTGTATGAAAAGACACATATCAACCCATACTTTTAGGTTTAATATATTAGACAACATTGATAATAAAATAAATGTTACCAAGAGAGGAGAAGAAGAAGGGAATTAATTTTTACAAAATTCCAAGAGAACTCCCCTTATATCCTTGGAGAAGGAACCATGGATTGAGGATAACAAAAGGGAGAGGGGTTTCGGAACCCTTTCAAGCACCAAAACTGGCCAACTAGGAGTAGAACCTAATATGGGTTAAGAAGAGGGAGGGGAAATTGTAAATTATTATTTTTAACAAAAATATAAACATTCACATTTTGACCACCTATATTTCCAATCCATCTTAAAACTATTGAAACCATTCAAGAAAATTATGAAACCTAACATTGATTGAGTACATAGTATGATAAACCATGCACCACCTATGAAATTTATATCTAACATTTTCTAGGTAATTTTCTCGCACATTATTTATACATTCCTATAAATGTGTTCAAGATGTGTTCATTTAACTAGGAATGAAACACACGATGCATGTTTTCTCTCTAGAGTCAAAATATTTTGACCAAAAACATGATACAACCACACAAATGGAAAAAAATCTTTATAAGACCTCCAAAATTGAAAAACTATCACGTGGTACCTAACAGGACCTCAAATAAAATAACTACCACCAGGAAAATAATTTTATAAAAGGAAAACCATGGTCATGGTGTTACAATTCCCCCCCCCCATATAAATTTTATACCCCAATAAATTCTCACAACCAAAATTGGATGTAATTAATTTCTTGAAACTGAATGAAGACATGTGAAATGATGAAAATTATTGGGAACCTTCCCTCCATATTTAAATACTTAAAAGATCTATTTAATTTCACGATAAAAATCTCAACATGAATGAATGATTGTTCTCCCCACCTCAAATCTCTATTGAAGCCATCCAACACTGCAAATAATGTCACAACGACATCAAAACTGGTACTGGGACCTCCTCATATGAACCATAAACCCATGACATAAAGGAAAAACCATGGAAGTAATTCAAACGAAATAGAGAACCAAACCACAAATAATAATGTTATCAAGACACAAGAATCACCAAAATTTAAAGAAGATGAAAAAATTATTTAAAAAAGGAAAAACCATTTAATGGTTCATATATATAAATAAAAACCGTTAAACTATAAGAAAAATCTACCTTTAATCCATTCATAAATGGGGAACATAAAACATTATAGATAACTATAGTAGTAGAAACATAACCGATTTCTAGTTCAACTTCAAATATAGAAATCAAGGATATGAACTCCCCGACACCCAATAATTCCAAATTAAATGAAGAGCTTTACTCTAGGGATAACGACTGGTGCATTGATGTATTGAATCACATTCTTTCACGTATTCATGAAACATCATCCTCTGAATGGGACTTCATATTCTCAAAATTCTTCACGAAAAACATCTCTAGATGACATAGAAATCCACAATAATGATAATGAATATGATTATTGTGATAAGGAGAAAATGAATGAATTGACCATCCACACTAGTAGAAGGTGAAAATAATAGTTTAATTAATAAGAAACTATATATTATGAAAGATAAAAATCATGAATAGGTTCCTCTAGAATACACCTATCAAAAGATAAGGATCTTTCAATATACCAAAGGGAATGTAGATCACAAACTACTAAATATTTTTCTCAAGGATCCAACATGATGAGAAATAATTCATCGACCCACATCATGAGCTGAAGATCCCAAATTAAATGACTTAATGATTAATATTAAGATGAAGACCCCAGGTGATGAGAGAATGATTCATCTAATACTTAGATGGTAATTCCAATGAAAAAGGAAAAAACTCATTGATGTTTTCAATTTAATCCTCTATTGTTTGCTGGATATGTTGTACCCTCATGATTTAGGACACATTGTTCACATTCAACTCCTCATGTATGAAGCAAAAAATATTGATTTTTTTAAATACATCCTCATATATTCCAACACTGAATGATATTGGAACGATAACTTTCCATAGATACATACGTAGACCGTAAAAAATGAAAATATCATGCACTATTATGGATTCAAGATCCCTCAATGACCTATGTACAAAATTGATTTCCTCAAGCCACTCCACAACCTCTATGGATCCATTATCACCATGAAAATCTCGAACCAACCATGAAGGACATGATTCTTACAGAAAACTCATCGGAAGGGTTGTGCTGAAAACATGGAGAGACTAACTCAAGGACCATTATGGGAAGCATAAACTATATTAAAAAGTAATATAAATCAAAATAATTATAAAATTCATTTAAATAGATCATCCTAAATAAAATTAAATAGATCATTAGAAAAAAATCACAAAAAAAATCCTTTTTCAAAATTGCTATATCATATCAAATTTCAAACCCCCTTTCTACCAAATAATGATTCCAATTATAAAAATATTCTTCCAAATTTGTTTCAAACACCCTCAAAATATTTTTAATCAATAAAAAACTAATGTGATTTTAATTTTAACATTAATTCTTCCCAAAACCAGTTTATCCTCAAAATAAACCCACATCATCCATGAAAAATAAAAAAAAAGTAGACACCAATATCTTACAATATGTAACATGATTCCATGCATGACCTAGACACATTTTTTACCATACCATACCCCATGAAAGCACCATCCAATATGAATATCTTACATCATTTAATTGGGGTCCCCAAAGGTTATTAATCTACCCAATACCACGAAAAATCAATGGCTTGCAACCATTGTCATTCTCCATCATGACACTGACCAAAAAAAATACTCAAGTCAGGGAGTGCACCTAGAAAATCAAGGATCAAAATGAAAATGATCTTGTGGTGCTCATATCACACACATATACTGATTTTGGATAGATCTATCTCTAATGTACTTTAATACCAAAATTTCAAAGTGATTCTAAGATAAAGCTTGTCAAAAACAAAGTCAGGCTACCATCCGAACTAAAAAAACCTCATAAAAAAGGACAAAGATGAATTTCTAATCATCCTGGGTACATGGCTAGTGTCATGAATCAACAATATGATAATGTGAAAGATTATTTCATAAGAAAAACAAGATCATACAACCCGAAATTAATAATCAAAATTAACATATATAAATTAAAATAATAAATAAATATCAATCTCTAGATGAAAAAACGGATGAGATTAAAACAAAAAAATAATCTAAAACCAAACACAATCCCAACTTGATACCCCTGTGACATTTTGATTAACAAGAACCATAATACCAACCTTCTCTAAATAGAAACCAAATATATAAATTTGATCCTGAAAAACACATCATATCTACTATGATCGAGTGGCACATATAGGGTATAAATATAAACATCCCAGTAAGATTGCACCATCGGATTTATACATTTCTATCATGAAACAATACATAAACAATGTTATTAATACATTTAGAGAAAATATTGTTCATTATTTTTAATAAATGAAAAAAATCTTTCATATTTTGAAACAACACATGCCACATTCTTCTTTTTAACATAGATTTCCATTTTAAGAAAAAATTGTTAATAAACAGAACACCATGTGAATGTACCAATCCATATGAACATTGGGTGGATATTCTAAAGATAAAGGAATAAAAACCAAAAGGTGAACATATGGATGAATATAACTAAAAATATCAATATATAATAATAGTAATTTCATAAATAACTCCATATAAAATAACTGGATTTTTAATGTTAGGAATAACCTATCGGTGAATGGTGAAGCTCCATAATCAATAAAAGACTAGATACTCTAAACTAGCATAACTAGTGGAACATCCCACATGGCCTCTCATAATATCCAATGGAACCAACTTGTCTAATAGGGGTATATAAGAAACCTTTACTCATCCCACTAGATGACTACGATAAATCCCAAGATAAAATAATTGATGATTGTGGAGGTCCTCACATGTGTAGAATAAACTAATAACCAATATACGACACCATGATTTCCATGAACAAACACATACAACAAAAAATTTGATGACCCACTCCTCTGAGGGACCACCAATGTGGTATCCATCACACATCAAGCTATAAAAAGTTTCCAAACTGGAAATCACATCACATGTGTTTCAGAACCTTTTCTCAAATAACACAATTTTCTAAAAAGTCCATTAAATTTACATTTCCGTGAAAATTACAATTCCCATCTAAAAACCAATGTAAAACATAAAACTCACACGAAATGTTCCTCAAATGCCATTGAACTATTAGCTGAATAGGATTCCACTTGACCATAGGAGCGTCTCCACATAAGACATAGGATGTAGACTAGTAGTGATGGTCTATGTATAGTTAGTGGGTAGAATGTACCATCATATTCAAAGATCACAATGGAAATTTATAATAAACATAGAAAATTGCAGAAGAATATTTAAAAAATAATCAATTGAACATGTTCTCCAAGATGACGTGCTAAAGCAGTAAACAAAACAACATACTTCACATCTCAATATGGAAATTGGAAAATAACTAAAATACCTAAGGGAGATCTCTATGTGAATCCTGATATTTTTCTCAGTCCTTTTCTCTTAACTCCATTGAATACTCAAACCACAAGAAGCATATATCAAAGGTCTCCCAAACATGTAGATCCTACATGCATACCCTAGGGATATGGCGACCCAATTAGGGTGTGAGATATAAATCTATATAGTCCATGACCACCTTTGAATAGATTAATTAGAAAATGAAACATAAATAATCATTATTTAGGAATAACTATGTAACAACTTAATTGAATAAATAATCTACAAACAATCTATGTTCCTTAGGGACACTTGACATTGATACCTACATATGTTCATATCCAGAAATTAGAGTATAAATAAAAACAATATATATATAATATATAATGAACTATTTATCACATTATTAAATATTCATTGCGTAACCAAAAAAATAAAATGAGAATGTTACCATTCATATATTTCAACCATTTGAATGTCTTTATCATTCCATGCTCACATACCCACAGTTGTCCATGTTACCATTCCATACTCATGATCAAATGAATGTCAATTTTAACATTCCACACTCACAAACCATGAATGTTCATGTTACTATTCTATATTATCGCACCATGAATGTCAATGTTACCATTCCATACTCACTCAACCATGAATTTCCATTTTACCATTCCATAATAATGCACAAGGAATTTCCTTGTTACGATTCCATACTAACGCACCCAAGAATGTCCATGTTACGATTCCATACTCAAGCAAGCATTAATGTCCAGGTTCACCTTCATTGCTTCGTGATATAATTAATTCATCAACTAATTATAAATAGCAATCCCATTACTAATTCAATTAATTGTTAAACACAATAACTCATTTAGTAAACACAGCAATTTACCTGGTTAATTCAACTATTAACTTAGTCACAAGGTAACCATGTAAATACCACAAAATTAATTCACAAATAAATTATCTCTAGGATAAAAAAACTATATCATGTCATTAATTAACAAGTTAATTATCTCATCTCAGTCCCAAATAAAAATCTTATTATAAATGCCCTGATTAATTATATATATTAAAATCAAATAACACACAATCAACTTATAATTAATGATCTTAACAAAACCAATTAAATATATATAAATATTCTCTTAATTAATTAAATATTTTACAACCTCAAAGCATACAATTAATTCATAACTAAACATCTATATTTATTATCTCTATGTTACAAAATTAATTATTCACAATTAAACGATCAATTAATTATATATTTTAAAACTAAAAATAATTAAATTAATTCATAAATACTAATCTCATTACCAAAAAAAATTAACCGAACAGTTCGGTCATCTTTATAAAAAGATATAAATTAAAACAAAAAATTTTATTAATTATGAAATGTAAAGAACACAACCTCAATGAATTTGTGCAACCTAAAGATTCTTAACTCAAATGTGACCCACTCGCCCATACATAATTATAAATTAATGTGCATTCATACTAGGAATTGATCATGAAACTCGAATATAATGATAGAGAACGAAACCTTTCCGAGTTGCCTCACCATTGGTATCAGACATTAGAATATGGATGAACGGGTCCCATGGAATCATCTGCACCACCTCACTATGTTGAAATACATTTTTAAAGGAATCAGAAGGAGATATCCATGTGAAAAAAGCTAGGATGAGGGGTGGTGCACCACCCATGGGTGTGGCACCATGGGTGTGTCACTAGAGATGGAGTTTCGAAATAGCTGATGTGAACAACAAAAATCATGGATGAGGATTCCACTCACCAGGACCTAAAACTTCTGTGAAGAGACCGCCATGATGTGGCACACATAGAGGGATCTGGGAGGATGGATGGTGCACCAACCAACAGAGAGTAGGGGGGGTTGTGCCTCACCCTAGCTGCGCACCTCTCCATCTTTATTTCCCTTCTATAATTATGATAATAATTATAATAATAATAACAACAACTCCATTATTATTATTATTATTAGTTAATTAAAATTACTCTTTGATAAACCTCAAAATACACATTTACAAAACATTTACACCAATTTAATTAAATTTATTTCAACTGAATTTAATTAAAAAAATATCCAAATGATCCTTATTTAAATAAAATCACTCACAAAATATATTTAAATAAAACCCAAATTATTAATAAAATAATCAAATTCATCCTAACATTGAATTTAATTTGATAAAACCCCGACACTACATTTAACACATCATTTAATTAAATTATTCCCCAATGAATTTAATTAAAAAAAGCTTCCACCACAACATTATTTAATTAAATTCTATAACACAATCTAATTATCTGAATCCCACACTTTTCATAAAATAAATAAATTCATCTTAAACTTTAATTTATTTATATTATACTCTAACTCCACATTTGTCACTTTATATACTTAAATTCCTCTCATGAAAATTTAATTATATAAATTATCCAACACATCAAAATTTAATTAAATTATCTCAAGGAAATTTTATTAATTAAAACCCTCATTTATGATCAAATAATAAAATTCCTCTCAACCTTGAATTTAATTACATAAAACATGCACATCAATTTAAACACATCATTTAATTATGTTCCATTCCAACCCAATTTATTTAAATAAATAATCCAACATAATATTATTTAATTAAATTATTTCAAAATAATTTAATTATAAAAAACAGAAAACCACATTAATCATCATTTAATTTAATTAATCCCAATTGAATCTAATTAAATAATTTATACAGTTTATGTTATTTAATTTAATTCAATTTCACACATTTTATTAAATATAAAACTCCAATTAGATAGGATTATTTAATTAAATGATCTAAACCTCCATTTACATAAATAATTACGCCCATTTCGCAATGACAGATGAAATTATACATAACCATGAATTTAATTATATAAATTTCAATTTTGCATTAATTAATTAAATTCCCCTTTACCGAGAATTTATATAAATGAAACTCATTCTCATCATTTACTTGTCATTTAATTTAATTCCTCTCCTCTCAATATAATTATATAATTTCTATACCTAAACAACATTTAATTAAATTATCTCAACTTTAATTTAATTAAAATAATCCTAAAAAAGTTCATTTATTGAAACTCCTTTCAATTGTAAATTTTATTACATTAATTTATCCTGAAACTCACAAATGGGTAAAATAAATTGTTTGACTTGCATAGTCTAAGAGACTATTCATAGACCATGTGACCACTACTGGATACATTATTCTTTTTGAATGGTTGACCTATAAGGATTGACTAACTATGCTCAGCCCATTCAAACGTCCCTACCTAGTCTGGTTCTCCTAAAACTAGTCCTACTATCTAGGAAACTCCACAAGACCATACCAAATCTCATTATCAACACTATAAAAGATACCAACATTCAAATTTTTTTATGATCCTTGGATATTAAAAATGAACCATGCAGTAAACAAAAAATATAAAAAACCAATCTTTTTTAAGACATTTAAAAAAAACAGGACTCTACCAACTTCACATGTTAGAAAATTATTGCCCTCGAGAAACCATCATGAATTAATAAAACATAAATTAAACATAAGAGGTGTAGAAGTATTGTTTTAATGACTATGTTGTATTACAAGTCTCCCAATCAACCTTAAAACATTTTAGAACTTAATATCACTACTTATTCCTTGAATGACATCGCTAACCCATGAAACTCATACAAATTATTAAATCAGTGGTGTGCCTTTGAAACAGTCTCAACACGTATCTCATGTATTTCTATGTACCTAATCAACATTGGGTGACCATCCTAATCCTATACATCATAAGGATACATTAAATCTGTCATGACCATACATGAATAAAACATAACCCAAAGAACAAGCCTCCCGCATACAACCATGATGAACACCACATATCATGCCCAACAACTTTTAAAACATTAACACGTTGTATGACCGATGATACCTTAGTGCCTCCATGATGGAGTCAAGAGAAAGAACATGATCATCTCATTTGGAAGAGCATAGTAACTGTAAACCTGATCGCTATGAAAGTCAAAGAAACTACCACCAGTCAACAATTTATTAAAATCCCATTTTAACATGCCGATACATCATCAACCAAAACCCAATGCCTATTTCAACAAAGGAATTAATCTTCATTCAAATAATATCACTAAAACTCTTAAAAATGTGTTTTAAAAATATTTTGCACAACACCAAACTGATCAAGTCATACTTCCAAGAATGAGATGACTTATCTATCAGAACCAATGTGACACTTCCCACCATCTAAGTTTCCATGTTGTGGAATGAAAAGGATATCTACTACCAAGTGATATATATTAGAAACACCTTAAAAATATGTGTGAAATTCCCTGAACTGTGATTACCATATAAATATGTCACAAGAAATCCAAAATTCAAATCTGATGGTATGTCAAAACACCTGAGTCCCAAATTTCATCCCAAGCAGTGGGATGAACTCAATTTAACACCCCAAACACTCTACATTGATGTTAATCCATGGTCATATTTAACATATGACCATCCTAGAAGAATATATAACATGCTGAAACAAGCATTCTCGAATGATATTTACCATATCAAGTGTTATGATACATAGACCACCAATCCAAACAAGGGTGTTATTCATTAAAAAAAATTCTTACAGGGATCAACGACACCCAAAAGGTACAAATGTCCATAAAACTCAAATTATAAACAAGAAATTGCATCTCTAAGGATGCTATATACCATGGGACAGTCCATTACAAAATAGACTCATAGACCCAATCTCTTGTTCACGCAAAATATAATTCACTAAGAATAAAATCCCATTATATTTTCTCTATTTCAATAATTATTTTCATCAATTTAAATATTTGTATGATGTTTTAACAAACCTACATGTATTACTTCTCAAATAGGTACTTGGTTTTCGATAAAAATACCAAGGTAAAATAGGATATCTATAACAATAGTTCCCCCAAAACATTAAACATTCAGTTTCATTTCATTTTAATCATGACATTTAGCATCTTCATTGCTATTAATTAGAAGATGACCACTAGGGGTCCTATTTATATAATCAAAATTAGTCAAAAACATAACACCAAAAGTGATATGAGTGTCCATATACTAATAGATACTACTCACATACACTTCATAGATGGAATTTGGCTCACATTTAATCAATTAAATTTCCATTTACTTTTTATCTTTAGCACCACCATTCTAATCAAAACATATCTCACATGTAATCATAACTGTTTCCAAAATCATCATATAACAGAGTAAGAATGGATCAATATAAAAGCATGATAGTCACAAAGTATGCATGGCATATAATCACGAAGGAATGATAAATCAATCTATGAATCATGCTGTCTAAAGGGGCATTCTAAAGAAGATAAAAACATGGCATTATACCGAATGTACATAATCAAAATTATCAGTCATCCTACAAATGAATCTACATGGAATGTGATCATCATTTCATATTAATGATTAAGTTCCTTTGACGATGCATGTAAATTAAATCATATAAAACATTATTCCAAATATTTTATCTAAATTTTCAAAATCAAAAAGTAGTTGAAAATACACTAGTCACTTAAGGAGAAGTCAAATCAACTGTATCCTAACATAGTTTAAACATCAATTCCAATCCTTGGAAACATTGTAATTTTCCATACATGGTGGGATTATTCCCAAGAATGACTATTATATATGCACCAATACATTACTAGTCTCCTATATAACAACCTAAAACATAATGTCAAATGAAAAAATTAAGAACAATTGATCATATGATGCCACATTGTAATGTGCCGACCCAGCATACCCTTAAACGAGTAGCCAGACTGGTTTACACATGAACTAAAGTGATTCTAACTAAATTATAGAGTCTTAAAAATAGTGGCAAGGGTATATCGATAGTTAGTTGTGATACTATTCCCTTATATTATGGTTTCAAATCAGAAATAGATAATAAAATCAGCCAATGGTAGAAGCAGATGTATGCAATAATCAGAAGAATATGTTATACAAGAAGTCATGATAATGTAGTAAACAATGATAAATTCATTAAATATTAGTACAAGATAATTAATAAGACTCCAATACTGATGGGAGACCTCCATGAGCATCATGATCTTCCGCTAAGTCCATTTCCCCTAACTTCAATGTACAAGAAAACCACATCCAGAAAGATCATACGTAAATTATACGTAGAGAGTCTACTCAGGTATCCAAGTAAAATTGACGCCCGAGTAGTGTGTGAGATATAAATATCAATAGGCCTAGACCACTATTGACTAGATAAATCTATAATAAGAATCATAAATTATGTGTTAAGAGGAATAACAAAGTATCATCAAAATAGAATAAATAAACTACAACACGTCCAGTTTCTTAAGAAACACTTGATGAAGAAAACTACTTCGTCTCATAACTATAAGTAATAGTATAAACATGAAAAAAAATATAAATAATGTATAATTAACTATTTATCAAATTATCTAATAGTCTTTATTTTACCACACAATATAAATTAGCATGTTACAATTCTTAAATTTCACCCATTTGAATGACGTTATCATTCCATCCTCACACACCCATGAATGTCCATGTATCCATTCCATACTCCCACTGCCAAGAATGTCCGCGTTAACAATCTTTAATCACTCACAAGTAATATCCATGTTATCATTCCATACATTCCCAGACTAGTCACCACATGACCTCATGTGTGTCTCCATGTACTCTAGAGGCTTCCGAATAGCAGTGAGGGTCTAAGGATAGTAAGTGGGGATACTATACCACCGTTTCCAAAGGTATAGTATAAATAGATAATTAAATCAGTCAATATAATAAATATATGTAAGAAATAATAAACTAAACATGTTATAGAATAAGAAATTTTAAATCAGTAAACAAACAACAATCATTATATCGTAGTAAACAAGAAGAGTCTACTCAGGTACCCCATTGCAATGGTGGCCTGAGTAGGATGGGAGATATAAATCTTAGTAGGTTGGGATCATTATTTCCTAGATCAATATAGAAAATGAGAAATATATAAATAGTGTGAAGGAATAATTAAGTAATAATCGAATTTAAAAGATAACATACAACCCATCAATGATCCTTAATGACACATAGCGGAGATACCTGATGCGGCTCGTATCATGAAATAAGAGATAGAATAAGAACAATATATTTATAAATAATGTATGATTAACTATTTATGATATTATTTAATATTCCTTGTTTAACCAGACACAAAAATGATCATGTTACCATTGTTATATTTCACCCATTTGAATGGCCTTATAATCCCATTCTCAAGCACCGACAAATGTCCATGTTATCATTCCATACTCATGAACCCATGAATGTACATGTTACCATTACAAACTTATGCACAATTAATTTACATGGTAAAATTAAATTATCACACACCCATGAATGTCCATGTTATGATTCCATACTCAAGAACTGATAATTTCCATGTTATAATTCCATACCCACATTCCCATGAATTACCGTGTTTCCATTCTATACTCACGCACCTATGAATTTCCATGTTTCTGTTAACCGCTTAATGGTACAATTAATTCATCAATTAATAAATAGTATCAATCTCATTACTAATTAAATAATTACATAAACCTGACATGTAATTTATTTAACTAAAAAATTAACATATCACGACATTTAATCTAGTTAATTAAACAAATAACATAGTCCCAATGTAACCATGTTAATCCCACGTAATTAATTCATAAATTATTTATCTCCCAGATAACATCCTTATATCTTTTAATTAATTAACAAATTAGTTATCTCAGACTAACCCCAAATCAATATCTCATAATTTATCCATCGATTAATTATCTATATAACAATCTCATAAAACATAATTAATTAATAATTAATTGTCTCAACAAAACATATTTAATATCTAATAATTTATTTCCCAATTAATTATCTATATTACAACCTCAAAGATTAAAATTAATTTATAATTAATTTTATAAATTAATTATCTCAACTTAATGAAATTAATTACTCATAATTAATCACCGGATTAGATATCTATTTTACAACTTTGAATAATAATATTAATTCATAAATAATCATATCACTCCTTAATAATCAATTTAATCAAAATATTCTATGATTTTTATCAAAATAAATAAATCAAAAAAACTTCATTTCAGTAATTGGGAAAATATTATAACCCTACCTCAATGAATTCTTCCTATCCAAATCATCCTAACTCCACTTCGACCTTCTCACACATATGAACATCCACATTAATGCACATGCCTACATAAAATTGATTGCCACAACAAAATATGGTGATGGTGAACCCAATAAAGATGATTCTATTCAAATTTATTTTCAAACATGAAAATATAAACTAACTGGTTCTGAGACATCATTTGTACCACCTCGCCGAGACGATCAACATTAAGGATGGACCTAGAAGGGGATAACTACACAAAGTGGAGCCGGGGGATGGAAGGTGCACCAACTATGGGGGCTATAGAATGGGTGGTTCATGGGAGAAAGAGACTCAATACAGATTATGTGAGAAATTAAAAGCAGATAGAGGGTCTTATGATGCCATGAAGGACACCACCCATGAAGAGACCACCACGATCTAGTGCTCGATGTGGGAGCATGAAGGATGGGTGGTAGACCACGAATGTGGGAGATGAGGGGTGGGGGGAGGTCACTAATTTAGATAATATTTTCAACATTTTTATATTTAATTAAATGATTTAATTTCTAAAAATTGAACAAGTTTAGTTATTCACATCAATTTTCGATTTATAGGGTATTTTGAGCTTAAATATGAAAACATCTTTATTTGGAAACGTGGACATATTTTGAACACTTTAGTAATTCACACATATCTATTAAAATATAAATCCAATTGGTGTAGTTATTTTTTTATTGGGTGAATATATTTGTTTTAGTCATCTTTAGTTTTAGTATAATTATATAATTCATAAATTAATCATTCTGAAAAATTCAATCAAGGTGGATAATTTTTCTGGACGACTGTGTGGACCCTGCCACAATAACTTAATCCTAACTCGGCCAAAACACCTAAATTTGGGGTGATTCCAACTGTATTTGAATATATATTAAATGGGGATTTTAGAATCTTAAGATCTATAATATTTTCCATCATTAATATGGCCCATGGATACTAGAAACTTGGGAATGAAAAAAGGATACATTCCTATGCAATAAAATCTTAGCATTAATTTTCATATCTCGTACTAAACTTGAATGATCAATATGAAATTTTGTTATTAAATGTATAACATATTTTTAAGAGCTTTATATAATACACCATTGAAAAATTAGGACATTAAATTGGACTACCATGGTCAATCATTAGTTGGACAGAGCCTGCAAGAAATCTTATACCATGATTTTGATGATCAGAAGTTTGAAGACCCAATAACAGCATCCCTTGGCCTATATAATGAAGAGTTCACCAATGATGATGGGAGTTCGACACCAATGTTGGAGTGGAGTCCTAGGTACATGCTTATAACTTATGAATTTTATTTTTCATATATTTTTATTTTTAGTTTTATTTTCTCATGTAATGAATTCATATTTAAATTATATTGTTTCCACCTTATATTCAACCATCTTTCTCTTCCAACCCTAATATAATTATTCTATTTTCATCTAACTCTATCCATAATGATATGTATTAAATTTTCAATGGTATGTGATTAACCCAAGGCCTATCACTAGTGTAGGATTCACGATGATCTTCATTATTTCACATTAAATTATAAAAAATTAAATCTATTTGTGGTAGAGGCGGAAATATTTCAAGGGTGTAGTAGTTTTCCACCACGACACTATTTCCATATCAATTTTTTTAAATTGATGAATCATTTTCCCTCCCTTCTATTAGGAAAACCCTTCATACAGTGGAGTTGGTGTTTCCATAAGGGATGAAACGACATACGTTGGATCTAGGTCCTTTTGGAATAACATTCTTAGTTGAGGTTTACTCAATTTTACTATGCAAGGAGGCGTGGTTTGGTGTGTTGGAAACATAATAAAATCATACTCTCAATAAATTAATGGGTAGTAATTCATTAATTAGGTACCACTAATTGAATTATTAAATTTAATTTAAATAAATAATAAACAATGAATGAACCCGTGTTATCCAACCCTAGGACGGAGTTCTTTCTTCATTAATTGCATTTTGTCATTTCATGTTAGTTTTATCTTTTATTTAAATTTAATTAAATTACATTATAAGTTAAATAAAAATAACCATAAATAAGTAGTTTAGTTTAATTTGATTATGAGAGTGAATACTAATAATGCACCTCAAGTGACACGACCCTAGTCAGCCACTGTGGTGCATTTAGGAAACATAGAAATTTATTTTTACATTCCCTAGGATAGGTGTTCATAAATATGGGTGATGTTTCTAGGGATAAAATCAGTTATTTACCTTACTATTTCAAATTTCAAAATTTAGACAATTTTCATTAATTTTTTTTAGAAATCCTAAAAACATTATCTGTCCATGATGAATCCAAACTTCAATTATTTTGCGTAGAAAAATTACTCACATGTGGACGAGGTAGAAACCGACTACAATGAGGAGGCCCTCCAATGAAGGGATGATTATGTAATGATAAGGTTCAGACAGAAGGAAATATGACTTGAAAAATGGATATCTCTTGAAGATTTGATGACCATTTCCACAGAACTCAAAATTGACACTCAATGATTCAAGTCTAAGAATGAAGTGCCACATGTCTTTCTATATTTCACTAAAGAAATAAATGATGATGAATACAAAATTGAGGTTGATGAGAATGAATACCTACCTCCAAATAGACATAATCAACTCGAAGAGTCACTTTCATGTCCCGAAAAGATTGATGTTGAACCTACTCATGAAGTTGAACTTCTTATTGACTCTTCCTCTACTAATTTAATTGAATCTGATTTTTTTTCAATCTCTCTTATTTTATAGAACCAGGTATTTTTGCCTATGATTTTGAGGGAGAAGAATAAATTTCACATATTGAGTAATACCTGGAGCTCCCTGAGGGAAATTATCATTTACGTGATGATTCCCATGAAGAGATACTAGTGGCTCTGCCTAAAGAACCAAATATAAAAGTTTCCTACAGTAAAAAGGAGGATTTCGAAATTAATATTTCAAATTTAAAATTTTTACTCACCCTTTGATTATTCTTATAATGTAGAAAATCTAGAGAAATAACTGTATTTTTAAGAATATGTTGCACAAGTTTCAAATGAAGAGGACCAGGATCCATACTTCATCCCAACCCTACAATTCATGAAATTCCACATTGCGATGGGGGAAGATATAGTGTACACTATCCATGGAGTCCTCCACAACAAGAAAAAATAACTGAAATCTAAGAAGAGGAACATGTGGTGGTTCAGGTACAAGAAGATCCACCCACCATCAGAATATAGATAAATTTTGGTAATACCCTTTGGAGATTGTAAAATAATCCAGGTCCCACATGGGATATTTTATGAAGACAAATCTTTACATGCATTCTATGAATTTATATTCCAATTTTTTTTCAAAGAAGTAGCATAGATTGAGTCAGACTCCCTCCTATTTTTTGTGATTTAATGAGGTGATCTATTCACATAATTGATAAATTCAATTTTGAATGTTCATAATGGAATAAGGGAACCCTCAAATAGAAAAAACATTCTTCATTTCAAAAGGGAGTTCACTTTTCATGTTTTACATTGAAACTCCTAACATTTTTGATTTATGATTTAATGATTAATTGAATTCCTAAAATTGAATTATGTTTTACTTAAAATATCATGGAAACATTAGTTTTTTTATGAATCTAGTGATTCCATGGTTTAGATTTCAATTTTTTGAGATTGAATGAGTAAAATGTAAAAATGGATGATTAAACTGATGCGTGATTATTAAAATAAGGACTCATTATTTGAGGGAATTAATTGATTCATGTAAATGAAATTTACCTTCCATTTTTCATTCTTTGAATTTCTAAAATTTATGTGAATTAATTTTTTATTATTAATCATGCCATGATTGATTTTACAATATCAAATTCCTATTCCCGAGAGGATTTCTAGACTAAATATTTCCTATTTTATATTGTGCATATTTCTTCATTGATCTTGGGACATGCCACCTACCAGAACCTATATAGAAACATATCAGAGAAATGAATATGATAAAACCCATTTAAAATGATTTTGGCTCTACTTTTTCTAGACACATATTTACCTGAGACCCACCCTTACATTTATCACTGATTAGACCATGTTAAAGCCACATTAAAAGATGATATTCCCTTTCTTACTAGCACTTTTAGTATTTTGGAATGGATATTTCATGTTTGAGTGTTGGAGAAGGGTCTTTTGTGTGTCTTCATTGTGATGTGTATCATTTTTTGGTGGTGTGAGGTGTGCGTCATCATTTTAGGAAGTGTATTATTAGAAACATGGGCACGAGTGATAATCTCATCATGATTCTTTCATATCATCCAATTATCCTTCAAAAAATTAAAAAATAAGGAAAAAATAATGTTGACCTTTCTGGAGCTTTACAAAAAAATTCAAATAATAGAGATATTTTTTGTTGTGCCTTTCTAGAGCATTATTTAAAATGGGGGAAACATGGGTGAAAACATTATTTGTAATAATTTATTGACTCTTTCACATGTGATTAAAAGGGGGTGGTGTTGTGTTTCAAATTCTCAAGGGGATTTTATTGAGATCCATATTATGTTTTCACTTGATGAATCAGGTATTTTATTTAAGATATTAGCCTCCTCCTTGAGTGTTAATTTTTAATGTATAGAAACCTACCATCCTTCTGCCACAAAGTCATTAAAACCATTTTTTCAAGTCCTCATGATTTTATGATCTTTTTTTCTTTACAAAGTTGAGAATGTTTTCCCTTTATAAGAATATAGATAATAAGAATGTTTTCATGATATGATAAAAAGTCTACTTTAATTGTACCATGAGTGACGAGAGATAATATCCAAAAGAGAGGTAGATCGTGATTTGGGAAGCTTAATAATAATAAATTGAGATGCTTGAATTAATGAAAGGAGAATCTCCATCATTTTTCAATGGGGAAAAATAAAATCCTTGAATTAATTGTTTCATTGAAAAATGAGAAATTAAATTGATTTTTTTTGTGTAACATAAAAATTTGATTGGACATTGATAATTGTCTAAATTTTATTTCCTTTAAATTTAAATATTGGTTACATTGTTGCCTTTGGAATTCCATATTGAGATTTTATGCTTGAGGAAAATCATAGTTTATGTGTGGGGGAATTCATAGAGACAATATTTTCAACAGTTTTTATATGTAATTAAATTATTTAATCCATAAAAATTTAACAGGTTTAGTTATTAACATAAATTTTGGATTTATAGGATGTTTTGAGCTTAAATATGAAAACTGCTTAATTTAGAAATATTGGCAGATTTTAATCACTTTGGAAATTCATGAATTTCATTTAAAATATAAATATAATTTATGTGATTTTTTTATTTGGTTCATATATTTATTTCATTTATATTTTGATTCAGAATCATTATTTTATTCGGCCATTAAAGGGGCTGAAATTTTCAATCAAGGTGGAAATTTATTCTTGAAGACTGCGTGGACCCACCTCACTAAATAAATCATAACTCGGTCTACATACCTCAAATTGGGGTGATTCGAACCGGATTAGAAATACTGTTTAATGTGATGTTTGGATTTTGATGATCTGGAATATTTTCTATCATTAATGTTTCCCATGGATGCTGATATTTTGGGGTAGAAAAAAATGAAACATTCATATATTATGAAAGCTCGGCATTAATTGTCCATATATCATACAACAAAGGGAGGATCAATCTGAAATTTTGTGATTAAACGTAATTTTTTTTAATATCTTTATAGAAGAATCCATTTAACAATTTGGCAATTAAATTGGACTTCCATGGTCAATCATTGAGTTGATACAATATTCAAGAAATCTTTATCCCAGATTTTGAGGATATGAAATTTGAAGACACAAGTATGGCATTTGTTGCCCTATATAAAGAGGAGTTAACCCATGATGAAGGTTGTTCGACACCAATGTTGGAGTGTATTCTTATGGACATTCTTCTAATATAATAATTTTCTTTTTCTTTTTTTTTGTTTTATTTTCACCTGTAATTCATTCATATTTTAGTTAATGTGTTTCCACAGTATTTCTCTTCCAACAGTAATCTAATTCTTCTCTTTGATTTTCCCTCTATCCATCATGATCTATAATCACTGTTCAATGTAATGTGACTAACATGAGGCTTGGCTCTGGGGTAGGATTCATGATGTTCTTTAGTATTTCACATTAAATACAAAATGTTTTAAAACTATTTTTGGGGGAGGTGGAAATATCTCAAGGGTGCAGTGGTTTTCCACCATGAAACTATTTTCAAATCCATTTATTTTTCCTTTATTATCATTTTTCCTCCCTTATATTAAGGAAAACCTTCATACAGTGGAGTTGGGGTTCCCATAAAGGATGAAACGACATACGGTGGAGCTGGGTCCTCTAGGAATAACATTCTCGGTTGAGGTGTTATCTTATTTGACTATTGCAGGAGTTGGGGTTTGGTGTTCCAGAAGCTCTCTAAAACCAAACACTCAATAAATCAATGGGGATTAATTCATTAATGAGGTTTAACTAGATGAATTATAAGATGGAATTTAAATAACAAATAAATAATGAATGAACTCGTGTTATTCAATCCTAGGACCAAGTTAATTCCTCATTAATTGAATTTTTTCATTGCATGTTAGTTTTATCATTTTTTAAAATTGAATTACATTACATTCCTAGATTAAATAAAAATAACCTAAAAGATGTAGTTTATGTGAATTTGATTAAATGAGTAAAAAACTGATAAATCTCCTCAAGTGAGATGACCCTACTCACCCATTGTTTTGTCTTAAAAAATAGATTTTTCTTTTTCCACGCCCAATGACAGGCATGTGTCACTCACGCCTCACCTAGGTTGTGCTCCACTCCCACTTTATTTCAATTTTTATTTTATTAATAATTAATATTATAATAATTATAATAACACCCATATTATTATTATTATCAATTAATTAAAATGATTCTTTGATAGAGACCAAAATCCCCATTTACACCTCATTTACCCCATATTTAATTAAATTTCATTCAAACTAATTTAACTTAAAAATATCTCCAACTCATCATTATTTAATTATATTATCTTCCACAATTTACTTAAATGAAACACCCATTTTCATCAAATAATTAAATTAATATTAACCAATAATTTAATTATATAAAACCCCAAATCTATATTTAACTAATCATTAAATTAAATTCTTCTCTAATGAATTTAATTAAATAAATTCTGCACATAATATACTTTAATTAATTTCTCTCACAAAATTTAATTATATAAAACCCCCATTTTTCACCAAATAACAAAATTCATCATAACCATGAATTTAATTAGATAATAACCCAAATTAAAATTTAACACATAATTTAATTAAATTCTTCTCCAATGAATTTAGTGAAATAAATTCTTCAACATGTCATATTTTAATTAATGCTTCTCGACCTAATTTACAAAAAAATCACATTTTTCATCAAATAATTAAATTCCTCATAACCTTGAATTTAATTAGATAAAATTGAAACTCCACATGTAAAACATAATTTAATTAAATTTCACTCCACCAGAATTTAATTAATTAGTTTTTTAACTCAATATTATATAATTAAATTCTCTCAACATAATTTAGTTAAAAAAACTCCGACACCACATTAATCATCATTTAATTAAATTCATTCCAACAAAATTTATTAAATTATTTCATCGATTCATGTTATTTACTTAAATTTTCTAGACACAATTTCATTGAAAAAACAACCACCCATCAACCTTATTTAATTAAATTTTCACAAACATAATTTACTTAATTAATAACCCTCATTTGGTAATGACAAATTCAATATTTCTTAACATTGAATTTAATTAAATAAAACCTCCACATTGAAATAGTTAATTAAATTATTATTTATCTTCAATTTAATTAAATGAATCCCCATATCCTCATTAATATTTCATTTAATTAAATTCATATCATCTTAATTTAATTTAATAGATTCTCTATTTCAACATCGTTTTATTAAATTCCCTCAACATTAATTTAATAAAAATAATCCCATCAAATATAATTTAATTACATACTTTTCACCCATGATATTAATTTAATTATTTTACTCGAAACTAGAAACTAGGTAGACCACATTGTTTGACTTTCACGGTCTGACAGACTGTGTGTAGACCATGCATCCAGTTCTGCACACCTTCTTCCTTATAAATGGCTAACATGCATGGTTATAGTAATCGTGCGTAGCACATGTGAATTAAATTGTCTAGTATGGTTCTCATGAAACCCATCCTACAATATAGGAATCTTTTAGAGACATTAACCAAGAATGTTATCGAAACATTAAATGATTCCAACTCATAAAAAAATTTTCCAAAGCAATTTTTTTAAAACTGAACCATGAAGAGTACCAAAAAGATCAAATACTATCATATTTTTTCCCGGTCAAAAAACATGTGACTCTGAAATACATATGTGTAATCGATGCACACATGGATATACCCAAAACCAATGGAAAACATTGAAGATCACCCAATTACAAGAACTTCCTTGTAAAATGATCAATGATTCTTTAAAAATTTTACACACAACTATTATCCCACCGCACAAAAAGACATACTGAATTCACAATATAATCAAATTTACAAAAATATAACCAAGTCCATAAAAGAGTCAAATATCCCAATTTTATTTTAAAAATCATATTGTAGTTTCATAAAGCTTATTAAACACACACACACACACACACACACATATATAATTATGAAACCCCATTGAAACAAATTTTCATCTAATTTACACTATGATAACACAAAAACAACATATAATAATACATAACAATAGAAGGAATCACATTATGAAATAATTTATTAAGGTACAAACATATATTCCAGATTGTAAAATAATACAAACACCTACCTCAATAGTGTGAGAATGATATAAAACGGTAAAATAATGATGAATAAGGTTTAAACTACATACAATAGACCCTATAATAAAATAAACACATTCTGTACATCAACTGTAGATTTTAGGGTTTTACAAAGAATTAACCAAGCATGTAAAAACCATGGAAGTATGACAGGAAAAGAAGAAAAAATAAATAAATTCTTAAAATATCCTATAGGTTTGACCATTGAATCTTATAGAAGCAACTATTTAGGGTGTATAAAAAAGGGAGGGGATTTTGGGAGCCCTATCATGATCCAAAATTGAAAAAGAGGGATGAGAACCTAAAATGTGTTAAAAACATTAATGGTAAAAGTTAAAATTTCACCTTTTCAATGAACCAAATAACTTTAGATGGTTTGGAAGCTTGATTTTCTCAAACCATGTTCTAACAATGTGAAACATACTTAGAAATGGGACACCCCACATGGGCAAGCCACACAATTTTTGAAACCAGCTTATTACCATGTATATCTTCTTTGTTATTTGAATGGGAAACTTTTCATGATTTCTTCATAGATTCCCCTAACTATTCAGAATACAAACACATTTTCCCATGTATCAAAACAGATGCCCAAAAATTAGTCCTCGACCCTATTTTGTTTAGAAAAAACCATGATCAAACCATGTATAAGAAAAAAAAGACAAGAAACATAAAAAACGTAAAATTAATCACCGGTAACACAACCTAAACCTCAATTTAATGATCCAAAAAAATATAATAGTTAAACAAATAAAAAACAAGGTAATGGTTTGACATTTTCTGGTTAATGTTATTTCAGAATATTTTCACGATTTTGGGAACCTTATATGATTATAATAGACAAACATTATGATATTTTATTTAAGTAATATGGGTTGAATTATAAATTGGAAGAATATGTGATTTGATAATGGATATATGATGAATCTTATAATCTGTGAAAATGATTAATAAATCAGTGAGATTATGTCATTAGGGAGTATACAATTTTTTTATGATAGATTCAAAGTCATTGGTGTAATATGTATATAAATGTTAAATAAAAATTTATATAATATGTGATCAAATCTATATATATTCTTGGATTGAATGTTACTCGACATTATTTTTATTTACTTTTAGAATAGTTTTTGTTTATTTATAAAATATAATCATTTGGGTATAACTATTGAAGCATTGTAGATCGATATTATATTTCACAATATGGGTATTTTTTTCATTTTTGGAATCACCTTACCTAATTGAAACCATTTTGTTTTTAGATAATTTTATTTATTGGAATAATATTTGTTATCATTTATTTAATTATATGATCTCTTTGATGTGGATTTTAGTGATTCAAGTATAAAAAAATTATTCCTCTTGAAAACACATTGTTTTTTTAAAAATTCACATTATATTAATGGTTTTTTACTAAACGAAAATATACTTTTCTATTATATATATCCTAATTTTATCTCATTATATATGGTAATAAATTGTTCAAATCTAGAAAATAGATCATAAAAATTGAAATGCAACTATATTACCTTAATTTTAAACAAGATAATGGTCATTTTCACAACTATTTGGTTTATGATTTTATGGTTGTTTACATTTTAATGATCGTTCACATTCATGTTGTACATTATCTCTTTTACAACACATATTTATTTTGTAATTACACTTTCGTTACTTCTATATATGATCACATTATCTACATTTTTATATATGGAATCTTTTTGATTTATTAAATATGACCTACATACTTCCCTCTATCTTCTCATGTGGAATTTCAATTAACATATTTTACATTATGGAATTTTAGAATGGGTATTTTGAAATGGAAAATTCATGTCTAAAAATTCCTTGTTAAAATTTCAAGCATGAAATTTATAAAATATGGATAATTTAACACCTTAATATTAAAAAAGTGATTATCTTGTTCAATAGTTTTTATGAAATCAAACAATTAGTTTAACAGACCCAATAATTATATGACCATTATAACATTGATTTTAAATTTGAGGGTATTAGAAAAGCTAAATAATTTTTTAAATATTTATATAAGTTTCTACCTAATATAACTATTTCAATAAATTCATATAAAATAATTACTCATTTTTAGTAATGTAATTTTTTTCATCGAAAATATGTTTTCATGATAAATGATTTTTATATTGTATTGCGAAAATATTATAGGTAATTTATAAAAATTATAAAACAAATATCAAAAAAAATTTATCTTATTTTTAATTCATCATATAAATATTTAATTGGGGTGATATTTTGGAATTAATTTTCAAAATTAATTTTTTTACCGACTAGTGGAAAATAAAAAATTATGTAATATTATTATTTAATTCAAATAAATTAATTAATTTAAAATTATAAATAATATTTAAATATTTTATAAAGTTTTATAAACATTATTTATCTTTATTTAACATAATAAAGTACATTTTAATCATCTTTAATCCAAATTGTTTTATATGTAAATTTTTGGCATTAAACCTGTTTTTTGGAAAACTGTTTTAAGAGCATAACATTTCACAATTTTATTAATTGTAATAATCCATAAATATTATCAATTTAAACAAAATTTATAGATTATAAAACATAAAATCTTAATTTAAAATCAAATAAAAATTATTACAAATCAATTATTTAATTTTTGATCATTTTATACCTGAAAATTAATTTTCATCAAAAACTGCACATTCATCTCATCTATGAAATTTATATTAAATTACATTATGCTAATTATTTAAATTTAATATATTATAATTGATTATTTTTTTTAATAATTATAATTTATACTGTGAAAATTTTCTACTTATTTATTTATAAAATTTATTTTTTATCATAGTGACATTTTTTACTGTGAATGGGTTTACTAGGAATTAATATAAAAACATAATATTTAAAATTAGTTAAAAACATATCTAAATTAAATTTTATGGAAATATTTTAATCTTTTATAACATAAGGATCTATAATGGTATATTATGGAGAATTGTAATTCTGTTAAAATCTATGTACAACTTTTTCATTTGAAAAATTACATGTTTTACCTCCCTCCCACTTTTAAAAGGTCACGTCCTCTCCTCTACACTTATAACCTTATAAGCATTTTATTTTGGAAAATACATACCAAAATATAATTCCCACATTAATTTAACAATCATCTCATAATTGGTATGATTATAAGAAAATCATATGATGGATTTTGGAGTAGGCATAATGAGGTCTTCTGGATAAGAGGTATCATTCTTAACCAAGTGTCTTTTTATTTCTTCATCAACATTAATTAAATACCATTGAATAGTAATGAAATTATTATTCATTATATAATATATAATTATTTTTTTGGAAATGAAATAAATTTTATACATATATTCTTCTATAAAATGGAAAACTAATCTAGCATGTATGTGTACGACGAACTACATCCTATCGAACTGAATTTAATTATACTTCCATCATCGCCTCTCACAAATGATAATGATGAAATATTTAATGATTAAATATGAAATTAATTAAATATTTTCAAATTCTAAAAATATAATTTATCATGTATTTTTTTACATTCACAATCATTTAACGACGACAAAGTTGTTCTTATATATTTGTGGACAAATTCTTACATAGTGTGATGTGACTCGTTTTACATCCCCACATTAGTGGAATGACATATATAAGTATATTTAAAGAAAAATAAGATATTTTGGATATAATTATATTTTTTATGTTAATATTATATATACCTTATTTAAAAAATGTTCACTAAGAAATAGAAATGTCTCTCATGTGTATATTTTTTCAACCGACTTAATGATTATCTTGTTGGTACATTTTTTTAACCCTTAAACATGGATGGTTTTTAAGAATATAATTTATTAAAATATTTTATTTATATAAGATGATTATTATTATAGGAATTATGTAATAGTTTACCATTTTTCAATGGTTGACATACTGAAGTCATTTTTGAAATTGTGGACCAAACTTCCTTAATAAAAAAGAAACTAACACAACTGATTATGTATTTAAAGATGTTATTTAAACAATAGAAATAAATGATTATAGTATAAAGATTGAAAAAATTATATGGTTCTTAGGAACGAATATAATTGATATAATATTATTATATTGAGTTAAATTTCATATATGGATTGTCTATAATCGAAATTATGGTTTCTTATCACACTTTTATATCTATGAGACATATTCAATATTCACTGATTATTTGTATTATGTGCTATATAAACAAAACATTGATGACATTTATGAATATATTAAATAATATTTTTGTGGATTTTATAATCTAATTATGGTATCTCTTTCATGAGATTTTATTATAGATATTACCAAATAAATAAAATATTACTACTCATGTATATATTAATGCGAGTCATATTCTATATCCCCAACTTATATATTTTTTGTGATTCTAATACTACCACATTGTCATGTTATATCAAAATTATATATTATTAATTATGTTTCATGTTAAATTTGATGTTTTTATTAAATTATTATTATGATTAAATATTTACTGATTTGGTAAGTGTTTATAATATGACTTTCACTTCTATGATAGTTATTCCATATTCAACACATATTTATGTTTTGTGGTGTATATAGTGCCTAATTGATATTTTATCATCAAGAAACAATTATTTTAATAGAATTTTTGTGTGGATTTTATATTATTTATATCATGATATTATTATTCATTAGTAACCAATGTAGTGAGGGTATATTTTACAATCTAATTGATTATCACAATTATATTTTATTAATTTCCTAATAATGAAATATTATTTTATAGTAATAATGAAACTCATGAATTTTATTATACCCATTTTAAAATTTGATAATAAATTTCTTCCTTTTCATTTACTATCATTAATAAATGATGAGTCAGTGATGATATTTTTTTATAAAACTCATATTCCATTCCAACTCAGTTGGGAAACCTCATCATCCATATAAATGTTTGGTAAATTTTTTTTATTATCCTATTAAATTTATAAAAAATTCGTTTTCTCCATAAATAAAAATTACTAAAAAATAAAAATGAATACTTTAGTCATTTTCCAAATGTGTTATTCTTGACTTTTAACAAAAAACAGTTAAAGGGATATTTGTTTTCACATACGCAGAAAGAACATAATTTATCACTATCATGACTATTAAAAGTTTTTAAGAATCATTATATGTTTCATATGATATTTTAAATGAAAAATATTTTGGAAATATTTTTTTTAATATATATTTTCCAAATAAAATGGATATTTTCCAAAATAATGTATATGATAATATATTAATAGAATTTCCATAAAAAAAATCTATTAACCTTAAGTTTACTCACTATTTATATGGGATATGTGGTAAAGATACCCTCCTTAATCATTATCATTGTGAATGAGGGGATTTCCATAGAATAATTTTTTCCCTTGGGCGAGACATGAAATGAGTGAACAATGATTTTTATTATATTTATTCTAAATTATTAATTAATTAATGATACGTAGACATTACAGATGAATATGGACTTTCCCTGATATCATTGGGTGAGGCTGGCACATCTTATATGAATTTTTTTCCCATTATATCATAATTTAGATGATATGTCATATCCAATGATTTGATCACAATTATAGCTCACATGTGATCCTCATACAACATATATGAAGGGATTATTTATATAATTTCTCATGAAAAATATTTGATCCCCATTTAATCTCTCCAATTCATTAGGAGCAGTTTATGGATTATGGGGAATTATATTAGAAGTAATCAATAAGGATATTTTGTCAAATAATTTATTTATCAATGGTTTTCATATAAATAATTATGATGACATAACGTAGAGTAAAAATAGATTAGTATAGTTGTAAAGTTATTCTCTTGATTTCATGGTTATTATTTATCATACAAATTAACCAAATTCAATAAAATGATAAACCCAAAATGTCTTTAGTAATGTAAGTGATCATAAAATTTCATTTTTTATATGTTCTGGATGGAAAAAATTAGACACTGTTTATTATAATCGAGCAAAAAATTAGAAGAATTTTTTATCATCAGATCACATAGTGAGGGTATAAAGCTATTATATAATCAATATAATCTAAATTGGTTACTTTAATAGAAGAATATAAAAGATTAATATGGATATTATATGATAATTACTATAAAAATGATACCTTGTAAAGGTATTGTTTATGTAGAAGATAGAGATATCCAAGGTGTTGAAATGTAGTGGAGTTATTTGATTCATGTTTCTATAGTGACTATGTAAAATGAAAATGTTTTTGCATATTTATAGACTATCATGAAAATGATAATGAAGTAATAGATAATTATAGATGGGAAGGTAAAAAAGAGTTCCCCAATGTATCATAAATGAATTAATTGAATAGATATAGAAGTTAAGCCAGTTATATATAATAATTTCGAAAAATTTATGATTAATTCATAAATATTTACCTTAATGGGATGATTATTTACAGAAAACATGTAAATAATGTCTTAGTTTTTTGTAGTATGTCATGTATATGAATCCAAAAAAAATATTTTCAGAATTGTTTTTATTTAAATGAATAAAATGTTGATGAATTGAAAATAAAAACACAACCTAATAAAAATCCAAATCCTAGTTATTCTATCCAAATTTTACTTTTTTAAACCAACTATTCAAGAGATGGATTATTAGGTAATATATTAATAAATATATATTAGGCATGTGAAATAAAAAAAAATTGTTCTATATAATATTTTATTATGAAATAGGTTGAAACATTGAAAAAAATATAAATGTCTGATCATGGATCAATAATACAAATAGGGAATCATATAGCATAAAAGTAGCTTACTTTGGATATAATCATGGGAAAGACGTATGTACTTTACACCTCATAATTAAAATGGATATTAAATATACGATATTATTTTTATTAATATTATTTATAAAAATAGTCATTTGAGAACAATAAAGGACATTGAGTTTAGAATTATTGAAGATAATATTTCTAGGAGCTATTAGAATTCAACATGGTACGATATCACACTATTTAGAGCATCACATAATGGTGCATTTTTAATTTTAAATTATTACAAATAAAATAACTATTAGAATATATTGTTTAAAAAATATATTGGTTTCATGATCATTCCATTTTTGATGATACGATGTCATGATATTATTGGTACATCATTATTTACACTTGATTTAATAGTTTTTTAAAAATTGATTTTATTATCAAATTGAAATATTTTAGAAATGAAATTTATATTAAATATATTTATTTATATATATTTGGAGACCCAAATATGGGTGACCTAGATTTTATATTTTTCTATAGATCCAATATTTTTTGAGAAACAATGTTATTTTTTTGACCTAATTCAAGGAGATATGTTCAAAATAATTGAAATTAATCATGTTTAATTTTTATTATATTAACCTTGTATGAGACTTTAACAAAGTGAAACATTCAATGTGGTGGAACATTGAATTAGTGAATGAGGAAACAGAGAATATATATATATTAATATTTAATAGATATATTTTTGACCATGAGTTTTTGATATCAATGATGGAATGTCATGAATTATAATTGGATAAAAATCAATTATTAACTAAAGAGAGAGAATGTGTCCATATTTACGATTTACATAGAATCATTGTGAATAATTTTTGATAAACTATCTGAGTATATATATTTGGATATATTAATCAAAGGGAAAATATTTAAAAGAGAAATATTTGATTGAAATAATTTTGAATATTAACGATTAGGTTATTGATGTATGTTGTAGATCAATATGTTGAGTACACATGGAATAATGACAGGGAAAAATCATAGCAGTTGATATTGTGTGTTGATGGTGATTGTACACTATTTATATTAATTTGGTTTATGGAAATAATGGAGAGATAAAAACATGTACATGACCCGTCCTTTTATTAATAATTTAATGATCTTTAAATATATTTTTCAATGGTATATAGGAATATAAATTGATTATTAGTGACATATTCAACGATGTTAAAAATGATGATGAAGATAGTTCTTAGTAATATTTTATAGAATTTTTTAAAATTATAGACATTAAAAGTTATATCTTATAAAAATTGTATATATATATATATATTATTCCAACACTATAAGTTCAACACCTACATATATTTTCCCAAAATATCACTAAAATGGTGTTATCCAACACTAAATTTTTTATATTTTTGAAGATGTTTATAAACCTTTTTGTTGGATATTTTCCTAAAATATGCAACAATGTTTATAATACCACCTCTACCTTCCCAATATTCAATTTAAAATTCATTCCCCTCTATAGATTCCCAATGTCAACCACAACATATTATGGGAAAATCCTTTACACCTTGGGTAATTAATAAAAGATCACCAATTAAGAAAAATAACACATATTAAACATTTTTATCAGGGGATAAACACCTAATAAAATAGATAAAAGAAAAAAGGTATAACCATAAATCATTAAAAATGGATACAATCAAACATATATGATTTTTTTATTTAATATATTTTCATTATAGAGAAATATTATCCAAACTTATGAAATGATGGAATTAAATTTGAAAAAATATACCCTCATAATGATATCATACATTGCCTATATATCAATAGGTAATTGAACACATGATTAAAAAAATATAAATATTAATATAAACTAGTTTCTATATTATTTTACTTATACTAGAAATTTTAGAGGTCTGTGTCTCCATATCATCAGAGTTTCTCATCAATGTATTTAGTTTTGAGTGGATGAAATAGAGTATCCTTTATAATGTGGTGCATCATCCCTAAATCATCTTAAGATGATAGTGCATCACTTATTGGAGTAAAATTATCTAAATCCTATTTTATGAAAAAAAAATTGTTGATCATTAATAGATTTTTCATAAAATACACGTATATATTTTTCTTTTATTTTGACATATAAAAGTTCATATGTTCAAGGTAAAAATTATTTTATTCTCATGTTAATTAAATTCACTTTTGGAAATATAGTATGTGTGGATATATTAAAATGTAGATTGATTTAAAAATTAATCCTTCCCGCATGAAACCATGATCATATGAATGATATGGGTTAAATTAAATATTTAATTTTGGTATCCCCATTATGCCCCACCCCTGTCAAAGGTCCACTTGTTTTACTTATAAAACCAGTGGACCCAATATGTGGGATCAGAGTCTAAATGTTTTGAATAGGATTTCATTCTGTTAAATATGAATTTCAATTTTATACACCAATGTATTTCGAATATAATTTGGTTATCATTAATTTATTTCAAAACTAAACATTTAAAAATTATATTATTTTCTACATATAAGATCAGGTATATGGTGCTACCGAGTTTAACCATATTGATAATGATTTTTAAAAATCCAAAAAATGGTGTCTGAGGAATAATAAAATAAAATTATCTAATAAAACCTTATTACTATGTTATTGAATATATATCATCATTATTCAAGTCCATTTAAAATTATATAAATCATAATTGTCATTTTTGGACAACCCATAATTGAATATTTTTTGATACACCATGTATAAGTTCTAAAAAACTATTATTGTATTAAAATAATCATGAATAGATCTTATTATGACTCTATTATATCAAATGGAAAAGTAAGGATAAAAATCATGTTGAGAAGTGGATGTGAATCCCAACCTATGAAAATAGTTTTTATTTTATCAATAAATCTAAATGAAACTCTCTATCAAAAGTATGTTTTCAATCTAAAAAATTTGATTCTATTGTTGCTATGAAAATAAATATTGATTTTATTAATGGAAACGATCACCACAAACTATATATTCATGTATTATTTAATTTGATTATTTTCCTAATAATTAAAATAAAATATAAGAATTAATTTAAATGTATTATTTAGATTAGTATAAAATATAAAATATGTTTTTTGTTTTTATTATAGTGGTTTGTTATTATTAAGTATATTACTTAGTAAGAAATTAAATGGAATCATAATTAATTTTAATATTATTTTAGAAAATTAATATTAAAATTATTATATCATATTCATTATTCTATTAAAAATAATGGATATCATTTCCAGAATTAGTAATATAAATTATTGTTGATATTGTTATCTCTATGATATGTAATTTTAATTTTCAATATTTTTATTATTAAATTTATTTTATTAAATGAGTTTTTAATTATTAAATCAAAATATTACCCTCAAATAATTTATAAATGTGATTAATACAGTAGGTTTTAAATTATTTGGTAGTTATTAAAAAAATTTAGTCATGGTTATCTAAAAACTAATATTATTATTTTGTGATTCATTGGTACAATTACCAATATTATGTAAATATATAAATATATAAATCATGTTTTTAGTGGATTATATTTATATATATATTATATTTGTACAATATTTATTATTATTATGCTTTTTCGTATTATTATTAGCTTTTAGATAACGATATAAAAATGAGAAAAAACTGCAACTGAAATTATAGTGGGTCATGGATGGTGGGTGCTGAAACACATAAGCAACAACCTCCCATATTAATCCAAAACTACATGCCACATATACCACCATGTAATAATTCTAATATTAGTATAGTTTATTATGCATATCTTTCTCCACAAAAATTTACTATAATTTATACTCCTCCCACTACATGTACTTAAATTATTAAAAATATACATGTATACATATTTTAAAATTGTGGGATGTGTGAGTTATGTTTTACCAATATATTGGTTAAACCCCAAAAATATTATGGGTATTATAATTCCCTAGACATGATCTTGTTTTAAATCAGCTGGTATATTTTATTCATTATGAGGAGAGGGTTTAATTACTATTTTTTATATTTTATATCAATTTACAAATGTTTATAAAATTCCCACTTAGATTAGTTATGATCCTCATTCTCTCTTTATCTATTACTCCTCATGGTCAAGAATGAATTGATGTCAAAGTTAATCATTTGATATTTTTACATGGTTCCCTACTCAAATGTTGTATCTAGTATTTACTGTGTATGGCACTGACTGATACATATATTTTCTACTAGAACAAGATTCTAAATATATATGTATATCATGAAATAAATCCATATTTATTATTTTTTACAATATTATTTGAGGGGGGATTGAAAAAATCATGACTCCATAGACCGGTGATAACCTAGTCCCCATTTACCTCCAACAGGATGGTTATACTACCGATGTAGATAAATTTCATCTTCATCAACTACTTTGAAACACCAAAAAAGGCCACAACTAGTACAAAATCTTGTTCAGTATCATAGTGTTTCCTTAACATCATCATCTTATCTTACATTGGAAATGACATACCAGAAATTCATATTGTTCCTTTGAATGAACAAGAGTCAACAAAACAATATTCGTCCTCATTTAATAATAATGAAATGATTATATACTAATATTAGGGAACTTTTATTATCTTATTGTTCTTCTCTTAAAATAGAATCATGGATTATATTAAATCTAATAAAATTGGAATTCATAAGATATTCTTCTTCTTCTTGTGAACCTCACAAAAAACATTAAATTATTATACGTTTTCCTTTAATCTATCATAATCACACAACCATATTTTCTTATCTCATGTTTTTCATATTCTTATTTATTATTATCAAAGAATTTAAATAACATGTTCATCTTATATATATCATCATCAATTTATTTAACTCGTAAAACATCATCAATATGTTATTAATCATTAGAGTTGATTAATTCTATATTATAGAACATTGTCATGACATTTATTTCTTTGGCACATAGTGAATACACCTTATTATCTTATTATGTTGAAAATTAAAACATTTATTCTTTTTCAAACTAAAATTTATATAATAATATCATGTATCATTGGTTAGTAAATTTATTTTTCACTCTCCCTTCAATTTTCATAGAAGCAGATGAATTCATCACATTGACTAGCAAGATTTTTTGTAGTATATAATTATTGAAGTTCCACATTCATTAATTCCCATATATTTTTAATTTAATATACACCAGGGAGTAAAAATTATTCCATTACATTTTTTCTTAAAAAATTTCAAATATTATACATCTATGTCATTACAATAATTCAAATTCTACCACAATAAATAGTTATAAATTATTAGTATCTCTCTATAATATATGGAAATAAAATGTACCTCAAACTCAAAAAAATTGTATATTTAAACTATATCCACATTTTAATAATTAAATTTCATTTTTTTTCTACATGGATCACTTATGTCATCTAACACGATACATGGATCTTTAGTGCTCATACATTATTAAACATCCCAAATCAACTCTCCTTAAATTTTTTTGATCTATTAAACCAAATAATTACCCATTAAAACTCATCAAATAACCTTTCTCAACATGAGAATGGTTATGATATATAAATATATATATTAATTTAATTAATGATTACATATATAGTCTTAATCATGTGTCTAAAATAATATAAAAAGGATATATATAATATATATCATGATATTAATATCAATAGATTTCAATTCATATTGTAAAATATGAAATTTTATTTTCACGGTATGTTGATTTTACCTGAACAACTGTTTTATTTCCTCTATATATAATGTAGATAACATGTTTAAATATGTGATTCAAATTTTAATATTTTTCATTTCACTTAAAAAAATGTAATAAATACACATTCCCATGCGTTGAGAATAACATTGGTAGTTAATTAGTCTATATTGACTATCCACCTATGTTTATCAATTCACAAATGTATCCAATTAACCTATATGATTAGGATAATTATGTGATGAAAATATATATGAAATATAAAATTAATGTATTCATATTATCTTATGTGACCCACCACATACTCTTAATTTTATATGTTGTCATTTGAATATGGAGGAAAACCTAAATGACCACAGATTCTCTATTATGTGAAAACTATATGTTGACATTTCCCTACAAGATGCATAAATTCAGATTCAATACATGATTTTTCACTTTAGTGAAATCTTTATGAAAATCATAAAATATTTTAATCTCTATTTTTTCTCATTTTGAACATTATCATTATCTAATATGAAAGACTGAATATAGCCATTATCATGAAATAAAATCCAATAATGAAAATTTCATCATTCAATGAATGGATTAATCTCATCCAATTTAAATTTATTTTCATATATTTGTCCAGACAAAATATATATTCTTTCCTTATCCAAATTATTTTTTATAGACCCTAGGGTCCCATCACCATCAGTTATTCTCATAGTCACTTCATACTAATTCCAATTGTTCTAAATCATCATTTAAATTCTATGGATGGAACATTGACTACTTCTACCCACCGTAATACCATATCATCCTTAATAATTTACCCCTTATCACCAACTTTAATAAATATACATGATTATTCATTTTCATCAAAATATTAACATTCCCTGATTATAATTCCATAAAAACAAAATAACTCATAAAAAGAAGCCTATATAATCTCCAACATTTTAATTATTTGGAAATAACTTATAAAATATTTGTCAATAAAAACTCTCATCATTCAGACTCCCCGATTTATCATTTATAATTCATTTGGTATTTTCTCAAAATTATTGAGATGAAATAAAATATATTTTGGAATAAGGTATAAATTCATTATTATTAAATGTTACATCAATTATATCAATACATGTCTCTCTAAGTCATATCTATTGTATAATATGACATGATTTTATTTGAGAAACAGTTGTTTCCAATTTAATTTATCTTGATAAAAAAATGATAAAACATTAACATTGATAAAAAAAATATAAAAATTTTCTAGGTTGATACCAGTTGTTATAAAATTCATTTATATATTATTTTAATATAAAATGACTCTAATCACTTCATCATGCATGTCAAAAATGACTATTTACAAATAATTATTGATTTTAAGAGAAATTTCCATTACGCTACATAAATAACATAAAAACATTATCTATTTAAATTTTATATCTCCACCTTTATGTAATTATTTTATTTTAATATATCAACATTGTGTGTTATAGAAATATTAACAATTTCAATTCAACTAATTCGAAAAACATTTGATAACAATTTCAATTTTGATAAAAAAATATACTTGTAGCTTACTAATCTTTATAAAAATATTGATCTCTTATAGAGAAACTCCCTGTAATCTTCATACTGTAGAATGTCATTAATTTTTAGGCTTTAGTAATCCCATTTTGAGAAACCACTATAACATAATTCATCATGTGGATAAAATGATTTTAAAACATCTACTTCATTATCAAGGATGATATTTTTCATATTATATTACATATAATACTAAATTTACTATCATAATAAGATATACTAATCTATATTTTTTTGAATACCAATTAAGTAATCAACCTAATTTTCATAATTCATTATAACTCTTCTGTATTGGAATCATATTAACTCTTTCTCAATTTCTTTCCTTGAGAACTAATTTCACATTCAAATACATATATTTTAAGAATAATATTTTGGTGATACGGTGGAAAATATTCATCATTTAAGAAAACTAAATGTTCGGGAGGATTCTCTCAACCATGTATCTCCAGTCTTTATGAATTTCATATTTTTTGTCAATACTTGTTTATCAATAGGAATCATTGATCTCACAACATTATCAACTTGTTTATGTCTATAATTTCTCCTTTTAGAACATATTATTGATATTTTATCACCTTGGGAAACATTCATTATCAATAAGATCACATCCATTACAATAATTATTGTTGATAATTATCTATGACTGTGTTAATTCATGTTTCACCTTACACATAGTAAATTATTATGATGTTTGTAGTCTTATTTCATAACCCTAAGGTAATGATTTATCATACTGTGGATTATTATCTATATTTAATGAATATTCAACTTATTGGAAATAATATTATTTATTTGTTTTTATAAATTTAGATTTTTATAAGACTAGAAAACCATTAGTATGATTTTAATCCTTCATGAAGTCTCCACACAACCTCCGTTGAGTGTTCTTCTTTTATTCCAAAATTTTAGAAGTGAAAATCATCATGGTATTTACTGAATTTATTTCAATTTGAGCTTCATTATTCATGTTTCACAAGGGTATACACCAGATAATTTCTACTACATTCTATATACTATTACGTTTTGAAATTTAACCAATTTTCAATTCACATTCCATTTATTATTCTTATTTACTCTCCAGCATCTACAACCCCCTAAATTCATTATTTTTTAGAAATGTATTGCTGGGATAATATAATTTTTTTAATCAATATTATAAACGTCAGAGAAATCATCAAGTATTCAAAAATCTCTTTGATGCATGCATATTTTTCTAAATATATGGTTGTTGCATTCACATATCTATATTTCCCGCATTGAATGGGGATTGAATAAACATTATCATTAAATTTATTATACCAAAAACCATTTTTTATTTTCCTAAACATATTAATCAAAGAACACTTTTATAAAAATAATGAATTTTTTTTATTTACATATTGTATTGATTTTTGTTGATGCTTTTTTTGGGGTTTGATTTTAATATGATTGATTTTTATTGGTGTTCGAGTTTATACACACATTATTCAACACACCATAGATATATTTGTATGATTTTATGTTGTCTTACTAATATATATTTGTAATGTTGTTTCAGAATGTATTTTCCATGAACTAAGAGTTATGTAAATTTTTACATAATGACATGGATGATACGTTTATCATCACATCTGTTTGACAGGGAACACAAAATGATGTCATTGTGTGTTTTTCATGTTCTACAGGTCTTTAATCTATATATTACTACATAGGGGAATAAGTGATAATAGCTCATCATTCATTGTATGAATGTTAATACTGATAAACTATATTCTCTATATTGGCTAATTTTAATTCAAATTGTATACACTTCTTAATGAGAATACACTAGTTAATAACTACTAATATAAGTATATATTCACAATTGTTTCTCATCATTTCAATATATTCTTCATATACTGTGTTTTGTTCATTAAGAATATTGAAAAAAAACTATTTGTTTTTATTTATTTTATCATCAAAAGAGAATAATTTTCCTCAAATATATATTTCATTATGTTCCAAAAAAATTTCAATTATCAATGATTATTTATTTTATATTTCTTTTATTTAAATTATTTTAGAAATTTATTTTAAATTTTTTGGGAAATTATTTCAACCTCTATGATCTATGTTCCAGTGGCTCGTACATTCTTGGAGAACATTGTGTATTAGAATAAAATTGTTTATAATAAATTTATAATTGTTATTATTTTTCATATTCATATACGGCTATCAATTGATTAATTATTTTGAGTACACCACACACAAAATACGTATTTAATTTGGTAATATAATTAGGAAAATATTTTAATCCACTAATTATAATTTAATTGAAATTATAGATATATCTCAAGACCAACATTTGATTGTTTATTATTCTTAAGTATAATTTTTGCATGAATTTTTAAATACCTCATAATTATAAAAGTATTTTATGGTGGAAGACTGATCCATATCCTTACTGTAATTTTTAACCACATATTCCCCAACATCGAAGAAAGACCAATATTCATTACTCTCCCAGTGTAGAGAATGTGAAACTTCTCATTTTCCATAAAAGAGGGTAAACAACATCAATCATATACAATCCTTATATTTAATAATTATAATTGTCTTGGGGGAATACAAATTATCATATAAAATTGACGGTTTTTCTATAAATATATTAATCATTATATCAAAATCAACAGTTGACCAAAATCCAAAATAGATATTAAAATATACAAGTACCCTGATCTGTAATAAATATTTAGGACCACATAATAAATAATTAAATGTAATAGGATGTTGGTTGAATCAGTGTTTTTATATTTTAAGATCAATTTAATAAAATTTATCTATTCAACTCTTTAACTTGTTAATATATTGTTTCAATCATTTTCTCTTCCATATTAAATTGAAAATAATATAGAAATAAGGGTAAGGATTACAAAATTTTTACATGATTCATTACTCAGAATGATTAGGTAATTAATTCTATGCATTGTGAATATTGATTACCAAATATACCCCAAAAAGTTTGGTTCGAATTATAGTATTTTCATTAAAAAAGTCACGTATCTAGGATTGGTCCATTATAATTTTTGTGCGGGACCAAAAAATTCATGATTCCCTTGTCTGGTTATAACTGGTTCACTATGAATCTCATGTTGTATCAATATACTCTATCTACAAAACTATCTTATACATTCTCCATTCCTTTGTAGAACAAATAACGTACCCCACCAGTTGATACATCAATTTATTATTTCAGTTCTTCCAGAAAATATTCCTCTTTTCATAGATGCATAAAAAAATCATGAAAATCCTTTAATTCATCACTTATAGAACATCAATTCTCACAATATTCTAAATTGTCAAAATTTTATAGTGGAGTAGAACATTTCAACTTCACGTATACACCTTGTTCTCCACATATTTTTCATATGTATTCACTATCAACAAGAACAGTCACTAATATATGTATCCTTGGATTATGAAAAAAAAATTATTCTATTTTACCTAATGGTAAACTTATAAAATTATTCTTATTCATATTTTTGTGAAAAAATAGTATTACTATATTGTCTTCCTATATCTTCTTCTTCTTATTAATTGTTATTATGAAAACACATATGCACAATTTATCATTATTTGCACCATTTTTAATTAAAACTGCCCAACTTGATCTTATTTCTCTTATAGATATTTGAAGGTAAATTATTTATTTATAATTTCATGATGTTGTCTCACCTCATTCTTGGAACATAGATAATTTACATTATATAAAAAAATTTCTAAACAATCCATCTATTTTTCTTTATTTTCATAAAAAATATATTTATCAATATCATATAATGTATATTTATCATATTATTTCATTACTCTTTAACATATAAACAATACCATGAGAATTTACCAGATTCTCTTATGATTAATTTATGTAATTTTAAAATAACTTGGATTACAATTCATTATTTTATAGCTCTACCAATTTTAGAAATTCCCACTAACTGTGTCATTTTTAATTAAATTCCTCCCTAAACTACAATTCAATTCATTTTCATAATAGAATTTAATATCATTCAAAACATCCTTGAGTGATAAATTATTAATTTGGATTTTATCACCATTTTATGTTGAAATTTCATGACACCTCAACTCAATCAAGTCCGCATATTTAGAAAATATTTTTATCAATATATTAAATATTAATTAATTTTGTACATCGATACCATTCCTTATATCACACAACTCATGATTATTTATTTCACATTATTAATATACCAAAATAAACAATCCATTACATATAATGAGATTTCACAGCTTATATGTCACCTAAACATTCTTCAATTAATTATATTATAATGATAATTATTATTGTATATATTTTTCCGTTTAATTATTCTTTTTTATCCTCATTCTTGAAACAAAAAACGTTCTTGTATGTGATGTAACTTGTGTTTCTTGAAAATTCACATACACTATTATTTCCTGACAAATTCCAAGATGTATCAAATTACAATTAGAAAAATTTCCATACATTCATACTTTTAACCTATATTTGTCCATTCTTGTATATAACATATTCACATTTGGGAACAATCATCCTATGTGGACTATTCACATACAGAATAGAATATTTGGGTATAATGATTATCCTACATGACCCGTCATATATATAAATTTTCAAATATAGGAATTATCATACAAATTAGACCATTTTAGAATACTAATTCACCTACTTGGGAATTCCATTCATGTATGTTTCCTTATGTGTAGTATATATATAAATTCATATATATTTTATAGAACTTCATAATGAATCATCTAGAATGTCTTCACGTTATCCATTCATCCTTTTATCATCATTTCAATTTTATCTTCACCTTTAATAAAATGATTATAATAGATGTTATCATGATATTTGAACCTTAAATTAAAATGTTACATTGCATCTATATAACTAATCTCCTCCGTATTATGTTTATAATCATATATGGTCAGAGGAATATAATAAAATTTTCTTCATCATCTCGATCTGCTATAACAATTTTGTTACCTCAATTTAATGATCCCCTTATTTTCATTGGATATAGAGTAGAACGAGTCATTACTTGGACTTAAGAAACTACACCAAGGCACCAAAGGGAGACAATATATGATAATGTGTTTCAAAGTTAGTGGGGGATGATTTACCCTTCAATAATTTATCCAATAAACCATTATAGAATAACCAACCATTCACTAAGTGATGTGTGAAAAAATGAAACACAACTGAACAACCTCATGTACCTCAAAGATCCTCAAAGTGTCATATAGAGGAACACGAAAAATGTATCAAAGAAAACATCAGATATACAACTAAAGACTCTCAATAAACAACAAGACTATATGATCCACATTCTCCAAGATTAATAATTACCAAACAACCCTAATATCATGTGGATGTGCTAAAAACATGTGGAATGTTAGTTTTTCCACTATCATAGAATATAGTATTTAAAAATAACCAAAGTTCCAAATCATGGGTGAGCACAAAACTCAGTAGGTTTTCCAAATGACTACCCTACTCAATCCAATAATATATAACAATAAACACATTCTATAATACAATTTATACAAAAAAAATTACATAAATCAATTTACCTATATAGTTTACAACCAAATATAATCTTCTTAAAAAACAAAATATAACCAATAGAAAAAAACGTAATTTAAACCAATTTTTAATAAGTTATTTTCCATTAAATAACTAATCATGGATTTAATGAAATCTGATTATTATTTTGTCATTCCAATTCCATAGTTCCCAAAACACCCACACATGTATGCTTCATTCGATAGTTCCATACTCATAAGTTGTCTCATGTCCAATCACTTTGTGTACCAGTGACAACCGCCCCCGATGCAGAGTCACTTTCCATTTACCCTAATGATAATAGTCACTTATTCAAGGAATGTTAGGCATGAACTCGCAACAACACCATGTATGAAATATATTTCCATTACCAAAATAATGCACTTCAATAAAACTGAAAATTTATTAAAATCCAAAGTACAACAAATTTCAAAGCCACATTTCATATCAATAAAATATTTCTTGTTATTGAATAAAACTAATCCAATTCATTTTCCAACAGTATAAAAAATCCCCACTTTAAAATCCATAATTTAAAAATGAGAACCCACACACTCTTTCAAAGTCCAAAATTTTCCATATTTCACAAACCATTACACAAGAAGGTTTCCAATGAGTGTTCGACAAATAAATAACAATCTGTTTAGAATAATATATTAAATTTGAAATCATTACAATAATTTATACAAAAATGATTGGAGAGTGAATCCTCATACATTGATGGTTTAGATGAAACCCAACAAAGGATACTGAATGCTTAGAAAAACTGGGTATATTATTCAATGAAACAGACATAGATACATTCTATTATCAACAATTAAGATAAATAAGAACATATAAGGTAATAAAAAACCTATATCTACCCATATAGGTCATAGATCCAAGAACCAAGAGGAGAGGAGATGTATAATTAATAGAACACATACTTAGAGAGACATACAACGGATGCAACAAAGATCCAAATATGATTAGATTGATCTGAAAGAAGGATTTACTCTGAAAATCACCAAGGGACAATTTAGGTTCCTGAGAATGGAGGTCTAGAAAATAAATATAGAGAGGAACTTCCAAAAACGTAACATTTATCTAGGAGCATATAAGATCACGATGTGTACCCCTTGATCAAATCATGAAGGCCACACATGATAAGTATGACAAAAAACCTATTGCATCTTGATAGAAAAACAATATATAAACAATACACGATGTCCACCTAGGTTACGCGAAGTGTAACAGCTCCTGGCGTAACCCCCACTTCACAACATGGCACCGTCCCCAAGAACATGTTGTGTACTTTAGGTACACGTTGTCTACTTCGGGTACATTACCTAATAACTGTAGTAATCCCTAGAAAAAACATTTAGGGATTCAAATTCAGAAGAGGACATAGAAAAATTGGAAAACATACTCGATAGAGGTAACTTGATGTCACTTCCAAGAAACTGAGAGTACTACATTTTCCTCCCCATTTTTCTAGCCATCCTTAGAAAGAAGAAAACCCTGACTTCCATGTGAGTGTTCCAGCCATTTCTTGTTTATTTCCATTTCACATTCCAAAGTCTCTTCTAGAATCTAACCATGATTCCCTAAAACTGTCACAAGATCAATTATTTTTTCATTCAATACTTTCTCTTGACTATCCACAATTTATACATGGATATATATCAATAATGAATCCTACTTTTGGCCGACGTGATCCCATCTGATCCCATGGTCTGGTTAAGGAAGATAATTTTTAAACTAGGATAGATGGAAAACATTATTCACCAAACTAAAGCATGGTTTTTATGTTAGGAGATAATACACCTTTTAACCCATTCATGTATTTCAAAAGGGAATATGTATCTAGGAGATAACATTCAATTCATCCCAAAATGACGATGTCCACGACATAGAGATATCCTCAAGAACACATGATCACCCTTGGTGAATGACGACAGTCTTCGATAGTTACCTGAATGTGATTTATGATTACTCTGAGCCATCTCCATCCTCTCCATAATCAACTGGATCAACTTCATCATTTCATGGACATGGCTCATCCCAACTAGTAAAGTGTCAACCATTTCCACCCAACATAGTGGAGAACAAGATGGAAACTCATACGGTTCTCAAAACACATACATATGTATCGAGGCCTGATAGTTGTTATTGTATGGGAACTCGACCATGGTTATATACTCTTCCCAAAAGCCACCAAAACCCATGTCACATGCCTTCTACATGTCTTACATCATCTTTATATTCCTCTTAGACTGGCCATCAGTCTATGGATGATATTCTGTGGTCATAGTCAATTAATTCCCAATAGATTTTTGTAATGATTTCCAAAAATGAGATGTGAACCTTGGGAGTCTATCTGACACTATTGAAACATGTACACCCTACCTCTATAAAATTTCATGGATATAAATTTTGGACAGATCCCCCATTGTATGATTTTCAGGAATATGGATGAAATGGGAGGACATGGTATGTTGATCCACTATCACCCGTATTGAATAATGTTTCCGAATAGTTCATGGGAGACCTATAAAAAATTATTTCTATATCTGCTACCATTTACACACTAGGATAGGTAAAGAATAAAACATACATTCTCATCTCTGATGCTCCACCATAACATAAAACTTGTTAAGAATATAGAGACAAACTCTGCAACTTCCCCTTTGATACCTCTCCACCAAAAATGATACTTCAACTTCGTATTACCATTATATGTTTCTGGATATACATCTCATCTAAAATGAAGGTTATAATGAAGTAGTTGTTCCAAAAAATACATAAGTACAATAATCTGTTCCTTAAAACACATAACTAAACTCCCATTAAGATTCCAGACCTGAATGGTCTCCCTACCATTGTGTTATGAACTCATAACCTAATATTCAACATCATATGTTTTTTCTTATTTTACCATATTTACAAAATTAGGAACAAGCCTAGCTAAAATTAAAACCACAACATTACCTCAGTCTTCACATTCCACATGCATATTTTCTAGGATCGACATCCACCGACATTTATCTGAAGCTTCATTCCTCATCTATGCATTTGAATTTCTACTCAATGCATCCACCACTGTATTCCATTTTCCAATTGTATACAACATGTGAATTTCAATCATATGGAGATACTCCATCCAACTTCATTGCCTCTGATTAAAATCACTCTATGAAAAAAATTTGTTTCATGATTTAATGATCTGTAAAGACAGTGAATTTCTCACAAAATAGATAGTGTATCCTGGTTTTCAAAGAATTGATGAATGTAGGTAACTCAAAATCGTGTGTTGTGTAATTCGTCGCATGTACCATTTACTACCTTGAACCATAAAAACCCACATGGTCACTTTTCATGAGAACACATCCCAACCCTAATCTTGAAGCATCATAGTACACAACCTACCCCTGTCATGATTCATAAAAAATCAAGATAGGAGATCATCTAAGACAATCTTTTAGTTCTTGGAAATAATTTTGGCAATATTATGTCCAATATAAAGTAGAATTATTATTTTTTCAGATCTCTTATGGGTGAATATATTCGTGAAGAATCACGCACAAAGTGTTGGTAGTAAATATCTAGACCAAGAAAAATTTGTATCTACAAGACACTCTTAGGGTGTTTCCATGAGATAAAAACATATACATTTTCCAGATCATCAAAAATTCATTTCCCAGATATTACATGGATATGAAAACGTACATCCTATTTCTAGAAATCACACATTGATTATTTTTCATAAAAAATGTGCTCTCGTAAAATTTGTAACATTATTTTCAAGTGTTCCTCATACTCTGCAACTGTCTATGAATACACAATGATTTCTTCAACAAAAACGAGAACAATGGATTCCAAATGTCACTGAATTATCTGATTCATAAAATCAATTATGACAGTTTATTCATTCATTGGATAGAAAGGCATAAATACATATTCATATTGGATATATCTTCTTTTGAATGTTGTCTTTGGAATATCTTTATTTTGAACTATCAATAGGTGACATCCTAACCACTTTTCAATTTTAGAGAACCATTTTTCTCCACCCAATTGATCTAATAGATCATCAATACATGGATTTGGTTACCTGTTTTTTATAATTACTCGGTTACGCTTGTGATAATCAGCACATACCCGAAGAGTTCCATCTTCATTCTTCACGAACAACACTGGTGATACCCACAGAGATGTACTTGGCCGATTGAAACCCTTTATTTCCAACACCTCTAACTGCACTTTGAATTCCTAAAACATGGTTCGTTCTATCTAATATGATGAAGGGAAATATAATTTTTCCCAAGAAAGAGATCAATCGTAAACTCGACATCCACTATTGAAAAATTCAACACTGCCAACTAATATGAGATCTTTCCCACTATTGGCTCCAACAAGTTATTTTAACCATTCATTACCATCCTATTTCCTTTGGAGAGAAGATCGATGACCTCTTTAGTAAGGAAACTAAATGTTCTCTTATAAAAGTATATGTGTGCCTTGAGGATTTTGAACAAATCCATAATCAATGTTACGTCATAGACATACACGTCCAATACTGAGATATCCCATTTACGCTCATCTCCTTTGATTGTAATAGCACATTCTCTACAAACAATGGCTTAACATTTTATTTCCCAGAGAGGATTTTTTAATTTTAAAAAACAAGGAATCATTTAATAAATTAATCATAAAAAATAAATAACACAATTATCAATGAAATAATGAGATGAACCAGTATCGATGATCACTTGCACAATGGTATAATTCAAAAGAATTTTACCTCTCACCATAGATGGTCATTCCTAATCATCGATAAGAATATATCCTACTACACACCATTTCATCATTGCTACATTTTTTCCTTGTTTCCTTACAAATATTTCCATCAATAATGAGTTATGGTTTTTTTGGAATCACCATTTCCTGATCTCCTCTATTGAAGAGACAGATTCTGTTTTCCTTGTCTTGTCAAAGCATATGATGCTTGTGACACCTGATAAGTGACTCTAGCACCAGACCATGGAGCAATGCAGCAATTTCATGGAAGATGGATCATATTCTTTTAGAAATGGCATGCTCTAGTTTATGTCATAAACTCTATCATTATTTGGTCAAGCAAACAATATCAAAAAAATACTGAATTACTATTGGGTCCTTGAGGATGGTGCACTGATCTATCCCTCTGATTTTGATTTCCACTTCCACCATGGAAATAAGTGTCCTTATTCAATATGATCCCAATGTTTGAGTTCCCACCATTCCTTGTAGGTATCATCATTATTCCTTTCACTGATCCTAAGATATCACATTATGAAACTCTCTCTCTATTCCCTATATATGTATAATCATTACTATAGAGCACCGTAATAATCGATCGAATCTCCTTCCTTAGCACTGATTCTAAGATGCGTCCACCAAGGATGAACATTCAAAAACTTCTAGTGAAAATAACACTAAATATATAGATTCAGCCACATATTCTATGATAGAGATATTATCCTTCTCCATGCTAAATAATTAAATCATTATTTAAATCTTGAACGTGTGAGGATTGTATTTGTTTTGAAAAATTTCCCAAAATCCTCCCATTTAAGACCATCATTCAGTTTAGCCTACTTTGATATATCCCATCATAGGCATGCATGATCCTTGAGAATATACACATCCATCTTGAAATTGAGCACCAATGTTGTGCATGTTAAATTGGTGATATTATTCATCATACTCATTCACAGCTCATCTTTTTCATGTTCAACATCACCTAAGATGATAAGTGGATTCTGCTACATTAACTAGATTTTATGATCCACATGCCTTGGAAAATTCCTCCGGTTCCCCAAATCAATATCTTGAAAATCCAATACAATAATTTGAACTATATCTTGGTTCACCAATGGTATAGTTGCACCCACATTCTTCGTAGCTTCTTCAGGTTTGTTTCAATGATGCCTACAAGGATAAATTTTCAAAACCAACATGAAACTCTATCAATATGACTATCTTGCAACTAAAGGCTTGAAATTTATGATTTGTTTACATAAACTATCACAACATTGTTTTCTAAAAACACCATTTTTTTATTCAATCATATTTGAAAACTTTCAAATTTATTTTTGAATATTAAACCTTTTTCAAAAGTCCATAAGCATTTCCTTTTAAAAAATCTTTCATTTGAAAAAAAATTCATAATTTTTACAAAATCCTATATTTTTTTAAAACACAAATCATTACTCGAAATGAAGTATGCACACTTGTAGAAATTCATTCCATTAAAAATTATTTCATTCTTGTATCATTTGACAATCCCATGATAATGAGGTTTCTAATTCTTAAATGTGTCTCCAAACACTTCTGTACCCAACTCCTTGGTAACATGATGTTTAGCATAAAAGGGTTAGCTACATCCTTTTTTGCTATATATTTCATGGTACAACAATCCTACTTCTTTCTAATATTCCAACCCAAAGACTAGAAGAGAAGGAATTTCAACTCCATGACCAAGACACTAATGACTACTTGTTTGGTAAAGACTGGAAAATCTTATAACATTTATAATGACCCACTAATTCTCATTATCATGAGTGTACAATGAGTCATTACATGTCTTTAAGCATTGTCCCCAAGGTAACAAAGGCTGAAAATAAATTTCTAATGGTTTAAAAGTAAGTGGGGGATGATATACATGTTATTAGATAAACCAATAAACTTGGAAAACATATCCAAACCATTCACTAAATGATGCATGAACAAAATAATGGAAACTCAACAATGTAATGTATCTCCAAACAACATCAATGATTTCAATATTGGATGAAAAAATAATTATCAATGTAAAAAAAGATAAAAAACAAAAGAATATAAATATAACAAAAGACTCCATTACTTAAAGTCTCCATTCTACATAGACAGCAAACAACCCATGTATCATGAGGTAGTGCTAAAAAAGTGTGAAACGTTACATTTTCCATTGTCCCAGAAGATAGCATCTGAAAAATCACCAATGTTCCAAATAATGGTTGAGAATAAAACATCATAGGTTTCCCTAATGTTTACCCTACACATTCCATAAGGATTAAATTGTTATCACATTATATATGTCAATTTATACAAAATAAATTATATTAATTTATTTACCCAATAAGTTTATAACGAAATATAAACATGTTTTAAAAACAATTATATCAAAGTGGAAGCAAAGGAAAATGAATCCAATTTTCAGCATGTTATTTTCTAGAAAATAAATAATCACGTCTTATAGAAAATTCTGATTATTATTTTGGCATTCCCATTCCATAGTTCACAACACACCCACACATGTATTCATTGTTCAACATTTCCATACTCATGAGTGGCGTCTTTTCAAATTCACATTGTGTCCTACTAACACCCTCCTTTAAATCAAGGGCTCATACGTTATTACCCAATTTTACTCATCCCTTTTTCTGGCCCCATTAAGAATGAACTCATACCAACACAATATATGCCAAATATTTCCATTACCAAAATAAACCACATTAATAAAATTAAAAATTTATTGAAAACCAGAGTAAATCCAAATTCATAAATTCATTTCATTTCAATAAAAAATTTCCCTTTATTAAAAACAAATAATTCTATTCATTTTCTAACAATTCAGAAATTACCAAATTTAAAATCCATATTTTAAAACCTAGAACAAAATTAGTCATTCAAAATCCCAAATTTTATAGATTACACAAGCCATCACTCATGTATGTTTTCAACAATTTTTCAACAACCAAATCAGAATAAATTCATCCTAATACATTAAAATTGAATGCATTCCATTCATTTCTACTAAGAGGAGCTGAGATTGTGGCCTCATACATTGATGGTTTAAATGAAATACAACAATAGACGAAGAACCCTCTCAAAAAAATTTAGAATATTCAAACAAAAAGCCTTAGATCTATTATCCTATTTATAAAAAGAACAAATATCAACTTATCTATGAAACAAAAATCTACATCTACCCATAACATGAATAGATAATTGAACTTTGAGTAGAGGATAAGTAGATTTAATAGAACACTTACTCGGAGAAACGTACCGTAGATGCAACGAAGATCCAAAGTCGATCTGATCGAACCATATGAAGGAGTTCCTCTGAAAATATCCTAGAGATAGAATAGGGTCAAAAAAGTAGGTCATGAATGAATATATTGATAAGAACTTTCAAACATGTGTCTTTAAGCTAGGCATGGGCCGACTCAAGACATGTACCAACTTTTCATGATGTGAAGGCCACTCAAGTTAAATACATCAAAAAACCTATCACCTCAAGATTAAATACTATATTTAAACACTAAACTACATGTACCTAAGTTACACTACATGTACCATCTCCTGGCATGACCCCAACTTCATGACAGGAATTTATCCCCATGTACATGACATGTACTTCTAATACACAACATTTACTTCAGGAACATGACATGAAACCATCAATAAACCTCGAAAAATATCATATAACGATTCATAATCAAATAGGGACATAGAAAATGTGGAAAACATAATTGATCAAGGTAATAGGATGTCGTAACACATAAACAGGGTGTACTACACATCATCAGTGGTGATTTTCACAGATACATCCCACAAATTAAATTTTTCATCAAACATTATTAGATATATATTGATTGATCATCAACTACATAAAAACATATGGATTACTTATCATCCATAATAAATATATCATCATCATCATCATAATAATCATTCAACCCCAAATATTTTTCTTCCTCAATAATCTAATGACATGCATTGTAATGTCTCATTAGTATCATTCAGGTATTATCCATGGGGTTATTTGTTTTCTTCTTGAATTGGGTGCATCATGGGTCAATATAGGATGGGGATAATTTGATAGGAAAAATTAATAAATTTTTATGGATATAGTTTTGTTAGTGAAGATTTCTGATGACAATTTTCGGTTGTGGGTCGTTATCATCGCATAAACTATGTTAAAATAATGAATCATTATCCTCTTCAACGGATTTATTATTTATTTGATCAACTGAAGGCTACTAGTTGGTTCTTAAAGATTGACTTGTTGTCGGGATATAATCAGATGCGTGTGACAGATGAGGATATCTCGAAGACTACTTTCTGTTGTCTTCTTGGGTGTTATTAGTTCGTTGTAATGCCGTTTGGAAGGATGAATTCTCCAGCTGTATTCATGGGATTGATGAATATTGTGTTTCGTGAATTCCTAGACAAGATCATGGTAGTTTTCATTAACAAAATCGTTGTGTACTCTACATATTAGGAAGATAATGAAGAGAATCTTCAATATATATTGGGAGTTATTTGTCAACATATGCTATTTGGGATGTTGTTGAAGTGTGAGTTTTTGTGAACGAGAAGTCCGTTTCATGGGGAATGTTGTGTCCCAACATAGAGTAGTTGTGGACCCATAAAAGATAGAAGCAATTGTGTCTTGGGAATCCCCCAAGATAGTGTCAGAGGTGCGACGTTTCCTTGGTCTAGTAGGCTACTAAAAGAGGTTCGCAGATAATTTATCATGAGTTGTGACTCCTTTGATAGCATTGACCAGGAAGGATCAGGAATTCATATGGACTTATTAGTATCAGGACACTTTTAAGTTTCTAAAGGAGATGTTAGTAAGTGATCTAGTTAATTGTATTCAAGTTGAGGGAGTTCAGTTTGATGTTTTCTGTGACGCATCACATCTATCTTTAGGCAATGTTTCCATGTAGCATAGGTCAATTGTTTCTTATGGGTATCAGTAGTTACGTCACCATGAACGTAACTATTCCACTCATGATCTTGTGTTGGCAGCTACGGTGTTTGCTCTGAAGTTGTGGAGACATTACCTCATTGGTGAGAACTTTGTGTTTTTCACCGATTATAAGAGTTTAAGGTATGTTTTCTCCCAGTGTGACTTTAACTTATGAAAATTGCAGTGGATGGAGTTCCTACAATTATATGACTTTGAGATATCATATACACCTGAAAAGGGAAATGTTGTTGCTGATGCGCTGAGTCGAAATTCATGTAGTGATGCTGTGCGTGAATTCAATGATTCCTGGAGACTAATGAAAGACATGTCAGCATGAAATCTTGATATGGGAGATGTTGGGGGTAAAGGTTGTCTTTTTAAAATGACGGTACAATCATCCATGATGCATAAGGTGGAAGAGTCCCAGTTGGGGGATCATGAGGTTGAGGTCTGGAGAGACTGAGTTATTTGTGGCGAGGCCCTTGATGGTTGGACTATGGATGAACAACACCGAGTGTTGTATCATGGAATAATTTTTGTACCCTTGATGATGCGTTAGATAGTTCTCAGATAGTTCCATAGTTCACCTTTATCGATGCATCCTGGCGTGACAAAGATTTACCAAGCCTTGAGGATCCAGTTTTGCTGGTCGAGGCTGAAGCGTGCAGTTGTGGAGTTTGTGTCCCAATTTCTAGTCTGCCAGAAGGTGAAAGCCGAACACCGTGTTCCTGGTGTACTTCTCCAGCCATTAAAAATTCCTCAGTGGATGTGGGAGTACATCTCAATGGAATTTGTTACTGGTTCACCTCGAGCTCTGGGAGAACATGATGCTGTTTGGGTGGTAGTGGATCGTTTAACAAAATATGCCCACTTCATAGCGATCAAGGAGTCGATATCAGTGGATATTTTTTCGAGTAAGTATCTAGAGGAGGTGGTGAGACTTGATGGAGTCCTGAGGATGACAATTTTTAATTGAGATCCGGGTTTTACCTCCATGGTGTGGATAGGTCTCTAACATGCTTTCGGTTCTCAATTATGCCTTAGTGCCACTTTTCATGCTCAAATGGATGGTCAGAGAGAGTTAACTATCCAAAATCTTGAAGACATGTTACACTCTTTTGTTATTTATTGTGGAAGTTTGTGGATGAAGAACTTACCCTTGGTATAGTTCACTTACAATAATACTTTTCACTACACCATCGGTAAGGAACCAAATGAAGACTTGTATGGTCGGCCTTTCCATTCTCCGTTATGCTAGATTGGGGTCGGAGAGTCAAAAATTTTCAGACTGAAACTAGTGAAGAATATAACAGAGATGGTTCAGCTGATTGGCGAGAGGATTAAGACAATGTAAGATTTGAAGAAATCATATTTAGATCAAAGGAGGAGGTTCTTAGAGTTTGATGTTGGGGATCATGTGTTTCTATAGGTCACTCCCCATCATGGGCAGTGAAGGTTTGGTCATGGGAGTAAATTTTCTACCAACATTGTTGGGCCTTTTGAGGTGTTAGCTCTTGTTGGTGTTGTAGAGTATCGAGTATCAATTCCCCCACAGATGATTCAGATACACGATGTATTCCATGTATCATAGCTCCATCATTATCATCAGGATGACTCTCACATCATCAATTGGGGAGAGATTGATGTTTATGATGATGAAACCTTTGAGGAGAGACATGCGAAGATCCAAGCCCGCATGGAGAAGGTGTTTCCCAGGTGTTCTATCACCTTGGTTTGTGTCTTGTGGTGACACGATGGCATTGAGGAGAGTACCTGGGAACGTGAGCCACATATACATGCTCAATTCCCATATTTGTATTATGTTTAACTATTTTGAGGTGTTGATATATCCCTTGTGGTTAGAAACCATTCATGTTTATGAGATGGGTTCCTTGTGATGCTTTTGTGGATTTCTCTCTTTTGAGATGTATTTGGATTAATGGTTGTTCATACCCCGTTTCATTTTCACTTTAGGTGGGTTTTGAATTCTCGGGGATGATAATGTTTTGATAAGTCTCTGATATAATGGCCCAGAACTATCCTGTCTATTCCATTGTGAAAATATAGTGTTTTGGGTGTTTAGGGATGTCAAAGTGACTTATCCCCAACACTTTTCCAATTTTCCAATTTGGTGAACAGTTCCAATGGTAGATAGTTGTGAATAGTGAAATTGAAACCTTCTGTGAACAGTCTCATCAATAACCTTCTGTGAATAGTTCTATTGGTCAACAGTTCTATCAGTAACCTCTATTGGTAACCTCTCTATCCTTTTCCAAATTTCCAATTTAGTAAACAATTACATCGGTGAACAGTTCTATCGGTATCCTCTAACGGTAACCTATCATTCCATTTCCAAATTTCCAATTCTATGAACAGTTCCACTGGTGAACAGTTCTATCTGTAACCTCTAATGGTAACCTCTCTTTCCATTTCCAAATTTCCATTTCATTGAATAGTTTCATTGGTGAACAGTTATATCAGTGAGGTCTAACAGTAACATCTAATAGTAACCTCTATCGGTAACCTCTATCAGTAACCTCTAACAGTAACCTCAATTTACATTGCCAAATTTTGAGTTCTATGAATAGTGTTTCCATAACGGTGACCTTCTAATGGTGACCTTTTCTTTCCTTTTCCAAATTTTGAGATCTGTGAATAGTGTTTCCAGAATGGTGACCATTTATTTCCTTTGCCAAATTTTGAGTTCACGAACAGTGTTTCGAGAACGGTGACCTTCAAACGGTGAGGTTCATGAATATTTTCTTCTAGTGAGGTTTATGAATAGTGTCTAATGGTGAGTTTCATGAACAATTGCTAACATTGAGGTTCATGAATAGTGTTTTTCCTTTTCCAAATTTTGAGTTTCTGAACAGTGTTTCTAGCTTCCTATAGTTTCTCCCCTATAATGATTTCTGTTGAAATAAAATGCATTTAAGGCCTCATATTAAGGACTCTAAGGCCGATTCAATGTTCATAAATCCTATATTAATTATTCATCCAGCTCGGGATGTTTTTTAAGTGGAAAAACCGCGTTCTTTAATGTGATCCTCTTTTAATGAAAAATTAAGCGTATCTTAAACCATCACTCTATTAAATCTTCAAAAGGGACAAGATATCTACCTCCATAATTCTTCATCTTTCTTCTCACCTATGAGATTCTAAAACCTTCCATTCTTTTCCATAAGAGTTTTATAACAACACATTCCTACCCGGATTGGTTTAGCTCTATTTTGATTCAACCAAGTTGTATCGATCAATATTCTATATAAGGTTTGTATTATTGTCATTCATTTGGGGTTTGTCATTACTGTTTAACTTTTCCTTATTATAGCATGTAATCTCCATGCTTCTAATGTGGTTATCATGGGTTTTGGTTGGTGCGGTAGTAACATGTCATCCTCGGGTAGATGAAGTTGATGCGGGAGAAGAGTCATTCCTCCTTGGGTGGATAAAGAACGTCAAGAACTATTTGTGGTAGGGTATTTGTTGCTTCTCTATTCTGTTATGTGAAGCTATATTATTAGCATGATTTATCCCACTGAACCACAATGGAATTTACATAATAAATATTTGAACCCGATAAATAAATTGATATCTATCATATGTTATTTCCCCTTGTTTTCTAGATAGTGTGATATCATTTCTTGCTTTGTTTATTTGTTCATTCTTGATGAAAATTGTAATAGAATGTAAACCAGAATTAATTGATAACTGTTGGCTATGGATACAGAGAAATGTAAATGAATCTGGTTCTTGTTTTTTTAATTTGATTATAATAAAATTGGTGTAGTAAGCATGTGTAATTATTTGTGATAGATTACTGATTAGGTTTCCTGAATTTTAGAACATATGAATAATAAATATTTTAATTCAAGATGGATTAAAGAACTGATTTTTTGATAATTCCTTTATGGGTTATAAGTTACACTCTTGATTGTTAAAGGTCCAAAAGAAAAATTGATGTGATGTTAGTTTTCCTTCTTCTTGTGTTGTGATGTGTTCTTGGATGGTTGTTGTGATATGTGGGGGCATGGAGACTTTTGATTATGGTAGCAGACAATTCCTAGAGTGGTGAGATGCATCAGTTTATGCATGTGGGTGTCGGGGAGGACACAAGGGATGATGGGATGAGATGGATGTGATTGTCTGATGCTTGCTGATTCTTATTGGTTGATTACATGATTTAAAATTCCCCACTCTCAAAGGAATTTGGTCTTTCATACCCGGCTTCTGATAGAGGTGAAGATGTGTGAGGTATTCCATGTGCTTTCTGTGTTTAGATTCTTAAGGGAGGATTGGACTACACTGTTGCTATAGGCTGAAAAGACTCGACGGGTAGCACAACTACTCACCTTGTTTACCCCCCTTGTGTTTAGTTTCATAGTATTATTTTCTAGAATTCCTGGGAATATGGTAAATTAATTCTATAAAGAATATTTTAATAAATAGTGTTAACCCATGGGGTTGGAGTTTTGTAGGACATAATGATGTGGTTGTAATTTTAAAGGGACAGTGGACATTGGGTTTGATGCTAATGAAATTTAATGTGGAATTGTTCATGGTTAATTATTGCTCAAAGTATTAAATAACGTAAAGTTCAAACGGTAAAAAAAGAATAATATAAAGTATTAATGCTCTTAAAATGTTTGTGTCCTTATAGGATACATAGTCTTAGAAGTGGCAGCCTGAAGTCTGAGAGACGTTAGCTGCAGTTCATACTAAGACTAGGTTATGCTCATATTGTGGTTGTGAGATATAGTATATTCTCTACCTTTTGTGTATCTATATTCTAGTCCACCCTATTAGTAAGGGAAAATGACACCCTGGGGATTCTAAACCCTGGGAGGGGGGGGAGGTGTTTCCCCCAACATTCTAGTGGGAGGATGGATGGATGACTACCACCTTTAGACCTACTCTCTTTTCTTGGTAAATACCTGTGCTGGTAGGCATAGCGGTTAGTTTTCCACATATATGTGTGTAGATGGCTTTAATGTCTTGGGGTTATTCACTCACATATATTATGGATATAGAATCCTATGTAATACTATAGGTGTAACGTGTATAGGATGTGATGGCTTGAGGATCCATACTTGGTGTATGGGCTGTAATGGAATGAGGTATAATACCCGACATATAATACATGTTATGAAGGCTGTGGTGGTTCCTGGAAGCTACCTACTTACATTCTTTTGTCGACGTCGTGGTTTTTTTGCCTGAGGTGCTTGTTGTTGTGCTTCACCCAGGTGTGTACGGGTAATCCTTTTTGGAGAGAGATTCTTAGGACGTGCGACATTAGGGCAAAGTGGAAAACCAGTGGGGAAGTAGTAGTGGGGTACCATTGATATTATTTATTATATTATATAATCTTGTAAGAGTTAATTAGTTATAGTAGCCTTGGTGAGGTTGGGAACTTAGTATAATTATTAGGGGAATGAGTTTGTTTCACTTGTTGTTCATTATTCTTTAGCTTGATTTCTTTACTTTTTTATGGGAGGCATTGGGGATGATCCAACTGAGTATATTGTTATACTCACTCTATGTATATATATACTATTTTAAGGTCACTTGGATCATCTTGGAGATCAATCTAGTTTCTACTAGCTAGGGGGTGTAGGAGTTGTTCGGTCTTGTGGTTGCTGCTGTTTTTACTTTCTTTTGGGAACTTTCGGTTTTCCCCATCCATTTGTAGTACTTTTGCATAATATTACATATGTTCACATGGGGTTTCTTTTATATTTCAGTTCTGATTTGGAGTTGGTTGCTGTCTATCTTATCTCTCTCTTCCTCATGTGTTCTCTTAGAGGGTAATGCCTCCTATTTGTGTGATTACTATACCCCCAGTGCTAGTCACCATCACGGGGCCTTCTGGAGATGTGACTCAGGGGTTAGTATCTACCTTCTCACATTTCCGGACTTGGAGCGGTACACTTTGTGGGGAGGGGGTCGTAACATAACATATTCAAAAGAGATGGTGGGAGGGAGATAGACTTCAATGAAGTCGAGGATCACAATAAAGAGAAGTAGGTACAAGAATAGATTCCACAAAGCCTTGTGCAAGAACAATCTATTTTAGAGACACAAGAACTGCGTAGGAGCACGAGAGAGTTGAGAGAACTAGAACATTATTGTTTTCTCGTATCCAAGGATGGTGACTCATTATTGGATGAAAATTATGATCCTATAAACTAAAAGGAAGCTGTTGGAGGCACGGATGCTGCCAAGTGGCAAGAAGCCATGGATTTTGAAATGGATTCCATGCACACAAAAAAGTCTATATTTTGGAAGATCCTCCAGTTGATGTAAAGCATGTTGGTAATAAATGGTTATTGAAGAAGATACTAGAATTGGAGTGGAAATTCATCACCTATAAGGAAATACTGGTTGCAAAAGGTTTTAGCAGCATCAATGAATTGAATATGATGAATCCTTTTCACCGGTTGTGATGCTAAAATCCATCAGAATCCTATTTTTCATTTCCACTTACCATGACTATGAAATTTGGAAAATGGATGTCAAAACAACATTCCATAACTAGATCCTCCAAAAATATATCTACATGACACAACCTGAAGGGTTTGCGACTCCAAAGGATGCCAAAAAGGTATGAAAGTTGCCGAAATCCATTTATGGATTAAATCGAGCATCAAGGTAATGGAACATTTGTTTTGATTAAGCTGTAACATAATTTTTATTTTTTAAGAATGAATGGGAGCCTTGTGTCTACAAAAGGTTTAGTGGAAGTTCATTTGTTTCCATAATAGTATATGTTGGTGACATATTACTAATTGGAAATGACGTATCTATCTTATAGACAGTTAAGGCATGGGAGGATAAATGCATCTTTTTTAAATATATGGGAGGTAAGAATATATTATTGGTATCAAGATCCATCGTGATGGATCTAAGAGAATGCTGGGCCTAAGTCAAAGTACACACATTGACAAGATACTGAAGAGATTCAGTATGGAACAGTCCAAGAGTTGATTTTTTCTAGTGCCACATTGCATTAATATTTTCATGAAAATGAGTCCTTAGACTCATGGGGAATGAATGAAAGTTTTAGGGATACCATACACATATGTGATTGGGTCAGTCATGTATGTTATGCTATATACAAGGCTAGATGTTGCTTACAAATAATTTGTGGTAGGAAGATATCAAGATGATCCAAGAGACCGCCATTGGATGGTAGTCTAGACTATCCTTATGTATCTAAGGCATATTAAGGATATTTTCTTGGTTTATATATGATATGGGGAAATATTCATCATAGGACATGTAGATGAAAGTTTCCAGACAGATCAAGATGACATGGAGTCACATACGGGATAAATATTCAGTGTGAAAGTAGGTGGATTGAGATGGAAGAGCTCAAAGAAAGTTGTGTTATTAGATTCTACAGCAGAGTCTGAGTATATTGCAGCTTCTGAGGTTGCTAACGAAGAAGTATGGTTGCAATGGTTTGTCTAAGATCTGGATGTAGTACCTAGCAATAAAGATCCTATCACACTCTATTATGATAATATTGCAGTGATGGCACATTCAAAAGAGCCAATGTCACATCAGCGTACAAAGAACAAACTTTAGAAGTATCATCTGTTGAGGGATTTTTCTCAAAGAGGTGAAGTTACAGTGAGCATTATTTTCACGGAATACAACGTGGTGGACCCCTTGAATAAAGCCTTGACTCAGTAGAAATATGATCATTATCTGAGGTCTAGTGGACTAAAAGTCGTAGGAAGTTGGCTCTAGATCAAGTAAATGTTTTTAGGGTTGGTGTCCTAGGAACTGACTATTTTTTACATTGACTAAATGAATGTACCATATTATATATTGTACATTATTCTGTATTACTATAATATAATAATGTCTTGGAATATTTTTTGCATTGATAATAAATAATGTTCTATGGTTGGATGAGAATCTATGATTGGACACACAGTACACAAACCGTCATGTGCTTGTACTCATTAGAAGATGAGACACTCTCTCGTGGAGTTCACACTTGGTAATCTCCATGATGGGAGAATATGAGAAAAGACCCACCAGTAGTAATTCTACATGTCTTGGTGTCATCGGACATTACTATCTACATGCGTGTGTAATGGTAATTATACTAGAATATTATCATTAACTCATGTCATGACATGAACACTTATATTTTCTGATGAAAACTATCATGAAGATAGTTGGAAGGAAGTAGGTTATGTTGGTTGCATCACGAATTACATGTTCTTAATGGATAAGTCGAGGATTGTTTTTCCCTTCCATATTTATGGAAGTAGATATCTCAGGCCCTTTGATTGAAATAGAACTATTGATCAAATTCCCTGGACATGGTGACATGACGAGTTTATTTCCAGAATTCAATGAATGAATGATCAAGAATATATGTTTATTATACTACCATGAAACCTTCATGATGAGATATTGAGACAAAGGGATTAAATTACACAGTAATCATTCGTATGAGCTGACACGCCAATGTGGTGTCAACTTCTTTCTCTTGGGTTCCTTGACCCATTTCTAGATAGTAATCTTTGAAATTAGGAATGCCCTCTTAATGAAAATGAGATTGAGGCCTAGAGGGGAACACAATAAGTGTATTCAAGTATCTCAAGTAGAAAAAATATTATTCTCATACATGGTTTAATAATTAATCAAGGAAGCCTTAATCATTTGAATGTTAGAGGAAGAATAAATTGAAAACAAGTACACGTCATTTATTAATGATTAAAGGCCGTGTATTTTTTATTTTGGAAAGGAAATGAAAGATGAAAATGAAATATACATGTTGTGTACATTGAATGTACACACATTGTAGTTTTAATGAAAAAGAAAATACATGTTGTGTATTAATGATTACATGCCGTTTAGTTTTTCTAGTCGGGATTCTGATGATTTAATATTGTTTTATTAAATGATAGTTTTTATAATTTGTGTGGGTGCATGTCTAGGAATTAATTAGCTGACATGAGGGTTTTCTATACAAGTTAATGAAATAAATAAAACGTGTACCACATTTATTTATTTTGATAACTCTATAACCTCAAACCCAATTATAAATATCCTCACAACCACAACTCTTTTCCTATTAATTGTTGTGAACATTAATTCTGGAGAATTCTCTCAAGACCAAAAGAACATCGTCCTACAAGAATGCTCTAAAGACCAAAAGAGATCAACATCCATCAGATCTAGGTGATCTCAGGTGGACATCACAAGAAAATGCTTCTCTATGCTAGAACCTAGATATTCCTATGGCAATGTCCAGAGATATGTGGTGCATGTGTGTATCACCGCTAGAGGATGTCTAAAATTGTCTTCTACAACACACGATGAATCACATAGGAACGAGATCAGCAATATCAATGAAGAATGAACATTATAAAAGGTACATCATGTCAATTAATAAAAGTAATTATAATTATCTTGTGATGATATTTCATTTATGGTTTTGGGACTTCTTTTCTTCATTGTCTATTTCTGTTTTATGATCCGTTGAATCTGGAATTTATCGTCCTATTGATCCTAGGTTGATCATTGATAATGAATAAAAAACCAAGTGAGAACATCCACCAACGAGCTTCTGCTGTGCCCAGGACCTACATAATAAATATTTGAATATTCGAGAAAATAGGAAATTAAATTGTTCTTCCATGATTTTGATACAAAACTACAAAACTATAAATCATTAATTGTTTTTTACTGCTTAGTATGCTTTGATTATTGTACGGAGACATGACATTGATGATCTAGGTGGGACCCTTCAATGTTTATTTTCTCACATCTCATACACCCATTTGGTGGTGAATAAAACACATGATTTCTATTAATGTAGGGGAAACAAAGGTTCATTTGTGTGGTTGTGAGATTTTTATAACATCTATGTGTTGGGATGCTGGTGGGATGATTGTGAGGGAGATTCCCATACCCTCACCTATTGATTTAGAACTATCGTTTTTTGTTTTTTAGTTAGAATTGACTCTTGGATAGTATTGTGATACCTTTTAGTTGTATAACATCAATTTTTCATTTTTTTACAAAATATATTTATGTCCTCTATTTCTATCTTCTATGTGTACATATTTCATGTTGTTTCAACAAGTTGGGATAAATATTTCCCTTTTAGAATTATTTGATTCCTAAGTACCTGTCTGTAGACAGTGGGGATCCGGAACACCCTCTAGGTATGTGGTGGATTGTCAAGGTTCTAGTATATAGAGGGTATCTAGGTCAATAAATTTTAAAATAGTATCATAGTTGGTTTATATTTATGATTCCTTTTCTTGGGACATTTGATTGAATTTGGATATTATTTTTAGAAAAATAGAGGATGAGTTTTGTGTTCATGATCAAATTTTTACATTAAATGACTAAAGTAATAATGATATGATTGGATATGTGTCTCCTACTTGGAGTTCTAATTACAATCTCAGTAATTTATAATGGGGTTTATAGTATGAAATAATATTAGTATGCATCTATTAATTTATTTTTTTATGTGCATTAGTATTCCATTGATACCAATTCCATATGTTCCTTATTATGGAGCATCATATGACCCTCAATGGAATCATCCCCTCAACAAAATTGGAAATATTATGAGAAATTGTAGCAATAAACCAAAATTTTCCTCGAGGACAACATTTAGTTGGGATGTTTTATCCTTGATTTGTTTGAGAAATTTATTGAACACATTTTTTTATTCATGAAAATCCACTATATTTTAAATGTTTTAATTAATATCAATTGAAGGTATACAATCTATAAAAGATTTATATTTTTTTAATTCGTGGATACACATTTGTGTTTCGTGGAAAAATATGAAATGTTTAGTCATGTGGGTTTCAACATGTCTTGGTGGGATTCCATTGTATATTCATATAGACATGTGGGATTGAACTGGAATTGTTTAAATACACAAACACACTTTATTGTAGTTTTTTTGTAGAAATACATGACGGGGAATTCTATAGTGTTCAGATAATTGAAGGAGGGAGTAAATTCGGGGTTATAGTACACTAATATGTTGGATTATATGGTTTATTTTGTACAATGGGATGTGAAGAATGGCCAGCTTAAAGGATTGATGTTCTAGAAGGGTTTAGGCTATATTTTATACTGTATCTATTTCTACATAAACATTCAATCGATGTGAAGACAATGGAATTGGATATGGTGGAAGAAATGAATATGATAAGAAATGATTGATATTCTTCAAATTATACTTAACGTATTATAAGTTTTTTTGGAATAATAGTGAAGATGTGTATGTATAATGATCATCAATGGAGTGGTTAAAGTGTATCTCTACCACAAAACTCTTCAGCACCTCCAGTTGTAGTAAGTGATGTGACTTTGAGATGATATCATTTTTGTAATGGTAAAAATAACATGATATGTTTTTATGAAACAGTAATGATTTTTAGTTTTTTTGAATGTTATAGTCATATATAAAATTTCCAATGGGCTATGTATAGACCTCGATATAATAAGGGATTATCATCTCCAAATGCTACTATGTCATAGATATAGGAATAAAATACCACAACTATCTAGCTAGATTTAAAATTTGTGATTCACATTTAACCATTATATGAGTCTCCAGTGGAGGTGGATGTAGGACTAGTGATTGTGAAAAGTATAATTATTATATCTTCTTATATAAGAAATTATTTATTTGATATCAGTTATTCACACTCATTTATATCAAACCATTGTGCAGTTATTTTGAAACAAGAAATGGAAGTAATTGAAATTATATAAAGTTATTTAACCACATGGAAAATGGAAGTCGATGGAGTTTCTCTTTCCATTAGCTCTATTAATATATGATGCAATGTTAGTAATTTTTTTATTGTTCCCATTTAAGATCGATTTAACAACATATTCATAATGGATTGATTTTTTTCTTGTAACGCTAATATTTATTGTTATCTTTGTAATGATTAATTTCATTATTCTAATGGTATATAACATGTGTTTCTAGGAGAGTAGGATCTGAGGTCTGGTAATTAAGGACCCTCCTTCCATGTTTTCAAGAGTTTGACTAATATTTTAGTAGGTGTTCCCAAGTATTTTCCTCCTATTCTTGATCTTTAAACTGTTGTAATTGATTTTAATGATGTTTTCCTAAGAGATATATCTATTCTTCAAGAATATAGGGATGTAGATTTTAATATTTACTAAGTAAGAGATACATTGTTAATTTTGATACATTTTTATCATATTTAACGATCAGAGCTGAAAGTTATCATGATTATGTTGTATAATATAATGTCGAAGTTTTTTGTTCTCTTAAGTGTTTTTTCCATACGGATCATTGGTACAATTTCTGAAAAGGGATATATTTCACTAAGATTGTGTGAGGACTATAGAAAGTTCAATAATGTTATAGTTAATAAAAAGTATCATTTTAATTATGTGGTTGACATATTCGATCAGTTAATGTGTGAAAAGTGGTTTTTTATGAATGATATTTAGTCATGTTATCATCAACTCAGTGTATGGGGGTCTGATATACCAATTATGGCTTTCATAATCATGTATTGATATTTATAATTTCTTATGATGTTGTTTTGAAAGAATAATTATTCTACATTGATTATGGCATTAATTAATCGAATATAAAATCAATCTCTCAAAATGTTAGTGGTAGTGTCCTTGAATGATATTTTTATTTAATTGAGATTAGAGCGTGAGCATTAGGACTGTTTAGGTTTCAATATGGGAATTTCACAGAGTCACTATTTGTATATAAATTTTTTCAAATGTAATTTTGGGATCTATGAAATTATGATCCTAGAATACATGATTTATGAGCATTTAAAATTTGTTTACCCTAAGATTGTAAAGGTTTACTTGTCATAGGAATATCCATTGAATTTATTTTTGAATCTATGATTCCATGGTTTTTCCTGATACTATTGATAGTTCAATAATGACTCCAATAATATCATTTCAAATTTTACTTATCTTACCTCTAATGGAGAGAATCATTTGTGATGTAATGTGTCAGTCTTCTATTGATGAGTTGAAGTAAATAGTAAAATTAGCTCTTGTTTTGATATTTCATGTGCCACATAAGGAGTACGTAGTTTTTAGTTATTCTTATTGAACTTGTGTGGGTTATGTAATCATGAAAGATGATCATGAGAATTAATATGGATGTCATTATATTGAACCATATGTATTGAAATTCTCCACTCACTGTAGAGATAGTTTCATAATGATAAATTCCATAAATTATATGAAGAAATATTTTGTTCTGTAGAGGTTAAAAGTAATTTTTAACAATAATATTTGGGAACATATATTTTATTGCTAATATATGAGTAATACCTAGAGGAGGATGGTGGAATACATTCAAAATAATGTCATTCACATCTTCTACACACTAAGAAAGGGGAATATTATCCTAGATTCCCACTGTTGGAAATTTACACTACAATTAGTTTTCTATTCGATGAAATCATGGAAGCATATTTGTTTATTTCTTAGTTTCACCTAGACACTAAAGAGGATGTTTGTGGTTTGGTTTGGAATAACAATTAATTATCATTTTATCTCCTTGAATATGTTATGCAGATTCATATTTTTTATGACAATTTAACAGGATTTATATAAATCGTATATTATTGGGAGACTGTTTTTGGTTGGACTCTCTCTCTCATTAAATGGTATTCATACATTTGTGGAAAAGTATTTCTTCCTAGAAACAATAATTATCTTAGTTATGTTTGATTCTCATTTAGTTTTCATGTGTCATTGAAATGGGAACTGTGATGATGTATTGTGGTATTATTAAACTATTCTAGTAGCCGGTTATGAAGGATGATGTTTCTAAGAATTTTTCCTATTGTCACGCATTATTAAAATTAAATATATAGTATTTAAAACATTATAGTTTTCTCCATACACATTTTGTTGTAATTTTTAAATGGGAATTATTGTCCATGGACATTGTAGTTGGACTGACATGAACTCACCATGGGATGAATACTATATGGGGGTGGTGATTTATCAGTTGAAAGAATCATCTCATTTAATTTCAATTAAGGAAACCACTAAATTGGATGATTTGGGTATGTAGTATGTGAAATATATTGTAAGGATTTATGGGGATCCATTATCCATAATTTTATATAGGGGCCATTTTTTTACTTTGAGGTTCTGAAGGAGTATCCAATTGATAATGATGAATCACATCAGGTTTTGTACAGATTATCATCCATAGATATGAGGTCAACAAAATCCTTCTATTCTAATCTAAGAGGATATGTTTTATGCATGTGTATTTGATTTTAGAGAGTATAGGGAAAACCATCTCGAACTAGTTGAATTTTATTATCACAATAGTTATTGGTCACTAAATTGAATTTCTTATTTTTTTGGTTTTTTTATCTTTTCGGTCACTTATTTTTTGGGTAGTGGTTGGTGATGTTTCTATTATCAACATGAGATTGGCTCAGGATATATCCATGTGGATTTAGGATATATCTTCATGTATATTTATAACTTATAGAAAATAAAAATCAAATAAGTTCATCATTATCATCCTTTGGAGTTTTCTATATGATAAATATTATTCCTGAATGATTCTACATATCTGGGTTTCCATCTTCTATCAAAATATGGGGAAATAGAAAAATGATATGATTGATGGTTCGACATCACTACGAGTCCTAAGAATGGTTCTTATAAGTTGGAAAATATTATTTAGTTTATAGGTATCCCTGATGTTTTCCACATATTAGAGCTTAGTAAATAACATATGCATCCCTCTCACATCATGATTTGAGAAGAGATTGAGTTAATGATAGATGTCTCTTTTATTGAATATCCATTATGGATTTATTACTCCCAATTTAATATCATGCAGGGGATGTCGATTTCATTGGTCAGAGTGTTGTAGTGACATGGAAATGATTTTCATGATACATAGGGGAAATAAGTGTTGATGTGGGAGAAATGGACTCACCACTCTACCAAAATTCATTCATCCACATGACTTCCCGAGGATAGAAATTATTATTATGGGGAGGTTTCTACATCCCATTATAATTTTTCATGTAATTCATAACACCTTGTTGTTTTTTTCTTTATTCAAGTATGTCATGGGATTCCTGTGTATGGTGATAACTTATTAGAGAAAATTACATAAATTTATGGGACATATCATCCATTTAATTAAGGGATTCTATGAAAAATATATAAATGGAATTTATTGGTTCAACAAATGCTCAGATAATGCTCATGTTTGGTTGGGTTTTAATGTAAGAAATTATAATTTCTATTGTTTTCGTGGAATTTACATGCCATTTAATGGTATCTCATGACATGTAATTTTTTGGTAGGATATGTCTTGAGCAGAGTACATAGTGAGAATGATTAAATTCATTTTAATTTTTACACACTCTATAAGGTATTAATAGAATTTTATTAAAAAACAAGATAGGTTCATCAGTGCATATGGTCCCTATGGATTACCTGAAATGTAAATAGGTTAAATTCCATTTAAATTTTATGATTTGGTATTTTAGGGAACCAAAAAACAAATATTTCATTCATCCATCCATATTTCGCACCCTTCTAGTCATAATTCTCTCTTATTGTGTTTTTGGGGATATCACTCCATCTGAATCACATTATTCAATAATTGATCTTTTTGGTTGTTTGAATGCCTCTCTCTATGAGACTATTCATTTCTCATTATTTTTTATCTATGATCATTGTAGTGAAGTTTCATTCCATTTTAATTTTAGTGGATAAATTTGACAATTCTGTTGATTTCGTTTGAAATTTGTTGGGGAAAATTGTTCTGTGGGATGATTCATTGTTGGTTTTTCTATTATTCATGTGTTTTTGGAGGTATGTCATTATATTTCATCATCACAATACCTTTTAATATATTCAATAATGATTGAGTTGTGCAGATTGGTTCTGGTTCTCCTGTTATAATATGGTGTTCTTTGGTGTCGGTGGATCCCATTACAAGCAAGAGAAACCCACGTTTTGATATTATTTGTTCAATCTATTTATTTGTTTGGGGAATTTTATTGCTAAAAAATTGATAAAATATTTTACAAATAAAATGTAATTTTTTATTAATTTGAATTGTGTGTGAGGAAATGAGTGTTTGAAAAAAATATTTTTTCCATAGTATTGTTGAAGGAAAATGTACATTAAAAAACATTGTAAAATGTATTTGTGGAGTTATTTTCTAATAAAGGTTGAATAAAAATCATTCGATGAATTTTTTTGAAAAATATTACACATTAAAATCATTAGCTACATAGATGGATAGTGTAGCAATATGAATCATGCATTTTCAGGGGGTTTTCTCATAGTTCTTTCCTCTACAACCTAAACTGATTATTCTCATAACTTCTTAGACCAATTGAGGTCTTCAATCTATTGGGTGTTCCTATGATATATTGATTTTATTCATATGTCTATAATAATGATGCGAACAAGATTTTATATGTTTATATACAGGTTTTTTATGGAAAATAACATATTGTGATCCTTTGAATAATGTTCCTTGATATTTGGATTATACATTTTATGGTAGAACTTCCAGGAAATTAAGATGATATGTGAAACATTCTATGATATTCATTAATATATTCTCATTGACATAATTATATGAAACTGAATGAAATAAAAATATATTCTTTATTTGAAAATATGTAAATAAGTGAAATTAAAAATTTACCATACTTTTGATACAAAAATAACTAAACTGTATATCATGTGTTATTTTTTATAGTTTAGCATGAAGGAATTATTGTATAGATACCTATTATGTAACACCAAGGTAATATACTATTGATCCCTATAGCTCACATCCTATTAAATACATTGGTGGTGTATAGGACTTTATATGTTTTCTTATTTCTATAATTAAAAGTATCCACATTGAAATGGTGTCCTTTAACTATCAGTTGGTTTTTATGGAATCTTGTGGTGAGAAGGTGAGGGACATTCCCACATTATCTCATGGGGATTATTAATTATATTTTTAATATTTTCCCTCTATCCAGTTGGACATGTATCTTGGAGAATGTTATACAATATTTCTAGTTTTGTAGATTCTGTTGTTCTTTGTCTATTATTGAATATCCTTATAGCTTCATTTTTTATATTCCATTTGTATATATTCTTGGTTGATCCTTAAAATTTTGTAAAATCATTCTCTTTTTTTGGATAACTAGGTTCTATCTTCCTTCCCATGGTGATTGATAATTCACTTCGGGTATGTGGAAGATATTGAAGGGTTATAGTGTTTAGACGGTACTCAGGTTGGTTTGTTACATTCCATGAAAATAATTCCATAAATAATACATAAAAAAATCATGTCTAAATTAATCTCTGAAATGGAATTTTAGTGGGAAACTACAAGTCATCAGGTGCACCACCCTAAATGATATTGGGTTCCAACATGTGGTGAGTGCCTATAATAATCATGGGGACATTATAATATCAATATAATCACAACCAGTAATAGATAATAAATAACCGAAATATAATATTTTATTAATTGAAATGAAATTATTCTAAAATATAACAAATAATAAATGATTAATTAATGATATTATAACCTGGATATAACACCCAATCAATATAAATACATAAAATATAGGCCACCCAAGGGGATGATCGGTAAAAATTTAAGAGAAAACTTAAGTTTTGTTTAACTATAAATTATATTATGTATACCAACGTACCAAAAAATATATAAATATTGTATCTATATCCCTTATAATATTAGTCACATAAAATTATGGCATAATTTTTCTATCCACTGATACTGTGATAATGATATTTTTTGATATTTAAAATCGGATGGGTCCTACTATGATCCCCTCATATATTATTTGTCTATAATTCAACATTGTTTAATTAAATAAACAATGAAATAAAATGAATCATGTAAGAATGCTTGTTGGCCTTTTTCATTGATATGTAAGTCATAGCCACATTTTATTGAGATTCCATCTAGGAAATGATACATAATAGATAGTATTATGTATATAGAAATCCAATAAATTTAATAGAGAGCATTGAGAGTGTTTGGAATATCAGAAACTCATTTGGGAAAAGGAAAACAACATGTTTCATATATATTAACCACATTATGTGCATCCAATGAGTTGAGAATGTAAAATCAAAATATTTTGTCTCTCATATGAAAAACCATCCACTCAGGATAATTACCTATTTCAACATATCATTTTAACTATTATATATCAAAAGTTTTCTAATGAGACATCATAATATCCAACCTCACATTAATGCACAACCAATACACATATTTTTGGTCCTATAAAAAATCACATATATTTAGAACATCATCAGTTGTTTTTAGGGACAAATCATAATATATGAACTAGTAAATGATATTAACCATATAAATTTGAGGTAGGTCTCATGGATTTCACATACATATACATTTGAAAAATGTCTCAAATTGGGTGAGGTCCAGTCACACATCATTGTCACATTCTAAATAAAATTTCATGCCACCAGCCTCTATCATAGTATGAGTTCCAACACAATATATGAAGCCACCATCACTATCATATTCGCCACTAGATGACAACATGATCTATAGAAAAACAATAATAATAATGATATCAACAAACCATGATCTACTTAATCATTGATCCTTTCACTATGTCCATGCACTACACCATATGATTTGATATAAAAAATAGTATCTATTATATCCCTAACACACATATACTACCCAAATACAACTTCATGTTGTTCCCTAGACAATATGTCATCCTACCGAAAATAGTCCTATAAAAATTCCCATGACAGAATACCTAAAATCAATCATGGTTATCAAATTTCATTAACTTCTTTAATAATATACATGTCTCGGTTGTCTTCCCAAAATATATGCAGATCTATTTCTTATTCTCATTATTCTAGCATTGTATCTAGTTATAATAGAGATCTCATAACTCCTATTTTAAAACATCAAATTAAAATAGTAACACATAAATATAGTTATTTCCTCATATACAACAAGATTACATATTAATATCAGGGCCAATATCTCACCACTTTCATTGGTGTCACTCTCAATGTTTCATCCAATTCTCTAGTGGTTCTCTATGGTTCGTACAGAATATTTGTAACCATCATCAAAAAAATATCAACAACTCAATAACATCAAAAACTATTACTCAATTTATCACTAATTAAAAACTCATGTCTAACTCACAAGATATCACAACATTGAATGAACAACTTATCCAATAAATCATAAAAAAATTGACGTACCTTAATCCATTATAACCTTAAATCCTCCTCAGTGACCTATTATTATAGATCATTTCCGATCACAACACATTCATGGACTCATAAAATAATTAATATAAGGATTAAGCAATGAATATTTTACTATATAGTATACACTCAACCTCAGTCGTTGATCTTCTAAACCAAAAAAGTGGCACCAACATGGAATACTAAGGATTGAATTCATTTTGATTTATATTAAATGATATACCTACATATAAATTGGAGTTATCATCCTCATTATATATTTTATATCTCTCTAAATCCTTAGATAATTACCAACCATGATTTGAATCCCCAACTAATCAACACAATACATAATAAATTAATGATATAAATTTATAATTAATTATTTTTTTCATTATAGGATGTGTGATCACTAAATTATAACTAATATAAATCCTATAGATACACCATAATGTCATGTAAGTATATCCTGAATTGTAATTTTTCAAACAATACAATAATAAATCTCTATCTAATCCATATAATTCAACCGTACTCGAGAGGAATCATATTAAGAAACCCTATATAGTGATGTCAAACATAAAATACGGTAGATGAAGAGGAAGAGTAATGTGTAATAGGGAAATTGAAGAGTATTTTTATACATAATTATAGTAATACCCATGACTTGAATGCACTATAATTATGTGATGGATAAAGGATAACCTTCGTTGTTATAGAAAATATATAAAATGTTTGGAATGGAATAAGTACACAATTGTAGATGATGAAATATAAATGTTGAAAATTTTATTTATATTTTTTTATAAAACAATTAATATCAAATTATACAACATAGAATAAGGTCTCATATAAAATGTAACACCCATGAATGATCACATTGTAGTGAAACTCAATGCTACACCATTTGAAACTACCCCTTTATGACCACCCAAATAACATGACCCTAACAGTCATAAAAAGGTAGCCACTCTCAATTATGACCACATATCACATGATTCTATGTCATCATGACCATACTTCTCTATATCAAGTCCTGATTTCCTCACACTAAAAATTAAACAAAAATTTCACTAGCACTATAACTCTAATATGGTTATAAATACATATGAATCAAATTGCAATAAAGTTATACTTATGTTTGGAAATTGTATATCAAAGAGTATTTATTCAATTCCTTACCATATACTTATCCTACAGTACCACACTATAACATATACCTATCAAAAGGTCACCATTACATTTATTGAATTTCACTATTTCCCAAAACCTAATGTATCATTGGCTAACACATGGATTTTCAAAATCAACCATTTGGTTTTTACATTAACATAGTTATCCCTCATGTATCATCACCCTTATGTAACCTAGTACATCACACCCATATCAAATATTATGATGATAGGTTTAACACAACACATAATTTTGGCCAAACATATGAGCACCCTTACATTTGACAATATATATATTTTTTCAAAAAAAGGTGAAACATATTTTTGGGGACCCCTATTCACACTAAAAAATATTTCACTTTTTCCAAATGAGACATATTTGTCAGTAAAAGTACATATTCTGTTGAAAAAACGTTTTACCAACATATGTCTCTATCACTAAACTATCAGTAAAAACTCTATCACTAAATGTTTTTGTGATAAATAAAATTATTATGATACAATTATAATAATACCAAAAAATAATATATATGTCGGTTAAAATGTATAACAACAGATTCTAATGACAATTTTTCAGTTGGAAATTAAATTACCAACTTATAATATATATTTATAAATTAAATTTAAATAAAAATTATAAATTTTAACTTCTAGTTAAATTTCACATTATATTTATTAATTTATCATATATAATACATCTATTTTAATTATTAAAGAGAAGTAAATTTTCTCACATGTTCAATATTACAAAAAAAAAATATAATAATAAAATTTAATAAAAAATAAATATATACAAAATCCATCCCCTAACATGATCCATCAACGCAAAAAATACAACACACTCTGTAGAAGCAGCCCATCCATGCCAGCAATAGGGACCTGCAACCCATCCATGCACCAAGACCAGCGTGCCAGTAGCCCATCCATTACAGTGAGCAAGCAGTAACCCATCCATGTCACACTAGGCACCCGTGATCACCAGCAACCAATCTGTGCCCCAGGACAAGTGATCCAACTCTAGCCCATCCATTCCAAACACAAAGGCCCAATGATCACCATCAACCCCTATATCCCCCAAGACCAGCGAGTTAGTTCCAGCTAAAAAAGCATCATTTATGGGACGAGTGATAAAAATAGAGTTAATTAAACTTTAACCAACAAAAACAAATCTTATAACATAAAATACATTGTTTCTCACAAACTGTTGAGCCATAAAAATGGTGTAAAATCTTACCAGTCACGGTAGACGCCAATAAAACCATAGTAAAAAATACCACCTTGTAAATATAACTATATGATTATCAAACCATTGGAAACAACCATAAGATATAGAAAAATGAACAAACCTGTGATACATACATTAGTAAATTGAGTGAAAAAAATATTTAATGAAACAATGATATGTATATAAAAAAATGTTATTTATAGAAAATAAAAATATTTAAACATCAGTACATTGAGTGAATGATGCATATGATGAAGTAGACATAGATATGGTTGATGGAGAGCCTCAAAATCCAAGAATTCTCTTCTGCACTCTAATCCATACAACCATGAACTAGACGGCGAAGTCAGTGTTAAAGATGATAGAGGAATAAGAAAATTTGTTGGGAAAACATGTGAGATATTCTATAAGAAGCAGTAGAGGAATGGGGGGATTAGGGTCACTTTCTATCTTAATGAAATCCATGGATCATTGGGCTTTCATAATGTGCTATTATATATATACAATAACCCTTCATAAATTTTTTTCTTCAATGCTGACTAAACACCAAAAACAAGGCTTCAATAAAATGTTTACAATCATTCAACAATACCTCCCCTTGCAATGGTAGTTTCACAGTAGGTTATGAGAAGAGAAAATAGGGCACCATGAGGTTGATCAGCTCTGAGGGCATTGAATTCATGATCTATAGGATGCCGCCATGTAATCTCAAACCATTCATAACATGCCCACCTCCCGAGGGACATTTCACTTATGATATGTGCTTCTACAAAAATGTTTCAATATTGCTTATTAATAATTCCCAGAAATTTGAGTGTGTTTTAAGAAGTGGAACACCAGTTTTTTTTAAAAATTATTAACATAAGTACAATTAATAGTTTTCAATAAGTGGTGTCAAACAAACCCTTATAGAAAATTGGTTTCTTCTAGATAATTTTTTTCAAAAATATAACAAATCTGTCCACCTGATGATCAACATAAGAATGGACGAACCAATTTATCTCCACAACCATATCATATAGATGATGAAATTAATCACTTGTGTATGTTACCTACAGAAGAAAAACATATCACTTCTTCCATACGAAAATTCATTAATCACATCATCAATTTTCTATAAAAAAAGAAGTTTTGCCTTAAATTTATTCCAACCCATCCACTGAATAATTTCGTCACAATGATCAATATTCTATTTCTATTAAGCTTCATGATTTTCATCATCATAACTGTAAAAATAAAAACAACATACATAATCAAGATGAAAATATTTTAGGTAAAATATAATAGGTTTAAAATTTCAACTCTACCCTCTGGTAATAATATCCATATATCGCTTTCGCAAGGCCAAAAATAACAAACCTTTTCCGATCAATTTGAAAAAGAAACATCAATCAAAAACATAGAATATGGAATAAATAGGATCTTCTCATAACATGAACAACATAAATCGTCATAACCAATATGTAGATATCTATTTGGTTCTGGTGGAAATGAGTGAATACATTTCCTCTTGTAGATTTCAAATGCTTATCAAGAAGTTCTTTAAAATCACAATCAAATATGGTGATCACTGAAAAATATTTCAATGTGTACCTAATGATTCATGAATAAAAGTAAAACGCCAAAATGTCCCAATCATATTTAGTTTTATCAAATAAATACAAGTAAATATAAGAATCACAGGTAATAAATGAATATTTCATAACATAAGATTGTTCAGCAATTAAAATTTACAAAGGATCTGCTAAAAAAATTTGCATGGATAAAACATATGAAGGATCTGATGAAATGATATATTATTCATAGTATTTTTATCAGAAACAAGGATATTCAAGGTCATTTGTATATTTGGCCTTTCGTATTTCTAGTAGTTTTCTCAGAAACAGAAGAATAAAACATGATTCAAGAGTGCTCAAAGCCTTGACAATTATCCACTTCACAGGATTGCATAAAAACATCATGTTAGCAAACGGATTATAGAATCTAGAAGGAATATATCTAAACAGACTGGATATACAAAAAAAAATGTTCAAACTAGATTAATTTGAAGAAAAAAACATGAAATAAGTAAGAAATAGTGGTAAACAGTTTTATTAGTAATACTAAAACAAAATAAAATACTGATAATAAAGATAATAAAAAAATGAAAATATCCTAGGACTAGAGAAAAAAATAATTCCCACGTTGATTGACAGGATACTAGAAATCTAAACTTTTCAATCCATGAATTAAGAACAATGAACATGAAGAAATAAGAATATATTCAAAAATAGTGGGATTGGATGTCTGTCAAACGCGTGGCCAAAACTCTCTATCTGGAATGCGAACTTACTTCACACGATGCTGGGTCATGACCTCGGGTTCAGTCTTTATGAATATTCTTCAAATCAGTGATTATTTTGGACCGAAAACATGGCCTCTCTCAACAAAAAACTCGGTCTCTCCTCAACAAATAATATTCATCAAATCTAAATCGATTTGATAATTCTTTACATTATGCGCTACCAATCGGTTTTTTCTTCCAAAATCATCAATCCACCACATCAGAACCTTCAATCACTAGTCACAATAACCACACTAAACTATAGTTTCCAGCTTCCCCTTAGAAATACTCGGCTCTAGACACAGAACCCCCAATAAAACAACTCATCAAATGGAAGAGATCCTTATAAGGATCCCAATTGGATAGTGATGATTCTCTGATATAACTTTTGCTGGGAAATGTTCGATGAATTGGTCAGAGTGGAACCCCAAATAGGGCATCACCACTTTAGCGATAATGATCCCATGGTCAAGGATGTGGCCACCACGCTCTCATGATCCACCAATCTCATTCTGTTTCCTTTGTAACCCCACCACCTATGGTGTTATTGTTAATTAGTACCCAACTAGTGCATTTCCATGTCATAATAATTTAATTAAAAATTCATATAGACACGCCCATAATTGGGATTTATTAAAAAATTTCAGTAGATACAATATAAAAAGGGAAAAAACACAAGAGTAATTAATAATTGATTCATAGAACAAAACTAAATAACTAAATTGTATATAATTATTTATTTAATAACATTTTTATATCTTTATATTTGTAAAGTATGGCAGTAGTGTTGGTATGTTTTCAATAGGAAACAATTTCTAACAGTGTTAATGTAACGATATTTACTCAATAACAAATATAAAGTGAAGCTCGTTTTTTTAAATTTTTTTAATAAAGAAGTAAATTATAGAGTTAAGATCATAAAATATACCATCAGGTAAACATATGATAATGATCTAGTCCTCAAGTCAACTGTCCGGGAACTCACATCAGAAGAAGAAACACCAATAAACAATAATGATGTGAGATTGGATGACTTATAATTTTATTAACATTTTATATATGGTTGTCGAGTAAAATTGAGATTCTTTGCTGTATAAAATAGTTAGAGGTTATACTCCGATTTTGTTTGTGGAATTGTTGATGTATGATAATAGTTCATCTATAATATTATATATCTATTGAAATTTTGAAAGATTTAGTCAAAATGTGTAGATAAAACATGTCCACTATCATAAACTGAGGAATAAGGTAATCCCCACGGAATGAGAATGAATCTAATAAGAAAGAATAATATGGAGAACATTTATGAATGTCAATCATATTAACAACTTCTTGAATATGATAGTATATGTTGAGAAATAGAAATGGAAACTATTATGCAAGTAACCCATATATAAAGTATCGACATATCCTTACCTATTATGCAACTATTATGTGTGTAACATATATTAACAAAATTAATGTCAGTCAGACATAAAAAAGGATCTGCATATCCTTTGTTTCTAATAATCAGATCTTCAACATGTGTTTCTTATCAGAGTTCTGTTCATTCAAAAATAGAGGATGTCAAATATTTTACCATTGAAAGAGGGTTTCACCAACCCTAACTGGTTTTTTATGTGTTGTTCTTGAAGGAAACTTGCGACATTACTTGCTGTGAAATTTATGATAATTTTGACATTTATTCCAACTTTAATGCCAAACATCAATCACGTAATCAATGAAATGTTAACAATATAAAATTTTTCATCAATTAAAAAATTCATAACTATATAATAACAAAGAAACTAACATTCAAATTACATATAGTGTAAAAAATCTTAAATACTAAAATAAACTATGATTCATTAACATGAAACACTTATATTTTATAATCACATAATTATATCATAGTGGTGTTCAAAATATAAATGAAATTCAATAGAAATATCAATTGTTATCCAAGGTTCAACTATTCAATCTTTGAGCACAAGGAATCATTGTAAAAATACTTATAATTATAGACTCTCAATATCAAATTCAATAGTACACTACATAATTAATGTAACAAAATGAATATAATGAATTTTCATATCATATGAAATGAAAATCATACATTAATCAAGAAAATATACAACATTGTGGCATTCCAAACACGAAATCAATAAATGAATTATAATCAGATACAAAATGAAGAAATAGTATTCAAAAAATAACGAATTAATCCCATTCAAATTAGATTATTTAGGGTCTATTTGTGCGTTAATCATTCAATATTCGCAAATTAATGGTTTAAAATATCAATGTTTATTTTATGTTTTATTACATACTATAGAATGAAAACATTTTAGTTCATATAAAATGCATTCGTACCTAGAATGAGACTTAAAATGGACCCTTGTCAATTTATATTTCAATAAAGCACCCATTCATCATTATGGGGTCCTTGACCCAATTCAATATCAATGACTTTGTGAAAAATGTAATTTTCATGTGTAAAAAGTAATGTTATTTTCAAAGTGACCAATATACAGCATTAAATCGAATATTTGAAAAGGGTTCATCACTTTTATGATGACTATCATTTTGTTTTTATCTGTGAGTGATGAAATGTAGAATGGAGGCATTCTCTCAACATTCATAGCCCAAAATTGGGAATCGTGATAAAAATGTCACATTTTTACACTTCTAATATGTTTTCCCAGATTTTACTCTTTCGCATGCTTCATCAGGATAAGTGAAAAATTTGATTGAGAAAGAAGTTCCATGCTAACGAACTCATGGGAGAATTATTCCCATCCAACCATAGAAATGTTCAACTAAGAACACAACCCAAAAAATAACTCGAAGGTATATCTTTACTACTTATATTTTGATCAATAATAAAGATTTTTATGTATATCATGCCACCATAATGATAAATCAAATTATAATTATTTGGATAAAAATTAGTTCCTCCATAACAGGGAAACTCAGTAGGTGATGGATTGGAAATTTATAAGGATTTTGTGTCTTATAAATAATGGGAAGATCTTATTGGAGTACTGGAATAGGTCCCTAGTTTTATATGATCCCAATGGAAGGAAATTTGAGGACTTGAGATTCCAAGGCCTGCCTAAATGTTTCTATATTATCGTTCATTTGGGCAGCCTCAATCTTATGCACAACACTGTTGATTTATGAAGTGATTACAATTACAGAGAAGTGGACATCATTCAGTTCATCATGGGGGTGATTATAGAAATGTAGAGTGGAGTCATTCTTGGTTTGCATCTCTTCCATGGAATCAATACAACTGCTGAGTGGACATGTTTTAATTTTTCCTTCCAACAATATTATCTTCCAAAACACTTCTATTTAAAATTTAATGCGCTTTCTCTCAAGGGTTTTCCTTATCTTTTCATATTATTAATGGTGACCAGATCTTCTAGAGTCTTAAACTTATAGTTGATACTTCTGGATAAATTTATTTTGTCTCCTTGGTAAGCACTAGTTAACCCACTACAAATCTATTTTTTCATGCATCTTCAAAGAAATCTAATTTATGTTCTCAAACTATTTTAGCCAACTATTCCATGCAGCTGTAATGTCATATCAAGAATGATCATATGGGAAAAAACATTCAATGTGGATGGAAGTACACATTTTATAAGGTAGAAATCAGTAGTTAATAATCTCACCAATTTTAATATCAAAAGTTAACGAAACAGAACAGATTAACAACATAAAGTTTTTTGTTGAAAATAATTCATCGTTTATTTTTATACACTATATGTGATACAATATTTTTCTCAAGAGTTATATTTTGTTTTTATAAAATCAACCATGATACATTGTTTACTGGAAAATGCCTCATAGTGATAAGTTTCTATGAAATTTAGGCAATGTGGCTCCACTATTAGGGCATGTTTTCTATGTAATATTTTATAGGTGGATAGTGGGTATGACTCTCCTGAAAGTGATTTATTAGGAATTAAATCATTTTTTATGTGAACAAAAAAAAATTACATGAGCATATGTTGTTAGGTATGTTTGAAATTAAATCTAACATGATAGATCGATATGTTTTAATTACATTTAAAAACATGTTTTTTACTATATATTTTCTTGTCCAAGTCACGACCCGTCCTCGGGGCCCGCGCAGTGACTACCCCAAGCCCGCCTTCCATAGGCCAGGGGCTGGCGACTAGCACCAAGGCGTAAATCCCAACAAAAGGGAAGGTATTTTCTTTGAAAATTAAACAAGCACCACAGAGTAAGAAAGCGGAAAAGTAAACACTAAGTAAAACTGTAACAAGCTGTGCTGAAAGTAAAAGGGTCCGGAAATACAATCCCAACTGTAAAGTATAATTGAAAGGGAAAAATAGAAACTAAAAAGAAAAGCCGCAGCGTCGAGCCATCCTCTGGAAGTTCCACCTGAAGGGTGGGTATAGATAGCCTCCACAACTCCTCGGTCCAGCCGTCCGCTCCGAGTGCGTCCCGCCCAGTGGTCCACCTCCGGGTACCGTCCTGCTCCACCCACCTCCACCACGATCAGCGCTGTCCGTCGTCTGCAACCAACACAATGAAGTGCGGGCATAGCCCGTGCATGGGTGAGTATAAGCTACTCAGTAGGGACCCCGAGACCCCCGATGGTCTCCCGAAATCCACAAAGGATAATCAAAAAAGGAAAGATACAATCACGAAGTAACAACCGACACTGCTTAGGTATATGCTCATACATATACCTAAGTCATCAATTCTCGTTCGGCTCCAACGTCCGAGCCCAAGCACAACCCAGTCCACACAGGAAGAAAAACGTATACCCACACAGGATAGAACAACACAATCCAAAAAGGAGAGTATACAGTAACCCACATAGGATAGCTCAACACATCCACAAAGGAAAGTAAATAGTAAATCCACACAGAATAGCTCAACAGAATCCACAAAGGAGAGTAACTCAAGATTCAGCTCACACAGGTATACTTCTTCGGATGATGATAAAGATGATCACTGATCCATCTAAGTCATCGAACCCACAAAGGATCGATAGGTAACTAACACCCGCAATGACCCACGAAGGATCGGGCCCACACAGGACCTGTAGGCGCTGGCTCACACAGAACCGCTGAGCGCTGACCCACACAGGATCGGACCCACACAAGATCGGGCCCACACAGGACCTGTAGCACTGATCCACGTAGGATCGCTGAGTGCTGTAGTCGTCACAGTCCACTGAGGATCTCTGCACAGTCGTTGCCACAGTCCATTGAGGATCTCTGCACAGCCGTCACCGCAGTCCACTGAGGATCTCTGCATGGTCGTCGTCGCAGTAGCAGTCACAGCCAGCTCTAGGGTTCCCGCACACAGCAAGCTCGTTCGGGAGGGTCCGCTCCACGAGCCGAGAGGCCGATACATCAACTGACACAAAGTCCGAAGTAGATGTATCCAAAAGTTCCGCATCATCAATAGGAACTCAACGTCGCAGACGGCGCGTCAATCGGACGCCCGGTCTGAGAGTTATTGGCTTTTTCGTCCCAGGGGCCTAGTTGGTGTTTAAGGAAAAACCAACCCGACCGTACTCCACCTGCGTCCAATCCTCGGGCGGAGTATGCCAAAAGATCTGTCTCACTTAGGGGAATTCAACGAAGTCGACGACACGTCTATCAGACGTCCGTAGCTCAATATATGAGAGTTTCCGCTCCGAGGGCCCGGTTGGTTTCGTGTACGAACCAACCCGGCTGAACTCAATGTATTCCAAAATCTTGAGTGCGATATACTGAAACGGCCGTCTCGATCCAAGGATTGCGTTGCTGCTGACGGCGCTTCGTTTGGAGGCCAGTAGCTCAGGTTACGGTCATTTGACCGAAAATGGTCCGAAGACGGGGGGGTCCAGGCCCGGCCCGACCCGGCCCGACCCCCCCTGGGTCGGCCGAACCGGGTCGACCCGAACGGGGTTGACCCAACCCGGTCCAGTCCGGCCAGGGCGCGGCCCGGCCGGTCGGACCGGCATGGCTCGGTTCGGCCGAGCGGCCGAACGGGCGTGCGCTGCGGGGCGCTGCCCCCGCGGTCTGGACGTGCCGCGGCCCCCACGTGGGGCCGTGCTGGATCAAAGGACGCGACTTTGCCGCGTCCAAGTGTGCCAGAACCGTGCGGCCGCGGGTCCGCGGGCGTCGCCGCCGCGGCTTCATCCGCGGTGTCCCTGTCCGGCGGCGCGCCGGGGCGCCGCCGCCCCCTGCTACCGGCGCCGCTGCCGGCTTCCGCGGGCCACAGGAGTCGCTCCGGTGGTCCGATTATGTTCCCGTCTGTGCCGCTGCTCCTCCCAGGACTCGCTCTTCACTGCAGAATCATAAAATTTTCATTGCAGCATGTACCGTCATCGTCCGTCAAATCCGCACAACAACGAAGAACGGTGGAGGGTTGTCGGGCCGTGTTCGTTTGGCCCGCACCCTCCGTGTTAGATAAAAACAACGGGAGAAGAATAATTCAACACACGAAACAACAATTTTAATAAATTAAAATTGTTCAATTGCAACCGGTTCTTTAATTTTAATGGAACGTTCATGGAAAAAAAGGCATTCCAAAACATATTCCCTACTTCGACAAGTCGTCGCGCGTGAGCGTTCTTCGCAGAATTGCTCGTCGCGGAAGGAGGGGTTCATCGTGTCGCGGAAGGCGTCGCGTCGTCGCGGAAGGGCGTCGCGTCGTCGCGGAATCCGGCATTCTATCGACGAACTCAATGGACCAAGAGACAATAGATTTAATTGTAAATAATTAAACCCGTGTGTTGTTGTAAACCACAAGGAAGTTTAAAAAGAAACCCGAGATCTCTTACCTCAAGTAGTTGGTGATCAGAGATCGAGGTGGGGAAGAACGTCTCGGATGAAGCGTCGTCAAACTCCGAGGGTGAAGACGTTATTCGCATTTTTCGCGTTCTTCGCATTCTTTGCAAAGGAGGATGAAGGCTCAAGGACTCTATCAAACCCTCTCATCGTGTAATCGTCCAAATGTTTTGTTGGCCTTATTTTATTAATACGCCAACAAACGAAAAGAGGTAAGTAACGACCCATTAATTCATAGAATTAATTCAACGAAAGAAACTACCCATTTAATTCACGAAATAAACCGCCCAATTAAATGGTGCGTTAAGAATTTAAGAAAACGCATATGTTGACTTTCATAATGTCGGGTTTTCGCGGGTGCGTTACTTAGCGGAAAAGAAACGGCGGGGCTCGTGCTGGCCCCACCTCGCAAATATCCTACCAAGTGGGTAGAATATTTTTGGATAGTATCCTATCCGCTTCAACTCAGTTTAAGTGGTTTTCAAGTGGCTTCAATTGGCTTAAGTGAAATAAAATAAAGTTTTTCGAACAATTTATTTTATTTCTTAACTTTAAGCCCAAAAATTAAAAACCACAACCGAGCAAATGCAACTCCGGAAGAGGAGTTTCTAAGAAAATATCGGCGTTGCGATTTCATCGGTGCCCTCAGAATTTGATTCCGGGAACTGGTTCAAAAGTTAGAAAAACCCGCTCGTCCGTTCACTGAACGTACCCGAGCCAAACTTCGGAAAATGATTCCGGGCACACCGGGCCTCAGAATTAGGTGCCGTCAGAACCTGCGCTCTTGTAAAATTCCAATGAAAATTAAGAAAAAAATTTCTATGAAATTTATGGGTCTTTACATTACTCCCACCTCAGGGCTTTACGTCCCCATAAAGATACATCATAAACTAGGGAAACAGAAGTGGGTATTGAGCACACATCTGAGCCTCCTGCTCCCAAGTGATCTCCTGGAGGTTCTCGTGCTGCCATATGATGCACACAAGAGGAATAGATTTCCCACGTAGGACCCGCTCCTATCGATCCTCTAACTCCACCGGGACCTCCGCAAAAGTCACCCCCTCATCGACGTCTAGCTCCCCATAGTCAATGATGTGCGTCGGGTTGGGAACGTATCACCTCAGCTGAGATACGTGGAAGACGTCGTGCACCCGGTGCAAATGAGGTGGCAGAGCCAGGTGATAAGCCACCTCGACAGTCCTGCTGAGGACCTGGAAAGGTCCGATGATGCGTGGAGACAACTTGCCGCCTCGGCCAAATCTCTGCAAACCACGTCGAGGTGAGACACGCAAGAAGACGTGGTCACCATACTCGAACTCTAGTGGCCTCCGCCTCCTATCAGCATATGACTTCTGCCGGATCTGAGCTGTCCTCATCCGCTCCTGGATGACCTGGACCTTCTCTGTCATGGCCCGGACCATCTCTGGTCCCACGAGTGCTGACTCTGCAGGGTCTGTCCAGCACAAAGGAGACCTGCAAGGTCTGCCGTACAATGCCTCGTATGGTGCCATCCCGATGGTGGAGTGGTAGCTGTTGTTGTACGCGAACTCCACCAAGGGTAGGTGGTCCTCCCAACTGCGACCAAAGTTAAGGACACATGCGCGAAGCATGTCCTCGAGAGTCTGAATGGTCCTCTCCGTCTGACCATCCGTCTAAGGATGAAAGGCGGTGCTCAGACGTAGCCGCGTCCCGAATGCCTCTTGAAACCCCTTCCAATGCCGGGAAGTAAAACGAACGTCCCGATCGGAAACGATAGTCGATGGCACACCGTGAAGCCGTACAATCTCCTGAACGTAGAGACGCCCCAACCTCTCCACTGAGCCCTGCTCTCTGATGGGTAAGAAGTGTGCCGACTTGGTGAGTCGGTCCACAATCACCCAAATAGACTCGTGACCTCTATAAGTGCATGGAAATCTAGTCACGGAGTCCATAGATATCCCTTCCAACTTCCACTATAGGACCTCCAAGGGTTGTAACAAGCCTTCTGGTACCTGATGCTCAGCCTTCACCTGTTGGCAGGTGAGGCACCGTGAAACGAACTCTGCCACAGCCTTCTTCATGCCCGGCCACCAGTGCTATCGTCTGAAGTCCTGGTACATCTTCGCCACTCCAGGATGTACCGCCAGAGGAGAAGTGTGAAACTCTCTCAGCACCTCCTCTCGTAAAGAGACTGGCACCAAGGTACATCCTCTGAAAAGGACGTCGTGCTCTGATCCAAGGGAGAAACCATCAGGTTCCTGTCCCGAGGATATATGTGCACGCCGCGTCTCACAGTCAGCATCCTCACGTTGTTCCTCTATGACCCATTGCAGTAGTGGAGGGGTGACAGTGAGAGACTGAAGGAAGGCTGCTCCGTCTCTATCCACGAAGGATATCTGCAAAGTGGCTAGCTTCTCTGTCACCTCCTCATGTAGCTGGATGCCCATCCTCCTGTTGAGGGAATCGGCTACCACGTTCCCCTTCCCAGGAGTATAGACTTTCTCAAAGTCATATTCATGGAGGAACTCGAGCCATCGCCGATGTCTCAGGTTCAGGTCCTTCTGAGAGAAGATGAACCTAAGACTCTGGTGGTCAGAAAAGACTGTAAAGCGCTCGCCCATGAGATAGTGCCGCCAAGTCTTCAGAGCGAAGACCACTGCTCCTATCTCCAGGTCATGGTTAGCATAGTTATGCTCATGCAGCCTCAACTGACGTGATCTATAAGAAATCAAGGCCCGCTCCTTCATCAGGACACACCCGAGTCCGGTCCCTGATGCATCGCAGTAGACTACGTATCCAACTCCCTCCTCCGGCAACCTCAAGATAGGTGCGCTGGTCAATCTCTGTCTCAGCTCTTGAAAGATCTGCTGACATCAATCTGACCACACGAAGGGTTTCCCCTTCTTCGTCAATGCTGAGAGTGGCATCGTAACTCTGGAAAAGTCTGGCACAAGTCTCTGATAGTATCCTGCTAGACCCAAGAAACTCCGCACCTCCGTCACGTTCCTGGGTGGCTCCCAAGCTAGCACTGCCTCGATCATCATGGGATCCAATGAAACTCCCGCCTCAAAAATGACGTGACCCAAGAAGTGGAACACATCTAACCAGAACTAGAACTTCGAGAGCTTACCATAAAGCTGGTGCTCTCGGAGTGTGTCTAGTACAACCCGCAAGTGGTAGGCGGGCTCCTCCTCCGTGGTCAAGTACACAAAAATGTCGTCGATGAAGACCACGACAAATCGATCGAGGTACGGCTGGAAGATCCTGTTCATGAGGCTCATGAACACTGCTAGAGCATTGGTTACGCCGAAAGGAATAACCAAGAACTCATAGTGGCCATACCGACACCTAAAGGCCGTCTTCTACACGTCCTCGTCTCGAGCTTTGAGCTGATGATAGCCTGACCTGAGGTCTATCTTCGAAAACCACCGTGCTCCCTTGAGCTGATCGAAGAGGTCATCAATCCTCGGTAGCGGATACATGTTCCTCACTGTCACTTGGTTCAGGCGACGATAATCGATACATAGTTGCAAGATCCCGTCCGCCTTCTTGGAGAACAATATCGCGGAAGCCCAAGGTGAAACGCTGGGTCGGATGAACCCCTTTCCCTGCAAGTCCTCCAACTGTACCCGCAGCTCTCGAAGCTCAGTGGGGGCCATTCGATATGCTGGAGTGGATATCGGGACTATCCCATAGTACAGGTCAATATAAAAGTCTACCTCTCTGCGAGGAGGTAGTCCTGGAACGTCGTCAGGGAAGACGTCCGCATACTGATCCACCACTACAGGAAAACTAGGACTCCGCATGTCAAATGCTCCAAGGATGAGGCTAGCCAACTGATTAGTGGTGGGATGTCCCCTCCTCTATGAGAGTCCATCCTGTGCTGCAAAGGCTCCCTTCTCGCCAGTGAAGGTGAACCTGCTCCCGTCGGTGCACACACATCACACCTTGCGCCTAATGCAGTCAATCTGTGCATGGACCGTAGATAACCAATCCATTCCCAAGATGATGTCGTAAGGCCTCCATGTCGCTACAAGAAGATCCCAGCCGAAGCTCTCGCCTCCTAGAGTATGCTCACACTGCCAACACCAGTGCGTAATCGTCGAGTCTTCTCCCGTAGGAATCTCTAGCCGTAAGGATCGAGCCAACGGCTCTGTCGGAATCTCCGAGCTCCGAACAAGGGCAGTGGCTATGAAAGACTGACTCGCTCCCGTGTCTATAAGAACTGAAGCATGGGTGGAATAGACACAGATCGTATCTCGAATCATCTCTAGCTCACTGTGGTCGTAGGGCTCCACTGCTTTGAGCTGGTCCTATCTCTGCCTGCCAGCTCTCGGGGGTTGTGGCGGACCTCCTGGTGGTGGTGGTGGCAGAGCCTCAATGCGTCGCCCACCACCTGCTGCTCGGCCAGCTCCTCTGCCTCGTCCGCCTCCTCCCTGCGGACCACCACGGTCGACCCTCTGCCTCTACCTGGGTGGCCCCTCCACCGTCTGTTGCTCCTCGGTACAGCGGGTCGGGCAGTCACGAGCCTTGTGGCCCTGCCCGCCGCACGCGTTGCACATCCTGCCTCTCGGAAGACTGGCTCCGCGCTGTGTGCCCCGCACTGCTAAGCCAGTGTCCCGAGGCCATCTGCCGGAAGGTCTGGTCTACCTGGAACCCTGAGTCATCTGTCAGCTACCATCTGTCGAAGACTCTGCTACCTGCCGCCCTGCGATAGGTCTCGTTGTGGACTCAGCCAAAAATCTCTCGATCAGAAGGGCTCGCTCCGGCACTCCTGCCTGGGTCGGGATGCTGCGGGAGATCAGCGATTCCCTGATCTCATGTCTCAAACCCTGCTCAAAGGTCCGGGCCCTGAAGAAGGGGTCCCGTAACATGTTTGTCGAGTAGCGAGAAAGGTCGGTGAACCTCACCACGTACTGGGCGACCGTCAGGCTGCCCTGCCGCAGCTGAAGAAGCTCCTGAATGTGCACCGCACGGAGGGTGGCCGGGACTAACTCTGAGCGGAAGAGGCTCTTGAAGTCCGTCCAGATGAGAGAGGCCTCATCGTTCACTTGGAGCATCAGGCTCCACCATCATCCTGCTGCTGCGGGCAGTAGGCTCGCCGCGAGGATCACCATGAGGTCTGCTGGTGTCCTCACTAGCCTGAAAACTCGAACGACCGCCTCCAGCCAGTCCTCGGCGGCCTGGGGGTCCGTCTCCCCACGAAACCTGGGTGGTCGCAGGCGCTGGAACTCGTGAAAAGCTCCAAGGCGACGTGAATCATATTCTGTCTGTGCTGGAAGCATTGGGGGCTCGGTGGGTAAAGGTACCGCCGGTGCCTCCGCTGTTAATGGGCCCTGTACCGAGGCCTTGTCGCTCGGCGGGCTGTCGTCGCACTCTACTCTCGGAGCCCTAACTAGCTGCCATCGTGGGGACATCCTGAAAAGGAAACAAGTGCCCCACATTCAGAACAGTATACCTGGTGATTTAACACAAGTAATAACAATGAAAACTTGAAACACACATGCAATCAATGTTTTCGTGCATTAAGTCGAAAATCAGAATTCAGGGTCATGTTGTACGGATACGTCAGCCGCCGCACCAACACTGGACTCCCTGGACTGATAACCACACTCAATGCGCTAAACACTATTTCTTCACATATAAGAATTATCAGAGTCTGTGGTAGAACTCACCACCTTTGATACCAATTTGTAATGACCCGTCCTCGGGGCCCGCGCTGTGACTACCCCAAGACCGCCTTCCATAGGCCAGGGGCTGGCGACTAGCACCAAGGCGTAAATCCCAACAAAAGGGAAGGAATTTACATTGAAAAGTAAACAAGCACCACAGAGTAAGCAAGCGGAAAAGTAAACACTAAGTAAAACTGTAACAAGTAGTGCTGAAAGTAAAAGGGGCCAGAAATACAAGCCCAACTGTAAAGTATAACTGAAAGGGAAAAACAACAACTGAAAAGAAAATCCGCAGCGTCGAGCCGTCCTCTGGAAGTTCCACTTGAAGGGTGGGTATAGATAGCCTCCACAGCTCCTCGGTCCAGCCGTCCACTCTGAGTGCGTCCCACCCAGTGGTCCACCTCCAGGTATCGTCCTGCTCCGCACGCCTCCACCACGATCAGCGATGTTCGTCTTCTGCGACCAACACAACGAAGTGCGGGCATAGCCCGTGCAGGGGTGAGTATAAGCTACTCAGTAGGGACCCAGAGACCCCTGAAGGTCTCCCGAAATCCACAAAGGATAATCCACAAAGGAAAAATACAATCATGAAGTAACAACCAACACTACTTAGGTATATGACCATACAGATACCTAAGTCATCAATTCCCGTTCGGCTCCAACTTCCGAGCCCAAGCACAACCCAGTCCACCCATGATGAAAAATGTATACCCACACAAGATAGCACAACACAATCCACAAAGGAGAGTAAACCGTAACCCACATAGGATAGCTCAACACAATCCAGAAAGGAGAGTAAACAGTAAATCCACACAGGATAGCTCAACACAATCCACAAAGAAGAGTAACTCAAGATTCATCTCACACAGGTATACTTTTTCGGATGACGATAAAGATGATCACTGATCCATCTATGTCGTCGGACCCATAAAGGATCGATAGGTAACTAACCCCCGCAATGACCCACACAGGATCGGGCCCACACAGGACCTATAGGCGCTGGCTCACACAGAACCACTGAGCGCTGACCCACACAGGATCAGACCCACATAGGATTGGGCCCACACAGGACTTGTAGCACTGATTCACGTAGGATTGCTGAGTGTTGTAGTCGTCGCAGTCCACTGAGGATCTCTGCACAGTCGTCGGCGCAGTCCACTGTGGATCTCTGCACAGCCGTCGCCGCAGTCCACTGAGGATCTCTGCACGATCGTCGTCGCAGTAGCAGTCGTAGCCAGCTCTAGGGTTCCCGCACACAGCAAGCTCATTCGGGAGGGTCCGCTCCATGAGCCGAGAGGCCGATACATCAACTGAAACAATGTCCGAATTTGATGTAACCAAAAGTTCCATAACATCAACATGAACTCAACGTCTCAGACAACACGTCAATCGGACGCCCGGTTTAAGAGTTATTGGCTTTTTCGCCCCAGGGGCCCGGTATGTTTTTAAGGAAAAAACAACCCGAACGTACTCCACCTGCGTCCAAACCTCGGGCGGTGTATGCCGAAAGATCCGTCTCACTTATAGTAATTCAACGAAGTCGACGGCACGTCAATCAGACGTCTGTAGATAATGATATGAGCGTTTTTGCTCCGAGGGCCCGGTTGGTTTCGTGTACGAACCAACCCGGCCGAACTCAAAGTATTCTAAAACCTTGAGTGTGATATACTGAAACGAACATCTCGATCCAATGATCGTGTTGCCGCTGACGGCGCGTCGTTTGGAGGCACGTAGCTCATGTTACGGGCATTTGACCGAAAATGGTCCGAAGACGGGGGGTCCGGGTCCGGGCCGACCCGGCCCGACCCCCCCTGGGTCGGCCGAACCGGGTCAACCCGACCTGGCCGGTCGGACCGGCCTGGCTCGGTTCGGCCGAGTGGCTGAATGGACGTGCGCCACGAGGCACTGCTCCCGCAGTGTCGAGGTGTCGCGGCCCCCCGCATGGGGCCGCGCTGGATCAAAGGACACAGCTTTGTCGCGTCCGAGTGCGCCGGACCCGCGTGGCCGCGGGTCCGCGGGGCACCGCCGGCAGCTTCCGCGGGCCACCAGAGTCGCTCCGGTGGTCCGATCTTGTTCTTGTCTACGCCGCTGCTCCTCCCAGGACTCGTTCTTCACTGCGGAATCATCAAATTTCCGTTGCGGCATGTACCGTCATCGCCCGTAAAATCCGCACAACAACGAAGAACAGCGGAGGGTTGTCGTGCCGTGTTCGTTTGGCCCGCACCCTCCGCGTTAGATAAAAACAACGAGATAAGAATAATTCAACACATGAACCAACAATTTTAATAAATTAAAATTGTTCAATTGCAACCGGTTCTTTAATTTTAAAGGAACGTTCATGGAAAAAAGGGCATTCCAAAACATAATCCCTACCTCGACAAGTCTTCGCGCGTGAGCGTTCTTCGCGAAATTGCTCGTCATGGAAGGAGGGGTTAGTCGTGTCATGGAAGGCGTCGCGTCGTCGCAGAGGGGCGTCGCGTCGTCGCGGAATCTGACATTGCATCGATGAACTCAACAGACCAAGAGACAACAGATTTAATTGTAAATAATTAAATCCGTGTGTTGTTATAAACCACAAGGAAGTTTAAAAAGAAACCCGAGATCTCTTACCTCAAGAAGTTATTGATCGGAGATCGGGGCGGGGAAGAATGTCTCAGATGAAGCGTCGTCAAACTCCGAGGGTGACGGCGTTTTTCGCGTTCTTCGCGTTCTTCGCACTCATCGCGTTCTCCGCATTCTTCGCGAAGGAGGATGAAGGCTCAAGAACTCTGTCAAAACCTCTCGACGTGTAATCCTCCAAATCTTGTGTTGGTCTTATTTTATTATTATGCCAACAAACGATAAGAGGTAAGTAACGACCCATTAATTCGTAGAATTAATTCAACGAAAGAAACTGCCCATTTAATTCACGAAATAAACTTCCCAATTAAATGGTGCGTTAAGAATTTAAGAAACCCCATTAGTTGACTTTCATAATGACGGGTTTTCACGGGTGCGTTACCTAGCGGAAAAGAAACGGCGGGGCTCATGCGGGCCCCACCTCGCAAATATCCTACCAAGAGGGTAGGATATTTTTGGATAGTGTCATATCCGCTTCAGCTCAGTTTAAGTGGCTTTCAAGTGGCTTCAAGTGGCTTAAGTGAAAAAAAATAAAGTTTGTCGAACAATTTATTTTATTTCTTAACTTTAAGCCCAAAAATTAAAAACCACAACCGAGCAAACGCAAATCTGGAAGAGGCGTTTCTAAGCAAATACCGGCGCTATGATTTCATCGGTCCCCTCAGAATTTGATTCCGAGCACCGGTTCAAAAGTTAGAAAAACTCACTCATCCGTTCACTGAACGTACCCGAGCCAAAATTCGTAAAATGATTCTGGGCACACCGGGCCTCGGAATCAGGTGCCGTCAGAAACTGCGCTCTTGTAAAATTCAAAGAAAATTAAGAAAAAAATTTCCTTGAAATTTACGGGTCCTTACAGTCCAATTCCTCAATAATTAGGAAACTGAATAGTTCCCCCTTCTCTAAACTAAAAATGATCAACTTTCCGACCATTCCATGATGGCTAGTAGCAACAGAAACAACTCTTCCCAGATTCATATTAGATCTTTTCTAAGGGAGAATAATTATAGTAGGGTTCTTGGAAGTTGGATGCATATTATCCACATAAACATGATTCAATGTTGTGATAAAATTATTTTCCAATGATAACTATGTAATAAGAATCCTAAAATCACCCAAAACCAAGAGAACAAGAATATGAATGCTTGTTTCATCAGAATCTCACAGAAACCCTAAATGGAATTCAATTTAAAAATAAAATATAGATGATTTTAGATGCTTAAAACTTCAATAGAAGAAGTTCATACCAGATTCCCAAACATCAAACAATTGAATCTGAAATTGGTTTTTGTCCATGCCCCTCCATATACCTCCTCTGTATAGTTGAAATAGGAATGATGCAATCGAACATCATTATATTATGGTGTGAGAAACGATAGATAATAAAGGATGTAGATGTGGTTGTGGTTGAAGTTAATGAACCAGGAGTTTGAGCGTAGGTGGCGATCACCACTTTGCGGGTGATGAAGATCGAGAGGTGATCGTGGACGAGGGCAGACGTGGAGAGAAAGTGACCGGTAGAACTTGTTTTTATTTTTCTTTTTGTTTTTCCTTTTTTAAATTTTATTTAAATTATTGGTTTTTATATGTGATTCATTATGTTTATTTTTAGTTTTTGGGAATGGTTTTTAAAATCACATATAATAATTTATTTCAAATAAAACATATTTAAAATATTAGTTTGATATTGTTTCAAATAGAGTTTCACATTCCTAATATACGTCAAAATATTTTTTTTAACATAAACATATTTTTTTTTGTAAAGTATTAAATGATAGTGAGAAAAAATTATTTTAAATGATTTTTTTGGTAGTGAGTATTACTAGTAATAGATTTATATGATGAAAAAAACTATTGGTAATAATAATTAAAAACCATGGATTCATTTTTTGGTAAAAAAACTGTCGGTTTTAAGATTATAATGAAACAAATTTAATTGTTAGTAAAACATATGTTGCTATTATATAATTAATAAGAGCATATATATATGTTGGTAAAAATAAATGTTGGTATTTGAATCTAATTCTAATAAAACATTATATCTGTTGGAATTTCTCATTTATACCAACATATATATTGTCTGTTACTAAATTTATGTTGGTATATGTCAAATATTTTTAGTGTTTGATAAATAATAAAATATTCCATATAAAACCAACTGTTATCAATATGGATCATGGTACCCTTACCTATTAGACTTATATAATTTTCTATCACTTACATGAACACCTTGAAAACACACCTAACGCTATATATACCATACAAAAACATTTCATTTAATGATTCTAATAACCCAGAGTTTATAATGGATATTTTCTACTAGAAATGAATGTGTATTATATTATATTATACAATATCTTACAGATATTACACATTGAAAAAAAACCAATTTTTAATTATTATAAATAATTATATTACACTATGAATAAATCGATTATAATTTCAATTAAAACAAGGGAAAATAGAAATTAAAATCACTACAATGGGAAAATATGGATCTCCCAATATGGTATAATCATCCCTCGTAGTAATAAAAATATAGGAAAGATGAAAATTATCTCTAAACTAATCATCATTATATATCATGGTAATGTAAAACCAATAGTCGAATTGAGTTGAATATATATTGAATGAATGAAGTCGAATTTGTAGAAGGTAAGGTGACCACTGTATTAATAATTTGACCTTTTGAATAGTAATGTTAATATTGTAATATTAATGAGACTATTGGAATAATAATAATAACATTAGAATAGTATCCTGATTGTTAGGAATAGTAACGAGGCTATTTGGAATAGAAACATAGCCTTTGGAATAGTTATTTATTATCAAAATAATAAATTGTACTATATATAATACTAATTATTATAAACATAAGTAAATATTAAAATAATATTTTAAAAAATAAATAACATGATTAAAATATTAAAAAATTATAATCACATTTTTAATAAAAATTATTTTTTAGTATTTCATAAAAAATAATATATTGTTAATATAATAAAAAATATAAATATTATAAATTTATATCTATAAAATTATTATCATTGTTGAAATCATCATGTCAAATTTTTCTCTTGGGTGATGTAATGTAAATTTTCATAAATACATTAATTTTATGTGAATAGAAAAAATATATTTTTTCTCATATATGTTAAATCATAAATTACATCATTACTTATGTAATAATTACAAATCACATACACACACGCACACACACACAGATATATATAAATATATATGTTTATTCGTAGTCAGACAACCATTCAATGTTGGATGGATACCATCATGATGAAGATGCTAGGGAGGGGCGGTTCCTATTAGTTATAGTCTGGTTGAATTCCCTATACCCATAGGGTAATGTAATTTATCTTAAGCCTAATGGCCATGTAATATCTAAAATTACTATAGGGATTGTACGGGTTCCCCCTCATCATTTATTTTAGTGGAATCCTTAAAATAACTACATTTATTTCATTCCACATTTCTTTTTTATAAACTAATAAACTAAAATATAAAATATGTTTTAGTAAAAAAAATATTTTATTTATATATGATTTTTATTATCAATAATTCACTATTACAAATTTTTCCTTTGACATATTACATTATTTAATATTTTCTGATAAAAATACGCTTGTTATCACGAATAAATAAATCATTTCTCTCCCCATGAAAAACATCTCATGTAACACTTGAAAATGGAAATGTTCTGCACAAATCCACCCTACCATCCATCTTAGATTACATGGGGGAATTCATGAATAGACCAACTCGATTCATAAATAGTGTTTTTAGTTTTTATAAGATAATCCATAATCATGATTAAGTAATTTTTGATTGACTATTCTCTCTTTTTTTCGTCCTCTCTTCATTTTTTCACAAAAGAATCATTATTATTTTACTTATTCTATATTTTAATATCATATAATTCTGTTAACCAACATTAATTAATATATTTATGAAATATATAAATTTCAAATATCCCTTTTTCACTCTCTCAATAATGCCCTATTAGTGTTCAATACACCATATATGGAGAAATATCTTAGTGAACACATATAAATATCATTATCGATGGATATTAAGTATTTTATATAATAAATTAATATATAATTGAAAACAATATATAAATATGTAATTTTATAATAAAAAATATTTGTGGATTTAATCTAAAAATGTATAACAACTTTGAAAAATATAGAGACATTGAAACAAAATAATAAAATTTAATTATAACATGAAATATTTCAACTAGTAATGTTATAAAATATTGTAGAATAATTATAATGGATTAATGGTTGGATAATTATTATATTTCACTTATGGAACTATTTTTTTAGAATTATATGTTTATAATTCCATAAGTGGATAAGATATTAAATAAATCCAAAAATATGTTAAGGCGATTACTAATGCCAACTAACATTCATTGCGTTTTCCCACATTCAAATAAATTTCACCACAGATAATCCGTTGATGATTTATAAATATAATTTCATAATTGTTCCCTTTTCATTCAGGGATATATCTATTTCCAGCATAATTTTTTATCAGAAAAAAATATTTTATGTAAAGAAATTTCTTTCCAAATCAAATCGTTCACTACTCTTCCATTGTCTCATATATTCAATGAAAATGGATATTTTATTAACAATTAAAATTTCTTTTTTTCATTTGGGAATCCCCCAGGGTAATTCAAGTCTATATTATTTATGAAGGCATTATGGAACCTATTCCATTAATGGGTTTTTATAGGTCTATGATAATTCAGTGTATTATGTTGCATTAATTAACATGTAAATATATTGATGTGAATAATGGCCTTGAAATTATATATCCCTCCAATGCATTGGAATATGTGATGTATATCATTATATAAATTGTATCATTTTAGAACATTATTCTATATTTGTTAAGAAGTAATATGTTAATCTTATGTACATTTTTTATGTGTAAAATTGATGCTATGATTATTCAAACAACATATGGTATTGGATAATGAGGAAATAAAGTTTCTATTTTATTTGGTTCCATTATACATGCCATTATCTTATTTTCCTAAATTAATATCACTATTGTAGTATGATTATGATGTGAGATTGATTATTTTGATAACCCATGTTATATTTATTGATTAACATTATTCATCATCGTACTAGTATTTTAGCTCACCTCTTTCATTGAGATATATCATTAGTTGAGTAAAATTAATAAAATGAATTTCATCATTTAGAATAATGAAGAACAATACATTAAATTAATGTTTATGACTTATAATGTATATGTGATTTATGATCATAATTTTACTAATATTCAAATCCTTTCAATCATTTAATGTTTTAAAATTATGTTTGTTATCTTTAACATGACTTTATAATCATATTTGAGATGTAGGGTCTCTATAATATATATAATATGTACAGTTTTTATAATTTTGGAATTATTATTAGAAGAAATTAGTAAATAAACTAAAGATAACTCTATAATTATATATATGTAAACACCAAAAAATATTTTTTTAGAAAAATTATAATTTTATGAATCCCATTTGATAATAATTATATTGTAAATTGTGGAAAATCATTAATAGTTAATTAATCAATTATTCTCATTTATTTTTTTCATAACCTTTTTTCTTTTAGAATATGGTGGGAACCATCAAGAACCCTTCCAACAACCAATTTTATAGTAGATGTAATGATTCTCAAAAAAACATCCACATTTCCATCGGAGGAGGAGTTATAAATATTATTAAAATGTATACTCTATTTTCAAAGGTTATGAACAATAAAAATATGTGGGGAAATTCCACCTTCACTCATGAATGAAAAACTAGATATTGTTTCATTTATGTATAAATAAAACCAAAATTTTAGCAGATATTCTGATCCACTTATCAAATAATTGTTGGTTAAATCAATGGATAGTTTATTTTTTATGCTTCATTATTCTGAGATGGTTAAGGTGGCTTTATCCATCAATCATTTAGATGGAGATGCTGATAAATGGTTGAAATTGATATAGAAAAAAATAATGATGATTAAATTGAGGTGACTAAGTGGGAATAATTTATGATAATATTTCATAGCTATAATTCATATAGAACCTTTCAAATAAATATTGTAATATAATTCCTATAGATAAACGAAAATTAATGTGAATAAGTTAAAACATTAGTGGAAAAGTTTAAAATGATTGAGTTATATGACATAAGTTTTGTAATAAATACTGATTGTAATAATATATATATTTTATAGTGGTTAAATACCTCACCATCAAAATTCTCTAGTTATCCGAGACATTGGGAATTTTCGTTAAGTAAATCGATCTGATCTAAAACTAGAAATAGTGTTAGGTGATTGATCCCAGGGTTATGGAGATCATAAGAGAGTAATGGATATTAAACATGGTGGGAAAAATTGTAATTGTTTAAAGATGATGTAAAAATTAATGCATCTATAATGTGCAAAGAAGCATCATGGGAATTGTATTAAAGGGATTGTGAAATGAATCATGATAAGGTGATAAGGAAACCATGATCTTGAATTTTGATGTTTCATGATGAATCCCGCCATCATTTTGGAGGAATGTAATCCCCTTGAAATACCAAGCACATGGTTCATTTCTTCTACTATAGGGAGAAAGAGAACTATTCATGTTAGTGGACTAAAATATTAGTCATTGAGTGTAACCAGTTTCCAAAACAACAAAAATAAAATGGGAAAATGGATTATTATTGCATCCATTCAACTAATGTGGACGATTTCGGTGATGTTGTACAGGGTAAACATTATATTAATTAAATAATGGGAAATTTTTTATTTGATTATGGTTCTACACATTCATCAATATTCAATATGTTATCTAGAACTTTTTAATCGAAGCCATGATACCATAAATTATAAATATAAATAAAACACATAATGGTGTGATAATTATATAAAATTTTATACACTCATATATTTTAATAATATATGGTACGAATCCTCTAATAAATCTTATAGTCTTTCCTTATGGGTAATTGGATATTTTTATGGGAATTGATTTGATCTAGTTATATAAAAAACAATTTAACTGTCATGAAATGGAAAAAACATTTCATTTTCCAAAAAAACCCATTACACTGTAAAAATGAAATTAATACTAAGAACATCATTTGGAAAATCCCTAAATGGTGTTGGTATTGATAACCTATGATGAGTAAGAACTTTCAAAAATGGATGAATCAAAGGATGTTATTAAAATAGATTAAATTTACCTTATTAGTTAATAAAAGAATGTTTTAAGGGATTTCCTTACAACCCCCAAATCAAGATGTACATTTCTCAACAAGGCTTATACCCATAATGACTCTTATATTAAATTTCCAAACATTAATTCCCCAATAAAACTAGGGGATTTAAAGATGTAGTCTCATGAAAATTTAGAAAATGGGGGTTTTACTCCATAGTGCATCACAATGGGGTACACCAATGCTCTTTGTCATGAGGATAGGTGGAACAACACCGCATCATATTGACCACTAAGAGAACACCAGTATCACTATAAAGAAAAATTTAATTATACAATGATTGTTGAATTATTTTATCAACTATGTGCAATATAATAATTCACGATGTTTGATCTTCATTTTGGTTATCATAAACTAATAGGGACGAATTATGATATTTAGAATAATATTGTTTAATAAGGTATGTACATTATGAGTTCATATGAAATCAATTTGAAATTAATAATTTTTCTAAATTTATTGTTGGATTTCTTGAATAGATACATTCAAGAATACTATAAAAAATTGGGGTATTGACGCATGATATTCTCATTTAATACATCATAAAGTAGTAACATGAAGAGATTCAAGGGTTTATGCTAGTTATAATAATTATGTTTAAATTATACAGTATGTTTAGAATGTATAACATTTAGTTTTAACATGTCAACTTCATATAGAATAGGATCTTATGTGGGGAAATTTCATTATAACCATCAATTTCTAAAGCAATCTGATACTAGACAACAACCACTAAAGGCATGGAAAAATGTCATTTTCTTGTCATAGAAGGGTACTATATTTTTTTAGAATTTTAACGTGACATTATACTCAACTAAATAATATTACATGGAATGGTTTAATTTATGTATGGATGAAAAAATGCGGGGAAATATTTTAGTATATCATAAATAGGATAATATATTTGTTTGTACTCACATTATCTTCAAATGTATAAGGTTTTTTTGATATTAAATGAATATTTAATGAATTATTTATATTTAAATATCATGAAGGAATAAAAAGTGATATACTATTACTCATTACTGCGGATGATCCATGCAAAAAACTACTAGACACAAGATCTTGAGTTGGAAGATGTGATTTTCACCTTCATTATTTGGAAGAATTGTCTCTATGGTGAGAAGTGTGACATGTATATAAATCATAATAATATAGATTATATATTCATAAATATTTAAATATACAAGAATCAAGAAATATTGTAATAGCTTAGCAAGGACAACAAATAATCTCTCCACTATTATAGAGTATTGGAGAAAAAGGCATATTTTTCTATTAGAAATAAGAAAACATTCATTCAATAAATTATGAATATTTATAAAGACATAGTATTGGTGTATATAGAATGTGTGGATATATAAATAATAATAGTAGAGAATATATACATAATTTCCCAAATTGTTTTTGGATAATGAATCTATTAGATAACTAAGGTGGAAAATGAAATGACATAGAAAAAAATGGTAAAAGTATAAATGGAAGGTAAAAATCAAGAGTTTAAAATATATAATTTTATTGTGTTTAGAAATAGAAAATATATTACTTTGGTCTCTTATCACCTGAGATAGAGGAGGATATACTAGATAAGGATTATTGATCAGAATATTATATATATCCTTGAAGTACCGTGATGCATTATGATCTTAATGATCACTTCTTGTGGGAAAAAATGAAGGATGATATTTTGGAGTATATATATTTATGTTATATATACCAGGATGTTAAATCAATGTTTCATAAGTCTAATGTAATGATGAATCCATTGAATATAACAATATGGAAATGGGAGATTGTCACTAAAGGAAATGGCAATAGTCTCACAAAGATATACAAGGGAAACAATGTGATAATCAGTGTGGGGTATTGACACACTAATAACACATAATTCATTACAATTTGCGAATAATTCTCTCTTGAATAAAATTACATGTTATTTGAAAAAAAATTTGGGTGTTTTCATGTAGTGTCAATTTTTATCATTTTTTATCTTAACCCAAGGTCCAAATATAAATTTTAGAAAATCATTTAACATTATAATAATAATAAATATAATTTTTTCAAGGAATATCAACACCAATATAATGGACAATCAATAATGACCATAATGGAACTCAAGGGCACGACAAGCACATACAAAATTAAATTTAAATGGGGATGGAATAATCACATCCATTTATCATTTGCAAATCCCCAATGATTATTCATTAATGTATTATTTATTAAATCCATTTTATACATGTTTCATTTCAAGGGTTATTTCATGACTAAAATCATTTTATGTTATATGTCGTGTTATGTAAATGTTATGATATGATGAGTGGGACCTGAATTCAATATCCCTCCAATACATTGGATAATTTTATTTATCTCATTATGTAATGTGTATTATGGATGAACATGATGATATATATACAACCAATGATGATTTTGAGGATAATTCAAATATTCTATGCAATAAAATGTTTATATATGTGTTTACAACTATATTTTTTATTTGAACACTAAGATGTTTTATAACATTTTTATGAAATTCCAAATTACTAGTATTTATCAAATGTCCACAGAAAGATTATCAAGATTATACAATATAATTGTTTGATGATGAGGATTATTCTCACCCATAATAACTTTACTCATGTCCTTTATTCAATCATTGATTGGGAATTTAGTTAAACATTATCATTGATAAATATCTCCCTCTAACTAAATATACTATGCATATTGTGAAAATTTTGAATGATTAATAAGAAGTATTTAAAAATATGAATATTATTTACTTTTATAAATGGTTTATGATCCAAAATATCCTAAAAGAATGAACTATTCGATCCTTTAATTCATATGTATTGTGTTGTTTATCTATGAAATCATGTAATGTTCATTTAAGAAAAATAAGGGTCAATATAAATATTAAAACTTGTTATGGAGTGAATATCATGTTACCTCCCATGTCATATCCATCTAGCCTTAGTTCTTTTGACAAGTTATGTTCTCGACCATCCCCTCACGACACCATGATTTCATATGTCAATGGGAGTTGTTCTAACTGAAACTAAAATTCATTTAAATCTACAACTCAGAACATAACCGAGTACAAAAATATTATACATAGCTTTAAATAATATCCAATGATACTTCTATGATGTTATCTAAATATTAGAATCAATATTAGACCCCAAAATATAAATTCATTCTCTTCTACGAGACAATAAATAAAATTTCCCACGAAATAAATGACCTATAAATTCACATTTTGTAGAAAATTTAAACAATCATGATCTTATTTCATAAATAACCTATAAAAATAAATAGTCACAAAATTTGAAAATTTAATTGGATTCCACTAATTATAATTGTTTCATATTATTAATTACTTTTTTATAATGTTAATCAATCCATCAACAAATATTTTCATTGAAAACTTATAATCTGATATTTCACAGGGACCCCTTATCATCTTAATCATATAATCAATTTCAATCCCATTTTATTAAACTCAATCATCATTAATAATACAAATTGGATCTTCCATGAAACATTCTCCTTAAAGTATAGCAGGTAACTCAGTGATAACTCTAATTGTTTCACATGAAATATCTAAGACTATAAACCATAACAAACCAACATGGGCTCCATTAGGGTATGTTAGTGAAACAAATCCACCATTTTCCTCTCAGTATACTAAATTTATAAATTAATGTGGTAGTAAACATGAACAATTTCAGTCTTGGAATTAAAAATAGTTAGATACATTTCTATGTCTTGCACCAATTAATTCATTATCCAACTAACCAAAACATGTATTTCATTATTTTGAACATCGATCAGTACATAAAAGATTTTGGGACCACACACTATTCAATTGTATGATTCCCTAGACTATATGATTTTACACATAATATTCATAGTGATGCAACCATACTAATAAACCGACTTCCAATTAGTATTTTTCTAACATGTTCTTTTATTATATAGACATAATAACCTTGACCCATTCACATTGTGTCTAGTTCCTAAGTCCTAAAATATTCCAAGCCACTCTTTATTAATCTATCCAACCAATATTATTCACCTCTATTAAATGGAATATAATGAACTCTATGGTCATATCAACACTGTATATATAAATGCTCATAGTTGACAATAGTTACCCTTAACTACTAACTCGCATTTTCAAATCACTAGAAATGGTTTTCGACATTCCTCCCACATAGGGACCAATATGTCCATTCATCATAGAAGAGTCTCCATTATATGTAATACCTTTAATCCTTAATCCAATGATGATGTAACCCAATATGAATACCTTCTTCCTACTACTGAACCATTTCCATGACCACTACCTTGTTAACAAACTAATCTACACTATTGGTGATCAAACAATGATTATTTTTAAAATTGTAATTTCTTCATGTAGAGGGAAGAATTACTAGGAAAGAACTATTAAATTTCCATCTATGCGTTCCTAATAACACCACATTGAATAATAAATATTCATAAAATATCCACAGTTGTTGTAGTTCCACTGAAACAATAACTTTTTGAGAAGTTTCTTAACCAGCGATTTAGTACCTAGTTAAACTACAGATCATTCATTTCATGTAAAATATAATCTACTCACGAGATGTAATTTTACAAATTATCCATCCTTTCTCATCAACCCCTATACCATTAATTCACATGAATCCTAAAACTATCATATTTAAACCCCATTATTTTCTCCATATGATATCCCAAGAATATTATCTAGTTTATCAATCAATAAATCTATGAAATACTATTTTTTATATTTATTAATCAGTAACCACTAGGCCATCTATGATGTATAAAAAAATATAATACAAGTATAACATAAATATTATATAACAGAAATATTACACAAATTAAGAACTAAAAGAGTTTCACTCCCAACATACCTATGAAAATTGTTAATAGATATGAACACCCGATCTAAATAAGATAGAACATTACTATATCAACATTATAATAAATCAATTTTTATGTCACCCTATATTAATAACCTATCACATACCTATATTAACTGAAATTTCATCAATGTTTTTATTAGGTGATATTAAGATAATGAAAACCATACTATCCAACTATAACCATTATCCCATTTTAAAATTATTATAAAACTTACATGCATGGAACAAATATAGTCACCTAGAGAGAGCTGTAAATTCATTCTACTATAGCATCACCACTGTAATCCAAACCCACTCAAGTGTCTCCTATCATCCATAACCACTCATCTAGGAAACATACCATACATGGGAACTCATACCTGGATCCCATTATAATGAACCTAATACTGAATACCTATCAACATTATTATTTTCAACAATCATAATTTGAAGAAAAATAAAATTTAAATAATAACCAAAAACACCTCATCAATTTAGATTTAATATTTCACCATGTATAAGCTATATCGGTAAAAAAATAATAAATAATTTTTCATTCATTAAATAATTGGTCCCCAATTTCTAAAATAGTTATGCTCAAAATATTACCATTTGATAGTTTTAGAAAACTATTTCGATATTGGAAAATTATTTTTCAAAAACATGATGTCTTGAACATGTTCAAGATACCTATATTCTCTGTAGGATCCATGGATTCAAACTCCATTAATCCATGTAATTGGATAGATAATAAATTTACAAAAATTGATCACATCACTTCATATATAATTAATAATGTCCATCATGAATCCATTAAAAATAATTAAAACTAGCATACCATTTAAACATAGTCCTTTATTATAAGTGGTTTAGCTATTCATAAGTATATGGTAAATCAAAGGCACTACAAAATCCTACCCATAATAACAAGATATAAATATTAAGAGAAAAACTAGTCTAATAATATTTATAATAGATAAATCCAAACGTTCAATGATATTTTTCACATTGGTCCATTTCCTCACCGGTTATTTCATTATAAGTTACAGGTCATGGTATTCACCTCTAGAACCCCACATGAAGGATGACATATATACTCATATTAAGTGAGTGCATTATTCAATAAAAGCAACTGATATGTGATATCCTCCTAGTTAAATTATATTGATATTCATGGTACTAAACCAAGAATTAACTGATCATTATTTTTATTATATATTATTTTTTTCCCCAAAACATGTGATATTTACAAATATTGGATTCATATAAGTATTATGAAAAGTTATATGTAACAAACTCTACATTTATCAATGGAATTTTCTCTCCATATTTTAATCACATAAAGTATAAAATATAAAAAATAATATATAAACCATAGAAAATACACTATAAATGTAGAAATATTGAAATAAGATGTATTTATAGACATTTAGGAACGTATTTCGATGAAATAGAAACTTCACCATTGGAATAGTTATATGAAACTTATGAATAGTAAACCAAAATAATGAATAGTAACCTCATCTATGGAATTAAAAATAAAATTTATGTATAATATAACTGAAAATATAAAAGAATTACATCAAACTATAAGTAAAGAAATATTTTTAAAATTATTAATTAAATGTTGGAATTTTTATAAGTAATAAATATTAGTTTATAATGTTTATTTAATTTAATAAAAGAAGTTAAAAATTAATTTTATACAATGTATTCATTAATTAAAATTTTTATTTTTTATGATTTTATTTTAATTTTATTATAACATAATTAATTTTTTAATGTGCTGGAAAATCATATATAAATTTGAAATCTAATTTTTCAACCAAACAAGCATTTTAATTAAAAAAATAAATAAATAGAAAATAGATTTTTTTTTTCTAAAATGGAATAAGTTTTGAAATTCTAATTATTTAAAATTGATTAGGGATAATTTTTAGTATTTTTCTATAATAACATGTTTTTTTAATAGAAAAATTTGATAATTAATTATAAAATAAAAATATAAGATTTTTTATTTATGGATGATCTATGTTGGATATAAGAGAAAATCTATAAATATAATACATCTATCCAACAGATCAAAGGCCTCATTTTTATCATTATTTTGATAAAGCCCTTTTTATGGGAATAAGATGGGAAACCTAAACCGACGTTATGGACAGATGAAAAGTAATCCCTGAAGGAGAAAAAGAGTAATACCATAACTGAAGGACAAAAGTGAGTTTGTTGTTATCAAAAAATTGCCGAAATTAAATGAAAATGGTTTTCTTTTACTTTTATCAAATGATTCATCCTCATTAAATATAAAAACAATTCACTGTAATTACATTTATACATCTAGGAGATCATTAATTACATATAATAACAAATATTGATATTTATCCACATTTTACACAATATTCTATTCATGTATACAAGAAAATCGACCATGAAAACCAAGAAAGTAAACAAGCATGAATGATGGAATTAGACCTTATAACTCATCAAATATGACATAAATGAACACAATTAATCTTTCATTAATCAAATCATTAAATAAAATATAATTTTTTTTTCAATTAATTAATTCTCATTGATTATCTAGAATATGAATGAGAATAAAGCATTCATACCTAATGTAAAGAGAATTATCGAACCCCACAATATTTCATTAAGTTTACCTACATTCACCTAAAATTCCATATGGATGTTCCTTTAATGTACCATAAATATCCTTTCATTATCATTATTCAATATTTAAGTTGAAATAAATTTTTTCGATTCTAGTTTATGAAAAATAAAATTTCCAAAATATATATTCATTAAAAACACACACACCTATTACTTATCTTGATGTTGCTTCCTCTTCACTCATGATTAATGATTCTTATGTCTTTTATGTTATTACCTAGTTATTTTGGGAACCTTAGAAGATTATGAATGTACTCTCTATGAAATGAAATCAAAACCTTTCAATGGTTTTATTATTTCCAATATTGATATATATTCTATATGTCATGAATGTTAATGAAAATGTTATGATTTGACAGGTGTTATTGGAATTATATAGAACAATAAAAATTATACAATGTGATAGGTTACCCAGAGTTATTTAGTTCCCCAGTACAATGGTTAATATGATGAATATTTCTTTAATATGTGACTTATGTTTGAACATGATGAAATATTTTTTAATATCTATGTTTTGTGTTTACCAATTATACACAATGTTTCATTTTTATACATTGATGCATTCCTTTTTTTTATTTTTCCTCTCATGATTATGATAATGATCCAATGATTATGTAATTATGATCTGGATTATAGTCACCCAATTTTATATTGATAAATCTGTTACACTATGCACTTACAGTGATTTTATCTCAACCATCATTGATTTATATTCTAAAGTGATTACATTTACAATGGAGAATGTGTTGGCCAATATGAATATAGAGTAGAATAACTGAAATAAATGATAATGTATTATTTTTAAAAAAAAATTATGGTCCTAGATTTTCCAAGATAATAAATATTCATATCCTGGTACTTATAACACTGTTATGTTGATTATATTTTAAATGATCTAATAGTCATGTAAGATAAATATGGTTACTATAGTTGGTATCAGTGCATTATTTAGTTAAGTTCCGAATTTGTATTGGGGAACCATAGTGAAAACCCAATATATGAGACTATGCATAAGTAACAACCAAAAAATAATTTTTTAAGAAATTCTATTAATATGGATCCCACAAAATATTCATTTAGAGTGAATTTCATGGGAGAATATATTATATATTCATCAATTGTTTACATATGTGGTTTTACTAACATTTTCTATTTTATAAAATTTTGGGAACGATAAGAAACTAGGAAAAAAAAATTACATGGGGAAATATTCATTGATTTCACAAATTAAAAACCCAATCACTTGAAGGTTGAGTCCAAAAATTGATGGTGATTCATACCAAGCTATTGTTGGTTATGAATAATAACCTGATTAACATGGGTTATCTGCCTTCACCAATGAGGGATAAACATTCCATCAAGAATTTATATAGAAAAAACCCCATATGTTTTGTTGATATTATGATAGACTAGTCATGGATTAGTGGGTCAACTCAATAAAGAATATATTTTCTATAAAACAAACTTTTGAGATAGATATGGTAAATCATGTTATTTATTCTCAATATGGTGAGGCAAACCAAGGGTGGAAGTCGATTAAAAACACCAAGTTGAATGAAAAATTTGAATAAATTGATTGTGAAATTTGAAAATATTATTTCATAATAAGTATTTCGCACGGAATAATCCTAAAAATATGGGGACATAATTCACAAATAATATGAAAAAATAATGTGATTCTATCATTGCCTAATAAGAAAAGGACTCAAGGATTACTGGGAATTTATTTGGTTTTTTTATCAATAATGATTCAACAATTTATTGATTCTTTTGTGATGTAAAACCAGAACATGAGAAGTATCTAGAATTTAGAGGCATTGGGTGTTATGAAGAATTGGTTCGATGTGCTCTCAATGTGAAGGTGGTGTTTGGAGAATGGTTCCATGGGTATAGTGATAAGAAATCAAAGATGGAGTTTCAAGACGAAGCGTCTTGTGAGAAAGGTGGAAAGGAAAATAAACGATTAAGATGTCAAAAATATTAGAAGAAGCATCATGGGTACTACATAAAAATGTTGGTAAATTCTTCTTGTGTGAGATAGAAGGCCATGAAGCTCAGGAATGTTGAAAATACATGAGGAAGGAAGGCATTGTGGTGGATGAATGGAGAGAACCACCCCCGGTCCAATGCTACAACCTTAGAGAGAAAAGGAACTATATATGCTTGTGCACTAACCCCTGAGTTCTCAATGTTATTCCATGTCATCTTCATATAAATAATAAGTATAAAGGGAATAGTTATTCCAACACTACTGAAAATTTTGACAAAGAAAATTAATTCATACAATGTATATTTTTTATTTACTCAAAAATGAATCTTTCTTATTTGATTCATGTTCTACAAAATTCCATTATATTTCTCATGTTTTCCAGAAATATTTAGTTAATTTTCTGAAACCTTGAAGTATAGATATCTATTAAAATACCATGTTACATAATAACTTCAACCCATGTATTGGTGTCACCTCCTTTTGGAATATGTGGAGAGATTCATCCAGAATATCATGTGATACTTACCTTGGTTGAATTTTTTGCTTTATTGTGAATGTGTTGGATCATATTTTATATTTCACATATCCATTTTTAAGGAAAGGTAATACATTTTTTTATTATGAACCATCCCATGCTCCTCCCAAAAATACAAGTAATATAATAAATCTCCATTAGAAAATTATTAAATTTTGTCGGAGTAGATTATTTATAAGGAAGAAGAAATCACTTAAATGGTTTGGTAATACGAAGGAATAAACCAAGGGGAAATTCTATTCATGAAGGAGAAAATTTATGCATTTCTGGAAATTATACCCCTATCATCCCACAAACCAATAGGTATTGTTTACAATAGAACTCATACACTGAGAAACTCATATCTCAATGTTTTCAAACATTATAGATCCTATCAAATTTGAGGACAAAAAGAATCTAAAAAGTCATTTGGAAAAAGGAATTATACTCCCTGGTAAATCTACATGGGGTGATTGAGTTCTCTTAGTCATTAATAAGGACAAATCAATGTGATTTTATATCGAATATTTGGAACTCAATAAGATCACTACAAAGAACATGTCTCCTATTCTATTGATAGAAAGCATGTACGATTAATTATAGATATATTAGTACTTATAAAAGGTATATCATAGTTCTATATATCGTCAAAAAAGGTGAATAAGAATTATATTCCAGACACTACTTTCCATAAAAGGTATGCAAACTATGAGATTATGGTGACGCCTTCTAACTGTCTAATTCCCCTAAATCGGTAGTAGTCGCAACATCTATTATGAGAACCATGCATTGTTCTTTACATATATATAAAATGTATATGATATTGATTGATGATTTGGGTGAACATTTATTATGTTTTTGTGGATAAAGGTAATGTGCATGATCTACACACAATATGTCTAAACCATGTGGAGATCCATGGAGAATACATGTGAAATAGCAGTTGTGAGGAGAAACAACAACATAATGGGTGCATAGTTTGTGAGATCATGTAAGAAGGATTGGGGAGGGTTTCATTAAGGAATTAGATAACACATGGTTAGTGCATGGTTTGTATAACTGTGAATACTAACCACACATAGAGTTAATGATATATCTTCAAAAAATAAGATCTCACTCATTATTTATATAACTCCATAATTTTTATCCTTGGAAACCCTAACTCAGGATTAATCTCCAATGAAGGTAGGAGAACGTCTCCTAAGTGATTTTTTATCAATCTAGAACACTCCCATGTAATTTTCAAGCCCAATTCCTATGATAACTGTCATTCCTCATCGTTCTTGTCGTGTTCTCTTAGATCTACTTACATCTACATCCCATCTCCTATCACATTCCCAAATCTATGCATGTTATCGGTAGATATATGATTTTGGATTCCATATATGATGATATATGGTATTGTTATAGATAAGATAAGAGATATATGGTGGTATCGTTGAGTGTTTACTGAGTTTTATTGAGTTTTCTTCATCTTTTTGTGGTTTCATCATAACCATCAAGGTAGGTGGCATCATTATCGACTCATGACTATGGAATTGAATGTAATGGTTTCAAATTGATTTCTTAGTGTGTATTATATTGTAAATTGGATGATATTTGATTTCTAGAAACCCTCTTTGGTAATGGTTGCAGAAAATACGTAAAATTATTTCTATTGATTAAAGTGTTTGAATCATGATTTTAAAATGATGATTAATACATTATATTTTTTTGGAATGATTATAAATGGATTTTTTAAAAATGTATGTCAAAATCGGAATCATTTTATTGAAATGTAATGGGTGATTGGAATTGGATTGTTTTAATTATTTTCATTAAAATCATGATTTTTAAATGGACTAAAATAGTTTTTCATAATACGGGTGTGTGTTTGTAACACATTTACAAGGACTTTTTGGAATATATCCTTCTTTTAGGCGCCAAAGGATTAATAAAACAGGGGGAATAATTATCATGTGATGACATGGTAGATCGGTGAAAGAATGATGATTAGTATGGAACTATTACAATGAATCAAGTATTGTTTGATTTGTGAATAATTAGAATGGGTATTCCAAAATATAAGGAGAAATGGGTTTAAATCCTAGTTTGGTTATTTTTCATGAAGTAATAATTACTGGGAAATTGTTGAAATAACACTTGGGAATCATTTGTTTTTAGTAGTTTTGAAGCTTGTTTATATTTAGTAAAAAACTATTTTTCAATGTTATTTTATATAAATTTTTTTATTTAAATGTTGTTAACTTTTATATCTTAGTGGCATGATTAGTGTTATCACTGGGGAAAAATTACTAAGTCCAATACTCACCCATTCATTAGAACTATGGTTATTTTTAAGATGCTATATTTTGGGACATGGGTAAAGGTAATGTATCATACGTATTTATCACAACTTCATGATACATCAGATGTTTGGTTATTTGAGAATTGATCTTGGGGAGCATGGAGTTTTGTGGTTGTCTTGGTTTATCTTGATGTTATATCCTACTGTTTACAATTTAGTTTTGTTTTTGTGTGTTGTAGTACATTTTGGTATTATTTTTTTAGAATTATTATGGTTGATTCATCTTGTTTTTATCATGAATTATACTGTAGTTATATATTTATGGTTGTTTGGTTGGTGGTTTATTTAAAGGTTAAATCATCCCCCACTTTCATCGAATCCCTTTGATATTTATAAAAAATCCTTTGCACCCTAGGGATGTTGATTAAGGCCGTGTAATGATTTTTTTATTCTCATTAAATATAGTGTATGTGGTTAATTATAAATGGTATCATTTTTTTGAAATAATTTTTTTTGAGATAAATGTTATAAGATTTTTCCTTCCCTTGTGGTATCAGTAGACATTAGTTTTGTTTGGTCTTGAAATTAAATGTCATTCATATTTTTCCATGGTGTATGATCTTATAAAGGACTAGGATTTTCAGAATATGAAATTTATAACACAAAAAGAAGTAGATATCCTTTTTATTCTGAAAATCATGTTAATAGGGTGTTGGTTGAAAAAGTGTTTTGGAGACAACTATATTATATTTGAATCTCATTGTAACGAGTTTATCAAATGTTACAAGAATAGAATGTAATGATCCAAACATTTTAAAAATCATATTGATCTAATAAAATGTCTTATTATGTAAAATGTTTAAATAAAACATATGCACATCTGTGGTTTTATGTTTTTGGATTTCAAAATACCGTTATGAATTTTTACCGTAGCTAATATACCTATTGAAAAGTGATCACAAGATTAGTATAAATATAGGGCTTTAAGAAATCCAATTCACTCAGACCAAGGAAGTGATTGCCACATATAGTATAATTTCTCCATATGAAGCCCATTTGTTTGAGCTCATAAAGGATGTATCATCATTGGGAATTTCTGTTGACCAATCCCATGCCGAGCTTCAACACATTATTCTTGAACAAAACTGCCTATGGGAGAAGTGGAGGTTGATAGACACTACCACCCATGTGATGTTATCCGAGCCACCCCAAGAGTCTGTCACCATCACACAAGATACCCTTAGGTCTCATGTGGGTGTTATAAGGGGTTATATACCAAGACTCTAGTACAATGATTATGTGAATTTTTTTTATATAATAATGAATATATATTCAGTTTATTATTGTTACTTTGTATATAGTTTTTAATTCAGTAATACAATTTTTAATTATTATTAAATTAAGATATATTTTTTATCAATTAATGGATTATTTAGATTTCTAATATATTAATAAAATATTATTACTAATGTTCATTTTATTCAATATAAATGATCGTATAATTTTTATTAATTCAATTATGATTTTTATTACAGTTTGAATGCAATTTTTTTTCAAAACCCAGGAATTTTTTTATAAATGTCTGTTTTTATTTTAAAAGAAAAAAATCACATATTTAGAAAATTATTTCTATAAAATGAATATTATTTTTGGAATCAGGACGTCCAATCTATCCAATGGTGAATTTTTCATAATATTTTGAGACAATAGATTTTTTGGGTAAAAATTAAATATCGTTTAATTATATTATGTGTTTTATGGCATCATAACGACCCAATAGTGAAGTTATAAAATAATACAAATGGTATGTTAGTCCAAAATATGTTTCACCATTAAAATAATGTGATTTTTTGTTTTCTTAATTATTTTACAAAGATTTATTTGAACCTCAAAGACGTTAAAACATTTTAACTTATAAAATGATTTCCTTCAGAGTGTGACTCACCTCCACACAAGCAAGCCAAATAATTAATGATGTTAGGTCATTGTCCTTATAAAATATTATTTTCCACTTCCCTTTGGAAAACACCCTGGGCAAAAACTAGGTTTTGGTGGTTTTTTTGATTAGTTTAATGTGTGTTGTCCAAACCCTAAATAATAATGAAATCCCCCTCTTTTCCTCTATAAACGCACCCAATATCCCACACACACTTCACTAAAAGCATTGGTATCTTGACTGAACTCTTCCATCATTTGTCTAGAATCCTCCCAAGTCACCCAATCTCCCATGAATCCTCTCTCAAGCATCTCCCATGCCTTTGGGATCACACTTCCAAGTACGGGATTTATTCCTTTCTCATTTTCTCAAAGTTTAAATATGATGTTATACCATTTTTATTTCAATTAAAAATGTTGTGGTATGATTTCAAACCAACCTTTTACATCCCTCAATATATTTGATGGATGGTATACATATTTTCCTCTCATTAATGTTTCCCATGTACACCCATTACTATGTCGATATTCCATAACAAATTTTTCTTTTATCATTTATATTGAAGAAAATCTATTGTATTATGAATCTAAAATAAATTTCATATTATGGGAAATTCATCTATATAACCCCCTGAAATTAAATTTTATTTACATACGATGAGATACCCCTTTCTATATCATCATCCTTTTATGAATTCTTATATAACGTCGTTATGCTGCTGAAATTGCACCATGATTTTCCAAGCCAATATCATTGTGTAGTGAATACCATATTGATTTATCTATCAAGTTTATTCAATGTTATGAACATTTACATGTTGATTGTAGTGTTTCATGATTGAATTCAAAATTACATTATAATGGAATAAATGGTGATGTTTAATGAATCCATGTTATATGATCAATGTGGCACACTTATGCATGAAATGAAAGGATTAAGAAGGCTTCACCCTGATAGCACTTCAATGAATTGGGTAAAGATTTGTATAATGGTACATTAAATGGAATTAGGGCATAATAATTCTAATTAATGTGAAAATTAGGGTTTGCTCATGCTCTAGGTGTAATGATCCTTTGCTCAAGCTAATATCATTATAAAAGTTGTTTCTACATTTCCATGTTATGATAATGGTGCTACATCATCACATTATGTTCATGTTTCTATTATCCTCCATCGATATTCCTATTTACAAACATGTACTGTATTATTCATTTTATTCCTTTTTACTCCCTTACTGGGCTTTATAGGTAAACCTATTCTTATTCATTTTCTCAGCTTATACTCTTAAATTCTTAGTATGAAGGAATGTGTGTGGTCATGTAACATATGTTTTCGTTAAAGATGGTAATATGATGTTTAAAGTTGTTATTTAATGTTCCTAATCCCCCAATACACTAGCACTCTTGATCATTACTGTTTTATCAAGAGACGATTTTATGTAAATAATTATTTTTAAGGGTGTAATAATGAGTACGGTTGTTATATGACATGAATTGTAGAGGAATGAATTCCCACTAAGATTAAATATTTAATTTTTATTCATCATTTATGATTTATTTTTCAAAAGATGATATTCATGAAAAAAGTTTCAATTATTTTAAAATGATTTTTTTTTTCAAAATGAGCATGGTTGATGCATTTTAAAAATAGGTTATTTCTCATTCGCAAGAATAAAATTTTTCAAAAGTGGTTAATTCTAGAAGTGTTGTTTTGGAAGGAAATGCTTTGATAGATTTTTTTATAAAATTTTAAAGACTAATCAATCAGTTATGATATGTGGATCCTTATAGAGTTTTTTTTTGCCTATATAAAAAATGGAACCTATTATGAATTGTAGAATCCACTCGAATGTAGCTGCGGAGAATGTGATTTCTTCCGAACCATAGCTTAACAAAGATTTGGTTTAATGTTTCATTAAATCATTTAGAGGTATGTATATGGGGAACCAGAGGTATGAACCAAGGAATGTGGATTATGCCATCCAATTCATGAAGAATAATCCACCAACCTTCTGAGGAGATTTCTAACTCAAATGATGGTGATTACCTAAATAGGTTTAATGAAGTCATTAATTTAATTGGGACACCATAAATGAAGAATATCAAGCTAGAAACTTATATGATTGAGGATCTCTCACACTAGTGGTGGGATTTGGCAGTGCATGTTAAAATAGATCATAGTATTAGTTGGGTGGATTTTGAGGATTATTTTAATAAACAATTTTATACTCATACATTCTCGATCCAATGAGTGATGGACTTCATCAGCTAGAAGTTGGAAAATATATCAATTATATAATATGTGTCTAAATTATTTCATTTAGAGAGCTATGAACAATAGTTTGGGTCTAGTGAATACTAGAAAGAACATGTCATCAAATCAGCTCTAAGGATGGACATTCGATTGAAGATTGTAGTGCTCTGTATTATGGATTATACAATGATAATGAATATAGTGATAGTGTATTATCATGGTATCTCATGATCTGTGGGGGAGGATGTATGAAGAAATCTATGGGGTGTTTTGGAACTCAAATTCATAGAATATGAGAAACAGGGACACCCATTTCCAAGGTGGGATCAAAAATCAAAATCAGACAAATGGATTAGTTAACCTTCTTCCACAAACAAAGAGACAATTGGGATGTTTCTAATGTGGGTTTTTCAGCACATGAAATTATAGGGTACATCACCACAAAGAGAATTCCATAATTTCAATAATATGGAACATATTAAGCTATATTTTAAAAGTTCTCTAAGGACATCTGCTCGAGACATATCTCAAATATCTCAAGAAATTTATTCCTTGACTAGGCCAGGATAATAGAATCAATCTCATCAAACAGTGTAGATATTTCCATATTGATTTTAAAAATTCTATGACTCCTCAACATGGCCAATCATAGAAATCTAACACGGAGCCTAGTGTAGTGATGATGTAGTTATATGTAGTTGAGAAATTGATTGTGCATGATCATGCCAAACTATATATATTGATAGGTACGATTCTTTTGAATTATACTCTTATGAAAGTGTTGTTTAATACTAGTGAATCTCATTCCTTATGTTATTATCATGTTGTTGATTTTATAAGATTATAAATTGAAATTATACCCTCTATGATAAATTTAATAAATCCTCTTGGGGAAAGAGAATGTTGATCCATCTACTATAGAGCATTTTATAGAACTGACGATAGAGAAAATAAAAAATGGGGCTTCTTGGTATTGGTTATGGATGTCTATAATTCAATAATGGGTATGAATTGTTATAAAATGTTCAAGGTTCACATCAACTATAATAGATGTACAGATAGTTTCAATTCGAACGATGGCATCGAACCTATCGTAAATGGATAAAGGCTTGTAAATATGGCTGCAACATGCATTTCGGCACTAGCGGTGGGATCCATCATTTACCGATAGGCATATTTGACTTTAGCATTAATTGATGAGATTTTGGATATATGCTTTCCAGTAGTTTTGGATCAATTTTAGGATGTCTTTATTGAGAACATCTCATGGTTATGACCTAAACAAAAAGTTGTGTTTATGATTTATCTCCTTCGGGGAGATGTCTTATGTTCCATATATATTATAGGATGTATCCTATAGAGTTAAGAGATCAGAATGTGAAAATGGAGGAGCTGGAAAAAAATTATTTCATTCCGCCCCATATGTCTCCATGGTTAGCACAAGTATTATTCCTTAAGAAAGAATATGTAACCCTTCAACAATGCATTGATTATCATAAGATTAAACATGTAACTATAATGAACAGATATCCACTTCGACACATTCATGGTCTATTTGATCAATTGAGCAGAAACTAGTGGTTCTCTATAGTAGACATGGAAATAGTTTATCATCATTCTTGAATTCAAAAGGAAGAGTTTATAAAAATAGCATTTCAAAGAAGATAAGGCCACTATAAATATGTAGTAATGACTTTCAGTCTCCCAACTACACCTGCAGTCATAATGGCTTTGATGAAATAATAATTTTAGTTATATCTGGATTCTTTTATTATGGTATTTTTGGATGACATGTTACTGTACTCATGGACAAAGGATGAGTATCTGAAGAATGTTCATTGTACATCACACTTATCACTATTTTTTTAGAATCAATACAGGGGTATGTGGTGTATTGTAATGCTTAGGGATCAGGGTTGAGATTTGTTTTCATGAATGTAGAGGATGTCACTTCTTATGGTTCAATGAAGTTGAGAGTTCATGAGAAGTATTACAATACACAAGATTTGTAGTTATCTATATTTTCCCATGCATTAAATACACATAATCACTATATATTTGGAGATAAATTATTTGTGTTCATGGATCATAAGATCCAGAAACATATAATCTAATAATGATATTTAAATATGAGGAAAATGAGATGGATAGAGTATCATTATATGTATAACTTTGACATAATGTATACATAGGGAAAAGGTAATTCAATGGACGATGCATTATATAAAATTTCAAATCCACTACTCGATAATGAAGCTTTATATGAGTGGTAGTTGATGTTAGTCCTAGCTGAAATCATGTTGAATATGAAGGTCAAGGTGATGTTCCAGATTTCATTTCATTTTTGGTGGTTCTTGATTGGGTAAAGATGATTAATGAAGTATAGACATATCATGTAGAATATATGATTATGAGTTCAAAGCACAATTGTGGGGAGACAATTTAGGGTTGGAAACTCAGTCGAAGTTCAGTTTTGTGGTATAAGGATCTAATGGTTGAAGATAAATATTTTTTAGTAAATACTTCTTAATTTTTATCACCATTATAGATGGGTTATTTATACAGGTATATAAAAGATGTATTGAAGTAAAAGGCATTATTTTGGTGGAGCATCTTGAAATAAAAAAGTGGTTGAGTTCAATTAAAAGGTACTGAAAATCCTATTAGGTTAAGGAATACATCAATTAAAAGTATGTATATTGTTGAATTTACATATTCCAGTGTCGAAATGGGATTGGATAATAATAAATATTTTTATTGGTCTCCAAAGAATGCTTGTAAACAATAATGTCATTTAGAACAAATTGTATTAGGATACCATGACATCACATTTCATCCATGTTCATAAAACTCATTTGGGGGACGATATGTCCAAAATATATATCCATGAAGTGGAAATGATACATGGAATATCGGTTTCGATAGTCTTAGATAGAGAACCGAGGTTCATGTCTCGTTTTTAGAAATCATTACAAAATTCCCTTCTGACCTATTTGACTATGAATACAACGTATCATCCATAGGCGGATGGGAAATCTAAATGGACGATACCATGTTTGGAAGACATGTATTATAGTTTGGTAATTGATTTTTGAGGCTCACAGGAGGAATAAATACCTTTAGTAGGGTTATCCTATAATAAAAACTATGAATCTTAGATACATATAGCTCATTTTGAATCATTGTATGGGTGTCATTGTTGTTTTAAAAATTTTTTGGTAGAAATTGGTGAAAAACAGTAGTTGGTTCATCCCTTGTTCGATAAACAATAGGGAAGATTATGTTTATCAGAATGATGATGGAAATAACAAGATTCATTAGAAAACCTTTGTGGATCCTCATCAATGACCATTTTTTATGAGTTATAATCTATTTAATAGGATTTTTCAATGGTGTGTACATCTTCATTTTGGGACACATGTACTATTATCTACTATATATATTAGACATTTTGAGATACATGATTGGATGGAGAGGTGGCATACAAGATATAATTTCAACCATGGTTTAATTTGGCCTAAAATGTGTTCCACATATCTCTTTTGCAAAAGTTTCAAACTGATCTTAACCATGTGTTCATATGGGTACACATTTACTTACTGTCAGATTCTTCCTTGGTACATATCCTGATGCAGATTGTTGAAAGGAAAGACAATGTACTGTATTGAAAAAGAATCAGTCTAGTAAAGGTTTTATGGAAACAAGGACATATCCAACAAGATACATGGGAACACCAGATGTAAATGAAAGTACAATTGTCGGAACTCATCCATGGTAGTGATGATCTTATATTTTATGAGGACGGAAAGACCAATGGCATGTAGAATGTAGGGCACTTGATTTCTCATATGTAACCACTGAATTGTGATTTTTATGTTTATGAATTATAATGATGAATTTTGGAAAATTTTAGTGAACTTTCGTTATGTTTTTGGGGAAATGGGGGATGCATACAGGATTCCCATTGATTTTCTAAACCATACAGAGATCCATGGAGAAACCATGCATAGTAGATGTTTTGAGGTAGTAGCTCTTTCAGGGTGGGTTCATGGTTAGTGATACCATGTAAGGAGGCCATGCAAGGGTTTTCTTTATGAAATATCTAACAAAGGGTTAGCACACAATTTTTCTAACCGCGTAAACTAACCATCTGTAGATTTTATGTTAGATATTAAAAAAATATGATCTCAGTCATTTGGCCTCCAACCCAATCTTTTTTATCCATAGAGGCCCCCACTTGGGATTCCTCTCCACTAAATGTAGGAGAACCTCTCCCAAGTTATTACAATCAATATATTACCCTCCCTTGGATTTTTCAAGCCTAATTCGTGATGTGAGTGTTGTTCCTCACCATTATTTTCTTATTTTCAGTGATATATATAGATCTACTACTCCTATCATCTCGTATCATCTGATCAATTCTTTTTTAGGGTATAGAAATATGTTTTATTCCAAATATGATGATATATGGTCCTTTTGTTGGTAAGATAATAGATTTATGGTGTTTCATGAAGAATCAACATGGTTATCTTGAGCGTTCTTCTTCTGTTTTTGGTTTCATCAAAACATTCGATGTAGGTGGAATCACACTTCAATAATTTTTTTGAACTAAATGGCCTTATTTCAAAATGATTTTCATGTGTGGATTTGATTGAAAATTTTCTACAATATTATTTATAGAAACCCCCATCAGTGATGGTTGTAGATAATATGGAAAATTGGTGATTTTGATTAAAGTGTTTGACTCTTGATTTAATGTTAAGGATTTTATAATTGGATTTTTATGGGATGATTGTAAATGAATTTTATAAAATGGGTTTTAAATAAAAGGTATTATTTTACTGAAATATAATGGGAGTTTGAAATTTTTTAAATGAGATTCAATAAAAAATTGTTTTATTGAAATGGGATGAAATGGTTATTTGAAACTGTATTGGCATAATTGTGATGTGTGTTTATAATAAATTTATGAGGCTTTTTTGGAATATGAACATGTTATTGACAATAAAGGTTTAATATAACATGGGGTATAATTATCATGTAATGCCATGGAATATTGATGATACATTGATCATAGGTATGGAACTATCATTATGAAGCATGCATCATTGGATGTGAGAATAAATGCAATGGGTATGAGAAAAAGTCAGTGAGATATTGATCTATTGCCTTGTTTGGTTATTTTACTGGAAGTTTGACTTTATAGGGAAATTAATGAAATACTACTTGAATTTTAAAATGGATTTTATATATGTTTATATTTAGATATATATATATATATTTGGGAATTATATTATAAACTATTTTATATAAATGTTTCTAACTTTTCTGTTCTAGTGTAAGGTGAAGGGATTTAATTGGGGAAAACTACCTGGGTTTAATACTCACCCCTTCTTTGAAACATTGTATATATTACGGATGCCATCTTCTCGGACATTGTTGAAGGTACAATATCACACATATTTAACACCACTTTGGGAAACCTGAGCTATTTGGTGATTGGAGCATGGTGCATGAGAAGCATGGATTCTTGTGGTTTTCATAGAGTATATTGTTGTTGTCTTATTTTACTTACATGTCAGTTTCCTTGTCTTCCATTATAGTACACTTTGGTATAGTCTTGATAAAATATGATGGTCGAGTCATCTTGTTTTTATCATGTATCATATAGTAGTTCTATGGTTATGGTCATTTGGTTAGTGGGTTTTTTTTATTAAAGGGTAAATAATCCCCCACTTGTATTGATAGCCATCAGCATTTATTTTTAGACTTTGGTGCCTTGGGGTTGTTACATAAGGACTACTAGTGATTTATTGAATTCTCAATCCAATGATAATAAGTAGGAAATTACAATGATGCTCATGGATTTTATGTAAAGTGTATTTAGACATTACATTGAAATATTTATGGTGTTCATTATTGATTATATTCTCATCCACTACAACCACATGGAGTATCTTGAATAAGAACTATGGATTATGTTGGCAACATTAATAAATTATAGGAATTATGCCAAGATAAGAAAGTGTATCTTCTAGATGTCAAAAAGTTAATTTTTTTTAATATTTGATCACAAGTGAGGTAATTTATATAGACCCACAAAAAGAGACATTAAACAATGGACTATACACTCTGAGGTAAGAGAAATCAACTGTTTTATTAGATTATTATGGTACTACATACATTTAGTGAGAAATTTCACATGATTTTCTGGCCTGCAAAATATGTTAATAAGAAATTGGGTAAATTATGTATGGAAGAAACACTGTGATGATACATCTACATGATAAATAAGAGATTGATCATAGAACCTATAATTCAATTACCAAAAACTTTATAATATTTTGTGATATATATTGATTCTTCAAATAATTAATGAGTTGTGTACTCTAGAAAAAAGATAATGTGATAGCCTATATCTCCAAAAGTGTATGATCCATGAGCACAACTACCTAATGAATTATATGGAGCTTGAAGCTGTGATTTTTCCCTAGAAAATATGGAGATAAAAATAATATTTTTAGAAGTGTGAAATATATACCAATTAAAAGAGAAGAAATTAAATATTCACACAAAATTATCTCAACATGATTCAGATGAGATGGTTGGATCTATTCTAGGACATAGGGTTATCTATTAACTATCATCCAGGAAAAGCGAACAAGGTAGACAATTCTCAAAGAATAAATAAACATTATACGCTATCCACATTGCAGATTGAGAAAGACCCTATAATCATGGATATTTTACTGATATATTTCTAAATCATAATGTTAGAGAATTCATCCGACCTTCCAAAATGATTGCCCAACCATCTATACAAGAGATTATTAAAGAGGAAAAAAGAAATGATCCATGGTTACAAAAGAAGAAAAATGCCGTAATGGAATGTTAGATGAATGGGATCCATATTAATTATAATGGTATTATTCAATATGGAATTAGGATTTCTATTCCTTCATCACCTGATATAATGATGGTTTTGATTCATAATCCACATAGCTCACCATTCTCAATCAAATAGTTGAGTACCAAGATGTACCTTGATCTTCGAGAACACCTTTGTTCGGATAACATGGTGAATGGGATTGAAGAATATATATAAAGTATTTTGTATTGTAAAAATGTTATAGTCGAGTGATAGAAATTTAAATGGATGATATAACCATTTCTTATACCCACGTGGAAATAGGGGAATGTCATTATAGACCTTTTCACCTGTCTCCTAGAAACATATAATGGAATAAATGTGAAATTGTTTGTAGTGGAAGGACTCACTCCGACATCCAATGTTATTATCATATAGGATGATATCATACTTCCAAAACATGCAAATATATATGTGAAGTATGTGGTTATAATTCCAAGGGTTCCACTCTCTATACTCTATGATCAAGATCCAATGTTCATATATATATCCTTGAATAGTCATCAACAAGATTTGAATACTGAATTAAATTTTAGTTTGGCTTATCCCCGCCAAAGTAAAGGCCAAGATGAAGATAATATTAACATACTAGAATATTTTTTATGATCCTACTAATTATAATTCAACAGTGGATGAGATCAGCATCTCCAATTAGTTGAGTTATTTGATAATAACAACATTCACTTGAGTATTTAGATGGATCCATAAGATGATCAGTATGGAAAGGGATGTTGATATCCAACCTATTTGGATGAATATGGAATTAAATGATAATAAGACATAATCATGTGATGGAGATTGCATAGAAGGTTCAAGACATTAATAAATATTTCAATCCTTTTACAAGTCAACAAAATTGATATTCTAAATACAGTTCAATGTACTTTTATTTTGATGTTGGAGATACACAATCCTTCGAATATCACCATGGAAGAGAGTCATACTGTTTGGAAAGAAAGGGAATAGATAAACAAGGTACATTTTCCCCTTTGATATCTTTGATCAAATATGATCCATGGCCTATTTTCTTCAACTTCCTATAAATATAGCCCATGTTCATGATTTCTTCCGCGAATGGCTTCTAAGAAAGTAAATACCACATCCCTCACTTGTACTGATCATAGATGTTGTAAAACTGAAAGATGATAGTTCTTTTCATTAGTACCCAATAATGATTCTGGACAAGATATATAAGGTGATATTCAACATGAAAACCCAACTTGACATTGTTTTGTGTTGGAAAAATATGTATGAAGAGGTAACCTAGGAAAAAAAGGGTGGATTTAGGGAATGCACCCTCCTATGTTTATGTTAAACAAAATTCAGACTGAGAAATTTCATTAGGGGAATGATTGAATTGATCCAAACATTTATCACTGAAACCATATTTTATTATAGAAAATTTATATAGGATAAATCACATAAAATCACTTAGGGATCATGTTAAAAGAATATGAATTATGTTTTAATTAAATATGATGTATTTCACGAAGATAATGAACCTATACCAATGAAATATTAAGTTGACCGTAGGAATAGTAATATGACCCTTATGAATATTAAATCGTCCAAATGAATAGTAATTACACGAATTTAATTTTAATTTTAATTTTATTCATCTCATAAGTGAAAAGTTGATATTATTATATTTTAAAATAGGAATGTAAATGTATTAAAAATTATTAATGATGTTTTGTAATTTTTGTGGGTTAGAAATATTTAATTATAATTTTATGATTTATTTAATAATTTTTAAAAAATAGGATTTCAATAAATGCATTGAAAATTTTATATTTTTATGTCTAATGATTTTAATATAATATTATGTGACCGACTGTAATTCTTCAAAGTTTTAAAAAATCAGTTATAAAGTTAAAATCAATAATTTCTAGGTAAATGATGATTATAAATAAAAATTAAATTACTCATATCTAAAAAATTATTTTCATAAATTGTTGTTATTTTTTAACTCTACACATTTCAAATTTTTAAGGGTGAATTATATGGATTTTTCTAAAATACCTGACTTTTTTATGATTATTATAATACAATAATTTTTTATAAAAGATAAATATGTGAAATATGGAGTCATAGATGATGTAAGGCTAATATTGGACAAAAATCTAGAACATCCATTAATTCTTTTAATATATTTAGTGATTATTCTAAAACTATTAACAGTAATGATGAAAAATAATAAACTAATGAATTTAATAATGAGAAAACACCTCTCTCCTCCACTTTAAATACCACTCTTCACCACACCTTTTCTTTACACCTCCCAAGCATTGATCCTCATAAAATTCAGGCCTAGTACTCATACCTAGAACCTTTTCTACTTACAAGGGCTATTATTCTAATAAAAATAATTTTTTGTACAAATGTGCCTCTCAAGGTGGAAATACTTAAGAGGTAAAAATTTCTTCTTGTTTCGTTAAAATTAAAATTAAAATTTGTTTTTTCATATCCTATAATCTAATCCCTTTATAAAATTAGAATGATAAATATAGTATAATAAATATACTCTAATTATATCATGTTAAGGTAATATCAATCATTATACTCCACTCACTCTCTCTCTTTTATTCTAAAAATGAAATTTTCTCCCTTGATATGTCAATCTACCAGCATCATGGGTGATGTACATTCATTTTCCATTAACTCCTCCAAGGATGTTAAAAAAATTATAATTTATGATAATTTTTTAAAATTAATGTTACAAACATCATTATGTTCTATAACTAACATATATAAATAATACATAATGATAAAACAAAATGTGTTCGTTGTGAATTAAAAACTAACCAAATTACCTTAATATGATATTAATTATATTTTATCTAATGAATTAAACTCATAACTTATAAAAAATTCAATGTAGAATAATTTACACATATTTATTATCACTGGTAACTTATAATAAAAATTCTAGATATTTATCCAAAATTTATGTAAACATTCAGTCATGCATACAAGTGAATCGATCATGAAGTTGAAGAAAAAATAACATTTCGAAATGATGAAATTAAAATATTTAACTCATAAAAAACTCATAAAATGATCTTAATAAAAAAAATAACTAATCAAATTAATGTATCAAAGGATATTTATTTTTATATTAATTAATATCATTTTATTATCAATGATATGAATGAAAAGAAAGCATTCTAACAAAAGGTACGGGGAATTATCAAACCTAACGCTTTTATTTTCTATTTTCCCTCCATCACCAAATTTTCAGTATGGTTATTACAGTAATATACAGTAAATATATGTACTTCTAATTAACATATAATTTATGGAAAATACTAGTTTTCAACTTGATTTTATGAAAAAAAATGTTTTCCAAAAAAACTCTTATTAAAAAAACACACCATTTAATTCACATGAGAATGTCTTCCCTTCAATAAATATTAAATATTATTATACATATTATGTTACTCCATATTTAATTTCATAACCCCAATGATTTGGAATGTAGGTTTTAGAAATGAAACCAACTAATTTCCATGAGTTATTTTATATCCACAATTTACATACATTCTATATCGCTTTCATGATAATGAGTTTTTTTTATGTGATGGGTGTGCCGGAAATTATATTTCCCAATTAAAATGTAATGATGTGAAGGGTGAACTGAAAATTATATTTTTTTATTGAATTTTCTATTCAAATTTATCTCATTATAAAAGGTGAATTATGTGTGAACATGATGTAAGATTTTTTCACAAATATGTGTGCTATTGATCACATTGACAAGATGTTTCATTTATATGCATTGCCACATTTCATGCATTCTATAATGTTTCATATCGTGATTATTGTGGTGATAAAATTATTATTTTATGAATGATTTTATTATGGTCACCCTATGTTATATTGAGCCATGCCATACTGTATCATGTTACTTGGATTTTAGCTCACCCCATTTGATGTATATCCTCAAGCGATTACAGGTAAGAAAGAGAAAGTGTATGCCACTAAGAATCTAGAGACGGAGTAGTTAAATAACTTTATTAATTTTATTTTCATAATATTATTTATGGAACTATTTTTCCTAATATACTAGTCCTTTGTATCCTTCTATGTTTAGCACAATTATGTTGTTTATCAATAAAATTATGTTACTTTTATGTAATGAAAAGTATAGTCTCTATATAAAACGTTACTCGGAAGTGTCCTTTGATATAATCAAATTCATGGGTTGTGTTTCAGGTCATAAAGTGGGAATTAGTGTAGTTATTACTTTCATTGATTAGAATAAAATGGTATGTAATAATGACACATAATTATGGAAGAAATCACATCATTGGAATATGATGATCATGGTCATGCCATTCCTAGGGAACCATGACAAAAATATTGGGATGTGGGCTACTGTTGGATAGTCAGACCATGAATCGTTGGTGTGGTGGAGTGTCTTTTTATATTTACTGTCTGATAGTGTTTTGTTCATATAAATTTTGATTATATGAAATTATCCACGTCCCATTTGTAAGGATATATTTATTCATCATTGTATGTGAATTTTTGGGTTGGATGATTTGATACGTCGCATGTATAAGTATCCCCATGTGAATGATTCCCCATTTAATGTCCCCATTATATATTTACACTCACATTATTGGTAAAATTTTCCTAGGGTTAGATGTATCATTAATGAATTGGATATGTGTAGAATCTGTTATATTATGTAAGGGTTCTAGTATTTTAAGAGATTATTCTGATAATGGGAATACAAAAGAGTATAAATTGATCATAAGTTTTTGTTACCATGTGATACAAAACAATTATTAAATTGGTCTACAATCATTAACAAAGGGGTATTCCTATGATATGCAATATAATCCCTATTATATATATGGCTCATAATATGGTAATTTATTTAATGAAACATTTTTAGAGTCAAGGGTTACTATGTTAAAAATAATTCATAAGGGTTTGCTAATTTAGAAGAGTATGGGATATTTAAAAATTTGAGTGACATGGTTTATAGTGGGAGATAATCTCACATGATTGAATAGTTACATTTTGAAATCCTATAATCATAGGATAATTTCTTTAATGGGATAATGTTCTGAATCAGGTCTATAAGGACCAACTTATTGAGGTGATCGTAAGAGTGGAGGGTTCTATCATGAGGCATTATGTCACATTACATGGGGGGAATTAATTGTTGTCGAATAACATTATTCTCTATGGGAAACATAATGTTGTATTTCCCAGATTGTCTTATATGTATTATTTAAAAAGATTATTTAAATATCATGTTTTCTTATTTACTGTAGTGTGATTTTTACCCTACAATATCTCTTAATAATTTCTCTTGTGAGACTAGTTTTCCATCATATTTTCACTGATTAAAATTTCATTCATTATAAGAAATAGATATAAGTAAATACATTATTTTTTATATTATTTATCTTCCCATATTATCTATTATTATTTATATATCATTGATTCCATGTGTTTTATTCTAGGGTTTTATAACTACTCGTCTAGATTATGGTGTGGCCATCACAATACGAGTAGTGTTTTTTTCTGAATATTGGGAAAACACAATGAGATATTGGATTTTTTTTCTTGAGGATGTTAGTCTGAAAAGAAAATAAATGGGATTTTTTTATCTAGAATCATTTAATCAAATTTAAATATTAGTTAAAATTATATTTTATTAATTAAATTTAGTGTATGGTATTATATATGGGATCCATTGTATAGTGGGTCTTAGTTTGAAAATTGATCGAGATGAGGTGTATGACATGATGATGGTAAATATGTCTATATCACATGGTTCCATTAATAAAAATAAATATTTTTGTCTATATGAGAATTGAATTCATGATCAATGAGATAGGTTAAAAAATTAAAAAAAGGATATGGGGGAGCCTGAAATATTGGATGAATCTCAATTATGATTATATATTAGTGTATTCAGTGGGCAATTTTTTTAGAATTTGGAAGACATCATTGACTATTCTTAAATGGTGGATTGATGTTTTGAATGGTATATAAGAACCATAATATTTATTAATCTTGATATTAGTTATTATTTACAATTAGTGAGGAATAATGATATTTTTTAAGTTGTCTATATGGAAATACCATGTTTAATAGTATAGACAGTTATCCGGTTTTGTGAAAATTTAATGAAAATTTTAAAAAAATACCACAAAAACCATAAATATCCTCATGAGATATGAATGAAATGTTTAATGTGATACTTTTTTTGGTAGATATCCCTTGGTATTGATATTATTATAATAATAAATTAGGTTATATTCTAACACCAACATTTTGATGATTTTATTTGTAATTAATTACTCTTTATGAGTGGGCGGGGCTATCCAATGTCCAGATAGTAAATCATGAGGATCATGGATTGGAGTATGGGATGGGAATAGATAATTTGTGGGAGTCATCATAAGGATTGATATTGGTTAAAATGGTTATTCTATGGTTGAATCAACAAATATTTTTGGTGTTATACTTATGAAAATAATGAAAAAAGGTTTTGAAGAAGAGGGACAGTTCTTATTAAAACACCTCTATGTATATATATGTATTAATTTTTTCCTAGGGAAGGATTAGCGAGGTATATGTTTTTTATTGACACCATATGGGGTAGTTAATATGCAGAGTTAGAGTTATAGTTTTTTAGCTCATCTAGGTCTCCTAGGGTCATTGTAAGTGATCAGTATCTATATATTGAGTGGTTGGACAGTGATGATAATGATATAAAACATGTCATGAGATGTGGTGTGGGGCTATAACGTATATAATCCATTAGATGTGTGTGGTATGATCTATGACTCTACCTGAGATGTGCGATATGACCTATCCCATACGTGGGAGGGTAGTGGTATATGATATTTATATGTTAACTATGGTACATACCAATTGTTTGTGTTTTTAATATCATATGATGGGTTGGAAATTAAAATTTCATTCTCATAAAACATTATATGATATTAAAAAATATGTGATTAACCATATGAACAAACTCATGTGGTGTTGTTTTTCTTATGCATGATGTTTACTATTTTGATTCCTTCCACATACAAACTCAAATATTGATTTCTAAACTTGAGAAATGTACATTGGAACATACATTATATTGAATGTTTAGCCTAATATATACGATGGATATTTAAATAACATCTAAAAATAAATGGTTATGTATGAAGATTTTTTTATATAATCACCACTAGTTATTTTTAAAAAATTTAAAATATGATTCTGATATGAATGGTACAATCTATGTTACATCATTCACATGTAGGTTTCATGGATGATTTATGTTGTTCCCTAGTTTATTATCACATACATGAATACATTATATAATATATAGAATCAAATGGGTACATGGGGACACCCATCTTTGTTTTATGGTCACACCATATATATTAAACTAGTTACATGTGTATAACATGGGTTTCTATATTGAGTGGATGTGTTTTGATAGATATGATTTGTGTATCTGGAGAGATATTCATAAACTAGTTTATGTAGGGACCCCGGACGTATTGTCAAATCTCTCATATTTAGTTTTCCATTCAGTGTTTTTCTAGTTACTACTATTTTTGACACTTGTTGTATAAATATTTATTGAGTATGGATTCAATTTCTGTTATAGCATGATGATTTAATTTTTTATTTCATGTTGTCTCATATCAATAGTTCATTTTTCTTACTATAATGATATATGGTATTTCACTGATCTATTAGTTTTTGATCAAGATGATACCAATAGTATAATCTCCACACATTATATATAGAATCACACAGGAATTTAATAACCACTTTTATTTTGAAATGAATGCCTTAGGTCTTGACTTATCAATAATTTGGTATCATTTTGTATATATATGATTGGTTGAAAAAAATAGTATCCTAATCAATACCTAGATCATTATTCAATTGGAAATGATATGACCTCTTATGGGGTTTATCGTGGAATTTTAAATTACTATAGAAGGTGATCAAAAATTGGTTTTTATAATGAATTATTCTCTATATGAATGCAATGTAGGTACTCCAACCATCTTGATCTCTTTTATAAGGGATAAACATGGACTGATCCTTCATAAGAACAAAATCATTTGGCTGTGGAACAAAAGGAAAATTATCATAGTGTAAGTGGGCTATGATTTTATAGGGATATTGTTTCAATGGAACATGGTAAGATGAGTCAAGTCCATCAACCCATAAACATAGTTTTCACCCCTTATATTTTTTACATAAATTTTATTATAACTATTTTTTTCCCAATCATAATTATTTTATCTTACATATTCAAAATAAATTAAATATCCATATAATTATCTGTGAATAATCATTTAAAATGTAAAAACAAATTTGATTTATTTAAAAAATAACACGGTATATTCATATATGGATTTCAAGAGAGTTTGATTTCCTTTTTTATGGAATTATTAATGAACCATTTTGGGAAACAATAGAGGGTTTTTGTAAACTCACACCATTTATATGATTTTCTATAAATATGAAAAATTGTTTTCATATTTAATATTTCATGTAAAACAATGGAATCAGTCATTTTCAAGTTCATTAATGAGATTGTATTCCCCCATTGATGTTAATGAGGATTTAGTAGTAGTCTATATAGTATATGAACAATTTATCTAATGATTAATACTTAATAATTTTTTTCATTATAATGATTTGTTTCAAACAATTTATTTTAATAACTTCTGTTAAATAATATTTAGATGATAAAAAGATCACGAGACAAAAATAAATTATATTTATTTTACTAGAAGTATGACTATTTAGGGAAATTAATGAAATAGTACTTGAATTTTAAAATGGATTTTATATCTGTTTATATTTAGATATATATATATATATATTTGGGAATTATTTTATAAACTATTTTATATAAATGATTCTAACTTTTCTATTCTAGTATAAGGTGAATGGATTTAATTGGGGAAAACTACCTGGGTTTAATACTCACCCCTTCTTTGAAACATTGTATATATTACAGATGCCATCTTCTCGGACATTGTTGAAGGTACAATATCACAAATATTTAACACCACTTTGGGAAACCTGAGCTATTTGGTAATTGGAGCATGGTGCATGAGAAGCATGGATTCTTGTGGTTTTCATAGAGTATATTGTTGTTGTATTATTTTATTTACTTGTCAGTTTCCTTGTCTTCCATTGTAGTACACTTTGGTATAGGTTTGATAAAATATGATAGTTGAGTCATCTTGTTTTTTATCATGTATCATATAGTAGTTCTATGGTTATGGTCATTTGGTTAGTGGGTTTTTTATTAAAGGGTAAATAATCCCCCACTTGTATTTAAAGCCATCAGCATTTATTTCTAGACTTTGGTCCCTTGGGGTTGTTACATAAGGACTACTAGTGATTTATCGAATTCTCAATCCAATGATAATAAGTGGGAAATTACAATGATTCTCATGGATTTTATGTAAAGTGTATTTAGACATTACATTAAAATATTTATGGTGTTCTTTATTGATTATATTCTCATCCACTACAACCACATGGAGTATCTTGAATAAGAACTATGGATTGTGTTGGCAGCATTAATAAATTATAGGAATTCTGCCACGATAAGAAAGTGTATCTTCTAGATGTCAAAAAGTTACATTTTTTTAACATTTGGTCACAAGTGAGGTAATTTATATATACCCATAAAAAGAGACATTAAACAATAGACTATACACTCTAAGGTTAGAGAAATCAACAGTTTTATTAGATTATTGTGGTATTACACACATTTAGTGAGAAATTTCACATGATTTTCTGGCCTGGAAAATATGTTAATAAGAAATTGGGTAAATTATGTATGGAAGAAACACTGTGATGATAATTATACATGATAAATAAGAGATTGATCATAGAACCTATAATTCAATTACCAAAAACTTTATAATATTTTGTGACATATATTGATTCTTCAAATAATTAATGAGTTCTGTACTCTAGAAAAAAGATAATGTGGTAGCCTATATCTCGAAAAGTGTATGATCCATGAGAACAACTACCTGATGAATTATATGCAGCTTGAAGCTGTGATTTTTCCCTAGAAAATATGGAGATAAAAATAATATTTTTAGAAGTGTGAAATATATACCAATTAAAAGAGCAGAAATTACATATTCAAACAAAATTATCTCAACATGCGTCAGATGAGATGGTTGGATCTATTATAGGACTTAGGGTTATCTATTAACTATCATCCAGGCAAAGCGAACAAGGTAGACAATTCTCAAAAAATAAATAAACAGTATACTCTATCCACATTGCAGATTGAGAAAGACCCAATAATCATCGATATTTTACTGATATATTTCTAAATCATAATGGTAGAGAATTCATCCGACCTTCCAAAATGATTTCCCAACCATCTATACAAGAGATGATTAAAGAGGAAAAAATCAATGATCCATGGTAACAAAAGAAGAAAAATTCCATAATGGAATGTAAGACGAAACAGATCCATATTAATTATAATTGTATTATTCAATATGGAATTAGGATTTCTATTCCTTCATCACCTGATATAATGATGGTTTTGATTCATAATCCACATAGCTCACCATTCTCAATCAAATATTTAAGTACCAAGATGTACCTTGATCTTCGAGAACAGCTTTGTTTGGATAACATGGTGAATGGGATTGATGAATATATATAAAGTATTTTGTATTGATAAAACGGTAATGTCGAGTGATAGAAATTTAAATGGATGATATAACCATTTATTATACCCACGTGGAAATAGGGGAATGTCATTATAGACCTTTTCACCTGTCTACTAAAAACATATAATGGAATAAATGTGAAATTGTTTGTAGTGGAAGGACTCACTCCGACTTCCAATGTTATTATCATATAGGATGATATCATACTTCCAAAACATGAAAATATATATGTGAAGTATGTGGTTAGAATTCCAAGGGTTCCACTCTCGATACTCTATGATCAAGATCCAAGGTTCATATATATATTCTTGAATAGTCATCAACAAGATTTGAGTACTGAATTAAATTTTAGTTTGGCTTATCCCCGCCAAACTAAAGGCCAAGAGGAAGATAAGATTAACATACTAGAATATTTTTTATGATCCTACTAATTATAATTCAACAGTGGATGGGATCAGCATCTCCAATTATTTGAGTTATTTGGTAATAACAACATTCACTTGAGTATTTAGATGGATCCATAAGATGATCAGTACGGAAAGGGTTGTTGATATCCAACCTATTTGGATGAATATGGAATTAAATGATAATAAGACATAATCATGTGATGGAGATTGCATAGAAGGTTCAAGCCATTAATAAATATTTCGATCTTTCTACAAGTCAACAAAATTGATATTCTATATATAGTTCAATGTACTTTGATTTTGATGTTGGAGATACACATTCCTTCGAATATCACCATGGAAGAGAGTCATAATTTTTGGAAAGAAAGGGAAGAGATAAACAAGGTACATTTTCCCCTTTGAGATATTTGATCAAATATGATCCATGGCCTATTGCCTTGAACTTCCTATAAATATAGACCATGTTCATGATGTCTTCCGCGAATGACTTCTAAGAAAGTAAATACCACATCCCCCACTTGTACTGATCATAGATGTTGTAAAACTGAAAGATGATATTTCTTTTCATTAGTACCCAATAATGAATCTGGACATGATATATAAGGTGATATTCAACATGAAAACCAAACTTGACATTGTTTTGTGTTGGAACAATATGTATGAAGAGGTAACCTAGGAAACGAAGGGTGGATTTAGGGAATGTACCCTCCTATGTTTATGTAAAACAAAATTCAGAATGAGAAATTTCATTAGGGGAATGATTTAATTGATCCAAACATTTATCACTGAAACCATCTTTTATTATAGAAAATTTATATAGTATAAATCACATAAAATCACTTAGGGATCATGTGAAAAGCATATGAATTATGTTTTAATTAAATATGATGTATTTTTCAAGAAGTTAATGAACATATACCAATGAAATAGTAAGTTGACCGTAGGAATAGTAATATGACCCTTATGAATATTAAATCATCCAAATGAATAGTAATTACATGAATTTAATTTTAATTTAAATTTTATTCATCTCATAAGTGAAAATTTGATATTATTATATTTTAGAATTGGAATGTAAATGTATTAAAAATTATTAATGATGTTTTGGAATTTTTGTGGGTTAGAAATATTTAATTGTAATTTTATGATTTATTTAATAATTTTTAAAAAATATTTTTTCAATAAATGCATTGAAAATTTTATATTTTTATGTCTAATGATTTTAATATAATATTATGTGACCGAATGTAATTTTTTAAAGTGTTAAAAAATCAGTTATAAAGTTAAAATCAATAATTTCTAGGTAAATGATGATTATAAATAAAAATTAAATTACTCATATCTAAAAAATTATTTTCATAAATTGTTGTTATTTTTTTAACTCTACACATTTCAAATTTTTAAGGGTGAATAATATGGATTTTTCTGAAATACCTGACTTTTTTATGATTATTATAATACAATAATTTTTTATAAAAGCTAAATATGGGAAATATGGAGTCATAGATGATGTAAGGATAATATTGGACAAAAATCTAGAACACCCTTTAATTATTTTAATATATTTAGTGATTATTCTAAAACTATTAACAGTAATGATGAAAAATAATAAACTAATGAATTTAATAATGAGAAAACACCTCTCTCCTCCACTTTAAATACCACTCTTCACCACACCTTTTCTTTACAACTCTTAAGCATTGATCCTCATAAAATTCATGCCTAGTACTCATACCTATATCCTTTTCTACTTACAAGGGCTATTATTCTAATAAAAATAATTTTTTTACAAATGAGCCTCTCAAGGTGGAAATACTTAAGAGGTAAAAATTTCTTCTTGTTTTGTTAAAATTTAAATTAAAATTTGTTTTTTCATATCCTATAATCTACTCCCTTTATAAAATTAGAATGATAAATATAGTATAATAAATATACCCTTATTATTTCATTTTAAGGTAATATCAATCATTATACTCCACTCACTCTCTCTCTTTTATTCTAAAAATGAAATTTTCACCCTTGATATGTCAATTTACCAGCATCATGGGTGATGCACATTCATTTTCCATTAACTCCTCCAAGGATGTTAAAAAAAATATAATTTATGATAATTTTTTAAAATTAATGTTACAAACATCATTATGTTCTATAACTAACATATATAAATAATACATAATGATAAAACAAAATGTGTTCGTTGTGAATGAAAAACTAACCAAATTACCTTAATATGATATTAATTATATTTTATCTAATGAATTAAACTCATTACTTATAAAAAAATTCAATGTAAAATAATTTACTCAAATTCATTATCACTGGTAACTTATAATAAAAATTCAAGATATTTATCCAAAATTTATGTAAACATTCAATCATGCATACAAGTGAATCGATCATGAAGTTAAAGAAAAAAGAACATTTCGAAATGATGAAATTAAAATATTTAACTCATAAAAAACCCATAAAATTATCTTAATAAAAAAAATAACTATTCAAATTAAAGTATCAAAGGATATTTATTTTTATATTAATTAATATCATTTTATTATCAATGATATGAATGAAAAAAAATCATTCTAACAAAAGGTATGGGGAATTCTCAAACCTAACTCTTTTTTTCTATTTTCCCTCCATCACAAAATTTTCAGTATGGTTATTACAGTAATATACATTAAATATATGTACTTCTAATGAACATATATTTTATGGAAAATACTGGTTTTCAACTTGATTTTATGAAAAAAAATGTTTTCCAAAAAAAATCTTATTAAAAAAACACACCATTTAATTCACATGAGAATTTTTTCCCTTCAATAAATATTAAATATTATTATACATATTATGTTACTCCATATTTCATTTCATAACCCCAATGATTTTGAATGTAGGTTTTAGAAATGAAACCAACTAATTTCCAAGAGTCATTTTATATCCACGATTTATATACATTCTATATCACTTTCATGATAATGAGTTTCTATATGTGATGGGTGTGCCGGAAATTATATTTCCCAATTAAAATGTAATGATGTGAAGGGTGAACTTAAAATTATATTTTTTTATTGAATTTTCTATTCAAATTTATCTCACTATAAAAGGTGAATTATGTGTGAACATGATGTAATATTTTTTCACAAATATGTGTGTTATTGATCACATTGACATGATGCTTCATTTATATGCATTGCCACATTTCATGCATTCTATAATGTTTCATATCATGATTATGTTGGTGATACAATTATTATTTTATGAATGATTTTATTATGGTCACCCTATGTTATATTGAGCCATGCCATACTGTATCATGTTACATGGATTTTAGCTCACCCCCTTTGATGTATATCCTCAAGCGATTACAGGTAAGAAAGAGAAAGTGTATGCCACTAAGAATTTAGAGACGGAGTAGTTAAATAACTTTATTAATTTTATTTTCATAATATTATTTATGGAACTATTTTTCCTAATATACTAGTCCTTTGTATCCTTCTATTTTTAGCACAATTATGTTGTTTATCAATAAAATTATGTAACTATTATGTAATAAAAAGTAGAGTCTCTATATAAAATGTTACTCGGAAGTGTCCTTTGATATGATCAAATTAATGGGTTGTGTTTCAGGTAATCAAGTGGGAATTAGTGTAGTTATTACTGTCATTGATTAGAATAAAATAGGATGTAAGAATGACACATAATTATGGAAGAAATCACATCATTGGAATATGATGATCATGGTCATGCCATTCCTAGGGAACCATGAAAAAAATATTGGGATGTGGGCTACTGTTGGATAGTCAGACCATGAATCGTTGGTGTGGTGGAGTGTCCTTTTTTTTTATATTTATTGTCTGATAGTGTTCTGTTCATATAAATTTTGATTATATGAAATTATCCACGTCCCATTTGTAAGGATATATTTATTCATCATTGTATGTGAATTTTTGGGTTGGATGATTTGATACGTCGCATGTATAAGTATCCCCATGTGAACGATTCTCCATTTAATGTCCCCAATATATATTTACACTCACATTATTGGTAAAATTTTCCTAGGGTTAAATGTATCATTAATGAATTATATATGTGTATAATCTATTATATTATGTAAGGGTTCTGATATTTAAGAGTTTATTCTGATAATTGGAATACAAAAGAGTATAAATTGATCATAAGTTTTTGTTACCATGTGATACAACACAATTATTAAATTGGTCTACAATCATTAACAAAGGGGTATTCCTACGATATGCAATATCATCCCTATTATATATATGGCTCATAATATGTTAATTTATTTAATGAAATAGTTTGAGAGTCAAGGGTTACTATGCTAAAAATAATTCATAAGGGTTTGCTAATTTATAAGAGTTTGAGATATTTAAAAATTTGGGTGACATGGTTTATAGTGGGAGATAATCACACGTGATTGAATAGTTACATTTTTAAATCCTATAATCATAGGATAATTTTTTTAATGGGATAATGTTCCGAATCAGGTCTATAAGGACCAACTTATTGCGGTGACCGAAAGAGTGGAGGGTTCTATCATGAGGCATTATGTCACATTACACGGGGGGAATTAATTGCTGTCGAATAACATTATTCTCTGTGGGAAACACAATGTTGTATTTCCCAGATTGTCTTATATGTATTAATTAAATAGTTTATTTAAATATCATGTATTCTTATTTACCGTAGTGTGATTTTTACCCTACAATATCTCTTAATAATTTAACTTGTGAGACTAGTATTCCATCATATTTTTGCTGATTAAAATTTCATTCATTATAAGAAATAGATATAAGTAAATATATTATTTTTTATATTATTTATCTTCCCATATTATCTATTCTTATTTATATATCCTTGATTCCATGTGGTTTATTCTGCGGTTTTATAACTACTCTTCTAGATTATGGTGTGGCCATCACAATATGAGTAGTGTTTTTTTCCGAATATTGGGAAAACACAATGAGATATTGGAATTTTATTTCTTGAGGATGTTAGTCTGAAAAGAAAATAAATGGGATTTTTTTATCTAGAATCATTTAATCAAATTTAAATATTAGTTAAAATTTGATTTTATTAATTAAATTTAGTGTATGGTATTATATATGGGATCCATTGTATAGTGGGTCTTAGTTTGAAAATTGATCGAGATGAGGTGTATGACATGATGATGGTAAATATTTCTATATCACATGGTTCTATTAATAAAAATAAATATTTTTGTCTATATGATAATTGAATTCATGATCAATGAGATGGGTTAAAAAATAAAAGAATGATATGGGGGAGCCTGAAATATTGGATGAATCTCAATTATGATTGTATATTAGTGTATTCAGTGGGAATTTTTTTTTTAGAATTTGGAAGACATCATTGACTATTTTCAAATGGTGGATTGATTTTTTGAATGGTATATAAGAACCATAATTTTTATGAATCTTGATATTAGTTATTATTTACAATTGGTGAGGAATAATGATATTTTTAATGTTGTCTATATGGAAATACCATGTTTAATAGTATATATAGTTATCCGGTTTTGTGAAAATTTAATGAAAATTTTAAAAAAATACCACAAAAACCATAAATATCCTCCTGAGAAATGCATGAAATGTTTAATGTGATACTTGTTGTGGTAGAGATCCCTTGGTATTGATACTATTATAATAATAAATTAGGGTATATTCTAACACCAATATTATGATGATTTTATTTGTAATTAATTACCCTTTATGAGTGGGCGGGGCTATCCAATGTCCAGATAGTAAATCATGAGGATCATGGATTGGAGTATGGGATGAGAATAGATAATTTTGGGGAGTCATCATAAGGATTGATATTGGTTAAAATGGTTATTCTATGGTTGAATCAACGAATATTTTTGGTGTTATACTTATGAAAATAATGAAAAAAGGTTTTTAAGAAGAGGGACAGTTTTTATTAAAACACCTCTATGTATATATATGTATTAATTTTTTCCTAGGGAAGGATTAGTGAGGTATATGTTTTTTATTGACACCATATGGGGTAGTTAATATCCAGAGATAGAGTTATAGTGTTTTAGCTCATCTAGGTTTCCTAGGGTCATTGTAAGTGATCACTATCTATATATAGAGTGGTTGGATAGTGATGATAATGATATAAAACAAGTCATGAGATGTGGTGTGGGGATATAACGTATATAATCCATTATATGTGTTTGGTATGATCTATGACTCTACCTGAGATGTGCGATATGACCTATCCCATACATGGGAGGGTAGGGGTATATGATATTTATATGTTAACTATGGTACATACCAATTGTTTGTGTTTTTAATATCATATGATGGGTTGGAAATTAAAATATCATTCTCATAAAACATTATATGATATTGAAAAATATGTGATTAACCATATGAACAAACTCATGTGGTGTTGTTTTTCTTATGCATGATGTTTACTATTTTGATTCCCTCCATATACAAACTCAAATATTGATTTCTGAACTTGAGAAATGTACATTGGAACATACATTATATTGAATGTTTAGCCTAATATATACGATGGATATTTAAATACCCTCTAAAAATAAATGGTTATGTTTGAAGATTTTTTATATATATTCCCCACTTGTTATTTTTAAAAAAGTTCAAATATGATTCTAATATGAATGGTGCAATCTATGTTACATCGTTCACATGTAGGTTTCGTGGATGATTTATGTTGTTCCCTAGTTTATTATCACATACATGAATACATTATATAATATATAGAATCAAATGGGTACATGGGGACACCGATATTTGTTTTATTGTCACACCCTATATATTAAACTAGTTACATGTGTATAACATGGGTTTCTATATTTATTGGATGTGTTTTGTGAGATATGATTTGTGTATCTGGAGAGATATTCATAAACTAGTTTATGTAGGGACCCGAGACATATTGTCGAATCTCTCATATTTAGTTTTCCATTCAGTGTTTTGTTAGTCACTACTATTTTTGACACTTGTTGTATAAATATTTATTGAGTATGGATTCAATTTCTGTTATAGAAAGATGATTTAATTTTTTATTTCATGTTGTCTCAAAACAATAGTTCATTTTTCTTACTATAATGATATATGGTTTTTCACTGATCTATTAGTTTTTGATCAAGATGATACCAATAGTATAATCTCCACACATTATATATATAATCACACAAAAATTTAAAAACCACTTTTATTTTGAAATGAATGCCTTAGGTCTTGACTTATCAATAATTTGGTATCATTTTGGATATATATGATTGGTTGAAAAAAATAGTATCCTAATCAATACCTAGATCATTATTCAATTGGAAATGATATGACCTCTTATGGGGTTTATCGTGGAATTTTAAATTACTATAGAAGGTGATCAAAAATTGGTTTTTATAATGAATTATTCTCTATATGAATGCAATGTAGGTACTCCAACCATCTTGATCTCTTTTATAAGGGATAAACATGGACAGATCCTTCATAAGAACAAAATCATTGGGCTGTGGAACAAAAGGAAAATTATCATAGTGTAAGTGGGCTATGATTTTATAGGGATATTGTTTCAATGGAACATGGTAAGATGAGTCAAGTCCATCAACCCATAATAAAATATGGTTGACCAACTTATTGTTGCCCGGCGTGGTTCATTTAGGATTTCATTTTTCTAAAAATTATCTTCATGTATTTTATTAAATGATTTATGATGTATGAATATTTTACTATGTATTTAGGAATGGTTTTGTGATGATAATTTCTTATATGAATGTAGAATCAACAAATATGGGGTTTGTGGTTCTATATGTCATCAATAAATTTATAATATTTTGGTTTTTTTTTATTTTTATATAGGATTTTTACAAAATAAAAATACATATTAAAAATTTGATCAAATTGTGAAAATATTATTGACTAATTATTCATGATTGGTATATATATATATATATATATATATATATATAAATGAAATCACGTCGGGCAACAATAAGTTGGTCAACCATATTTTATTATGGGTTGATGGACTTGACTCATCTTACCATGTTCCATTGAAACAATATCCCTATAAAATCATAGCCCACTTACACTATGATAATTTTCCTTTTGTTCCACAGCCCAATGATTTTGTTCTTATGAAGGATCAGTCCATGTTTATCCCTTATAAAAGAGATCAAGATGGTTGGAGTACCTACATTGCATTCATATAGAGAATAATTCATTATAAAAACCAATTTTTGATCACCTTCTATAGTAATTTAAAATTCCACGATAAACCCCATAAGAGGTTATATCATTTCCAATTGAATAATGATCTACGTATTGATTAGGATACTATTTTTTTCAACCAATCATATATATCCAAAATGATACCAAATTATTGATAAGTCAAGACCTAAGGCATTCATTTCAAAATAAAATTGGTTTTTAAATTTTTGTGTGATTATATATATAATGTGTGGAGATTATACTATTGGTATCATCTTGATCAAAAACTAATAGATCAGTGAAAAACCATATATCATTATAGTAAGAAAAATGAACTATTGTTTTGAGACAACATGAAATAAAAAATTAAATCATCTTTCTATAACAGAAATTGAATCCATACTCAATAAATATTTATACAATAAGTGTCAAAAATAGTAGTGACTAACAAAACACTGAATGGAAAACTAAATATGAGAGATTCGACAATATATCTCGGGTCCCAACATAAACTAGTTTATGAATATCTCTCCAGATACACAAATCATATCTCACAAAACACATCCAATAAATATAGAAACCCATGTTATACACATGTAACTAGTTTAATATATAGGGTGTGACAATAAAACAAAGATCGGTGTCCCCATGTACCCATTTGATTCTATATATTATATAATGTATTCATGTATGTGATAATAAACCAGGGAACAACATAAATCATCCATGAAACCTACATGTGAACGATGTAACATAGATTGTACCATTCATATCAGAATCATATTTGAACTTTTTTAAAAATAACTAGTGGGGAATATATATAAAAAATATTCAAACATAACCATTTATTTTTAGAGGGTATTTAAATATCCATCGTATATATTAGGCTAAACATTCAATATAATGTATGTTCCAATGTACATTTCTCAAGTTCAGAAATCAATATTTGAGTTTGTATATGGAGGGAATCAAAATAGTAAACATCATGCACAAGAAAAACAACACCACATGAGTTTGTTCATATGATTAATCACATATTTTTCAATATCATATAATGTTTTATGAGAATGATATTTTAATTTCCAACCCATCATATGATATTAAAAACACAAACAATTGGTATGTACCATAGTTAACATATAAATATCATATACCCCTACCCTCCCATGTATGGGATAGGTCATATCGCACATCTCAGGTAGAGTCATAGATCATACCACACACATATAATGGATTATATACGTTATATCCCCACACCACATCTCATGACATGTTTTATATCATTATCATCACTATCCAACCACTCTATATATAGATAGTGATCACTTACAATGACCCTAGGAAACCTAGATGAGCTAAAACAATATAACTCTAACTCTGGATATTAACTACCCCATATGGTGTCAATAAAAAACATATACCTCACTAATCCTTCCCTAGGAAAAAATTAATACATATATATACATAGAGGTGTTTTAATAAAAACTGTCCCTCTTCTTAAAAACCTTTTTTCATTATTTTCATAAGTATAACACCAAAAATATTCGTTGATTCAACCATAGAATAACCATTTTAACCAATATCAATCCTTATGATGACTCCCCCAAATTATCTATTCTCATCCCATACTCCAATCCATGATCCTCATGATTTACTATCTGGACATTGGATAGCCCCGCCCACTCATAAAGGGTAATTAATTACAAATAAAATCATCATAATATTGGTGTTAGAATATACCCTAATTTATTATTATAATAGTATCAATACCAAGGGATCTCTACCACAACAAGTATCACATTAAACATTTCATGCATTTCTCAGGAGGATATTTATGGTTTTTGTGGTATTTTTTTAAAATTTTCATTAAATTTTCACAAAACCGGATAACTATATATACTATTAAACATGGTATTTCCATATAGACAACATTAAAAATATCATTATTCCTCACCAATTGTAAATAATAACTAATATCAAGATTCATAAAAATTATGGTTCTTATATACCATTCAAAAAATCAATCCACCATTTGAAAATAGTCAATGATGTCTTCCAAATTCTAAAAAAAAAATTTCCCACTGAATACACTAATATACAATCATAATTGAGATTCATCCAATATTTCAGGCTCCCCCATATCCTTCTTTTATTTTTTAACCCATCTCATTGATCATGAATTCAATTATCATATAGACAAAAATATTTATTTTTATTAATAGAACCATGTGATATAGAAATATTTACCATCATCATGTCATACACCTCATCTAGATCAATTTTCAAACTAAGACCCACTATACAATGGATCCCATATATAATACCATACACTAAATTTAATTAATAAAATCAAATTTTAACTAATATTTAAATTTGATTAAATGATTCTAGATAAAAAAATCCCATTTATTTTCTTTTCAGACTAACATCCTCAAGAAATAAAATTCCAATATCTCATTGTGTTTTCCCAATATTCGGAAAAAAAACACTACTCATATTGTGATGGCCACACCATAATCTAGAAGAGTAGTTATAAAACCGCAGAATAAACCACATGGAATCAAGGATATATAAATAAGAATAGATAATATGGGATGATAAATAATATAAAAAATAATATATTTACTTATATCTATTTATTATAATTAATGAAAGTTTAATCAGTGAAAATATGATGGAATACTAGTCTCACAAAATAAATTATTAAGAGATATTGTAGGGTAAAAATCACACTACGGTAAATAAGAAAACATGATATTTAAATAAACTATTTAATTAATACATATAAGACAATCTGGGAAATACAACATTGTGTTTCCCACAAAGAATAATGTTATTTGACAGCAATTAATTCCCCCCATGTAATGTGACATAATGCCTCATGATAGAACCCTCCACACTTTCGGTCACCTCAATAAGTTAGTCCTTATAGACCTGATTCAGAACATTATCCCATTAAAAAAATTATCCTATGATTATAGGATTTCAAAATGTAACTATTCAATCACGTGTGATTATCTCCCACTATAAACCATGTCACTCAAATTTTTAAATATCTCAAACTCTTATAAATTATCAAACCCTTATGAATTATTTTTAGCATAGTAACCCTTGACTCTCAAACTGTTTCATTAAATAAATTAACATATTATGAGCCATATATATAATAGGGATGATATTTCATATCGTAGGAATACCCCTTTGTTAATGATTGTAGACCAATTTAATAATTGTGTTGTATCAAATGGTAACAAAAACTTATGATCAATTTATACTCTTTTGTATTCCCATTAACAGAATAAACTCTTAAATATCAGAACCCTTACATAATATAATAGATTATACACATATCTAATTCATTAATGATACATTTAACCCTAGGAGAATTTTACCAATAATGTGAGTGTAAATATATATTGGGGACATTAAATGGAGAATCGTTCACATGGGGATACTTATACATGCGATGTATCAAATCATCCAACCCAAAAATTCACATACAATGATGAATAAATATATCCTTACAAATGGGACGTGGATAATTTCATATAATCAAAATTTATATGAACAGAACACTATCAGACAATAAATATCAAAAAAAAGGACACTCCACCACACCAACGATTCATGGTCTGACTATCCAACAGTATCCCACAGCCCAATATTTTTTTCATGGTTCCCTAGGAATGGCATCACCATGATCATCATATTCCAATGATGTGATTTCTTCCATAATTATGTGTCATTCTTACATCCTATTTTATTCTAATCAATGACAGCAATAACTACACTAATTCCCACTTGATTACCTGAAACACAACCCATTAATTTGATCATATCAAAGGACACTTCCGAGTAACATTTTATATAGAGACTCTACTTTTTATTACATAACAGTTACATAATTTTATTGATAAACAACATAATTGTGCTAAAAATAGATGGATACAAAGGACTAGTATATTAGGAAAAATAGTTCCATAAATAATATTATGAAAATAAAATTAATAAAGTTATTTAACTACTCCGTCTCTAAATTCTTAGTGGCATACACTTTCTCTTTCTTACCTGTAATCGCTTGAGGATATACATCAAAGGGGGTGAGCTAAAATCCATGTAACATGATACAGTATGGCATGGCTCAATATAACATAGGGTGACCATAATAAAATCATTCATAAAATAATAATTGTATCACCAACATAATCATGATATGAAACATTATAGAATGCATGAAATGTGGCAATGCATATAAATGAAACATCATGTCAATGTGATCAATAACACACATATTTGTGAAAAAATATTACATCATGTTCACACATAATTCACCTTTTATAGTGAGATAAATTTGAATAGAAAATTCAATAAAAAAATATAATTTTAAGTTCACCCTTCACATCATTACATTTTAATTGGGAAATATAATTTCCGGCACACCCATCACATATAGTAACTCATTATCATGAAAGCGATATAGAATGTATATAAATCGTGGATATAAAATGACTCTTGGAAATTAGTTGGTTTCATTTCTAAAACCTACATTCAAAATCATTGGGGTTATGAAATGAAATATGGAGTAACATAATATGTATAATAATATTTATTATTTATTGAAGGGAAAAAATTCTCATGTGAATTAAATGGTGTGTTTTTTTAATAAGTGTTTTTTTGGAAAACATTTTTTTTCATAAAATCAAGTTGAAAACCAGTATTTTCCATAAAATATATGTTCATTAGAAGTACATATATTTACTGTATATTACTGTAATAACCATACTGAAAATTTTGTGATGGAGGGAAAATAGAAAAAAATCGTTAGGTTTGAGAATTCCCCATACCTTTTGTTAGAATGATTTTTTTTCATTCATATCATTGATAATAAAATGATATTAATTAATATAAAAATAAATATCCTTTGATACTTTAATTTGATTAGTTATTTTTTTTATTAAGATCATTTTATGGGTTTTTTATGAGTTAAATATTTTAATTTCATCATTTCGAAATGTTGTTTTTTCTTCAACTTCATGATCGATTCACTTGTATGCATGATTGAACGTTTACATAAATTTTGGATAAATATCTTGAATTTTTATTATAAGTTACCAGTGATAATGAATTTGTGTAAGTTATTTTACATTGAATTTTTTTATAAGTTATGAGTTTAATTCATTAGATAAAATATAATTAATATCATATTAAGGTAATTTGGTTAGTTTTTCATTCACAACGAACACATTTTGTTTTATCATTATGTATTATTTATATATGTTAGTTATAGAACATAATGATGTTTGTAACATTAATTTTAAAAAATTATCATAAATTATATTTTTTTAACATCCTTGGAGGAGTTAATGGAAAATGAATGTGCATCACCCATGATGCTGGTAAATTGACATATCAAGGGTGAAAATTCCATTTTTAGAATAAAAGATAGAGAGTGAGTGGAGTATAATGATTGATATTACCTTAAAATGAAATAATAAGGGTATATTTATTATACTATATTTATCATTCTAATTTTATAAAGGGAGTAGATTATAGGATATGAAAAAACAAATTTTAATTTTAATTTTAACAATACAAGAAGAAAATTTTACCTCTTAAGTATTTCCACCTTGAGAGGCTCATTTGTAAAAAAATTATTTTTATTAGAATAATAGCCCTTGTAAGTATAAAAGGATATAGGTATGAGTACTAGGCATGAATTTTATGAGGATCAATGCTTAAGAGTTGTAAAGAAAAGGTGTGGTGAAGAGTGGTATTTAAAGTGGAGGAGAGAGGTGTTTTCTCATTATTAAATTCATTAGTTTATTATTTTTCATCATTACTGTTAATAGTTTTAGAATAATCACTAAATATATTAAAATAATTAAAGGGTGTTCTAGATTATTGTCCAATATTATCCTTACATCATCTATGACTCCATATTTCCCATATTTTGCTTTTATAAAAAATTATTGTATTATAATAATCATAAAAAAGTCAGGTATTTCAGAAAAATCCATATTATTCACCCTTAAAAATTTGAAATGTGTAGAGTTAAAAAATAACAACAATTTATGAAAATAATTTTTTAGATATGAGTAATTTAATTTTTATTTATAATCATCATTTACCTAGAAATTATTGATTTTAACTTTATAACTGATTTTTTAACACTTTAAAAAATTACATTCGGTCACATAATATTATATTAAAATCATTTGACATAAAAATATAAAATTTTCAATGAATTTATTGAAAAAATATTTTTTAAAAATTATTAAATAAATCATAAAATTATAATTAAATATTTCTAACCCACAAAAATTCCAAAACATCATTAATAATTTTTAATACATTTACATTCCTATTCTAAAATATAATAATATCAACTTTTCACTTATGAGGTGAATAAAATTTAAATTAAAATTAAATTCATGTAATTACTATTCATTTGGATGATTTAATATTCATAAGGGTCATATTACTATTCCTATGGTCAACTTACTATTTCATTGGTATATGTTCATTAACTTCTTGAAAAATACATCATATTTAATTAAAACATAATTCATATGCTTTTCACATGATCCCTAAGTGATTTTATGTGATTTATACTATATAAATTTTCTATAATAAAAGATGGTTTCAGTGATAAATGTTTGGATCAATTAAATCATTCCCCTAATGAAATTTCTCATTCTAAATTTTGTTTTACATAAACATAGGAGGGTACATTCCCTAAATCCACCCTTCGTTTCCTAGGTTACCTCTTCATACATATTGTTCCAACACAAAACAATGTCATGTTTGGTTTTCATGTTGAATATCACCTTATATATCATGTCCAGATTCATTATTGGGTACTAATGAAAATAAATATCATCTTTCAGTTTTACAACATCTATGATCAGTACAAGTGGGGGATGTGGTATTTACTTTCTTAGAAGTCATTCGTGGAAGACATCATGAACATGGGCTATATTTATAGGAAGTTTAAGGAAATAGGCCATGGATCATATTTGATCAAATATCTCAAAGGGGAAAATGTACCTTGTTTATATCTTCCCTTTCTTTCCAAAAATTATGACTCTCTTCCATGGTGATATTCGAAGGAATGTGTATCTACAACATCAAAATCAAAGTACATTGATCTATATATAGAATATCAATTTTGTTGACTTGTAGAAAGATTGAAATATTTATTAATGGCTTGAACCTTCTATGCAGTCTCCATCACATGATTATGTCTTATTATCATTTAATTCCATATTCATCCAAATAGGTGGGATATCAACATCCCTTTCCGTACTGATCATCTTATGGATCCATCTAAATACTCAAGTGAATGTTGTTATTATCAAATAACTCAAATAATTGGAGATGCTGATACCATCCACTGTTGAATTATAATTAGTAGGATCATAAAAAATATTCTAGTATGTTAATCTTATCTTCATCTTGGCCTTTAGTTTGGCGGGGATAAGCCAAACTAAAATTTAATTCAGTACTCAAATCTTGTTGATGACTATTCAAGAATATATATATGAACCTTGGATCTTGATCATAGAGTATCGAGAGTGGAACCCTTGGAATTCTAACCACATACTTCACATATATATTTTCATGTTTTGGAAGTATAATATCATCCTATATGATAATAACAATGGAAGTCGGAGTGAGTCCTTCCACTACAAACAATTTCACATTTATTCCATTATATGTTTCTAGTAGACAGGTGAAAAGGTCTATAATGACATTCCCCTATTTCCACGTGGGTATAATAAATGGTTATATCATCCATTTAAATTTCTATCACTCGACTTTACCATTTTATCAACACAAAATACTTTATATATATTCATCAATCACATTCACCATGTTATCCAAACAAAGCTGTTCTCGAAGATCATGGTACATCTTGGTACATAAATATTTGATTGAGAATGGTGAGCTATGTGGATTATGAATCAAAACCATCATTATATCAGGTGATGAAGGAATAGAAATCCTAATTCCATATTGAATAATACCATTATAATTAATATGGATCCGTTTCGTCTTACATTCCATTACAGAATTTTTCTTCTTTTGTTACCATGGATCATTGCTTTTTTCCTCTTTAATCATCTCTTGTATAGATGGTTGGGAAATCATTTTGGAAGGTCGGATGAATTCTCTACCATTATGATTTAGAAATATATCAGTAAAATATCGATGATTATTGGGTCTTTCTCAATATGCAATGTGGATAGAGTATAATGTTTATTTATTTTTTGAGAATTGTCTACCTTGTTCGCTTTGCCTGGATGATAGTTAATAGATAACCATAAGTCCTATAATAGATCCAACCATCTCATCTGACGCATGTTGAGATAATTTTGTTTGAATATGTAATTTCTGCTCTTTTAATTGGTATATATTTCACACTTCTAAAAATATTATTTTTATCTCCATATTTTCTAGGGAAAAATCACAGCTTCAAGCTGCATATAATTCACCAGGTAGTTGTTCTCATGGATCATACACTTTTCGAGATATAGGCTATCACATTATCTTTTTTCTAGAGTATAGAACTCATTAATTATTTGAAGAATCAATATATATCACAAAATATTATAATGTTTTTGGTAATTGAATTATAGGTTCTATGATCAATCTCTTATTTATCATGTATAATTATCATCACAGTGTTTCTTCCATACATAATTTACCCAATTTCTTATTAACATATTTTCCAGGCCAGAAAATCATGTGAAATTTCTCACTAAATGTATGTAATACCACAATAATCAAATAAAACTGTTGATTTCTCTAACATTAGAGTGTATAGTACATTGTTTAATGTCTCTTTTTATGGGTATATATAAATTACCTCACTTGTGACCAAATGTTAAAAAAATGTAACTTTTTGACATCTAGAAGATACACTTTCTTATCGTGGCATAATTCCTATAATTTATTAATGCTGCCAACACAATCCATAGTTCTTATTCAAGATACTCCATGTGGTTGTAGTGGATGAGAATATAATCAATAAAGAACACCATAAATATTTTAATGTAATTTCTAAATACTCTTTACATAAAATCCATGAGAATCATTGTAATTCCCCACTTATTATCATTGGATTGAGAATTCGATAAATCACTAGTAGTCCTTATGTAACAACCCCAAGGCACCAAAGTCTAGAAATAAATGCTGATGACTTTAAATACAAGTGGGGGATTATTTACCCTTTAATAAAAAACCCACTAACCAAATGACCATAACCATAGAACTACTATATGATACATGATAAAAAACAAGATGACTCAACTATCATATTTTATCAAACCTATACCAAAGTGTACTACAATGGAAGACAAGGAAACTGACAAGTAAATAAAATAAGACAACAACAATATACTCTATGAAAACCACAAGAATCCATGCTTCTCATGCACCATGCTCCAATCACCAAATAGCTCAGGTTTCCCAAAGTGGTGTTAAATATTTGTGATATTGTACCTTCAACAATGTCCGAGAAGATGGCATCTGTAATATATACAATGTTTCAAAGAAGGGGTGAGTATTAAACCCAGTTAGTTTTCCCCAATTAAATCCATTCACCTTATACTAGAATAGAAAAGTTAGAATCATTTATATAAAATAGTTTATAAAATAATTCCCAAATATATATATATATATATATCTAAATATAAACAGATATAAAATCCATTTTAAAATTCATGTACTATTTCATTAATTTCCCTAAAAAGTCATACTTCTAGTAAAATAAATATAATTTATTTTTGTCTCGTGATCTTTTTATCATCTAAATATTATTTAACAGAAGTTATTAAAATAAATTGTTTGAAACAAATCATTATAATGAAAAAAATTATTAAGTATTAATCATTAGATAAATTTTTCATATACTATATAGACTACTACTAAATCCTCATTAACATCAATGGGGGAATACAATCTCATTAATGAACTTGAAAATGACTGATTCCATTGTTTTACATGAAATATTAAATATGAAAACAATTTTTCATATTTATAGAAAATCATATAAATGGTGTGAGTTTACAAAAACCCTCTATTGTTTCCCAAAATGGTTCATTAATAATTCCATAAAAAAGGAAATCAAACTCTCTTGAAATCCATATATGAATATACCGAGTTATTTTTTAAATAAATCAAATTTGTTTTTACATTTTAAATGATTATTCACAGATAATTACACCGGATTCTCATACCTAAAAATCCTTATATTATTATATCATCGTGATTACATGATCATTAGATATTTGTAACATTTCATACTAAAATATTCAACATCACGTCTATTCTTGTCATGAGAATGTTCTTTGATTATTTAATTCCTAAGAAGAAATGAAATTATATAATATACATCATAGAATATATAATAAATGTTTTCAACTCCATATATATTAGAAGATCATTTATCATACATAACATCCAACTTATCATACAATTTGGGTTGATGAGAAAATAATAATTACAAAAAAATAGATATTAAAAGGGAATATTTTAAAAATAAATAATATTTATATTATTCTTTTATTTCCAATAATAAAGGAATATATGAACAGAATGTTTTTTATACATCCATGTAAACAAAATTATCCCAAAATGGAGAATTTAGAAAAAAACCATATACCACCAGAACATTCACTCAATGATTTTTATACACAATTACAATATTTGTTATGGTATTAAAATAATAATATTCTACATAGAGTTAATATTTTTATTCCATTAAAATTTTAACTCATGACTACCATAATCACAATCATTTCAAAATCTCAAAAACATCACCGTTATTATGGTATGATTTCATACAATATTCCTACGATTTAGAAAAAATAGACAAACATTTTAGATCTTTTTTGAGTATTTTTCTTACACTTTTTGATATGATATATCAATGAATGTTTTGTAATAACATTATCCAACCAGAAAGTTAACTCGCATAGATCCCATTACATCATAATATATTTGCTCCTATTTTCCAACTAATGGTTCACATTATTTTTTTAATGAATAATGTCCTATGATTTCAAAAATGAAATCCTTATTGAAAATAAATTTCACTAATTACACATCAGGTGTCATTTTCTTTACGAGAATATCCGCCATTCACTTCTTAATAATAATTCAAAATATCTAATGATAGGTTTCATAATAAATTTTTAAATTCCAATTTCACCCATTATTAATAGACTATTCAATTGAAGAAATTTTCCATTCATCACTCCATTTCAATAACTGCAAATCAATATTTTATTTTATTAGATAAAATACATATTTACCATAATATCCATTATCATTATAATATCCAATGAATATTAAATTTCTATCAATGTTCACAAATATATCAATCATTATCTAATATCCTTATATGTAAATTTCGAATTTTGATTTCTATATCACTATTTTAGGATGTATTCGACGATACATCTCACATGATTGAAATGATGTAAACATTCCTTCCCCATAGAGAAAACGAATTTATCATCAGAGTATATTATTCAAAACTCCATTGGAATTTATATGATAATTGAAATTTTGGAATAATATAATTTCAAATAAAAAGTCAGTATCCCACTAGAAAATAGATTTTTTAGTATAATATCCATTTATTATATGTCTGTTATTCCAAAAGATAAATGATATCATACCATCCCCTTTGGATTTATCGTGGGTTTTTTTCTCAAATTTTAATAACCTCCAATTTTTATTTGATTATTTACCCATGCCTCATAAGTCATAGAATAGCTAAAAAACATTCCCAAATATGTTACATGATTTTCCTATATATGTATTAGATAAAAAAAATATTTATTTTCAACGTATAATTTCCGTAAACATTGAATATTGTCGTGAATATCACATCCCAACAATATAGAACATATTATATGATAATTAAGGAATTTAGTTATTCTAAAAATTTAATCTATATCGAATATATATATTTATATAAAATTATAAATTAATTAACATTATATACAATAACCATACCTTTATACATATTTAAGTTCATTAGACTACACATGTGAAACATAATGTTTTTTATAATAGGATTTTCATCGATGTTGGATAAATAAATCATTAAACTCTCTTTGTTTATATTTTCCTTGATATTGAATTCATTTATTCTATGTAATGTAATGTTTATTATCCAAATTAATTCTTGTCCATGAATGGTATATCTACATTGAAATATCTATTTTTTATTTCCATACTAAATATATTTGAATAACAATATTATATATATATTATTATTAAATATCAATATTCTAGATTTATAAGTCATTTCTATTTACTCAATAAATATTTACTTCTCCATCATTTGCTACTATGATTCATGGAGAATTTATTGTCATTGAAGAAAGTATCATGATATTCTAGTAGTTTTAGTAGATGTTAGAGAACCACAAATGTAACTGAATTTGTAGTAAAAAATAACATGTCAGGTGGTTCAGCATGATCAACAAAATTATATTGAACAAAAAATTGATCATAATTTAGAAGGTATATAATGAAATATTAAATGAAAAAATTGATGTTTTCCATTAAATATTTTATTGTGAAATCCCCATAAATGAACTCCCATATCATATGATAAAAACAAGAAAACATACTCTTTATTAGTAGGAATAAATGTGACCAAATTCATCGCATAAAAAAAATAAAAATAAAAATAAAAATTGAATCAAATACATAAAAATCTCCAATTATGTTTAGAGTTTTATAGAATTTGGATAACAATATAAAAACATTGGTTTGTAAAAAAACTTTTCAATAAATATCTATATCATCTCCCACTATACATAACATTTCATATTCCATTGAATTTCATCAGAATATCCTATTAAATTTATCACAAATGAAACCATTATAAATAAATATCATTTAGCATCATTCATAATAATATTGAAATAGGAAATATAAAAAAGTGTGAGATTAGATTCCTCGTAAGAGTAGCCCTAGGTTATTTCAGATGATTACCATATGGAAGAATACAATAAGTATAAAAGTATAATATTAATAACATACCATAAAAACATTCTATTCAATATATCAATGATCATAAAAATGAGATATAGAGGGAAAAAAATCATTTCAAAATAGATAATTCATAAAAATATGAAATCATAATAACTCAATCTGAAAACATATGTTAATGTCAAACATGGGTATTTATGGTGAGAAAATAAGTTTATAATGTATTTCACATGCCATCGGTAACCAAAAATACCATCAGATCACAAAAAATTAATATATTTCCATAGTGGATCTAGAACATAAACTTTTTTCCCAAAAACGTTCAAGCGCTTCAAATTGTATCCCATTTTTTGGATCATGAAATTAAACTTGTTTCCAATAAAAATAAAATGATATATAATACCTTAACCAATTAATTATCTTGTTATCGATGTCTCACCTATCAAATGAAAAAATCGTATCTATGTTTTAAGCATGATCATAAATAATTCTTTATATATAATCCTTTTAATATAAATTTGTTTTTAATAATGTCAACATAAGAAGAAACAAGGAAATTAAAGGGTTATCATAATCATTATATCATCATATTTATAAAACATCACGTGAATGAATTATAATGGTATGTAAGTTTCATATACCTATTAATGAATATGTGAAATCAAGGGGTTTTTATATTTTATGAATAATGTTACCATTAAAATATAAAAAAACAATTTTGAGCGTAAAATATTTACATGTTATAAATTCATTAATTTTTAGAAAAATTCAAACATATAAATGAAACTTTTGTACATGAATATACCATCATCACGTTGTGATGTATTATTAAATTCCTTTAGGCTTCACGAGTACATGAAATTTCATTCATTTTTTATATGTTAAAATTTCCATTCATATTTTTATTAGTTAAGTCACATGGTATGTCCACTATAAAAAATATTCCACTCAATAAACATTTTAAAATGTCAATATTAAATAAAAATTATTTTAAAAACAATTATGATATGATTTAAAAAATTAAAATAGTGTTTACAAAACATAGAAATGGAAGTGAAATATTCCCCAATAGAGACCTAAACAAAAAAAATAAAAAAATAATGATCTTGTGAAATAAAAAAATTAGAAGATTAGTATCATATGAATCATAAGACCAATTAAATAATGAACATCACATGGACACATATATACCTTATTTTTCATGAGGACAATCATAATTTAGATTAGTGGGAAATATATACCCAACAAAAAATTACCATAAATTACATGTGTCCCATACTGAAAAATGTGATGAAAATATCATACCTTGAGTCTGATAGATCACATATTTTCTTTATCATGTAGAATAAATAAAATATTACAATTATTTATATTATTGAGAAAAATTTCCATATTTATTATTCCATTAATATCACTTCTTATCATGAATAATAATTTTTAATCATTATGTTGACATAATATGTTGTAGTGATATTTGGTAATATATCCAAAATCCCAGCATTAAGGTGATTGTGGTTAAAGTGATCAATGAAACATTATACACAAAATAATAATCAATTAATAATTAATATTTTTATTAATAATTTATACATTTATATCCAATAAATAATTATAGTTATGAAAAATGAACTATGATACAATCATAGAAGTGGTAGGCCATACATACGCATGAGTAACATTTTCATTTTTTAATGGTAATTTAGGAAAGATGGTATGTATTGATTTATCATTCTATAATAATTAATATATAGTATATTATCATAAACAAGTTTTAAATATAAGTAATATGATATCATACATGTGATGTGGTGATGAAAGATAAATGTCATTTCTTCGTGGTAGTGGTAGTCTACACAGACACCGAACCGATGTTATAATTTATTAGTCTGTAGATTAGTGATAATGTAAATGGTATATTATAAATTTTAATGATAACTCTGTCTTTAATATAATATTTAAATATCAATTCCATCATTATAACCATTGATGAGATATCATGATGTAAAATAAATTACATTTGTTCATGAGGTCGTTTTATATCTTATACACAACTGATGAATTTTGTTACCATTTGATTGATGTTGGACGTTTTCATTCATTATTATATTATATTAATGCCGACAAATAATATGATATATAATTTTTTTATTATTGAAGAATTTTTTAATGTCATCCAAAGGATTTAGAAGAAGAGATAAAATGTAAATTATTGATTAAAAACGATACATGTTTTATTCAAACAGTCATTACTATTCATCTTAAGACAACTAATTATAGTGTTATGTGAAAACCAATACCTCTAAAATAAAGGGATGAATTATATGAATGGACATGTGATTAATAATGGGGTTTTTTGTGTGAGTTATAGAATATAAGACGTTTCCTTATATAAGAGAAGGGTAGGGCACTCTGGGAATTTCACAAAATCATAACGTAACATAATATAATATTAAAAAAAATTATAAATTCCACATAGATACTATGTAATGAATAATATGGTTTGTTCCTCCATTAATAAAAATTAATAAATTTTTTACTAATGTTTAATATTATAATTGGTGTTTAAAGGACCATTATCCATTATTAATCTTATATTAACAAATAAGATTTTTACTTTATGGGGGTCAATATGTGTAATATATACGGAACAATTCCCATAAATTGAAAATGGATGATATTTTTGTCCATATAATTATCCCATTATAGAATATACAAGTTTTAGAAACTTTTTTCATTTAATTAACTATTATTTATAATATAATATTTATAATATCAATTTTTAAAACTATTCAATAAATTAAATTTAATAATACCATGATAAAACATATCATTTGATAAAAATATGTTACTATATCCCATAAATTTCATGTTCATCAGTGAAAAAACTTTATCAGATTTATGATCTTAATGTATAATACATATATTATTTTTAATATCATTATATTCATTTTTAAATTATTTAAATAATTAATGAGTATACATTGTGAAATAATATAATTTATTTTTATAACCAATAAAAATTTAAAATAAATTAATATTTTGAAGAATAATATTTTTCCTTCCAAAATAATATTTATATTTTAAAATTTCCCAATAATTACTCGATGTTAAAATAAAATATCATTAAAAAAGACAGGTGAGAAAACATTGAATTATCATGAAATTACATTCCATAAAGGACATCACCTCATACGCATAGCTATAAAATTTCATATAACTGAATATTTGATTAATAAGGAAAAATTATTCCATCCAATAAAATAATGGAAATTCTTTCGATCATTTTATAATAGTAATCATTTTATTTTAATCTATCAATACAAAATTAATCCTTTATGCTGGTAGTAAAAATTGTTAAGGGTGTTGTTCATATTAAATAAAAAGTGATGGAAAATATTATTTTAATTTTTGAAATAATTATCAAAATTGTGAAAAAAATAAAAACTAGAAAAATAAAGTGGTATAATTTAATTTATAATTAATCCCTCAAAAAATAAATGAAAATGAGTTTTCATGAATATGAACTTCTAATCCTAAAAAAATCACTTATAACAAAACAATGTATGAGAATTATTGTCATGTAATTAATTAGATTACTTATAAATAAGTATAAATTAAGTTAATTTGAGGTGAAATTTAAATCATAAAGGTAATTTATAATATAAATAAAATTATAGTTTTTTAAAAATTGACATTTTTCATTACTGACTGAAAATTTAATCAAATCATAAAATCCTTAAAAATTTATCCCATGATAAAAATTTAACGATAAATCCTAAAATTATGTTAATTATATCATAGAACATCTATAAAATTTGAAAAAATTATTTCTTTTATTTTATCCCAAATATAAATAAAATTCCTTTTTAATGAAGCTATACTTTTAAAATATTAAAATGACTACTAAAAATCGAGTAAGTATTTAGAAATAATTAATTAATACATTATAATTAGTAGTACCATTATATATATTTAATAAATTAAATATTTTTATTCCTACCATCCAATTTAGCTGATATGACATAACAAAATAAAAATATTATTTCATTATTAATTTCAGACCGATGTGGCATATTATTTACATCATATACTATGGTTTAATAAACTCCTGAAATTAAATTATATACTATTTAATAAATTGATTCCCAAATATTTAATATTTTCATAAAAAAATAGAGGTTTTAAACATAATAATCTTTTTTCCCATGTAATAAAATTGGTTAATAAGACTTCCACATTAATAGAGACAAAGGTAAATATGGAGGTCATCTGGAATGACACATATAACAATTATGTATATAAAAAATACCGTGGGTAGTGAATTTATGTATATTAAATTGAACAATAATTTCCATGTATTGATATAATGTTATTAAAAATAATTCCATGTGAAAATAATACATCATAAAAAAATAATTATGGGATTGCATAAAAGACTGTTGATGTCGTGGTTGGACTGGTAAATAGATAATGTTTTTGTTTAAAATAATTTTTCATAATTTTTCGGAATTTCATAACTTAATAATATAGTAATATATATAAGTATACTTTATTTAAAAGAATATATTCTTCCCATAATCAATTTTGACCATAATCACTTATTCAATCAAAAAAGATACTATTTAACATTAGTTTCTCATTCCTATTGATTACCCCAACATCTAATTGACCAAATATTCAACTATAGGATAACAAGTATTTGTAATGTATTTAAACATTAACTAAAACCAAAATAGATAACACATGATAAAACAATTCACAAAAATAATAAACCATCATATGAGAAAAACTACTTTAGTCTCCATAATTCAATAGTTGTAACATTTTTCCCCCAAAATGTGGGAACTTTAATGATATAATCTCGAAGAGACTCTAATAATACCCATAAATAAATTGAATTAGGATAAATCGAAAATAAAATCATATATGTATCCAAAATAATATTCAACATTTATTCCCTAAATAATATTTCATATTATTATTTATACATTAATTATATATGTTTCCCAAAACAGTATGTTTCTTTCAAAATTACATTAATCACATTACACCAATGTAATATAAAAGATGTTGATTATATTTAATATAAAAATATGTTCAAAAAATGAACATTCCATCAACATTAAGATATTCTAAATAATTAAAAAAACATTCATTCTAACCCGGAAATCATTCATGCTCATGCTAGGTGATTCAATATTGTCTCCCATTAGTTGTGGGACCAAGACACACAAACTTTTCATATGCAATGGGTTTCCACCCGACCGATTGGTTATCCATTTTCTAAATGTGTATTAATATAATATATTTAAAATTCACTAAATGTTGGTAAAAATCATAAAAATTAATCTTAGTATATTAAACAGTAATGAAATGTTTTCCACTAAAATGTTTTCCATACCATTCATTTTTCAACAAGAAAATATAATAACCAATACATATCTAAAAAATAAATAGTTATATAAAACATATATAATATAGATAATATTAAATATAATATTCAAAAAAATTACAGTAATTATTTATAAAAAATTACATCATGTGAATCATTAATTCAATATATCCTTGTCCCATAATGTCATTAACCTGCTAAAATTTTAGTCCTATAAAACCTCAATAGGTTTTTCTAAGAATCTAATATTATGGTCATCCTAAAACAGTTAACCACATAATTTTATCTATAATTCAAAAAATAACTTCCCATTATGACATCCTAATATCCAATGTTGTCGAAAATATACTATGATACATATTTTAACGACCCCAAAACCGAAATCACTTATAAGATGAAAAAACATAATCCTCACATTTCTAAAATTAATATTGATTAAATAGATCCAATTTCTCCCATCAAGAAACTCAAAATCAGAATGAAATTTTGAATAACATATAATCCAAAAGGCCATTTAGGTTTTCATTTTAGCATAGTATTATAGACTATTTGCAACATGGGTTCATAAACATCGAATTAATATTGATCATAATTATCTCCCACTATAGCCAGTATTTTATATTCCTTGTTATGTCATCCAAGTAACCCATTAAATTCTTCACATGTGATGTAATTCTAAAAACACATACGTTAGCTTCGTTCTTCATAACCTTGTAAAATTAAATATATTAAATGGTGAGATCAAATTCTCTAAAAGTTTAATCATGGGATATATCTAATTATAATCATATGAAATAATAAGAAAATCATAAGGATATAATATGTTGACCATAATACAAATTTTGTCCCAATATTACAAATATCCAAAAAATTCTCTATCGAATAAAAAAGTAATATTTCTAAAGTCATGAATCATTTAAATGAAATTTCAAAATTACTAAATAATAAAACATATTTTCATAAAATAAATGATTTTGTGGGGCTCAACAATAAGTATAGAAAAAATATCATACATCAAGGTTAACAACCAATACCATTAGACCAGAAATCAGAACCTATTTCACATAGATTTCAAGAACACCAACCAATTTCCCATAACAGATGATGATATTTTACATATTACACACAATTAATATAGAACATAGATGTGTTTCCCATTGCAATATCAAGAGATATAATACATTACCCAATTATTTGGTGGATGATAATGGTTCCACACATCAAATGATGAAATGATACAAATTTTTCCATCATGAATAAAAAATTATCATATCAGAACCCATTAATGAAAATAGTTTTGATTAATATTTCAATAAATAACCCATGGAAATGAATTGGTTGTCATAGTATTTATGTCATCATTTTCATAAAAAAATTTGAATGAATAAGGATGGTTTCATTGGATCATATAACTAGTAATAAATCAGTCAAATAAATGGTTTCTATATTTGATGAATTAAATTAAAATTAAAATTTCCTTAAAGACATACTTATAGAAATAAAATTTTATTTATAAAATTAATTTCATATAAAAAAACTATAAATATGTAAATGAGAAAATAGTAATTATAAATAACACTATAACCATTTAAATGGTGATTCAAATAATTTTTATGTCATCACAGAATGAAATTCCCTTCATGATGTAAATGTTAAGAAAAAATTCATTCAGTAATTTTTTTTGTATATCACAATGCAACACACTTCGAAAATCGAAAAATATCAATCAAAATGACTTATAAAAATCACAAAATGGATAATTTTTTTTAAAAAAAATATCAGTTTATATTTATTAATAATTAATAAATATATAAAAAACATAGATAGGGAAAATAAATATTCCACATCATATAATTAAATATAAAAAATATCTAACAATTATAATATTGTGAAACAATACCCTTACTTTATTGGATTTATTGGAATCGAACGTCTAATGGAAAAATTGATATAAATTTATTACGTATATTTCCATAAATTTAATGAGTGGAATGATAAAATAATTTCAAAGCTAGAATATTAAAAACATAATGGAATCATGTAGTGCAGTTGACATGTTTCACTCATAAATAGATGTGAGATCAAAATCCATTACCTTAAATCTATCTCATTATGTACAATCATTATCTAACAGAATAATATACTCAGGTGAATTATTTTAAACATTCTCCAACCAATGGATTCATTCTATGAATTAAATCATCCAATATTTCTCTCCATGAATAGTTGTTGATACAATTCTCTCATCACCCAATCAGCATCTCTGATGTTCAATGAAGGAACAAAATTGAATGAATTTGGCAATTACAATCACCTTCATCATCATGAATGATATATTTAGGAATCATTGTATCACTATGAAGTATACAGACCTATTCTTCAGTAATCCTCTATGGAAATTATATTTCAGGTAAATATAATTCTACAAAAGAATTACCTTCTAAATTCTTTTCAAATGTATCCCACATTGTATATCAGCGTAAAAACTAATTTCACTATTATCAATATATAACTGTTTTAAAAAACACATTCCTTATATCATTTCATTTATTTAATTATTTACAACCATAACTTACGCCAATAATAGATAATTACATAATCATATAAAATTTAAACACCCAACAAATAGATACTCCTCGACAAGAATAAATATTACTTGAAGTAATCTATTCTCTATAAATAGCGTGACCCCTATAGACTTGAAAATATCCCTATAATGGTATACCTTACATGATGTACAGAGACATATCATATCACCTATTCCAGAATCATAATTCCAAATATAAATAATCTAAATTATATTGACCTATATGTTTCATGTAATAACCATCAATGCTCTATAACTGGTCTATTTTAGGAGGAATAAAATTAGTAGAATATTTAAAACAGTCCCAAAATCATGTATGTTTTTATATATCCTAATTTCTCATCTTAATTTTGGGTCCAATGTATTGTTATCTTGACCGAACCCATAATAAAACAAAAATGAATGTATTTATACCTTCTTAAAACTATCTCCACATATGTTTTTTATAGAATAAGGGTAACAATATCATGGTTATATGTGAATCTCATCCCATGAATCAACTTTTCCTATATAGGATTCGTCATATTATTATTTTTAAATAATTTCAGCATTGAATAAATTATAATTTTCATACAATACCGTATAACAAAATTACCATTACTACACAGTAACTGTATGATTTAAAAAATAACAAATGATTGAAATTAAAACACTAATTGTTGGCACATAATTTGTAATATTTCATTTCCATGAATAAATTTAATTTAAAATTTTACTTCACTAGTGACTAAATCATCCAATATAATGTATTGTTATTTTTGAAAACAAAATCCTATTATCGAGACATTATAAACACATATGGTTTTTTAGTATAGAAATCCAACATAATTTTTTATAAAGGAGGGATGTGTTTATACCCATAATTGGAAAAGGTAATCAAAATATAGTGAAACTTATTAATATGAATCTCATAATAATTAACATCTAATCATCAAAAAATCATCTATATTGTCCACACCATTATATATATTTAATATATTCACAAATTTCTTTCTATTATTATTTTTACTAAAAATGTTATAACATAATATAATATGAAATATTTATGTATAGTGAATATTTTATATTATACAATGTAGTATGTAACACGGTTTTATAAGTAAATATTTATAAACATATTAATTTATTTTTAGCTCAAGGTTTCTTAAAGGATTTGACATTAATAATTCTTCATTCAACTTAGGTACTCAATTTTCATTAAATTTCAAAAATGAATATAATATTCATTAATGTTAATTATTTATGCACCCATGATGAAATTTTTGGGGTTTTAGTGAAAGAGATCTCCAATCGATTTAAAAGCATAAAAATCCCATTTTAATGATTTCACAATGATTTCACACTCATTGGACATTGGTTCCATTCCACACTACCATGGATTTTCTAATAAAGAAAATGTTCTTCATTATTGAGTCCCTAATATTAATAAATATTCTAAATTATTCATCCAAGAATATATAATCAAATTATTCCACTCAATATATAATGGAAAAATATTTATTTATAAATAACATCCCAGTTTTCTAAAGAATCTTATTTAACAGGAATACAAGATTTGGAACCAATGTTTTTCAATTGTAGGATCTGTAACATAAATATTATATATATTATTCTATTATTTCCTATCCTAGTGGAATATATGTACATAAATTTTTTAGTTATACATCTATGTTAACAAAAATATTCCAACAAATGCTCAATTTTGAAGTAAACATATACAACTAGTACATTTAGTCAATGTTTTTTTATAAAATGTCATAATATTTTTTATGGTCATACAACAATAATATTCTCCATAGTGTTAAATTTCTTACTTCATTACGCTTTTATCTCTAGAATATCATAATTAACCCTATTTCTGAATCTCCAAAACATCACTATCATCATAATATGATTTCATACAATATTCATCCATTTTAAAAAATAACATTAAAACAATTTAATAACTTTTTGAATATTTTTATTATTATATTTGATATGATGCATCAATGAATTATTTGTTGTAATATGATCCAGACAGAAAATGAATTGGCATGGTTCCCCTTACATCAAAATATATTATCTCCAATTTTCCGTGCAATGGGGTCATTATTTTTTAATGGAAACAATCTTATGATTACTAAAAAGAATATCCCTAAAGAATATAATTTAATTTTTTTTCTACTTATATCATTATCTTTAACATAGTAATCTTCATTCCAATCAATCCAATATCTCAAAATCTACAATTATTGGAATTAAAATCAATTTTTAATTCAAACATTTAACCATATTAATAGAATATTCTATTAAATAATATTTTAAATGCATCACATAGTTTCTATAACAATAGACCATTTTATGATTTTCATGGATTCGTTAACATATTTTCCTTAATATCAATTATCATCATGATATACATTGGATAATAAAATATATTAAATTTTCAATAATATATTTAAAATTATCCAGTATCCATAAATATCTATTTTGGATTTTAATTTCTAAATCTCCCTTTAATGAAATATTAGATAGCCCTCATCCATGATTTAAATGATGTGAACATTCCTTCAAAATGGTGAAATAGAAGTTATCATTAGATCCTATGATCCAAAACACCAGGGGTCTTTCTATATTAATCACTATTTTGTTACAATATCATTTAAAATAAAAATTTATTATCCCACTCTTTAATAAATATTTTATTATATTATTAATTCATTACATGTCCCTTATTCCTAAAAATCCATGATATCATACTCCATCCATTGGATTTAACATTAAATATTATCACATGAGTTTCAAGAACTATTATTTGTTATTTTTTTATGTATTGATGCCTCAAAAGTCATACAATTCCTTAAATATTTTCACAACTACATTCCATGATTATCTTCTATATGGGTTAGATGAAAAACATCATTTATTTTCAATGTATAATGCCCAAAAATGTTTCTTACTATTGTGATGTTCACTACCCAACATTCTATAATTTTTTAGAGGATAATTAATCCATTTTTATATTCTCCTTCTTCAATCTACATCGGTCATATCTTGATAAAAATATTTATAAATTAATGAATATTATCTACAATTACAATACTTTATAACTACATTAGATTCAATAGTCTCCTAATTTGTAACATCATGTTAGATTTAATAGTATATTATTCATTTTCAGATAAATCCCTTATTAAAATCACATTCTTCTTATTTTCCATTATATAGAATACATTTTTTCACACTAATTTTAGTTGTATAATTCCTAGTGATATCCTATCCATGAATGATATATCTACATTAAAAACACTATTTGGTATTCTAATATTAATTTTATTTGAGTAATCATATTTAAATATAAATTCATAAATATAAATCATCTAGAGTTAGAAGTGGTTTCCACTTATAACGTCTCATTCACTAAAATGGTTATTTGAAATTTTTTGGCCATCAAACATAATATCAAGACATTAAAAAAGTTGTACTAGAATATAGAGAACAATAAATTGAAATTAATTAATAATAAAAAATAACGTAATATGTTATTCTATAAGTGTAATAAAATTTAATGGAAGAACAATTTCACTCAATTTTGGGAGGTATATAATGATATTTTTAGTGAAAAAATAAATTTTTCAATGAATTGGTTTTGTAACATCCCCATACGCAGACTCCTAGATCTTATGAATAAAACAAAAGAAATTTATTTTTTCATTAAATGCATAAATTTTTCCCAATTAATCTCAAATATAAAACATAAAATATCAAATGTAATCATTGGAAAACATATTTTATAATTACCATTTAGTTTTATTGTTTTAGAGAATTAGGATATACTCATAAAAAGGGTTTATAAATAAATTGTTCTAAAGATCAACAACATCTCACACTATACCTAACATTTCATATTCCATGTTATGTCTTCATCATCTCCCATTAAATATATCACATATAAACCCATTATAAAAATATATAACTTATCAGCATTCATCAAAAATTTGAAAAAGAAAATTTAATAAAGGGTGAAGTCAGATTCCCAATATGGGTAGGCATGGGTGGTTTAAACAATTGATCATATGGAATAATACAATAAAAAAAATGTATAATATTTGAACCAAAACAAGAACACATATTTTGTAAGTTAAAAATGATCATAAAAATGAGTACTCGAGAAAAACAAATGCATTTTAAAACACATTAATAATAAGTATTAGAAATAATCAAAAATCAATTAAGAACAATATGTTCATGTCATGGATGTTTATTTATGGTTAAAAAGTTATTATAGAAACCATTTAGTATGTCATGGTTAACTAACAATACAATCATATGATGAATAAACACCATTTTTCATAGTGGATCTAGAACATCAACTTGTTTCCCAAAATGGATCAAGAACATCGAATTGTTTCACATATTGGATTAAGAAATTAAACATGTTTCCAATAAATATCACATTAGATATAATATGATATAGAATTAATTAGGGGGATTTAAAGGTCTCACCTATCACTTGATGAAATCGAACATGTGATTTAAAAATTATCATAAAGAATTATTTATATATAAACCCTTGAAACAATTGGTCTCATAAATATTTCAACATAGAAAAAACATGGGAATTAAAGGGTTATCATAATCATTATATAATCACATTAATAAATTTTTATGTAAAACAATAAGGATGGAATATTTAGATCATATCCCATTTAATGAATAATCTAAATCAAGGTTTTTTTGGAAAATGAAAATACCTTAAAAATATAAAAAATAACATTTTTAGGTAAATATTTTAAAAGTACTAAATTCAATATTTTTGTATATAAAAATAAAAATATTCAAATTGAAACTAATTCTAAGAATATATTATCATAAAAATACAATATAGGATTCCATTCATTGAGGTATGTTGAAATCAATGCGTTTTTTCATTGTTTATATGTTTAAAAAATATTTCTTATATATTTTTTATATTGAAGTCGCATGCAATATCCTCTAAAAAAGATTCCTTTCAATTATTTTTCTAAAAATCCAACCATTGATAAAAATTATTTTAAAAAATATTCCACTAATTTGAAAAACGTTATGAACTTATTTTTAAAAATCGTGGACAAAGATAAGAAATATTACCTAGAAGAACATAAATATAAAAAAATATATAAAATTAAATATTTTTTGATATACAACACTTAATGCTTTTGTATCTTATCAATAATAATCCCAATTAAATAATAAACTTCATAAGGAAATGTATATACCTTATATTTCTAGAAAATAAACATTATCGGGATTCATGTGAAAAATTTACACCACAAATAAGAAAAAATGTAGCATACAAGATAGGTGTCCCACATAAATTAATGTGAGTTGAAAATATCATACCTTGAGTCTGACCCATCACATATATTCTATAACATACTGAATAATAAACATTGGATAATTATTTACATTGTTCAGAAAATTTCACATGTCTATTATTCTTTTAATATCTATTTTTATTGAGTTTAAATAAATAATCAATCAGTATGATCACATTAGATCTTAATGCATTATTTGGTACTAAATCCAAAATCACATAGTTAGGATGACTTTGGTCAAATTGGCCAATAATACATAATATATAGAATGACAATCATTAAATTATTCATACAACAGGGAATCAATTATATATTTATATTTATTAATTAATTATGGTTATGAAAAATGAAATATGTTACAACCATAAAGACAGTAGGACATACATATACATGAGTAACATTTCAATTTATTAATGATAATTATGGAAAGAAGGTATGTATTTTTTTCCTTCTATAATAATAAATATGAAAAAAATATTATATGACTTATTTAAATAAAAATATACATATCATATAAGTAATGTTGCGATGATAGATGAATGTCATTTCATCACGGAGGTTATGGTCCTCACGTACACACAGACGCCATTTTCATTTATCAATGTGGGAAGTGGTAATAAAGTAAATGATATATTATATTTTTTTATGACAACTAGGTATTGAAAAACAAATATAAATACAAATTCCATTATTATAACAATTCATGAGAGATTATAATGTATTAAAATTACATAAACTAGTGAGGTGGTTGTCTTCCATGCACACAAGTGATTAATTCCATTCTCATTTGATGGATGATTGATATTTAAATATGTATTTCATTAAATGAATTACATAAATGCATATGGATGATACCAGTGTTATTATCTATGAATGTTAAATATTATTTTATGGTGCTTGATGAATTAAATAAACCTAAATTCTTGATTAAAAATGATACAGTTTCCTTTGAAAAAAATCATTGCATATTAACAAATAACAACTAATGAGGGTGTTGTATGAAAACCAAAACCTATAGAATTAGAGGATAAATTCTAAAAATGGTTATGGAAGATATTTTTAAATATAAATGGGTTTTATGTATGATGTTAGGAAAATAAAAGGTTCCCTTTTATAAGACAGGGGAGGGGAACAAATGAAATTTAAAAAAATAATTAATTTATGTAATTAAATATTAAAATTGAAATTGTTCAATAAACATTAGTTCTTATGATATGAAAATAAGGGTCATTTCAACCCTTAAAATAATTTTTATGTATTTTTTACTATTTTAATTATTAAGTATGGTTTTTAATAGCTCATTAACTCGTATTAACCTTTCTAGGACAGCAAGGATTTTTACTCATTGGGGGTCAAAATATTTACTATATATAGAGAAAAAGACAATAAATTTACAATGGATGATATTTTATTCCATATAATATTCCCTTTTTAGAATAACTAATTTTTAATATTATTTAATTTAAAAAATAATTATTATTATGTTATGTCAAAAATGTGAATTTTTAAAACTACTAAGTATTTGACTATAATAATATCAAGATAAAGAATATCATTCGATAAAAAATATCTTATTACATTATCAAAATTACATTTTCATCAAAAAAATTCTTTTATCAAATTTATTATTTAATAGTATAATACTTCGATTTTTTTTAATATTTTTTTATTTATTTTTCAATTAATTAATCAATTTTTGACTCATCTTTATTAAATCATTTGTATTGGTTATATCGTCAATAAAAATTTTAATTAAATTAAAATTATAAAGATAATTTTTTTTCCTTCCAAATTAAAATTTATATATTAAAATAACAATATAATAACATGATTTTTAAATATTAATGTCATTAAAATCAGGACTGTGACATCCTTGACTTCTCTTCACATAAAATACTATAAAGGAGTCATCTCATAAAAATGGCCATAATAATTCATAGAATTGAATATTGTGTGAATATGGATGATATTATTACATCCAATAAAATGATGGGATAATTTTTAATCATTTTATAATACTTATAGATTGATAGTTTCCAATAAATACTATATTAACCCTTTACCGTGGTAATGAAAATTACATAGAGTAATGTTTATACTATCTAAAAAATAAAGGGGAAATATTTTAAAAAAAAGTAACCAATGATTAAAAATATGAAATAAATTTTTCCAAAAAAAATTATGTTTTATTATTTATGTCATAATTAATCCCTCAATATGAAATGAAATCGATTTTCCAAGAAAAATACAAAATTAACCCAAAATTTCAGAAATAAAAAAATATTGTATAAGAAATATTTTAATTTAAATAATTAGATTCTATAGAACTAAATAGTACATATATTAATTAGATATCAAATTTTACTCATAAAGGTACATTATAAAATAAGTAAAATTATTTTTTTTATAATTATATTTTTTTTATTATTCACCAAAAAATTACTCAATTCAGAATGTCCATTAAAATTTATCCTACATAATTATTTCATGATTAATGTTAAAATGATGTTAATGGGATCATATAAATTTTCCAAAAAAACTTTTAAAAATGAATATATTATTTGATCACATAATGATATAAAATTATTTCTTAATGAAAATATACAATTTAATAATAAAGTAACTACTAAATATGAAGTGATTATTTATAAAAAAATTAATTTTTAAATTAGAAAATTGTTGGACCATTATAAATATTTTATTAAATACTAATTTTTAATCCTATCTACAGATTTATCTAAATTTATATGATAATTTAAAAATAATATTTTTTGATCATTTATGACCGAGGATCCGTATCTTGTATGTCGTAGATAGTTTCTTTTATAGTCTTAAGATATTAAATTCTACCCCAATTAAGAATCTGAGTTCTGACCATTTTATTTTTTTCTAATAGAATAGGGGTTTGACATTTCAAAATAAATTTTTTAATTCACACATCATAAAAAGGGTTTATAAGAATACCCCTTGAAATGAGAGAAATGGATGTATGGAGGTCATCAGGAATAAGTCATACTATGTTTACTTTTATTAAAAATTGATGGGATGTGAAAAAATGTATAAGAAATATGAAAATAACACCCATGTATTGATAAAAATTGATAATGAATATTTTGATGATATATTATACCGTTACAAAACCACAATTCTATGATAGGTAAAAAGGTAATTGATTTCATGGTAGGAAATGTAAATATATAATGTTTTTGTTTCAAATATACATTCATAATTTTGAGTAATTAAATTTTTTTATGAAACAATAAATTTAATTAAACATACTAACATTATAAGTAGATATTGTTCCTTTATGAAATTTTTCCACATAAAGATATCCAACACAAAGTAATGAGTTTTTTAGAATAATTTCTCATTCCTAGTGAAAACCACAAATCTAATTGATCCAATATTCAACAATAGGATAAATTGTTTTTAATAATATATTTAAACTTTATCTAAAACCCATATATATTGTACATGATAAGATGATTTCTAAAAGGAACAACCCTTTATTTTAGTAAAACTACTTTATTCCACATAATTCATCATTTATACCCACTACTCATATTTGATCATTCAATAAAAAATTATCCAAAATATTCCGTCAAATATTCCCAAAAACATTGAACTGAAAAATTCAATAGGATGTGAACATATCATCCTCACTGTTAAATTTTACATTTATCTCCAAAAATTGGGACACCCTTAACAAATAATTTCCATGATACAACAACCATATATATAAATAAATATAATATGGATAAAACCTCACTAAAATCATATATGTATCCAAAATAAATTTATCATGTATTCATTAACTAATATTACATAACATTATATTTACCATAAACATATAGGTATCCCAAAATATTTAGTGTCTTTCAAAATAACAGTAATCACATATTACCCAAAAAAAACATATCCCATGTTTATATATAATAAAAAAATCCTAAAATGAATATAGGTTTTATATTTTCAATAGTTTAAGTAATGAAAAAAATTCATTCTAATCAGGAAATCATATATTCAATTTCTAGGTGATGAACTCTTGTCTCCATTTGGTTGTGGGTTCATGCCTCACGTCCTTTCCAGATGTGATATGTTGCCACCCGATCTATGGGGTATCCATTCTATAAATGAATATTAATAAATTATTTTTAAAATTACTATAAATGATGATAAAAATCATAAAAATTAAATATAATATATTAAAAATTAAGGAAAAGTATTCCCCTCTTTTTTATCTCATATCATACATTTTTCGAACATAAATATAATAAAAAATAATTAACTCAAAATATATGTCCATATAAAACATATATATTACAGATAACATTAACTATTATATCTAAATAATGTAAAAAAGTTATTTATAAAATAATCAATCATTTCAATATTAAGGGTTACATATCCCTGTCCCAAAATACCATTAACCTCTTAAAATTTCCATCATATGGAACATAAATATTGGTGTTTATGACTCTGATATAATGGTAAATGTATTTATTTTTTAAAAAAAATTAATCCATATATCAAAAAATAACATCTCCTAAGAACATCCAAATCAACAATATTTTCTAAACTATACTATGATACCAATTTTAATGTCCCCGAACCCGAACTCCCTTATCTAGTGCTAAACACATAATCACTAAATTGTTAGATTTGATATCAATAAATGAGATCTAATTTACCCCTAACATAAATTAAAAATAAAAATTATATTTTGGATTACATACATTCTAAAAGCCCTTTTCTATTTTAATTTTAGAGAATTAGGATAGCCAATTTACAACATGGAATCATAAACAAATAATTCATAATGATCAAAATCAACTCCCATTATACCCCGCTTCAAATATTACGTGTTATGTCTTGAAAATCACCCATATAATTCCTCACATATGAAACAATTCCAAACACATAACCTTTATAAATGTTCTTCAACACATATTAAAATGAAATATATCAATTCGTGAGATCATATTTTCTATATGTGTAAGCATGAGATATGAAAAATTATGATCTTACGAAAGCATAAGAATATCAAAAGTGTATAATATCATTAAATGAAAATAAAATTTGTGTTCCTAATTTTACAAATATAATAAAAATTAGTTATAGAATAAAATATAATCTTTTTAAAAGAATAACTCATTAAAATGAAAATTAAATGTAACACAATCATTTAATATATTTTAATGACATTATTTTTGTGTCTGGAACCACCATTTGTAAAGAAAAAACTTTATATTCCATGGTTAAGAAGAAATATAATTTTACCAGATATCATCTCATACATTATATTGTGTATCATACACACCAAGTTGTTTCCAAAAATGGATGGAGAACATTAACTAGTTTCACATAACAAATCAAGATTGTTGACCTAATTTGTAACATCACATTATGTTTCTAGGTAATTTTGTTATTTCTATGCACTTAGGATTTAGAGTAGTGACTTGGGAGAGTCAAGATAACTTTAAATTTTGTTTTGAGGCAATGGGGAAGTTGCACGAGCGGCACACGGGCTGTATAAACCGTGCATCCAAACCATTCGCAGTTGGTCCTAGAGGCAGTAGCATCCACATGGGCAGTGCACGGTTTGTCTAACTGTGTTGAAAAACCATGTGTGAAGGGTTTTTGAGGCAGAATCTAATGCAGGGCTAGCACACGGTTTGTCAAACTGTGCGAACTAACCATGTAGCCACTTAAATGAGATCCTTAAATTGTGTATCTCACTTGGTTTTCCCTCTAAGTGTCTCTTTTTTCCTCCTAAGCGACCCAAACTTGTGATTTGTCTTCTCCTAAGGTCAGATAAAGTTCTCCCATCATTCTGAAGGTGATCCAAATGCTCGTCTTGGTGAATCGTAGTTGGATTCTTGAGGTAAGTGATTGTTCTTCATCGTTCTTGATAAGTTTCTTAGATCTACTTAGATCTATTTCTCCTCTTCTCTCGGTTTCATAGATCTACGCCCGTTATGGGTAGATATATTTGTGTGGTAGAAAATTTGAAGTGATTTGGTCTTGATCTTGCTAGTATAAGAGATCTATGGATGGTTCATGAAGAAGAAACCCGGTTTTTCTGAGCATTCTCGACCGTTGTGGTTTTGGTCAAAACATTCCAGGTAGGTGGTTCCATCCCCACTTACCAAAATAGTTATCATTGTATTTTATTTATTTATTTCAATTATTTATTTAAATTCAATTTCTCAAAATTTTAATTCAATTAAATTAATATATACTCAATTCCAGTGAATAATGATATTTGAAATGGTTTTTGAATGGAAATTTGGAAAACCCTAATTCCATTGAATTGGGTGTGTTTATGGAAATTTGTTGATTTTAATTTTTCAATTTAAATTATGAATTTTATGGAAATGACTTGAATTAAATTTTGAATTTAATTGTGAAAATAAATTGTGTGATGGTGGAATTGGTTTTGAATGGATTGCAAACTGGTGAAAATGGCTTAAAATGATTTGATATAAACCCAATGGTTATATCTTGAAAAAAAGGAATGTTTTGAATAAATCTTGTTTTGGTTTTAAATGGATTGAAATTGGGACTTTTAAAATGGAATAATGGGATTGCTTTTATTATATGAATTCTTAAAATAGTTCACCCATTATGTAAGTGCGCATGAAAGCCTTAGATAGTTATTGAGTTATTTGGATACACTCTACGCTGCGAAAACATTATAAAACATACATGCGGTGGGTAACCTCCCCGATGGGTTGGTTACGAGTCTCCATTGTCCAATGTTTTAGGGATGTGTGTATACACATTTTTATGAGTTCACATAGAGAGTGCAGAATCCTATAACTGGTTAATACTATTGTACCTTTTAGAAGATGACCATGTTGCTCATTTGTTTATTTATATGTGGGATATAAATGTATGCCAATGGTTTTGAATAGCCCTACATGCCGACTGAATTTATATAAACTGTTTTATATAAAGGATTGTCTTAATAGATTGTTTTAGAAATATTCCATCATTGTAAAGCCTTTGCTTAAAGTAGTTCTTCCATCATTTAAAAATGTATATCATGTTTTGTTAAAATATTCTTTTGAGTTCCCAAACAAGTTTATTTGAAATTAGAAATCTTTTCATTAGATAATCTATATTTTGAATCAGTTACATAATATTTGGTGGTATCTTACTAGGCCTAGGCTCACACCCTACTTTTTCCTTCGAGTGATTGTAGACTTTATTCTTCCAGGATCGAGCAAAGGGAAGGGACCTCAGGGAGGTTTATCTAGATATTGATCTTTGGTTCTGGTGTGTTGTGTCCTTAGGGACTTTGGGGTTGTTTTCCCATTTTTAGTACTTGGATTGTAGTACATTGGGCTTTTTATGCCTCTTTTTATTCTGGTACATTAATCCCGATGGAGTTTCTTTTTTAATACATATTGTTTTGTTTTCTTTTGATTCTTCATTCTTGTGGAAAAATCGTTCCCACTTTCATGTTTTGTGATGCCAGGTGCTAGTCGCTAACTCATGGGGATCGAGAACGCCCTTCAGGATATGACTGGGCCGGCTTAGTTTTCGGGTTACCAAGGTACCCGGGATAATTTGTGACAATGTGGTATCAGAGGGAGGTTGAGAATCTTTCCATGATGACAATATGTATTTTAGTATTCTTGTTGGGACTTGGGAGGTAGTTTTGATTGAGTGCCTAGCCATCACTAACCACAATTAACCTTATGTCACCAGGGTTGGTTAGGGAAATACTACTTGTGGATTAGTTCAAGTATATTCCCTGTTTTGATTTGGATAGAATGGAATCCAAATTTGTTATCTATTATTTAAGAATAGTTTTTCATATTACTCGGTTTGGGTGTTAATCTATGTCTCTTTATTCTGTGTATCATCATGCCTCCGAGAATATGTGGAAATCAGATCCAAAAAGAGGCTGCTACTGAATCTCAGCAAACGAGTCCTATTGTTGATCCGAGTATGGTTGAGGTGATTGTTTGCATTGTCCAAGCTCTAGGATAGGCGCCACCTCTAGTTCTTGTTCAAACTCAAGCTATAGATCCTCATAGTGATATTCTATGATGTTGTTCTCAAGAAATCCTATGCCAGAAGCCACCAGTTTTCAAGGGCTCCACTGAACCTCCACATGCTGAGGAATGGTTGAGTAAGATTGAACGTGTGTTTGGGTTCTTGGAGAAACCTGATATGATCAAGGTAAAGTTTTCCACCTTCTTACTGGAGGGACTAAGTAGGTGATGGTGGGAGATGATGGTGACGGTTGGTAAACATGAGGGATTGGATTGGAATGATATTAGGGTTCTTTTCACTAACTAATTCTATCCAGAATAAATGGTGTCTACCAACGAAGTGGAGTTTTTCAAGCTTGAGCAGGCCAAAAAAACCGTGACTGAGTACTCAAATCACTTTTCTGAGATGGTACAGTTTGCTACAGAGATTGTATCTAATGAGAGGATGAAGGCTCGACGATTCGAGTTAGGACTTCGATCAGATATCTGTTCTCAGGTTTTTTTACTGAAGCTACCCAATTATGCTGATGTTCCAGATATAACGATGATGGTTGAGATGGACTTTGCAAGAATTTCAAGGTTGATCGGGGTTCTTTTCCCTCCTAGTGGTAGTGTGGGTTCCATTAATGGAAATTGAAGCATGGATTTTCTTATAGTAGTTATCGACAGCAGAGTAATCCCAGACCTCCAATAGCACTAGGAGGGACTTATACGACTTTCTATCATTGTAGGAAGCTAGGAAATTCTATGAGTGTTTGAACTGTGGAACCCGAGAACTATATCTCCTATGGATGTTTAGGGAACTTACCATGATTCTTCCATCACTTCTCTACTCCACATAGTGTAATATGATCATCAGAAACTCCAGAAACTGTGGGCCAATCAAATGATTCACGTACAAAAGGGTTCTAGCCACTGGAATCCGGAACAATGATTCTTCACGTAGTGGAAGAGTTTCCAGAAGTTACTGATGCAGGTCCTGCAACTGTGAGAGATACCATTACTATATCTTCATCTTTAGTGACAGATATTTTTGATACTGGTGCATCTCACTCTTTTATTTCAACCCATCTTGTTAATCTGCTTAATCTACCTATGTAACTTTTATCTTGTGCAGTGGATATTACTACACCCCTTGGTACAATGATATGGAAGGGTGTCTATAGTCTTTCTTGTGTTTTCTCTATATTAGATTTTGATCATGCTTGGAGTTTCTTTGTTCTCGACCTGAAATATTTTGATGTCATATTTGGGATGGATTGGCTCATTTCCAATAAAGCCCGGATCGATTTTTATCTTCGAATGGTCTACCTTTCAACACCTAGTGGTAACCCTCTTATTTTTCAAGGAGAATGGGACCCAAGGTCAAGCATTGCTAGACCCTCTTATCCAATGTTGGGGAATGTTATATCATTTTTTGATTTTGAAATAGAGTTTTTCAGTGTGTGGTGATCTTCCTCCAATCGTAACAGAGTTTCCCGAATTGTTTCCTTCTGGCTTCTCTGGTTTGCCACCAGTAATGGAGGTTGATTTATCTATTGTCTTAATTCCTGGTACTCAAACAGTTTCTATTCCCACATACCGAATGGCTCCAGCAGAACTAAAACAACTGAAGTCTCAATTAGACGATCTTCTTGAGAAAGGATTTATACGCCTGAGTGTGTCACCTTGGGTAGCACCAGTTCACTTTGCCAAGAAGGATGATGGTTCTCTTCGCTTATGTGTTGATTATTAAAATCTCAATAGAGTTACAATAAAGAAATTTTTTTTTACCATGAATTGATGATTTCTATTATCAATTGAAAGCGGAAAAGTGGTTTTCAAAAATTGATCTTCGATCAGGTTACAACCAGTTGAGGATAAAAGAATATGGAATTCATAAGACTGCTTTTCGGAGTATGTATGTCCATTATGAGAACCTTGTTATGCCCTTCATCCTAACAAATTCTCTTTCAATTTTCATGTATTTTATAAAGAAGTTTTTCTGTGAGTATCTAGATACATTTGTGGTAGTCATTCTGGATGAAATTCTTGTCTACTCCAAGTCTGAGTAGGATCATGTACATCATCTGAGAATAGTTCTGAGTCTTCTAACTAATCACTGACTTTATGCCAAGCATTCAATGTGCAATTTCGGGATTCAGGAAGTGAAATTATTGGTACATGTCGTGTCATAACAAGGAATATCAGTTGATCTAGAAAAGGTGTAGGCTCTTATTACATGGGAACAACCACAAAATGTTTTTGAGATTTGTAGCATCTTTGGCTTAGCAGGATATTATTGTAGGTTTGTTAAAGACTTCTCAAAGTTATCTTCTCCAATCACTTCTCTCACTCGAAAGGGAGTGATGTTTTCCTAGAATTATTAATGTTAGTGTTCTTTCATTGATATAGAGGGTCTTTTGACTACTGCACCGGTGTTAACTCTTCTTGAGGCTGGGATAGGTTATGTGGTCTTTTTTGATGCATCGGGTTCAGGTTTGGGATGTGTCCTCATGCATGGTAATCATGTTGTTTCCTATGGGTCTCATCAGCTTAAGCCTCATGATAAGAACTATCCTACCCATGACCTTGAACATGTGGCTGTAATGCTGGTACCTAACTATTGTAGATATTGCCTTTATAGAGAGAGGTTTACAATGTATTCATACCATAAGATCATGAGTTATATCTTCCCTCAAAATGATTTGAATCTTCACCAAAGGCGTTGGGTGGAGTACCCGAAATATTTCGACTTTGACATTGCCTATACCCCATGTAAAGGGAATTTAGTTATAGATGCGTTAATTAGGAAACTTCCATCAAAGGCTATGAAAGAATGTTCAGAAGAGTGGAGTTTGATGGATATTTTTAGTTAGTTGAAAACTGGAGTTCAGTGGAAGGAGAATGAAGTTTCTTAATCTAGTGTCAAGTAGAATTATTTGATCCTCGAGTTAATTCATTAGTAAAATCAATTAGATGATTAATTCCATAGAATTATGGACTCTCTTTATGTTGTGGAGACCACCACCCAGTGGTTGTTTTCCAAAGAGGGTGTTCGGTGCTATCGAAACCGTTACATTGTGCCATTAGCAGCATGGAAGGATGTGACGGGGGGTTGCCATAACTCTTAGTGGGATATACACCTATGGACTACGAAAATTTTCTATGATATGACTTGACAGTTCTGGTGTCCAGGTATGAGATGGGACATTTCTGATTTTGTATCACATTTCTATACATACCAGCTGGTGAATTCTGAGCACTAGAAACCTTCGGGTATGATTCAACCACTTCCAGTCCCTACATGGATGTGGGATTAAATATCTATGGAATTTGTGGTTGGGATACCTCAAACCTAGAGGAATAAGAACACGATATGTCTTCTGATCGATAGGCTGACCATGTCGGCTCACCTTATACCTATTTGGGATACAACCAATGTTAAGGAGTTGGAAAATTTCTATGTGAAAGAAGTTGTTTGTTTGTACAGAGTTCCATCTTCTATAGTCTCTGATGGGGATCCTCGGTTTACATATCTCTTTTGGAGAGGCCATCAAGAGGCACTGGGATCTCAAGTTTGATCAAGCATGGCCTACCATCCACAGTTAGATGGCCAGAGAAAGTGGGATATTCAGATCCTTGAGGATATGCTCCGTTCTTTTGTTACAGATTTTGGTGGGAGTTAGGATGATCATCTGGGAATAGTTGAGTTTTTTATAACAAAATTTATCAGTATACAATAAAAATAGATCCTTTTGAGGCATTGTATGGCCGTCCTGGTAAATATATTTTATGTTGGTCGGAGATTAGTGATTGTTCCTTGCTAGGACCGAATTTGGTCCAAGAGACGACAGCTAAGATCCAGTTGATTCATTAGATAATGTTGATATCATAGAGTGAGTACATGTAATATTCTGATCATTTCCATAAACCATTAGAGTTTTAGTTGTTCACCATGTTTTATTGAAATTTTCACCCCGATTGGGTCATCGATGTCTTGGGAGGGAAGGGAAGAATGCTCATAATTTTGTAGGACCTTTTGAGTTTTTTGGTCTGGTAGGTAATGTTTCTTACCGTCTAGCTATACCACAGCTGCTAACATCAATACGTAACGTGTTTCATGTATCGCAGCTGTGAATATATATCTCTAATCCATCTCATGTTGTCAACTAGAGTGATCTTGAGATTGAACAATATTTATCTGTTACTGAATGACCAGTCGGGGTTGTTGATTCTGAGACCAATGTACTTCATGGGAGAAGGATACCTCTGGTCTATGTACTTTGGTAGTAGTTTTTTCATTCTCATTAGACTTGGCAAAGGGAGGAACTAATGAGAGAGAAGTGGCCTCATATTTTTGACGTGGAGGGTTCTTTATAGGAATTTTGTTGACAGAATGATCTTATGGTGGGGTGGTTGTAACATCAAGTTACGTTTCTAGGTACATTTGATGTTTCTAAAAACCTATTCTTTATATTAGTGACTTGGGAGAGTCGGGAGAACTTTAAATGTTGTTTTTGGGCTAAGGGGAAGTGGCACGGGCAGCGCACGGGCTGTCTAAATCATTCAGCCAAAACGTGCGTAGTTTGTCCTCAAGGAAGTAGCTTCCGCACGAGAAATGAATGATTTTTATAACTGTGCGGCCAAACCATACATGAAGGGTGGATGAGGAAGAAGCTAATGCATGGATAGTTCACGGTTTGTCAAACTATGTGAACTAACCGCACAACAACTTAAATGTGATCCCTAAATTGTGGATCTCACTCGGTTTTGCCTCTAAGTGCCTCGTTTTTCAATATACATGGCCCTAAATCAGGATTGGTCTTATCCTAAGGTTAGAGAAGGTTCTCCCATCGTTCTGGAGGCTATCCAAAGTCTCCTCTTGGTGAATATAATATGTATTCTGGAGGTAAGTGATCATTCTTCATCGTTCTTGATCAGTTTCATAGATCTACTTCTCCTCTTCTGTCTGTTTTTTTATATACTCCCGTTATGGGTAGATCAAAGTGTGTGGTATAAAATTTGATGTGATTTGGTATTGATCTTTCTAGGGTGAGAGATTTATGGTTTGTTACAGAAGAAGGAACTCGGTTTTCTTCAGCATTATCGACTGTTGTGGTTTTGGTCAAAACCATCGAGGTAGTCAGTTCTCTCCAGACATACCTAATTGATTATCATTTTATTTTCTTGAATAATTTAAATATGTTGATTTAAATTAAATTTCTCAAATTTTATTTCAATTATATTTATAAAAACTCGATTCCAGTGAATCGAGATATCTGAAATGGTTTTGGCATGGAAATTTGGAGAACCCCAAATCCATTGAATTGGGTGTGTTTATGAAAATTTGCAGATTTTAATTGTTCAATTTAAATTATGGATTTGATGGAAATTATTTCAATTAAATAGTTTAATTTAATTGTGAAAATAAATTATGTGATGATTTAACTAGTTTTGAATGGATTTCAAACTGGTGAAAATGGCTTAAAATGATTTGATAGAAAATCATTGGTTTTATCTTGTGAAAAAGGCATGTTTTGAATAAAACATGTTTTGGTTTTAAATGGAATGAAATTGGATCATTTAAAATGAAAGTATGGGATTGATCATATTTTAAGCATTCTTAAAATAGTTCGCCCATCATGTGTGATAGCATGCAATCCTTAGATACTTAGTGAGTTATTGGGATACACTCTAAGATATGAAAACATTTTAAAACATACTTGTGGTGGGTCACATCCCCGGCGTGTTGGTGATGAGTCTCCTTTGTTCAATGTCATAGGTACTTGTGTATATACTTTTTTCTGATTTCACATAGAGGGTGTGGAATCCATTATCTGGTTAATACTATCATACCTTTTTCCAGATGACCATGTTTCACGCTTGTTTATTTTTATGTGAGATATAAATGTATGCCAATGCTTTTTAATTGACTTACATGCCTACTGAATTTATATAAACTGTTTTATATATTTGTTTTGGTTAAGAAATTGTTTTAGATATATTCCGTCATTGTAAAGACATTTCTTAAAGTTGGTTTTACATCATTTAAAATTGTATAGCATGATTTGTTAAAATATGTTTTTGAGTTTCCAAACCTGTTTATTTGAAATTCGAAAGCATTTCTTTAGATAATCTATATTTGGCATTGGTTACAAAATCTTTGGGGGAAACCTACTGGGCTTAGGCTCACACCCTAATTTTTCCTTCAGGTATTTGTGTACATTCTTCTTCCAGGATCGACCAAAATAAAGGGACCTCTTAGAGGCGTATCCAGCTGGTGATCTTTGGATCTGGTGTGTTTTGTCCTTAGGTACTTTGGGGGTGTTTTCCCTTTTTTAGTACATGAGTTGTAGTACTTTGGGCTTTTTATTCCTCTTTGTATTCTGGTACATTACTCCCGATGGATTTTTTTTGTAATGCATACTATTTTGTTTTCTGTTGTATCCACATTCTTGTGGAAAAATCATTCCCACATGCATGTTGTGTGATGCCAGGTTGAAGTTGTCGACCCGTGTGGATCAGGAACGCCCATCGGGCTATGTCATGGATGGCTCTGTTATCGGGTTACCAGGGTACCCAGGGTAGTTCATGACATATTTATAACAACAATCTAAAGTGATATAATACATTACAAAATTCATTAGAGGTAGATAATGCTCTTACCCATCTTACAATGAAATCAAACCTAATTTTTCAAAATCACCAAAAAACATTAATCACTTTTGAACCCATTCATTTAAATGGGAATCAAAAACAGTTCTACATTGATAACCACATGGAAATGAAATGGTTATCATAATCATTATGTAATCATATTAATAAACCATAAATTATGTTTTATTATATCTTTCTATATTATTCAATATATAAAATAAATAAAATTATTTTTTAAATATTATTAAATATATCATAAATGTGATATCGTGACGAAATGTTAATCACATTTCATTGTGGAGGTGGTAGTCAATATGTACGAAAGAACGAAGTTATCATTTCCTATTTCAAGGAATAGTATGAAATTAAATGATATATTTTTAATTTAGAATATAAATCTTCAATGAATTTCATATGAAAACAATATTTCCATAAACATAACCAATGATGAGAGATGATAATGGATAATTATTTACTATATTTTGCGATGTATTAGACTGTATGCAGATGAATGATTAACTCAATTCCCTTTTGATGGCATTCAGAGAAGGATACAGGTAATTCCATTAATAAAATGACATAAAAATATATGGACGATGCATGTGTTACCATTTATACATTGTTGAATTTTATTTAATGGTTGAGTAAGGAGAAATAAAATATAATTTCTTGAAAAAAAATTATTGATCTTATTTAGGATTCATTATTTTTCTATCACCAAAATACCACCAACGATGAAGTTGCACTAAAACTGAACAATATATGATTATGTTATATTTATTATAAATGAATTTGGGTTGGTGTTTTCTGAATAAAAAGGGTATTTCTAGCATTATTTATTTAGAACAATATGATCGCTTTTATATAAAAGGGGTGGGGAACTCTTGGAATATCTCAAAACTTCAAATTAATATAATTTATATTAAATTAATAAAGGCCCAGTGAACATTAAAATAGAAGATAATATTAATATGGAATAATATAATAATGAAAATTTAATTTTTCTTGTTAGAAATTTGTTTTTACTCTATTTATTTGGTATTAACCCCTCATTAAACCATTTTAATTATACCATTTCAATTAGGATTTATTAAATTTAATGGTAAATATATCAACTTTAAATGGTAAAATTGATTTAAAATGGAACATGGATATTTTTTCAAACCTTATAATAATAACATGTCTAAACCAAATATTTTTAATAATTTTATATAATTTAATAAAATATTATTTTTTAGAAATATCTATATTGCCAATTTTTATAAAAATAACTTACATTGACAATAATTATATCAAAATGACACATAGAAGTAAAAAAAATTAAATTATATCCATAAATTTATATATTAATCTATATAATTCATGTATCATAGCAAATATGTTAAACATATATTTAAAAAAAATTACATCTTTTGTCTTGTTTTTCTACAAATATAACCATTACCACATGAGCATTGTGAACGCATTTAAGGTAATTAATTCTTCAATAAAAATTAAAAATAAATTATCCAAATGAATATAAATCTTTTAGCTAATAAATTTTTTAGTTTTTCGTAATCATAGAATAAACCCATATTAAAAATATCATAGAAAATAAATGTTAGAGTTTGTCTGATTTAACATTATGAAAAATAAAATATAATAAAGGTCATAATCTTCTCCAAATGGACATAAAATGACATTAAAGCTAATTTGGGATGACTATTTACCAAATGTATTTATAAAATAAAATTAATAACGTGTTGGGATAATATTAAAACCCATATCATTTTATTTTTATCATTAATTACCTTATTTACTCTTTACCATGAGAAAATGAAGACAATTATTACCATTAATATTGACCAAACATAAAATTGAGAATTTTAATAACATTAGACACACAGATTCCAAATATGTGTTCCATTTTTAAAAATTAAAATTATATATGTGCAATAAATTAATTAAAAATTATTCTCGCAAAATGAAATGGAAATGTTTTTCGTGAAATTTTTTTTATTCCAAAAATAGTTCATATATAAAAATACTGTATAATAATTTCTCAAATATAATTAATTATATTATATAAATTAATATTTTATTTATGTCACATTAAATTAAAATTCAAATCATAAGGGAACATTCTAATACAATGACAACTGAATTTTTATAATAATTAGTATTTTTCACTACTCAGTAAAAAATATATCACTTTAAAAAATATAAAAAATTTATCCAAGTCAATTTTAACACGATAAGTTGAAAATATATCAATTTTATAAATTAAATTTATATAAATTTGCATAAATTAATTTTTTTTCAAATAAATAAATAATAAAATTTTTAAAAGGAAATATATATTTGATAAATAAAATGGATTTCCCAAAAATCAGTTGACTTTTTAAAAATAATTATTTATCACATATGAAATGAGTTGGACAACAATATATTTTATAAATAATTTATTCCAATTCATGCACAAAAATGTATTTTCCTGGATATTAAAATTAATAAAATTATTTCAAGGATTTGTTTACAAAATATTTATGTATCATGTATATCATAGTGTTATTTTTGATAATAATCTAATAAATTAATATCATAAAAAATATAAATTTGTTTCATTTTGAAATATTCTGAAATGTGAAATAATTTTTTTCTGAAATATATGGACATCAATGTGAAATGAAAACCTCTATGATTCCCATTACAACCCCCATTTTTTTTGGAATCCAAATAAACCCCATATGAAATTGAATTTTCCAAAACCATATTTTACTTCAACCCCAAATTAATTTTTCCAAAGGAACTCCATCCCTAAATCACCCTGATCTTTAGGGTTTTTGTGATATAACCACAACCAACTACTACCTAAGTATAAGTGTCACATAAATGATTTATTTTAAAGTTAAATTACATTTAAGTTCCATTCATTCTTTGTTTTGAGGGTTTCCCAAGCATTTATGGATGCATGGGTGAGTTTTTATGAATTGGGCCAAACCGTGAGCCCAATTCCATATTTAAAAATAAATTTTGATTCCTTTATAACTCCTTATTTTTCAAAAATTTTAATCCATTCCAATTCTTAATTGTCATACCCTGACATATTAACACCACCATATTAATTTTGACCATTTATAAATCCATAATCATGGTGGATATGAGTTTTTATTTAAGGAATTGGGCATGCCCGAAAGCCCATATTCAGCATTAAAAATAAATATTAATTAATTAATATCTACTTCAATATTTGCGTTTTTTCGGTGATTCCAACTCTCACCTGAGACAACTTCTCTAAAGAGCGCCCCCATTCCCTCCTCCCACAATTTGGAGCTCTATGGAATCGCGAAAATGTTATAAACCTCTCTGGATTTCAGAAATCGTCCAGATTTGGAGAGGTAAATTGTTTCTTTCATTAATCTTTCTATTTTAACACTTTCTCCCCCATTCCAGTTCCAAAAAGATCTTATAATCTTGGTTAAAACCGCCCATGAATGGTTGTATGTTTTAAAATTCATATTCTAGTGGATTTTGGGTCGTTTTCTTCAAGATTATTTTGGGTATGTGATTCTCTCTTCAATTCCTTCATTCTCTATAGGGTTTCCTCCCTTTTTCATAAATTTATAGTGTACATAAGTTAAGATTCATACCTAGAGTTTGATTTGGGGTATTTTTGGTTAAATATTATTGTTTAGGATTTATTTTCACATCCTTGTGGTGCAGTGGAGGTGCGGTTGAGGTTTCGCACCAAGATTCAAGGCTTTTGACTCAAAAGGTAGGTGGTTCCATGTGTAAACAATTATTTATGAGTTAGCATGATATATTTAACAATTTTTCATATTCGTCATATGTTGGGTGTGGTTTGAAAACTATTTATGATTGATTTGGTTATGTGTTAAATTTTATAGTCTCTTTTTAACGTGAAATTGGGTGTTTTCATGTGTAACTCATGGGGGTTTATTTGGGTGTAGTTTAAAACTTATGAAATTGGTTTCTTAAATCTTGTTTGGACTTAAAATTCTGGTTTGGAAATTTATTAGTGTCATGAGGTCCTAAAAATAAGTTTTTTGAATAGGTTTGATGTGTAAAACATTGTTATACTTCTTGAGGTCATTTTATGAAAATGTGTGTTTTCATTTGTATCTTTTGTGGAATTATTCAAGGTTATTTTATAACACTTGAATTTGTTTCTATAAATGTATCTAGGGCTGAAATTATGTTTTTGATATGAATTGGTATGGTTTTGGTCTTAAATGGGGGTTTTAAAATGGGTTTTGTGTGCAAGACATAGTTACACCTCTTGAGTTGTTTTATGAAAATTGTGAATGTTTTGATTGGATAAAAAATGTGGATAAAAGGTTGTATATGTACTCTTTGGGGGGGGGGTCTTCACCTAATATGGGTTTTTGAAAGGTATGGTGGTTATTTTAGATTTCAAATATTTTTTTATAATGTTTTATAAAGTGCTGAAATGTTTTAGAAAATGGAAAGAGAGCGGAAAAACATAGTTGTGGAATTTTTTGTTTGAGTGTGTTCTGAAAAATGAATTTTTCTGATGAAAGAGGTATTATATGTTATTTGGGTGTACTTTTATGTGAGTTATAATGTCTTGAAATCTTTTATAATTTTTTTTAAAGGATTTGTGGATGTGTCAATGAAATGTGAAGAGTGTTGTGGGCTATTTTTGTGTGAGTCAGATTTCAAAATCAGTTTGAATGAAAATTGTACTTTTGTGACTTTTCTGGTATAAAAGTGGGATTTTTTGTGAATTTTTGAAATGGAAATGATATTTTCATGTGCAATGTATATTTCTTGACTTGTTGAACTTGTTTGAGCACAAAGTGAAAACCCGAGTATCTAGGTGGGTGGACGTGTACTAGTATGCTAGTGAATCCATGGGGTTTGGCCTTAGTTTCACTTAACAGGATTGATGCTTACAACTATAACTAAATAATGGTGATTTTTATTGGGGACCACTAGGTTATGGGTATGTTCCCTAAAAGTGGAATGTGCATGAGAATGGATATTTTATATGGTTACTCTCACCGAGATTCGAGGTACCTTGGACCCACAACGAGGTAGTGCCTAGGGGTTATTTCCCATTTCCTGTGCTCACTAGATATTTTGTGCATACCATCGACATATGGTATAAGTGGTTGGAAAATTCATTAGCATTGCTATTTATTCTAAAATTTTTTATTCTTTAAATTATCCCACCTGAAAACTGTTTTTATTTAATGTTGCATCTTTTAGAAATTTTAACTAGCATTTCATGTTTTTGAAAACTTGCATGATTTTCGTATTTAAATGTTTATAACATGGAATCTCTTAGTGGTAGTATCCTACTTGGAATTGGCAAACACCCTACTTACACCCATCAGTGTAAGTAGACTTGGTTATTTTTGTTGTCACAGGTTGTGTACAGTTTTTAGTTCCAGTGGTTCGGGTTTCTGGCAGGTCCATGGTGGTGATGTCTCGTGGAGATGGCTTGAGGTCGGTGCCCCTTTCCATGAGGGTTCATAGGCTATCCTTATATGGTTTTTTACCTTTTTAATGGTCTTTATACATTGTTTTAAATTATGTAATTCAGTTCTGAAATTTTGTAAAAGACGGTTTTAGTTGAAAAATCCAGATTTGTTTTATTGAGTTTGTTGTTTAATGTTTAAAAAATCGGGTAAATTGTTCCCAATTATCATTATATGATACTCGGGAACTTGTCCCAGCCCTTGGGGATCAGGAATGCCCTTCGGGCCTTGGAACGGGCTAGTTTTGGTGCCGTTTTGATGGTGACCAGATCCAGTTCAAGACAAAATGGTATCAGATGAGATTCTGGTTAACTCTTTGGGTCACGTTATTTAGGGAACAGTCGCGATAGTCTACAGTTAGGATTGTTGGGACTTGGTAGTTCGGTTATGGGTAGTGTGCCTGATCACCACACCTCATGACAGGATTCGAGTTGCCAGGGGAATTCAAGATTTATCTAAGTCCTTTGGTTTTCTTGGTTTGATGATGATTAGGGGAAATGAAAAGAGAGTTGGGTTAATGGACTCAGTGAGCTCGCAGGGCATGGAAAGCCATGTGGAGCCCGTGATATTCCCTATAACACTCTCTGTGATGGTGAAGTGATTGGAATATGGCCTCCAACAATATTTCAATGTCACCCACTAAAACTAGTTTCCTCTCGCATTGTTTTGTGCTTTAGTTTTGAAATCATGGAACATTGGTTTTAATGTGATTTGGTTTTGAGAAGCATAAATTTTGTTGTGAAATGATTTTAAAATAAAGAGGGAATGGTTTGGTTTATGAAATGGCGGAACTGAATTTTTAAAATTGGTTTGAAATGGAAAATGGTGTGCTTACACCTCTTTTGAAAGAAAAAACTATATTGATGTTGATTTTGAAAAGTGTTTCCAATAGAGATTTATAAACAATAAAAGTGTGTTTTAATGGGATGAGATGTTTTGAAATTGATGTGAATATATTTAAAGTGAGTTATTTTATAAAGGGTTGTGTCATTCTGAAAAAGTTTGTAAGATGCGAGTTGGGATTTTGATCTCATGGTTAGCGGTTTTGAGAAAAAGGATGTGTTGGTTGACCATTTTTCTTTGGAAAGTGGAAAGAATTTTTGTTTTAAACTTTGGTATTTTTGTGAGAAACCACATGCATGGGGTTATATATGAAGATGGATAGTTGATGACATGACTATATGAGTGTCGGGATGGATATGAGGAAGGTGCCCGGTGTGGCACAGAAACATGCATGTGTAAGGCCAATGTGGTACCATTGGTGGATGCGCTAACCACTGAACCATTTGTTTTCAAAGAAATGTTTTTAAAGAGAAACATGATGTCTTGATTAATTTTTTTGGATGTTTTATATTATTTGATTTTGGAATATGTAGATGTTGTGGGATTTTTTGAGTCCAAGAACCCCTCCTGTTCGAACTGTGTTTTGAGTTTGTGTTTGGTCGGTAAGCTGGGTAGAAGGACCGGTTAGTAGTCTTCTCTGAGATATGTCTTGGGAAACCATTATGGTGGATCCCTTCATGCATTTGGATCTAGTTTGATGTACTTTTTGACAAATGTACCAGCTTGGTTGGTTTTTTAGTTTCTCTTGTTGTATAAGGTATGCCCCCGTTAAGGGTAAATTCATAACTAAAGAGAAACCCAGATTGGTTTTCCATTCTAAAATCATCCAGTTGATCAATATAAGGAATATTGTTTTTATCAAGATCTGTCAATTGAGACTACACCCATTCCTTTCATTGATTTTGAGATCATCTTGTAACCGGAGAGTGCTCGTGGAAGGTTTAAAGAGACCTTAGTTTCTTAGGTTACCTGATTCATCGAAGGTGGATGTGGTCTAGGGTTGTTAGTGTGGATGAGTGTCTCGATGGTGTCTAAGAGGACCTTTGGGTTTTTCAGCGTTTCTAGGAAGCACGAGTTTATGTTAAACCACCAGTGTGGGAAATATGGTCACAATAGGATATTGTAGCCACTTTTTAGAATTGTGTGTTGTTTGGGGATGTTATATAAGGACCCTCTCCATGCATTGTTTATATTAGTCGAAATGGTCATGTTTGGTGATGCCTTATGATGTTATGTGCTTGATTGACCATATAGGTGAAAGTCGTGAAATCCTCTGAGAGTCCCTGCTATGTTGGGATAATGAATCCCTTCGAAAAACATCAAAATCATCCATTTTAGAGGAAGGTGTGTGTATGTGTTCTTTACTTCTATTGTTTCTCACTTGAAGAAACAAGATGTGATGTGTGTGATTCTTTATAGACCTTGTTTCAGTGAAATATCAGGATAGGGTAAAGTGATTTTGGAATTTGGTATGTCTGGAAAACATATCTGGGATTGCGGTGTAGTTGTTGGTGGGTCCGAAAAAAGAATTCTAATTCAATGGGTTTCCAAAGGCTAACTGTGAGGCCAAAGATTCTTCAATCATTTGAGCTCCATCCATAGGTATCATAGAGAAGTTGGCTCATAGTTAGGGGAAATCACAGGGTCATTTAAACCCTCTTACAAATTATTATCCTAAATATGAAATATAACAAGTGTTTAAACCTATGGTGTCATTATATTTCTTCTATTTTCATGTTTGGTGGAAATAGGTGGAGGGCCTTGTACCCATGACATCGCCCAATGTCATCCCCCCCCTTTGGTTTCCATTGAGTCTTTGGAGAATGGTTGGAAATTTGGCTAGACTGCATGAGCACATGGTTTTTGAACGATTAAGATAGACTATGTGCCTGGAAGCCATGCAGGAATATTGATCAGTACAGTTAGTTCACAGTTTAAGAAACTGTGCTGACTAATTGTGCGACCTTCCCAAATCAAGAAATTTTTGGGTTTTTTTGTGTCGGCCCATGCTAGTCAGCTAAGATGGTTAGTTCTTATGGTGGGGAGAACCACTATGATTCTAATGTATTTTCCTTCGGAAATTTTCAATGGAATTATATCCTATGTACCAGGGAGTCTGTTCGGGCCTCCCCCTATTAGTGTCCTGATTTTGTCTCGGGAAAAAAAATTATTGGTTCTCTCTTACGGTGGGGAGCATATTTGTGTCCCCCCGTACCAGTAACTTACATTTATCCATGTTCTTGGCATGGTGTAGATAGTCTTGTTCGGAGCTATCTTTCTACCGACATCTTCCTTGGGTAAACATTGTTACTAGAGAGCAGCCAATTGATTAGTTAAAGTAAGGTATGTGTAACCTTGTTCAATGTTATTGTTTGGTTGGGTGAATTCCATGAGTCTTGTTCAGATAGTGTTTGAGGTGTTTTCTTTTGGGATAAAGTATGAATGTGATTGATCATTTCAGAAATGTTGTATATTTTTTTGTTGTGAGAGTAATCCTTAATTGATCACTATAGGTGTTTTAGCCTTTGGGGGTGAAACCTGGCAAAGGAGTACCTCTTGGTTTCCCAGTTGGGTTTGGTTGTTGCTTTGGCTTTGATGTGAATTTACAGGGTGTAACGTATTCATGGTGGGGATAATTGTCACATAAATGACATATTTTAAAGTTAAATTCCATTTAATTTCCATTCAGGCTTTGTTTTGAGGGTTTCCCAAGCATTTATGGAGGAATGTGTGAGTTTTTATTAATTGAGCCATACCGTGAGCCCAATTCTAGATTTAAAAATAAATTTTGATCCCTTTATAAATCCTTCATTTTTCAAAATTTCTCATCCATTTTAATTCATAATTGTCATCCCCTGACATATTAACACCACCATATTAATTTGGACAATTTATTAATCCATAATCATGGTGGATATGGGTTTTTATTTAAGGAATTGGGCCTTCCCTAAAGCCGATTTTCTGCATTAAAAATAAAATTTAAATCTTTAATATCTCCTTCAATATTTGCGTTGTTTTGGTGATTCCAACTCTCACACAAGACCAAATACCAAAGGCGTTCCGCCATTCCATCCTCCCACAATTTTGAGCTCTATAGAATCTCGAAAATGGTCGAAACTTCTCTGGATTTCAAAAATCGTCCAGATTTGGAGTGGTAAATTGATCATTTCACAACTCCTTCTATTTTTAATCTTTTCCCCCATTCTAGTTCCAAAAATATCTCCTAATATTTTTTCGAAACTCCCATTAATGGTTGGATGTTTTAAAATTCATATGCTGGTGGATTTTGGGTCGTTTTCTTCAAGATTATTTTTGGTATGTGTTTCTCTCTTCAATTCCTTCCTTCTCTTTTGGGTTTCCTCCCACTTTCATAAATTTATAGAGTGTCTAGAAGTTAGGGTTCATACCTAGAGTTTTATTTGGGGTATGTTTTGTGAAATATTGTGGTTTAGGGTTTATTTTCAAATCCTTGTGGTGCGTCGGAGGTGCGGTGGAGGTTTCGCACCAAGATTCAAGGATTTTGTCTCAAAAGGTATGTGGTTCCATGTGTAAAAATTTATTGACGAGTTAGATTGATGTATTTAAAAAATTTTCATATTACTCATATGTTGGGTGTGGTCAAAAAACTGTTTATGATTGATTTGGTTATGTGTTATGTTTTATAGTCGCTTGTTAACTTGAAATTGGGTGTTTTCATGTATAACTCATTGTGTTTTATTTGGGTGTAGTTTATATCTTATGAAATTGGTTTCATAAATCATGTTTGGCCGGCCAGTTATGTTTTGGTAATTTACTAGTGTCATGAAGTCCTAAAAAGAAGGTTCTTGAATTGGTTTGATGTGTAAAAAATTTTTATAATTCTTGAGGTCATTTTATGAAAATGTGTGTTTTCATTTGTATCTTTTATGGTATTATTCAAGGTTATTTTATAACACTTGAATGTGTTTTTATAAATGTATTTGGGGATGAAATTATGTTTTTGATATGAATTGGTATGGTTTTGGTATTAAATGGGGGTTTTGAAATGGGTTTTTTGTTCAAGACATAGATACACCCCTTGAGTTGTTTTATGAAAATTATGAATGTTTTGTTTGGTTAAACAAAGTGTATAAAAGGGTGTATATGTACTGTTTGGGGGTGAGTTCACCTAATATGGGTTTTTGGAAGCTATGGTGGTTATTTAAGATTTCAAATATTTTTTTATAATGTTTTATAATGTGCTAAGATGATTTAGAAAAAGTAAAGAGAGCTGCAAAACATGGTTGTGTGCTGTTTTGTGTGAGTGTGTTGTGAGAATTGAACTTTGTTGATGAAAGAGGTATTATATGTTATTTGGGTGGGCTTTTATGTCAGTTATAATGTCTAGAAATGGTTTATAAAAATTTTTAATGGATGTGTGGAAGTGTGAATTAAATGTGAAGAGTGTTGTGGGTTATTTTTGTGTGAGTCATATTTCAAAATCACTTTGAATGAAAATTGTACTTTTGTGAATTGTATGGTATACATGTGGGAAGTTTGGTGAATTTGTTTATGGAAATAATATATTCATATGTGAAGTATATTTCTTTACTTGTTGAACTTTTTTGATCACAAAGGGAAACCCCAGGTATCTAGGTGGGTGGACGTGTACTAGTATGCTAGTGAATCCGTGGGGTTTGGCCTCTGTTTCAGTTAGAATGTTTGACTCTTACAACTATAAATAAACAATGACGATGATTATTGGGGACCACTAGCTAATGGGTATGTTCCCTACTAGTGGTACATGCATGAGAATGGATATTTTTTATGGTTACTCTCACCGAGATACGAGGTACCTGGGACTTACAACGAATTAGTACCTAGGGGAAATTTCTCATTGCTGGTGCTCACTAGATATTTTGTGCTTACCATATGCATATGGTATGAGTTTTTAGAAAATTCAGTAGCTTTGGTATTTATTTTAAAAGTTTTAATTCTTTAAATTAGCCCACCTAAAAACTTTTTTTATTTAATGTTGCATCTTTTAGAATGTATAACTAGCATTTCATGTTTTTGAAAACATGCATGCTTTTCAAATTTAAATGTTTATAACATGGAATCTCTTAGTGGTGGTATCCTACCGGGAATTTCCTCGCACCCTACTTACGCCATTGGGATTAAGTAGGCTTGGTTATTTTTTTTTCTCGCAGGTTGGGTACAGTTTTTAGTTCCAGTGGTTCGGGTTTCTGGTAGGTCCTTCGTGGTGAAGTCTCATGGAGATGGCTTGACGGTGGTGCCCCTTGCCATGAGGGTTCTTGGGCTGTCCTTATTTGGTTTTGAACCTTTTTAATGGTCTTTAAACATAGTTTTAACTTATGTAATTCAGTTCTGAAATTTTTTTAAAGATGGTTTTAGTTGAAAAATCCAGATTTGTTTTATTGAGTTTGTTTGTTGTTTAATGTTTATAAAATTGGGTAAATCATTCCCAATTAAAATTATATGATACCCGGGAACTTGTGCCCGCCCATGGGGATCAGGAACACCCTTCGGGCCTTGGAACGTGATGGGTATGGTGATAGTTTGTTGGTGGCCAGATCTGGTTCATGACAATAAGTGTTAAATAACAGAATATAGATCTTGTTTTATAATCTATGTGGTATTAAATAATTAATGAAATAGTGATATAACACACACACAAATATATATATATATATATTTGAACTCATATGGTTTATATTTTACCATACATTAAAATTAAATTTAAATTTAAAAATCCGTTTGAATTAAGAAAAACCATTATCCTATGGGGTTATTATAACCCAGGATACTTGTTGATTTCATATTGAAATCAAGTGATCATTATTGAATATATTTTAATGTAACCATTTTATCAAGGTTAAGATATGATTATTCATTATAGGATTATGATATATCCACATATCAATCGACAAAATACTTTGATCGTAATAATAATTAGATTTAATCCTTTTACGAAAAGGTGGATCATATCGAAATCTAATAAAGAGTGTATTTTAAGTTAATATAAAATGTATGCATTTAAATGTAATAGATGAAGTTAGAGAAGTATACCCCAATGATATCCATTAAAAATATGATTAGAACGAAAGAAACACATTATTTATTTTAATAGGGCCTATACATGAAGTACAAATACATGGGTATGGGGAATGATATAAAACATTATATGTTCCAACAAAATTCATATCTCAATATGAGAATAAAATATAGAAAAAAGAATTTTTAATAAATATAGTATGGTTTACAAATTTATGCCAAATAATATTTGGACTATGGAATATGATATTTAGTAGAAATGTTGAAACGAGTTAAAGAGTTCGAGATCCTTTATAAGATGCATTCAATGAGTGTTATTTGTAGAAACAAAAAATTCAGATACAACGTAATGAAATGAGTCATTCCAAATATATATGGAATTACTATTATAGAAGTGTTTAAAGAATGTAATATATTAATGAATCTATGGTATACATTACGGATATGTTTATTATATTCAACGAGATATAAAAAGATGGAATTATACAATAATTAATTATATAATGAAAGAATAAATGATATGTACTATCATAGGAGATTGTTTTTTAAAAAATTTCATATAAAAATATATTCACATTAAAATAGTGAGGAAAACACAATTATTTCATCATGATGTTCTTCTCATAGATCAATTATTTTAATTTCCAAAACCCATATTAATTTGTTTAATATTTTTTGATATACCATGGATTATTTATAGTAGATTAATTTTATTGATATTCTTGAACCAAAATGGACATTTTATTTAGGAATCGTAGCTCAATCACAACATTTCCCTTTGTACCATGTTAATGCAACCCTCAGGAAAATATCTCATCCCTTCTCAGATTAAATTTTTTATTGAGAAACTAAATGTAGTTTCCATAGTACATTACATTTTCAATTTTTTGTCTTATCTAATCAATTACATTAATATTGAATGTTATCCCCCAAACAATAATATTCATTTTGTAGAATATTTCCAGGATGAATCCTAGAGTTTATAACAATTATTATTTGAATTTGAAAAAACATAAAATATATAGTTTTGGGAAACAACATTGTACTATATTTCCGGACATCACAAATCCATTTTATATAGAACATAATTATTTATCATTCCATAAAAATTTTCTGATACATACATTAACTATGGTAAGGATTTATTGAACATGGATTTCATAGTCAATATATACCCCAATGGATTCTAAAACATTATCAAAGTATTTAGAGGCTAATAATAAAGACCCTTGGGGGCCCTAGATATAAAAAATACAGTCTCATTTCAGTTTTCAATTTTTATTTATTTACTATGATAATCAAATCATTTTATTCTCTCAATGATCAATCATTCTGAACATATTATCGTTACATAATAGAGTGTGCAATAAATTGAATATATTAATTACTTTTATTATTTCCTCAATCTCTCAATGAGATTAATAATATTTTCATTGATATTAGATACGGTGTAATAATTACACTCATTCTCTTAATTCATATACTTTTTTTAAGACCATTATAGTTTGGTACCAGGGTTTTCATAAATTTATATTAAAAATAATGGATCTAATTCTTTTGAGGTGTCATGATTCTCTATTTAAGAGATAATATTTAATAAATAGAGTATAATTATATATCCAAAAAATTAAGCTGTAGATTTATTAGATTTAAAACCAATAATGTGATGGAAATAAAATATAAATTCTATAAAAGATTGAGTTGGTAGACATAGGGGTAACTTTCAGTGACATTTCTAAAAATCCATACAATATATTTTCATTATTTTATTTTATTTTTTATTATTTTCACATTGAATAATTAATTTTTCAATTTTTTTAATAATTAAATAAATAGTTAATTACACATGAAGTTTATTAGTAAATATTAATCTCATAATAATATAATTTTAAATTCATTTATACGAATTACCCTTCATTTTTAACACTTTTTTAATATATTCATTTCTGTCATTTTTCCTTATGAAATTAATTATTATATATGAATATTAAAATAGTTTTATTATAATCCTAAATATATACACACACATATATATATATATTGAACTATAATATTTTACATTATTATTATAACAATAATTCATAGACCACCCTTTCCGTTTTACTCGTCTCTAACCTATATTTTTTATAAGATTAGTTAGGGATTTTTTATCGATTTACTTGTCTTCAAATTCATTCCATGTTATTATTTTTCAAAATCATGACACAATTTCTCAAATAAAGATTTATTTTTAAAGGTATTTTTCAAAACCAATGGTTTCCCTATGGTGAAATCACAAGGTAATGTTTCATTTTCTATGGTACAGAAATTGCAATTGAAAATCTAGAATATATACATCTCTAAGAAATATTTCTTATCCTATATGTAAAATTACCATGAATTGACAATCAATATGATATAAAAATGTATAAAAATGGACCCTTATTTATAATATTCATTTTGAAAATGAATGTAATTTTTTTATAAATCATGTTCTATTTTATATGTTAATGAGTTTAATGTTGATTATTTATAAAAAAATATACACGAAATTTGGTTATTATTATTTTTTTGGAATTTAGGTAAAATTAAATGTATAAATATGGGGCTCAGGATGTATAAACTATACATTGAAAGTTTCTCAATGATTAATAATATGTGTACATCAATAATGTTTATATATTTATTCATATTTTTAATGGATTAAAATGAATTATTGAATATATTTATATGGAAATGATCATAAGGAAAATAAATTAGTTAGGCGCTGAATTTCACCATTATTATATGCGATAAGAATTTCAATGATATTTCAATTTTAGAAATCATTAATTATATAAGTAAATTTGAGGTCATTATAAAGAGACAAAATTAGAAGGATGATAATGTGGTAAATTGAACTAAAATGACCATATCCTTCCAAGAATACAATGAATGGTCGTATGATAGTGACTCGAGAATTTCCAAATTTTCCATGATGATGGAGATTTATAAGAAATATAAGTGATTGTATAGTTAAATAATAAAATAAAAATCTATATTTTGAGTTAATGTGTTTCAATTTAAAATTTATGCATAAAACAATGAATGAAAGTCCAATAGAAAATTAATAAATAAAAATATATGATGAAAAGTTATAATGATCTAAATTTATAACCATGGAGTGCTTTAGAGGACTCAATTTCAACATAATAATAATGATTTGAATGTACTAAGTGGCTCAAGACATATGTTGATAATTAAATTATGGGTTTTTATAAAATTACAAAATCTCTAAATAACTCCCTTTATAACACTTATACTTTTACTACCACTTTTTTTTAATTATAAAGATATTATTAATGTTAAAAGATTATGTTTTTTGTAATATTCTTTAAAAATTAAAATATAAAAAACTGGGACAATATGGAATATTTTTAAAAATACAAACAAATAATATTAAAATAGGATTTACCCTGAAAATGTAATGATCAACCAAAGAGTTAAAATTTTAAATTTCAATGTAAATATCATAAAAAATAACATTATAAACTTATCCAAGGGTGTAAATATTTAATTTTTTTGGTTCCCAAAACCTATTAAAAATACATATTTCTTTGGGTTTTCAAATCAATCTACATTATACAAATATTATAAAAATACTAATTTTTTATAAGGGAAAATCTCCAAATAAATAATGTAATTATTTTCAAAAAATCTATTATCTAGTTTATGAATAAAACTATATTAATTTTATATAAGGTAGACTAAAAATTATTCACGATTATTCTAATATTTAATATATAAAAAAATCTTTAAAAAATATTTGGATTCCAAAATCATTAATAGATAACTTTAGAGAACAAAATAAATCGGTTGATAAAGATTTAGATTCTGAATATTTTTTAGAAAATGAGAAAACCATAAAAGTTAAATGTTATATGAAAGTTGTTTTTAAAGTAATATGTGTACTAATCCATTTTAGTTCGACCATCCTAATGATTTTAATGGATTACATGTCACTTTTCGTGGTTAATCATTTATGAAAAATAATTGACTATATATTTTTTAGTAATGTTATAATGGTTTTCAAATATATTTTAAAATTTTATTTTGTAATGATTTTATTTCCATATGAATGATTTTATTTATCATATCTCAATTATAAAAATTATTATTTTTATATAAAAAATCTATACTTTTCAAATTTTATGTGATTATATTCATAGGATAAGGATTCATGGATTTGGTATTTATTCTTTGGTAATTATAATATTCATTCTTCATTCAATCTAAAAACAGATAGAATATTAAAATATTTACATAATTTTTTTTTTTATTTCATTGTGTTTTTTATCCTTCCCAACTATGAATGAAAATCATACAAAATTTGAATATAAAAAAATTGTTTTATATTATTAATATAGTGTATCAATCTAACATGATATTTTTATAATAAATATGTTCCTACTATCTGAGGTAAAAATTGTACATTTGTAATTATTTGGGAAATGACTAGATTTACATGGGTTTTTTCTTCAAATATTATAATTATAAAGACCCACCCATTAAAATTACATAATCTTTAATTATGTTAATAATTAACATTGAGGGTCTTTTCAGGTTTAGTTATTTAGATAATTAGGTCATAACATATACATAACAACTAGAATATTACATGTAGACACTTCTACTCAGTATCCATTTTTTTAATAAAATAATAACTCTGTGAAAAAATGTTTCATGTTTATTTCATTGATTTAGACTACATGACATTTCCTTGATCCTATCCATGACCCTATTCCACTTTATTTCCTACGAAAATAAATTCAAAAACATGGTATGAGAATAAAAAACTTAGTAAGGGATACACAAAGAAGGAAAACTCTTATTTTCTCAAAAAAACATGTAAACCATGAATACCTTATCATTAGTAATAATTTTAAACTTTATGATGTAGTGAATACTCTTCACCGAATAAAATATCATTTAATACCCATTTGAAACCAAAATATTAACATACAACCAATTGTAATCCAACCTACCATATATAGGTAACTTGGGACATAAACGAACTTAAATGGAATAAAAGTACCGTCGAATTCCACACATATCACTAAATGGAATAGCCATATGGAAGACTTCCATACTCCATGCATTATAGTTTATAACGTAACCACCCATCCTAGTTTATCACAACACAACTCATCATTTGGTTTATCATGTAACCACCCATCATATGTTCAAAACCATTATAAAATCATAACACATAAGTTATTACAAGTATTAAAATTTCACTAATAACATTTATTTTAAAATAAAAAGAAATAATTTTAGGATATTTAAATAATAAATACATTTCAAAAACCATTTTCAATAACAATACTCCCAAAAACAGAAAAAAGGGTTTCATTTATTTTATTTAATTTTAAAAAAAACGTTGTCTTATAGAGGAACCCAAATAACGATTACGACGGCAGTGAGATCATTGTCGCTGAAAAAATTAAAGGCATTCCTTTAGTCATTTAGTAAAATGCTACATGGAAAAAATATTCACTTTGAATGAAATGAATATTCAAAGTTGTTTATACGCTATATAAATGAAACTTGTGTATAAATCAAAATATTCCTCTATGAATGAAGATTGAGACGAAGTCCCTTAAAAAGATCATTTTGTAAATAAAATAAACCGGTAGTGTGTATTCACTATACGTACACATAAATAAAGTATAAATACAATATAATATGTCAAAATATATAACACATATAATCATATCATGGAATAATTACGATGTAGAATTTTAGCCCAACGAATAGAAATTAGGTTAATAAGTTCCCCTACCACATGTCCAAAATGACATCTTCATTCGTTAATCACATGAATATTAAACTAAAATTAATTTATACTATCTTAAGAAACTTTTTAATTTTTATTATTCCTTTTATATCAATTATTACAATGTTATAAACATTTCAAAATTATTAAATTTTATAATGGTCATTTTGTCAATATTTGGTACATGACTAAAAAATGAACTTCTTATAAATAAATGTTGTCCATGTGGTCAAAATTAAATTATCTCCATAATTATATTAATGATTTAGATATCTTATATATCATATATATATAGTATATGTATGTGTTTATAATATTACATAACATTTGGAGATAAGAAATGCAATCCACCGTTCATGGAGTCGATAAGTCGTACGTAGGCATGAACGCTACTTTAATTATTATTTCTTGTTTTGATGTAATGAAAAAATAATTATACATAGGTACATTTTAATTCTAGTAAAATATAATATATAATTTTATGAACTCCATCCTTTATACATTTCACATATGGAATGTTCGAGCCATATCCCTTTATGGGGGTGGAAGTCGGCACTTCCTCAAATGAAATTTTCGTGTTTATACAATATAAATACCATAAAGGTGTGATATAAACGAAAAATAAAGAATAATTGTGAAAATATAAACATAATATATATCATATATAAATTTAGTTCCATCATAATGGCCACCATGAGAGGTGGTTGGAGATATTTGAACAATCATCATTTCGTGAGGAATTAGTTCATCATCCATAGAAACAGTATGTTTATATCCATTAGATGGTGTTGTGTCGAAGTTTTGTTTGTATAATTCTCATAAGAACATCCTATTTTCTTTAATATACATCTGTTTTGGTAAAATAATGAAATAAAGTGTGTTTATGGGTATTTAGAAGGAAAATAAAACAAAAGAACTTAAGAGAAGACGTTACCTTTAATTCAGGTAACTCCCTTTGGTTTGAACCAAATGGATTTCTTGAAGTGATCTATGCATATGTTAAGGATTCTAGGAAGAAGATAGGGATATGAGGAGCTTATTTAAGATGATTTTGTATGATCCACAAGGATTTAGAGGTGTGAGTAATGAGTTATAGTTGATGGCTTTTTATTTGGGGTAGGAGGGTCTCAATAGGAATGTTTGAAAATATTATTTTATTATATAATGATATTCGGTTTCTGTAGGTCCAATACTCATTAAAGTACAATAAAATAAGACTCATGTGAGAAATAAAATCATCCAATAAGAAATGTATAATTTTTATATATTTTTTTTAATTTCTAAAATATTATTTATTTAAATCATTCCTTAATGAGGTAAACACTGCATCATTATTATGTTATAAATAATTTTATTTATTTGATGTCAAAAAATTGTAAAAAAACACTATGATGTAGGAAATAATATTAGATTTAAAATTAATATTTATAGTCGAATAGATAAATTATATAACCCCATTTAGAATATATTTACTAAAAGATATATGTTTATTATACTTTTGTCTTTACTTTAAATTTAGTATTATAATGTCTATTTATGACTCTGAAGTGGCTCCATGGGGTCCCAAAATTTATCCAAGGATGCCAATGGTCAGACATGTATCAACTAAAAGTTTTAGGAAACCTGTTAGGGTAATTTTATATTATTATAATATTATTTTTACCTTAAATCACCCAATTTACCTTTTACAGTGGAAAATAATTGTTAAAAGCAATAATTAACCAAAAATTATTTTCATCTTATTGAACCACATTATACTTATTAATAAAAACAATGTATGTCAAAAAATTTAAATTCAATTCATAGAAGTAGTAAAAGTTCATTTAAATGAAAATGTCCATTTTTAACTTTAACTCAGTGTTTTCACATTTCATCATAAATTGATGGTTTTCAGAAAAATACAAAAAACATAGCCTAATATAAGTTTGATATTAAAAATTCGAAAATTATTTCTATTTCACCAAATTTAAAACATATATGTTGCATTAATAATTTGAAAATAAATTCCCCTTGTCAAAATGAAAACTATTTTTTAAAGATATAATAACAATCAAAAGATAGACAGAGGTTTATGTCCAATTTCAAAACAAAATTACATCCAATGAACAAAATTGGATTAAAAGGTTAAAATATAATCTAATTAAACATAAAAAATATTTTAATGAAAATATAACTATATAAATAAATTATATTAAAATGAAGTTTTAAATTAAAATACAGTGTTTATCACTATTCATTAAAATATGAACATTATTAGAAAAATAACAAAATTTTATCCAATGTAAACATTGATGTCTTGATTCAATAAAAGAATATTATTTTTTCCAATTGAACATATAAAAAATTCAAAAACTATATTTAAAAAGGGTTCTCCATTAAAATGAGTTAATCTGACCTTTTAAAAAATATTAGGGTTTTTATGCTTAAAATTGGATTCATTCACATTTTAAGCCTCTAAAATTTATCAAATAAATGTAAAAACCTTTAAAAACATATATAATTATATTGTAGTTAGTTCTACTCATTCCAGCCAACACAATGTATAATGGATAAATACCATTTAAAATAATAATATTTTTTATATTTTTTTAGTATAACTCAATGTTTTGTGCAATGTATGATTTCAAAGAAACTCGTTGAAGCGTAATATGTACAACATCAAACATAGAAACCCCTTTAAAATAAAATTAATATTTAATTCACAAATATTAATAAATATGAAAATGTATTATTCTTTATTTACCTTGGATGTTACATCCTTCCCCCATTTTGGAAATTGCGTCATCGAAATTTTTATTCCCTTATCAAATAAGTGGGGGTATTTATACCTCAAAAATTTTTTAGATTCCCATGTTTCCTCATTAACCATATTTTTCTTATACATAACCTTTACCTGATAAATTACCTTATTCCACATCACGTGATCTCTTTGGTCAAGAATCTGGAATAGTTGATCCACATAAGAGAGATTCTCTTCCAACTGAACTACCTCTAGGCTCTAAACATGAGATAGATATGGAATATATATGTCATAAACATTGAAACTTTGAAAAAATTATGTAAATATGATAAACATGGAGGTAAACCTACTTTTCAGGAAACTGATCCAAATTTCTTTAGGATAACATAGGGTCTAATGAACCTCAGACTCGGCTTTTGCTTCTTTCCAAAATTCTTCACACTTTTCCATGGAGAAACTATTATAAAGACATGATCACTTAACTCGAAGAAAGATCCTTCCCCCGTTTATCCACATAACATTTCTGCCTTCTCTAAGCTATTCTCAGGTTCTTCTAAATCAACAATACTTTTTCTGCCATCTCTTCAAGAAATTCTGGTTCCATCAGTTTCTTTTAACCTACTCCACCCCAAAAAGTAAGAGTTCGACAATGCTTTCCATATAATTCTAAAAAATGAGCCATCTATATACTATAATGAAAACTTCTATGATAAAAAAATACGACCAAATAATGATTTTGGTCCCATCATCCCAGGTAATTTAGTGAACAAACCCATAACATATTCTCTAAGTTCAGAATTTCTCATTTTGACAACCCATCTAATTGAGGATGAAAAGATGTACAAAAATTTAATCCAGTACCCAATGAATTATGAAGGATTTTCCCAAATAAAGAAGTAAAACTAGGATCACGTTAAGATTCAATAGAGAGGGGAACTCCATGGAACCAAAATATCTATTTAATATACAATGGAGAACGTTTATCTAGAGATAGTGTATCTCAAATAGGAATAAAATGAATAGATTTAGTCAAATGATCAACAATAATGAATATTTAATTGATACATAAAGATGTATTTTGAAATCCCACAATGAAGTCAATGGATATAAATTTCCATTTCCACATTATCACTGGTAAAGGCTAAAGCATCCCTTTTGATAACTACCACTCTGCATTAACTTGATGACAAGTCAAACACATCACAGTAAAATTAGAAATATCACTTTTCATTCCACCCCACCAGTAATACTATTGAAGGTCTCTGTACAACATAGTACTTCTATGACGAACTAAAAATGGAGAACTATGAGCTTCACATAATAACTCTTTATTCAACATTGAATCAAAAGGAACACATAATCTCCTCCCAAACCTCAATATATAATCATTATCAATGTTAAATTCAGGATGCTTACCCTTCTAACCAAATTCTACCTTTTTATGCAACTCACTATCTATTTTTTTCTCTTACATTATTTTGTCTGATAGAGATGTTTTCACTTAAACCTAAAACAAAATATAGGATTTTCCTACACCCCAAACTTCTATTCTAATGTTCATAAAATCAAAAACCAAAGGATCTCATTTGAAATTCAGCATGATTAATGCAATGTTTATTTTTGAATCAAAGCATCCACTACTTTATTTCTTTTTCCCGAATGGTAATGGATTATGCAATAAATGTCCTTTATTAATTCTATCCATATACCCTATCTGATGTTTAATTCCTTCCATGTAAAAATAAGATTCAAACATTTTTAGTCAGTATATATTTCAATATTTACTCTATACAGATGATGCCTCCATATTTTTATAGCAAAACCAATTGCAGCTAATTCCAAATCATGTGTAGGGTAATTTAACTCATAAGGTCTCAACTGACGTGAATCAAAAGCAATTAGATGATAATTTTTCATGTGGACATAGCCAAGTTGTATCAATGAAGCTTTATTGTGGATAACAAATTCACCATATCTAGAAGTTAATTCCAAAACTAGAGCATTCACCAATCTTATTTTCAATTCCTAAAAACAATTATCACATTTATTTTCCCAGATAAACATAACTCATTTTCGATTTAACTTATTTATTGGAATAGATTACCATATAAATTCTCAATAATCCACCAATAATAACCTTCTAAAAAAGGAAAACAAAGAATCTATGTGATATAGGTAGGTTATTTCCATTCATCAAAAACTTTTGTTTTAATAGGATCAACAATTATTCCATTTTTTGAAACAATGTGACCATGTAATGGAATAGTTTGTTACCAAAACTCACACATGCTGAATTTTCCACACAGTTTCTTTTATTTTATTGTTTTTCAATAATACCATTAAATTACAATCATGTTCCTATTTAGATTTATAATAATCCACAATATCATCAATTAACACAACCACAAACATATCCATGAAATCACATAAAATTATATTCATATTATCCTTGAAAACAGTAGGGGCATTGGTTATCCCAAAAGGAATAACTACAAATTCATAGTGCCCATATGTAATACGAAACGTGATTTTAAGAATGTGAGATTCCTTTACTTTCAACTAATGGTACCCCAACCACAAGTCAATCTTCGAAAAATACTAATCTCCCTGGTGCTGATCAATCAAATCATATATATGAAGAAAATGATACATATTCTTAACAATAATGTTTTTCAATTCTATATAATCAATTAAAAGTATCATTGAACCGTCTTTCTTTTTAACAAACATGACAGGACCACCCCATGGTGATGTTCTAGGTAGAACGAATCCTTTATCTAATTACTCTTGTAATGGCTTCATTAAAACTAAAAGTTCAATTTGATCAATTTGTTATGGCGGTGTTGAAATTGGGTTAGCATCAGGAACTAAGTCAACAATAAAATTAACTTCTCGCTCATGTATTATACCAGGAAACTCATCAGGAAAAACATCATGATACTCATTTACCACATGCACATCATTAATCTAATTAGTTCCTTTGTTTTCAACAATATTAGAAAGTTATCTTTGATTTCCATATTATACTAGTTTCTCATCTTCCTAATTTGTTATAAAAAGTAATATTTCATTCTTATACCTAAACTAAAAATATTTCTGAAAAAAAAAACTCTTTAGCTCTGTATTCAATCATATCATGATTAACAGAAATCCAATCCATTCCAAAAATAACATCAAATTATACTAGAGGAAAAAACTATATGGTTTTCATGTAGATTATTTTTGTACACAAGGATAAGAAAGTTCTTATGTTATCTTTTTGTCTCCACATTTCATTTAGGTGTTTTTACCATAAGTTCAGGATTCATATATTGAGATGGAATTTAAAATTTACTTAAAAACTTCTCAGAAATGAATGAATGTGTATAACCTAAATCAAAAAACACGTTGGAATAATCATAACAAACAAACTTTGTACATGATACTACATCATTCGTTGGACCAACATCTATTGAATTAGTTACAAAGTATTTCAACTCCCCATTCTACATGTAGTCTGACTGCTTTCCCTCAGTTTAGTTTTTTTGGACACTCATTTGCATTATGACCCATTTCATTTCACATAAAACATCTTACCATTGGCCTTTTATTTCCCTCTAGATAATATTCCTTATAGTTACGAGTAAAATGACCAGACTTTCCACACCAGAAGCACTTTCCATACTTTAATGAACATTCTCCATGATGGTATTTACAACACTTTTCACAAGATGGATATTTAATTTTCATACCACCATGCTTCATGGATGAATTATTTACCTTTTCATGCCAAATATACCTCTTATTTTGTTTACTCTCTTGGAACACCAAATCATCATAGAACACCATTTCAACCTTCTCGGCACATCTGAAAGGCTTTTCATAGATTTAAAATTCATGAGAGGATAATGATCTTTGATATCGTATATTCAGTCCTGTGTAAAATTGATTTATACTACTATCATGATCTTAGATGAAATGTGGATCAAATGTTTCCATTCAAGTGAATTTTTGTTCATTAGAATCCACTGAGACATCCTCGTGCCTTAATTTCAATAACTATTTTTCCATCCTAAGATGAACCAACATAGGGAAATATTTATCATGAAGCATACCTTTCAATTCATCCCAGTCAAGAGAATCACTCTCCACACTATCCCTGCAATTTTTCACCATCGACCAACACTAATCAGCTTCACCATCAATTTGGTAAGCAATGAGACAAACCTTTTTATATTCTGAACATCCCAAGACATTAAAAATCTTTTCCAGTGCTTTAATAAACCCTTTAGCTAGCATAGGGTTAGATGATACTCTGAATGTTTGGGGATGTTGCCTCATGAAATTCTCCACTACTGACATGTTCCTCTATGGTTGATCTGGCTGATCTCGTGCATGCATACCACCACCATTTATATCCTGAGTCAAATGCTCCATCACAGAAACAAATTTTTCAATTATGATTTTGACTATCTTAGCTTGCTGATTTGGAAGGTTGTCTTCCTCATGATTTCATCCCATCCAAGCTGCATTATTTCATCTGTGGAAAACCATTATAAACATAGAAATATCTTATTTAAAGAAACATAGAAATTATAAATTCTATATCATTTCAATATTACCATAAATTAATTTATGGATGTTGATTTAACAATATTCTAACTCATAATGTAGTCTAAACCTTCCTCTGATACAAGCTATATGGCCTCATCCTTAGAAATTACATAATCTTGAATTATGTTAATAATTCACATTTAGGATCTTTTCAGTTTAGAGATTTAGAGAAACAATTCATCCCATATAAATAACGACATGAATATTACATGTAGACACATCTACACAATATACATATTTTAATAATATAAAAACTCTTTTAAAAAAGTGTGTTGTCTAGTTCCATGTTTTAGATAGCTGACTTTTCCTTGAACACATCCTTGACATTATTCCTCTTTAGGTCCAGTGAAAAACATTTCAAAAACATGAGAAGAGAATAAAAATATTAGTATGGGATACACAAATATAGAAAAGTTTTTGATTTTCAAAACAATAAGTACACCATGAATACCTTGTCATAATTAACAATTTTCAATTTTATGATGTAGTAAATACTCTTCACTGAATAAAAGTTCATTGCTTACCCATTTGTAACGAAAATAATACCATAAAACAAATAGAAATAACACATAACATATATAGGTAACTTGGGACATAAACATACCTAAATAGAATAACCATACGTTTGACATCCACACATATCACTAAATGGAATACCCAAACGACCAACATCCATACTCAATGCATTGGAGGTTATAATGCAACCACCCATCCAGTCTTATCAAGGAACCACCCATCATTTTTTAACATGTAACCACCCGTTAAATGTCCAAGTACCATTATAAAATTATAACAAATAAGATAATGAAAATATAAACATTTCAGTAATAAAATTTAATTTTCAATCACAAGAAATAATTTCAAGATATCGAAATATTCAATCGTTTTCATAAACCATTTTCAATATCAATACACCCAAAAATAGAATAAGCAGTTTTATTTTTTAAATTATAGATTATAGAGGAATCCAAATAAAGATTACGAGGGATGAGAGGTCATTAATGCTCAAAACATTAAAAGTATTCGTTTTTTTGTTTAGTAAAATGATACATAAAAAAATATTTCCTTTGAATGAAATTAAAAGTCAAAGGGCTTTATATACCCTATAAAAGAACGATGTGTATAAATCAAAATATTCCTCAATGAAACATGATTGAGACAATGTCCCTTACAAATATCATTTTGTAAATAAAATAGATCGATAATTTATACTCAATATAAGTACACCTAAAGAAAGTATAAATACAAGATAGGATATAAATATATATCTCACATAATCATCACATGGCATAATTAATAAGTATAATTTTAACACAAATAATGGAAATAGGGTTAAGAAGATCCCTTATTTAAATAATAAATGAATTGTATATTTGAAAAATAATTAAGCATAAAGAAATAATAAATATAATATATATCATATATAAATTTATTTCCATCATAATGGTGTCCATGAGAAGCAGTTCGATATATTTTAACAGTCATTGTTTCGTAAGGCAGTAGTTGGTCATCCAAAGAAACAGTATGTTCATATCCATTAGTTTGATTTTTGTGGATGTGTAGTTCCAATAAATCTCATAACAACATCATATTATATTGAAGATACTTTTATTTTATAAAAGAAACAAATAAATAGTGTTTATGGTGTTCAAAAGGATAATAAAACAAAAGAACTTAAGAGAAGACGTTGCCTTTAAATCGGTTAAATCGCTTTGTTTGAAGCAAAAGTATTTCAAGAAGTGCTCTATACATAATGTAAGGATTATATTAATAAGAATGGAATGTAGGGGCCTTATTTAAGATGAGGTTTTAAGTGAAATGGGTCTTGAGAGGAGTGAGTAATGGATTAGGGATGATGGATTTTTATAATGGGAGGCATGGCTCTATAGGAACGTTTAAAAAATATTATATTATTATATTATGATATTCAGTTTCTAAAGGTCCAAAACACATTATAGTAAAATATAAGATGACTCATATTCTATGTAGAATAATCCAATAATAATTGGAAAGACTTTAGATATTGTTTTAATTTTTATAATAATATTTATTTAAATTATTCCCTAATGAGGTAAACACGACATCATTAATGTGTCATAAATAATTTTATTTATTTGATATCTGAAAATTATAAAACAATTCCATGATGTAGGAAATATTTTTAGCCTTAAAATTAATATTAATAGTCGATGAGATAACTTATATAACCCCATGTAAAAATTGATTTACTAAATGTTATATGTTTCTGTTATTTTCGCCTTTACTTTAAAATAATTACCATAAGGTTTAATTATCACACCCAAGTGGCTCCATGGGGTCCCAAAATATACCCAAGGAATCCCATGGTTGGAAATGTATCAAAAAATAGGATTAGAAAACATATAAGGGTAATTTTATATTATTATAATATTATTTTTACCTTGAATTACTCTATTTTTCTTTAACCAGGGTAAATAAACTTCAAAAGATATTGCTTGCCAAAAATTATTTTTATCCTATTGATCAAAATTATACTTACCAATAATAACCATGTATATCTGATTTTACAAATTTAATTTATAGAAGCATTAAAATTTCATTTAAATGAATAGGTCAGTTTTTAACTACTACTTAGTGTTTTCACTATTCATCAGAAATAGAAGGTTTTCAGAAAAAAAGAAAAAATTCATCATGAGATTTATTTGATATTATGAATTGAAAAATGATATATATTTTACCAAATTTATAACCTATATGTTTCATTAATTAATTTAAAAATAATTACTATTCTTAAAACAAAAATCGCGTTTTTAAGATATCATAACATTCAAAATATTGGCACCTGTTTATGTCCAATTTGAAAGAAAAATTACTTCTAGTGAAAAAAATTAGATTTAATGGAAAAAGTATAATATAATAAAACTTTAAAACAAATTAAAAATATAATATATCCATATATATAAAATATATGAAAAGGCAGTTTTGAATTAAAATAAAGTATTTTTCACTATTCATTAAAAAAGTACATTATCTCAAAAATACCAAAATATCATCCAAAGAAAATTTTGTTGTCATTATTCTAAAAAAGAATACTATTTTATAAAATAGAACATATAAATGTGACAAAAACTTGATATTAAAAAGGTTCACCATTAAAAGGCAGTAAATCGTCTTTTTAAAGAATATTAGAGTATTTATACATAAAATTGAATTCATTCACATTTTTATCCTCTAAAATTTATTAGATAAATGTAAAAACATTTAAAAATATATATATAATCATATTTTAGTTATTTCAACACATTACCACCAATAAAATGGTTATGCGTTAACTACAATTCAATATAATAATATTATATTATTATTTATTAGTATAACTCAATGTTTTGTGCAACATAAGATTTCAAAGAATCTCATTGTTGCATATTAGGTATTTCATTGAACATATCATGACCTTCATAGTAAAATGAATATTTAATTCACAAATATTAATAAATATGAAAATGTCTTCTTAATTTATTTACCTGGGATGATATAATAAGATTGGGGGTTGTAATGTTTGTGTCATACATTCATGGAATGATGAAAATATAATTTCCTGTAAACACATTTATCTTAAAATTTATCATTGGTGATAATTTATTGAAAATGACTTTGATGTGTTCTGTGATTTCACAGGTTATCAGAAATGTATTCCTCTTCTAAAAATCTACAACAAAAGGGGTTTTTAAAAATAAAAAATAACCCTCCAAGAAATATGTTGGGATTTATAATACTATTTTACCTTAATCAATTGTATTTGATTGAGGTGGTTCATACTTAATTTTTTATCATTTCCTACTTCCATATAAAACCCATCACAAGAAATAAAAAATCCTTCTGAAATTTGGAATGTAAAAGTTACAAAACATGGATTATTTAGACTCATTATTAATTAAATATTTGAGCTTTATACCAAGGACAATAATGGAATGTTCTAAACTAAATCCATTGAGGAAATATTCCTTTTGAAATCCTATTCTTGTGATTCCTTACACGAATCCATTAATATTACATGATCCAATAAATGTCAATTCACATTATTTACAAGGAAAATATTCCTAAATCACATCCATAAAGTGAGGATGATTTTGACAAGCATAGTATGATTATTACAAAACCTCATTATTTTATAAAATTTCAAGCTACTCTAAATTACATAGCCTTTATATTTGTCCCATATTTCAGTAAATACAATGACTATCCACTTGATATTTTTTTACAAATTCTATCAGTCTAGAAATGTTACTAGAATGGAAATATTAAATGTGGTAGAACATAAATATTTAATATCTAATATTGAACTGCATTCAAATGATGATGCTATTAATGATATTACTTAGCTTAATTCGATGAATTAGTATTTAAACTATCCTCTAATGAACAATTTTTATAATCTCATGGAATGTCCTGATAGTCATGATATTATTGGAACCTAGTTGGTCATTCAAAACAATCAATACGAATAGGAAATTGTTATTCATTAAAATTATTTTCATTCTGATAATGTATAAAATCATTAATAATGAATTCATTATTTAGAATAATTTTAACCAATTGATATACTAGAATCCATTAGACTCGTATCATTATTCTTCATTCAATTCATTTTCTATAATTTTAAAATTGATTTAAAAATTACTTTAAAAATGGAATCTTTTCTTGTTGAAATTTCACCCAACATCCAAAATAAATTATTTTAAAATTATATAATTATATTATCCAATTATATATATAGTTTAAAAAACCATTTAGTCATGGTATGATATGTCAGATAAATTACATTTAATCTAAAATACAGATAAAATTTAATTGTTATGTTTAATGAAAATAGTAAATAGACCGAAAACATTATTTTTAATGGTACGATATAAAGACTAAATTGCCTTACTGTGACCCAAGAAAACATCATTTCAGTTAATTTCATTCTTATATTTTTCAATAAAATCAAAAATAGTCACATTTATAATCCATCCAAATAATTTGTTGTTATTTGAATGGAAATAAAAATAGTTAATTTGAATAGAGACTATCATTATATTTTTCCAATTCATATTTTAGATAATTCCTACTATATATTAAAGGAGCTTGTAGAAATAGGTAATGTCTAGGATAATCACATGGCTCTTGAAAAATTATGAATAAAAACACTAGTTTTCATTCCATTCATGAAGTGGAATACATACCCACTTGGAGTTTTAAGTTCCATCATATATTGCTGAAACTTACTCTCACATATGTGGTACTAAAAATATATTCAACTTTTATCATGTGTTATAACACTTCTTTGATATGTTTTAATAGAAATAATAATCCAAAATCATCACACAAAACATTGAATGAAGACACCATTTTCCATGATAATTATTAAAAAGGTGATATATTTGATGAATTTGATTTAAAAACCGTAAAAAGATTTAATCCTCACTAAAAATATTCTTCATTATCAAATTTTATTAATCAATTGTAGTTTTGTATGAACAATGTTTGATACATATTTATCTTCATCACATTGAATGACTTATAATGTTACAAATTATTTTAAAATAAGATTCATAAATTGTATTCAGGTTAATAAAATATATTTATAAGGCCCCAGCCTTAAACCATACTTAATCTTGAGTTATTACAAGATTACACGTTGAGGATATTTTCAGGTTTAGAGTTTTAGAGAATTAGATCATAAAACATGCATTACATTCCACATATAAACAAAGTGGTTACATAAAGATAGTATTCTTCATTCCCATCAATGGAAACACATTTAAAATAAAACATGGATTATTTCTTGACACATCCGTGACTCTATCATCTTATCATTTACCTTTCCCTTGACCTGTGAAAAACATTTCAAAAACTTGGGATGAGCATAAAAACTCAGTTTGGGTTAAAAAAAAAACATGGAAAGGAAACATGAGTTCATATATACATAAGAATGAAATCATACTTTACCCATAAAACATAGGCACTTTAACATACCTCATAAAATCATGAATAAATCATAGAAATCATAAGACATAAAGGTAACTTGAGGCATTCACAACATTCTTACGTAGGGAGTAACCCTCTTGGTTACGTTTGGAATACCCATCATAGTATATTCCCTAAAATATCTTCGGAGAAACCTTAACGTTTCACTCCTTCGTGTTACCCAATGCATTGGAGAGCTATAACGGGCTCACCCGCCCTTAGTTTATCATGGAACCACCCGTCTTCATAATAATGCCCAAGAACCATAACATAATCATATCACATAAAACATGCATAAAGGAAACATAAAATTTCAACAGTTCAATCACGAGATATCAACACAACACATTGATATAAAAACATTATGAAAACCATTTTCAATACCAAAATAAAAGAAAAGTAAAATATGGTATTTATTTTTCTTTTAAAAAGATGGTATGGCTTGTAGAGGAAGCCGAAACTCAAATAACGGTCACGACGGCGGAGAAGTCGTTGTCGCCTCATACGTATGACAAAAACATTCCCTTTTGTCGTTTAGTAAATGCTTCGTATAAAAAAGATTCCTTTTGAATAAACGTAAAAGTCAATGGGGTTTATACACCGTATAAAAGAAAGTTGTGTATAAAATAAAATATGCCTCAATGAAAGGAGATTGAAACGAAGTCCCATACCTCGTATCTGACTTGACCCGACCGTTCTTTAATATCCTGAATAATAAACTTGAGTTAATCTCTACTTTCTTATGAATATTTTTCAAGTTAATTATTCCTTTTATACCATGTTATGAACATCATGTAATCAGTTAAGTTAATAATGTTCGTTTTGTCGGTATTTGGTTCTTAAGTCAAAAATAGACTTCTTACACTTACATGTTGTTAATTTGGTCAAAGGTTCATTATATCCAGAATGGTATTCATGATGTAGATATCATATATTTCATATATATCCAGTACATACATGCATTTACAATATTACATAATCCTTTAGAGGTAAGAAATGAAATGCACCGTTCATGGAGACGGTAAGCCGTACGTACGCATGAACGCTACTTTCATTTCTATTTCATATTTTATAGAATGGAATCATAATGATATAAAGGTATATTATAATTCCAGTATAATATCATATATAATATCATAGTTCCATCCTTTATATGTCCCACATATGCTATTTAACGAATCAAATCACTTTGAGGGGGCGGTAGTCCGCACTTCCTAAAATGAAGATATCGTGTTTACCCATAATGGAAACTATAAAGGTATGCCCAAAATTAAAAAAACATAAGCTTAAGGAAACATAAACATATTATACATCATATATAAAAATATATACATCATAATGGCCACCTTTGAAGGTGTTAAATTAGTATTGAACAATCATCGTTTTGGGAGGCAGAATTTCGCCATCCACGGAAACCGTACGTTCTTTAACCATTTAATGCAGTTGTGTGAGAGTGTAGCTCAAATAAATCTTATAACAACATCCTAGTATATTGAAGATACTGGTGTTGTTACAAAAGAATTAAATAAAAAGAGTTTAGGGGGTTGGAGAAGCAAAATAAAACAAATGAACATGAGAGAATGAATTACCTTAAAAAGTGTAACTCCATTTGATTTGAGCCTAAAGGCTTCCTTTGAAAGGATTCTGCCCAAAGGGAAAACTCTAGGATGAGGAGAGGGATGTGGAGAGTGTAAATGGGAAGGGGTTGGCCGAGCCAAAGGCTTGTGGTGTGTGAAATGAGGTAGAGGTGGGGGGCCTTTTATAAGAGGATAGGAGGGGCACTTTTGGCAAGTAAAGAAATATTACATTATTTGAAAATGTGTTTCGGTTTCAAAAGGTCCCACATTGATATAATTCGTGGATAAGGTTATAAGTCTTCTAAATCCACTCATCCAATAAGTTTTGGACATGTGTAGTTCATAGATTTTACATTATCTTTCCATTTTATTTAAATCGTCAAATAATGATGTCATCGCTGCATCATTATTATGTCATAAATAATTTAATTTATTTAATGTCTAAAAATCATAAAACAAATACTATGATGTATGAAATCTTTTTATCTTTCCAATGAATATTTATAATCAAATATCTGATCTTTATAACCCCATGTAAAAATTGTTTTCGTAAAACATATTATGTTTGTGTCATTTTTACTTTAACATTTAATAAAAAGTTATTTATGTCATTTCCAAACCAAAGTGTCTCCATGGGGTCCCCAAGTTTCCCATGGCTTGTCGTGGTCGGCCATGACACAACCAATATGGTTGGGACATGTGTCTAGGTCATTTCCTATTATTAAAGCATTATTTATACCTTAAACTACCCTAATTACCACTAATCGCGATTAAGAACTTAATAAGTTACTATTCACCAAAAAATTATTATAATCTCATTGAACAACATTTTACTTCTTAATTACAACCATGTATGTCGGATTTTCAATATTCAATACACATTAGTGGTAAACTTTCATTTAACTGAAAAATAAGTTTGCTTGATTACCACTTAGTGGTTTCACTATTCATCAAAAATTGAAGTTTTTCAGAAAATTACCAAAAATTCACCCTAAGCTATATTTGATATTCCGAATTCAAAAATGAAGTCTATTTTACAAAATTAAAATCATATAAGTCACATTAATTAATTTAATAATTAATTCCCGCTGCCAGAGCAAATAGCGTGTTTTTACAAAACAAAAAGTATCAAAAGATTGACACCGGTTTGAGTCTAATTTCAAAGTGAAATTGATTCCAATGACCACCATTGGATAAAATGGTAAATATATATTCATATTACACATTAAGACCAATTCAAAAGATAATATAATCATATAAATAAATTAGATTAAAAATCAGTTTTGATGTAAAATGCAGTATTTTTCACTATTCATTAAAAAATGAACATTGTCAGAAAAATACCAAAAATTCACACAAGGTAAATTTTGATGTCCCAATCATAAAGAATAAGTTTATTTTGACAAAAATAGCTTATAAAATTTTCAAAAGATAGATTTAAAAAGGGTTTTCCATCATAAGGAAGTAAAACAATCTTTTAAGAATATTAGTGTATTCCATGCATAAGATTGTATTTATTTTCATTTTAAGCCTCTAAAACACTATCTTAATAATTAATAGACATAGATAAAAATATCTATTATTCATTACTTACTTGGGATGTTACATCCTTCCCCCCTTTAGAAAATTGCGTCCCCGCAATTTATTTACTTATCAAATAAATGGGGGTACTTATCCCTCATTGCATTTTCAGATTCCCATGTTGCCTCTTCAATCATGTGGTTTTTCCACAAAACCTTTACCTGCTTAATCACCTTATTCCGTAACACTTGCTCCCTGTGGTCAAGAATCTGGACTGGTTGTTCCTCATAAGATAGGTTCTCTTCCAGCTGAATTACCTATGGGCTCAAAACATGAGATGGATCTGGCATATACATTCTCAACATCGAAATGTGAAAAACATTGTGTACCTGAGATAAACTCGGAGGTAAAGCCACTCGGTATGCAACTGATCCAATTCTCTCAAGAATTTCGTATGGTCCAATGATCCTTGGACTCAGCTTTCCTTTCTTACCAAATCTCATCACACTTTTCCAAGGAGAAACCTTGAGAAAAACATGATCACCTACCTCAAAAGATAGATCCTTCCTCCGGTTATCCGCATAACTCTTCTGCCTGCTCTGAGCTGTTCTCATGTGTTTCTGAATCAGCTGAACTTTTTCTTCCATCTCTTCTACCAATTCTGGTCCCATCAACATTCTTTCACCCACTTCATCCCAGAAAGCTGGAGTTCGACACCGCTTCCCATATAATGCCTGAAATGGTGCCATCTGTATACTGGAATGAAAACTATTATTATAAGAAAATTCAACCAAAGAAAGATGTTGGTCCCAAATTACCTGATAATCCATAGAACAAGCTCGTAGCATATCCTCCAATGTCTGAATTGTTCGTTCTGACTGCCCATCTGATTGAGGATGAATAGCTGTACTAAAATTTAATTCAATACCCAACGAATTCTGAAGGCCTTTCCAAAAGTTAGAAGTAAACCTGGGATCACGATCCGATACAATGGAGAGAGGAACTCCATGTAACCTGACTATCTCTTTAAGATACAAACGGGAAAGTTGATAAAGAGAGAAAGTATCTCGTATAGCAAGGAAATGAGCAGATTTGGTCAAGCGATCAACAATAACCCAGATTTCATTATTACCTCGAGATGTATTCGGTAATCCAACAACAAAGTCCATGGATATATTCTCCCATTTCCACTCTGGCACTGGTAAAGGCTGAAGCATCCCTTTCGGTAACTGCCGCTCTGCTTTAACCTGTTGACATGTCAAACACTTCACAGTAAAATCAGCAATATCTCTTTTCATTCCATCCCACCAGTAATACTCCCGCAGATCTCTATACGTCTTAGTTCTGCCCGGATGAACTGAAAACGGAGAACTATGAGCATCACATAACAGCTCTCTCTTCAACTGTGAATCACAAGGCACACACAATCTCTTCCCAAATCTCAAAACACAATCATTATCAATGTTGAATTCAGGCAACTTTCCTTTCTGAACCAGCTCTACCTTTTTCTGCAACTCACTATCTTGCTTATGTGCCTGCTTGATTCTATCTGATAGAGAAGATCTCACTGATACCTGAAACAAAACAGAAGGACTTCCTGCACCAACAACTTCTATGCCAAAGTTCATCAAATCGTTAACCAAAGGATCATGTTCCAAACGCAAAATTGTTAATGAAGCATTACTTTTTCGACTCAAAGCATCACCAACTTTATTTTCTTTTCCCGGATGGTAATGAATTGTACAATCATAATCCTTGATTAATTCCAGCCATCTCCTTTGTCTCATGTTTAACTCTTTCTGAGTGAATATATACTTTAAACTTTTGTGATCGGTATATATTTCACACTTTACTCCATAAAAATGATGCCTCCAAATTTTTAAAGCAAGAACAACAGCAGCTAATTCCAAATCATGTGTAGGGTTATTTACCTCATGAGTCCTCAACTGTCGTGAAGCATAAGAAATTACCTGATCATTCTGCATTAGGATGCAACCAAGTCCTTTCAATGAAGCATCACTGTATATAACAAACTCACCATTCCTGGAAGGTAGTGCCAAAACTGGAGAATTCACCAATCTTCTTTTCAATTCCAGAAAACAATTATCACATTCTTTTGTCCAGATAAACTTAACACCCTTCCGAGTTAGCTTAGTCATTGGACTAGATAACCGTGAAAAATTTCTAACAAACCTTCGGTAATAGCCCGCCAAACCAAGGAAGCTACGAATGTCAGTTACATTTGTGGGTCTTGGCCATTCTTCCACAACTTTTGTTTTTGCAGGATCAACAGTTATTCCATCTTTATAAACAATGTGACCAAGGAAAGAAATTTTTTGCAACCAAAACTCACACTTGCTGAATTTCCCATACAGTTTCTTTTCTTTTAAGGTTTTCAAGATAACCCTTAAATGTCTTTCATGCTCTTCTTTACTTTTAGAAAACACCAAAATGTCATCAATGAAAACCACCACAAACTTATCCAAGAACTCATGGAAAATTCTATTCATTAATTCCATGAATACAGCAGGTTCATTGGTTATCCCAAAAGGCATTACTAAAAATTCATAATGGCCATATCTCGTACGGAACGCGGTCTTCGGAATATCTGCCTCCTTTACCTTCAGCTGATGGTACCCCAATCTCAAGTCAATCTTTGAAAAAAACTGAGCTCCCTGGAGCTGATCAAACAAATCATCGATATGAGGCAAAGGATATTTGTTCTTAACAATGATATTATTCAAGGCTCTATAATCAATGCAAAGTCTCATAGAACCATATTTCTTTTTAACAAATAAAACAGGGGCACCCCATGGTGATGTGCTAGGTCTAATGAAACCTTTCTCTAATAAATCTTGCAATTGATCCTTGAACTCTAAAAGTTCAATTTGTGCCATTCGATAAGGGGGTTTTGAAATTGGCTTAGCATGAGGAACTAAGTCAACAGTAAACTCAACTTCCCGATCTCGTATTATTCCAGGCAACTCATTAGGAAAAACATCAGGATACTCATTTACCACCGGCACATCATTAATCTAAACAGTTCCTTTATTTTCAACGACGTGTGCAAGGTAACATTCATTTCCATCTTTTACAAGTTTCTCGGCCTCTTGATATGTTATCAAAAGTAAGGGTTCATTCTTGTAAACAAACTGACAGTCTTTCTGGAAAGAAACTTCTTTAGCTCTACAGTCAATCTTAGCATGGTAAATAGAGAGCCAATCCATACCCAGGATAACATCAAACTCTACTAGAGGTAGAACAATAAGGTTTGCAAGTAGGTTCTTTCCACAGATAAGGATAGGAAGATTCTTATAAATTCTTTTTCCCTCGACACTTCCCCCATGTGTTTTTACCAAAAGTTCAGGAGTCATTTCTTGAGATGGTATTCACATTTTACTAGAAAAGGTTTCAGAGATGAAAGAATGTGTAGACCCCGAATCAAACAACACACTGGCATAATCTGAAAAAACAAACAATGTACCTGATACAACTTCATTTGATTGCCCGACATCTGCTGAAGTAGTTGCAAAGGATTTCACCACCCCTTTCTGCTTGTAGTCTAACTGCTTCCCATCACTCAAGCTCCTTGTTGGACACTCGTTTGCATAGTGACCCATCTCATTGAACTTATAACATTTCACTAAGTGTAAATCAAATTTGTTCTTACCTTCACCTTGATCCTTTTCAGTGCATTCACGAGCCTTATGTCCCATTTTACCACATCGGTAGCACTTCCCCAAATTCAGAAGACATTCCCCAGCATGCCTTTTGCCACATTTATCACAAAATGGAAACTTATTTCTCTTACCATCAGACTTTTTTGAAGAATTCTTACCTTTCTCCTGCCACCTCGGTCTCTTCTTCTGCTGGTTGTTATAGAAAACTTGGTCATCGGAAAACTCCATTTCCACCTTCTCAGCACATCAAACAAGCTTTTCATAACTTTTAAACTCACGAGAAGCTAATTCCCTTCGATACTTTGGCTTTAATCCTGAGTAAAAACGATTTATTTTACTATCAAGGTCCCAGATAAAATTTGGAGCATACCTTGCCAATCGAGTGAACCTTTATTCATAGGCAGCCACTGAGTCTTCCTCTTGCCTCAATTCCAAGAATTGCTTTTCCATCCTAATTCGAACAGCCTTAGGAAAATACTTCTCATGAAACATACCTTTGAATTCATCCCAGTCAAGAGCATCAATCTCATCGGCGTCCCTGATATTTTTAACCATAGACCATCACTGATCTACTTCACCCTCCAAACGGTAAATAGCAAGACTAACCTTTTGATTGTCTGAACACCCCATGACATCAAAAATCTTCTCCAGTGCTTTAATACACCCTTCAGCTAGCACAGGGTCAGATGATCCTCTGAATGATGGTGGATGTTGCCTCATGAAATGTTCCACCACTGACATATTCCTCTGCGGTTGTTCTGGCTGATCTCGTGCATGGATACCACCGCCATTTATCGCTTGAGTCAACTGCGCCATTACTGCAACAAACAGTTCAGTTCCAATTCCGACCATCTCAGGATGCTGATTCGGAAGGTTATTTCCTTCTGTATGCCTTCCTAGCACTGCTTCCCTGTTTCCTCTGTGGAAAAACATTCTGAACAAACATGTCTTAGATGAAGCAACAAGGTAATCTTTAAATGCTATATCATTTCGAAAAAAAATATTTTTGGATAATCATTTAATAGAATTCTAACTCCTAAAGTTATCTAAACCGACCTTTGATACCAACTATAAGGCCCCAGCCTTAAACCATACTTAATCTTGAGTTATTACAAGATTGCACGTTGAGGATCTTTTCAGGTTTAGATTTTTAGAGAATTAGATCATAAAACATGCATTACATTCCACATATAAACAAAGTGGTTACATAAAGATAGTATTCTTCATTCCCATCAATGGAAACACATTTAAAATAAAACATGGATTATTTCTTGACACATCCTTGACTCTATCATCTTATCATGTACCTTTCCCTTGACCTGTGAAAAACATTTCAAAAACTTGGGATGATCATAAAAACATAGTATGGGTTATAAAAAAAACATGGAAAGGAAACATGAGTTCATATATACATAAGAATGAAATCATACTTTACCCATAAAACATAGGCACTTTAACATACCTCATAAAATCATGAATAAATCATAGAAATCATAAGACATAAAGGTAACTTGAGGCATTCATAACATTCTTACGTAGGGAGTAACCCTCTTGGTTACGTTTGGAATACCCATCACAGTATATTCCCTGAAATCTCTTCGGAGAAACCTTAACGTTTCACTCCTTCGCGTTACCCAATGCATTGGATAGCTATAACGGGCTCACCCGCCCTTAGTTTATCACGGAACCACCCGTCTTCATAATAATGCCCAAGAACCATAACATAATCATATCACATAAAACATGCATAAAGGAAACATAAAATTTCCACAGTTCAATCACGAGATATCAATACAACACATTGATATAAAAACATTATGAAAACCATTTTCAATACCTAAATAAAAGAAAAGTAAAATATGGTATTTATTTTTCTTTTAAAAAGAAGGTATGGCTTGTAGAGGAAGCCGGAACTCAAATAACGGTCACGACGGCGGAGAAGTCGTTGTCGCCGCATACGTACGACAAAAACATTCCCTTTTGTCGTTTAGTAAATGCTTCGTATAAAAAAGATTCCTTTTGAATAAACGTAAAAGTCAAAGGGGTTTATACACCGTATAAAATAAAGTTGTGTATAAAATAAAATATGCCTCAATGAAAGGAGATTGAGACGAAGTCCCATACCTCGTATCTGACTTGACCCGACCGTTCTTTAATCTCCTGAATAATAAACTTGAGTTAATCTATACATTCTTATGAATCTTTTTCAATTTCATTATTCCTTTTATACCATGTTATGAACATCATGTAATCAGTTAAGTTAATAATGTTCATTTTGTCGGTATTTGGTTCTTAAGTCAAAAATAGACTTCTTACACTTACATGTTGTTAATTTGGTCAAAGGTTCATTATATCCAGAATGGTATTCATGATGTAGATATCATATATGTCATATATATCCAGTACATACATGCATTTACAATATTACATAATCATTTAGAGGTAAGAAATGAAATGCACCGTTCATGGAGACGGTAAGCCATACGTACGCATGAACGCTACTTTCATTTCTATTTCGTATTTTATAGAATGGAATCATAATGATAAAATGGTATATTATAATTCCAGTATAATATCATATATAATATCATAGTTCCATCCTTTATATGTCCCACATATGGTATTTAACGAATCAAATCACTTTGAGGGGACGGTAGTCCGCATTTCCTAAAATGAAGATATCGTGTTTACCCATAATGGAAACCATAAAGGTATGCCGAAAATGAAAAAAACAGAAGCTTAAGGAAAACATAAACATATTATATAACATATATAAAAATAGTGACATCATAATGGCCACATTTGAAGGTGTTAAATGAGTATTGAACAATCATCGTTTCGGGAGGCAGAATTTCGCCATCCACGGAAACCGTATGTTCTTTAACCATTTGATGCAGTTGTGTGAGAGTTTAGCTCAAATAAATCTTATAAAAACATCCTAGTATATTGAGGATACTGGTGTTGTTACAAAAGAATAAAATAAAAAGAGTTTAGGGGGTTGGAGAAGCAAAATAATACAAATGAACATGAGAGAATGATTTACCTTAAAAAGTGTAACTCCTTTTGATTTGAGCCTAAAGGCTTCCTTTGAAAGGATTATTCCCAAAGGGAATCCTCTAGGATGAGGAGAGGGATGTGGAGAGAGTAAATGGGCAGGGGTTGGCCGAGACAAAGGCTTGAGGTGTGTGAAATGAGGTAGAGGTGGGGGCCTTTTATAAGAGGAGAGGAGGGGCACTTTTGGCAAGTAAAGAAATATTACATTATTTGAAAATGTGTTTCGGTTTCAAAAGGTCCCACATTGATATAATTCGTGGATAAGGTGATAAGGCTTCGAAATCCACTCATCTAATAAGTTTTGGACATGTGTAGTTCATAGATTATACATTATCTTTCCATTTTATTTAAATCGTCAAATAATAATGTCATCGCTGCATCATTATTATGTCATAAATAATTTAATTTATTTAATGTCTAAAAATCATAAAAAAATACTATGATGTAGGAAATATTTTTATCTTTCCAATTACTATTTATAATCAAATATCGGATCTTCATAACACCATGCAAAAATTGTTTTCGTAAAATATATTATGTTTGTGTCATTTTTACTTTAACATTTAATAAAAAGTTATTTATGTCATTTCCAAACCAAAGTGTCTCCATGGGGTCCCCAAGTTGACCCATGGCTTTTCTTGGTCGGCCATGAGACAACCAATAAGGTTGGGACATGTGTCTAGGTCATTTCCTATTATTAAAGCATTATTTATACCTTAAACTACCCTAATTACCACTAATCGCGATTAAGAACATAATAAGTTACTATTCACCAAAAAATTATTATAATCTCATTGAACCACATTTTACTTCTTAATGACAACCATGTATGTCGGATTTTCAAAATTAAATACACATTAGTGGTAAACTTTCATTTAACTGAAAAATCAGTTTTCTTGATTACCACTTAGTGGTTTCACTATTCCTCAAAAATTGTAGTTTTTCAGAAAATTACCAAAAATTCACCCTAAGCTATATTTCATATTCCGAATTCAAAAATGAAGTCTATTTTACAAAATTCAAATCATATAAGTCACATTAATTAATTTAATAATTAATTCCCGCTGCCAGAGCAAATAGCGTGTTTTTACAAAACAAAAAGTATCAAAAGATTGACACCGGTTTAAGTCTAATTTCAAAGTGAAATTGATTACAATAACCACCATTGGATAAAATGGTAAATATATATTCATATTACACATTAATACCAATTCAAAAGATAATATAATCATATAAATAAATTAGATTAAAAAGCACTTTTGATGTAAAATGCAGTATTTTTCACTATTCATTAAAAAATGACCATTGTCAGAAAAATACCAAAAATTCACACAAGGTAAATTTTGATGTCCCAATCATAAAGAATAAGTTTATTTTGACAAACATAGCTTATAAAATTGTCAAAAGATAGATTTAAAAAGGGTTTTCCATCATAAGGAAGTAAAACAATCTTTTAAGAATATTGTGTATTCCATGCATAAGATTGTATTTATTTTCATTTTAAGCCTCTAAAACACTATCTTAATCATTAATAGACATAGATAAAAATATCTATTATTCATTACTTACTTGTGATGTTACATCACTTACATATATTTTAATATTTATAGATATGTTAATTAAGTATAATACAATATCTAAAAAAATTCTTCTTTGGATGCAAACAATTTAATGTTTCACTAGAATATACATTGAAATGGTTTTATTTTGAAAATAGTTTATTATGATTGATAATATATTCTCTTATATGGGCATAGTGAGGGGGATTAATGCACACTTGGTATGACACTCTTATTGAATATGAGATGGTTTATTACTTCATTCCCTTTTTTATAAGTTTCACATTATGTTAATTAATTCTATAATCATTAACTAACCAATAAAAATTACACATCAAATTTCATTAGCATCACACCCAATGTACATTGTTCATTCAAATCACAACCTCAGCATTACACCCCTGCAAGTTCCATACGCATGGGTTAGCATCAATTATTCGATTATTAACTTATAACATTACATTCCCATATTCCCAGTCATTCTAGAAATACAATCTATAATTATAAATAAAAGGGGCTCAACACTATGAGTAGATGAACAACTTGTCGAGTCATTTCCACCTATATCAAGAGCGTAGACCCATCATCCCTTGAGAATATAAACATGGAAATCAAGTGTCATACACCACGTGTCTTCAACACTTTTGGCGGGAGGGTAAGCAGCACCAGCTGCCTCGATTATTGGGGAATGTAAAGAAGATAAACAATAAAGAAGAATCAGCAGAAAACCAAACATTCACATACAACCCATTTCAGCATCCCTGATGTCCTCCCTGACACCCACATGCATAAACAGATGTGTCTCACCAATTTAGGGATAAACTTCTAACACAACTAGTAGGCCTCCATGCCCCCATATATCACAACAATTATTCGGACTCACATCACACCACTAGAAATAGGAAAACAATAATCATATCGGTTGGGATCTTGGCCCTTGAACAAGCAAGAGGGTAACTAAGAACCCTTCAAGTAATTATAAAACAATTAGTTCTTTATTCCATCTTGAATTAATAGATTTATTATTCGTAGGTTCCATATTCAGTAAACCTAAATAGTAATCTATCATATATTAATTTAACATTCTTACTACACCAAAATAAATAACATAAAAAAAATAAAAGTAGGAACTAGATTCATTTATATGCCACTTTATCATTAGCCAAAAAATCATCAATTAATTCTGGTTTATGTTATTTACCAATTTACATCATGAAAAAATGGATAAACAAATCAAGCATATATATCACACTATCTAGAAAAAATAAGAGGCAATACCATATGATTGATATCAATTTATTTATCCAGTTTAAAAATTTATTATTTCAATTAAAAAAAGATCCAGGTGAAAAACATGATAAATCTATATTTTCACTTCAAAATAAAAGAGAAGTAATGAATCCCCTACACTAAAAAGGTTCTAAAGGATTTTTATATGAGAACGATTCACACTATGGATTATGATTGCCACCTCCCGTGACAACTGTATGCACTGAGGATGTCGTGGAACGACTGCACCAACCAAAACCCAATAAAATTCCTTAGAAGCATAGAGATAGTATTACATAATATGGAAAGGAGAAATAAGAGATGGTGAACCCAAAATAATGATGATTAATAATACCTTATATCGATGAATGATGGATAATGGTTGATTGCACCAAATTATGGGGTGCACATGCTGCAAGAAGAACGTCCAGGGAAACCAATACACCCAGAAAAGATTAATCTCATGATTTATATAGTAAGTAAGGAAATTTTTGAGGGTCTCACACCATATAACATGGAGAATGAACATGGGAGGAAGATATATTGTCTTTTAAGAAGATTTAACTGAGCACCGGTTTATGATACAATGGATTTCCATTAAAATCTGATCGCATTAAACCACAAAGTTTGACGAAGTAAATGCATTCCATGTAACATCACAAGTAAGTAATTAATAATAAATATTTTTATCTATGTCTATTAATGAATTATATATTGTTTTAGAGGCTTAAAATGAAAATAAATCCAATCTTAATCATGGAATACACTAATATTTTTTTAAAAGATTGTTTTACTGCCTTTTGATGGCAAATCATTTTTAAATCTATATTTTGACAATTTTATAAGCTATGTTTTTCAAAATAAACTTATTATTTATGATTGGGACATAAAAATTTACATTGTGTGAATTTTTGGTATTTTTCTGACAATGTTCATTTTTTTAATGAATAGTGAAAAATACTATATTTTACATCAAAACTACTTTTTAATCTAATTTATTTATATGATTAGATTATCTTTTGAATTGGTTTTAAAGTTAAATTAGAATATATTTTTACCATTTAATCCAATGGTGGTCATTAGGATTAATTTCACTTTGAAATTGGTCATAAACTAATGCCAAACTTTTCATAGATATTGTTTAAAAAAACAATTTATTTGTTTTGACAACGAGAATTATTTTTAAATAAATTATTTCAATTTATGTGTTTGGAATTTGGTAAAATGGATTACATATTTGGAATCAGAAGGTCCATATTATGTAATTAAGACTCTTTTGTTTTTGGACATTATGAATAGTAACGACGGTAATTATCTTTAATTATCTTGATTAATGAGTAATCTGGTAGTTAAGGATAATAAAATAATATCATAATAATAATAAATGACTCCAAAATGTTTCCTAAGGCTTATGGTTATCTCAAGTCCGACCATGGTATTCCTTGTGCCAAACATGGGGGCCCCATGAAATCACTTTTGTGAGAAAGTGACTTTTTATCTTTTTATTTTTTAAAGAATGTTAAATGTAACAAAGAATGTACACCTAAGTAAAATATTTTTAATTTTGTCTACATAAATGATATTTTGGACTATCAATAGTAATTGGAAATCTATACAGATTTTCTACATCATAGTATTTGTTTTATAATTTTTAGACATTAAATAAATTAAATTATTTATGACATCAAAATGATGCAGCGAAGACCTCATTATTTGACGATTTAAATAAAATGGAAAGATAATGTAACATCTAAGACCTAAACATGTCCAAAACCAATTGGGTGTGTATATTTCTAACCCTTGTCACCTTATCCTCGAATTATATAAATGTGGGGCCTTTAAAATCCGAAAACCATTTGAAAATAATGTAGCATTTCTTTACTTTCCAAGAGTGCCCCTCCTCTCCTCTTATAAAGGGCCCCCACCTCTACCTCTTTAACCACACTCCCAAAGCCTTTTACTCATCCAAACCCTGCCCATTTTGTCTCTCCACTTCCCTCTCTTACTCCTTGAAGCCTCACTTTGGGCATAAGTCTTCCCAATGAATCCTTTGAGCTCAAACCAATGGGAGTTACCCGATTTTAAGGTAATGTATTCACTAGATTCCTTTTGTTTTATTTTGATTCTCCAACCCCCTAAGCTCTTTTTATTCATTTATTTTGTAACAAATTCAGTATCTTCAATATACTAGGATGTTTTTATAATAAGGATTCAAGCTACACTTACACACACCTACATCTAATGGTTAAAGAACATATTGTTTCCGTGGATGGCGAATTTCTGCCTCCCGAAACGATGATTGTTCAACATTCTTTTAATACATTCAAAGGTGGCAATTAAGATGACACTATATTTATATATTATATATAATATTTTTATGGTTTTCTTTAATATTCTGTATTTTTCATTTTGGGCATACCTTTACGGTTCCCATTATGGGTAAACGCGATATCTTCATTTAAGGAAGTGCGGACTACCGCCCCTCAATGTGATTTGATTATTTAAATACCATATGTGGGACGTATAAAGGATGGAACTATGATATTATATATGATATTATAGTGGAATTATAATATACCTTTATATCATTATGATTCAATTCTATAAAATATGAAATAGAAATTAAAGTAGCGTTCATGTGTACGTACGACTTACCGTCTCCATGAACGGTTCATTTAATTTCATACCTCTAAATTATTATGTAATATTATAAATGCATGTATATACTGGATATATATGATATATAAATAATGATTATAATTCTGGATATAATGGATACATGAACAACATGTAATTATAAATGGTTTATTTTTGACTCAAGTACCAATGATCGTTAAAACGACCGTTATTAACTTAAATAATTACATAGTGTTCATGACATGGAAATAACTGATATAAAAGGAATAATGAACTTTAAAAAGGTTCTTAAACAAGTAGAAATTAACTCATGTTTATTATTCAGGAGATTAATGAACGACCCAGTCAAGTCAGACCCGAGGTATTGGACTTCGTCTCAATCTCCTTTCATTGAGGCATATTTTGTTTTATACTCATCCTTCTTTTATACGGTGTATAAACCCCATTGACTTTTACATTTATTGAAAAGGAATATTTTTTATATGAATCATTTACTAAACAAAAAAAGGGAATGTTTTGTCGTACGTATGCGGGTACAATGACTTCTCCGCCGCCGTGACCATTATTTGAGTTTCGTCTTCCTCTACAAGTCATACGTTCTTTTTAAAAGAAAAATAAATACCATGTTTTACTTTTCTTTTATATTGGTATTGAAAATGGTTTTCATAATATTTTTATATCAATTTGTGGTATTGATATCTTGTGATTGAAAGGTGGAAATGTTATGTTTCCTTTATGCATGATTTATGTGATACGATTATGTTGAGGTTCTTGGGCATTATTATAAAGACGGGTGGTTCCGTGATAGACTAAGGGTGGGTGAGCCCGATATAGCTCTCCAATGCATTGGGTAATGCGAATGAGTGAAACGTTAAGGTTTCTCCGAAGAGATTTAGGGAATATACTGTGATGGATATTCCAAACGTAACCATGATGGTTACTCCCTACGTAAGAATGTTATGAATTCCTCAAGTTACCTTTATGTCATAAGATTTCTATGATTTATTCATGATTTGATGAGGTATGTTAAAGTGCTTATGTTTTATGGGTAATGTATGATTTCATTCTTATGTATATACGTACCCATGTTTCCTTTACATATATTTTTATATCCCTTACTGAGCTTTTTATGCTCATCCCAAGTTTTTTTGAAATTTTTTTAACAGTTAAGAGAAAGGTACATGATATGATGATAGTGTCAAGGAAGTGTCAAGAAAAAATCCATGTTTTATTTTAAATATGTTTCCATTGATGGGAAAGAAGAATACTATCTTTATGTAACCACTTTGTTTATATGTGGAATGTAATACACGTTTTATGATCTAATTCTCTAAAACTCTGAACTCGAAATGATCATCAATGTGTAATCTTGTAATAACTCAAGATTAAGTATGGTTTAGGCTCGGGCCTTATAGTTGGTATCAGAGGTCGGTTTAGATAACTTTAGGAGTTCGAATTCTATTAAATGATTATCCAAAAATATTTTTTTATGGTCAAATTGAAGTGATATAGTATTTGAATATTACCATGTTGCTCCATCTAAGACATGATTGTTCATAATGGTTTTCCGTATAGGAAACGGGAAAGCAATGCTAGGAAGGCATACAGAAAGAAATAACCTTCCGAATCAGCATCCTGAGATTGTCAGAATTGGAACTGAACAGTTTGTTGCAGTAATGGCGCAGTTGACTCAAGCGATAAATGGCGGTGGTATCCATACATGAGATCATCCAGATCAACCGCAGAGGAACATGTCAGTGGTTGAACATTTCATGAGGAAAAATCCCCCATCATTCAGAGGATCATCTGACCTTGTGCTAGATTAAGGGTGGATTAAACCACTAGAGAATATTTTCGATGTCATGGGGTGTTCAGTCAATCAAAAGGATAGTCTTTCTATTTACTGTTTGGAGGGTGAAGCAGATCAGTGGTGGTCGATGGTTAAAAATATCAGGGACGCCAATGAGATTGATGCTCTTGACTGGGATGAATTCAAAGGTATGTTTCTTGAGAAGTATTTTCCTAAGGCTATTTTACATAGGATGGAAAATCAATTCTTTGAATTGAGGCAAGAGGAAGACTCAATGGCTGCCTATGAAGAAATGTTCACTCGATTGGAAAGGTATGCTCCAAATTTTATCTGAGACCTTTATAGTAAAATCAATAGTTTTTACTTAGCATTAATGCCAAATTATCGAAGGGAATTAGCTTCTCGTGAGTTTAAAAGTTATGAAAAGTTTGTTCGATGTGTTGAGAAGGTGGAAATGGAGTTTGCCGATGAGCAAGTGTTCTATAACAACCAACAGAAGAAGAGACCGAGGTGACAGGAGAAAGGTAAGAATTCTTCAAAAAAGTCTGATGGTAAGAAAACTAAGTTTCCAGTTTGTGATAAATGTGGAAAAAGGCATGCTGGGGAATGTCTTCTGAATTCTGGAAAGTGCAACTGATGTGGTAAGATGGGGCATAAGGCTCGTGATTGCACTGAAAAAGATCAAGGTGAAGGTAAGACCAAATTTGATTTACAGTTAGTGAAATGTTTTAAGTGAAATGAGATGGGTCACTATGCAAACTAGTGTCCGACAAAGATCTTGAGTGATGGGAAGTAGTTAGACTACAAGCAGAAAGGGGTGGTGAAATCCATTGCAACTACTTCAGCAGTTGTCGGGCCATCAAATGAAGTTGTATCAGGTACTTTGTTTTTTCAGATTATGCCAGTGTGTTGGTTGATTTGGGGTCTACACATTCTTTCATCTCTGAAACCATTTCTAGTAAAATGGGAATACCATCTTAAGAAATGACTCATGAACTTTTGGTAAAAACACCTGGGGGAAATGTTGAGGAAAAAAGAATTTTTAAGAATCTTCTTATCCTTATCTGTGGAAAGAACCTACTTGAAAACCTTATTGTTCTACCTCTAGTAGAGTTTGATGTTATCCTAGGTATGGATTGGCTCTCTATTTTCCATGCTAAGATTGACTGTACATCTAAAGAAGTTTCTTTTTAGAAAGAATTTTAGTTTTTGTACAAGAATGAACCCTTACTGTTGATAACATATCAAGAGGGTGAGAAACTTGTAAAAGATTGAAATGAATGTTACCTTGCACACATCGTTGAAAATAAAGGAACTGTTCAGATTAATGATGTGCCAGTGGTAAATGAGTATCTTGATGTTTTTCCTGATGAGTTTCCTGGAATAATACCAGATCGGGAAGTTGAGTATAGTATTGAATTAGTTCCTGATGCTAAGCCAATTTCAAAACCCCCTTATCGAATGGCTCAAATTGAACTTTTTGAGTTGAAGTAACAATTGCAAGATTTATTAGATAAAGGTTTCACTCGACCTTGCACATCACCCTAGGGTGCTCCTTTCTTGTTTGTTAAAAAGAAGGATGGCTCAATGAGACTTTGCATTGATTATAGGTCCTTGAATAATATCACTGTTAAAAACAAATATCCTTTGCCTCATATCGGTGATTTGTTTGATCAGCTCCAGGGAGCTCAGTATTTTTCAAAGATTGACTTGAGATCAGGGTACCATCAGCTGAAGGTAAAGGAAGTAGATGTTCTGAATACCGCGTTCTGTACAAGATATGGACATTATGAATTTGTAGTAATGTCTTTTGGGATAACCAATGCACCTGTTGTATTCATGGACATAATGAATATAATTTTCCATGAGTTCTTGGATAAGTTTGTAGTGGTTTTCATTGATGATATTTTGGTGTTTTCTAAAAGTAAAGAGGAGCATGAAGGACATTTAAGGGTTATCTTGAAAACCATAAAAAAAATAAACTGTATGGAAAATTCAGCAAGTGCGAGTTTAGGTTGCAACAAATTTCTTTCCTTGGTCATATTGATTCTAAAGATATGATAACTATTGATCCTGTAAAAACAAAAGTTGTGGAAGACTGGCCAAGAGCCACAAATGTAACTGAAATTCGTAGCTTCCTTGGTTTGGCATGCTATTACTGATGGTTTGTTAGAAATTTTTCACGGTTATCTAGTCCAATGACTAAGCTAACTCGGAAGGGTGTTAAGTTTATCTGGAAAAAAGAATGTGATGATTGTTTTCAGGAATTGAAATGAAGATTGGTGAATGCTCTAGTTTTGGAACTACCTTCCAGGAATGATTAGTTTGTTATATACAGTGATGCTTCATTGAAAGGAATTGGTTGTGTCCTAATGCAGAATGATCAGGAAATTGCTTATGCTTCACGTTAGTTAAAAACTGATGAGGTAAATTACCCTACACATGATTTGGAATTAGCTACTGTTGTTTTCGCTTTAAAAATTTGGAGGCATCATTTGTATGGATTAAAGTGTGAAATATATACTGATCACAAATGTTTAAAGTATATATTCACTCAGAAAGAGTTAAACATGTGACCGAGGGGATGGCTAGAATTAATCAAGGATTATGATTGTACAATTCATTACCATCCGGGAAAATAAAATAAACTGGCTGATGCTTTGAGTCAAAAAAGCAATGCTTAATTAGCAATGTTGCATTTGGAACGTGATCCTTTGGTTAAGGATTTGATGAACTTTGGCATGGATGTTGTGGGTGTAGGAAGTTCATCTTTTTTGTTTCAGGTATCAGTGAGATCATCTCTATCAGATAGAATCAAGGAAGCACAGAAGCAAGACAGTGAGTTGTAGAAAAAGGTAGAGCTGGTTCAAAAAGGTAAGTTTCCTAAATTCAACATTGATAATGATTGCGTTTTGATATTTGGGAAGAGATTGTGTGTGCCTTGTGATTCACAATTGAAGAGAGAGTTGTTATGTGAAGCTCATAGTTCTTCATTTTCAGTTCATCCTGGCAGTACTAAGATGTACAGAGATCTGCGAGAGTATTTCTGGTGGGATGGAATGAAAAGAGATATTGCTGATTTTACTGTGAAGTGTTTGACTTGTTAGTAGGTTAAAGCAGAGCAGAAGTTACCGAATGGGATGCTTCAGCCTTTACCAGTGCCAGAGTGGAAATGGGAGAATATATCCATGGACTTTTTTGTGGGATTACCGAAGACATCTCGAGGTAATAATTCAATCTGGGTTATTGTTGATCGCTTGACTAAATCTGCTCATTTCCTTTATATACGAGATACTTTTTCCCTAGATCATCTTTCTCGTTTGTATCTTAAAGAGAGAGTCAGGTTACATGGAGTTCCTCTCTCCATTGTATATGATCGTGATCCCAGGTTCACTTCTATCTTTTGGAAAGGCCTTTAGAAGTCATTGGGTACTGAATTAAATTTTAGTACAGATTTTCATCCTCAATCAGATGGGCAGTCATAATGAACAATTCAGACCATGGAGGATATTCTACAAGCTTGTCCAATGGATTATTAGGGATGTTCGGACCAACATCTTTCTTTGGTTGAATTTTCATATGATAACAGTTTTCATTCCAGTATACAGATGGCACCATTTGAGGCGTTATATGAGAAGCGGTGTCCAACTCCAGCTTTCTGGGATGAAGTGGGTGAGAGGAAGTTGATGGGACCAGAATTGGTGGAAGTGTTGGCAGAAAAAGTTCAGCTTATAGAGAAACACATGATAACAACTCAGAGTAGGCAGAAGAGTTATGCAGACAACAAGAGGAATTATCTATCTTTTTAGGTAGGTGATCATGTTTTTCCCAAAGTCTCACCATGGAAAAGTGTTAAGCGATTTGGTAAGAAAGGAAAGCTGAGTCGAAGGTTCATTGGACCATATGATTTTCTGGAGAGAGTTGGATCAGTTTCATACCGGGTGGTTGTACCTCCGAGTTTATCTCAGGTACACAATGTCTTTCACGTTTCGATGTTGAGAAAGTATATTCCAGATCCATCTCATGTTTTGAGTCCAGAGGTAGTTCAGCTGGAAGAGAACCTATCTTATGAGGAACAACCGGTACAGATTCATGACCATAGGGACAAGTGTTACGGAATAAGGTGATTAATCAGGTAAAGGTTTTGTGGAAAAACCACATGATGGAAGAGGCAACATGGGAATCTGAAAATGCAATGAGGGATAAGTACCCCCATTTATTCGATAAGTAAATAAATTGTGGGGACAAAATTTTCTAAAGGGGGGGAGGATGTAACATCCCAAGTAAGTAATGAATAATAAATATTTTTATCTATGTCTATTAATGAATTAGATAGTGTTTTAGAGGCTTAAATTGAAAATAAATCCAGTCATAAGCATGGAATACACTAATATTTTTTTAAAAGATTGTTTTACTGCCTTTTGATGGAAAACCATTTTTAAAACTATCTTTTGACAATTTTATAAGATATTTTTGTCAAAATAAACTTATTCATTATTATTGGGACATCAAAATTTACTTTGTGTGAATTTTTGGTATTTTTCTGACAATGTTCATTTTTTAATGAATAGTAAAAAATACTGCATTTTACATCAAAACTGCTTTTTAATCTAATTTATTTATATGATTATATTATCTTTTTAATTGGTTTTAAAGTTAAATTAGAATATATTTTTACCATTTAATCCATTGGGGGTCATTAGGATTAATTTCACTTTGAAATTGGTCATAAACTAATGCCAAACTTTTCATAGATATTGTTTAAAAAACCCCGCTATTTGTTTTGACAACGTGAATTATTTTTAAATCAATTATTGAAATTTATGTGTTTGGAATTTGGTAATATGGATTACATATTTGGAATCAAAAGGTCCAAATTATGTAATTAAGACTCTTTTGTTTTTGGACATTATGAATAGTAATGACGGTAATTATCTTTAATTATCTTGATTAATAAGTAATCGAGTAGTTAAGGATTATAAAATAATATCATAATAATAAATAATGACACAAAAATGTGTCCTAAGGCTACTGGTTGTCTCATGTCCGAACATGGTATGCCTTGTGCCAAACATGGGGGCCCCATGAAATCACTTTTGTGAGAAAGTGACTTTTTATCTTTTTATTTTTTAAAGAATGTTAAATGTAACAAAGAATGTATCACCTAAGTAAAATATTTTTAATTTTGTCTACATAAATGATCTATTAGAATATAAATAGTCCTTGGAAAGCTAAAAATATTTTCTACATCATTGTTTTTTTTAATTTTTAGACATTAAATAAATTAAATAATTTATGACATCATAATGATGCAGCGATGACCTCATTATTTGACGATTTAAATAAAATGGAAATATAATGTAAAATGTAAGACCTACACCTGTCCCAACCCTATTGGGTGGGTATATTTCGAACCCTTATCAACTTAGCCTCGAATTATATCAATGTGGGACCTTTAAAATCCGAAACCCATTTGAAAATAAAGTAACATTTCATTACCTTCCAAGAGTGCCCCTCCTCTCCTCTTATAAAAGGCCCCCAACTCTACCTCCTTACCCCCACTCCCAAAGCCTTTGTCTCGGCCAAACCCTACCAATTTTTTCCCTCCACTTCCCTCTCTTACTCCTTGAAGCCTCACTTTGGGCAGAAGTCTTCCCAAGGAAGCCTTTAAGCTCAAACCAAAGGGAGTTACCCGATGTTAAGGTAATGTATTCACTTGAGTCCATTTGTTTTATTTTGCTTCTCCAACACCCTAAACTCTTTTTATACATTTATTTTGTAACAAATACAATATCATAAATATAATAGGAGGTTCTTATAAGAAGTATTCGAGCTAAAATTACACACACCTACATCTAATGTTTAGTGAACATACTGTTTCCGTGGATGGTGAATTTCTGCCTCCCGAAACGATGATTGTTCAACATTCTTTTAACACCTTCAAAGGTGGCCATTAAGATGAAAATATATTTATATATGATATATAATATGTTTATGTTTTCCTTAAGTTTCTGTATTTTTCATTTTGGGCATACCTTTATGGTTCCCATTATGGGTAAACGCGATATCTTCATTTAAGGAAGTGTGGACTACCGCCCCCTCAAAGTGATTTGATTCGTTAAATACCATATGTGGGACGTATAAAGGATGGAACTATGATATTATATATGATATTATACATCAATTATAATATACCTTCATATCATTATTATTCCATTCTATAAAATACAAAATAGAAATTAAAGTAGCGTTCATGCGTACGTACGACTTACCGTCTCCATGAACGGTGCATTTCATTTCATACCTCTAAATTATTATGTAATATTATAAATGAATGTATATACTGGATATATATGATATATACATCATTATTATAATTCTGGATATAATGGATACATGAAAAACATGTAATTATAAAGGGTTTATTTTTGACTCAAGTACCAATGATTGTTAAAACGACCGTTATTAACTTAAATAATTACATAGTGTTCCTGACATATAAATAAGTGATATAAAAGGAATAATGAACTTGAAAAAGGTTCTTAAACAAGTAGAAATTAACTCAAGTTTAATATTTAGGAGATTAAAGAACGACCGAGTCAAGTCGGACCCGAGGTATGGGACTTTGTCTCAATCTCCTTTCTTTGAGGCATGTTTTGTTTTATACTCAACCTTCTTTTATACGTTGTATAAACCCCTTTGAATTTTACGTTTATTCAAAAGGAATATTTTTTATACTAAGCGTTTACTAAACGACAAAAGGGAATGTTTTGTCGTACGTATGCGGCGACAATGACTTCTCCGCCACCGTGACCATTATATGAGTTTTGGATTCCTCTACAAGCCATACCTTCTTTTTAAAAGGAAAATAAATACCATGTTTTACTTTTCTTTTATTTTGGTATTGAAAATGGTTTTCATAATCTTTTTATATCAATGTGTGGTATTAATATCTTGTGATTGAAAGGTGTAAATGTTATGTTTTCTTTTATGCATGTTTTATGTGATACGATTATGTTGAGGTTCTTGGGCATTATTATGAAGACGGGTGGTTCCGTGAAAGACTAAGGGCGGGTGAGCCCAATATAGCTCTCCAATGCACTGGGTAACGTGAAGGAGTGAAATGTTAAGGTTTCTCCGAAGATATTTAGGGAATATACTGTGATGGGTATTCCAAACATAACCAAGAGGGTTACTCCCTACGTAAGAATGTTATGAATGACTCAAGATACCTTTATGTATTCTGATTTCTATGATTTATTCATGATTTGATGAGGTATGTTAATGTGATTATGTTTTATGGGTAATGTATGATTTCATTCTTATGTATATATGTACCCATGTTTCCTTTCCATATATTTTTATATCCCTTACTGAGCTTTTTATGCTCATCCCATGTTTTTTTGAAATGTTCTTCACAGGTCAAAAGAAAGGTACACGATATGATGATAGTGTCATGGAAGTGTCAAGAAAGAGTCCATGTTTTATTTTAAATATTTTTCCATTGATGGGAAAGAAGAATACTATCTTTATGTAACCACTTTGTCTATATGTGGAATGTAATGAATGTTTTATGATCTAATTCTCTAAAACTCTAAACCTGAAAAGATCCTCAATGTGTAATCTTGTAATAACTCAAGATTAAGTAAGGTTTAAGGCTGGGGCCTTATATTCCAGGCCATAGGAAAATTAATATAAGAGTTATGGGATTGTATTCGGCCTTAAATCCCTTAAAAAAGAGAATAAATGCATTTTACGTCAAAGAAAATCATTTAATTGGTGAAACTGGAAAAATCTAGAAATTTTTCAATGGAAATATGAAATAGTTCTGGAAACACAGTTCATGAGTTGTGACACCATGTCTGACTCACCATCTCTAACTCACAATTTCTGTCACATTGTTTCTGTCTGACAGTTTCTGTCTCACCTTCTATCTGACACCGTTTTTGACTCCTCGTTTTTGTCTCACTATTTCTGTCTCACTGTTTCTATAACACAGTTTCTGACAAATCATTTCTCTCTCACCGTTTCTGTCTCCCCATTTTTATCTCAATGATTCTATCTCACCATTTCTGTCTATCCATTCATATGTTAACATTTCTGTGACACCGTTTCTAACTCGACATTTTTCTCTCACCTTTTTGGTCTCACCGTTTCTGTTACACCGTTTCTATGTCACCATTTCTGACTCTCCATGACCCTATTCATAAAACTGGAAACACAATTCACAGAAATTGTAATTTTGAAACGTGTTGGCGATGGGTCACCTTGACCTCCCAGAACACCTCAAACACAAGATTTTAGCAAATGGATGGACCAAAGATGTCTGGCCCATTACATAAATTTTTTTGTAGAAAAAATTACTTTCTACCATATTTTGTAAGGCTATAAAGTATAATGAATATAAAATTAACATTAGTCATTATAATTGTCATAATATGTATGTTCTCGATAAATAATAATCTCGATTATGAGACGAGAATATAGAATTTAGCCATATCCTTCATAATGAAAAAATTGTGACAATCAGACCGATGATGGTATTGATAAGAATACGACTAATACTTATAAAATTTATGATAATGAAAATCATAGGGATATTTATTTCACTAATCAATGTTTATAATCGGAATATAGATGAGTTTTTTCTAATTTAAAGAATCCTTTTTACATAATAATGGTGAAAATTAAAAAGACATTGGACATCTATTTATGCTTAATCATTTTTAGCATTCATGTTCCATGAGTCCATGTAGTAGAAAAAAACACAGAAAAATATGGCCATTGAGTGATCAATATGACCGTTGGGAGGATTCTATTAAATACCATGTCCTTATATGATTTTCCAACTGATTGATATATATTTTTGTCTTATTTTGCATATATCTGGAAATTTCATAATGTGATCATCTTTTTTATAGTATTCGTAATTGTTAACATATTTTTAGTTCTATAGAATCATGATCAGGGTTGATTCCTTCTGAAAAATTATCAATTTAATTCTCACCTAATCATTATAATGATTAATGGAATTCAGAGAGAGGAAGGCAGATAATCTGATCCATCAGATTGAGGGCTTAGGAGAATAGTAATATATAGTCGATCTTTATATAAACAACTTCAGGGGATTTGAATATTTAGAAATACTTATCTTCATATCAATTTATTTACATGGTAATGAAATAAAAACATTATTAAAAGTGTAAAAAATTGTATACCCTTATATTGGGAAACAGACTAGCTTTCACATTTGGTACAAAGTGTTATATTTTAAATATATTATATGAAAGTAATAATATTTTTTGATATTTCATGTTTTTATGTGTATTTATTCATTATATTATAATAGGATGTTAATCATCATTTTAATAATTACACTTTATAATATTTATATATTGTATTCTGGTTAGGATAACTAGCATACTCTAATAAGTTGAATCAATAGTGATTTTAATTTTTACTCAGATAAAATCAAATATTATGTGATTCAGATACATTAATACGGTTAATCAGAATGAGGGTCAAATCTTAAAATTCTATATAAATATGTTTTTGGTGTGACAAGTTTAATTACATTATATTATGTTTTTAAACTACAAATATCCTAATTATTTCAATTATAGTTATTTTAGAAGATCTTATGACCCAAAAATTGCAATCATTGTCATGTAAAGAGCTATGTTATACATGATACAAATAACTGTTATTATATAAGGATACCATTTCTCACATACATCTTGATGTATTTACATTATTTACTATATAAAGTGGTATAACTGTTAGTTATTATAATATTTTGTAATATGATACACTAACATGTACTTTTGGAAAAAGAATCTTTATTGGTTTTTAAACATGGAATAAATGAATGTTGGTTCTATTGAAAATGGCAATCCTAAAAAACCACCCATATTTGATGGTGCTGACTATAAGATCTTCATATATAGGATGTAATTTTTTTAATGATAATAAGGTTGATAATTTTTTCATGTTTTCTAGAGATTATAAAATTACTGATAATGAAGTTACTATTTGTACTCATCAAGATAAAAAATAAATATCAGTTGAAATATAGTGTATGGAGCACTTTGTTATATTAAATGATATTAAGAATATATACTCATATATCAGCTTTTTAATATAATAATAGTATGTGAAAATATTAATAATGAAATCATTTAAGATCATCTAAAGTTATAGGAAACTGATGTTCTATGTTATGATAAGATTATCATGATTTTAATTTCACATTGGAAGGATCTATTGAAAAAATAACAAAATAATAAAGACAATTGTAAATACTTTACAAGATATTAGATATAAATTAAATTAATATAATATTCTTACTGAAATGAAAATGGATTTTATTCCCAACGAGTGAAAATCTAAGAGAAGTGTTATTAACAAGGCAAAGAACATATGAATGATACATTAGATGAATTTATTAAAACACTTATGAAATACGAGGGTAGAATAAGGAAATATGAATAAAAATCGATAAATAAAAATTGTGGTTTCTCCTTTTATACAAATCTACCAGACCTCATAAAATTAAATATATAGTTAGTGTTGGTAAATCATTACAAAATGAAAATATAGATCATCAATCACATTCAAATAAATATGATCATTCAGATAATTAGTTAGAAAATTAGTCCAAAAGGATGAATATGATAATTTGAATGAATTATTTACAAATTAAAAATAAAAATGGATATATGGATAGAAGTAATAAAATGTAGTAAGTTGGTATGAATCCAAGTAATCATGACATATTAAACATGATTGTCCAATGTTGTAGAAGTAATATTGAAAAGAAAATAACATAGAAAGGAATTATGAGAAACATTAAAAATATAATGCTATGTTATTTATAAAGTATTCATACGTATGGTGCACTAGTGGGGATGATTATTCTGAGAACTCATCAGATAATTAATGGTACAAATAGAGGAATATACATCTTTTTGGTAATGTATCTATTGAAAATAGTTGTTTCATAGAAAACTTAAAAAATAATAAGAACGTTAAAAATATAACCTTAACTGATAATTATTGTTAAATGCCTAGGATTTTAAAAATCATTTTTTACAAAATAAATTTGGTAATTAATTTTTTGATTTATGAGATGACCAGACCAAAGAATATTAGACTCCCTAGTGTATAATTATTTTTTACATGAAGAAAAATATTTTACTAAAATAAGAATACAATGTTTAGAGATACTTATTATTAAAGACATATTAATAGTGAAAAAATTCAAAAATATTATCAAGATAAAATGTGGGATAATTCAAAAATAAAAATTATCAGATTGAGTAACATTTTTCTTCTAGGTAAATCTCTATATTAAAATGTTTTATTAGTTACTGTTACTTAAATAAACTTTATAATAAATACTAAATTATGTGATGAATATTAAATTCTGAACATTATAAATGATACATGTTTAATACCTAGTTCCAATGATGAATTTATTTTATCATCCCATCAGCATGAGAATTCTTATCCGAGAATCATAGAAGAACATAGAAGCGGAGACATATATTGAATTTGTGGAATTTTATATAAATCATGTTTATTTATGATAAGTCTATGACATTATAACATTATAGAAATATATAAATTGACTAATAAAGGACATTTTAAGGGACTACCATAACATTAAATTGATTCTCTAGAAGTCTGTGAACCATGTCAATATGGTATAAACCATAAGTCAATTATTATATATATAATATATTCACAAATTTTTATGCGTTAAAGTTAGCGCACATGGACATATTTGGCCTTAAAAACTGGTGAAATTTCTTGAAAATCTATTGTATATTTATTAATATAATATATTACTACTTATACATGGGTATATTTTATATGAATGAAATATAATGCCTTATATTATTTTCATAATTTTCAAGACAATGTGAAAATGTGAAAATCCCTCCCTTGATAATTATTTGAAGTTATCATGGTTGAGAATTTGTAAATTATAATTAAGAAGCCTTTTTTAGAAAGGTATTGAAAATAACAATTAATCTTCAGGAACCCCTGAGAAAAATGTTTTAGTTTAATAAAGAAGCAGATTTCTTCATGAAAGAACTGCATCCATGTTCAATGAATTCTTAATTAAAAGACATTATTTGGCTGAAGAGGTTATTTATTCCTTCAATTCTATAAAACACGTTTTAGTAAGAAATTTCAGTAATAAAACAACATATGAGTGGTCGATAGTTAGGGGAAAAAATTTCATTTATTTTTTTTCTTGTAATGCATTCAACCTGAATATGAAATATAAATTACATTAATTCATATCAAAATATGATGAATGATTAATTTTAGGTTTTACCATTATATCTAAGGAATATAGAGTTGTTATGAAAAATTATAATCTTATTCATGTAATATTACATCTTATGTTGGATGAAAATGACCCATATGGTTTCAAACACCCACAACCTCTATCCTCATCGAATTTTAATTAAAAAAGATATTACAATATATTTAGAAAGTTGTTCTCACAAATATATTACTCAAATATAGTTTTTAATGTTATTACATTGTAAAATATACTACCATTTGTAAAAATATTCATTTTAAATCCTATGAATTCTGTTGTTTAATATAAATCATCCTAGTGAAAATATAATTGGTGAGGTTGATTAACCATTTAGGACTAAACGTTCCTTATAGAAAGAAATTGAAAATAATTATTTATATCACAATTTGAACCTATGAATCCCAATGGGGAATTTGGAGATGAAGATCTGATTACGACTATGAAATATGATCTCAATGAGTTTGAGAGAAAAATGTATGAATATTAGTTGAACAACGTCCAAAAACTCCCATAATTGCAGAAAAATAGGGTTTTGAATGAATATGTGAAAAAAACAAAATTATTGTCAGAAAAGATCTTTAAACATTGCTAAATATTATAATAAAATAATGGGTTATTTATTATAAAAAAAATACACATCTATATCATGATTTGAATCAATTAGAATACATTAATCATTTTTAGTATTACTTAATTTCAAACTATTTCAAATGGATGTGATGTGTTCTTTTCTAAATGTATATGTTCTGGAGAAAGTATACATTGAACAACCTCATAATTTTGAAAATAAATAAAGTATTTAATTTTTTTAACATTCCTAATAATTATATGGTAATGAAAACACACTAGATATTGGTATGATAGTTTAACACTTTTTTTGATACAAAACAATTGTGTTAAGGGACATTCAGATTCAATAAAGATTACAATTGATGTTAATAATATATTCTCATTTTAAAAAATTTTGTTGATGACATTAAGTTAAAATATAATAATCAATTGAATACATATTTAATTACCGGTCATATGATGTTTGAGTGTCAAAAGATAATGATGGTTGAGTTAATGTATTTTATTTGTTTTCAAATTACTAAAAACCAGGAAAAATTTTATATCTCGATGAATGTATATAAAATATTGGCACAAGAGATTTTTATACATAAATATTAAAATTATTATTACCCTTATTCGTACATTCAATATCCATAATCTAGATTAAATAAGGAATCCTTTTTATCAAATGAATATTTAAGGTATGATATGATGTTTATGTTACATAACAACAAGTCTTTGAGATTTATTTTTTTCAATTTTCTTGTGTTGCATATGTTATGAAAAAATAATAGTGTACCACTTAAGATCTATAAAATTATCATTTCATTATCTTAAAGGAACTATGAATAAACTAATTTACTATTCTTTTTGAAATGTTTCTGAATTAAAATGTTTTTCGGACGCTCCCATTGGTGGTTGTGGAATAGATATCAGAATTACCATTGGAACATATGACATCAGAGTAGATTATTTAGTTTCATGGTCATTTATGAAAAAAAATATCTATCACATTCAACTTTTTATGATGAATATGTGGCATCTATAAGTTATTGTTCTAAATTGTTGTTCACTGAACACACACAAATAGACTATTAAATGAGTTTTAAAAAATATCAATTACATTGTGATAATAAAAGTGTCATTGAATTAGGTAAAAACCACCACATCCCTAATATTGTAAGAAAATATTTATAATACTCTATATTTTATGTACCACACACTTATATAATATGTCATTTTATAATTAATTGGACCTCAAGAACAAATTAATGATATATTTTCAGAACACCTTCATTTTAATTGATTGGAAAATATGAAAACTATGTTAGGAATGATCAATGTAATGTAATTATTCATATATAAATCTTATAAACCCAAATCCTTACATTATGTGACTCCATTTAATAGAGGGAGTACATATTTTTTTGTTGTTTTTCAAAAACCAATTTTTTAAAAATTTCTAGTTTTGTTAAATTATTTAACATAAATTGTTTTATTGACAAAAACATTTTTATTAAATTTTTATGGATTCATAATCCTCAATAGGATTTCTAATATAGAAAATTTCATAAAAAATCCAGACTAAAAGATTCACAAATATTTTGGATTCCCACTTTTCATAATCATAAATTTCCATTATGATATTATACAATTAAAAGTATCATATTTATTTATTTTAAATAAACAATGTAATTATTTTTATTTAATAAAAAATTGGCAGTGATCAATTTAAAAAATCTTTTAATCTACCAGTTTTAAAAAACCAAGAAGAGTAGGGTATTCATAATGATATATTTTCTCACATAGAAAGGTACTCTTCAATTGCGTTACATTTTGCACAATTTAAATAAATTAGTAATTTATTTCATTATAAGTTTTGTTTTTATAAAAAATCATTTTTTATTTCAAAGAATTAATGGTTTTACTCATCAGAATCATCCTCAATCCCACAAATATACGAAAAAGTCAAATGTTTAAAATTTATAAAAATTATCGTTAGATTTCTGAAAAATTTCATGTTATATTACTTTAAAAACAACTACTGATTTGGATTTGGAATATGAATCATCACACATGATGCATAAATAGTGGAAGGATACCGCCATCATATATTTGTCGTTCACAATTTTTTCCCCCAATTTATTGATGCTTTATGTTTCCCAATCCAATAAAATTTCCATTATTTCTAATTAACCAGATTATGTATCATTTAAACGGCCACCATGGAAAATTTTTATAAATTTTATGTATTCAGGTAATTTTTGGTAGAAAGGTACTTCTAAAATTGATGTGGCTCCATATTGTAAAATATTAATTCCTTTCATTGATTGGAAATTTTTTTTAACCAGATAACAAGTCTGATATATTCTATCTTGGCTTTTTAAATTAGTTTTATTCTTATGTTATGTATTTAAGGAGTGTGGTAAATAATCTATTTCATTCATGATGTATGGAAAGATATATAATATTTATCATAAGAAATAATATTATTTATTTTGAATACCTTCTAAATGAGAACTGTATTTTCCTTCACTTATGTTGCAAGTCAAACACACTATGTTATTCAGAATAAAATATAAAGCATAATTATAATTTTTATCTTATGATAGAGAAAATGATAAAAATAATGATTCTAATCGCCTTCTTGTCGCTCCTTCTCCGCACTATCGTGTCAGTGATCTCAGAGACGGAGTTGTCTTCGAGGATGCGGTCGGCGTGACACTTCTCACCGTTTTCCGGCCTTCTCCCACTCTACCCAATCTTCACTGGGTAGGGTATCATCTGGCAGCGCGGTGAATCAGGCGGCCGTTGTTCCATCTTCTTCTGGAAGTGGGTCGCCGCGTGATTCTGTGTCGGCTGGTAGCGTACGCGGTGGTTCGAGGTGGTCTTCGGGTAAGTAGGTGAAGGCGGCGATGGGATCTCATTCTGGTTTGCGGCAAGGTCTTGCGGCTGTCTTCTGGATTCTGTGATTATGTTTTTGGATTTCAGTTTTTTGGTTATGGTTTTTCTATTCATGATGGATTATGGTGCTTGAATGAGAGTTTTTCTTGATTTGTTTTATGCGGATGCTTTTGCTGGGCTGCCAAGGTGTTCTGGTTTTGGTCCGGTGACATCGTCGGTGTTGCAGCGGCTGTGTGGACGAGTTTCTTCGGGAATTGTTCATGGTTTTGGTGAATCTGGGTGAATGAGAATTTGAATCCGCAATGGAATCGGTGGTGTCTTCGGTTTCGGCGGGGGTTTGATTTCCGACGGTCCTGCTATTTTTTGGTTATTTTCTGGTATGACGATGAGTTGTGCTGAGGGTTCCTCCCTCGTTGAAATCGGTGGCGGTGTTGTTGCGTTGTTGAAGGCTTGACGGTGCTGGTTGAGGGTTTTCGCCGACGTCTTTGGATGCTGCGGTGATGAACGCTGCCGGGGTATGGCTCGAGGTGACGTTCTGCCCGAGATGCCTCGGTACTTGCGTTTGAAATGATGTCATGGTTTTTGAATTTTGAAATTGTATGGTTGAAAGTGTGGTTGGGTTGTTTGTTTGTGATTTGGGTCAGTTTGTGTATGGTTACCAGTAACCCATAAACCAGTTTTGAGAAAATGAAAAAAATGATTTGGCAAAAAAAAAATACACATAAAAGAATATTTAAACCTTATCAGGTTCTGTAAGATCATTCAAACTTAGTTAGAACCACTGAATTTGATTTATTTGATTGTATTATTCATTATTTGAAAATGTTATAAGGTGATTTTATTAATTTTATGAATATTGAATGTTTATTCTAACTAATTCAAGAAATTCATAATGATAATTAATAACAGGAAATGTTTTTAATAGATAATTATATTCATCATGAATCTCAATTGAATGTTTTTCAAGAATAATCGCAAACTCGACAATATTCATGTAATCAGATTGTCATATGGTCCCATAATGTTGATGTATCTATAAAATTTCAGGATTGGAACCTTGATGATGTTAATAAGATAATGAATGAATCATCTGAATCATTACATCCATTAATGACATACATAAGAAAATGGTAATTTTTGTGGATGTAATTATCGATTTTTCTGATGAGTGAATCAAGTATGTTAATGCTATGAAAAAGATGATTAAATATAATGGTCAAGAGTTATTATATATAAAGTCAGTGGAAGAAGTATTTATCATACTCGAATACTAGAACATATAATTTAATGTGAAAAAACTATAATAAAGAATAAAAGATGATAATTTGGATTTGTACTGAATGAAATTCATGAATAAGAACTATTTACAAATAAATTTATTAAGAATGAATAAATTTATCAAGAAATAATTTTTTTTTATTTAAAAAAAACTAATTTTTTGATATGAATGAATAACTTCTTCAACCAAATCATAATTTTCTAAATGTTTTCCAATTCTTAATGGTTAAATATTCATTCAAAATTTTCATAATGATTAGTTATTTCATTATATTGTTTTGTGTATTTTTTTATTTCTATAAATTTTAATTAACCAACAGATTAGATCCATATTCCTATTTGAAAATAAAAAAGGATGACACTTTTATAGAAGGGTGGTTACTTTGTTAAATATAATAGATGCATCTATAATGAAAATATTTCTTAAAATTCAAGTATATTTGATTAAGGGGTAGATTATGATACTTTGGGAAATAAATATTCCAAATGGGAATATGTTTTCTAAAATGAATAAATTTTATAATAACCCATCATATTCACAATCATATAATTTTTTTTTATAAACTCACCGGTAGAAAAATATTAATGATTTACTCAGACTACAATGTAATTAAAAGAAAAGGGAATATTAAACCTTTAATATAATTTTTTCATTAAAGATTTTGGTTTGTTCCTTCCAAAAAATTTGTATATTATTGCTTCATAATTTATAATTCATACGTTCTAATTTCATTAGATTATAAAATTTAAATCACTTGTTTAAAACATATTTACTAACATTTAATGTCCCATGTGTTTTTCATAGTTATTCTATGAAAAATTAAAATTTCAAATTCATAGGAAAGCTCTATCGTATTAAAAAAATATACATTACATTGTTCCTTATAATTAGCTTAAATATTTCCCCAATGATATATATGAATCACCTTTATTATACCATAAGTCAAACTTTTTCTATGTCTTTAAAAAAAATTATCAACCCCTAGAATTATACTGGGATCAAAAGAAATTATAATGATAAATACTAGGGTTATCATAACGAAATTATAATGAATTACATAGGAATGAATTATCTATATAATTGTAATATATATTACTTATTTCTACGGTAAAGAATAATTTTTATACTCTAATGATGAAAATAAATACAACGTCGAGCATTTAGTTATGGCAAATCATTATTAATTGTCAACATCCAGTTGTCCAAGTCATTACAATGAAATCATCGAAAACTAAATGTTTTGAGACCAAGATTATCCTTTGGAGGATGTAGATAAATATGAATAATTTCAAATAGTTCATTGATGAATGATTTATTTTCAGTGTCTAATTAAACGAGATTTCTTGAGATTCTCTAGCATGAGAATCATGTTCATAGTAATTCATATTGTTTTGGGTATTTTTATTCTAAGAGAATACTGAACAATCATGATTATTTTGGAACAATTTGACATTTAATATTTTTATAATTATCATAATGATCATGGGGTTTTTGGGATTTGAAGATAGAGAATCTGATCCTTTGCATTTTTGGATTATGTGAATACTATTACATAAATGCTGTTTATATCAATGGATTTCATGGATAGGAAGATTGAGAAACACTAATAATCCTATTTAGGGCATTCCATTGTAAGGAATTATATGTTTCGCTATTAGTATACAATATTTTTAACATTGTTCAAGGTTATATAATACCTTTCTCTTATGGATAAAAGAGGTAACTTTTTAATATCTAGTATATCAATATTAATTTTTATTTTTATTGCTTATTTTTACAATGGTTTTTGCTGCATGGAATAGGATGTTGATAATAATAGTCATGTTTATACATTCTTATCAGAAATATTTTGATTATGAAAAAAAAAACAAAAATAAATTGCATCCATATGGATTATGATATTTTCTATGATAAAATCATAAAAAATATGAATATGATTTTGTGACACTATAAATCAGATTGATAGCCAATTCAGATAGTCTAAAATAAAGTGGTCTTTAGTTTATTCAGTTTAATTATTATAAACTAACTATTTAAACTAAAATTCACCCCCTATTATATATATATATATATTATTGGATCATGTGGTCCAATAAAATATATTTAGGCCATGGAATGTCAAACCAAATCAGACTTTACATCATTGAACTATATAGAATTTTGATTCATTTTCAAATTAGAGAAAAATATAATTGTTTCTATAGTTTATGTTTAGAAAAACAATATTTTAGAGTAAAACAATAAAATAGTGGTCAGAATAGTGAATACCGTAACATTTTTGGATTTCTTAGTGTAAATGGTTAGTGGATAAACTACATTTGTTATGTAATAATAACTTTTACAAAATAATATTATTATATCAATAGATAGAATTTATTTTTAAATATGACAACAGGATTATGCTAGGATTGAGAATAAAAAACTATGTCATGTCTTATATATCCAAATATCATAGGTGGTTAATATATGAAATTTTAGTGGAAATAAGAATACTCTAAAAAGTTAATTGGACATAATAACCATTTTTAGGGTCAAACCACTGATACAGAAACCTAAATATGGGTTACTCTTATAGGTTATGTCAACTTTAGGATTTATTGTATTGGAATTTTATAATTTACATTCATTACATGCTTTTTATAGAATTTTATTATATTTTCACTATATATATTTTGATTAACTGGATGATTTATCTTTTTCTTAAAAATGGAAGGGTTAGATAGATACTTTAAGGAGATAACTAAGACAGAATCAAAGTGATATTTTGAATTAATACAATGACATATTTTTGAATTAATTCCCATTAATTTAAAAGGGTGTATGAAGGAAATTTACAATGGACAATCAATTATCATGTTGGAACATTGACTTGGATTAAATGGGAAATAAAATATTACAATTCAAATTATGTGGATTTATTTTGTACTGTGATTCATTATTTAATGGATGTAATATCCATAAGATTAATTTTTATGTAATAATTTTCTTACTAAAGAGTGGGAATGTTTCAATATATATGACGTAAATCTAATTTTTACGATTTTTTCATTATCATACATTTGACTAGATATTTTGTATATAATTATAATATATTATTTTAAGAATATTAAAATATTTAATTATGATATGGTTGATTATTGAAAATAAATTATTTGTAGAATAACTATATAATTATGGTGATTAAAAATATCATGATGGATTATCAATATAATATTAATTCATTGGATGTATATATATAGAAAAAATACTAATTGCCTATATGTAATAATAACTAAAATGGAGATAAATATCATGGCACATGCATTAAAACAATAGTGAGAGATAACTAAATTATATTATAGTTTAATTAAATTTTGGGAGGTTCTCATTTATGTAAAATCCTGATAATACCAACAATATTCAAGTGGTTCAATTATATATTTTTCTACATGAATAATTCCTCTTACATATAATAAATATTATTTAGAATTATAAAAATCGAAATTTCCATTTCACAGTTGAATATTTGGAAGACATTATTACATAACTAATGTCAAATAGTTTTATTAAATTTGTATTTGTAATTAATAAATAAGGGATCAGAATAAAACACTACATGTATACATATGGTGATATATATATTAGTTTCTATGATGATTTTTATAGGTTACTATAATATATTTTGTAATCAATTCTTATTTAAACTAGTGGGTACTATTTTGAATAAAATGTGTGACCCTTAAAATCATGTATAACCATACAAAATCATCTATATTTGGAGTCATCTCAGGAAAGAAGTACCCTATCATAAAATCATGGGTGTATATCATGATGTACTTGGTTTGGTTAGGCCAAGACTTCTTGTACTAGGCCTACAAATGTTTGATCAATTAAAAACCATATTAAATTTAGGTGCACAATAATAAGTTTATTCTATTCTTCTTTCTATGTAAATCAGTCTCTGAGTCGACCAATAATTATAATAAATATTAAAAATAACTTTCTAAAATAAGACACTAAATATTTTGGAATATTAATCATTAAAAAACAATATTTATCAAATATTTCGTTATATATATATATATATTAAACAAAATTAATAATATTTTGGAATATAATTCATCTAATATGATATATTAATTTTTTATTAAATAAAAATAACAAAATGTTTATTTCATTTTTGAATAGGTTTACCCTCATATTTTATGTCTCGTAAACAAAATAACAAAATCATTTTTCAGTGGATAGATTGAGTTCATTTAATGTATCACATATTTAATTCGTGTCTATTAAACCCTGATTAAGTAGACTATTGTATCTGGCCCATGGTTTGTAGACCCATTATTAATTCCAATGAAAAAAATAAATGTTAAAAAAATGCATTATAATTTTTTAGTAGACCTGTAAATCATAATTAATATTATTAATAGGCATATCCATGTTTGGTAAAACAATGTTATTTTCTATATATTAATGTGTGATTTATATTAAATACACTCATTATATTTGGTGTGGTTTAAAATATTTATACATTAAATAATTATTCATTTTAATATTGGAACAATATAATTTAGTAATCCATCTTATTTCCCCCCGCATAGGTTTCCAACAGTCATATATCATAACTCTATGGTACAAATAGTAAAAAAATATTGATGAATATATCGAGTGATAATAACCATGGAAGATAATGATGGTTAAATTAAAAAAATATTACTATATTTAAAATAAAAAAATTAATTGATTAATTGTTTATACATACTAACATTAATTGATTTCATATCATAGTTAGAATCATCGATTACTTAAATAGAAATTGTTTTATCTAATTTTCATTCAAAAAGGAATATCCTATGGAATTTTATATTTTGGTTTTCTAAAATAATATAATAATGCTTAAATTTTAAATTATTTTATATACTTATTTTTCAAAAAAAATTAAAAATGATTTCAATTTAGATAATTTTGAAAAAAAAATTAATGATATTTAATTTTCATTATGTGTTACTTTTCTAATGAGTAAAAATATTTTTTCATTAGGATTTAATTATTTAAATATTTTTTTTCAATTTTTAAAATTAGCCTATGTTCAAAATTTGTTATCAATTCTTAGCTTCTATTTCAAAAATTTCTTTGAATATTACAGTATTATCTAATTTGTAAAAATATTTCAAAATGTAAAAAATTCTTACCTTTTATGTTATCATCATACAATAGTGTTATTATTTGTCACTCACCAATGTAATTTTTCTATTAAATAAACTATAATATTTATTTACATTAAAATATTTTCATTTTTATGTGGTAATGGGCTGTTTTTTAGTTTTGGGCAAAGGTCTTTAACATTGAAGAACACCAAACCAGGAAATATGGGTACTCAATATGGAATGTGACTGTTATTACATGGGATGTAAATTCATAATGACATGGAGGTATTAAGGTGATTTATGTAGTTCATATATTTGAGGATCACACTAAAACAATGGAGTAATAGCATTATGGGACATCATTTTTCTACAATGCCTTTTCAATATCATTGATTATGTTTCATAGGGAGTGATAAGTCACACCATGACTTTGGGGCATCATATAATGAAGGGATACATATCTCATATTGATTTTCAAGGAGTGGAAATATCTTAAGAAAGATATATATATATATATATACATATTATGAATGGTTGAACAATTCCATTGTTGGAAAATGTAATGAGATTCTTGTACATGATGAGGGTAGTCTATAACGGGATTATAAATGATATTTTTATGGTTATGTTTTAGTTTTTATTCTTGTGGGAGGTTTTTCACATTGTAACATTTGTGTTTCTATCAATGAAATGATAGATGATTATTTCAACATGAAGGGGGTTCAATGGGTACGTAAATGCCATAGGGATAATACATGGAAGGTCATCACACCATGCATGGGAATACAACACTACAATAGAATCTGTATCATGATTTATATTTCTATATAGTGGAGGTGAACTAGACCATGAATTGAATGGTCATGTAGTGATTAGTGTCTAATAGGGGAACAATTACACTATTGACTGGGCCACAACATTAGGTATCCCACTATGAATTTTTTTTAGTAATTTCCTCATTATATAAAATATGCATTAAATTCAAATGATTATTCCTCTTTCCCTATTTATTGTTTCCAAAATAGATTTATGAATGGTTTAATTAGCATACTTCATATATGGATTCCCCCCTCATTTATTTTTATTGGAGTTATTCATCGTTGGGTCTCAATTTCTATTCATCTCATTTTCTCCTATATAAATATTTTTCCTCTCACTATATAAACAATATGGCCACAACATAGTTTTATTAATTACCATAACATTGTGATTTTTGATGTCTGTCACCTTAGATTAACCTATTATGTATAAAAAATAATTCTTCATTAATGGTGGTGTGATTCATTTTAATTGTAGTAGATAATTTCAATAATTAATTATATTTAACATTTATGGAATGATTGTTTTTAAATTCATTTTACCTCAAATTTGCATATATATATATATATATATATTGTTATCAGAATTGGTTTATAATGTTATTTTAATGATTTATATTTTTTTAATTTTTTATTTAATTAATTTTAAATCCATATTTATAAATAAATAATTATATATATATTGTGTTTTCATAAATGGACTATTGGATATTATAGTTGAAATTTGAATTAAGGATCATATAACCCATTAAATAAGGAATTTCCAAGATTTTAGGATATTTTTTTGTTTTCAATTGATTCCATGCGGATTTGAACTAGTTTTTAATTTGATAAAACCATGTATAGTCTACAAAATATGATTACAATATTGTATTCAATGTTGGTTTCCAAGTATCATTTGTAAGTATAAATTTTTTTTTATAATAAATGAATCAAATAATTATAATACCATATTATATTTCAAAATATATCCACCTCATTGTACTATAAAAATTTATTATTATCATTAGATTTTTGTATGTATATGTTAAAAGGATTAGTTTCATGATTGGAAGTTATTTGAGATATGTGATTTTTATTTATGTTTTGTAATTGACTTATATAAGTATTAAATTATTTAATGATGTCTATTCTCCATATTGATTGAGTTATGGGGACCAAGGATACAAAATTGAGAGATATTGTATTAGTTTATATTATTCTCTAGATAGTTCGACTATTTTTCTTATGCTCTAGATAGGGGAAATACCATGATGACAATTATTCTGGTCTTTAAATTTGTGTGTTGTAAGATTAATGGAAATAATTTTTATTTACATTTGTAGAATCCCCATTATAATTAGGTTGAGGGAGATCACTTATATAATAGATAGGACTAATAGATAAATGTCATATGAACATGAGCCTAATGGCCCCATGTTCTTGAAATAGTATAATATCTACTCCCTATCAAAATTGATACTATTTTAAAGAAGAACCTTACTATTGATGATAGCTTTGTAAGAAATTACCCGTTCAAAGATGAAAATTTCCTAATACCAATGGATAAACCATGCCATCTAATTCTTTTGAGTTGGTAATCCATGATAAAATATGATATTATTTCTCCAAAACACCAAATGTATATGACTAAAGAAGAGTCCCATGTAATTTTATTCCATAGAGATGTCATTGTGGTCCATCTTCTCTTTCTCATTTTTGAAATACCACCACTGAAGATGGTCATTGTCTTCACCCACCACATATCGAGTCAATCCCACACACTTGATATCCCCACTATCCTTGGGTCTCATCCATGACTGAGAACCATCCCTCCCATATACTTATGAATTAATGGTAGTATTCTATTTAGGAACTCTCTCTTTATCAATTGAGACATCACCCAACTCCACTACATCGTTGGAAACAATGTAGAACATCATTTCCTCTAATAATAAAAATGTCTACAACATAATGATTTTTATTTTTATATATAAAACCAATATTATTGTTCTACTAAGAATCGATCATGGGATTTTTTGCAGGATAAATGGTCACCTTACTACAATGTCATACCAAACAGAATGTGTTTACATCATTAAACATTTCAGGTTGATGTCATACCTGCTTAGATTACTCTTGGATTTCATCCCACGTTTTTTTTTCAGATCAACCAGATGGATGTAAATTAATGAGAGTGGGTAAGATTATTACAGTATAATATAATTTAGATAATATTATTATAAGAACAATTTTAAAAAAAATTGGCTATGAATGAATATTTCAAGGGAATATGTATTTATCATTATAAGATTGAAATTATTTTTTAAGGAATTATTATAAATTGATTCTAAATGTTATTACCATTGGATATGGAAAAGTATAAATATATTATACTTTATTTCATTATGTTACTTACATATAAAGACTTATATAACAATTAATTTTCAAATACACTTTATTAATTCTATTACAAAACTAATTTTGTATTTTATTTAGTAAAATCATATATATAATATTTAACTCACAACCTACATACCCACAATTAGGTGTTCATAGAGATCATATATTTCATATAGGTACTATAATGTTGAACTCAAAGTGGTTGAATTCTGTGTATTCTCTTGATGTATGTGTGGATATGGTGAGTGACATTATGTCACATGAATTTTTCATAGAATATCATTGGTTTTTTTGAAACATATTGTGACTTTATGTATCATCCAAATTATATATTTTATTGGATAAATTTTAGTCACATTAACTTGGGATATAATGGTTTATTGAATTTTTAGTTTCTATTAGATTAGGTGCCAATTTTTATATTGTGGGTGATTTTTTTACTATTATTTTCCAATCATATTTGGGATGATAATTTTTTTTCATTCTTCTCTACGCATTTTTTTCATAAATATTCATTTTATATTAATGAAATTACATCTCAAATATAAATCATTTTAGATTATTTGTTAATTTTCATAGATATATTGTTGTTATTTTAGATTTAAACCATTCACCAAAGTCATATTGTTTGTCCTTTGTAATGTTTTCATCAATAAGTTTATTTTAAATTCAAATTGGGCATTGTGGTAGAGTATGCTGACTATCACAAGAGGCTAACCTAGTGTGGATTATTGGAAATTTGAGTCATTACAAACTAATGATTTGGAAAATACAATAGTATAGATGTGATACTATTATAAATTATGAGTTAGGTTAAGATTATTTTCCTGATCACTATCCAAGATGATGAAATTTGATTTTCCATGGTCAGCCTATACATCAGTCATGAATTTGAAAATTCATATTTACATTGATGGATTTAATTCAAGAATGACGGTGGTTTGATCATTATTTATATATATAGGATACTTTGTGGAGAATCACATAATTTTTTCTTGGAAGGTGGATAGATATAGAGTTGTGCATTTAACATTCACATAAATGAAAACCATGTGGAGAACATACACATGATTTTAACAAATTACATAAGCTATCAAACAATTGGTGGACTATTAACCTAACCATGAATCATATATGAGAAATTTTCATCATTAATAATTTATTTTTAAAAGCATAATTTGATTCTAATTTTCTAATTATATGATTTTCATAAGATGTGCATGGGTCAATATGGGTTTCGATTTTGTAGAATTTATTTGGAATGTTTCTTACTAGAATTATTTGTGTGAAAATATAAATTCATGAAATATATGTATTTGAAAAAATATTTTTTTATTACGAAAATTGACTATTTTATGTTTTTTTCAAATGTATTTTTTGGGGGAAATAAGAAAGTGTGTTGAATGAAATATGGGTTTTATATAAATTTGTTGAATTTTATTATTGTGATATTCAAATATTTACTACTAAAATAGTAGTTCAATTTTATTTTCAAGACATTTAGATGAGGTGATGTGTGTGTAGTAATTTTTAAAATTATTTTTAACACATTTATTAATTTAGTTTTAATTAAATGAAATTATTTTTCTACATTGTATTCTTCATTGGTGAGTAAATTTGTATGGTTCAAAAACATAGAAATATTAGGAATTTATATCCAAAATGTGGATCATGATTGGGTTTTGTATATATTTATGTTATCTATAATATATTCCCAAAATGGCCTCCATTTATTATGTCAATTAGGTTTTTATTGATGATCCATTCCCAAATTACTCTAATATTCTATGGATTCTTTTTCATGATTTTGGGTCTAACTGAAGCCCAAATATATCGATGGAGTTAAAATGCCACATTATCATAGAACATATATTCAATATTTTATAAAATCATTGATCTCTTTTCCATTTTAAATAATTTCCAATTAATGAAATTGAATAGTTATAGAGGATTAAGAGAACCATCAATTATCTATAATTTCAAAAATATTCAATGGAGACAATTATTAGGATTTTTTTGGAATCAGTCGATAAAATATTAGTGAGAGACTATCATCCCCTCTCAGATTCATGATGTATGGTATTGGATCATATTTAAGACAATTATTTTTCAATGCTAAATTCCTATGAATGTGGAGGTTGATGAATCATTTTAATTAATGAGCCTCAATCAATTTATTCATATTTTCATATAGCATGATATCTGTTTTGAAGAGTTTTTATTATCATTTATAAATATTTTCAAAAAATATAGGTCACAACCTTCTCTCTCTAAGATAAAAATTCACCTGAACATAAATAATTTCTATTTAAATAAATCAATTTTTTTTTCTGAGAGGTCGGATTAAAAATTAAATGACACTATATGTTTATTGTATTATAAAAACTATGATATGTAGGGCCTAAATTTCAACCAATTTATATCATAAGATATATTATTCATAGAGAATTATAATTAATTATAATTATAATAGATGTATTCTAAGTTTTTTTACAAGAACCCATTCAATTATAATAATATTTCAATGAATCACTGAATTCTCATCCATTATATAGTAATTTGGGTCATATTAATTAATTTTGTGAATTTATTTTTTGATTATAGTGGTAGTATCAAATGTATCTATTACTATGTTTATCATTTATTTTTGGGAATTTTTCATGATTTGAATCGGGGAAATTAATAATATTAGGTCATATCCAGTTGTTGAATTCTCTTAATGATTCATAATCCATATTTTTGGAGATGTCGATTATTTTTTTGTGTACTAAAAACATTTTTATTTTTCCTTCATGATTATGTGTTATAGGATTCAATTCATGATTTTTTACTTATATTTGGATAATGGTTTCCTGATAATCATTTGGAACACTAATAGGTAATCTGGATGAGTAATATAATAGTTTAGATTGTGTAATAGGTATTTCCCAATTAGTGATTATTCATTCTATGGGGTTGTATGTAGTTTACCATGTGTAAGTTTGTTAGAAACATGTATCTTGTGTTATTTATACAATTAATTTATTTGTAAAATGTTATACCCCTTGTTGTTCTTTGTTCACTCATTTATTTGATGAATGAGTCATTTATATTATTATATTATTGGATGAAGATGGGGTTTTGACCATGATTTTATCCTTTAGACATCCACTGGGGTTTTTTTACTTTTTGGAATTATTAATTTTTTGTGTGATTAGTTATATGTGATTGGTAGATAAATATTATTTTCCATTGTGATAGAGGAACATGTTTTTTTAGTTAAATCCTTCCCTTATGGATGTCTATAAATGACTACATCATTATGGAATAATTCAATGTGGCATAGAGAAAAATGATAGGTCTCTATGTTTTTTCATAATCAGGTTTCCTGATTATGGTTTAGATAAAACACTTCTTTGTTTGAAGTTATTATAAAGTAGTATCTATGATCTTTAAGAGTTATGTGATTATCAGATGCTCCATTCCCACTGGACCTCTTTGATATTTTCAATTCCTCCCACATAATATATCTAGATAGATGTAGGTTCCAGTATGGTTTTATTTTTTATATCAATTATTATGTTTTTAATTAGTATAAATTTCGTTAATATGATAGACTCCCTATATCCATTTACATATTCAGTTTTCGAATATTTCAATTTAATACCTGATTGGCTATAGAGGTGTTGTTCCAAATTTTTCTTTGACGTTTTTATACTTTTATCTATATTTATGAAGTGGAATATGGTTTATTATTTTGACACATTGATTTAACTGTGTTGTCAAATATTATATATTTGGGTTTTTTTATTTTTTATTTTTTTGGGTTTTACTATGTTAGGTTGTTTTGTTATAGTGTTCTACTATATTTTGGGAGATAATTCCATGAATCATTTTAACATGATGTGGAATGTACTATTCATATTATGATTTAGAGAGGAATCCCATTGGAGAGGTATAGAATTGAAGAGCGGGATTTTCCAATTTCATGGCCATGTTGTTTCTAGGGGAATCACAATGCGGCTATTCATTCATTAGGAGTTATATGTCATTCTATTAACATGGGTAATTACTAATTTATGGTTCACATAATACAAATATGTTTCATATTAAAGTATGTATTTAAAGAAGATATATAACACATATTTCATGGTTGGTAATAACATTATAGTTTTAGAGAAATGGTATGTGTTTTCTAGTTGTGGGTATGTCATGTCATGATAAATCATGTAGTTTTTCAGGTGAAATGTATGATTTAAATATTATATTATTCTTTTGTATTTATGAATTTGGGGTTTCATTGCATTACATGATAGTAGAGTGTTTCATCATGAAGGGGTTTCAACAGAACCGGATGTGTTGTTAGGATAGAAAATAGAGGAGTTATCTGCCTTGGATGGTTAGACATGCCATTGTAACCTAAGGTATTTTATTTGTAGCTCATCCAAAATTAGTTTTACCACATAATTACCAAGGGGGACCCATAATGTTGGGTGTTTGTTAGTCAAACCATGTTGTGGATGATTGGGCCATTTTGTGGGGTGACTAGACATAAATTATATAATAAAAACGTCCAAATTCATCCATTTATGGGTTAGTTCGTCTTGTGGAATAAAATTTTCAACATTCGAATGGATCGACAATGTAAACCAATGGGGAAACAATCCCCCCTTCATACATGTATCTTTTCTCTACAAATGGATTTTCAATCTAGTTCCTCCTGGGTAGTTATTGATTTTTCTACATCTATAAAACTTTATAATTTATTCGTCATCATGTCCCTATGAATCCACAGTCTCTAACCTTAGGCAGAGGAATTCTCTAAACCTTCTTATTTTTTATGTTTATATGTTATGAAAATAATTTTCAAAACTAATTATTTTTTTTTTCTATGTAATTCGAATTAAATTGTATTTTGGTTTGCATTATTTGTGAAATATTTATATTTTTCAAGTCAATAAATTCATGGGATTCATAAATTTAATTTTCTTCAAATTTATAAATATACCTAAAAACTGTGATGGGTTTATGATATTTCTAATGATTTATTGGAATTAAATATATGGTATCCATATTTTTTGGACCTCTATTTCTAATTTTTTTATCTAATGTTAAAAAATGATCATACATAGACTCTATAATGGGGGGTAATACAGTTTAAACAATTATTTGTGAATTTATTTAATTTTTATTATATTTAACCATTCATAGATAGTTCTCTATCATGGTTAATATAAACAGATATCATGATGATCTATAAACAATTATGCTTGTAGCAATACATAATAAGAAATAATTGTAACACACAATAATTTGCATAGTTTATCACCAATGTTATATAGTATTATTTGGAATGTTCGTAATGAGATTTGAGACATTGATTAATTATTAAAATATGGGTGATTTTTTATTATATAATTAGGGATGTCGGAATCCTATAATTCTAAAGTAAATAAATATTCTATTAAAAATTAATCAAATAATATAAGTGTAGTGTCCATCATTGAGTCTCATTGAAGAAACGACTACAATGTATATAATTAGATTCCAAATAGATAATGTAATTATTTATATCAATACCATTGGATGTTCAACAACAATACATGATATCTTTATGTATATCATCTGCTTACGTATAGGATGTCGTAAAATCTCATAGAATGAAATATTCATACACAGTCAATTGATCATTGATAAGATATGATAATATACAAACAATAAATGCAAAACTGTTGTTTTGTAACAACATGACCAAAATATATATGGAGCATAATGATTTTATTCATATAATGATTTATTAATAGTATGATATATAAATGAAAAATAATGGTTGATCCTTTCTCCTATATATCTATTTCATATGTGTAGTGTGTTCAAAAGTATCTATCAGTTTACTTTTCCACTATTCAGCCACGATTCATCAACCCATAAGAATATAATGTTCAATATATTTTTCCTTATGCATCCTATAATGTTTAACTTCCTAGAAAATGAAACATCAAATATAGAGATGACAATATATATTTTTCTATCACAGTTTCACTTGTAGATGATGAATTGGAATATTATATTTTAACGTACTACTTCTAAATTAATCATTATTAATTAAATATTTATAATTATGCATTAATATGACTCCCTTATTCATAGATTTAAAATATGAAGAAGTATCTATATTCTATTCATTATAATTTATTTCATTAATAATTAAAATATCTAGTATTTAATTTTCATTTTTATCCATATGATGTAGAACATTTTTTATTATGTCATATTTTAAAATATACCATATGTAATTCGCACTAATTTATCCCCTTTAGAATTATCCTTTGAGTTATATAGAATTTTCTATTTGGAATCACAATGTGAAAACACCCTTATGAATTACTTCATCTCAATATTCCCATTTTTAAATCAGTAATAATAAACATAATATTTCTTCATAGTAAGAGTCATATTTATGATTTTGTTTTCCATGAATCCTATAATATGAAAGTCATCATTTTTATTCACTATTAGATATCAAAACTTTAATCATTAAATATTGTTGTTTAGCTAGAAGATTTTCCTTTTTTTCTATTTACAAATGATTTATGATCATTGAAAATACTTATTTTCAATGCTAAAATATATTGGATCTCTGATTAAATGTCTTATAATCTGAAAATACTAATGATGAAATCATATACTATAATTATATATGATTAATTTATAAAATAAATTGTGTTTAATTGATATGAATACAACAATGCTTATATTTAATGTCTTTTGAAAATTTACATTTAATTTCACTCATTATAACATTAATTAATTTTTAATTTTCATTCATCCATATATATTGTTTACACATATAAAATCCCACGCATGAAAATGAAACAATCCATTATATAATTGAAACTCATAGATTTATCTTCTAGATCAATTGTGCTTCTGTATCAATCAAATCAATCATGATGTGAGATTATTTGAAATTATATTGTGGAATAAAATATTGTAGAGTGGTAAAGACTCTACCACACATGAATAGTTGATTTCTTGATGTTGCAAACAATAAGTTAATTGAAAAAACTTCACATCAAATCAAATTCATATTTTGTGATGTGTAAAAATATTTAAATTTAGTGTAAAAATACCAACATTATTTTTTATCCCACACGAGAACATCTATTGGTAGGTGTTCCCATTTTTATCTCTCATGATCTATAGTACTAATAGTGAAGTACTCAATGGTACATGTGTTCACACTCACCCTCCCATATAACCTAAAATGTTAAGGGATAAACACCACTACCCTAATGTTTATCCAGCTTTCATAAAATTATCATATTATTAAAAAATTCATATTTCTCCCTTTTTATGCATTACCTTATAGACATTATGATATCCTGGTTAATCATTTGGAGCCCCTGATTTTTAATAAATAAAATATCCATTACGTAGTAAAACTATTTAAATAATTAGGGGTCTTTGATACATTTTATATTGGGATTTATATAAATAATTATTAAAAGCATTAACCATAGTCTAACAGACATATTATGATAACTCATAGATTCATTATATGAGACATTTATATTATCTCATAACCTGGGGACATGCATTAAAAGTATATGGGGAGAATAAATCATAGTAATTGTTTAATGATGGATATTTTTTGAATATGATCAGGATGCATACAAATATTTATTGAAAATACGAAATTGAAAATTATCCTAATAGCCTTAGTATGAATATTAAAATATAAATGTCGCTAAAATATGAAAATTAGACATATACGACCGTATCAACAAGGTTTGGAACCAAGGTGTCATATATCATAATTTCTATGGTTAATAACAATGTACTATTAAATATGTCATCTATTGAGATTTTGTTTTTACATAATAAATTGGAGAGATATTAGTGTACACCCTTTATTTGTAAGAGTTTATGTGTTTCACATAAATCCTTCAAAAAAATATTACTAATAACCCCCCAAAATAGTGAATAATATTAATGTAATAGAACAAAAAATAATAATTTTATAAAGATAAGTGAATTACAACATTTTTATCCCAAGTGTAAGGAATTATGTAGTCATATTTAGAAGTACACAATTAATCATTCGTTGATGAATAAAGGATTAATGAATAAGATAAATTATAGTTTTCAGAATTATCTCATTAATAGAACATAATTGTTAATATAATTAATTCATTTAAATGAATGAAGCATTGTATAATTATAATGTATTACTAAAAATGATTCACCATAATGTAATAAAGGAATAAGGATATAATTAACATACCTTGAAGTGTTACTACACAGAACATGGGGATGAAACTATAAGACCTTAAGGATACCATGGGGGAACTCTTTGTGAGTTAAAAAAAATCATGAATATTATATCAATAGTGTTGGGGAATAGATGGATGGATGGTTATTCATATTAAAATAGGAGGAATAGTATTATAATTCCAAATATATATCTTTATATTTATTTTTTGGAATATGAATTTTTGTTTACAACTCATGGATTTTTCTCAAGGGTTTAGTTATTCATGTCAAGGATTATAGTGTTATTATGAATTATAATAGAAATAAAAATTAACAATTATCATTGTCTATTATAATGTAAATTATCCAACTGATATTCTTTTGAAAATATTAATTACAATTTTATAATTTTCATAGTAAATTATATTTAAAAAATTGATTTCAAACACATAAATGTTATAATATTAATAAAAATATATTTTTCCCAATGAAGTCATTAACATAATTATTAAATATCTTTTTCTTATTCATGATGAAATAATACTTAGATTATTATATTTTTTCCCAAAAAAAATTCTGATAAACATTTATGATGAAATTCTAATTGTTTAATTTTTTCATTGTAAATTAAAAAATACATTTTATATTTATAATTTAATAAATAATAAAAATAAAGATATTAAATATAAAATATTTATTTATCAAAAACTCTAAATTTTATTATATAACTAAAATTATATACAATAAAAAACTACATATAATAGAATAAAAATATTTTATAAATAAAATTTTCTATTTTCAAAAACATATAAAACATATCAATATTAATATTATTTAAATGGATTTAAAATAGATATACATTAATGATAAATGTAGAAATAGTGTGTTTGTAAAAGTATATTTAATCATATTCCTTAATTATGTGCATTTTAAATAAGGGTGTAATAGAATATATGATTGTGGAAACAATATTAAAATTCATTAATTTATAAAAAAACTACACCTTAATAAAAATTGTTCATAGATATATAATCCCATATTACAATGGAATATTCCTTTATGGTGAGGTGTGTGATGGTGGTATTTTCAAGTGGTCAATCCGTAAACACTGGTCTAGTAGTGATCTCCACTAGCCAGGACATCTCTCATAGGTCATTTCATTCGAGACCCACTTGTTGAATAATTTAACATTATTGATCAACAAAATAATTCAATGATTCTAACTCCTCTTCTAGTGCTCACAATTGAGTTTCAAACTGCATAATTATACTAGTTTAGGTCATCATTTCATCAATTTTCAATTAGTTAACTATTATTATTACCTTCAATATAATCTAAAACTAATATTCACTTTATAACAACAATATTAAAAAGTGTTATATCTCCCAATGTTCATATATATCAATTGGATTATTTTCTAATGGTCATGTAATAATAATATATCAATGTTATCCAAGTGTTCATGTTTCCATTTTCACCATATATATATACCACTAGACATCAAAATTTATTAATATATTCAATAAATGTATTCAGAATGACATTGATAATGTCTATTATACAAAATATATTTCTTCTACATTAATCATTATTCATGGTTAGTGATACCTTTCAAGAAATGTTCGATCATATGGAGTATACCTTTGCATGGTCGCCAATCATTGGTTATATTATCCTTGCTTTTGTCTTAGATATAATTCAGGGTATTATAACATAACATGAAATATTAATTTTTTAAAAGGTTTATAAATGTAATTATATATAACATTATATTAAGATACTCATTATGAAAAGCACAGAAGAGTTCTTTAACTCATCAATTTATGAATTTTCCGATTTTTATAGCTCAGATGGAAGAGCTCCCCAATATTTATCCATATTTTTTTATTATAATTCATAGCATGTGGCCACAATAGATAAAACATTTAATAATATACTAGACTGATCATACCACCATGTCCAATATTTCATCTTATATTTTTCAATGTTTATCATAATTTGATATGATAACAACATTGATCCTCAAGGTAAATAATCATACCTAGTACATCACATTTTCATTCAATGATTTGTAAATCATGGTATTTTTAATATTAATCAGTTCATCAGGCAGCATCCAAGATCATCCTTTATAACACATACGAAGATACACAATTTTAACTATAAAATTATTATCAACAAAAATTGAAAACCTTTGCATGGGTACATAAAAATCCAATTTTGTGTTTTTTTATTTCCTAAATTATATAAATTTCATTATGTGTTCAAGAAATCCATTCCATCAGAAACATATTATTTAAAGAGATAATTTCTTTGATTGTATCTTTTATTCCAAAAAAAATTCATTCAAATATTAATTTTCTATTAATTATGACATAATTAATAGTGGATTATAAAAACCTGTAAAATTATCTACATTCCAAATTCAAACAACTCGATGTTTATATAGTTTATCCTAATATTGAAACCAATAGTTATTAGTCGTTGACTTAAATGATATCCCATATATAATAACAATTGTGATACATATTCCACAAATCCTTATTAGGGATATATATAAGTATATTTTTCAATTAAAATTAATAAACAATGTAAACGCTTTATGAAATTTTGATAAATCACAAAAAAAAGATATATAACTCCCACTTTTACTCCCCTTTTTTCATCAAGCAATGCTACACCATTAAGAAAAAACAATTCTATAAAATTAAATATTTGAAATTTTTGTTTGAATATCTAATTATCACAAAAAAAACGTGGTGTTATATGTATTTAATATTTGCAGAAAATATGGTTCATTTTTATAACTTCCTACAATGTAGAAAATACCTCATATTGAAGGAAATCATTCATTCGTCAATGTTTGATAATTGAATTCCTTTATGGATGAACCATACATTTTATTTACAAGATGATCAGACACTTTTCTAGCTAAAATAACTCGATTATACGAATTTGTCTAGGTTTATCATTGAATTATTAAACCTTATTTCTGACCCTTGGAAACAAAGATTACTAAACATTGACACCAATCCTAATAGGGTTCTACATGAATATTAAACATAGAAAAAACCCTTCATGAATAAATTTTTGTTATTGAGTTAAAATATATTCCACTTCATCACATTCTACAAATTGGTTCTTCTAACCAAGGATGAGTGGGAATAAACTCATTCATTTTGAATGCCACATTCAATTCATTCTAATCTTCATAAATATAACATTACTTAACATAAACCATTTATAATATCAATTGGGAGATAAATTATAAATATGTTATAGTTCTCATTTATTCCCTATATAAATAATATTCACATTTTATTCACAATAAATTATTCATTTATCAAATAGGATTCAAGATATTCCTATTGTTGGTTATATAGAATAAAAGAATTTATTCATTTAAGAAATTTAGAATAGACATTATAGATTTTATCGTCAATTTATTACCTCAATTATCTAACAAGATACTCAACCCATTGCATCACGTATAATTCCGGCGTATTTAAAAAATAAAAATAAAATTATAATGTATGATATTTTGGTGTAACTACATATTCCAAAATTGTTGTAACTAGGATTATGATATTTTACCAGCCATATTTTTTCATTCAATTCGGCCATTATTCATTCATATTAGATCATAAATTATATTGATTATATTTATAATTATTGAAATAATAAAATGAATAGATTCTTTTTGCGGGACACACATAATATACATTGTTATTAGGGAATAATAGTCTATTTTTATTATATATATCTAGTTTATAAAAACATCATGGTTAATTAACATGTTTATGAATATTATTTATATATTCCCATAATTTTTACACTATACATGTAGCTCTTGTGGGACTCTTGAATTTCCATTTATTATAAAAATCCCACGAAATATAATTGTTTCCATGTGGAAGGTATTCCATTACATTATCACATACGTTAGGTTTTTATTACACTATTATTATATTATTTTACAAATGTAATTATGAAATAATTAAATGGTATATTGGGATCGACTCAACTAGTTATGAACCTTAAAATGGATTCAGTAGTGAGTTAAATAGAACAAGACCATTCTTGCCTTTCATGGAATCATATAATGTTTTCACTTTTGTGTATTCAATCTCATACATCGTGGTATTGTTTTCACATTTTAATAGTGTTATATCTATTTCCAAAATAGAAGAAACACTTCACTCTTTATATGAAACTCCTCCAAGAATACTTATTCCATCATTGAACATTATCTTCGTTCATATAGTGGAACATGGTTTACCCCTTATTATACTCATTCTTCTTGGGAGTAATTAGGCCATGCAATTATTTGTTTATTACATCCTATGGTATCCCCATCATTATTAACCAATTTTTAGACTTAATTTAATTTTTTTGATACATGATTATATGTAAATTCTTTTTATATGATGTTGATCCATAGATATAACAATCTCTAAAAATATTACATTCCATCAAATAATTATATTTTTTAATAAATTGATTATGTACTACATTGAAAATAAATTTGATTTGAACAAACATAAAATAAAATAATACTATAAAAATAATTATGATCATGTTATATGATGTAATATATTATAATGAAAAAAATATAATTAAGACTTATGATCAACATTTTATGACCAGATACATTCATGTTTTCTAATATTTAAAATAATGATCATTATAGTTGTGTTAACAAAAAAATAATACCCAATTATCCAAAATATTATTCATTATTGTCAAATTATCCATAAAATCATTGAACAAATGGATTTCCCTTATAACTAAATTATACTCATGAAATAATCAAACTAGTTGAAATTACTTTTTTTACACATATAAAATTATGGGATGATATTAATTTTAAAGATGAACACTCTCACAAGCTATCCTATTCAACTACATGAGGTTTTGATATAATTTAGTAATATAAGTGAAATAATCTAAAATAAAAAATAGTGGGTTTTATGGTTGTAAATTTTCTTTCAGGGTAACAATACATACATTAGAAGCCACAAAGATTTAGGAAATCACTTGGTAGAGGAAATCCTTGTTATCTCCCATGATCCATATGATATTTAATAAATTTTAAAGCATTATAGAGTTCACCCTCAACCTCCCATACAAATACTCATTCGATAGGCTAAAATGAACTTCCCTCCAACATACAAAACATTTTAAACAATTCACCCACCATTTGATAACAGATAGATCCATCCTTTGATATTTTCTTGATATTCTTCTTATTGACTATGTTCCTCATGTTATGGATCATTTTATCTGGTGGAAATAGTATTACTTCTAACTCCTTATCCATTATATAAATATTGAAAAAATTTATTAAGAAAATATAATAATTAGAACTAAATTCCATATTTTTTATGATATATTTTTACAAAAGTATTAAAATATGATCTATAAAATTATTTTAAACTTATCACAATGCTTAATCAGCATTCATTACGTATCAAATCTTTATAATATTATATATAACTCATTTTATTATTAATATGAATTAAATAATTATAACCATATAAGATCATCCCTCTATACACTTATTATGCATCAACCATATCACTAATAAATCCTTTTGGTAATAAATATAACAATTGTAAATAGAAGATTCTTATTTATTACATGTGTTAGTATAAATTCCTCATAAGAATTTTTTAAATAAATTTTATTTATATTGTGGTATTATATCCTTGTATTGATATCTAAAATATATACCTTCTTTTCTAAGGGTTTATTTTCAATTAATGAGATATTTTAGTTTAAATTGAATCCTTAATGTGATGAACAGATGTTTAATTTATGGAATCATTTTTTGGTTTGAAATGGATAATTAAAATATTTTTCCATGTTGTTTTAATACTTTGGATTTAAATATTATAATTTAGTTTTCTTGATGGATGAATCAACGTAATTGTGAGTGCCTATTTTATTAGTCAATTTTTTTGGGTTTTCCTAGTATGTGATGAATTATTTATTTTTATACTATGAATATTGTTAAATGTGAGAATGATTTGTTTTTAAAATGCTGTTATAGGTTTTTTTATATTTATGGTTATCTATTATTATTAATTTATATTATTTTCCTATTCCTTATTGATTTCTCAAATACATATTGATTATTTCACAAAATTCAAGGGAAACTACATGAGAGATACATTTTTTCCATAGTTATTTAAATCATACTTGAGATATTTTTTGGATTAAATTATTATTTTTTAATGAATATACCTCGGTGAGAGTGAGATGGGTTCTTGAATAAATCAGTAATATTACTAATTATCAAATCAGATTAGAATATTCATAGAATAGTTACCTAGTTTTCATTATTCCCTCAATATGGATAGTCCCCCCATTGAAAATGATTCTATTTATTTATTCAATATTAATTTTTTTTCATCTTCATACATTGGTTACTAGGGAGTCTCTAAATACATGAATTATCATGATGATGATAATATATTAGTGATTCCCTTTATTTAAATTTTTTTATCCACAAATTAATGTCATATTTTTCTTAAACCTTATTCATTATTGATGGTTTTTATAAAATTACACTTGAAAAGATTGTCTATTTTTAATATACATTATATCTATATTATGTAAATTAAAATAGAATTTTAAGGAAAATTTATGAAATGCTTGGAAATAAGTTAAACGTTCAGGATATATCCTCAAAATATTTGGAGATAATATTATATCTTTTATATAGTGTTTTCATTTAAATATTCCATATCTAACTCCATAGTTGAAAAATTGTTTTTAAATAAGGAATTCATAGATATGTTGATTTATATTTTTTTTGTAAATTATTGTTCTAAAATATATTTATTTTATTTATTTCATAATGGTATTACATTTGGATTATCAAAACGGATAAGTGAATTATACAATATTTTATAATATTAGTTATGTAGATATTTATTTTGTTCTAAATTATATTCTGAAAACATTTAAAAAATTATGAAATTAATTTTAAAGTCTCAGTGCAATCCAAAATGTCATGTTTAACTCTAACACAATATACAGAACTTAATGTGTGTATCTGTCTCGGATATTCCATAAAATTTCAAATTTATTCATACATAATATTATTTTTTGACCTATTCTGCACTTGTAGTTATCTCACAGTATATTGGGCTGTCAAATCAATGTGGGTTGTCTTGTATCTGTTAGTTTAGTTGGGTGTTTATTTATATTTTTTCATTCTAATATTGGATATCACGGTGTATTTATTTTATATTCCCTTATATTTTTAATATTTTTATCTATTTCATATGTGGATGTATTCTATTTTAAAAGTGGATTTTTGATATATATATTTCTCCATAACTATTTCATTTGATTTTTATTTATATTTTTTCATTTAGTATTCATATATGTAAAATGTGTGGAAAACTAAAATAAAATTATTTTTTAGATTACATTAGATTATTATTATTATTATTATTAAAATTTGATGCCATACTCACATGTTATAAATTTGTAATATTTTGGTATTCATCTCTACATGAAGATTGAGAATGAAAATAGTTTCTTATTGTGGAGAAATATGGGCATTGTATTTATTTAACCTAGGGATTTTCATTATGTTATGGATAATTTATTTAATATATACAATTATGTTATATTTAAATTTTGAACCATGGGGATCATATAAGTTATAATACTATATAAATTAATAAGATCATTTTTATTTCCAATCCTTTATAATATATATTACATAATTAATTCAAAATATTCAATACAATTTATAATGTTGTTTGGGAATAAAAAATTACAAAATTTTATATAGAATAGAATATATTTTACATTAGACACATTTCATAATATTATGTGACACTTTTTGGATTTTTTTAGTTGAATGATAATTTTATTTTGAGTTTATAGACTATTTATAAAATAGTATCATCGTATTAGAAATACATACCTAATATGTATTAATAATTTTAGGAATTCTCTATCGCCATAAAAAACCTATCCAATTATAATCTTAATAAGCACATATTATCATTTTAACTGACAGATCTGAATCTATGTAGAGTCATAATGAATTTTGATGCACTATAGAATATGACTATATGGTCTTCCTCCCCTCATGTGATGTTATAAATTTATAATTATCAACCTGACCTGAAAACATGATGTCATTGACAAAATTGATTTATAATTGTTTTAATTTATATATATATATATATATAAAATAATCCAATTATGTTTTATAGATTTAATTTAATTAAAATAATAATTTCATGTAATATATCTCAATTATTGAACGATATAATACAATATACAATAATTTAGGGAATAATGATCGTTTAATGAAACCTATAGGTTTTAATATATTAAGAATATTTATTTTTGTTTCATTTTATTTAATTTTCTATTTTGTGTGATCTTTTTTAAACCCAAATCCTATATATATATATATTACTGTTAAATATTTTTAAATTTTCATTTTAAAAAATAATGTATAATTTCTAAGAATATAAAAGTCCTAGGGTATCATATATAATAAAGAAATTAGTGTAAATTTATTATCTATATTGTAATATCAATACAATATAATTAATAAACTATTCATACTAATCCTTTTAAATATAAATTTTTTTGTTCCACCAAGAAATGAATAATTTTAAAAAACATAATTATCATCCCCATAATGGTGAATGTTTTTTCCCTACCATTTAACATACCATTAATTTGACCATTGTTTATAATATATAAATTATATTTTATCTAATTATTATTATTTTTCATAATTTTTACCACTTTATTCTGTGATTATATTCAATGAATAAATAGAATTTGGTGTTTTTATTTACACTAATGACTATAAATTGAGTATATATCTTATAAAAATATAATGTATGAAATATATTTTATAAATATTTTATCCATATATCTTATCGATAATAAATCAATATTCCATATTTTTTATCAAAAATCTCACATATAAGATGATTCCCAAACTATGTAAGTATCAACATGTTCCAATTTTCATCATCTTATCAAAATTAAATAACTACAGAGGCATTCACTCTCAATGTAAAAATGTTGATATATGTATATTAATTATATCTAATTAAGTAATTTGTAATATACTTGTTATATATGATTAACATGTAAAAAAATATATATTTTACATTATATTCTATATCTATACAATATTCATTCATATATTTTATCAAATAATTTTCATAAAACATTATTTCACTACTAATTACCTATAAAATCAAATTCCTCAATTTGATATTTTATGGTATTTAATATAAATTGTAACATATCATGGACCAGTTAACAAAAATAATTATCTCTATAAATTTTCAAAAATATGACTTTACATCATGTCCAAATATCAATAGTTTAATAGTCATCAGTAGTTATAGAAAAGGGTAAATATTATATACAAAATATGATAGAATAATAATTATGTTGGTTTTAGCTCCATTAATAAATGTTTTCCCTCAACTATTTTATAATTACTATATTGAACCAAAGATTTCATACATAGATACACAAATAAATATTTAAAAAAAATATCAACAAAATCTTCCACTATATTCTTTATAAATATAAATATTCTTTGACATATCATACTCAAAACCTCATTTCATGACATAGGGACAATAATCATAATAACGAATTTGATTAGTTTCATAGTAAGGGAAATCAATAGAGATATCAATGATCAATTATTAATGAAATGAAGGGATGTTTATGAGTGTATCCGTTAAATATTTTAAAGATGTTCCATTGATATAATTGAAGAAAAACATGAATCATGGTGTGAATGTTGACAATTCATATGACTCGAATCACAGTGGAATCCAAAAATCTTATTCATGAGAGAATAAATCTGGGATAATTCATAAGATTGTCTCTAACACATAATTATTGAAAATCATTCCTTAGTCAAGTATAACGGTAAAAAATATCATATTTGACGGATTCAGTACATAGGACATGGTGTCATATTTCCTCGTTCACTCCTAATAAATTCATGTAGATTCGGTTTCGCTCCCCATTAAATCATTTATTTAGTCAAGGTTCACTCCCAATTTCATCACTATAGATAGTATCACTTACGAAATTATTTTCACTACACATTTTGGTCCTTCTTATCACATTTTATATCTAATTTTATCTAAAACATTAGAGAAATATTTATTTATAGGCCCAAAAATAACATTAGGAATATAATACATATATGAGACATAGGACCATAATACAATCATCATACCATAAACCATGGAAATTAAAAAAAATAATATTATTTTCATTGTTGAATTTTAGAATAACATGTTGAAAATAAATTTATATAATAAAAGCTTGATAATATTTTTATTAATTGATGGTAAAGAAACAAGATTCATAAATATTTAAAAATTTCATCAATGTGTATCTTAGGGAAATAAATATGGGGTTCATAAACATAAAATCATAATAACAATAATCCTTCTAAATAAATAATAATGATTACAAAATTGGTCATATCTACAATAAAACATTAGAAACATCAATGGTTGTAATCGTTATTAAAAATTCCTTTACATGAACTCTCTAATATTCCATTAAAAAACATTTGTATTCATTTTAAACGAAATTAATGAAAATATAAAATGCCATATTTTTTTAAAAATTCTTTCAAAATTAATATGGTACATCGTAATTGATGCTTCCAAGGAAATATTATTCATAACAGTATGAAAATCCATCCATACGATAACTGTTATTATTTCTTCATTTCCCATAATATGTAAAATATTCTCATTAAGAATACAAAAAGATTTATATTTTAATATAAAACATATCAAATTTTAACCTTGGTATGTATGACATAAATTATTTATTAGAGAATTTAAAAAAATTTAAAAATTATTAAAACAAAATATAGAGATCAAAGAAAAATATTATCGATTGAATAAAATTATAGGTCAGATTCCATTAAACAAAATACTCCATTATCTTGTATTCATAAGTGAAACAAATAAAATGGAAACATTTTGTTTTAGAGAATATCTAAATGAGAATAAAAATTAATGTGATTTTCGAGATATGTTTCATTTAATTTATTCAGTTAAAATTCATGAAAAATCACAAATAAAATGACATGGAAACATAAATCCATTAATTTTGTGGCAATATATATATTAAAACATCCTTGATGAGATAAAATTATATTTTTTTGTAAATAAATATAACTTCAATGAAGGCATCACAAATAAATTTCATGTGCTATATATACACCACATAGGTGATATAAGTGGTGAATAAGGAGTGAGAATCAAAGATGTAAAATTGTGATGATAAACTCTTAAACTAAGAGATAATATCACATATTATCCTTATAAAACATTTCAATGTACATTTATTACTAATTCTATATTTAAACATTAATTTCCAGCTATTAACTTTTAAATTTCCTCATGTAAATTTTTTTAGGTAGGCTTGGTTATAAAAAATAGATCGTGGTTCCATCAACAATATAATGTTACTAATGATACTAATATAATATATATTCATTATATATATATAATAATCCATAAAAATTATATATATTAAATGGAATTACACTATTCATGTTGATGGTAGGTTATATGCATGCATGAACATTTTATACACTTTTAAATGGATGGAACAAAATAATGGTAAATAAAAATTCACCTCAAAATAATTATTTTTATGTCATACATATAATATATATTCATTAAATATATCATTATTAAAATTTATGTAATGTGAAAATACATAATATCTTTGCTTCATGGAGGCTGTATCCCACACATATGCTCAAGCGACATTATCATTTTCTAACTAATAAAAAAATTGTGGATTATAGATACTAAAGAATCCTAATAATAACATAGTAAACTATATATTATGAAAAAAAATTATAACCATGGGTTATGTTTAGGTATTAGATAATATTATTTTATGGAGGTGGGGTAAGATGATTAGAACTTCTCCACAAAACCCCCCTTAAATTTCTTTTTAAGGACCACTAGAATGTATTTTATGAAAACAAGTTCCTGTAAATAAAATTATTAAAGAGTAAAAATGGAATTGGATGATCAATATGTAAATAAAAAATAATGTGAGGATGGTAGGAGAAGAGGAACCCTTTTATAAATGAATGGAGGGGAACTCGTGGGATTTCATTAATTATTAAAGTAATTATATTAATTTTTTGGTTCATGTTCCCGTAAGTTATAAAATTTTTAAGATTATATTTATATGAGATGATATCCTATAAACCAACAAAATTTGGACAATTAATTATAATGTTTTAACACTTCTCTATTTTTTTAATCCATTCATATCACATTGCATATTACCGTGACATAAAGGTTTTTTGAACAATAAGGTTCAAGACAGAAACTATAAAAATAAAATTTTCTTATAAATGGTTGGTTGTTGATATATTAAACCATGTAACATTAAATTTTATTATAATATTTTTCCTTTTATTTTAAAATCATTTTTTAAAATATTTTTATTATAAAATGTAATTAATTTTAATTTTACAAGTACAAAAAATATTATAAATCGATATATGTCATACACATATATAATTTTCCAATAATATAATTTTTCAATTATATTAATGATATGGTCATAATTAAGTCATAAAATATAATATCATTGATTTATATATAACTTAATGTTTCATCATTTAATATAACCCATGATTAACATATTTTAACCTTAAACGTGGATATGAAATTTTCAATATTGAAGTGTTATAATTTTATAAGTAAAAATTGGACCATAATTGGAAATGGTTTGAATTTTTATTACTATTAATAATATTACATAACCTCCTCATATATTCTAATAATTTTTAAAATATTTAATAAAATATATTTATCCTAAATTATTAATAATTACATTTTTTGAAAAATTCCAATAATTTCACATTGAAAGGAAACAATATATTAATTGAATTAGAATAAATATTTTTGAAACATAACAAATAGCTTATATTTTACATTAAAATTAATGGGATACCATGAGTCAACAATAAAATTTTATTTTTACTGTTTAAAAAAATTATTTCCCCGAATGTATTGATCGATTCCCAAACTATATATAAGTATTTCATAGGAATTTAAGATAATTTTTTGACATATAAAAATTAAAAATTAAATTATATGATAAAAAATAATTAAATTTAAATTTAAATATTTATAAAAAATCAAAATAATTTTATAACTCTGTTTGAAAAGGATAATAATTTTATAATGTATGAATTTATATTTTTTAGATTATATTTTACATATATTATACAAAGGTTAAAATCATTTTAAATTTATGAAATATAATATTTCTTATATTTTTGTTGACTGTGGACAAAATAGAGACATTCGATGAAGAAAAATGATCCATTTTAATGAAATTGAAGACATATCAACATAGTTTTAACCCGGATTAACCCAATTTTCCTATACCAAGGTAAAAATAATTTAGTATTTTTACAAATCATCATGACCAAATATAAAGTTTATTAATTTACAATACTTAGACCTCTTGTTCTCAAATATGGAATTATATTTTTAAATTTCAATTGACTGATGTGTTTGAAAATATTTTATGAATAAATGAAAAAAATCAATAAGAACATTTTTTCCGTAAAAATTCATATTCTTATATCATAAAATGTTATTAAATAAAATTAAACCATAAAATTGATTAAAATGAATGTAAATTGATTATAAATAATATTATAGATAATTTATTATGTGAAAATATATTAAAACAAAACAATTATTTATAGAATCATGAAACATAAATTTTGTTTTCCATTAAAATATGTATTCATCACAATTTAATGGAAATCAATCCTTTAATTAATATCACAAAAGTTCACACCAAAATAATTCTGACTTTTCAATTTCAAAAAATTTTATATTATCTTTATAGAAAATTAATTTTATGATTTTGATAATAATATTCTATAAAAATTTAAAATATAAATTTTTTAATGAAAACTTCTCTAAATAATAAAATGACTTTAAAAAAACAGAGTTATTTCTCATTAAAAATTTATCAATATTATTTTTGAATATTAACTCTATATATATTTTTAAATTTAATTACTTATATTAATAAAGAATAATTTAAGGATTACTTTATAGAATTTATAACATAATAATGTTTAATTATTGGTTTATTTCCTGCTTTGTGTGTTGTATATGTTGTTGAACTTAGTTTTATTTTAAAATATATCTTTTATTAATTATCACCATTTCAAAAAATTTATGCCTATAATTTTCACCATTTTCTAGGTAATCAAGGGTTTTGTATTTGGAAATTCCATTATTTTTTCCCACATTGAAAAAACATTTTTTAAACAACTTCTTGGTAAATTTGGAAAATAATTATCATGGTATTATGGATTAAAATATTACAATGTTTTAAAATAATAATTTTTTAGTAGGAAATGAACATATTTAAATGGAGATAAAATACAATTTTAAACGAATGATGGTGTGTGATAGGGAAATTTGTCCAATATAAATTTAATGATCATAAGATACTTAGTGACTATAAAACCATAAATAAATGGCGTCTGAAAATTACCATTGATTCATCAAAAATGATTTTAAATGGAAAATTTTTTATTTTCATGAACCATTTCCCAATCCTGAGAAATTATATTACAAATAAAGCTAATTACATAAGGAAATTTACACACATAACATGAATAATTTCATCCTTTAATAAATTTCCACCACAATGTCATCATTTTCCCCAAAATATGAATATTGAAAAAAAAATTTACATTCATGATACACTAAACATCAACTTCATAATCCCAAAGTGGATATGAAGGTATTAATATAATCATTAAATACTATCCCTAATTTAATGGTTAGAAAATGGTAATATAATATATTGAATTTATAACCATTAATATTAAGAAAAAAAATTAACTCCAAAACATACTCTTTAATAATTGTTATTCCCAATATATAATTGTATAAATTATCCTACATAATAAATATCCACAACAACATCATCATTATAGATTATTTTCAACTCAATGTTGATCTTATTCCTTTTTCTACATCCCAAAAAATTAATTATATTTTTACAAATTAATTATCAATGTTTAACCACATGTTAAACATAATTGATAAAAATTACTCAACCAAATTAAGCATCATCAGTATTTTTTTTATAATAATCATAAATCCCCATATAATTTTCTATTTATATTTCATCTCCCTCAGAACATGTTTTATGGTTGGGAATCGTAACATATGGGTAGTTTCCATTGGATTTGTTTATGGAATCAAAAACATCCAATGGTTCATCATCCAAAGGGACCTGCTTTCCAATGGTTCATGCTTTTTAGGTTGGAACAACGATACTTAAGAATATACATTGGTCGAGAGGATGGGAGGTCAGATTCACCACACCCTTTTGTGGGGAATTATTTCCTAATCAGTGACCCTCTAATATATTTAAGGTATATTTATGAATTCACCTTAATTTTCTATATATAAAATAAGTTTCCCTTGAAATTATCAATCAATTATTAGAATTCGTGAAATTTATAATCATCTATGAATATTCATGGATCTTCATTAATAGTGAAATATTTATGTATTTTCAATTCTTCAGCAATTATATCCTATCATATACTATATAGAGATTATTTGTTAATCGTTGTTTTGATAAAACTCGGTTTAAGCCACTTAGTGAGGCTCTCTGGAATTTATTGTTTTCTAGGGTGACCAAATCTTGTTTTGAGGTTGGGATCATACACATAAATGAGATACCTTTGTATTCCTATGTAATGATTCAGAACCCTTGTAGTTCAGTGCCACATAATGGGAAAAATGTTTCCTTTTGTTTTTGTGTGATAAGGACCTAACCGTAGAGTTTAATGTCATGGGTTAAGGACATCCAAGTGGATGGGGCATGGTCAATGTTTCTTGTGGGACTTTTATGCAAGCATTCGACAGAATATTGAAGAGAAATGAGTTCCCATGTTGGATTATACCCGGTTGGGAATATGGCCAGTTTAGAAAATGGGTGTTTTGGAGTGTTGGATTTGAACCTCAGGGAAGCTTCCTATGTAACCCATTCGGGAATGTATGAAAGCCCATGTAGTTAAATGAATCTCATAATAGAGTTTAGTCCTTTAATAGAAATGAGTTTCGGTTTACTTCATGAAAATTATTCCTTTGTGGTTTATGGGTTTAATTTAGGAATTATTCTTAAGTAGGATGTCTATTTATAGATGAAATGACATAGTGATCGGGCCTTATAAAGGATTCATACATATTCAAGTTTTCATGGGAATTAGAGTAATCATACTTCATTCTATGATGTGTTTGTGAAAATGTTGTGATAATAAAAAATCATTAATCCCACATGTTTCATGATCAGTGTGATAAAAAATAGAATGTTAAATATTCAACAAAGGATGAAACGCATTTCCTTCTCTTATGGTGGAAGAGTAAAGGCCTACAGCAGCGACAGTGGACTAGTCTGAGGAACCGAACCTTCATCTTCATCAATTTACGTGATTCGATGGTCCAATTTAAGGAAGGTGTAAATGTGAATTATGTAGATAAGAGTGAGGCTACAACCTCTTAAATGTATGCTTTGGGGCTTACTCAATCACGGTTTCCCTAAAATTTGTCTTAGTAGGGGAGGGAGACTTATCCTTTGTTCAAAAGGAATGAACTGTACCTTTCCTACCAAGGACTAAAGGGTCAAGATTTTAGAGATTATAAGGGATGGGCATGTCCCAAAACATAATCCTCGAAATAGAGAACTCCCCAACACTATTCCAATGAAAATTTCCCATGTGAATCTAGATATACAAGCCTACAGACACTCCATGAATACAATCCCCATTGGAAACAAAATGTGGTAACCCTCTAACTGTGGATATTAAAACCCAAATAGGAGACATGTTTATGTGCCCTTCAAAATGGTGTGATAAGTCAGGAGGTTTTTGTGGATGTTTCAAAATAATACCTTTCATAGAATAAAAATAAATAAGAGGAAGTCATTCCTTGAATGACTTTGAATAAGTCTTGATGAAAGGATTGTATAGGCTCTAGGGATTAGTTGAATCAATTAAGGGAAACTAGGTAGGTATGTAGCGCACATGTATTGGTGTGAAAGTAGGATTAAGTAAACAGATGTTTAGGTATGTGACGAAAAACCTATATGTTAATATATGGGAATGATATGACTCAAGAATTCAAGATTATTCACATTAATTCCCCAAAGTGGGGCTCTCCTGTTACTTTTAGATGATTGGATGGAACACAAGTGTTTCTGATTTTTTCATGTTGGGCACTTTTAGGTTCGCATGTTTTATTTTTTTTAAATAATAAATGGACTTTTTTAATTTTGGTATTCCTTAAATTCATATGCTCTAGGTGTGAATGAACTACCTTGAAATTTTAAAATGTCCTGACTGAAGCACTAGGGTGACCGAAACAACAATTGGTCTTTAGTGGAATTCTTCTATAAAAATAAAAACCATAAGGGTCTATTTATTGGAAAATCGGATACCCTATAGAAAAATAATTTTGTGCGCTCAATTATGGTTGTGTGCCATATTTTTGGTTGGAAATTTTCCACACACCGGATGGCTGACACCAAAGTAGGATTGCACGTCTCCAGTGATTTGGCCTAATTGGGGTGCCGCTTTGATGACTTTTCCAAAATAACTGGTTCATTCATCTCCATCGTGGTGGTGCATAGGTATTTGTGCAATGGTACCTTGGGAGCCACATTGGGGACATATCCAAATGAATTTCTCTATACCAAGGGTGTTGCGCCCCTACACCCCTATATCCAATCTATGTCGGGCAGCAATCCCGACCCTTTTGGTCAGTCCCTTCACTACCATCACTAACCCCTGTGAAATATACATAGTCCCAATGTGAACATTTTAAGCCTGATTTGGGTCCTTTTGCAAAGAAGTGCATGGAACATAAATCATGGTGTTTATAAATTCCCCCCTTATATTTCTACTCATTAATAATGAAACAAATCTTGTTCTATAGTAGAATTAGGGGTATTTGATGCATTCCAATGACATTTTGTTAGATTTGGAGTAATGTAAACTTTGTAAGGATGCTATAATTTTTTCCAATGTCATGTGGCCTAGAGGGCAAAGTTTGAGTTTTACTGGGGTTACCCATACGACCCCACATACATTTTATATTTTTTACTTCTAATTGCTCAAAATTTCATAGGCAATATAGAGTATAGGTCATGTGAGCCGAGAGTTGACATTTCTCCAAAGAAACCATTGTGAATTTTTAGTTTGGTTAATACTATGTATATTTTAAGGGTTGTTTGTAATCATGAATAATGGACTAATAATGCTAGTGTTTAAAGCTGAAAAGCATTGACCATAAATTATTAAATTAGATACCAAAAAGGAATAATTTCTAGGACTTATTCTAATATTATTTATATAAATTCATGGGGAATCATGATTCAAGGATTACCTAGTCAACAAATCTAAAACATAACGTTTAAATATAATGATTTTATTTTCCAAGTGTAAGGTTATCATTACTTCACAAAACCGGTTAAGGGGGATGTATTATGCCTGGGAAACTGGGGAATATGCTGGATAGCCAAATAGTGGAATCTTTTGACTGATAGGCCTGTTATGTAAGAAAATTTTATACAAGTCAACTGGTGGAATGCACTGCATAGTCATACAAAATAGATCAATAAAATTAGACATTTTATATTTCATAAGAAATGGAAATTATGATTTGGCTGACTCAAGACAAAAATTGGAGGTTTTCAATGGAATGATATCTAAAAGGGTGATTTGTGCGGACATTGGTCATGAATGGGGAAAGGACCCCAACACAAATTTGGTGTGAGAAGAATGGTAAAAAAATAAAAATGGTGGCTTTCTAATATTGTGTTGTTAATTTTACATTCATGCAATAAGGATATTATTTGGTCCAATTTCAAATAATACTACATGTACATTATGTTATGTAGTGTCAACTCATGCTGAAAGGACATTAGGGGGAATTGGTTTAATTTTTTCAGCTCCATCCAAAGGAATATAACAATTCATTTACTTAAAATACATTCTTCAAATATACTACCATTTTTATTTAAAGAAATGAATAATTATAAACTATGAATTGTGAATTTATGGATATATACAATGATATTGAAAAAGGGATAAATCCAATAGTGGAAATATTTTCCAAGAACCATGTTACCATTATTTCATGAACCCATTAGGGGGGCTGTATTGTAGGGCCTACTAGGGCATATGCTACATAGCCAAACAATGGAATATTTTGACTTTAAGTCATGTTATGTTGGCATATTATTTAATGACACCTAGGGGAATGTACTTTAATGACAAGAAAAAGATCTCTTGGATATCAAAAATTATATTGCTAAAAGCAGATGAAAGTTTCTGTAGTTTTGGATATTCCAAATCATATTGTTTGTTTAATGGAAAAATAATCATGTATATATAATGAGTACTTACAAACATGATTTTCAATGAAAAGGAATAATTGGTTCCCTATAATGGTCTGAACCAAACATAGGATATATGGTTTTGGTAGTTATGGGACATATAGCTTGGACAATTATATTATGGACATAATGGATGATATGTGATCAAGTGTTCCTTGGTTTGTTATAAATTCATAAAACATATGGACAAGAAAAATGTGTAAACCATAGTCGCTAGGACTTTCATATCAAAAGAACAGAAATGAGAAAATATACTTGGATGGTTGTCTTAAGATATAGATTTTAGTATATAGTCATTCATGTTTGAAGGGTATAGAAGATTCTTTTTCTATGAACAAAGTAATCATTATTTAAAAAAAACTGTTACTGGGGATATATAATGCTATGATAACTAGGGAATATGCAACATATCCAAAAAAACAACATTATTTGATTGGAATTCCTGTAATATAGGTGACTTATGAAAGGTCACCTAGGGTTACATACTATATAGTCATGAAAATGGGTTCTATGATATCAGATAACCTGCAACCAAAAACCATAAGAACTATTCTTATGAAAGTATTCAAAAATTTGATTGTGAAAAACAAATGGGTGTCATTCTCAATGAATAGGAGAAATAAATTAATCAATATTTTCAATGATATTGGAGTACCATAAATATATCTGACTCATATGTTAAATGGGCACATTTCATCTTTCCTAGGTGGGGTCTCTAAGGAGAAGTCCATAAATGAAGACTGCCACATAGATTTTTAATTATATGTGGATAAGAGATATAAAAATTCACTTCTCTAGGACTTGGTTCTAAGGCCAAGTTTTCAATACATATCTCAATTGGATATGAATAAATCCATGGTTCATTCTTGAAACATTCCCAATGAAGTTTTGATTCATACTCATATGGAATAAGGGTTGTTTTTTTATCATGGATGGGCCAAAGATAAAAGATCTATGCATCTATTTATATCCCATTGATAATACAGTCATTCAAAATGTAGTTCAAGGTAAAATCATTCCCCAAGACAATTGAGTTTAATGTGATAGATAGGGGCTTTTAACACATTCCAGAAGAATGGTTACACATAACTCACAAGAGGGTATGAATATCAAACCATGAATCTTAGAAGAGTCCTCTCAATATATTTGGTTCATATATAGTAAGAGAAAAAATTGGAATAAATTTATTTATGGTTGGGGCTGGGCCCAATATTAGATATCTAGGTATCTCTAATTGGAATGAAAATCAATCCTCAAATAGTTCATGAAATGAGTTCTCTATGAGGATTGGATTCAAAAATTGGTAGGAATGGAAAACATGTGCCACTTAGGAGTCTCAATGATGTGAGTAATGCTTGTGCATGGAAGATACACATTTTTTCAATGAACTACAAAAAATACTATTTATTGGTATCTTATGGGATTTTGTAACTTCAAATGAAGAAGACATTAACAGTATTGTTTAATGACTTTTTGTGAAGATGAATGGTGTCATGCAGTTTAAATTTGGGTGATATGTTAAAAGTTTCTACATATTTTAACATCATGAAACATGGATTCAAATGGTTGTTATGCAGTAAAATATTAGGTAACTACGATGTTATGTTGTGAAATTTCATGCAATGTAGTGAGGAAATTATGTTGCGTGTTTACAAAAAGTACTTCTTTAAGAATATTTTATTTGAGGGACTTGTAATGAGTTCTCCATCCATTAAGATTATTGAATAATCTCAATTAGAGTAGACATTATGTACATAGTAAGTTCCATACCATTTTGTCTCTTGCATTGGAGGTTTTTTCTGGTCTCATTTGAGTTTTGAGGACTAATACCAATTCTCTTTGAAAAAATTAGTAGAGGGAAACTTTCTCGAAAAACGTTTGTGAAATTCCATTCATATAGGCTTCCAAATGATTCAATGTATGTAATATATTTTTTTAGAATAATTCCATCTCATCAAATCGATATACTTTTCATCTAAAAATAACTGATTAGAGATCGAAATTTCTAGTGAAGGAAATTTAATTTCAATAGGTAAAACAACTTTTGTTCCATACCACAATGAGTATTGAGATTCTCGAGTGGCAGTACGTGATGTAATCTGATAATCCCATAAAGCATGAAAATGAATATCAAGCCAAGATTTATTATCATTATCCACCATTTAATGGAGTATATTTTATAACGTATTTTTTAAAGACTATATATTTCCATTGGTCAATCCATGACAGCGAGATGAATGTTTGATTTTTATATTGTGCTCCTGATATTACTTATTTACCTCAACCGAACATAAATTAGATTTTGTTTCCATTAATTTGTTATGAAGGACCCCATATCTAGTAAATATATTATCTTTGACAATTATAACAATTCCTTTTCCCCTGATTTTGATGATAGGTATTGACTCCGCACATTTGGAGAAGATATTAGTAGCAGTAAGGATATACATGAACTACTTACCCGATGCTGCATGATCTGGACCTACGACATCCATTACCCATGTAAAAAATATCTTGGAGTATTTAGTTATATGTAGATACTCTCGAGGCTAATGAATGATGTTGGGATGAACATGGTAGGGATGACACATCTTGTTGAAATCTATAATATCGTACTTTATTGATGGCCAAAAGTATCCAAGCCTTCAGATTAGATCAGAAAGCATATCACATACTAGTGAGCACCACAAGATCCTGTATATATTTAATTCATGGAAACTACTATTTCTTCTCCCTAAATACACCTGAAGAGGTCTCTATTAAAGCCTCATCTGTAGAGGATCTTATGTGGATTTGTTCTGTCATAAAGAGTGAAACTGACCACTCTTCACTGAATTTTCTCTTTCCTAACACTTTTAGTTGAAAGCATTACATTTTAATTATTTCCATAATAGGTTTCATCCATCTGGTAGTATGACCATATTACTCAGAAATATGGCCCATTTCATTAATTTCAACTATTCATGTTTGAAAAAAAAATTAAGGCACACAATGATGGGAAATACTAATGAATGTATCATCTTGATTAGGATTTTCCAGGGTTGTGGCTACATTAGCTGTTTCATCAGCTTGGGAATTTTTTGATCACATGACAAATTATAATGTTAGATCTGAGAGATATTCAAAAATTAATCCTATGAAATATTCACACAATGGTATTAATTATACATTTATGATAGGATAATCCCCATTGTCCTATTTGGTTTCCAATTTAGAATCACCTTTCATTTTCAGGTGATTAACTAGTACATGGAGTACCAATTCCGTGACTTCTATGAGAGCATGATATTTTACCTCATTTTTGGCACATCCTTCTTGTAATTGAATTGAATCTGGAATCAATAATTTTTCTGAGGATATAAGCATAATTCCGAACTAAAAGTTGTTGAGTTTTAGGTTTTCCATTCTCGTCCCCATTGAACATATGGAAGCACCATCAAAGTACATTTCCCAAATTTGAAGATTATATTGAATAGTGAATATTTCATCATCAGGTTGTTTGGTAATAAATTATATATCTTCTACAAATGGGTGTCCAGTTAGGTAGTATACCCAGGCTTTTCCATTTATTTATTTCAAAGGCACAAACAGGATATCAAACTGTTAAAAATAGTTTCCATCAATCCAAAAATCCTATAAGAATAGGAAGACTAATGATATATTTGAGAAGATTATTACAAAATACCAAGTGGACCTCTTGAGGGTTTAGTTAGTTCTAAATATTCTAAAATTCAAAGATTAATTACAGGTAGCACATCTCAATATTGGAATATTGATTCTCCATTTTAATGATTGTTCTAATGAGATAATAAAGGCTATTTTTAATTCCATCATCATTATATTGTTCATGAAAGGTACACATTAATTGATCTACGGTTGTCACATAGAGAATAATATGATTTACTTCATTAAGTGTAATTCATATCTGTGGAGGCAGTAGATATTTCTTTAGGGTATCAAATTACTATTTCCAATCATCGGTCCATATATTATTAACATCCTTCTTCATTGATCTATTGAGGATGTGACATACTAAGGATATATTTTGTATTATCTGGATCACCTTCGATGACATGATGGCGTAAAAAGAATAAAAGGAATTTTACCAAGGTACCCTAAAATAACATTTTATAGGGTTCATCATTATATTATGTTTCTTTTGTTAGCTGAATATGGTCTCTAGATCAGTTTGATAATTAGACCTTTGAATGGATTTGACCACTACATCATCCACATAACATTCAACAAATTTTACCTAGAAGGGATTCAAAATATGTTGCATAGAATGATGATATGTTTCACCATTATTATTTAAACCAAAGTAAATTTCTCTATAGAAAAAACTCCTTGAGGGGCTCTTATGGCTATATATTCATCATCTTCTAGGTCCATTTGAATTTGTTTATACACATAATAGCCATCAAGAAATGATAGAGTGTCTTAGCCAGTTTTTTCATCATTCAAAAGTTATGTGATTGCAATCACTAATTCAACATTATGAAAATGTTGTTTAAGATATCTGAAATCAATAAGAACACTGATTTTTCCATTTTTATCATTCCATGGTACAATTTTGGCTGCCATTTGGGGAATTTAATATCCCGAACAATTATATCTTTGAAACTTTTGTTGACATCAGATTAAATTTTAGAGGCGTGAGTTGGGTGTGTTCTTATTTCTACCTAGTTGAATCCTAAATGCTCTTCCACAAAAATAAAATTTTGAGTTGCCACACTAGGATTAAGGCCTCTCAATTTTGTGTAGTTACATGAAAATACATCTCAATGATTCTTTAGAAAAGAAGTATACATCTATTTTTCGTCAAAATTAACAGACACAATAATTAGAGTAGGGTGTGGATCCACTTCTGTACCTCGTTTTATTTCTTCAAGATCATTCATAGTGGTAGAAATTCCTTCCTCAAATGAAAGAGGGGCATCCATAAGATATTATTCTTATTCATCCTCACATGTCACTTCTTCGGTTTGTATATTAAATATAGGCGATGAAACAAAAATATCAGAGCTTGGGGAGGAGACAATATTTGTACATCCTAAAGAAGAGGAAACCATTTATAACCCCACTAATGTTGAATGTTCTTCTTGGAGTAATGAAGAGTTTATGGTGGTATAGGGAAAACATCATTGTCTTCCTTTACAAATGCAACAACATCTTCTATCCAAATTGATAATGTAAGGACACTATGATGTTCTGTGGATGAAATGAAGACATATCCATTTCATATTTCACCATTTCTTAGTATATTAACAACTTATATCAATACATTAGGCCCGATTTCCACAAATAAGATTTGGGATGAAACTGGACGAGTGTCTGGGTTTGGGTATATCCATTCATTTTGAATTATATAAAACAAGTAATATATAATCAGATGAATGAATGGGTTAGATTGGATATTTTATAGACAATTTGAGCATTGATTCATGTTACATCTTTTTCCATAGACTTCATTCAATTTTTGTGATAGAATTATACCATAATATAGCATGATTTAATCGTTTTGAATGGATCATTGTTTCGATACAATGTCCCAATTTGACCACAAAGAAATACATGATAAATAGGTGGTATGATAATGAAATAGTTTCATGTTTATGTATAAAAGGAATTCTATGAAGAAGGGTCGATCCTATCATGGGTTGGAAAATTTCCGTCTTCTTATTGAGCCCACTGAAGGGATCTCCCAGGAGTTTCTACTTCATATATAGTTCTAGCTGGGGTTTAGTTAAAATAGAGGTTTCTAGCATTTCCTCATCATTCGATACATACTTAGCCTTCAGTTACTCCCCTAGTTCCCCAATTAGGTATTTATAATTCGGGATAATAAACAAAATCATCATTTTCATAGTTGTTCGTTATGTGGATAACAATAATAGACCTGGAGATAAATTCATTATCTGATGAAAATTATTCTTGAGAGGTTGGTTATTTTTGTGCCGTTTGGTAGGGTGGTTACCATCATTTTGAAACCAAACACATGGAATCTGCAAAATTCTAGGATAAAATTATCCTTCACAAAATCTCATCATCTTCTGGAAGCTCATTATATTTTTGATCATGTATCTTCTTTGTGGATTGACCTTTTGAGGACTAATTTTTTGATAGGGGTGGATTTTACGTAGTGGATGTAGAAGGAAAAATATTTCATTGTTTGAATTGTGTTCATATCATGGAATGATTTTGATTTATTTTATTCCTGACCATCAAACCATCATACTTCTGTGAACTTTTACTTTTGACTTCCTTACATTTTTCTTCTTCCTCTGCATCGGTCACAACAACCCATGCTACTTTGGCTGATGAACATTTTAGTTTCACATTTCCAAAGTATAAAATTGTTTATATGAGGTATTGGAAAACAAAATACTATATAATGGTATACCCCCACATTTTACGCAAGGGGAAATAGTTCGGGTGGACTTCATCTACTAAATTGTTCAGTTTATTCATCCTTGGAAACAAGACTAAAATGTTTTCCAAAGTTGAAATGAAGTATCCTACAATGGGTTCATTCAAAAAATAATTAAATTTTTACTTGTACACCTCAAATGTTTTGTGAAATTATTCTTTTTGACCATCTTGATGAGGTTTCGATTGATGCTAATTCTCGGGAGGTGGAGTCCTTAGGTATGTTGAAGGTTTTGATGTAGATGTTGGTACATTTTCATGTTTGAGTCTGAATATAGTAGCCTCTTAATTCCTAGTCCTCCGTCCCATAGCTGATGGGATTACACAAGATATAGAGTTGGTTTCTACAGTAGATTCTTCCAATTTTTGGGTGATTACAGCTGAGTCTTAATATCATGTTGTTTATTTCACATTGATTTGTGGTGTGCAAAACTCATCAAGAAGATTTGCCACCAAAATTGGTAATAACTCTTCTTGATGGTGGGCTGATTTGAAAAATATTTTAATCATTTCTATCAAGAAATGAAATAATAAACTATTTTATTCTATCACTATTTTAAATATTGTATTATGAAAACCATTTTTGTTTGGTAGCATTGAGTGGAATTGGGTAAGGAATTTCTGATTGAGGTATTCCCATCTAGTAATTGAGTGAGACACAAAACATGTATACTAGACAAATGTTGGCCCCTATAATTATTGCCCAAAATAGATGATCTTTAAATGTTCTTGTCGATTAGCAGTTCCCATTAGAATATCACATTGAGAAACAAAATGTGTTGAGTGAAACTTCATATCACTCAAACCAATAATGATTCAAATAGTGGTATTCATAATGTTTTGTGGGCGAGGGATCAGACAACCCATTCAGGGAAAGCTTTTTATTTTTGTTGTACTGGTTCATGTTGTTCTTCAAACTATTCCAATTTAGTTTTTAATTCTTCAATTATATTCATATGCATTTGGGGTAACGTTAGATGAGTTGGGACCTATACAGGTACATTAGTTGGATCTTGTACTGGTGCGAGGACTAGAAAAACCAATAATGGTGATGGTGCTTATATTTTTCATGGATAACCCATAAGAACAAGCTTATAAGGATGCGTTTGATCCTATCCTGGATGTGTACCCAATAGAGAGAATTCATTATCTACATTTTTAGTTGTAAGAAACTCTCTTTGTTGAGTGCTTCCAATAGGATATGAAAGTTGAGGATACATTTTTCGAGCATGTATGACATAAATATATCATCAAAGTAACTTTTCATTGATTCCTTTGAACACCATTATATCATCCTTTGTTGGGAAAATATTTCTCCAAGTGAAACATGTTTACCTTATCCCATGGAAACGTGCGACATGATCTGAACATTACCATTCCCTTTTTTATATGCCTTTAAAATATGAGGGATTTGGTTACATGAAGGAATGCCTAGATTCAAGGTAACCCTATGATTTTGGTTACGCAAACCACCTTTATTTTCGTTAGTGTGTATCATATTATAAATAAAAAAATTATCCTCTGACACCCGTGAATTAGAATAATTTTGTAGAGGATCTTACATAATGGTACTAATGAAAATTACTAATGCATAATGCATTAAGTAATTTTTTTTGTATCTTTATAAGATATTCTCCTTCTATTTCCATCAAGAAAAATTGTTCTTTTGTATGCTGAATTAAGACAAAAAATTTTATGGATAGTAAACTGAAGGTAATCCATGGATAGTTCAGTTGTGCATTCATATTGTGTCCTTATACCTAATTTGGAGAGAACTATATTTCACAGAAGAGGGGATTGTGAATGAGAAAAATCTCGCATCCCTATATTTTGGGTATGTTCATTATCTTCTTCTTCAAACCACCGAACATTGATTATTTAATTTGAAGGTTGAATTAAACAAGAACACATCCATGCAAACTATAGTGGTCCTAAATTGAAATGGCTTATGTAACCGTATCTTCTCTTCTCAATTATCGAATTCTAGTCTGAATATTGGCTATATTCATTATCAGAAAACCACATATATCACCTATTTCAAAATCTCATTGTTCTATTTATGATTTTTGCACAATCTGATGGTTGACATCCTATTAGATAGAGTCATGTTTAGTGTTATTATATTCTTGATGAAAAAATATCTCTACAACTTTCTCTCTTTGCGATTGACTTTGAAGTGTGTTAGTCAAATCCTATTTTCATCACATATTTGATTTCTCTAAAAAACTGTTTTTTGCAGTCGGCCATGGGAAATATAATTTCATGTGGCCAAAATTAGAGGGCATTGATGGTTTTGGATTGTACTGAAAATTAATGCTCAGTGTGCACCCCATACACAAATAAGAATACCAAATTGGGTATTTGTAATTAACTCTAATAAGCACTTTAGTGCGTCGAGGCATGCATGCTAAATGTATCTATAAGGATTATCAGCCTTTTGATGTTGGGAAACTAAGAGATATGCAAAGGAAAATTGTTGTTCAACCCCTATATGACCTTAAAATGACCTTGATATTTATCATATGGTAATACTTTTGTTTTAATATGACTATGAGACTTCCATATGTTGAGGTGGATATCATGAATGCTATGTCCTTCCATCAGTTTGAGAATTTTTAATTGAGAGAATGCCAAAGGCTAGAACCTAATTGGTATTTCACCCTTGTCCAATTATTTTCTCATATTCCATAGATATTCATCATCTTTTTTTAAGGGTTTCTCAAAATGGTATGACTAGAGGGGACACTTCTCAAATGTTATATCATAAAAAATTGGATCAATAGTTTTTTCCACTGCTTTATTAGAAGAAAAATAAACCAGGGGAGTTTCAGAGAATGATCGTTTCCTTGTAATTTCTTATGTTTGAGAAAGTATTTCACCATTTTGTAACATGTTATTACACATGATTGGCATTATGTTGGCTATTTCCTCTAGATAAGAGTGATTTCTCATCACTACAATGTTAATTATAAAATTATCTTGACAATGTGAAACATTGTTACAGAGATAACATTAATATTGAATGTCATAATTGGGTAGGAACACCATGGTGCATTATAGAAATGGATAAATCCTATATCTATTTGGTCTTCAGGACACACTGAGGGTTTTGTTTCTCCCAAACATGGATAGGTTTTCTCGGTTGACCTAATTTTCATAAATAAAGTCTTGATGTGGAATTTTCGGATGCGGAACGTCAAAATTACTACTAATAATCCAATAATTATTTAATGGGAGGGCAGGGTCATGAGTTATAATAGATAAATATCTGAGGGCTTTAACAACTCCATCATTATGAGGAGCTACATTTCATATTGTCTATTGATTTTCCAAAAAAGTTTGGTGATACTTTGTATTAGATTCCCTTTTTCATGTAGATGGGGACACTTTCTCAAAAAAGTGGTTATCAGGGGTAGGTGTATATACCTTCCTTGAGTGATAATCTGAACATTTCGATTATCTCCAATTGGAAATGGTGTATATTCCTGATTAGGGTGTCTAGATGATATGAGTGATTATGTCCCATAACCCTCTTAAATCGGACCAAAGGTATTTATCCTCTCCAAGATGTATTTCTAACAAGTGATCCTTGATGCGGGGAAAGAATGAAGAGAATGTTACCCGGTAACAATTGAAGTTGCTTTTATGATATTCAGGCGAGATTCCAGAATATGGGAATGAATTTTTTCCCTCCATTTCACCATTACTAAAATCTGTGTGGTGACTTCAGTTGTTAAAATAGGGATACATTTCCATTCCACATCTGGAGTAGGTGTATCTACCTGACCCTATCCTCCATTTCCTATTAGTGGATACTGATAATACAAATGTGTGGGGGAAGAGAGTTGAGACTTCACCATGATTTTTTTCGGCGATTTAGGACTGACTTCTCAGGGTACTTCCAAATGAGACTATTGGAAGGAATGATGGGTGCTTGGAAGAGTATGTTCCAACCGGATATTTTATTCCATGCATGTTCAATATACATATAACAAACGAGATTGCTGGAAGGATTTGTGTGTGCAGGTAGTTGTATATTCCTTCTTACATATTGAAATCATATTTGACTGGAGGGCGTCTAAGAATGTAACTAGAAGCGTTTTCTGATTTTATTATAGTATGTAAACGTTTTTATGTGTGTTATCACATTACTCCATTGTGTTTAAATGGAGGGATTTGTTGGGAACTTCTATATGATTCTGCTAGCTGGTGAAATTAATGCAGACAGTTGTATGTTCCCATTCGTAGATTTACACTCAAACAGGTTTATGGACATCTACAGAGGGGGATATATTAAGAACCTTGTCCATATTGTCTAGGTTTTTCCCCTATATTTCTTCTTACATGCCCGGGTTTGAGTGTCCTTGGCTAAACAAATGAAGGAAACATCCCCATCATGATGGGGGTTCACTGCCTTATGATTCTGTTTATTGTGATTGTTGGTGGGATCCCTAGTGAATGGCCCATATTTAATCATGTTGTGGCCATGAGTGACCTCATGATCCACCTCACTATAGTATGGGAGAGACTATTTATTTTGATCTTGGGATAAGGACTTGAAATGGTCGAATACAGTGGTAGGAACAGTCTACTTCATTACCACATTTCATCACTAACGAGATGATCAGGGGTTGTTTTTAACATGGAGAGCCAATGAGGCAGCCTCCATGGTTGGGATAGTACTGTGTTTATGGTATTCCAAACCCAATATATTTTATAAACAACATTTAAGAAACTAATATGGTGAATATTTCATTCCAATGGATGAGGATCCAACTTGAGCAATGATGTGGACCTTCACAACGACAAACATAAACGAATTCATTTGAATTGAATGGAGTTATGAAAAAACAAAAAAAATATAAACAATGAACTCCATTAATGAAATGTAATTTATAAGGACATGTGCATGATTTATTACTTTGTACAGAAATCCTTTGACGATTGATAGGGGGCCTAACAGATGGGTAATACTATCAACTTGGTTAAGGATACCCGTTGGGTTCACTATTTTTTTCGTATCCCATATAATGTGTGTTATGATTAGGAATCGCTACATTCGGGAAGTTTCTATTAGATTTATTTATTGATCCAGAAACATCCAATGATTCTTTATCCAATGGGACAGATATCCCAAAAACATGAATTCGTTAGGAATTGACCTGCAATAGTTAATAACATACATTGGTCGAGAGTATAGGAGATTTGAATCCTCATACCCTTTTGGGGTAGAATTATTTCTTTCAATGTGACTCTTTTATATATTTAATATATTTTCGTGAGTCATTATTAATTTACCAAGTATAACACATTTTTCCCTTGAAATTTTCAATCAATTATTAGCATGTGTGAAATTTAGAATCATTTGTATGTATTTAAGGTTATTAATTAATGGATACATTCTTATTTATTTGAGGTTCACCATCAATAGTATCCTATGATATACTATTTATAGTTTCTTATACTAATTGATATGATAAAACCTGTTTTTAAGACACTTAGTGGGGCAATATAGAATTTATTATTGTCCAAGAAGATGGAAGATTAGTTTGAGGTTGGATTAGATCCATGAATAGGCTACGTATGTATCCTCATGGAAAAAATCATAACCCTCATAGTTTGGATCATCTTAATGGGACACATCATACATTTTATGGTCGTTTGATAAGGACCTAACCATAAAATTTAATGTCATGTGTTAATGAAATATAAGAGGATGTTTCTAAGTCAATGTTGGGTGTGGGAAAAATGTTTTAGAAGCCCAAAAAAACTCAAAGAGATTTGGGTTTATATTTTTTATTAGACTTTTTTGGGAATATAACACATGAATAACATTGTTGTTTTGTAGTGTTGTGTTTGAATCATAGGAAGGCTTTGTACATATCCCACTTGTGTGGGAATCAAATCACATGTAGTTTAGTGAATATCATATGAGAATATAGTCCTTTATGATAAATGAGTATAGTATTAATTATCTATAATGAGGCCTTAGTGGATTAGAGGTTTAATATTGGACTTATTCATAATAAACATGTCCATTTATAGATGAAATGATATGGAGCATGGGCCATAGGATGGCTTCATATGCATCCATTTTTTATGGGAATCCGAGTTCTCATGGTTCATTATTTGAGGTGTTTTTTTAAAATTTTGAGATCATACCATATCTGTAATCCCTTGTGAGTCATGAACAATATGGGAAAAAAGAGGATTTGAAATTTCATTAAAGGAACAAACAATTTTCCTGCACTGTTGTCTGAAGAGGATGGTCCTTCGGCAGCAACGGTGGATGAGGCCAAGGAAAATAAACTTCTACCTATTCAATTTATATTACAAGAGGGCCCAATGTATGTAAGGACTTAAGGTTAAGTATGTATAGGGGAGTGGGACTGCAACCCCCTAAAATAATGGTCAGGGGATTACACCATGATGGATTCCCTGAAATAGGTTCTAGTAGGGGAGTGATACTTCTCTATTGTTCAATAGAAAAATAGGTGTTGACAGTACCATTCCTCCTAGGGGCTTGAGGCTACATATTTTAGAGATGATAAGTGTTGGGCATGACCCAAACACTAATCCTTAGAAACAGAAACTCCCCAACACTGTTCCAATGATAATGGACCATGTGACTACAGATATGCTAATACAATGACACACCATTAATCCAATCCCCATTACATAAAAGTTTGAAATCACTTACAGTGGATATACAATCCAAAATAAGAAACATGAAAATGTTACCTTCCTAAAGGCTTGATATATCAGATGGTTTTGGTGAAGGTTTCAATATAATCCATTTCAGAAAAGGGAGCCAATGAAGAGTAATCCATTCCATTAATTACATTTAATAACGATTGATGAAAGGATAGTATAAGATAATGGGATATGGAAAATCAATAAAGGGCGCCCAATTAGGTATCTGGCATGTAGGTATGGGCATGTAAGTATGCTTGGTAATCCTAATGTTAACATATGTATCAAACAACCTAGAGTTTAAAACATGGGAAATACTATACTCAATCTTTCAATAGTATTCATAAGAATTCCCAGAAGTGGGGAGCTAATGTTCCTTTTTGGGTATTGGGAGGTGCCCATGTTTTTCTTCTTTACAGAGTTTTGGTGCTTTTAGGTTTGCAATTCTTATTGATTAAAGACACTAAATGGAATTATATACTATGATCTTTATTCAATTTCTATATTCTACTTTGTTAAAGAACTACATTTATGGTTTAGGATGTCTTGGGAGAAGCACTAGGGAGACTAGAGCAATAATTTGGCATTAGGGAAATTCATCTATCATAATGAATACCCCAATAGTCTATTTATAAGAAAATAAGATACTATAGTCAGAATGAGATTTAGCACACGTTTATGGTTGCACACCATATTTGTTGTCTGCAAGTGATTGCGCACTTGATGGGTGGCACCCATGTAGGCTTTCATGACGCCAGTGATTTGACCTAACTGGGGTCCATCTTTCAGGATATAGCCAAAATAATTTCCTCATTTTTATCCATCGTGGTGGCACATAGGTAATTTCTTATAGGTTCCTTGGGAGACACTTTAGGGAATCTTGCAAATTTATTTCTCCATACCAAGGGGTTTGCACACCCACACACCTTCTTGGTATCAGTACCGGGCTACAATCCATTTCCTTCATACCTGTGCAACAATTACCATCACTGACCCCCATGGAAAATATAGAGTTTCGCCAAAAACTTTTGCAGACTACTTTACGTCCTTTTGTAGAGATGTGCATGGATGAAATTTCATGGTGCCGAGAGTGAACTATATAAAACATTTATAAATCAATCTTAAATACTAATATTCAATGTAATACAAATATTTACCATAAATATATATTAGTATATGAAATTTCCAATTAATCTATATTAAAACATCATGATTTTATATATCCCACAATCTAATACACAATAATTAACATAACATTAAGTCATATAATAACATAAATTTTTATTCCAACCTCAATATGAAATTATTCCTAATATCATATATAAGTTTCAAATATCCTACAAAATCCATCACATTAAACCACAAAATGTTTATATTTTCATTAAACCTCATGACCAACCTTATACCTATAAACACATGATGGTATACATAACCACTACATTGACCCCACATGAAAAAATATATGATTCCAAAATTTAACATAATACTTATTCATTGAATAAAATCAAATAGTGTTTCCATTAATAAATTATGTAATAATATTCATCAAATATGACCTAAATCCCTTTTTCATCATATGAATAACAAATTCAAAGATAAAAAATACTATATCATTTACATCTTCAATTTCATAAATTTATTTAATCCAACTATAACATTACACTAATTAAGATTTCATGGTTACAATTAACAATATAACCATATTATCGAATCCATTATGATAAAAAATGATGAAAATTCCATAAATGATTCATTATTCTTATATAAATAATAACATTAATATTTTCTGTTTATAACATAATATCCAAATAATAATAATTAAATTCAATAATAAATTATCGTAAATAATTTTTATTACATTTATCCTTTCATTCTCTATGAAATAACACATAAATTTGGTAATTAGCTTGGATAATGCCCATATTCCCCAAATAGATGTCCTTGACATATAATTAGAAACATAGATTTCTATTCATTTCCCTCAACAGAACATTACAATTTTCCATGGAAATGACTTTCTCTTGGCCCTATTAGATTCCAAATAAAAAAATTTCTTCTCACTCTATGATATTTTCCAAGATACATATTTCATCATACCTGACATGTGGGAAGATAAATAATCCCCCCTATATGATGTTCTTAAAACTCATTTCTTTCTTTATTATATGTTTTCTGAATATCACACAAGATGTTATTTTTAATCATATAATAAGATAATTAACTAGAAGTAGTCAAAATATATCACCATTCACATCTCATTTCTTCTGGTATCACATTGGGAAAATCATTCAATTTTCCACTACATTTTTCATTAACATAAATATTAATGGTTTAATGAATTAAATAAATTATTAAAAATTATAGGTTAAGCTTTAATAGTCATAGCGATGAATCATATATTAATGAAAAATCAATCGTATAAAGAAAAAACATGTCACCTTATTCTCAATCTACAAGACCTAATGTTTAGCCTTGGTCATTCATGCTTATCTTCTAGAAAAATGCATCATAATGGTGTATATAGATGTTATAGTTATTATAATCACTTACAATAATATTTTCAAACAATGATTTTTTTAAGGTAATAATCATGGTGAATAAAATTGATGTCTAATGACCACATTGACCAAAAATTTTAGATATTATTACCCCTGGTTGAATCCCTTCTATGAAAATATCATCATATAGTTTTCATACAAGGATCCATTTCTAGTAAGCCGACACAATCGATATCTTACCATATCCTCACCATATTATCCGTTACATATGATTATCAATAGGGTTATAATAAAAGTAATCTATTTCCATCCTCTAAATATTTATTAAACCCTTTAAAAGAAAAATTTATAAAGGAACTCATGTTTTATAAATTGTTATTAAATAATTATGTATATATATATTCATTAAATAATATTAAAATCCATTCTAGAACAGTAAAAAAAATTTCAGTTTGGAATCATTGATATATAAAACCCTTTTTCATAAATAATATTTTTAACTCCCAATATGTTCTACATAACTAGAAACATTCATAGACATATTATATAACCATCATTTCTCACTAAAATAAGGAAAGGAAACATATGAATTTGTGAAATGATATTGACATTAAGGGTAAAATTCGATATATCAATTACCAATTGAACACAACAAGAGAGGACTTGTGTTTATTATTTGAATAAAATTTCCAACATTTCATAGATAAAAATCTTGAGTCATTTTTTAAATATATTTGGTTCCTAATACATTAATCACAAAATAATAAAATAATGTTTTTACTCAGGGTATAACATTCCCATTAGACCAAACATTGTGGTATACATATAATAAAATATAATAATTGCCTTAGTCATGGTTCACTTCCATGATTATCATAGTGGATGGGGTGAATTTCATATTACATTATTGTAGTAGTCATTGTTGACGCAAAATTTGATTATATACTAAATCATAGTTTTCTACTAGTGGTATCATAGTGGATAGTGTCCCTTAAATAATTGGGTTCTCTCCAAATCCTTAACCTTATTTTCACATTATATATCAATCATTACCATATGTTCAGAGTGAAATATATTTTTGGGCGCACCTATATCATAATGAATACCCTTCATATGTGTTTAGTACGATCGTACAAAATTCCTCAAAAGATAAAATTTGAAAGGGAATTGAGTTTTATAAAAATTTTGTCATTAAATCATTATGTATCCCTTGTAAATTAAATTGGTTTCATTAATGTCCAATCATTATGTAAATAATCTTTTGGAAATAAACCAGTTTGATTAAAATTTCATCATTTCATCATAGCATATCCAATGGAAAAGAAAATTGGATCAATAAAATTTTGATAACCATAACCATAAACCATGTAATGAAATAATTTTGATGTAACCGTTGATTAATATCTCTCATCGATCATATGTACCAATAATGGATTTTATCTAAGTTGATATTACCTTTAAATTTTCCAGGGAATATTTCTTGAAGAAAATCCACATTCCATTTTTATATGAATTTAAATTAATCTATAAAATTCAAAAATATTATTAAAATATAAATATTAAAATAAATATCGACTATTTTAATTAAATCCAAATTGAAAATTTAACCATGATAGTGGAAAAATCAATTAATAAATAGTGAAATAAAATAAATATTATCCTCACACCTTTTGTGAAATATTCAACAATCTAAAAAGAAAAAAATGATTATTGTTAATCCTATTTTATAATAAAATCATGAATCAAAAATACTTTATAAATAAATATTATAATTTAAATAAAAAGTATCAATTTTTGTTAACATATTTGGATATAGAATAAAAATATTCCTGATCAAAATAATAGCTATGTCTTTTTTAAAAATGAAATTTATTTCAGTGGCATCAGTTAGCATGAGAGTAAAATTGTTGGAAAATGTTAATTACCAAAAATCAATATATGTGAATAAAAATTATTCATTTTTAATAGATAACAATAATATAATCACATTAATATAGATTCAACAAAAAATACCCAATTAAATGTTTATTGATTAATAAATCATATAGAATTTTTATATCAACATATAGAAACCACAAATATAGAGTGATCATTATATGTATTTTAAAATCCTTATTATTTTCATTAATAAAAATAGAATAAATAATGGAATCTATATATACCACATGAAGGAAACAAATGGGGAATACAAAAACCATCTCATAAAAATAAGACCTGAATGATAAATGCTTCTATCAAGTAACACATGATTTTATTTCAAGGTAAATGTTGTATAATAATTGAAATTTTATTATAATAATATAAAAGTGTTTATTTCATACAAAAAATATCCTTTATTATATTATTATGACATTTCAACAGCTTTTTATTTTTAATTATTTATTAAAATTATCATTTTTACATGTCAATTGTTACTTTTTTTCTTAAATAATTTCATTAGATGTTATAATAAATGTAAATTGATCATGATTCCATTTTCATTAGAACATTTATCATCATTAAAATAAGAAATAAATATATAAATTCAATATTTATATAGTTTTAGAAATCCATAAATCATTGAGACATAAATTTGTACTACACCTTTCATAGATATGATAGTTCATTTACATGACTGAAAGTTTTCTACACATCAATATAGATGAAAATAAATAAATTTAATTAATAATTAAACATTATTTAAATATATCCTTATTTACCTGACTTTTAATATAAAATTAATAATTAATCATCTTGATCAATGTAAGATGTAGTAAGAAATAAGAATGAGAAGCATTATTGTTTTCCAACGGATGGGAATGATGTGGAATTGGGTTATTCAATCATCATTCTAACTATTCATAATATTTAAGATAATGGATTTTTCATTGTATTGTTGGTACCATGGAATAAATTGAGGTATTAGAAGAGAAAAATTAAATGAGTTTATGTATGATGATTATTTTTTATTCGATAAGCCACATTAAAATTTCTTATTTATGACTACAGGGACTGTCTTTTAAGAATAAAAAAACATCAACAAAATCAATAGAGAATTTAATAATTTAGATATTTAGATTTTTTTCATGTTATGTTGCACAAAAGGTTATAGTATGTGAGATGGAGAAGTTATTTTATAAGTGAGGGGAGGGGAACTCGTTAAACTTCATAAATTATAAAATTTATATACATTATTTTTCATGTTTCAATTTATAAATATTTATATTTTTGTAAGATACAATTATTAAGAGTAAAAAATATACTAATTAATAAAACATGTATAACCTAAGATTATTTTTATCCCTTTTCTATTAGTTTTATCCCCTGTTAACCCATTGAAAATTGCATTCGTATTATTGTTTTTAACTATTTATTGGTCAGGAATAAGTTGATATAAATAGAAAGGTGAAACATTAATGGAAAATCTATTTTATTTTAAAACATATCAAATTACAATTACATATGATGTGATATTTTGTAATTTTCAATCATTTAATGAAGCATGTTTTATTAGACAATATCATTATTTTCCTTTTTATAAATACTTGAAATATTATAATATTATGTGTCTCTAAGTATTTTAAAATAGTTACAAAATTAAATTTAATTAAAAATAAGAATTATATGTTAATAATTTAATTTAAAATATAAACATTTTTTCGGTTTAGATATCATTTTATACATTATTTCTTGGTTTAACACATTGGTTATACAATTTTAAACCTAACCATTATATTGTCTATTTCAATATTAAATGTTTATAATTTGACATTTATGTTGTATGTTTTTTTTCATAAATGGCCCTGGGATGAAATTTTTTACCATTTCTCATCCAAATTTATCTTTTATATGATTTTATTTAAAAAAATTATATAATATCATATATTTAATATAAAAAAATTTTAATTTAAATTTATGAAAAATTCATAGAATATTACAGTGAATATAACATGAAAATAATTTAATTCAATTATAAATAATTAAAAATTTATTATATGTTATAATTATCTTCAAAATTCATCTAACACTTTAAATCATCCAAAAAATATTAGTGTTCTTATTTTTGAAATCGTTTTCTTGAATTTTTATCTTCTTTAAGAAGTGTTATGTTGTGTTGCATAAACCATTATGGTAATAATTCCATCCCTAAAAAAATAAAAATAATTCTTTCGATTAAAAATAAATTAATATTTCTTGTAAAATTTTATAATTTAAATTATGTAGTTTTTTTCAATGTCACAAAATAATATACAAAATATAATTAGAAAGGATTCATTTTTACAATATATTTTTCTTAAATATTATAAGGGTCATATTTAATGAAAAATTAAAAAATGTCATTTTTTACATTTTTTTATTTTTACTGATGAAATAGAATCATTAAATTAAATAGATTTAATAATTTTAATGTATTTGAAATAATGTCACCATTGTTTTAACACAAATTAACCCATTTTTCAATTAGTTATGTAACTTATTTAACTACAGTTATTATTCATAATGAGATAAAATTAAAGTGGTATGTATTGGAAATTTGGGACTAATAATTTCATAAATAGAAAATATTTTTCATGATTCAGTTTTCATATGTATCACAATATACATTAAGATAAAAATGAAAAATTTAATGAAAAAATATTTTCTAGATAAAAATATTATTTATAAATAATTTAATACCATAATGATGAATATAATTAATTTTTAAAAATTTAATTTTATTAAAAATAATATAATACAACTAAATATATGGTGATTTTTTTATATATTACTCCCTAAATACAGGGAAGAAATTTATATTAAAAAAACAATATTTTACGTTATTCATTAAGAAATTATTCTTCATTGAAAAATAAAAAATAATCACCCTAATATAATTCGGACATTATAATGTAAAAATTGATATTTATTTTAAAACAAATTCTGAATTTTAATGAAATTAAAAAATATATACTGACACATATATTAGAAAAACCCATTTTTGTTGTAATATTATTTTTATGTATAAAATCTCATGACTAAAATTTTTGTTCTTACGTTCTATGAATTTACCAATATATATTTATTAATAATTAAAAACAAAAAATCATTATGTTATTTATATAATTCTAATCCTAAATTGCATTTTAACAGCAATGTTTTTAATGGTTAGAAGATAAAAATAAATCATTTTTTTAGGCACATTATTGTGTGTTGAATATGGTATTGAACATATATTTTTTTCTTTTAAAATACCAGGATTTTACCAAGTGAATATATTTGGATGATAAATGTTAATATCCTACTATCATTTGGGAGAAAAAATAATCAGCATGATGGATATCAGCTCATGTAACAAAATAAAATTTCTCTTGTAATTCTGGTTTCAATTCGTATTAAAACATTATCCCTTTAATATATATTAGTGACTATAGTAGTGATAAATAAATGATACATCAAAAATTCACACATAATTACATGATTATGTGGGAAGATATTAGTTATATTATAAAAAAATGAAAATCTATTCACCCACAACACAAAATATAATATGTAATATTTCAACAGTTAACATATACATAATATAAAAAGTTATATAATATTTTATTTTTAAATATATAATATTCGGACATAATTTTAGTATACATTATTCTAAAATAAATTACCATGTATAACGTATAATTAAAAATATATTCATTGGGTCTATTCATAACCATTGTATGGCTTTTAATGTTAACCTGAAAATAATTAAACAATTTATAATTTTGTAAATTTTTTAATGATAAATTAATTGATAAGATACTGATAATAATATTATTAAATTATGTTAATAAAATATTTTTTACATACTGCATCATTATCTAGGATCCGTCCATGGATGGGGTTGTTAGAATTTTTTATATATAATTGACTTCTAAAGAAGACATGAAATATACCACTATACTCAATAGTGCTAAACTAATATATATAACATAATTAAAATATATAAATATTATTTTGTGATCTTATGGTATGTGAGTATATTCAGAAATAAAATGACAACATATTTTAAAAATTTAAATTATACATAATGGCTCAAGTATGTGTTAAAAAATTATTCACAAAAATACAGACCAATTACATGATTCCTATCAGAATTTATATATTTTAAAAACTATTTTATATAACTAAATTTAATGTTATTAAATAAAAATATTATGTATTTTATTATGAATTATAAAGTACCATCTTTGAAAAAAATTAACATATTAAAAAGGCAAATTAAAAATAATGTAAATGGAAAACCAATAACATAATTCTATATAATAGTATTACAATTGGAATAACTAATCTAAAATATGTAATCGTAGGATAAATAATATAATGAAATATTTTATATTAGAGAAAATATTTTAAAAATAACCATTACACTTTGAGTAATGTATAATATATTGAAAAGTGAGTATTTTTTCTAAAAATTAAATACTTTTTAAATTAGCCTTATATATCCCGTGGAAAATAAGGTCGAGGAAATTTTTATTTTTAAATATATAAATAGATATCCTCCCATGGAAAATTGGACTTTGATAATGGGATTGAAGAATAAACCTTTTAAATTTAAATAGGATTCAATAAAAATATATTTCATGAAAACTATTTTTATATATATCTAAAATCTTCGAAAAAAATTTAATGGCATTTTTGGATTTAAAAATACATTTATAATTTTTAAATAGTATTTTTCTATGATAATATATTTTATGGAAAACTATGTATTAAATAGTTAAAATTTGTTATATAAAATGTTTTAGTGAAACATATCATATTTAAGTATTCTCTAAAATATATAATTTTCCCATTTGTAAATTACTATGGTTATGTTATAAATTAACATTATCGTTTATTAAACTCAAATGATGACCTTGATAAAATAATTTATTTACAAAAAGTATGAACGATATATAGAAATAATGTATCAATGAGATAATAATTATAAAATATTGAAGAATGTTGACTATATTATGAAATGAGCATTAAAACCTAATTTACATTATAGTTAATCCTAAAGGGGGCGTAGAAATTCAAATTTCTCAATAAGATCTTCCATAAGAACTATAAAATTAGTCATATTATAGAAATTAATAAATGGGTCAACTTTTAAATCATGATTAAATTTTATGTTATGATAGAGCTATAATAGTTACCCATTTATAGAATTGATTTTTTAAATGATAATAAAATATTTAAAATAATTATTAATATTATGCGTTTAATTTCTTTTTAAAGATATGTAATATATTTTATCTTTTTAGGATAATAATATTCTATCTCCGACTAATGAATTATTATAAATTTCGATCATGAATTTTTATATTCTTCAAATCATGTAACATTATATAGAAAAATATAAAAGTAAATTGACTAGGATGTGCTTCATGTAATGAATTTAAACACATCCCTGCTATAAGGAACACACATTATGTCAATATAATTGATTCAAGTTTAACATAATTTCTAGACACATGTTGTTATAATTTATAAAAACATACCATTATGGTATGGTGAAAATGGTGATGGATTAATGCACTAGGTCATTTAGAATAATCCATATTGTCATATTTATCAACATCAACATCTCAGGTATATTATTTCTTTAAAACCACAATTTTTGATGTTTTTCTCATTATTTTAATGTGTATATGTCATGGAATTATACAACCATATTGAAAATAATCATGTGATCCATGAGTGTAATATTTTCATGTACAAGTGTGATGGTATATTGTATGGTTTACAACGTTATTTTAATTTAATTACCTATATTTATATACGTTCAAAATATATATAGGTCATGATTTAGGGATAGGATATCCACCCATAATTATTGTCTTTATATAATTGTTCAATATATATTCTATATTTTATATTTACAACATGATCTTCTATTTTAAAAAAATTATTTTTTAATTAGAAATGGAATAGTGAATAATAATTCAATTTTATATTGTTTGATGGGTACTAGATATTAATTTTTCTGACATTTAGATAATTAAAATTCTAACAAAAACATGAGGATTGGAAATTCATAATTCATGAAGATTTTATTATTTTTGGATAGATGAAGACTATGAAGATATATGTTTCATTTACATTATTATTTACATTAATTGTTTAGGGTATTATTGTAAAGACCTAGAAATTTCAAGGAACATTTATTTATTAAATCCTTTGGATTTTTACAATTCTACAGTTTCTGACGGCGCCTAATTCCGAGGCCCAGTCTGTCCAGAATCAATTTCTGAAGATTTGTTCTATACGTTCAGTAAACGTATGTGCGGATTTTTCTATCTTTTGAAACGATGCTCATAATTGATATCTGAGGACACTGATATACTCACAGCGCCGGTATTTTCTTAAGGGGACCTTTACAGTAGTTTCGTTTTGTTCATGTTGAATGTTAATTTGGGGGTTTCATTATAAATTTAATAAAAATTATTTGTTACATAATTTTTGTTACTGGGTGGTTATTTTCATGAAATATGAGTTGGATGTGGGACCCACACCCCATATAACCACCCATGTGAGGATTTTGTGTGGCATGGCCCACATGAACACCATCCCTTCAACTCCCTTTTAACTCCTTACACTCTTCTCTTAATTTTGAAACTCCATCTTTATGGTGGATCCTTTCCACATTCACCTCATAATGTTTCCAACTGATGTTTAATTAATGCCTACATTAATTAATTTGTAGTGTCAAAAATTCATATAAAATTAATTTTAATTCATTATGTGAGCATAATAATATGGGTTATATTATTATATTTGGGTTGTCATAATGTTTTTGGTTGGGAGAATTGGTGGAGCCATGGTGAAATATGAAGAGCCTTCCTCCAATGAAGAATGTTGATTCCACCGAAGAACGACGACACGTCTTCTTCAGCCTTCTTCAACTGGGGCAAGAACATTAGGCAATGACACATGGAACACCGTCATCCTTCCTCTTCCTCTACATCAAGGGAGAAGACACCTCCATCGCCAACAACCTGCAACTTTTTCCTCCAACGTTGAAGGAATGTTATCCGTCTTCGGCGACGCCCAACCTCCATGACGCTCATCGACATGCAACGTTCTTGAAATCGAGGTAGGGTGTTTTGTATAATTTTATGTGAATAAAATTATATCTCATTCTTGATGAATGCTTGCATTATCTTTGGCCATTTGATATCTCATAACACTGAGGGCGTGAGGTGAACGAAAACGGCCCGACGACCCTCCGTTGGATCTTGATTATTTTTTGTGGTGGCAAATGGAGGCGGTAGTGACCGAAGGCAGAGGCCGCGCACTGGGAGCATAAAGGAAAACCGTGTCCCACAACCACGGTCCGCTCAGGCTGAAGATCTGGCCGGCTTCTGCCGTCCGGGCTGGTGAATTGAGACACCTGTAGGTGCCACATGGAAGATGTGTCGCCCACATCTGTGGTCTGCATGATTGACTAACCCACTGTCTTCAGCCAACCAGGAAGGAGATCGTGGCACCGCGCTATGGAGAAGACCGCTGCCCGCACTGGGTGGGCCGCTTCGGCGGTAAACCCCACCGGCCACCTGCCGTCCAGGTTGAAGAAAACCGTGGTGCATATGGGTGCCAAATGTGGAGGAACCATTACCCGCAACAGCAGGCCACTTGTGCCAGATGAAACAGTCCGTCTTCGGCCAGCCGGGCAGCAAAGAGGGGCGGTGCCACTTGGTTCCGTCGGGCGAGCAGAACCGGCCCGCAACCGCAGGCTGGGTCTGCGGGGGGGGGGGGGGGGGGGCACGCTGTACAGGTTCGGGCCGACCCACTAACGGAGTCATACCCACTGGGCCAGGTCCCTGGGTGGGCCGTGCTCCACCGAGCTGGACCAACCCCCAGCTGGGTCGGACCCGCCTAACCGAGTTGAGCTGACCCGCCACCCCACTGGGCTTGACGGGCCAAGCCCGTTTCGGTTACACGTTAACAACTTCTAGACCGTGTGTCTGATTGACGCGCCATCTGCGGCACTAGGATCCCCGTGAAGAGGCGTTCAATTTTTGAAACTCTAGGTGAGTTTTGGAAAACATTGGAAAAAGGATGGGATTGGAATTAGCGTAATTCCAACCGGGCCCCCTGGAATCGAAATACTAAAAACTCTCTGATAGGGCGTCCGATTGACGCGCCACCTGTCACATTGGGTTCCTTATGATGAGACATAACATTCACACACACCAACTCTGAATGTCGTGATTGTTGATGTATCGAACCCTTTTCTCGAGGAGGGGACCCTCCTAGAATCAAGCCTATTGTGTGCGGTAAACCTAGAGCTGGATGCGACTAGGATGACTACTTTACTGGGATCCTCTGTGGGTTCAATAGTGATGACTATAGTACTATGATCCTTCTTTGGTTTGAAAATGATTTCTAATATTCTTGTATCTTATATGGGCCCGATAGTTTTGACTTCTGTACGTGTATATTTTGTGGGTTCGACAGAGTGGCTGGTCTTGTATCATGTGTGGGTCCGACAGCATAGATGAATTAGTGACTACATCTAATCATCTATGCCGCTATAAGAAAGATTTATACCTTTGTAAGCTGAGTCCTGAATTTCAATCATTATCATCAATGTGATTGACTATACTTACTGTGTGGACTGAGTTGTCCTTGGGATCATGAGTTGGAACTGAACTAAGATTGAAAACTTAGGTATATATATGGGAATATACCTAAATAGCGTTGGTTGACATTTCATGATTGTATCTTTCTTCTGTGGTATATCATTCGTTTATTATGGGAGACCTTTGAGGGTCTCGGGGTCCCTACATTGTATCGCTATACTCACCCCTGCACGGGCTATGCCTGCACTTCGCTATGTCAGATGCAGACGAAGAGCAACACTAATTGAGGTAGAGACATGTGGATCTGGACAGTTCCCGGAGGTAGACCACTTGGCGAGACGTACACGGAGCGGATGGATGGACCTGAGGTGCTGATTAGGCCATCTGTACAGACCCTTCAGGTGGGATTTCTGGAGGATGACTCAGTAGTTGTTGTTTTCTTTTCTGCAGTTGTTCTTTACTCTTGGGCTTGTATTTCCATCCCCTTTCCTTTCTGCACTTTCACTTGTAATCAGTTTTACATAGTGTTTATTTCCAGTTGTTTCCTCTACTGCTTTTGTTCAGAAAGTGTGTGTGATATAGGTTAAAAGGAAATGCCTTCCATGTTATCAAGATTACTCCTTTGGTGCTAGTCTCCGGCCCCTAGCCTACAGATGGTAGGCTTGGGGTAGTCATGACACGGGTCTCGAGGACGGGTCGTGACAAATTGGTATCAAAGGAGTTGGTTCTACCACAGAACTCAGGACACTGATCGTTATGTTTTGTGAATCAATAGTGTTAAGGGTATTGAGTGTGTTTTTCAGTCTAGGGAGTCCAGTGTTGGTGCGGTGGTTGATGAATCCATACACCAGGACCCTGACCTCTGATTTCAGACTCAATGCACAAAAACACTAATTGTATGTCTGTTTTCTTGGAAAAGTTTTCTTTGTGATTACATTGTGTCATCTCACTAGGTATAATGTTAAATCCATGGAACACCTCTCTCTTTTCCAGATGGCCCCACAAAGGCAGCCAACTAGGGTTCAGTGTTACGAACGAGATGGTAGACCACCGAGTGATGAGGTCTCAGTGCAGGACCCCCATCACAGCTGAGGCACCAGCGGTACCAATAACCGCTGGGACACCAATACCACCAGCCCTAGAAATAGAGAGTGCATGTCGCCTGAGTGAATTGCATGTGTTCTAGTGCTAGAGGCCGTCCAGGTTCCGGTGAGAGACGGACCCACAAGAAGCTGAGGATTGGCTAGAGGCTGTCGTGGGAGTTTTCACATTGGAAGGGACACCAGATGACCTTATGGTGATCCTTGAATCGAGTCTATTTCATGCATCAGTGGGAAGATGGTGGAGCCTGATACTCCAGGTGCATGACGAGGCATCATTGGTCTAGATAGACTTCGAGAGTCTCTTCTACTTAGAGTTTTTTTTCTAGCCACCCATCGTACCATGCAGATTCAGGAGTTACTTCATCTATAGTAGGGTATCATGATAATAGCTCAATACTCAGAGTGTTTCACCGACCTCTCGCGCTACTCCACGGATATGGTACGAGACCCATTCTTCAGGACCCGGACCTTTTATTAGGGACTCAGGCATGAGATCAGGGATTCAATGATTCCCCTCAGCATCTCGATGAAGGCGGGGGTGCTGGAGAGAGCCCTTCTAGTGGAGAATTTTCTCCCTGAGAAGTCACCATCGGAGAGACCCACCGCAGGATGACACATGGGGGAGTATTCTGTAGCCGGTAGTAGACAGTTGACGGAGAGGTCCAAGAGGACCAGGCCATCAGGTGGGCGACCTCAGGATATAGGTTCGTTTTTGTGGGCAACACGTAACAGAGCCAGACTTATGAGGAGCAGGCAGTGTTATGCATGTGGCGTGCAGGGCTAAAAGGATCATGACTGCATGACCCTCCATCCAGATGAGTAGCAGAAAGTAGAGGGACCTCTCAGGCACAGGCAGAGGTTTGATCGTGGTGGTCCACCGGGTGCAGGCAGACGAGGCAGAGGAGTTATCTGAGCAGCAGGTGGTGGACGACGATTCAAGGCTCTACCAACACCACCACCAGGATGTCCACCACGACCACAGGGATCTGGTGGAAAGAGGTGGGCTCAGATCCAGGCTGTCGAGGCCTATGACCATGGAATAGCTGAGATAATTTGAGATACGATCTATTTCTACTCCACCCTTTCTGCAGTTTTTATTAACACAGGCGCAAGTCATTATTTTATTTCCGCTACCCTTATTCAAAGCTCAGAGATTCCGACAGATTTATTGGCTCGATCATTATGGCTAGAGACTCATACAGGAGTTTACTCGATGATTACCCACTGGTGAAAGCAGTGTGAGCTTCCTCCAGGAGGCGAGAGCTTCGGTTGTGATCTTCTTGTAGCGGCGTCGATGCCTTACAACGTTATCTTGTGTATGGATTGGTCATCCACAGATCATGCTCAGATTCAATTTATTAGGTGCAAAGTGTGGTGTATCCGCACGTATGGGACCAGGATCACCTTCACTGGAAAGAAGGGTGCCTTAGCAACGCAGGACAGACTTACACAGATGAGGGGTCAGCCTATCAGACATCAGTTGGCTTGTCTCATCCTCGGAGTAGTTGATGTGCGGAGTTTGAGTTTTCCTATTTTGGTGGATCAATATGCAGATGTTTTCCCTGACGAAGATCCCGATTAACTCTTCGTAGATAGGTAGACTTCTACATTGATCTGTACTATGGGTCATCACTGATATCTAATCCAGCATATCGGATGGATCTTGTCGAGATTCGTGAGATGCGGGTACAACTAGAGGACTTGCAGGGAAATGGATTTATCTGAACCAGTGTTTCACCCTGTGCATCTCCAATTTTCGTCTCCAAAAAGGAGGATGGGATCTTGAGACTGTGTGTCGACTACCGTCGCTTGAATCAGGTGAACGTGAAAAAAATAGGTACCCACTCTTGAGGATTCACAACCTCTTTGATTAGCTCAAGGGAGAATGATGGTTCTCGAAGATAGACCATAGGGCGGGCTATCACTAGCTTAGAGATCGAGATGATGATGTGAAGAAGACGACCTTCAGGTGTCGGTATGGAAACTATGAGTTCGTGGTTATGCTTTTCGGTGTAAGAAACACTCTAGTAGTGTACATGAGTCTCATGAACTGGATCTTCATGCCTTACCTCGATCGATTTGTCATAGTCTTCATCGATGACATTCTGATTTACTCGACTACTGTGGAGGATCACTCCTACCATTTGCGGGTAGTACATGACACACTCTGAGATCACCAGCATTATAGTAAGCTCTAGAAGTTTCAGTTCTGGAGTCCAGAGGTTCACTTCTTAGGACATGTAATCTCGGAGATTTGGGAAGTTGTGGATCCAACGATGATCGAGGAAGTACTTGCTTGGGAGCCACCCAGTAGTGTGATGGAGGTTCAGAGTTTTCTAGGTCTGGCTGGGTAATATCAAAGATTTGTTCCAGACTTTTACAGAGTTGCAGCACCGCTTTCAACATTAACGAAGAATGGTAAACCCTTCGTGTGGTCAAAGAGATGTCATTAGAGTTTTCAGGAGCTATGGAAGGGATTGACCAGTGCACCCATCTAGAGGCTACCAGATGTGGGTGTTGGGTAAGTAGTTTACTATGATGCATAAGGGACCGGACTTGGGTGTGTCCTGATGCTGGAGAGTGCAGTTATATCATATGGTTCATAGTAGTCGAGACAGCATGAGCAGAACTACGCTACCCATGACCTGGAGTTGGTAGCAGTGGTCTTCGCCTTGATGATGTGGTGACACTATCTTATTGGTGATCATTTTACAGTCTACTCTTACCACCAGATTCTCAGGTACATCTTCTCACAGAAGGACCTAAACCTGAGATAGCGGCGATGGATCGATTTCCTCTATGACTATGTCTTTGAGATAGTCTATACTCCTGTGAAGGGGAACGTTTTCGCAGATTCTCTCAGCAGGAGTTTGAGTATTCAGCTTCTTGGGGAGGCGACAGAGTAGTTGGACGTGTTGTAGAAATATGTTGTGGATAGAGATAGATAATCCTTTTTACAGTCTCTCACAGTCACTCCTCCAATACTTCAGCGGGTCAGGGAGGCATAGTGAGGGGACATTGACTATGAGACGTGACGTGCTCCGATATCCTTTGGGCATGCACCTGATGGGTTTTCTGACATTGGAGAGCATGTTATCCTCCTCAGAGGACCTACCAGGGTACCAGTTGTATTACTAGAGGATGTGTTGAGGGAGTTCCACACTTCCCCTCTAGTATTACATCCAGGAGTGGTGAAGATGTATCAGGACGTCAGATGACAACATCGGTGGCTGGGTATGAAGAAAGCAGTAGCTGATTTTGTCTCTCGATGCCTCACTTGTCTGCAAGTGAAGGTGGAGGACCAGGTTCCAGTAGGCTTGGTTCAACACATAGAGGTTCTAGAGTAGAAGTGGGATGGGATGTCCATGGATTTTGTGACGGGGCCTCCATGTACATCTAGAGGACATGACACTATCTGGGTGATCGTAGACTGACTCACCATGTCAGCCCACTATCTATCTATCAGAGAGCATGGATCTGTAGAGATCTTGGGACGTCTCTACATTCAGGTGATCATACAACTTCATGGTGTGTAATCCACTGTTGTCTCTGATCGAGATTCTCATTTCACTTCTTGGCTCTGGAAGGGGTTACATGAGGATTTTGTCACGCAACATTGCTTGGGCACCACCTTCTATCCTCAGACGGATGGTCAGACTGAGTAGACCATTCAGACTCATGAGGACATTCTCTATGCATGTGTCCTTGACTTCGGTCATAGCTAGGAGGATCACTTACCCTTGGTGTATTCTTCATACAACAACAGCTATAACTCCACCATCAGGATGGCACTTTAGAAGGCACTGTACGTCCGACCTTATAGATAACCTCTATGCTAGACTGACCCAGGGGAGCCAGCACTTGTTGGACTAGAGATGGTGCAGGCTACGACAGAGAAGGTGAACATCGTCCAGGAGTTGATAAAGACTGCACGGAGTAGACAGAAGTCCTAAGCTAATAGGAGACAAATACCACTAGAGTTTGAGGATAGATACCATGCCTTCCTATGGGTCTCATATTGATGAGGTCTATAGAGATTTGGTTGGGGTGGCAAGTTATCACCGCGGTTCATTGTGCCTTTTCAATTCCTTTGGGGGGTAGGTGAGGCGGCTTACTGCCTAGCCCTTCCACCTCAGTTGCACTGGGTGCACGAATCTTACACGTATCTCAGGTGAGAAGATACGTGCATGCCACATCCCACATCATCAACCACGGGGAGATGGACATCGATGATGGGGCGACTTTCACGGAGGTTCTAGTGGATATTGAGGATCGACAGAAGTGGATCCTACGTGGATGATCAATTCCTCTGGTGCGCATTCTACAGTAGCATGGTAACCTCTAGGAGAGCACATAAGAGCGAGAGGCTCAGATTCATGCTTAGTACCCTTACTTGTTTCCTTAGTCTGTGTTGTATCTTTATAGGGATGTAATGACCTGAGGTTGGAGTAATGTAAAGACCCGGATATTTCAATGAACATTTTTTTTGTAAATTATCTGGATTTATACGAGTCTGTAGTTTCTGATGGCACTTGATTTGGAGGCCCGATGTGCCAGGATTTAATTTTTGAAGTTTTTTTCGCTACGTTCAGTAAACATACGTGTGGGCTTTTCTATATTTTGAACCGATGCACGAAATTAAAATCTGAGGACACTGATGAACTCACAGCGCCGGTATTCGGTTAAGGGTACCTTTACCAGAGTTATGTTTTGTTCAGGATGAATGTTAATTTTGGGGTTTCTTTATAAATTTAATAAAAAAAAAATGTGTTACATAATTTTTGTTAAGGGGTGGTTATTTTCCCCAAAGAGGAGTTGGAGGTGGGTCCCATACCCCACAAAACCACCCATGATAGGATTTTGTGTGGTGGGGCCCACATGAATACGAACACTTCAACTCCCCTTTAACTCCTTAAACTCCTCTCTTAAATTTGAAATTCCAAATTTATGGTGGAGCCTTCCACTTTCACCACATAATGTTGCCAACACATGATTAATTAATGCCTACATTAATTAATTTGTGGTGTCAAAATTTCTTTTTGAAGAAATTTGAATTCATTATTTGAGCATAATAATAATGGTTATATGATTATGTTTGGGTTGGCATAATGTTTTTTGTTAGGATTATTGCTGAACCTTGGTAATATAGGAAGAGCATTCCTCCATCGAAGAACACTGATTCCACCGATGAATGATGACACGTCTTCTTCTACCTTCTTCAACCGGGGCAAGAACGTTAGGTTATTCCAAAAGGAACACCGTCATCTTTCCTCTTCCTCCGCGTCATGGGAGATGACACCACCATCGCAAAAAACTAGGGACTTTTTCCTCCGACGTTGAAGGAACAATATCCATCTTCTTTGACGCCCGACCTCCATGACGCTTGTCTTCCATGGGTTGTTGACATGCAACATTCTTGAAATCGAGGTACGAGGTTTTTTATAATTTTAAGTGAATAAAATAATATATCGTTCTTGATGGATTCTTGGATTGTCTTCGGCCATTTGATATAGTCTCACGCGGAGGGAGCAGGCCGAACGAACACCGCCCGATGAACTTCCATTGGTTGTTGATTATTTTTGGCAGTGGCGAACGGAGGCAGTGGCGAAGGGAGGTGGAGGCGGCTAGAGGTAGCGGCCACGCACCGGTCACGTAGAGGAAAAACGTGGCCCCCAACTGCGGGCTGCTCGGGCTGAAGAACCGGCCGACTACAGCTGATCAGGATGGTGAACAGTGGCACTCGTAGGTGCCGCGCGGAGGAGGTGTTCCCCGCATCTGCTGGCCTCTTGCTGGACGAACTTTCCTGCATCGGCCGGCCGACCGGAAGTCCACGGTGCCGCTTGGCACCACGTTGCTGAGAAGACTGAGGCCCGCGCTGGGGGCCGCATTGGAATGTGAAATAGGAAGCCACCTACTGGCCGGGATGAAGAAAACCACGGTGCCCATGGCCGCCACATGTGTAGGAACCGCGACTCGCAACAGTGGGCCTCTCACGCGGGACGAAACCGTTCAGATTCGACCGGCCGTGCAACAAGGAAGGGTGGCACTGCTCTGCACTGCTGGGCGATCCAAACCGGCCCGCAACAGCGGGCCGGGTCCACAAGGGGGCCGAGTCCTTGGGTGGGCCACGCTCCACCAGGCCTGGCTGACCCCAAGCCAGGTCGGACCCGCCAAACCGAGTCATGCCGACCCGCCAGCCCATTGTGCTTGACAGGATGGGCCTGTTTCTCTTAAACACAAATAACTTCTAGACCACACTTCCAATTGACGCGCCCTCTGCTGCATTGGGATCCTTGAGACAAGACGGTCCTTTTGCGATACTCTAAGGGAGTTTTGGAAAACTTTTGAAAATGGTCGAGTTTGGAACAAGCATAATTCCAACAGGTCCCATCGAATGGAAATGCTAATAACTCTCAGACCGTGCATCCGATTCATGCATTGTCTGTCACATTGGGTTCCTTATAATGAGACCAAACGTTGGAATAAACCAAATATAGACTTCACAATAGTTTATGTATCAACCCATTTTCTCCAGGAGTGGACCCTCCTGGAATCGAGCGAGATGTGTGCTGGAACCCTAGAGATGGTTGTGACTACGACAAATACATTATTGGGACCCTCCGTGGGTTCAACAACAATGACTACTATTCTTGTAACCTATGTGGGTCCGAATTTTTTGACTGTTGTACTTGTATATTGTGTGGGTTCGACAGAGTAGTTGGTCTTGTATCCTGTGGGGGTTCAACAGCTTTGCTGGTCATGTCTCTTATGTGGGCCAGACAACTTAGATGAATCAGTGACTACATATAATAATCTCTATCGCTATTCAAAAGATGTATACTTGTGTGAGATGAGTCTTGACTTTCAATCATTATCATCGATGTGATTTACATTACTTCTTGTGTTGATTGAGTTGTTCTTGGGCTTGAGAGTTGGAGCTGAACAGAGATTGATAACTTAGGTATATGTATGGGAATATACCTATGTAGAATTAGTATACTTTTTGTGACTGTATGTTTCTTCTATGGTATATCATTCATGGATTCAGTGAGACCATCGGGGCTCTTGGGGTCCCTACGGAGTATCGTTATACTCACCCCTGGATGGTCTATGCCCTCACTTTGTTGTGTTGGATGTAGAGGATGAGAAGCACAGATCGAGGTAGAGACATGTGGAGATGGACGGTACCTAGAGGTAGACCACTTGGCGAGACATACACAGAGCGAATGGACGGACCTACGGTGCTGAGGAGGCCATTTGTACCCACCATTTAGGTGGGATTTTTGGAGGATGACTCAGTAGTTTGTTCACTTTTCTACAGTTGAACTTTACTGTTGGGATTGTATTTCCATCCCCTTTCCTTTTAGAACATTCTCTTGTAATCAGTTTTTCTTAGTGTTTATTTCATGTTGGTTCCTCTACTTCTTGCGTTCTGATGCTATGTGTGTTACATGTTAAAAGGAAATTCCTTCCCTTTTATCGGGATTATGCCTTTGGTGCTAGTCGTCAGCCCCTGGCCTCTGGAAGGCGGGCATGGGGTAGTCACGACACGGACCATGAGGATGGGTCATGACAATTATGAATCAAAATTAAATTATCTCCCTGTAGTTATGAATATAATATAATTTAGAATTATAAATAGTTATAGATTTATAGATTTAAACCTTTTTTATTCATATTCATCATTAATTTCATGATATCCCTTATTTATCATCTATTTATTATTCTATGTTTCCTGTGACCCACATGGATCCTGTGGTTCTTCCTTTAGAGATTAATATTTTCTCATTCCTTAAATTTTATTTTAAATAATTAAATGTCTTATTCTCTCTCCCTATAAAAATTTTGTTATTGTCTTGGGGTAATGAATTATATTTTTCTAGTGATTTAATTTTATGGGGTCGGTTAGAGATTAGTAATATTGTCCCCCTGATTATTGAATTTGACCCAAATTTAAAGAGAAGCCTCAGTTATATAGAGCATATTTCATCTATTTGTTTCAAACCATTATTTCATTTAGATATTATGTTGTTAATTTTATTCAGTTGGGTTAATTTTCCCAATACTTTTATCATTTAATTTTGGCATCTATTACAATAAGATTTTTTCATATTGATTTTGTCTAATGACCCAAACATTTTAATAATATTTATTTCCTAAATTTGTGTGTTATTTTAGTTTATACTCAATAAATCTATAACATTTAATTAATGAAGCGAGAATAATTAAATGAGATGGTTGGGTTTTGACTGTTATATGACCATTGGTCAATATGAGCACTGGAAACTAAACTCATAATGTTGCAATTATTATTTATAAATTCAAATGATCTACGTTAATTAATATAGAAAGAGGATTTTATGGCATCATCTAGTAGAATCAGGAAATATGAAGCCCATCTATCGGATATTTGGAAAGAGGTAGCGTCACTAGGTATTGTTTTGGACTAAGCTCAATCTGAACTTCAATATATGAAATTTGAACAGAATCTCATAAGAGATAAGTTGAATATGATAGAAACCACCACTAGAGCAATGTTGTCTAAAACACCCCAAGATTCTTTTATCATAGCACACCTTACACTTAAGTCTTATGCATGTGTTATAAGGGGCTATGTAACGAATCCTTAGTTTCTTTCTAAAATAATTTTTTTTAAAAAAATATTTTACTCCTTATTTTTGTAAAAATTCGGAATTTTGAATGTTCGGATAAATATAGGATTATTTTATTAAAGTTCCTTTTTATTGATGATATTTGGAAAAAATTGGTTTTTTAAATAGTTTTGTATTCATTGAATAATTAATAATGTGAATTTATTATCAAAAAATGTTCTTCTACAGTTTAGTTCATTAAAAAATTTAGAGTTGAATAAGTTCTACTTAATTTTTAGAGAATAGTAACATATGAATAGTAAAATAACTGTATAAATAGTTATTAATAGTAATGAATAGTAAATCGATCTAAAAAAAGAAACTTCACCAATGAATATATAAATACATTTTAGACATCTTAAAAATGAAAAAATTATCATCGTTTATGTTTTGTATTTTTGTATGTCATAGATATTTTATTAAAAAAAATTTAATTAATTTAATAATTTAAAATGGAAATTTATTTTCATAAAATTTATTCTTAAATTGTTACATTTTTTCCTTATGGTTATGCATTAATTTTATGGTACCTTGATTACTTTCATAAGGTGTTACAATAAGAGTTATAGTTTTAAAGTTGTATTTTTGGAATAAATAATGATTTTATTTAAAAAATAAATTAAAAATATTTCGAAAATTATTTTCCTAAAATGGAGTTCATTTTTTAATTTAGAGCATCGATATTAGGTTAGTATGAATTTTTTGGATTTTTCTGAAACAATAGATTTTTCAGTTAGTAGTAAAAATACAGTTTTGAGTTACGGGTGTTAAATGACATCATTGATGACATAATCATGATGTAAATAATCTTTTAAACTTTTGAATTGTAGTATATGCTATTATGTGTTCCATGTGGCCAATACAATGATCAAATATCATTTTAAATCCCATGGTTTTTCTAATACCACCGATGAGGTGTCCCCTAGAAATTAATAATTTATTCCCTCACTTTTCCTTTAAATACCAAGAAATTCCCTCATTCTATTCATTCAAAAATCTTCCTCAACTAATATATAGTTTTTCTACCTCCCAATGAGTCCTCCAAAGGTTCCCTCGAGCTTCCATAGGTCACAAACATCAATCTTTTGAATATTATATTCAAGGTAAGGGAACCATTCACCCTCCTCTTTTAAGTCATGACTTCCTTTATGCTATGTCTTATAGTTCCATTTTATTATGTGGGGGATTTTTATTATATATCTTTACTACTGTCCATTTCATTTGAAAATTATGAGAAACCCTTTCGGCTCTCATCAATTTATTTTCCAAATTTTTTTGCCACGCTGTTTTGCTATCGAATTTTTAATAAAAGAAATCACATATTCTCTTTTATTTCAAGTATCCTTTCAATTTGGTATGACATTTAAATATCCATCCAATGTTATTATCTCCATGTTATTTTGAAAATATACTTTATTTTGAGTTATTTATGAGTGGTTTACCCATGTACCCTCTCTTTTTAAAATTTTCTAACATGACTTTATGTCGCTGTTATGCTGCCTAATTTTAATCTCAAAATTTCTCTCTCTCTCTCTTGAAATTCACATGTTCATTTATGGGAATACCCAGACCTATTTCATTTCTATGGGTGTTCATAAATACTATAAAATGATATATTTGATTCTATAATTGACATATATATAACCCACACTCCCGTTCCATGAGTTATAAATGCTATAATGATTATTTTTTAAGAACCTTCAATACATCATGATTTGGAAATGAAAACCATTTATTTTTTTCTATTTTGGTTATTTGTGAATTTTTTTTATTTTATATGTGGATCACATGATAGTAATGAAATATCAAGGGAGCACCCTGATAGTGCTCTAGTTCATTATGTAAAGAATTAATATCAAGAGATAACAAGTTTCCTCACACTATGGTGAATAACCTTGGTAATTTGTATGACACCTTGTGGATGAACCTTGGTGATATGATCCTGAATTTATAAATGAAATGTTGAAGCCTCGTATTCTAGTTATTATTCATGTTTGTTTATCATGATATTCCTATTCTTCTATTTCTCATGTCTATATTATTTTTTTCATGTTCTTGTTAATATTGTTGAAGATCACATGTCAACAGTTATACTTTCTTTCCTTATTGAGACTTTTTCTCACCCTTTCCTTTGATGTGTGTCTCTAGGTTATGAGATGTAGTAACTGTATAAAACCTATGATGAATCCTTACAAGTGTTTTAGAATGATGTTTTATTTTTTCTCATTTATTATTTTCCTGATTTCCTAGACACTAGACTTTAAATATCATATTAATATAAAATGTAATGAAAATTGAATTAATAAAAAGGCATGATTCCATAGTTGCTATCAATGGATCGTTTAGTTATTTATGGAAATTAGGCTATGAAAACTTAAGGGAGAATACTATATCAAAGTTTAAATATTGGAAAAATTCTTATTTTTTGGTGAGTGTTGAGTAAGTGGTTAATCAAGAAAATACATCCCTTTCTGGATACGAGTAGGTAGAGGCGGCTCTGGCACAGAGGTACCTAAGAGTGAAAAATTCGACAAGGAGTTTCGGGCTTGACCCGTGGTATCCCGATACATGACAACGGGCCTTGATATACTATTGGTTAAGACACTCTCCGGGGATATGTTTGGTAAATAAATTTTTTTATGAATCATTATAAAGGATTTATAGAGAAAAGTAATGGTTTGATGATGTTTTAAGACATAAAATCCTTTATAGTTAAATGATTCATAAATGAAATAATTTTCTCACTATGGTTTTAGTCTTTTAGAAAATGGCGGAAAATAGGTGGAACTGCGAAAATGGTGACTGCATTGGACCAGGCACTCATGACCCTCGAATGAAATCTAGAATGGAAACAATCATTCGAATGATGAACCAACTGACTCATGTTATGGGAAATAACATGAATCATACTGAGAGACTGATCTCACTGCGAAGAGAACAACATTATGTTGAATCCTTTAAATGTCAACAACCTCCAAAAATTAGTGGATCTTCTGACCCATAGATTGATGAATAGTGTATCTGCTCTATCGAGAAGATCTTTTCTATTCTCCGATGTTCTGAACAAGAGATGATTACCCTGGCTATCTATCACATAGTGGAAGAAACTAATCAGTGGTGGGATCTGAATAAAAATCTAATTCCAAGAGTGGAAGTTGAATCTATGGAGTGGGAAGAGTTAAGAGGGATATTATTCAATATGTATTTCCCTCAATCAATGAGGACAAGAATAGAGAAGGATTTTCTTGAGTTGAAGTAGAAAAATAATGAACCTATGGGAAGATATGAGTTGAAATTCAAAAGGAATTCATATTACACCTCTAGCTTTGTCATGGATCCAAATGGTATAGTTGATAGATTCGTCAGTGGACTGTGACCTCATCTGTAGATGAATCTAGCCAATCAATACTATGATATCTATGAAGATATTCTTCATAGTGCGATAAAAGTCGAGTTGGAGTTTGGTGAGACATTGTGGTCTCATTAATCAAATTATAGGAATAGATCGATGGAGCCCTGCTTAGGGAGGACCATTGATAATGGAATAGGAGGAACGAATGTGCAATGTTTCACATGTAATAGATGTGGGAAGAAGCATTCTGGGAATAGCATGACCAAGAGCGGTAAATGCTACAAGTGTGGAAGATATAGCTATATTGTGAGGAATTTTCATAGTGAGGTGAAACCTAATCATACAAAAACTAACTAAAAGGGGAAGACGGTGCATCCCTTACCTGATGTCCAGTGGTTTATGAGTGGACAACTTGGGCAGTTTTCAATTCATTTTCCAAATCTGTGGGCAGTGGAGGGGAACCACTATCAGCCTATGAAAAGGCCACGAGAACAAGGTGGTGCTTTTTCTATCATAACAGCTGAAGTTGACTATCCAGATGATGAGGTAGAAGGTAATCTTGTTTTTTTCTTAATAATAAAAAGTACATTGTTTGATTTTGGTTCTACACATTCATTTATTTCCTCTAATTTTTCAATGAATTTAGAATCAACCCCAGATTTTATAAAAGTATAGTTATCAGTTAAGAATATTGGTGGGATTATACAAGCATCTTCAGTTTTTAAAAACTCTAGTATTTACATTATTTATCACAATATTATTGAAAATTGAGTAGTCATTCACATGCTGGAATTCGATATTATACTAGGGATGTACTGGATCTCAATGAATAATATTATGATCGAATGAAGATGTAAAGATATCTCAGTAGTCAGGAATGGAGAACCTGTAGTTTTCATCCAAGGAGGGATATATCAACCTGATATTTTCCTAGAAGAACCTCTTATGTCATTCCTTATGGAGTTGTTCGTTGAAGAAGAAGAATGAAATGGGACTTTGAGGATAGAAAACGTCCCCATCATCCATGAATACATTAATTTATTTCCTAAGGAGTGGCCTGGACCTCCCCCAGAAAAAGAGGCAGAGTTGTCTGTTGAACTCGTACTTAGATCTCATCCAATATAAATGACCCCATATAGGATGGGAAATGTGGAGCTAGAGGAATTAATGAAACAACTCCAAGATCTTTTGGAGAATGGGTTTATCTGGACGAGTGTGCCTCCATTGGGAGAACATGTTCTCTTTGTGATGATGAAGGATGGATTGATGCGGTTATGCCTTGATTATAGAGAATGGAATGGGATCGCAGTAAATAAAAAATACCATCTTCCAAGAATTAATGACTTCTTTGACCAATATCATGAAGCTAGATTCTTCCCTAATATTTATCTTCATTTTTGTTATTGTTAATTGAGGGTGAAGAAAAAAGATATCCCTAAAACTGGCTTATGATCATGATATGGGCATTATGAGTTTGTTGTTATGGCTTTTGGACTGACTAATGCACCTTCAATTTTTATGGATTTGATTAATAGAGTCTTTAAGGTCTACCTTGATAAATTTTTTAATTTTTTTATTGATGATATTATGATACATTCAAAAGGTTTTATGAATAATGAGGATCATCTAAGGGTTATTTTCAAAACACCACAAAAGGAGAGGATTTTTGGGATGTTCAGAAAATTTCAATTCTGGTAACAAATAGTTTCTTTCTTGGGGAACATTTTTACCAATCAAGGAATGATAGTTGACCCTACAATGACAAATATTATAGTGGAGAGGCCTCAGTCTACAACAATAACTGAGATTCATTGTTTTCTTGTAATAGCAATATATTATAGGAGGTTTTTGAAAAAGATTATATGAATTTCTAATCCATTAACCATCTTAACTCGAAAAGGGGTCAAGTTCATCTGGACAAAGGAGTGCGAGGAATGTTTCCAAGAGCAGAAGAAGAGATTTGTAACTACACCAATGATAACTCTTCCCTCAATTGGTGAAGGTTTCATTATTTTTAACGATTATTCTCTGAAAGGGCTTGTGTTCATCTTCATGAAAAATGAGAAAGTCATTTCTTATTCATCTCGACAGTTGAAGACTCATGTTCAAAACTACCCTATATAGGATCTAGAGCTAGTTCTGGTTGTTTTTGCTCGGAAAATATGGAGGCACTATCATTATGGCAAAAAATGTGATATATACATAGATCGTCAATGTTGTAAGTATTCTTTCACATGAAATGAATTGAACATGAGACAAAGGAGATAGTTGTAACTTATCAATGACTATGATTGTTCAATTGACTATCATCCTAAAAGAGAAAAGAATTTAACTAATTCATTAATTAGGAAATACCCAATTGTTCTTTCCGTGATGAGAATTAAAAGAGATCCTTTGATCAATGACCTAGAAAAACTACACATGAGAATTATAAGGGAAGGGAAATCATCATCGTAAAACCAAATGGTTTCTCAATCATCATTACTAGAGAAGATCAAGAATGCTCAAAATGAAGATACTTTGTTACAAAAGATGTTTGAGGATGTGATGAATGTGAAGTTTCTTGAGTTCAATATTGGTCATGAAGATGTACTGAAATTTCTTACAAGACTATGTTTTCTATGTAATCGGGAAATAAAGATGTAGCAGATGGACGGTGTTCAATACACTACTTTCTCTATACATTCTTGATGCCCAAAAATGTATAGGGACCTTCTTGATTATTATCGGTGGGATAATATGAAAAGGGAGATTGATGAATACACATCATGGTTCCCGGTATGTCAACATTTGAAGGAGGAGCAACAACTTCCTAAATGGGTATTGCAACCACTACCCATACCAGCATGGAAGTGGGACAATATCACAATGGACATCATCACTGGTCTTCTGAGAAATTCTAATGGAAACAATGTGATATGGGTTATGGTGGACCATCTCAGCAAGACTACCCATTTTATCTCAATTCCGGATGATTTCTCTCTTGATAACCTTGCCAGGATTTACGTGAAGTGGTAATGCATCATGGATTTCAACATTCTATCATATCTGATGGTGATCCAAGGTTCACATCAAAATTCTTGTGATGTTTTCAACATGCTCTTATCACTGAACTGAATTTCATTATGGCCTATCATCCCCCAAAATTATGGCCAATATGAATGAACTATTCAAACACTCGATGATATGCTAAGAACATGATCAATAAAATTTAAAGGTGGATGGGATCAACATCTCCCTTTATTTGATTTCTCTTACAATAACAACTTCTACTCGATCATTCAAATGACACCCTAGAAAACCCTATATGGGAAGAGATATATATCTCATTCATATTGGGATGAATCTTCTAGGGAAAGCGTATTTGGCCTGATCTTTTTCATGAGATGATAGAAAAAGTCCATGCTATCCAGCAACACATTAAAGCTGCCCAGAGTCGGCAAAAGATATATGCCTACAACCATCGAAGGGACTTGGAATTTGATTTCGGTGACAAATTATTTCTTTGAATTTCACCTAGGAAGTGAGCCATGAGGTTTGGAATGAAAGGGAAGCCCAGCCCTTGGTACAATGGTATCTTTGAAATCATTAATCACATAGGACTTGTGGCATATCAGCTTGCACTTCCTCCAAATCTAGCACATGTTCAGGATGTCTTACACATATATCTCATGATGAAGTACATACCTGACCTTTAGCATGTACTATATTCATTGGAGGTACAATTGGAACATGCCCTCTCTTATGAGGAGTAGCCGGTGGAGATCCTGGATCATAGAGACAAGTAACAATGCAAAAAGACTACTCACCTTGTTAAGGTATTGTAGAGGAACCACAAATGTGAAGAAGCCACGTCAGAACTTTAGGAGTCTATGAGGCAGAAGTACCCACACCATTTATCTTTTTAGGGTATGAGTTAAACATTCAGGGAAAAAATTTCTTAAGTGGGGAAGAATTTAATGACCCAATCTTTTTAATAATATTTATTTCCTAAATTTGTGTGTTATATTATTTTATACACAACAAAACTATATCCTTAAATTAATGAAGTGAGTATGATTAAATGAGATTGTTGGGTTTCAACTATTATATGGAAATTGGTCAGAATGGCCATTGGAAACAAAATTTTTAACATTACAATTATTGATTATAAATTAAAATTATCTTGGATAATTAATATAGAAAGTAAAATCGTGGAATCATCTAGTAGACTCGGGCAATTTGAATCCCATCTGTCAAATCTTGGGAAAGAGGAAGCATCATTGGGATTTTCTCTGAACCCTGCCCAAGCTGAACATTATCATGTGAAGCTTGAATGGAATCACCTAATGGAGAAGTTCAAGACGATTGAAATCACCACTCGGAAAATGTTGTTTAAACCACCCCAAGATTCTATCACCATAGAACACTTTACACTTAGGTCTTATGCAGGTGTTATAAGGGGCTGTATAATGAAACATTAGTTACCTTATGTAATCATTTTGTATAAATAAATTTTTTACTTCTTTTTATGGTAAAATTTGTAAATTTTTAATGTCCAGATAAATATAGGATAAATTTATAGAAGTTCATTTTTATTGATGAATTTTGTAAATAAAGGGGCAATTTAAATATTTTGGAATTCCTTAAATAATTACTATTGTGAATTGATTTTCGAAAAATGGTCTTCTAGAGTTGTATTCACTAAAACATTTATAATATAATAAGATCAACTAAATTTTTAGTGAATAGTAAAGTTTGAATTTTAGCATACCTGTAGGAATAGTAATGAATAGTAAAGAATGGTAATTCGACCAAAAAAATTGAAACTTCACATATGAATGTATAAATACATTTTATAGATCTTAAAAGTGAAAAAAGGATCATATTTTGTGTTATAGTGTTTTTGTATGTTATAGATATTTTATTTACCATCATGTAGTTAATTTAATTATTTAATATGTAAAGGTAATTTCATAAAATTTAATCAAAAATTGTTACTTTTTGGACTTATGGTTATGCGATAATTTTATGGGACCTTTATCACATTCATAACGTGTTACAAAATGAATTATAGTTTTAAAGTTGTATTTTTGGATTAAATAATGATTTTATTTAAAACGTAAATTATCAATTTATAGAAAATTATTTTCATAAAATGGAGATCATTTTTTAATTTAGTGCATCGATATTAGGTTAGAGTGAATTTTTTGGATTTTTCGGAAACAATTGATTTTTCGGTGAGTAGTAAAAATACAGTTTTGAGTTTCATGTGTTTAATGATATCATAGATGGTGTAATAATGATGTAAATAATCTGTTAGACTTTGGAATAGTAATATATTTTATGAGGTGTCCCAAGTGACCAATTCCTTAGAAAAATACCTTGCACAAGCCCATGGTTTTCCCAATACCACTGATGAGGTGTCCCTTGAAAATTAATAATTTATTCCCTCACTTTTCCTATAGATACCAAGACATTCCCTCATTAATTTCATTCCAAAATCCTCCTCAATAAATACCTTGTCCTTTTACCTTCAAAGTATCCCTCCAACGGTACCCAAAAGCCTCAAAGGTCCTGATCATTATGTTTTTGAAGCAACTCTTCTAGGTAATGGAACCTTTCACCCTCCTCTTTTAAGTCATGCCATCCTTTATGTTATGTCTTATAGTTCCATTCTATTATTTGGGGGAATTATATTATATATCATTACTAATGTCTATTTCATGTCTAAATTATGAGGGACCCTTCCACTCTCATCAATTTATTTTTTTTAACTCTTTAGTTACACCGTTAGGCTACAAAAATTTTTGTAAAAGAAATCGCTTCTTCTCTTTTCTTTCAAGTTTCCTTTTCATGGAGTATGACATTCAAATATCCATACCATGTACTAATCTCTATGTTATTATTCTATTATACTGTATTATCAATTATTTATTATTGTATTACCCTTGAACCCTCTATTTTTAATGTTTTTAATCGGATGTTAGGTAGCCATTATGCTGCATATTTTTCATCTCAAAATTTCTCTCTCTTCTCTCTTGAAATTATCTTGTTTATTTATGTGAATACCCAGACATATTTCATTTCTATGGGTGTTCAAAAATTCAAAATAATGATATATTTGATTCTGTAATTGACATACATATAACCCTGACTCCCTTTCAATGGGTTATAAATGACATAATGATCTTATTTTTAAGCCCCTTCAAAACGTCAAGATTTTGAAATTAAACCTGTTTCATTTATTTTATTTGTATTATTTATGACAAGTTTGATTATTATGTATGTTTCTAACAAGAAATTAATTACATATTAAGGGATCTCCTTAATATTTCTCTAATTAATTGGTCAAAGAATTAATCTCTAGAGATGACAGGTTTCATGATACGTTGGTGAATAACCTTGGTAATTATTATGACATCTTGGGGATGAAACATTGGGATATGTCCATGAATGTAGAAATGAATTTTTTTAGCCATATAATGAAGTTATAATTCCTGTTTTTTTATCATGATATTCATATTCTTCCATTTCTCAAGTATTTATGATTTTTACCATATTCTTATTAATATTTCTCAAGATCACATGTCAATTGTTGCACTTGTTTCCCTTACCGAGCCTTCTTCTCACTCATTCGTTTGATGTATGTCTCCATGTAATGTGATGCAGTAAATTTACTTTTTTTGAACCTATTATGAAGCCTTAAAAGAGTTTTTGAAGGATGTTTTATGTTTCATTCATGTAATATGTTCCTGATTTCCGAGACACTAGTCATTAAAGATACTATATATGTAAAATGTAATGAAACGTTATGTGATAAAATGGCGGGATTCCATATTTGGATAATTGAGGTGATATTATAATTTATAATGAATCTTATAAAAGGTATGATTCATTATCATTTCAGGTTTTTTGGAAATTATTTAATTAATAGAGATTCATCCGGTTTTTAAAAAATATATATTAAATTTTGGTAAATTATGATTATTATGTTCGAAACAATGTGATCGAAAGTGAAATGTATGTTTAAAATAAACAATGTTTTATATAATCAATATTAAATCATTTATTACTATATTTATTTAATTATTTGATTATTCCTGTAAATATATTTAGGACAATATTAAATATATTATTTTGGACTGTGATTAGTTATTATATATTTGGTTAATAGTTTTTTTATTATCTAAAAGATGATTTTAAAATTATTTAAAATCTAGTTTATGGTGATTTTATATTTAAAAATATATATTATATATTAGTAGGAATTATAATTTGGTTCTGGGAAATTATTATAAAAAATATATAAGTTGATAATATTTCATGCTAGTTGGTTTTTTCGATAAATAATTTGATAATTTATTTTATCATATTGGTCTATAATTTATGAACATATACAACAGTTTTCATATAATTTAATATGTAATAAAGTTTATTGGTTAGTTTGTTAACTCATAAATGATTCTATGAATGAATTGATGTTTTTTTATAATTTATATTCAAAATGGGTATTTTTTTATAAACCATTGATTTAATTTATTTGTAAATAGTATTATATCGATACATCATCCAATAAAAATCATTTCATATATGAGAAATCTAATAAAAATGAATTATTTTATTTCTATTCAATGGGGTTATGGATGTATTTTTTTAACGAAAATGAAAATATATATCTTGAAAAATAATTTAAATATTTTATTTTATGGAAAATTTACATAATCGACCTATTATTTCGAAATTCTTGAGTTATTTTATACTTATTTTTTGTCACTTATATCATTAATATTTTATAATTTTCATTTTTCATATGTTATCTGACCTTGGGGGGATTATGAGTAATGTAAATATTCTGATTGTGATAAATAGATATAATATTTAAGTGTTATGATAACTTTTTAAGTGGTGGAATCCCATATGATTTTGGAAATTTAAATAGTTAGTGGTTATGAATGCATTTTTCGGGTAGAATAAATGAAATTGGGTTTTAATTGAATATTTATCAATTGAGATATGTTTTATAGTCATATAATATGGTTATAAAACATGTTATATGAAACTTATGTAAGGTTATATAATTTGGTAACAATTTGATTCATGATTATCCAATATGGCTTTGAAACTATGAAACTCAAAAGCTTGTTTTTTCTGAATTCGTTTCATGCCTATTCTTTTATTGATGATTTGTGACATGAATGGGAAATTAATAATGTATAATAACACCCCATAAACCAATAAATGTATTTGAATATTTATATGATATTAATTTCAATGTTTAAGATCATGTATATCCCCTGAATATTGGGGGTATTATGTTTTCACAATGATGGGTTTATAATGATGATGACTTATAGATATGGGGGATTTTGTTAGGTTATTTATTTATAATCAGTATGATGTAGTTGAATAATTTCAGTGTACTTAATCAAGTTAAAACTAGTTATTATTTTTTTTGTAAAACATTATTAGATTTGGTTTTTTTATTTATCTATATTACTATTTAACCATTACTGAATGAAAACATTTCCCTATTGTTATAAGATAATTATGCATAGAGGCATGATAAGATTATATTTAATAAGTTTCTCCACCATTTTCAAAATTATATTTATTTATATAAGGATTCAAGAAGATGGTATTCGTATCTTGTGTGTACAACATTGTCTCTTTTATTATGGGTTACTAAAAGAATTATAGGTCGGCTTAGAAAGACGTAGCAAGTCATAGTGTGAACTTATCCCTACATAAAAGGGTTATTATAATTATAAATATTTTTTATCATTTAATATAATTACATGAATATGATGGGTGATACTCAATGTACTAGGGTTATGAAGCTTTTTCTTCATGAGATTGGGTTACTCAATGATTTTAGAAAAGGGGGTTAAATAATTACTCTCCTATTAATAAAAACATCCACATTATTATGATAGGGATGAGGAACTAAAAATGAAATTTTCTTATAGTTAAATACATAGTCATAAGACCATATATATATATAATTTAGTAAGAGTAAATTATTTTTTATTCATTATCAAAATAGATACAATTTTTTTTCATAATAACTAACATGATTATTCTTTAGAAATGTTCATGTATTAAGAATAAGGTATACTGGGTATATTATATATGATGATAAGACTAGGAATAGTTTTATAAAAATATTTTATGTCTGATTTATATTAGATATGTTAAATAATTTATATTGAATGCAATGGGGAATGAAAATGGGCCTAGTTTAGTGCTTAAGGGTGTTTTAGGTGTAAAATGGTCTTTCTTCATTGGTTTTGTTATCCCCATTAATTATTTTTCTTTATTTTATAATTTTTTTTAATTTTTGTTATTTTTTTGGTCGACTTCCATATATATAAATTTTACATGAATTAGTTTTTATTAAACATAAATCAATAAATTAATTATAGATTTGAATTCTACTAAATCTTTTATAATAAAATTATTCAAGGATAGTTTTACTCTTTTAATTATATAAAGATTAAACTTTATTAATTTTTTATAACATACATTTGAATAAATGGTTGAGTTTCTTGCATATGGTTATAGGATCATGAATTTCCCATGGATTCGAGTGTATACCATAACTGCTATAGATTAAAAATTAATGTAGAATGGGGAATGAGTAACATTATTATGAGTCATTTTTCCCATATTTTTCTCATGATAAATAATCCTAAAATAGAAAATTTCTTATAATGTCCATTGTATAAAATGATCAGAGTACATATAACAATCTAAAACATTCCGTTAAACAAAATATGAACAATAAAAAATACAGATAAACGTAAAAATATAACAAACCCCTTTAATGAATCGAACAAATAAAAACCCATTTATGATAAAATTATTAATCTCTAATAGTATTATTTCAATATCCTACCATTATATATTATATTCTCCCAAAATTTACATAAAAATAATTCCATATAACATCTTCATTTCAATCATGAATCACATGTAGAGGGTGAGTATAATAACATTCCCTGATTTCCTATCATGAACATACTATAGTTCCATGAATGTGTATGTAATGTTATCTAAAATACATGTACATATATAAATAATCTATAATTCCATTATATAATAAAAAATATATTACAAACACCAGTTATTCACAATCAATATAATAATATTCTACAAAAAAACACTACTACTAATCTATCATGTATCCACTTCATTCAAAAAACAAATATATTACCTGTCCAATTCTAGTACAGAAACAAACCAAAAATTCTTCATAAAAAATATTATTCCTTTAAGTACACCACTTAAACATAATAAAAGCATTACTCACCTGATGAACCATTGATATAATAAAATTTTTGACATGTTTCAAATTAATTATTGTAATGTTCTACGTTTTTCTTTAATGAAGTAGTATGATCCAAAAAGGATAATTTTACACTTTTATTCATTATATTTTTTCACTAACACGGTCTTGGATTTTTTAAGATAAATATTTTTATGTGTTTTACATTTAAGTGGAATGGATATTAACATTTTGGATCCTAATAAAATAATGAGAGAAAAGTATTATTTTTTTGTAAAAGAACAAGATATTTAATCAAATATATAATTTCATTATTTAATTTACATTTTAAAAAATATCATTCCTTTAATTTTTTAATAAGAAAATTATTTTAAATTTAATATAAACCTATGGATTGTATGAAAATATATGTTATGAATATGTATAGTAAGGGAGTATATTCTAAAAAATTATTTTTAAAAATCATCTTTATGTTAGAAAATTTATTTTAATATTAATTTTTTATAATAGTGATAATAATGTTTTTAAATAATAATTAATATACCCTATTATGAAATGATTATTGAAATTATTATTGTCTAGAAATTATAGATAATTTCATATTTTATAATATTATATATTAATAATGTAATGTCTTAAGAAATTATAAAAAAATAATTTATTAGGAATCATTAATATTGTTGAATATTAAAATGATTGTATATTTTCAATGATAAATATTTATAATTTACAATGTTAAAAAAATATGGTAATATTATATAAAAATACTAATAATTTAGATATACATTTCATAATAATTTTTATAGGTGGAATAAAATTATATAAATATAATTTTTTTTATGTGATGAAATAATATTTAAAATGTATAGGTAGGAGAATATTGTATAATTAAATGTTCATAGTATTTTTATTTGTTTATAATTTTTTATATTTGATATAATTTTCTTGCATTATGAGGGGAAGGAATATTGGACATTTCTCTTCTCTCACCTATCCCCACACCCCTCTCCCCTCTATCCCACTGTCATATTCAACAATTTCACAATCTGTGTAATTTATATATATTTTTAGACTGATTAAATCTTCATATCATAGATGATTTTTAAATTTTCATTCGAATATTAATCATGATATTTGTAAAAATATATTTATTTTTGAATATTTGAAATTTTTTAAATTGAAATAATCCATAATATATTATATTAATATATCCATAAACCTTTTATGCAAGGAATTTTTACCAATTTATTATTTTCATTGTATTTTAACTTATATGATGTCATTATTGTTTTTATCTATAATTCATAAGAACAAGAAATTATGAATAACTTATAAAAAACCTATAATTAAAACATTTATTGGTGGCTTGTATTTTTAAATAAACAAATAGTAAAAATAAACATTTTTATGGTGATAGATGAAATTTATAGGCTGCCTTATTTGATTTGTGGATATAATTTAATAAATTATAATTAACAAGTAATTATGAAATATTTTTTCTGTAAAAATATATTTGTTTAATTATAATAATGGATTATTATTTAGTGTGTATAGTTTTGAATATTAATTTTTATATTTTAATATTTTGAATACATATTTTTCAAAAAATATTTATAGGGTTTTCAATTGAATTTTTGTTAAAATTTTAATAAATATGAGGTGATAATAGTTATTTATGGTATCTTATTATCGTAAAATATGTATTTTTTTAATAAATAATAGGTTTATTGATAATAATTATTTTTGAGTCAAACTATTATTGAAATTTTATTCAAATAATATTTGGATTTATGTTATACATTATTCAACTAAATTATAAATTATATGATAGAATTATCTAAACAATATACATTAGGAACTATTATGAAATTGGTTTTATTGATTCACATGTGAATAAATGAAATTATATTTTTCTAAATACATAGATGGAATAATGGTGATTAGAGTAAATTAGATTAGGTTTAAATTTAGAGATTAGTAAAAAAAAATTAATTATGTAGAATCATAAAATCATATTTCAAGATATAGATTCTTCACATAATTATTAGTAAATATGGATGATATTAATTTAAATATATTGAATATGGATACGTACTTGTGTCATGATAAATGAATTTATGATGATATTTTATATATAGGTTCATTTTTATTTTGGAATGTGGTTGAAATTATGTTTATAAACCCATATTTCAATCATTATATGTGATTAATTTTATATATTGACATATATATTGACCTGGACATCTTGTAAGGCATTGATTGAGTGGATTTGATTTCATGAGTGAGGTGATTATTTTATGTTATATTTAGAGTTCACTATGATTGGATATATTAAGGGTTTGAATTTGATGTCTGATTCACCCTTGATAATAATTAATTCAACAATGAATTCAGATATTATAATTTGATCTTTTTAGTAAAATAACATTAAATAATAAAATTTAGAATAGATGAATTTCAATCTTGATCCCACAAGGACTAGGAAATCATATTGATTAAATCTCTCTTATTTTTATGTCTTTGTAATATTATCACAAAATGTGGAAATAATATAAGCCAAATATAATTTAATTTATATAAAAAACTTAAAAAAAACATAGAATATATATAATATAAATTATCATTGATGGATATTATGGATTTCGGTTCTAGTTATGTGATTACAATAAAAAAACCTTCTAAAATCATTAGGATATTAGTTAAAATAAATATTAGGAAACTAATTTAATTAACAACCTTCAATTTAATGTGAATAAAAATTCTATTAAGGATGGATAGCTCTACATAAAAATATATTCATAACTAACTTATATGCAATAAATTCTATATCAGTTGTTTTTGATGGAGTGATGTTGGATCTTACTCCCCCACATCCTGCTATCATATTGTGTATCATCCTCTAATCTTCATCACATATTATATGTGATTTGGAGAAATGATATTAAACAATATCAATGATATAATAATTATAAATTGATTCCTCATTAATGGAAATGATTGTTCATCCATGATGTATAAATCCCATTTAATCCATTCCACCTTCTTCGATAACTCAATCCACTCATTTTATAAGGTTCCTCAACTATAAATGAACAATAAATCTTAGATGGGGGAATATAAAAACCAATTATAAACAATCATTTCATGTAATAAAATAGATATACATCAACTTATTTTCTCAAACCACATAATAATCCAAAAATAAAAAAATAAAAAAAAAACCTATATAAGTAGAAATATATTTCTAGATCAACACTCTATTTATCCTCCACAATTATTTTATTCCCATTAAATTTTTTTTTCTCTTTATATCAAGTGAATCATTCTTTGTAGAAAAACTCCTTTTAAAAAATATCCAAACACATCATTGAAATATCCTCTTAAATATCAAAAAATATAGGATGTTCATAAATTATTTTCATATGGAATGGGAAATTAAACAACATATATCTAGCCTCCAAGGCTTAGTCTAATTTAAATGGGAACTACAATGGTGAAATTAAATAACTATGATTCATCCTTATTAGTAAAAATTATTTTGTAATATTTTTATTTTTAACTACCATTATTCAAAATAAAAAAAATTATTCCCTTGAAACTAAATTTTTACATGGACTATATTATTCCTAAAAAATTTCATGCACCGAACCTTGAACTATTTCATTAGATGCTACAAAATCCAAAACACTCCCATACCTATTGTATAATGATCATCCATGATATATATACTCTTTAAAAGAGAATTATGGAAATTATAATAGGTCAGTATACTCCATCATTCTCCCATAACACTACCACAAACCCTTCAACATAATACCTATGAACTATATTTCATAGAGCCCCATGAGAATCCATCTCATCTACAATGAAGGAGAACCTTTTGAATATAATATTTTATATTACCATTATTATCACATGAATCCATGGTACAAGGTAAAAACATATCTCATAAGGGTATCTAATATGTAGGCAATCTAGTGTGAAAAGTTTCCCCCTATGAATAGAAATACAATACTCGTGACCATGCTAGATCCCTATGGCATCAAAATCTCATTACTTCAAATCAATTTCTAAAAATATTCTTCCTATTTTACATGGGTTCATTGATCCAGTCATCATCATATTGGAATCTTGAATGTCTATTGTGATAACTAGTGGAATTTCTAGTATATCATGAGAATTCATTGATGTGAAATTGAGGTCTTATTGTTATATATATATCCTAACCAATCAGATCCCCACAAATCATAATGAAATTATAGATGTGATATGAAAATATTATATCCAATAGTCCAAGGGATTGTAACTAGAATTGAAAAGGATTAACACTCACACATTAGAGGCCTTACCCCATAAAAAACTGAAATTGACTTATATCATTGATGAATGATGAATTCAAAAACATTTTCTGGATATAATTAAAAAATCATCCATACACATAGTAACTCATATATTATTCACCAACTATGATCCAGATGATTACTACTATATATAGAATATAATTAAGAGAAAAAATACATTTTCAATTACCAGAATGGAAGAGTAAAAATCATAAAATATGGAGAGGGCCTCACTATAACTATCCTTTAAATGATAATAACAACTAAATCTGTTATCTACATGTAATATAAATACTAATCACACACTTTATCAACAAAATTTTTAGGTTTCACTTCTAAATAATTTACATCTACCTTAATATGAATAGACTATCTATGACCTACATATCAACGTCACCAACAGAATACATGTAAGAACGAGGCATACAAAAGGATTAGTATAAATATTATTTGTATTATTCCCAAAAACCATATTTGGCAGGAAAACAAAAATATCAAATGAAATCATATATGTATTTGAATCTGAGAGGATAAAAGAAGGGTAATAGTAATATCATTTCCACTCAAATCTCATGTTTTTTAATGAGTAACTCATTAAATGTTATGATAAACAATCCAAATTGGATGAATTATTATATAAATCATTGATTTTATGATGTACCTTCTATCAAGATTAAATTATCAATATAAAAAAATAGGTATCTAGTTGTTCATGGAAAACTATAGAATCTATAAAGCCTATTATCGATAGCCTGATAGAACATTATGTCTAAAAAGCATACCACATGGTTCGTACGAATCCCTATATTCATAGAATATAGTAATGTAGAGGGTTTCTATAATCATGTTACATCATGAATCAATGAAGGGTATTCTATTAAACAATAAACCAAAAACTAACATCATAGAATTTTTTCCAACCTGATGGAAAATGATATACCATAGTATAGTAATAGTTGGAACTCATGTCCTTGGTATAATATGAAACCTCTCTGCTATCCAAACTAGAACATCCATGACACCTCTAGGTCCAAAAGTAATAATAATACTACATTATTGTTTCTTAAGATGATGTTTTAGGACCCATATACCATTGGTATGGGTGAAATAATGAATCCAGTAGATGATACATATCTTATCTCAGATATAATGTAGATAAAAATAAAAATACACTTTTATAAAGAAGTTGTTCCATTTAAATTATGGTGACACAGAATCACTATTTTATAAAACATTAAAAGGATCCTAACCCTTTTCTCAAGAAGATGAAAAACCCACTCCCTCAAGAGGATCCTAATCCCAATAAGTGGTATACAGACTCGTGTCCTGATTAATGAACTGAAAAACATCATAATAACATTGTGTATGTGGTCAATAAGATGTAAAATATTTGTTCTAGGGGTACAGAATGTGTCTTCTCCTATTGTAAAATGTGTTTTTAATTTATATTTCACTTCATGTGTCTCGTAAAAATACATGTTAAGTAGATGTGTCCCACAATGTGTCACATCCCCAAGGGTACTCGATGAGGACCACATCTTACATATCTATGTTCCTATAATGGAAAATGTGGTGTGCCATATGATACATGACATGTCTTTCCACACTAGTCCATATTAATGTATTCCCTGTAAGTGTAGAGTGGATTTTTAATTATTCACGTCACATATGGGTAGGCTACATGGACATGCGATCATTAACTCTATCTTAAATCCAAGGCTACATAAATTAGAACTACACATCTTGTGATATATCAAAACAAATGGTGTGTAATAATTTTTTTATAAAAAACAAACTTATTCAATTCATCACCAATGTTAAAATCCCTTCCACAAAACTATTCATGAATCATGGCTAAAAATATTTTCAACTCTGTTAATTATCATCAAATAGAATATATAATTTGGTTTCATGTTTCCTATTATTGAAAAGTGTAACCCTTAACAAATTATATTTATGTCACCCGCATCATGATTTATTGTTTTATTAAAGTATGCATCCCTGATACTTCCATTGATTGTCATTGGTATCAATGGTACTATAAGGATCAATAAATTCCATATAATGTTTTTAATTATATGGAATTATTACGAGACTAAAAAAATTGACGGCACGTGATTCTGAGTAAAAAAAAAGCCCAAAACAGAATTTTGAACATTTTGTAACGTACATTCAATAAATGTGTGGATGGGGTTTTCTATATTTTGAACCAGTGCTCAAATTATTATTTTGAATGCACCGTTGGCTTCAAAATGCCATGATTCACTTAATTTAATCTTAACATCAATCATCAAGGGTCAGATGAAAAAGTTATTTGTTTGTCTTTTGGAATAAAATAATAAAATAAATGTATGTTATTTTCTTCCCTCTCTTCCACCATTGAGAAGAAGTTAGGGGAACCATATTTTAATGATAATAAATAAATGATATTAATTTAATGAATCGTCCCATTGTTAGTGTAACCGCAACACACGTGTGTTTAATAGGATCATTAAATAAGATTCATTAATGAATCATAAAAATGAAGACAACGTGGAGGATTATTTATTAAATTTAAAAAAATTGTTTGAAATGGAATTTAGAAACCACAAGAGGAGGCTCTGAAAAAACACTAGTGACGTCAAACTCCAACGAATAATGTTGATTGATCGATGACTAATGGTGGATTCGAACCAAACATTTATAGGCGACGATGGCTACCATCAAATGTCGATTGTCTATGAATGTGAATCTTTCTGTTTATCCTCAAAAATGTTTCTAGGTTGGGGGGTTTATTTGTTTTATGAATTTAAAAGATTCTTATTCCTCAATTATTGGTTAATTTTAATAATGTGGATCAACCGACCTACGAGTTGATCCAAATTTTTTTCTTTTTATGGGTTGTTGTAATAGGGTATCTTTTTGGGGATTTTTATTTCAAAATTTTGTTTGTTAACATCCAATGATAGAACACTAACCCAAAAGCCATGGGCCAATCCAAACAAGGCTCGAACCCTCCGCCACTATTGGGTTTCATGCATTCCTCATGGTAAACCATGAAATGAGGCATAAATACAAATCCAACGGCTTTGTTGGGATGGAAACAACCCTAAAGGCCTATAGGGGGACATGGGAAGGAAATCGGACCACTAGAGAATCCATGGTGGCTCACGGAAGCACCCACAATCCCAGCACCTTCGGTGGGGTGGCACTGGTGGCTACTGGTGGTGGCCAGTCCAACCCAGACAGATGGAGATGTGATGCCCATAGGCACCACGACGGGTGGAACAACACAGCACCGACACGCTACATGGAGAAGATGAACAGCCCACCCAGCCTGCTCGGCTGGAGTGAAACGGTTAGATCAAGAAAGTTATTTTGAAAGACAAGGAAGTTCCCGATAGTGCTTCCTTTTAGGAGGAACCAAACTCACTAGCCAGACCAAATCCTCTAGTCGAACTAGAGGCCTATCGGACCCAGAATCAATGTTTCCCATTTCACTAAAACCTGAGTATCTCACAAATCATAAATCTGATTGACGTGACGTCTAAGGTGTTGGGACCCTTGATATGAGGCAGTCATTTTCAGATACCCCATATGGTTTTTTATGATGTTGGAATATGGCTGGGAGGGGTCAGACTCGAATCCAACACGGAATTATTTAACTTCATGCTTATATCTGACCAACCATGCCTCCGATTGATGTGCCCTATATTGCATTTGAATCCTTAATACAGGACAATCCTTTGGGTTACATATTAAAGGGACTTAGTTTTGGTTGATTTATGAATGATGGAATGAGGAACAGAGACTCTGGAACTCTAGTGCACTATATTCGAGAATCTAGTTTCTTTCTGTGCAGTGAAGAGCTACCCACTGTGGATCAGTATAAGAGTGACCCTCTATGGATCAACAGTAGAGCGAAAATCCATGGATCAACGATAGAAAGATCCTATGTGTTTTGGAATGAGAGTGGCCGTCTGTGGATTTATAGTAGTGAAACCCTCTGTGGATCGATAGTAGAGCTACCCTTTGTGGATTAGCTGTATAGCGATCAACAACAGATCCTCTCAATAGAATAAAATGATCTAGGCCATTACTAATCATATTTATTCATGTTCTCCAAATTTAATACCTAGTGTGATTTGTATTTTACTTTATGATTTGTGATTGAGATCATGATTTGTTTTTTTCATTATGGAATTTTGGGAGACCTTTGAGAGTCTCAGGGTCCCTACTGGGTATTGTTATACTAACCCATTCTTGGGATTCTCTAGCACAATGTTATGTCTTGTGCATACGATATACAACTTGACTGAGACTTGGGTAGATTGGTCTAGATAGTGCTCGGAGGTGATCGATATACGTGGGGAGTGGCACCGATGATGTAAATGGGTTTTACCTACCATTTAGGTGGGATCCTTGGTTTTCAACCATCAGAGCACATTTTTTAATTTTTATTATACATTCATTTAAGTTGTGTTTATATACTAGCCCATTTTATATTCCGTTTGCACTTTTATTATCAACGTTTTACTTTGTGGTGTTCTTTTGTTGTGTACCTAGTTTGTGTGTATATTTATTTAAAGTAAATACCTAACCTTTTGGGGGTATTACATTCCAATTCCAGTCGCCAACCCCTAGCCTATGAAATTTGGGTATGCGGTAGTCAAGGCACGGGCCCTGGGGGACGGTTCATGCCAAAGTGGTATCAAAGGGGTGGTCGGTTCTACCATAAAAACTATGAGTTTATGTTTTCAATTTACCGATGGTGTTATGTGTCTTGAGTTAGGATTGTATTTTTGGGAGTCCATTATTTGTGCGGCGACTGATGTATCCACACACTAGGACCCTAAGATCATATTTCCCACACAATACATGAAAACACTATTTGTTTGTATTTTAAAAATGTTTTTTGTTTGATCTCTTTTAAGTCATATCACCTGGTTTAACTTATTTATAGTGGCACATCTATTTCTTTAAAAAATTCCACCACATAGATAGTCATCCATGATTCTAGTTATAGATCGTGATGATAGACCACCGAGCTATTAGTCATCGGTGTGGGGAATAATTTCAACGATAGAACCTTCAATTGGTGTGTCTAGAGGACCACCACCCGTAGGGCAATAGTTTTTACCAGTCGGAAAAGTAGACCATGCACGATGACTGAGCGCATTTCATGATTTCTAGAGATAGAGGCCTATGAGGTTTCGAGGCATGATAGATCTGCAGGTAGCTAAGGACAAGCTGGATGCTATGACATGAGTTTTACACATTGTTGAGCCACTAGTAGACCGGATGGTGATCCAAGATTCTAGTATCCTTTAGGGAATAGTTGGGTGATGTTGGATCATGATGCACCTGACCGACGTGGAGATAAATCATTACTAGTTGTACATTGAGAGCCTCTTCAGAGTGTAGTTTTTACCAGTGAGTTTATGCTCAGTGCATATTCATGAGCTACGACACATAGAGTTGGGAAGCCTGACAGTGGTCAAGTACTCAGTAATATTTAATGACCACTCTCACTACTCCTTTGACATGGTATAAGACCCATTCTTCATAGACCACACCATTGACCAGGTACTCGAATGGAAGATCAGAGTGTTGATGATATCACTCAACATCCCAACGTATGCAGGTGTGAATGAGTGAGCACTATTGGTGGAGAGATTCCTCAGTGAGAAGGAACTGATAGTTAGTGCCACCACCGGATGACTGGAATCCAAATCATCTGCATTAGGTAGTTGGAAGATGACGCATAGGACCAAATAGGCCATACATTATGAAGGATGACACCAAGATGTAGGGTTAGAGTTGCGGAGCTCGCAGGCTAGAGGAATTTATAGGAGAAGAGGATTGTGCAACACATGTGATATTCAGTTTCGTATGGATCATGATTTCCCATCACACTGTACTGAAGATCAGAATACGTTCAAAGGAACACTGAGGTAGAGGTAGAGGTTTGAGTGAGGAGGTCCATAGGGCGGCATATGTGGCAAAGGAGCAGGTCGTGCAGCAGGCGGTGGGTGACAATTTGAGGAACTACAACCACCACCACTAAGAGGTCCACCCCGACCCCAATGTGTAAGTGGACAAGGACAATCTCAGATTTAGGAGGCAGAGTCATATCACCAAGATACTCTAGATATGTTTCACGGTATGATCTATGTCTACTCCACCCTACCTACATTATTTTTAGACATATTTTCTAGCCACTCTTTAATTTCCATGACTCGATTTCAAATCACAGAGATTTCAGTGGAATAGTTGGCTCAGTCATTATGATTATAGAATATTAAGGGAGAGGATTTGATGATTGAACACTGGTTCTAGTAGTGTGAAATTACTCTACGAGGTGAGACCTTTGGCTGGGATCTCCTAGTAGAAGTGTCAATGCCTTATGTTGTCATCTTGGGAATGGACTGGTTTTCCGCGGTCTATGCTAAGATAAACTATTTTAGGTGCAAAGTGTGGTTTGTCTACGAAGATGGGAATAGGTTTTCCTTCACTGAAGAGAAGGTATCATTTGCAGCACTTGATGATATTTCTCAGATGAGGTTGAAGCCAATAAATCCTCAGTTTTCTAAACATACCCTCGATGCAGCTGATGATGCTAGTTTGAGCCTTCTAGTAGTAGTGCACCAGTATTCAGATATAATTTTTGTTCTCCAATAATAAGGATTGGTGTTTGAGGAATTCCATGGAGTATCGGTGCCTAAACCAAGTGACTGTGAAAAACATGTTTCCTCTAACAATGATTGATATTCTCTTCGACCAGCCGAAGGGAGATCGGTTGTTTCGGAAGAATGACATCAGATCAGGCTATCATCAGCTTTAGGTGCGTGGTGAGGACATACCAAAAATAGCCTTCCATTGCCAGTATAGCCACTATGAGTTCTTGGTGATGCCTTTTTTCATGTCCAATTACCCACCTATGTTCATTGGACTCATGAATAGGATCTTCCATCCTTACCTAGATCGCATCGTGGTGATATTCATTGAAATTATCTTAGTGTACTCAGCATCAGAGGAGGAGAATTCCACTCATTTATGAATAGTATTGGATACTCTTTGAAAGCACTAGATTAATGTTATTCTATCAATGTTCTAGTTCTTAACATGAGATGGTCACTTTCTGTGACACATTTTCTCAGAGGATGGAGTTGTGGTAGAACTAGTGAAGATAGAGGTATTTCTTGATTGGGAGCCACCCATGAGGGCGGCTGAGGTGCAGAGTCTACTGCGGTTTGCTGGGTACTATCGGAGATCTGTACCTAACGTTTCCAAAGTAGCATCACCCATGTCAGCTTTGAAATAAAATGGAAAACCCCTCGAATGTATAAATAGGTTCTAGTAGAGATTCCAGGAGGTAAGGTGAAGACTGATGAGTGCCCCCATCTTAAAGATACAATAAGAGGGTGATGGATATGTATTATATTGTCATACGTCAGGGAAAATACTTGGATGTGTCATGATAGTGTAGTGGGATGTGATTTCATGTGGCTTATGAAAATCGAGGAAACCTGAGTAGAACTAGGAGACCCATGAAATGGAGTTAGTAGTAGTGGTCATTGCATTTAAAATGTGGTGTAACTACTTGATTTGTGAATATTTTTCTATCAACTCTGATCATAGTAGTCATAGGTATATCTTCTCACAGAAGGACCTAAACATTAGGCAACATTGATGGTGAGAGTTCCTTCAGGACAATGACTTTAAAATAGTCTACACTCATGGGAAGGGAAATGTAGTGTCTGATACACTTAGTTGGAGGTCGGGTGTACAATAATGGAGTGAGGTGACCGAGCATCTAGCTACAAAATAGATATCCTTCATGGATAATGATGGTGTAGAATACCACCAGTATATGCCTATCACTCCCCCACTTAATCAGTGAGTTCGTGAGGCAAGCCTTGAGAACATTGACTATGTGGCTCGACATGCTTAAATGTCTTTATGGAAAGTTGGTAATATAACTTCAAAATTTGGGGAGAGCATCATTCTTTTTAGATGTTACATCCTATTATTAGTGATGTTTCAGAAGGAGGTTTTGATAGAGATTCACACATCCCCAACGGTGGAACTTCATGAAGTGTAGAAGATGAACCATGAACTCCGATGTTAGTATTGGTGGCCAGGGATTAAGAAAGAAATAGCCGAGTTTGTTTCCCGATGCCTCACATGCCAGCATGTGAAGGCCAGAAACATGTTCCAGTAGACTTGAATCAGCCACTTGAGGTACCAGAGTGGAAATGGGTGGGTATCTCGATGGAATTCATGATGGGGATACTATGTACGTCTCGGGGCCCCAACTATATCCTGGTGATTATTGACCGACTCACCAATTCATCTCATTTTCTACCCATCCAATATAATGGATCAATAAAGGGCATGGGACACCTCTACGTCCAAGTGATAGAGTGGATTCATGAGGTACCAATGATGATCCTTTCATATTGTGATTCTTGTTTTACATCCCGATTGTGGAATGGATTTCCTGAGGCATTCCGGTCTCAGCTACACATTAGGGATGCATTTTAACATCTGATAGATAATTAGATGGAGCGAACCATACATACACATGAGTAAATGATTCAAGCTTGCATCCTTTATTTTAGATGTATTTGGGAGGATCACCTTCCACTGGTGGAGTTCCCATACAAAAACAGTTATCAATCCACCATCATCATGACATCATTAGAGTCCTTGTACGTGAGACCATGCTGATCACATCTATGTTGAAAAAACTACAGGAGATAGATCTTATGGGACAAGAGTTGGTGAATGATACCAATGAGAAAGATCATGTCATACAAGAGTGGATGAAGATCCAGATTGTAGTTATAAGTCTTATGATGATATGAGACAGAGTGTCTTGGAGTTTGAGGAGGGAAATCATTTTTTTGGGTCACACCCTGGTGAGGACTATGGAGATTAGGTTTGGGATCCAATATATATTAGATGTTTTTCAGACCTTTCCTAATTCTCTGTAGAGTTGGAGAGGTTGCGTACCACCTAATTCTTCCCCCAAAGATGCACAGGGTTCAAATTGTTTTCCACGTGTCATAGCTGAGGAGATACATGCATGATCCATCATATGTCATTGATTAGCATGAGCAAGAAAATGACGATCGATAAAATTTGGTAGTGTTCCTAGGGGAGATAGGTGATCGATAAGATCATGTCTTATAGGGGTGGTCGATTCCTTTGGTGTGAGTTCAGTGGCAGTATGAGAACCTCAAGGATAAAACATTGGAGCAGTAAGCTCATATTTTTTCTCAGTACCCCCAATTGTTTTCCTAGAAATTGTTGTGGCTTTCAGGGATGTAAATCCTTAAGGTGGGGAGAATGTAAAGAACCAGAAATCCGATAACATTTTTTTTAAATAAATGGAGTAATTGTGAGACAATAAAAATTGACGGCACATAATTCTGAAGCTCAGTGTGCTCGGAACATAATTTTTATATTTTTTTAAGATATGTTCAGTAAACATGCGGGAGGGATTATGTATCTTTTAGACCAGATCATAGATTAAAATTATAAGGGAGGACATTGGTGTTTTTCTAAATAAATAAGGACTAGTGATTTTCCATTAAAAAATTTAACTAATTATATTATTAAATTCATTAATTAATCAACTCATAATAAAAATCATATTTTAATCCTGGTATGAAATAAAATAATTTTACATTAAGGGTAAACACAATATTCGGGACAAAATAATGAATTCATATTACCCATATGAGGACTTAATCGTGGGGTATAATAATTTCATAAAAAACCCACATATGAATAAATATAATTTAATATTATCATCATATTTTCTTCATGCAAACAACACCAATATTTACACACTGGATTAACCTATAGATAAACACTATATTCTATAATCAATAGAACACTAATAAAAATTTTTATCAGATCATTAACTTTAGTAAATTGAATTTTGTTTTCAAAAAATCATATGCTCACAAAATATAAAATCAAAAATTCATGTTTACTTCATCTCATGTAAAAGAATGAGACATTCAATTTTCCCAACAATATTACATTTATTCATTGAAAATTATACAAATTGGATTAATTAAAAACAAGGATCATGATTATACTCTTTTAAAATCTACACACAAACTTATGTAACTACTTCATCATAATGATGTTATATATATGTGAACTTATTATATAATTGATTATTAAGGAGAAGATCTCCCTCATTTAATAAGATATATTCCTTAGTAAATATTTAATTAGAGATAACAAATGACACTAATCAACCCATGTAATGATATACATATCCTCTTTGTAATATCATGTAGTTTTCTTTCTCATGATTATCTTATATAACCTAAACTACAAATTATAAATACGGATCATGATATGTTATTACGATGTTTTATTGTAGTGGAACAATATTATTCTCAAAAAATAGTTAATATAGAATTAATTACATTCTTACCCATTCTCATCACAATATCATAATAACACACATCCTTAGTAAATATACATAGATAGGGTTTTCATCACTCATTTAATGTATCTACCAATGAATTCCTTAATCATAATAACCACCTTATTCTACTAATAATTTTCCATTCACTTATCACTCGATGAACAACTCAACACTATCTAAAATGAATGGTTTTAAGAATTTATATATCCCTATTATGATCTATCCAAACCAAATGAAAGAATTTGGTTGGTAAACAACCATAAAAAATCTTCCATGAAAATTATATTCTCAATACATTCTCGGTTTATAAATGGATAAGATTGTCTAAAAATAATCCATGTGTAGGATATAACAATGGATTTACATGAAGTGTGAAATATATCAAAAATTATATTATCCCAATACCCATCTTGTAACCTCTGGATTAATATCTTACTAACCTATATTGTGGGAAATACATTATGAACCTTCTAGGAAAACATTTTTCATTTTCCATCTATGAATATCCCAACACACATGTGTAGTTACTAATAACATTTTCAAAAAATTTATTAAAAAAGTACATTTTTGAAGGAACCACAATTGACCAAGTGAATGAAACAGATTCCCGTTCAGGCTAGAACCTAATAACTAAAGACAAATGAAAAATCACATCCATTGTTACTCAAACATAGATAAATTTTACCATAGAAGTCAATTTACTAACGACGAATGCGAGAATCTTATCTTCCAATATTTAAAAATTTCATCTATTTTAATGCCCAACACACTCCAGGAATCTATGTATAATATATAAATATTGTTAAAGCCTATTAGAATTTACCAAAAATGTTCTCTTTGAAATATCTAGGTCACTCTATCATACTTTATACAGGCTATCATAATTCCTTATATATGGGTCAAAGAACAGAAATTTTTATGCTATGGGTCGACCATTGTTCATTCCATTAATGAAATCATGAATTCAAGGTTAATATTTGTGAGTGATTATCTTTTTCATTAATATTGATTTAAAACCATTTCCCACCTATCTGAGGAGATTCTAACCCAACAAATAATTTGTTTTCTCTTCTTGGCACACCTGAGTGGTATTTCTAAATACTACAGATAGAACTCTCTACTATAATTTTTTTCTAATGTCTGATTAGTTAACCTAATAAAAATTAAAACACAAAAAATTAGGAAACATAAAAAATACTCCAATATATGATGGTAAATACAACATTACCTCCTCTACCAAGGGTAATCTCCCTATATATAATGGATTTGGGGATAAAAATGAACACCACAAAGAACATTATAGATCCCAATAAACTGGAATATTATTCAAATAGAATAACAAAAAGTAGAAAGTATAAAACTATGTAATAATTCATGAACATTTATAAATGGATTTATGATACTTTAGAAAAATTGTCTAGATTCACACTCTGGTTCAATATTGTTTCTACCCAATCATTTGCAACCAACAATGTGTTATTGGTATCAAAGGTCTTTAGAACAATACTATTTTTTGGTGAACTACTCTAAAAACATAATCATTTTCAAAAATAGATTATAGGATTCACTATCATTATCTTTAAATTCCATTCATTGTACCCATCAATAAAACATCATGAGGTGACATAACATTATGCTCCCAAAATACATCATGAATCATCACCAGGTCGTGTTTAGGTAACATCAGAAAAAATGGATTTCAAGAAATATTCAAATAGAACATAATGAATATCTAGAAAGAGTCCTCAAATATCACCATTCTCAACAAAATATTTAATAATACATTACCTAAAATTACAATGTATGGACAACATTTCTGATAAGTGACTAATATGGTCATTATTCTGATTTAATTTTTCTACATCCTATATTGAGTACACCATCATTAAAAAGTGTTCAAACCCCTACAACTGAAGTAATTTCCCATCATTAGTTACAGAAACACATTATATTCTAAAAGATTTAACTGATTTTTTGGAATTTGAAAACATGAACTCGAATTGTTTGTTTCTTAATGAACTAGATGATTTAGAGAGTCCATGACTGTAGATAATCCCTTAACACCCAATGTATAAGCTCAGATCATAATCATATTAGTCCTTTTCCATAAATAATATATAGTGTAACTAATGAAATGGTAGTCACATCAAACCTAACAGAAAAAAACATCTACATCAGAAAAAATATCTATGCAACGTGTATATGATGAGAGAAGGCCTCAAATTTCTATGAGAGAATACCTCTCAGACAAGAATTATGAAACAACTTCTCATTTCTCAAAATATGGTTGTGAGATGACAAATAACAAGAATGGTCTCATAAAATCTTGACATAATATTCAATACATACATCGATGAGTTTCCCCCAAAAATTTTCCACTCTTATGTGTAATTTTTTATAATATCTAAATTAGATGACAACGGAAGGACAAGATAGATCATAATTGACCATTATATTGTTCTTGTATAAAGAAAAGGTACAAAAAATTGATGTCTTATTTTTACAATCTAGTTAAGAGGATATAATAAACATAGTGAAATTACATATTGTGTTTGACACTAATAAGGCTTCCAAGTCTTTTAGAATAAATCAATACCCTGTTAACAACATTGATGTATTATAACATTCCATTTATCGCATGATTACTAACTTTTATCACATCACATAAGACATAACCATCCTTATAACGCTTTTGTAAGTCATAACATGAAAGTTTCCCTCTCAAGTTCATTAAATTCATGTTGTGACAACCAAATCCTAACTCCACTAGGCCAGGGATGGTGACATTAATCAAGAAAGAATAACACATACAGAGATGGGTCATATTATCATTTAACAAGAAATAATAGACTCATATATTTAATACAGAATGTATGTAAAAAATAGCTAGATAATAGAAAATTTAATTATTTTTCGGTAATATAACACTTGTACAATAAATCTAATATGATTCAACATATAACTAATATTATTAAAATTTAAAAAAATTGTAAAAAATAAACCCCTCTATTACATTAATTAAAAACTAAAAAACATTAAAGGAAATGAAGTAATCACTACAATATAGATCTAAATTAAAAAACTCCAACTATAATAATAATAAATTTTCACCAATACTTAGCTAACACCACAATTCCTAATGATATAATTCACCATTACTAAATAAGAAATATCAACACATATCTCATAAATCAATATATGAATTTTCTATAATCTATAAAAACATTACAATTATGAGAAAAAGGACCAATTAATGGTTAATATAAACACAATCAATTGGATATCCTGAATATCATAATGGGAGATTAAGGTAACAATAAAATTGACTCCAAGCATTAGTGGTGTCTTGGAGGCATAAAATAGGGAAACCACAAATATCAAGTCACCTCATGGATATAAATAATAATATAGTCTCGAAAATAATTCCATGATTAAAAATTTGGATATACTCAAAATCTAGGTGACTCTTCGAAATGTGTAGTCACTATAATTATACACCAACCCTCAAAATACATTATCCAAGAGTAACTGGAGGATCTCCAATCATGGATGAGTCCACAAATCCAATAGTAATTTTTAATCCAAATTATTAAATCTCAATAGAATATACTTATGTTCTATATAATCTAAATACAAATATATTTAAGAACTTTATATGATTCTAGTTTCCACAATACTTCATGAAGAAAATAAGGTGAGTATATTCAGACATTAAAGAATCAATCCCATAGAGTAAACCTGAAATAATTTTGGGGAAATGATATCCACAATTATAGTTAGAAGTCATATTATAGTCAAATATTATGATATAAAATGACTTAGCAATCCAAATAAGTTCTAATTTACCATTATGTGGGCCAGAAGACATAATAAACCTATAATTTCCTTCCACAAAATGATGGTTGAGGACACATATCAAATTACTACATGTAAAAACTGACTCAAGTAGAGGATATTTTTACCTATATTAGCACAATGGATGAGAAAAGAACCACTCAATATATAGAATATAACTTCCAGGTTAATGTGGGTATAATACTACCATGGTTTCATTCAATAGATAGAGGATCCCAACTGAAGATAATTTGGGGGAATATCATCACCCTATGGAAGAGGTCAATCCTAATGATTGAGATAAAATATCATCCAAATTATATTTAGAGGAAAACCCATCTTTGATTGAATCATTAAATGTCATGTTATAAAAGGCATGTCCTACAACAATACTACATAGAATCTCTAGTCTAACACCTTTTATTTCTCTTTCATTTCACATGTAAGGTATTACTACAACTAAAATATGTATATAAGGGGTCACAAATCATTTTATTTCTTCCGTCTTACTCAATGTGTTCCTTATATTCATGATACATATATCTCAGATGATACATTGGGAGGGGAAAAGTATGTATAATGAATTGGGCCACAAGAGTCCATAGGAATGTAATCTATATACAAACAATGATGTCCAGGTGGGGGTGACATTTTTTATCAGTTACATTAAAAAAATTTAATCTTAAAATCTATCATAAACCATAAAACTAAATACAATGTTAATATATGGTTTATGTTCTTCTTATTGGAATGACTTGTAATAGGAAAAAATATGCGATAATCTATAGATTCATTGAATCTTCCATCTCCAGCCACTCTCTATAAAATTAGCGGATATTAATTACCAATAAATATTACCCACTATAACCGTCAGAAATTTTTTATTGAAATGTGTTATTCTGATTGTTTTTCATTAGAAAAATGAAGCATCACTACCTTTAGTAGATATATCATTATTAATAATCCCTAAATTGTGATAGTGTTCTTATCTGATTCATTATTTGATTTTAAATTTCATCATCAATCTATCTTTTTTACTTATTTCATATTGATAAAACCATAAAATGGATCCTCAAACCCAATAAACATATTCATAGTAAATATGATATGCATAACATGGATGTTCCACCAGTCAATACAAACAATATTGAATATCAGTCCTAAAATGGAAGTGGAAGGTGAAAAAATAATGTTTATAATCCTCAATGGATATAGGTTAACCAACCATAAATTACAAGATATTAAATTAATATGTAATGGTTTTATATAATTTATCAAATAATGATAATCATCACACTCTTAAATCCGGTTGTAAACCACTTATTTATGGGCTCATCAATCATAAAATCTATATTATAATGAATGTATATTTTTAATAAATTCATATATAATAAATGAAATTATAACTCCCCAAAAAATTGACATACATAAATGGTGAAATTTTGATGTTAAGATTATATCTCGAAACCATAGGTTCTTTCATTAGCAACATTGAAATCCATCTATATACATTGAAAAAAATATAATCACATGCCTCTAAATTTTTTCACCACCATCATATTCAACCTATAATATCCTATCACCGAGGTGTTAAATTAAAATATGGATAATAATAGATAGATTATCTGAGCTGTGTTAAATATACATTTCTTTTAGATTCAAAATTATTTTAAAATATAATTAAATTTATTTATTTTTTATTAATCCTCTAATGGTAGTGAATATAAAATAATTCAAATGTGAATGGAAGTAGAATAAATCCAAAAATAAACATATTATTCTTAACTTAACAATGGCCTGGTTTTAAAAAAATCCTTTTTACAAATCCTTATATATATGAATTTTATGGAAAAACGCACACGCATATGATAATGATAATATATTATTTATGTTATATTTTTTCCAAGGCCACACAACAATCATATTTCCACACTAGAAAAACATTTAGGTAATAAACATATTTTTAATCGAAAAACCCCTCATAATGTCTTTCTAAAATAAACTAATTTAGTATAATGAATTTTTTATCCTATGGAATGTATCTAGACTTCAATACCATAAATATAATTGAGACCCACATCGGTAAAATATAGAGACATTATAGGAATCCCTAGAGGATCCTTGTGATTGTAGTAGTGGTTGGGTGTAGGGCGTAAATGATAGCTTGATGATTCTCAATGTTTTTTGTGTGATGAATGAATGAAAAAATATTGTTTATATGTTATGAATGGTTATATGTTCTTAATATCCAACATTGATTTTTCATCGAGCCTTCCTAATCCTCAAATTACAACCCATAAAATTAATTATCCAGAAACTTGTCATGGTTAAAAATTATGTCATGTGTTCCCTTTGTGCATACCAACATAGATGCACATAGAACCTCCACAAGTCAGTCTAACCCCTCATATTTATAGTGAACATTTCTCATACATGATATTTTCTGCACCCCAATATCATCCCATGAAATAATATTTCATCCAATGACAGAACTACCACTTTGGTTTGGACATCCTTACTTTTGGGATTCTAATGGGATGCCACACTAGTTATTATACAACAATGTGAACATAATTTTTATCTTTAATTTTTAGGCAAAATTATTTTATATTATATCTTAAATTCAAAATTAAAAATAATAGTATTTGAATATTATATTCAGTTCTATTTTACAAATAAAACTACAAAAACATCATAAAACACATGTAAACATATTTTTATGGCATAAAAAATTTAAATTAATATGAATTTACATAAAAGGTATTCAAATAATTAATAATAATTTTGTATATATAAATATATATTTATTTATTTATAATTGACTCATAAAATACCCCCACAAATTAATCTTTTCTCATCATCAATAAATACCTCATTAAATACACAATGGGTCCAAATTTCTACAAAATAAATTAAAAAAAGACCATATTCTAAACACAAAGTAATAATGAAAGATTATTGTAATAACCCTGAATAAAATGAATTATTTGGATAAAAAATTATTCAATTAAAATTTAAAAATCAATATATTTTTTCACTTCTACTCACATTCTTCAACCATTCATTAAATTTCTTTTATAATCATTATTTACATCAAAATAATATATATCAGACATTAATAACAACATTTCTAAAAGATTACTTATCAATATCAATTATATGAACTAAATTCATACTATTTTAATTTATCTAAATATCCCCATAGATTTTAAACTACAAATATCATGTTGAATGTTTCATAAAGTTTGAATTGCCTTTATTGTTTGGGGTGGATGAAAATTTATTTCAGAAATACATTTCTATTCTTATAAATGTGGGTCTTCTTCTTAATGAAAAATTAATGATATTATGTTAAGGATAAATGATATATGATCCTCCTTCTACAAAATTATTTAACCCAAAATCTGTCTAGTATATATTTATTCACATGTAATGTATAGATTTTAAACATTAAAACTTGTGATAAAATCAAAATTTAAAATTAAATATTTTTTATATTCCTTTTATCTTCTCCAATTAGTTTTGACTCTTTTATTTTTAGTGGAATATGAAATATAGAAAAGTCCTACATCCATGGATGTAGGTTCATATGGAATCACAATCTTCAACATTAATAACCCTTTGAAATTAATTCAAATTTTATGTTTTAAACGTTTGATTGTTATACTATATATTGTTCTATCCAGGGTTTCCCACATTATAACATTTCCTGATTTCCATTTTTTAATTTTTATTGGTTGTAAAAATGAATAATAAAACATGAATTCAAAAAATCCCTAAATAATCATATGATCAAACCAAAATTCATTTTTTTCATAATTTCAACAACTCTATAAATATAATTGACTCTCATTTTATCCACAAAATATTGTATGTAAAGTTATACATAATAAAATAGGTGTACCAAGAATATATTGGCATAAAATTTAGCTCATATTGAAGAATTCAAGGGATCATATTTTTTCACAAAGGATTGATATAGGATTTGTCTCAAGGATATATGGGAAAAATATTACATAGTAATTGAATAAAATAAACTTATTAAAATTAAAAATTAAAATGTTTACTATTAAAAATTAAAATGTACTAGTATTTCAATAAATCATAGTTTTAACCACCAAAAGGGTAAGAGAAATAAAATTCTAACCCTAGATTAAATCCATCTATTGATGGGGAATTAAATCTGTTCAAAACTAAATTGACTGAATGGAAAAATAAATATTGGTATAATAAATGACAATTTTTAACAATCAAAGACTTAAATTATAAATCATATAATCAATATTAATTTATATAATTGAAAATAGTAATAACAATGTAATTTTCATAATTACCAACCTATAAATTATTCATTAATTGTAATGAAAACATTTATTTTTTTCAATGGAACGAAAATTATCTCCTATGTGATAGCATATCATAGGGAAGATAATAAGGACATATTTCTAGATGAATGGTGTGTTTTGATTCCACCCCCATGCATAGGTGGAACATTTTCACTAATTTTAAAATAATTTGAGGGTGGTTCATTAATTTATTTTAATGTCATTATTTCACATGAAATGATCAATAATAAAGAAATGTTAAAGGAACTGGAATTGATCCCTCTGAAAACAAAATCATTAACATTATATTAGTATTAGTTGGTGGGAATTTAAATACAATATTATTTTGTCCTTAATTTCCCTATTCATTTTTTCATCATTTCACATTATTTTTTAAAATAAATAAAATTGAATATTCCATATATTAATTTTATAATATATAGGATATTCAATAACCACCACAAAGTGAAATACAAAACATAAATAAAATTAATTTTAAAATCAATAATTGAAGGAAATAAGAATATATGTTTCATCTTGATAAATAATTATTTTATTCATTACTCTATAAATTTACCTTGAGTGTCAAATAATGGGAGTATCATATAATGTCTCCCAGTAAAAATTTATGAATTGTATAAAATTATAAATATATGTTTTTATTTTTATTACTTTACATACAATGTGTAGCTTGAAAGCCTCTAGGGAGGCTAAACATTATGTGTAATGTCCCAATTAATGGAAAAATATATCAATGTTGTAATGAATCCTTATATTACCCACTATGTATATATTCACTCAGTATCTCTTTTGTGATTTAAATTATACAAGTTTTGGTTTCAATATCTCACCACATCTCAGAGATATGACAATTAGGTTTAGTTTAAAATGTTAATGTAGTTCCTGATAATTATTTCAAAAGAACCAAATTACGATTTCAAAAAAATAAAAAATTATTTTCATATCCATGATGGTTGTGAGAAACATGATATTTCAACATTTTATGTGAACATTATTATGTTTTTTGGGTTCACATTATATGAGAATATTTATTATATTCGAATTTTTACATCCAGTAATTAATCATTTTAACCTATTTAGTAAAGGACTATTTTATTTGTATGAATTTTTCATGATTTCTCTTTGTTACTAGTATTTTTCGGGTAGTATTTAATTCCATTTTACTCCTCCTCCTTGATCATTTTTTACAATATATAATCCCTTTATTTTATAATATGTTTTTTTAAATGATATAGAACATTTCTTAACCCTTATTTCTAATTAATGTGTTGTAAGTCCATGCATTTAAATATTTAAACAACATTTTTCGATTTCTAATAATTCTTTATTTATTTAATAAAAACATCATTAAAAACAATTTCTCACTTTTCTCTATCCTTAAGCATCAACAAAATAAACTTATCACATATGAGGAATATAATGGCATTCCCTAATATACATGTTACTAAATGATGTAATCTCATTATTATTTATCATTTATAATTTCATTGAGTTTAGAGAATATATTTTCTCATTGAACTCCTCTTTTTCCATAAAACCATATGCACATCCTCTTCAGAAGCTACAGGAACATGTTCCTTGGACATAAAATGATATTCCTATATTTAATCGTCTTTATTCATCACATTATGTTCAATAAATAATTATTCAATATTTTTGGTTTGGTATTCTAATTATTTATTGAATTCAACAAGTTATATTAATTATTATGATTTTATTCTAACATTTCCTTCGGTTTAGGACTTCAATTATCTCTCCCTATATATTTATTCAATAAATTCAAAAAAATGTCCACTTTTTCCTTAATGAATAAAAGTGATTAATAGTAATATTCCACATCATATTTTATATCTTCATGAACATATTATTATTCATTTATATATCCTTTTTTATCATAGATATTATTATTTTCATCATGACATCATTGTTGTTTTTTAATCAATATTGAATACTAGGGATAATAACTCCCTAAGAGGGGGTGGGGGTGAACTAGGGAATATGAAATTACTTCCCTAAATAGGATTTTGTTGTCTGAAATTGTGTAACTCTTAGATTTGTCCCTTTATATTCAATTTTTGAATGTTGAGAGTAGTAAATTAGCCAAAGGATTTTACAATGTACATCTTCACTGGGCTATGTCTAATAATAATTCATGGAAATGTTCACATCCAAAAAATTTACAAAAAGGTAACACAAAATTATCCACTTCAGAGAAGACACCCGGAAACTTCTAGATAAAACCATTAATAGATTCAAAACTTATTTCTCTCCCCCTATAAGGAACTCACAGTGCCATATGTTGGAGATTAATTTTTCAAACGATTATCACATGAACATACATATAAAAAAGATTTTATATAATGTAAAAAGATTTCATGTTATTTAAATAATTATAAGATTTAAATTAATCTATTTTTAAATTTAAACATACTGAAGGAATCTAGATCAAATGTAATGAAAATCATAAACACACATAATCCAAAATTCCTCCCCCACTAATTTTTTTCATTAACTCTGGTATTATTTTTCATAGAATAATTTTCATTCATATTTTATCATACCAAATTGTACAATCGACACTCAAGGTTAAATAATTTGGACGTGTGTCCCATTATATTAATGGGTCCATCATGGACTTGGAATTTAAATATAACAAACAAGTGTATTCACTCATTACAACCTTCAACTAAATTGTTGGAAGATATAAAATGATATCATTGCACTATGGAATGAGGTACTATGAAAATAATGCTTAATTCTGAACTTTATGACATATGGACCCATTAATTACATAAAATCATGAGATTCTCAATAATATATAATACACGGTAAAAAAATATTATGTTCTGGAGAGTCATTATTGAGTAGATCAACTTTTTGAGAGGAATTGTAATCTCAAAACTCCAAATAATTTATGTATATGAATTATTATAACTACTTCTCATGTTAAATTGGATATAGTATTTCCTCATCTGTTTTATTAATCTATAATTTGAATATAAATCCTAAATAATTCCCTTTTACAATTTTGGACCCTATAAGTCGTAATTCCTAACTACGACATAGGATCCATAAAATTTCTAGTTTAACATGAAATCTATTCATCGATTTAATAAACTATAGAAATGTATACTATGTTTTAGAATGGAAATAACCCCTCATTAGAAACATATTTTTAATTCTCAATGAATATAATATTACAAATTCTATTAACTCATTACATTCACAGAACAAGGCTTGATTATGTCCTTCTCTATATTGTAACATCCCAGGTAATTATAAAATAAGACATTTTCATATATATTAATATTATTTATTGTATATTATATTCAAATAAAATTTATTGATATTTACTTTATAATAATCCACATACATCAATGGTTTTCTCCAATATCTTATGTTTCACACAAGACTGAGTTATACCCAATTAACAATACATTTTAGTATTAATATTTTAAATTTTAGTTATCGCTTTTCCATCATACTAGTGGGAAATAATTGAAATAATTGTATTTTCTTTAAAAATGTTTATAAAATGGATTTAGTTTATTATAAAAAACATTAAAATCATAAAATGAGATTAAATCAAGTTTTAAGCATAAAAAATGATATTATTTTTAAATGGTAGTTTTACGGATTTTTGATTGTGAACCATTTTTACATCTTGTTTTTATCACTATAATATGATCTTTTCTTAAAAATATAATTCTTTTTTAGAATAGGTTCATCATAATTTACTTTGGTTGAAATTTAGTATTTTTTGGATAAAATTCATTTTTAAATGAATAGAGAAAAATGATATATTTTTATTCAAAATTGCCTTTTGGAATATTTCTTTTATAAAGTTATATTATTTGCATTATTATTTTTAATGAGTAATTGGGTTAGTGTTTTTATCATTAAATCCATTTTATGTCATTTAATGTCATTTCACATTGATATTTTAAACAATCACGTGTTAATCTTTTGATGATTTTTACTTTTAAAAAACTCATTTCCTCGTTTTGAATATAGGAATTAAATTCAAACAAATTACTAAAAAATCCATGTTTAAATTTTTTAAAAATGGATCATATATTTGGAATAGTATGGAATAAATTAGGTAAATATGTCTCTATTATTTTTGACATTATGAAAAGTAACATTGGTAATTATTATTATTTACTACTATTAAAGGTTATATCATGTAAATTAGAGTGAAAATAATATTATAATAATACAAAACTACACTAAAAATTTTTTATTAATCAAATATGATGATTTATATTCAACCAATATAACCCTTCTGACAAAAATTTGTCCTTAGTAATCGACTTGGGTGTGATTATGAATTTATAACCTTTAATTTAATTTAAAAGAAAATAGAACATAATTATGTCTCGTAATTAAAAAAAATAATTTGAATTTGTTGTAAGATATGTGATCACTTATAATATAAATAGTCATTAGACAGATAAAAATGTTAACTACATAATGGTAATTTATTTATTTTTTAGACATTAAATAATTAAATTTCATTATGACACAATGATGATGCAATCATGGTCTTCTTAATGAAAGAATCAAATAAATTATATTATAAATATTATTATAAATATTATTTTACATTATTTATACCGTAAATGAATTTTATAGGTGAATATGAAATTTTAGAAGACAATTTAATTATTTGGTTAGTAGTTACCACGTTTTTTGGATTTTATATAAATTTAATCAGATGAATAGTGTCATAATTGAAAAAATTGATATTCCAAGAAAAATTATAAATTTTTTCGAACATCATAAAAAACCTGAAAATCACAATGTGAATATTATATGGTGTAATTTTTCATTAAATATAAAATTCTAGGAAATTTACCCCATATACTTTAAATTTATAGCCTCATAATAAAAAATTTTTACAATAATTTACATTAAAATAGAATAACTAAAGTTAAACATAAAATATATGGTTTAAAGTTCAATAAATGCATTCCTAAAAATTATTTAATTTGAGGATATATATAATTAAACTTATGATATTTTAAATATCTTAATTTATAGTCATTTGGATTTAAAAAATGTCTATTAATTTAATATTTTATGAGTTTACAAGGGTTCCCCTCCCCTCTCATAAAAAGTATACCCACTCTTCTCGAATAATCACAAGTCAACAACCATTTAATTTGGGAATTATCTACCAAAAAAATTTATATAATCCATAAACTTGTCTGAAAATATTCTATTAGTGAACGAATCCTCCCATGGAATCCAATTGGTATAAGGTCAACGAAGTTACATGATTAATAGGTGATACCTTCCCTCCTGCAATTTAGTTTTATTTTGGTTCATCACTCAATATAATATTTTTATTCTATGATTAAATAAAAATAAAAATATCCAAAATATACATAGACCGTTTTATGCTAATTTTTCAATCTACACTTACACACACCTCATTTTAGCGTGTAACAAACATACGGTCCCTGTGGACCACAAACTACTACTTCATTAAAAAGAGATTGTTCAATTTTCACCATCTACCTCTCATGGAGGCCATTATATTAGAATATATTTTTAGATATGATATATATTTTATTTATATTGTATATATCATTTTGTAATTTTTTTAGAACATTCCTTTTCTATTTTCATGTTGTGTAAATATGATAATGTCATTTGAGAAAATTTTGACTAACGCCCCCTCAAAGGGATATGAATCATTCACTATATACGTAGAATGTATTAGGGATATATTTATTATTATTATGATAAATATATAACATTATTATCATATTGGTTTTATAATATTCATTTTTATCAATAAATTAATTATTATTTTAATATGATAAATAAATGAACGCAGTGTTCATGCGTACGTACGGCCTACCCTTTCCAAGAATAGTGTATTTCATTTATTATATCCCACTATTATGGATTATTCAAAATAAATATATAATATATATTTATGATATTTAAATAAATAATATTATTATGGATATGATGTACTTATGACCACGAGGACTGTTGACATCAAACCATGATCATTTTCAATTCAAGTACCGATTATTGAAAAAGCTTCTAATATGAAATAAAATTATTATTTAATTTTAATAGCATGGTAATAAGTGATATAAAATGAGTAATAAACATAAAAAAGGTTCTAAATAAATTATAAATTTACATATGTTTATTATTCGGTAATAACATGGAACATATGCGATGAATCAAACGCTAGGTAAGGGAAATCATAACTAGATTTCAATTCATTGAGTTTAATATCCACATCATTGGTTTTGTTTTTAAAATAAAATTTGTGATTTAAATATTATTGTTTTACACTGAATATCCACTTATATTTGTGGTATTTATATTTGACACACAAAATTATATCATTTATTTATCCTTAATGTAATGATTCATTTTTTTAAGGGACTTCTCAAAAATACACATTCATTGAGGAATAATTAGATATTATAAACCACATTAATTTATATGATATATAATAAACCCCTTTGACGTTAAATTTAATTAATTAGTTTTTGAAATGAATATTTCTTTTATCAATTTTTACTAAACTACAAAATTAATGTTTTTTAATGTACGTGGTGACAAATTCTTTTTCTACCGCCTCAACCATTATTTGGTGTTTGGATTTATCTACATGTTGTAATGTTTTTAAATTATAAATAAATATAATATACCCTTTTATTTTATTTTGGTATTTAATATGTATTTGATAAGGGATTGATTATGTCGAAATCTTGGAATGATCTCTTGTAATTTGAATGTGGAAATTTTATTATTCCATTATTCCATTTTTATGTTTTATTTTTATGTTATGGATCATTGAAATTGTTTTTGTATACAAGTGGTTCAAGATAAACCGAGTGTGGGTGACCCCGTGATATCTCTCTAATGCATTGTAATACAATATGGAGCTAATTATTAAAGTTTCTACTAAAATATTTAGGGAATATACTATGATTTTTATCCAAATTTAACAATGATGGTTACTCCATATGTGGTAATGAAAGCTGTGATGTACAAATGATATGGATACCCCAAGTTACCTTTACGAATTATGATTTCTAATATTTTTTAGGAATATTATTAAATCATGATTTATGTTTAAAATTATATGTTTTATAGGTGAAAATTATGGTTTTTGTGAAAATGTTATCATAGATTTAATATATTCATGGACTCATAGTATTGTTCCTTATTTTATATTCCTTACTAATCATTTTATGCTCATCGCAAGATTTTGTAAATTTTTACCATAAGGTATAATGATCGGAAAGAGTGAGGAAGAAGTCATAAATATTTTTAACTAGAAAAAATCATGTTTTTTTAATTTATTTATATTTTGGATGATATGGATAATATTTTAGTTTATCCAATTCATATAAGTTTGATCTTTAATGTACTAGTAATGGACTAGTTATATAAATATGTAAACCTAAAATTATACTCAATATGATTTCTTGACATAACTCAAGATTATGTATAGTTTAAGGTGGGGTGTTTAAGAATATATAAATTTTCGGTATAGATAACATTTGGGGTTAAGGTATTGTTAATAGAATATCCATAAATGATTTTTACAATATGAAAAAATATCATGATATAGAATTTGTAGATTATTGTGTTTATTTTTCTATTATATTTTTGTTTATAATGGTTTTACATAGATTAAACTGGTTATCTATGATGGGACAATATCACGAGGAAAAAAACCCGTCCAAATTAGAAACCTGAGATGGTCGGAATTCGAACTAAATTGTTTCTTGCAGTGATGGATTGGTTGACTCATTATATAAATGTTGTCGGTATCCATGCATGGGATCAGCCAAGTCAACCAATGAGGAGCTTGTCTATAGTAAAGCATTTAATGAGGCCACATCCTCCATTATTGAGAGGGCCATCTTAACTCTTTCTCATTGATTGGTTGATTATAGTATTGAAAATATTTTCGAAGTCATTTGTTGTTTAGAACAAAACTTTATTAGTATTGATGTTTACCATTTTGAAGGTGAGGTTGTTCAGTGGTGGTCGAATGTATTGTATATCAAGGATAGTGATGAGATTGATGCTTTATTTATGAATGAATTAAAAAGTAAGTATCTTGAAATATATTTTATTGAAGATACTTGTAAAAATATAGAAAAAAATTCTTCGAGTGGTTGTAGGATGATGACTCAGTGGATTCTTGTGAAGAAAAACTCACTCTACTGGAAAGGTATTCCCCAAATTTGAACTATGATATTGATAGTAAAATAAGAAAATTTTACTCCAGATTAATTCTAATTTATCTAAGGGAATTCAATCCATGTGAGTTCAAATGCTACAAAAATGATCACTGTGAAGTAAATGTGTGAATGGAGCTTCTCATTGGTGCGGTGTTCTTTAAAATATAGCAGAATAAGTGGTAGATGTGTCCGCTAAAATTTAAGATTTTTGAAAAAAAATCTAATGGAAAGGAAATAAGGATTACTGAATGTGAAAGGAATGTTGAAAAGAACTCTGTGGAATGGCTTCTGAATCCAGGTAAGTGCTTCCAATGTGGTTAAATGGGACCTAAGACTTTTAATTTCGATATAAACTATCAATGTAGTTGTACAAAAATATATGATTTATAGTCATTAAAATATTTCAAATGTATTGAGATGTCTCATTATGAAAATGAGTGTCCTATGACTAACTCAAATGAAGTGAATCTGACATAATATAAGTCAAATGTTTTGTTTAAATCATTTCCAATACTACATTAGTTGTTGGGACATAAAATGAAGTGGTATCAGCTATACTATTTTTTTATATTATTCTAAAGTGATGTTTGATTAAGAGTTGACACATTCTGCAATTTATAAGTAATTTTTTTGTAAATTTGAAATTATACCTCATGAAATGATTCTAGAACCTTTGGTAATAAACCATGGGGAAATGATAAGGAAAAAATAAATTATTAGAATCTTGATATCCTTATATATGGAATAATTTACATTCAATATTTTTAGTATTTATTCTAGTAGAGTATGACATTATTCTGGGTATGGATAGTATTTTTGTGTAACATTCTAATATTAAATGTTGATCCAAATAAGTTTATTTGGAGAAAGAATTTCAATTTGTGTACAAGAATAAACCCGTACAATTGATAAAATATTAGGATGTTGAGGAACTATCAAAATTTGGAAATATATTTATCATTCCCATATAGATGAAAATAAATAATCATTTAGATTAATGATTATGTAACGGTAAATTTGTTTCCTGATGTTTTTCTGATGGGTTTACTAGTATTATACCTGTTTTAGAAGTTGGATTTTCTATAGACTTTGTTTCAGATGCTATTTTTTTAAAACCTCATTATTTAATGGCTAAAATTAAAATTTTAGTGTAAAAGAAGAAATTACATGAGTTATTAGATAATGGTTTCATTGAGCCTAACACATCACCAAGGGTGATCCTATCAAATTTTTTAAAAATAGTGATTGTTCAATGAAAATTTTTATTTATTATAGATCCTTGAATAGAATTACTATTAAAAAAAGGTATCCATTACCTCATTTCAAGGATATTTTTTATCAGCTCTTGGGGGATCAGTGTTTTTAGATTATTAATTTCAATTACGGGTACCATCTACTAAAGTTGATATGGGATGCCATTCAGATTACCACATTTCATACTAAATACGAACATTATGTATTATTTATGTCCCTTTTTGGATAACCAATGAAACTACAGTGATCATGAATGTTATGAATATAATATTTCATGAATTCTTGAATATGTTTGTGATAGTTTTTATTGATGAAATTTCTGTATATTCAAAAAGTTTATATGAACACGAAATTAATTTTAGGGTTGTCTTACAATCTGTAAATGAAAAAAAATGTAAGGTAAATTCAGAAAATCGGAGTTTTGTTTATTATAAATTTTATTTCACGGTCACATTGTTTTTATATATGGTATAATTGTTGATCCTAATAAAATAAAAGTTAATTATGAATGGCCAAATCCACAAATTTCGCCAATATTAATATATTTATTATTTTCGAACTCTATTACTGGAGGTTTTTTGAATGGATTTCCAGGTTATCTATTTTATTGGATATGTTATCTATTTTTATCTGGAAAAAATAATTTGATTATTTATTTTAGTAACTGAATAGAATATCGGAGAATTTTCGAGTTTTGGAAATACCTTCCCTAAGTGGTTACTTTTTTGAATATAGTAATGATTAGTTGAAAGGGTATGTATGTTTCCTAATTTATAATGATTTCATAATTTATTATGATTCACGATAGTTGAAAAATCATAGGTTAAATTACCATACACATGATTTGGATTTATCTATTTTTATTTTTGAATTAATAATTTGGAGGAATCATTTTTATGGTGTAAAATGTGAAGTATATAATATCCCAAAATGGTTGAAGAATATATCCACACAAAATAAAAAATATAACATGAGACATAAGAGATTTCAATAATTAATAAAATATTATTATTTAATGATTCATCACCATACTAAAAAAATGGAAAATGTGGTCGATGCTTTGTGTTGGAAAAGTATTGCAACAGTAAACGTGTTACGTTTGGAAAGTGACCCTTTTATTAATGATTAAAAAAATTAGGAATGGATGATATTAGTGTATGAAATTCCTAGGTTTTGTTTTAGGGTTAAATGCAATATCATGGATCAGATATAATTTATAATGTGTAAAAGGATGATAGTGAATTGCTGAAAAATTGTAGAATTGGTTCCGAAGGGTATGTTTTTCGAATTTTGCATTGATAAAGATTGTTTATAGAGATTTGGGAAGAGACTATGTTTTATTATGATTCGAATTTAAAGAAATAATTGTTATTTAATGATAATATATCTTTATTTTTAGTACATCTAAGAATTATTAAGGTGTATAGATATATTCGTTAGTATTACTGGTTGGATGGAAAGAAAAGAGATATTATCGACTTTACGATAATGTGTTTGACTTTTCAACTGGTGAAAGTAGAATGAAAATTTCCAAAGTGGATGGTTAATCTATTTCTAGTACTAGAGGTGATATTAGAATATATATTTATGGATTTCATATTGGGATTACCAACGACTTATAAAGGTAACAATTAAATTTGGGTTATTGATGACAGATTGACAGTATCTAGTTAATTTCATCCTTTTAATGATACAATATCTCTAGATCAACTTTCTCTAATGTATCCTAGAGTGATAATCAAGTGAAATAGACTTATGATCTCCATTATATGTGATGATTATCCCAGGATCAGATCTATCATTTGTAAAGGCCTTCAAATGTAACTGGGAACTGAATTAAATTTCATTACAGATTTTTACCCTCAATCAAATAGATAGTTAGAATGAACAATTAAATACATGGATGATATTATACGAGCTTGTCAAATGTATTACTATGGATTTTGGCTTCAAAATCATTATTTGGGAGAGTTTCCATATAATAACAATTTTCAGTCTAGTATAAAAATGGCAGCATTTTAAGAATTATATGGATAGTGTTGTCAAACTCATGCTTTTTCGGATGGTGTAGATGAAATGAAGTTAATGGGAAATGAATTTCTTGAAGACATGGAAAAGAAGGTTTAATTGATTTAGAAACACATGAATACATATCATGGAAATCAGAAAAGTTATGGGGATAATTAAAGGAAGTATCATTATATTGATTTATTTGATCATATGTTTCTCAATGTTTCTCAATGGAAATGTATGATGTTTTTTGTTAATAAGGGGAAGTTGAGTCAACAGTTCATTAGTCCCTCTGAAATCCTTGACAAAGATATATCAGTTACCTACCAATTGGCTTTGCCTCCATCTTTTTCCAAGGTAGCTAATGTTTTTCATGTTTCAATTTTAATAAATTATGTGTTGGATGCATCTCATTTATTGAATCCAGATATAGTTCAGTTAGAAGAAAATAATTCTTATTAGAAAAATTCATTCAAAATTCTAGACTAGAGAGAGAAAATGTTGTGGAATGAGGTGATTCATGAAGTTGTGGTTTGGTGGAAGAATATTATGGTTGAAGAGGAAACATTAAAATATTAAAATTCTGGGGCGGAGAAATAACCCCACATATTTGATTAGAGAATAAAATTCCGAGGACATGGTTTCTAAAAGGGGGAAGGATTTAATAACCATGATAATTATAAAATAAGACGATTTCATATATATTAATATTTCTTAATAAGATATTAATTTTAAATTAACAGAATCCATATGTATGATATCTGACATGTAACAACATGTTTCTATGGATTCTTATGTTCCTCATAGTATGAGTTATATCAAAAAATATTACATTGTTAGTATTATTATTTTGAATGGTAGTTATCTCCAGGAAATAGTATTTGAATGAATGAACATATCTATCTATTTTATTTTTACATATCTTTATTAAAAATTTTCACTTTCATCTAAAATTTTTTAGAGTCCTGAAATGAGAATAATTCCACTTTTAGGTGTAAAATACTCAAATAATTTTAAAAGTTTGTTTTAAAATCAATTGATAGAGAAAATTTTTTAATATATTTTCCCCTTTTTATGTTATATTTTTCAAAATAAATTAATTCATTGGAAGAGGGAAATCAAAATTCACTTTGGTTGAATTTTGGTATTGTTTTGATAAAATTCATTTTTCTAATGAATAGTGAAAAATGCAGCCTTTTAATTCAAAAAAACCTTTCACCTAAATTTTTTATATAGTTAGATTGTCTTTTTAATTGGGTTTTAAATTTAATGGGATTATATTTGTATCATTTAATGATTTTTTTAATTAGATGTAATTTCACATTTAAATTTCAAATAAACACATGTCAATCATTAGTTGATTTTTACATTTAAAACCCAATTTTCTCATTTTGACAATTAGACTTCATATTAATTTAATTAATGAAAATTATGTGTTCTGAATTTGGAAAAGCATATTCCATATATGGAATCATAAGGTCTAAATTATGAAAATTGGTCCCTTTTATTTTTTTAAATTATGAAGATTGACTTTGATAATTATTTTTATTTACCATGATAAAAGGGTAAATTAGGTAAATAAGGTTAAAAATATTATTATAAAATTAATAAAAATCCATAAATCACATATTAATATTATTAAATGAGTTATGAATTACTATGAAAACCATTGGGTTGAAAATTTTTCCATTGAAGCAACTTGGGTGTGATTATGACATTTATAACATTTTATTTAATCTAAATGAAAATATAACATAAACATGTCTCCTATTACAAAACTAAATTTACTATAGGGTTATATATGTGATCTCATAAATTATAAATAGTTTTTAGAAATCAAAAAAATCACCTACATCCTGGTATTTTAATTATAATCTTTACATAGTAAACAATTAAATTTAATTATTACACAATGATGATGTCATAACATACTTATTAATGACATAATCAAATAAATGATATTATAGAAATAAAATATAATTACTATTTGACATAATTCAGGCCATCCAGAAATTTTATAGGTGAATATGACATGTTATAAAACTATTAAATTATATTTTTCGATGTTATCTTTTTTAATTGGATTTTATTAAAATTTAATAATGTGAATATTGTCAAAATAGACATAATTGATATTTTAAAAAAATAATTAATTAAATAAATTAAAATTTTAAAAATCTATTTAAATAAAAAATCCACATTTATTATGTATAAAATTTTCTTATGTGTCCAATTATGAGAAATTTATCCATTATAAGTGAAATTTATATCATCATAAAAATTAAAATGTTGTTACCACAATTTATATATAGAGAATAATTTAGGGTAAATAGAAAAGATATTGATTAAATTAATCTACATACATTCCTAAAAATTATTTCATTATATAATTTCAAAAAATAATTATATAAAAATCTATATATCTCAATATATAGTCATTATTATTATTAAAAATTAATCAATATTAGCTTAATATTGTAGGAATTTCCATGGGAGACCTTCATCTCTCATATAAAAAGGAACCCAATCTTCTCAAATAATAAATATTCAAGAAAGATTTTGTTAAAAAAATCCCTACCAAAACATATTCTTAGGAACCTTCCTGTAATTATATAACCAACCCTTGCAGAAAAAATCCTCTCAAGGAATCCTTTTGTTATAAACGAAAAAAAGTTACCTGATTAAGACGTAGCACCTTCTCTCATACTTTTTAGTTTCATTTCCATTACCCTATCCCTAGACACTTATTATTATATGATTACATAATAAAAACAATATCATAAATATATTCAGATGTTTTTATTCTATTTTTTAGATATACACTTACACAAACCTCCATTTAATGGGCAATGAACATATTATTTCTATGTATAGGGAACTATTGCCTCATGAAATGACGATTGATCAATTTTCCCCTTCCACCTCTCATGGTGGACATTATACTAGAGACAGTTTTTACATGTGATATATAATATATTTATATTTTATATATGATTCTATATTTTTTATTTAACAGATTCCTTTATTCTTTCTGTGGTGCGTAAATACTATAATATTTTCTGAGGAAATGTGAACTACCACCCCCTCAAAGATATATGACTTTTATGCCTATAAATGAAACATATAAATTATGATTTTACTAATAGTAAGAGGAATATATGAAATAAATATATTACTATAATTATAAAATAAAATTAAACCATTTAATTATTATTTTATTAATATGAAAAATTATTTAATGTAGCGTTCATGCGTATATACAGGCTACCGTCTTCATGAAATGTGCATTAAATTTCATATCTCTTAATATTCTGAATTATTATAAATACATATATCTTGGATATATATGATATTTAAATAATGAATATTATTCTGGAGATGATGGGCTTATGACAACATTGACTATTGACATCAAGAAAATTACATTTTCAAATCAACTATCGCATATCGACAAAAAAATCCTATATGAACATCAATAATTATTTAATTTTTATAACATGGTAATAATTTATATAAATGAAATAATGAACATGAAAAAGGTTTTCAGTAAAGTATAATTTTACCTAAGTTAATTATTCAGTAATAACAGGGGACATATGTGGCGAATCAAACTCAGTGTAAATGAAATATTAATTTTATTTCGATTTATTGAGATAAATATACATATCATTGGTTTTGTTTTTCCAAGAAAATGTGTCAATTACAAATGATTTTTTTTACTTATAATATCAACTTATATTGGGTGTATTAATATTTGTCACACATTATTATGTTATTTATTTATCCTTAATCAAATTATATGATCTTTTCAAGGAACATCATATCAATCTTTTTTCATTGATGCATAATTTCATATTATACACCATATTCATTTATGTGGTGTATTATAAACCCCTGTGATAATTAATTTCATTCAATAGTTGTGAAATGGAATAATTTTCTACAAAGAGTTTTACTAAATGGAAAAGGAATTTTTCTTTTATGTTACAAGGTAACAATGAATTTTTCTATGATTGTATCCATTATATGATATTTGGATTCCTTTATAAGTTGTAATGTTTTTTAATGAAAAATAAATAACATATACCATTTTAATATTTTTTTATTGAAAATGGTTTTCATAAAATATTGATTTTTTCAATATCATGAAATAATCTCTTGTGATTTCAATTTGGCAATGTTATTTTTCCATTATGACAGAATTATGAGTTATGATTATGTTATGGTTTATGGGAATTGTTTATGTATATAAGTGGTTCTATGATAATACTGGGTGGGAGAGCCTGTGATAATTCTCTAATGAATTGGTTAACATGATCGAGGTAAACATTAAGGGTTCTCCCAAGAGATTTAAAGAATATACTGTGATGTGTATTCCAAATATAACAATGATGTTTACACCCTATGAAGTTGTGAAAGATAAAATGTAAGTATGATATAGATTCCACCTATTACCATTATGATTTATGATTTCTATGAATTTTTTCAAGAATCATATAATTTCAATGGGCATGATAAAACAATTATGGGTGAAAATTATGATTTTGGGTTAACATTTTCATGGGTTTAAAATATTCAAGGTCTAATTGTTTTATTACTCATTTTATATTCCTTGCCACACTTTTTATTCACATCCCATGTTGTTGAAATATTTTCCGCATTTTATAAGGATGGGTATGATAATAAAATAAGTCAATAAGTGTTTAATAAACTATATAAATCATTATTATTTGTAATAACATTAATATTGTGGAAGAAATTGATACTTTTTTAGTTGTATCCACTTTGGATTAATTTGAGTTTTCATATAATAGTTATGGCCTAATTTTCTAAAACACAAAACCTAGAAATGTACTCAATGTGAATTATTGAATTAACTCAAAATTATTTAATGTTTAAGGTAATGGGATAAGTCACAGTGTCGACCTATTCTATGGTCCACAATCACTATATTTCCAACAAAATAATAATGACCACTACCCTATAAATATTCTTTCATAGGTGCACCGTTGACTAACTCTCTAGGGCCACCAAAGAAATGAAGGTCTACATGGATCCATTTCATGATTGATTATTCTCCCATGTATAATATTTTGAGTAATATGGGATGGTCGAAACCATAGTTGAACTTGTTTTTAATATTACATCAACAATGGATTCCATGTATTAAATAGAATAATGAATTAAAATTAAATAGAACATAACCATACATCTTTATTTTTTAGAAAAATTTATCACCCAAACATCCAATAGGATGTAGAAAAAAATACACCCCTATGGGTATTTTGGAAATCCTCATAACAGTATAACAACACACTATTTCAAAAATGTGGCCACAAAATCACCAATAATCAATTATAATAACAATAGAGAAAATATTTATGTGATAAAAAATAATTGTACGAAATATTTGGAATAACCATAATTAAATATGTTCAACCATTATCCCTATTAAAATCACCTTGGGATTTTAAATAAGTACTCTCCTATTATCTTTTATTACTTTTCAGGTGAAACACACTTGTATATTTCGGCACACCATTACCAATGACCAAAAATATTTCATTACATTGGCATTATTTTATGTTGGTTTTATAAAATCAAAAAGGTTTGTGAGATGATGTATCATTATCATAGAAAAAATCAAAATGAGTGGGGTTATATATTATTCCATTAAATTGTATTTGAGACATTAGACTCTAAGAGGATACATATTCTCCTCTAAAACTGCATTGGGTTCTAATTTTTCATAATGTCTTCCATCTTATCTTGTGTAGACATATAATCCAGTATGATAGATTTTTCCAAAACAAATTCCATTAAGGAATAACATTATATCTAAATGTAATTAGTCAATGAATATTGGATAATATTATTTTGATGAATTGTTTTGATTATGTTTTCCAATATAATAATAACAGGAGATGTCACCTCAATACAAACATCATCATGTTGTTTTGTCATCCATATTAAATTGGTATAATAGTAACTAGCAGCATAATATTTGGCTTCATTAGTTTATAATGACATATAATAATTATTCTACAATTTAAAAAATATTCCTAAACACCCACGACAAATAGAACATCAAGAATTTTATTCTTAATAATCTAGAAAACCGGAATAATCCACATCAGTGAATCTAAAAGAATTATGATCTGAATTATTCTAAAAAAATATCTCACATTATGTTGTATAATGAATGATTAGAAGAATTATTACCAAAAAATTGATGTTAATATTAATGGGATCACATTCCAACATTTATAATTCATATATATTAAATAATATGTTTGGACGGGTGGCTGGTGAATAGACAAAACTACCAATGATTTTTCAATACCTCATCACATCGGCTATGTTCCCTATCTCATATATTGATAATTTATTTCCAATTTCTACTAAAGTCACCATGTACATAGATTCATCTATATTACATATTTTTTATTCATACACGGAATATTTTTATTATGAGATAGATAAACCATCCAATATTTGAGTGACATGCAAGCTATGGAAAAGTGACATTTCACAAATTAAATGCATCTCAAATAAACATCTTAGGAGTTTGGAAAATTCATTTCATTATGTGTCACTCAAGAATAAAAAATTAATATCATCGTGGTATATAATTACCATCATTAAATGTTTATTTTACTTCATAATATATAGATTATGATCAACTCATCTTCTATTAAAAATGAGCAACATTAGTCAATGTTCTAATATAGAATACCATCACTATGGTCCTTATTTGAGGCCATTCAAGGTATTCTTATAATGAGACACATTTACTTCATCTTCATCAATGAGAAATCCATATGGTATCTCTATATACACATCCAAATTATGGAAACCCTTAAAAATGGAATATTTTACATCCAGTATATGATTTTTCAACTGCTTCATAATTTCCCTATATAGAAACTATAAAAATTGTTTCACACTGTACAATAGGATAATAAGTCCCATCAATATAAACACATTTAATATGTGACTACCCTTTTCCCAAAATTAATTTTTTATTTTGAGTCATATATCCATTATCATTTATTTTATTTCTTATCACCCACATCTTTCCAATGAGATTCTTATAAATTTTCAATGGAACACATTCTAATGTATTATTTTTCTAAATTTGGTCTAGTTCCTAAATAATATAATTAACCAAAAACAGATCGATAATTTACTATTTAACTATCCTTGGTTTTACCAAGTATAAAATATATATCTATTGTTACTTATATTTCATTCATCATGATTATACAAATGTTTTCTAGTACACAACTATACTTTATTTCATGATTGTATCTCTTCTTATCTATATCCATAAATATTCAGGAATTTATTGGTTATAATTCCTATTTATTTCTTCATCAATGTCCTAATAATTCCTGAAAACTCCCACTAATATTTTACCATTTTCAAATATGTCATACTATAAAATTTGATGGTTTTCCTACATGATTTTCAAATCTAAAACTACATTATATTCATCATCTACCACAAAAACATTATTTGACACAATCATTTTATTAGTCCTTTTTTTAACACATGTAATATTTTAAAATTAATGAATATCTAGGAAAAATTCATTCCTCTCCATAATTAGAAAATTGTTTTCTTATGGAAAATTAATCATTTTCTTACAAACACATTGAAATATTTTATATAAAGTTTTTCTTAGAACATTTAATATTGATTTTTGACATCATTTTCACATATCAATGATATATTAAGAATGTAAAATACTATAAAAACTACTATATTCAAGGTTATTTATTGAAAATAAATTAAATGAATAATTTATAATTAATACTATTGGGAATATAAATTCTTTTACACATAACCATATTTTTAAGGTGTTCTAATTGCCTATACATCATGTTTAATTCATTAGTTTTCTTAATATTCTTCTAAATGATGTTTTCTAAATTCAATGCTTCTGTCTGTCTGGTATATATAAATATTCAATAAAATTGTAATTTCATCACTACATGGATATAGAGTGGTAAAACTGTGTACCTTATTCCTTTGTGTAATGATAATAATTCATTAAATTTTCCATTATTTATTTATAAAAAAGATATTATAGATAATTCTATGATTCCATTATGTGATATAGGGCCACAGACATCCATATAACCAAGATAAAGAATCCATGATTCGATCATTATAATTTATATTGTATGACTTCCATAAGATCATACTCATTTACCAGAATCACATGTGTGATGGTGGTCATATACGAAAAAGGGAATATCAAAAGCTCTAATTCTATTTAACATCCCCTCGGGAACTATATAAAATAAATGAATAGGATTTTTATGCCGTATCGAACTTTCCTATTCATTGGATAACATATAATAATGTTATTCTCCAATAAATAATATATTTCCATTGGGGTTTCATCCTTGGAAAATCAGTGAACCATTATTGGCATTGATAGTGCATGCATTTAGACTAAAAATCTTGTATGTCTATGGTCACAAAATTTGATGACAGCATAAAGAATATGAAAAATATAATCATTAATCAAAACTTCGGTCCAATTTATGAATTTACTCAAAGATTTTCCTTATTATAACTAACAAATTTAATACCCTGATCATTCCTAAAAAAAGTTTCACTCCATATTAAATGATATTTAGTTTCAATATGATCTCATTATGTATGGTCATATGGGGTGTGAGTCAATTTTGAATAGTACACGAGATAGAACAATACACTACCATTTTAGAAATATCATTTATTTTATCATTCTCAAAATATCATTTAATAACCCATGTTGGTGTTGAGTATGTGTGCCAAAAATCTTTAACATCAGTCTCTTATTCTTGAAAAACTAAAAATGTATTATGGGTCTCAAAACATGTTAATGGGGATTCTGAAATATATTTTCATCAACCTAATGAAAGTATTCATGTCCCTTGCATCATCCTTGGATTATAAAAAATTGACTTATTTTCATATCCTATACAATAAAAAATAATCTACAAAAAAAATATTTATAAATTCAATTTTTTTTCAAAATGATTCCCATATATTAATAAAAGATCAATAGTGAAAACATGGTAAATGTATCCCAATATTCAATATATAGATAAATAATACTCTCAATGTTAAACATTGATCCATGCTCCCAATATATATTTTTCATTCTAGTGTTATGATGATATACCTTCTAATGTGGAGTTTGTGCCTGTGATTTGAAATTACAATACACTTTTAAATTTATTAATATCCAAATATGATTTATAAACATATTTCCATTCTATATAATTCATCTCTCATAACTATATGTTGATTAATGTTATTATTTGATCATTTTGGTGTCGATATTCATCTGTAATCATCAAACAATAATCAATAACTCAAAACTATTTCTTTCATCTCATCAATTATTGTTTCTCTATCATTGATAGTATTATAAAAACAAAAAATATTCATGAAAAATACAATTTTTTTGTGTGTGTATATTTTTAACATGATTTCTTCGACATCATATATTTCACACAATACTTTGTTTAATGGAATAATGATATACAATTAAAAATTATTATTTTAAATTAACTATTATAATAGAGTTATTAAATTATTGGGAATGAATAGTATTAACCAAATTATTAAATTTATTTGTTATATATTTAATCAAATATTTTGAAATTCATACACATTATTTTATAGTCCTATGATATAAATGAATCCAATTTTACATAATAAAAGGCTATATTTCCTAAATAAAGTTTTACTGTATTTTAATGGAAGACATTTTCTAACCATAAATTTTGAAATAATTGAAATTTATATTGATCAAAATAAAATGCATTTAGAAACATTTTTTCTGAATAACATCATATGGTATAATTTTGGTTTTTTCAATATTTATTTTCTAGTGAATAGTGAAAAATATATTTTTTATTAAATTCTCAATTTTATTAATTTAATTATCTATTTATGATAACAATTATATATAGATTATGAAATTATATATAAAATTTAGGAATCTCATAAATGAAAAAAATTTCATTTTTATCGAAGATTAAGTATATAAATATTTGAAAAATAGTAAACTTATTAAAATATTTCTATGAGATGTAAATGTTTATTTACTATTTTATAATTAATTTAATGATTTAACATAATTTCTTTTCAGAAATTATTATCATATATATATATATTATATTTTTCTAGGATAATGATATAATTTTTTAATGCCGAAAATATTTTTTCAATGCGTCATTAAAAGAGTTATAATTTCAAAATATATATTTTCGAATAGATAATGATTGTATTTAAAATATAATGTTATCATATTTATAAAAATATTTTCCATAAATAGATTCGATTTTTTATATACATAGGTAGAAAAACAGTTATGGTTAATATTTATGATTTTTCTAAAATAGTTTAGTTATCAGTGATTATTGAAATACGGTAATTTATGGTATATAACATTATAAGTAAACAAATCAATTATTGAGACATGTCTGATTTAGGGATGACATAAGAAATTATTTTTTCATACTCACAGGATATATTAACCTTATTTTTTTACAATAATAAAAACTATTAATTTCCATGAGGCTAAATAATCAAATACTGAATGAAATTATAAAAAATTACCCCTATAATACACAATAAATACCACCCATCACCATATCCTCTCATCACACATACAACGACTTTATTATTTTTCATTTTCTACCTAATAACTCTACAAAAACTAACCAAAAAGTTCAAATATTGCTAGATCCTCCCAGAATACCATTTCAATGATCCTAAACCAATATCTCTAGGAGAAGATATCGTGAGGTAAATAACCCATTCATTCTTTCAATTTCAATTTAATATCTATTATATTTTTATCATTTCCTCACCTCCTCTATATAAAAATGTATGATCAATCCAATTTCATATATATAATAAAATTTTATTTTTTTAATTTTATAGTCATCATCAAACCCCTTCTCTAATCCCTTTTAATTGAAAATTGAAAATATATTCAATGATGTGCCAAAGATCTGCCCTCAGGGATGATGCATTTTAATTTCAACCATCAAGGCTAGTCATAAAAACCATTTTATGGTTAAATCAAATTATTATATTGGAATTAATTTTTTTATTCTTATACTAGTATATATAAATAATATTAATTAATAATACAAAACTAGATTGTGATTCTCAAAATTACACCAATTTAATAAAAATGTATATTATAAATGGTTCATCTGATAAATAATCCTCATATGTGGAATAAAATAATATATATGACCACTAAATATTATATACATTCATTAATAATATATATTATCAATTATGGATATCTATTCTCATGTTATATGATCTTTCCAACAAGTATAGATATGAATCAACCCTAGAAACACATGAAAAAAACTATCTCAAGTGAAATCATTGTATTTTATAACTCATAAAAAAGGAAATAAATGAACATAATAAAATTAAAATAAATAAAATAAGTGTTTATTAATGTTTTAATTAAGCTATTAATTAAGAAAAATTTAATATCATGGACATTAAGTGGAATATCTTAACCCTTTTGACCAAAAATTGTGGGTTTTTTGTCTAACATTTATTTATATGAGATATACATTCTTAAACATTATTTATCATTTTTGGTGTATGAATTGTTCCCTTAAATATATAATATTATTATTATATAATAATTTTATTATTAAATTCTTCATATTTTTATCATTAATTTTATGGTGCAAGTGGTTCGACTATTTGTAATATGGTATGAGTTTCTCCCTGAACCTCCATTTTTATTTCCGGTGAAACTTTATCACTCTCTATTACTGTATAATTATTATTGATCATTATTTAATCCTCATAAATTCTATGTTTATATTCCAAATATATATAACAATCACAATTATTCTTTCCTTGATGTGGAAATAATTTTTGTATAAGGTTCCATTTTCCAACTCCTCTCGACATGAAAACCCAATTAATAGATTCATCCCAATTTCATTACTATTTTCATGTACATTATGTATTCTATTTTTATTCATAAATTATTTTTTAAAATAAATATTTTTATCAAGAATATATATTTTAGTTCATTTCCATTTTGACGAGAAAAAACACACCTTTATTATTTTTTATGGTTATTTAATATTTTCACTTAAACTATCATTAAGAGGACCATTTTTAAATATTATTAAAATAATATTTTATATGTTTTCACTTTAGTCAGACATATATTATGAATAAATTATAATTTATTTTACCTTTTATTTTCTATGATATACATGTTTATAATAATATTTTATTGAAAATACAAATCCTTTTTTAATAGAACTCTTCCTTTTGAAGTGAAAATGATATTTCAATGAAGTGTTGCTAAATGATTTTGATATCATATTTTCATCTATTTAAGAACCCTCGATTAAATACTATTCTTTCATTAGATTTATCTATCATGTTACCATAGACCATATTTTAATGGATGGTTTATTATTATTTATGAGGGTCATGAAATCTTGATTCCATTCTCTATATTAATTCATATAGTTTATGATTATGTTTGGAAAAGATTATAAATATTTCATATCATAAATTAAATGTGAATATATGTGTTTTTCATATTCTACCCCATTAATTTGAGTAATGAATTGGACATTGTAAGATATGAGTGGGTACCTCTATTACCCATCGATAAAACGGTATGTCTCATTAGACAAACTAGGTTTGGTTCTACCCATTTATGTATGGTGTCTAGGCTGAAGCCTTGATGGTATATTTATGATGTCCCATATTATGAATTTCAACATTATGATAATATAAACTGATAATCCATGTGATTATTTTTTTAGAAGAATATCCATAATAAATATTCATTATAATTTTATTCTTTATATCGAATTATTCATTCATCTTGTATTCCTACCCTATTATTTTCAGGATAATGTTTTAATGGATTGTGTTTTTTAGTTAATTAATATTCCTTATTTTTTTGTATAATAAATAGTCCACTCTGTTGCATTATATTACTATGAATCATGTCTCACCAATTTTATAGATTTTATATTTCCTCATGATGCAATGATACATATTATAAATGAATTTTATGGATATTCAAGGAGTTTAATGTTGTTTTCAACAGAGATTCTATGATTATGATACAGTCATGATGTAATTAAAAACATAAGATTGTGTCTAGTTTTTTATACTACTGATCTATTGGGTTATTTTTGATATTATCACATTTTCATAGTTCCAATGTAGTAATGTAATGCATTGAATCTATGATACAAGGGTTGGGGTATTTGTAGATGGTATTGGAGATAGTTTAGTAGAAACATTGGAAACTAGATTTATGAAAACAATGATTAATTCCATATAAACCCATAATGACACTTTAGTATATTCTCAGGTAAATAATCCTTATGATTTTGAGATAAGTAATACAAAAATTTTCAAATAGTTTTAAAATTTTCTTAATATAATCTAGATTATTCCATTGTTTAGAAATGGTGCCTAGTTGTAGTAATGAAAAACCTATCAACCAACATATTACATGTATGGATTTACCACATAAACAAGATAATGATTTGGGTGTTGGAGATAAAACTGAATTTCATCAACCTATGACTATATTGGGAAAAAAGACTCTAGTTATTTGAAATAAACATATTTTATTAGAGAGTCTCAATCCACAATGTGGTGGAAAAAAATTAGGCTGATTTATGGTCCAAAAACTTCTACCATTCAATGGGACTAAAATACAATTTTTATGTTAGAAAATGATAATTTACATTGATACTAAATTTCTCCCTTAGTGATGTAACGAAATGTATAAGGTTATTATGGAAATTTTTTCTTACATCTAAAATGAAGATCACTAGTGGCCATTAATTCAAAACATAAATGAGATTGAATAACTTTTAACCCTAGAATTTAATTATTTTATTAAATATTTCATTGAATAATAATTTCCTAGAGAATAAATAATGATAAGTACAGAAAATTAATAAGACATACCCAGATTGTAGATGAAAAAGTATCAATGTATAAATCCATCATTACAATGTTATCAAAGTATGTCATGGACTACATTTGTAATCCATGAATCAATATTGATCATTTAATTGATGAATATAATCCAATTCAAGGAAGGGAACTATTTTCCTAAACAAAATCATCATAACTTGATTTATTCTCATGTGTTACCAAGAAATTAAAGTAATTATTTATGATATATAAATCTAAGGGAATGAAATAGAAGAAGAGAATCATGTGTGATAATATTGACAAAGGGAAATGAGAAATAAGGATCACCCACATGTCATAATTGATTAAAGTAAAAAAATGATTCTTTCTCGATGGGAATGGGAGTTTTTTATAATTGAAGGTAGAAATTTAATGAGGATCATCATTGTAAGTGAACGAATGAATCTATAAATGTGCAGTGATTCATCTGTAAGGAGATGTGGGGGTGCACAAATTAATGTCCCACGAATTAGGGAAATCATGATCTAAAAAATGATCAAATTCATGATTATATAGTTATTATAATCAAGGTTGAATAATTGATTTATTTTTATTTTTTGATTCAATAATAATGTTATGATATTCAGGTTATAAGAATCTTGAGATATATAAGTATTCTATGTTAGTAATTCTTTTAACGGATTTTGTAGCATCAATGATTTCATTATGGTATTACGATTATCAAGGTATTATTATATTTGGAATGTGGGATTAAGAGATACATTATTTGTGGAATCTGTTGTTGTCTTGTTTTTGGAAATTTACTAACATTACTTGTAATATTTTGGTCACTGAATGTGGGAAGACATGTTTTTGACGAGTCTTAAGATTAACTAAATGTGTAATTGATCTAGTTAAAAATTATAAATTATTATTCCTTCATAACATGAGTTATCCGTATTAGATTCTGTAAAAATTTAAATGTCAAATGAATTATATAAGGACCATATGAATCATCAAAGCTATTTCTCACATGAAAAATTCATCTTGATCATTTGATTCAAATTGTAATCTATAAATTGATAATATTTGAAAGCACAAAAAAAGGATAAGATTATGATTACAACATGGAACGTAATCATGTAATTTTATTTTTCAAAATTTATTATCTAGATTTTAAAATATCACATCAATTTTGAGAAATGTATTCAAGAAAAAAATATTATCCATTAAATTTTCATTCTAATAAATCATTGGTCTTGTAACTGAACACATGATTTATTTTTTTGTTACTGTTAACCTTATAATGATAATTTTTCTATCACTATCCTTTATAATATGATAATTATATTTCTATTATATTTCATTGTTATCACATTCCATGAACAATTTCCTACCTGAAATCATTGTTTTCTGCTTACCATATAATTTACATTTCCATATTATAAATAGGATATTTTTTTATCCTATTTTCTGATGTTGGATACACACAATGGAACTTTTGAAGTATCATCTTTTGTTTATTGAAGTAAAATAAGTTTAATTGTGAGGGTAATGTTTATTAAAGAAGGTGAGGTTGTAACACCTCAAAATATAATGATATGTCTCTATTGAAATTTATGTTCTTTGTAAGAATTCATTTCACACAAAACCAAAAATAAATGAACAATGATTTATAATCATATATCATTATTTCAAAAAACGTTATAACCATGCAAATAAATTGGCTGAAATGAATTGTATTAACTAAATTATGAAAATTTTATATTATATATTAAATAAAAAAATTACATTAATCCAAATGGTTTTGTGGTAACATGATGTGAATGAATGTAATTTTATATATTAAAAGGAAGTACTTTTATAAAGGTATTTTTACTGCCTTTTAATGCTGATCTTGATTAAAAACTAAATTCTGACTATTTTATAAATTTTATTGACCAAAATAAAATTATTTTTTTATTTTGGAATATAAAAATTAACTTATAGTGAATTTTTTTTATTTTAATAAAAATATTTATATTCCACTGAATTGTGAAAAATTATGATTTTTATTAAGCTGTCAATTTCATTTTTTAATGTTTATATAATATTTTAATTATATCTCATCAATGAAATTATAAATAAAATTTTGGAATATCATTAATTTAAATATAATGTATTTCTATCGTGGAATATGTTAATAATTTTTCAAAGATGATAAAATAAGTATCGGTAATTTTTTTTGACATAAATTTTTCATTACATTTTCAAGATTTATTTTATGATTTAAAACAAAATCTATATTCACAAGATATATTAAATATTTTATTTATATTATTATAAAATTATTTAATGAATCTTTATTTACTTTTTCAATATGTCATAAAAATATGATAAAATTTTATAAACTGTGTTTTTCAAAGGAATGATGATTTTATTTAAAAAATAAATTTAACATATTTAGATATTTATTTTCATTAAATGGTGTTTTATTGTAAATTTAATCATTGAAAATTTTTTATGGTGGTTTTTTTATTCTTATTGTGTAGTCTAATTTAAGTGAATAGTGAAAATAAATTATTTATGGTCTTTAACATTATACGTAAATAAATTGACTATTCAGTCATGCCTGATATAGGTGCGTGGTATGAAATTTATTTTAAAAATAAACAAGTTCAATTTAAATTACCTATTCATAAAAAAAATGAGATTTTTCATCCTATATAATTAACTATTTAATAATCTAATAAAAAGAATCATTCTCCTCCACTATAAATTCCACCCCTCACCACCTATTTTCCTCATACCTCTAAATCCTTTAATAATTTCCAATTTCTCACCAAATTGAAAACCAAAATATTCCCAATTTTTTTTTATATTTTTGGATTCAAATAAGAGTCCATTTCATAGTTCCTTATGGAGGTTATCCAGTATAAAAACTCAATAGATAAACTCCCTTTCCATTCATTTAATTTAATTTTAGTATATTTTCATTAATTATTTATTCATCATTTCCTCTTTAAGAATGTTAAATATAAATAATTTATCTTATATATACTAGAATTTCATTATATTAATATGATATTATTTATCTATCCCTTTTCTCCTCTCCCTTTTAATCTAAAAAGGAACGTATTGTCTATCATGTGTCAATTTTCCATCCTTGTGGCCAATGCATTTTAATTACCACCTAAAAAGAAGGGCCATAAATATATTTCCTGGTCAAATAAGAATATAAAATTTATATTAATACTTATATATTATTGTATAACTAGTATATATAATTAATATTAATTAATAATGAAATATTATTCCATGATGATTGAAGAAACACAAAAATAATATAGGCAGTTACCATTAACACCCAATCAAATGAATCATCCTCATATCTAAAAACGTTGAAATATAAGCCCATTAATTATTTTTTATATCCATTAATAACCTATAATTTCAATTCATGATAGCTTTTCTAATTTTAAATGATCCATCACACATGAATACAATTAATTCAATCAAGGAAACCAAGATAATTAACACTCCCAAATGACAATGTTGAATCTCATAACTCATTAGAATGTCCATAAATATACTTATTAAAATTATAATGTGTCATATTATTGTTATATAAGTTATTAATTTAATTAATAAACAATTTAATTACATTATTTCGGAAATTATGTTCAAGATATGGACACTTTCCAACATATGGTATGGGTTTTTCTTATCTCACCAATGTTTTTGTGAGATATGCCTTATTCAAAACTATTTCAAATTTTGTGTTGTATGAATAATTACAATTGATCAATATTATAATTAGTCTATTTATCTTTATGGAGTTCAATATTTCATGTTATGATCATTAATGTAATGGGTTATATGAGTTGACTGTTTTCAAAGTCTTAACTATTCATCCCCATACCACCATTTTTTCCAATCAGTTATGTTTTCCCTCTCCATACTATGTTATAATCATAATTTATCTTTATTTAATAATCATAAAATCTATTTTTACTATCCAAATATAGGTATAGAGATCAAATATTCATTCTCTCAGGGGGGGAATAAATGTTTTTATACGGATCCTTTTTTCATTTCCCCTAATAAGCAAGCCCGACTTCAAGGAACATCATAATTTATTAACAATTTTCAAGTACACTCCATTATATATTTGATCCACTAATGTTTTTAAAAAATCTCAATTTTTATCATAAAATTTTTTATTTATTTAATCTGCTTGTAGGTATCAAATTATTTCATATCCCATTTTAAATACCTTAAAATATTTTCCCTTATATAGCACTAAAGTAGCCCATTTCTAAATTTTCCTGAAAAAATTAAATTTTTTCACTTCATTTAGACCTTATTTATTCCTCAAATATAATTATTCATTCCTTTTCTTATTGTATATACATATTAACAATCATTTTTTATGAAAAATATAAATTAATTTCCAAAATAAGTCATCCTCCGTAAATAAAAATGGTTGTCTCTCCATAATTCTCAATGATAATATTGTAATATTTTCATTTATTTTTACACCATTTTATGAATCCTATGAATTATTTATATTGATGCCTTACTACAATATCTTCCATATTTTATGGATTGGGTTATGTTTGTTTTTGGGGTTTTACTATCTTGATAGCATTTATCTTATTTTGCTATATTATATGACATTATTTTTGTGGATAGTTATTAATATTTAATATTCTAGATTTAATTTGACCGAATAAGCTGATTATGAACTAGCACATTAAAATGATAACCGCATTGGGATTAGTAAGTAGTGGGCGGGACGACATATAGTGCCCTGATTCTACGGTAGGCATCATGAATCAAAATGGATGAGGTTTTAACCCACTTATGTATGGTTTCTAGGCCGAAGCATTGATTGTATTTTAATTATTTTTTTAATTAAGAAATACCACATTAAAATATTAGTAACTGATTTTAAATGTTATTTTTTAACTTGTATAATATCTTAGGTTATGTTTCATTATCATGTGATTATTTATATGTAATTATTTATCAATATGTATTTTTTCCAAATTAGGCTCAATATATTGTTTTAATATGAATTTTTTATTTGAAATTCCATATTGTTTATGTTCATGATAGAATATAATGTATTTATGTACTTTATAGAGTATCTAAGATCACCCAATATTTCAGTTTTATTTTTTCCTCGTGATATGAAGATTTATATTATCAATGGCTTTCATGGATAATCAATGAGTTTAATATTGTTTCCAATGGAGTTTCTATGTTATATTTCCCTTCAGGTTGTAATGTAATACTTATGTTTATATCAAGTTTTTCAATGATAGTAATGTGTTTAATCCTTTAGGAAGTGATCACCTATTCATAATACCAATTTAATATTTTTAGGAATCTTCTCCAGGTTAATGGGGATTAGGGAGTCACAATGTATATCTGTTATTTATTATTAAGATTTTATTAAACTTGATTAACAATACATTTTTTATTTATTGTTCATATGTTTTATAATTATGAAATAATATCTATATTCACATGTTCATATAGATTCATGAATTTTGTGAAATCATTAACTATTGTATTGTCCTTCCTAATATTAGCTCCTGAGACATTGTTTTACTCAAGAGTTTCCATAGCTTCATCATTTTGATAAAAAATTAAAAAAACATATTCATTTTAATCGTAAAATTATTATTTTTATTTTGAATAGAAACAAAAACATTTATGTCATTCATGCTTTATAATTCTTATTGGTTACTTTCTGTATAACTATCATCCTATTTAGGCGAAATTTTTTAATTTTGAAATACATGCATTTAGAATTCATTGAATGGTTATTATTTCATTTTAATGATTTATTTTATTTCACTATCATATTCCTGATATTTTTTGGGAAATTAAGATGTGATATTTATAACCATTATACACATGAAATAATAATACATAATCTTACCCATAAATATTCTTTTTAATCATTTAAATTATGAGGAAAAGATTGGAATTAGCACATAAAAAATGAAATGATAAAACATCCATGATTGAGTGTTTGTTAATTGAGTGAAAACATATTTAATAAGTTAAATCCATTATTAGTGAATTATTTTAATCATTTATCATTTAATTGGCCACCATGGTGATACATAAACTATCAAGTGAAATTTAATTTAGATATGTTCCTTTTAAAATTGGTGATTATTCATTGAAACATGGAGGAAGCCATGTCGATATACTCCTAGAATAATATTTATCATAGATGTATTAATGGTGACAAAAAAAAATCATCAACAAAAGTATATTAATGATATATGGATTCCTCAACCATTTCTTTTGAATTTGTTTTCATGTCTTCATAATTTATCCATAAAACATATATAATGACATCCAAAACATTGGAATATTCTACATTAAATACAATTACATTTCCCCACATATAATGAGAATATTATCATGGATGTGCATTTATGAATATTTTATTTTCATGTGATCATTCCCACATTATTACGAACTTTACAACCACATTGAATTTTTCGATTATATATTTCTGACCTGGCTATACATTCAACATAGGTATTGATTCTATAACTAGATTTTATGTAAAAAATCATGGAATAGGATATAAAACCATATTTTATATATATTTTCCCCAAATAGAAATTATTTATATCACTAATGGGGATTCCATTATGATTGAAGGAAATTACATTTCATTCTAGAGAAAATATTAATAAACTCCCCTATGATACGGCTTATGAGAATCCAATTCATGATAACCTCTAGAGAGGGGGTGAATCATGGGAAATGAAATTTATTTAATAAATTGGATAATATTATCACATAATTTTTAACCCTTTTATTTATCACAGTCACTTATCTCAATGATGTTTGACTATAGTAAATTACACATAGTTTTTTACATAGTTCGCCCCCACTAGGATGCATCCAATGAGAACTTTTAAAAATATGCATGTGCACGAAATTAACTATATTGTCATGAATTACTGTAGAATTTTCAACATCCTCAAGATAATTCTTGTCTCAATACCAAAAACAGTTGGATATCCCACACACATCACACTATATGGAAGTCACTACTCCATTTCATGGATCATCCTTCATCACACAGTATTGATTTTAATGTATACCTAAATTGGCTTTTTTCAATAAATTATTTCATGTTACAATGAGAATGAGAATCCATTAACATCAAATTATTGACCATAAAACATCTAAATGGGATATGGATGAAAGCCTGCATAAATTCTCCAAAAACCTCATCCTTATTTCCTCTACCACATGTCGTTTTCTCAATGTCAATGATGTTGTTTATTGCATCATTCTAACAGGTATATAATAAAAAAACTATAGTATTGAATCTCATATATCCAAGATCATTACATGTATCAACAAAATGTAATGCTATAATCCCAATTCAGAAATTTTGAGTTAACTAATGAAGGATTCATCTCATAACACCCTCCAATCGAATCACCCTACAGAAACAAAAACCCATTGGGTTATGGTGAGGAATGATGTAATATGGAATAACAACTTACATTTTTCACTTCCTTTAGTTTGGAAACCTTTTATATCATACACTATAAAGATAAACCATTATCTAATATTTTTTGTAAAATTTACTATTTTTTTGAGAATTTGTTTGACTACATCCATATTTCTTGGATAATTAATTTACAATAACTCTATTTGATTTATGAGGTCGATACAACCTTCTTACTTCTCATATAGAAATGGTTTTTCCATGGTATCATCTCTATCATAATAACATTCTTTTCTAATGGATGTCCTAAAACATATCCTCAATATATATTAAACCCCCAGGTCAAAATTCACAAATGTGTCATGGCATCAATAAAATTTCAAGTGTGAACTAAATGAATTTCACACACTCAGCTTTTTATGGAGATGATATCCACATGTGGAATTAAATATTCATTTCCCCATAATAGAAACTAATATACTTTTATATCTTAAGAAATGATATCTAATTTGACTAACATTGTAAATATGATTAATGGGGTCTAATCCAAGCCTCATTTATAGTGTCATATTATTCTCTAGATCGCAATATTTGCAATACCTCCCTTTTATTGGAACACAACACTATGCACAAGTTGATATATGTGAACCCTCACTTCCCTTGATGATTCCTCCAATAGAAATCTATCCTGGATGGATTCCCTATATGTGGGTTAATTATCCCATATATGTGGGGTTGATAAATATGGGATGGAAAATTCTCTTGTGGGAATCATATTTTATGGAATAATACTAAGGGATATGGAATAACCCATGGACTATTGAAGGGCCATTCACCAGAACAATTCCATCCTTCTTCATTTTTTCATAATCTATATATATTCATCCTCAGAAAACAAAATTTTCCACCATAATAGAAATCCATTATTTATAAATAATGGTATGATAATATCCATAATATATTTATAATTTTATACTTTTATATTATTCCTTTTAATATTCACATCATTGATCATTATATACTTAAATAGTTTGTTTATCATCACTAAAAGTGTTAATTTAGGTTGGAGCCCCTTAAGATCATAATTATATTAATTCTAGTGTTCTTATTATGTGTTCATACATTTAGGTACTCATTTTCATGGTTAATATATGGTTTCAATGAAATTTATTATTTATAAATATTTATTTCCATATGAGTTATAATAATTCTCGTATATTCCTAGTTGTCTACACTATTATGTATGTTGTGCCACTATTGTTGTTAGATTCTCCAAGATAAGTGTGTACATCATTGGTCTTATAAATTATTTGGCCCACTAATCATTATTTTTCACAACCCAATGAAAAAATACTAACATAACATATAAAAATAATATTTAAAACAAAAATTAAATTAATAATACTTAATTAAATTCCAGAATCCTAAATGATAAAAAAATGACATGAAAAATAGAATAAGATCACTGTCCTTCCAATTTTTAATTTTCTTCCATATCAATGATGATTAATAAATTTTGAAACATTTTTTATTGTAATGAAATCAATGATGTTTGATTATTGAATATAATTATTAACTAAAACTATCACACCACACTCAAACAAGGAAATGAGAAATAGTGGAGATGATCCCCTGAGGAATATAGAATCCTAGTGATTAAATCAAACTATTTTTTATATAGTCATATTTATTTAAATAAATAATAAAAATAACAAAAAAAATTAAAAATAACTATTTATAAATTAAATGAATGTAATCCTAAAATATACCTAAAATATGTAATGATATTCAATGTTAATTAAATATACTTTCAATGATAACATTAATTTAAAAGTAACATTGAAATCAACATATTTGTTTAGAATTGTTAAAAGTATTGATACTACATAAATAAATTATCTTTGATACTCATTAATGAATAATTATATCTATTACACCTAACCCCAAATCTCAATCTAATCAATAAGTAAGCTAATAACATTAAATTATTTCTCAAAAACAGATACGTAGTAGAGTGGCATCTTTCCGAGCGACTCTCATATATGAAAACTAGTTTTTTCCCTCAAATCGCCTTCACTCTCACTATGTGATTATGGAATAAGATTTTAAGTAACATCAACCTGATAATAATTTAATATTATTATATCATCAGGGATAATGAATATAGAGTCATGAGGTATATATCCCGTTTTAACCCATTCCACCCTCTTCAATAATGGTGTCCATTCACAGTTGATGGTTGATGGACTATGGATGAACCAGACATTATAGATGAGGGAATATAAAATATAATAGTAAATAATTTTGTTTCACAATTAAATTATATGCAACTTATTTAATGTTCAGCACTTATATAAAAATCCTTGAAATTCACCAAAAAATATTATATTAATAGAAAAATTATCAATGTTGTATAATAGTAGGGAAACTGAAATCAATTACTCCTCATATTATGTGTTGATCATTTAATTGATTCCATTGTCATATGTATTTTGAAATTCATCCATTATAAATAAATTTTAAAAAATGAGTAAAAATCCATCTGAAATTTCATATTCATTTTCTTCAAAAAAATAGTTTTGTTGTGAATTATTTTCATACTAATGGAGAACTTTTGATTCATAGAACCAATATCTATGGAATCATATTCTTTAAATGGGAACAAGTATGCTCTAATTTAACCCCTATAATCGGTCCTTTATAGGGAATATATGTCAATGAATCCTACTTTTATATTCCCAATAATGATGGAGAAACAAATACATATTCCTTTAAAACTAAAATTTGTCTTGGAATATTTTTATAATCTAAAAAATATGCTACAAAATAGACCTAGATCTATCAATTCAAGGTCCTCTAGAAAATAAAATATCATCCATTTCATAAAGGTCACCACCATGATAGAGATAGAACCTTCTAAATTATATATTATATTCATGAAAATTAAAAACATCCATCATCCTTTAGTAGAACATAAAATTGATCCTCATGGTAAGGTACCGACTATTTCGATACATGATCTTATAAAGGATATATAACATCCAAACTGAAATATATCTCAATCACTATAGTTTTGTCTCATTCAATGTTAATCGTCTGCAACAACGGTGTAATGGAAAACCCTAAGTCAAAGTGTTATCAATCATACATGAAAAACATTGTGCCTGGGAACTATAATGAATCTGTTAAACTTAAGATAATTTCTAAACATTTCAATAATTTCTATATTACTTCTCTCATAAAAAACTCAAAATCCCTAGAATTAAATATTTATTGTTTTTAAAAGTAGTTACATATAAACAAATTATACAATACATGAGAACATTTATACATAATAAAAATATATTATACCCACTTATATCATTATTAAATGATATACATATCTTCATAAACTAGGGAAGATATATATATATATATTTTCTAAAATCAATGATCCGTATGTATTTGAATAGTTGATTATAATCAATGCTAAAAAATTAGCATATGTTAAACATTAGGGTATGATAATGTAAGATGCACTCATCAACAAAAAATTTAGAAATCATATCTAATAAAATAATTTGGATTAATATAATCATGAAAACGTAACATAATAAATTGAAATCAATGTATCACAGAATTAAGGAATATATTGAAATAATATAAGACATGAAATCATTGACATAAGTTAGGGGTCTCTCTCAAGACCATAATCATAGTGTTTAAAAAGTCCCATGGTTGATTTTCATTACTAGATAATTTTATACCTATCATATCAGGAGGTATATTTAACTCCCAATGCAATGGATGGATATATATTTTTGGAACTAGCTATCATTGTTATATATTCTTCCATAGAAAACCTTAGGTCCACCTTACATATAAAAAAAGTCCACTTTTTGAATTTATTCACTCTCTAATATCATACAAAACAGATCGTGATCTATAAATCATTACCAAAATAATCATATGACCAAATAATTTTAGTCTCATCGATCATATTATGAAAAATTATAACACCCTAATATTTTATGAAAGATATTTTTTCGAATAAATTTTATCATTTAGATGTTCTTTATTTCACACAATACTAAATATAACTTTCATTATAAAAAAGATACTATGTTTGGAATTCATTAATAAAACAAAAAATATATATTTCAATAAAAATAACCATACCTTATTTTTTGGTATACATAACACCATGTATGTCTTGTGTTACACAGAATTACGAGTTCTTCTAATAGGTTTCATTACTCACAAGACCGTGTTTTACCAAAAAATATTATATTTTTAAAATATTAATATTTAAATTACTATTTTATAATCACTCTGTTATATTAGATATTAAAAACTTCATTATGAATATATATAAAGTATATGTTTTATATAATGAATTTATTTTTTATTAATTAATTATAAGTGAAAATATGAAACAATTGATTATAAAAGAAAATAGTTTTATTTTTTCTCTCTTAAATATTTCTATCGTATAAAATAAAATGAGATAAAATAATATAATTGTAATAATGATTTATATATGATAAATATTCAATAACATATTTTTTATATTCCTAAAAATTATTTTATTGGAATAATTTAATAAGCCACCAAGTTTGATGCATAAAAACCTATATTTTTCTAAAAGGTAATTTTAAATATTTTTGATGATGAAGCCATTTTAAATATATATTTTTACAGTTCTATAATTTTTATATGAAAAAATTAAATTTTTCATTGAATTAAGGATATAAAAATATACAATGTGTATGCTTTTGGTATTTTTCTAATTATAATATTGTTTTGATTAATATTAAAAATTGCTAAATTTTTACATAAAAACAACATTCTATCTACATATATTATATCATTAAATTATATATTTTACAGTTTATAAAATATAGGTATATTAATTTTTATCACTTATTCCTATGTAGGAAATTTATTCAATTTTATATTATATTTTTATATTAAAATATTTCATTGTTTTGAACTTTTCACCATTAAATTTTTTTTTCTCATTCCTTCAATAGGATTATTTTAAAATTAATTTTTCCCAATAATTTGTTTATGAATTTTGATAATGTGATTTAAAATTTTAAAAATAAATCTAAATATTTATTAAATTGGTCCATTTAATTTTTTTTGAAATATATGAATAATAATTTTAGTAATTTTTATTACCAAGGTTAAGGGTAAATCGAGTAATTAATGGATAAAAAAATATTATAAACACTCCAAAATTACTATAAGACATTACATAATGTTACTGGATGAGTTTAATTTGATCCATATCACCATTGGATCAAAATTTAATTTTCCAATGAACATTTTTTCAGGAAAAGTAGATAGATATTATTAAAAATCAATGTGATTGACAAAATGTCACAATCTTAATTTTAATAAGGGTAATAATAATAATATGGGTATAAATTTATGATATCCTCAAATATATATTATTATGAAATATAAATGGTTTATATACATCATAGGACTTAATGTTTAATATTTACAAAATAAATAATTATCTCAAATAATTAAAAAATGATGATGTAGTAATTAGACAATTTATGAAACAATCAATTACATGATATTATAAAAATTAGATAATATTTAATTTTACTTCATTAATGTTATCCAATAATTTATTAGGTTATTGTGACATCAAAAGGGTTTATTAAAAGATTTTTTTGAAGTTATCATGTTATATGATTATTATTAATGTCAATGTAATGAATAGTTTTATAGTTCACCCTAGTGATGTTTTATGAAAACAATATTTTATTAAATTAGTAAAAATAAAACAAAATAGAAATGGGGTAAAAGTGGATAAAGCATCAAAATAATTTACATAAATGTTTCATTTTTGGTAAAATTGACACTTTTTATTTAAAATTGCATCATCATAAGTTAAACAACTTTTTATCCAATGTTAAATTAAAAATAACATAGGTAAGGGTTACTAAAAAGTTAAGGTTAAAAAAAATCTAAACCACCATAAAATGTATTGGTAGATGATATTGAAGCCTTATTTTATCACAGATGACAATAAATGTAATTTTTTCTATTTGGGTTGAATATTTTCTTATTATAAAATAATAATTTTTATAGTTTCTAAAAGTTCCCCTCCCCTATCTTTTAAAAGGGAACCACTCCAGTTGTATTAAAACCTCTAAATACCTCTGTCTTTGAGGACCTCTACCAAATTATTCTCCCATCATTCATACATTATTCCAACAATCCACCCTTTTAGAACAAAAAAATAAAATTATTCATTTTGAAAAAATCAAAACTATATAACCACATAAGAAGAGGATTTGACATACATGAAGGAGTTAAACAGATAATAAAGGGGAATATCATATTACTTTTTTCTTATGATACATGAAATATTTAATAATATATTATTTTTGTGTTATATATACTATAATAGTACATTTTAAATCATTAATATTATTTATTATATGATATGAAAATAATTAATTTATGTTATTCTTTTTTTGGGTTTATGCTTCAATTCATTCACAAGTATTAATGTATTTATGTCTCACTATTATTTCTGGGGGATACACGCCTTATACCCTACCTATTTATTATATTTGGGTTATATAATACCAATGAATGTATATTATAAATATTATACTTATGGTTAGGGTATTTTCATATACATTTAACTTTTTTCATGCATGGGTATGTGATTATATTAAAAATTAATTGTAGACTATTTATTTCACAGTGTCATCAATAATTTGGATTTTGTTTAATTCTCACTTATGGAATAATTAGATTCCTTGTCCATGTTTTCTAAAATTGTTTCAAGGATTTTTTACTATCATCCTATGGATGATATTTTATTTTTAATCCTTTTATTGAATTTTACAACACACGGTTTAAAATAAATATTTTCTTAACTTTCTAAATGAGGCACATTTTTTAATTTCTTGAAATAGTATTAGTGCATTGTTTTTGATCTTATACTATATGAATGGAAATTTCATTCAACATGAAAACATAATAAATATATTTTCACATTTAAATATTAGATGTTTATTTTATGGAAAAGTTTTTAATTTTAAAATTATGATTCATTTTACGTAATGAAAACATTTTTATTGGAGAATAAATATTTTCATCCATAGTGTTTTATTATTATCTATCAAAATAATTTTCAATCTATGAAATCATTATTTGAGGATACTAATGTTTTAATATGGTTATTATTTTCTATTAGAAATATTCTTCTTCTTATGCATGGTGTGTGTTTATGGTTTAATTATATTTTGAAACCCATTTCATTCCCATGTGTTATGTTATTATCAGATAATATTGATGAAACCCATTTCAATTCAAGGGATTTATTATGATGAATGATTTCTGTTATATGGAACATATGATTGTTTTCATTAGGTGATATTTGGGACCTCTAACTCCCTCTTATGCATTAGATAAGTATTTATATCTAACGATATAATGATTGCAATGAACTCGACGGGCATGATCCATGATGGAAGATGGGGAATCCATATCCCTAATAATTTAATGAATATGAATGGTCATGGTGGCGCATCCATCTATATAGGTGTACTCCCCATGAAGTTCAATGTTATGTTTTTTAAATGTTCCTTGACTTATAGGAAATAATATGACATGTTTATATACATTTCCCCAAATTTCTTTAAATATTCTATATTGTGATTCGAGGGATTATGATCTTGATTCCCTTATGATTCATATCCTATAAACTATAAATATTTAATCCATTATTCTTGTTTATGATATTTCATATGAAGTGTTTTATATTATAATGGTATGATCACATTTGTATACCCATGTGATGATGTTTATTATAAGATACCTCTGTTGTTTACCTTTACCGAGCATTTGAGATCACCCGTTTTCTTATGATTTCCATTCCCCATGTTATAATGAAAAAATATTAATAGGGGTAATAAATTTGTAGATATTTGTGGTAAACATTGGATATATTTATCTAGAATGGATTTCTATGTTACATGCTTCTAGAGGCACTAAAATAATAAGGTATTTGGTAATATAGTCTTGTAATGAGATATGTATTCTATTGAAACAATGACATATTCATGTGCATATAATGAAGGTTTATATAGCTAGTATCAAAGAAATGGTTTCATCAATAATTGAGAACTAATATGATAAATCATTAGTGATATCCTAAGGTATATTTCAACAATTTACATAGGGGTGTCTCTGGGGATAATTCTATATAAAAGTTAGAATCATATAGTTTTCCTGATAATCATGAATAACATATGATTAAACACAATTTGTCATCAATTGATGTTTTATAAGTATTTTTCCATCATTATATGGTACTAAAAATTTTATTAGATTATCTCACACTATAATTTATTGTTTTCGTCATTTAATGCAACCCAATGAACCGTGTTAATGAAGGATGTCATTGGAAATTTAGTTATTTTCATCTTGATCTACCGAATGTTCTTTTGGATGGAATACAAAATATTATTGTTATTATCACACAAAATTATCATGATATGAATCATTGTGGAAATAAAAATTAGAAAGTAATGGGAAAAAAATATATTAATTCCTTCATAAGGTAGTTCCCACCTTCATTCACTTGTTTTTATGATAATCTATTTTCTGATCAATGAATATATATAATAGAAAGTGTATTTTTCCTTTTTCTATGTTTAAAAACATGAGAAAGTAATTTTGGTAGTATATAAATTTTATGGTAAAGAAGATCAGCTATGTATTATTATTTTGAATATGAGGAAATGGATTTAAATTTACTCCTTGGAATTGGATGAGTTGAATAAATTATTTTTTAATAATCACATTTCTCACATTCTTCATAAGAAAATAAAAAATAAAATCATTGAGAAAATGAAAAGTGGTAATGAAACTCTTGTAACCATGGAAAAAAATTTACATAACATGTGAGGTACGCTTATATCATTATCATCCCCAAATAAGGTAAGGACGAATGATTTTCTAGTGGATTAAAAGAATTGATATTAGAGGCATTATCCATAAGTGACTTTAGTAGTTATGGAGAAATATTCTGATTTCAAATCAAGGTGGAAATATTGTTTTGAGTTATTTATCAATATCCTAGGTTTTATAGGAAAATGAAGAGAGTGTTTCATAGAAAATATAAAAAACATGGATAAAAGAATATGATTTTACCTTTATGTTTAATGTATGGTAATAATCATGGTGGATATTGTACTAAGGCTACTGGAAACTGTTTCATATTTGGAAAGTTAGTTCATCTTGAAGGTGAATACTAAAGGAATGGGGTATATGTAATTTAGTGATTGAAATATAGATAAGAATACAATGAATCATAACCCCACGCATCATTTATTCATGTGTTTATAAAGTTTGAATTATACAACTCAACATCCAAATCCAATTGTTTATGATGATGACAGACATCATCAATCTCCAAAATCCATCGTCAAAGGGAAATACCAAGTGATAAATATTGGAAATGTAGATATTGAAAATGTAGTGGTGTGATGTTTTAGAATTCATATAATGGGATTCATGAATATTGTTGTATAATTACACTTACGGTATTCTTTATTAATTAATATTTATGTCTTAGTCTACAATAGTTTTTGAATATGTATTTAAACTAGTAACCTTGAAATGTGATTGAGGTAATCAAGTCATATTCCTAAAATGCATGATTAAGTGAAGTATAGCCCTTAATATGATCATCATGTGGGGGTAATTATATATGGATATATCCATATTTTGGATATGATTAACTAAATTAGACGGTATGGATTTCCTTTGAAATGGTTAAGGGTTGATAGAAATTATGTTCATGATATCATGGATAATGTTTAAGCCTTATTATACTTATGTAATACATCAAAATCTATATATAATAATGAATCATGAATGTATTCAATACGTATCTTTTTACCATAGGTTATTACCTTATTTCAAGAGAATCCATGATGATGGTATTCACATGAATTGAATTTTATAACTGATAAATACATTTTCATATACAGGGGATAAAGTCTAAGGTAATTTTCAAATTTCCATTCCAACATTTTTTACCCTCATCTTCTGGAGGTTTATAAGGATATCCTTTTATGGAATGGTTTAAGATAAACTTTAGATGATATTTTTGATATTAATGTATTATATCAGTATAGGTCAATTTATGCATATTAGATAACATTTTCAAAACGTTTTTGTGATAATGTTATATTGAATGACATATCATTATATTTATGGATATCATGATATGAAAATTCCTCAAGAATGAAAATTTTCTCTTCATTTTATGTAAAAGAGAATAATTTGAAATTACTCAAGGCACAATAAAGGCTAAGGTTGTCCGGAAATCAAGTGAAAATATCATCTATTGAAAATAATTCATATATTAAGAAAAATTTATTAAAATAAAATGTTGTAATATTATTATAATTTTTTATCATATCGATGATCTTTTTCAGGCCACCTTGGTTTATGGAATTTTTATTAGTTAAATTCTTCTACACAAGTTCTCTGTTACTCTCCATTTGATTTTGATAGTTAGTTTTCTATTATATTTAAATATTTTCCTTTTCATCTTATATTATCCTATGTGGAATCCATGAGATGAGTATCCTATGATAACCATTATATTTCTAACATTCCCTTTTATAAGGAATTTTTAGTATTTATTTTTATGATGTGGATTTCTAGGATACAAAATTAAAGTATTAAACCTATGATAAGATAAATTATTTTTGAGTGATGAATTCAAATTATGTGGAATATGTATCAACCTCGGACTTTGTGAATTTTTTTAAGTTAATTTAATATTTTCGATATTTTTCATTTTAGACAATACATAATATATATATTTTAATATGAAAAGAACTATGTATGGATTGATTTATTTGAAATACCAAGCTGAGATTCTACTACACATAACACATAGAATCTATTTTAGAATACACAACACAATATACGGCTTGTGTTAGACACAATATTGAGTCTTTTTGATATTCTTCATTACACGCATGATCGATTTTTACCAAAAATTAGTTTCTTATTAAAAAATTATTATATAATATAATAATATATAACATATAAGTAAAATTAGAAGTTATAATAAATATAAAATAACAAAAAACAATATAAGGTTTATAATTTTAATTCATTGGTTAACAATTAATAATAAATGAAAATATATAAAAAACTTATAAAGGAAATAGACTTATGTTTGGCACTATAAAAGATGTTTTGTATTGATAAATAAAATTAATTAAAAATATTGAATGGGATTAATAATATATAAATTTTTTATATTGAAACAAATATTTTTTTTAATTCATTCATTATATTTTATTTTCATAAGATAAAAACAAACCAAATTTTATGAATAAAACCAAACATTTATTTAAAAGAAAATTTTAACTCATTCTATTGGGGATCCCATTTTTAATATAATTATACAAAAATTTATAATTATTGTATGAAAAAATAATCATATTCATTGAAATTAGTATAATGAAATTTACATTTGATTTTATTTTGGTGTTTTTTGATATGTTTCATGTGTTGATGAATTCTGAAAAATACTGAATTTTAATGTAAAAACATCATATTCCACTAAATAAATTATAATGATAAATTATATTTTTCATTATTTTTAACATATTATTTCATTATTTTATTAAAATTTATAAAATTTAGTTAATTGGAAAAAACTTTAAACTAAATCTTATATAAAAACCTTTCAATCATTAAAATGTTTTATCTTTAAACCCATATTTTCTAATTACATCCCAGAAATTATTAATAAATTAATTTTATCCTATTATGTGTTTTGATTTTTGAATATTGGATTCTATATGTAGAATAAGAAAATAAAAATTTTGTATATATTTATCCATTATTATTTTTGAAAAATAATAATAATAAATTTTTTATATTGTATTGTCATGTATATGGATACATCAGGAAATTAAAGGTAAATATAATAATATAAATATTAGAAAACTACCCTAACAGAAGGCCAAATTTTGTCGGATGAGTAAAATTTGATCCATGTCACCTATGTTTCAAATTATAATTATTGAATAGACATTATTACAAAAAAGGGCATTGATATTATTAAAAATCAAAGGCACTGTCAAAACATCTCACTCTTACATTAAATAAGATTAATATTTTTAATATTAATTTAAAATAATGATATTATGGTCTATATATATTCATCAAAAATATAAAAGTATTATATACATCATAAAATTTTATTTTAATTTTTTTTTGATGAAATATTTGTCTTGAATAATTAAAAAATCATGATATAGTAATTACAAAATGAATGACATAATCAGTTAGAGGATATTATTGAAATTAAAAGAAATATAATTTAATTTAATAATTGTTCTCCATAAATTTAATTGATTAATATGAAATTTTAGGGGTTTCATAAAACACAAAATTTGATTTTGGCTGGCTGTATTGATTTAATTAATGTCATTGTAATTAATAGTGTCAAAATAAAAACTAACAAAATTTTTGGAATGAAATATTTTATTATATAAGTTAAAAATCATAAAAATCAAAAATTAGGACAAATTAGAAAATATATTATCTAAAAAATCATTTATTTACCGTTTATGGACCAATTGACCCTTTATATTTTAAAATTATTTACTCTTCATATTTTAGATTTTTTTACCATAGAATAAATTAAAATGGCATAATAAAGTTTTACTCATTATGATAAGGTTAATAATTATGCTAAAACCTATCTAAAATTTATTGGATGATGAGATTAAAACAATATATAATATTATATAAAAATATATAACATATTGAATTTAAATTAAAATGGATTACCCAATGATGTCATTTTATGAAAATTAAAATGGAATACCCAATGAAAAGGAGGTTTTAAAAAGAGGGAAGGAATTCTAAAAATTGTGTAAGTTAATTTCATATCACTTTTTATTTCATCAATTTTTCGATATAGTAATAAATAGAGTTTTATCTTAACATTTTTATTTATCAATAAATGGTTTTTATTTATTTTTTAGTAGTATTTTTAAAATCAATTTACGAGACATAACAAAAATGGAAAGGGAAAATAGATTGAATGTCATAATTTCGGAGGTCAAAATTGGGTAAACATACCCCACTTATTTTTTTCATTTTTGAATACTATTATTAGTTAAATATATCACCATAATAAAAGGTAAATCGGGTTAGCATAGGATACAACTATTTGTTAAGTACACCAATTTTCAACATAATTTATATTTGATGATGATACATCCACCCTTATTATAATAGGTTCAATATTTAAATATATAAGGGACATTGTGCCCAAAAATTGTCTTGTATAATATTTAATTTAATGAAAATAAGAAATGTTAGTTTTTACATTATATTATCTCTTATGTATTCATAAATATGCGAAGATAATTTTTGAATAAATATTAATAGTTAATTTTTGTATAATGATATTATTTTCATAGTGGTAGTTAATTTCCAATTCATTAAATTTATAAAATTACTTTAAATTATTACGCAATTCCAAAAAAAACTATTTCATCAATTAGAATAAAAATTAAATTGACAACATACAAAAATATTAAATATTTGAGATATTTATTTTGTTCTGTGAATTTTATAGATGAAATTCACATATTAATGATTCTTTAAAATATTATATACTAATTACATCTCTGTATTGGTGTCTTTAATGAATATCAAAATTATTACTATCAATAATGAAATTGATGATATAAAATTATAATAATTTTTTATTAAATAATTCAAAAATCATGAAAATTTAAAAAAATAAGAAAATCTAGATATGATATTTTTGAAATTTTCATACCCTAAGAATTTCTGTTCTGATTTTGTCCTTTTTATGTAATATTATATCCATTTAATAATGACTAATATGTCTCTATAATTATGGATAAAATAGGAGAACTATTGGGTAAATTGAAAAGATATTTTTTAAAAAATGACATAATCCTAGAAAAATTAAATTTGCTATTGGAATTCAATAAACAATTATACCTTATATTTTGTTTTCTAGGCACATAGAATCCTTCTTCATGACAGTTACCCTTTTATAATTTAAAATTTAATGAAATTATTAGTGTTTCCATCACATCACTTATATAGAAGATCCCATTATTTACCCACATTAATTGTATATTAATTATACAGGTATGCCAAAGAACATGGAAATAAGATGATAAATATTCTCTCAACTTATATAGGATCATTTAATATTAATTGAGATTAATGTTCTTATTAGGAGATGAAAATGACATAGAGTGTGTACCCACATTTGGTATAGACCATGTAAAATGTGATTTATGTGTTTTTCTATTTATTAATTCATATAATATGTGTAAGGAAATTTTTTTAACTAAAGAATCATGTATTGTAAAAAAATTGATTACTAGATACCATTAAAACTAATTATAAAATAAAATGACTAACGATTCGTACCACCATCATAGTGTATCATTAATTCATGTGGCATTTTATGTGGTATTAGAGACCTAAAGATCCTCCTAACTAAACCAAGAAGTGTTTATGATGAATAATATCGACTCTGTTATTAAAATATGAGTTTAAAAATTCGATTTAAACAAACATTATTCTTTATAGAATATTATTTTTCTAATATTTATCAACTTCCTTGAGGTTTTTTTTGCATTTATAGTTGGAATCCCACTATTTTGACTGAATTAATAAAATTATTTTTTCTGATAAATGAAACATGAAAACTGATGAGAAGGACTAAAATTCCTTTCTGATTTCAGTATCTAAAATACAATACACTATGTCGATGGTAGTAAAAAATCATTAAAAATATTTTAAAATCAATATAGAATCATTATATGATATTCTAATGTTAAATAATATATAATACAAATTAGGAGATGAAAATATGAAGACATCAAGAGGGCTGAACATAAAAAATAATGAATTTGAAACATTTTCTTGTGAGTCCATAATAAATCTAATGATAATGAATAATTTTTTTGACAATAAAGGGACTCTGGTGGTGAATCTAAGAATGATGATGAACACTTGATAATCATGCCATTAATTGAAAGGAACATTTTGATAATGTGGAAATACAATGGTTTTTAACAAAATAAAAGAATCAACTATGGGGTAATTTTACACTATTACATTTATTTTCCATATAATAGAAGTGTTGAAGAAAATGTTAAATATGATAATATCTAAATTCTGATATAGGGAAATTATTCAAAATAATCCTCAAAATCATTTGAATATAATAATTTGGTTCATATAAGAAGAAGATAAAAAACTAGCGTATAATGAGGAAGAGGATGATTTGACTTCTATTTTCTTATTAGAGAATGAAAATGATAAAAAATTTCCAATTTTATGCATCATGTATTTGGACATGAAGAATTATCATGTAGTGTTTGTTATGAAGTTTAAATATCATAAATGAAGAATAAGTCAAATTATAAACTAGAAGATTATTTAAAAAATAATACATAACTCAAGAATGAAATTAAACTCGTGTAAAAGGTATATAGAAAGAAGTTATAAATCAAATGATTGATTCTCTCTAATGAAAGATACATACATTGAATATATTATATCATTCATGTTTAATGAATAAAAAAATTATATTATTTTTTGGGATATAGTATAGATACTCAAGGTGGTAGAATAATATCATTGAAAAACTAATTGTTAATAACTAGGATATGAAAATTGGCTAAAAGAGAAAATAAATGATAATATGAATTTTTTAGAGATAATTTTATTGTCATTGGTGTAATATTGAAACATTAATTCATTGTAATATGTTAAATATGTATATATAATGACTTATTTTAATTATTGTTTCGTAAAACACTTTTCAAGATTCAATATTTTTAATAAATTTGAAAATTAGGTTGAAGAAAACATTTTTCCAGACTAAAAGTGTTAATAATAGCCTATATAAAACCCATATAACCATTTTTGATTCACGAAATATCAATATCATCCAAATAAAATCATAACTATTGAATGATCACTTATGAATATGGATATAGTATATTCAAATGTAACTACTATTGTTTTTAGTTTTTTTAACCCTAGGGATTTTTCAATAGAGAATAATATGTCCCTACATGAGTTAGGTATATTTTTTGGGGTATAATCTATAAGGATATATGGAGAAATTCATAGTTTAATAAATATTTTTAAAATGAAAAATAATTTTTTAAAATATATATATTTGGTTTATTAAATGTTATATTTGAGGGTTGTGAATAAAAATATTTAATATGTCATGAATAAAATAATATTCATATGAAAATATTTCCTATTTTTAAAATGGAAAATAAAAAATAATTGTTGATCCAGATAAAATAATATAATTATTGGATTCAATTTGATGAAAAGTATGATATGAATGCCTTTAATTGTGGATTACATTCATTCCTTTGACATGTTAGGTGCCCCAAATATTTTGGAAAAACATAATTATCATTATGTAGTTTTAGTGAATTTTGACTATTATATATCATTAATTATCAGAGGTAATGGGTCATCTATGATTTATTAAATCATGTTCAATTGATATTATATTATTTATGTGGAAGGAATCAAGCATATTCTGTAATGTTTTAGATAATTTCAAGAATGATGAAATGATGTTCTTTTACAAAAAACACACCAATCATTAAAAAAAATATTTTTGGTGTCATCACCTGATGTAAAGATCATTTGTCAACATATGTTCAATATTTGATACAACACCCACATCCTACATGATCGAAAATGATGAAAATGAACTATGGAATAGGTGATATAGAAACCTTGGATAATTTCTGCTTTGTAAAATCTTAAAACATGACATGGTGAAAGATCATCCCCTTTATAAAGGAGAAATATATGTTATTATTGAATAATGGTTGATGGGTATTATAGTCTAATCCGCAAGAAGAAGAAATAATAATAAATAATAAATATAAAATTAGCATATAAATTAATATATTTTTGGTCTAATGTGGAATGAGTCTATCTTGGGTTATTTATATATAATTATATTTATTACTGATTTAAGTTGGATGACATCTTCTATTTGTTTGATACCCAATGTTGAAATAGAAAAACTAATTAAAATATTTAGAATATATACCATGAAATGAAATTTAGTGTACATTTTGAAACAAATAATAAATAATTTCTTAATATTACATGAAATGAACTTGGAAAATATCTATCATTATAACACATCAATATTTTACAATGTATTTTTCATTGAGTTAATCATTATTGTATAGTAGATCAATTTACCATAAATATCGAATCTATAAGGAAATTTATGTAGTAAACCAATATAAATTAGCATTTAATTTTGTTGGTATGACGAATAATAAAATGAATATGAAAAAATCAAAATACTTATAAATAATGATTATGTATTGAGAAACTAATAATAAGGTTCTCCAAAAATGTGATTTCATCATAAATAGTATTCAGTATATTTTAGTCACATGGATGTGTTATTAACATTATAATATATTTTAAGAAAATTGATGAAATGAATATAAATTTATATATCATCATTTCATTATTAGATTAATAGTAATTTTTAAGGAATTTTCTAAAGTGAATAAATAATTTTTTAATTATTAAAATTAATTTTTTTTTGAAATTACTATAATTTTAATTAAATTATTATTATAACTAAATTTTTAATAATATCTTAATGTATGAATAATATAATTTAATTATATATAATATAATTAATTACATTGAAATCATATTAATACATTGATTTGGTTTAATATCCTTTTAACATTTTAAAAATGTTTTTACAAAAATTATGTTTTTTATATGAAATGAATTTTTATCTTAATAAATTTAACTAATAAATTTTTAATAATGTTATATCTAATTTTTTATATTATATATTAAATTACATATTTTAAAATTTAGTTTAATTTTTTTAATTAAATTATTTAAAATTAATTATTTTTTTAACAAATAACATTTATTCTAAAGTAGTTCTTCATTTGATATTTCAGTCTTATATAAAAATATATTATGATACATATAAGAATTTTATAATATGAAATGGCTTCCATTTTTTATGATAATAATTTTTTTTAATCAAATAGTCTAAAATAAATTTTCATCCAAGTTAATTTTAAAACATATTAACTAGTTTAATGATAAGAATGAGTTTATAATATTTCTTAAACTAAAAATCAAAGATTGTATTTATAATCATTCCAATATAGTTATTATCTGAAAAATATATTCCAATTATATATTATAATAAAATTTAATTCATAAACATTTGGATCCACGAACCAGGGAAATTATCCTATATAATTCTAAATGATTATGAAATTACATGCTTTCCACTCCCTTTTTATTCAAAACGACACCTGTCATTCTCCCACAGTTACACAATTTTATTATTATATTGGGAAATACAAAAAAAATTAAATGTATCAAAAATTCCATGTAATTTACAAGTATTATATAGAATTACTCTGAAACTGTGCACTCTAACAGCACATGATTTCGAGGGAGCTGCCCGCTCGGACTCAGCCGTTTGGGTTGGGATGGACTAAACCGGGTCACCGGCTGACCGAGCGGGCTGCACCCTCGGCCAAACCGGGATGAGTCCAACGAGCCTTATTGGGCCAGGCACACTGTCCATGACTGACCAGAACAACCCTGAACCACACCAGTTTAGGTCAAATCCACCACAACGAACTGGTGTTTGAGAAATCCCTGAGATGAGCTGGTCAAATCGGTCTGACCGGGTCGGATAGGGCATGGACACAACTGGGCCCCTATTTTCTAAAAAACTAGTATCTTGCAAGCGATGAGTCTGATTAATGATCTGTTTACAATTTTGGAACCCTTTTGATAGGGAGGAACTTTTAGAATTCTTTTTGGTGAATTTAATGGAGGCCCATATGTGATGAAAGGATTGAGGAGAAGTTCTCCCAAGCACGCTTCGTATGGAACCCTACAGTTAGAAGAGACCGGAAGACTGCACAATGATGGCCTAGTGGAAAGAAACTCTGTGTGACCCAGCAGGCCCACAGTGAGGAGCGGGTCTATGTGAACCAACAAACCCATAATACTTGATAGTAGGAGTACCTCAATTTGGACAAGGTGGGAAGCAGCTCCGTTTGACCTAGTAGGCCCATGGTGGGGAGCATCATTGTATGACCTAGAATACTCATAGTAAACATCAACGATGAGTACAACAATAGTTCAAGGTTTGTGGGAAGAATCACTGTGTGACCAGGAGAACCCACTGTACTCGATAGTGAAGGATATATCCAACAGCTATGGATTTCAATGATATAGATGATGATTCTACTATCACTATCCTAGAATGTTCATGGTGTGAGCATCGTCCTTTACATCGTGCTATGATGTCGAGTTATTTCTTAGTGGTATTAACTCCGTGGTTTTTTCTTTGTGGGGTTTTCTTCTATGGATTTCTGAGAGGCCTTTGTGGGTCTTGGGGTCCATTTTGAGTATTGTCATACACAGCTTTGCATAGGCTTCACACATACGTGTTATGTCTCGTGAAGATGATCAATGTTTCGAAAATGGGGCTCAGGGAGATGTGGCAAATGGATTATATGATGGTGGAATTGGTGGCCTAGGACCTGGTAGGGCCTAATAGGATATGTAAATCAGGACATACTACGTTATCTTCTAGTTGCATCATTACTCTCACGATCTTGTGGGGGTTTCAGTGGATGACTATCAGAATTTTCTAATTGTAAATTATTGTTTTCAGTTCCATGTTGGGCTTGTATTCCAGAACACTAACATTCAATTATACCAGAACTCATCTTTGTTTTAGTGGTATACTTGTCATCTCATTCATATTTTTGGGATGTGGATGGGAATGTCTTTGTGTACATGTTTATGGGAAATGCCTTCCCTATTTGGGATATGCCTTTCTGGTGCTAGTTTCCTGTGCTAGGCATATGGAAGGAGGAAATGGTTAAGTCACAGAATGGGACCAAGGGGAATATTCAAGAAAAGGTGGTATCATAGGGTGGTAATTTCAACCAGAAATACACAAATTCTATGTTTTGTTTTAGGGAAACAATGTTAGGTGTTGCGAGCCTGACTTTTAAATTTGGGGAGTCCAGTGTTGGTGTGGCAGCCAATATATTAATACACCATGACCATGATTTCTGCTTTTAGTATCTATACGTGAAAACAATGGTGGCATAATTTTTTTATGTAATTTTGATGAAAATTCATATCACTAGGTATAACCTTTTTAGATTGGTACATCATTATTTATATCAGGATGCCTCTATGTGGATGACTAATCAGGATCTAGATACTAGGTCGTGAGGACATCTCGCCTAGTGACGAGGTGTCCGTTCAGGGAACATTGCTTGATATGGCCCCACTGGGTGGTGCACTAGTGCTACCACCACTATATGGTCATCAACTATTGTCGATGCGTCCGACCGAGGACGTGCGCAGAATTAGTGCCTTGCATGTTTTTTAGATAGAGAGACCTCTCAGGTTCAAGGGAGAGACGAATCCTCAAGTCACTAAGGAATGGTTGTAGGTTGTGAAGTGGGTATTCCACTATGTGAGGACACTACCTTACCAGATGGCGATCATGGAAGTGAGCCTTCAGTAAGGCTCAATAGAGAGGTGGTGGAGTTTTACCACTAAGACATAGGATGAGGCGACCCTCACCTGGATAGATTTCAAGCAGCTTTTCAGGGAAGAGATTTTCCCCGCGACCATACACTCTGTGGGAAGTAAGGATATGCTTCAACATCAATAGGTAATATTGAAAGTAGGCTAGTACACAACGAGGTTCTCCGAGTAATCTTGCTACTCAATAGACATGGTGTGAGATACTTTCATAAGGGATCGAGCCATTGAGCAGGAAATCAGGAGGGAGATCAGAAAATCCACGTGGTCTCTCATCATCCCTACTCTGGATGGGGTGTTAAAGTGATCCCATATTTCAAAGTGATTCTCAGTGGAGTAGGCACCTAAATCTAGAGCTAACTGTAGACCCCAGGTGATAGAGTCTTCACCTACTATCAAACATCATACATATGGGCCTAATAGAGATGAGTCTTTTAGAGGCTGAACCTTGGACTCAGGGTCGGTAGAGTAGTGTTCCCATTCAATGGGGAGCCAATAGAGAGTCTAGCAGTGCATCGTGTGCGACGGGAAGGGACACATGACATGTCACTGCCCGACCCGCCATACAGATGACTGGAAGACAGTCTATGGACCTCTAAGTGTGAGGCAGTGGTTCTAGAGAAGACGTCCGCAAGGCAAAAAACATTGAAAAAGAGATGTCCAAGTGGTAGGGTTTTGGTGAGGGTTTGATATGTTTCCCCCAGCACCTCCTGATTGTCCTCCACGACCTAAGTGTGGAGGCAGGAAGCAATGTGCTTATCTCTAGAAATTATATGCTTATTACCATAGATCTGTAGAAATGATTTTAAGTACAATCTATGCCTTCTCCAACCAAGCTGATGTTTATATAGACAGGGTTTTGGGGCAGTCATTCCATTCCACAGCTCCCGTTCAGAGCATGAAGATTCTGGTAGAGTATTTGGTTCGATTGTTAAGGCTAGAGACTCTTACAAGTGACGATTTGATGATTACATACTTGTTCTGATAGTGTGAGCTTACTCTAGGAAGTGAGAGCTTCAGATGGTATCTCCTAGTAGTTCTGTCGAGGCCTTACAATATCATCTTGTTCATTGACTGGTTACCCACATCCCATGCTTTGATCGACTATTTTATGTGTACAATGTTGTGTGTCCCTAGATATGGGACATAAATTTAATTAACATAGATAAGGAAACCCTTGCAGCGTAGGAATTATTTTTTAAGATGAGATTGCAACAGATCCCTCACAATTTTTCTAGTTAACCATCGGTGTAGTGGATGAGAGGAGTCTGAGGATTCCTGTAATGGTAGAAGAGTACATAGATTTTATTCCTAACGGTGTTCCAGGACTACATCCTCAAGATGAGGTATAATTTTTCATCAACCTATACCCTATAATGACACTGATATCCATACCAGTATATCGGATGGCTCTCAAAGAGCTTCACGTGTCAAGTGTACACCTAGAGGACTTGTAGGATAAGGGGTTTGTGAGGCCGATAATTTTACCATGGATTGCCCAGGTGCATTTTTCCAAGAAGGAATATGGGATTTTGAGGTTTTGTGTGGACATCGGGTGCCAGAACCTGGTGACTGTGAAGAAGAAGTATCCACTAGTGACTATTTATGATCTCTTCAACTAGTTGAAGGGAGAAAAGTGTTTCTCAATGATAGAACACAAATCAAGTTATCAACAGCATCAGGTACAATATGAGGATGTACCAAACAACACCATTAAAAATCGGTATGGCCAATATGTGTTACTGGTGATGACTTTCAGTATGAACAATTCCCCAGCTACATTCATGGGCCTTATGAACATGGTCTTCTAGAATACCTTGATCGGTTCATCGAGGTCATCATCGATGACATCCTGGTGTACTCATCATTTTTGGAGGAACATGTTACACACCTATGGATACTCATGGATAAACTATGAGAGTACCACCTTTATGAAATGCTTTGGAAGTGTCAGTTTTTGATTCGGGAGGTCCACTTTCTGGGACACATCATCTAAGAGGCTAGAGTTCTGATAGATCTAGCAATGATAGAGGATGATATTTCTTGGGATCCAATTAGGGGTGTGACTAATGTGTTGAGCTTCTTGGGTTAGGTTGGCTACTATCGGAGGTTCTTACACGGAATTTCCTATGTTTCAGCACCGTTATCGGCTTTGAAATCAAAGGGACAACCCTTTGTGTAAACAGAGAAATTACAGCAGAGTTTCCAGGAGCTAAAGAAGAAATTGAATAGTTCTCCATCCTAAAAGTACCTAAGGAGGGAGTTGGGTATGTAGTTTAATGTGATGCATCAGGGACAATACTGTTTTCTACCCTGAAGCAGGAGCAAGCAGTGATTGCTTACGGCTCATGCTAGTTGAGGCATAATGAGAAAATCTACGCATCCCATGACCATATGTTAGCATCAGTGGTATTTTCCATAAAGATCTAGCAGAACTACTTGATGGGTGAATGGTATTCAGTTTACTCTATCAAAAAGTGTCTCAGGTATATCTTCTTCCATAAGGTCCTGCACCTGAGACAACAGTGATGTCTAGAGTTCCCCGATGACTATGACTTTGAGATATATTATCTCCTCGAAAGGGGAATGTTGTGACAGACATACATAGCAGGAGGAGTTGTTTGCAACTTCTGAGTGAGGTGACATAATAGTTACATGTTATGAAAATATTCGTTGTTTATGATGATGGAGGCACTTACCTTCAGTCAATGACTGTAACTCCTCCACTCTAACCGTGAGTTAGGAAGGAACACCTGGTAGATGCTGATTGTGAGGCTCGACATGATCAGTTATCTACATGATGTGATCCTGATGGATTTTCGATTGGTGGGGATGACACCATCCTTTTTAGAGGGTGCATCATAGTACCAGTGATGTTTCAGGAGGAAGTGTTGATGGTGTTCCCTATGTCCCCTTTGGAAGTACATTCCGGAGTGGCTAAGATGTACCAAGTCCTTCGACATCAGTACTAGTGTCCTGGAATGAAGAGACTAGTGGCCATGTTAATTTCATGATGCCTCACTTTTTATCAAGTGATATCTGAGCATCGAATTGCAGGAGGCTTGTCCCAACCACATAATGTACCAAAGTGGAAATGGGATGGTATCTCGATGGACATCGTAATCGGGTTACCACATACATTTATGGGCCATGTCTCCATTTGGGTGATCATCGACCGACTCACCTGGTCAGCTTACTTCCATCACATCCAGAAGTAGGGACAGGTAGAGAGCGTGGGATTCCTCTATGGCTAATTGATAGTTCTACTCCAATGTTTTCTTTCGATAATCATCTTAGACCATGATGAACGCTTTGAATCACAACTGTAAAAGGGATTACAATAGGCATTCATTAGTTAGCTGCACTAGATCATAGCTATACTTCCTCATGCGAATTGTTAAAAGGAGAAAACTATATAGACTGTGGATGACATGTTACGTGATAGAATCCTATACTTTGGTTGTAGTTTGGAGGAAAACCTTCCAATGGTGGCATTTTCGTTCTAAAAAAGCTATCAATCTTCCATCGGCACGGAAACATTTGTGGAATTGTATGGGATGCCTTATAGATCACCCATATTTTGGACAGAACCTAGGGGTTGGCACTCATGGGTCCCAAGTTGGTATGGGATACCACCAACTAGACCCATCAAAAAATACACAAATCAGCGGGCCTATCCGTTATCCTGTGGATTTAGGTGGGTTAGGGCATTGAAAATTTAGGCCCTCAAACATTCGGACCGCATTTGATCCAACCCGCAAAACCCACAGCCCACGCGGACTAGCCCGCCGGGTGTCCACGGGTCCCGTTTGACCCGCAATTATAAGTATGACAAAAAATTATTCTTGAAAAAAATAATAATACAATATAATAAATTAACATGAGTGTGTGAAAAAAAAATTTCTTGTTTTATAAAATCATACATAAATCATGAAAAAAATTGACTCATGTTAGATTTTAAACCTGACAGTAAGGTTGGTCGTGAGATAGATGGCACTCATGTGGTTATTTGGAACATAATAGAATTAATGTATTAAAAATTGATACAATAATAATGAAAACGGATATACAAGACTACCATTTTGTTTAGAATACAAAGCTGTACTAAAATTTTGATTTATGTATTTTAATTTTATTATTATAATTATATATATATATATTACTATGTGTTTTTAAAAGTAACTTTGAAAAAATTAATGAATAAAAAACAATAATAATAAATGTATAATAATATTATGTATTAATATATTTGAATTGAAAATCCAAACATATATTTATATTAAAATTTTGATAATCAATTGGCCGATACAAATTTTCAGTGTAAAAATTCAGTGAAAATTTTGAGTACTGATTTGCACTCATAAAACTAAAATGTCAATGCATAGAAAATATAATTTGATTATTTAAATTATACATTTAAATAGAAATTTTAACTAAATATTCTAATGAAAATTTCTATTCATAGTTTCTGATGTAAATTTTCAGTGTAAATTTATGATGAAATTTTATAGTTTTTATTAATGCATCATTATATTTTTATTGTAGTTTTAAGTGGAAGTTTCTAGTGAAAGTTTATTGTAATTGTTTTTAATGAAAAATTTAAATGTAATTTTGAAATTAAAATTAAAATTTTTCTTTTGTGTTTTAATGTGTCTACATTGTAATTTAAATGGAAAAATCGAACTGCAGAAAACCTGTGAAAATTTGCACTATGAATTTTCAGTGGCAGTTTGCACTGGAAAATTCCATAATAAAATTTGAGTATGGATTTATTTTAGAACATTGTTGATCAAATTTTCAGTATAATTATAAAAAAAGTCAAATAGAAATTTGTATTAGAAATTCAAGTGGAAATTTGAACTAAACTTTTCTATTGAAAATCTTTATTGAATGTTTTTCGTGCGAATTTCCAATGAAACTTTTTAGTTAAAATTTACATTTTTAATATACATATTAATATATTTTTATTTAAGTTTTAATGTGTTGAAAAATTAAAATTTTTATCTATATTTTAATATATCTACATTTTAATTTTATGTGAATAATTAAAATCTCAATTTCCAGTGAAAATTCGCATCACAAGTTTCTAATGGAAGTTTAACTGAAAATTTCCATATAAATTTTGCAGTTCAAATTTTTAGTGTGATATTGAATTATTTATTTATGAGTTAAAATATTTAAATTAAAAATTTAATCATGCAATTATCTTAGAATTTGGTTAATCAAATTTTTAGTATAATTATAATAAAAATTAAGTTTAATTTAACACTAGAAATTTAAGTGGAGATTCCAATTAAATTTTCAATGGATGATTGTATTAATCATTTTTTGTCAAAATTTTGTGATGAAAATTTCTAGTTAAAATTTAAATTTTTTATTTATATATTAATATATTTTCATTATAATTTTAAGTAAATATTTGAAGTCTATATTTTTAGTGGAAATTTACACATGAAATTTCCAATATAAAGTTTCTCAAAAAAAATTCAATAGAAATTATCCTATGTACATATAATAAGTAATATATATTACATGTATATGTAATAAATATATTATATGTATTAAATAAATTTATATAATAAATAATATATATATATTATATATTATAAACATGAGTTGTAGTGTTAACGAGAGGCGCAAGAGTATTGTTGTCCATAAACTGGTTTGGACGGTCCAGTTAAATGACCTACCTGAGATGATATTAATCCCCTAAATCATCAAAGATATAATCTTTTAATGGTTGTTGTTGTTGTCAGGGATATTGTTAATTAAAAACTAAATATTTTCCACAAATATCAAACATTTCTATTTTTTCATTCCACTTTATCATGGTTCATGAATCAAAAAAATATTTTTATATATTATTTTTTTATGCTTCTGGGCCGGCCCGTTAGTCCGTGGGTCCCGTATGGTAGGGTCGCGATTTTGCTTTTTAAGCCCGCATTATTTGTGGACTGGGCCAGACCACACAATAAAATCTTTAACCCGCACGATCCGCCCCGCGGGCTGACCCACCCTGCCCCGTTAACACCTCTACCACCGACAAGGTGCTAATCACCCAAGAGCGGATGAGGATTGCACAGTGTGGGCATAATCCTTATGCTTATAGGAGATGGAGACCCTTGTAGTTTGAGGAGGAGACCAAGTGTTCCTTCGGGCCTCATATCAATTGTGATTGTGGTGATTTGTATTTGGTTACTATTATAGTGTTCCCAATGGAGATAGAGGATAGATAAGAGCAGGTCCTACATTGGCAATCAATTCCTTTGGTGTGAGTTTGGTGGCAGCATGAAAATCTTCAGTAGAGAACATGGGATGGGGATGCTTAGATTCTTGGTCATTACCCCCTTTTTTTATTAGATTTTTGTTTTGGATTTTAGTGAAGTAAAGCCATATGGTGGGGAGAATGTAATGTCTTGGAAATTCCATATAATTTTTTTATATATGGAATTATTCGCAGACCACACACTCTGATGGAATAGGATTTTGAGGCCCAAATATCTCGGAATAGAATTTTGACCTTTTTTTAATTATATTCAGTAAATGCACAAGTTTGGTTTTATAAATATTGAATCTGTGGTCAGATCAATAATTTGAGAACACCATTTAATTTAGAGAACGGTGATTTTCCTAGAAATTTTATAACATCATCTAGAAAGGGTCGGGGAGAAAAGTTATTTTTTTTGAATTCTCAAGAAAATTGATAAAGAAAATTCAAATAATTTATTTTATTTCTTTATAACCATTGAGTGTCAGACAACGAAAAAGTGGTGCAGTGACGAGGGGAGGAGAGGTTCATTTTTGGGGGTTAATAATGTATAATTTGAACTGTGATGTTGTTATCTTGATGACACATTTAATGTGTCTAATTAAATTTAGCCAACATTATAAGAATCATTAATGGGTGCATCATCCCTGTTATTTTGATTAATTTTTATATTTCCAACATGTTGGAAATCAGGGGATTAAAAAACTGGAGGAATCCTCTGATGAACCAATGGTGAAATACCTCTCTGGAAAATAACGAAAAATGAAGCACTAACAGATCAACACATGCTGCAATGTTTCTCGAAGAATGGAGAAAGAAGTAGTGTCGACCATCTTTAATCCTCAAGGACGAACAATTTGGCATTAAATACAAACAATTTATGGTTTTGAGGTTTAATTCAATTTTATTCCCCATTCTTCTCTTTCTATAGATAACAAAAATGATTCAACCTTCAAATAGGTAAATCAGTTGTTCGTGCGTTTATGTTGGAGGGTGACTTTTCAGGGGTATTATTATCCAGGATTTCTTTTATCAGTTGATATGATTGAAAAGAATCCCAGAGACTTCCTGATGTTTAAAACCTCTAGCATAGAGGGTGAAGGCCAATAAGAACAATAGCACAGACCCCCTCCACATGTGTGATCTAGTGTATGGATTGTCTGAACCAAATATAAGGTTAAAATGAAAGCTTCGTTGTGATCAAGGACCCACATGCCAAATATAATGGAAGTTAAATCATGGGAGCTGCATAAAATTTATGGGTAAATGATTCAAGTGAGGGAAAGAAGGCCACCATGATCAAAAGTGTAGGAAAGGAATGAGATGTAAGGAACTTGTTGTGGATGAAATTGGAGCACCACCCAAGGTCCAATAATAAAATTGTATGGAGGAAGGGCACTATGTAAGCCAGTTCACTAAACCTCAAGTATTCATTGGTAATTAGTGTCACCAGCCACCATATCCAAGGGAACAATAGATGGTATTTTCTATAAATACTACTGATGTGGAGTATGTTAGTGAAGTCATATAAGGTAAACATCCTATTCACTCAAGAATGGAAAAAGTCATATTTGATTATTATTCTATACATTCCATTATATCGTACATGTTTGCTATAACTATATAATTGAATCCCCAATACATTGAAGTAATGATATATATAAAAAAACCAAGTGGAACAATCATAGAAACCCAAGCTTTTCACTCCTCCCGTATTGCTGTATGTGGGATGATTCTGCGAGAAAATCCCATAACACTTACCTTGATCAAATTCGACACTATAATAGGAATGGATTGGATCTCGATATTTGGAGAACAAATAAAATTTTGGGAAAAAAGAAATAATGTTTCATATTCGGAACCATCCCAGGATCCGCCATGGATGCATGAAAGATAAATAATGTCCATTAAAAAATCATTCAATGGAGTGGGTGTTTTTTCTCTATTAAGAGGCTTACCATGCCCAAATGGTTGAGTTAGAAGATAGTGCAAAACTTGCAGAAATGGATATATTTATGGAATACTGTGATGTATTTCCCAAAGAGTTTCTCGGACTTCCCTCATATCATGAGGTAGAGTTATTAATAGAACTCATACTCGGATGTACTCCTATATCAACGTGTCCCTACAGGATGTCTCCTATCGAACTAGAGGAGATAAAGAAGCAGATGCAAGAGAATTTGGGAAAAATTATCTTACACCCTAGTGAATAACGTTGGGGTGTGCTAGTCCTCTTTATGAAGATGGATGAAAAAATGAAGTTATGTATCGATTATCGAGAATTAATCATGATCACTACAAAGAACAAGGATCCAATTCCATGGATTGGAGACTTGATTGATCTGTTAAGAGGTGCTTAATACATCTCAATGGTTGATCTCTATTCTAGATATCATCATAATAAGGTGATTAAGGAAGATATTTAAAATATTTCCTTCCATACATGTTATGGGCACTCTTGGTATCTGGTGAAACCCTTCAGACTTATTAATTCCCCTACACTTTTCATGGATTTGATGAATATATTATGTAAACATTACCTCAACAAATTTGTGGTAGAGTTTTTCGAAGATATTATAATCTATTCTAATATCAATGTGGAACATAAATAACAAAAGATAATTTTGTTGTGGACATTGATAAAGGATAAGTTGTAGGACATGTTCAGATAGTGTGACTTTTGGATGAATCAAGTCACATTTTTGGGACATGCGATCACAAGTGAGGGAATTTATGTGGACCCTTATAAAACAAAGGTGATTGAGGAATGGCCCTGGCCCTCTAGTGTCACTCAAATTTGTACATTTTATGGATTAGTATTTTAATACTAATGTTTTGTGAGAAATATGTCCTGATTGCCAATCCCTCTAACTAATTTAACAAGGAAATGGGTAAAGTATGTCTAGATAGAAGAATGTGAGTAATGAATCAAGGAGATAAAGAAAAGGATGATCACGGAACTTATACTCACATTACTTAAATGTGGAGATTGTTTTGAGATATACATTTTTGATTCAATGAATGTATTGGGTTGTGTACTCAATAAAAATTATAATGTAATAGCATACGCCTCATGACAGTTGAGGATCCATGAGAAGAACTACCCGATACATGATCTAGAGCTTTCAGTCATGATCTTTTCCATTCAAATCTGGTAGAAACACCTTTATAGTGAGAACAGTTACAAATAAACTGACCACAAGAGCATAAATTATATATTCCCACAAAAGTTTATCAACATGCGTCAATGCAAATGGTTACAAATAATCAAGGATTATGAATTCTCTCTTCACTATTATTCTAGAAAGCCAAATAATGAAATCAAATTCATCATAGTTATGTTTGATCAAGTCTTACACATTGAGGTCTCCATAGTATTGGTGAACATATCATATTATGACAATGATCAAGGTGTAAATTTTTTTTGTTTTCGTTGTTTGAAGGATAATATTTTATGATGTTGATCGGGTCATACACATAGAAGATTCACTTGAATGAATTATGTTATCATTGGAACTCATTAATCCAAGATGGGATATGTTCAGAGTGGGAAATAAGGGATGCCAAATGATTACTACAACCACTTCTGGATGTGAGAATTATATGTTGGGAATACCATATTTATGTTATCATATGGTGATAAGGCCATATGATTTCTTCCGACATATATTTATTATAGATGAATAATTTTTAGTTTAATTTATCAAGGCTTACAAAATAACGTTTCCTTTATTTCCTGGACTAGTAATCTTCCTTATATACTAGACCATCTTCCTAAAAATCGTGATTGTCTCTGTCAAAATTTTTGGTTGTATTGAAATGTCTATTTGTATATTGGGAATGGAAAAAAAATATAATTCAGATGTCTTGTCAGAGGTATGCCACATAAGCTAGTAAAAATATAATATTTACATCACCTGATAATGGATGGTTTGTCCAAATGACATCACAAGAATTGGATGGCCTACTATGGAGGCCATAAAATGAACAATGATGGATTTTCTAGAGTATATTATAATAACAAGATGACTTTTTCTACAGGACATCGCATGGTATCTGTTGACATGCATAAAGGGTGTCACATAAGCTAAATAACATTCCTTGATGTCATCTAGAATGATCTCTAACATGTTTGAAGGGTTTCATGAGTCTGTGTGATGTTTCATGGGAGTGATAGATGTCCAAGGATAACATATATGGAGCGCACTGTGAAAGACATCGAACAAGTCTAAAGGTCATTATGTGATCTGGATGGTCTATCATAAGGACATAGCGAGAGGTATTTTGACATACCCTGGTAATATAGAGTGACTCATCAAACATGTATTATTATAACTAAATAATTTAGAAGACATATTTAGGGGAAAACATGATGTCTTTATGGAATGATTATAGGGTTTCATGAGACTCATTTTTCATGCCAAGGGTGTATAGTATAACTTCTAGGACACATATAGGTCACATTGTGTGGAAGAAATAATATACCGAAGTAGAATCACATAATCTTGATGACATATATTGGTTCTTTTGGGTGACCTAGTTCACGCGAGGCACATTATGATCATCATATATATCCATCAAATAGGTCTTCTAAATTTTTTTCAATCCTTTATTGCAAATTACTTAGATTTATATTTGTTAGCATGTTAATTTATTTCACAATTTAGGAAATATAAGGGATATCCTTTTTTTGAGCATGATGATGAAAATCATATTATCAATAAGTAATTATAAACCATCCCTATGCATCCTGCTATATCATTTCGATTGTTCTCAGGATTATACCATATAAAAAATATTGTAGTCCTGAGATAAAACACTACAATGTATTTAACCTAATTCAAGGTTCTGTAGGTGTGATGTACCATTTAAATGTTCACATATTTTTTTAATGGGATTAGGGATTTATAGGCCTCACCAACCCTATTATATAGTACATTTACATTTTATTATTTCTCAAATACGAGTTGGAATCGATGGAGGTAATTTTTATCATTCAATTCAAGAGATTACACTATATGAAATTATATGGGAATTAGATGTTTTTCATCAATCATGATAACATCCTGTGGATTCCCAATTTATCATATTATATTAAATTATGGGGGTTTATCCTTACCATGTGGACATGTAAGTTAGTTCTCAAATTGTCAGGTCTACTTTTATAAGGGTCATTGTGATATAAGGAATACTACTAACCATCTTTGGTGTGATCTCATATGATTTTCTGGGTCTTTTTCCATGATAATGAAGGATTCCCAAGGGGACATCATGAGAAATTGTTCTCATGTTAAGGGATTTTGCGAGTTCTTACTTAGTGTATGATCAAATTAAATAAATATAACAATATCAAGAGGCTTCCAAATTTATCCCTATTTTTTCCTTGTTTATATTATATGGACATTGGGGTTTCATGAGTTAACAGGATTCCTATCTAAGTAAATCACTCCCTCATCAGTGGCACATCACATGAAAAATAAAAGGTCATGTGGAGATGATTGATTATTTCATGAAAAATTATTTATATTATTTGATACAGTTAGTGATGGAGTGAAATTCATCATATATATGACTAAAACCATTTGTTTGGTAAAGTTTACTTTCATGTAACACTTCATTAAATAAGTAAGGCATGTCGTTGGGTGGTTGTAGTATTTAGTGAACTATCCATGCATGTTGAATTATTTTTATGACCAAAAAAGGCTCCCATATTTTCAATTTTATTTATATATGTATTTTTCAATGTCTAGGGAATCTCGTAATCTTCCATTATTGATATTGAATAAAATCACTATCCACATCAAGGATGTGATACCTGACAGATTAATATTTAATAAATGATATGTGAGAATTGTAATTTAATAACCATATCTCTTGTATTTGGAGATAAAGGATGAGCACATGATGGGTTTCCCATGTTTTTATCCTTTTACATGATGAGGATAACATGATAGTGGGACCTCACATGATAATGTGGTCTTACCGTCAGGGCCATGTGATGTATTCTGAACTCTTAGGGTGAGTTTTTTTTAAGGATACAACTAAAATCACACATTCTAGATATTGTTCTCCTTAATAGTCAATGATTTTTAATGTTTTTTTGTATGTTGTAAGTTTAATATCTATAAGACATGAGAGATATTATCTAATTGTATTCCTATGATGAGTAAGTGACAAAAAAGCATTCATGTGAATAGAATGACTCATCCTGGGGCTTCATGAGAGCACCAAAAATTTATGAGTTATTCATGGTCACATGAAAAACCTTAATAGGTTCATGTGATCACATTTTATCTGGAGGTTCATCTGTTTTGTGTGACTTGGCAACAAAGTTATTAATTTTCATTGTGGGGGGAATAATACCCATATTCATGTATTTATTCCATTTTGAATTTTTCAATGATCATTTGGAAGGAATCAAATACCGCCCCTAAAAAGATACATCTGTGGGGGCAATGTATCTATTATGAGTAAATTGAATAACCTCCTATGGATTTTGAACTTCCACTAATTGGTTTCTAGGGTGATTCATGGCCTATCAGGAATTTTATTGTATTCCTCAAAAAAATAAGGTGGGTGTAAGGGGAGTCATTCATAGGATAACTGTTCTTCAAGGATATTTTTTAGTACCTCTATCATGTAATCCTTTTATAAGAACCTCTGAGAAACACTAGACATGAGATATATTCACAAGAACATCCCACTAGAACTGATGGGAAATACTTATTTTCATAGGTACTTGTTCGAATAAAAAAAACTACATTTTTGAAATTTATTGATCTATAACCATCATGATTCACATTATTCATATAGGATTCATATGATCTTCCATCTCAATAACACAAAGCATTGAGTATTATGAGGCTCATGTGACCATGTAAATATCACAAGACCATGAGTATTCTAAGAGGTAAAGATGTCATGTGATGATCTGTGTGTTTACATGATTTATCATATACTCATGATCGAAACTATTAATGTTTTTATTAAGTGATTTGAGAATCCATATTATTATTGATGTCATGCTATTGATTATTCTGTTGAATTCCTTTATTTTTACAAGGTAGAATTATTTTTCTATATTTCAGGTTGCACATTCTATTCTTTAGTTATATTCTTCATCTTGTCACACTTCCTCTTTCACATCTAACGATAGATATATCATCACTAATAATCCTATGTCCAATCATCAATATATCATGGTCTCTTAGAATGAATTTATGAAATGGATTCTTATAGTTGATCTATAACACTATCAATTATCACACCAGGTTTATCTATGTGAGGTTTCCCTATAAACTATGTTTCCATCCATTGAGCAGTCTACATCCACCGATCCCATTGGTTTCCAAAATCTCTTAAATTCATTTAGATGGTAGTTTAAGAAGATGGAAAATTTGATGAAACATATTCATAATGGTTGTCTTGTATGTTGTAAAACACTCCCATGGGTCCACACAACTATGATTTTTCTCAATAGTGCATCACTCAAAGATGTCACTAGGAATTAGGTTGATGGGATTTAGGTAATTGTTCTATAATTGGAGTCTTTTACCAACTCCGGACACATGGTCAGGAATCGGGGTCTATATATTGGTCCTGGTAGCAAATCTAGCATATGTATGGTGACACTATCTAGCGGGGTCAAATCATTCATATCATTACTAGATCATTGGCCACATTTAGTAAGGATTGATTCTCTATAGGATTTTGGGTCACATTTACTTTTATTTTTCATGATTATGGTATATTTCTAGTTCTATGAACACTAAAACATCACAAAGATATCTGGGTTCTTATTTTATCTTATGTTTCGGAACATATTTGGGTTTAGGACCATTTAGTTATCCCTAACAAGGTATAAGATGTGTTTATCCAACCAAATCTTTTAAGCTTCACCCCTTATCTTACACAGATGGGTAAAATTATCGGTATTGGCAGTGGCACTCATATAAATAGTTCATAAAATATCTCCCCTTAGGATAATGTAATTGATACCAGGACGGATGATAAAAATGATTACGTACCATATACTCATTTTCAGTTTTCTCTCTATTTTAATTATACATCGAAAATATACTCTCATCGATTAGTCATTGTATGTTTATATATACACCATACGATAATTCACTATTTATAGATTTCATTATCATGAAAAGATACAATTGTTGATATCATTATTTCACCATGTAAAACATGTGTCTTCCAATAACAGGATTATTCTCATGCATTAGAAGAAGCCTACCCACGTGGTGTTCTAAACTGATTGGTATACCATGTGGAAAAAATATTTCTCCACTAACCCCCTAAATGTATAAACTATGGGTTTGATTTAGGCCTCTATTCAGAGTTTTACAAATAACTCTCATCCTAGTGATAATTATCCCATCAACATGTAATAATTTTCAAAGGAGATTGTCGAATTGGAATAAAAAATAAATGATATTCCTACTGATTGGATAACATATGGGTCTTTTTCACTCTCTTCCTTTTCATATAAACAAATTCTTACTCTTCTCGATGTGACAAATCCATCATCCATATAAGCTTAGACATGGAGCAGGTTGACATTGCAGTAAATTCAAGCTTGATTTCTATGATTTCTTTAGAAATGTCTCATGATAAAGTGGGAAACCATTATCATTTATTCCATGAATTTTGGGAAGAATAATTTCACCTCTAAAAATTATAGGAAATATTGATCCTAATTATATTGACATAACATGTTTTGTCCTCTAATTATTGGTTATTTCATGATCATTCTAATTACAATCCCTTGACGGAATAGATTAAGAAGGATTCATAGTAATTGCAGTAGATTCATGTGTTCATATATGATTTCCAAGAACACACACACACACCCACATATATATATATTCATAAACCATGAAGTTATAGAGATATGAGGGGATTATAGGTGGCATGAGGTTTGTCCTATAGTTTCATCATCATTGCTGGAAACCCCTCATATGATAGGTGAAGACCTGTCTACTGGTATTGATACCCTTCGTCCATGGGAAAAGGTAGAGTATGTGGTTATGTAGGCACATAATCACTCAATTAACACCTCATACTAAAATCTTGTTGAATTAACCAGATCATCTGATAATTTTTTATATCATTAATTTTTATTTTTTAATGATAAAATTCATAAAGGAACATTGAAATTTATATATCCATCCTTCTGCATGATATCAATTAGAATTTGTAATATTATATATATGTCTATTTGCAGTTCTATTTTATTAATGATAATCATGCCATTTTGATGATATGACATAACATGAATCATCAATGTAACCCGTCCTTTGAATAATACCAAATTAACCTGAATTCATGTATCTGATTATTATAATTGAGTCAAATTATTCTATAGAAGTGTTTAGGATTTCCCACCAAATGGGAATCCATTATGATAGTGGTACTCTAGGTTTCTTGAGATAACATAATTTAGTGAATGATAATTTGGGTTGAATATATTTTATATGGGGGAGATTTTTCATTCATTATCCAAAGTAAATAGAGTTTGATAGAATAGATTGAATTATTCCAAATCCATTTGGGTTACTTTTATTCTTTTTATCTATTCCAATTTTGCAGGATATATTTCAATTGTGATATAGTTTTAGGTCTTCTAGATCATAATTATACCATTATACTTTAATGGCCTTTCATCATGGAACTTATAGTTCTATATATTTGTCTATTTTATCTTGGACCGTCAATCGCTATAGTTTATGATCTTGTAGTCAGAACGTTATATTTCTATACTTTAGGGTGTTTTATCACAGACCTCATATCACTGCATTTTATGGTCTTTTAGCTTAGACCATGATATTCAATGTAGTTCAATGACATTTTATTTAGAAATTAGTACAGAATTTGGTGAAGACATGCTAGGTATGACCCAAAACACTATATGGTGTTGATTTTTATAATGGTGTTGCTAAGGCGCATAAGGATTCGATATCTTTTATTCAAGGAGTATATTCCTCAGGTAGTTAGGTAAAATCCCTTATGTGTTCATAGTACAGTAAATAATAGGTTTATCCACTACATTCTGAGGGATATGGAAGATTTATGGGGGTTATAATAGTTGATGGTGAAATATAAGGGATGTTCGGCCCAACTATATCATTGTAATGTAGATGATATATGTTGAACCATTATATTTTGATTCATGGAATATTGGATGGGGATGATGTTTTGAGAATGTCCGATAACACCCAGAGGTTCCATGTTCGTCCATGGGGTTGTCAGGGCTCATAAGGATTGGTGTCCCATTCCAAAAAGGTGGGCATGCATTTATTTGGTAGGTAAAATCACAAATTCATTGATAGAATTGTGATGAAAGTTAGTTATTCACTCAATTGGAAGGTATATTATAGATTTCTAAAGACTAAAACATTTATATGATGAGTTTTTGAAATGGGAATAAATTATATCTAGGAAGGGTTTTGGAAGCCTTGGGAAATCTAGACCATTAATTTTGAATACTGGGGCCTACACATTGTGTTTTTTAATTATGGGATTTGGTCCATAAAAAGGTTTGGTAAAGGAAGGATGCATTCTTGAATTGTAAAAGTGTAAAAACTATGAGACATAACATTGAGGATGTTGAATCAACATGAATTTTTTTGTTATGGGGATTCTAAATTATTATTCTATTTGATTATTTTGTGAGGATGTTGTGGGAAAATCATACAAGGAATGGTCATTAACAGACTTAGGTTTTGAGATTATCCACGGTAATTTCATTGAAACAATGGATTGGAAATTTATTTTTTCAAAGTGACACATTTAGATGATGAACATAGGTCTTTATGTAGGATACATTTATAAACATTCATAGTAAAAAAAGGGTCCCTTGACACTGTGTATATTTTCCATTGGACATGGAATATTTATGGTGGTCCATGGCACTAAAATCATGAAGCATGATTGATAAGAAATATAATATTCAAGAAGGGATTGAGTCCTTTAAATGTTATGTTAATACCTAATGAACATGTTCTTGTGACTTGGGGATAAAAACACAATTACTCTATCATTTTTTTGGGATAGTGGGTCCATGGGGAAAGACTCAACCTTTAATAGGGCTACAAAGATGGCCCCATGAGTTTTGTTGACTATTTATTCTTGCCATATGTTTTTTCAATACTATGGGGATGAAGAGTTTAAAAATAGAACGTTGAAAATTTTCTCAGGCCTCCCTTTTTGGGTTTTTGACATGACATGTTGTATGTATATTTCTCTAGAAATTTGTGATCTTTTGATTTTGACTATTTGTGGCTATAAATTATATTCATACAACTTTCACTTAAGTTCATGTAGTTTGAGGTCATAATTCATGTTGACCTAATATGAGCGTAATGTTACCCAATAGCCTAATTATGATACCCATGGTAAAGAGTAATTCAATATGAAAGCCCAATTTATTTGAGAAATGAAGAATGATTTATGGATTGTGGGGATTAAAAATATGAAAGAACAATCACATGCTATGTTGGACTGATGTGAGCCCCTTGCGGTCCTATGATCAAGAACTAAAATGGATAATGTTCTGCACAATTTAAAATCTTGAAATAGTGATTTAGTTATCATAGAGTTTTAATTACATGCGACCAAAACGTTTACCTTGTATTTCGACACCAGGTAGTAATGAAATATGTATTTCTAAATAGTTAAACATCGTGTAGTATGGATGTGGGAATCAATGTGAAAAGTTATGCATGGTGCAATATATGAATAAAGAATTAATATGTATATCTAACTTTTACAAAGGTAATGTGATCTTGTATGACCCTACCCCATTATAATTTAGTGATGTTCCATGTGCAGGTTTGACCCATATACATGGATGGTGGAATTTTTTTATCAGGGATGGAATAATTAATAAAATATCTCAGTAGTGCTACATATCCTAGGAGGATTGGAATAAATCCATGTGTAGCTGTTAAATGATAAACACCCTAAAAAAGTCTGGACCATACACATTGGGGTACATTGTTCCAGTTTATGGTTGTAGCTATTATAGCGTCCTGCCTTTTTTCAAATGAACTTTTAGTACATTTTACAAAACCAAGGATCTTTAAGGTTTAGTGTATTAGAAACCAGGAACATAAAACAAGAAAAATAAAACATGCTTCTTAAACACTTGAAAGGCTTCTCCTTATGTTCATCCTAGGTTCATTACTGCATCTCATAACCAGGGGACATACATCAAAAGATAGGGTGAGTAAAAGGCCCAGTAAGGGAAACAAGGGGAAACATTTAACATGTGAACGTGAGATACATCAATAACGTCATGAAAAAGAATTTTAAGACATGAGAAAGAAATCATGAGGCATATCATAATAAAATTAAAGTTTTTCATAACCTGAATATGTGGAAACAATATTTAATATTGTAAATAATTTCTGTTTCCCCAAGTTCCATCCCCAAGGTGTCATTAAAAATTACCAAGGTTATTCACCAAGGCGTGGTTAAAAATAGTCATCTCTAGAGATTAATTCTTTACCCAATGCATTGGAGCGCTATCTGTGCGCACCCTTGAAATGTCATTAATATCATGTGAGACACATATATCATCATCAATAATTTCATAAACAACCCATATAGCATAATTGAAATGGGTTTCATTTCATAATCATAAAGTTTTAAAAAACTGCTTTAATGACATGATCTTTATGTCACTTTAGTCCCACGGAAAGGGAATGAGGGTCTCATGTATGTAAATACCAGAATTTAAAATAGAAAATTTTTGTATATATGTGAATACCCATGTATAATAAAGAGATTTGAGTATTCACATAATAAAATAAAATAATTTGAGAAAAAGAGGGAGGTATTTTGAGAAGAAAATTCTGCAGCATAACAGCTATGTTACAGGGTTTTAGAAAACATTTAAAAGAGAGGGGACATGGGTAAACCACTCATAAAAGACACATAAAAGAGTAGGGGGACATAATATAAAGGATTTAAGAAAATGGTAATAAAATTTGAATGATATACCATATGAAATGAAGAACATGAATGGAAGACAAAAATAAGATTTCTCTTATGAAAATTCGGCAGCCTAACTGCGTCACTTAAACTTCAACAAAAATGAAATGATGAGATCCAATAGGGTCTCTCATAATATGAAAATAAAAGATCGGTATTATAGATATAGAGACCATTCCCCAACATAATAAAAAGGAACTTGAAAGACTTGACATGAAATTAGAACTTTGTAAAATGAGAAAGGTGAAAGAAACCCTTAAAAATTCGCCAGCCTAACAGCGTCACTTAAACTTCAACAAAAATGAATTGAAGAGATAAAATAGGGTATATCATCATATTAAAATAAAATATAAGTATGATAAATATAGATATAATACCCCAACATAATAAAAAGTTACTTGAAAGACTAGAAATGAAAGTAGAACTTTGAAAAATGAGAAAGGTGAAAGAATCCCTTAAAAATATGGTAGCCTAACAGCGCCACTGAAACATTCCTAAAACGAATTTATGGGAGAAATAGGGGTATCTCATCATTTTAAAATGAAAAGGTATGTAAGAGGAATATAAAAGATCATACTCCAACTTAATTGCATAGATCAAAAAATAAATGACATAAAAGAGATTACTTGAAAAGAAAGAGAGAGGTAGGATCCCTTATCTTAAAACGTAACACTTAAAACTCAAAAGTTGGGACATTAAGGGCTTGGGGAACCTTGGGAGGACTACTTGGGAGGTAATGAGACCAGATATTCGTTTTGGGAGAGTTGGGAGTGAATAATAAAGGAGTAAAGGGTGGGTATATATAGGATACTTGAGGGGACAAGACATTAATGGCCAAGGGACACCTCACAAGTTGTTTTGGCAAAACCATGGGCTTTCCCATGGTATTTTCCCATGGTATTGGCCACTTGGGACACGTCATACCTTATCTTAATATTTATAGGTCGACATATTTAATACATACTTAAAACATCATTAAATGATGTCATTAAACACCTGTAACTTAAAAACTGTATTTTCACTATTCATCGAAAATTCAACTTTCTCAGAAAAATACCAAAATTTTACCTTAACCAAATATCAATCATCTAAGTTCAAAAATGAAATTAATTTTATAAAAATATTTTTCTAAATATTTTTAATTAAATTTAAAATTAAAAAACACTATTACTCGAAAAAACTAATACTTGACTAATTATTTATGAAACTGTTATTTAACAATTTTATTGAATCACACTACTTAATCATGGTGCCTAGATTATATTAATACTTTATTTAAGTTATATTACTAATAAATTTGGTCACATTACTATTCCTAATCATAAAATCACTATTCCTAATTTACTATTCATCAAAAATTAAGTTGATTATATTAGACTCTAAATTTTGTACTGAACATAATTGTGGAAGACAATTTTTTGAAAATCATTAAACATTTTTAATTATTTAAGGTTTAAATAAACATTTTTAAAATATCCTTTCACTAAAATTCTTCAAAATTATTCATACTATATTTATCCTGACATTTGAAAATTCATAAAATTCATCATAAAAAGAAATCAAAATTTGTATTTAAAACAAAGGATTACACAATGCAGTTATGGTCTCCATACATAGCCCCTTATCACACCAGCATATGACCTAAGTGTATGGTGTGCTAAAGTGAGAGAATCTGAGGGAGGCTCGGTCGACATCACATGAGTAGTAATTTCAATCAGTTTGAACTTCTCACAAAGGTGATTCTGTTATACCTTCACACGATGAAGTTCGGATTGGGTATGGTCTAGAGAAAAGCCCAGTGGTGCTACCTCCTTCCCATGATCTGTTATATGGGCTTCGATTCCCTCGAGACTACTAGATGAGGCCATCGAATCTATATTAATTAACCAAGTTCACCTACAACATTCAGTTTTCAACGGTCATACTGAATAACGGTAATATAATAGTCAGAACCCAACAGTCTCATTTTAATTATACTCATGTTATCAAATGAAACAGTTGTGTTGAGTATGGAAAATAAAATAACACGAAAAAGTAGGAAATAAGATTTATTGAAAATTTCGGGTCGTTACAATCTTCTCCCCTTATGAAATTGCATCCTCGCAATTTTTAAAATTGGGTTTTGAAATTTCATTTAACGTCCCACATCAGATGAAGTTTCAATAACACTACTACTTTAAAATAATGAAAAGGAAGTACAAAGGCCACCCGAGTTAACCCATACTAGGATTCCATGTAGGAAAACATGGTTATGGAAGAAAAAACAAAGGGTCAAGTTCTGAGGGAGTGTGATAGAAAACATGATTAGGAGAATATTAACCACAAGAAAATCACAAAGTTATGATGTGTGTAAACAGTCTTTGATTACCCAGTAGGAAGCTTAAACCAACTACATTTTTTAACGTTCCTTTTAATAATTTTGAGGAATTCATTTAGTACATAGAATAAATCCATAAGGAAATATACCTACATTCAAGTAGAGTTTCATCCTTTAAGAAGTTTCTACCAAAAATAATCTTTTCTCCAAACGATTACCATTCAAAACTACTTGGTCTCATCAAAGCTCACGAATCATATTATAAAGAATCACATAATCCATCAAAGATTAACTATATATTTCTTATATCTTTAAAAATTATCCCTAAAACAGAAAGGGTAAGATAAAACGACTCATCCAAAAGAAATAACCCTAGAGGATGGAAAACTACATTAAATCTTCAAAGTTCCACGGTACTACCCAAAGTTCATCATAGACCATTCCATAAATAACTGTTCTTAAAATTTCTCAAAATAAACCAAACTAAGATTGAAACCCAAATACAAGAAGGTTTTGATAACATAGTCTTCCAAAATAAACATCATTGTTCATCTCCAAACAACATCAACCACTCCTAACATCTTATAACAAATGTATCTAAACTAAAAATATTTTACCAAAGATAGGTTATTCATTTCCATAAGTAACCTAAATTACTATAAGTCCACATTAAATTCATCAATTCTTCAAAATATAGTTCAACCATTATTCCTCAATGAAAATACCGTAGTAATCTATTTACCTCGATCATATAGGGTCCACAAAATAGTGAACATTTTCCAAAATAATAATCATCTTTTAATCCCCTAATCATCTATATCATATTAATACGACAATCGTCGTATTTCCTATCACATTGGTTGTTGGGACATGTTCTTCCATTTCCCACCATTAACTAAGAAAAGAAATTATTATTAGGGGCTTAAATACTTATCCAATAATCATGAAAAGGAACTTAAATCATAAAAGGATAACTTATTGAATAAAAGTATACCCTAACTTGTGATCCATTAGGTTTAAAGCTAGGTTATCCATGATCATATATTAATATGTGAATCTTTATTTTATTTTAGGTTTGTCCATTTAATAATAGTTCATACTAGGATTATGAATTTACCAAATCATATCCTCTGGGAGTGTCGTAACCAATAGTGCAGCAAGGCCCGTTGTCGTGTACTAGTTCTCGTTCGAGTCTAGCTCAAAGTGGTGTTTTCGTGTTTTACCCCTCTGTACATATGTGCCAGAGCCACCTCTACCTGCCCGTATCCAGACATGGATGTATTTTCTTGGAAACCCTTTACTCAATACTCACCAAAATACCAGGAAGCTTTCCTTTATTTAATCTTTTCTATTGGATTATTCCTAAGGTTTTCATATCCTGATTTCCACAAATAACTAAACCATCCTTTGATACCAACTATAGCATCCCACCTTTTTGTCACATGAACTTTCATTACATTTTACAAATCCGAGGATATTTAAGGTTTAGTGTCTTGGAAACCAGGAACTTAAAACAGGAAAGCATAAAAAATTCTTCTTAAACACTTGAAAGGCTTATCCTTATTTCATATTAGGTTCATTACTGCATCTCATAACCTTTGGACATACATCAAAAGAAATGTGAGCAGAAGGACCAGTAAGGGAAACAAGGGGAAACATTTATCATGTGAACTTGAGATACATCAACAATGTCATGAAAAAAATTTTAAGGCATGAGAAAGAAATCATGAGGCATATCATAATAAAAATAACATTTTTCATAACATGACGTTGTGGCTAAAAAATTTAATATTGAAAATAATTTCTATTTCACCATGGTCCATCACCAAGGTGTCATTAAAAATTACCAAGTTTATTCACCAAGGAGTCATTAAAAATAGTCATCTCTAGAGATTAAGTCTTTTCCCAATGTAATGGAGCGCTATCAGGGTGCACCCTTGAAATGTCTTTATTATCATGTGAGCCACATATATCATCATCAATAATTTCATAAACAAACCATATAGAATAAAATAAATGGGTTTCATTTCATAATCAAAACATTTAAAAACAGCTTTAAAGACATGATCTTTATGTCACTTTAAACCCAAGGAAAGGTAAAGCGGGTCTCATGTATGTCAATCCCAGAATTTAAAATAGAACGTTTCGGTATATATGTGAATACCATTGTATAAGAAATAGATTTGAGTTTTCACTTAATAAAATAAAATAATTTTAGAAAAAGAGAGAGGTATTTTGAGACAAAAATTCTGCAGCATAACCGCTATGTTACAGGGTTTTAGAAAACATTGAAAAGAGAGGGGACATGGGTAAATCACTCATAAATGATCCATAAAACATATGGGGGACATAATATAAATTATTTAAGAAAATGGTAATTATATTTGAATGATATATCATATGAAATGAAAAATATGAAAGGAAGACAAAAATAATATTTCTCTTATGAAAATTCGGCCGCCTAATGACGTCACTTAAACATCAACAAAAATGAATTGAAGAGATCGAATAGGGTCTCTCATCATATGAACATAAAATATCTTTATTATAGATATATATTTCATACCACAAAAAAAAAATAATGAACTTGAAAGACTTGACATGAATGTAGAATTTTGAAAAATGAGAAAGGAGAATGAATCCCTTAAAAATTCGGCATCCTAACAACGCCACTTAAAATTCAAAAGAAATTAATTGAAAAGATAAAATAGGGTCTCACATCATATGAACATAAAATATCATTATGATAGATATAGAGATCATACCCCAAAATAAAAAAATGGAACTTTAAAGACTTGACATGAAAGTAGAACTTTGAAAAATGAGAAAGGTGAAAGAATCCCTTAAAAATTCAGCAGCCTAACGGCGCCACATAAACATTCTTAAAACTAATTGATAGGAGCAAGAGTATAAAACCTGAGACTTTTATGTTATATAAATCATCAAAAGAATCTTTTTCTACACACAACACTTTCTTGGCTTGCTTTACACGAAATCGTGACCTTCCTCGATAGCTTGTGTCGTACGCAATACCGAGTTTCACTAAACAATGATATGCTAATAAAATATTATTAAAACTAGCCATTATGAATAGTAATAACCACTTTTTAAAATTTTATAAATTTTATTTTTCAAAATGGACATCATTTTTGTATTCGTAATATAGAAATTAGCCTAGGGTGAAATTTTGGTATTTTTCTGAAAACTTTCAATTTTTGATGAATAGTGAAAGCACTAAGTGGTGGTTAAAAAAAACTGAATTTTTCATAAAACATAACTTTACCGCTTCTGTGAGTTGAATTTCGAAAATCCAAGAGACATGGTTGATGTCAGTAAGTAAAATGTGGTTCATTAAGATGAAAATAATTTTTTGGTGAATAGTATCTTTTTACTTTTTTTTACCACGGTTAAAAGTAAATAGGGTAATTAAGGGTAAAAATGATATTATTATTACCCTAACACATGTCTTAATTCTATTGGACAAGTTTAATTTTACCAAAAACAAACTTAGGAATAAAATATGACCATTTAGGCCCACTTCGATTAGATTAGGACATTTATTATTAATTTATTTAAAGAAGGGTTAAAATAGTTAAAGTCAATGTTTAATAATTAAATCATTTTTAATATGGGGTTATACATAAGATAAATTCAACTATAAATATTCATTATAAATCTAAAAGTATTTCCTACATAATGGTATTTTATTTGTAATTTTTAGACATTAAATAATTTAATTTATTTATGACACAAAGATGATGTAGTAATTAACTTATTAATGAAATATTGACATAATTGATGTTATAAGCACCAAAATAAATGTAATTTGAATCTTTTTATTCCACTAATTTTATAGATTAATATGACATTATAGTATTTATTTAATTAACTTTGATAGAACTAATCATTTTATTATGATTTTCACAAAAATTAATTACTAAATAGTGTCAAAATTGACATAAAATAGTTTTAAAAACAAATATTATATTTGTAATTGTTATTTTATTTCTAAAATCAATGGTTCGGAAAAATGACTTAGATAAGGTTATATATATTAATAATAAACAACTTGGGGTTCGTTTGGCTGCTTATAGTATGTTTATTAACCTTATAGTATAAGAACACAAGAAGACACGGTAAAAGTAAAATTATTTAACTTAATGTTAAATCTAAATGATAAGGTTAAAATAGGAACCTAAACTTGTCTAAATTCTCTTGGATGAGAGGATTTTGACCCATACCCACCTTAGCTTCGAAATAAATCAATTTGGAGCTATTTAAACCCCAACTTGACTCTATAATAAAATAATATTTTTAGTTATTCCAAAGGTGCCCCTCTCCTCCCTTATAAAAGGGCACCTCCTCCCTCTTTTCCTCACAACACTTTGAGCCTTCAAGATCGGCCAAACCCTGCCACTTTCCCCTCTCCACTTCCCTAGAGACATCCTAGAGGTCTTGGTCTTCTTCAAAGACCAATTTTAGTGCCCTAAAAGAAGGTCTCAAAGAAGCACTTCAAAGAATAGGTAATGTTCGTTACCGATTCTTTCATCATTATTTCTTCTTCCAATTATTCTTATTTAGTTGTTTCATTATGAAGTAATAACATCAGTATCACTCATATACGAATATGTTATTAGAAGTATGAAACAACCCTATTTCACCATCTATCCATCCTACGGAAAAAGAAATCACCGCGCGTGCGTACGTACGGAATACCGTCTCCACGCCGTGGTGTAATATATTTTCCACCACCACCTTACATGGATGGGTATAATGGTGTAAATAATGACTATATCTGACTATTATAAAGTGATACTAATTATGAAATAGTATACATACACTCCAATACAATTCCACAATAATAGGAACGATATCATCACTCGTGCGTACGTACGGAATACCGTATCCACGATGTGATGTGACTCGTTCAACAAGATCTTCATTTCATAATGATTATATAAATGAATTGAATGAATGAATATGATATATATTACACTAATACCATTCTGGAAATGAGTTATCTATAACCTAAAGAGAAGAATACGAATTTATTCGACAAAACACGCATAAGAACAAAAACTTATAAACACCTGAATAACAAGTAGAAATGAAATATTACTACTAAGAAGCTAAGAATATGACCAAATATGATATCATAAAAAATAATTATGATTCTGGAATAAGTCAATAACATTATTTAAATAATTATACAGGAGGTTCATACACATACAAAGCATATCGGACCTACGGTAAGGGAAATATCACAATCTCATTTTTATCCGAGATTTTTTATACTTTGGAATTTACTTGGGTGTATTTTACCATCCACGTACATTTTTCCTCAATATGCAATATTTATATCCTTATACAATATTTTATATCCAATTTTACCCTTCAGTGAGTTTTTAGTAAAGGATATGAAAGGAATCTTTTGTCGTTTTTCGTACGAGGTACTTTCTGACATTTCCGACAAAAGTACGAAGAATGTTTTTTTAACTTATACGGCATGAATGGATTTTTAAAAAATTATTTCCAAGAAGATTCCTTTACATGTTTTAAAGTTTATTTTTAACTAACTTCATTTAGTTTAAAATTGTATGACATGTTAGGAATGGAAAATGTTTTTGAAGTAGAAAGGATATTTTCCTCAAGAATGGAGTTCAAGTGTTTTATCAAAATTATTTTCCATCTAAGATAATATAGGGTTCTGTTTCTATCCCTATTATTACATGGATTTGATTATGTTGTGATGGAAATATTTTTATGAATTCCATTATCTTTTATGAATTATTTTATGATGTCATGATGTTTAAGATTCCCATTTTTATTACATGGGTTATGCAATGATGTATGATTTATGATTTTGTGTCACACATAAGAATGGTATCATTATGAGATGGGTGGGACCTATATCTCCCTCCAATGAATTGGGTAAAGATTATATATCTCATGAGATAGACATGGCTGGAACGATAGGTTATACCGGTTCAGTGAAGCAGGACTGAAACGAGGGTAACTCGGTTAAGAAATGGACTTTGTCCACTAAGATAGTCTTGGCAATGAGTCTTGACTAATAAGAAATGATTCTCTATGATTATGTGTGTATTCCAAAATGTTTCATGTTTTAAGTTATGATTCTTGGGACTACATTTCACTACTATGATTTACCCCATGTTATGAAATTATGATCTCTTTTGCAGGTTAAGATTTCCAAAAGTTATGTGATTATGTATATGATGTGATTGATATTTCTTTTGTTTACCCTTACTGAGCATTTGAGCTCACCCTTTTGTATGTTTTATTTCCCCAGGTCAGAAAGAAGGTTATTAAGTAGAATATGCCAAAAAGGGACTCTAGATATGAAGAAATAAATGGGAGGTAATGTAGATGCTTTATGAACCCGTTGTTTATGTTTCCCAGTTTCTAAAGACACTATACCTATACGGTCCTTTCTTGGTTTTGTTATACGTTGTAATAAGTGTGCTTAAATTCTGAAGTAATAAAAATGTATGTAAAGTATGGGTCGTTATAGTTGGTATCAGAGGAAAGGTATAGTCAACATTTGGAAACTAGGATGTGAAATCCTTAGTAAGAACCCTAAGGATAAGTCTAAGCATAGAACACAATCTTAGTGTTTTAGAAATGGCCATGAATAACCCAGGATAAGACCTTAAGTGTGAAATTTTATTCTTGATTATGTGGTTTTCCTATTATAATTAGTGTTGCTCGCACTATTCTTCCTGGTTTTAGTAAATGGCTGGAACCCGAAGGAACCGTGTTAATGCGGAATGTGACGGGAAATGCAATGATTGTCCCCATGAGCAACCAAACATTATGGGAGCTGGAATGAAACATCTTGTAGCCATGCTCACACAACTTTCTCAAGCTGTGAATCATGCAGGACTTCCAAACGAGCAAAGGAATGAGAAACATTCAGTTGAATCCTTCATGAGACAGCATCCACCTTCATTCAGCGGGTCTACTGATCCGTTAGTTGCTAAACAATGGATTAGTACTACTGAAAAGATATTATCAGTTCTTCAATGTTCTGGTCATGATAAAGTCATCTTAGCAGTGTAACGTTTGGAAGGTGATGCTGATCAATGGTGGAATCTTATTAAGAATACGAGGCAAAGGGATGAAATTGAGTCCATGGAATGGGACAAGTTCAAGAACTTATTTTTCAATAAGTACTTCCCTCGTATTCTCTGAACAAAGATGGAGAAAGAGTTTCTTGAACTGAAGCAAAAGGATGATGAATCTGTTGGTACCTATGAAGAAAATTTTACACGACTTGCAAGGCACTCTTCTTGTATTATTATCCAACCTGAGAGTAAGATCGATCGATTCTTTAGTGGCTTAAAACCAAGTCTTCGATGGGCCTTAGCCATAAGGTACTTCAATAGCTACGAGGAAATCGTTCTATGTGCTCTCAAAGTTGAGATGGAGATTAGAGTAACCCATCAGTCATATGGGTTTGATAAGAAGAGGAAAATGGGATTCAAAGGAAAATCTAAAGAGCACACTGAAAAGAAGATGAGGTTTCCCTTATGCTCAATGTGTGGAAAGAAACATGGATGGAGTTGTCTTAAAGGGACAAGTAAATGTTTCAAATGTGGAAAAGAAGGTCATCAGGCATTTGAATGCCGCGATGATGGGAAGGAGATGTCTAATGATGCAAACAAAGGAAGGGATACCCAGAATGAACCTACTACACTTCAATGTTTCAAGTGCAAGGAGATGGGGAATTATGCCAATAAATTCCCTAATCCAAGGGTTGATGATTATGGTCGACGTCAAAAAACTCATAAGGCTAAAGAGAAAGGAAAATCACATGCAATTTCTATCAGCGATGTGGAGTACGATAATGATGTGGTGAATGGTACACTTACCATCCCCTCTAAAGTAGATAATGTTTTATTTCATTCTGGATCGACCCACTCCTTTATTTATGAAGAATTTTCTAATGGTATCACTGTATTACCTCAACAATTAGATGTTGAGTTAGCTGTGACAACACCTAATGGCACAACAGTCGCATCAAAAGTTTATAATTCTTCTCCGATCGAAGTTTGTGGGAAAGAGCTTCCTGCAAATCTTGTGATCCTTCCTATAGTGGAATTTGATGTGATTCTTGGCATGGATTGGCTTTCTCTACATGGATCTCATATCAATTGCCAAAGAAGGGAAGTCACATTTCATATTCCAGATCAATCTATGATCGTCTATCAATGAAAGGATGAACATAACCTTCCAGTGGAAATTCCTTCCATCTTATGGGTCTTGATTCCACTAAATGAAAGTTATTTATCTCAAATGGTTGGTGAGAAACTCACGATTAAGAATATGCCCATTGTACAGACGTTTGATGATGTCTTTCCGGATTAATTATCGGGTCTTCCACCGAATCGTGAAGTTGAGTTTTCAATAGAACTCGTACCGGGTGCTTTGCCTATTTTAAAGACACCTTATAGAATGGCCCCAATTGAGTTGCAGGAATTGAAGAAGCAACTCCAAGAGAATCTTGATAAGGGGTTCATACGCCCTAGTGCGTCACCTTGGGGAGAACCTGTTCTGTTTGTTAAGAAGAAAGATGGATCAATGAGACTCTACATTGATTATCGAGAACTTAACAAGATCACTATCAAGAACAAATATCCTCTCCCACGCATTTATGACTTATTTGACCAAATACGCGGAGCTGAATACTTTTCCAATATTGATCTTCGTTCAGGGTATCATCAATTGAGGGTCAAAAGGGAGGATATACCAAAGACGGCTTTCCGTACAAGGTATGGACACTATGAATTTATAGTGATGCCATTTGGCCTTACTAATGCCCCTGCTATCTTCATGGATCTGATGAATAGAGTCTTTAGAGACTATCTTGATCAATTTGGGGTAGTCTTTATAGATGATATTCTTATCTATTCAAAGAGAAAGGAATAACATGAAGATCACTTGAGAATTATATTGAAGACCCTGAGAAAGGAGAAGCTTTATTCCAAATTTACCAAGTGTGAATTTTGGCTTCAAAAAGTTTCATTTTTTAGTCACATAATCTCAAAAGAGGGGATATCTGTGGATCCAGCAAAAACAGAGGTTATCGAAAGATGGTCGAGACCAACAACAGTAAATGAGATCTGATGTTTTCCTGGTTTGGCTGGATATTATCGACGTTTTGTGAAATATTTTGCACGATTATCTAATCCACTCACCAAGTTGGCTCGGAAAGGAGTTAAGTTTGTTTGGACGGAAGAATGTGAAGAGAATTTCAAGGAGTTGAAAAGAAGGTTATCCAATGCACCTGTGCTCACACTGCCTTGTAGTGGAGAATGTTTTGTGATCTACAGTGATGCATCCAAGAAGGGATTGGGGTGTGTTCTTATGCAAAATGATATGGTGATAGATTATGCCTCACGACAGTTGAAAATACAGGAGAAATATTACCTAACTCATGATTTGGAGTTAGCTGTGGTAATTTTTGAATTAAAGATTTGGAGGCATTACCTTTATGGTGAAAGGTGTGATATTTATACTGATCATAAAAGTTTAATGTATATTTTCACACAAAAGGATCTGAATATGCGCCAAAGAAGATGGTTGGAGCTGATTAAGGATTACGAATGCTCAATCCATTACCACCCTGGGAATGCAAACAAGGTGGCAGATGCATTAAGTCGACATGATCATGCTAGTTTATCCATGATGAGGATCACAAAAGATCCAATTTTTATGGATTTAAAAAGAATGGATCTTGGAATTATAATGAAAGGGGAAAAATCTTATCTTTCTCAAATGAATGTTCAACCATCTATACATGTGAAGATTAAAGAGGCATAGAAAGAAGATGTCAAGTTACAAAAGAAGGTGAGAAATGTTCCTGAATTCAACCTTGATTGTGATGGGATAATAAAGTTCACGAATCGGGTTTGTGTTCCTCCCATCCCCGAATTAAAGAAGGATCTGCTGGATGAGGCTCATAGTTCTTCATTCTCTATTCATCATGGAAGCATGAAGATGTATAGGGACCTGAAAGAGTACTTCTGGTGGGATGGCATGAAAAGAGATGTTGCTGAATATGTCTCTCGATGCTTGGTTTGTCAACAAGATAAAGCTAAGAGACAGAATTCTAAGGGAATGTTACAACCATTACCCATACCCGAATGGAAATGGGAAAACATCACTATGGACTTTGTCATAGTACTTCCTAAAACATCCAAAGGCAATAATGCTATCTGGGTCATAGTTGATCATCTTACAATGTCTGCACACTTCATTGCTATTAGAGAGGATTTTTCTCTGGATCAGTTTGCCAGGATATATGTAAAGGAAGTGGTAATATTTCCTGGAGTACCACTTTCTATTATATCTGATTGGGATCCGAGGTTTACCTCAATGTTCTGGCTAAGTCTTGAGCATACTCTGGATACAGAGTTATATTTCAGCACTGCTTATCATCCTCAGACAGACGGTCAGTCTGAGAGAACAATTCAAACTTGAGAAGATATGTTGAGAGATTGCTCTATGGATTTCAAAGGTGGTTGGGATAAACACCTACCTTTGGTGTAATTTTCTTATAATAATAGCTTTCACTCCAGTATTTAGATGGCTCCTTATGAAGCTCTCTATGGAAAGAAATGCAGGACTCCAACTTGCTGAGATGAAGTTGGGGAAAGAAAGCTATTAGGACCTTATCTCGTTGATGAAATGGAAGAAAAGGTCAGATCTATTCAACAATATGTAAGATCATCTCAGAGTCGACAGAAAAGTTATGCCAACAATCGAAGAAAAGTCCTAGAGTTTGAAGTGGGTGATAAAGTTTTCTTATGAATATCTCTTTGGAAGAGGGTTATGAGATTTGGAAAGAAGGGGAAGTTGAGCCCTAGATATATCGGTCCTTTCGAAATATTGGATCGTGTTGGGAAGGTAGCTTACCGATTGGAGATTCCACTGAATCTCTCTCAAGTTCACGATGTGTTCCATGTATCTCTCCTGAGAAAGTACATACCTGATCCTTCACATGTACTCAGCTCAGAATTTGTACCGCTGGAGCAAGATCTTTCTTATGAAGAACAACCGATAGAGATCTTGGATCGTAGCAAAAAAGTCCTACGAAACAAGACCACTCGATTGGTGAAAGTTTTATGTAGGAACCACCAATTAGAAGAATCTACATGGGAGCTTGAGGATATGATGAGGGAGAGGTATCCTCATCTGTTTGTTACAAAGTGATGAATTTCGAGGGCGAAATTCATTTTAAGGGGGGTAGAATGTAACACCCGAGACATTTATGTTATATAAATCATCAAAGGAATCTTTTTCTACACAAAATACTTTCTTGGATTTCTTTACACGAAATAGCGACCTTCCTCGATAGCTTGCGTCGTATGCAATACCGAGTTTCACTAAACAATGATATGCAAATAAAATATTATTAAAACTAGCCGTTATGAATAGTAATAACCACTTTTTGAAATTTTATAACTTTTATTTTTCAAAATGGACTTCATTTTTGGATTTGTAATATCGAAATTAGCCTATGGTGAAATTTTGGTATTTTTCTGAAAACTTTCAATTTTTGATGAATAGTGAAACCACTAAGTGGTGGTTTAAAAAACCGATTTTTTCATAAAACATAATTTTACCGCTTCTGTGAGTGGAATTTCGAAAATCCGAGAGAAACGGTTGATGTCAGTAAGTAAAATGTGGTTCAATGAGATGAAAATAATTTTTTTGGTGAATAGTAACTTTTTTCTTCTTTTTACCACGATTAAAAGTAAATAGGGTAATTAAGGGTAAAAATGATATTATTATTACCCTAACACAAGTCCTAGTTCTATTGGACAAGTGTAATTCGACCAAAAACAATCTTAGTAATAAAATATGACCATTTAGGCCCACTTGGATTAGATTAGGACATTTATTATTAATTTATTTAAAGAAGGGTTAAAATAGTTAAAGTCAATGTTTAATAACTAAATCATTTTTAATATTAGGTTATACATAAGATAAATTCGACTATAAATATTCATTAGAAATCCAAAAATATTCCCTACATAATGGTATTTTATTTGTAATTTTTTGAAATTAAATAATTTAATTTATTTATGACACAAAGATAATGCAGTAATTAACTTATTAATGAAATATTGACATAATTGATGTTATAAACACCAAAATAAATGTAATTTGACACTTTTTATTCCACTAATTTTATAGATTAATATGACATGCTAGTATTGATTTAATTAACTTTGTTTGAACTAATCATTCTGTTATGATTTTAACAAAAATTAATTACTAAATAGTGTCAAAATTGACATAAAATAGTATTTAAAACAAATATTATATTTGTAATTGTTATTTTATTCCTAAAAATCTATGGTTCCGCCAAATGAATTAGATAAGGTTATATATATTAATAATAAACAACTTGGGGTTCGTTCGGCTGCTTATAGTAAGTTTATTAACCTTGTAGTATAAGAACACAAGAAGACACGGTAAAAGTAAAATTATTTAACTTAATGTTAAATCTAAATGATAAGGTTAAAATAGGAACCTAAACTTGTCGAAATTCTATTGGAATAGAGGATTTCGACCCATACCCACCTTAGCTTCGAAATAAATCAATTTGAAGCTATTTAAAACCGAAAATGACTCTATAATAAAATAATATTTTTAGTTATTCCAAAGGTGCCCCTCTCCTCCCTTATAAAAGGGTACCTCCTCCCTCTCTTTATGACACCACTTTGAGCCTTCAAGATCGGCCAAACCCTGCCACTTTCCCCTCTCCACTTCCCTAGAGACATCCTAGAGGTCTTGGTCTTCTTCAAAGACCAATTTTAGTGCCCTAAAAGAAGGTCTCAAAGAAGCACTTCAAAGAATAGGTAATGTTCGTTACCGATTCTTTCATCATTATTTCTTCTTCCAATTATTCTTATTTAGTTGTTTCATTATGAAGTAATAACATCAGTATCACTCATATACGAATATGTTATTAGAAGTATGAAACAACCCTATTTCACCATCTATCCATCCTACGGAAAAAGAAATCACCGCGCGTGCGTACGTACGGAATACCGTCTCCACGCCGTGGTGTAATCTATTTTCCACCACCACCTTACTTGGATGGGTATAATGGTGTAAATAATGAATATATATGACGATTATAAAGTGATACTAATTCTGAAATAGTATACATACACTTCAATACAATTCCACGATCATAGGAACGATATCATCACTCGTGCGTACGTACGGAATACCATCTCCACGATGTGATGCGACTCGTTCTACATGATCTTAATTTCATAATGATTATATAAATGAATTGAATGAATGAATATGGTATATATTACACTAATACCATTCTGGAAATTAGTTATCTATAACCTAAAGAGAATAATACGAATTTATTCGACAAAAAACGCATAGGAACAAAAAGTTATAAACACTCGAATAACAAGTAGCAATGAAATATTACTACTAAGAAGCTAAGAATATGACAAAATATGATATCATAAAAAATAATTATGATTCTAGAATAAGTCAATAACATTATTTATATCATTATACATGAGGTTCAGACACGTAGAAAGCATATCGGACCTAATTTAAGGGAAATATCACAATCTCATTTTTATCCGAGATTGTTTATACTTTGGCATTTACTGGGGTGTATTTTATCATCCACATCCATGTTTCTTCAATATGTAATATTTATATCCTTCTACAATAGTTTATATCAAATTTTACCCTTCGGTGAGTTTTTAGTAAAGGATATGAAAGGAATCCTTTGTCGTTTTTCGTACGAGGTACTTTTTGACTTTTCCAACAAAAGTACGAAGAATGCTTTTTTTAACTTATACGACATGAATGGATTTTTAAAAAATTATTTCCAAGAAGCTTCCTTTACAAGTTTTCAAGTTTATTTTTAATCAACTTCTTTTAGTTTAAAATTGTACAACATGTTATGAAAGGAAAATGTTTTTGAAGTAGAAAGGATATTTTCCTCAAGAATGGAGTTCATGTGTTTTATCAAAATTATTTTCCATCTAATATAATATAGGGTTCTCTTTCTATCCCTATTATTACATGGATTTGATTATGTTGTGATGGAAATATTTTTATGAATTCCTTTATCTTATATGAATTATTTTATGATGTCATGATGTTTAAGATTTTCATTTTTATTACATGGGTTATGCAATGATGTATGATTTATGATTTTGTGGCACACATAAGAATGGTATCATTATGAGATGGGTGGGACCTATATCTCCCTCCAATGCATTGGGTAAAGATTTTATATCTCATGAGATAGACATGGCTGGAACGGTAGGTTATACCGGTTCAGTGAAGCAGGACTGAAACGAGGGTAACTCGGTTTAGAAATGAACTTTGTCCACTAAGATAGTCTTGGAAATGAGTCTTGACTAATAAGAAATGATTCTCTATGATTATGTGTGTATGCCAGAAAGTTTCATGTTTTATGTTATGATTATTGGGACTACATTTCACTACTATGATTTACACCATGTTATGAAATTATGATCTCTTTTGCAGGTTAAGATTTCCAAAAGTTCTGAGCTTATGTATATGATGTGATTGATATTTCTTTTGTTTACCCTTACTGATCATTTGAGCTCACCCTTTTGTATGTTTTATTTCCCTAGGTCAGGAATAAGGTTATTAAGTAGAATATGCCAAAAAGGGACTCTAGATATAATGAAATAAATGGGAGGAAATGTAGATTCTTTATGAACCAGTTGTTTATGTTTCCCAGTGTCTAAAGACACTATACCTATACAGTCCTTTCTTGGTTTTGTTATATGTTGTAATAAGTGTGCTTCAATTCTGAAGTAATAACAATGTATGTAAAGTATGTGTCATTATAAAGAGGGGGTATCTCATAATATGAACATGAAAAGGGCAGTACTAGGAATATAAAAGAACATCCTCCAACATAATAGCATGGAACATAAAAGAATTGACATAAAAGAGATTACTTGAAAGAAAGAGAGAGGTTGGATCCCTTACCTTAAAACGTAACTCTTAAAACTCAAAGGTTGGGACCTTGAGGGATTGGGGGAACCTTGGGAGGACTCCTTGGGAGGTAATGAGACCATTGCTTCGTTGAAGGAGAGTTGGGAGAGAAAAATAAACTAGTAAAGGGTGGGTATTAATAGGAAATTTGAGGGGACAAGGCATTAATGGGCAGGGGACACCTCACAAGTGGTTTTGGAAAAACCACAGGCTTGACCATGGTATTTTCCCATGGTATTGGCCACATGGAACACCTCATACCTATTCTTACTATTAATAAGTTGACCATATTGATTACATACTTAATACAACTTTAATGATTTCATTAAACACCCGTAACTTAAAAACTGTATTTTCACTATTCATCGAAAATTCAACTTTCTCAGAAATATCCCATAATATTACCTTAACCAAATATCGATGCTCTGACTTAAAAAATGAAATTCATTTTATAAAAATAATTTTATAAAAAATTTTAATTTAATTTTTATTTAAAAAACAATATTCACCTAAAAAAACTATTACTTGACTAATAATTTTTGAAATCATTATTTAACCATTTTATTGAATCACATTACTTAATCAAGATGCCTAGATTATATTAATTCTTTCTTTAAGTGAGATTACTAATCCATTTACTCACATTACTAATCCTAATCATAAAATCACTCTTCATAATTTACTATTAATCAAGAATTACGTTGATCTTATGAGACTCTAAATTTCTTATTGAAGATAATTGTAGAAGACCATTTTTTAAAAATCATTACACATTTTCAATTATTTAAGGTTTACATAAACATTTTTAAAATATCCTTTCTCTAAAATTCATCAAAAAATTTCATAATATATTTATCCGGACATTTGAAAATTCATAAACTTCATCATAAGAAGAAATCAAAATTATTATTTAAAACAAAGGATTACACAAGGTAGTCATAGCCTCCTTAAATATCCATTTATCACACCATCATAGGAACTATGTTTAAGTTGTGCTAAGGTGAGAGAATCTGAGGGAGGCTTGGCCAACATCACACGAGTAGTAATTTCTATCAGTTTGAACTTCTCACGAAAGCGATTCTGTTCTAGCTTCACATGATGAAGTTTGTCTTGGGTTTGGTCTAGAGAAAAGCCTAGTAGTTCTACCTCCTTCCCAAGTTCCGTTAGATGGGATTCGATTAGCTTGAGACTACTTGATGAGGCCATAGAATCTATATTAATTAACAAAGGTCACTTGCAACATTCAGTTTTCAAAGGTCATACTGACTAAATGCCATATAATAGTCAAAACCCAACAGTCTCATTTAAATTATACTCAAGTTATCAAATTAAACAGTTTTTTTGAGTATGAAAAATAAAATAACACCCAAAATTAGGAAACGAGATTTATTCAAAATTTTGGGTCATTACAGCTGGGCCTTGTAATGGAGATCTAGTCGTCACTACATATGTTTTGATGAATGAAAACATTCCACACATTGTTCTGGAAAAAATCAGTATTTTTTTCTTGTTGATCTAATTTGGGAATCACAATATGAAAAAGGCATGTTTTGGGTGGACTTGACTGGAGAGATTTTGGTTCCACTACATATCCTTTAATGAAATTAATCAGGTCACATATTGTTTTTGAATAAAATATCCTTGAACAGGTCAGACCGATATGTTGAGAGGTGGAATATTTATATATATTTTATGTAAATGGACCCATGTTTGATGATATCAATTTCTATACATATATTGTGATGATCAGAATAATTCCAATTGTAGTTTTGGAGTGAAGGTGTTGTGGGAGGCCAACACCATGAATATGTGTTCATTCACATTATGACCACATTAATGATTTTTTTTCATTCACGGGGATGTAAAAAATTTAGTTTATAATCCTAAAGTGAAGACTCATGATAAAAATTTCATGAACTAATATTCATAGGTCACATGGTGAGGGAAATTACCATAAATTCTATACTCATTTGAGCTATGCACAATGTTAGAAATAAGAATGGGAAATGGTTCATCATGGAGTATAATAAATTTGATTATAAAAATGAAAATTTTATATCATGTGTTGGATAGAACATGTTATCAGAAAAAGGAATCCATACATATCTCATCAAAATGAGATCAAGTAGTTTTTCTAGAAACTTGTGTACTTTAAAATTGGGTGACAAGAACATCAGCCTTACAGTTTAACATCATGCGGTAAAAATATGGGTAACTCGGTGTGAATGAAGTGGTATAATGGGGATCCACGTAGTTTTAAATCATTTCGTATGATCAACATCCATGAAATTATATGTCATTTAGTGAGTACACGTACAATGTTGTTTAATGTATTGCAATAAAAAATATTTTTTTGTTTTAACATCATGTTACTAGGAGGAACTCTATATTGTATGATGTATTTTGTTCAGGATGTAAAATGTTTTGTGGTTTATAGTCTTCCTACCATTACATTTTTCTAGTTTGAAATCATGAAGACATGACCAGAGTTTCCATATAGTTTAAAAACATTCTACTGAAATATTTTTTGATGTTTAACATCATTCGTTGAAAATGATAAACACTTAATGACATCATTGAAAATTATTTCTTAAGAAATATGGCATTGGTTGGGGTGTGACATACTACCCATCTATAGTGACCGATGATAATTCATCATTATTATAGTCATTATAAATGATACAAGGTTCATTCCCATTTGGGATCCATATTTGGAGGCTTATCTCTTGGTTTCATTGGGGATCTCAGATCCATCACATGTTTTCCTAGTTGGAATTTACGAAGGTGAACCTTACAAAGGAAGGATTGTGTGATCCAACCATAATGGTCCTCATGGTTTTGAAATGTACACATCTTTTTCTCTACAATATTCTCTAATAAATACATCCACATTTATGATTTTTAATCATCCAATAATTTTCAACAAATGGATATTCTTATTAAAGGCTACCAGACTTGTATCAGTAACACTTCCTTAGACCCATACATCGAATAATATAGTGTCGCTCGTGTATCAATACCCATTATGGTATGGTAGCCACATAATTCAAAGAGGATTACATCCATCAAAGAATTATTTTCCTTGTTTACCCTGTTCTCATGAATATATGGAAGAGACTTATTGATGTCCTTTATCTATCCATTTTAAACTACATGGTATTAATATGATTGATTAGAGTCAATGTGATACTCCAAATATAATTTATTCAACACAGTTGAACATTATTTGGAATCTTTGACCATCAATATTGTGTGATGGACTGTGAATATATGTATAATGTATCACATTCTGAGGTTCATGATGATGTTCATCAAAAAATCATTGAGGGCTATTTCCTTACACAATTTGATGTTGAATTTTGTAGAAGTACGTACAAGACCTAATTAGATGTTCCTAGGGAGTTATTTCCCCATAACATCGACTTGTTAAATAGAGAATGTAAAATTAAATATATCTATAATTAAAAAAATTGAGGGTTGATGGATGAGGTTTGCATAGTTTTGGAATGCAAGATAATTCTTAGTGAATTCCCCACAGTCCTTTATGATTGTTTTTCAACAACAAACCATGCATCCTGATCTAATGGGAGAGCATATTCCCATATTTTTATATGAACCTGCAAGAAATTCCTCAATGATTTAATTATTCTCTCATTTTTCTATTAATATGAGTGGGATCCCATTGAATCCATGCTTATTTTTGGATTTCTTCTAATTTGGACCATTCTCTAGGGAAATGTTCATTGCACAGTTTCAAATATGATCCCGTATGAATAGAACTATTGAGAAATTCCTTTTTGGTGGTAACCAATTTTGGGTACCATCCATCCATTGGGGGATAATATTTGAACATAAAATGGGGAAGCGATGACCAGATAGGTTTCTTCCATATCAAAAATGATGATTAATGAAACAAATCTTTGGTGTGTTATACAAAATATTACATACTCCAAGTCATGGTTGGCCATGATAGTCTATATATTGGCCAATGCATTGGTGTGATCAATCTAAATTGAAGGGATATGATTCAATATTTTTTTGAAAAGGTTACATTTCATTAGTCCACTAACTTAGCCACTAAGAGGGGATAAATATTTATTTTAGATGGTGTGTTCCCCATTGTTATGCTTTATCACTAGATTTGAATCCCCATTGTTGTTTAGATCGGATATTTGCAGTAGTGGGAATAATTCCAAGAAAGTGAAGAGGCCTAGGAATTTAGACTCATGCTTCACGAATCCCCCAGATGGTGAGAAAGAGTATATTATATTTTCATTTTTTATAGAAACAAAAACAATACCTAATCATAGACGATGTAGTATTTAGTTTTCCACTATTTTAGTGATAGGGCCCCCAGATGAACCATCAAAATAGATCTTCCTTTTTCTATGAGTGTGATGGGTATATAAATACTATTATTTGTTTTGTTCGGTGCCTGGAGTAATATATTCCATGGGAGGATGTGTTGTGAGGTAATAAGACAAGAATTGCACACACACTAACTTTTATGACACGAAATAAATATTTTACTACTGTAGAATGAAAACCCATAAGTCCAGGCCACCTATTATCATGAGATGAACAAGAATGTACTTGAGATTATCCTTATGAGATAATAGATGGAATCTGTGGTGCTACAATTAATCCCTCAACATTTATACAGTAAATAAGAGTGTGATGCATTTTTCCCAACCTCGTAGTATGAAGTATCAATACATTGAATAATCCTTATAATAAGGTAGAATCTTTCCTTAGTCACTTAATTGTTCTTATTTATTAGGATAGAATTCAATGATCATTCAATTGAGGCCACATAAGCATCATGACCTTTTCGTGTAGCATGTATTGCTGGAGACTCTCAAAGATATATTGGCCATCCTTTTTCTATTGATAGAAGATTACCTTATTCATTATATTGTTGAAGGGGACGGTTTTATAACAAATTTTCTATGAAATGATGAATGTAGGCAAGGTTCCATGGGACCCTCCTATGTTCTACAAGTTTCTGGGTGGGTGACATTGCAAAACTGAACATTGTTTTCTAGGTGAACCTCAATGATGTTTTGGAATACATCAAAGCTAAAAATCCATCATGTTACCCTAAAACATAATTTTAGTGGATTAATCTTCATAATATACTAACACATCTTTTCCATGATAGTTTTATGATCCGTGATGTGATCAAATCTATGTTGGGTTTTGACCACCAGGCCATCCACATTTCATTTGAAAATTATTCCAAATAAGGGATTGAAGATATAATAAGTGGGGAATTGATATGTATATTCATCATTAATTAATCCAAAGGGAATGAAATTATAGTAGATGATCCCCTGAGGTTCTCTGATGGAATTGTATTTCATATCTTTTGGGGCATCTTTATTTGAATGTTCCCTAAATATTATTCCATGAATAAAATGTCTTTGAATATTGTAGTTAAATCGATCAAGAGATATTTGATCAAAAATGGGAATTTATCATTTGGGAAGGAAATATTACGGTCTCTTAAATATATTTAGATCCAAATATTCCAATTATTATTCTTGAAATTGATGATATTATATTGAATTATTGGGAATTTCACTTATTAGAAAATAAGTTGACTTATTTCTCAACAACCTCCACTAAATTGGTAGCATTAAGTGGGGTTTTCAAACTATATTCCTTCTTGAAGTATCAATTATCATTAGGTCTGCTAATATTGTGTAATGACCCATCAGGATTTATTCAATGAATTCTTGTGTAATTCTGAGAGAACACATGTTGGTGTTAATTTTGAAATGTGATTTACATCTCTTTCTTCTTGAGAGGAATGGTGGAAATAATCAATGTAGGTCATGGGAATTATTCTGTTAATATACTCTACTTCATATGATCATATATAGTGATGGATATTCCTTCCACAAATACAGAAGGTTATTTCCTATGATAATCCTCCTCTTCCTCCACCTCATTTTTTGTAGTGGAATTTTCATATGATGTAAGTAATATCGGGGAAAATATATCATTTTCAAGATGAGAGAGTCTATAATAAAAGAAATTCGCATCCACCTATAATAGATCCATTTAAGACATATCATAGAGATTTTTTGTCCTTATGTTGTTATTGTGGAAATAATGGTCATGTACATCTTGGATCCAATATATTTCCCAAAACATATTTATGGGGAGAACATATTTTTTGTCAAGAATAACCCATTTAACTGGAGGTGTCCCTAAATTGTTAAGACATAAAACCTACATATCATCATCAAACATTGTTTTTTTGGAATAATTTTTTAGAATCCATCATCATCATTTGTGGCATATAAAATCTCAGTGGGTGCATTGAAAACTATTTGTATTCTAACCAATCAATCGATAAGAAATTTTATAAATTCATTGAATTTTGATGGGTCCTCTTTGTGGATATAGATGGAAGGCCATATGAGAAGAAAGTTTTATACGTGTTCATTCTTGATAAATATAAACTACAAATTAGACATGATCTCCCAGAAGTGAACTTTGAGTTTTATTTTCACAACATGTCATTCCTCTTGCTTATCAAATCTCTGAATGGACAGCTTTGGTGGGGAGAAACCACCTTTTCTATACCACAAACTTTGGAGGATTCATATAGTTATTAGATATATCCTCGATAAATTTTCAACCAGGTTCATTTTGATATCAAATTTATTAAGAGGACGGAATACATAGTGGGGTCTTATGTGATTTTGGATGCCAACATCTGGTTCAAGATCATTGATTGAGATGGTGACATTGCATTCTAATGGAATTGTCTCCCCTCGATAGACCTCAGTTAATGAGTCATCTATCATGAACTCTAGGTTTATTTTTAGGGAATATATAGGTGCATCCCTAAGTTATTTTGATAGGTGGGGTGCTTCCAAGATTTTGAGATTCGGGGGGAACAACAACCTACTATTTTAGAATGTTTTACTTTTGTGTGAGGGGGAATTTATTCCTAATTTATGATTTCTCATTATTATATGGAACATGAACTGGGGAATCTGAGTTTAATAATCATGATATTTGTTTAATGGTCAAGGGATCATCTTCTGCTACTAGTTCCATATATTTTGTAATACACCCATTTTCTAGGATTGTGTCATAATAACGTATCATCTACACAGACAAAAGAAAATCGAGAACGGATGGACACTACAGGGTCTTGGAAAACCAATATCTCTATGTTGGGTTTGCTGTTATGAAGTTCTCATGGTATCAACAATATATATTTTCTCTATGGTTTTGTGACCAAAATATTGATTCTAACCACACCCATGTCATCCCATGTATCCTCGATTCAAGTGCAAGAGGCCTCTAGCTCCCAGGTAGGGTGTGGGGAAATCCTATATTGGGGCATACATACCTTCAGAGAAGGGGACTCCCATATCAATCACATTGATAAAAATTAATATGATCTATTTCACAATTGAGGATTTAATTTGGTGTGAAAATTACCATGTATCAAATTGTGAAGGGATGTAGTCAGTAATAGTTAGAGCATGTGTTAGAGAACAAACTCAATATTCATCATTAGTTTATTCATGTGTCTATTGGACTTTTCTATCGTTAGGAGGCATAAATTATATTTCATTCATGCATGTTGGATCTTTTTTTATATTCTTTTGAGTCATATACTTATAAATCTTCTACCTATTCCTAGCAAGAACATTTTACCAATCACCTTAATCAACCGATGGAAAAAATTTATGCAGATCACCAACTATGTGGTGTTAGGAAACATCATCATTCTAGAATCGACCATCCATTGGAGAAATTATTTGATGAAAAATAAATCATTGATATTATGTCCTAGTTTCTTTTAGAAAAGGTAGTGGTTTAAACGATTAGTGAAGATTACATTGTTATGATTCATGCGATGTGGATTCTTGAGCGAGTTATTGTCCATGTATTTTATGAAATAATCGGGACATGTTCATTATAGAATGAGTATGGATTATTCATTTATTCCAAATATCATGGGAAGCCATTAATTCAATATGATTTTGGATATGGGAGATTTTGTAGTTATTGGAACTCGACATGTGGTTCTAGGTAGTTTTTGAACTTCACACATGCATGGATGGGAACTACTACTACTTTCAAATTGACTACAATAGATTATTATTAACAAATATGTTTTCCTTATGTTGGTGATATGAGATGAATGATTTCTCAGGATGAATCAATGGTGGTATCTAGACACGGTTCAATTTCTAGTAAATCATTTAACCCACATCGATACTTCATTTGAATCAGAGGATTCTACATCTCATCCTAGACATTTTCCACACAATGCTCTCTAGATTTATCCTATCAAATTGGGAGGCTATGTAAATGTGTTAAACAATTAAATCTATCTATAACATAAAACGCCCATTAACTTTTATATTTCCTTACATTCCTCAGCTGTAAAATTTTCATTTTCCTCTTCATAAATCTAAATTTATAATGGAATTTATGATTAATGTCTTCCCATCATGTAATGGATCTTACCATAATGCTTCTATACCAAATAATGGGATTCCCTACTATAGTCTTTAAAAAACACATCAGTTTCGTTGCCTTATATAGATCTCAATAGATCAATATTAGAACAGATTGGTATATGAATTGGGTGAGATGTTTTAAATGGTCCTTTACCCCATTAATTGTAGAGAATGTAGGATTGATAATTTTTTGGTGGGGGAAAACTTCATCCCACCATTATATATATATTTTTTCCCAAGAGGTATATGTAAGAATAATTCCTCTATGAATTCCATTCATGAGACTATGGACTCAATATAATTAAAATATTTGGAGGTATAACTCTTTGAGATGCATCACACCTCTAGGTAGTGGGTGGGGCCTAATGTTTTTGTGTTATTTTCATCCCCAATGGTTCTCAATTCATGCAACGCTTAAAAGATTATGACGGAGAGGAACAGACTTTCATTTTAATTTAGTGAAACATTGATCATTTTATTCTTCCTCATTTATATAAGATGGATTACTAGATTTAGAACTAGTATGATGTTCATATACCTCTCTTGCTGGTGGGTCAGCACTGGGAGAGAGAATATTATTCATTGCCAAAAATGATAACTTGTATGTATATTTCCCCTATGTATCTCCTCTTTAAATTGACAATTATTTTACTTAGATTCTCATATTTAGACATCTATTCTTCCAGGGATGAGACTCTACATCTCTAGAAGGTCATTACGATGTCTTAAGCCTTTCCCTTTATATTACCTAGTATTCCACCATAGAGGTGGAAAATAAATATTTATAGGTGCTAATATTTGGAGTCTCTTTGATATTTTATCAAGGAAATTCATTTTAAAAATCATTTCTAGATTCCTTTATAATTTTTATATTTATTTTATATGATAGTGGATTTAAAAAGTTATTATTTTTTAAAACATTTATTAAATAATAATTGATATTTTCAAGAAAAAATTATTTTAAAATACATTTGAAAATTATTTTCCCTATAATTCAAAATATATTTGTTTTACGGATTTTTTCTAAGGATATGATCCTGGTGTTCTATTCATATATTTTTTACATATTGATTTTGTTTTGATGCCATGTTTTTTATCAATCCCATTTATTAATCATGGGTTAAATGTTTATGAAAGTAGACCATCTTTCATAGGTTATATTCTAATGAAACAATTTTATATTCAAGTGATATAAATTAATGAAATCATTTAATAACATATATCTTCCCCATGGGTAATGATATACTGACATGTTTTTGATACACATTTCATTTAATGGGTTATGAAATTATTATTTATGATGTCATGGAACAGGTAAGTATTATTTCATTATGAGATGGGTGGGAGATATATGTCCCTCAAATGAATTGAAGAAATATTTGTATCTCATGAGATAGACATGGGTATAATGGGGAGAGAACTCAATTTATAATGGTCTTTGTCTGCTAACAAGGTATTGGGGGTGAAAATATACTACTTAGGTTGTCATCGGAGTGAACCATGACTGCCATGAAATTTTCGGGAGAAAACCCATTACACTACTATGGAATTGGAATTAATCCTTTAAAACTAAAATAAATAATATGTTTATCTATTAGAAAAGATTATATTTCATATTATTAAGTTATAATATCATGTATTACTGTATTTATTTAAAAAGGATTCATGTTTTATGAACTAAAATTATTTATGAAAATATTCTTTTTTATAATATTTGATGTGCACATTATGATTATATAATTCTTTAATCATATTCTCATACCCTTACCTTCATGTTATGAAAACAAATCCCCCTTGTCGACCATTAATGAGCATCTAAATGAACACATTTTTAATGTTTTCATTACCCCTATTATGGAGAAATAATTTATGTAGGATAAGTAACATGGATGATATTTAAGAGATATCATAAAAATCATTCAATAAGATATTTATTTGATCTCTATGTTTCCAAATACACTAAACTATTAGGTTCCTCGATTATTTACTTTTTTAATGTTCTGAAAAATTATAAAAAATCATTTAATATCCTTGTTAGTTAATATGAAGTCACTATTTTTGTTTTTGATGGAACGTTTTTGTATTCCTTTGGAAACTATGATGAAAAGGCATTAGTAATATGCATAGGGTTATTTTGAAGGATATTTATTGGTTTACATGTATGGATAATCCTATGGTTTCATATATTAATGAATGTTTCATAGTTTAGACATATCATAAGTGAATTTTCATGATTATAGGAATTATACCAAGATAAGTGTTTCTGATGATATTTATTTTGGTTTTAGGAAATAGTTTTATCTATAATGAAAAATGATAATGTTGAATATGATGGAATATTTCTGATAATATTTAAAATTAAATAATCACTAGAGTAAAATATACTCTAATCAAGGATAATTAGTTTTCATTGAAAAAGATTAACAATGTGTAAATTAAGAAACTCTTAGACTCACCAAATAATATAAGTATTGAATTCGTTGAGTGTTCTGATAATGGAGATCATAGAGGAATGAATATTATGATTCCAATTTGGAAATAATGTGGAAATAATCCGCTAACTAAATTTTATAATGAAAAAGAATATGATTCGACTAAGGAAATTAAGGACATAGATAAAGTAACTACAAAAGAAAAATTATGTTTTCCGAAAATACAATGGATGTACATATTGTGCCCCCTAAGAAAAAATTAATAGTAAAATTCTTTATCTATGGAAGGAATGGTCAGTGTTATTATTGAACCTGAGTGGAATGATCATGATGAGAATAAAAAATGTGGTACAAGGAATTGTTATATTGCTTTTGATGATGATACTATATGTGAAATGTGCATTTAATGTGGTATTATGTAATATGTTGAGGTAGCAATATTAATTTCTAGAGGATGATGTGGAATAAATAATGATTTTATGTATTTGGATTCATGAATAAGGAATGGTGAAATATAAAAGGATTACTCTCTTTATGTTTTTATCAGTATATTTAAAATAATATTTAGAATGGTTCTATTAGACATGAAATGTTATTTAATTTAAAGTTAATATTTAATGAGAAAACATCGTTTTGGGAATGAAAACCCTTAATATGTACCTGATGATAAGATAATGATGTTTAGTTAAATTAAACTTAATGATAAAGATTTCCTTGGAAGTGATTAATGATTTTCTGACAATGATGTTGATTAATCATGGATGGAGTTTATATCATTTTTCTATTTGTGAAAAAAATAAACATTAGAATAAGGAAAAATTCTTGATTTCATTAAGGATTTATCATAATTTAGGTTATTACCATGTTTCAATAGAATAAAGGATAATGATGTTCACATGTATGGAAATTTTCATCTACTAGATAATTTTTTTTATATGGGGGATTAATGTTAAGCTAATTTAGTGTTCTTATTTCTAATGTTTTTGAAATTAATATTTTAAAAGGTAATTTAGTATAAATGTTTTTGGATAGATTATGTTAGACATCAGATGAGGTTTAAGAGCTTCAAGTATTTTCTATTCTAACCGAGATTTAAAAATACTGGATACCTTTTTTCTAACATTTTTCATTAATTATGACTATAGAAATTTAGATTGACTTATCATTATATGTTGGTATTAGTTAGTACTTAATGAATGAAACATTCAACATTATTTCATGGAGTAGGAGATGAAGCGGAAATCGATCAAAGGAAAATCAAGGTAATTGTTTTCCTGAAATCATGTAACAATATTTTTCACAAAAAAACAATAAAAAATAAAAAATCATTCTTTAATTAAATATTTTTACTATTATAATCAATTTCATGGACATCAATGAATTTTTGAAACCTCTTTTGTTTATGTATTTGTGATCATAAACATTCTAATAACCAGTATCTTTATCTATCTATATCAATACATGATAAATTTATTTCTTCTCAATGTCCATGTTTTCACTTAAATCATATGTTCTCATACGTGGAAACCTAGTTATGAGTTTGTTTGAATATCCTTTATGGTTCCAACATTTCCATTGTAATGTAGCTTTTAGTCATATTTTTTATGATGTTAGTTTATATGATATGAATTTTAATGTATGAATCCATTGAAAACCTATTTTATTTTTGTAATGACATGTAAAATTCGTGGAATTTTTTTTTCACAAATTCTTTGGAATTTTACGAGTCCGTAGTTTCTGACGACGCTTGATTCTGAGACCCAGTGTGCCTAGAATCAATTTCTGAATTTTTTTCCATGTACGTTCAGTAAACATACGTGTGGTATAAGGCCCCGGCCATAAACCTTACTTAATATTTAATTAAATGAATAATTCACGTTGAGGAGATTGTCAGGTTTAGAGTTTTAGAGAATTAGAACATAACTATTACATCTCAAAAGATTACAAAGTAGTCACTTCTACTAAGGTTCAATAATAAAAAAACTCTTAAATGAAACATATCTAGTTCCATGTTTTATATAGCATGACATTCCCTTGTTCCCATCCTCGACCTTATTCCACATTATGTCCTGTGAAAAACATTTCAAAAAAAAACTTGTGGTGAGCATAAAAAACTCAGTAAGGGATACACAAAGAATGAAAACTGTTAGTTTTTCAAAATCAAGTAAACCATGTATACTCTATCAAAGTAATACCTTCACCTTCATGAAGTAGTAAAAACTCTTCACTGAATAATGTATCATTACTTACCTTTTTGTAACCAAAGGATTACCATAAAACCCATATAAAGAACACATAACATATATAAAGGTAACTTGGGACATAAACATACTTAAGTGGAATAACCATACGGCCGACTTCCACACATATCACTTAATGGAATAGCCATACGGCCAATTTCCATACATACTTAATGGAATAGCCATACGGCCGACTTCCATACCCAATGCATTGGAGGTTATAACGTAACCACCTGTCCTGGTATTCACGGCACCACCCGTCATATGGTTTATAACGTATCCTCCCGTTAAAATGTCCAAGTACCAATATAAAATCATAAAACATAAAACCAATATAAAGGAATGATAACATTTCCACATTTCAATGACAATATATCATAAATATATTGACATAATAGAATCCTTTATCAAAACCATTCTCAATACCAAAATACATTAAAGAGTATATGGTATTTATTTTATTTCAAAAACATTACGGCTTGTTGAGGAAGCCAAAGACCAAATAATACTCGCGGCGGCGGAAAAGGTCGTTTTCACCGCGTACGTTAAAAAAACATTCCTTTTTTGTCATTTAGTAAAACGCTTTGTTGAAAAAGATTCCTTTTGTATAAAAGTAAAAGTCAAAGGGGTTTATACACCGTATAAAATAAAGTTGTGTATAAAACGAAATATGCCTCAATGAAAGGAGATTGAGACGAAGTCCCTTACAAAGAAGATTTTTAAAATAAAATAGATCTATTATGTGTATTCACTATAATTACACATAAAGAAACTACAAATACAAGATAGTACATAATAATATCATGACATAATTTGAAAGTAGGAGATTAACCCAAATAATGGTAATTGGGTTAAGAAGTTCCCTTTCCTCGGGTCCGACTTGACTCGATCGTTGTTTAACGTCCTGAATAATAAACATGAGTTAATTTATACTTGATTAAAAACCTTTTTAAAGTTCATTATTCCTTTTATATCACTTATTGCCATGTTATAAACACTATGTAACCATTTAAGTTAATAATGATTGTTTTGTCAATATTTGGTTCTTAAGTCGAAAATAGACTTCTTACACTTACATGTTGTTAATTTGGTCAAAGTTTCATTATATCCAGAATTATATTAACGATTTAGATAACATATATATCATATAAATTAAGAATATACATGTATTTATAATATTACATCACATTTACAGGTAAGAAATGAAATGCACCGTTCATGGAGATGGTAAGCCGTACGTACGCATGAACGATACTTTCATTTCTATTTCGTATTTTATAGAATGGAATCATAATTATATAAGAGTATATTATAATTCCAGTATAATAACATATATAATATTATTAAATTTATCCTTTACACCTCCCACATATGGTATTAACGAATCAAATAACTTTCAGAGGGCGGTAGTCCGCACTTCCTAAAATGAAGATATCGTGTTTATCCATAATGGAAACAATAATGGTATGCCATAAATGAAAAATACATAATCTTAAGGAAATAAAAACATTTTATATATCATATATAAAAATAGTGACATCATAATGGCCACCTTTGAAGGTGTTAAAAGAATATTGAACAATCATTGTTTCGGGAGGCAAAATTTCGCCATCCACGGAAACCGTATGTTCTTTAACCATTTTGATGTAGTTGTGTGAGAGTGTAGCTCGAATAAATTTTATAACAACATCCTAGTATATTGAATATACTGGTGTTGTTACAAAATAAGTAAATAAAAAGAGTTTAGGGGGTTTGAGAAGCAAAATAAAACAAATGAACAAGAGAGAATGAATTACCTTTAAAAGTGTATCACCTTTTGATTTGAGCCTAAAGGCATCCTTTAAAAGGATTATTCCCAATGGGAATCCTCCACTATTAGGATAGGGATGTGGAGAGAGTAAATGGGCATGGGATGGCCGAGCCAAAGGCTTGAGGAGTGTGTGAAATGAGGTAGAGGTGGGGGCCTTTATAAGAGGAGAGTAGGGAAACTTTTGGAACGTAACGAAATATTACTTTATTTGAAAATGTGTTTCGGTTTTAAAAGGTCCCACATTGATATAATTCTTGGATAAGGTGATAATTCTTCTAAATATTCCCATCCAATATGTTTTGGACATGTGTAGATTTCAGATATTACATTATCTTTCCATTTTATTTAAATCGTTAAATAATGAAGACATCCCTGCATCATAATGATGTCATAAATAATTTATTTTATTTAAAGTCTAAAAATTATAAAAAAATACTATGATGTAGGAAATTTTTTTATATTTCCAATGAAAATTTATAATCAAAAATATGATCTTTATAACCCCATGTAAAATGTTTTTTCGTAAAACATATTATGTTTGTGTCATTTTTACTTTTATTTAAAAAAAGGCATTAAAGTCATTATCTCACCCAAGTGGCTCCATGGGGTCCCCTAAATCGACCCATGGGTTTTATTGGTCGGACATGACACAACCAATAGGGTTAGGACATGTGTCAAGCTCATCTCATTTTATTAAAGCATTATTTTTACCTTAAACTACACTAATTACCTCTAATCGCGATTAAAAACTTAATAAGTTACTATTCACAAAAAAATTATTTTAATCTCATTGAACCACATTTTACTTATTAATGAAAATAATTTATGTCGAATTTTTGAAAATCAAAACACAATGATTGCAAAATTTCATTTAAACGGAAAATCAGTTTTTATAAGTACCACTTAGTGGTTTCACTATTCATCAAAAATTGAAGTTTTTCAGAAAATTACCAAAAATTCACCCTAAGATATATTTGATATTAAGAATACAAAAATGAAGTCTATTTTACAAAATTCAAAACAGATAAGTCACATTAATTAATTTAATAATTAATTCTCGCTGTCAGAGCAAAAAGCGTGTTTTTATGAATCATTAAGTATCAAAAGATTGACACTAGTTTAAGTCCGATTTCAAAGTGAAATTAATTCAACGACCACTATTGGATTTAATGGTAAAAATATTTTCTAATTTCACTTTAAAACCAATTCAAAAGATAATCTATTCATATAAATAAATTAGATTAAATAGAGGTTTTGAATTAAAATACAACATTTTACACTAATTTTTTTAAAAAAGAACTTTATCAGAAAGATACCAAAAAATTACACAAAGTAAATTTTGATGTCCCTATTCTAAAGAAGAGTTATTTTTTGTCCTATATAATTTATAAGATTGATCAAAACTATATTTAATGACGGTTCATCGTCAAAAGGTGATAAGTGAACCCTTAGTGAAAATTAGGGTATAAATGCCTAAAATTGAACTCTTTCCATATTTTAAGCCTTTATATTTTATTCGGTAAATGTAAAAACATTTAAAAACATATATAATCATATTTTAGTTATTTCTATCCATTCCCGCCAGTACAACGCCTACTTATTAACTAACATTTAAAATAATATTATTTTATTACTTGTGTGCAACGTAAGTTTTCAAAGAAAAACTCGTCGTTGCGTATCGAGTACCCTATCGAACGTAGAAACCCCTTTTAATTAAAATTAATATTTAATTCGTAAATATTAATAAATATGAAAATTCTTTATTCTTTAATTACCTGGGATGTTACATCCTTCCCCCCTTTTGAGAATTGCGTCCTCGCAATTTTAAAATTGGGCTCGGAAACTTCATTGAAATACCCACATCAGAAACGGAGTAAATTAAACTATCACTTTAAAAGAAAGAAAGGGGAGTATAGAGGTCACACGAGTTAACCCATACTAGGATTCCATATAAGAAAGCATGGACATGGAGGGTAAAACCATGGGTTATGTTCCGAGGGAGAGTGATAGAAAACATGTTTAGGAGAAAGTTAACCACAAGAAAATCACAAACTTGTGATGGGTTAAATGGTATTTGATTCCCCAGTAGGAAAACTTAATAGACAACATTTTTCTTTTAAGTTACTTTTCATTGAGGAATTTATTTTTGATCTTAAGGAAACATACTTACTTTTCATGTTAACTTTCAACTCTTTCTAGTTTTCTTACACAAACTCATAATAGCATACCTTGATCATGGAGTCCACTCGGTTTCATCATCATCTTGTTCACATAGGTAGAAGTCCCATACATTACAACAATGATTTAGAGATCCTTCAAACTCATTTTCTTCCTCCATCCAAATACACCTCGTAAAACAAGGGTCATATGGGTGTTCATAGAAAAACAGTTTTGGAAAATAATCATGTATGACGTATAATTCCAAAACATCTGATAAAACATGATTTCTAAAAAATTGTCGGACCGAAATTGAGTTGAAACGTTCTATTATTGGTCCTTTTAAAATACCATAAGTATGTGACGTGAGACTATATTTTAAAATCAAATATAAATAGGTTGTGCAAGGGTATCCTTCCTCAGCACCATTTTTAAAATCATAATATGCTTCAAATTCTTGTGATAAGGTAAAATATTTGATAATATTTTGATAATATTTACCATTCTTGAAAATATGAGAATATTGTGAAAATAGTATTTGTCTAAAAACAACCCATGATCCATGATGATAACGAGGTACAGTGGAGGTGTTTGATTTCTCAAACAACTTCTTGCAAGTGAGTTGTATGCTAGAAAAAGTTTCACAATCATCTGAAGATGACTTTGCAATAATTATTGCAAGCATGTCATCAGGAAGGGATAGGAATTTCGTTTGAGATCCTTCTCCTTCCATTCGTAACTGACTTTACTCGACCTGAAAAATGAAGTTATAAAATAAGTATTTAACTAAAATAATAGATATAGGGACTAATCATGTGTCTCACAAGAACTCCTAATCCCTAAAGTTGTCTAAACCGACCTTTGATACTAACTATAAGGCCCCGACCTTAAACCATACTTAATATTGAATTAAATGAATAATTCATGTTGAGGATCTTTTCAGGTTTAGAGATTTAGAGAATTAGAACATAACTATTACATCTCAAAAGATTACAATGTAGTCACTTCTACTAAGTTTCCATAATAAAAAAAACTCTTAAAAGAAACATGTCTAGTTCCATGTTTTATATAGCATGAAATTCCCTTGTTCCCATCCTTGACCTTATTCCACATTATGTCCTGTGAAAAACATTTCAAAAAAACATGGGGTGAGCATAAAAAACTCAGTAAGGGATACACAAAGAATGAAAACTGTTAGTTTTTCAAAATCAAGTAAACCATGTATACTCTATCAAAGTAATACCTTCACCTTCATGAAGTAGTAAAAACTCTTCACTGAATAAAGTATCATTACATACCTTTTTTTTAACCAAATGATTACCATAAAACCCATATAAAGAACACATAACATATATAAAGGTAACTTGGGACATAAACATACTTAAGTGGAATTACCATACGGTCGACTTCCACACATATCACTTAATGGAATATCCATACGACCAATTTCTATACATACTTAATGGAATAGCCATACGGCTGACTTCCATACCCAATGTATTGGAAGTTATAACGTAACCACCCGTCTTGGTATTCACGGCACCACCCGTCATATGGTTTATAACGTAACCACCCGTTAAAATGTCCAAGTACCAATATAAAATCATAAAACATAAAACAAATATAAAGGAATGATAACATTTCCACATTTCAATCACAATATATCATAAATATGTTGACATAATATAATCTTTTATCAAAACCATTTTCAATACCAAAATACATAAAAGGGTATATGGTATTTATTTTATTTTAAAAACATTACGGCTTGTTGAGGAAGCCAAAGACCAAATAATACTCGCCACGGCGGAAAAGGTCGTTGTCACCGCGTATGTTAAAAAAACATTCCTTTTTGTCGTTTTGTAAAACGCTTCATAGAAAAGGATTCATTTTTTATAAAAGTAAAAGTCAAAGGGGTTTATACACCGTATAAAATAAAGTTGTGTATGAAACGAAATATGCCTCAATGAAAGAAGATTGAGAAGAAGTCCCTTACAAAGATCATTTTTAAAATAAAATAGATCTATTATGTGTATTAACTTAAAATTACACATAAATAAAGTACAAATTCAAGATAGGACATAATAATATCAAGACATAATTTGAAAGTGGGAGATTAACAAAAGAATGGTAATTGGGTTAAGAAGTTCCCTTACCATGGGTCCGACATGACTCGATCGTTCTTTAACGTCATGAATAATAAACTTGAGTTAATTTATACTTGATTAAGATCCTTTTTAACGATAATTATTCCTTTTATATCACTTATTTCCATGTTATAAACATTATGTAACCATTTAAGTTAATAATGTTTGTTTTGTCACTATTTGGTTCTTAAGTCGAAAATAGACTTCTTACACTTACATGTTGTTAATTTCGTCAAAGGTTCATTATATACAGAATGATATTAATGATTTAGATAAAATATATATCATATATATTCATCATATACATGTATTTATATTATTACATCACATTTAGAGGTAAGAAATGAAATGCACCGTTCATGGAGACGGTAAGCCGTACGTACGCATGAACGCTACATTCATTTCTATTTCGTATTTTATAGAATGGAATCAAAATTATATAAGATTATATTATAATTCCAGTATAATAACATATATAATATCATTAACTTTATCCTTTACACATCCCACATATGGTATTAACGAATCAAATCACTTTCAGGGGGTGGTAGTCCGCACTTCCTAAAATGAAGATATCGTGTTTACCCATAATGGAAACAATAATGGTATGCCATAAATGAAAAATACATAAGATTAAGGAAAAAATAAACATATTATATATCATATATAAAAATATTGACATCATAATGGCCACCTTTGAAGGTGTTAAAAGAGTATTGAACAATCATCGTTTCGGGAGGCAGAATTTCGCCATCCACGGAAACCGTATGTTCTTTAACCATTTTGATGTAGTTGTGTGAGAAATTAGATCGAATAAATCTTATAAAAACATCCTAAAATATTGAAGATACTGGTTTTGTTACAAAATAAGTAAATAAAAAGAGTTTATGGGGTTGGAGAAGCAAAATAAAACAAATGAACAAGAGAGAATGAATTACCTTAAAAAGTGTATCTCCTTTTGATTTGAGCCTAAAGGCTTCCTTTGAAATGATTATGCCCAAAGGGAATCCTCTAAGGTGAGGAGAGGGATGTGGAGAGTGTAAATGGGTATGGGATGGCCGAGCCAAAGGCTTGAGGAGTGTGTGAAATGAGGTAGAGGTGGGGGCCTTTTATAAGAGGAGAGGTGGGGCACTTTTGGAATGTAAAGAAATATTACTTTATTTGAAAAACATTTTCGGTTTTAAATGGTCCCACATTGTTATAATTAGTGTATAAGGTGATAATGCTTCGAAATATTCCCATACAATAGGTTTTGGACATGTGTAGGTTTTAGATATTACATTATCTTTCCATTTTATTTAAATCATTAAATAATGAAGTCATCGCTGCATCATAATGATGTCATAAATAATTTATTTTATTTAAAGTCTAAAAATTATAAAAAAACTACTATGATGTAGGAAATATTTTTATATTTCCGATGAATATTTATAATCAAAAATCTGATCTTTATAACCCCATTTAAAAATTGTTTTTGTAAAACATATTATGTTTGTGTCATTTGTACTTTTATTTAAAAAAAAGGAATTAAAGTCATTATCTCAACCAAGTGGCTCCATGGGGTCCCCTAAATCGACCCATGGGTTGTCTTGGTCGGCAATGACACAAGCAATAGGGTTAGGACATGTGTCAAGCTCATCTCATTTTATTAAAGCATTATTTTTACCTTAAACTACACTAATTACCTCTAATCGCGATTAAAAACTTAATAAGTTACTATTCACAAAAAAATTATTTTAATCTCATTGAACCACATTTTACTTCGTAATGACAACCATGTATGTTGGATTTTTGAAAATAAAAACAAAATTATTGCAAAATTTCATTGAAATGGAAATTCAGTTTTTATAAGTACCACTTAGTGGTTTCACTATTCCTCAAAAATTGATGTTTTTTAGAAAATTACCAAAAATTCACCCTAAGCTATATTTGATATTACAAATTAAAAAATGAAGTCTATTTTAAAAAATTCAAAACATATAATTCACATTAATTAATTTAATATTTAATTCCCGCTGTCAGAGCAAAAATCGTGTTTTTATGAAACAATAAGTATCAAAAGATTGACACTAGTTTAACTCCGATTTCAAAGTGAAATTAATTCCAATGTCCACTATTGGATTTAATAGTAAAAATATTTTCTAATTTAACATTAAAACCAATTCAAAATATAATCTATTCATATAAATAAATTAGATTAAAAAGAGGTTTTGAATTAAAATACAACATTTTACACTATTCATTAAAAAAAGAACCTTATCGGAAAGATACCAAAAACTTACACAAAGTAAATTTTGATGTCCCGATTCTAAAGAAGTGTTATTTTTGGTCCAATAGAATTTATAAGATTGATCAGAACTATATTTAATGATGGTTCGCCGTCAAAAGGTGATAAGTGAACCCTTAGTGAAAATTAGGGTATAAATGCCTAAAATTGAACTCTTTCCGTATTTTAAGCCTTTATCTTTTGTTGGGTAAATGTAAAAACATTTAAAAACATATATAATCATATTTTAGTTATTTCTATCCATTCCCTCCAGTACAACGGCTACTTGTTAACTAGCATTTACAGTAATATTATTTTATTACTTGTGTGCAATGTAAGTTTTCAAAGAAACTCATCGTTGCGTAGCGAGTACGCTATCGAACGTAGAAACCCATTTTAATTAAAATTAATATTTAATTCGTAAATATTAATAAATATGATAATTCTTTATTCGTTAATTACCTGGGATGTTACATGTGGGTTTTTATATCTTTTGAACTGATGCACGAAATTAAAATCTGAGGACACCGATGAACTCTTAGCGCTGGTATTCGCTTAAGGAGACCTCTACAACAGTTGAATTTGGTCAAGAACGGAAGTTAATTTTGGGGATTTTTAATCAATTAAATAAATTTTATGTGTTACATAATTTTATTTTAGGGGGTTACTAATTAAAATAAATAAAATTTTATTAACATATTTTTATGTAAGTCTTGGTTAAATCCACCAAAGTGAAGTTGGAGGTGGGTCCCACAACCCACATAACATCCCAAGGGAGGATATTGTGTCGTTGGGCCCACATGAACACCAAACCCCTCAACTCCCTTTAAACCCCCCCCCCCCCCATTGAGACTCTTGACCTCCCCTTTGAATTAATGAGGCCACTCCTCATTTATTTTGGGTGAACTCTCCAACTCCCTTCCACATAATTTTTTTAACACAATTAATTAATTTCTTTATTAATTAAATTGAATGGATTTGAATTATTTCTAACCCTTATTGGTTTCATGGCAATAATAAAATAAGTGTCGAACCTTTATTTTATTTTTTTGGGGTGTGGGAATAACCCTAGGAGGAGCTCTTGGGACAGTCTTTAGAGAATTAAAAAGAAAGTGTTCTTCCCATGAATAATGCGAAAACAAAATCTTCCTCTCGACGAAGAATGCTCCATGTCTCCAAAGGATGTAAAGTATCATCTCCTCAACTTCTTCAACCGGAGAAAGGAATGGAGGAACCTTCGCCAATGAATTACATTGAAGGTGTCATCTCGACATGACGTTTCAAGCTCTACTTCCTCCGACGATGATGGAACGACACCTGTCATCCGCGATGCTCGTCTTCCGTGACTCGCCAATGTACAATTCCAATTACAAGGTAGGTAGATTTTCTTAATTTCAAATTAATAAAATTATATCCTCGATTCATCGATATTTACATTGGTTTGATGGTGGAAAATTGATATCACTTAACGCAGAGGGCGGGGGACAAACAAACACGGCCCGATGACCCTCCGTTGAATCTCGTTTGGTTGACATCGAAGGCGGATCCAAAAGGGCGTGGTGGCATCACACTGCACTAGAGATGAACCATGACGGTAGAGGTGGAACGACGTCGTCACACCACATAGAGAGTAGCAGGACAGTGGCATCATCGCACCGAGATGGAAGTGTGGAGGGTGCCGGCTAAACTGGCCACCACGAAACCGATCCGCAGGACAACCGGCCGGCCAATCCGGCCGGCCCGCTTGAATACCGCAGCACCTTTAGGCGCCGCGTGGAGGGAGACCACGACCCGTGACCGCGATCCACTAAGATGAATGAACCGACCTGTAGCCTGCCTGCTTGGCTGATGAAACGCCGTGCCCGTAGGCGCCACGCGGAGAAGACCGCGGCCCCCTGTGCGGGCCGCTCTGCAGGGCGAACCGGCCGGCAGGCTGGAAGACCGCGACGCCGCATGGGGAGAACCATGGCACCGCGTGAGGAGATCCATGGCTTGCTGTGCGGGCTGCTCATACCAGATAGAACCGGCCGGCTATAGCCGGCTGGGCAGAGGAGGGGCGGCGCCGCTTGGTGTCGCTTGGGTCGGACCCGCAGAACCGAGTCGGGCCGACCCGCCAGCCAACTGGGCATGACAGGGCAGACTCATCTTCGCTTAAATGCGAATACCTCTTAGACCGCACGTCCGATCGACGTGCCGTCTGTGGCAATGTGACCCTCTTGATGAGGAGGTCCTTTTGTGATACTCTATATGAGTTTTGGAGAAATTATGAAAATGGCCTGGTTTGGAATGAGCGTAAAACCAACTGGGCCCCTGAAATTGAAACACTAATAACTCTCAGACCGGGCGTCCGATTGACACGCCGTCTATCGCGTTGGGTTCCATATGATGAGATGTAACAATAAAATATATCAAATAAATAATTAATTATATTTGAGGTATCAAAACTTCACTCGAGGATTGGAACCTCCTAGAATCGAGCGTGTTGTGTGCGGGAATCCTAGGGATAGCTACGACTACAATGACTACTATATTAGAATCCCCTGTGGGATCGTAGGCGATGACTAATATACTAGATTCCTGTGTGTGTTCGACAGTTATGACATCTGTTCCTGTATCCTGTGTGGGTCTGACAGAATAGATGGCCATGTATCCTATGTGGGTGTGACAGCTTAGACGAGATAGTTGGTCCTATATCCTGTGTGGGTCAGATGGGTTAGCTAGTCCTGTATCCTATGTGGGTCTGACAGATTATATGATCTAGTGGCTACATCTGATCATCAATATCTCTCTACTATTGTGGAATACCTAGGTGAGATGAGTCATGTCTTTCAACCATTATCATCGTGGTGATTTTCTTTACTTCCTTTGTGGAATTATTTTGTACTTTGGCTCGGGGGTTTGAGCTGGACTGAGATTGGTAACATAGGTATATGTATGGGTATAAAACTAAGTAGGGTTGGTTGATACTTCATGATTGTATCTTCCTCCTTTTTTTATCCTTAGTGGTGATTGTGAGATCTTGCGGGTCTCAGGGTCCCTTCTGAGTATTGTTATACACACCCCTGCACAGGATTTGCCTGCACCTCATTCTGTTTGATATAGATGACAGACAATGCTGACAGAGGCTGAGAGCGCCACGACTTGATGGTACACAGAGGTGGACCTTAGGACAAGTCGGCACATAGAGGAGACTGATATACATGAGTGATGAGGTGGACATTTGTACCTACCCTTCAGGTAGGAACCCTGGAGGATGATCTAGGAATTTCTCTTTACTTTTAGTGGTTTTTCCCTTTTTACTTGTGCTTGTTGTCCAGTTCGGTTAGTATACTAGCCCATTTACCTTCCAACACACTCTTTTGTATTCAGTTTTACTTATTTTTCACTTCCTATTGCATACTATATTTAGTTTTTTTTCTTTTACAAAGGCAATGTCTTCCCACCTTAGGGATTTACGCCTTTGGTGCTAGTTTCCATCCCCTTGCCTATGGAAGGCAGGTTTGGGGTAGTCACGGCACGGGCCTCGAGGACAGGTCGAGAAAAATTGGTATCATAGGTGGTCGGTTCTACATCATAACATAGACTCAAATTATTTTAACAGCAATAATGTTAAGTGTTTTAGGTGTGGTTATCAGTTTAGGGAAACCGGTGATGGTGTAGCAGCCGACTTATCCATACACTAGGACCCTAACTTCTGATTACCGACTTAGTTCATGAAAACACTGATTGCGAGTGTGTTTCCTTTGAAAAAGTTTTATTTGTGATTACTTTGTGTCTGCTCAATAGGTATACTATTTTTTACTGTTGCACACCGGTTTCGTTTCAGGATGGCCCCATGAAGGCAGCCAACTAGGGTTTCAAGTTACGTATGAGATGATAGCCCACCGGGCAACAAGGCCTTAGTGCAGGGCCCCCTCACAGCGGAGGTACCAGCGGTACCACTACCCGTTGGTACACCGATACCACCAGCACTAGTAGCTGAGAGTGCATGCCACCTGAGTCCATTCCACGAGTTCCAGCACCAAAGGCTGCCCATGTTCTGGGGAGAGACAGACCCATAGGAAGGTGAGGATTTGCTGGTGGCTGTCGTTAGAGTCTTTAGATTGGTAGTGACACCAGCTGACCATATGGTGATCCTTGCCGCGAGTCTCCTACATGTATCAGTAGGTATATGGTGGAGAATGATGCTCTAGGTTCATGACAAGGCATCATTACTCTGGGAAAAGATCAAGAGCCGGTTTCGGGAGGAGTTTGTTCCATACACCCTTTGTGCGGCGAAGATTCAGAAGTTACATCATCTGCAGTTGGGAAGTATTATAGTAGCTCAGTACTCAACAAGGTCCACCGACCTCTCGCGTTACTCCATAGATATGGTATGAGACCCGTTCTTCAGGGACTAGACCTTCGAGCAGGGACTCATGCATGAGATTTGGGCTTCGACGTTTCTCCTCAGTATTCTGACGCAGGTGGGGGTGCTGGAGAGAGCCCTTCTAGTGGACAGTTTTCTTGCAGAGCAGTCAGCAGCGCTGAGACCCACCACATGGAGACATGTTGAAGAGTCTTCTACAGCCGGAAGTAGACAGATGATGCGTAGTTCCAAGAAGACCAGACCATTAGATGGGCGATCCCAGGATACAGGTTCGTTTGTGCGGGGAACATGAGACATAGTCAGCTATACGAGGAGAATGCGGTTTTATGCATGTGGTGGGCTGGGCCACATGGCTCGTGACTGCCTGGGACACCATGCAGATGAGCAGCAGACAGTAGAGGGACCTCCCAGGCAGAGGCATAGGTTCGATCATGGTGGTCCACTGGGAGAAGGTGGATGAGGCATAGGAGCTGGCTGAGTAGCAGGTGGTCGACGACGTTTCGAGCCTCTACCACCACCACCACCACCAAGAGGACCACCCTGACAACAGGGAGATGGCGGAAAAAGGCGAGCTTAGCTCCAGGCAGTCAACGCCCACGTCCATGGCACACATGAGATGATTCGAGTTAATATCGTTGTCTAATCCACTCACACTACAGTACTTATAGACACATGTGCGAGTCATTATTTTATTTCCACTGCCATTGTTCGGAGCTCGAAGATTATGACGGAGCCGTAGGCTCAATCCTTATGGATAGAGACTTCTACGAGAGCAGACTCGATGATTACACACTAGTGTAGGGAGTGTGTGCTTACCATAGGAGGTGATAACTTTGGCTAGGATCTTCTTCTAGCAGTATTGAGGCATAAAAACATCATCTTGGGTATGGACTAGTTATCTATAGTCCATGCTCAGATCGACTGTATTAGGCGCAATGTGCGGTGTGTCTACACTAATGGGACCAGGTTCACCTTCACCGGCAAGAAGGGAGCCTTTGAAATGAAGGATGGGAATACGTAGAGGAGGGGGCATCCAATCACACATTAGTTGGCAAGTCACATCCTCAGAGCATTTTATGTGCGGAGTTTGAGTTTTCCTATTATGGTGGATCAGTATGTGGATGTCTTCCCTGACGACATTCCAGGACTACCTCTGTGCCGAGAGGTAGACTTCTCCATTGACCTATACCCTGGGACAACCCTGATATCAAATCCAGCATATTGGATGGCTCCCGCCGAGCTTTTTGAGGTGAGGGTACAACTGGAGGACCTGCAGGGGAATTGATTTATCCGACCTAGTGTTTAACCCTAGGCATCACTGATTTTGTTCACCAAGAAGGATAATGGGATATTGAGACTGTGTGTTGATTATCGTCTCCTAAATCAGGTGACCATGAAGAACAAGTACCCACTCCTGTGGATTGATGACTTCATTGATAAGCTCAAGAGAGCACGGCGGTTCTCAAAGATATACCTTAGGTCAGGCTATCACCAGTTCAAAGATCAAGATGAGGATGTGCAGAAGACGACCTTCAGGTGTCGGTATGGCCACTATGAGTTCTTTGTTATGCCCTTCGGCGTAACCAACACTCTAGAAGTGTTCATGAGTCTCATGAACAGGATATTCTAGCCTTACCTTGATCGCTTTTTTGTAGTCTTCATCGACGACATACTGATTTACTCGACTACTGAGGAAGAGAATGCATACCATTTGCGGGTAGTACTGGACACATTGTGAGGGCACCAGCTCTATAGTATTCTCTCAAAGTTCCAGTTTTGGATTTGATTGGTTCCATTCTTGGGTCACGTCATCTCGAAGGATGGATATTTAGTGGATCTAGCTAAGATCGAGGTAGTTCTTGCTTGGGAGCCACCTAGGGGTGTGACATAGTTGTTAAGTTTTCAGGGACTAGCTGTGTACTACCGGAGATTTGTGTCAAACTTCTCCAGAGTTGCTGAACCACTTTCAGCAATGAACATAAAGGGGAAACCCTTGGTGTGGTCAGATAGATACTAGCAGTGCTTTCAAGAGATGAGATAGAGGATGAACAGTGAACCCATCTTGGGGCTATCAGATGAGGGAGTAGGGTACATAGTTTACTGTGATTCAACATGGATCAGGCTCGAGTGTGTCATGATGCAGAAGCGGGCATCGATTGCGTATGGTTCACAGAAGTTGAGACAACACGAGCAGAACTACGCTACCCATGGCCTGGAGTTAGTTGTAGTTGTCTTCTCCTTGAAGATGTTGTGGCACTATCTGATGGGAGAGCGTTTTATAGTCTACTCTGACAACCAGAATCTTAGGTACATATACTGGAAGAAGGACCTAAACCTGAGACAAAAATGATAGATCTAGTTCCTCTGGGACTTTGAATTAGAGATAGTATAAACTCTTGGGAAGGGGATTGTTGTAGAATATTCTCTCAGTAGGAGAGAAGGCATTCAACTGCTAAGAGAGGCGATAGAGAAGCTGGCCACGTTGCAGTTATCCTTTGTGGATAGAGATGGATCTATCTTTCTATAGTCTCTCACTGTCACTCCTCCACTCCTTCAACATGCCAGGGAGGCACAACATAGGGACATTTACTGTGAGACGTGACGTGCTCTAATATCTTGAGGGTAGGCACCTGATTGATTTTCTGAAGGTGGGGAGCACGCCTTCCTCTATAGAGGACGTACCATGGTTCCAGTTTCACTATAGGAGGAGGTTTTGAGGGAGTTTCACACTTCTCCTCTAGCGGTACATCTAGGAGTGGAAAAGATGTATCAAGACGACAGTGGACTACACTGGTGGTCGGGTATTAATAAAGCAGTAGCATAGTTTGTCTCTTGATTCCTCACTTGTCAGCAAGTGAAGGCAGAGCACTAGGTTCTAGCAGGCTTCGTTCAGCCCTTATAGATTCTAGAGTGGAAGTGGGACGAGATATCCATGTATTTCGTGACGGGACTTCCACGTACATCCAAAGGACATGATTCTATCTGGGTGATTTTAGACCGACTCAGCTAGTCGGACCACATCCTACTGATCAGAGAGCATGGCTCAGTACAGAGCATAGGACACCTCAATGTTCAGGTGATCCTATGGCTTCATGGTGTGACATTGACTATCGTCTCCGATTGAGATGATCGTTTCACTTCCAGGCTATGGAAGGGGTTAAAGGAGGCGTTTGGGACGCAGCTTCATTTGAGCACAACCTTCCATCCTCAGATGGATGGTCAGACTGAGAGGACCATTCAGACTCTTGAGGATATGCTCTAAGAATGTGTCCTCTGCTTTGGTTGCAGCTGGGAGGATCACTTTCCATTACTAGAGTTTGCGTACAATAAAAGCTACCAATCCACCATCGGGATGGACCCTTATGAGGCACTGTATGGATGACCTTGCAGATACCCACTTTTTTGGACTGACCTAGGGGAGTAAGCACTTGTAGGACTAGAGATGGTGCCAGCTATGACAGAGAAGGTGCAGATCATCCATGACCGGTTGAAGACTACACAGAGCAGACATAAGTCCTATGCTGATAGGAGACGGAGTCCACTGGAGATCGGGGATGGTGACCACGTTTTCTTAAGGGTCTCACCTCTACGAGGTCTGTGGAGATTTGGATGAGGTGGAAAGTTATCTCCACGATTCATCAGATTGTTCCAGGTCCTCATTAGGGTAGGTGAGCTGGCTGACCGCTTTCCTTTTCCACCTCAGTTGCACTAAGAGCACGATGTCTTTCACGTAGCTCAGCTGAGGAGATACGTGCACGACCCGTCCCACATCATCGACCTTGGGGAGTTGTACATCAATGACGGGGCGACATTACTGGAGGTTCCAGTGCAGATATAAGATCGGAAGGAGCAGGTCCTACATGGATGTTCGATTTATCTGGTGCGCATTCGATGACAGCATGGGAACCTCCAAGATATCACTTGGGAGTGGGAGACTCAGATGCATGCTAAGTACCACCATTTGTTCCCCTAGTGTGTGTTGTAGTTTATAGGGATGTAATTCCCTAAGGTGGGAAGAATGTGAAGACCCAGAAATTCCATGTACATTTTTTTCTAAAATTATATTAAATTTTACGAGTCCGTAGTTTCTGACGGCGCCATATTGCGAGAACCGGTGTGCCCGGAATCAATTTCTGATGTTTTGTTTAGGTACATTCAGTAAACGTTCGTGCAGGTTTTTATATCTTTTGAACCAATTCTTGCAATTGAAATTCAAGAACACTGATGAACTCAAAGCACCAGTATTAGCTTAAGGAGACCTCTACTATAGTTGCGTTTGGTCAAGATAGGAAGTTAATTTTGGAGAATCATAATATAAAAAAAAATTATGTGTTACATAATTTTATTTTAGGGGTTTTCTAATTAAAATAAATAAAAATATGATTAACATATCATTACATAGGTGGTGGTTAAATCCACCAAAGGGAAGTTGGATGTGAGGCCCACAACCCACATAACCTCCCATGGGAGGATGTTGTGCGGTGGGGACCACACGAAAACCATACCCCTAAACTCCCTTTAAACCCCCTATTAAAACTAATGGACTCCCCTTTGAATTAATTAGGCCACTCCTCTTTTATTCTGGGTGAACTCTCCTCCTCCTTTCCCCTTAATTCTTCCAAAAAAATTAATTAATGTCTTCATTAATTAAATTTAATGGATTTGAATTCTTTTGAATACTTATTTGTTGCATGGATATAATAAAATAAGGGTGGAGCTTTTATTTTATTTATTTGGGGTTTTGGCATAATCTTGGTTGGAGCTCTTGGGAAAGCCATTAGAGAATTAAAAATAAAGTGTTCTTCCCATGAAGAACACGAAGAACATCTTGCTCACGATGAAGAATGATCCATGTCTCTGAAGGAAGTGAAGAAACATCTCCTACACTTATTCAACTATAGAAAGGAAAGGAGGAACCCTCGCCCATGAAGTACACCAAAGTTGTCGTCTCGACACGACGTTTCCAGATCTACTTCTTCCGACGATTACAGAATGATGCCCATCTTCTGTGACTCGTCAACATACAACGCCGATTACGAGGTAGGGGGATTAGTTTAATTTTAAATGAATAAAATTATATCCTATATTGTTCGATTTTTACACTGGTTTGACGGCAGAAAATTGATATCACCTAACACGGAGGGCGCGGGCTGAACAAAAATGGACTGATGACCCTCTGTTGAATCTTGTTTGGTTGACATCAGAGGTGGAGCCAAAAGGGAGTGGTGTCGTCACACTATGCCGGTGATGAACTATGACATCCGAGTTGGTGCAGTTTCGTCGCACTGCATAGAGAGCAGTAGGACCGCAGCGCTGTTGCGCTGCGGTGGATGTGCGGAGGTGGAAGTGTGGAGGTGGCTTTCTAAATCGGCCGTCTTGGAGTCGGTCCGTGGGATGAACGACAAGAAAATCTGGTCGGCCTACTGGAAGACCGTTGTGCCCATAGGTACCACGTGGAGGGATATTGGGACCCGCAACTGCTGGCTGATCAGATGGAGGAACTGATCGGTCGCCTACCTGTCAGGCTAAAGGACCACGATGACTATAGGCGCTGCACAGAGAAGACCACGACCCACTGTTCGGGCCGCTATGCTGGGCGAACTGGCATGCCTCCTGCTTACCGGGCTAGAAGACCGCGTCACCACATTGCACCTCATGTGGAGAACCACAAATCACTGTGTGGGCCACTCACACCAGACAGAACTGGACGGCTACGGCTGAACGGGCAGAGGAGGGGCTGTGTCGCTTTGCGCTAATGGGCGAACCAAACCACCCTGTATTGTGGGCCGAGTCAGCGTGTGGTTTGTGCCCCACCGGGCTCGACCGACCCCTAATTGGATCGGACCCACCGGGCCAGGTCCGCGGGTGGGCCATGCTACACAGGGCCGGGCCATCCCCCAGTCGGGTCAGACCCGCTGAACTAAATCGAGATGACCTGCCAGCCCACCGGGCATTATGGGACGGACCCGTCTTCGCTTTAATGAAAATATCTTGTAGACCGTGCGTCCGATAGATGCAATCTCTGTGGTACTAGGACCCTCATTACAAGGCGGTCAGTTTGGGATACTCTAATTGAGTATTGGAAAACTTTGGAAAATCGCTGGGTGTGGAACGAGCATAAATCCAACCAGGCCCCTAGAACGGAAATGCTAATAACTCTCAGACCGGTCGTTCGATCGACGCGTCGTCTATCGCGTTGGGTACCTTATTATGATATGGAACTCTAGTATACATCTACTCAGGACTTCGTGATAGTTTATGTATCGATACTTGACATGAGGAGTGGGCCCCCCTGTAATTGAGCGTGCTGTGTGCGGGAACCCTAGAGCTAGCAGCGACTGCGATGACTACTATACTGGAATCGTCCGTGGGTTTGACGAGGACGACTACTATACCAGAGTATTTTGTGGGTTAGAAAATTCTGAAATATGTTCTTGTATATTATGTAGGTCCAATAGAATAGCTGGTCTAGTATCCTGTGTGGGTCTGATAGCTCAGATGAATTATAGCTGGTCCTGTATCCTATGTGGGTCCGACAGCTGAGACAAGATAGCTAGTCTTGTACCCTGTGTGGGTCTGACAGCATAGCTGGTCCTATATTATGTGTGAATCTGTTAGCATAGATTATCCAGTGGCTATATCAGATCATCTATATCTCTATACTATTGTGGCATACCTCTCTGAGCTGAGTAATGTCTTCCAACCATAATCATCGTGGTGATTGGCTTTACTTCCATTGAGGAATTGGTTTGTGCTTGGGCTCTAGAGTTGGAGCCGAACTAAAATTGAGTACATATGTATATGTATGATCATATTCCTAAGTAGTGTTGTTTGATACATCATTATTGTATCTTTCTTCTTTTGTTTATCCTTAGTGGATATTGTGAGACCTTTCGGGTCTCGGGGTCCTTACTGAGTATCGTTATACTCACCTGTACACGGGCTATGCCCGAACCTCATTGTGTTGGATGCAGACGACGGACATCGCTAACGTAGGCCAAGAGCACCACAACTGGACAGTACCCAGAGGTGGACCATCGGGAAAGTCGGCACACGGGGGATAATGACGAACGTAAGTCCTGAGGTGGCCATATGTACCTACCCTTCAGGTAAAAACCTGAAGGATGATCCTGGATATACTCTTTACATTCATCTATTTGTCCCTTTTTACGTGTACTTGTTGTTCAGTTGGGTTTGTATACTGAACCATTTACATTTCAGCACACTCTTTTGTATTCAGTTTTACTTAGTGTTTACGTCATGTTGCGTACTCTGTTGTGTTAGTTTACTTTTATAAAGGCAATTCCTTCCCAGATTAGATATTTACGCCTTTGGTGCTAGTCGACAGCCACTAGCCGATGGAAGGCGGGCTTGGGGTAGTCACGGCATGGGCCCCGAGGATGGGTCATGACAATTTTCAAGGAATAAATTAATTTTAAGGTGGATATAATGTTACAAACATATATTTTGTAAATTTTTCTGAAGTAATTTATTTTTTTTATATCATTAATTTCGCATAACAAGGAATTTGACATTTCTTTTTGAAGGGTCTAAATTTGAATTGTGTTTCATACAGTACCCAGTTATGATTTCACCTCATGAAAAACATATACAAGTTTAAGGTACATGAAAAACAATTTTTTTCTTCTATTACATGCAATTATGAGTTCATTCAATAGATAGTGATAAATTCAAGGAATTTTTTTTACAAATATACAATTTGCTAATAATATTAAGATTAAAATATTATTTTAGTTACTGCATAGAAATTTGAATAAAAGATATGAATATTATTAATTAAATTAATAAAATATAGTCTACTCATTTATAGATTATGAATTCTATGGTGACCATTTAACCAGAAATGATAATAAAATCGTTTTTGATTTTAAGAAATATAATGATGGAAAACTACATTTATATTATTTAATATCAATTACATTAATAAATTAAATATATCATTTTCATCTATGATTTTAGTGAAATATATATACATAAATATATAAATTATTTATTCCTCTAATAAACATTCATTTTATTTGTTATCTAAAAAATAGATGAGAATAAATCCATTTTTATTAATAAAAATTTTATTTTTTTAAATGTAATTTTACATCCTTTTAATGGAGAAACAACGATAAATAAATGACTTTGAAAATTTTTTAATTTAAATTTATAAAAACATGCTTAATATTTGTATCTGAAATACCAAAACATACATTCGATTAATTAGTGGAATTTTTATGATATGTTTAATTTTTTATGAATATTTGAAAAACACTGAATCATAATTAAATATATTTTTTTCATCAAATTTATTTTAATACATAAATTATGTTATATTTAAATTTTCATGTATAATTAATATATTATGAATATAATAATACATTTTAGGTCATTGGAACCAATTAAATATTTAAATATGATATAGAAAAATTTCAATATTTTGGTCCTTTTTACATTAAAAAACTATCATCTAGTCCCATCTACGAGATTAAAATAAATTTAAATTGTTACACTTTTGTGATTAGATTTTGGAAGAATTGATACTATATTTTAAATCAAAATAATTTATAATAACTTATCATTTAACCATATTTTTTTAATAAAAAATTTATTTAATTTATTTAAAATTAATAACAACGACTTAGGTAAAAATAATATTACATTAGGGGTAAACATTAATTAAAGGGGCCAAAAAATTAGCCCCTTGTCCAAAATCAATTTTATAGAAATATTTCAACCATTGACACTATTTAATTTAATATAGAAAATTATTAGTGGATCATGATGTTAGAGAGACATCTAAATAGTGTCCATATTTTAATATTTATAGGAATTCTACTCCTATATTATTTAAGGGTACTAAACCACCTTACTACGTAACACCTCTCAATACCATTGTCTAGGAAAATTAATAATAATAAATTTAAATACATTTTTTACTATATTTTTTTACCAACACCTATACATTCTTTAATTACATGGTTAATGAACCTACAATTTCTATATACAGAAGATGACTATCTCACAAAATGTTGTTGTTCTCTTTTTTTAATAATATCTCATTGCTAGGAATTATGATGGTCATTTTGTTTTTAGATATTATATATGATAATAATGATTAATTTATTATTCTCTAATTATTATATGAAACATATGGTCAAGCATTCTGTTTTTTTTAATACGATAAATTCATTTGTGGTTGTGTTGACTACCACCGCCTAAAAGTGATGATATTCATTCACATATTGCATGAAATTTATTAAGTATTGGTTTAGTAAAATTATTAGATATTTATTAGATAAAAATTCTTCCAGAATTTTTATATATATATATATCATTTATATTGAATTCATTAATTTGATAAGAATACTAATACAACTTTCATGCATACATAGAACCTGCCATCTCCACTAACAATGTATTCCATTTTAAATTTCATTATTTCATATATTATTAGAAATATTTTTAATACTGAATATATAAGATATTTTTATAATAGTTACCATTATTGAAATATATATTTAATTAACAATGTATGAGGGTCAATAATAACAAGTATATAATTATAGGAAAAAAATGTAGATATTAACTTATATATAAAATTAACTACGAAATATTAATAAACGAGAAATTTAAGGGTATAAGAAATTATTATATGAAATTATATATATTATTATGGTAATTTAGTTGATTAATAATAAACATATATTTATTATACAAGCATTTTGGATGTCTATATAAAAATTCAATGCTTATGGTAAGTGATTTCTTATCTCACATTTATCACTATAAGACTTATGCTTTAATCCCCAATCATTTTTTTGTAGTGAATGTATTTAACATGAATATATTCTTTTATAATTATGTATTATTTTATGGATATTCACATTTACAATCTATTATATTTCTTTCATGGTGTTTACAGTTCAAAATTTACCAAATATCAAATTTAATTTTTCCTAATTTTCATTCTCTAAGAAACATTATATGTTATGCAACTACATTTTTCTATGAGGTACACATACATACCCAACACTCTTTTTCAGCCATTGGGGATCGAGAATGTCCTTTAGTTCAAGGAATGGACCAGGTCAGGGGTCATGGTTGGATGTAATACTCATAAAGATTGTGAAAAAATGGTACCAAATAAGGCCTTTAATTTTTTTGGGTGATAGGATGGAAAATAGTATGACTGTCAAGACATTAATGGATGGTAATAGAATATCATTGTAATGTCCAACTCATTATGGTCATCGAGATCCAAGGGGTTGTCTGGGATTTGAGACTTTTTCTATTTTTTGTATTGAGGAATTATAATAGATGTGAGTTGATAACATGTTGTGATCTCTCATGGAGTAGTGACCCATGTGGATTCGAAGTTCATGGTTATAGATCTCCTTAGTTGATATTTATTACTTTGGACAAGACTCACTACCACTTTCCATGTTAGGAATGAATACTAGTTCTTACTTCTGATAATTTATTGTATGGGGAGTTTCATCATGTGTTTATTTGGGGTATGTGAGATTTTGAAAATGGAAATATTTTATCTCAAATATGCTTTGTTTTTAAAATGGGTTTTGAATGAAATTTTTGGGATTAAAAATTTGTTAAACTGTAGTTTTTTGGTTAGAAAATGGTAAGTGTGACCCCTAGTACTACTTATGAACATTAAAAAATATGTGGGTATGTGTGGAATGAGAATGTTCGCAGACGTGGATGTAAAAATATGGTCAAATGGTTGATTGATAATAGCATTCGATGGATGGTTGATTAAAATAAAAGGCATGGCGTTGATAAATTTTTATTATGTTTGGTTTTCTGAAGAGAGGAAAATGATTTTGTTAATTGTTTTTTGTTTTATAATGGGTGTTTGGTTTTGTGAAAACTGGGTTTTTTGTTTGTAATACGGCCTTAGAATAAGGATGTTTAATAATAAAAATAGAAGTTATGATTTTTTAAAAGCTGAATTTTTTTGTAGCGTTTGTATGTATTTGATTTCTGAGATTTTTTTTGGAAGGAGATGTACTTTTTTAATAATTCCATGAATTGATGTTGTTACTGAATTTGTGTTCATTGTATTGTTTAGAATATGGAACCCACAAAGGTCCCTGAAGCTCATAGTGGTTGTCTCCCTCTTTCTATTAATCCATTGATTTTTCTTATATTCCTTGTAAATAGAGTGTTTTTGGTGACAGTGATGTGGATCATTGATGTTGATCATGCCATCAGGGTGTTGGGAATTTGTTAAGCTATTTTAGTTCGTATGGTTCTTGGATTTCTTGAAGGCCTAATATTGGAACACTAAATGTTGGATTTCCCATAATAATTATATTTTTGGATGAAAATAGAAGTGTTTGTGTCTATCCTTGAAAGATAGTTCATACCTAAGGTGGTAAGGATGATGAAAAGGGAAGTGCTCATGAGTAAATAAAAAGATCATTAAATGGTGAAGGCTTATATTGGACACGTTTAGGAGATGGTTTCAGTTTATCCAGTGGTGTAATCACACTATCTATTAAAGAAATTAATTTTCATTGGGGTCTTCATCTAGAGATCAACGAGCATGTAATCTTATCTATGTATATCCATTCCGAGCAGTTTGTGGAAGAAGTATTTTTGGAAGCTTTTCCCCCATAGCTCATTTTGGAAATCCAGTGTCTCATATTTTTTTATGAATTTTCCCCATCTCATGAGAAGGGTGTTCCATGTGACATGTTTTTTATGAGTATCCCTTATTGGAATTGATTTCCAGATCTTCATATAGTACACCAGTGTCCAACTAGTGTGGCCGTTTTGGTAATTCAATGCCATCTTATCCCAATGCTTTAGAGAAGTTCTATTATTTTATACAATTGTTCCATATGGATATGTTTTGTAAAAAAAAATATCTCAAAGAAGTCATTTTTATTGGAGGATGTCAACACCTAACTGTGTGGTAGGGGATGCTTCAGTAATCATGTCTCTAGAGATATTCCCTTGAGTACAGATCACATGAGGTCATGAGTTTCAAGGGATATAGGGAATTGTCGTCTAGTTTTACCTCTCATGATGGGGTGGAGATGATTAAGGTTAATTTGTATTTTTGTTTCTATGATTTTTTAAGGATCATCATTTCACTACATATATAATTATGGACTTTTATTATTATAATCTATGTACTTGTGTCTATCTGAACGTGTCTTTATGAAGATTTTGTTCATTATAGTGTATGTATATCCACCATGTGGGTTCTTTCGAGTTGAAGCTTCATTTTGTGTTCATTTTGGAGATTTTAGGAATTCATGGAATTAATGGATAGTGTTTCCAGTAATTTGTTTGTCCTGAGTTTATTTTTTGGGATTCTCCTAGTGTGGTGGCTTGGTGTTTTATGGAATTCTTCCAGATCCCATGGAAATGTTTCTTTATCAGTTCAATAATTTTAGGTTTACTATTTTTGAATTTACCGCTCTCAGTGGGGGTGTTTCTTGGTTTATGTGAAGTATTTTGTTCAATTTACCTCATTCCGTTATAAGTTTCTAGGTTATTTTTGTTGATTTTTTGTGCTGGGGAGGACCCTATCACATTCACCCCTTACTTATCATGACATAGATCACTCTAAAACTGGTTATAAGGACTTGTAAAATATGTTTTCACCTCGAGGTTCATAGTTTATATTGATTATGATAATTTATATAATATTTATTTTGTTATATTTTGGCTGAGTGACTGTCGTGGGGAAGAAAATTTTTGTGGTGGGGATAACTGTCACACCCCAACCATGGATACACTTTTATATTATTCTATTCAGGATCTTGGATCCTATTTTTTGAAGCTAGGGTTATGAATTATTTATGTTTCTGATTTTCTAATTGAAATGTTATGTTTTTTTTTCATGGTAGTATCCTATGCACAATTTGTGTATAGTATGGTAAACTCTACGACATTTCCTAGGAAACTGTGATTTCGTGGGTTAATATTGAATAGGGGCATTTTTCATGGTCGGCGCATGTATTAATCACCATGCAGCTATACCATGTAGAGTGTCAATTATAAGCACTGAGGGGCACACAGTACATGTAATGATTTGAAAACTATGCATCCAAAAAGTGAAATTAGGCAAATAAAATTAATATTTCAAATTACTTTTCCTCTCCCCTGTTTTTCCCCTAATTTGGGCCCCCACCCCTTGTGTCAATTTTGGCACATGAGGGGAGCCCTATATCCCCATATCATTGTCTTATCCACCAAAATTGATCCATCATTGATGTTCAAAGGAACATTTTTATCTTTTTTTCCAATAATCTCCTCTTCTTCTACTAATCCTCTCTTCTCTCTTGGGATCATGACCTACCATGAAAAGATTTTCTATCTTAGTCAAATCCTATATAATATATTTGACGATTGATTGGTATTTATTTGTAGCTACTTTTTATGGATTCTTCTTGGGGACCCATTCATCCATTTATTTGAGCATTTTCATATTAACACACCAATAAGGTAGTATTCTCCATGATTTTTCTTTTGTGATGAATTTTGTGGATGTATGGGTCCTTTAAAATAAATTTAAACATGATTCACATGATGATAATGAACATGGTTATTTTAACAGAGTGTTTTCTTATTGTTATAATTTTTCAATAAAATATTTTTATGTGATTTTTCAATTGTTCAAATGCCTTTGGCTACCAAATTAGTTAGATAGCATTTTTATTGAGCATTAAAGGTAAAATTTAGATGATTTTATAGGTTTTTTCCCACAGAAATAATTTATTTAATTGGTTGAAATGTCTATTTGGCTCTGTTTTTGTGAATTGGTTGTTTTTATGGATTTTCGTTTTTATTGAAATGTTTTGGAAGGATTCTCATGGTTTTATAAAAGGATTATTTATTCTCTTTATATTAGGAAAAACTATTGCGTATTTTTTGAAATAAAGTGGATATTTAATTAAATGGTTGTGGTGTTTCCGTGGACTCTCAGAATGTTTTATTGGATGTTGGGGCATCTATGTGTGAAAAAATTTCACCAATGGATGGCAATTCAAATGAATAATTCATTTCAAATACTATTTTCCAACAACACTAATATCTTAAATGGTTCATTGGATTCCATAGGGTAACATGAATCCTTTATTCCATTTCATAATGTTTTCAGTGTTATATCTAATGTTATGACCATGTTTAAATTGTGATGTGTTTTTTGTGAGTGTTTTACATATAGTCCAATTCGTAATTTTCATATAGTTTTATTCTATACCCAATGTTTTATAAATTGATTTCATATAATTTAATGAATCATGGAATTTATGGTCACATTTGGAATGTTCTGAGAAAAGTGGTGTTTTACACTTATTTAGAAATGAGTTGGAAATGTTTTTGTAAATTTATTTGGGAGTTTAATTTCTAAGGCCCTTTTGGAAGACTACACCATTTTTAAAGAAAGGTTTTAATGTTTAAATGAGGTTACAACTCGTTTAGTACCATTTGTATTTTGATATATTGTTGGAACATCTATATTGTGACTTCTATATATGGGTTATCATAATGTTTATGTTTGTGATTGGGTTAGGCATGTGTGGTGATGGTAGACAAGGTGATAATGTGTGCGAAATAATAATACCTACATAGAATAAATATACCACATGTTTTTTGGGAGTCATTTAGAGGTTCTTGTGATGGTATAAAACCAACCCCAATTTGAGGGGTTTGTACCCCCAAGAATAACTAAGAGGTAAGGTGATATGTACCACTAGATTGGTCAATAAGGGGTTTCCAATTGGTTATGGACTATAGGGATTCACCATATGCTGACATGTGCTTCCAAACCGAGTATATCTAGGGATCTCTCTAGAGAGGTTTAGGAAATACACATGGCTTAATATCTATAATTTTTTGATTACGTTCCATTGAATTTGTTTTTATTCTTTTTTTTCTTATATATTTTCATCACATATTGTTTTCTTCTTATTTTGGTATTTGGTTTAGGTTCTGGTTTTAAAATGATGATCTTGTTTTCAAATATAATAGTGTGGTAGGTAATTTTTTGAAAATGTAAATATGTGTTTATTTATCAAAATTAAAAAGAGAAATTTTTATAAATTCATTACAAATTAGTTTTAATGTACTGTCTTCGGGAAAATAGGTTCATGGAATCAATGGAGGTTCCCTACTAATCTATTAATCTCACACCATACATGTACTATTTGGTGTCGGTAGACATGGGTTTGTTTGGGTTCCTTTTTGTGGATTGATTTCTTGTAGAGTATGATGTACTTGTGGATGGTGGTGACCATGAGGTCGCATGGGGATCATCGTAGCATGGTTTAGTTAATGGTTTGAATTTAGTTTCCACTTTGTTCATCAATAACATGTAAATAATTTCAACATATTTAATTGAGATTTAGTAATTTATGGGTTTTCAGTAGTTTATGTTTATTTTTATTAAGAATTTTTGTTGGAAGAAAATTGTTCTATAATGGTTTATTTTGATGCATGACACTACAATCCAACACATGAGGATTGAGAACTCTCTTTGGTCTATGACACATGCCAGGGTAGGTGTCTAGGTTGGATGGAATCCCTACCTAGTTCGTGAAATATATACCTCACCAAACAGATTATATACTACTTTTAACTACATTAACTTCTCAAATCTTTGCAAGATTCAATGGTGGTCATCTATGTCACATGATTCATGAGATTCTACCACGTGTCTTTCTAGAGGCATCACATGATTTTCAGTGATTGCGATACTAACATGTCCACTACCCATATATATGATTTTAGATATTTAATGGTGTCTTGCCTTACCATGTGTACATGTCATGTGGTGTTCACATTTTTTTATGTCATTTTTAAGGTCCTTTATGTGATTAGGATGCATACCAAACAAGTTACATGTAATCTCAATTGAATTGTCTAAGGCCTTTCATTCGATATAGTTGGATTTCTCTAGGACATGTGCGAGATTATTCTATCTTTCCAAAGAGATTTTGTGAGTTCTTTTAGAGTGTACAAGTGCATCATTAGATGTTCATGACCATAATATAATGTTACCTTTTCCTTTTTTATTTCAGTGTTTATTTTACAAGGAATGTTTTCCCATATTTTCAATAGTGATGTCAAAGAGAATTAATCACCCAGATAGTGATGCATCAGATATGTAATAAAAGGTTATATGCATATTCTTGAGATTTAATGAATAATTCCTTCGGTGTTTCCTTAGATTCCATAATGGATATCATTACCTCTTAGAAAATTCCAAGACCATTCATATGGTAATGGTGACATGCCAACATGCTATTGTGAGATATGTAGGTCATATTTCCAGAGGCTTTCTATAATTACCAAAACATTTATGACAAAATTCTCTTTATTTAATTATTAAAATGTCTTTAATTTATAGAAAAAAACATCAACTTATTTTATTATATTAAATTATATTTTAAATGAACATTATGTATCTATACTATTGATAATATTGTCATTGAATAATGGTCACATGAATAGTATAAATAGAGGGTCTTAGAAAATATTTCTCGAACATATAAATGGAGTGATGGGCTAAAATAGTAGCATTATACCCAATGAAGAAAATTTATTAGAGCTTCCATGGGATATATAATTTCAAGGACTCTTCCTAGACCAATACCAAGATGAGATCCAAAAACTAATGAATGAGTGAATCTGTTTACGAGAGATGTTGAAGCTCATTGAGATAATGAACCAATCCATGTTCACCTAGTGGCCCTATGAAAGCCACACCATAGTGAACCTTACTATTGTGGAGTATAATAGTGTAATATAGGAATATTTATCAAGACTCTAGAAATATTATTATGTTCATGTTTTATATAATAATTATTATATTTTTCTTTATATTAAAGAAACATTTTAAATGATTTTTAAAGAACAAAATAGATTTCATGATATCTATTTTGATTAATTATTTTATTTTTTAAATAAATAATATTTAATGTAACATAATTATTAAATAAATGGTATTAAATATTACTAATCATCTACTTTTTATTATGTCAAATGAAAATTTTATTAGGATTTAAAATAAATTTTTTCCAAAGTTAGTCAATTTTCAATAAATGTTAGACTTTAATTTAAAATTTAAAATTACCTTTTTTAGAAAATTACATAGATAAGTAAAAAATTATTTATTGAATCAGGACATTAAAATTTTCCAATAGTGAATTTTTCATAATATTTTGAGACCCTTGAATCATTGTGTAAAAATTGAATACCATATAAATATAAGTTGTATTTTATGAATCATAATGTAGAAATAGAATTGTAATAAATAATATAAAAGTTTTATATAATACATATATATTTTTTATTTTAAAATAATTTAATTTTCTAATTATTTTATTTATTTTAAAAAGCGATAATGAAACATCCAAGACATATAATATATTATATGATTTTGAAATAATTTCCTTAAGAGTCTAACTCACCACCACATATGAAAGGGAATTATTTTAATATTTTCATCCATTTGTCATATAAAATAATTAAATGCAGTACAAATTTATAGAAAATAATGTCAAAAATAATGAGATGGTCTGTGGTTTTGATTATTATGATATGTAGTATCAAAAACCAAAATAATAAATAAATCTCCCTTTTTTCTATATAAACCCACCCAAGAACCCATTTATCTTCACTAAAACTCATTTAATATATTCTTATATCTTTCATAGACTCTATAGAGTCCCCCAATGGTTTCCAAAATCTAACAAGAAGCCTCTCAAAATCCATTGGAGTCAAACATCACCATAAGGGATTTCACTCATCTCATTTGAATTCAAGAACCTTCGTTTAGACTAGCTATTTTAATTTCAATTTCTTATATTTACATTCATTTATAATCATTATAATACATTAAAAAATTTATTATTTTTATGTTTTATCATTTATTCACCCTCAATTGGACCCTTACTAGAGCCATTACTTTTTCGAAATTCCACAATGGATTTATATCTTCTCATTTCCATTCAAGAACATATGTTATATAATTCTTCTAAAATTCCATTTTCATATGTTTTTATATGATGTTATATGTTCCATTACAATATATTTGATTTATAAATAATTAAAACTTCATTTTACTTTCATTAACTCCCCCTATGACCCTTTATGTACACTTGTTACCATGCCGAAATCGCGTAAGGTTTATTTTTCATTCTCCTACATCTTCAAGATTATGTATTACATTATGCCTTCTATTTCCAATTATTTATGTTGGGGAATGTCTTTATATGTCCCTATTACTTTAAATATCATGTATAAATTATTATATACACCATTTTCAATTATCAAGTAGTTTTATTAATTTCTTCATGATATCATTTTGCTACTGAAATTGCATCACGATTATCCATGTCAAAATCATCACATAGTTAATACCATACCCATTTATCTATAATGGGTATTAAAATTTATGAAAATATAATTATTTATTGTAGAATTAAATATATATACTTCACATTACACAATTTTTTAATAAAATATTATGTTGACTGAATCCATGTTATAGGATCAATGTGAAAAACATATGCAATAGAATAAACTGATTATAAAAGGTTCTCCCTAATAAATTCCCAATGCATTGGGTAATTATTAGTATCATGATAAATTATTTTGGGGTATGGGTTTACCTGATTCATTTTTGTAACATTTCTCCACCATGAGGTATTGGAGGTTTATCTTTGACTTAGGTTTATGATGTAGTGTTTTATGTTGCTGCCACATTTCCCCTGTTATGATTATAATGAAATATCATTCAATATTATCCATGTTACTTTATGTAAAATTGATATTACTTTTCTAACATGTATTACCATCCACAATTTATCCCATTATTATCCCCTTACTTTCCTTTAAAGCTCGCCCATTTTTAATGTATGCCCTCGTGTTATTCCATGTAGTGTTATGTAAAAAGTAATGTTGTGGTCTGGTAAATTAATTTTCTCAATAACTATATTGTTTTATTTAATATTTTTATTTGCTATGTAATGTTCTCAATCCCAAACCCAAGATCTCATAATCTTCATATTTGACTATGTTTAATTTTATGTAATAAATCATGTTTAAATATGAAAAAATCATTATGGTCATTATAGTTGATATTAGAGGATATGTTTATTTGTTTTTTGGGATTTATAATAAAATTACCAAGGGAAAACACTTAGGGATAATAATATTTGTTTGAAAACATCCAAAAATTATTGTATGTATATTGTATGTGGTTTTTCATGATAATACATCTTGGCCTAGATGATACAAGAGGACATGGTTCTGGCATAGATTTACTTAGGAGTAAAAAATCTAAAAAGGATTTCATGATTTGACTTTATCTAACTCAGTACATGACAATAGGAAATATTGTGCACCTAGTTTGACACTCATAAGGTATATGATTATGTAAATTCATAATAATATCACAAAACATAATTAAGGGGGAAAAATCCAATAAGAATATATTTTTGGAATTAGATCACAGATAACAATGATTGAATCCATGAAACTCATAAGATTTGTAGATAATTTTAATTTATAAGTAATGTCCCCAATGTCATTGCATTCCTCATATATGTGTTCAACAGTTGTAAATTACTCATTCCTTATCCTATAGTGGATAATGTACAACCAAAACAAAAATGAGTAATATTGGGTTATTGCTCATTGTTCTATGAATTCTTGTATATCATGAATGTTTTGTAGATATATTCTAACACCACTAAAAAACATGGAAGTAGAAATTTCGGTGGAGACGTCAAATGTATAAATTATTGCATCCAATGTATGTAACTTCTCCCCAATCCCAATTTCTGGATTGAACATCCTACTGAATCATGTCAGATATCCACTTGTAAAATTTGATACTATTTTGTGCCTGGATTGGATTTCCACATATATATCCCACATAAATTTCTATTTGAGAGAAATCACTCTCCATATGTAAAATCTACACCTCATTCTAAATAAGTTCCAAATGTAGGATAATTCTTCTTCAGCACCATAATCTCAACCATGAATATTACATCCTGATGAAGAAGTGTATCTTTATCAATTGATTGAGTATAAGGAATTTACCATCCTTTTAGACATTCATATTTGGAAGGAATATGTTGATGTGTCTATCGATGAATTATCTGGTCATCAACCTGGCCAAGTGGACGAATATTTGATTGAACCTACACCTTTGGAATTGCTAATATATATAAGACACTATAAAGGATGATTATTGTGGAACCTGAGGACCTAATAAAAAAAATACTAGAGAATATGATTTAAGGGTTTTCACAGACAAGTGCTTCGCCACAGGGTTCACTTATTCACTTATTCAAGAAGAGGGATGGGTCAATGTGCCTTTCAATTTATTATCATGAGATAAACAAAATCACGATAATGAACAATTATCCATTTCCTTGAAATGATGACTTGTTCAATATGCTACATGAAGCATACTACATATCCAAGGTGTATCTATTGTCAATATATTACCATGTAAGGCTGAAGATGGAAAATATCACCATGAATTCATTTCATATGAGGTACGGGCACTAATAGTTCATAGTGACTCCATTAGGACTCCTTAATAAACAATAAATAATCATCTACATGATGAATAGATTCTTTAGTGATTACCTTGTCAAATATTTGGAAGTATTCAATGATGATATTCTAATAAACTCCAATACAATGGAAGAGTAGTAAGATCATCTATATACTGTTCTAAAGACAGTTCAAATGGAGAAGCTCTATGAAAATTATAGAATGTGTGAGTCATGGTTGAGTGAAGTCTCATTCATGGGACATGTCATCACAATCAATGGGATATCGATAGACCATTCAATGTTAAATGAAATTGATAGATGGTCAAGGAAATTTTTTTTGATAAATATTTATAGAATCCTTGGGATGGTTGGGTATTATCTTCTATTTGCGAGAAAATTCTGACAAATGTAAAACCCTTATACAAAAATTACTTGGAAGGGAGTCAAATTTTCCAGAAATGATGAATGTGAAGAAATATTCATGGAGTTGAAAAAAGAGTCTATTCACTACCCTTGTGATTACACTACCTATAGGTGGGTAGATTTTAGTAATTTTCATCTATTTTTCAAAGAAGGGATCAGGATGTTAGTTGATGAAAAATGACAGTCATTACCTAGTTTACACGGTAGTTGAAAATTTCTCAGAAAAATTGTCCCATTCATGATCTGGAGTTAGTAGTTGTGATACTTACATTAAAAATCATGTGAAATGACCTATTTGGGGAGATTTGTGAAATATATATGAATATCAAAAGTATCAAATATTTATTCAAAAAAATAAATGATACTATTCTCCAACATAGATGGTTAGTGATCATCAATGATTAAGACAACCCAATCCACTACCATCCAAGGAATGAAAACTAGATAAAAGATGATCTTTGTAGAAAGGACTGAGTAATTATAAAATTAATAACAATTTTAATGAATTTTATATTCATATATTTGAATATATTGGACAAGGTTATTATAATTAAATTAACATCATCAGTCTTTTATGAAATGATTGATCATCCATCTCTTTTATAATGGTTAATGTATGCTCAGAGCAATAATGAGGGAATTTAGATGAAAGTGGAGAATATCATAAAAGTTAAATCCATTGAGTTCAACATTAATAAAGAAGAAATTGTTATAATTTGGATTAAGACTATTTTATTCATCAATTCCTTAGTTAATGAAGGAAATTTTGGATGATACACAAAGTACAAAAATCTCTATTCACCAAGGAAATACAACGTTGTATCGATATCTCTGAGAGATATTTTTGTGGGAAAATATGAAGAAGGTTATCACATAATATACATACATGTTCATGGTATGTCAGTAACTGAAGGAATAATAGTAGATGTCTATCAAGATGATGCAACCATTAGCCATATCAACATCAAAATGGGAAAGCATCATTATGGATATTATCACAAGACTTCCAAAGACATCAAAAGGATACAATCCTATCTAGGTTATTTGGGATCATCATACAATGACTACACACTTAATTATGATTTGATAGGATTTCTCACTAGATCAGCTATGACTAATATACATCAGAGAATTGGTATTGTTGTAGGGAGTACAACTATCGATTGTGTCCGATCCAAATCCAAGTTTCACCTATATTGTATGGAAAATATCCAATATGCACTAAACACATAGATGAAATAAAATATGACATATCACCATCAAACAGATGTCCAATGTAGGTGGACTATACAAAAACATGAGGATATGTTGTGATCATTTCAAATAGACTACAATGGAATATGGTACCAAAATCATTATTTGGTGGAGTACTCTTATAACAACAAAATCCACTCAAGCATCCAAATTTCTCTATATAAATACCTTTAGGGGAAGTGGATCCGAACACTGACATGATGGGATGAACATGGGAAACAAAAACTAATAGGTGCTAACTTTTTTGAAGAAATGTTGGATAATGTTAAAACAATTTAGTAAAACATCAATAATAATCAGAGTTGACAAAAGATAAATGTTGAAAATCATCTATAAGACCAAGAGATTGATTTTAGAGACCTGGTATTCCTCTGAGTATTTCCATGGAATAGTGTGATGGGTTTTGGGAAGAAGGGAAAACATAGTCTCAGGTACATCAGCACTATTGATATCTATTATAGCATCGGAGTGGGGCCCAATATACTAGAACTCCTAAGAAACCAATTTCAATTCAATGACATATTACTTGTATCCCTTTTAAGGATGTAGATCATTGTCCCATAAAATTTACTAAATCAATATTTGGTACCATTATAGATTGCAATTTCTAATGAAGTGCATCTTATGAGGATCTAATATCACAGATAAAATGTTTTATGGAATAAGACAATTTTTGTCATCAAAGTGTGTTGTAAAAACCACAAGTTTGAGCATGAAATTTGGGAACCGGAGGAGGTAATGAAGCAGTATTACCCTCATTTGTTTTAGTGTGGGAAATGAAATTTCTCAGGAAAAATTTCATAACAGGTTGAGGTTGTAATTACCCACAGATTTTTGAATAAAATTATGTATCTTTTGACTTAATTAAATTTCTTATGGTTATTGAAAATACATGCACTTCATTATTTATATACAGTTTAAATTTAAATCACTCTCATGTAACATTTCTATTGAAATATATATTCATTTAACAATGATCACAAGACATGTATAAATATAAGGTTTTGATAAATAATTTTGGAATAGTCAAAGGAAGTAATATCCTTAACTAGTATGATCATACCCTATGATATCCAATTATTAAAGCTTATCAAATTGATAGAATTTCAAGACATTTCTCTTGACCGATCCAAATCCCTGATCCAACATCTTATGAACGATCGAAACCATTTATGAGAGAAGTTCATGCTCATCGAGATCATGACCCAATCCTTGCTCACTGAATGACCTCATGAAATCCCCAACTTCATGCACCTTGCTCTTAGGGAATATGAAAGTCTAACAATGATATAAAAATCAAGACCATAGAAATATGATTATGTACATTACTTTTAATAAACTAATTTATATATTTTTATTCTTATTGTTTTTATGTAGTAAATATTTTTTAAATAAAAAATATTACTTTTGAAAGTATATTTTGTTGAATTAATTGATTTTTGAAATAAATTTTTTTTAATAAAATATTGTTATTAAATAAAATTTATTAAATATAAAATATCACATAATTTTTATGAAATCAAAAGTAATTTCTATTAGGATTTCAAAACCATTTTATCAAAACATGATCATTTTCAATATAAGTATGTTTTTAGTTTATAATTTAAAATTTAAATATTTATAAAATTATTTAGATAAAATAAAAATATTTTTTTAATTAGGAAAGTGAAATTATCCAAGGGAGAATATTTAAAAAATTTCTATGCTAGTCAAATTTTTGGGTAAAATATTTTTACCCTATAAATATATAGTGTGTTTTATAACATCAGAATTTTATAGAAGTGATGTAGTAAATACAATAAAAGTTATTATTAGTTAGATATATGATTTTCCTTTAAAAATTTAATTTTAAGTATGTTTGACTTACTTTATAAAGCTATAGAGAATCCTATAAGGCATATAATATATTTAATGATTTTAAAATCATTTCCATGAGTGTGTGACTCACCTCCACATAAGAGAAGCTGTTATTTTAATATCTTCATGACTTTTCCTTAAAAACATAATCAAATACATCACCCTTTTCAAAAAACCAAGGGAAAAATGCGATGGTTTGTGGTTTGGAATATTTTATTATATAGTGTCCAAACCAAAAAAAAAAGAAATCAATCTCCTTTCATATATATACCCACCATCCTCCCATTTATCTTCACTGAAAATTCATTAAGTTCTTCAAAACTCATCCCTCTAATTCTTATAGTCATACCTAGGTTTCCCCAAGATCCCAACATACCTATCTAATGCCTTTTTTTGTTACACAAACAATTAATGGATGTCTCTCCACTCCATTAAATTCTAGCAGCTTCATTGAGATTATCCCAATTAATTTAAATTAGTAATATTTATATTTATTTATAATCATTACCTAATAGTGAAATTGATTTTTTTGTATGAGGGGTCATTTATTCCCCTCCATTTTGAATCTTAGCTAAGTCATTAAAATGTATAAATTCCTTAAGGGATTTCTATATTCTTATATCCATTCAATTAATTATTTTATATCATGCTTCCATAATTCCATTTTCATATTGTTGGATATGATTTTACCTAATTCCCATACTATAAATTTGTTTTAAAAATGATGATATCTTTCTTTCACTCTCATTAATCCAACCAATGATCCTTTATGTATACCTCTTATAATTATGAATTTTGGTAAAGGATATTTTTTTTCTCTTCATTCTTCACGATTCATTATTATGTTATGCCTTCTATTTCAAATTAAATAACTTTGAAATTTCCTCCCATGACCATATTACTGTCCATATCTTCTATATATGATGATATACCCCTTTATATCTCATCAATCCATTTTATAAATTTCTATATGATATCGTTTTGTTTCCAAAAATTACCCTGCTATTATCTATAGAAAAGTCATCATGTAGTGAATACCATACCTATTTATCTATCATTGATATTCACATTTAGGGCCATATAATTACTGATCGGTGACTTACATGTTTTTATTCCACATTCTTTTATTGTAAAATAAAATATGATGTTTAACGAGTCCATGTTATATGATATATATGTAACACTTATAATTGAGAATGAAATTATTATTATGTGTGCGGCCTGATAATCCTCTAATGAATTTTGTAATTCTCAGTATCATGAAACTTCTTGTTTGGAAAGTGGTTTACCTGATTCTGTTGTGGGGAATTTGTTCCTACATGATGTCTTTGTGGTTTAACTTTATTTTATGTTTTGATGTAATGTTTTATATTGTTTCCACCATTCCCATGTCATGATTATCATGTTATATCATAACTTATTATTCATGTTCTTTATTCCTTATTGATATAACTTATATAAAATGTATTATTATACACTTTATTCTAAGATTCTTCCTTTACTATGCTTTATATCTCAACACTTTCTAATAAATTTGTTTCAGTTATACCATGTAGTGTTATGTATGAGTGAATGTTGTGATCATTTCAAAGAATTTATAAACAAATATTTTGTAAAATTTCTTTTTTAGTAGTATTGAAATGTTCATCAAACCCAAAATACACTAGACCACACATTATTCAGTGTTTTATTAAAATCATTTAAATTTAATAAATTATGTTTCTATTTGTTGTAAGTAGCATTGTTGTAATACTTGTAGTGTGTTGATAATAAATTGTGTGTGTTGTGTGATGTTTATGACTAGAAGAGGCCATTTACCTTTACCTAATACTCCATTCATTATTTTTAAATGATCTAGGGATATTGCGAACATTAATGGGTGTTATCAAAGAAATTCACTCTCCCAATTAGTGATTCCTTATGTGATCAACAATGGATCCTATTGTGATGTGGGATTATTATCATTGAAAAATCATATTTATTATCATTGGATCCATAGGTGTAGAATAGGGCCAGCAAGACATGGCTGAAGACTTTCTCGTGATGATGATGACACTCTAGCGGGATCTCGCTTAGTGAGACAGTCATGTGGTCATGGAGATCTCATGCTTTGTGAAAGGCTAGGGATAGTCATGTGATGTTTACTAAAACATGTGTTTGCTGACTATTGGCTATATTCCTCCTTATTTTATATATATTTGAGGATGATTTATGTAGATTTAGATGGTTGAAATGTGTCATCAATTGGTGGGTGTTTATTTGGTGTCCTCCACGTGATTATTGAGTCCCATATATTCTTTTTTTAAAGCATAAGAACTCATAAACGGGGCACCGTGAGATATCTCATAGGATATTTGCTTAATATGATCTCTCATAGGACCTTATAAGGGCCACATGATCATGTGTCATCAAGAGGTTCTCCAAATCCACTTGATTTAGGAAACCCTTTTATTCTATTGTATTGTGAAAGATATAATACCAATATTCAGGAATTTTATTGCTTGTGGAATTTCCAATAGATATTTTATGGACATCATTAATAAATACAAATTAGTGTATTAAATTTATTTGTTAGATGATAAATAAAAAATGGGGTGTTATGGATGGCATATAGTGCCAAAAGTTGTATATATATTTTAAGAATTTTACTTTTATTTGTAATTTATATTTATTTTTTAAATTTAAATTCACAAAAAATAATTCGATAATTTTATTAAAAATTGTCCATTTTAAAATAAATAAATTTAAGCTATTTTTATAAAAAATATAAATGATATATGATTGTGAGAACTAGAATTTGAAATCTATTTTTACTATAAATACAATTATTAGTTTTATTATCTATTTATGATTATTATTTAAATTCCAAAAAAAATAGTTAATTTTAAAAAAATCAACAATATCATCAAATTTAGAATGTAAAAATTTCATTATAGTGAATTTATTATATTAATTAATATAATAATTTTTTCTTTATTATTTAATCTTTTATTATATATAATTATTGTATTTTATATTATATAATAATAATATTAGTAGGAAATAAAATTTTTTATAATCATTCAGTCCAACAATGACCTTGTTATGGAATAAAATATTTAATTTAAAAATAATATTTTTTATTTACATATCCATATTGATATTTGGATCATATGTCATATTTTATAATAAAATTTTATTTGACCATTTATGCTAATGAAGTTTTCACGATATTCATTTTTTCTACCATTGATTATCCCTTTTGATATTTAAAAATAATCTATTCATATTATTAATATTAATATCAATTTTTTTTAAAATATTAAATCATTTTTACTAGAAGATATATATTTTTTTCTAAAATAAAATCTATTCCTTTCATTTTTTTTAATTTCTATATAGTTATGTTTTATCAATCTTTATGATATTAGTAAATTAAATATATTAAATATTTGGAATATTCATTATAAAATTTGTTTCTTTGTATAATTTATAATGTTGTCATGTAAATAAGTTTACATGAAACATTTTTCACTGGTAATTATAAAAAAAGTGTTAAAATTAATGAATTAATAAGAGATGTCAGAATATATCCCATAAAATCCTTTAAAAATGGATTTATAAAGGATTTATGGATATTAAATTATTTTATCTTAACAACTTATCAACTTTGAATCATTATTACTTGAATAAGGAAATATGTTAAAAATTATGAAAGCAATATAAATAACAATGAAACCCCACTCTAATATACGAGGACCCCTTCACCACCACACTTCTACTATCATGTCCTAGATCATTACTCAAAAAAAATTTCTATAAACCATTTGTCAACAACATTATCCATGTATTTGAGGGTTTTTATCATCATAAGTCCATCTTTCAATTGATTAATCCAAATAGTAAAGGGTTCATCCCTATGTGTTAAATTAATACTCCAAATCACTCATTATTTACTATTTCATTTATTTTTATTTTACAACATGGAATCCAATTAAAAATATAATATATTATTAGATAATTGTAATAAATTTATTTATATACTGTTATGATGACTGAATAACTATTATCTACCTTCCTGCCATCAATTCATGAAACAAAATTGTCGCATGTATTGTGGTCGGTTCACCTAGACCATTGATGCCATATATCATCTTCCATATCCACCATTTATTGATTGTAATAAAAAATATTTAATGAATAAATATGATATTTATGACATTATTTATAGTCTTTAAAGATCATTTTTCCATTGTTTTATAGTTTTAATAAAAAACAATCATTTTAATTCCAATCACCCAAAAAATAATACATATACATCATTTATAATATTAATATATTTTAAAAAAATATATAGAGAAATATAAATTTGATGATAAAATAATTATAATAATTATATATAAATATAATTCTAGGCATGATGGACATATTAAAATGGATTGATTACCAAGACTATTTCACTAGAATAAAAATGAAATTGTTAACACTACTAATATTAATAAACATTATTAAATAAAATTATGTAACTAAAATTTAATAAATAAAAATAAATAAATAAAATTAAATATATAAAATATTAATAAGGTTATGAAATTATTTTTGAAAGAGCCTTTGTAAATTATATTGGAGGATACAATGCATCCATCAAAGTGGAAATATATGGTAAGGATTATCATTAACAATTATAAATTATGGATATATGTATCATATTATGCACTATTATTTCCTTTATATGGGGTTATATTCATTCAAAATCAACATTAATATTCTATAATATATTTTTCATTTAATTATATATAATTTAAAATCCATATAATTTTATTTCATTCAATGGAATATGATTATAATGTATTAAAATCTTTGTGGTTTCTTACCTCAAAATTTTCATCATTGAGATATGTTTCGTAACATACACATGATTTCTTTAACATAGAGTAGAAAATATCTCATTGAAATATTTTTGCATTCATATATATTTATTCTTGTTATTTAACATCGAATTGTTTTAAATCGTTAATATCACTTTGTTAGAAATGTAATAAAAATATTTAGGATTTCTTTTCCAAATTGTATTCGATAATGTTTACATAAAAATATGTATTTGGGGGAATTGTATCTTAATTTACCCAAAAAAATTATTTCCTTCATCTTGGATTATATATGGGTTTTACATATCATTATGTTAATCCTTTTCCATTTGTTTAAAAATTCAACGAAATGGTTTTCCAAAACTGAAAATGATCTTGTGTATTATTTTCAGTTCAGAACCATTAACCTTCATTTCCAGTCTATTTGTGATTATTTTTTAATATTAATATATATAATTAAATGATTTAATATATTCATATTTATTTTATTTTATGATTATTTTTATCATTTTTCACAAGGGACATTTTTTATTTTATGTAAAAAAGTTTGAATATAAACTTATATTTTAGTGTTTTCCAAATGAATTAATTATTCATCTTTATGTATATCATAATAACTATGATTCCAATCCAATTATTTATTGTCATATTAGGAATTTTTTCCCACTATTTAATGAATTATTAATTTTAAAATGTATTTAAAATTCCATTTTCAAAATTTTTTAATTGGTTTTTTCTTTTCACGTAAAAGAAATTTTCATATTTAAAAAAATGTCATTTAATTACTTTCACATGATCTTAAATATGTGTGGTCTAATATAGATTAACTGTATATATTTGTAATGAACAATTTATTCCATTTTCTGAATATTAATTCCATATTAATAAAACCAATTGTTACTCAAATATCCTTCCATGACGAATACAATAAATTTCATTCATTTGATTGAAATATCTTCACTATGGAAACCATTAAAAAATTTACTATTGAACTTACTAGGAAAAATGCATTCCATTTTTATCTCTGGTGTAAAAACCTTATACATATTTTTCTTGGTTGATTAGTATTTAAATATATATTAATCTAATTTTATTTGATAGAAGTTTCATTTGTAAGGGTATATCACCAAATTATTACTTATTTTTTAAGCATGTTTTATTTATATGGAACACATATACATGATAATTATATTATATGATTTTTGGTAATAAAATTATACATCCCTCCAATGAATTGTGGGGTGTTGTATATCTCATGATATTATCTATAAAAGACTAGAAAGTAAATCAATTCTTCAATGGGACTATATTCACCTTGTCATGTATCCTTAGAAATGATCAATGACTAATACCTTTTGTTTCATGTTTCATATTGTTTCCACTTGCATAAGATGACATGATCTAATGATGTATACTTCTTTATTAAAAAAATACTTCTGACAATTTTATTGACTTACGATCTATATCAGGGTAGAATTCATTATGATTTGTTTACATACCATAATTATATTATTTATCACATATAATAATTTTATTTTTAGTAATGAAATTTGATTTTTATAACTTAAATTTATCTACACAGATCATTTTATGTCATCCAACCTTGTTTTTATATTTACAACAATAATAAATTTTATTATTATGTATGAAATTTAAATATAGTTAGAATGATGGTAGAATATTATGGGAGATATTGAATACCTAATATAGAATGAGTAATCAAAAATTGTGTTAAATGGTAATTTAATGGTAATGTTATTAATTTTTATAGTTAAAGTGTTTGATAAATTCAGTAAAACTATAAAAAAATGTTACATGCATGTATGCGACTATTTAATTTTTATTCAAATTGTTATTATCCATGATTGTGGTTGGGAAACATTTGTTGGAATTGAAACATGTATATAATGAATGTTTTTTAACATTGAATGTAAATATTTAATTCTAGGGAATATTAATGTATATTTTATTTAGGTCATTATTCTGAGAAAAATATATTCCCTTACCTTAAAATTTTGTTTTTCGGTAATTCTCCGAAACATTTCAATTATCCTTTGAAATTTTGTAAATCAATTTGTTTTGAAAAATTGTCCATCTGTTTTTTTTTTCATAAAACACATTCTTTATTATTTTATATCAAATTAAATATATAATTTTTTCATTGTATTTATCCTATACACAAAAGACCACTAATAATCCATGATACACAATTATCTAGGTAGAGGCATATTTCCAGGTTACTGTAGTAGTACTATATTAGTACTATACACTGGGTGGTTACTATAGCAGAACTGTACACTGTACAGGTACTATAGCAGAACTATACACTGTGCGGTATTGTAGCAGGCCCTATAGCAGTTACTGTATAAGGTATTGTTTGGTACTATAGCAGCTGGAACTATTCACCTTGGGCCACTAGTTTGGTCTTAGAGTACTTAAAGCTTTCAGGACACCCAAGCCTTCATGTCAGTAGAGATTTCATGACACCTTTAAGGCCTTTAGGCCACATGTAGTTTCCCTTGACACATTCCAAAGAAGGAGCAGCCTGAGAAGAGGATTCAGAGCAGGAGCACTCACTATATCATATCCAAATTGATTTGTCAGAATGAGTAGATATGGATATTCCATCGGGACCAGCCTGTGCTTGCAGGGGAAGCCTGGACAGACAACCATGTGAAGGTGGAGATCTAATATCATGATGTAGATGCTGGGGAGGGGCAGTTCCTTGTAGATAGTCTGGTTGAATTTCCTAAGACCTTTGGGTCATGTAATCTCCCAAGCCTACAATCCATGTAATAATTGAGTCTATAGTCCTTGTAAAGTAGTAAATTCATGGTTTTAATATATGTATTCTATCAACCAATTATGATAGGTGGTGGATGAATTTAATTAGTATTATATATTTATTTAATTCACTATTAATTAATGACAATATTTAAAAATGACTTATTTTGTTGTGAGATATTTTTTATGTGAGTCTATGTGGTTTAAATATCAGATGATATCATAGATCATGAATTTTAAATATGGATATAATATATGTTTTGTGGAATTAAAACGATTTTGAAATGTGTAGTAAAATTTCTAATTAATAGAGAATAAATGTTAGTGATGAAGGTCGAATTGATGATTATTATTTATACGATGTAATAAATTAGAGGAAATTACATTCTAGATTTTTATGTATATGAATTAACCACAAACCAAATTTTCAATATTTTATCTATAATTAAATTGTCACTATTCTCTCATTAACGGATTTTAATTTTCTTTTTAAATGATTCCATGTGTTTCTTGGATAGAGAAAATTAATAATATGAATATTTAGAAATTTATATTGATCATCGAGGAAAATTTTGTTATTTTCAATATATTTAATACATATAGGTCTTATTATTTTTATAGTATTTTATATCATAGATCCTCATACAATATTTATACAAATATATTCTTTCTTTAAATTTTATACATCATTTGTGTGGAATATGATAGTAGGTTGATGGTTAATAAAAGGGTGTTCGAATGATGTTGTCCCACTAGACCCCAAATGCTTCATTATGATATATTATCCCCTTAGTAAAGCTCAAATATGGTTGTTTTATGAGAGTTATATGGTCAATAATCTTATTATATGATCTCCATACCTTACCCTCCATTGGGAAATTTTCATTTGACATAGGCTGTTTGACCAAAAATAAGTTTTCAATGATTATCGATGCAACATGGGGTGTTAAATATAATAGAGTCTTAAAAAATGACAATGATATTCCGTTTTCCTTTAATTTATTATTTTATTTTTATAATTTCAATCGATTTCATTCTTTAATGATTATTTTTTTAGATTAATTTTTTATTTTAATGATTATTGATATATTTATAAATCCATATGAATGACCCTTGATTAGGTCCCCTCAAATGCATAGTATATTTTTGACAATTTAATATAATTTATTCTTTTACCCTTATAGTGATGGGGTATCAAATTAACATTTTAGGTGCATGATTTAGTTTCCATAGGTAGTTATTTTCAATAGAAATCCATGTATGTGTAGGTAGAAATAGCACATTGGGGAATTTTTGGGTTTATGTTAAAGAAAAAATTGTATAGAGATGGGATAAGTCATGAAATAATCATGAATGTTTTCAGAAAACATAAGATATACATTTTTTTAGTTATTTCACATATTTCCAAACTAGACTACCAAATTGTTCACCTGTCTTAATGAGTTGGTAGGGTCACATTATAGTGATCATTTTAGTGAACCTTGAAGATAAACTATGAAATTTAAAAATATTTTTATTAGAACATGATTTTTTATTAACACCATTTTGAATAAAGACTCGTAAATGGTATGCCTATGTCACAACTCAAATGAGACATATAAGAGGGAGGTTCTTGGAATCTCTCATTTATACTCTTTAAATTATTATTATCATTCAACCTATATTCCTTATCTTTTCCTTCAATGTGAAGCTGATTCCTCATCTACTCTACCATTATATATTAATTTTATGTATCCCTTTATCACTGTATATTATTATGAAAACCATTGGGTTTGGGTTTGAGCAAATTAATCATGTCCTGTGATGTTAGGGTAGGTGAATCATATTGTTGGTCATATTCTTTTTGTATTCGAGTGCTTTGTCACATCCTCACAATGATGGAGGTAATTTTTTCAGGAATTATTATTTTTATTATTACTTGTTATTGTAATTACATTCCTAAATAAAATTTCATTAAATGATGGCTATTAAGATGTTAAATTTGTGTTTACGTAGTGTTTTATAATTATCCAGATTTTATTATATTATTTTTAAAAAATTAGTGTGTCCAAGGTGCTTGATAAAATTCCAAAATAGTTTATATAAATTTTTATCAAATATAATTTTTAAACTATTAAATATTTTTGAGAAAGTTGAATTATGATTTTGGGAAAAACATTTAGTTAATTTATTAAATTTTATCAATAATGGAGGGTTTTGAATGAATTAATTTTGAGAAAATCAACATTTAAACATGATTATTACATCATTTTAATGATAAACCACATAATAGTTTTACATTCAAGGTTTAAATTTTAACATTCATGGGAAAATTAGAATCACTCACCCTTATAAATTGTAATGAATAATAATTATTATAATTTATCTTCTATATCAACTTTAATGATTTCAAGTTCACGTTTGTCTATTTGTTCACCTGAGTATATACATCAATGTAGACGGTTAGATAAAATTACAGTAAGGGGAATGAAAATAAGAGAAATGTATCAATAATACATGGTGGAGTATAACAATCCTAACAACTTCATAATAATGGTTTCATCATCATAAACATGGGGGTGAGATTTGAAAATTTCATAAAAGTTGGATATTCATAAAAATGAAATATCATGTCATAGTGGTAAAATATCACACATAGTTGTGAAAAAATATAGCCTCAGGTTCACACCAAATATTTTTGAATAATCGTAACACCATCATTGTGAAAAAATATACCCAAATTATTATGTATAATAAAAATTATCTCTTGACATAAATAAAATTACCCAATGAATTTTAGGTATATATAATTATAGTCCCACTCGTCACATCATAATAATTACATATTCATGCATGACACATAGGACATATTACAATCGTAGTTATTAAATAACCCATTGAATAGAATTTGAATCATAAATATTTTATAATGAATTAATTTATGAATAATCCTGGAATTCTCAAATGGATAATGGATGAAATATTTTTCATAGACATTACTATTCATTAGTGTGAAGAATTAATTGAAGAGGAGTAAGAGAGTTTTTTTTGAAGAATTTTTTTTTGGAAATCATGGTATTATACCTATAAATCAATGTGGACACATTGAAATAACTAAAATAAAAATTCATAAGAGTGAATGATTTTTTCTATAAAATAATATGAAAATCCATATGTAAAATAATATGATAGAGTGATAATAGAATAAAATTGAATTGGGTTCAATATTTACCTTACATTAGGTCCCAATTTATTTATTATATTTTATAACTCTTGAATAATATTGATAGGTTTCTTAAAACATTTGGATAAATTTATATTATGATTACTAATTTCACAATTGATAGTTTTTAAATATTGTAATATAATTTTCAATTTCAATTTTTTTATTGAAGTATTTTGATATACTGATTTCCATAAAAATATCAATTTCACTTTGATTAGCCTATTTATTCACTGTAATCTATACATAAGAATAATAAATTAAAAAATTTAATATATTTATATTTATATTTATATAAAAAACTATTTTATTAATTTTTATACATTGGGATTGTGATAAGAATATAATTTTCAATTCCCTCAATGGTAGTTAACTGATTATTAATGTGAAATTGTGAAAAGATCATTAATGAGAAGTATGAAAAATATTATTTTTTGAATCTAATAAATGTAATAAGACAAAACAAAAAAATTTAATGTAACATAATAATTAATTTTCCATAAAATATATTGGTTAGGAAGTGTATGATAAAAAGATCAATATTATAGGATAATGAAAAGAATAATTGATGTGAACACACCCTCTTCTTAGAGTTCTTTCTTCTCTAAAGTTATAATCTTATTTTATGATTAGATATAGATGACTCAAAAAGTATTCTAGGTTTTTTAAATTCATTAAGATAACGTCTCTTTTTAGATAAATTTATTTTGAATGTGTGGGGGTAGTGTATTTGCATATGGAGGGAGATGGTTTTATATAGTTTAAGAGTGAGATACTTTTAAAATAAAATATTCAATAAAATATCATATCTGAGGTAAATAATATAATAGATATATTTTTTTAAATATAACACATATTTGATGAAAGAAAAAGATTATAAGTATTTAAATTTATTTTTAATTAAAATTAAATATCTTAATTAAATATAATAGTTGAAAAAATTAAGAAATATATTTTAATGTGATAAAATAAATTTTCCATTCTAGAATGTTATTTTTTAAATTTGGTAATTAATTTTATAATATTTTAATGTATTATTTACCACATTTAATATTATTTTTCGATGATCAATCAATTAAATTGATTAGGTATTTATTACATCATAAATGATGTAATTTAAGTTACATGGGTTGTGAGGAAAACTATATTTTATTATTCACATGAAAACTAAATTTCTTTTTAAAATGTATAAAAAAATAAATAATTTGGAGCACTAATTTCTAAAATGTTTCTCATTTTATAAAAATAAATTTCATATATATGTAATTATATATTTATATATATATATTATGATTTTTATGATTTAATCAAAAATATAGTTTCTAGGAAATTACCACATTTAGTTTTTGTGTTTTCAATCATCATATATAGTTATTTTTATTACAGAAATTTTGACATTATTTACACATAATACATATCTATTTATGATAATTTATTTATTTTTGTGGGAAAATTTCAATTACAATAATCAAGTAACTATTCCCAATGGTCATGTTATTAGTCTCAATGGCCAAGATAGTATTAAAATCATCACATTTCCACCTATAAATTCATCATCACTCAATTTATAATTTTCCACCAAAATATCTCTCGTTGTTCAACATTTTTATACTCTATTAGGTCAATTTATTTTTTAATATATTCTATTCTATAGTTCTTCCCACGGGGGCACTAATTCTACAAGATTGGGGAAATCCATATTTTCCCAGTGTACCTTTTGAATTTATATTTTTTAATCACATTATAATGCTAGTAATTTTTTGTTGTTTGGTTTATGATTTGTAAAATATTACTTATAAATTAAATTTTTTTTATTTTTTCCATAGGTGAGGTATCTCTAACAAACTATATAGTATATTATTGAAAAAATTTCATTCGAGATAAAAATATATTTTATTAATTCATAGATGTGAAATTGTTCCCAAAATTAGAAATTTCATCACATAAATATCAACTAAAAATTTAGTTGAAAATATATGGGGGTTGTCTAGTTGCATTGTTTCCTTTGGTTCCAACATCACATCTTTATATGTTTGATTCTACCACAACAGTTTTCCCAGGTGAGTTATCTTGTTTCATTAATCCTTTCTTATATAGTATAATATATTTCTCTTCTACTCATCATATTAGAGACCATTTTCTATTTATTCCACCTCTAAAAATAGTTTTTGTGATGGTCTAGTTATTTACATTATTAGGTTATATATGTAGAATAAATAATTAACTAGAGCCATATTGGGGAAAATTGAATATTGATTATCCACCAATCTTATAAAACCAAGGATGTAAAATTATTACAGTGTACCAACGGCCAAGATCCCATTTCTATCCACACTACATGAATCTCTTCATCATTATTATTAAATGAAAAAAATTATCTCCTAATTGAAACTCAAATCACCTTTATTAGTTATCATAATTGAGATTAATTATTCATAGATTTAATTTTATATGTTATGAGATGTATTGAAACATCTATATCATTTCATGAACATGATTGATTATATGTATTTTATGTTATATATATTCAATCGAACTGGTTTGAGTTATAAATTGATTCCCAGAAAAAAAATCTTATGTATCTATTTGAATACCTGAGGTGAATTATTTGTTATTTGGGAACAAAACTAATTGGAGTTGTTGATGTCATCTTCATTTAAATTTAATTATATAGGATACCATAATTTCATAATGGGTCGGAAAGGTTATATTAGATTGGGCATCATTTTGGGGGTGATAAATCATATTGATAAACCATTCAATAATCAGAAAATATTGAATAATGCTCCAAAATTGATATTTGACCATAGATCATGAATAGAGAATAAATGTGGCATCCCATATAACCTCCCCAATTCCATTATATATATCAGGGAATGTTATACAAGGGATATATCTTCTCTAATTCTATTGAAGTGAGACAGATTGCTGAATAGATATACAAGAACCCATATCACGTTTCTTCTATTGGATTTTTAGGTGACTATTGATAAATTCAATGATTTTGTTATCCAATTAGAAAGTGGGTATATAATATGTTTTCATCATCCCCATGTACATCTATTGCTCGATATTAACTTCTAAACATATAAAACACATTTTTAAACACTAAGAAATATCATTCATCTGGTTGTCACAAAAAAGTGATTTTGACGATAAAAATACATCATTATATACTACTAAGACTGTATGAGATATATAATATCTGAAAATTATTCAAATAATTTATAATTATCAAAAATTATTTAGTAAAATAATTCCCAATTCCAAATTTAATGACACCATCCTCATCGATGTGGTTGTCAGGTATATTCCCTTCGATGACATCATTCACATTATTTTGAAGGTATAAATAATTTTGTTGGACCTATTGGATGTTATCTAGGGTATATAATTTGGAAATAATTTGGTGAAGGTAGTTTTTATTCCCTAAATATATGATTTCATGATAGAAACATTATAATTCCCTGAATACAAGGTCATTCTAAATCATTATCATGGATAATATAGAAGGTTGTTGTCAACTCTGAGAATAAACTACCTTCATTATCATTCTATGATGATAATGAATAATGAAATAACAGTCCATGGATATCCATAAAAATATAAATTAATTCATGTTGAGAACCATTATTGTGAATATGCAATTTAGACTCCTATAATCATTATATATTTCACACTTCTCACTATAGATTTAGTGTTTTAAAATTTTAAATGAAGAGTATAAAAAATATATACCTTGATCATTTTTCGAGTCATATATTAAATGAATATTTAGTTTCCATGAGGAATATTCTATCAAATTATCATTATGTATGAGTAAAAAACCAATCCTTTCATTGATGCATCATTATATATCAGAAATCCTTCTCCAAATAGTGGTATTAAGATTTTAGCTACTGTGATTACCCTCTTCATGAGATTCTTAAATCATTGTTCACATTATTATGTACAAATATACACCACCCCATTCCATTTTAACATATTTATAGGTCTGAAATTAATGTTAAATTTTTCATTAAGCACCATTAGTACAGTACTACTACATGACATTTACAGATTTCTATGACCCTCGAGGATTTGGGTTATTCCTCAATTTCATTTTGTTTATGGGTTTATATAAATTACATAACATGTGACACAAATCCCTTATAATGTATCATGATTCATAAAAATGAGTCACATTCTAAACAAAGTATTCATGTTATATTTCATTAATTTCACCTTCATAGTTATTAGATACACTTCATATTGCACCTTGATGTTATAGTAATTGAGAATATCATCAATAAAGACTACAAATATTTTTTGAGTAAGTCTCAATAGTCTATAAACGTCATATAAATCATGATATAAATTGATTAATTATTTCCTAATGGAATAATTATGAACTCATATGGTATATAGCTTGAATAGAAAGCAGTATTCTGAAAATCAACCTTCCTGACCCACAGTTGATGATATTTAGAATAATGATCCACCTTTGAGATGTAATAATAATATCTTAGTGGATTGAAGAATTCATCAATACATAGAAGAAGATTATAGATCTTAATGTTCATTTGGTTTATATCTTTATTTTATGTACATAGCCGCAATGATCCATCGTTCTTCCTAGAAAAGATCAATGATTATCTAATGGGGATACACTAGTGTGTATGATCCCTATATCTCAATTCTCTAGTAGATACTTTTATAAATAATCCAATTCAATTTGGACACCATATAGGTAGATTTAGTGATAAGAGTGGATATATGAATGACATATATTGAGAACACTACCTCATGTTTTGGGGGGAATTCTGGGTATCTCGTTATAATAAAAATTACTTTATTCCCTCAAAATGTGAATTTCCTCAAGGGAGATACGTTCCATTGACATAACCATTGGGGAATGATATTCTCTATCCCATGGAATTAATACTAAACCAATTAGGTTATTTCAAATTAGATTCAATATATACCTTGCATTTATAGTTGATCATGAGATTATTTGGTATATTAAAATAGATTTTCATTCCTTTTGATAGAGGATGTGTTCCGTACAAAATGTTAGTAAACCCATGCATTGTATTACTTCTAATTTTTGAATGGGTATGATTGTGTGATTTTCCTGGGAAACTATCCAATATATACTATCATGAAAAGAATCCAACACATGGTTTTAAATGATCATATTACTAGCTATTTTTGTACATATCCTTACATCAAGGTTTCAAGGATTTAATTCAATAGAAATATAAAATCTATTGGTTATAAAGAAATTTTAAGAACACTAATTAAATATAAAAATCACTAGGATTGAGTTAATATTGACACAGTCATTCTATAATATAATTTAAATTTAGTCTAGTTCCAAATTTTTATTAGAACAAAAATTTAGAAAAAAATGTAAAACAAGTATGAATAAAAATTTATTTTTATAATAAAATCATGTCCACACTCATATGTTATGAGGTCCAATTGTTTGGAAATATACAAAAAAAGATTCTACAATGTTTTTCAATACATAGAATTAACCTATGAGTTTTCTATAACATTATCGAATCATTATTCACCCATTATTTTAACCATTCCTATGAAAAGAACTATCATGATCCGACATTTTAACATGACTATTAAATTATTAAAATTACCAACAACATTCTACATATACATTCTAGGATCGATAGTTTTAGTATAATTGTAAATATATTATCATACATAAATCATAAATTATTAATCTTAAAATTATTAAAATAATTTTTTATCCACATAGAATCCTTCTATTTTCTTTTCAGTATATATAGTCACTAGAGGATAAATATCAACGAAAGGGGAGAGATAAAATCTCATTAAGGAGAAGGATAAATATGAAACATGAATCTATAATATATGCGCTATAATTTTCATCATAGTCATTTCATATTTATTAGGGAATCAAATGAAACATGGGGATTCCATTTTTAAAATCAATAAAATTTATAAATGAATATAAATGAAACATCTGGTGATACTATTCAAATTACCCACATATTTCAGATCCAGATTATCATTATATTTAGGCATAAAATATGTGCAAAAAAATAAAATAACCATTATTAAAAAATATAGAATCATTTTTACAAATAATACACATTATCTCTTGAGGTAAATAATATTAACCAATTCTTTGGATGACAATATAATTTTACGCCCACCCATCTTATCATTATTTATCAAACTCATGCATGACTCGTTAATCATATAACAATAATAGTCATAAAATAATAAATGTAAATTAATTTAATATATTAGGAATTAATATGTATTTATTTCATAATGAAACATTGGGCCCCAAAAATGAATAGTTAAAAACATATTTGTCATAAAAATCATCATTCTCATCTATATAAGTATGAACTCAAGGTGAGTATATGATGTTTTTAGAGAGAAATGTATTTGAGGGAAGACTTGTTATTTATATTATAAATCAAGGGGGTGATATATTTAAATTATAAATAAAAAATAAAATTATGTAATTGTGAATGATTTTTTTGGATCATTATAGGAATAACCATTCAAAAAATGATGTGAAAGAGCGATGACCCAAATAAATGGAGTTGAGTTTGGGAATCACCATACCATAGATACCTCTTTATCTCTTCACATTTCCTCCCCTTTTATAATAAACACATTATAATTAAAAAATTAGGAATGAAGTATATTATTTTAATTTTTGTCAATATTTATCAATTTTAAAAATAGTATTTTATTTCAGAATTTTTGTTGTTGATATTGAAGTATTTTTTCATCATGTCGTACCTAAAAATTTCTCATTTCTCATAGAATTGTCTATTTTGTTCAATGTAATATATACAAAATGTAAAATATATTAAAGAAGCTTTATATAAAAATATCTATAAATTTATATAGCATAAATTTTTTATAATAACCATCAATATATTTGGTGATAATAAAAGAATTGTAAACTTCATTTTTGGAGGTAAAATGACAATTAATGGGACAATGTATAAATAGAGGGGATGTGAAGTATAGAGATTTAATATTTCATTATTATAACAATAAAAATATTTTAAAATAATTAATTTAATGTTAAAATAACACATTATTATACTTATATTATTTTGGGATTGAAATAGTGGAGAAAAAGAGAAATAAGAGTGGAGAATGAGAGGACAAATTGATACAAACATACCCCCTTATTGGTGTTCCTTCTACACTACGTCTCAAATATCCCTTGACTATTGGATTTTTATGGATCTACAATCTCCATATATTCTATAATAGGATTAATATTTTTCATTTTTATATACCATTATATTTCTAATGTGAATGTTGGGATTTTTCCTAGAGGGGGTAGATAGGTTTTATATACTTGGGGAGAGGGGTATATTTAAATTAAAATAATGAATAAAATTATATATATAAGGTAATTCATGTAATATTGATTTTTATAAATTATAAATCATATATAAATTGATAAACATAGTTTTATGCCTTTAATTAACATTATTATTGTAATTAAATATTTCTGTTAAAATGAAATGTGTAAAAATGAGATTTTTTTAATGTAATATATTTGATTTTAGACTTTAGAAAGTAATAATTCAGTAGTAACACTATTATTATTTTATTTAACAGAAAAGGGTGTCAAATTATTATTTTTTTCAAATATATTCATGTTCTAAATATAATTAGTACATTATTTCACCAATGATGAATTATTTAAAGATAAACTGGTCACAATAAAATATGTATTTTTATGATTCACATTTGAATTTTAGAATTTTAGAAGATATCTTATAATCAACCATTTAAAATAATGACATTATGATTTTAAACAAGGATATAATTTTATCATGACAGTTTTCAATATAGGTAAATTTAATTTGTAACATAAAATTATTGTTTTAAAAAATAATTTAAAATATATTTTCATAAAATGATCTTATATTTTAATTGATTCTTTTTAACAATGATATTTAATTTTTTGATGTATAATATTTATATATATGTAATTTACCCATGATAAATATTTATTACATAACAATGTACTATATCCAGAAAATTTTATATTAGAATGGACATTATACTATTTCCAACGGTCTGGTTACTCTTCAAAATGATAAGATTATGATACAAATAGTTTCATTACTATTACAGCAGTCACCTAACCTCATTTAAATACATATTATATTGTTTATTCACTATTCATGTCATTTCATATCGGTGTTATATATATCCATTTCCAATAATAATGGATTTTTACAAATATTTTTATTATTTTAATATTTTTCTCCATGGTGGTGATGATTCTAGAAGATTGGTTGATCTATATTTTCCCATTTTACATTCCTAAATGTATATTTTCCCCAATTATAATGTTTTTAATTTTCATTTACCTTATTTTTAATAAATTTATTATAGATTTTTAGTGAAAGAAATTGTTTTTGGTTTCTTTATGTTTTTAAGTGTATAAAATTATATAGTATACAACGACATACAATTATTTAAATCAACATCTCATTTATAAAATATGGGTTTTTTTCACCTTATTCACTTCACTTATATCATGTAATTATATAATCACATTCATTATTTCAGGATTCCATATGAACATGTGTTTTACTAATGAATTGTTTCACCATAAGGATAGTTTTATGAAAATAGAAAGAGAATTATTTATTATAATTATATCATTCAAATTGGATTTTAAAATAAAATTCTTTCAAAATAGATAATTAATTCATGATTTTAACATTTAAAGGTATTATTAAATGAAAATAATTTGGTAATAGTTTTTATATTGAGTAAATTTATACCTTATTTTAAATAGAATTTCTAATTTTGTACCTCTGAAATTATGTCACATTTTATTTTCACTCCCTTGAAATAACCTTATTTGTTTAATCAACAGAAATGGTATCAAGTATTATTTATAGAGGACTCAAATGGGTATGATTATATAGGTGGGTAGAGGTTATATGATAATGAGTAATTTAACATATTTAATTCTTTATTGTTTTAACCACACATAAAACTTTTATTGTCATTATTCAGTCCCGTTAAAAAATTTTAAGGTTTGAGAATCATTTCAAACCTAGTCTTGAAGAGGAATACTAGAACCCCTATTGTAATAGATACATAATTTATTTCCCTCAGAGTGTATTTCCTTGAGATACATGTTTCATATAGATTTCTAATGCGTGAGTAGGATAATGGGTGGTTTCATCATATTATTGATAGAACTTCCCCCCAAGATGCATAGATATTTTTGTTATATCCATCCATTGTTGTTTCAATCATTTTAAATTTGGTTTTACTACTATATCAGATTATTATATCCCTTTTATGATGTGTTCTGAAGGATTAACTTTTATATTAAATTTTACATCATCTATTTAAATATTAATAATATTGAAGTACAAAATTGTGTTTTTTTGGGGATTGTTTTGGGTGGGATTTGTCATTATTTTTAAAAGTTGATTTTTAATGGATGCGTTTAATGAAATATTGTTTAAAATTTTCTAAAGAATTATACAAAAAATTTAGTGAGTTTTAATGAATGGATAATGGGAAATAACCTGTATTTTCATTAATTATTGGAAAAAATCAACTTCAATCTATAATATTTTATTAAATATTATATGTGTTGATTCTAGAGTGATTCTCAATTTGGTTGTTATCCTCACACCCAAATAACACCTCTTATTATTTGTAGATCAATGATATTTTAGATTTTCATATTTGGTATTATATCACACATAGAATGATTTTCTGTTATGGATGAATAATGTATAATGTTGTTATATTGTTATTATGTAGGGTATTTTGGGTTTACCATAGTTTAGGGGAGAAACCAACATCAATGTCATGTATTATTCTTCATGCTTTTTTATTTCACTATAATTTTATTTTTGATTTTTATAGTTAACTTTTACATGTTATTTTATTATTTAATATTGTATTATAATTCATCACATGGTAATTTGACACTCAGAGCGGTCATGAAAATCTTTGCATGGTAGAATCGGGTTTTTTATTCTTTTGGAATTATTTCCCAGAAGATCATATCTTATATCCTAATAATAGTTTATAACATGGAGATATGAAGAATATTACCCATATACATCATAGTTATATTAACTACCTATTTTTGGGGAGGCCTGTATAAAGCCCTTGAAAAGATAGTGTTATAGTCATGAATTCTAAATGTCCTAAGTTCTTATAAGTTCCCTCAAATATTCTGATGTGTCAAGTTCATTGATGTTAATAATATCATAACATGAAAGGTGTGTGGGGGGGAATTATTCAAGAGATCATTCTTGGGTTGAACCTCATGTATCAATGATTTTTTATGTTTTGAATCATGAAATAATTTTTTTGTTTAATTTTTTATTTTTGATGATGTTATGGATGATATTAAATTAATTTTTGTTACACAATTTATTTACTGTGATTAGGGGAAATTGACTTTCAATGTGGAGTACATGGTGATCACGAATGTTTTGGAAAACTGAGTGTAACCTAAGTAAATGGTTCTATATAACTCTCGATGATTGTTATATAATTGGAACATGGTCACAAAAACCATGTTGGAAATTCATTCATGTATAATAATACTATTTTACGATATTATTATAATATGGGATGTTGATTTATCTTGTTCAATTTAAATCATGATAATTTTTTTAAATGGTTTTGATGTAAGGATTAAGAAATTAAAAAATTAATATGCATTTTCAAATAATAGAAAAAAGAACATGGGTAATAATAGTGGATGTTATGTTTTGATATATCAAATTGGTTTTCTGTTATTGGTAAATTATTTATTGATTACTTATGTTGTAGTTTTTTGTTTAAGAACTCAATTTTTTAACATTGAATATCAATTTGTTTCTATTAGAGTGTTTTTAATATGATTATAAATAGTTTTATTGTTTTAGTATTTATATATTTTATTTAAATGAATATATAGTGTCAAAATTGAGTATTCAAATTGTAAATGGATATTACAAAATTTAATGTTGTTATTTTTAAACATTTAATAAGTTTATTTTTTCATGTTTAGACATCGAGTTTTCATTATTAGTGGCTATAGTTCATTAAATTATGTTGTTATTTATCAATTGGATTTGATTTCATATGTGGTTGAGAAAAGAATTCAATGTAAAGGATTAGGTCTTACATCCTCCAATATATTTATATTATTAATGTTATAAATTTCATTAGTGTTGTCCTTTCAAAAAAAACATTTACTGTGGGTTTTTCATTGATTTGGTCATTTTGTGATTATTATTGGTTTTGGTTCCTTAGGAATGTTCTTTTTTTTATTTTGTGGGTTTTGAAACACTAATTATTTTCTTTGTTGCTTTGTATAATTTTTATGAGATTTTTCTACAGCTATTCTTAGAGAGAGATTAATCTAGGGTTTGTTGGGAATAAGAAAAAAAATTTGTCTACATTTATAGTGACCATGATCCTTCTTAAACGTGTAAAATTTAAATATTAACTTTTATTGTAATCAATTTTATAGGACCTCATTTTTTTGTGTTCCGGTCATGGGGAATTATGTTACTATTTATTGTTTATTTACATATTGAATAAGATTATATTGTTCTGTAGGGGCATGCTAATGCATAATTCCACCTCTATTCTAATTCATTGTTATGTGGGTGTTAGTTAGTGGAATGTTAGTCCTTTTAATGTTATTCTATTTTGGGTTTCAGATAATTTTGTTTTTAATTTCATGATCCATGATACTCTATAATCATTTGAAAAGAAAATGTTTGTTTTAGGAAACTGTTGATTTCTTAGTGATTTAGGAATTCTCCTCAATCACTTTGTATTAGGATTTCATTTTTAGACTGGTTTCCCTTTTATATTTCTATTCTATTATTTATCCAAAAACCTAGTTTCATAAAGTATATATAGACCCACCTTGGTTATATGATTCTTTTTATTTTTTTTAATTAGTAATCTGTGAGTTATATTGTAGGGAAATAGTTTTCTACAATGATTTATATTCAATTTGATTAAATTTTAGATACTTATTCATTTATTTATTATTTTAAATAAATAGTGGGATTGTTTGAAGATAATTTCATTGTTTTTCCCCTTATATTGTCTTTTATCATAAGTTCGTCCATGATCTCGATGAATTTCTTGAGGAAGAATGTTTTATGGTCGAGAGAACATTTAAAGAACATCCTCTCATTTCCCATTTATTTGTTTCTTATTGGGATTTTATATTGTCATTATGGATTATGAATAATAATATTTATAGAATTTTTTTCCAATGACTAGATACTTAATGGTTTATGAAATAATGTGGACTACCATTATAACGAACCCCTCTATTTCACAATTAATTTCACATAGTTTTTCATCAAATATAATGGAACCCAAATGTAGATGACATTTAAGTATGGTTTTTATATTTATAGTTTTGTGTGAATGTGGAAATTTTTTTTGAGGAAAACAATGTGAGTCTTAGTGGAAAATAAGAATTACACCCTCACGTGTGAGTTTTCTAGTTCATTTCTGGGACATGGCTAGAAGAAATAATAAATAGATCTTTTACTGTTACAAAACAATTTTTTCAATGGGTTATTTTAATATTTTCCTAATTTTACAACCAAATAATGCTTATGTCTAGGTGAGTTCATTGAGGGAGAGATATTAGTGCATGATCTAGTAAATCATGTACTCAAAACATATAAGATACCAGGATTTATTAATACATAATTTTCATATTATACCCTAATAAATTAAAAAAATTAAATATTCTCACACTCTACCCATTTGATTGAGACACTCATTTGAGATTTCCTGATGGACTCCCCATTCTCCACCATTGAAATTTGTAGCATCCTCTCTTGATAAAATTGTGTTTTCCCTGTAGTAAGGTGCATTCATATTCTCTTCAACCTATGTTTGTTTTTTTTTCTTGTTCCAATTTTCATGGTTTATGATTCGACATATAATGGTGTTAGGGATTGAGGAAATTCCTCTATTCATGTGATTTTATGTTCATAGAATCATGTCTTAGGTGCTTTAATTTCCATATTTTGGAGCATCATGATATCAGATCATGGATTCAGGTATGTAGTTATGTGGTATTTGATCCCTTTATTAAACATGTATTCTTGACCATTATTTAAATTTTATTCCCTAAACTAAAAATTTTTATAGAATTAAAATATTTTTATAGTGTTTTTACTAAATAAAATTAATTTTTTATTTTATTATTATTAAAAGAGTTTTTGATATGTGTTTGAAAAGTTTTTAATATGGTTTGAGGAAATATTATAGACACACAACATGATTGTATCCTATAAATGTAATCAATAATTTAATTTATATCTATGAGATGTTATTTGACATTTTTCATTATTATTTTTGTGTTCAGGTTGGTTTTTCATGAAATATTTTGTTCTTTAGTAATGAGGTTGACATGAGAATTATTCCCCATTATTTCTTGATTCCTTGCAAAAATATGTGGCACGTTAGTGATGTATTCAATAACAAAAATTTCTTAAAATTAAAATATGATTCATTTTATTCAAAGTAAAATTAAAAAATTATTTCAAAAAAAATTCTCTAAAAATAACAATATGTCATTATTGAAACATTTAGTGGGATTATGATACAACATTGATTTAGATGTGTTTTTTAGCGGGACTACAAAAATTTATTATTAGGTATAAAATTAGTTTCACAGTATTAAGTTTATAATTTTATTCAAATGTGTTTCACACTGATGAAATCTTCATATATGTTTTAAAAATTTTGTTTTTATTGTGATTTATTTTCTGGGGAATTTCATTGGATGGTCTGTATAGATGAGTTAAGGGTTTTGAATTAGTCAATATATTTTAATTTCTAATTGATTGATAGTAACTAAAATCCAACCGCTATAATACTTATAGGGATCCTAGGTATCATAATGTATGCTTTATTGATGAAATCATTATATTATGGAAGAGTAAAATGATATCCCTGACGATATGATTGGATATAGTGATGTGGCACCTGTGAGGATCGGTTGGAGAATTGGATTAGTCATATACAATGAATCAACTTAATCAAAGAAACAAGGTTCTATAAAGGTTCATCTGATATATTCTTTCATGATTTATTTGAATTACCCATGATTATATTTCATTTATTTTTTCTACTTACTTCATTTTCATTTCTTATTATTCCTCATTATTATGACATTTTTTTGATGTGTCTTACATAGTCCACATTTTTTTCATTTCTACTATATTGTTCTAGTTCCTTATTACGTTTATGATCAATATTTGAAAAAATAAGATATCTGAAGGATTCATTTTAGAATGGAATAGTTGAAAAGCTATTTTTGGCAGTTTCTCAAAAATAATTTATTGAATTAAATCGAATGGTTTTTAAAAAAATTCTTTTAATTTTTTTTTAATATTATTATCAATTATTATATATATACATCTGCCTATGGTATGTTTTAAAATAATATATGGATTGAATATTTATTGGTTACATATGGGGTTTTTATACTTATACACTACCTTTTCCACAAAACATGATTAGAAATGATATTTGTTATATGTTCATAATAGGTTTCAGATATACTATGAAATTATTAGATATTAATAATAGAATGAAATCATGTTGTCACCCATATATTCCATTGATTATTGGGATTTTGCCTTTATTTTAAATTTATCGACAATATCGACATCCAATTTTATAAATGTTGGTCAAATCAATATAAATTTTAATTTTTTTGTTATATTTATTTTTTCTATTCTATATATTCATAGTATATTTTTGTATTCTTCTGTATTCATTATTTATAGGGTTATGAACCTCTAGTACAGTGAGGATTATTTCCATAATTTTGGTGAATGTGTCATCTCTATAATGTTTTGGTTTTAATCATTCCCATTAGATTATATATGATTAAATAAATTCAGTTTCAATTCCAATGTGATTGTTATTTCACCCTAGGTATGTCTCTAGTCAGATCGGGCTCTTGATTCGTCAGTAGCTAAATTTTTCATTTAGACATTGTGTTTAAACAAGGATGTGTATTATAAGATGAATGATTATTAATGATTAGGATCAATTAGAGATTCAAGAGAATGTCTTGAAAATTACCTAATATGAAAATTTCACTGTAATATCTAATTTATAATAGAGGTAGAATTGGTAGAGTTGTCGATTGTATCATCCAACCTGTAATTAGATCAACAATGATTATATGGAAAAACTCTCGCTATACAGTCAGTAATGTGTTTGGGTCTATGTGAAATAATTCACAAGTTGGTCGAGCTATTCATGGCCTATCAAGAAGACAAGTGATAAATGATTACTAATCCATAAATCCCAATATATAACCGAATGATAGTGGCCCATGTTGTTTGGATGGTTCAACCCACTAGTACGACCTAGAATATTTTACAAGGGATACCATCTATGTCCACATTTTTAATAGTCAAATTGGAATAATTCGCATGGTTGATCCCTTTTAAGGTAGGCCAGTACCCATGGTTTATTTCCCCTTCCTAAACCATGTATAGAAATATGCACATATTAAAATACATGATTCACATTACCAGAAAAATTTTCTCACCATGGAACATGTCGTGTCACAAACACATTACTATTTTCACAATATGGCTTTCCAAATATCATCCACAAATCCCAACATCATTCCCATTATTAATGTTTCATAAAATTGATGACACATATTATGTTTCTGAAGAAAAATTTACATCACTGGGGAATATAATTAAAAATACTCATTGAGAATTTATTAAAAGTTAGGGAATGATTTCAATGCAATTTTCTCATTTCATGTTTTAATCTCTACATTAATGATGATAGATTTCTAGAAAGATAATAAAAGTAAACATTGAGGTGGTTAATCCACTTATGATTTTCTGATGATAGGGAATGATTGCTCTCTTTATTTGTGGAATTTACTAATCTACCAAATATAAGATTCAATGTCCCTCCAATTTCAAACATGGTAACATTATTCTCTTGAGTTCAACAGGTTATGTGTCCCCTTTATTAAAGTGGAGTATATAACTCCCATTGTAATGTGGTGTGGATTCTACAACATAAATAGGTTCTCCCCTGACTTTTATTCACTACTTAATGAGGTGTGGGTATGATATATGGTTTATCTACTCCCTCGACTGATTAACACACTTTTTCATAACATGATTCCCTAAAAATTGGTTCTATGAGGTGATTGGTTTTTTATAACTCATGTTTTATCATGGGATTATCTGTTCATCTAGGAGATAAATTCAAATATTGTTCATTTTCAAAGATTTTCTATAAAATATTTCATATAAAATTAGTTTGGTATTGATCCTTACTACATATTTTGGGTTTTTTGTATTCCCTTAAATTAGGGTATTATATTACATATACCCTGTGAATAATTAGAATATTTCATAGGAATTAATTAATTATAGGTGAATTTGTTATTTATACTATAATTTTATAGTACCTTATGTGAATACATGCACAGTGTAATGGATAAGAAAATTTAGGTCTGTTAAATCTTACTTTTGGAAATTCATTTAATTTTTTTGAGTTTTTCATTACTTTGGAGAATTATAAAGAGTATTTTTGTCACTTTGGTAGCGTTTTATGGGATTTTAGTAGAGTTTAGGTTTAGAGAAAAGGTAGAGAGTATTTCATAGTATTCCCAATGTAACTATGTTTTTTGTTGGGGAGAGGATGTAGATGGAACTTTATTGTCAAATATAGTAGTATAAACACACTACATACCTAGAGAAATCATTGAAACTGAGATTATTGAAAAGGATCAATTGGGTCATGTTTCGAAAATTCATGCATAACATTTTGGATTTCTAGAAGTGGAATTTGTCATCACATGGTTTGCACATGGTTTAGTAAACCATGCATCCAAATCATGTGTGGCATGTTAATAAATCTTAAAATTGGTTTTTAAATTGATACATCTCAAACAGTCATCATTGTTCCCCATAAACCAAATGATCTCAATATAAGGTAATATAGTGATTTTTCATTGTTTCATATACCCCAAAAATAGTTATTTTCGTGGATCTATATGCATTAGGAAAATTGAGTTCAATTTATGGGGCCTTTCTTTATCTATTCTTCATGTTCCATATAAATTTACTCCAATATTATTGGTTGTAATCATATTTTCATTACGTTGTATCTAGATATATGTTATTTAATGAATCAAAATGGGTAATTCCATATTTATTACTCAATAGGAAACTAGATTTAATGAAATTTCATCCTTCCCTCAATTAAATAAATATTTATCATTGGTGGATAATCTCCTACAGTGTGTTTATCTATCTTTAATCCAATTAAATGTTATACTACAAGAATATTGATTATAGAATTTCTATTTATACCCTATAGGGTTTGTTATAGGAATTATTGGTGTGTATACATGGTTAAGTGAAATCTCACGAAAAATGACAATGAAAAAATGTGGTAGGATATCCTTACACTATGTGGATTAAATAAAACATTGATGGAAGTGGTAGAAATGTGTGATAATATAAGAAGATAAATGTAAACCATATTTTATTAGGATATTTGAGGGTTTTTTATAATTTTCCTCATGTTTATACCCTAAGATCCAAGCATTGTGTGATATGTTTCTGTCTTCTTGGTTTTTAGATGATGTATTTGAATTCAGGGAATTTGATGGTTTCTATAAATAAATATGATTAAAAGTGGGTTTTATGGGATATGTGTACATGTGAGGGGGATAATCTTCTAGAGTGATATGGTTTTATAATGAAAATGGACCTTGAAAATTGGTAGGTGTATGATGATCTTATGTTCTTATCCAAAATAGAAGACAATGTATAACTTATTTATGTAATATCCCAATGATTGAGATTATGTTGGATAACCTTGTGGCCCAACCTAGGCAAGGAAGGTGGAAAATCACATTAGGTCCCAACTTAAGGATAGGCATGTGGTGTGACAACCATATTGCATGGCCTGAGGATTAAATGAGTATGGGAAATAATATGATACATGGATTATCCATGAGTATCGAACAAAAGTGTAATGAAATATGAGACTTCTTCATGAATGGATATAAAGTAGGTACATTCAAGTATTATTACATGATATCTTGTTATATGATTAGTTTCTCCATTCTATATTTACAAACCATTATGTCATCCAACATATAAACATGGGAATAAAATCTTAATTATGTATTTTTGTATTTAAATGTTTTTATGTTCACACCCTACATGATAATATCAATGTTAAATTACTTTTCTTGGTCAGTGATAAGTATATAGGAAAGGTACCTGTATTGGGTTTTTTATTTGGTAATGATTGGACAACATGGGAATTGTAGGGATGAATTCTAAAATATTGATTTAGTTTCATTGTTTTTCCCTTTTTGTTTCAATACATTGGATGACTAACAACATCAGGAGTCTTATAGTTTATTATATCTGGTATTAAATTTATTCCGTATTATTATTGAATAATTTTTCTTCATAATGTTCTATATTATATATTATTACCTGTTAGGATTAAGCTTCATATAAATTTTTTCATGGTTATATTCTCCCCACCACACTATCCATACCCACAACACTATCCAACACCCACTTATTTATATGGAGATGCACATTAGACCATGAGCCACATTATTCAAACTAGTTCATTTGAATGGGAAATTAAATATTATTATAATAAAATTTCTTATTTTTTTGTTCATGAATCTGATTGGGAACAGTTGTAATTAGATTGGTTTTTTGGAACTCGGTTAGGGGAATCATGTCCATTCCTAGATAAATATTCTGCAATAGAACACTATTTTATTGTTGATGATATTACTATTATTGATTATGGTATTATAATTTTATGTTTATCTTAAGTACTACTGTGTTCCTATTGATTTTTCTATTATTATTAATTCATGAATAATTAAGTGAACATTATTTAACATGTCATATATATGATTTCCAGACATAGATTATAATTCAATTAATTAAATGTCATTAATCCTTTTCAATCTATTCTTCTACGATATAACTATTTTGACATGTTAATTAATTGAACTAACAAAGATATGTTGGTGAGTGTATATAGTTCTAACTCATGTGATGATTTTAAGGAAATAGATTTGGCCTTGTGTAGGGATTACTGATACATTACATTTAAATGTGGGTATTCTCCAAGGATATATCATCCAATTAATATTTATTATGCCCTTCTATACCTGTCTATAATTTTTTTATCTCTTATGTTATTGGTTTTTATATAAGTGTTTTTTTGAAATTTCATAAAATTCCTTATCAATCTCCTCTAGTGATAGCACTTCAGTATATTGATTTGAATCACACAAAAATGGAGTATGTTTCGGTCAGATCTGTGGATGTGGGGGATGATAAAATGGAGAATTCCATATCACCCACTATAGTTCTTCATGATGAGGAACCAGTTTTTCTTATGTATTTTAAATTCTCTATATTCCATGTATAGGATCACATAGGAAGATGATTTATTATTTTTGGATTTGAAGATATATATCTTTAACCCATCTTTGGAATTTTTCTACTCTCTATGATTATAATTGTATCAAAAAAATTTATGGATACATTTACTTGGTGTAGTCATTGGTGGATAGATGGTTTATTCCAGCAACTTTCATGCATTAGGTTCCCCTAAAGAGATTGTGTGGTTTTGTGATGTAAGCATGGATAAATTATGGAATGAATTTGGAGGCCTTAAATAATAACTTCTTCATATATTTTTCAATGATACAGTATTTCTGGATCAAGTTCAACAATATATAAAACATCAACAGGTCATATTATTTGTGTCATTTGATTATTTAAATTTCATAGACATAATATTAATCAATATGGATTTTTTTATTAATGAGGTAGAGAAGTAGGAGATATTAAAGATCATGATTTGACTATAGCCAAGACACCATATAAGGACAATCAACATATTGATTTATTTCATCCTCATACAAAAGGACTTGATGATTAATAATGGGTTGTATTTTTATATATATGCATATTTTATATTAAAACTATATTCACCGATGTATGGTATTCCAGGTGATACTATGAGTCTCTTTTATGGTATTATTAATATGATGTTTGCGGAGGTGATTTATATTTATACTACGTAGTCAGAGTGGAGTTTGTTATATTTTGATCTATATATAGAATGGGGTTTTCCATATTCATCAATTTTGTATAGAGTGGATAGTGTAAATGTTTTCCCTTACATCTCAAATCCAATGTCATAAATATTAAAAGAAGGGGAATCATCAATATATCTATTTTATGTAACTGGTTTTGTATTTCCATATGGGTTAAAATAATATATAAGCTGTGACACAAGGTATTGAATGAGGATATTTATATTAGATCCTGATTCTATAGGGATCAGTCACTAAATGAAACTATGGGTCTTGTGCATAGAGTTGTGGGACTAATTCAGGTATATTTTATTTCATTTAATAAGTTCAGACAAGTGGTACAGATGGGTCTTATACTATTATAGTTATAATTACGATTAACTCTATAGTATATATTGAATTTTTTGACATGAGAACATCTCATTATATTATATTTTCTCATATTGTATTTTATTATACTTTCATTTTAAATTATTATCCATATTTATTTTTCTATATTCCATCATTGTGCCTATTTTTTCCTCTCCCATGTTATGTGTATAGTTTTTTCATTGTTTTTTATAAATATTTCAATATTTTAGGATCTTTGTTAAATCTAGATCGGATGTGATTCTCAACAATTTTTGAATGACCATTTATCATTTAAAAATTGACTTATAGAATATACATGTATCCATTACCATTCCAAGGGGGTATTACCTTTACTAGGTAATGTAATTTTGAAGAAGAAATAACATGACTAGACCAATTCCTATTTGGAGATATTATAACATAAGTAGTAGTAATGATTCTAGTATTAAATCATGGAAAACCTCTATCATCTATTCTATTAGTGGCGGACCATTAACAATATATCATTGTGCATTATATCTCAATAACATATATTAATACAAAAATTAATTTCAAAATTTACTCATGTGAAGAGAAAAACCTCCAACTATCCCTTTATATCATATGGAACTGACTGAGATTAATGAACAAAATGTGAGTCTTTATTATTTAGAGGTAAAGGGATTTATCAGTCTAAAAAAATCTATTTGGGGTGCTCCATTTTTATTTTATAAGAATTTCTATGTGATCATTTTGGTATGTGTGGAATATATAAGGATGAATGATTTCATAGTGGGGAACATATACCCATTAATGAGGATTGATGGGTTGTTTAATTAGTTGAGGGGGCATGAGTGGTACACTAAGAATGACCATATATCATGTAATAATAATTTAAATTTTATATTTGAATATATACATGATAAAACATTTTTATAATATGTGTGGACTATATAAGTATCTTTTCAAGCCTTTTTAGTTAATTACTGCTCAAACTTTGATCTAGGGTCACACCAAAAAGTTCTTCCAACTCTTATCTAATTCATCATTGTTGTTCTTTATGACATGATAATATTCACATGGACTAAGTAGATTTTTATGAGGCACTATTAGATAATTGTTACGTATTCTAGAGAATGTCAATTTATTTCCTCCGAAGTGTCATTTTTGAGTTCATGATGTGTGATTTTATTTATATGTAATTTTCACTTCACGGATCAAATTTTATTAGGAGAAGGTATATAGAGGGAATTGTTATGAATCAATTTTGAGTATTTTTAATATTAAATGGTTCGTAGGACAATATATGTAATAATGTAGTTTCATGGATGGGATATCCTGCAACAAAACTACCTCTAGAAAACTAGACATGGTTTATACTTTATTTCATTAGAATATATATATAGAAACAACCATCAATGTAATGACCAGTTTAGTGTTTTTGGATCTCTTGAAAAATATATGACATAAATTTATCATTTGGGATAAAATATGAAACATAGTAATGGATCATATTTGACATCGCTGAACTCATTCAATGAATTGGTCATCATATCTTGGGGAAAGGAAACAAAATATGGGTGTGTTGTAAATCTCATTAACATATAAATAATGTATATTTTTTTTAAAACAATATTTCATAATCAATATATTAAGGTATATAACTAAAAACACACTCTATGTTATTAATAACATGATCTAGAAGAATAATATAGAAGGGGTAGATGATGATCCACTAATTCAATATAAATAATCACATGATCATTAATATAATCAATGGATAATTTTAATACAGTATTTTCATAGTTAACAATATTGAAATTTTAAATAATTGGTATTTTTAAAATTGGACATCATGATCTCAAAAATCTTGATATCTCTATCATCATGATTGTGGGAAATGATAGTTTAAAACCATGTTTAAATACCCATTTAACTTGGCCAAATCACTTTTATCCTGAGAACTGATGGTGGATCTAGGGGATATATAATTATGGGACCTAACCATAAAAAAATTTACAATTCATTCCTCATATATCAAATAATTAATTTAATTAATGATCAATAATCATTTTTAATCAATATTTTTATAGAAATATATATATATATATATGTGTATATTATTATTTTCCCTACTCAATAAGATTACATCAATAATAAAATATAGTATGCTAAAATGGAACATGGTTTAGGAAATTATTATATACATGATATAAAAAATATATATATTTTATAAAAAACCATTTCTCATTAAAAATGATCCAAATAAAGTGAATGTCTGAATACAAAGTCAACAACTACAAAATTAATCAAAATATGATTGGATATTATAAGTTCATCAGGAATATATTTGTTGTAAGAAAATAATTTCTTTTATAATAATAAATTTAATGGACCTTAAATAATAAAATAATATTTCCTTAAATAGTCATAATTAAAAAACGTGTGAGTATTTCTAGAAGAAGCTAAATGTTGTAAATTTATTAATAGGATGGGGATTTACCTTATTATCAATCATGATAAAAAAATTTGTAGTTATAATGAATGTATGAAACATCCCTATGATAAATTTTTATAACGATTCATTTGATTGCAATTTTGAATGTGATGGATAACCTAAAATTTTCATTATATATATCTTGAGTAAAAACTGAAAATTTTCAAAAAAAATTTGAAAAATGAAGTCATTGAAAAAAATAAATCTTTTCTAAATATAAATAACATATCATTTACTTTTAGATGTTTATTTTCATCATTTATGTACTTAATATAATTAATTTTTGTTGAAAAAATTTAAACTCCTTAGAAATCCATATGATAAGATAATTATTAGACTTAATGAAGTTATAATGATAACATTCCACTAATATAAATGAAACCAATCTCGTAAGAAATTGATATTTTACAATAGATTTGTTAAAAATTTGTAATATTCAAATTATATACCATTGAAACTAAAAACATGAATTGAAACATTATATTTAATTATAAAAAAGTTATTATTGTTAAATTTATCAAAGGGGTGGTATATACACCACATAAAAATGAATATGTGTATATTAACAAATATTCCTCAATCAAATAGAAATTGAGACGTAATCTATTAAAAAATGAGTACCCTTAGTTGAATCATATTTATTATCATGAATAATGGTTTTTATAATTTTATAATTTTATTTCTGAACCATATTTATATTTAATATATAATATATGATCCTATTATAATGACTAACCACTCATTAATTAATAATATTTCATTATTACCATTTTTTGGTGTTAAAGTATTTGTTTTCCCTTACAAGTATTTTTTTGGATGTCCGGGTTATTATGTATTGAATATTGCTATATCATTTCTAAAATAATAGAAATTTTATAATATCATATTTTTTTAGATGACAAATTTTCTAGAAAAAATTGTGAAATTTTACCTAGAAAATAGATCATATTACTTCAGGGGTACATAAAGTTATTTGTGTGCCAAAGATATGATTGAATTACATTAATGGATCAAACAGTAAATAATTTTATGTTATATTAATTTTAAAGAAATAATATCATGTAATATTAATAATATATATTACTTATTTCCCTCATTTTGACGATCCATGTCTAACATCCCATGAATTTCAGTATATTCTTCTTTTTATGAAATGAATATTAAATTTATTATTTAAATAAATTAAATAAAGATATTTTTATGAATCAAAGTGATTTTTTAATCAATATATTATATGCATATATGTTTGTCATAAAATTAACAAAATAATCCATTTTAATTTATTTCCACGAAATAGTATTTATATTATTCAATACTAATTTTAAATTAAATCCTAATTAAATTTATTCTTGAAAAAAATATAAATGCATTCATTATTTATAAAAATATGATTAAATGAGAAAAATATAATATATTATTCATTAATTTAAGGAAAAGGTCCATTAAATAATATTTAATAAATTATAATTCATGTATATTTAAAAAATGAAATTTCTAATTCATTAAAAACGTTTATATGTAAGATTTTCGTTTTCACAATGATATGTTAATTTATTATTTTTCAAAAAATATGATACGAATAAACCAATAATTTTTTTTAATAATTTCATGTATGAATAATATAATTATAAAAATTACATAGTATTTATTTTAATTATACAATGTAATTTAAAATTTCTTTTGTAAAAACTTTGGCCACTCAGTAAGCTAGAGAAGGGACCTCTTGACACACTTGAGTGACCCTATAGGTCAGCCACATTGGAGAGGTCAACCCTAGCTAGATTATTCTTGTAACATAATATGGGAGTGTCTTATTATGTGTACCAATGTCCAGATTTATCACATTATGTTTCCAATGGATCACATGGTGCATCTTGTTGTGGACGTGTGTTCGTGTGTTCTATTTTCCAGTTCCCTTGTGTCATCGCATGAAATTCAATTGGGAGTGGTAATCATATATCAAAGTGATAAAATTGGAAAAAATTCAATGTGGGTCATTTTTATGTGGGTTAATGTACCTCATCATAAATACAATAGTATATAAAAAGAGTTTTTCAATCAAGACAATGTCATCCGTCGGATCTTCCCATATAATCATTTTCAATATCAAATGGGTGACAATCATCATGTTTGTATATCCTTTATCAAAAATCTAGAACTTATCATCCATTTCCATCATACTATCCTTCATACAAAGTGTATCACATCTAGAATTTCCTACAAAATTGAAATGCAGTATGCTACAGTACCTCCACATTCATTATCCTTTGGTTAAAAACCAATAACCCTTGACCTATCAATCAATTATTATGGACCCTATAAAGGTCTCTGGGTATATTGACTGTCAGTGGTGATGTTTTCCTACTTATGGAAGCATGGATATTTTGAAATAAAAACACACAATCATATACAAATATATATATATATATATTGGTTCTAATAAAATCATAACTATGGAAATATAAAAAATTAGGGTTTAACCAATCTCACCTAAATGACAACTTGAAATTCATATATATATATATATATGATAAATTGTTCAGACATGGGGATCAACCAAATTTCATTTTAATCCACTAGTTTTTCAGGGCTTTTTGGGTCACATCATCTGGATATGATGAAAAATATATGAAATTATTTCTGCAAATTGAAATTACTTTTCTTTTCCATGTATTATTCTCCAGACAACAGAAACACGAAGGCCTCAATGTTATTAGCAATATAGGATTCAATTTATTTTTGAAAATAAATATTGATACACTAAGTCCCAATAATAATACCTTATATTCATTTTTATGAACATTTATATACCATACCATTCTTCAAAAGAGCTTCTGCCAATTATATACATGCATATGAAACTCCTATAAATAGATAATTTTCTATATTCTCATGTGCTATAAAAAAATTTTCATCTTCCCTTGTTGGAAACCCCAAACACTGTACCATGCTCCCTCTTCCACTCGTAGACCATACATTTATTTAAAATATCATGTATTAGAGAATACCTATATATATTTTGATTTTTTTTCTTTTTTTCAATTGATATATACATTTAGATATAAATTTTATGATTATAGGGGAAATATATTTTAAACACTTTCAAGGAGAAATTTTTAATAAATTATAATTTTCTATGTTTAGTGCACCCTAATTGAAATGTGTATTTCTTTTCTATTATATCATCCTAATAAAAAATAATGATTTAACGCATTAATTTAAAATTCATATTTCAAAATACCATTTTAATATTAATTGATGTTCATATAGAGAAATGTAAATTTATAAATTTAAATATGGTTTTAATTTTATAAAATTATAGTGAAAATTTCATATTACTTCTATAACTATCATTCATGATTATGTCTGTGGAAATAAAAATTTCCATTTTTCATAAAAATAATTTAATTTAATTTAATCATTTAATTACATATATTATATAAAAATGGTGATTTATGATATTATATTTCTCTTAAACATTAAATAAGTATTATGATTTACATGAGATAATATATTTTGACGTTTAAGTGATGTAAAATTATTATCCTCTGTGATAATAAATTATGTTTTTTTGAAAGGTTATTTTAATGGTCGATAAATGAGAGAAGACAACTATTTGAATTTTTTTTAAATATTGACACATGGATGTTGAATGTTATTATGAGGAATATGGGTTGATCCCATGAAATAAAAGGGTTATTCTGTTCCATACATGATATTAAAAATACCACATAAGGACACATATTTTATTTATTTTCACATAGAGGCATTCCATTCTATAAAAGATATATTATTTTATATGTAATTTCATTGATTTTTTAAAGATAAATTGTTTAAAATAATAATTTTTTTTGAAAATATAGTGTTAAAATTTATTTATTCAATATATTTTGAAAATTAAAATTTATTATTTGGTGAAGAATATATTTAATATATATATTTTTAATTTCATATATTGTTGTTTTAATTTTCATAAGATATTCTAAATCCTATGAAACCAAAATGTTTTCATCACTATTTTGATACACCTTATTGGGAAATTTTTTCCTTGCCCTGTAATTTGATAATGTTTTTCACAAGTCTAGTAATGGGTAGGTGATAATTGGTTTTGAATTTAAATTATATATTTTAATCAAGTAAATATAGATAGACATTGTTGAAAATTTTGAACTATGATATTTTGTAATTGTTTTAATAATCCTCAAAATTTTAAGCTCGAATGATATTAATTCTAAATATGGATTCAAATAAATTTTTGTTACAAATATATAACATGTTTTAGCACAATCATTATTTGTTTAGATTTTGGGATATGATATTTTTTTTCAAAGGCACATTTTATAAAAAATTATAGATTATGATCTTTTATTTTGTGAATTGTTTAAGGGGTAAATTTTTTCATTTATGGTTCAAGGAAAATTAAATTCTAGAACAGACATAAAAATATTTTTTTTATACTAGTTTTATTAAAATTTTATGATTGGGATTTTGAATTTATATATGCACATTGAATTAGTTGAGAGTGGACAATTCCATTAAGGATTGGAAGAATGAAACATCCAATAAATTTTAAAATATTATTCTTTTTAGTAAATAATTATTAAATTGAATTTTTAAAATTTAAATTAAGTTAATTTTTTATTGAAACTAAATTATTTTTTTAAATAAGTGTAAGTGTTCGATATAATTTAATATTAATTTAATAAAAATAATTATTTTCAATTATTTTCCATGAAACAGTATTTAGGTTATTGAATAAAAATATTTCAATAATTTTGTTTTAATTTTAAACTACATATAAATTATTTTCATGATGTATTTAAAAATATATTGTTTTTTAAAGTTGATATATATTATTATTTATAAAATTAATTAATAATACACAATAAAAATACTTAATAAATTTTAAGTGATGTATTATTAAAATGAAAATAATTAATAATTACTTAAATATATATATATATATATATAAATTTATAATTTTCAAATTCAAATGTTAACATTATATTCTTTAAAAAATATGTTATAAATAGAATAAGATATTTGTAATCCATATTTTTACATAAATGAGTATATAAATATTAATAGTAAAATTACAACAAAAATAAAATGGAAAACGACAAGCATTGAATTAAAAAATTTATTAATAGTGCGATTATAATTATTATTTTATAAAAGTACAAGTATGTGTAAAAATAAGATAAAAAATTTTATATTATGAATTTTAATTATTTTAGTATATTTATATTTAATTAAATAAAAAATTTCACCCAACATGTCAACCAAGGGAACTCTCGACAACAGATGTTGGACACTATGGCTCAACCACATGGGAATGTTCATCTCTTGCTAGACTCTGGGTAGGATGGGAGGTGAGAGTGAAATCCTTTACAGATTGGTGGGAGCACACAGCCACATGGAACCTAATGGATCATATCGCATGGCCTTTGGTGGGTTCATGTGACTGTGTATGAGGTGTTTACCCACTTTTTCAAATGTAGTATTAGTAATATGGAGTGGTCAGTAAATATAATAGTACATTATTGAGTAAATCATTCATAGGGGACATGTTCATGTAGATTACTCTATTTCATCTTTAAAATGATACATATAACAAACATCATCCAATGAAGATAATGTTAATCATTTTATCTTCCCACTCAATATTCTCCAATAATGAAATGGTGTAATTAATCAACTTTTTTTTCTCCTTCGACCTCAAACTAGAATATATCATCGTCATCGTCATCATCTCCGTTAGATGATATTTTTCACCACACGTACAACATAAAAAATATCTTAGAATGATACCACCCTGCAACTATTACCATTTTAATGTAGCGAAAAACCCATAGCCCCTAATATATTAGAAATATAGATATAAACATTGAATGTATTAGGCTTTAGTGACAATTAATTATCTACATTCCCTTGCCGAGGAAGCATGGAGAAGAAAACATACAAAAAATAAATACATGTATATATATATATAACGATAAATATCAAACTTATATGTCATTAATATAAAGAAGTTATTGTCATCAAGTCTCACTAGAATGATAGAAATATGTACCCAAACACACAGACACACACACACACATATATATATAACAAAATGAAAAAAATGTTTTATCATGCATGTAATTAATTGACTATTTTAACCCCAATGTTTCATCACTTCCTTAATTGGTTATATCAACTAATGTGAGAAAATATATACATAATTATATATATAAATAAATATTACATTTTATTTTTCATCTTATTCCACAATCCCATATAGAAACAAACTCTATTATTCTGTGATCCTCAATTTCTTCTATTAATCTCTTAACAAAAATGAGGTTACATTGTGACACTATAAGCGTACCATGTAAATCATTGGATAACTACCATCTTCGATGTCAATATTTCCAACACATTCCTCATATTTTATCCTTAAAAACTCAATCAAATATATTAAATTTTATTATCCAAACTACTATAAATAAAGGCATCCACTTAACCCATTGAAAACCCATAACTACTTTCCATGATCCCTCATTCATTCTTATATGATACCATATATATTCAATGTTCTCAAAGTAAAAAATAAAAAATTTCAGGATCAATTTTGTTTTTGATTTTACTTAGGGTAATTATATTTTTAAACATATATTTTATGATCACAAAAGGTAAATATTTTAAAACTCCAATATATATATTTATTTTCTAATACCATTTGAGTTTGAAATATTTTATGAAAACATGTTTCATATTTATTGATCATTAATGAAATCATGAAACTTATTTTTAATAAACTATCTATATTATTTATTTTATTTTAATTTATTGTAATTATATTTTTATTTATAATTTCCATTATAATAACAATTTATGTTCATGAAAGTGAATTTTATTTTCAAAATTCATGTAAATTTTAATGTTATCATTTTTTGTTTAGAACTTAATTTAATTTCTATAACTATAATTCTTTATTATAGTTATGGTCATGCACTATATATGCTAATTAAATTTTATTTTTTTATGAGATACATTTGAATGCATTTAATTAATTAATTATATGTATTATTCACCATACATTTTATAATAATTTTATTTTTTAGGATCAATATGTTAGAATGCGAATTTCATTAAAAAAATTTGTTAATAAAATTTCATTGTGTAAGTATTTTTGAATAATTGAAAATAATTAATAACATTTTTTAGTTTAATTTTTAATGGTCTACTATTGATAATATATGGCTAATTAAATATATTTTATCTAAAATTTTGGCACATGGTTATTAATTTAGATTATGATCAATATGGAGTGAACCCATGACCTCAATGGAAAACTTGGTACCAAAAGAGATATCATAAATTCAGTTAGTGGGGGAATGTATTTATCATGTTATAAAAGTGTAAAATAAAAAGAATTTTAATTTCAATGTAATTTTTTGGAAATTTAACAGAACTTTTTTAACAAAAGATATTATGTTTTCAATATATATTTTTGTAATATATTTAAAATATTATTTGTAAAAAACATACATTATTGTTATGGGATAAATTTATTTAATATATAAAATTATTATTTTCTATATAAATTTTATTTTTGTGAAAATTATTTCAAAACATCATAAGGAAACAAACATAATTATTATTTTAAAACAAATCATTGATAAATTTTTTGCTCCAAAAACTATTTCATAATATCTTTCTTTGGTTTACTGATGAGTATAATATCATTGGGGTCTAGTTAAAATTAGCTATTTTCTCACATTAATATAGTATGACATGTTATAATATTTATAAATATTATACGCTACCTAGTTTTTTTAATCCTCCAAAATGGAAACAATACCGATCCTAATTTTTTAGAATTTTTGTCTTATTATTTACAATGTAATATAAATCATGTTTCAACTACATATACGATTTCAGTACCTGATATTATTCACCGTTTTTCGGATAAAAGAAAAATAAATTACATCGATTTGAGAGGTGGTAGTATATTTTTCAAAATTCTAATTTCCTTGATTCCAATTTTATAGAGGATTAGATGGATATGTATTATGAAATCAACATAATAAAATAATATTATATGGGAGATACTAATATTAATATATCAGAAATTCTAAGAAATAAATCACATAGTATTTTTTGGAAGAATACCATTATCATTTGGTTTAACCCCTGGTAAATTATCTTAACATTAAACAGGGTAATTTATTTTTAATTTTTTGCTATTCATCATGCACAAAATGTATGTCATATATATTACATGATATTAATTATTAAAATTCCAAACATGTAATCAATTGTCCAAAATTTCAATCACATAAGTGAATATTTTAATTTAAAAATAAACCCACAAAATATTTCAATAAATCAGGTTTCAATTAATGAATATTTTTAGGCATATTAAGATATTATATGAAATATATGAAGAGTAACATTAATTATATCGATTTATAAGGGATATATTTATACATAAAATATATCAATATTAAAAAATTTATCTATCATTAAAAATTATGTAAATTTTATAAAATGAATAGACAGTTTGACATTTTAAATGAAAACAATTTTATAAATAAAAAAATCAGTAATGGACTAGACCTCCGTGATCCATTCCATTGTAAAACTCTAGTGTTTGAGGTGTTATGGTAGGTCATGGAAACTCATTTAAAGAGTATTTCCATTTTTCTACTTTTCCAATGTTGATTTTTCCATTAGAACCTCACCGAATGTGGGTTTACCAAACAGTGACTCACTGAATGGTAGCTTAGAAAATGGGGATTCACTAAAAAATTGGTTATCAAATAGTGACTCATCAAATGGTGCATCATCATTATTATCTCACACCAGTGACTTTCCCAACATTTAGTCATTTTTTATTTTTTTTCAAAATTCTTGGTTTTCCAAATTTCTCTCTATTCTACCCATTAACATTTTATTTGACATGAATTGTGTTTGATGTCATATTTAAGTGATTTCGAATCTGTTTCAAATTATATCAAAGATATCATAAAACTCATAGTTATTAAGAGGCCATTAGATTGTAAAAAATATTGTTCATGAGAATGATCCTCCTGTAATTAATTTTGAAACCATTTGTTTTATTGATATAGGATAAGGAATTTCTAAAGAAGAGAAACTTTCTTCCATGTATTTTTCCCTTTACCCTTGCAAATGAGCATCCCTATATTCATTCATACCTAAGTTGTTTTGAATATATGTTTCATCCATGGATGGAATTTCACTTAATCCTTGATCACCCATTTCTTGGCACATAGGGGAGGTGGTGATCATCATTTTCTCAAGGTAGGGATCCTTTCATCTCCCTTTTACTTTAGTATCATGCGAGGTGGGTGTACGGACATCTCTTGGAAAAAATGGTTCAATAAAAATTTAATGAACATAATCAATAGTTTCAATAAATAAATATTCATGGAACATGGATGTTATTCATGCTTATGGTTCATCTATTAATTAGATCCATGTTGTGAATTGTATTGGTTGTATAACTTTTGAAAATAATTTACATTGGTAGTATCTAGTTTCACACTTGGGATTATTTTTGAACAATTGTTGATGATCAATTTTGAATGGCTATAAATATGAAAATCTGGAAAACCATATATATTCAGTTAAAAAAATTGATGCTTTAGGATCAATCATGATCTGTGATAACCCCTAATTTATGAAAGTGAAGTTAATGAACATGGGTTTTGTAGATATGAATACACCATTCATTGTTTGGTGTGGTTGTGTGGTCAGTGTGGTTTTTTTCTCTCTTTAGTCATGTTTGTTGAGTCAATAAGGTTTTTGTTATGACTTTTCTATTCCTTCATACCTGGGAGATATTGTTAAGACGTTATGGTTTCCTTATGACTTTACAATATCATCTTTTTTTGAAAATAACAAACACCTTATCTCAAGGAAAATCTCTTTTTACCCTGTGTTTTATTTCTATAAGGGAAAGTTTCATTCCCCAAAGAAATTTATCCTTATCTTGTTTTCATTATTCATATCAAAATTTTTATAAGTGTAAAATTTGGTTTGAAACCAAATCATTGGAATTCTATAATTACCTAGATATGAAGCATTCTGTTTTAGGAGTATAATTTTCAAAATTCTGGTGACGAAATCTTCTGAGTTCTGAGTCTGAATTCTGAATACAAATTCAGGTTACTAACTCTTCTGAGTTCTGACTCCGAATTCGAATTAAAAATTCTTGTTATGAACTCTTCTGAGTTCTGAATTCGAATTCTGAATCTGAATTCTGGTTATGATATCTTCTAAGTTCTGTCTCCGTATTCTGATTACAAATTTCGGTTAGGAACTCCTCTGCTTTATGGCTTTGAATTCTGAATACAAATTCTAGTTACGAACTCTTCTGAGATCTGACTCCAAGTTCTTTGAATAATGTCTCCGAACTCTTACGTGTTCTGACTCCTAATTCTCATGAACTCTGACTCCGATTGTTATAATTTTAGATTCTGAATTCTTGTCAATCCATATTCTGAATTTCCTTGAAATTCATACTCTGGAATTCTATTAATTTCCTTTTCTGAGTTCCAAGAAAACAGAATCTAAGTATCCTTGTATTACAAAATCCGAATTCATTTTTTATTAGACTCCGAGCATTTATTTACATGAATTCAAAATATTAGATTTTAGTTATGTAACCATATTTTTTCTTACATATGTTTTTTTTGTAAAATGATGTCGTGAATTCAGTTACTAACTAACCATTGTTTGAGTGACACTTATACAGGTCCCTCTGATATTCAGGGAAAAATATGACCATTAGAGGAGGGAGCCGACCGTTGAATCCATCCTTATAAATAAGAGGTCATTTGAAAGAGCTCACAAAACTGTTCTATAAATCTAGAGATTATATGCTATTGAGGTGATTTCTAAATAGAGACACTCATTGCTTAGTGCATACTGAATATCTTTTTTAGATTTTCTTTGTGCGACTCTGAATTTTTTTAATTACATTCGAGGGATTCTAGGGATTGGCAGACAGAGGTGCAGATGACCTTGAAGTTGAGAGCTTGCGGGGATAGCAAGACAGACTCCGATCATCTTATCGAGGTCTTACCAAAGTGTGGGTAAGAAAGACATTCATTATTTTTTAAATCAAGAGACCTTTTCCCAAGGTTGTTTGATACACATATCTTTAGTAATATTCAGTATGCTTTAAGGTAGAATCTTTGTTGTTGTAAACATTCATTAAGTTTCGTTTTCTAGAACGATCATTTCAGAATCACATTCTTGGAATCATATTTCCGGAATCACGCAAGTGTGTAGAACTAGAGGTTTTTTGAATTAACTTGTTTAACCTTGTTAAATACAACCACATTTAAAAGATCCAAATGAATTTTTAAAAGTATACAATTCAACCCCACTCTTGTATTTTGAATATCATTAGATACTATATACAATATCTCAATTATTTTAATCCTATATTTGGTATTATAGTGTATATCATACTCACATACCATCTCATCAATTGGTATCAGATCAAGGTGACCTCATACCCTGTACCCATTCAACAATTTGTTTTAGAGGATTGGTTAAATATGAATTAATCTCAAGAATATATTCAGAAGAGAATTCATCTCATACTTTTCTCGGAATCAATTTTTCGAACTCATAATGTTCAGATTCAATTTTTCTTAGAGATACTCTTGTTCTATATTTTCGTTTTCATAGGAACATTTTCCTGCTTTACAATATTTTTATACTAACAAGTTTTTGTAGAATGAAATCTTCTTTAAGATGGTAAGTATCAATGTTGGTTCCATAGGCAATCTCAATCCAACTAGACCACTTATATTTGATGGTAATCATTATGAATATTGGAGTGATCGAATAAAGAATTTAATTATCAATAATGGTGTTGATAATTTTGTTATTCTTACAGGAGGATACAAAATCCCTGACAAGGTTGTTAGTACCTTCTCCAATCCATAAAACCATGAATATAAACTGAATTATAAGGTATAAAATATCTTTCTTTGTTCTAGGGATAGAAATATATATAGACAAATTTCATCTAGTGAAGCATCAAATTCATTATGGAAGAATCTCAAAGTTACTCACTTTGAAACTTCCAATGTTATTGAAACAAGAAGAGCCATGCTTAGAGCTAAATATCATGGGTTTTCCTTTCCTTATGGAGAACCCACATGTGAGGTGAAACAATGATTCGGGAATATTGTTAATAGTATACAATCCATGGGTGAGAAAAGATTATATGATTAAGCTCTTGTTGATAAGATCATAGACATCATGCCCAATGAGTAAGAATCCAAGAGAACTGCTATAGATGATAACAGAAATGTTACTCAGATTTCCATAACCAAACTATTTGGAACTCATCGTCAGCATGAGACTAGAATGAAGAGAGATGATGATAATGTAAAGAAGAAGAATGGGAATGGTAGTGTTGCATTTAATACAGCTTCTAATATTATGAAATCTAAGACTCATGAGAGAGTTACCATATCTAAGTATAAGAATGTTGTTATCCAATCTGAATCTATTGGATGTGAATCCTCAGAGAATGAATTAACCAATCTTGCTCGAAGGGTAAACAAGATAGCTGGATAGAGGAACTTTCATTCCAAATACAAGAATAATGAAAAGAATGATAGGAAATATAAATAAGTTACATGATATGAATGAAATATATCTGGACATATAAGACATGATTGTCCTATGCTCAAGAGAAAAGAAAGAAATAAAATGCATTCTGAGAGAAATAGAAAGAATTATTAAAAGGCTAAACCTAAGAAAGTATTGAAATCTAACGACTCATGGAGTGAGAGTGGTGGAGTCTCTCCAGATGAATATTCATATTATGAATCTTCTAGATAGAAGAATCATGGTCAAATAACATAACTACCTACTAAAAATCATTATTTAATGGCTGAGGTACACAATGTTGAATCAATTACCAATGTTTCTTTTAATGCAAACTATAGTAATGATAAATATTATAACTCTTCTGATTAATAATCTTCTTCAGATGAAGATAATACTTTACCTACCCATGAAGAAGATTCTAGGTTTTCCAAACATCTTGAGATTGAGAATTCACAACTCATGAAAAATATTGATAAATAAAACTATAGGAATTCTATTCTTACTAAGGAAATATCATATCATTATAATGACATTTGTTAGAAAAATGTTGATTTTGAAATTATTTCAAAAATTCTTGAGGAATTAATTTCTGAGAAGAATAAACAATTTAATGATCTAGAAAATGTAATTTCTAAGAAAAATTTTATCGAGCATAACTCTAGTTCAAAATAAAATGTTTTAGAAGACAAGAATTTAGTTATCAAACTGAAATCCGAAATATTTTCTTTGATGATGTGTTTGTCAAACATTACCTTAGGTAAAAAAAATTTGGTAAAATGTAATCTCAAATCTGACCTCTGAGGAATAGTTCTAGTATTGGTTATACTAGTTATAAAACGATTTTTAGTAGCAATTACTTTGTTCCTAAAAGTGATCCATTCTGAACTAGGTTTCAATGTGGTGGGCATTGGGAAAAAAATTGTTCCTTAAACAAAACCCTGTCTTTAGGATTTCATAAAGCCTATTTTTCTTAAAATATGTTGGTGCCTAAAATTTTACTTTCTGAGATTTCCATATCCAAGAATGTCTGGATTCCAAAAACCTATCTTTATTCTTATTTTCATGAAAATAGAGAAGGTGACAACAACATTACCTAGTACATGGATAGTGGATGTTCCCGGCATATGAGTGGTAATAAAAACAATTTTTAAAATATTATCAAGACGAAAGGAGGGAATGTATCTTTCGGAGAAAATGCTCAGGGAGAAATTATTGGTATAGGTAACATTGTTCTTCTTGGAAAAACATTTATTTAAAATGATTTATTTGTTAAAGTCCTTAAGCACAACCTCATTATAATATTTCAATTATGTAAAGAAGGTTAACTTTTAAATTTTATGAATGATAAATGCTTAGTACACAATTCCAAGGAAGATTTCATTCTTTCTACCCACAAGCAATAGAATGTTTAAACACTAAACTTAGAAGACCTTAGGAGCCATGATCTACATTGCCTGAGTGAAATGGAAGATCATTCTTATTCATGTAAGAAGAAACACTCAGTAGTAGTTTCCACTACTGAAGTTGAATATGTAGCATCTTGAAGTTGTTCTGCTCAAGTGTAGTGGATTCAACACACACTCAGAGACTATTTTCTGAGTTTTACCAAAAAAAATCTTTGTGTGATAATACAAGAGCCATTGAACTTAGTAAAAACCCTTTCACTTCACTCTCATAAAACACACATAGATATTTGGCATCACATTCTTAGGGATCACAAAAAAAAGATATTAGTCTTCAATATATCTGAATGGAAGATCAACGTACTGATATTTTCACAAAATCCTTACCCTCCGATAGGTTTTAATACATCAAATAGAAGTTATAAATGATAACCTTAAGGTAATATTACTTTTTTAACTTCTTTTAGAATCAATCTCCTTACAGTAATAAACTCCTTTTCATAGGGGTGTACATTTCATTATTAGTATTTCAAAATATTTTGAAATAACGTTTTTCAAAAAAAAATCGTGTTGAATTTTTTATTTTTTTTAATGAATTTTTTCATATTTTTCATAATGAAGTTTTTCATATTTTTTGTCATGATGTTTTTCATGTTTTTCTTAATGAGTTTTTTCATATTTTTGTAATGTCGTTTTTCATATTTTTCGTAATGATGTTTTTCATTTTTTTCGTAATGAAGTCTTTTATATTTTTCATAATGATGTTTATCATATTTTTCGTAATTATGTTTTTCATATTTTTCTTAATGAAGTTTTTATATTTTTCGTAATAATGTTTTTTTCCATAATGGGTATTTTCGTAGTTGGTTTGTTATTCATGATTTTCGGAATCTAAAGTCCTTCAAGATGAATTTTCTTCAATACGAATAATCATTATAGAAATTCAAAAGGTATGCTACTTTTTTGAGTTTTTCTAATGACATTTTACTTCCTGGTAGTTTCTTTTATTTTTTTTAAAAATTTCTCAGAGTATTGTTTCCTTAAATCCAAATAATTTCCTTTAAAGACATCAAAAGATCAGATCCTTCCAAATTTTCCTTGCGACTATCTTATCAAAGGTCAGATCTGATCAGAATAAATCTCAGCCATTGGATTGAGATGTAAATATGAATTGTCGCATCAAAACCTATTAAAGGGGACCCCCAATGGTTGCCCCACATTAGTTTTCAAGATTTTTCATGTTGAATCTCTTCCCTACTTCAAAAGTCAGTTCCAGATTATAAAAGGTTTCTCAATTCCGAATATCTGCTGAAGTTACCTCCCAATATATGTCTTATATCAAGTCGATTATAGAGGGGAAAGTATACAACGATAGGTTGGTGAATTTGCGTTTCTTCAATAAGTATGATTCCATTTTTTCTAAAAACATCATGTTGAATGGATAGGACAATGTTTGCATATCAAATCCTTGATCTCAAGACCTGGTGTATCCGGATCTTCTCATTGAGTTTTATGAGTCATTTTGTTTCTTTATGGAAGAAGGGCAAGATATGTTTTCATTAAATAGTTATGGAAAAATCTATACTCCTTCACACACTAAGGCTACTAGCATCGTGGGGATGTCTTATGAAGGGGAAACTGAGTTCTATTCCCAAGAGTTTCCAGATGTTCAAAAAAGTATTTTAAAGGTAAATTATACGGAGTGTCTTGGATGTACAAATGTTAATACCACAATGATTTCTCATTTGTCCACAAATAATCAGATCATTGACTTATGGGTTAAGTGTTTTATCATACCGAGAAAGTGTGACAAGGACACACTGAAGAAAAGTGATATGTATATCTTTGATTTTTTGGTAAATCTATGGATGATCAATCTGATGAAGAATATTCTTATTACAATAGAGAATTTCCGGAATTGTAATTTGAAAGCACATATAATCATGTATCCTACCATACTCTCCAATTTCATTGTTCAATGTCTTCATTCCTTCAGGATTCCATGCAGTTCCAATCCAAGGAATTTCAAAGTTATGTTAGTAAGTGATGATACTTTGAAGAAATTAATATGGATTTTTCTAAGGATTCAGGAGAGTTTTATGATCTACCAGGGCAATAATCAGATGTTGTTCCGAAGAATGCCAAAGAGGCTGAACCGTCGAAGAAGGCTGGAAAAATAGAGGAAACTGAAGGAAGTGGAAGAAACGGAGAAAACCCCTAAGTCCAAAGAAACTCAATCCGCACCTCAAAATCCCAAAAAGAAGAATGCCTATCTGGATGAGGTATTAATCAAATAAAGAGATGAAAAAAATCATAAGGAAAGAGATCTACAGTTTGTCTTGTATCTTGCAAAGTCCAAAGCTTTGAAAGAGAAAGCATCTGATGAGCTTGAAAAGCAAGCCAAAGAGAAAAATATTAAGAAGAAAATGTCTGAGGCCAAAATTTTCCAATCTCTTTTGAGGGACACTGAATCAGCATCTGAAAATATTCTAGTACTGAAGTCATTCTTGGTTGAACATTTACCTGAGACTCTGGGGAAGAGGTTCATGACTCTAGAAAAAGTACTAGAGAAGTTTGTTGGAGAAAATCAAGTTATGGAAGAATTAAAATAATATGAAAGCATTGATGATATAGCTAATTTGATAAAGCAAGTCAAATACATTCATGATAAGGAATGTGCATTCGAAAAATTATCAATTCGGACTTTTCAAGCCAGATATTTGAAGCTCACAACTCCTAGAAAGGATGAGTAAGGTGAAGGTGAAAAGGGTGATGAAGTGGAAGTGAACAAGTTGTTTGAGGAAGACATATATAATCATCACTTTATTCATCCTAATGATATTGAGGAAGGATGCAAGAAAGAAAAAATTGACGAAGATAGAATTGTTCAGTTGTCTGAAAGTGAGCATGAATATCTGGATGAAGAAGATGTTCCAAAAACTGACAAGGGGAAATAGGTGGTTGTTGACACACCAACCAAAGTTGTTTTAAGGAAGAAATATTCTGGTGGATCTTTTAAAAGGATGTTGGTTGAGCTATAGAAATAAACATCACCATGAAAAGTGACAGACTCAGAATCATCAGCTCTGGGACATGATTTTTTCATTAAATATTTGAAGAATCTTGATGACACCATTCCAATCTTTCCAATCATTGAATCTAGATATCAGATGATCCAACATATCATGAATCAGAAATCATATTCAATATCCAAGGTTATGGATAGGTGTATAACGATTGAGGATGATTACAAAAACATCATTATCAACTATCAAGCCCAAAAAAAATCTGGCAAGAAAGTGGTTAGCTAGTTAAAGAATATTGTTGAATATTTGAGAGAGCATGATGAATTTAAAGGTGATGTTAAGGAATATTTTGATAATGAAGATAGAAAAATAAAGTTCTCATAAATAGATTTGATAAAAATCTAACTCATGAGTAGAATACTCGGATTCATGAGGTCAAGGATCTGAATGGGAAGTTGAATTATATTTTCAAAATTTAGAAACCGAAAAGGGAAATCCAGATCGAGATTATAGAAAAACTAGTGAAGCAATATGACTTGTTGAAGGCTCAGGCAGAGGCTCTGAAGGCTCATGATAATTGGATCAAAGCCTTAAAGAATCAAGTAGATGAAGATCTCAAGGAGCTAAAAAAGTTGAAAACCACTGTGAAAAAATTGATTCCAAAGGAAAAGAATGAAAAATAGATCCAATATGACCATTTTTTGTATTTTATTACCTTTTAAAAATTCTTCCAATAATAATTTAATTTTCATTGCTCATTTTTTGTTTGATTCGTACTAATATTTCAAGTACCACATTTTTTTTCCATTCCCTAAATCCCTTCATGAAAATCTCAAAGGGGGAGAAGGAAAAATAATTTTTAGTAAAGAATAAATATCCCTAAGTAAGGGGGAGTTTATCTAAGGGGGAGTTTTCTTTACAGAGATATACATACTAATGAAAATGAAAAATCACATTCCAAAAATGGAGAATACGATCCTCAGTGTTCCAAAACCTAAGAGGGAGTTAGTCATATTCATATTTTCCAATGTAAAAAGGAAGATATGTTTTAATTGAAATGTCTAGAAAAATATTTTCTAAGTCCTTGTATTATTTTTCGTAAGGATATTTATGCTTTCCAAAAAGTGGGGGATTGTTGAGTCAACATGGTTTTCATTATGAATTTTCCATTGCATCATACCTGGGGGATATTTTTAAGACATTATGGTTTCGTTAAGACTTTACAATTCCTTCTTTTTTTTTGAAAATCACAAACACCTTATCTCAAAGAAAATATCTTTTTACACTATGTTTTACTTATATAAGGGAAAATTTTATCCCCATGGAAATTTATCCTTATCTTGTTTTCATTGTTCATATCATAATTTTTTGATGTGTAAAATTTAGTTTGAAACAAAATCCTCAGAATCCTATAATTACCTAGATATTAAGCATTATGTTTTTGGACTATAATTCTTAGAATTCTGGTTGTGAACACTTTGGAGTTTTGAATCTGAATTCTGATTACAAATTCTGGTTACCGACTCTTCTGATTTATGACTCGAAATTCTGATTACGAATTTGGGTTACAAACTCTAATGTGTTATGACTCCAAATTCTGATTATGAATTTTGGTTACGAACTCTTCTATGTTCTGACTCCAAATTCAGATTACCAATTATGGTTATGAACTCCTCTGAGTTCTGACATCGAATTTTGAATATGAATTCTGGTTGAGAATCTTCCGAGTTATGACTCTGAGTTCTCTGAATACAGACTCCGAACTCTTATGAGTTCTGACTCCAAATTATCATGTACTCTGACATCAAATTTTTTAAGTTCAGGTTCCCAATACTTGTAAATCCAGATTCCGAATTTCCTTGAAATTTAGAGTCTGGAATTCTATATAATTCAGGTTTCGAGTTTCTAGAAAATAGAATCTGAATATTCTTTTATTATAGACTCCAAATTCATTTTTGGTTATAATCTGAACATTTATTTACTTACATTCCGAATATTAGATTTTATTTATGTAACCATATTTTTTCTTACACTTGTTTTTGTTATAAAATGAGTCCTTGCATTAATTTACTAACTAACCATTGTTAGAGTGACCCATGTACAGGTCCCTTATAAATTCAATGAAAAGTATGACTGTTGGAGGAGGGAACCGACCGTTGAATCCATGCCTATAAATAGGAGCTCATTTGAAATAGCTCAAAACACAAATCTATGAATCTAGAGATTACATCCTATTGAAGTGATTTCTAGATAAAGACTATCATTCCTTAGTGCATACTGAACTTATTCTTCATATTTTCTTTTTGAGACTATGAATGTTGTTGATTACATTCGAGGGATTAGGGGGATTGGAAGACAGAGGTTCCGACTACCTTGAAGTTGAGGGATACCTTACTGAGGAAGACAGAGGTGCTGACTACCTTGAAGTTGAGGACTTTCGGGGATAGCAAGACAGACTCTGATCTTCGTATCGAGGTCTTAGCATGGTGTGGTTAAGAAAGAATTTCTTGAAAGTATAAATCAAGGGACATTTATCCAAGGTTTTTGGATACCCATCTCTTTGGGTTTGAAGCTTTACTACTTGTTTTGTTACATGTTTTCCACTGCATTTGTATTGTTGATGAAAGTATAACTATCTTATACTTCCTTATACTTGTAATCTATTTTAGTTAGATTCTATATGATTTAAGGTAGAATCTTTATTTTTGTAAACTTTCATTATGTTTCATTTTCTGGAACCATCTTTTCAGAATCACATTCTTGGAATCATATTTCCGGAATCAAGCAAGTGTGTAGAACTAGAGGTTTTGTGAATACATCTGTTTAACATTGTTACACACAACCATATTTAGAAGTTCCAAATAATTTTTAAAATTATACAATTCACCCCCTCTCGTATTTTGAATATCATTATATATTTTATACAATATCTCTATTATATTAATCCTACATTTGCTATTATAGAGTATATCATACTCACATACCATCTCAACAGTGCTCGGTTTGGATGGTGCTGGGGATCAAAGCATGGATGTAATATCTAGTAGTATGGGGGTGCAACAAAATATTAGGTTGAGATATTGGGTGAATGCTGAATGTATTAGCAGTGTTTGAGTAGTGAGGTTGTATGTTTTATTTGTGCTATTTTTATGTTGTTTGTTGTTATGGTTGATGTGTGGTTACATAGCGGGGCTGGCAGGATTGGTAGTGATTATATTAGTTGTATGGTTTGGCTGTGTATTGGGGATTTTCTTGTTGAAATTATTTATTTGGTGGAAATTTGTTGGAGAATTATGATAAAAGTGATTGGTATGTGTGTTAAATTCAATGGAAATATGAAGGGATTTGCTTTATTGTGGTTCTATTTCTACTGTGTGGCCTCAAATGTGTGAATTACTACATTTTGTGGAATATAGATTCCAGGGAAACTATGGAATGAATAATTGTATTTTATAAATAAATAATTGTAATTGATTAAATATGTTGGTTGAAGATATGAAATGAATGGTGGATTGTTGTGTAGCTATGCAAATAGAGGTAGATGAAAATCTAATTTTGTGGGCTGGTTGTTTTTTTGGAAAACCCCTTAGGCCAGGATGAGTATTGGATACCAATATATACATTAGTTCCTCCTTGTGATTTATATATGAACATGCCCGTAGATGAGAACTATGTGATGAACACCCCCATTTTCATGTGGGAGGGTGACTTTTCCCAACATCCTGGATGGAGGATAGATGGTGGGTTATTGGATTTTTGCTGATCTCCCATCTAGGCATTGACATTCTAAGACTCTTTGGTCAGGTTGTGATTTATTTTTGACGCCCATGAGTCCACGAGTTATGTGTTATTTCCCATGTGTCTATTGAATGAGATGTGGTATTCTTTCCATAGTGTGTTATGGATGGGGTATGGTTAAGGCCCATGTGTCTATGGGCATGATGTGTTATTGTTGTGGCCCAGGTCAGTGTGGGCGGGATGTTTTGAGCTTCGTATGCCTAGGTTACGGGACTAGTTCTGAGGCCCAGGTGTGTGCGGTCGGGTTGTGATGGTGGTTTTTGGATGTGTATAGATGTTCCATGACATTGTATTGTTAGGGTATGAGAAGTTAACTAGGGAGAAGTGGTGTGTGGAACCCAAATATTGATGATCATTTTATATTATTTTACTGGACATTCATTATTTTTTAAACATGTCTTGGTTATGTGTAGATTGATATTATTCCTTTTTAGGTGCTTTTGGTTTCTCCTAATATCTGATAGGGGTATATGTATTCTTCTCACACATGTGAATGAGAGGCAATAGTTTATTCCTATTGAGTATACTTGTATTCTTATCCAACATATAAAAAACTATTTCTGTTTTCCAGGAGTTTTATGCGGACCATGTTAGGAAATACTAGCATAGACATTGAGAGACCTACTATGTCGCTACTTTGATTTGTTCCTTTGGTATTTACTTGGGAGTTTTATTGTATTCCTAGAATTATTATTTTAAATTCTACATGCGGGATGGATTTTGGTGTTACTTTCTATATATAATGATTGGAGTTATTTTGGGATGGCCATAATATATACTAATATTTTTTCTTAAATTGTGTAATGACTCCAACATTGTGAGATCCTTTTACCCTTGGTTTGTGTCACTACCTTGGGGCATATAGGTGGTGGGACTAGCTGGTCATTTTCTCTCTTCCTTCACTTATAGCTTAGTAAGTGAATATTTTTGAGGGAGGGAGTCGTGACAGAATCGTATTAGAGGTGATGGATGAGATATAGGATGGAGGTTAGAGTAACACAGATTGAGTATTACATGGGTTGGTAGGGAAACAATATCAGGTGATATAGTTTCATGGCATAGGCCTTGGAATACCCACTAGGTCATGAGATTTGAGGGCCCCCCTGATCTGATGCAATGACTCGGAGTATACCGAACTACCAAGTGAGGCTGCACTGTTTGTTGGGTAGAGACCTTATGAATGGTACATAAATCATAATGAATTGTGTTATATATTGAGTATGGGAATATTTGGATTATAATTTTAAATAAATAAATAAATGAGTAAAATGATTGTAATATTTAATTCTATACTAATTGGTCTTTTGAATTCTTTGATCTCTTTTTTGAGTTATGACTCCCAGTCTTCATTCATGTGTGGCTTGGGATGTTGAGGCTTAGTAAGATAATCCAGTTTATCATTAGAGGATTGATCCAATGTTGGAAGATGACCAGTGGTGAATGAAACTTCGTTATTTGTAGTAGAAGACTATGGGAATGTATGAGGGAAACATTTCAGACATAAATATGAGGAGTTTATTTGTTGAGTCTGTGATCTCCTTCAGTCTGATCTAGGCCCCAACACAGTAATGGGGTTTGTTGGTGGTGATTCATAAAGTGGGAGTTGAGCTTTATAGGTATAAATTGCACCTAGTAGAGTTGAAAGAAGATGATATTTCTAAGGGATTACTATCAGAAGGTGTTCTGAGAGTAATTCATTTCATCAACTAAGAAGGTTACGATGGGGGAGGAGTAACTCTCTCTATAGAAAGGGGGTATGTCTGTACGAGAGCTAGGGATCATGTTTAGTGATCTCCTTTATTTTTCTCCGAATATCATTCTAAATGTGGAGTCTCATGTGAGATTGTTATAGAAGGCGCATTATTATTTTGTATAGTACACAGTTACTCAAATTACATTACCTATGTACATGGAGATCCAGAAGAAGGAGAAGTTAGTTTAGCATGTGCACTCCCATTCTGGTCAACCTTGAGACGGGAGGCATCGGGTTTCGTCTAAGTGAAAGGATATCGGTAGGTGGTATCCGACATGAATAACATCTAGGTATTGTAAAATTCAGTGTCGACATTAGTAGATCATGTTTGGAAATTTTTGTCATTGTAGCTTTCCCTTGTACTTGGGACTGAGGTGTTTCAATTTTGGAACTCATGGCCATATTTAGAGTTAGTGCCCAATCATCATTAAATATTACTATGGTGGAGGTGGGAAGGTCCAGTGCCTACCTTAGTATATGCTTCTGGTTAAGTAGTTCAAGCAGATGGGACAGCTGGCTCATGCTCCACCGAGGGGAGATGGAGCAGGTAGAGGCCAGCCTCAGGGTGTTCCTCAGACACCACAAACATGGCGTGGTCATGGAGGTGGTCATTAGTAGGGGTTCATCAGATATATTCTTAGTCGGTTACACAACACATAAGCCTCAATTACTTCTGGTCTAGATATATTTATAGGAATTGTCATCTTGTTAATACATGTGACTTCAGTTTGTTTGATTTAGGATCTTCTCAATCCTTTGTTACACACAATCTATCACATTTAATGGGGATAATCATAGATATACTTTATATTCTCCTAGTGTTTAGTATGAAAATCTGAGGATATACCGACTTTTATGATGTATTTTAGAGATGTATACTGATGATGGAGCCACATCAGTCTCAAGTTGATCTTATCTTTCTATAGATGTAGCCCTATGATATCACCATTGGAATAGACTAGTTGTACTCTTCAAATACATTTAACATCTTCTTGTAGTGTATATTATTTTTCATTGATGTATATTGGAATAATTTGGCCTTCGTTGGTGAGTGGATCTAGCACGTGGGATGTTAGCATGTGGAGACACTTCTTTCCTTTTTGGTCAATATGTCACTAGAAGTAGAAAACACATAATTCCATGTGTTTTTTGAGAGTTCATTGATTTTTTCTTCGGGATTTGTGAATATACCCCCACTCTGTGTGTTTTTGTTCATGATAGACTAGAATCTCGTTTCCTCCCTGATTTCGATGGCCCATTATTAGATGGAACATTCAGAACTACGAGTGTAGAGGGTTGAGAAAGATAATCTGTTGCAGAAGGGTTTTATCCAGCCCAGTGTGTTATTAGGGGGTTCTTTAGTATTTTTTTAAAAAAAGGTGGATGGTTTTATGTGGTTATGAATATAAACTATGAGTTTGAATCAGGTAACGGTCCATATCATTTACCCAATCACGAGCATATATGATCTTGTCGACCAATATATGGGAGAAAGTTGGTTCTCTTTTATCGATCGAAATTCTAGATATCCCCAGCTGATGGGGATGGAGGGTGATATCTCAAAGACTTATTTCACATGTGGTTATGGGTACATCGAGTGCATGGTAATGTTTTTATGTGTCAAGAATACAGCATATGTATTAATGGGGCTCATGAAGTCAATTTTGTATGAGTTTGTTGACCGGTTTGTTGTTGTATTCGTCGTGGAAATCTAGATATACATGAAGTTAGAAGAGGATAATTCTGAGAATCTCATGACAATCATGGATATTAATAGAGGACACAAGATCTAAGGAATGTTTTCCAAGTGTATGTTTTTTAAAATAGAGGTACACATCCCTGGACATGGGTTGTCTTATCTGGTTATGGTAGTGGACCCATAGAAGGTCATGGTTTTTCTTTATTGGGATCACCTGTGACTGTTGAAAATGTTTGAATATTTCATAGTATGGAAGAATATTACTATAGGTTTGTAAAACTTTTCAATCATGTTGCAACTATGGGGATTGTTTTTACTAGAAGAGGCCAGGATTTTGGGAGGAGTGAGAAGTGCTCGGCAGCATGCACCTATCTAAAGGGGATGTTCTTCATTGCTATGGTGCTCTATTTTCGATAGGAAGTGGTGATGATGGATGTGTTTTGTGATTCATGCTATTGGGGAATGGTATTCATGCTTATGCAATAATGGGGAGTGATCTGTTATTGGTATATGAAGTCACATCCCCATGAATGTAACTATTCCACCCATGATATGGAGGTAACAGCAGTCATTTCTGTGCTGATGATATGGAAATACTACCTCCTTGGGGGAGAGGTTTATATTCTTCTAATACCATAAGGGATTGAGTTATATCTTTTCCTTCTGAGATATGAACATGTGATTGCATATATGGATGGAGTTTCTCCAAGAATTTGACATTGAGATCTCTTACACATTAGTAAATTGAAATTTTTTCGCTGATTCATTGAGAATAATGATGGGGAAGGAAGTAGTTCATGAATCTAAATATGCATATATGGTTCTGGGGGAGTTGGACACCTTTACCTATGTTATATGAATGGATGGAGGTAGAGGCTATCTATTTCAGATAATGCCACAATATTATCTGATGGAGATAGTGAAGGAGTCTTAGTGGGGACACACAATGGTAGATATGATTCATGATCATGATAGAATAGTGATGAACTAGAGGGGTAGTTAGAGGGCATAGAGAGTGATATGTTGTTCAGAGAAAGGTTGTTTTTCCCATGGAAATGTAAGAGGTAATTCTTTGTATGTATCACATCTCAAATTTAGTGGTACTCCTAAAATATTTCAATATTTATCGCAGAAGGAGAGGGATGAATTGGTGGAACATGGTAAAATGGGATGTTGTGGAGTTCGTGGTTTAATTCTAGTGTGATAGCACATAATGGCCGAGCACCATGTTTATCGTGGTATGTTGCGGCCTCTAGATTACCCGTAGTGGAAATTGGATGATATCTCGATGGATTTTTTCACAATATTACCCCACGATCAGGGATTCTTTGATGTGAAGTTTATATATTAATGAAAATCCGCTAAATATTTAGTGATAAAGTTGTCAGGTGATGTGAATTTCCTGGAAAAGAGGAACGTGGCTTGGTGGTGGGTAGAAATATTAATGAGATCCATTTTCTTGAATCAGAATACAAATTTTACACCGTGATTCTGGAGGGATTGTAGCTTGCGTTTGACTCTCTGTTATGCCTCAAAACTATTTTCCATCATCTTACAGATGAGTAGACAGAAGACAAAATCTATACATAAGGGGACATGTTCAGGGAATGAATTTTGGACTTTGGTGGATCATAGGTGTGACACTTTCCATTTATAGAGATTTCTATAATAGTTGATATCACTAATATATTGTATTGGATCCATTTTATAATTTCTATAGGAGGTTGTGACATTCACCTTTGTGATGGGAAGTGGTTAGGGATTTATCTATAATTGGTCCCAAGGTTCTATAGCCCAAGAAGAAAAAGGATAATATTTTTCATGGGTGGAATAATGAAATACTAGAATGAAAAAGTCATATTGAAATTCCATGAATAGGCCCTTTGAGTTCATGTTTGGGGACCACATGTTATTGAATGTTACCCCTCAATGCGGGAAGTGTCGATTAAGAAAATGGAGTAAGTTTTCTCCTTGGATCATTGGACCCTATGAGGTGTGGTGGTGAGTTGGATTGGTGGAATAATAGATGGCACTACAAATGTAGTTTATGAAGGTCCATGTCATTTTTCACAACTCTTCGATTCATCAGTATCTACATGATGACTCCCATTTCATTGAATGGGGAGATCATGATGTGGACGATGATGTAATGTTTGTGGAATGTCTAATAGTGAACTTGGATCATTAGGAAAGAGTGTTCCACAGATAGACCATTCAATTGGTTTATGAGTTGTGGAAGCATTATGGCCTAGAGAAGAGTAATCTGTAATGGGAGAAGTAGTTGACATCCTAGTACCTAGAGGTGTTTTTTGTTTCATTTTACTCAATTCCATTATATTTTGCGTTGTTTGAACATGTATTATATGATGAGTTGTCATCCTTATATTTTGATGTGAGTGGTGGAATTTACTGTTGTACTGTCACATGAGCAAAGGGGAGAAATTTACTCACAATCAATATGCATTAAATGAGATGCAATTATGCTTGGTCGGGGAGCCAGTTCCATATATAGAGGATAATATCAGGAAATATAGGATTGAATTATCATATTCATATGTCTTTATAATCCATCTTTTAGTACCTGTGTGGTGATTCTTGTTCTCAGTTTGGTTGTATGTGAAAGAGGTGGTGCTCTTGGATATTTAGGTATCACTCCGACATTAAAAAATTACATAGTGGTTTTTCACTGGACATCAGGATGTCAAAATTATAATAGTTTTTCACGTATATGAAGATCATTGAGTGGTATCATAAAAGTTGGTAGATCGGTCCCATATTTTTCCAAGGTTGGTATTGAATTTTCTAGGTCTATACTAGTTTATGAGTTATCTAATTTAATGGCATGGACCGCACCGTTACATTCCTTTGTGAAAATACATTATTTTAGGTGTTCTAGGAGGTTATGGTAGCTCATTTCATGGGATTTACAATTTTCCAATGGTGAGTTGTCTAGTGGTATCTCACAGAAAAGTGATGAAGCAAACAGTGACACACCCAATGGTGACTCAACCAATGACGAATCACCAAATGGTATCTCAACCAATGGTGAATCATTTATGATAGTTTTTCAAAATTATATTTTTTCCCAACTTTCACATATTCTCCCATATAGCATTTTATATGATATAGAAAGAGTTTAAATCCATTTTTATGATATTTTAAATCTATTTCAAAGGATACAAACATATATAATTAAATTAATAAAGCTCAAGAGGCATTTAAATTGTCAAAATTCATTTTATTTATTGTGATGTGAACATTATGTATTTTGAATCCATTTCTTTCCTTGATATAGTTTCTATACATTCTAACGCCCAGACCCATTCCTCCTAGTACATTTCCCTAGACATTTGTTATTGAGCATCCCCATAACCATTCTTCTAGGAGGATCCATCAATCATTGTTTCACCCAAGGATCATTTTTCCTGTTATCCTTGTACACCCACTATTTGGAACAAGGAGGGGGTGTTTATCATCTAATTCTCAAGGTAGGGATCAAATCACCTCTCATTTACTTGTGTATCATGCAGGGTTGGTCTATGAACATCCCCATGTGAATATGGTTGTATAAAAATTTAACCAAGATAATCAAACCTGTTATTGAAGAAATTAATAGGTCTTGGTGAAGTGACATGCACTTATCTTTCGTCTATTAATTTTATACAAGTTTTTAATTGTATGGGATGTACGAATAGATAAAATCATTGTTCCTGGTTAACTATAGTCATGCACCAGTGATGGATTTTGAATTATTATTTATGTAATTCTATTGAATAGTTATAAATATGAAAATATTAAAAAAATGTATATTATGTTCAATAAATGGATTCAGAATTACCAAACATGCTCTATGATAACCCTTGATTTATAAAAGTATAATTAATAGGGTAGGGTTTTCTAAATATGAATACACAATGAGTTGTTTTTTGCGGCTATGTGTTGTGTGTGGGTGCGTTCTATCTTGTTCCTTGTGAACATTGTGTGGTGCTAGGGTTTAGAGAATGATTGTAATGTGGGGTGGTATTGGTGGTGCGTGGAATCACAGGTTGAGAGATTGAATGATTTTTGGAATCGATGGGATGTGTTTAAGAACTAAGGATGCAGGTCCAGGTTGTTCTATATTTATGTTTCTAGATGTGATGGGTGTGGTGTGGTTATATAGTGCGGTTTTAAGGATCGGTTGTAATTAGATTATTTGATGCATCTAGTTTTGTGTTAGGGTTTTTCTTATTTAATGCATGGATTGGTAAGGATGAATTTGAAGAACGATGAATGTATTTTTTGGCATGTGTGTTAAATAATGATGAAATTTGAAGTGATTGTCTTTAATGTGGTTCTTTTTCATCTGTGTGGCATATTCTGTGTGGCTTATCACGTTTTGTGGTTGGTAGTTTCCCATGTAGGGATGTAATAAAAAAAGATATTTTATTAATAAATAATGATAATTAATTAAATGATTTTAATGGGTTTATTAATTGATGTATTTCTTGTTGTTTATCTATACACTAAGTGGTAGCAACAAAGGAGGTTTTGTGGGCTGGTTGTTTCTTTAGAAAAAACCATAGGATGTGATGATTGTTTAATACATATATATATACTTGTTCTTCCTTGTGATTTATATACAAACCCAACCCTAGTTGAGAACTATGGTGCAAACACCCCCATTTTTATTAAGGAGGGTGAGTTTTTCGAATATACTTGTGGGAGGATGGATGAATATATAATGGATCTTCTATGGTCCATCTTTTAGTTATTGGTAGCACAAGTCTTTTTGGGCAGGTTTTTTTGAGGTTTTGGGGCCCATGTGTCGACAGGTGTTGTGTGATTTCCAAATTGAATATGGGAAGATATTTAGTGTTCTTTTCTAGCAGTCTATGGGATGAAATATTGTTATGGTCCAGGTGTCTACAGGCCGTATGTCATTTGTTTGTTTCCCCAGTGCTTGTTGACAGGATGTGGTGTGCTCTATATTCCTAGGTTGTGGAAGTAGCTCTAATACCCATGTTTGTGAGAGTGAGTTTTCGTGTGGGGGTTTTCATGTGTGTGGATGCATCGAGACATGTTTCAGTAAGGTATGAGTATATGAACATGGGGATGTGGTTTTGGGTAACCAAAATTCGATTTGGTTATTCTATTAATTTATAAGACTTGTGTTATTTGGTGAGAATTTCATGGTGAGTTCAGTATTGATAGTACTCCTTGTTAGGTTCATTTGGTTTCATTTTGTTTCTAACATGAGTATTAGTACAATTATCTATCTTGTGTATGTGGGACTTTGGTTTTCCCATAATGTGTATGCATGTATGCTCACACTACCAATATAAAACTCCATTAAGGTTTCAAAGAGTACTATGTGGGTCGTTCTAGGCATTAGAAGATAAGATTTTGGGAAAATTATTATGTCATTTATTATATTTGTTACTTCAGTATTTACACCATTGTTTTATTATTTTTCGAGTAGTAATATTTGGAAACATGCATGTGGAATTGACTTTGGTGTCAATTTAAATACATATAATTTTTGGAGTTGTTTTTGGATATACCATCTTATCTCCCAATATTGTTTTCTTATAAATGGTAATACCATCCACATTTACACATACTTGAACACTTGGGGCTGGTGGCCACCCCCGAACCTACTAGAGGTGGGACTCAAAGTTCACTATCTATAATTATTCATTTCTATCCCAGGAGGGTCATTTTTTAGAGATGGCTTCATGAAATATGTTTTGTAAAAAATACATATTTTTAGCACAAATGATCATGTCGTTTTTTTTATCAAATTTACAGTAAATATATTTATTGTTATAAATATCATTTCACATTATTATAATAAAATGGTGGTTAATTAAATAAAAAATATTCAATTATTCATAAACAGTTATTTTTAAGGGAAATTTAGAAAAATTCATTGTATGATTCTTTTGAAAATAAATGTACAATACCCACATCCATCCTATTGTATAAGAATTTATTTGGGGTAAAATTTTAAAATATTAATTGTTTTATAGTTATATTAAAATGTATTTTCCACATAATATAGTTGAGCTACTATTGTTACATTCATTCCTTTTAAATAAATTTATTCCTAAAAGTTTTCATTTATATTTCTCTATAATTTAATAAAGGTAGATATTCATCATAAAACCTTATATTTTTTATATTTCTTCCCTTATATTATGATATCACCAAGGTTCCATTACTATTGATGTCATTTGATTACTCCATATGTTCTTTCTAGTATCAATAATCTAGATGGGATCTTCATTGTAAGAGAGATTGGGTTCAAAATATATATCTATATTGGTGGGCATATGCATTGTCTCTGGAAGGAACATCTATAAAGATGATATCTAGATTATATCAGATTCATTTGAGATGCTTGTTGGAATTACAAATGGGTGATCCATATCACAAATACTTTATAAAATATAAATATATCTGTTATACTTTTGGATAACGTTATCCATATCAGTGAACCATATGTCACCCATCCATTAAGATGATTTCATCAAAACAAGATCTCCCACTTGATATTACAAATAATTTCTCTGGTTATCAACATAATTATGATTCCTATTTAGTAACTTTAATATTATTCTGAATTGATTTTAACTTTTTCATTGTCTCCATAACAAGTTCTGCACTAGAAATTTTATATTCACAAATATCATCCAATCATGTTCGAATATAAAATATCATTCAATTTAATGATTTATTTGTTACATTTTAATACATTAATGGGAACTAAAAAATTAGAAAAACATTACAAATAGAAAATATGTATCCCATATATTGTGAAATTTATGTGAGAAAGACCTCATTATTTATTTCATTGAATTAATAGTCATTTTAGACTATCCATCAATTTGAGGGTGGTATGAAATTATCAGATAAATTTGATTATCAATAAGAATTTAATGACACATCAAGAGTATTATTTTGTATTTGGTATCATGATAAGATACAATAGAACTATATGTTCTATGAATCATTTCAAATTCAATCATCAATATCATTGCGAGGGTCTCAAGATATTAATATTTTCCTATATCGGAGAGATTATTAACATTGGTAAGGGAATAAATAATAACCCTTGTTTCATCATTTAATCTAGGAATATTTTATATACTCATGAAAATATCGATAGTAATTTCATACCACTTCCACATAGGAATAGAAAGATATTCTAAGACTCACAATGGATGACATCTCCAAATATTAACCTATTGGTATACATGGAATATCGATACAAAATGAGTAATTTCATTTTCATTTTATCCCCCCAAGAAACTTTTCCATAGATCCTTATACATCTTATTTTTACCCTGGACAATTTATAAAACCATTCCATGATAATCATATAACAGTAACCTTTTAGAGTTTTTTAGATGGAATTCTTAACATCTTTCAAAATATAATTATTCCATATGAAAAAATGATTTATTCTAACATCCCATCATTTAATTATTTTTTTCATTGTAAAATAATAATCAAATTATTGAGTAAAAATTACATTTTCAAATAGTTATGGTTTATCAATAATTTAAATATCTAGGTATGTCAACCCTTTTTAATAATTCTCAAAAACAAATCTATTTGATCCATGAAAATACGATCCCTCTTAATAATCATTGGGGCCATAACACCATGATAATTCCTTGATAATTCATGAATAATATTATATTCCATTCCATGTTTTTATTTTATTTATAAATCAAAATAAATCAGTATTTATACCCACCATTGATTCCATATGTTGTGATATTATTGTGAAATTATGTATTTTGGGATCTAATAATCTTTTTATATCTCAAATATTTCACCAAACATATAATGTATCCATATATTCAATGAAATTATTACATGATCCATATATACCTCAATAGTTGGATTATTTTATTCATGAGTCTTTAACTACCTTGTTGAATATTAAATAGAAATTTTATTTTCATAATGATATAACCTATAGAATTATATGATTAATCAGTATATATCAAAATTCCATCATTTTCATAATCTTTGTGTCAAAATTTTACAATTTATTAATCTTATATTAGATTTATGAAAACATTGTTTACATTTATTTGAACTTATCAGGACACTCCTAATATATGTCAGATGGGTTAATATATTAACTAATTGGAAAAAATTCAAAGTGAGTCACTTATAGAAACATTATAATCCCATTAAACAATATACCTTAGTTATATTCATTGTTGTAAGAAATTATATTATTTACTTTTAATTCATATGAATTTCAATGATTTCATCCCTTTAGAAAAAATAGTCAGGAATATAGATTTCATGATGAAAAAAATCACAATCACAAAATTTAAAATATAATGCTTCTTATCTAAAAGTGAAGAAATTATCCTTATGTGATTGTCATGGTTTTCAAAGATTTTATAATACTCTATAATATAATTAATTAATACCAAAATGAAATTATATAGATATTGATTGGACACCCTTAAAATGGTTTGTGCATTAGAAAATGAAAATCTCATTACTAATAAATAATACCATTTATACAATATGTTTAATGTTTTCAACATAACTATTTGTTTTGCTATAACTAATGAATTGAAAAATGAATGTCAACATTTGAAATATATTGAGATCTATGAAGATGAACTAAAAAGTCATAAATGCGTTTTAGATAATTGTTTTTCATTTCCATAACTCCATTTATATCCTTTAATTCATTGAACATCTTTAGGGATTCATCATTATTCTCAAAGAAGTGAACATGGGATCTCATGGTGACACACTAGGGTGAATAAAACTAATTTATTGAATCTGTTCTAATTAATTCTTTCACATCACTAATTTATAGTGGCCATTATATATATCGAAAATTTGATATAGATCCTACGTTACAGACTAAATAAATGGAAAAATCAACCTCACAATCTAGTGTATGTTTCAGTATTTCCTAAGGAAATATATCAATGTATTTTTATAATATAGGTACATCATAAATTAGAGTATTATTATTACCATTTTTATATTGTGTTTTCACATATTACCCAAGAATATAATAAATAGGATCCACTTGGTGAGTATCTAGAAATGAAATAGATGATGAATAATTTTCTGTAAAGATATGTAATAACAAATATTATTCAAAAAATAATAATTCCTTCACCTCATATTATATTTTTTATCATATGTTGAAATTAATTCTATAATAGAGATTTTATCAATGTACAAATAGTAATGATAATAGATAATAATTATATAGGACCTTTATCTATCATAATGATTGCTATCTGACACATCCTTTTCATAATGAGATTTTTACTATGACCTTTGATTCATAATTACCTTCTTAAATAAATGTGAAATGAAATAATTCTCATTCTAATAATTGATGTTATAATAGAGTTAAAATATTGAAAATAAAATAAATCATGTGATAATTTATAGGCTATCATTAACATAAATAACATCTCATCATTATTTACTTTAACTGTTGTTGTAATGACCACATAGATTGAAATTATACAATAATATTCATCCACGGTAAATTTAGTTGATGCTTAGGGAATTGGTTTAAATAATTCCCCATTTATCTATAGATAAATCACAATTAATCATTGAATTGTTACATCACCATGAATTGAATTGTAAGATAACCCTTAATAAAATTCTATTAACAAACTATAATTCCATTTAATAATTTTCCAATATGTTATTTCATTCAATTTTTAAAAGATATAAATTGATTCATTTTATTATTATCCATCGATGATTTACATTTTTATTTACCTTTAAATAACTATACATATATTGACTTCCTGTGAATATATATGATCTATAAATTTCCTTATACATTTTGATAGATCCTAAAAATATATCATCATATGGTTAAATAGATTGAAAAACATGTTCCCTTATTTGAAATTCCCTAAAACATTAAAATAAATTATCAATAATGTATTCCATATTAGATATTTGATCCGTAGAATACCTGGATAGTCATGTAAATGTATCCACATAAACCAAAGAACCTTATTAAACCATTTTCACAAAGTTGATAAATATTTTACTTATATTGGATCATTTATTATATTAAAAATATTTATCAACCAGTAATTTGTTTAAATGAATTGATTCCTTGTGATTTCTTTACTCATCGTCTCTATCATTCTAGATGAATAGCCCCAATTGATCAATATTAAACTCATGAAATTATAATTCCATAATATACACTTCATTTTCATCACATCCCATGGCCAAACATATATTTTAAATGAAATTAATCCATTTCACTTATACTACATGATTATTAGTCCCACTAAATTATTGAGGATTCTGGTGAATAATGTTATCAAATATTGTTAAATCATGTTTCTGAATAATGGGTTACTCAACTAGTTATTGTTATTCATAATGACCTGATTATGATTTCCTAGTATATTAATTACTTTATCAGTTCCAACAAATGTTATCTTATGTTACTCAGTATGGAAATTTCAAAATTTACTATGAAAGTTGACACCAGTATTTATTCTAGGTTCTATATCTAAAAATGGAAGATAATTGATTACATGATGACATTAGGAATATTAAATCATAAAATATAATTTCAAATCCAATGTAAACATAACATTAATATAAAATTTATTCATTGATAATCTCATTATCAGAAAATTGGATCCATTTGGGATATCATTATTTAATGATCCCTCATAATGGTTTATAATGTAAATGTGAATCGACATATTTATATTTTATTGAAGTTTAATAATAGGTGTGTAATAAGGACCATTGATATACATGATGTGATTATCAAGTGAAATTCACATCCATCTATTATTGATTTATTGATCCTAGGTACACCTTTTCTAGACTTATGTCTACTTAGTATATCCAAAGAAGTATGAATTAACCAAAAATGTCACACAATCACTACCTTTAAATAACATTATCTTATTAATTATCTATTGTATATACCCTAAGAGTCTATCATAGGTTTATGTTCCATATTTTTCTATTTAATAAATATATATCCCAATTACTCAATTGAATATCCTCTAAAACCAATTGTAACATCTCTGACTCAAGTAACATAGTGTAGGCTTGTACATTATTAAATATTCGTAAATTCAATGATTCAATCAATTATAGTATCAAAATTTTATTATTTATGGGGGTCCAAAAAAATAAATCCTAAACATTATACATTGGGGATAATATATTAAATATTTAAATCGAAAACAACAATCACCCTTGAACTCATATAATGAATTTTTTTTATATCCTTGTAAATGAAATAAAATAATGTTGAGTTCAAATTACTAGTAAGGGTTATGTATAAAAGAGGATATATTGAATCAATATGGAATTATAAATATGTAATGGTAAACAATTAAAATAGAATTTCATTTATTCAATAACATTATCATGAAGAGAGAAATTATAATAATAAATGATGATGAAATAATACCATATAAATAATCAAATGATCTTGTATAAAAACCATGTATAATAACATTACATAATTTTGATGGATTATAATAAATTAATTCTCAATAAATGAAAGGAATATTAATCTATGACATGGTAATAGTCATTGTGATATCAATACATTCAAGACGTTTCACCAATATAGTTTGAAACTATGGGTACAAACCCATTTAATTTGGTTATCTAAATTTTCTCTAATACCACTCTATGCATCAATAGGATTTTTAATTATTGGAATCACTAATAACCTCATGTTAAATGAATTCAACAAATATTAAATGATAAATTTAGTCCTTGGGAAATATTCCTTATGAATAAATATTTATATCAAATAAATTATATAGATTAATCATGATTTTCCCCATTCACTAAATTTAATTCCATTATAAAACACCATATTGAAAAATTATATATTATTTAAGAAATAATAATTTCCATGTTTATAATAATTTTTATATGTAATTGAAATGAAATTTTCAATGGAAAAATATCCCAATAATATGATACATTAAATATAATGTTATAAGCTATAAAATTAAACAACATATGAAAGATAACCATCAGTTCCATAGTAAAATATATTTTTCAATAAAATACTTTACTTTGGAAGATAAAATGAAATGGTACTAAAATATTAAAATAATATTTCATAATATATTATTCATTGTGTTACGATTGAAATCATTTAGAATAAGAAAAGAATTCATCCATCAATTATGGTGGAGTAGAATTCTGTTATTGTTGTATATGATTAAAAACATTCCTTTCTAAATATTGTTAATAATTTCAAAAAGTATCCTTAAAAAATATTAGAAATATTTAATGGATACGATTTTTAAATGTCAATTAAATATTACAATAACATTAATAAATAATGTTATTTTAATTATATATATTTTTTAAAAATTGATAATAAGTGGATGGAAGAAAAATATATCTGATTTATAGGGAAACACTTTTTTTCTTTTAAACAGTTACTTTATTGATTAACATTCCAAATAAGGGAATATTTTAAATAAAATATAGTAAAACACTTAAAATATACTGGATAATATCAATATTGGATGTTAGGAATGATAACTTATAATATTAATTAGGTAAATAAATAAAATCCAATAAAAATATGAGATTTTAAAATAGATTCTTACCATATTGGTGACATTAAAATTTTAAAACAATGAAATATAAAAAATTATTGGAAAATTTAAAGATAAAAAAATCATATTCATGTAAAATATATTAATTTGTATGTATAACTACCAAATTAAATATAACAGGTTTGTACTAAAAAACATGACTTAATGGAATGGAAATTGAGGCAAAATGTATTATATAAATATTCCCTTTATTTGAAAACGATTTGACACCTTAAATAATGGTTTTTAGAATGATATTATTATTTTAAATATAAGGACCCAGCCTTAAACCTTACTTAATCTTGAGTTATTACAAGATTACGCATTGAGGATCTTTTCAGGTTTAGAGTTTTAGAGAATGAAGTCATAAAACATGCATTACATTCCACATTTAAACAAAGTGGTTACATAAAGATAGTATTCAATTTTTCCCATCAATGGAACATATTTAAAATAAAACATGGATTTTTTCTTGACACATCCTTGACACTATCATCATATCATGTACCTTTCCCTTGACCTGTGATAAACATTTCAAAAAAGACTTGGGATTAGCATAAAAAGCTCAGTATGGGTTATATAAAAAAATATGGATAGGAAACCTAAGTTCATAAATACATAAGAATGAAATCATACATTACCCATAAAACATACCTCATCAAATCATGAATAAATCATAGAAATCATAAGACATAAAGGTAACTTGAGGAATTCATAACATTCTTACGTAGGGAGTAACCCTCTTGGTTACGTTTGGAAAACCCATCACAATATATTCCCTAAATCTCTTATGAGAAACCATAACTTTTCACTCCTTCGCGTTACCCATTGCATTGGAGAGCTATATCGGGCTCACCCGCCCTTATTTTATCACGGAACCACCTGTCTTCATAATAATTCCCAAAAACCACAACATAATCGTATCACATAAGACATGCATAAAAGAAAACATAACATTTCCACCTTTCAATCACATGATATCAATACAACACATTGATATAAAAACATTATGAAAACCATTTTCAATACCAAAATAAAAGAAAAGTAAAACATGGTATTTATTTTTCTTTTAAAAAGAAGGTATGGCTTGTAGTGGAAGCCGAAACTCAAATAATGGTCACGATGGAGGAGAACTCATTGTCGCCGCATACGTATGACAAAAACATTCCCTTTTGTCCTTTAGTAAACGCTTCATACAAAAAAAGATTAGTTTTGAATAAATGTAAAATTCAAAGGCGTTTATACACCTTATAAAAGAAGGTTGTGTATAAAACAAAATATGCCTCAATGAAAGGAGATTGAGACGAAGTCCCATACCTCGGGTCCGACATGACTCGGTCGTTCTTTAATCTCCATAATAATAAATGTGAGTTAATTTATACTTGTTTAAGAAACTTTTTCAAGTTCATTATTCCTTTTATATCACTTATTTCCATGTCATGAACAATATGTAATTATCTAAGTTAATACGGTCGTTTTAACGATCATTGGTACTTGAGTAAAAAATAAGCCCTTTATAATTACAAGTTGTTCATGTATCCATTATATCAAGAATGGTATTCATGATGTAGATATAATATATGTCATATATATCCATTACATGCATGAATTTATAATATTACATAATCATTTAGAGGTAAGAAATGAAATGCACCGTTCATGAAGATGGTAAGCCGTACGTACGCATGAATGCTACTTTCATTTCTATTTCGTATTTTATAGAATGGAATCATATTGATATAAAGTTATATTATAATTCCAGTATAATATCATATATAATATCATAACTCCATCCTTTATACGTCCCACATATGGTATTTAACGAATCATATCACATTGAGGGGGTGGTAGTCCGCACTTCCTTAAATGAAGATATCGTGTTTACCTATAATGGAAACCATAAAGGTACACCCAAAATGAAAAACACAGAAGCTTAAGGAAAAACTAAACATATTATATATCATATATAAATATAGTGACATCTTAATGGCCACATTTTAAGGTGTTAGAAGAATGTTGAACAATCATCGTTTCGGGAGGCAGAAATTCGCCATCCAAGGAAACAGTATGTTCTTTAACCATTAGATGTAGGTGTGTGTAATTGTAGCTAGAATCCTTCTTATAACAACATCATATTATATTTAAGATACTGGATTTGTTACAAAAGAAATGAATAAAAAGATTTTAGGGGGTTGGAGATGCAAAATAAAACAAAAGGACTCAAGTGAATACATTACCTTAAAATCGGGTAACTCCCTTTGTTTTGAGCTCAAAGGCTTCCTTGGGAAGACTTCTGCCCAAAGTGAGGCTTTAAGGAGTAAGATAGGGATGTGGAGAGATAAAATGGGCAGGGGTTGGCCGAGCCAAAGTATTCGGGAGTGTGGGTATGGAGGTAGAGGTGGGGGCCTTTTATAAGAGGAGAGGAGGGGCACTCGTGGAAAGTAAAGAAATGTTACTATATTTTCAAATGTGTTTCGGATTTTAAAGGTCCCAATTTGATATAATTCGAGGCTAAGGTGATAAGGGTTCGAAATATACCCACCCAATAGGTTTTGTACATGTATAGGTCTTAGATTTTACATTATCGCTCCATTTTATTTAAATTTTCAAATAATGAGGTCATCACTGCATCATTATGATGTCATAAATAATTAAATTTATTTAAAGTCAAAATATAATGAAAAAATACTATAATGTAGAAAAAACTTTTTTTATATCAAATTACTATTTATATTCCAAAAGATCATTTATGTAGACAAAATTAAAAATATTTTACTTAGGTGATACATTATTTGTTACATTTAACATTCTTTAAAAAATAAAAAGATAAAAAGTCACTTTCTCACAAAAGTGATTTCATGGGGCCCCCAAGTTTGGCACAAGGAATCCCATGGTCGGCCATGAGACAAACAGTAGCCTTAGGACACATTTTGGTGTCATTTTGTATTATTATGATATTATTTTATTATCCTTAACTACCCGATTACTCATTAATCAAGATAATTAAAGATAATTACCGTCGTTACTATTCATAATGTCCAAAAACAAAAGAGTCTTAATTACATAATTTGGACCTTCTGATTACAAATATGTAATCCATTTTACCAAATTCCAATCACATAAATTGCAATAATTGATTTAAAAATAATTCCCGTTGTCAAAACAAATAGCAGGTTTTTTTGAAACAATATCTATGAGAAGTTTGGCATTAGTTTATGAACAATTTCAAAGTGAAATTAATCCAAATGACCACCATTGGATTAAATTGTAAAAATATATTCATATTACACTTTAATACCAATTAAAAAAATAATCGATCCATATAATTACATTAAATTAAAAAGCAGTTTTGATGTCAAATGCAGTATTTTTCACTATTCATTAAAAAATGAACATTGTCAGAAAAATACAAAAAATTTATCCAATGTAAATTTCAATGTCCCAATCATAATGAATATGTTTATTTTCACAAATATAAATTATAAAATTGACAAAATTTTGATTTAAAAAGGGTTTTCCATCAAAAGGCATTAAAACAATCTTTTAAGAATATTAGTGTATTCAATGCTTAAGATTGGATTTATTTTCATTTTAATCCTCCAAAACACTATCTAATTCATTAATAGACATAGATAAAAATATCTATTATTCATTACTTACATGGGATGTTACATCCTTCCCCCCTTTAGAAAATTGCATCCCCGCAATTTATTTACTTATCGAATAAATGGGGGTACTTATCCCTCATTGCATTTTCATATTCTCATGTTGCCTCTTCCATCATGTGGTTTTTCCACAAAACCTTTACCTGATTAATCACCTTATTCCGTAACACTTGCTCCCTATGGTCAAGAATCTGGACCAGTTGTTCCTCATAAGATAGGTTCTCTTCCAGCTAAACTACCTTTGGACTCAAAACCTGAGATGGATCTGGCATGTACTTTCTCAGCATCGAAACATGAAAAACATTGTGTACCTGAGATAAACTCGGAGGTAAAGCCACTCGGTAAGCAACTGATCCAACTCTCTCCAGAATTTCATATGGTCCAATGAACCTTGGACTCAGCTTTCCTTTATTACCAAATCGCATCACACTTTTCCATGGTGATACTTTGAGAAAAACATGATCACCTACCTCAAAAGAGAGATCCTTCCTCATGTTGTCCGCATAACTCTTCTACCTACTCTGAGCTGTTCTCATGTGTTTCTGAATCAGCTGAACTTTTTCTATCATCTCTTCTAATAATTCTGGTCCCATTACCTTCCATTCACCCACTTCTTCCCAGAAAGCTGGAGTTCGACACCGCTTCCCAAATAACGCCTCAAATGCTCCCATCTGTATACTGGAATGAAAACTGTTATTATATGAAAATTCAACCAAAGAAAGATGTTGGTCCTAAATTCCCTGATAATCCATCGAACAAGATCGTATAATATCCTCCAAGTTCTGAATTTTTCGTTCTGACTACCCATCTTATTGAGGATGAAAAGCTGTACTAAAATTTAATTCAGTACCCAATGACTTCTGAAAGCCTTTCCAAAAGTTAGAAGTGAACCTGGGATCATGGTCAGATACAATGGAGAGAGGAAATCCATGTAACCTGACTATCCCATTAAGATAAAAACGGGAAATGTTGATCTAGGGGAAAAGTATCTCGTATAGCAAGGAAATGAGCAGATTTGGTCAAGCGATCAACAATAACCCAGATTTCATTATTACCTCGAAATTTATTCGGTAATCCCACAACAAAGTCCATGGATATATTCTCCCATTTCCACTCTAGCACTGGTAAATGCTGAAGCATCCCTTTCGGTAACTACCTCTTTGCTTTAACCTATTGACAAGTCAATCACTTCACAGTAAAATCAGCAATATCTCTTTTCATTCCATCCCACCAGTAATACTCCCGCAGATCTCTATACATCTTAGTACTGCCAGGATGAACTGAAAGAGAAGAACTATGAGCTTCACATAACAACTCTCTCTTCAACTGTGAATCACAAGGCACACACAATCTCTTCCCAAATCTCAAAACACAATCATTATCAATGTTGAATTCAGGAAACTTACCCTTCTGAACTAGCTCTACCATTTTCTGCAACTCACTGTCTTGCTTCTGTGCTTGCTTGATTCTCTCTGATAGAGATGATCTCACTGATAACTGAAACAAAACAGAAGAACATCATGCACCAACAACTTCTATTCCAAAGTTCATAAAATCCTTAACCAAAGGATCACGTTCCAAACACTACATTGCTAATGAATCATTACTTTTTCGACTCAAAGCATCTTCCACTTTATTTGCTTTTCCCGGATGGTAATGAATTGTACAATCATAATCCTTGATTAATTCCAGCCATCTCATCTATCTCATGTTTAACTCTTTCTGAGGGAATATTTACTTTAGTCTTTTGTGATCAGTATATATTTCACACTTTACCCCGTACAAATGATGCCTCCAAAATATTAAAGCGAAAACAACAGCAGCTAATTCCAAATCATGTGTAGGGTAATTTACCTCATGAGTTTCCAACTTCCGTGAAGCATAAGAAATTACCTGATCATTCTGCATTAGGATGCAACCAAGTCCTTTCAATGAAGCATCACTGTATATAACAAACTCACCATTCCTGGAAGGAAGTGCCAAAACTGGAGAATTCACCAATCTTCTTTTCAATTCCAGAAAACAATCATCACATTATTTTGTCCAGATAATCTTGACACCCTTCGAGTTAGCTTAGTCATTGGACTAGATAACCATGAAAAATTTCTAACAATCCTTCGGTAATAGCCTGCCAAACCACGGAAGCTATGAATCTCAGTTACATTTGTGGGTCTTGGCCAGTCTTCCACAACCTTTGTTTTTTCAGGATCAACAGTTATCTCATCTTTAGAAACAATGTGACCAAGGAAAGAAATTTGTTGCAACCAAAACTCACACTTGCTGAATTTTCCATAATGTTTATTTTCTTTTATGGTTTTCAAGATAACCCTTAAATGTCTTTCATGCTCCTCTTTAATTTTATAAAACACCAAAATATCATTAATGAAAACCACCACAAACTTATCCAAGAACTCATGGAAAATTATATTCATTAAGTCAATGAATACAATAGTTGCTTTGGTTATCCCAAAAGGCATTACTTCAAATTCATAATGGAAATATCTTGTACGAAACGCAGTATTCGGAACATCTGCTTCCTTTACCTTCAGCTGATGGAACCCCGATCTCAGGTCAATTTTTGAAAAATACTGAGCTCCCTGGAGTTGATCAAAAAAATCATTGATATGAGGAAAAGGATATTTGTTCTTAACAGTGATGTTATTCAAGGCTCAATAATCAATGAAAAGTCTCATTGAACCATCTTTCTTTTTAACAAACAAGACAGGAGCACCCCATGGTGATGTGCTAGGTCGAACGAAACCTTTCTCTAATAAATCATTCAATTGCTCCTTCAAATCTAAAAGTTCAATTTGAGCCATTCGATAAGGGGGTTTTGAAATTGGCTTAGCATCAGGAACTAAGTCAACAGTAAACTCAACTTCCCGATCTGGTATTATTCCCGGAATCTCATCAGTAAAAACATCAGGATACTCATTTACCACTGGAACATCATTAATCTGAACAGTTCATTTATTTTCAATTATGTGTGCAAGGTAACATTCATTTTCGTCTTTTACATGTTTCTTGGCCTCTTGATAAGTTATCAACCGTAAAGGTTAATTATTGTACACAAAATGAAAGTCTTTCTGAAAACAAACTTCTTTATCTCTACAGTCAATCTTAGCATCGTAAATAGAGAGCCTATCCATACCTAGGATAACACCAAACTCCACTAGAGGTAGAGCAATATGGTTTGCAAGTAGGTTCTTTCCACAGATAAGGATAGGAAGATTCTTATAAATTCTTTTTGCCTCAACATTTCCCCCAGGTGTTTTTACCACAAGTTCAGGAGTTATTTCTTGAGATGGAATTCCTATTTTACTATAAAAGGTTTCAGAGATGAAAGAATGTGTAGACCCCGAATCAAAAAACACACTGGCATAATTTGAAAAAACAAACAAAGTACCTGATACAACTTCATTTGATGGCCCGGCATCTGATGAAGTAGTTGCAAAGGATTTCACCACCCCTTTCTGCTTGTAGTCTAACTGCTTCCCATCACTCTATCTCTTTGTCGGACACTCATTTCCATAGTGACCCATCTCATTGCACTTAAAACATTTCACTAACTGTAAATCAAATTTGGTCTTACCTTCACCTTGATCTTTTTTAGTGCAATCACAAGCCGTATTTCCCATCTTACCACATCGGTAGCACTTTCCATAATTCAGAAGACATTCCCCAGCATGCCTTTTTCCACATTTATCACAAACTGGAAACTTAGTTTTCTTAACATCAGACTTTTTTGAAGAATTCATACCTTTTTCCTGCCACCTCGGTCTCTTCATCTATTGGTTGTTATAGAACACTTGATCATCGGAAAACTCCATTTCCACCTTCTCAGCACATCGAACAATCTTTTCATAACATTTAAACTCACTAGAAGCTAATGCCCTTCGATATTTCGGCTTTAATCCTAAGTAAAAATGATTGATTTTACTATCAAGTTCTCGGATATAATTTCGAGCATACCTTGCCAATCGAGTGAACCTTTCTTCATAGGTAGCCACTGAGTCTTCATCTTGACTCATTTCCAAGAATTTATTTTCCATCTTAAGTCGAACAGCCTTAGGAAAATACTTCCCAAGAAACATACTTATGAATTCATCCCAGTAGAGAGCATCAATCTCATAAGCGTCCCTGATATTTTTAACCATCAACCACCACTGATCTGCTTCACCCTCCAAACGGTAAATATCAAGACTAACCTTTTGATTGTCTGAACACCCCATGACATAAAAAATCTTCTCCAGTGCTTTAATCCACCCTTCATCTTGAACAGGGTCAGATGATCCTCTGAATGATGGGGGATGTTTCCTCATGAAATGTTCCACCACTGACATATTCCTCTGCGGTTGAGCTGGTTGATCTCGAGCATGGATACCACCACCATTTATCGCTTGAGTCAACTGCGCCATTACTGCAACAAATAGTTCAGTTCTAATTCCGACCATCTCAGGATGCTGATTCGGAAGGTTGTATCCTTCTGTATGCCTTCCTAGCACTACTTCCCTGTTTCCTCTGCGGAAAACAATTCTGAACAAACATGTCTTAGATGAAGCAACATGGTAATTTTCAAATTCTATATCATTTCAATTTGACAATAAAAAAAATATTTTTGGATAATCATTTAATAGATATCTATGTCCTAAAGTTATTTAAACTGACCTCCGATACCAACTATAATGCCCCAGCCTTAAACCTGACTTAATCTTGAGTTATTACAAGATTACACATTGAGGATATTTTCAGGTTTAGAGTTTTAGAAAATTAGATCATAAAACTTGCATTACACTACACATTTAAACAATGTGGTTACATAAATATAGTATTCATTTTTTCCCATCAATGGAACATATTTAAAATAAAACATGGATTCTTTCTTGACACTTCCTTGACACTATCATCATATCATCTACCTTTCCCGTGACCTGTGAAAAAAATTTCAAAAAAGACTTGGGATGAGCATAAAAAGCTCAGTATGGGTTATATAAAAAAAATATAGAAAGGAAGCATGAGTTCATATATACATAAGAATGAAATAATACTTTACCCATAAAACATACCTAATCAAATAATGAATAAATCATAGAAATCAGAATACATAAAGGTAACTTGAAGCATTCATAACATTCTTACATAGGGAGTAACCCTCTTGGTTACGTTTGGAATAACCATCACAGTATATTCCCAAAATATCTTCGGAGAAACCATAACGTTTCACTCATTCGCGTTACCCAATGCATTGGAGAGCTATATCGGGCTCACCCGCCCTTAGTTTATCACGGAACCCCTCGTCTTCATAATAATGGCCAAGAACCTCAACATAATCGTATCACATAAAACATGCATAAAGGAAACATTACATTTTCACCTTTAAATCACAAGATATCAATACAACACATTGATATAAAAACATTATGAAAACCATTTTCAATACCAAAATAAAAGAAAAGTAAAACATGGTATTTATTTTTCTTTTAAAAAGATGTTATGGCTTGTTGAGGGAGCCGACTCTCAAATAATGGTCATGGCGGCGGAGAAGTCATTGTCGCCGCATACGTACGACAAAAATATTCCCTTTTGTCGTTTAGTAAACACTTCGTATAAAAAAATATTCATTTTGAATAAACATAAAAGTCATAGGGGTTTATACACCGTATAAAAGAAGGTTGTGTATAAAACAAAATATGCCTCAATGAAAGGAGATTGAGACGAAGTCCCATACCTCGGGTCTGACTTGACTCGGTCGTTCTTTAATCTCCTGAATAATAAACTTGAGTTAATTTATACTTTTTAAGAAACTTTTTCAAGTTCTTTATTCCTTTTATATCACTTATTTCCATGTCATGAACACTATGTAATTATTTAAGTTAATAACGGTCGTTTTAATGATCATTGGTAATTGAGTCAAAAATAAGCCCTTTATAATTACATGTTGTTCATGTATCCATTATATCCAGAATGTTATTCATGATGTAGATATCATATATTTCATATATATCCAGTACCTGAATTTATTTATAATATTACATAATCATTTAGAGGTAAGAAATGAAATGCACCGTTCATGGAGACGGTAAGCCGTACGTACGCATGAACGCTACTTTCATTTCTATTTCGTATTTTATAAAATGGAATCATAATGATATAAAGGTAAATTATAATTACAGTTTAATATCATATATAATATCATAACTCCATCCTTTATACGTCCCACATATGGTATTTAATTAATCCAATCACTTTGAGTGGGCGGTAGTCCGCAGTTCCTTAAATGAAGATATCGCGTTTACCCATAATGGAAACCATAAAGGTATGACCAAAATGAAAAATACAGAAGATTAAGGAAAACATAAACATATTATATATCATAAATAAATATAGTGTCATCTTAATGGCCACCATTGAAGGTGTTAAAAGAATTGTGAACAATCATCGTTTCGGGAGGCAGAAATTCGCCATCCACGGAAACAGTATGTTCTTTAACCATTAGATGTAGGTGTGTGTAAGTGTATCTCTAATACTTCTTATAAAAAAATCCTAGTATATTGAAGATACTGGATTTGGTAAAAAAATAAATGAATAAAAAGAGTTTAGGGGGTTGGAGAAGAAAAATAAAACAAAAGGACTCAAGTGAATACATTACCATAAAATCGGGTAACTCCCTTTGGTTTGAGCTCAAAGGCTTCCTTGGGAAGACTTCTGCCCAAAGTGAGGCTTCAAGGAGTAAGAGAGGGATGTGGATAGACAAAATGGGATGGTGTTAGCCGAGCCAAAGTCTTTTGATGTGTGTGTAAGGAGGTAGATGTGGGGGCCTTTTATAAGAGGAGAGGAGGGGCACTCGTGGAAAGTAAAGAAATGTTACTTTATTTTCAAATGGGTTTGTTATTTTAAATGTCCCACATTGATATAATTCGAGGCTAAGGTGATAAGGGTTCGAAATATACCCACCAAATAGGTTTTCGACATGTGTAGGTCTTCGATTTTACATTATCATTCCATTTTATTTAAATTGTCAAATAATGAGGTCATCGCTGCATCATTATGATGTCATAAATAATTTAATTTATTTGAAGTCTAAAAATTATGAAAAAAATACCATGATGTAGAAAATATTTTTTTCATTCCAATGAATATTTATATTCTAAAAGATCAATTATGTAGACAAAATTAAAAATATTTTACTTAGGTGATACATTCTTTGTTACATTTCACATTCTTTAAAAAATAAAAAGATAAAAAGTCACTTTCTCACAAAAGTGATTTCATGGGGCCCCCAAGATTGGCACAAGGCATCCCATGGTCGGACATGAGACAACCAGTACCCTTAGGACACATTTTGGTGTCATTTTTGATTATTATTATATTATTTTATTATCCTTAACTACCTGATTACTCATTAATCAATATAATTAAAGATAATTACCGTTGTTACTATTCATAATGTCCAAAAACAAAAGTGTCTTAATTTCCTAATTTGGACCTTATGATTACAAATATTTAATCCATTTACCAAATTCCAAACACATAAAGAGCAATAATTGATTTAAAATTAATTCCCGTTGTCAAAACAAATAGCGTGTTTTTTGAAACAATATATATGAAAAGATTGGCATTAGTTTATGACCAATTTCAAAGTGAAATTAATCCTAATGACCAAAATTCTATTAAATGGTAAATATATATTGAGATTAAACTTTAAGACCAATTAAAAATATAATCTAGCCATATAATTAAATTAAATGAAAAAGAAGTTTTGATGTAAAATGCAGTATTTTTCACTATTCATTAAAAAATGTACATTGTCAGAAAAATACCAAAAATTTATCCAATCTAAATTTCAATGTCCCCATCATAATTAATATGTTTATTTTGAAAAATATAGAATATAAAATTTTCAAATGTTTGATTTAAAAAGGGTTTTCCATCAAAAGGCAGTAAAACAATCTTTTAAGAATATTAGTGTATTCTATGCTTAAGATTGGATTTATTTACATTATAAGCCTCTAAAACACTATCTAATTCATTAATAGACATAGATAACAATATCTATTATTCATTACATACTTGGAATGTTACATTAAAGATACATATTTATATTTATAATATCATATATTATCCTATTATAACATCTTCCCACCCATCCGTTAATAATATATCATTATTACATTGCTTTTGTGTCTTGATGACATAATTTACGTATACACATTTTGACACATATGATCTCGTTCTTGAGGATAATATATAGATCCATAATATCCAAAATAGTATTAATGTTAATAATATCATGGAAATTATTCTGTTAAATTTTATAAAAAATTTAAATTTTTACACATAAAATGTATCGAATATCATTATAGATAAGGTTGGTATTACGTACACTCCAGTGAAAATATCATTCCATTAATGAGGGAAAGTGTAATATAGTTGGTAATATATTTATGTAATAAAATTAATATCATGTGATTTTTATCATATAAATAATTTCTTTCCATCATTATTACTATAAACAAATGTAACTGAAGGAAAACAAATTTCATTGGTTTACAAGGTGGTAGTCCTCCAAACCCATGAGTGATTGGTTTTATTAACCACATATGGAGTTTTATATAGAAAAATATTAATCAAAAAATATAAAAACATCCCATTAAATGTTATAAAATAGTTTTTTTATATAGTAAGTATTAAATCATTATTTTTTGTGTAAATGTAATATGTAAAAAATAATAACCATTTTAGGATAATTAACAATGTTTACAAGAGAATTATTTCGATATCTTATTAACGACCCAATGGTTGGTCATTTGGGAAGACCAACACTAGTTGATTCTGAATGACTATGTTTTGGATATATTTTAGTTGTATTTGGTCAAGAAATATATATAGATTGGGTGGTGTCTATAAATGTGAGGAGAAGGTTCTGCTTTATATGTGTGGGAGGGGACCTTCTTTGAAACCACATTGAATCTCCCAAAATAATATAAAATGATAAATTAATTACCAATAAAAATGATTCTATATGAAAACATATTCAAATGTGGAATATGAGAATGTTTAAATATGACTATAAATGCAATTTTCATAATATTAATCTATATAATTTGTTGGGTTATTTTATTTAGCCAACCTATCATAATCATATTATCCATAAACCGGGTGATTTATTTACTACATTGTCCTAATTAATTGTAAAAAATGATTTTGAACTTATTACCAAAAAATTAGTTTTTTAGAATTAAATTATGAATTTTATTTTACTAAATTGAAATAACATACTAGGAATATTTTAACATTAAAAAACCCCACAAAATGTGTCTAAAATGGGTTTATTAAAAAATAATTTTGATAGCATAAGATGCTCAAATAATAGATTTATGACTATCATACTCACTACAAATCATGGTTTTGGAAAGGCCTATATATAGGGATGGGGACATAATTTTTTTTATTATAAGACATATCATATGTAGACATATGGACAATCATAGGGGTTTATCAATATTTTAGAGGTTATTCTCTGGGAAAATGCATGTGATTTTATTCGAGCATTATAGGAACATTTGGAATTGGTATATATTTTTTCAATTCCAATTACCATTATTCATTATAGATGGAATTATTAGTGTTTCATTACTGATGCTTGTTTCTTTCACCATTCTATCTATATTTGGAAGTTAAGGATGATTTTGTGAGCATGGTAATGTTATACAGTACTTTTTATGGAATCCATCTTTTTCAAAAGTTGTTAAATACCCCTCAGAAATATTAGTGATTTTATTATGAATTAATTAATATAAAATAATATTTAATATGTGTAACTTGGTTTCCCTATGGTGTAACTTTAGTTGGGAAATCAAATTGTGTATAAGTAAGCATAGACGACAGTGTGGTTTTTTGTACCATTGGTGATCATCAATAATAATAGAACTATACCCTAATTTCAAAACACTCTAGGTTTTATAGAAATTTATAATATTATATATGAGTCTCTATATTACTGATATAAGATGCATATATCACATATTATTGAAAATTATGACATTCCCTTAAAAATAATTATTTTGATTGGGGGTTGATTTGTAATGATTTTGTAACAGAGTGAGGAGTTGTTGATGGGGTAACAATATAATATATTTTAGTTTTATGAAAGAATGGTTGAATCCAAGAGGATACAAGAGAAGTTCAAATTGATTTATGGAATCAATGACCCATTTTGATTTATAAAAAACATTAGAGAAACTTCTAAAAAATTGGTTGTTCGGAGATTTTGAGATCACAAGGAATCATTTATATATAATATAATTTTTTATTTTTTGATTATCATGTAGTTATTTTTAGGTAACATGTATAGGGTTTTAGTGGGTTTTATAGGGTTTTTTGAATAATTAATAGGGGATTATCGTTTCGCGTGTAGTTTGGGAGGGCCATGAAATTTCACAAAAGAATCATTTTGACTTTTTGGTAAGGTGTAGTATAAGTAAAATGGTTGGAAAATAGATAGTAATAACAGTGAGACATTCCCCTGAAAACTATGAAATTAATGTTAGAGAAAAAGTCATCAATATGTAATGTTTTATAAAACTAGTTTGGTTCTTATAAGTGGTAATTAACATCATACAATTGGTTCATAATATAGTAACATATTCTACCAAAAAACCATGAGATTTATGTTAATCAAAAAATAGTATTTTTAATCTAAAACCCCATGTTATTCCTTGTCTGATTATGTCTATAAAAACTATGAAATTTTGAAATTTTTAATAGTGATTCGTCTCATTTGAAACTAAAATGACAGTTGATCTAACGTCATACAATAATATGAATTCATGGTATAAATTTTGTATTCCAATATTATTCACATTCCTTCTCAATCTAATCTCTTTTTCAAGGAAGGAATAATGGATCAAATCTTTTTTAGCATGATATGTGTGTTCAAATGTTTTTATTTGTATAATTTAAATTTCTCAACGTTTAAATCATCCATATCCATTGTTCTGAAAATGATAAGTTGAAGATATGTAAATTTAAAATTGGAAGTGTATCTAATTTTTCCATTTTAACAATACATGTGATCACCCAAAGATCACCATCTTGAATCATGGTTTTATAATTATGTTCGTGATGATTTTAAATTGGTTATTGGAATTTTTGATCCACAATCAATATTCACCGATCAATAATGGAAATTAAATTAGACACACTATAGTATGAGGTATATAGTAAATAAGACTATTCTATGGTTTTGATTTACATTATGGTCATGTGCATTCCTTTTTGTATGTAAATAATAACCATTGTGTGATATTGTATTATTATGGTTCTCTATATGGTGTGTGTGTGTGTGCGGGGGTCGAACATATGAGTCCTATGAAATTTGTTCTAGGTTTTTACATTTTTTATTACCTATTGTGTGAAATATCATGGCCCATGAAGGATTTTAGTTATTCTTGAGTAGACAGGTGGAAAATCATATTTTGGTTATCACTTGTAGGTTGAAAATGTTATTACTTGTCCTAGTGTCAATTTTGACAAAGGTCCTATATATATCGAAGGGGTATGATTTCATATGTCTTACCTTGAAATAGAGGTCTATATATGATGACATTATGGTCGGACCCATGGATGATCCATGAATGTGAGAAATTTGTCACCCATTCTATTAGAGGTTTTCGAAAATGGAAAAACGTCTTGACCCATTGATAAGCTACGGATGTGATGATTTAGTGTCATGTCCATAGAACTTTTTAGATATAGTAATTAATTTAATACATCTTAATGAATTGATTCCTAAACTGATATGGGATATCTATCAAGACTCCTTTTTTATGTATTATGTAATTCAAGGGTCAAGGATCCTAGAAACCTCATCACCACATAATCTATTATCATGTTATTTGTTATTGGTATCCATATTTACAAACCATCATGTTATACTACCCATATTCTTATTAACAATTTGTTAATGGTGTATTTGTGTTGTCCTATTGGGTTTAGAGTCACACACTATATGAGAATATATATATATATATATAGATTTTAGGTTAAAGTATAATTATATGAGGTATGGTACTACACTAGGTAGTTGTGATGGCTAATCATGGTGTATAGAGTAAATTATATGAAATAATATGAAATGTTTCTCTAGATTCCTTATTTTTTTATTTTTTTATCTAACATTTTTTGACATATGACATCAAGATTCCATTGATTTTTTTTAATTTCATCGGACTTATGTTCTATATGATTTTAGAATGAGATATTCCATTTAATTATTCTGGAATACTAATTATTAATCATTCTGGTATTGATGTTTGGTTATTATCACATATCATATAATCTCCCCATGAAACCATTCATACCCTCAATACTTATCAGGACCCTCTTACCAATTTGTAAAGGCACAATTTTATGTGTGACACACTGAATTAGCCCAATGATATGGTTAAGTAATTTCATGTTGTATGTATATACATTAAGTTATGTCCTCCAATATTATGTGATATTCTAACTGGATTCTAGTCACTATAATATGAAGTATCTGTGGTGGGATTTGGGATCCACACATATAATAAAACCCATGATCCGAGGCACCATATAGAGACATGTTATTTGTGAGTGGCTCTAGATGTGGACCATCTTAGGGAAAAGGATGGGAGTTAGGATCCCTCAAAAGAATGGATTTATAATTTATGGTAACATTGTCATTTGGATTTAGATTCTTATTTAGAATCATTAATCCATGGAAATGTAAATAGATTATATATCATATCCAAATGACTCTCATAATATACTAATCATTATGAAAATTTGTGACATTAGATATGGTCTATATTAAGTATATTACATGAATCATATATTATAATAATTTAGATTTCGTTTCCCTCATGTGTATGCACCAAAATATGTTTTCTCATATCCTTTGTTTTATCATGTCTCATAAAGGATTCCACCCAATGATTGGAAAATTATATTCCACAGAAGGGTCACATAGGGCCAATCATAGTGTTTCCAGACCTCTATTCATTTTATTATAGAAATGAGGTGTCTATTTAGGGACTTAATTATGAGGAATCCATTCCACATGCAAAGATGTAATATCATCTAATTTTTCTCTTAGTGGTGAATTTTTCAAAGTAGTTATGGTAGTTGAGACTAAAATGTATAAGCCAAACCACAACATAAATTTGGAATATGTGTTCTAGTAAAAGGAAAACTATATTTTTCATCTAATAAAAATGCATTGGTTATATAAAATTTGTCTGTGTGTTGGACTCTCATTTGATACCTTGTTAAAACTTCATATGTCTATAACATAGATCTCATGATGATTTCTTTTAAAAATTCAGTGTTTTGATTATTAATTTTATTTACTTAGACTTTTTATGGGGTTAATCAACTATGGGTGAATCATAATACCCTATTATATGGGGTTATGTTCAATGATGCTACATATAAATCGTGTTTATGAGATTTTGGGTCTTCACAAGACCATGGAAGAATATGTATCATCATTCACGGATCACTCGTCATGATCCATGAATTTGATTCATGGTGGATTCTAACAGAAATGGAATATATGTAGATGTCACTATATATATATATATAGTTATTTGGATATATTCTATTATACATCCCCATATATGACACTATTTTTGGAATTTTGTGATAGAATCCATTTTATATGATGTTCTCGATGTGTGATGGTGTATGATCAGTTCCCAAGAAATGATGGTGCACATAGTAGTTGACACTGATACAGGTTTTCCATATATTATAGTATCATTTTAATAGGGATCTAATGGACCTAGTGGATAAATAATAATGATCATTTCAACTACAAAATCTTATTGGGAAGAAAAAAAATCTTGTTCACGTATTTCAACAATGTGGTCTTATCTGTATTGGAGTGTGGTATTTTGAGTTTTATTTATTTATATTATATATAATATATAAAAGTTATTTATTTGGAAAATATTTTATATTGGTGTATCTTTATTTTGGATTTTAATCACTGAAATGTGGTGTGTAGCCCGATCAGTTTTAGATTAAAATTTCTTCATAAGAGATCACCTCAGTAGAGCTTCCTGAAGGTTATTTTCTTGAGGTAAGTATGAAATTGTCAATTTTTATAATATTAACAATGTAGTTCATGAATTATATACTCTTTTGTAGTTTTATTGTTCTCTAAATGATATGGTAAAAATTTTGGGATCAGTATTATGGTGATAATATTTAAATTATAAATTCTTATAGATGTTATCGATAGTTAGAGATGAGCCATCTTTTTTCAAGAAACATAAATTGGGGTTTCGGGTATTTAATTAGAAAAATTAAGAATTTTATTGGAATGAAATGTTATTAATTTTTTGTGTTGGAGATTTGTTCTTTTATTTCTCCAATATCTCTATTTATATAGCCAAATCTCATGTTGAAGGTGTCAGATTTTAGAGATCAATTCATTTGATATAAAGAAAATCACGTGGGTGAGAGTTGTTTTTATATATGGAGATGATGGCTCAGATGGTGAATGTGGTAATAGTGTAACAATATTGGATATATATCTATTCCACTAGTATTAATTTTTATACACAATGATTGGTGGTCAATTTTGTGTAACTAGCCATAGTTGGTACTTTTAGTGGCTGAGGATGATATAGCATGTATTTTATCATTATGATTAACCCTAGTACTCACAATGTGAGGGTGGAAAAATAGGTGAAAGAAAAAAATTATATCATTTAGATATAAAAATTCTCAGATTGAGAAGCTAACAGAAGAACAAAAATGATGATTATATAAGCATTTTCTAGCGGACTAGATGGAAGTATTTCAATTATAAAACATCATAAAATGTCTGAAATTAATTTTATTAAACCATAAAAGTAAGGATTTATAAAATTATTTTGATTTCATCCTGAAATGATTCAAAAAATGTTGAAATGAATTTCTCTTTATGAATGTACTTTTTGGAGACACATGTTTATGAAGGAGTAATCTTGTTGCCTGGAGCTGATTGTGTAAAGCCACCTAAATGGTCATGAATCCCATCTTGTGATTATTGTGTTATGGTTCACTCAAGATATATTTTTCTAACGTAGAATGTTTATATGTATAGTGTAATGTAATGGTTTCATCACTGATATATTTTTTAAAGTTGCCACAAAAAACCCAAGCATGTTTCTTATTTGTATAGGTGATGAAAAAAGTTCTATATTCCATGATGTATATGAGTTTTTTATAATGATTACATTGAAATAATTTAATGGAATATTATATGTTATCCTTTTACATTGGTATAACAATTGTTCATTTATGTTCTTTTAAATAGGTTAACATTTAATGTTAAAGTAAGAATTGAAGATGTCAATAATATAAAACATTTATTTAATTTGTAAATATTGCTCATGGAAATTATTGATGTAAATATATGTTTTCAATTAAAATATATTATAGATGATTCTACTCGATCCAAGATTGAATTATCTATCCTAACACTCCCATGGGATAAAAAAATTTATTTCTTTTATCATTGTAATTCAAGTGTTTTATAATAATGATTTTCCCTGTAGACGGGTGACCTCTGTTTTATGGATTTTGAACTAGGGATTTTTTTTAAAATTTAAAAGTGTGGATTTTTATTCCATTTTAGTTTTACTAATTAAATGGGATTTATTTGATCATAACTCAAGGAATATATGATATGGTGAAAAATATTAAAATGAACATAATACCTTGAATAAAGTATTCCCTATGGGAAATTTGGAATGTGATCATAAATACATTTCACCATTAGTGGCTATCGATTTCTGTGTGATGGTTTTTTGACTGTCATATATAGTTATTGATTAAAATTTTGAATTTCATAGATAATATGGATTAATTTTTTCTGGAAAAAACATGTATAATAATAGAACTGATTTTTTGATCGTTTTTTTTTAGTTGGAAATACCTAACTCATTATTTATTTTCATGACTCGTAAAATAAAAAGTGTTAAATGTAATTTTAATCTTGTAGATTTATGAATAATTTATATTGAATGTTTTTAGGGTCACAAGATTATTTTGTCATCAGAATGGAATTTGGTTATTTTTCATCTTCTTTGGCCTTTAAAAATTATATAATATTTATTAAATAAAAAAAATTACTCATTAGAAAAAACATTTATATTTTCTAAATAGTAAATCAGATGAAAATATCAACACCATAGTATATTCTAAAATGTGTGTTTTCCCTTGGAGTTGTATAGTTTTTGTTTTTAGGTCTCATTCCAAGGAATGCGATATTTTTTTATTTAATTAAATATAAAATAAATATAGTAACCGAAAAAGATTAATTAAAAATTTGTAAATAATTTTTATAAACCATATTGGGATACCCATCCATTAGTTTCTCAATCTATCATACTTCATACCAAAGGATAATTACATTCCCCCTAAGAAAACTACAAGAGTCAAGGGTATCAAACACAACCACAGGGAAAACATTCACCGTCATAAACCTAAGTATGATATCATAATTGGGAAATATTGAAATTTGAATACAAAAAAAAACATATTTTCAAATAAATATCTAACAAATGTAGAGTTAAAAAACTACAATGGATTACAAAAGATATAAAATGGAATACTAAGGTATCTTAGACAACCACATTCCAACTGGTTTTACAAACAAATGGTCTAGTCAAAATCTCATCATGAAAGTCAAGTAACCAATGAAATCTCAATGGAATCTACTTCGCAATAAAGGTAGAATACAAAAAAAACCTAATATCCTCGACATTAAAGGAACTATAAAATACACGTAGACTACATACCCACCAACATGAGTATATTGGGTGAGATGTAATGAAAATAGGATACCTCCATGAATATATTTCCCTTTAATTAATTAATAAAACAAATATTCTATTTTGGAAAATAGGAATGGAAATTTTTTTTTCATTTTCACATTAATGAATGAAAAATAAATTTTATTAACATGATGATCCATATAAATCATATTTTATAATATCATTTTATGAAACTAATGCTATTTTAAAACAAATCAATTCCCAAATAGAACCAATGATTTTTTTAAAAAATTACACTCTCAAAATAAATCCCACGCATGGATTAAAACATTTCTAAGGAATTGTAATTAGAATAATCCTTTTTAAACCAAATCCCACATTTCATTATTAGCATACACTCACAAACAACAAAGGGTAAAAAATGAATCCCGATTGAAATTCTGAAGCCACATGAAAAACAATAACCATAATAACATTATCCAAAATCATGTTTATAACACACAATGATCAATACACTAAAAAACATCTATGATAAAAATAATATTTGTGCCCATTAATTTGAACCAAATTAAAAATAATATAAACAAATATTGAGGAAAATTCTTTGGGGACTAATGGGACTATTAAATACATAAAAATGTCTACCTACTTCAATCATGTTAATTCTCACACATATTTCCATCAAATATCATTAAGAAATCACCATTGTGACATATCCTATATAGTGGAATTACATAATCTAAAGGTGGTCCAGTCAATATTAATCCATAAATAGAAAAACATTTCCCACTACCTCCCAAAGAGTAACATCGGTATCCCCATGAAATAATTAATTGTGGTGGGTTGTAAGAAAACTATATAATCACATGATGATAAAAAATACTATATGGTTAAAACCCCAATCAAATAAATCCCACCTCCACCACAACATACACTGAACCCCAAAAAACAAGCACAACATTAGTCAAATATCCAAGCATCTATCACGTTAATAAAGACATCATTACCAACTCTAGTGGTTTTCACAAGAGAAAAAATTATATTACATCACAATGTGAGAAGTAGACCTTCACTTATATATATATAACATATACCATTGGAAATACCATTTTTGAAAATAATTTCAAATTTAATAACAACAAAAAATAAATAAAAAAATGTAAATCTTAACTATTCCATTTTAGGGAAACTTCATTTCACTTTATTTGACCACATCACCATTCAAAACATGAAATTCATCTTTTAATACAAAATTGAATCCCAATACTGAAAAATATATATTAATAAAACGCATATAGAATGGAATTTTCTTAATGAAATCAATCATAGTCAATTTATAATATAAAAAGTGTGAAAATACCAGTTTAAATCAAAATTCCATTTTAGGAATGGATTCCACCCATATTCCAAATCATAATCAACCAATTTCAATAATGTTTTCAACAATAAATCCATATATTGTCAAATAAAATATTCTATAGGTCAAACATGAATTATTAAACCTAAAAAAATAATGGATTCTTTGAATAAAATAATAGAAAAAAATATAATGTGTCGAAACCATGCCCCCTTTGATGAAATCGTCCCAAAATGGATTCATATAATGGTCCACCACCCTTAAAAACACCCATATCATAGAAAACATATAAATTTCAATAAGGATACACTATAAATAAACTTGAAGAAGTGTGTAGTATCGAATATGAGGATTTAGGGTAAGATTAATCGATTGGGGGAGGCTTGGACTAAAAGTATAAATTAAATGGAATAGGAAAATGTAAATATAACCAAACCTAGGCAGGACATATTGTTTTCTCATCAATTTTACAAAACTGTGTATAGACTATTTGTTTTCCACTATCTAAAACATAGAGGCCACCCAGTTTATCTCCCACAATTTTTTGAATAGTACACCAATGATTTTTACATAATTTCCACAACTATACATGGCTCATGGTTTCCCATAAGGAGCATGCACTATTTGAAAGCCATGCACTCTATCCTTCCACCAAAGTAAAATCCTAAAAAAAATTGAATATTCAATATGTCAATCAACAAAACATGACGGGATAATCGACCACAATATTATTCCAATTAAATTGATACTTCTGGGTGTCACAAAATATAAACCATCCCATTTCATTCACATATAATGTTATAAAAAATATTAAAAGTGGTAAATCCATTATAACCTTTACCCATTTGAGTACGTGATTACCACCACGAACCATGATCTCAATAACAGGGACTCAAGGAACATAATTAAGGATTCCAATTCAGAAATGGGAAAGAAAAAGGTGGCCTATAATAGGTCCCCCTGCTATCAAAAGATTTCCCATGACTACTGAAAAATTGGATACCCATTATAAATTGAATGAACATACCCAAGAGACACAATACAACTCACATATATAAGGAGACAAAAATACCAATGGAAATCAAATCTCAATGATACCAAGATCAAAAATTCGTGTCACCTCTACTGATAACCAATATATATAAGTAGATTAATCGATAACCTATTCCCTAAATAAATAGAATGTCACTATGAAACCTCCTTCATTGAATCTCCTAAGGGAATTCAGGAAGCTCCACCAACATATCCTAACAAGATCGATACCATAACCTAAAACGAATTGTTTCTCCTTCAAAATTTCTAGAAACTATATCACTAAATCAGTAGATTCTAAAAAATTAAGAAGCACCAGGGCATATGTCATTATTCACTTAGAAACAATTTGTCCAAAACTAAAAGTTTCTTAGTAGAATAAATGGGTTCTAACATTCAAATATTTATAACACCATTCTATAGAAATACAAAATGATATATATAATATAGTTGAATCCAAATCACTATTAGTTTTAGACCAAAACGCCCAATAATCCATTAATAATCCATATGTCCTACATATTTTTAAACCAGTTGACAAATAACATACCCTGTTTTACAACATACAAGATCATAAATAGAAGGCAACATAACATGAACATCTCGAGAGATATGACTGTTGGATCAAATTCTAATTTCATATATTTCACAAAAGGTAACATATGTACACCAAATATGGAAATATAGCACAAAAATAGTAACATTATATAAGATTAATACCTTAAAAAGTCCCATCTACTAACTATACCATAGAAAATCGAAACAAAAACACTAATTTCTATATTGAATTAGGTATCTTTATTCTACTTCATATTCCCTACAACAACACAGATAAGAGAATCCACAATGATTAATTTTATTTATATATGGTAGAGAAAATGCTCGAACATTCACAGACATCACTCACTAGAAACAAAAATACATTCTTCCAATTTTTTAATGAATTTAAAATAGGATGATAAGATATCTTCTCATCCATTTAACTATTCAGTTTCCCTTCCTCCCTATGCAGATCATCCATAATTTCTCATGTAAAAAGGAACAATCAATTTCTGAAGTTTTTTTGTGACTATTTTTTCAACAATGATGGGAAATAATAAAAAATCATCAATTGTGTCTTGGTATAACATCATAACTACTGAATGGATATCTTTATTTAGGCCTCTATAAAATAACGACACCTTTTATGCATCATTAGTAGAAAACTCTTGAGATAAGTATCCATAACAGTGAAATTATCAATATTTTCATTCATTTAATTATAACCATAGATGATACATAAAAACAACATTTCCATTTCCACTCTGACAGCTTTTGGATTACACCACCGAATAAAGGAATTATTGAAATTTCCAAATGAATTCGCCTCAAATTCATGTGTATTACCATTGAGATTCCACTATCTAATACTAAATCTACTGAACAAGGTAATAGTAAACCTTTCTCAAGAATATTTTGGAGATTATAAAGAGTCAAAAACATCTTCAACCATTTATATCCACTCAATCGTGTCCTAGGATCCTTAGTCACAATAGAAAAAATTATTGTTTCTTATAAATACTCACACAAAATCTACAAACTAGGGAAAACATGTCTTTATTGCACAATCCCAATTATGGATAGAGATAAAGACAAAAAAGAAAACTATTCAAACACTAGGTAAACTACTAGAGTAATTACCCTCTCGAATTATTAATTACTTTATGGTTACTCCTTGTAAAACATTAGGACTAATGAATTTCTCCAAATCCTAATAAAATATGTCAAAAAAAGAAGATCATGAATTAGAAATCAAAACTAAAACTAGATCATAATGAATATTTAAATTCCAAAGGAGGGAATAAAAAACCCAATGTAACTAATTGTAGGTCACAATCCATATTTCAAACCCATTAGAATCATTTTACACAAAAAACCAATGAATTTTAAAAATAACACAACATTTTAATTAATATTAACAAGATTGGAAAATGATTCATAAGAAAACATCGTCTCACACAAATAATTTCAACTATTTCATCATCTATGAACTAATGAAATTCATTACTAAAAAACCCACACTTCTATGTTTTTTTTGAAGGGATAAACATATTTTTACACAAGAAACCTAAGAAACAAAAATCGGTTTACAAAATAATTTATAAAATAGAGAAGAAATCATTGATTTTCAACCACATTCATAACATACAAAACATCACTAGAATATTTGTAAAAATAGTGTTTTTCTAATTTTTATATATATAAATAATGGTCAATAACATCATTTAATTATGGTATGTATATCTGTGATGACATTACATATTCTTTAAAGTCTAATCAATAACATATTCCACAATTTTATGTCATCACAAAAGAGGGAGAGATGGTGTGGAATTAATTTGAGAATATATTTTCCGTAATTAGATACATTTTCTAGAAAACATATCCACAAAATAAATCACTATTAAGATGAAAAACTATACATGGTAAGTGAATAATATGGTAGTCAACAAAAATTGTTAGACAACATCCTTCATCTCAAAGAATAAAATCCTTCTACATATAATACTTCAACTTTCCTAACATTATTTATAAAATGATTCACTATTAAAAAAATACTAATTTGAATAATATTCTTTGAAAAATAATGATATATTAATGAAATACCACTAAACCAACTCCAATTGAAAAATATATGCTCTTGAATGTAAGAAGAAAGATAGTATAATAACATTACCTCTAATAGATAGATATAGAGGAATGGAAACCATGTGTCTCAACATGTTTTTGAAATTATTGGATAGATAATAAGATGATATAGAGGAAAAAACTGGTATAAATTTCACTAATATATATAAATAAAAATAGTACATTATCCTTAACAATAGGTGTTTTTCATACATAAATCAAAATATTAACAATAAGAAAAATATAAATTATATAATTCATTATCCATTAAATTTTAAAATTATGTATCTCAAGAGATACAATTATGTTGTAAGAAAGTGATAGTATTCCAGAAAATAAATGACATTGATGTATTCCATGTGGATGTTTTATGACAAAGCAACATTATTGTGAGTAAATTTTTTATCTAGCCTTGAGGATACCTTCTACCAAAAAAATTTCATCATTATAATATTATTTGATAATATCACATAAAGGATGGTAGAAAAATTATAATCTCTACTAGGTGGCTATAAGCGAGAACATGTATCATATCCAGTAAAAGAAGAAAACAATGTTTGGCATTAAGGACACTGAAAAATTCACCAATAAAGTCTAGAAAAAATATAAATGTTTTGTTTTTCATTGTATATCCCAAATATGATGTGATTTTGAGAAAGGATGCATTATTTGTGTTTGTGGGGTAAGAGTGTATGTAACCCTTATCATTTTAAGAATTAAAGGTAATATAAAATAGATAATCAGGTCTACACTAATATGTGTTTTCCAACGTATCAACCTAGAACATGTTTATAATGGTTCTATGTTATTTTTACTGTTGAATATAGTATAATATCCTATGTTATATTTATGAATACCAAAAAATAGATTATATAGTGTATGATGTGGTATCAGTGTATAGTGGAAGATGAGAAAGGACACAATATCAAAATTTTGTGATCCAATAATGGAATTGTGTAAATATCCACTAAATTGGAAAATAAAATTGATAAATGTGGTGTAAAAAAAGAAATAAATCCATTAAAGATCCAAAAATAGAATGGGTTTATTGAATAATGAAGTTAAATAGTGATTAATATATCATAATTATTAATTTACAATTCTCTAATCTAACAAAAATATTTTAAGGATGTGGTCTAAGACTTGGTGTAAATGGAAAACATTGATTTTTTCAACCATAAATAGGAACAAAAACAACTATGAATGGTTGAATATAATGGAAACTTAAATAAGAAAATTTCAGTCACTTAGACTAGACTATATATAGAGTATAAAAAGCCTTATCAAAGGATGTAAGCTCATGTAGCTGGTGAAGGGGTGATTTTAGGATACTAAAAAGGGTAAATAATATAAATTATACAATAAAATGATGACAAAAAATATAAAATTTTTTTTTAAATTAATTGATTAAAATGATAGAATCAACTCTCGAGGTTCAAACATTGATCGTTTTTTGTAATCTAACGAATTCCATAAAAAGCATAAATCTCATAAAGGTTTCTCAAATGATGAATGTTTTATATCCAAATATGATGGTGAAATAGTTGTGAAATATAATCAATATTCACCTATTAGTGTAAACAAAATAATGGAAATTAATCCAGCATATATAATTTGAGAAAAATATATTACAATGAAAAAATAAAGGATGATAAATTAAGAACACATTGCACTATTAGTAACCATGGAGCCAACATTTTTTAATGGTGTTTTGTAGGAAGATTGATTGTTTTCATGTATGAAAAGATGTTGGGTCTGATTGAACAAAAAGTGTGAAATCATGAAAGAGATAAAACATAATAAAATTATCAGGAAAAAGTGGGATTGTATTAATAAATTTAGTGAACAATATAGTGTTTTCCAGAAAAAATAAATCTTGGTATGTAAAGGTTATTCTCAAATAAAGGTGAAGAATTTAAAGAAACGTTTCCACCAACATCTCAATATGAACCCATCATAAACTACTTGTTATTAAAAAATATTATTTTGGATTTTTCAAATGGATGTAATGACATTTCATTTAAATGGTGTTTTAATGGAATAATTTTATATAATATATTTAGTGTGTTTCCAACTAGGAAATGATGAAAACAAGGTACGTAGGATTAATAAGGCCTTTATATACTAAAATATGAAATGATATCAGGTGTTATTCATTTGGTTAAATTATATGTAAAATATTATTCCAATGGGGTAGTGTTGATCATAACCTATAAAGAAAGAGATACAATAAATAAAATTTAGTGTGATTATGTTTTGGATGATAAAATATGTTTTGGAACAAAAAAACAAGTGTTTGGAAGTGTTTTCTTTTATAATGAGTTAATAATTTAAAATTTTATGATTACTGAATATACATTATAATGTCCCAAGTCATTATTACACATTTAAAAAAGATTTATTACATTAAATTCTACTTTATACATCTAAATTTAGTTGAGGTCTACTGTCCTTGGGGTAAAAAAACATTACAGAAAAACCTAAAACATGAAATACAACATCTTTATTGAAAACTTCTTTTACATAACCACAATATTCCATTGTATGTAACACTACATTGGTTATCCTAAGGAAATACATAACAATGGCGTGGGATATAAATCCCAGTAAGATATTAAATAAATAGTAAAATGAAGAATACAATACATGTTAGGAAATAGTCATACAAATGGAGTATAAGAGATAGATCTACGTAAAATACATGATATAGCGTGATTATCATAACATGAAAATGTGGAAACAACATAAAACACATCATCATAAACATAATTGAATCACATAATCCCTATACCAATATGGTGGAAAAAATTCCTATAAAGGAATCATGTAAAAATATATCCTAACACGATGTATCATGATACTAAAGATTACCCATCTCGTTGGAGTGCTATTAGGGAACACCGTTTATAATCATTTCAGTCTCATGCTTATATAGGCCACATAGATCATATAACATAGATTCGTTCAACATAATTATTTATTACATGATCAATGAATGTGTAATTAAAATATTCAATTCCACAAACAACATGTATATTTTCATAAAGGTGAATACCCTAGATATGTTAATGTGTATGGTATTCACAATTCAATGATTTTGTCCTTGAAAATCATGGTGCAATTTTTTTAGCAGCATAACGAAATCATATTGAAAATAATAAATTGGCTTTATGAGAGATAAATAGATATATCATAATTTATACAAGGTATTTATAGTAAGGTAATTATGGAAAATAATATCCCAACACATGAAATTGAATTTAGATGCATAATACAAATGAAGGGCTTGAAATGGAAAGGGGAAAAGAGAAATCTCTTATGGAATTTGGACGTAGTAACAACATAGTTTAGGGTATAAATGGGAGATAATAACTGATCTATCATTGAAATAAAATCAAATATATAGTTGTGAACTGATTATAACATTATGAAAATATATCCAATTGACATTAAAATGAAAATTTTCAAAGAAGGTTCTTGAATAGGAAGAAAGACAGAAAGGTGGGGATCCCTTACTTTGATGTGTGATCCCAAAGGCTTGGGAGAGGCTTATGGGGAGCTTAGTGGTTCCTCGGGAGGACTATATGGAGTATGGGGAAGAGTTTGGTTGAGATTAAAAGATATTTATTGAAGAGTAATGGTTTCATTGGCGGTATTATATAAGAAAAGTGTGGGAATTATTTATTATTTCAGTTTGGACCGTACACACTAAAATATTCAAAACCACAAGAAATATCATGGATTTTGGTGATAGTTTATGGAAAAGGGGAGTGGTATACATTATTTTAAAATTTTATGGGCGGAATATATTAAAATATTTCCCTTTCATATGAGGAGGTGAGTCACATATTCCTGTAAATAATTTGAAAATAATAAAATATTATATATGTATTGGAGAATTCACTAAGGCTTTATAAAATAAATAAAATAAACATTAAACTATATTAAATTAAATGAAAACATACATGTTTTTTAATATATCCTTTCTAGTATTTTATTAAATCACTATTTTGTCATTATGATGTAATAAAACACCTTATATATTTATGCAGTATTTAATTATTACCCAAAACTTGGACAATCTCAAAAAATTAAGAACAATTCACAGATGGATAATTTATACGTCATAAATCAAAAAATAACATTAATTTATGTAAATAATGTTCAAAATATATGAAATTTTACTTTTAAATAAATGCATAAATTTATTGAAAATTGATCGGTTTTGATAAAATCAGTTTTCAAACCTTAATAAAATTTACTAATGAATTTATAAAAGTTAACTGATAATTTATATTTAATAATTGTAATTTAATAATAATATTTTATTAAAATATTTATTAATTAAAAAATTTATTAATTCATCAAAATAGATTTCATAATTAAATTTTAATATTAACCAAAAATACTATCAGTTCATTAAAAACATTTAAAAAGTAAAAATAATAGAATTAAATTATATTTATTATTATATAAAAACGTTATTCACATAATCATAATGTTATATTCTTGTTAAATATCCTTTTATCACACCATCATACACTATAATATTAAGGTGTGCAATGGTTGGGCTTTCATGGGGTCGTTCAGTGAACATGTTTTTGGTCGTGATCTGGATGAGCTTGACATTTTCCCATAAATGGTTTAACTCATGTTTATGTTATTAGATCTCGCCTTGGGATTGGTCTAGGGAAAATCCGAGAAATTCTATATCCCATAGAATATATGATAAATTTTATTTGTAGGGTAAAATCCAACTCGCTGAGGTCACCACTTCCTTTTTCTATGTCCAAAGGATTTTTTAAAACCCATTATTTGTACTAGTTATGTGATCACTATAGGATGAGTATATTATAAATGGTAAGGATAATTAAAAGTCATTTAAATCTAATTGGATAATATAAAACATAAGGAGTAAATATGTTTTTGATATCCAAAAGAGATTTAGTTAAAAGAACATATATTTTATTCATAATAGTTTGCATCGTTTCAACCTTACCACCTTTAGAAATTTCACAACAAAAATTTCATTTTTCCCAAACTACAACATATTGGGGTAACACAGCTTCATTACATCCTTCTATTCACAAATCCCTTCTTCAAACTAGTGCTTTCTCCACAACACTTTAACCACTGGAATTGACTTATTTCATAGAACTATTTCCCTATGATCTAAGATCTTCATGGTCTTCTCCTCATAGGAGTTATCATTCTCCAATTGTACCACCTATGGATTGAGTACAATTGATGGGTCTGGTATGTAATTTCTAATGATTTATACATGAAATACATCATGTACTAGAGATAGGTGTAGTGGGAGTTCTAGTTGATAGGCCACTGCCACAATGCAATCAAGGATATTAAAAGGGCCCCTGTAAATTTTAATATGATTTTCCTTCTTTAAAAATCCCATTACTCTCTTCCATGGAGATATGAGTTGGAATACAATGTCTCCAGCATCTATCTCTTGGTATCGTCGACGATTGTCCAAATAGTTCTTTTATCTACTTTGAGCAGTTTTGAGGTGTTGTGGGATGGTCTAAATATTCTGTACCATTTCATCGACCATTTCTAGGCCTAAATGTTTTCATTCCCCAATATAATCCAAATATACTGTTGTTCAGCACCTCTTCCCATATAGGGCTTCATAAGGATCCACTTTGTTGATTTAGTGGAAGCTATTGTTGTAAGAGAAATCCGCCAAAGAAAGATGTTCGACCCATTCACATTTGAAGTCCATTAAGAATGATCTCAACATTTCTACAAGTGTTTGGGTAGTCCTCTCCGATTTGACATTATTTTGAGAGTGATTTTCCATGAGTAAGTTCAAATTAGTGTTCAGATAATATTAGATACTCTTCTTGAACAAATAGGTGAATCTTGGATCTCGATCAGACACAATTGGTAGTGGTTCTCCATGCATCCTTACCACTTCTATGATGTATATCCATACTAGCTGATCTGATGAGAAATCCCATTGAATTTAATTGAAGTGTGTCGCCTTTATAAGATTATCAACAACAACACAAAGAGAATTTTTTCCTTTGTAAGTCTTTTGATGTCCGGTGACAATGTACATGGTGATGTATTTCCATTTCCTTGTAAGTATGGATTATGGTTTCATCATCCTTTTATTATTTTTCCACTCAACCATCACATTTTGACATACAAGGCACTTTTATGTAAATTTAGCGATCTCCTTCTTCATGTTATCCAACCAATAGTGCTCCCAGAGATATCGATACATCTTCATGTTTCCTGGGAGAACGCAGAATTTCAGACTATGTGTATCATCTAAAATTTATTTCTTTAGATCTATATTTTATTGGAGACATATTCTTGACTGAAATATCAGTGTTACTTATTCATTAACATTAAACTATGAGGATTTCTCCTTTTTGATAATTCCCTCATAATTTTAAATTCCTACATCATCTTTTTGAGCATCCTTTATCATTTCCAAAACAGATGGTTCAGAAATATTTTGTGAAATAATGCATAATGACCTTCTTTATGATCCCCATGTCCAACCCCAGAAAATCTATTTATATTGGATCCTTTTTAATTCTCATCAATGATAGAATTTTTGGGCCCTTTATACATAGATCATCTTCCAACATGTTCATTGTCCCTAGTTGGTATTGGATTGAGCTTTCATAATCCTTGATGTGCATTAACCATCTTGGTTGATTCATATTCTACTCATTTTTTGTGAATATATATCTTAGACATTTATAATCTATTTATATTTCACACTTATCCAAAAATGAATAATTCCACCAGATTTTCAATTAAAATATCATCACTACCAACTCCAGATCATCTATTGGATGGTTTTTCTAATGAATTTTCGTCATCCTTGATGCATAAGAAATGAGTTTTTCATTATCCCTCAACACCCTACCCAAGACGTACTTCGATGCATCATTGGATAGTGTGAAAATCTCCCCACTTGTGGGTAGTGTGAGCACTGGGGTATTGATAAGCCTCTTCTTCAACTCTATGGATCATTCATCACATTCATCATTCAATGAAAACATGACTCACTTCTGTGTAATCTTCGGAAGAGAGTTTGACAATCAGGAGAAATTTCTAAAAAACTAGTAATAATAAACAGCTATCCCCAGAAATCTATGGATATTCATTACATATTTTGGCCTCAGTCCTTCAGTGATATATTTTTTTTGGAAGGATCAACAGATATCCCATTTTTGGTGATGATATTTTCGAAGAAATAAAATTCCTTCAACCAAAACTCACCGAATCTATACTTTGAATAGTGCGTCCCCTTTTTCAAGGAATCTAGAATAGTGTTCAGATGTTCCTCATGAACCTAATTTGTTTTGGACTATATTAGAATATCATTAGTAAATACTAAAAAAATTCTAGGTAATATCTAAAGGCATTATACATCATGTCCACGATTTTGGAGGATTATTAGTGAGTAAAAAATGAATTACTATGAATTCATAGTGATTTTACCATTTATGAAAATACGAAATGAGGATATCCTTCTTATTCACCCATAATTGGTAATATCGCCACCAAATATCCTCCTTGGAAATTATTTTGCTCCATGTAGTTGATCAAAATAGTCATCAATTAATGGAAAAGGATACTTTTTATTTATCATTATTTTTTGGAGTTCGCGATAATCAATGCAAAGGTGCATTGCACCATCCTTTTATGAGGAAGAGGATTGATGCACCCCATTGATTCACTTTTGTGTATAAACCCATTATCCAAATTCTCAGGTAGTTTTTTATTTTTCTCCTCATTCTCCAAAATCCACTATATATAGAGTCTTGAATATTGGCAACGCCCCCAGTATAAGATCAACCTAGAATACAACGTCTCTTCTAGGTGGAATAATAAGCAATTCCTCTAGAAACACATCAATGAATTCTCTCAAATAGGCATGTCTTTGGGGATGGTTAAATCCTTAGAATCAATTGTATGAGAAAGATATGTGTGCTCAAATGGAAGTAATATCCATGAATTAGATGATGGTGCTAATTTAGATTCATCTTCCTCCATGGAAATTTATAGAATCAGGGGTATATTCACTATATAGAGAGTGATTTACCTCTCGTGGAAACTAATGATGGGTATATATATGGAAATACAGTCCAGGAAATAATTTCATCAAATTCTACCAAGGGAAGTGTGATGAGGTTCACCGGGATGTTCAATTCAGTAATTGGGTTTGGGGATGAGTTATATTCATGGGATGAAATAATTTCCCTATATTCCATTTTCAATGACATTTGTACTTTCATTCATTATGGTGATGTTTGTATTGTTCTAAATAACTGTAAGGATATAAAAGAATTTTTATAAACATAATCCCAATGTATATTAACCATTAATAAATGATTAACCATTGTACCTGTCACCACTTCATTATCGGGATTCTCTTTGGTGGTAGTGATGGAAAACCTCTCTCATTTAGCATTAGAGGATGTGGGTTGCCTCTGAAAACCCTTTCCTTATGGCACTAGTTTTCAAAAGTTCCATAGTTATTTATTTTTTGTAGTAATGAAAAACTCAGTTATGATCAAATAGAGAGTTCCATTCTTCTGTCGCAGTAGTTTGTTTTTCTTTCCAGCAATCATTTCCTTAGTTACATTCGTCCCCACAGCTAATTAATTTCCTTATCCCCTTTAGGAAGCTTCCCAATGATTTTTTACACACTTTTGACAAGCAGGGTGCTGTAAGTTGTTATCACTGTTGGATTAATCCATTAGAATTTTAGAATTGAAGTCCACCATCCACTTCTTATCCCCATTATACCTCTATGATTCACTGATCTCCATCTTTACTATGAGGTAACATCAGATAATCTCTTCATATATGTGAATGTCTTAGATCTCTAGGGATTTTTGTAGTCTAGATTTTAGCCCACAAAAGTAGCATCCAACCTTGATTTCAGGGGGAACAGTAAAACCATAGGTTTATCATGCATGTATGTTGACATATTCCCCGCATGTTCTAATGGATTCGTCATCGTTTTTCATGAGTAAATGGAATACTCCTTCCATCTTAAGTCGTTGGGTGTAGAGAAAATAATTATCAATTTTTTTTCAGAAATACTTCCATCACATCACCTCGATCACATCCTCAGGCTTTGTGTTTTTTATCAATTTCAACCATTGATCAGCTTCAACCTCCGTACAATATGTAACCAGAAGAACCATTTATTGTTCTAAAAAATTATGGATGTAAAATATATTCTCAATGGAGTTGAACCATTGTTTGGTGATTGAGGAATTATATGATAAATTGAATGTATGAGGCCTTTATTATATGACTATTTATATTGCGACTTGTTCATTCTAGGAGGGTTGATGTTCTTATTGTCTCGTGTTTCTATTAAAAAATTGATTTAAATGAGAGCATATCATGACATAATTTGTGATTCCAACTCCCATCAGAGAGGGAATCTCATTAGAGCAGTCATCATATTGATCCTCACATCTATTATTAGCCTGATTCATCTTATTATAGACCATAGGCTAGAATATAAGAAAAAATTAGGCGTAATTATTTTATACTATTAAACACATAAAGAGGAATCTAATTAAAAAAGATATATCATAAAATTTTCATTTATCTCCTTATCATATAAATTTCTATTATTTGATTTAGGTTATCCAGGATCTAATTCCTCACATATATTCTTATGGGAATATTTTTATCCCCATAATAATGGTTTGTAAAAAGATTATGAATTTACCAAAGCATATCCCCCGGGAGTGTCAAACTAAGAGTGAATAAAGGCCCATTGTCATGCACCAGTTCCCATTCGAGTCAAGCTCAAAATGGTTTTTTCAGGTTATACCACTATATATGTCTTTGCCATATCCACCTCTACATATTTGTATACATATAAGGATGTATTTCCTTGATTTACCTAATACACTATACTCACCAAAATTTAGGGATTCTATTCTTATACATAGTCTTATCACTAAGGCTTTTTGTAGAGTATTCTAACCCTAATACAAAAATTACTAAATCTATACTTTGATACAAACTATAAAGACCCTAGTCTTTGTTACACATTTAAACATGACTGATTAGAAATAATTTCACATAATAAAACTCATAATAACATGATTTCTAGTGACATTCAGGCATAAGAACATTACAGAACAATATAAAACATGTAATACAACATTTTTATTAAATACATCTTTTACATGTCCCTGAAATTCATTTGCACTTATCATTTCAAGGGATATCCTAAGGCAATACATAAGAATGGGGTGAGGTATAAATCCAATTAAGGGAGTAAAAAATGAATAACTTGATCAATAAAATACATGTTATTAGATATTCATATCAAAGAATCTTAATTGGACCACGAACATAAACAGATGATATCGAATGATTATCATAACATGGAAATGTGGTAACAACATAAATCACTATATCATAAACATAAAAGAATAAGGTAAATCATTATCCCATCATGGTTGAAAAAATACATATAAATGAATTTGGTAAAAAAAATCCCCACATGATGAATCTTGATTCTATATAATTCCCAATGCATTGGAGCTCTATCAGGGTGCACCCTTCAAAATGATTTGAATCTCATGATTCAATGTGCCACATAGATCATATAACATTGATTCATTAACCAATTTAATTTATTTAACAATGAAAGAATGTGGAATAAATACATGTATATCCATAACTAACATGTATATGGGAATAAAGGTGAATACCCATGATAGTGGAATGTGTATGGTATTTACTACAAGATGATTTTGGCATGGAAAATTTTGATACAATATTGTCAGCATAACAACCACAGATAGATATTAATAATTTGGATTGATGATATAAGAATGGGCATAAAATTATTTATAAATGGTATGTATAGTAAGGGGATTGTGTAACATAAAATCCAATCTTGTTAAATTGAATTTAGTTGTATAATACAAATGAATATCTTGAAATAAAAAATGAGAATAGAGAAATCCATTATAGAATTTCGGCATAGTAACGACATAGGTAGGGGTCCAAATTGGGGATGATAAATGAAAATTTATTTAAATAACATCAAATGGAAATAATGGAATTGATTATAAATTTATTAAAATATATTTAATTGAAATTAAAATGACTAATTTCAAACAAGGTTCTTGAATAGAATGGAAGAGACAAAGGTGAGGATCTCTTACATTGATGTGTGATCCAAAAGGCTTGGGAGTAGATTCTTGAGAGTTTAGGGTCACCATAAGAGGACACTAGGGAGTAGTTGGTAGATCTTAGTAGATCTTAAAAGAGATTTAGTGAAGAGGAATGGGTTCTGGTGTCAGTTTACATAAGAAATTTTGGGGGATCTCTTTATTAATTTGGTTTTAGACCCCACAGACTAAAATATTCAAAACGACAAATAATACCATGGTTTTTTTCCTAGGTTTCTAGAAAAGGGGAGAGGTATAAATTATTTTAGATGTATAAGGACCTTAGATATTAAAATATTTCCTTTTTTATGTTTATTTTATTCACACATTCAAGGATATGATTTTAAATTCATAAAATATTTTATATGTCTTGGAGGATTCAATAAGGCTTCATAAAATTAATGAAACAAAACTGAAATTATATTATATTAAATGAAATTATATATTTTTCGTAATATTCAATTTATAGTATTATATTATATCACTATTTGGTCATTATTATGTCATAAAACACATTATAAATTTTTATGGTATTTAAATTTTATGCAAAATTTTAACTCTTTCAAAAAATTATGTAAAATTCACTATTGGATAATTTTGAAATCCTAATTTCAAAAATAATATTCATTTTATATAAATAATTTTCTAATTATGTGAATTTTAACTTTTATAATAAAATTTCATTTTTTTTGAAAATTGTTGTGTTTTGATAATAAGTATTTTCAAACCATAATAAAAATTAAAAATGAATTCATAAAATAATTATGATTATTTGTATTCAAAAAAATTATTTATATAATAAAATTTTATTAAAAAAATATTAAACATTAAAATCCATTACTTCATTTAATTATAATAATAATAAAAAATAATATTTTTGCTTTAAAACTCCTTTAAAAAGTAACACTAATAGAATGAATGTATAATCATTATTATATATAAAAATAATTCATAGAATCGTGATTATATATTCCTGTTACATATCATTTTCTTACACTAGCATACATCCTCAGTGTAAGGTGTGCGATGGTAGGGATTTCATGGGTTTGTTTAGTGAACATGGTTTGGGTCATGATCTTTAGGAGTTTGAAATTCTCCCATAAATAGTTTTGTACATTCTTATGTTATTGGATATCATATTGGACTTGGTTAGGGGAAAAACCTAGAAATTATATCTTCCTTGAAATCTATGACAAATGGGTTTCATTGGGTACGATCCTACCGGTTGAGTCCATCACTTCCCTTGCATGTGTCAAAAGGATTTGTTAAAATCCTATATTTATGCTAGTCAGGTTATCTCTACTCAAAGACAATATTATCACTGGTAAGGATACATAACAGTCATTTAAATACAATTTTATATAACCAAAAATAACTATTCTTGGGATTTATATATCCATATTATATTTAATTAAATGAAACGGAATCTTAATCATAATAGTTTGGGTCATTACATAGATATTTTCTGATGCTAAATGTTTTTCAAAAAGAGATATATATATACATTTATCTCATAATATAAGTATACATGTGAAAAACTATAGAAGTGTAAGATACATTCTTCATAAAACTTGGGAACATTGATTTCCATTGGAAGTAAACTTGGTAATAATGATGATGTGAAATCATTATATCCTACCTTTTATAAATGAGACATTCGATGTTAATTTTAACTTACGACAACTAAAACAGATATTACCAATGCTACTAGTCTTTAACCTCATTTTCAATGAAATCCAAAGGGGGAGAATCTTTAAATATGGATGAGAATTATGTCTTATATCAGAGGTAATCTAATATAGTGAATTATTTTCATTAAAAAAACTGAAAATTAATTATCTATTTTTTCTAATTCTGATTTGTTTACTGATGTGGTGGAACGAATGTCAACAAAAGTGGTGTGATATTCATTATAAAAAAGACTACTAGACCAATGAGAATTAATATAGATATTATATCTCTATTGACAAATACGAGTGAATATATTTTAAAAACAAAAAATTGCACATAGTTTTAGTGTATGAAAAAAAATTGAAACATATTAAAAAAGAATTTTAACAACATCTAGTGTCATTTTTTGACACCAATATTGAAATTGAACTCACAAAGTACCTTTTTCATTATTCATAGACTAAGTAAATTGATATAAATCATCCTTTCATTAATTAAGGGTTGGAATAATCTGTAATTAGATTGGATTATGTTGGATCTAATAAAAAAGTGGATGATATCATTAAAAATGCCTTTTATACCCATTTATTCAATAACTATAGTTCAAACCATGGTGTTCAAGCACCTCCTTCAGATTTGGATGATTTGATAATTAACATTTCCCCATTGTATGTAGTTATTTAACTGGATAATGGGTATTTATTATAGGTTCACATATTCTGTTGAGGTTGATAGTAAAGAAACATATATTATCCATAGAATATTTTATGAGAATAATTATGGTAATATTTTAATTACATAGATAAAAATATATAACACAATGTATATTATTTTTCATACCATGATCATTGAATCATATAGTATTGTATAATATGTTAATTAAATATTTATTTTTTTATTGATATATTTCTTGTATCCAATTTAAATTTCAAACATGAGAAAGAATTGTTAATAGCTAATTATCAAACTGGGGTAAGGATTGTAGTGGAGTATGAATTGAATGAGATAGTTATCCCATGAATAATATGTGTGGTTTCAGAAATAATACCCATACGTGTGATAATATTGGTACATAATATAATTATTTTGGATTTTTTATCAACTAAGATCCACATTAATTGGTATTGAATTGAAAATATAGATTTTTTGTTCTAAAAGTATACTGGTTGTGGGATATTTCATGGAGGAAAATATGAAATGTTATTAGACTACCTAGAGAGGAAGAAAACACCATGTCATAGTTATACTAGAAATATTATAAATAATGTTTTAGGGTGATAAAATTGGAAAATTATCTATATATATAGGTGTTAAATGATTAATCAAAAAACATATTAAAGGAAAGAATATATTTTTCTATATATTCAAAAATTTAAGCCATTATTGGGATATTCGAAAAAAATATAGTATTATTGGTATAAATAATTATAACAATGGGAATTTGATATGTTTTAAATTAATTATGAGCTATAAATATGGTTTAAATTGGTAAAAGTAAATGGAATGGAGTAGAATATATATGAGTCACCTTGGATAAAATGGTGAAATGTGGCTATGTCATCGAAGAACCCTATATACATAATGCAAACTGGTTGACTAATACTATTAACCATGACAGATGTGTAAATGTAACCTCACATTGAGAACGAGGATATGTTTTTATGATGAAACTGAAAATGAAAAACTCAAAGAGTTATCAGTGAATAAATGAAATTAAAAGTATCTAGGAAATATTGAATTTTAAAAAGTTAATAACCTAACATGTATCCATATTGTTAATTCAATTGTTATGTGTAACGCCCCAATCCCAAAATCCCAGAGTCGGTGCATTATTACATAACATTGGAATGATCACAGAAGATCATGTCCCAAAAGACCGATTATTTTAGTAGACATGTAAGTACTGGATACATTTATAACGTTTTAATTACATCATAAAATGGAAAACTACAACAAAATTTTTTATATAGACAACACTGAGATCCCATATATTATCCCTGCAGGTCAGTCATAATATACTTCTTCGTATCATGGGAAATATAAAACATAGAAATGGGTGAGCTCAGATTCACAGTAAGGATAAAAATATAGCTTAAACAATTATAAATAAATTTAAATATTTATGGAAAAGTATAAAACTAAAAAAAAGCCTTTTCAACATAAAATTAACCACAATATGGAAAATATAAATCAAACTAATTCCAATTACTTACACACATCGATATTCTACTTTTCTAATAATCAGATGCAATATCCACAACCACTTTCATAATGATGAAAAGAATAATGAAATACTTCATTACCACATAGTCACGGCCTTGTGACCATACTGCAAATGAGATTTTGTCAAGGCCTTGTGCCAAGACACTAGATTGTCTCATGAGACGTACAGATGCATCGAGGAGATATAATAGGCTCCAGCCGTCACTTACAATGTCCAATGCATTCCTCATATGAAAAGGTTCAAACATATCATAAACATTCATATTAAAAATAGCATATGAAATTTCAATACTTTCTCTATAAACCATGAATGCTGTGAAAATGACACATCCACAATCAAACATATCCCAAAACCTTCAATACAACATTGATGTTTTGTATCATAAAAAATCCACTTCAATTAAGGTTAAAATCCATAAATGATGTTGAAATAGATGAAATATAAACATTTTTTAGAGAAATATGTCTTTATATTTTGAAATAATTTAAGAGTCGTATAATTATAAAGAAAACATTTATTTTGAAAATATTCTTATAATTTTATAAGGGAATATTTGACGATGTTATATTGGCAGGAAATAGATGCACTCGCCGTATAACTTAAAAAAATCATTCTTACATTAATTTTGTCAAAATGGTGAAAAAGTTCCTTGTTTGGAAAATGACGTAAAGATTTATTTCAAAGCATATAAGCTCAAATAATGGTATAAATGAATTTAACCCATTTTCTAGTAAATCCTAAAAATGTTTTGGAATACCTTTTTAAGAAACATGGATGTTGATGATAAAAATGTCCCTGTAGATACTTACGTAAAAACAATCTCAGATAATAACGGGATTGTGAAATTAACCCTAAACTTGTACTTTTATTGGTATAGGGTAGATTAAACTCCTATATAATTTTGAAATAATTGTTATTAAATTATTCAATAATCATATAATTTAATAGGATGTCATGTATGATATTTTAATATTTTATTGTTATTAATATTTTAGTATTGTCGTTATTTCGGGTGTTAACTAATTCATTTTACTTTATATGATTCAATACGTAAGTAATTTATGTTATGGATTAGATGTATCTTATTCATATTCATAATTATATTAATTAATTAAAAATTATTTTTTATTATCAAATGAAAATTATTCTTGAATAGATACGATGCGGAATGAATCTAATCGTGTTCATGGAGACGGTAATCCGTAAGTACGCACGAAATACAAATATTATTCTTTTTTAATTAAAATCATAAGAAAATGGATGGTATATCATATATACAGAATCATTAACATGTTATATTTTTTATTTTCATCAATTATACATCATTATTATAAACATCCAAATAAAAATGTATTGAATAACAACTACACCAAGACGTGGAGACGGTAAGCTGTATGTACGCACGTATGGTGACATGTCATTCATAGGACGGATAAAATAATGAATATGGTTGTACAATTTTTATAATAACATCACAATATATATAATATATTGGAGTTATTATATTTTATAGGAAACAACAATGAATGTTGAGGTGGAAGAAGAAAGTAACTTGAAATAGGTGATAAAATATTTACCTCTTCTTCGGATTCTTCCTTTTGATTTGATCAAACGTTATCCTTAGGGTGGATTTATGACTAAAGGAAGGCCTCTAGGATGAAGGGAGGATATTTAAGAGTATAGTTGGGCATTTTTTGGCTGATCCAATTGGCTTTGAAGGTGTGAATTAGAGATAAGGGGAAGTACCATTTTATAAGAGGGGTGAGGGACACCTTAGGAAAAGATTGAAATATTTTCTTATAATAAAATAACTTTATTTTAATGGCTCAAATATGATTTCTTACGAATATAAGTTTTTTTAGGTCGAGAACCACTCATCCAATAGGTTTTAGACAACTTTGGGTCACTATATTAACCATAACTTCTAGATTTTACTCTTAGTTAATTAGTTTGACATTTACCATGTCTCTTTTTATTTTTATATTATATGGTTAATAAACATACAATAAAAATTCAAGAAAACATCAAGTTGTTAATTAATTAAATATATTATATTTTTTAATACCATTGGACTAAACTTTGTTTTTTTGAAATATAATATAAATTATAAATATAATATTTGTTTTAATAACAATTTGTTGTCAATTTTGAAACTATTTACTATTTTGTTTTTCATAAATTCCAAGCAGTATTTTTAATTAGAAAAAAAACATTTAATCAATCATAACTTGTAATATTAACCTATAAAATTTTTGGATGGCATCAAAAATTTCAAATTATATATATTTTAATATATATAATACCATTTATTTGATTTTATCATTTATATGGAAACTATTTCATCATAATTATGTCACAAATAAATTTTATTATTCAAAGTATAAGATTTTTAAATATAATATCATTATGTAAGAAGCCTTTTTATCTTTCTAAAGAATATTTATAGTCGAAGATATAACATATATATGCCTATGTAGAAATTGTTTACTAAAACAAGTATGCTTATGTCATTATTGTATTTACTTTAAAATAAATAATATAAGGTGTCAATATCATGTAAAAGTTGCTCCATGGGGTTCCTAAATAGACCCAAGGATTCCCATGGTTAGAAATGTATCATCCAATAGGGTTAGGACACGTGTTAGGGAAATTTAATATTATTATATTATTATTTTGTTTACCCCTATTTACTAGATTTACCGTTTAAGCATGGTAAATAAAATATATACCGGAGTAAATATTCAAAATGACTAAAAATAAAAGATACCAATTTACACAATTTATACCACATGATTCTTAATATGTAATCCATTATTCTAAATTCAAAACAATGAAGTGGAAAAATCAATTTAAATTTAATTCTCGTTGTCAAAACAAAAAATGTGTTTTTAAGAAATAATAAATATCAAAAGATTGACACTTCCTTATGTCCAATTTAAATGTGAAATTATGTCCAATAACAAGAATTGGATTAAACGGTGAAAATATAATCTAGTTATACTAAAAAACCATTCAATTTTCTATTTTTTCACTATAAATTATTTTGAATAAAAATGTTGTTTTTAATTAAATTTTGTTATTTTTCACTATTCATAAAAAACTAAATGTTTTCTAAAAAATAAAAAAAATTCACCCAAAGATAATTTCGATATTATGAACCCAAAAAATGATGTCCATTTGGAAAGATAAAATTGATAAAATTACAAAAATTTTGTATTACTATTCATAATGGCTAGTTTGTTTGGTCGCGATGTGTTATAATCTCGAAGATGTGTACAATGCAGGCTATTGTATTATTCAAAGGGAAACGTTATGTGGAAGCTTGGGGTGTTACATTCTACCCTTCTTCAAATAATTTCATCGTCAAAATTTCAAGAAACATACTGCATAAAATGACTCGGGTGGTTCTTCATCATAATTTCCTCGGTTTCACAATTTCCTCTTCCAACTTATGGTTTCTACATTGAACTTTACCAGAGGAGTTGTCTGGTTTCTCAGAACTTGTTCTTTTGTATCAACAACCTTCACAGGCTCTTTATAATAAGAAAGATCAGGTTCCATTTTTAATTTCTCATATTTGAGTATATGCATTGGGTCTAGCATGTATTTTTTCAAAAGTGATACATGGAACACATCGTGAAATTTGTAGAGACTTGGAAGACTTTCCAAACGGTAATCTAGAGCCCCAATTTGTTCTAGAATTTCAAAAGGTCCTTAGTACCTAGGGAATAATTTTCCTTTCTTACCGAAATGTAAAACACCATTCCATGGGGATACCTTCATGAAAACATGATCTCCTACAGGAAATTACAAATCCTTCCTTTGGTTATCAACATATCTCTTCTACCTACATTGAGATGCTTTGATGTGGGTTTGGATTACCTTCACATTTTCCATACTTTCCTCAACATGTTATGGGCCTACACATTTTTTTTCCCCAGCATCATGACAAAAGGATGATTTATGACATCTCGTTCCATATAAAGCTTCATATGGTGCCATATGATTATTTGAATGGAATATATTGTTATAGAAAAATTCTACCAGCGGTTAATATTTATCCCATGTACCTTTAAATTAAATTGAGAAAGATCTCAACATGTCTTATAATGGTTAAATAGTTTGTTCTGATGGACCATTAGTTTGAGGGTGGTAGGTAGTGCTCAAATGAAGTTCAGGATGTAGGGAATTCAAAAGACTTTTCCAGAATCTTGATGTAAAATGGGGATCTTGATCAGAAACAATTGATAGGGGTAATCCCTGATGTCTTAAAACTGCATTAATATACATTATTGCTAAAAATTAATGTGGTAAATATCCTTTAAAAGAAATAAAATGTGGAGACATGGTATGATGATCAACAATGACCCATTTTGAATCATTCTTTCTATGAGTCCTTGGTAGCCCCATGACAATGTCACTTGTAATAGTATCTTATTTCCATTCAGGTATTGGAAGAGGTTGCATGACTCCTCCATCATGTTTCCTTCTTGCTTTCACTAGTTTACAAACCATACATCATGACTCAAAATCGATAATCTCCCTCTTCATGTTGTCCCACCAAAAATGTTACTTCAAATATCTATACATCTTAGTTCTACAATGGTGTATATAGAAATTGGAACTAGGAGCATCATCCAACAAATCCCTTTAAAGAATAGGTATTTCGAGAACACACAGTCTCTTCCTAATTTTCAAAATTCCATCTTCATACACAAAGTCACTCAATCTCCCTTTCATATCAACATTAATCGTCTTTTGAAACTCCTCATCATTAGCATGTGAACATTTTATCATTTCTAGTAAATATGGTTTGGCAACAATTTGAAGAAACATTGATGTTTCACCTTACATGGTTATTCCCATATCCATAATTACTAGATCCATTTATATAGGATCCTTTTTAACTTTCATCTTGTTCAATACTCCAGTATCCAATCTACTCAAAGCATCTGCTACATTATTTTCCTTCCCCGGGAGGTATTGTATAGTGAAATTATAATCTTTCAGTAGTTCAAGCCATATCCTTTGCCTCATGTTGAGTTAATTCTGAGAGAAAATATACTGCAAACTCTTGTGATCAGTATATATCTCACAATTTTCACTATAGAGATAATGTCTCCATATGTTCAAAGAAAATATTACAGCAGATAACACAAGGTCAAGACTAGGAGAGTTTTTCTCATGAATTTTTAGCTGTCATGATGTATAGGAAATAACTCTATCATTATACATAAGGACACAACCATTTCCCTTATTTGATAAATCATTATAAATAACAAAACCATCAATCCCTGATGGTAGTGTGAATATTGGAGCATCGAATAATCTTCCCTTCAATTCTACAAAACATTATTCACACTCTTTTGTCCAACAAAAATGTAACCCCTTTACGTGTGAGCTTTATTAATGGGATATCCAATCAGGCATTATTCTAGACGAAATGCCGATAATAACCTGCTAAACCAATAAAATTGTGAACCTCATTTATACTAATTTTTGTTGGTCATTCATGTATTTCCTTGGTATTTGAAGGATAAATAGGTATTCCATCCTTAGAGACAATATGGCCAAGACAAGAAATCTTCTAAAGCCAGAAGTCACACTTGATAAATTTTTTATATACATCATTTCTTCTAAGAGTCTTTATAATTATATGCATGTAATTTTCATGATCTTCATAACTGTTGGAGTATACCATGATATTATCAATAAATTCCACTACCAAGTCATCATGATATTCCTTGAAAACTCTATTCATTAGATTCATGAAGACATAGGGTGAATTAGTAAATACAAAAGGAATTAATGTAAACTCATAATTCTCATAACTGGTTTGAAATCCTATTTTCATAATTTCATTGTAACACCCCAAACTTCCACGATACGCTTCTCTATGAATAATACAATAGCGTATGTTGTATGAAACATCGAGTTATAACACACCACAACCAATCAAAAAAGCTATTATGAATAGTAATACCCACTTTTTAAAATTATAAACATTTTATCTTTCAAAATGGACTTCAATTTTGGATTCAAAATATCAGAATTATCATAGGGTGAATTTTTTGGTATTTTTTTGAAAACTTTCAATTTTTGATGAATAGGGAAAAAAATTGAGTAATAGTTTAAAATTGAATTTTTATTTAAATAAATATTTATTTTATTGAAATTTATTTTTTGTCAAAATAGATACTTAATCATTATAAAATTTCAATGTAATTCATTGGAGTCAGTTTATAATAATTTTAGATATATAATAAAATATATCGAACTCTTTACCATCTTTTACCCACCTCTTAGTAGAATTTTCAAATTTGAATAAAACAAAATTTTACCACTTCTATGAATTGAATTTCAAAAATAAGAGAGTCATGGTTGATATTAGCTTGTAAAATGTTGTTCAATATGAAAAAATTAATTTTTTTGTGAATAGTAACATTTGAATTTTATTTACCACTTTTAAAAGTAAATATTGTAATTAAGGGTAAAAATGATATTATTATTACCACAACACAAGGCCTAATTCTATTGGATAAAGGTAACTCGACCCAAAACAACTTTGGGAATAAAATATTATCTTTTAGGTCCACTTGTATTAGATTAGGACATTTATTATTATTTAATTGAAATAAGAGCTTAAAGTGTTAAATTCAAAGTTTAATAACTAAATTTATTTCATATAGGGTTATACATAAAATAAATTTGATAATAAAAATTCATTAGAAAACTAAAAAAATTTCTACATTAAAATTCCATATTTATAATTTTTAGACCCTAAATAATTTTATTTAATTAAGACACAATGATGATGTAATAGTTAAATTATTAAAGAAATATTAAAATAATTAATGTTATAAATACCCAAATAAATTTAATTTGAGACTTTTAATGAGTTAAAATAAATTTTTAAGTTAATAAGATAGTATAGGGTTGATTAAATGAATTTTTATTGAAGTAATAATGTTGTTATGAATTTATAAAAAACAAATTACAAAAAAGTGTCAAAATTTATGTAAAAGTGTTTTTTTTAACAAATTATATTATTAATTGGGATTCTATTCCTACAAATCTAAGGATAGTCCAAAGGGATTAAATATTATTATATCTATAATTAATAAACCACTTGGGGTTCACATGGATGTTTATAGTATGTTTATTAATCAAATTATATAAAAATACAAAGAGACATGGTAAATGTCGAAATATTTAACTAAGAGTTAAATCTAAAAGATAGGGTTAATATAGAGACCCAAATATGTCTAAAACCAATTGGTTGTGTGTTTTTTAACCCATATCCATTTTAGAAATTAAATAATTCATTTTTGAGACATTATAAATCGAGCATAATTTTATTATAAAATAATATTTCAATCTTTTCCAAAGGATCCCATCACCCCTCTTATAAAAGGGCACTTCCAATTATATAAAATTCACACCATAAAATCCATTTGTCTCAGACAAACCCAGCCCAAAAATACTCCCAACTATCCTCCCTTCATCCTAGAGGCATTACTTTAGTCATAATTCCATCCAAAGAGCCCTTTTGATCAAATCAAAATGAAGAACCCAAAGAAGAGGTAAATATCTCAACACCTCTTTCATGTTTTTTCTTCTTTGAATTATTGTTTACTTGTTTTTTTAATTCTAAAATAATAACTCTATTATTTTATATATAATGATAAGTTTTTATAAATACGGTTTAATCATATTCATTATTCTATCCATCCTTTGAATGACATGTCACAATACGTTCGTATGTACGACATACAGTCTTCTCGTCGTGGTGTAGATGTTATTCAAAACATTATTTTTTGGATGGGTATAATAATGATGTATAAATGATGTAAATAATAAATATAACATGGTAATATTTTTTTATATATTATATAACATCCTATTATATAGGATTTTAATATCAAAAAATTTTATTGTCGCTCGTGCGAATGTAGGGATTACCGTCTCCACGAACACGATGAGATTCATTATCAATCGTATCCATTCAAGACTAATTTTCATTAGATGATTGAAAATAATTTTTAGAGACATAATATAATTTTGTATAAGAATAAGACACATCCTATCCATAACAAGAATTACATACGTAATAATGCATATAAAGGAAAAAAAATCAGTTAACTTACGAAACGACGATAATACTAAGATATTACTAACAAAGAAATATTAAAAGATCATATATGATATCATATTAATTAATATGATTCATTTATAATTTAATATCAATTATTTAACCATTATAAATGAGTTTATCCTACCATCGACCAAGGAAATGTACAAGTCAAGGCTTAATTTCACAATCTCTTTATTATCCGAGGTTGTTTTTACATAAGTATCTACTCGGACCACATTATCATACACATTAATGTTTCATAAAAATGTATTCTGAAGCATTTTTTCTATTTATTAGACTATGGGTTATAGTCATTTATAGCATTATTTGACTTCTTATTAAATGGTTTGAAAATAATCTTTCCATCGTCTTCCAAACAAGTTAGCTTATGAATTTTTCGTCAAAATTAAGGTAAGAATGTTTTTTTAACTTATACGATGGGTGTGGCTATATTCCACCATTATGAAATCATCAAAGCTTACGATACAAGCGTATTAGAATATTTTCAAAATAAAAATTTTCTTTTTATAATTAGTTACCTTTAAATGATTTAAAAAAAAGAATAATTTATTTCTCTCAAACCGGTTTGATTTCATCCATGTCGACATCATTTAAAAAAATTTAATCTTATTTGAAGTTGATTTCTTATGATATAAATATTCCATTTGGTATTGAAGGTTTTGTGATATGTTTGACTGTGGATGTGTTATTTTTCTACAATTCACAGTTTATGGATAATGTTTGGACATTTCATATGCTACTTTTAATATGAATGATTATGTTATGATTAAAACTTTAAATATGAGGAATGCATTGGACTTAGTATGTTATGGGTGGAGCTCTCTATCGCTCCTATGTGCTTTGGAAGGTCTCATGCGACAAACTAGTGTCCTAGAACAAGGCCTTCAAAAAATCATATTTGATTTCTTGGCATGAGTCCTTGACTATGTGGTTTGGTTGTCTGGTATTATGCATTCCATCATTATGAAAGTGGTTATTGATATTGCATGTGATTACTAGACTAGTATAATATCCATGTGAGTAAGTAAGTGTAATTATTTTGATATGTATTTTCCATATTATGATGAAGTTTATGATGAATAGGCTTTTGTTTTTGATTTATACATTGCCTTAAATGTTTATGTTTATTTAAAAATGTTTCTACTATATTGTTATCCTTACTGAGCATGTTATCTCAACCCTTTCTATGTTTTATTTTTTCAAGGATTCGAAGAATTATATTATGACTAGCCCACAAGGATAGTCTATGGGATCTTAGTTTTTTCTAAGGAAACAATGTTGTTGTAGTTTAATATTTAAAAATTTAATGTAAACTTTATGAATGTATCTAGTACTTACAAGGCTACTAAACTAATTGATCTTTATAGACTAGATATTTTTTGATCATGCCAATGATATGAAATAATTCACCGACTTTGGGATTCTGGGGTCGGGGCGTTACAGTTGGTATTAAAGGAAGTTTAGTAATAACCCTAGAAACATGATTTAGAAAAACTCTAATTAGAGCACATTACCCTAAGATAGTATTTTATGATTAGTATAGGAGAACATCCTAGAATTTTGGTAATGTAAAGAAATTGTGTATTTTACAAAAAATACATCCTTTTATGGATACGATTAGTTAAAGGTGTCTCTAGAACATAAGTACACAGTGGTAAAACCCAAAAACACCACTTTGAGATACACTCGAATGGGAACTGGTGCACGCCAATGGGCCTTTCTACACTCTTGGTTTCGACACTCCCATGGGATATGATTTGGATAATTCACACATTCTTTACAAACCATTATAAAGGATTTATGAGTATATAACTCATCAAGGAAATTTTTTCATTATGATTATAAATTATATCCATAAAATGTTCAATTTATGTTAAGTATGTTATAAGTTTGGAATTATGTATTATGGTTCATAAACTAATCTATTCTATTACATTGTATCGAAATGGAACCTAATGTAAGGAATAGAAACTGTATCAATGAACGCACTCCATGTATGGATTTCCATCATGCTCAAGATAGTTATAGTGGAGCCGGTTATACAACTGGTACTGATTGTCTTATCAATAAACTGAGAAAACTCACTCAAGTTATGAATAATAACCTTACCCGTACGGAGCACCCTGATCTGTAGCATGGAGGATCATTGTTAGATCGATTCATGAGGCAAAAAATCCAACATTCGATGGGGGTAAAAGTATATTATTATTTAAAAAAAGGATAAATTACGTAGATAAAATATTCCACAACATGGGGAGTAGTGAAATTGAAAAAGTTTTCATGGTAGTTTACCGCCTCACTTGAGATGCTGATCAATGGTGGTCATTGATTCAAAACACAAAGGAATATGAGGAAGTTTCAAATAAGGAATGAAGGGAGTTTAAATAAATTTTCATAGAAAAATACTTTCCTCATGACCCTAAAATATATATGGAAAGACAATTTCAGAGTTTGAGGAAAAATGAGTATGAGAATGTCATAAAGTATGATGATAACTTTAAAAGGATAACAAGGCATGCTGAAGATTATATACATATCCAAAGGATCTATAATGATCAATTATTTTATGGGCTAAAACCATTTCTCCTGTGAGAATTATTCTCACAATCCTTCTTTTCAAACGAAGATATTGTCTCATGTGCTATCAAGACAGAAAAGGTATTCTCTGTGTCTTTCAACTTTAAAGAAAAGCATGAGAAGAAGAGATCTATTGAACACTATGGAAATGGATATAAGGGGAAGAAGGGAAAAGTTAAATATTCATCCTATGGTAACTGTGGGATGAAACGTCTTGGTAATATCCAGATGGGAATAGGAGTCTTTTACATGTGTGATTAAAAATGCCACCATGCTCGTGATTTCAAGGGGTAGAAAGAGGCATTCAATGTTGAATGCGACAATTGTAGATTAAGGGGGAATTATTCAAATGAATTTCCTAAGGGCCAAGGAATCCTACCTCAAAGAAGTCCAAGGTAATAAGGCCAAGATTATAGATTCACTACTAATGAGGTTGGAGCTCCGAAATACGTGGTGGTAGGTAATTTAATGGTTTTATCATGTTTAGTTAATAATTAATTTGATTCTAGATAATCACATGGTTTCAAATATTTCTAATTTTCTATGAAAATTAGATATCTCCAATTTTATTTAACAAGGGAATTGTCAGTCAAAACTCCTAAGGGAATTATCACTGCAACAATGTTTTTTGAATGAGTCCCCATTATGGCATATAAATGTTCTTTATCTACTGATCTTGTTGTCATAACCAGGATTTGATTACATATTATCCTCTATATGGATTTTATTTCGGACCATGATGCAAGAATTTATTTTATGAAGAAGGAGGATACAATTTTTAATGACGATAATAGAGAACACATTATATTTAAAGCCAAAATGTCACCACCTAATTCTTATCTAGATAATCCCCCAGTAGCTCAACATAATTCAATTATTGGGGAGGAAGAAAATGAAATAACTGTGTGTGAGGAAAATAATTTTTAAATATAGGAAGTACCTATTGTAAAAGAATATGTTTATGTGTTTCTAGAACATTTACTTATACTTCCTCTAGAATGAGAAATTTGTTTTTTCAATTGATTTAATTCATGGTTCAAGGCCCATATCAAAAATCTCTTATATAATGGCCACTGTGGAATTAGTGGAACTAAAGAGAAAACTAGAGGAATTGAGTACTAAGGGATTTATTCACCCTAGTGTTTCTCCATTGGTGTTCCCTATTCTTTTTGTATTGAAGAAAGATGGATATATGAGGTTGTTCATTGAGAACATGGTGATCAGTGCTATATCAATAAAGAACAAGTATCCCCTACTTCTCATTGATGAATTAATCGACCAACTTCATGGTGCTCAATAATTTTCAAAGATTGACCTTCAATATGGATATCATCAGTTGTGTGTGAAGAATGAAGACATTCCGTAAAAATTATTTTAAACTAGGTACGAGCATTAAAAATTTACAATGATGCCTTTTTGATTGACTAATGCACCCTTTGTATTCATGGATCTAATGAATAGAGTTTTCAATGAATATATTTATGACATTGTAGCGGTTTTTATTTATGATATATTGGTATACTCCAAAAGCTATGAAGAAAATGAAATTTAATTGTGCATTATTCTAAAGACTATTAGAAGAGAAGAATTATATGGGAAGTTTAGGAAGATTGAATTCTAGCTTTAGGAGATTTATGTTCATGTACATATAGTCACTATGGATGAAATATCTGTTAATCCTTTTAAGACTAAGGCAGTCCAAGAATGGAAATCACCAAATAGTATAACCGAGGTACGCGATTTTATTGGTTAAGTAGGTTATTATAGGTGCTTCTTCTAGAATTTTTCCCAATTGGATAACCCATTAACGAAGCTCACGTGTAAAGGGGTATAATTTGTCTGGAAAAAAGAGCGTGATGAATTTTTTGAAGAATCATATTAATGATTAGTTAATTCTCCTATCTTGACTCTCTCGTCAGGGAATGATGGCTTTGTTATTAATTGTGATCCGTCAAAGAAAGGATTTGGTTGTTTCCTTATGCAGAATGATAGGGTTATTGTCTATGCATCATGACAGCTAAAAATTCATGAGAAAAACTATCCTACTCATGATCTTAAGTTAGAAGCTACAATATTTTCATTGATGATATGGAGTCATTATCTCTATTGTAAAAAATATGAGATATATACTGATCAAAAAATGTTGAAATATATTTTCTAATAGAATGAACTCAACACGAGGCATAAGAGATGGATTAAACTACTAAATATTTATAATTGCACCATACAGTACCACCCGGGGAAGGCATTTATGGTGGTAAATGCTTTGAGTAGAAAGGATCATGGTGTTATGAATAAGATGAGAGTTGAAAAGGACCTTATTACATCAATCTAGTAAGGACAGATATGGGAATAACCTTTGAAGGTGAAACCTCAATGCCTTTTTCAAATTGTTTCCAAACTATCTTTACCTGAAAGGATAAAAAGTTCTCAGGATGATGATGAGGAATTTCAATAGGTGAATAATGCTTTGAATGATGGGAGATTGTGTGACTTTGTATGTGGAGATGGAATTTTTCAATTTTGGAAGATATATTTTGTTCTCGATATACCTGATCAAAAAAGAGATTTGTTGGATGATGCTCATTGTTCGAATTTCTTTATACACCCGGGTAGCACTTATATGTATCGAGATTTGAAGGAACATTTTTTGTGGGACAAAATGAAGAGGGAGATTTCTGATTTTGGGGCAAGATGTATGGTTTTCAACAAGTGAATTATGGAAGGCAAAATCCTGGGGAAGTCATGAAACCACTTCTTATACCTGAGTAGAAATGGGATAATTTTATGATGGAATTTTTCATGGGACTACCAAATAATCCTAGAAGGAATGATGTTATGGTTCATTGTTGATCTTCTTACAATGTCAGCACATTTTATTGATATAAGAGAAGATTTTCCACTAGAATGTTTAGCAAGACTCTATATTAATGAATTTATAAGGCTTTATGGAGTACCCCTATAGATTGTTTCTGATCATGATCCTTGTTTTACATAAATAATCCGGAAAAGACATCATAATTCCATGGATACTAAACTTCATTTGAGCACTGCTTACCACCCTCAAACTGATAGAATATCAAAACTGACAATTCAAACCTTATAATTCATGTTGAGATCTATTTCACAAGACTTTCAAGGTATGTGGGATCAATATTTACCTCTAGTATAATTTTCTATAACAATAGCTTTAATTCAATTATTATGATGGCATAATATGAAGCGTTATACAGAAAGAGATGTCTCACACCATCCTATTGGGATGATGTTGGTGAAATTAAACTCAAAGGACCAGAACTTGTTGAGGAAATGATGGAAAAGGTTAAGGAAATCCAAACCCTCTTCAAATCATCTCAATGTAGGGCAAAAAAAGATGCTTATAACTGAAGGAAGGATATGGAATTTCAGGTAGGAGATCATGTTTTCATGAATGTTTCACCATGGAAGGAAATTATACGATTTGGTAAGAATGGTAAATTGATCTTTAGGTACATTAAAACTTTTGAAATTCTAGAATGAATTGGGTTTTAAGTTTACCTTTTGGAAATTCGGCCAATTCTCTCCAAAGATCATGATGTGTTACATGTATCTCTTTTGAGAAAATACATTCCTGACCCAATGCATGTACTCACCTATGAGGAATTAGAACTGAACTCGGATATGTATTATTTAGAAGATCATGTCAATGTTCATGATACAAGAGAACAAGTACTGAGAAACAGGATGACTCGTCTAGTAAAAGTTCAATGGGGAAACCATAAGATTGAAAAGGCAACATGGGAACCCGAGGAACTTATGATGAAAAAGCACCCGAGTATTTTAATGAAGCAATATTCTCGAAATTTTGAGGAAACAATTATTTGTAGGAGGGGAGAATGTAACACACCAAGCTTCCATGGAACGCTTCCCTTTTAATAATACAATACCATGTGTTGTACGCAACTCAGAGTTCTAACACACCACAACCAATCAAACTAAACATTATGAATATTAATACCCCATCTTATAAATTTTATAAATTTTATCATTCAAAATGGACTTCATTTTTGGATTCAGAATATCCAAATTTGCTTAGGTATAATTTTTGGTATTTTTCTGAAAATTTCCAATTTTTGATGAATAGTGAAAAACATTGAGTTATAGTTTAAATCCGAATTTTTATTTAAATAATTATTTATTTTATTTAAATTTAATTTAGGTCAAAGTAGATGAATAATACCTATATAAGATTAATGTAATTCAATAATGTTATTTTATAATATTTTTATAAATATAAAACATTGAACGACCTTTTTACCGTCTTTTACCCTCCTCGTTGGAGAATTTGCAAATTTCAATAAAACGCACTTTTACAGCTTCTATGAATTGAATTTCAAAAATATTATAGATATTGTTGATATCAGTAACTATAATGTGGTCCAATAAGATAAAAATAATTTTATATGAATAGAAAATTTTGACTATTATTTACCATAGTTAAAAGTAAATAGGGTAATTAAGGGTAAAAATGATAATATTATTACACCAATATATGTCCTAATTCTACTGGATAGGTGTAATTAGTCCATAAAAACCCTATTAATAAAATATTATCCTTTAGGTCCACTTGGATTAGAGTAGGATATTTATTATTAATTAATTCAAATAAGAGTTAAAAGTGTTAAATTCAAAGTTCATTCACTAAACCACTTTTAATATATGGTTGTACATAAGATAAATATGATAATAAATATTAATTAGAAAGATTAAAATATTTCATACATAATGATATGTTATTTATAATTTTTAGACATTATATAATGTAATTTATTTATGACACAATAATGATGCAGTAATTACCTTATTAATGAAATATTAAAATAAATGATATTATAAATACCCAAATAAATGTAATTTGAGACTTATTATGAATTAAAATAATTTTCTAGGTTAATATGACATGTTAGGGTTGATTAAATAATTAATGTTTGAAGTAATAATGCTCTTATGAATTTAGAATAAACAAAATACCAAATAGTGTCAAAATTGACATAATAGAGTTTTTTTAAAAAATTATATTATTAATTGGTATTATATTCCTTAAAATTTAAAAGTTCATCCAAATTGGATTAAATACTATTTTTTTAAAAGATAGAGGCACTTCCAAAAAATCAAGATCCCATTATTAATAAAAAAGAGAGATTACACAAGTCTGAAAGTATGAGATTTACATTGATCCTTCCTAAGGATAAGAATTAGTTCATCTGCTACATGATCCTCCCATTGAGATTCTAGAACATTAACTCCTTTTCCAGCAAGACCATATTCCAAATAGTTCACCTCTAGATAAGAATGAGTGATGATATTCTCCTTTGAGAAGAGTAGATCCATACACCATGTCCATCGATTGGTAAGATTCCAAGAAATATGATGGGAACTTTTCCGAAGAACCATAACCACGGATGTGGAGACACATTCAATCTATAACTTGTTCCAACCCCTTTGGCCAGCATGTTCAACAGCCTCCATTAATCCTTGAATACTTTCTTCAAGAGCAGAAGAAAAGCCACATGAACCATATAAACAACCAAGAACACACCATTTGTGGACTCTAAAAACCACACCAAAACCTACTAAACTCGGGTTACCTCTCGAGGAACCATCTGAATTTACCTTAATCCATCAGTGAGAGGGAGGTTTCCATAATACTTCAAGCATACCAGTAGGTGGCCTGAAATTACCTTTAACACCAACCTGAGTTAGGACATACTAGTCATGAAGAGAGTTCGCACAAAACCTGCCTCCTGGAAAAGAGATGTCATGCACAGCAGCAAGAAGACCCGCCAAGGCAGTCCAAGCGTGAAATGTGTTCTGTTCATGAAGGGATTTGTTCCTATAAAACTAGAGCATGTACAATAGTTACTCTGCAACAAATAAGAAAATAAGGGAAACCTGAGGTGAGAGTTTCTACTCAGGCCAGCGCTTCATGAAGTCACGAATTGAGTTGTCATGGGGAAAATCCACTTCAAAAATGCCAAACACTTCTTCCCACATTGATGAGGCAACAAAACAGGTGAGGAATATATGATTTATGTCTTCCCAATGATGATGACACATAACACACCTTGAGTAGAGGGAGATTCCACAGTTCTGAATAAATCCATCAGTTAGAAGCCTTTTGTGAGCAAGCCCCCCTGAAAACATGGCCCGAGTGGGCCTGAGAAAGCCCTTGCTTAGGAAACCCATCAATTGAAAACCACAACTGTTGCCAAAATGTGCTTGTAGAAACACAAAGGAGAAATAACCCCATTAGAAACTATCTCCCATGACCAAAAATCACCCTGAGAGGAAAAACAATACTGCTCCACCATGTGACTAACCTGATTGGGAAGACCATCCATGCATGCAATTTGACATTTATTTGAAAAATTAAAATATATGATAGATTTGTCCCAAAATACCATGTCTTCCTATCTATTACCAGTCCATTTGAATTTCCAGAACTGATGAAAAGAGTCCCTCGAGACCAACCAGCGGGAGCCAACATCAATTCTGGAGAAGATGCTCTTGATGGTAGTCCAAACTGAGGAGGAAATGTAATTGAAATTCCATTCCTTAAGACTATGAAAGAACATGACCCTATGAAATGATAGATCCTTAAAATGTGTATTCATAAGCCTCTAGATAAATCCTTCCTACATGGAGTCATTGAAGAATCCATGATTCTTGATACGCAAGCCCCCTTCATCATAGGTCTTACATACCAAGTTCCAAGAGACCGTTGCAAGCCTCCTCTCTATGACACTACCACTCCAGATAAAATTCCTGATAGATAAATTGACCCTATTGATTAAATAAATTGGACATTTGTATAACATAAAATAGTATACGAATTTTGATGTGTTGATTGATTTCCCAAGACACACTCTTCTTCCCATGGATAAAGATTTTCCCTTCCATGCTTATAGCTATCTTCTTACCGTGTTGGAAATAGCAGAGAAGTAGAAAAATTTTTGCCTCCCCCAAAACATAGGGAACCCTAAGTATGTTAAGGGAAGAGCACCCTCCTGAATCCCCATCTCTCTAATTATGTCAATCTTCCGGGTTGCATATAATTTCGTTCCAAAATAAACAAATGACTTATTCCAACTAATCTCCTATCCAAAAACCAACTCATTGTGGTGAAGATCCCTCTTGATATTCATGATGTTTCTATTTTCCCCCTGAGTATAGAGGATAATATCATCAGCATATAAAATATGAGATGGAGAAACCAACTCTCTTCCAGCATGAATGGTCATAAACTTCCCATTTCCAGCCATAATAGTTAGAATTATGCTGAGATAGTACATAGTAACTAAGAAAATAAAAAATGATAAGGGATCACCATGCCTTTCCCCTCTTGGGAATTCAATGTATCTCTATGGGGATCCATTGATAAAAACTGAAACATGGGCATATCATAAAATAGATTTGATCCAACTAATGAGGACACCATCAAAGCCATACATATCAAGGACCCTGCAAATAAAACCCCAATCCATTGTGTCAAAGGATTTATTGATGTCCATCTTGAGAGAAATGTTTCCACCCCTGATAGGTATTTTAAGGAGATTTACACACTCCGAGGTAGTAATTAGGCAATCGAGAATCGATATCCCCTAAATGAAGCGAAATTGGTTTGTAGAGACAATCTTACTAGAAATACTTGAAAGCCTGATGGAAAGAATTTTTCAAATTATTTTGTAAACAGTGTTGACCAGGGCAACGATCTTGAAGAGGTAAATTTCATTAGAATTATCCAATTTCAGAAAAAGAGCAAGAAACTAAGCATTCAACTCTTTTGGTAGATAGCCGCCCCTGAAGAAATTAATGACCAACCTACAAACATCGTCATGAATGATATCCCAGAATGATTGAAAAACAAAATTACTAAATCCATCCGGTGTAAGATATCTCTCAGGTTTTATACTGATAGAAACATATTTTATTTTTGGGTCAAGAGGAATAGCAGTAAGGCTGTCATTATCCTCTTGATTCACAAGACTTGTAATCACACCATCCATGGGGTAAGTGGTGGAAGGAGACCCATTGAATGGACTCTTGAAGTAAGGAATGATATGATCAGCGAGATCCTTTTTGTTATCAATCATGATGTCCGCAATTTAGATCAGAGATAGGGGCTTGGAAAACCTTCATATTTTTTGCAGAGCATTGAAAAACTTTCAGTTCCTATCACTATCCTTTATCCATTTCACTTTGATAGAGTCCCTCTGCAAGGAGTCTTTTATGTTAAGCATCTTGTTGAGTTTGGTGATTAAATCAGCTTCTTCCAAACACCCATTAAAAAATTCACTGGACGCATTAAGCTCTTGAAGATTCTAAAGTTATGTCTCGAGAGAATGAATATCAGAATCAAGGGAGCTGAAGTGATCCTCACTCCAGATCTTAGGGTTCCTATTTAAGATCTTAATCTTGTTGTTGAAATCAACAACTCTGTTCCTGCAATCCACAGAGATCCATGTATTCTGCATAATGACCCTACAATCTGGGTGTGTTACCCTGACTTTATTAAACCGAAAGTGGAAGGGAAGATTGGATTCCTTCCCCGATTGGCCCATTAGGATTGGGTGGTGATCAGAGATAATCCTTACAAGAGTTGAACAAGATAGGAAGTCGCATGCATCCAAAGAAACCCCATTCAAAAAGCCCTGTCAATTTTGTGAGAAACAAGACTATTTAAATGCTTCCGGTACCAAGTGTATTTAGGACCAATCATATTGACCTCAATTAGGTCATTTTGTTCAAGGAAAGCTCAGATGTCTCTGGAGGATGTGGAATTGGTGGCGGCGCCGATTTATTCATCCGGATGAAGAGTTTCATTAAAATCCCCTGAAATTATCCATGGACTAGAGATACAAGTATTCAGAACTCTCAATTCCTTCTAGAGGACCCTACGATCCTAATATTTATTACTAGCATAAACATAGGTGAAAAAAATTCATGACAGAGGCAATTTAAAGACAAAGTTACATGCTTCTCATATGGAACATCGATTTGAGTGCTGGCCACCGATGAGTAAGCTAACAACTAGAGTCCCTGCACATATGATGGACACCTGTTGGTGTTGATTATAGAATATCCCAACTTCTCAAAGATGGAAATATTAGAGAGAAAGAAATATTGGGGATCAGAGATGACAAATAGGATAGGTTTATTCCTCTGAATAAAAATCCTTATGGATCTAATGGTTTCTAGATTTTCTAGGCCTAGAGAGTTCGAAAAAAGAAACTTCATTTGAAAATTACTCCAAGGCTGGTACACCTTATGGCTTTGCCACCTTATTTTTTAGGTTGAATTCCTGCCTTTTTTTATTACATGGGAACTTTACAATAAGTCTTTAATATAAGAAGTTTTATTTCTTACATAATTTACTATACCATTCGGAAATTTATGCTCATGATCTGTCAAGGATCCTTGCTCAGAATTATTGCTGTTATCAGCAGGTTGGGAGCCCTATCCAGCTTGCAGTTCCCTCACCAGAGGAATTCTATCTGAAGCTCCATGTTCCTTATAGATACCCATTCATGACGTACATGGAAATTGCATTTCTTTTGCAAAATACTTATTACATAACAAAAAAACACCCAAGGGTCGTAATATTTTAGTGTGTCGGAAACTCAGAACAAAATCTTCTAATAATGGTGAATGATCTTCAACATCTCCAATAAGTTCTTCCCCTTTTGTTTTCTTACCTAAATCCTTTCATTATACCCTGGGGAAAATAAAACATAAAAAGGGTGTGATCAAATGCTCAGTAAGGGTAAACATGGAGGACATTAAACAACCCATAATCATTTGAATGTAAAAACATGAACATGACATAAATCATAGCAGTTTATAAGGCATGGATAAAAATAGAACAACAATAATGATAATATATCATGGGAATAAAACATTTAATTGTGTAAAACCATTAATAACATGATATGATTTCCATAGTATCCAAGGCATTCCTTCAAAGACCATTGCATTGGACAAAGTCCCTTTCTGAATCGAGTTCACTCCTCATTTTAGTCCTATATCACTAAAACGGATTAACATACCACTCCAGCCATGTCTATCTCATGAGATATATATCTTTACCCAATAAATTGGAGGGATATATAGGTCCCACCCATCTAATAATGAAATCATTCTTTTTTGTGCCACAAAATAATCATAAATCATTCATCATAACCCAATGAACAAAATGGGTTTCATAAGCATCATGCAATCATAACATAATCCATATAAAACAATGGATATCATTTCATCATAATCAAAATAAAACCATATAAATAATCAAAACATTATATTTGAAACATAACCATATTAAAGAATGTAATCTTAGATAAAATATATTTTTGAATAAACACTTGAAATGAATTCTTGAGGGAAATATCCTTTCTTCTTCAAAATCATGTTGTTTTCTCAAAATTCCATCAATTTGAAAAGGAAAGATTTTTTTTTTGAAAATAATCATAAAATCGTGTAGAATAAGGTTCACGAAAATAAGGCGTTATGAAACTGTAAATATCTGTTCATGTCGTATAAATTAAAAAAACATTCTTCATGTACTTTTACCAGAAATGTCAAAAAGTACCTCATATGGAAAAAAAATATTCCTTACTTACCATGTAGTAAAATTAGAAAATGGGTAAAAAATAATTTAAACATACATGAAAGAATTTTTATAAAATAGTGACATGGATGATAAATATAACCCTAGTAAATACTTACGAATAAACAATATCAGATAAAAATGAGATTGGAAAAGTTATCCCTTAACTTAGGAATGATATGCTTAGTATGTATCTGAACCTCCTGTATAATGATTTAAATAATGTCATTTACTTATTATAGAATCATATTCATTGTTATGATATAATATATGGTTCACTTATGACTTTATATTACCCGTTCTTTGGTAAATTCCATGTTAATGCAACGTTTTGGGTCAAATCATTTTATTTATCGTACGTGTTTAGACTAGTTGTTCTTGATATTATTATTAATTATATCATGATTTACTTACTCCCAGATTGTAAATAATGATTTACATATCATATATATTCAGTATATATATACATATAATAGATATATGAATGAAATGAAATACACCATTCCTGGAGACGGTAGGTCGTATGTACGCATTAACGTTGTTTTCCTTTCAATATTGACTTGAATAGAAGTAAGTATATGACATATATATGTATATCGATAAATCAAGTAGATTTATTATTTCAAATATTTCATTATTATTCATTATATATACTTTATAATAATTATTGAATGGTTAACATTGAGAATGAATCTCATCACGTCGTGGAGACGGTAATCCATACATACGCACGAGCGATGATATCGTTCCCATTATTATTGAATGGAATTGGAGTAGATGATATAATATCTCAGAATCCATATGTTTCTATAATAACCATATATAGTTATTCTTTACACCATTATACTCATCCAAGTAATGTGGTGGTGAAAAAAACACATTACACCACGGCGTGGAGACGGTATTTTGTACGTACGCACGCGCGGTTATTTAGTTTTCTGTAGGATGGATAGAAGGTGAAATGGGGTTCTTTAATATTTATAATACCAAATCATTATATTAGTGAAAATGATTTTATTACATTATAATGAATAAAATAAAGAATAATATGTTGAAGAAGAAAGAAACTTGAAAGAAACGGTAGAAGAGATTACCTCTTCTTCGACGCACCTCTATTATGCTTCCTCTTAAGGCACTAGAGTTGATATTTAGAGAAGACCAGAACCACTATAATGTTTATATGGAGGTTGATAAGGGAAATTTACATGTTTTGTCCATGTTTGAAGGCTCAAAATTGTGTAAAGAGAAGAGGGAGAAAGTGCCCTTTTATAAGGGAGGAGATGGGCACTTTGGGAAAAAACATAAAATATTATTTTATAATAAAGTCATATTCGGTTCATAATTGCTAAAAAGTGACTTATTTAAGAGATAAAGTGGGGATGGGTCGAAATACTCTCATCCAATAGGTTTTAGACATGTTTATGTTACTATTATAAACTTATCATTTAGATTTATCTCTAAGTCAAATAATTTAACTTTTACCATGTCTTCTTGTTTTCAAACACTATTTGGTTAATAAACATACTATAACAAGCCCAAATAACCCCAAGTGGTTCATTATTAATATATATAATCTTATCTAAGTCATTTGGACGAACCATAGATTTTTAGGAATAGAACATTAATTAATAATATAATATTTGTTTTAAAAACTATTTTATGTCAATTTTGACACAATTTGGTAATTGCTTTTTGTGAAAATATTAACAGAATGATTAGTTATAAAGAAGTTAATTAAAAAATTACCAACATGTCATATTAACAAAAAAAAATTATTGGAATTTATAAAAAGTCTCAAATTTCATTTATTTGGGTATTTAGAACATCAATTACGTTAATATATCATTAATAAGGTAATTATTTCATCATCATTGTGTCATATATAAAATAAATTATTTAATGTCTAAAAATTATAAATAAAATAACATTATGTGGGAAATAGTATTATCTTTCCAATGAATATTTATAGACAAATTTATATTTTTTATAACATTATATTAAAAATATTTTAGTTTTTAAACATTGATTTTAACTATTTTAACTCTTCTTTAAATAAAATAATAATAAATGTACTAATCTAATCCAAGTGGACCTAAATGTTATTAAATTATTCATAAGGTTGTTTTTGGTCGAATTACACTTATACAGTAGAATTAGGACATGTTTTATTGTAATAATATTATTATTTTTACCCTTAATTACCCTATTTACTTTTAACCGTGGTAAATAAAAGTAAAACATTACTATTCACAAAAAAATTATTTTTATCTTATTGAACCACATTTTACTCCTTGATATTAACCATGTCTCTTAGATTTTTGAAATTCCACTCACAGAAGCAGTGAAATTTTGTTTTATGTACAATTGAAAATGCTCTTAGGAGGTGGGTAAAAGACGGTAAAAAGATCAATAAAATTTTTATATATCTATATTATTATAAAATGACTCTAATGAATTACATTGAACTTATATAGGTATAATGTATCTATTTTGACAAAAAAATAAATAAAATAATTTATTATTTAAACAATAAGTTGGTTTTAACCAATAACATAGTGTTTTAACTATTCATAAAAAATTGAATGTTTTTAGAAAAATACCAAAAATTCACCCTAGGATAATATCGATATTCCATATCCAAAAATGAAGTCCATTTTGAAAGATAAAATTTTTGAAATTTTAAAAATTGGGTATTACTATTCTTAAAAGCTAGTTCATAATAATATTATAACAATATCTCATTTAGTGAAAGTCGGTATTGAGAACAACCCACGCTATCGAGAAAGGTTGTGATTGCATGTAATGTATGCCACGTAAGGGTTGCATGTAGTGCAAGACTCCTTTGTTGTTGCATATAACAAAATACAACAATATTTCATTTATACATTGAATATATATATATATATATATATATTTGCAATCAATGTTGCATAGAATATCTACTATCAAACAAACTTGAAATAGTGTGTAACACGATTCATGATTAGTGTTGCGTATACTGCAAGAAAATACGGTGTTGTGTATAGCAGAAGATAATCGTGGTGTAGCGTACAATAGAATATATGAAAGAAAATAAAAAGAATATATCTTATAAAATCTCGGGGTGTTACATTCTACCCCCTTAAAATGAATTTCCCCCTCGAAATTCGTCGGGGTTATAAATGGTTAATTACATGAGTGTTTCTTTCATAGAAACCCACATCGTAAAAATGAATAACTAAATATATCTTTAAAAACTAATGTATGAAATGTAATGGTTACCAAAATTAACTAATCACTGGGATTCCACATAGGAGAACATAGGTGAAAATTTGGATATTAAATAGAAATATAACCATCATGTTTTGATGGAGAGTGGTAGATAACACGGCTATGAAAAATCTAACAATCATAGAGCCATAAATTTTGGATGATCTAAGGTAACATCTCGGACAACGTTTTTTGGTTTTCAAGATCATTTCCCTAAGTTGAATAAATTGTAATCTGAAGAAATAAATAATTTTTTTTCATACAATCTCAATGTTTGTCTTTCCTTGAACAATTTACATTTAATATCTTAAATTAATGAAGTTGAATTTGTCATTCGTGAATTGTTAGCAGATCATGCGATAGAATTATAGTTCATTCCATCTATCTCAAACATACGGTTAGCAAACGTTATATACATAAGTCCATCAATGGTGAGATTAATCGTATATTGTTCCAAAAATGGACTTATACTTTATCTATCATAACTATTTATAAAATAAAACTAGTTTATACAAACAAGGGACTTCATGTAGGCTAGTGGTAGGCGATAAAGGTCTGTAATACTTTGGTTGTGGGTTCAATTCCTGCAGCCTTTTTTGATGTGACAGGTTGTCGTCCATCCTGTATGTTTTCCTTTTTCTAAAACAGCACAATTATAACATTCTGGAAATAATATCAAAAAAAGGTTCTAGCCATAAACAATACTATCAGATGTCCAACTTAATACATTCCAATCTTTAGGCTTATCCAATATACATCAATCCAATATCATAGTGTAAAGTAAATGATTACTAGAAATGTCATCTACCAAGCATGTGAATACCATAATCTATCATATGATATATCTTTTTGGTCACCTTCCAAACATGTGAATACCTTAATCATTTATTCTCTTGAAAAATGAATACTCATTGAACATTAGTGAAAACCTGAATGCTATCAAAAGTTAACTCTTTCCACATACCAAAATCCCAAAATTTCTATATACTCAAACAATGATGTCACTTTGTCCTTATATCAATCATGATCTTGTTAATACTATCAAACTTATTATTTTCTCCTTATCCCTTCATCATGCACATATCATATTCTTTCCAAATATATTTCTATCACTTTTCATGGTTACTAGTACTATTCATCATATACTTTCAAAACTCAATGAAAGACAACATTATAACAATCCTTAGATTTTGTCTTTATTCCATAGTACCATAAATTGTTCTTGATAAACATGCAATCATTCCACTACCTTCTTAAACCATCGACCGAGCTTTATCATTTTATTCCTCAACACTTCTTTCATATCATATATCATTTTTAGTCTCCTCATCATAATCAACATAAATACTACCCATACGACCATGCTTATTCTCATCATTAGACTTTCCCTTAGGTATTTGGTTTTCATAATGCCCATACATTCAACATTTAAAACATTTAACCATTGTTGATATCATGGAAATACCATTATCCTTGTCCATGGATTTAACTGAACATTTTCCTTTGCAATTACTAGCTTTGTGTCCTTCTTTTCCACACCCAAATAATCTTCCAGTTCCTTTGAAACATTCTCCTTGATGTCTCTTCCCACATTCTTTAAATGAGGAAAATTGAACTTTATTTCCTCTATGATCATCACGAAACTCCATCTTTCTCTTATTAGCCAAGTCAGGAAACATACCAAAGTTGATATTATAGATCATATTATTAGATTGCTGATTAGGCATAATAATGATGTTTGGACAACCAAATCTCGTTTCATTTGGTTCCTCATGAAGAATATCATTCCATTGTCCATCATATTTTCCATTAACATGAATCCTCATGTTTCCTTCTATTTCTTAAAACCCAAAAAGAATAGTGTGAGTGGAAAAATCATAATCAAGGGGGAGTACCTTCAATATCTAACATCTTAGGATATTTTCTAAGATCGTTACCATAATTCTAGGACTATAACCTATACTTATACGTAACCTTTGGGACATCGCTAGGCATACCTTAGAAATATCTCTAGGGATCTCACTAAAGTCTTCTCATCCTAGTTTCAAATTTTTAACTAAACCTTTACTCGGATTCCAACTATAGAGACCCGTACTTGACGTACATGGACATTACATTAATTTTTCGGAATAATTATTACATAACAAAAAAAACTCCAAAGGATAGTAATAGATTAGTGTCTTTGGAAACTCTGAACAAAATATTCTAATCATGAATAGAGATCCTCAACATCTCCCATAAAGATCTTCCCCTTTTGTTTTCATACCTAAAACCTTTCTTTATTTCCTGGGGAAAAGAAAACATAAAAAGGGTGAGCTCAAATTCTCAGTAAGGGTAAACATGGAGAACATAAAATAACCCATAAACATTTGAACATAAAAACATGAACATGTCATAAATATTAGTAGTATATAAGGAATAGATCATAATGTAACATCAACCATGATAAAATAGAATGGAAATAAATCATATAACAGTGGAAAACCATTAAGCACATGATATGATTTCCATAGTAGCCAAGACATTGCTGTCAACACCATCTTATTGGACAAAGTCCTTTTCTGAATAGAGTTCACTCCTCATTCCAGTTCTGTATCACTGAACCTGATTAACATTGCATTCCAGCCATGTATATCTCATGATATATAAATCATTACCCAATGAATTTTAGGGATATATTGGTCACACCCATCTCATAATGAAATCATTATTTCATGTGCCACAAAATAGACATAAATCATTTATCATAACCCAAGGAACAAAAAGGGATTCATAAACATCATCCCATCATAACATAATCCATATAAAAAAATGGATATCATTTCATTATAATCAAAATAAACCCATATAAATAATAAGAACATTACATTTGAATCATAACCATATTAAAGAATGTAATCATATATAATAATAGTTTTGAATAAACACTTGAAATGAATTCATGAAGAAAATATCCTTTCTTCTTCAAAATAATTTTCTTTTCTCAAAATTCCATCAATTTTTTAAAAGAAAATAATTTTTGTTGACAATTATCATAAAATCAGGTAGTGTATGGTTCATGAAAATAAGGTGTTATGAAACCGTAAAAATCTGTTCATTCCGTATAAGTTAAAAAAACATTCTTCTCATACTTTTGCCGGAAAAGTCAAAAAGTACCTCATATGGTAAACAAAAGAAATATTCCTTACATACCATGTAGTAAAATTAGAAAATAGGTAAAAAATAATTTAAAAAAACATGAAAACATTTTTAGAAAATAGCGATATGGATGATAAATATAACCTGAGTAAATACTTACGAATAAACAATCTCGGATAAGAATGAGATTGAAAATGTTATCCCTTACCCTAGGTCTGATATGATTCATATGTATTTCAACCTCCTGTATAATGATTTAAATAATGTCATTGACTTATTATAGAATCATATTCATTGTTATTATATCATATATGGTTCACTTTTGACTTTATATTACCCGTTCTTTTGTAAATTCAATGTTAAAGCAGTGTCTCGGGTAAAATCGTTTTATTTATCGTACGTGTTTGGAATTGTTGTTCATGATATTATTTTTACTTATATCATGTATCACTTACTTCCAAAATGTGAATCATTATTTATATATCATATATATTCAATATATATATATATATTAGATATATGAATGAAATGAAATACACCATTCATGGAGAAGGTAGGCTGTATGTACGCATGAACCATGTTTTCCTATCCTTATTGACTTGAATAGAAGTAAGTAGATGAAATATATATATATATATACATAAATAAAGTAGCTTTATTATGTCATATATTTCATTATTATTCATTAAATATACTTTATAATCATTCTTGAATGGTTAACATAGAGAATGAATCTCATCGCGTTGTGGAGACGGTAATCCATACATACGCACGAGCGATGATATCGTTCCCATAATTATTTAATGGATTTGGAGTGGGTGATATAATATCTCATAATCCTTATGATGATTGAATAACCATATATAGTTATTATTTACACCATTATACCCATCCAAGTACGATGGTGGTGAACAAACAGATTACACCACGGCATTGAGACGGTATTCCATACGTATGAACGCGGGTTGATTTCATTTTCTATAGGATGGATACAAGGAGAAATGGGGTTGTTTAATATTTATAATAACATATAAGTATATTATTGATACTGATGTTATTTCTTTATTATTAAACAACTAAAGAATAAGATGTTGAAGAAGAATGAAACATGAAAGAATCGGTAGAAAAGATTACCACTTCTTCGACGCACCTCTTTTAAGATTCCTCTTAAGGCACTAGAGTTGGTCTTTTGAGGAGACCAGAACCTCTATAATGTTTCTTGGGAAGTTTATAAGGGAAATATTCATGGTTTGGCTGATCCTGAAGGATCAAATTTGTGTAATGAGAAGAGGGAGGATGTACCCTTTTATAAGGGAGGAGAGGGTCACTTTAAGAAAAAAATTAAAATATTATTTTATAATAAAGTCAAATTCGGTTTATAATGGATCCAAAGTGACTTATTTCTAAGATAAAGAGGGTATGGGTTGAAATTATCTCAAACAATAGGTTTTATACAAGTTTAGGTTACTATTTTAACGTTATCATTTAGATTTAACTCTAAGTTAAATAATTTAACGTTTACCATGTCTTCTTGTTTTCACACACTATATGGTTAATAAACATACTATGACAAGAAAAACTAACCCCAAGTTCTTTGTTATTAATATATATAATCTTATATAATTCATTTTGCGGAACCATATATTTTTAGTAATATAATATCAATTAATATTTTAATATTTGTTTTAAATAGTATTTTATGTAAATTTTGACACAATTTGGTAATTGATTTTTTTTTAAACTCATAACAGAATGATTTGTTGGAAAAAAGTTATTGAATCAATTCTAACATGTCATATTAACCTAAAAAATTAATTTAATTTATAAAAAGTCTAAAATTACATTTATTTTGATATTTATAACATCAATTATGTAAATATTTCATTAATAATGTAATTACATCATCATCGTTGTTTCATAAATACATTAAATTATTTAATGTCTAAAAATTATAAATAAAATACCATTATGTAGGAAATCATATTATCGTTCCAATGAATATTTATAGTAGAATTTATCTTATGTGTAACCATATATTAAAAATGTTTTATTTATTAAACATTAATTTTAACTATTTTAACTCTTCTTTAAATAAAATAATAATAAATGTCCTAATCAAATCTAGTTGGACCTAAAGGGTAATATTTTATTACTAAGGTTGTTTTTTGTCTAATTAAACTTATACAATATATTTATTACTTGTGTTAGGGTAATAATAATATAATTTATACCCTTAATTACCCTATTTACTTTTAACCGTGGTAAATAAAAGTAAAACATTACTATTCCAAAAAAAATATTTTTATCTTATTGAAACACATTTTACTCCTTAATATTAATAGTGTCTCTTCGATTTTCAAAATTCCACTCATAGAAGCGGTAAAATTACGTTTTATTTACAATGGAAAATGCTCCTAAGAGGTGGGTAAAATACGGTAAAAAGTTCAATAAAATTATTATATATCTATATTATTATAAAATGACTCCAATGAATTACATTGAACTTATATAGGTATTATATATCTATTTTGACCTAAAATGAATAATATAAATGATTATCTAAATAAAAAGCCAGTTTTAACCAATAACTAAGTGTATTCACTATTCATCAAAAATTGAAAGTTATCAGAAAAACACCACAAATTCACCCTTGGATAATTTCGATATTCCGAATCCAAAAATGGCGTCCATTTTGAAAAATAAAATTAATAAAATTTTAAAAAGTGGGTATTACTATTCATAAAGTCTAGTTCATAATAATATTATAATAATATCTTGTTTAGTGAAACTCTGTGTTGCATACAATACACGCTATCGAGGAAGGTCGTGATTGCGTGTAATGCAAGCCGTGTGAGGGTTGTGTGTAGTGCAAGACAACTTTGTTGTTGCATATAACAAAATCCAACCATATTTCATTTATACATTGAATATATATATATATACACTCAAGGTTGCATAGAATAACTACAATGAAACAAACATGAAATTGTGTGAAACACGATCCAAGATTAGTGTTGCGTATACTGAATGCTAATATGTTGTTGCGTATTGCGCAAGATAATCATGGTGTAACATACAATAGAAGATATGAAATAAATTAAAAGGAATGTATCTTATAAAATCTTGGGGTGTTATATTCCTTGTCTTTGTTAATGATCAGGTCCAGAGGACTTCATTCCTATATTCTCCATTGACTTTATAGGAAACCTGCCACTAAGGTTGTCGGGAACTTGTGGCTCTGCAGAATATGGGAAACCAGGGACAGTTCACTTCGAGGAAGGGGGAACTTCCAAGATGAATATACCCTATTGTGACTCTTTATTTGGATTCTTTCCAGCCATCAGAGAGACCATCCTGCTGATTTCATTGAAATATTCAACATAGATAAATTCATCTTCCAATTCCTGTTGCATTTTCCTAGCCAAGTGGAATATATCATTTCAGATTTCACAAGCCAGATCATGACTGCTCTTGATGTCAATTTCTGCAAGGATGTTAGCTGCTGCCTCTAAAACCTATTGGTTGAGTGGTTTTTGACCCATCCCCACCATAGCCTTTAAATAATTCATTTTTGTGCCATTAAAAATCGGACATGATTTTGTTATAAAATATTATTTCAATCTTTTCCTAAGATGCCCCTCACCCCTCTTATAAAAGGGCACTTCCCCTTCTCTCAAATTCACACCATCAATGCCATTTGGCTCAATAAAAACCTACCCAAATAACTTCCCAACATTCCTCCCTCCATCCTACATGCATTCCTTTAGTTAGAAAGCCATCATATGGAGCCCTTTTGATCAAATAAAATGGAAGAACATGAAGACGAGGTAAATATCTCACCACCTCTTTCATGTTTTTTCTTCTTCCACTTCTTATTTCCTTGTTGTTTTCATTATAAAATAATAACTACATTATATTCAATATAATATGATGTTATTATAAATATGTTAAAACCATATTCATTATTATATCCATCAATTAAATGACATGTCACCATACGTGTGTACGTACGGCTTACCGTCTCCACGTCGTGGTGTAGTTGTTATTCAATACATTATTACTTGGATGGTTATAATAATGATGTATAAATGATGTAAATAATAAATATAACATGATAATAGTTCAGTATATATTATATACCATCCAATTATATATGATTTTAATATCAAAAGAGTGATAGTGTCGCTCATGCGTACGTACGGATTACTGTCTCCACGACCACGATGAGATTCATACCCCATATTATCCATTAAAGAATCATTTTCATTAGATGATTAAAAATATTGTTTGACATCATAATATAATTATTAATATGAATAAAATACTTCCTATCCATAATAATTATTACTTATGTAACAAATTATATAAAGGAAAATGTATCAGTTAACACCCAAAATGACGATAATACTAAAATATTATTAACAAACCAATATTAAAATATAATATATGATATCATATTAATGTATATTATTCTTGTATAATTTCATAACAAATTTTTCACCATTAGATAGGAGGTTAAAATACCCTCGACCAGGGAAAATTACAAGGTAAGGGTTAATTTCACAATCTCTTTATTATCTGAGGTTGTTTTTACATAAGTATCTACTGGGACCTCTTTATCATCCACATCCATGATTCTTAAAAATGTATTACAAAACATTTTTAATATTTACTAGAATATGGGTTAAATTCAATTATACCCTTTTTTGACTTTTTATAAAATGGTTTCAAATGAATCTTTCCTTTGTTCTCCAATCATGGTACTATATGACAATTTCAAAAAAAAATTAAGGAAAGAATGTTTTTTTAACTTACATGGAGGGTACAACTATATTCCTCGATTATAACATCGTTGAAGCTTCCTTTACAAGATTATAAAAATATTTTCAAAATAAATGTTTTCCTTTATAATAATGTAGCTTTATATTATTTTTAAAAAAAGAATGAGATGTTTCTCTCAAAATGTTTTGATTTCATCTATGTCAACATCCTTTAATGAATTTTAATATTGTTTGAAGTTGATTTTTTATGATACAAATCTTCTATTTTGTATTGAAGGTTTTGTGATATGTTTGACTGTGGATGTGTTATTTTTATACCATTCATGGTTTATGGATAAAATATTGACATTTCGTAATATAGTTTTAATACAAATGTTTACGTTATGTTTAAAACTTCAAATATGAGAAATACATTAGACTTTTTAAGTGACGGGTGGAGTCCACTATAGCTCCTCAATGAATCGGTAGTTCTCATGAGACAAACTAGTGTCTTGTCATATTGCCTTGTCTAAATCTTATTTGTAGTCTTGGCATAAGGCCATGATTATGTGGTTATAATGTTTGGAATTATGCATTCCATCATTAGGAAAGCGTCTATTGATATTCCATGTGATTATTTGACCAGTATAATGTCTATATGAGTATATACGATTAATTATTTTGATTTATATTTTCCATATTATGATGAGTTTTATATTGAAAATGATTTTTTATAGATTTATACATTTTTTTAATGTTTATAGTTATTTATGAAATTTTCCTCTATATTTATATCCTTAGTGAGAATCTGAGCTCACCCCTTTCTATGTTTTATTTTTTCCAAGATGTGAAGAAGTATATTATGACTGACCTACACGGATAGTCTATGGGATATTATTTTTTTCTATGGAAATTATGCTATTGTAGTTTTCCATTTTATGTTGTAATATAAACCTTATGAATGTATCTTCTACATCCATGTCTACTAAACTAATTGGTCTTTCAAGACAAGATCTTTTGTGATCATACCAATGATACGTAATAATGCACCGACTCTGGGCTTCTTGGTGCGGGGTGTTACAGTCTTCCTTTTTCACACACAATAGATGATATCCATATCAGAGATCAATATTTTAAAAATATTGAGCTCCAAGATGTTGGTCGAATAAGTTATCAATGCAAGGTAGGGGTACTTGTTCATTATTGCTATAGCATTGATAACCCTGTAGTAAATACACAACCTCATAGATCCATCTATCTTCTTAACAAGAAGCATAGGGATCCCCATGGAGAAATACTATGGAAAATAAATTCTTTATTACTCAATTCCTATAGATTTTTCATTAGTTCCACTAAGTCTACAGTGGCCATTCTATAATGGGTCTCTGATATGGGACATGAACTAGAAATTAAATCAATGGAAAAATCAATTTCTCGTTCTGGAGGATGTCTAGGTAAATCTTATAAAAACACATCAACATATTATTTCACCATAGGTACGTCATCTAATTGAACTTTCCTTTCCTCACATACAATTATTTCATTATATTCATCCCCAATAATTGAATTTAGTTGATCGACTAGGGTTGGATCTACATATGAATTTGGTTGTGATGTTTCTTCTCTAAAGATAAGGTACTTTTTATCATCATCGAGAATCGTAACCTCCTTCTTCTTACAATAATTTTCACATCATGGTCCAAAAGCCAATCTATAAAAAGAATTATATCAAATTAAATCATGGGTATAATGATGAGATATGTAGATAAAGAACATTTATATGACTTATGGGAACTGATTCACAATACTTTGTTGCAATGATAATTCCCTCAGGTGTTTTGACAGATAACTCCCTTGTAAAGAAAAATCGAAAATATCTAATTTTCCTAGCAAACATGGAAGATATGAAACAATTTGATGATCCGTAATCAAATAAAGCATTTTCTAAACTTGAGGAAACCATTAAATTATGTGCCACCATGTCTTTCGGAGCTTCAACCTCAGCAGTAGTGATAGAATAAGCTTGGTCTTGATCCCATGGAATTTTCTGAATTAATTTTCCTTGGCACTTAAGACATTCATTTTCTTAATACCCCCTTTCTCTGAAATTGTAGAATTCAACATTGACAATCCCTTTCTTCCCATTGAAATCATGGGCATGATTGACTTTTTCACCACACATGTAACATACTCTCATTCCCTTCAGGAAAGTACCAGAGTGTCTCTTCCCACATTTACTACAGGATGAATATTAACCTTTTCCCTTAAACCCCTTATTTCCATTTCCATAGTGTTCATCAGATATATTTTTCTCTTTTATGCTCATTTTGTTTGAATAAATTGAAATGTTCTGGGAAATTTTCCAGAACTCATCCCTGAAAAACACCTTGTAATGTTTTCCGCACACTTTGTGACATTCTCATCCTCCTTTAACCTAAGACACATGAAACTACCTTTTAATATCCGCTCAATGGTCATGAGGAAAGTATTTTTGTAATAAAAGATCTTTAAACACCATCGATTCCATATTTAAAACTTAATTATCATCCATTGTTTTTTTAATCAATGACCACCATTGATCTGCATCTCCCATGAGGCGATAAACTTCCATGACAACTTTTTCCCTTTCGCTAATCCCCAAAGATTGAAATATTTTCTCTATGTAATTTATCCATTTCATAGATAATAAAGTATTTTTACTCCCATTGAATGTTTTTGGTTGTTTCCTCATGAATCAGTATAACATTGATCATCTATGTAGTGACCAGGGTGTTCCATACGAGTAAAGTTATTATTCATAATCCTAGTGAGTTGTCCCAGTATGGTGATAAGATGATCTGTACCAGTTGCTTCACCAGCTCCACTATAATTATCATGAGTTGGAGGTCAATACCAACATGTATTCTGTGCATTGAAAATGATTCCATTCCTTCCACTATGTTCTATTTCTATACAGTGACATACACTAGATTAGTTTATGAATCACAATTCATAATTCCAAAGTTGTAAAATAGTTAATATAAATTGAATAGTTTATGGATATTACCCATAACAATAATTTTTTTTTTGAAGAATTATATACTAATAGAACCTTCATAATGGTTTTTAAAGAAAAATAGAATTATCCTAAGCACATCCCCATGGAGTGTCGTAACCAAGAGTGCTGCAAGGCCCATTTTTGTGCACCATTTACTATTCGAGTCTAGCTCAAAGTGGTGTTTTTGGGTTTATCCCTTGGTACATCTGTTCCAGATCCTCCTTTACCTGCTCATAACAAGATAGGGATGTGTTGCATGGAAAACTCAAAAAATATCTACAATACAAAAATTCTAGGAAGTTATTCTATACTAATCCTCAATGTCTATCTTATGATAATGTGCTCTAACCAGATTTTTTCTAAATCTGGCTTCCATGGTTTTTACTAAACTTCTTCTGATATAAACTATACTTCCCTGACCCCATAAGACTAGAGTTGGTGCATTATTACAAAACATTGTCATTATCACAAAAGATCAATTTTCTAAATATCGATTAGATTAGTATCATTGGGCGTACTAGATACATTAATAAGTTGTACATTACATCATAAAATGAAAAAATACTGCCACATTGTCTCCATAGACAACCATGAGATCCCATAGATTATCCCTACAGGTTATTCATAATATAATTCTTTGCATGCTGGGAAAAATTAAACATAGAAAGGGGTGATCTCAAATGCTTAGTAAGGATAACAATATAGTGGAAAAATTCACAAATAAGCATAAAAATTTTAAGGTAATTTATGAAACTAAAACAAAATCCTTTTCAACATAAACATCATCATAATATGGAAAATATAAATCAAAATAATTCCGCTTACTCACATGGATATTCTACTAGTCGAATAATCACATGCAATATTAATATCCTCTTTATAATGATGGAATGCATAATATCAGACTTCATAACCACATTCTCTAGGCCCTCTTCCATGAATCAAAAAAAATATTTTGTCAAGGCCTTGTGTTAGGACACTAGTTTGTTTCATGAGACCTACCTATCCATCAAGGAGTTATATCATGCTCCACCCATCTCATACTAGTCGAATTAATTCCTCATATGAAAAGGTTCAAACATAACATAAACATTCATATTAAAAATACCATATGAAATGTCAATAGATTCTCAATAAACCATGAATGGGGTGAAAATAACACATCCATAGTCAAACATACAACAAAACCTTAAATACAATATATTTGTCTTGTATCACTATAAATCAAATTCAATTACTCTTATAACCCATCAAAGGATGTCGACATAGATGAAATCAAAACATTTTTAGAGAAATATCTCTTTCTATTTAGAAATAATTTAATAGTCACATAATTTATAGAAAATGTATATTTTTAAAATATTCGTATAAGCTTTTAAGGAATGCGTCCATGATGTTATAACTATAAAAATAGCCACAACCACAGTATAAGTTAAAAAAACAATCATACCTTTATTTTGTCAAAAAGGTCATAAAGTAACTTGTTTGGAAAACAACGAATTTTTTTTCCAAAATATATAAGGTCAAATAAGGGTATAAATGACTTTATCCCATTTTTTAGTAAATATTAATAATGTTTCGGAATACATTTTTAAAACACATGTATGTTGATGATAAAAAGGTCCCAGTAGATACGTAAAAACAATCTCGGATAATTAAGTGATTTTTAAATTATCCCTTTCCATGTACTTTACATTGAGAAATGGTTGGTTAAACTCTTGTATAATGGTGAAATAATTTTTATTAAATTATACTATAACCATATACATTAATATTATATCTTATATGGTCATTTAATATTACTTTGTTAATAATATTTTTTGTATTATCGTCGTTTCGAGTGTTAACTGATTCATTTTCCTTTCTATGATTGGTTACGTAAGTAATGTTTTTTTTGGAAAGGATGTATATTATTAATATTCTGAATGATATTATGTCTTTAAATGTTATTTTTAATCATAAAAAGAAAATTTTTCTTGAATGGGTACGGTGGGGAATGAATCTAATCATGTTTGTGGAGACAGCAATCCGTACGTACGCACGAGCGACAATATAATTCCTTTGTAATTATAATAACAAGTAAATGGATATTATATAATATATATTTAATTATTTATTTTTTAAATTTATTATTAAAATCAATTATATATCATTATTATACACATCCAAATAATAATGTATTGAATAACAACTACACCATGACGTGGAGACAGTAAGCTGTACGTACGCACGTATGACGCAATGTCATTAAAAGGGTAGATAAAATAATTAATATGGTTGTAACATTTTTATAATAAAATAACAGTATATATAATATTCTAGAATTATTATATTATATTGGAAACAACATAGAAAGAGGTGTTGTAAGAAGAAAGTAATTTGAAAGAGGTGATGAAATATTTACATCTTCTTTGTATTCTTCCTTTTGATTTGATGAAAAGGGATCCTTAGGATGGATTTATGACTAAAGGAAGGCCTCTACGATTAAGGGAAGATGGTGGAGAGTATATTTGGGCAGGGTTTTGTAGAGCCAAATGGATTTTAATGTGTTAATTAGAGAGAAGGGGAAGTGCCCATTTATAAGAGTGGTGAGGGGTATCTTAGGAAAATATTGAAATATTATTTTATAATAAAATAATTTTCGTTTTCTAATTTAACATAAATGATTTATTACGAGGATAAGGTGGTTATGGGTCGAAAAAAACTCAACCAATATGTTTTAGATTCGTTTGGGGCACTATATTAACCTTATATTATAGATTTAACTCTTAGTTAATTAGTTTGACATTTACCATGTCTCTTTGATTTTTTATATTATATTGTTAATAAACATACAATAAAATTTCTATCAAACCTCAAGTTTTTAATTAATGAAATATTTAATATTATTTAATTCCTTTTGATGAACCTTAAATTGTTAGGAATAGAATATAAGTTAATAATATAATATTTGTTTTAAAAATGCTTTTATGTCATTTTTGATACAATTTGTTAATTTGTTTTTCTTAAATTCCCAATAGTATAATTACTTTAAAAAAATCATTTAATCAATCCTAACAAGTCACATCATCGTAAAAAAATCGTGGATGGCATCAAAACATTAAAATTAAATTTATTTTAACATCTATAATACCATTTATTTGATTCGTTCATTAGTAAAGAAAATATTGCATCATCATTGTGTCATAAAAAAATTTAATTATTCAATGTCTAAAAATTATAAATAAAATACCATTATATAGTAACTCTTTCTATATATATAATAATATTTATAATCGAAGACATAACATATATAACCCTATGTAAAAAAATTGTACTTAAAGATATATGCATATGTCATTTTTGTATTTACTTTATCTTAATTAATATAAAGTGTCATTATCATTACAAGTGGCTCCATGGGGTCCCAAAATCGACACATGGATGCCCATGGTCAGACATTTATCATATAATAGGGTTAGTACATGTTTTATTGTAATTTAATATTATTATAATATTATTGGGTTACCCTTATTTAACAGATTTACCCTTTAACCATGGTAAATAAAATATTTTCAGATTTAATTATTCAAAATGTTTAAAATTTATAGTTTCCTATTTTTTTAATTTGGAACTCTTGATTGTAAATATCGAATCCATTTTTCTAAATTCAAAACATATAAGTGGCAGAAATTATTTTAAAATTAATTCTCGTTGTCAAAACAAAACGTGTGCTTTTATGAAATAATAACTATCAAAAGATTGACACTTGATTATCTCCAATTTAAATGTGAAATTACGTCCATTGACCAAAAATGTATTAAATGGTAAAAATATAATCATATTATACCTAAAAACCACTCAATATTATAATTTTTCACTGTAAATTATTTTGATTAAAAATGTTGTTTTAAATTAAAATTTAGTATTTTCACTATTCATCAAAAATTGAATGTTTTCAGAAAAATACAAAAAATTCACCCTAAGATAATTTCGGTATTCTTAACCCAAAAATGAAGTCCATTTTAATTGATAAAATTGGTAAAATTTCAAAAAGTATGCATTACTATTCATAATGGCGATTTTTGATTTGTCGCGATGTGTTATATTCTCGATGTTGCGTACAACACAAGCTATTGAATTATTCAAAGTGAAACATACCGTGGAAGCTTGGGGAGTTACAATATATAAATTTTATAACAATAATTTGTAAAAGTATCCATACCATTGATTCTAAAGTGAATATATGAGTTATAGAACAAGATAATTTGTAATATTAAATTCTAGAAGAGGATGAAGAATTGGAAAATGTGAGATCATTCACCTTGTATTGGTAAGATTCATTTAGATTCATTTAAACATCCATTTAGAATAATAAGGATCGAATTCATTCGGTTTAATCATTTGTCAATTTTTGGATATGATTTTGATATTCCATGATATTCCAGTAATTATAAAAGGATCATATAAAGATTTCAGTGGTACATTGATTATAGTGGTTCCCCTTTTATGGAAGTGTTTAATAGTAATATATATATAAGAGATAATATTTTCTATTATGAACCACACAATGAATAATTATTTTTTCCAAAAAATTTTGAGGGATATATGGGGTTGTAAAAATGGAATTAAAGCCATTTCAATCATCATGTTGTAGTTGATTGGGGATATGACATGTCAATAAGATATGTACATTTTCTTAGAGAATTTATTTTCATATCAAAACTATTCATGTGGAACATTGGGAGGGATATTAAAAAATTTTCAAAGGGCGTGTTTATAAAGTGTGGTGTTAGATTTGGAAAAATACATAGATCCTACCAAAAATCAGACGATCACACCATTACTTATTTTTGGTATAGAAAAACTTGAAATTACTATTGAATCATAACATCTACATAAATTGAAGGATCTTTTGGGAAAAGAATGGATTATAAATTTTATTATCAGTTATAAATTAAAATTGATGATAAATTCATACAAAAAAAATTATATATCGATTTATGGAAGGATAAAGACAATTATATTTGAGGGCGATCGTAAATAATATTAAAAAATTTAAACTATAATTTCAAAGTACTAATATCAGAGTTGTTTTATATTCAATATATATAATTTATTACAATGGATTATTTGAGATAAATAAGTCTAAAATAAGGAATAAATCACTAAAGTTGTTGGTTTATGAGTCTAGATTATATATTGTTAAAATAGTCAGTACTTTTGGAATAAAATAGAGATGGAAATTTTGTAATGATTCATCATAAATCGATAAAAAAAATTACAAAACTGTCCTTCAAAAACATTTTATGACTTAGTTTTATTTTGATTTGATGATAAATATTTTAGGTTACTTTGAAATCAACAATATCTTTCACACTATTTCTCAATGTAGTGAGTAGTGAGGAAAGATATTTAAATTTTATATGGAAAAATAATGTGTCATTCCTAAATCATTGTAATGAAACAATGAGTAGTGTATCATCTTGGAACATATAAACAACATCAATGTATACTCCCTGGATTAACCAATTGGGTTGAAATAAAAAAACTAATCATTTCACTTCAATAATTTTTTATATCTGGATGGTGTGTCTGTGATTGAAATTTTATAGGTTAATTTTTTCTTTCTAACAAAAGAAGCTTATTTGGTAGAAGAATAAATGTTTTGATTTACTAATTTACTAACTATGTGTGTATATAATGTGGCTGAAATAGTTTCTAATTATCAATATCATTGGTCAAATGAATCCATGAATTTATTCAATACCTTCAACATCATGGGAGTTAATTTTTTGATGGTAATGTATTTTATCTATAGAGAATGAAGATGATTCAATATGTTCTATGACATGGCTCATACATTATTGATATCGCTGAAAAAAAATATAAATATTCATGAAATGTGTATTAGATAAACACATTATGAAAAGAATAATGTATTATATGATGACAGTTTGTAAAATATATTACTCTCTTCACACTAATACATTAATGGTAAATTAGTAAAGGGAAAAAATAAGTTGAATCTCGAGAAGAAAACATTATATCAAAAACTTAAAAGAAATTTTCATATATTTATATATGGGAGAAGATGAATTAGTTAATGGATTAATTATTCAAGGGAAAAATAGTGTGGTCCATTTTATTCTATTGTTAAAATAAAGATTCTATTTTTCTTTTCCTCTTATTGTAATCCCCCCAAATAAATATGATATTAATATTTTATCCCCTTAGGATAAAGGAATGGATGTGTGGGTCATCAAAAAAATCAATGTTATTTGATCACTTATGAGATAAAAATGTGTTATTTCCATAATAAGAGAAGGAAAATAAAAAAAGGAGAAATAATTTTATAAAATTAAACTTTAAAATAATTCCACATTAAAAAAAATTTATTAAAAAGAAAACAATGTTGAAGATGATTCGATGGATTTTAAATAATTTATCTCAATATTATCCAAATTAATAAAAAAAGTAATGGTAAATATAGTGACATAATTACCTTCAATTACAACAATTATTGAAATAGTAGCAACTTTTTAGGTAGTTTCCCATAGAAGAAAGAACATGAGAATAAAGATGAGAAAACCATACGATCATCTAGGAAGATAATGATAAATAAATAATGGAGTCATGGAAGTTTCATTAAAATAAAATGTTAAATAATTAAAATAATGAATTTAAATATTTTCTCACAACACGAAGACACATAATTTGATTATTAAAGTGAAATAGATCATTAATAACTACATGGTAATGAATTAAAACCATCATGGAAAAATTAAATCATCTACAAGATCTAATGAATGTTGATGATGAAGGGATAAATGAAGAATAAATAATTGATTAGGATACACTAATATAGATTCAACTAATAGTGGATCTCATGGTGTGATTAACAGAAAATTTTAAACTTGAATGAATATGAAAAATTATTAATTACATAATAACCTTGACAAGTTAAAATTTAAATATATTGTAGAGATTGGAATTTTTTTAAAATTAATAATGTGATATTTCAATGAAATAATTGAATTAAGAGACAAGATTATTAATTTTTACACTTAATAAATAATATATACAATAATTTGTAAGTGAAGGATCTTATGAAATCATATTGAAGTTGAAAATTCTCTGAAAACATTGAAACTTGGAGAGTTGAAATGTTTAGTGAAATATGTCGATGAAATCACCAAAATAAACAATAAAGATGCTTATAATTATAGTAATCATAAATATTATCTTATAATTCTAATAATAACTAATTTGAACATTCCTGATTGCAATTTTTTCAAGGGAAGGAATGATTGTGGGGGGAAGAAGGTATTTTCGTCACCAAAGTAAAATTCACCCATTGAAAAAATTAGTTGTGATATTTAAAATTTTAATGGAAACACGATGTCAAGTGAGAAGGTTATCAAGTCCAAGCCTAATAGATTTTTCATGGTTAAGGGGATGGGATCACTGTTGGAAACACAACCAAAACCAATAGTTTTTAATCATTTGAATAGCCACTAGATTCAATGGATAATTTTATAACAATGATTCCATAAACTATTGGCTTATATGTTATGTGTATATCCCAATAAAAATATTTTGTATTAAACAGTTATATATGTTATATGGATTTATCATATAACAATTCATTATTATAACTATTTTATTTCCCTATACAAACTGTCCACCACATCCATTGGTTTAAGAGGAATGGATATACCTAATACCAATATTATAATAAAACTAAAGGTTTATACATTTTATTTTTATAGGTATATAAGAACAATTTAAAAACCCTTTCTACCAACATACATGACAATTCCAGCTAATATAACTTCCTAAGCTATCCAAAAACACCTTTCGTACATTCAAAAAACAATCACACACCCACACCCCAAACAAGTACCACCCAATATAAAAAAATATGAAAACAAATTAAAACATAGAACCAGTTATAATATATATCTCATATATAAAATCACATTCAATCATCAAGAATAATTTTGAGATTATTTATTTACACAAGTTGGAAGTATAATTTATTGGATGGATCACTACAGGGAATGACTATATTGAGTGTTATGTTTCTCTCCTCTACATCTGTACTTATTCACATTACATATTATTTTGATACGCATAGAGAAATATGGGTAATTCATAATTATAGATCATGGATCTGGATGGATGATTTTAATAGATGAAATATTAAATATATCCATTTTTTGACATACAAATATTATCATTTATTGAGATAATATTTATATAGGATTCCTTTTTTAATTGTTGTTTCATATATATCATTTCCTTAAATATTATAGAATATTAATTTATATATATTCATTTGTTTAAGTTTTTAGTTCAAGATGCATTCAGGTACTACTGGTTTTTGATGTTTGAAAGTCAGTTAAATGGTTTTTTGTAGTTGATGCCTCCCAAAATGATTTACATACAGTTATTATAATTGTTTTCCCTTGTCAAGTAAAGGTTGGTTTAGGCTGTTTCAAAAAATAATTCTAGGACATGAAAAATTGGGATATGAGGGACAGAAGGGATTTTTATATTAGAACATGTTTGTGTTTATTAGAAATATTATACTAAATCACACAAAGGATATCCTAAAAATGTAGTCACAGTAGAAGTCATTGAAAATTAAGAGAAGAAAAATAATACATATAATTATTCTTATTGATGAAACATGATTTGACCATTAGTGGGTTAACAAGTATTCTAATGCGGGGAAGTGGGAATTATATTGATAAATGTGAGGATTTAATGTTTTAATGATTGATATTATTAAATATATTAGAAGACTGTGTGGGTTAGGATGGTGAAAATATTGATTAAAACCACATTAGTTACTATAACCTCTAGATCATAAAGTTTTATAGGACATATTATGGAGATATTTAATAGATTTTGATGTTGTATTATCAAATTATATGGGTGTGATTAAATAAAAATTTGTCTTTATGTTTCATAAATAATTTTTTATCGTATCCTAGTCCTTGAGTAATTAATGATACAATATATTGAGGGAAATGAATTCATGTTTTAATAGATCCATTGTTCATATAACATTAAAGTATGAATAATCCAATGTGTGTAATATTAACTAGAATAATACCTAAGTTTTGTATTATTCTATATATTTCTTCATAAGAGTACGTTGGATATAAATATTTTTATTTAAGAATAAAAATTGAATATCCCATGATGTATAATATTAATTCCAAAATTTTATATTCTGTATGAATAAGAATAATTTTAAAAGGTGGAATATTATATTAAAAGAAGATAGGTGAATTAAGTTTTTGGGATATATGTTATTTAATATTATGTTCATGGTACATAAGATTAATGCCCATGATGTTATTAATCAATTTCCTAGAAATATAAGATCTGTATACATGGTAGTTTGAGTGTGGCGATCAATGGAATAAATACTATATTACATGATAAAGTCAATCAATGTGTTGATTCAATGACAATTTCATAAAATAAATTACAGTATATGTATAATATCTATATCATTAAAATATTAAATATGGAATATATTGAAACATTAGTGTTTGAGAGGAAGTGAAAATAGACATTAAAGACATCCAAATTCACTAGAGTTATTGTTTACATGGAACCACAAGTGGGGATCATTTTCAGTTCGGATTTAATGGGAATATATTAGAATTATAATTCAATCAATATAAATATCACTAAGAGTTACTACCACATGGACCAAGATACATATATATTTTTATTTCAAATGTTCCTTCATTGGTCATGAATATGGGGTTTATTATATTATAAATATGTTATTACATAGTGAATTTATTTTTGTGTGAAATTTAATCATTCATTGATCATACATGTTATAAAAAATATTTGTGAGTGTTTCAGCATTTTTCATTGATGTTTTTATTGAATATGATTTTTTTTACAATTTTCCCTTCGATTTGAGAGTGTATTGGGATTATGATAAGGGTAAATAGGCTCCTTTATACGAATAAGTTTTAATTTTTCATATTAATGTTATATGTCTATTTTTTTAAATTTTCATGGAGATGTTTTTTGATATATGTCATTTCATTAATTTATAAAATATTAAAGGTTAAAATAATTGAGTCATTGGTACAAGATTATATATTTCTTCTACTTTAATAAGATAGTTCACTATAAGATGAATAATATTTAAATTGTATACATTTTGTAAACTTTTTATCTTCATCACAATGTAATTTATCAAGATAAATTTTCATACTAATACATTTAAGGGAGTTGAATAAGAGTTTCATTTTACAGGGTTAACTAATTCAAAACATGAAATTTCTAATAATTTAACTAAATTTAAATAAAAAATTTCACTTCCATAATTGTAATATGTTAATGATATTGAAATGATATATATTTGAAGTGAAAATGTGTATGATTACTAAAACAAAAAATCACATTTTATATTCATTGTGAGTATAATTTTTATTGTTGTGAATATTATTCCTGAATAGAATATTTAATTCGTATTAAATGTCTCCCAAAAAAATAGTTTTTTTTGCAACACATAAAATGAAAAATATTTTGGAAATGTTTCGAATTTGAAAAAAATCATTTTTAATATCATATCTAGGATGAATTTCGTTCTATATATTTATTTCATTTTAAAAAATTAAAATTGGATGTAATGAGAACCTACTAATGGAAATGATTTTAAATAAATCATTAGAGAAAAATAAACAGGAAAATAGAGAAGGATATGTTTTACTTCTACTAGATTATTTATTCATGAAACTAATGAATCATTAAAAAACTTATTGGATTAATTTGAATGAAATTATATTTTTTTGGAAAATAAATAATAATAATCAAAATGAAATTTATATTCAACATGTTGGACTTTATATTTTGCTAAAATATTTTGTGAGACATATGCTGTGGATATTGAAAAAAATTATTTCAACAAATTTATATTTGAAAACTATATTTGGAAAATAATTTTAATAATTTATAGGTAAATGAATTTTTAAATAGGAATTATTTAGGAAAAAACTTATTTCTTGTAAAATTGTATAAAATATAATTCTTTATTCATGATAATTATATTAAAATTATTTTTTATATAAAAACAACTGATTGGAATTATCGAATAAAAACAATTTGAAAATAATAAGGGGTGATTTTTTATGGACCAAAGTATATGAATTTTATTTTATATTTATACTTTGATAGTGCTTCCTCTTCTTTAGGTCAAGAAATAATGGACTTTCAATGATACTAATGGTGTTGATTTTGGTTTTGAAAAATATATACACCACACTTTTTAGATTAAAAGATCATATTTTAAGAAACCTTTAGTCATACATGTGGAAAAAATTATTTTAATGAAGAATGAGATAATCATATTATTTATAGAAATCCATTACATTAAAATATATTTCTTTTAGAATAAATTTAATTTCATCGATAGATTGGGATGCATGAAATGCTGGTTGAAAATGAAAAACTCTATTAAAATATTATTTAAACATGATAATTGTAATTCCCCGACCCCAGTTACCCAAAGTCAGTGCATTATTACATAAAATTGGCATGATCACAAGAGATCAAGTCCCAAAATGCCGATTAGTTTAGTATCCTTGGATGTATAAGGTACATACATAATTTTTACATTACTTTATGAAATGGAAAAACAAATACATTGTGTATCATTTTAACACGTTCATATACTTCAGACTATCCATGTAGGTCAGTCATAATCTACTACTTCACATCCTTGGAAAAAGAAAATATATGAAAGTGGTGGGCTCAGATGCTGAGTAAAGGAAACAATATAGAGAAAAATATCATAAATAAGCATTATCTTTAATGAAATTTATAAGAATCAAACACATGATTTTTAATCTTTAACTTCATCATAGTATGAAAACAATAAATTAAACAATTCCATTTACTTTTTCAGATGGATATTATACTAGATGAATAATCACATGTAATATCAATAGCTAATTTCATAATGATTGAATGCATAATGCCGGACATCATAGACACAGAGTCAATACTTTGTTACAAGACTATAATTAAAAAATTTTCAAGTCCTTGTGTTAAGAAACTAGTTTTTATCATGACACCTACAGATGTATTGAGGGGATGTAGAAGGATCCACCTGTCACTTACTAAGTCCAATGTCTTCCTCATATAAAATGGTTGAAACAATATTTTATAATTTATAGTAAAATTTACATATTAAATGTCAATAATTTTACAATAAACTAGGAATTGCATAAAAAGAACACTTTCAAAATCAAACATATCACAAAACCTTCTTTACAATATGGAATATTGTATCATAATAAATCTCCTTCAAACAAATGTAAAATCCAACGAAGGATGTTGAAATTGAAAAAATAAATGGAAAAACCATTTGAGTGACATATTTCATTCTGTATTTATGTCATTCAAATGTAATGAAAACATTTATTTTGAAGATATTCATAAAATCATATATGGAATTCTTCAAAGGTGTTATAACGTCCGAAAATAGCTACACCTTCCGTATATGTTAAAAAACATTGTTTCCTTAATTTGTCGAAAAGGTCATAAATTACCTTGTTTGTAATGGGACGGAAATATTCCATTAAAACCATTTTATAAAAAGTAAAACTAGTATAAATACAATAACCCATAGTCTAGTAAATAGTAAAAATGTTATTATATTTTTTAAGAAACACATATGTGGATGATAATGTGGTCCTAGTAGATACTCATATATAAACAACCTCGGATAATAAAGATATTGTAAAATTAACCCTTAACTTGTATTATTCCTTATTAGAGGGTACATTAAGCTCTTATATAATGGTTAAATATGTATTATTAAATTATTTAAGAATCCACATAAATCATATATAATCTTCTAATATTAATTTGTTAATAATATTACATTAGTATAATTGTTTCGGTTTTTAACTGGCTCAATTTTCATTATATGTTTTCTTACATAAGTCATGTTTTTAAGGGTTAGGATGTATTAAATTCATATCCAGAAATATATTAAGTTTTTAAAATTTATTTTTAATCATTCAAAGATAATTATTCTTGAATGGTAATGATGGGGAATGAAATCGCAACACATCTTGGAGACGGTAAGCCGTACATACTCATGAGAAACAATATCATTATATTGAGGGTGAAATAATAATTAGTGGGATTTTATATTATATATATAATCATTAACATGTTATATTTATTATTTAAAACAATTATAATCATTATTATACCCATCGAAATAATGAAGTGTTTAATTACAAACTACACCATGAATTAGAGATGGTAAGTCGTATGTACACACGTATGGAGACTTTGTCATTAATAGGATGGATAGAATAATGAATATGGTTTTACCATATTTATTATAAAATATCAGTATTTATAAGAAAATATAGTTATTATTTTAATTTGGAATCAACAAATAAAGAGGATGTGGAAGTAGAAAAAACATAAAAGATGTAATGAAATAATTTCGTCTTCTTCGGGTGATTCCTTTTTATTTGAACAAAATAGATCCTTAGGTAGAATTTATGATAAATGTAAGGAATATTGGTTGAATTGAGGGTAGTTGGGAGGAGATTTTGTCAAGGGTTTTCTGATAATAAAATCATTGGAGGTGTGAAATTTAGATAAGGGAAAGTACCCTTTTATAAGAGAGGTGGGGGTCACTTCTAGAAAAGCATGAAATTTTATTTTATTTTAAAATTATTTTTGGTTTCCAATGGATCACAATGAATTTATTTAGAGGCTAAGGTGGTTATTGGTTGGAAACCTCTCAACCAGTTGGTTATAGAAATATTCAGGTCACCATATTAACCTAATCATTTAGAATTAACTCTTATTTAAATAGTTTAACTCTTACCATGTCTTCTTGTACAAATATAATACATGATTAATAAAAGAACTGTAAAATACCCAGAGAACCAAAAGTGGTACATTAATGAAAAATAAATAATTATATATGTCTTTTGGATGAACCTTATATTTTTAGGAATATTATATAAATTTATAATATAGTATTGGTTTTAAAAAATCTTTTATGTCATTTTTGAAACTATTTAGTATTCGGTTTTTTTTAAAGTCATCACAACCTGATTACTTAGAAAAAATATTTTTAATCAACCCTAACATATCATATTAACCTAAAAAATTCATTGATGGCATCAAAACTTATTAATTTTTTTAATTATAATATTTATAATATCATTTTATTGATTCCATCATTAATATGTAAAATACTGCATCATTATTGTGTCAAAATTAAATTTAATTATTTTATATCTAAAAATTATAAATAAAATACCATGATGTAGGAAATATTTTTGGATTTAAAATTACTATTTATAGTATAAAATATCAATTATATAAACTCTTATAATTTTTTAACTAAAATATATTTGTTTATGTTACATTTTCCTTAACATCAATTTAATTTTTATAATGTGCCATTTTCACTTACAAGTGGATCCACATGGTCCAAAAATCGACCCAAGGATACCGATAGTCAGAACAGTATCTACAACTAGTGTTATAAAATGTGTCAGGGTAATTTAATATTATTATAATAATATGTTTTTACCATTATTTATTGGATTTACACTTTAACCATGCTAAATTAAATACTTACTGAATTTTCTATGCATAATGTCTAAAAATAAAAGTTACCTATTTACACAATTTGGAACTTCTAATTACAGATATTGAATCCATTTTTCAAAATTAAAAACACATAAGGTTCATAAATTAATTTAAAAATAATTCTGGTTGAAAAAACTAACTGTGGGTTTTTAAGAAGTAAAAACTATCAAAAGATCGACATGTGTCTGCGTAAAACATAAAAGTGAAATTACATAAAATGACCAGTATTATATAAAATGATAATAATATAATCTTATGATACTTTAAAACTACTAAAATATCTAGTATAAAAATTTAAATTATTTCGATTAAAATTGTTTTTTTAATTAAAATATAGTGTTTTACACTATTCATGAAAATATGAATGTTTCCATAAAAAATACATAAATTAACCCTAAGAAAATTTGGAGATTCTAAATACATAAATCACATACATTTTGGAAAATAAAATTTATAAAATTCAAAAAGTGGGTATTATTATTCATAACTTCTTTTAAAATGGCTAGATTGATTGGTTGTGGCGTATTAGAACTCGATGTTCCATACATATCGTGTTATTTTATTATTTAAAGAGAAGCATACCATAGATGCTTGGGGAGTTAAATTCTTCCCTCTGTCAAATAATTTTGTCGTCAAAATTTTTAGAATATTACCGCATAAAATGATTTGGTTGGTTCTTTATCATATGTTCCTCGGGTTCCCACATTGCCTCTTCCATCTTACAGTTTCTCCATAGAATATTTACCAGAAAAGTTGTATAGTTTCTCAATACATATTCTCTAGTATGAAGAATCTTTATATACTCTTCACAACAAGACAGATCAATATCTTGTTCTATTTCTACATATATGAGTACATGTGTTGGGTTACGCTTGTATTTTCTCAACAGTGATGGGTGGAACACATCATGAACATTGGAGAGACATAGAGTAAATTCAAAATGATTAGCTACAACTCCAATTAGTTATGAAATTACTAAAGGTCCTATGTACCTCTGACTCAATTTACACTTCTTATCTAATTATATAATACTCTTACAAGGAGATACCGTCTAGAAAACATGTTCTCCATATTGAAATTCCAAATACTTCATTCGGTTATCAACATACCTCCTTTTCCCACTTCGAGATGCACTTATGTGGGTTGGGAAAATCATCTCCTTTTCCATTTTTTCTCAAAATGATCTGGGCCTATGATATTTATTTCACAAACATCATCCCAAAAAGTTGGTTTGTGACAAATCATTCCATATAACACTTTATATGGTGCCATCTGAATACTTGAATGGAATCATTTGTTATAGGAAAATTCTACCAGAGGTAAATATTGATCCCATATACCTTGAAATTTAAATGGGAAAGTTCACAAGATAACTTATAAGGTTTGAATAGTCTGTTCTGATTTTCCATCAATTTTGGGTGGTCGGTGGTGCTGAAATGATGTTCAGTGTCTAGGGAATTTAGATGTGTTGTCCAGAATCATGATGTCAAACATGGATCATGATCAGAATCAATCAATATAGGTACACATTTATGTATAACAACACCATTAACATATATTATTTCTATAAATTCAAGTTGTAAATCTTCTTATTATATCCTGACAATGTGATAAATTGGTAATATGATCAACAATAACCCATAATGCATCATTTCTTCTAGAAGTCATTGGTATCCCCATGAAAATTTCCATCATAATATCATCTCATTTTCACTCATGTATATGAAGAGGTTTCATGGATCCAATAGGATTTTTTCTTCCTACATTCACATATTGACAAACCATATAACTTCAGACATAATTAGTAATCTCCCACTTCATGTAGTCCCCCTAATAAAATTACATAAAAAAATATACATATTTGTACTACCATATTGTATAGTGAAATTAGAGCAATGTGCATCATCCAACAATTCCTTTTTTAAATCTGGTATATCGAGAACACAAATCCTTTTACAAAATTTCAAAATTCCAACTTTATATACAGATTCAATCAATATACCTTCATTCATTGCATTAATTTTCTTTTGAAACTACTCATCTTTAGTCTAATAACATTTTTATCATTTCTAGTAAAAATTATTTGGAAACCATTTGAAAATGTATTGAAGTTTCACCTTCTAGGATTATTCCAGTATTTATCATTACAAAATCCATGAACATTGGATCCCTTTAAACACTAATATTGTTCAAAACTCCATGATCCTTTCAGCTCAAAGCATCTGCCACATAATTTTCCATCCCTGGGTGGTAGTTTATAGTAAAATCATAATATTTTAGTAGTTCAATCCATACCCTTTTCCACATGTTAGGATATTTCTGTGAGAAAATATACATAAAACTCTTGTGATCATTATATATCACACAATTTTCACCATAGAGATACTATATCTATATCATCAGAGAAAATATTACTGCTGCTACCTCAAGATCATGAGTAGGATAGTTTTGTTCATGAATTTTTAGCTACTCGGATGAATAATCAATAACTATATCATTCTGCCTGTGGACACAGCCATGACTTTTCTTTGATGCATCACTGTAAATAACATACCCATCATTCCCTGATGATAGGATCAAGATAAGATCATTGAGTAATATTCTCTTCAATTATTCAAAACATTATTCACACCCTTTCTTCCAATCAAATTTAAAAACATTACGTAAGAGCACTGTTAATGGGTGAGCTAATTGGGAAAAATTTAAGACAAAATGCTGATAATATAATGCTTCAAAAATAAAATTGCATACCTCAGTTATACTCATTGGTGGTGGCCATTCTTGGATTGATCCTTTCATTGAAGGATCAATAGAGATTCTATCCATAGAGACAATATGGCCCAGAAAATAAATCTCCTAAATCCAGAATTCACACTCGCAACACATCCTATATAATTAATTTCATCTACGATTCTTTAGAATTTTGTTCATGTTATTTTCATGATTTTAATAGGTCTTACAATATACCATGTTATCATCAATAAAACCCACTGAAAAGTCATCAAGATATTAGTTGAGAACACTATTCATTAGATCCATAAAAATATAGGGTGCATTTGACAGTCCAAAAGGAATTACAGTAAACTCTTAATGCTCTTACCTAGTTTGAAATTCTACATTTGGAATGTGTTCCATTTTCACATAGAACTGATGGTATCGAGGTCGAAGGATAATCTTATATAAATATTTAGATACCATAAGTTGGTAAAATAAATCATCAATGAGAGGTAGGGGATAATTTTTCTTCATTGTTAAGGTATTGGTCTCCCTGTAGTCAATGCACAACCTCATAGATCACTATATATTCTTAACAAAAATAACATGGGATACCCATAGAGAAACACTTGGGATAATGAATAATTTATTACTAAATTCTTCTAGTTGTTTAATTAGATCCACTAATTACACAGTGGTCATTCTAAAATTTTCTTCGATATGGGGCTTGGACCAGGAATTAAGTCAATGGAAAATTCAATTTTCAATCCTGGAGGACGAGTTGGTAAATCATACGGAAACACATCAACATATTCTTGAATAATATGTTCCACCTCTATTTGAACATTCCTTTCCTCAACCATATTTATTTCAGTCCATTCCTCCACAATAATTGAATTTTATAAAGCTACTGGGGGTGGATCTAGATAAGAATCATATGGTGACTTTTCTTCTCTAAAGATAAGGTATTCAATATCATCATCATAAATAGTAACCTCCTTCTTCTTACAAAAAATTTTCACATCATGATCTGAAAGCCTATCCATACCGATGATCATCTCAAATTCAATCTTGGTTATGAAAAAAAGATTATCAGATAAAGCAATATTATATTCCATAATGTTAACTGATTGAGAAAATGGTGTTACAATGATACTTGCCTTATGTGTTTTGACTGACAACTCACTTTTTATGTCAAATTGAAAATAACTAATTTTTATGGGAAACTGGGCGAATATGAAAGAATGTGATGATCTAGAATAAAATAAATCATTTCCTAATTTTTATTATATGATTAATGTACATTCCACCACATCATTAAGAGCATCAAACTCAGTAGTAGTGATAATATAAGCTAGGATATTCTCCCTTGGCCTTTTCTGAGGTATGTTTTCCTGGAAATTAGTAAATTCATTTGCACAATTCCTGATTAATCTACAATTGAGTAATTAAATATTTACATCCTATTTCTTCCCATTGCAACCACTAGCATGGTAGAATTTAACTACACACATTTAATAGATTCTCGTTCCCTTTAGGAAAGTACTGGGGTGTTTCTTCCCACATTTTCTATAGGATAGAAATTCAATTCTCCCTTCTTCCCCTTATTTCCATTTCCCTAGTGTTGTGAATATCGCTTCATCTCTTTCTTTGTTTTAATGTTGTAATACATATAGAATTCAGTTTCTATCCTAATAAAAAATGAGACAATATCTTCGTACGATGAGAAGGATTGTAAGACTAATGATCTACAGAGAAAATATTTCAACCCATCAAAAAAATGATCAATCTTAATCCTTGAGTTACGTATATAATCTACAGCATTCCATGGTAACCTTGTAAAGTTATCCCCATATAGTGCGACATTCTCATCCTCCTTTTTCCTTTGACTCAAAAATTGTCTTTCTATATCCCCTTGATGGAAACATGGAAATTATTTTTCAACGAAAAGTTCTTTAAACTACCTCTATTCCATATTTGAAACTTATTAATCCTCCATTGGGTTTTGAATTAATGACCACTATTGATCTGCATCTTCTGTTAGGTGATAAACATCCATGACAACTTTTCCCCATTCGCTACTCCCCATAGCAAGAAATATTTTCTCTAAAGATCGTATCCATTGGTTAGCTACAAATGGATTTTTAGTCTCATTGAATATTGGTGGTTGTAGCCTCATGATTAGGTCTAACATTGATCCTCGATGTTGTGGATCAGGGTGCTCCATACAGGTAAGGTTATTATTAATACCCAGAGTGAGTTTTCCTAGTATTGTTATAATATGATCAGAACTAGTTGCATCAGCAGCTCCACAATAATTATCCAGATTAGGAGGGAAATAACTACATTCATTACAGGCGTGAATATAGTTTCCATTCCTTCCTCTAGGATCCATTTATAAATAATGGCTTATACAATATTTGCTTATGAATCACAATACATAATTCCAAACGTGTAAAATTCCTAAAATAAATTGAATAGTTTATGCATATAATCCATAATCATAAAAAATGTTTTCATTGAGGAATTATCAACTCATAAATGCATCAGAATGTTTTGTAATGAAAATGTGATTTTTCCAGAGCATATCCCCCAGGAGTGTCGTAACTAAGAGTTTAGCGAGGCCCGTTTTCATGTACCAGGATATCTTGGGTCAAGACTGAAGCTCCTTTTCCATGTTTTCACTCCTTGGTACAGCTATGATAGAGCTGCATCTACCTACTAGTATCCAGATAGGGATGTATTTCTAGAAAAATTCAAAAAATCTCCACAATATCAAATTTCGAAGACGTTCTTCTATACAATCCTTAAATTCTATTTTAGGGTAATTTTCACAAATAATAGTTTTTCTAAATATCAATTCCATGGTTTTTTAAAAAATTCATCAATTTCCAACATTAACTACCCAACCCTAGTTACCAAGAGTTGATTCATTTTTTCATAACATTAGCTTGATCCCAAGAGATCATGCCCTGAAATACAGATTAGTTTAGTGGCCTTAGAAGTACTAGATACACACATAAGGTTTACATTATATTTTTAAATTAAAAAACTATAGAAAAAATTCACCTTTTAACACATTAATATCCCTTATACTATGCCATCAGGACAGTCATCATATACTTCTTCACATCCTGCTAAAACGAAAACAAAATAACGGGGTGAGCTCAGATGCTCAGTAAGGATAACAATATAGCGGAAACTATCATAAATAATTCAAAACATTTAATGAAATGTATAAGACTAAAACACGGGACTCTTAAACATAAACATCATTATAATATTGAAAATATAAATCAAATAATTCCATTTACTTATTCACATGGATATTCAACAAGTCGAATAATCACATGTATTATAAATAGCTAATGTCATAATGATGGAATATATAATTTCATACATCTTAACCACATTATCAACGCCTCGTGCCAAGACTAAAAATAATATTTTTTTCAAGGCCTTCTTCCATGTCACTAGTTAGTCTCATGCGACCTACTGATGCATCAAGGAGCTAGAGCAGGCTCCACCCAACACTTAATAAGTCCAATTCATTCCTCATATGAAAGGTTTGAAATATAATACAAACATTCATATTAAAACTAGCAAACGGAATGTCTATACATTAACCATAAAACACGAATGGTATAAAAATTACACATCCACAATCAATCAAATAAAAAAACCTTCAATACAATGGGGATGATTTTCTCATAATAAATCAACTTCAAACAAACATCAAATACAATAAAGGATGTTTACATAGATGAAATCAATCCAAAAACTATTTGAGTGACATATTTCATTCTACATTGAAATAATACAAAAGTAATGAAAAATATTATTTTGAAAAAATTATTATACAATTGTAAGGGAAGATTCGAATGTGTTATAACAGAATAAAATAGTTTCACCCACCATATAAGATAAAAAAACATTAATTCCATAATTTTTCAAAAATTTCACAAATTACCTTGTTTTCAAAGAGGAGAAATGATTGCATTGAAACCATTTTATAAAAAGTCAAACCAAGGTATAAATGACATTAACCCATAGTCTAGTAAATAGTAAAAATGTATTTAAATAAATTTTTGAGATACACATATGTGGATGATAAAGAGGTCCTAGTAAATTGTCAGGTATAAAAAACCACGGATAATAAAGAGACAATAAAATTAACACTTACCTTGTATTCATCATTAGTATAGTGTACATTAACAACCTTTATAATGGTTAATTTTTTTATTAAATTCTAAAATAATCCATATACATAATATATGATCTTCTAATCTTTTATTGTTAATAATATTTCATTAGTATCATTGTTTCGGTTGCTAATTAACTCATATTCCTTTATATGTTTTGTTACATAAGTCCTATTTATTATGAATATGATATATTTGATTCATATCCAGAATGATATTTTGTTTTTAAAAATTATTTTTATTTATTAAATGATCATTATTTTTGAATGTTAATGATGGAGAAAAACTCTCATCTTGTCATAGAGATGGTAAGTCGTACATACGCACGAGCGACAATATCATTCTATTGATGGTGAAAATGTATGTATTTGGATGGTATATTATATATAAATAATTATAAACATGTTATATTTATTATTTAAATCAATTATAATAATAATTATACACATCCAAATAATGATTTGTTTAATAAAAAACTACAAAATGACGTGGAGACGGTAAGTCGTACGTATGCATGTATGGTGTCATTGTGATTCATAGGATGGATAGAATAATGAATATGATTGTAACATATTTTTAAAAACATATATGTATGTATATGGTAATGTATTTATTATTTTATTATCGTAACGACAAGTAATGTGTATGTGGAAGAAGAAAACAACAGTATAGTGGTGAGGAAATAATAACATCTTTTCGGGTGTTTCCTTTTGATTTGAATAGAAGGGAACCATAGGTTGGATTTCTGATCAAATTAAGGCCTCTTGGATGATTTTAGGGTAGTTTTCAACATATTTGATAATTTCTTGGCCGAGATAAATGGATTTGGAGGTATGAAATTAAGAGAAGGGGTATACCTTTTATAAGAGAGGTGAGGGTCACTTTTGGAAAATATTGAAATATTATTTTATTATTAAATAATTATCAGTTTCAAAATGATCCAAATGGATTTATTTATAGGATATGGAGGTGATGGTTCGAAAAACACTCATACAATAGGTTTTATACATGTTTAGGTTACCATATTAACCTTATCATTTAGATATATCCCTTATTTAAATAGTTTAACATTTACATTAACTTCTTCTATTATTATAATATGTGGTTTATAAAAATACTATAAAATTACAAGAGAAACAAAAGTGGTAAATTAATAAAATATATATCATTATATATGTACTTTTTCTAGAACATAAATTGTTATGAATATTATATAATATAATAAAATAGTATTGGTTTCAAAAACTCAATTATGTCAATTTTGACAATATTTAGTATATGGTTTTTGTGAATGTCATCAAACATTGATTACTTTAAAAAAAATATTGAATCAACCCTAAAATGATATATTCATATAAAATTTTTTGGATGGAATCAACACTTTCAAAATATTACTTTTTTAATATTTATAATATCATTTATTTGATTCATTCATTGTTATGGGTAATATTTCATCTGTATTGTGTCAGAATTAAATATATTTATTTTATGTCTAATAATAATAAATAAAATACCATGATGTATGAAATAGTATTATATTATTAATAACTGTTTATATTTTAGAATATTACTTTAAGAAACCATTATAAATTTTTTTTCTAAAAGATATTTCTTTATGTTATATTTTCGTTAACATTAATTTGATTTTTATTGTCATTTTCACATACAAGTGGCTCAATGAGGTCCCAAAATAGACCCATGATTTTTTCATGTTCGGACATGTATCAACAAATATTGTAAGGACATGTTTTTGGGTAATTAAATGTTACTATAATATTAGTTTTACCATTAATTACCAGATATACCCTTTACATATGGTTAGTAAACTTTTTACTGAAGTTACTATTAATAACTACTAAAAATTAAATTCAACTATATACACAAGTTGGAACATATTATTCCAAATATGAAATCTATTTTTCTAAATTCAAAACAAAGAATTTTCCTAAATTAAATTAATATTAATATTTGTTCTTAAAACGAACATGTGGGTTTTTACAATGAAAAAACTATCAAAAGATAGTGATATGTTTTTATAAAATCTAAATATGAAAGTACATCAAATAACCTAAAATATATTTACATATAAAAATAAAATGTAATTATACATTAAAACTAATCAAATATATAATCTAACACTACAAATATATTCTATTAAAAAAGTTGTTTTTAATTAAATTTTAGTATTTTCGAATATTCATCAATATATAAATGTTATTATAAAAATAAAAAAGAATCACCGTTATAATTTTTTGATATTCCAAATCCAAAAACGGCAACGATTTTGGAAAACAAAAAATTAATATTTAAAAAATTAGGCATTGTTATTCATAACTTCTTTTAAAATGACTAGTTTGATTGGTTGTGTTGTGTTAGAACTCGATGTCACATACAACACAAGCTATTGTATTATTTAATGAGAAGCTTACCATGGAAGCATGGGGTATCACTATAATTATAAACTAGAAGTATAAATTATAGTTGTTAATATGTCTAAATAATTTTTTTAAAATATATAGTTTTCAGATGTACATTTCCTAACACATTACGATAAATAAAAATATGAATCAATTGGTGGAAGAATAAATATTTTATAAAAAAAATTAACAAAGAAGATTTAGTCTCACATTATGTCCATGACTTAAAATTATTTTTATATTTTTTTTATATTTTTTTTAGAAAATAAAATTTATTTTGGAATTATTAATATCAATAATATATTATAGAGAATTTTTGTGTTTTTTAGATGTTTCATTTTTTGAGGAATAATGTTGCATTTTAATTGAAAAATGCATTTTGTTTATATTTAATATACAGGTGAATTATATTTAATATTAGTTTTAAATTATTATTAGTCAGAGAATATATATATTAATCTAATTTAGTTTTTTATTTCCATCATAGAATGAATGATTATAAAAAAACATTGTAGACATTTGAACATTTTATATTTGAAAAGCCGATTTCTCAACATGTATACAAGACTGACATCAAATTAATCTTGCTTCAGTTATATGAATATTATTTTGAAAAATGTATTCTATATTGAAATAGTAATAATTAATATTTTTTAATTTGGTAAACATAATTTTTGCCCAAAACTAATATTGGAAATTGTAAAAAATATTTACCGTTGTTAATGTAAAAATGCATTTATAGGGCTTTAGACTTAAAAAATAATATTAAAATGGAACTTAAAAATGTCAAAAATAATTTTTTTGAATAATTTAGACATTAAAATTTATATTTTTTAATTATTATCCAATTATAATCCTTTTCTCTTTGAGAAACATGAGTACAAAAATTTTTTTTCTAATACTACAAGTGTGCCACTCACCTAACATTTAAAATGTCACCCACTATCCTCCCTTCATCAAAACATCATACCCTTTTGGATTAGAAAATACGTACACAACTATCTTCTAATCATTCATAATATCATCTTAGAAGATTTATTTTGCGAAATAAGGAATATCTGGGAAGGGTTTTTGCGAAACCAAAGGAGGATAACTGAATGAGAGGTAATGTTTTTCAATGATCATTTTTATTTTATTTCTTCTTCCACTTATTTAAATTATTATTATAACATAGTGATATTATAAACTCATAATAATTAATATACTTCTATATTTTATATTAATTTAATTTCCAAAAAACATCTTCACTTCCATCAAATGGTTTACAAAATCATCATTCATTTGTACGGAGGACCACCACCACACAAAATAATGTCACATGATTTTTCATTAACAACTCTCAAAATTGGATATGATAATGCGTCTAATGTAGGATCTATACTATTTTTAGAGGTTTCATGATCTAAATTATTTTTACACTATTTCAATATATTTATTTCTTTTTTGGGTTTTACCTTCGGCATGTTTGGGTACAAATCTGAGAAAATTAGAAGGATGATGGGTAGGTGATGGTTGGAGAATGGTTTTCCCCAGTTTTTCACCCATATAAGAAAACAATATGAACACAAATATATTATATTTTTACCAATGTTTCATTATTTATCAAAATGTGTGCATATTATGAGTAACCATGAACCCCCCATGAAGAGGCTCACATTTAAGGTGAATGGTTTGGAAAACCAAATGCCCCCGCCCAAGAAATCATGTATGCAATTTTAATTAACCCAAAAATTAGATTTTTAGATTCCCAAACACTAGTTATTAAAATAAAAATGGCCATATCATGATCATAGACATGTTTTCTCAATTTTTAAGGCTCTCAAAAGGATTTCATATCCTCTTAGCCTACTTTCATGATGATTCAAATCCCAAATTGAATATCTTCACTCCTCAAAGTATAAGTATCTCATTCTTAATGGTTACCCATAATTCTCTCATTTTTCTCCTCAATCGAAGGGATGTTTTCCCATACATGTATTTGATCAATATCTATATTTTATGGATCATGATCCATTTGATCATGTTTCTAGTGTTTGATTTCAGATCTCATTCTTCATCATGGGTTTGAACTTTCCATTCCAATTTGGGGTATTTCTATTGGGTGATTAATTATCAACAATTTGAGGTAGGTGGTATATTATTAAAATATAAAAGTCTAGATTTTATTTTTTTGTCTATAATAATATAATTTCTAGTAAATGATTAGAAATTTAATTTCTTAATTTGAAATAAATAGTTTTGTTCCATAAATGATTAAGTGATTGTGGAATTTATTGATTAATTTTATTATTGATTTTGGTCAATTAATGTATTATAGTAATAGGTCAAATAACATGGATTAATTAATTTGGTAATTAATTAATAGGATATAATTATTCAGGATTTAGATTAATTAATTGGGTAATTAATTAATGGTTATTATTATGATTTTATATTGTTGAATTGGATTAATTAACTACTGAATTAATTGATGTATTATTATTATTGTGGGATTTTTTAATTGAGTTTTGATTTTCATAATTGATGAGTTGATTTAATTAATCCATTAAAATGTTAATTAATTAATTGAAAAACAGAATTATATGATGCCTTGATTAACCGTAATGGGATAATGGGATAAATGAATAAATGTTGATAAATGGAATAATGGTGATTTTTCATGTTATTTTCAAGTGATTAATGTATTGGCCCTGATTTTTTTTCTAATTTAGAAAGAAAATAATTATATTATGTGGGATAATATGGTTAATAATGATTAATATTGATATATTTGATATGTGATATTGTGATATATGTGATATACATGTGCGGGGAATGGTTTGTATCCTCAAAATTCCATAGTGATTAATTGATATTTCTGTGTGCGACATGTACTACTACATAAAAATCCCATAGTGATAAATGAGAATGGGACACATACTACCTCATCAAAAGACCATAGTAATTATTTAAGTGTGAAATAGGGAATGGGGTTCTAAATACTGATGGTGAGTTAGACATAATGTTCTATGACCATGAGTTTTCATTGGACTGTGATTCCAATTTTTTATTAAATAATGTGAAATTAAATGAATTTAGTATTTATTATGTGATGTGGTTCAGATTCCATCATGGTATGAAGAAATTATTTAGTGTTCTAATGTCCTCAGGAACCTCAGGGAATATGTTGTTAGATACAAAATAATTGAATAAATGTTAATTTTTTACATTATTTGTTGTATTTTATTCATTATACAACTGAAGACACTGATATTAATTGAATATTGTTTTAGATGTTATTGGTGAAATCCTATTGAGTTTTACACACATCCTATGTTAGATATATGAGTAGGTATGGAACATGGTTGAGGTAACCAGATGTGATATAGGACCCTCTTGAGAGTTTTCTTTGGCCTTTTTATTTTGGGCGTTTTTAATATTGAGACATGACATATATTTGTAATGAAATATGCATATTTCATTATTGGATATTGTATTCCTATTGGGTTCTATATGTGATTTTAGATTATTGGGTTATTGATAATATCTTTTAGTTGTTATTTATATATTTCCTCTGGTTTATTTCTCATGTAAGGATGGTATAGTCTACCCTTGATTGATATAATGACCTTTCTACTAGTAAGTATCATCTTTAATAAGGGGAGTCACACTTGAGGTCATGTAACCAACCGTAATGGGGTTCTGGTGTGTGGAACCTCTGTCTGGATATAACCATGTGGTGACATATCACATTATTTTTCATTTCTTTCATATTTTTGGCATCTAAAGTGTGGTCTTAGCCAGGAGGTGGAGTTCATCAGAAGGGATACAATGATAGATATATCATTGAGAGTGCAGTTAATATACACCTACCTTTGCAAAGGGTGTTCTCCCGAGGTTGGGTAGTATCTTTTCAGTTGGTATCGTAACATCCATTAAATGTCATGCTTTAACCTAATTATGGGTATGTACTAGTTGGTAGTTTATCGATCCGACAATTATTGTTACAGTAGGAGAGTGATTTATACTTCTACTTATGATGAGAAATATATTAATCATGGATAGTTGGATATCCAGGATAGTTGGGCATGGAGAATTCATCATCGGTAGGGAGAGCTCAAAACCCAGGTTACTAGCCCCATGATGGATGATGGAGTTGTAAACCATGAAGACTTCTCACGCATAATGTACTAGTTTTTTGATGTATTTTATAAATACTTCTCTAGTAATTCACCTTTGAGATATGTGGAATATACAATTTGGCATAAGAAGGGCGGCTGAGCCATTCAGCCCATTAATGGTAGGTATTTTTTTCTCAAATATCTACATGATATCAATGTATCATCATTTGAGAGTTTTACCATCTGATGTACCAAGAGATACTTTTAAATAAAGTTATGGCCATTATGAGTTTTTTTAAAGTTGTTCGGGATGACAAACGGATGATCATTTTTTATGGTCTTCATGAACAAAATCATCCAATCATACCAGGATCAATTTTTGGTTTTTTGTGGATGATATCTTGTTGTACACTTAAAATCATAATGACCATTTCCCACATCATGACATCATACTATGTACACATAAATAGAATATGATATATTCTATTCTATCTATGTGTTAGTATTGTATTGATCATGTAGAATTCATGGGTCACATCATCTTAGAGGATTGTTTGTTATTGGACCAAGAGAAGGTTAAATAAGTGATTTATTGGGAGAATCCCAATAATTGTTTTTTATATCCATATATTTTTTGAGGATACATGGATATTATCAAATTTTGATCAGGTATTTTCCTGTTTGGAATATCCTATTTCGAGCTTGAAAAAATTTGGAGTAATTTTTGAATGGTCTGGAGAATATGAGAATTTTTTATATGAGATAATGAAGCATTTTATACTGGCACCAATATTGGTCCTACCCAAGCTAGGTAATTATTATAAGCTTTTATATTGTTATTTTGGGATACTTATTGGATCAGTGTTGTTTTAGAGAGTTTGATTTGTGGTCTATGGGTCCCAAACGATGACTTCATTGGAATATAACTACCCTAAACATAACATTAAGGTTGTAGTAGTGGAATATGATTTGAAATGTTAGCAGTATTATATATTGGGTGAGAATATATTTGATTATATTGATCACAAAATCTTAAATCATATTTATCCTCAACGATACATTAATCATTGGATGTGGGGTTGAGTATATGTAGTCATCAGACCTTGACCAAGAATATACAACCATGAATGAAATTAGTGTTTCTAAAACATTAATCCAGAAAACCCAGACATAGGTAGTTCATGAATTTAGTTCTATGTATATAATATTGAGTTTTTAAGATGAGATGCTTGTAGTGGTTCAGGAGGGTTAGATGTAGATGACTCTCATATCAGTTTTTGTAGAGTGTTCATAGTTGAGCTGGATGAGAGATTGAATGTATGAGGATCCAGAGTGATGATTTATGAAGGAAAACATTGAATTTGGGGATTCTCCTTTCTACTAGACAATAGATGAGGTTGAGAGAATTTATATCTGTAATTGTGTTGTTTTACCTATGAGCATGTATGAAGGCATGATTCATGGGTTTCGTTCTTTGAAGTGGGTGATGCATCCAGGTGAGACCAAAATCTTCCGCAACCTATGAAGAAAATTATGGTAGCCAGACATGGAAAATATGATAATAGGTTATGTGCCACAATGCTTTACCTATCAGTGGGTGAAATCCAAGAATCATGGATTTGGTGGTTTATAAAATTCATTTCCCATTCTGGGTTGACTGTAAGACTAGGTTACCATGGGGTTTGTTAAAATTCACCTATGATTTCATCATTATAATGATTCTATTTGGGTGGTTGTGGACTGGATGACAAAGTTAGCTCCATTATTGCCAATGAGGGAGACTGTATTTGTTGATAAATTGGTATAAATGTATGTTCAAGAGAGATTCTATTTTCATGGGATTCCATATATTATTGTTTCATATGGTGACTCATTATTTACTTCACACATCTATAATGTCTTACCAAAGGAACTTGTTAGACAACTTTTTTTGGGTACATATTTCCTCCCACAGACTAATGGGACATCATATCATACTATATAGGTTCTTGAGGATACACTACAAGAGTTTTCCATATAATTTAGTTGGCCTTGGGATAAGCACCAAGAATTCACGGAGTTATAGTATTAAAAAATTATTAGGAAATTCTCCAGATGAAAACATTCTAGGATAATTATGGTAGACCATTCATTTTTCCTCTATGTTAGATAGAACAAGGTGAGTCATAACTATTTGGACTGAGTCTCTATAGGAGTAATTGGAGTTGGTTCACGTGAGTCAGAAGCATATGGAAATGACTAAGAGTTGGTATAATTTGTCAATCATCTTCGATAATCCCTAGTGGTTATAGAGGGTGATATGGTTTTCTTTTGAGTCTCACCTATATTGTGTCACCATAGGATTCAGAGAAAATAAAAGGTATTGATAAGGTTCTTTGGACCATTTGAGGATTTGGATATGATTGGGCTGATGGTATACCGATTTCCTCTTCTGCCGGGGTAAAATTCTATGCATGACATGCTTCATGGGTCACAACTTCAACGGTATGACACAAAAAAATCTTATTCGATCGATGTGGATGATGTTGATGTTGATACCAATTTGTCATTTTAGAAGAATATGATAAGAGTGATGGATCACTATGATAATTAATTGTGGGTAAATACCATGCAGATAGATTATCGGTTGTTCCAACATGGTTAGGTTTAAGAGGATACATAGGGGAGAGAAAGAGATATGATGGCTCAATGAACAAATATTTTTTTACTCGGTAACATAGAGATTCTCTGGAATATATATTGAGCATGATATGATATAATCTATGGAGATTGTATGATCTTTAATATTTATGGAGTTGAATCTAACATTGTTCTAGGTACTCAACTACAATTTTGAGTACTTTTTTTGTTTTTACCTTGAAGGAATTGGGGTGAAAATTTAAGAAAATAGGATGGAAGAGAGGTCATGTATTACTGGGGTATGGTATTCCTCGACCATGCTCCCAACCCAAAAAACCTTACAAACCCAAACATATAGGATTCATAAAGATAGAAAATAGTTTTTCAAAACATGTTATCCCTTAAGAGTAATTTTTTCACCCCCTAGTCAAATGGTTAAGGGAACAATTTTCATAACTATGCACCCTTATATTTCAAATCATGCAGAACTGTAATTTACATTAAATAAGTTTTTTATTCCTAAAACCCTAGTATTAATGTGGAATCAGTAATATATCAACCTAAAAAATATCTGAAATTTTTTTAGGCGCCATGATGGATTCCATGACCTTCCAACCTCTATTCAGGATGAGTCAAATCCCAGATCAATGATACACACCCCTCTCGGTAAGAGTCGCTAATCAAAAATGGAATCTCATCCTTCTCCAATTATTCTCCCATCATTTGAAGGGATATTTTTAATTATTCGTAATAAGTATTTATCAAAAATTAAAGCATCATGTTATGATTGATATTGTTTCTAGGATTTGATACATGATATCATTCATCATTGTGTGTTTGACATTGCTATCTCAAGAAGGGGAATATCTACTGGGAGGTCTCTTGTCACCAATTTGAGGTAGGTGGTTTATTATTCAAATTTCAAAGTCATGATTTCAATTGCGTTTATATAATTATATAATTTCTATTTAATGTCTATAAATTTAATTTAATTAATTGCATTAATTAATTGGTTAATTAATTAATTAATGGATTTTGTAATTGATTGGTTAATGGGGCTATAAAATTGTTTTAATTTAATGTATTATATGAATTGGTCAATTAATGTGGATTAATTAATTAATTACTTATTTAATAGGATATCAGGATTGTGGATTTTGATTAACTAATTTGGGAATTAAATAATTTTGATTGTTTATACTACGAAATTGTTGAACTAGATTAATTAATTGTTAAATTAATTAATGGAATGTCATTATTTTTCAAATCGATTTATTAATTTATTTTTGATTTGGTTAATTATTTATCTGGTGTAATTAGTCAATTAGTATATTTATGAATTAGTAGGCTATTGTAATTATGTGATAATGTTTTTACTGTAATGGGTTAATGCGATATATGATTAAATGTTGATAAATTAAATAATGGTGATTTGGAATATTTTACTATGTGATTAAATTATTGTCCATGATTTTTATTATAATTGAAATAAAAAGTCATGATGGAAAATATTATTATATGGATAATATTGAATAATATTTATTGAAGTGATATTTTTTTCATGATATATCTAATATATGTGTGCGGGACAAGAGCTGCTGTATCAGAATACAATAGTGATAAATTTATATATGTGTGGTACAAGGTATTCTTCATAAAAAACCCCAATGTGATAAATTCCATACTGATTATTGAGTTGTGGGATAGGGACTGAGGCAGCAAATACCCATTGGGTGTTAGACATAGTGTTCTAAACCCATGTGTGGGCATTGTACTATGGTTATAATTTTCCAATATATAATGTGAGATGAAATTAATTTTTTATTGATTTTTTTATATGTTTAAGAACATCATCATGGGATAATTCTGGTAATGAGTGTATGGTGTCCTCTGGAAACTGGGGGACTATGTGAAAATGTAAAAAGAAATTAAAGTAATGTAAACTTTTTAATTTATTGTTTTTATTTTATTCCTTATAAAACATCATATATTTTTATTGACTATATATTATTTTAAATTTCATTAGTGGTGGAATAATCTGTTGTACTCAAACCCTACATAGGCTACCTGATCGGTAGATAAATATATATCAAGCTTATAGGGATGGATAAAGGAAAATGCCTTAGGTTAGATGGATACATTAGGATAGACCATGGAAGGGGGAATGTGAAGTGATTGAATTAATTCTTCAGAGTTATCCATTCCATTATTTATTTAGGTTTTTTTACATATTGACACTTGAAATGTATATATCAGGACTTATATACTATTCAGTTTTAAATAATGTATTCGCCTTTGGTTTTGTATGTGATATTGATTTATTTGGCTATTGGTTATATCAACTTGTTATTTATTATTTATTTTCACTATTTTATCACTCTAATAAATAGGGTATTGTATCCCCATGATCAATATTACACCACCCCTACTAGTTGGTAGCCTCTATTGCATAAAGAGGAATACTTGAGGTCATGTGACCAACCAGCATGGGGCACTGGTGTGGGGCACCCGAATCATGATATTGCCTATAAAGTATATATGTGATGTTCAGAAAATAATTATACCTTTGGATTCATTATATAATATATCATTTTTTAAATTATGTCACATAATAGATTTTATAATGTTGCTCGTGTGTACGACTGACTACCGCTTCACGAAGCGATCTGATTCATTTTTCACTAACAAGTAACATGGAAGGTGATAATGTGAAATTTAAGGAATATATGGGAAATAAATGAAATAATTATGATATTCATGAAATATTTATCATTATAGAATTATAACATGTAATTTCCGTTTTTTAACATTTCACTCCCTGAATGATGAAAGCATCATTCGTGTACGTGTGTACTACCATCTTTACAAAGTGATGTGAATATCTTTCACTAAGCACATGACATTGATGATATATATATAATTATATTTAAATAAATAATATGTTTTTTATATTATTATCATTTTTGAATTATACAATATTTCTCATCACCTTCCAATAATGATCATTAAAAATTAGAAAAGTTACTCAGGTGAACATATGGCATAGTTCTCCATGATTTATCTTTATCCCTTTCTTATAACCATAATTTATGAGGGTTCTTAAAATTATAATATATTTATACAAATGATAATTATATCAATATTATTATTCATGAAATTAAATGAATATATAGTATGCACAAGAATTGGAACATTCCTAAAAAAGTAAAAATGATAATATAAGGCAATTAACACCCAAAATAGTGAAAATAATGAAATGTTATCAATAAACTAAAGGAAATATGTTATAAATGGTTTGTATAGGATTTTATAATTATTTATATTGTTAGGGTATATGATAATAAAATGTTTAAATCCAATATAATGGTTTTTAAATCACATTATAAAATAATTAAATGTGAGGTCAGGGACATCGTCTCGAATTCCCTTCAATGAGGTATATTGTAATGTAATATCCATAATTTTATTTATAAACTGTATATAATTTCAATTTTAGATAATATATAATTCTTCTTTAATAAATCAATGTAATTAATTTATAATGTTTAATTTTTTTTCCATGGGGTTTTGACTTGATTATTTCTAAGAGGTAAAATATATTGTAAAATCTCATTTTTTGTGATTGTTAACTTTCTCTTATGATAATCAATTTGTTGTGATAATATTTCATTGGACCTAAAAATTTTCTTAAACATTCATATTATTTTATTATGTATACAATTATTTCCAAAACCATACATCACTTTTATAGATGTTGTTTACTTTGAATATTATTTGATTAAATGCGGAAATATTGATTAAATTATATCCTTTAGTAAATATGTATATTAAATGATAAGGAACATTGTATGTAAATTAAATTAATTATTCAATAAATGAGTAATTATTTAGCAATTCAGAAATTTATGGGGAGAAATAATAGTTATCCACTTGTTGTATCGTTAGGTCATGTGAGATAAATCACTTGGCCAAATAAGGATATTTTTTACTCATTAGTATTAATGTGTCCTGAGAACCGACCTTGATTAGAATGGAATCATGTGAATAATACATGAAATATAATAATTAATATTTTCCATGATTTATAATTAAGGTATTTTATTATCAATTATATTTTTAACATGATTTTTTCTATAGAATCATTTCATTCCTATTTTATTAATTAAATGGAATGTATTTTCTGTTATTTACCTGGCACTAATTATCATTCATTATCATGATAGTAGTGTTATTTCAATAGAATTGTGTTTAGTTATTTACCATTATATGTTGTTTATGATTATTGATTAATGATAACTTTTACTATACATAACCCTTATTGGGAAGTTGGGATCACCTTTTTTCTTTTCTATATGATACAACGATGAATACATTGAATGAGATTTAATGGATATAGATAATTTTATTTCTCAATGTATTATAATTTATTTATTATTCCCACATTAATATGGTTATGATGTATGTATATGGTTCAGTAGAATAGATGAACTTGTCAGTCATTCAGAATTCGACATTTTGTATCATTTTAGTTGTAATAAAGTAAGACACCTTCTCCAAGTTTCTAGAATCGATGACGATTCACTTGTTATCATAGGAGGTTTATTTGAAAGATTGGGAACTAGATTAATGAAAATATAGACTATGTAAAATAATCTTATGATATAATTTTGTGATAAAAATTGAATAACATGATAATGTTATCATTTGGAAAAAATTGTGTTGATTTTTTGAGCAATACATAAAATCTGGATATATATGTTAGTGGGATATTGTAACAAAGGTACCTAGGGGTAATAACTATGAAATGAACTGATTGGGATTGACCCAATTGTCACTAGTTTTATGAAAATAGGCCATACTGTGGACATTGTTTCACAGTCCCAGGGTATATTCTTAGGATAAATTAAATTTTCATTATAAACCATTATAATGGTTTCTCAAATAAATATATCTCCAAAGAAAATAGGTTTAGGATTATTATATTAACAATGCCAAAATTTAAATTTACTCTATTTATTACACCATATTATTAATTATACTTTATGATTTAAAATTAAAAATTATATAATCTAATCCAATAGATTCAATTTTATAGAAATGGTCTAGGAAGAAATATGAATTGCAATACTCAGGACAATGTAGAGATTTATCTTATAAAGATGCCAATATAGTTGGTATCAAAGATGGGAAAATTGTGGATATATTATGTAATATTAATTATGTTTTGAATAAAACCATTCTTGATTGTAGACACATATTCCATAACATAATTATCATATGTTGGATCAACCAATGATACAAAATTCACAATCATTTTGTGGGAATACAAATCTAATGGCAGTTGAGAAGTAGATTATCTCTCTAGAGGTGATATGAATGGGGTTGGAATGTGGTGAAAATGAAAAATGGATACATTTACTATTTATTTTTAAAATGGAGATGTTGATCAATGGTGTTCATTGATCCAAAATAATAGGGAGCAATAGGAAATAAAACTTATTGAATGGAATGCTTTTAAGGATCAATATCGTCAAAAGTAAATACCTCATGAAAAAATGACATGAAATGTAATATCCTAGATAAAATAAAAATGAATAATAATGTTTTTCAGAGTACAATGTAACCTTTCTATTTTTAGAAAGGTATGTTATGTATTACATACAAAACACAGAGTGAAATATTGACGATTTCTTTTATTTTCATTACCATGACTGTAAACGGGAATTTGTCTCTAAAAAATTTTCTCTTGATAATGATAACATTTTTGGTTTCATAAAAATATAAAATTAATTTTCTAGATATATAAAATTCAATAGAAATATAGATAATATGAGTTATTGTGAAAACAATGATAAAGGGAATGCATCAAAGTAGAAAAAAAAATTCACCTTGAAAAAATTGATCAAATAATAACCCTAGGAAATGAATTATGATATTTGGAGTTTTGTATATGTGATAATAAAAGTTTTACAATGAACAATATAGTAAATGGAAGAATGAAAACTTATCTATTCATTGTTTCAACTATAGAGAGATGGTTGACTACAAAAATGAGTTCCCAAAATGTCATGGAAATCCACCAATGAAATGAATAGTGAGATAAGTTTATGCATATGTGATCTCTAGAGCTGAGGTGGAAGTACCCAATAATTTGGAGGTAGGTAAAATATTACTATTTTCAAATTTAGATATTTATTTATTTGATTCTCTATACAAACACTCTTTTATATGAACCTAGTTTTCTATGAAATTTACCAATTGAAATTCTAATTTAAGAAGGGAGTTATAAGTAAAATCCCCTATAAGAGGTCTCACTGTAATAATGATATATTAGGAAATCACCATTTTGAATCATAAATATATATTTTTTGAACTTATAATCGAACAGATGGTTGAATCAAATATAATAATTGGTTTGAATTGGATCTCAAAATTTGATTCCAATATTTATTACAATATGAATGAAATTTAAATTTTTTATAAAGGTAAATAATTACTTATCTTTAGTGAAGATACATCATCATATTTTCCATATCTATATCCACTGATTCAATCTCTACTGAATTAGATTATTAGGGAACAAGTGAAAATAAATTATCGTGTTAGAGAAATTAATATTAAAATTGATGATGTAACAAATAAATAAGAATTTATTGGTGTATTTCATAGGGAATTACAAGGACATCCCCCAGAACATGAATTTTAGATTTCAGTTAAATTAATCCTTGATGAGACAACAATATCAATGACACTCTACTGATTGGAAACAATAAAATTAGTGGAGTTGAAGAAAAAACATGAGGAAATCGGTGACAGGGGATTCATTCACTCTAGTGTTTAACCATGGGAAACCCATGTTCACTTCATTAAGAAGAAATATGGATCCATGTATATGTGAGTTGATTTTAGGGAAATAAATGCTATTACAAAAAAATAAGTATTCTCTTCCATATATTGATGAATTATTCATTCAATGTCACATAGATTTATATTTTTAAAAAATTTACTTTTATTCTATATGTCATCAATTGAGAGTAAATATGTAAGACTTTCTGAAGATGTATTTTCAAACAATGAATGGATATTATGGGTTTATAGTAACTAAATTTGGATTCATTAATGCACTATCTCTTTTTACACATCTAATGAATATAGTATTAAAGTAATATTTTGATAAATTTATTATTGAAATCATTAATATTATTTGAGTGTATTCTAAAAGCTATGAGGACAATAATAATTACATGAAAATTATTCTTAAGACTCTTAGATGGAATGAGTATATTGGTAAGTTAATAAGTTTTATTTCTAGCATCGAGGTTTTTTTTTATCTTCCATATTATCTCCAAGGAAAAAATCTATGTTGATTATTAGAAGACAAAGGAAGTCATATAATGTTCTACACTAATGGACATATTTGTGGTACATAATATTATTGTAATGGAGGGTGACTATTGATGAATCGTCTAGAATTTTTCCCAATTAGATAACAGTATATTAAAAAAATAAACATAAAGGTTTTATTTTTGTTTGGACAAATGAATGTGAATAGTTTTTTGATGAACTAAAGAAGATATTGTTCAACGCTCTGATTTGACTCAATCATTGGGAAATTTAGGTTTTACGATAGATAGGGATGAATCAAATAAGGGGATTTTTTTTCAAAATGAAAAATGAAAAATTTATTTTATATTCATCAAAGAAAATGAAGATTAATGAAACAAACTATCCAACCCATGATTTTTAGATTGAATCTATATCTAATTCACTAAATTTACGGATATTTTATCAATATGTTCAATGATATAAGATATAGACGGATCATAAAATCCTAGAATACATATTTTCAAAATAAAATAGCTCAACAAGAGGAAATTGTGATGAATTAAGCTACCCAATTACTATGATTTTTCAATACACTACCACTTAGGGAAAAATATGGTAGACAATATATTGGGTAGGAAGGATCATGGAGTTTTAAAATAAATGTGGAGTTAGAGGGTTTATATTTTTTGTATATAGAAAATAATTATGCTGCAATGATTATAGAAGTGGAAAATTCAATAAATTTTCAAATTATTATGTAACCATATTTATTAGAAAAGTTAAAATTTTCTTAATATGATGATGGTAAATTTCTAATGGAAATTAAATTAGTAAATGATGGGAAATCAGTATTCTTTATTAATAAAAATAACTTTCTAATGTTTGGCTAGAGTTTATGGGTTCCATCTTTATCTTATATAAAAAAAGAGTTTTTTTATGATTCTCAAAGCTCAAATTTCTCCAAACACCCTTGAAGCAGTAATATGTATGGGGATTTGAGGGATCATTTTTGGTGGGATAACAGAAAGTGGGAAATTTCTGATTATATGTCCAGATATATGGTTTTTTATCAAGTGAATGTTGTGAGATAACATCAAAAATGATTCCTGAAATCACTTCATATTCCACCGGGTTAATGTAATGACTTTACCATGGAAATTGACATAGGGCTACCAAAGACTCCTAAAAAAGAATGATGTAATATGGGTTATCATTAATCACCTAACCAAATCCATAGATTTACTCACTATAAGAGAATATTTACGTCTTGAATCACTCACAAGGTACTATATTAAAGAATTTATATGACTTTATGGCTCACCACTTTTAATTGTATCCAATTGGGATCTCTATATTACATCAAAATTCAAGAAGTGTTTTCAATAGGCTCTTGATACTGAGTTTCATTTTAGTACATCAATCATTACTCAAACGGATGGAGAGACTAAATGGAAAATTAAATCAACATGAGACTTGTTATAGTTCATCTCACCTGACATTCATGTAATATAGCATAAGTATTTTCCTTTGGTAAAGTGTTCCATGAACAATAGTTTTCTTTAAACTATTCAAGTAGCATTTTATAAATCATTACATAGGAAAATATATTGTAACGACAACTTGTAGGGATGATGTTATTGATAGGATATTTATTGGACCAAAACATTACAAATACATACAATAATGGTAAAGGATATTCAAACTCATATTAAATAATATCAAATTTGAAAAAAATAGTTATGTCGACGATCAGAGGAATGATTTAGAAATTCATGTGGATAATCATATTTTCATGAAAGCATCCCCCAAAAAGGGAGTTATATGTTTAAGTGTGAAAAGGAGACTAACCCCAGCTATATCAGACCCTTTTAAATAAATGAATTAATTGATTTTTTTTCTTATCATTTAGATATTCCATGAAATATATCAAAATTTGATGATTTATTCCATATATCACTGTAAAATATTTACACTCCAAAACCAACACGTTTTCCCACCTATGATGATATTGAATTTTAGCCAGATATATATTATGGTGAATAAATCATCATGATTAATGTTACTAGAGAGAAAGTATTGAGAAATCAGGTAACATGGCTAGTAAAGGACATTTGGAAAAAATTACAAAATGGAGGAAATAGTGAGGGATTTGAGGATATTATAATTAAGAACATCCAACATTTTTTTAGAATGTAATATCCATGAAATTAAGAGGATGATTTTTAGTACGAGGAATGAAGGTAACACCCCAATACCATAAACTATATTTCTTTCAAAATAAATTTAACAATTTCAATAACATGTTATGCACAAAACACAAAGTTTAAATGAAAGATTATACTAAAGTATTATTTAAGAGTGACCATTATAACCTAAACATTAAAATATCTTGTATGAATATTAGTAAAAAATTATAAAAAATATATATTTTACAAACAAATTTTTTTATCTATTTAAAATATTAATAATAAGAATTATTTAGATAAAAAATAAATGTAATTTGAAAAGAATTAATTTTTCTAAATGAAAGTTTAGCATAAATTATTAACATGATTTAAAAGTATTTATAAAAAAATTATAAATGATTATAAAAAAATAAATATCATTTTATAAAAATTCAATAAAATAATTAGCTTTCAATGCATTTTTTTTCTTTCCTAGAAATTTTTCACATTTTGATTACTAGTGAAATTTACTGAATATTAATTAAAATATTATATTTTGTTTAATTTATTTATAAAAATTAATTATATTTTATATATAAAAATTTATAAGAAGATCAATTATATATATTAATCAAATTTAGGTAATAGGAATGAATTTCTTATTAGATTTTGATATCAAATATTTGTTATATTTTTAACATTTTCTCTTTGAATACCCGTGTTCTTATAACGTTTGAGGGAATAATTATTAATTAAAATTATACACTATTTAGATTTAATTTTTTTGAAATGTATTATACAAATAGAATCATCATAACTTATGTTACCTAATCATTCTAGCATCATTTTTTTCCAAAATGAATAGTGAACTCATTAAAAAGTATTTACCACAGTTAATGTCATAAGGGATTTATGATGGGGTGGACTAAAGAGATATGGGTTAAAAAGACCAAAAAATTTGTATAAAATCTATTTTATTTCCATTTTGAACTTTATAGTGTGTAATTATCTAGAATACTCTATTTTTGACCCTCTTGGAAAGCCAAAAACGTGGTAACTACTTTTTCTATTAAAATATTACAATTATGCCAGTAACCTCACATATAAAATGCAACCTCGTGTCCTTTCTTCATCACACATTCGCACATTTTTTGATCAGCTAAGGCCTCCCAAAAGTGAATATAAGTGTCCATAATCTCATCCTAGAATTCTAATTTTTTAAACAAATCCAAATGAGGAATAATTTTGGTACAAAGCTAACGTGGTTACTAGAGTAGGACCAACCATTCTTCAATGACCATTTTCATTTTATTTCATTACCCGCATTAATCAATTATTATTAAGAATTGATTTTATAATAAATATATTATATTAAATTTAATTATATCATATTATATTATGTTAATGACCTATAACCATCGCCATCTCTATCTAGTGAGTTAGGAAATCATAATTCTTGCGTACAGAGTACTACCTCCTCATAAACTGATGTCATTATTTTTTTCATTACCACCTCTCACTGTTGGGGTTGATAATGGCTCTAATGTATATATATGATATTTCTAACATACTAATATTCTCATTATTTATTATTATGAATATTTATTTTTTAACATTCCCTTCCGTAGGTGATACAATTACATCACTCGTGTCAACTGTGGACTATACTATTCCAAAATTTGTGTTTATCTATGGTTTAAACCAACACTAAATCGTTGGTCACAATCAATTAGCAACCGTTTCTCAAAATTGTCACGTAATGATTTATAGGCAGTTTAAACAGCCGCTAAATTGTTTTTTATTTACATTTTTTGTATTTTTTTTATTTTTTTGTATTTTTTTTGTAATTTTTTTGTTTTTAATTACATTTTTAATTATTATTTTTATTTTTGTAATTTATTTATTAGTTTATTTTTTATATATTTATATATATTTATATGCATATATATTAATATTAAGTATTCATTATATATTATATATTATATATTATTTTTTATTTTTTATTTTTTATTTACTATTTAAGATTTATTCACGTAATTAATTAATGTATTTAATTAAATATTTTGGTAATTAAATAATTAATTAATTAATTTAATTATTTTTGTAATTTATTAATTATTTATTATTTATACTTGTTATTTGTTATTTATTATTACATATCTCATGACAATGTCCTTGCAGAAGCCCATGCACATGCTCATGTCCATGCACATGCCCATTTGAAATATCGAAATTCTATATTGGGTTAGATATGAACCCCATACTTCTTACTTATTCTTCAATGTCTTTACCACTCCAGTAAGCTCTTTATTTGGTGAATAAATAGAAATTAATATACTAATATATTATTATATATATATATTAATTGAAAAAACAAATGATTAAAAAATTAATATTTCATTAATAATTAGTTAATAATATAAAAAATTAATAATAAATTAAATAATAAATTAGTAATTAATAAACAATAATTAATATTTAATATTTAATTTATAAACCATAGACCAATAATGAATAAATATATAACATCCAAATAAATAAAGGATTAATAAGAAATTAATAATTAATATTCATTAATTAATAAAAAAGAATAAATAAATCAATTAAAATTAAATCAATTATGTCTCAATAATAAAATATTAAAATAATATTAATGTATGATGAATAAAAAAATATTTATATAATAAAATAATATATAAATTATAAACAAATAAATTAAAAATATGTATAAAAATAATAATGAAAAAGAAATAAATAATAAATATAACATCCATTGAATGTTAATAATAAAATAATTTTAGTTAATAATAAAAAAAAATTAATATTAAAATAATAATATGATTAAATAAAATGTAATATAAATAACTAATAGTTATCTAATAAGTATTAAATAATAAATCATAAGTAAATAAATGATTAATAAATAAATAAATAAATAATGAAAAATAAAAAATAAACAAATAAATAAAAAAATAAAAAAACAAATAAATAATAATAAAAATCTAAAAAATAATAAATACGTAATAATTAATATATAGCTAATAATTAATAATTAATTTATAAATAAATGATATATAGTAATTAAATAATAAAAAATAAATAACTAATAAATAAATTAAAAAATAATAACAAATAATTAATAAAATAAAATTAATAAATAATAAATAATAATGAATAATGAAAAAATAATAAATAATAAATAAATGATGAACGAATAAGTAAATAATTAATAATTAAAAATTAATAATTCTGAATTAATTAATAAATATTAATAATTAATAATTAGTAATTTAGAATATAGAATTCATAATTCATAAATAATAATTTAAATTTAAAAATTGGTAATTAATAAATACATAAATAGTTAGTTAATTAATGACTAGCCAAAAATTAATAAATAATGAAACAATAAAAAAATAAAAAAATAAATACATAATTCAGGAATAATTGACTAAAAATAAATAAATTTAATAAATGGTAAATAATAAATTAAAAAAAATGAAAAAAGAAAAAAGAAAAAATAATGAATAAATAATGAATTAATGAATAAACTAATAAATAACAAATAACAAATAATATATATATATATATTTAATTACTAATTTAAAATAACTCATAATAGATAATTTATAATTTATAATTTATAATTATTAAACCATAATTCATAAATATTTATTAATAACTAATAGTAAATAATAAATAAGTAAATAAATAAAAAATAACAATTCGATAAATAAGAAAATAAAAATTATAAATAATAAATGATAATTAATAATTAATAATTAATAAATAAATAATAAATAATAATTGATGATTAAATAATAAAAGAATAATTAATTATTTAATTTTTTAACTAATTAATAATAATTAATAATTAAGTAATTAGTATGGAATTATTTAATTATAAATAAATAATAAATCAATAATCAAACTGTAAAACGTTAACGAAGCTCAGAAACACCTAAAAACACTGAATTAGCCCTTAAATCTAATACAAAAATCGTTTTTCATCTCCATAACTAGTTAAATCAAAGATCATGAATCGTTCATTGATATGTAATGTGGTGAATGCCAAATGAACCCCTAGATCCAAAGTAATAACTGTTTGAATTGTAAGAAATTGGGGACGATGATTAAAAACAATGTTTTAGAGGCCTTGAGGAACTTTTATGGTAAACAAATGGGGAATATTTCTTAAAAAGATGATAATTTTTTTTCATAAAGATCATTGTTGGCATTGATATGATATGTGGTAGAGCCCAAATAGACATCCAGATCAAAAGTTATGGCAGTTCCAAGTTCATGTTCGATTTCAGAATTTTATTGGAACTATAATGAATTTTATTCATTTAAAGATTAGAAAATTTTAATCTAATTTTGTTTTATATCATTTTTTAAGCATTGATTTGACTTGTTGTGGAGCTAAAACTAAGTCTTGGATCAAATGTTATGGTTTTTTGATGTCGTAGTCTATTTTTCAACTTATTGAATATTCGGTTACCCATTTCAAATATTACTATCAAATAAATATAAATATATTTTAATTGACACATAATAATAAATTAAATTATAAATAATAATCTATATAGGATTGTAATTAATAAATTTTAATAAATTATTAATAAATACATAATAATTTTGTAAATTTTTTCATATATTTTCTGACAGTTTTTAAAAAACATGAACTATTTTGGGGAATTTTTTTAAAAAACATTCTATGAAAAGTAACTATAAATTATTTTAGGATTTTATTAAATTGATTTATAAAAAATATTTTGTTAACATTTTGTGGTAGTTTTTAAAAAAATATCTAAAAAACTGCAACTAAATTATTGTTCAAGAATCATTTAGTCGTGGTTTTTAAAATAGTCATGAAAAATCCCCCACTAAGACATTGTTTTCCTATAATGTTACCGCCTCGCAAAACGATGTGATTTTTTTCACAAACTCTTTACAGGAGAGTATATAAATATAAAGTTAATGAATATATATATATATATATGAATTACATGATATTATTTTTATATTCATCACATATTAATCATTCTGAAAAGAAAATACATCATTTTTCTTTTTTTTAAAAATTTCAGTCATTGAAAGATTATAACATCGTCTATGTACCTGTGGAATACCACCTTCCCGAAGTGATCATTTCATTACGAAACAACTTGAATGATTTATATATAAGTATATTTAAAGAATAATATATTATTAATGACAATATTATGAGTTTGAAAAGATAAAATATCACTTACCTCTATTCCACAATGATTCTGGAACAATTGAAATGTTACTTATGGGTAAGTAAGTCAAACCATCTCCATGAACATAACATACTTCATTTCTAAAATCCATATTCCCTGATTGGTCATAAAAGTATAATTGATGTATAGATATGGTAATTATTTCATGGCTATTATTCTAGAGATGATTAAGAAATATAATATTCACTTGAATGGGAACTTTCATAACAAATCCTAAATGGGAAGCCAAGGAAACTAACACAGAAATAATGAAAACTATGAAACATTTTTAATGAAAAAATGATAATATATTATAAAAGGATTAAGTGTTTAATTATAATTATTAATATAAATTTTTGTATGTTTATAGAATTTTTAAACCCACATCACCTGATTTTAAAGCACGTTTAACCAAAAAGATGTGTTAGGTAAGGGATGTCATAACAATTTCCCTTCTTTAAGGTATATTGGAAAAATATGTATCTTTTTTCTTTTATATGGTGTATATAATTCACCTTTTACATGTAGTATCTGGAATCCATAATAATTCATGGTATTTGATGTTTCATTTTGAATTATTTGTTCCAAGTGGATTTGACATGAAAATTTCAATGTGGTAAAATATATTGCACAATCTCACATTACTTTGTGAATGTCAAATTTCTCTTGAAATAATATGTTTCTTTTGCTAAATTTTATTTGAAATTAAATTTCTATTATAAATACATACAATTTTATGATGGATATTATTTTTTCTGAAAGATTAAAAAAAATTATATACAGTGTTTACTTTGAATGTATTTTCATTATCATGGGAAATATCAATTAATGTGATACATTACAAAATTCTGATATTTTTTATAAGAAACATTATTCATGAATTAAATCAATTATTTTATATAAGAGGGATTATTTTTACACACAATCATAGGTGGATCATAGTTATAGATATTCCTTCAATGTATCAACAGGACTCATAATATAAGTCAATGTCCAAATCAGATGGGATTTAACTAATTATTTTAATATATCTTGAGGAATGACACTGAAAGAACATGTTACATGTTCATGAGACATGGAATCTAATAATTCAGAGATTCCTTACATGAGAATATATTTATATTATTATCCATTTTATTTTTCAATGATATTATCTCTAAACACATTTCATTTATATTTTATTGATTAAATGGCTTTTGTTTTCTGTTATTTAACCTTACATATTGATTATTCCATTTCATGATAGTGTTGTAATTTAATTTATAGTGATCTATGCTTTTTAATTTTCTATTTTGATTATTCTAAATTATTCATGTAATCTTCCACAATATGTAACCTTTTCTAGGCATTTGAGATCACCCTTATATTTTTTTTCTTTATATTATGGAGAAGAATCCTTTTAATGAGTTTTCAAGTATGCAACGATTTTTATTTTATTTTGTATTATTTTTTATTTACTATTACTAATTTAAATTGGGAATTATGTTTCTATCATGTTCTCTAAAAATTCTAAATTGAAAAGTCCTTTTTGGTTTGACCCTTCTTTTCTATACCATTTTAATAATGTAATACAATGACTGTAGGTTACTAGATTAGGGGTCATTACATTTATTGTTGACCTCTTTCTTAGATGAACTCAAACTATTTAACTAGTTTATTTGAAATTTGTTATATATTCTATCAATTTGGAAAATCAGAATTGGAGAATTGTTTACCCAATTTTAACAATGCAGAATACTTATCCAATATTCATTACATGAGACAGATCATTATTCTCAATATTTTCATGACCCTACCATTTTAATTATTATGGTCATGATATGAGAAAACATTAAAATTTACCTTGCACAAAATATTCTATTTGTTTTATTTTATTATGTTATTCTCACCAAGTAAATATATTTATCTAATATACATAATCAATGTCTTAACATTACATACATTAATTCTTGAATAAAATTTGTATCTATAAAAACATTAATATACACTATATTAAAAGAATATATATAATATGTGGTTCTCTCATTGAATGTAATATATTATATTGATTCATTTGTGGCACACATCGAACAATACCCTAAGAAAATATAGTTGAGGATCTAATGTTGGATTTATTTTCTATACTAATAGTTCAAAATTTTTGTTTTATGCTAGAATAACATTGGTATATCCTATACCATTTTCTCTATACAACTATGTGATTGGATATTTTTATAGTAATGTACTAATATATTTCAGTGAACTGTTTGTATTGGGGTAAACAAATTTTATTTTACCAACAATTTAATAACATTGGTATATTTTCGTTCCGACGGATTGAAAATTTTGGTATAGTCCCCCCCCATAAATCCTCAATTAGAGTAATAACCATCAGGTAAAAAATTCCACTAGAATGAACATAAATCACATCAAATCCCACCTTGTTAAATTTCCAACAAACAAACTTTACCAACGAATACAAAAACAATGATAACTCATGAAACCAATTAATTCATTCAAACAAAAAATTACAGACATTCAAAACATCAAATATATTCATTCAAAACTAATCATCAAGCATAAAATTTCATAAATATTTGTCAAACAATTTAATGATCATTTTCTCCATAATCACCAAACCACCATCATCACCATCACCATCACTACCACCATCACCAACACCATAATAATCTTAATCATCATCCTCTCTATCATCCTCCACATCATTCTCACTATCATCCTAATTTTTATCCTCTCTTTCATTCTCATCATCATCCTAACCACAAATAGCACCATGACCAATTTCACAATATAATATATGCATCACATAAATAAATTCATAATAATATGCGGTAGTATCTAGTAGAACTTATGGGCATCATACTGGCATAAAATTAATTAATTCATCATTATCAAATAGATTCTATTTTCACTCGTGTGTGACATTTTTTAGTCCTCTTGTACCTCTACTTGAGCATTTTCTTCCCATACATTATATTTTTTCAACTTGGTGCTACACAAATAGCACCTAAGGAGGTAAAATATCATGTTGGGACAATAGTCTTCCCTATTTGATAGAACAATATTCCATGATGGTCATATCCCAAAACCATATGTAAATGATAGTTTTTTCACACTTTTTTTTATCTCTTACACGTTAATGTCCTGCAAACAATACTATTACATATATAAATGAAATATTTATTTCAAAATATATATTTAAATTTGAAATCAATGAAGTAAAACATACACTCTTCTATTGTGTCGGTTTGATTACTATGCTTCCTTCCCTGGTCTTTTTTCTAAAGAAAAACTATTTTTGGTCGAGGAAAACATCCTTCAATATTCAAAACCTCCCACTTTGATGAAATTTAATGTAGTTATCTACAATTGAAAATAGGTTATTAATAATAAGTTTCATAATGAAATTAAAATTGATAAACGTAATAATGCAATATGATTTTTTTTAATTATTTTATTGAAGGTGTGGTTGATAAGATTGTTAATATAATTTCTAATTTGAAGAACTGTTTCCTTTCCCTTGGAGGAATAATCTCGTTGCTTAATGGGTTCTTGCCCTCCATTCATAAGAACATTCTCTCCATTCCCAAGGTCCCCAAGGAAGGTCTCTATTTTATTGAGAATATCTTGAACTACATCATTTTGGACACCAAAGATGATGGTAGATGCCATTTGGATTCTGTGAACATGCTTGACAAGTCCCAATGCAATGAAATTTTTAATGTAAGGAATGTTGGGGAAATGATGACCTATTTACAAGGTAAAATAGCGTGGGATGTTATATAAGGTTGCTACATTTGGGAATGATTTATCCTCAACATGTATAAAAAATACAAGAATTCACCTAAAAGGAATATAACCCCTCTTCCGAAGAACCTTCACAGGCACATCCCGACTGTCCTGCATATTTCTTGCTGGATTATTGGGAGGGGGATATCATCTTCTGGAACCACAACTGGGTGGGTTCAATGATAGGCTCTTTAGGTAGTCCTGCACTAGAGATGTCCTTCAAGGAAGCTATCTGCTACACACCATACATTCACGCTGTATTGGACAACAACCAAAAAATTATTTTTTATATAATTACTAGGGAGGACATAGAAGAGTTATGTATTTCCTCAGGCTCCTCTTAAAAAACTTATTCTGCAAAGGCTTACTTGCGATCAATTTATTCTTCCTCCAACAATGATCCATGTGGAGATATTATTTGGTGTAAAGAACTCCCTAACAAATATACCTTCGTTCTCTGGCGCATCCACAACAAGCCTTCTCTACTAATACGACTATGAAATGTAAGGGGGTTTGTCTTGTTTCTAGGGGATCGTACTGCAAGGTTCACAAGAAAAAATCCACCGTGCATTTTTTATATAAAATATATTTTCTAATATAACTATATAATACATTAGGGGAATTCACTGGTTTTTCCACCCAAGTAAAATACATAGTCAAATTTCATCTTCTATTTTTGAACGAAGTTTGTTCCAACTTGATTGAATGAAAGGTGCATTCTCTCTACCTTGTGGTGGGTTTATTGTGTATTTGGGATGTCTGAAACTGGGTACGTCACAATAAATTACATTCCACATGTTCGACCTCGATCGTTAGTGCCTGATTCATTACCTCCGAGCTCTCTGTTTCATTGAAATGCTGGTATGAGGCTCCTTCTCTGAGTAATGTATTGTTAAATTAGAATTGAATTATCTCAGACAGTCCCCATGTCCACTAGAATCATTGAAATACCCCTCGCTATGGCCTTAAACTCAATATGGATGGCTCATGAGGTGAATCCATTTTGTGGGGTGGTTGTGTTTTTTGTCATCTCAAAGGCTATGTGCATCTTGCTTTCAGTTCTTACTATGGACAAGGCGATTCGTAGGGTGCGTTGGATAATACCATCCTCAGTGGTCTTGTCCTGTGTCATTCTAAAGGAATTACCATAACAGTAGTTGAATTGGATTCCAAAATTAAATTCTACTCTCTCAAGGGTCTCTCTCGAACTCTGTGGACGATTTCATATGTGATCCGTAACAATAAGAAGTTCATAAGTTGTAGGATGGTCATTACTCACACTTGGTGTGAAGGGAATAATGTAGCTGACTTACTCGCCTCAAAGGCACCCTCTGAATCTTCACTAATGTTTTACACCTATACTGGATCCCTCCCCTCTGGATGTGATTAGTATGTAATTGGGGACTCCCTTTTTCTGCATCATTTTATGCCCACTATAATGATTTCTTATACTTCTACCTTCAATAAAATAAATATTTTTTGTGATGACATACCATTTCTTCGTGTTCAACTCCTTTTCCCCATCTATATTCCGTTTGGTTTATTCTAGATCATATTTATTTATTTCATTTCATATATATTTTTATATAAATGTTCAATTTAATTTTTTACATCCCTTATATGATTTATTTTGGAATATTTTATATTGTATTCTTTTAGTCAAAGTATATTTCTTATGATTAATTTCAAATCAATTCAATTAAATTTTATGTCACGACCCGACCCCAAGGGGCTCGAGCCGCGACTCCCCAAGCCCGCCTCCAATAGGCCAGGGGCTGGCGACCAGCGCCGAGTAGGCTATCACACACATGGGAGGCATTAGCCTAAGGTACCTGTACACACGCACCCACAAACACCTCCATGCAACAGTGCAGAGATAAAACAACTGAAAAGTAAATGCATGCATACAATCTATCCCAAACCAGAGTGCAACAACAAAAGTACATGGGCAAAACAGGGCCCACCAAAAGGAAACTACAAAGCGCGTCCAACCTGCTCTGAAGAAGGGGAACGCTGCCACAAACACCCGCCGGAAATCTCCCTCGGCACAGCTCCGGTAAACACCCCGGTCAACTCGCTCACTAAGCTCCGCCTGCTCCGGGTCCTCCTGGGACTCCGTCAAAAGGCATGTGGTCTGCACAAGACACAAACATGTGCGGGCAAAGCCCATGCAGGGGTGAGTATAAACATACTCAGTAGGCACCCCAAAAACCCAAAACCCAAGGGAGCAACTGAAGGCAACAGTCCGCTCAACCTAGCCAGAGGGAACCCAGACGAGAGAGAAACTCCATCTCGTGACCATCCTCGGCTAAACACAACTAGTCAGCTCAGCTCAGCTCGGGTGTATGCCCATACATACACCTTGAACAATCCAGATATACACAGCTCACGCCACAATGCCACAAGAGGTACCGACCTCATCACCAGAAACTGTCCACAACCAGGAGAGTACACCACGAACACTGTCATACCAGATGACACTCATCCGAGAGATACACTCCATCGGGATACTCGCAAACATCTCAGACGCTCACCCGTGAGACCACGCTCGTCGGATAACATCACTGAGGAAACATCGCTGAAACACCATAACCACCAAACTCCTCGGATAGGGGATCGCCGCTAGGGTCCGCTAGGGGATACCAAGACCCACTCCGGTTTACGTAGCTCACAGATAGGGGATCACTCCCAGGGTCTGATGGGGGATACCACGACCCGATCTGGCATACGTAGTTCTCACAGATGGGGGATCACACCCAGGATCCGCTGGGGGATGCCACAACCCGATCTGGCATACGTAGTTTTCACAGATAGGGGATCACACCCAGGATCCGCTGGGGGATGCCACAACCCGATTTGGCGCTCGACAGAAGCTGCACACTCAGATAGAGGATCATCGTCCATATAAAGATGGTCACGACGATAGCAGAACCCTATCTGGTATAACTCGCGATGTAGGGGATCGAACCGACGATGCCGCAACCCTACCGAAACCACGCGCGGAGTAGGGGATCGCATAACTAACGATAATGTAACCCTACTATAAACCACATGCTGAGTAGGGGATCGTATACCCGACGATGCCACAACCCTACTGTGCACGACCCACTGCGTAGGGGATCATATTCCCGATGATGCCACAAACCCTACGGGGTTAACCTGCTAGATAGGGGATCGCCGCCCGTAAATAAGCGGTCACAGCGATACCAAGAACCCGATCTAGGGTAAAGATGCTAGAAGATCCACTTCAGGCCCACCGGAGGGATACCACAACTCTAACAGTTTAAACATCCCGTCGAGAGGATCACAAACCCATATGAAGGTTGTGATACCACACGAACCCTCGTAGGAACGAACCAAGGGAGAACCCTCAACTATTGCTGGTCCAAACGTCGCTAACCCGAGCGACTCGCCCCAAAGCCACACTGCGCACCTCCGAAGCCAAAACCGAGGCCACCTTCGCGTTCCACGCGGAAAAACACGCAGGATAGGCTGTTTATTCACCCGAAACGGAGCACCGGTGAAAAAGGCACTATTCACCATAGCTAGCTCGTGTGGGGCCCACACAACGATTCCAAAACTCATCGAGCAGACCATACCACGACGATCCCCTTGGAAAAACAAGCGGAATCGACTACTCGCTCGCCCAAAACAGACACCCGGTGAAAAAGGTACTATTCACCGGAGGCCATCTCGGGTGGGGCCCACGCCTGGATTCCGAAACTCGTCGAACAGATCGCACCATTGTGATCCTCTCGGAAAAACACACAGGATCGACTATTCATCCGCCAAAATCGGACTCCTGGTGCAAAAGCTGCGTTTCCCCGCAAATGCCAAAACCCGGCCTCGTGGGGCCCGCACCGCGTTCACAGACCCAACACCCGGAAACCATCTCAAAAAGTTCTTCGTACTATCAGGGTCTCAACGCCACTGACGTCACGTCAATCAGACGCTCCGGGTAGAAGTTACAACGGCCCGAAGTCGTAAAATAATAAAATAATATTATTTTATACGACGTTTCTAACTCTCGGGCCACGATCCCGAACCCTTAAAATTCTCAAAGTAAGTTCAAAAGGTCCGTCTCGACGCAAGGAGCGCATCGCCGCAAACGGCTCGCAAATCGGAGTTACGGTTTGCGAGTTACGGGGGTTTAAAGAACCCCCGGAAAATCCTGGCCGGACCACCGCCAGCCTCGCCGGAAACCACCGCGCCGCCGCCGGATTCCGCCGTGCCGCCGCCGCCGCCGCACCGTCGCCGGATTCCGCCCTGGCCGCCGCCTGCCGTCGCCGGAAAACCGGGTTTTCGCCAGAAAACTTCCGGGAGCCACCGGGAGCACCCCGGTGCTCCAAATTCAGATCCGAAACATGTTTCGGAAAGCTCGGGACCCGAACTATACAAATCTTATGAAAATTTGAAGAAAAACAACACAAAAACGGGATCCGGGATTGTAAAACTCAAACCGCCTACCTCGCGGGAGAAACGCCGACGTTCTGCCTCAGATCCGCGCTCCCGAGCTTCCGCTGCGCGCTCCTGGAACGTCCGCCGTCGAATTCTGAGCTCGTGGGCGCTCTGTTGGCTCGATTCGGCAGAGTGGTGGCGAAGAACGGCGAAAAACGGCGAAGAACGGTTAAAGGGGGGGGGGGGGGCGCTGATATTTATATCAGCGGCCCGTCGGCGCCAAACCCGCCTCGGACCCGACGCCCGATGCGAACAAAAGTAAGGTCACCCCTAGGGTAAACGCGTCATTCTGAATGCAACGGCGGTCTCAGATTTTCCATCCGAGACTCCGTTCAGAAGTTATTCGAGCCGACGCTCGCACACTAACTTGCCACTTGTTTACGAAAACGCCCCTGGTGGCGTTTCTCACCGCAGGCCCGCGCCCGCAAAGTTTACACCCCGCCTAGGGTAAACGGCACGTTCCGGACGCAACCGTGCCCTCAGATTCCAGTTCTGAGCTACCGTTTAGGAGATATCACACCCCCCGCCACGTGCATAGTATAAAAATACTTAATATTTTTATAAAATTAATTCCGGGCACACCGGGCCTCGAAATCGCACGCCGTCTTCGCGCCTAGCTCTGGAATTATTCGTAGAAATATTCCAATGTCTGACAGAGCCAAAAACCCGAGTCTCTACATCCTCCCCCCCTTAGAACTTTTCGTCCCCGAAAAGCCCTAAGCACAAGGAAAGCGACTGGACTCTCAACTGGGTCTTACACACCAGCGAGCTCACCAACAAACACCCACACAGGGTCTTACCAACGCCCTGAGAAAAAACTCGAGCAAGCAACAAAAGGAAAGAGTACCTGTAACACCCCGAGATTTTATGAAAAATATTATTTTAATTTAATTAATGTCTTATGTTGTATTCTACACCAAGATTACCCTGCACTATACGCAACACCGTATTAGCTTGCAGTGTACGCAACACTATTCTTGGACCGTGTTACACACAATTTTGATAATAGTTATTCTACGCAACATTGAGTATATATATATATATATTAAATGTATAAATGAAATATGGTTGGATTCTGTTATACGAAACAATGAAGGATTCTTTCACAACACGCAACCCTGACTTGGCTTGCATTACACGCAATCGCGACCTTCCTCGATAGCGTGTGTTGTACGCAATACCGGGTTTTAATAAACAATGTTATATTATTATAATATTGTCATGAACTAGCCATTATGAATATTATTAACTAAATTTTTAATTTTATAACATTATTTTTCATCTTACACATTTCTAGAACATGGTATAAGAAAAAAATAATATTTTCGGGTAAAATAAGTATTTTTCAAAAAATGCAGTTTTACCGCCTTTTGATGGCGCACCCACTTTAAATATAGTTTTTGACATGTTTATATGTTCAATTTGACAAAATAATATTCTTCTTTTGAATCAGTATATAAAAATTTACATTAGATAAAGTTTTGATATTTTTCCGATAACTTTCATATTGTAATGAATAGTAAAAACACGCTATATTTTAATTAAAAACAACTTTTTTCATCGTAATATCTTATGTGGTTAAATTCTAATATTGAATGATTTTAAAGTATAAATAGAATATATTTTTACCATTTAATAAAATGTATGTCATTAGCATTGATTTTACCATGAATTCGTTGGTTAAATCAATTCAATCTTTTGCAATGTTTTAAAGAAAAACCCATTTTCTTTCGACAACGGGATTAATTTTAATTTAATTTATGCTTCTTTTGTGTTTTGAATTTTGAAAAATGGATTCCATATTTGGAATCAGTGGGTCCAAATTATGTTAATAAGCTACTTTTTATTTTTGGGAATTATGAATAGTAACTACGGTAAATTTTATTTACCATAGTTAAAGGTAAATCGGGTAATTAAGGGTAAATATAATATTTTAAAATTACCCTAACAAATTTCAAAATCCTATTGGATGACTAAAAGTCGACCCATATCACCTAAGGGTCGGATTAAATCATTTAATGGACATTTGTCCATGAAAATAACTTAATTATTATTAAAACCAAAGAAAGTGACAACATGTCACTCTCTTAAATCTTATAAGTATATTAATTTTAATTTGGTGATAAACTTCATGAAACATCGAACATGAATAGTCTCCAGAAAGCTAATGAAATTATCTACATCATATAAATTTATTTATAATTTTTAGGGATTAAATAATTATCATTAATTATGAGACAATAGTGATGCAGAAATTGTTTATCTAGTGAAAAATCAATAATATTGTTTTTATTAAACTAATAGTGACCATAAAATGCACAAATACCTAACCAAAACTTATTTTACATGTAAAGGTAAACCATAAGAATCCAATGGTCGAATATTTGACCATTTGGAGCCTTATAAAAGCGATTATGACACTTATATTATTTTATTTTAAATGATGCCAAAGTTGTCACCTTCAAAATTTAATAAATATAACAATTTAAATATTGTGATTTTAAGATGATAAATTCTAGTAAAAGTATTATTGTGAAATTTAATATCTTTATATTCATCATAGAATTTTATTTTAAATTTTTATACAACAAATAAGTATATTAAATAATTATACAAAAATGATGTAGTAATTATTTTATTAAGAGATAAAACAAATAAATGGTTTTAAAAATAATAAAATAAATATTATATGAACTATTTAATGTGATAAACTAATTTTATAGATACATATGACCTTTTATTAATATATTAAAGCTTTTAGTTCGAACATATCTTCTGTATATATTTTATTTAAATTCAAATAAATGAATAGTGTCAAAATTGACACTATTGTTATTTTACAAAAATAACATATTATAAAATTGTTTAAAAATCACAAAAATATTTAAAAATTATAAATTTATATTTATATGGTCTATAATTTTATAAAGTAAACAATTATGGAAAATTCACAACAAATAAGTAATTATTTGTTATAATTTAAAATTTAGAATTTTATTACCACAAATAAACTTAAATAGATTAAATAAGGATAAATCAAACTGATAAGGTTTAAAATAAGATCCAAACATGTCTAAATTTGATTGGATGATGAGATTACAATCCTATCTCATCTAATCTTCGAATATGAGTCATTTTTGGAGGTTTTTAAATGGTTTTAGATTTATTATAAATTAATATTTTTAAGAATTCCTAAGGTGCCCCTCTCCTCCCTTATAAAAGGGTACCTCCTCCCCCTCCTCCTCACACCAAATTGAGCACTCAAGCTCGGCCAACCCCTGCCAAAATCTCTTCTACACTTCCCTAGAAACATCCTAGAGGTTCTGGTCTTCCTCAAAGACCAATTTTAGTTCCCGAAGAGGAGGTCTCCAAAAGGCGCTTCAAAGAAGAGGTAATTACCGTTACCAATTCTTTCATCTTTATTTCTTCTTCCACTTCTTCTTCTTAGGTTGTTTCATTATGAAGTAATAACATAAGTATCACTCATATACTGATATGTTATTATTAGTATGAAACAACCCTATTTCACCATCTATCCATCCTACGGAAAAAGAAATCACCGCGCGTGCGTACGTACGGAATACCGTCTCCACGCCGTGGTGTAATCTATTTTCCACCACCACCTTACATGGATGGGTATAATGGTGTAATGAATAACTATACATAGTTATTACAACATCATATTGATTCTGATATATTGTATAATCCACTCCAATTCAATTCAATATTTATGGAAATGATATCATCGCTCGTGCGTACGTACGGACTACCGTCTCCACAACGCGATGAGATTCATTCTCCATGTTAACCATTTAAGAATGATTATAAAGTATATATAAGAAATAATAATGAAATATATTACATTATAAAGCTACTGGATTTATATATATATATATATATATGTATGTCATCTACTTACTTCCATTCAAGACAATAAGGAAAGGAAAACAACGTTCATGCGTACGTACGGACTACCGTCTCAATGAACGGTGTTTTTCATTTCATTTATATATCTATTATATATATATATATACTGAATATATATGATATATAAATCATATTTTATATTCTGGAAGTAAGTAAATCATGATATAAGTAATAATAATTTCAAGAACAACAAGTCAAAACACCTACGATAAATGAAACGATTTTACCCAAAACGCTTCTTTAACATGGAATTTACAAAAGAACGGGTAATATAAAGTCATAAGTGAACCATATATGATATCATAACAATGAATATGATTCTGTAATAAGTCAATGACATTATTTAAATCATTATACAGGAGGTTTGGACACTTACGAAGCAAATCGGACCTAAGGTAAGGGAAATATCACAATCTCATTTTTATCCGAGATTGTTTATTCGCAAGTATTTACTGGGGTGTATTTTATCATCCACATCCATGTTTCATCAATATGTAATATTATTTCCATCCACCTACAATTGTTTAAATCCATTTTTACCCTTCGGTGAGTTTTTAGTAAAATGTATGAAAGGAATCTTTTGTCGTTTTTCGTACGAGGTACTTTTTGACTTTTCCGACAAAAGTACGAAGAATGTTTTTTTTAACTTATACGGTATGAATGGATTATTAAAACATTATTTCCAAGAAACATACTTTACAAGTTTTCAAGTTTATTTTTAATCAACTTCTTTTATTTTAAAGTCGTATGACATGTTATGAAAGGAAAAATGTTTTTGAAGTAGAAAGGATATTTTCCTCAAGAATGGAGTTCAAGTATTTTATCAAAATTATTTTCCATCTAAGATAATAAAAGGGTTCTGTTTTTATCCCTATTATTACATTGATTTGACTATGTTGGGATGGAATTATGTTTATGAATTCCTTTATGTTATATGAATGGTTTTATGATGTCATGTTTTTTAAGAATCCCATTTTTATTACATAGATTATGTGATGATGTATGATTTATGATTATGTGGCACACATAAGAAAGGATTCATTATAAGATGGGTGGGACCTATATCTCCCTCAAATGCATTGGGTAAAGATTTCACATCTCATGAGATAGACATGGCTGGAATGGTAGGTTATACCGGTTCAGTGAAACAGGACTGATACGAGGGTTACTCGATTCAGAAAGGGACTTTGTCCACTAAGATAGTCTTGGCAATGAGTCTTGACTAACAAGAAATGATTCTCTATGATTTTGTGTGAATGCCACAAAGTTTCATGTTTTAAGTTATGATTATTGTGATTACATTTCACTACCATGATTTATCCCATGTTATGAAATTATGCTCTCTTTTGCAGGTTATGATTTCCAAAATGTTATGTTCTTATGAATACGATGTGATTGATATTTCTTTTGTTTACCCTTACTGAGCATTTGAGCTCACCCTTTTATGTTTTCTTTTCCCCAGGATATAAAGAAAGGTTTTAGGTAAAAAAAGGAAGATCTTTATGGGAGATGTTGAAGATCATTCACCACGATTAGAAGATTTTATTCCGAGTTTCCAAAGACACTAAACTATTACGATCCTTGTGTGTGTGTTTTTGTTATTTACTAAGTATTCCGCAAAAGTAATGTAAAGTCCATGTAAGTCAGGCTTCGGGTCTCTACAGTTGGTATCAGAGGAAAGGTTTAGTCAACCTTTGGAAACTAGGATGCGAGAACTTTAGTGAGATCCTAGAGATATTTCTAAGGCATGTCTAGGGATGTCTCTAAGGTTAAGTATACGTATAGGTTATAGTGCTAGAATTGCGCTAACGATCTTAGAATTTAACCTAAAATGTTAGATATTGAGGGTACTCCCCCTTTACTATGTTGTTTTCCCTAGCATGATTTTTGCCTCTCACAAGATTCTTTTTGTGTTTTAGTTAATGGAGGGAACCAGAAGGAGTTCGGTTAACATTGAATCCAATGGACAAATTGGTGACTATGAGAAAACAAATTGTGTAATTCCTAGAGAGAAAGATATTGTGATTATGCCAAATCAGTCATCGCGATATATGATTAACAAGGTGAAATTTAGTGGTATGACTAATTCATCAAAGAAGAGGAAGATAAACTATTATGCATGTTCGCATGTTGAGGAGCATAAAGAAAGGAAGATTGAGATTTATAAAGAAGGGAAGAAGAACCTTGAGGAATTCCTCAAATGGAGGGACCGATGTTATCTGTGTGGAGAAAAGGGTTATAGAGTGACAGACTGTTATGGAGTTCAATGTCTTATTTGTGGAGAACATGGGCATTACCCAACTCAATGCCCTGACCTAAAAAGATACTTCTAAATCAAGGAAGGACTTCTTCCAGGACAATCATTGAAGTGGATGGACTGAAGTGTTTATGTATTGGTATTCAAGAATAATGTTGTTGAGGTACTTTTATGGTGTATTGAAATATTTATGTATTGGTCTATTGTGGTCTTCAATAATTTTAAGGTACCGGTAACCATGAAAAGTGATTAAAATATTTTGGAAAGTAGATAATATGCCCATAATGAAGGGATAAGGAGAAAATGAAATGTTTGACAGTATTCATGAGCTCATGATTGATATAAGGACTAAGTGATATCATGGTTTGAGTATATAGAATTTTGAGGATTTTGGTATATGGAAGGTGTTATGTTTTAACTGCATTCATGTTTTCACTAAGGTATTCAAGAGAATACATGATTAAGGACTTTGAATGTTTGGAATGTGACCAACAAAACATATCTTATGATATATGGGGATCGACGATGGTGTTAAATCTCTGGTAATCGTTTTCACTATGTTATGAGAGTGGACTGTGGTATTATGGATAAGCCTAAAGATTGGAATGGATTATGTTGGACATAAGTTAGTATTGTTTAAGGATAGAAGTTTTTTCGATATTATTGATGGGATGTTATGGTAATATAGTTTTAGAAGAAGGACAACCTGCAGGACGGGCGACAGCCCATCGCGTCGGACAAGGCTGTGGGAATCGAACCCACAACCGAAGTGCGACTGGCCTTTATCGCCTACCACTGACCTACAGGATGTCCCTGTTTAGTAGAAACTAGTTTTATTATATTAATCAGTATGATATGTGAAGTATAAGTTCATTTTAGGAACCATATATGATTAAACTCACTATAGATGGACTTATGTATTTTTTTTGATAACTTTTCTAACCATTTGTTTGGGACAGATGGAATGACCCATCATTCTATCACATGATCTGCTAACACATCATGAATGACAAATTCAACTTCATTTCTTTAAGAGATTAAGTGTAAATTGTCCAAAGAATGACAAACGGTGAGACTATACCAAAATCACAAAAGTATTTCTTCTAATTCCAATTTCATCAACTTTAGGGAAATTATCTTGAAAACCAAAAATGTTGTCCTAGTGATCTTATACCTGATGAATCGGATGGTAGCTTAGATCATCACAAATTTATGGATTTGTGATTTTTGGCTTTTCCATAGCCATGTTCTCTACCACTCTCCATCAGAACATGATGGTTAGATTTTTCTTCCATATCCATATTTTCACCTATGTGGAAACCCAGTGATTAGTTTATTTGGGTAACCGTTACGTTTCATACTTTTGTTTTTAAAGATAAGTTTTGGTATTCCTTTTTACGATGTGGGTTTCTATCAAAGAAACTTTCAAATAGTAAACCATTTATAACCCCGACGAATTTCGAGGGCGAAATTCATTTTAAGGGGGGTAGAATGTAACACCCCGAGATTTTATGAAAAATATTATTTTAATTTAATTAATGTCTTATGTTGTATTCTACACCAAGATTACCCTGCACTATACGCAACACCGTATTAGCTTGCAGTGTACGCAACACTATTCTTGGATCGTGTTACACACAATTTTGATAATAGTTATTCTACGCAACATTGAGTATATATATATATATATTAAATGTATAAATGAAATATGGTTGGATTCTGTTATACGAAACAATGAAGGATTATTTCACAACACGCAACCCTGACTTGCCTTGCATTACACGCAATCGCGACCTTCCTCGATAGCGTGTGTTGTACGCAATATCGGGTTTTAATAAACAATGTTATATTATTATAATATTGTCATGAACTAGCCATTATGAATATTATTAACTAAATTTTGAATTTTATAACATTATTTTTCATCTTACACATTTCTAGAACATGGTATAAGAACAAAATAAAATTTTCGGGTAAAATAAGTATTTTTCAAAAAATGCAGTTTTACCGCCTTTTGATGGCGCACCCACTTTAAATATAGTTTTTGACATGTTTATATGTTAAATTTGACAAAATAATATTCTTCTTTTGAATCAGGATATAAAAATTTACATTATATAATGTTTTGATATTTTTCCGATAACTTTCATATTTTAATGAATAGTAAAAACACGCTATATTTTATTTAAAAACAACTTTTTTCATCGTAATATCTTATGTAGTTAAATTATAATATTGAATGATTTTAAAGTATAAATAGAATATATTTTTACCATTTAATATAATGTATGTCATTAGCATTGATTGTACCTTGAATTCGTAGCTTAAATCAATTCAATCTTTTGCAATGTTTTAAAGAAAAACCCGTTTTCTTTCGACAACGGGATTAATTTTAATTTAATTTCTGCATATTTTGTGTATTGAATTTTGAAAAATGGATTCCATATTTGGAATCAGTGGGTCCAAATTATGTTAATAAGCTACTTTTTATTTTTGGGAATTATGAATAGTAACTACGGTAAATTTTATTTACCATAGTTAAAGGTAAATCGGGTAATTAAGGGTAAATATAATATTTTAAAATTACCCTAACAAATGTCAAAATCCTATTGGATGACTAAAAGTCGACCCATATCACCTAAGGGTCGGATTAGAATCATTTAATGGACATTTTTCCATGAAAATAACTTAATTATTATTAAAACCAAAGAAAGTGACAACATGTCACTCTCTTAAATCTTATAAGTATATTAAATTTAATTTGGTGATAAACTTCATGAAACTTCGAACATGAATAGTCTCCAGAAAGATAATGAAATTATCTACATCATATAAATTTATTTATAATTTTTAGGGATTAAATAATTATCATTAATTATGAGACAATAGTGATGCAGAAATTGTTTATCTAGTGAAAAATCAATAATATTGTTTTTATTAAACTAATAGTGACCATAAAATGCAGAAATACTTAACCAAAACTTATTTTACATGTAAATGTAAACCATAAGCATCCAATGGTCTAATATTTGACCATTTGGAGCCTTATAAAAGCGATTATGACACTTATATTATTTTATTTTAAATGATGCCAAAGTTGTCACCTTCAAAATTTAATAAATATAACAATTTAAATATTGTGATTTTAAGATGATAAATTCTAGTAAAAGTATTATTGTGAAATTTAATATCTTTATCTTCATCATAGAATTTTATTTTAAATTTTTATACAACAAATAAGTATATTAAATAATTATACAAAAATGATGTAGTAATTATTTTATTAAGAGATAAAACAAATAAATGGTTTTAAAAATAATAAAATAAATATTATATGAACTATTTAATGTGATAAACTAATTTTATAGATACATATGACCTTTTATTAATATATTAAAGCTTTTAGTTCGAACATATCTTCTGTATATATTTTATTTAAATTCAAATAAATGAATAGTGTCAAAATTGACACTATTGTTATTTTACAAAAATAACATATTATAAAATTGTTTAAAAATCACAAAAATATTTAAAAATTATAAATTTATATTTATATGGTCTATAATTTTATAAAGTAAACAATTATGGAAAATTCACAACAAATAAGTAATTATTTGTTATAATTTAAAATTTAGAATTTTATTACCACAAATAAACTTAAATAGATTAAATAAGGATAAATCAAAATGATAAGGTTTAAAATAAGTTCCAAACATGTCTAAATTTGATTGGATGATGAGATTACAATCCTATCTCATCTAATCTTCGAATATGAGTCATTTTTGGAGGTTTTTAAATGGGTTTAGATTTATTATAAATTAATATTTTTAAGAATTCCTAAGGTGCCCCTCTCCTCCCTTAAAAAAGGGTACCTCCTCCCCCTCCTCCTCACACCAAATTGAGCACTCAAGCTCGGCCAACCCCTGCCAAAATCTCTTCAACACTTCCCTAGAAACATCCTAGAGGTTCTGGTCTTCCTCAAAGACCAAATTTAGTTCCCGAAGAGGAGGTCTCCAAAAGGCGCTTCAAAGAAGAGGTAATTACCGTTACCAATTCTTTCATCTTTATTTCTTCTTCCACTTCTTCTTCTTAGGTTGTTTCATTATGAAGTAATAACATAAGTATCACTCATATACTGATATGTTATTATAAGTATGAAACAACCATATTTCACTATCTATCCATCCTACGGAAAAAGAAATCACTGCGCGTGCGTACGTACGGAATACCGTCTCCACGCCGTGGTGTAATCTATTTTCCACCACCACCTTACATGGATGGGTATAATGGTGTAAAGAATAACTATACATAGTTATTAAAACATCATATTGATTCTGATATATTTTATAATCCACTCCAATTCAATTCAATATTTATGGAAATGATATCATCGCTCGTGCGTACGTACGGACTACCGTCTCCACGACGCGATGAGATTCATTCTCCATGTTAACCATTTAAGAATGATTATAAAGTATATATAAGAAATAATAATGAAATATATGACATTATAAAGCTACTGGATATATATATATATATATATATGTATGTCATCTACTTACTTCCATTCAAGACAATAAGGAAGGGAAAACAACGTTCATGCGTACGTACGGACTACCGTCTCCATGAACGGTGTTTTTCATTTCATTTATCTATCTATTATATATATATATATATACTGAATATATATGATATATAAATCATATTTTATATTCTGGAAGTAAGTAAATCATGATATAAGTAATAATAATTTCAAGAACAACAAGTCAGAACACCTACGATAAATGAAACGATTTTACCCAAAACGCTTCTTTAACATGGAATTTACAAAAAAACGTGTAATATAAAGTCATAAGTGAACCATATATGATATCATAACAATGAATATGATTCTATAATAAGTCAATGACATTATTTAAATCATTATACAGGAGGTTCGGACACTTACGAAGCAAATCGGACCTAAGGTAAGGGAAATATCACAATCTCATTTTTATCCGAGATTGTTTATTCGCAAGTATTTACTGGGGTGTATTTTATCATCCACATCCATGTTTCATCAATATGTAATATTATTTCCATCCAGCTACAATTGTTTAAATCCATTTTTACCCTTCGGTGAGTTTTTAGTAAAATGTATGAAAGGAATCTTTTGTCGTTTTTCGTACGAGGTACTTTTTGACTTTTCCGACAAAAGTACGAAGAATGTTTTTTTTAACTTATACGGTATGAATGGATTATTAAAACATTATTTCCAAGAAACATACTTTACAAGTTTTCAAGTTTATTTTTAATCAGCTTCTTTTATTTTAAAGTCGTATGACATGTTATGAAAGGAAAAATGTTTTTGAAGTAGAAAGGATATTTTCCTCAAGAATGGAGTTCAAGTATTTTATCAAAATTATTTTCCATCTAAGATAATAAAAGGGTTCTGTTTTTATCCCTATTATTACATTGATTTGACTATGTTGGGATGGAATTATGTTTATGAATTCCTTTATGTTATATGAATGGTTTTATGATGTCATGTTGTTTAAGAATCCCATTTTTATTACATGGGTTATGCGATGATGTATGATTTATGATTATGTGGCACACATAAGAAAGGATTCATTATAAGATGGGTGGGACCTATATCTCCCTCCAATGCATTGGGTAAAGATTTCATATCTCATGAGATAGAAATGGCTGGAATGGTAGGTTATACCGGTTCAGTGAAACAGGACTGAAACGAGGGTTACTCGATTCAGAAAGGGACTTTGTCCACTAAGATAGTCTTGGCAATGCGTCTTGACTAACAAGAAATGATTCTCTATGATTATGTGTGAATGCCACAAAGTTTCATGTTTTAAGTTATGATTATTGTGATTACATTTCACTACCATGATTTATCCCATGTTATGAAATTATGCTCTCTTTTGCAGGTTATGATTTCCAAAATGTTATGATCTTATGAATACGATGTGATTGATATTTCTTTTGTTTACCCTTACTGAGCATTTGAGCTCACCATTTTATGTTTTCTTTTCCCCAGGATATAAAGAAAGGATTTAGGTAAAAAAAAGGAAGATCTTTATGGGAGATGTTGAAGATCATTCACCACGATTAGAAGATTTTATTCCGAGTTTCCAAAGACACTAAACTATTACGATCATTGTGTGTGTGTTTTTGTTATGTACTAAGTATTCCACAAAAGTAATGTAAAGTCCATGTAAGTCAGGCTTCGGGTCTCTACAGTACCGCTAAACAGTGTCTGACAAACTACTGCAGTAAGTAGAAATGACACTAGGCGTACCTCTATCCATCCGCGGTGCCTCTGGGTCGACAGCCTTCAGGGCATGCAGCTGTCCTCACCCTCGACCACCAGCTCCCTGGGCTTGGCGTGGAACACCTGGGGGTGGGGGTGGTGGCAACTGGTACTGCCTACCACCGCCTCCCACTGCACCAGCTCCGCCGCCACGTCCGCCGCCCTGCGGACCTCCTTGCTCGAGACGCTGCCTCTGCCAAGGCGGTCCGTTGACCGGCTCCCTCTCAGCAGCACGTCGGGTCGGACAATCCCTAGCAAGATGTCCCCGACCATCGCAAGCATAACACCGCCTCTCCTGCGGCTGACCAAAACTGGCCTACGAGCCCTGTGATCCCTGAGGCTCAGATCCTCCATCCTGGGGTCGCCTCTTGAAAAGTCGGCCACGTCCACACCCATGAGTCTGTCGTCGGCTACCAGATGTCGATCCGACCGATGAAGTCTCAGCTCCCGCGTGCCCAGCACTAATAGGAGAGATCTGCTCGGCCAGAAATCTCTCCACCACCAGCGCTCTCTCCAGCACTCCATCATAGGTGGGCAGGCACAAGGAAACCACACCTGCTCGGATATCCCTGCGTAAGCCCTGCTCGAAGGTCCGAGCCCTAAAGAACGGGTCTCGAACCATATCCAGGGAGTAGCGCGATAGGTCTGTAAACCTCGCTGAGTACTCCGACACAGCCATGCTCTCCTGACGAAGCTGCAGAAGCTCCTGGATCCGCACTGACCTCAGCGTCACCGGATAGAACTCCTCCCTGAAGAGCCGCTCAAACTCTGCCCACGTGAGCGTCTCCTCGTCATGGGACTGCGTCACCAAACTCCATCATCGCCCGGCAGAACCATGCAGAAGGCTCGCCGCTAGGACCACCATCTGATCTGGAGGTGTCCTCACTAGGCGGAAAACTCGAGTAACTGCCTCGAGCCAGTCGTCAGCTGCCTGGGGGTCTGGATCACCCCGAAATCTCAGAGGTTGCTGCCTCTGGAACTCGTGTAGTGCACTCAACCTGCGTGCAACCTCGTCCTGCATCGCCGGCACAACCAGCTGCTCGACAGGTGGTGGCTCAACTGGCAGACCACCTGGAGGTGCAACCTCAGAACCTGCGCCCTGCTCCACAGCCACTACACGAGGCGGGTCGTCAGCACAACCCTGCTGTGGAACCCTCGCTGGCTGTCGTCGTGGAGGCATCCTGAAATACATTCAAGACACACCACAGTCAAAGAGTATATCTGGAGAGCTGACTCAAGAAGGACAAGGAATAACCAAAAACCCAGTCCTATATGATGTATGTACCATGATGTCCCCACGACCAGTGTATGAATGTCCCGAGTCGAAAGGCAGGTTATCAGAGTCCTGGTGTATGGATACGTCGGCCGCCGCACCAACACTAGAGTCCCTGGCCTGAAAGTTGAACTCGAAACACCCTAACACTGCCGTTATGCAACCCAAACCAAACTCACAGCTAGACCAGCTACGCTCTGAGATCCCAAAGGTGGAACCTCCTCTGATACCACTCTGTCACGACCCGACCCCACGGGGCTCGAGTCGCGACTCCCCATTCCCGCCTCCAATAGGCCAGGGGCTGGCGACCAGCGCCGAGTAGGCTATCACACACATGGGAGGCATTAGCCTAAGGTACCTGTACACACGCACCCACAAACACCTCCATGCAACAGTGCAGAGATAAAACAACTGAAAAGTAAATGCATGCATACAATCTATCCCAAACCAGAGTGCAACAGCAAAAGTACATGGGAAAAACAGGGCCCACCAAAAGGAAACTACAAAGCGTGTCCAACCTGCTCTAAAGAAGGGGAACGCTGCCACAAACACCCGCCAGAAAGCTCCCTCGGCACAGCTCCGGTAAACACCCCGGTCAACTGGCTCACTAAGCTCCGCCTGCTCCGGGTCCTCCTGGGACTCCGTCAAAAGGCCTGTGGTCTGCACAAGACACAAACATGTGCGGGCAAAGTCCGTGTAGGGGTGAGTATAAACATACTCAGTAGGCACCCCAAAAACCCAAAACCCAAGGGAGCAACTGAAGGCAACAGTCTGCTCAACCCAGCCAGAGGGAACCCAGACGAGAGAGAAACTCCATCTCGTGACCATCCTCGGCTAAACACAACTAGTCAGCTCAGCTCAGCTCGGATGTATGCCCATACATACACCTTGAACAATCCAGATATACAGAGCTCACGCCACAATTCCACAAGAGGTACCGACCTCGTCACCAGAAACTGTCCACAACCAGGAGAGTACACCATGAACACTGTCATACCAGATGACACTCATCCGAGAGATACACTCCATCGGGATACTCGCAAACATCTCAGACGCTCACCCGTGAGACCACGCTTGTCGGATAGCATCACTGAGGAAACATCGCTGAAACACCATAACCACCAAACTCCTCGGATAGGGGATCACCGCTAGGGTCCGCTAGGGGATACCAAGACCCACTCCGGTTTACGTAGCTCACAGATAGGGGATCACTCCTAGGGTCCGCTGGGGGATACCATGACCCGATCTTGCATACGTAGTTCTCACAGATGGGGGATCACACCCAGGATCCACTGGGGGATGCCACAACCCGATCTGGCATACGTAGTTTTCACAGATAGGGGATCACACCGCGGATCCGCTGGGGGATGCCACAACCCGATCTGGCGCTCGACAGAAGCTGCACACTCAGATAGAGGATCATCGTCCATATAAAGATGGTCACGACGATACCGGAACCCTATCCGGTATAACTCGCGATGTAGGGGATCGAACCGACGATGCCGCAACCCTACCGAAACCACGCGCGGAGTAGGGGATCGCATAACTAACGATATTGTAACCCTACAATAAACCACATGATGAGTAGGGGATCGTATACCCGACGATGCCACAACCCTACTGTGCACGACCCACCGCGTAGGGGATCATATTCCCGATGATTCCACAAACCCTACGGGGTTAACCTGCTAGATAGGGGATCGCCGCCCGTAAATAGGCGGTCACAGCGATACCAAGAACCCGATCTAGGGTAAAGATGCTAGAGGATCCACTTCGGGCCCACCAGAGGGATACCACAACTCTAACAGTTTAAACATCCCATCGAGAGGATCACATACCCATACGAAGGTTGTGATACCACACGAACCCTCGTAGGAACGAACCAAGGGAGAACCCTGAACTATTGCTGGTCCAAACGTCGCTAACCCGAGCGACTCACCCCAAAGCCACACTGCGCACCTCCGAAGCCAAAACTGAGGCCACCTTCGCGTTCCACGCGGAAAAACACGCAGTATAGGCTATTTATTCGCCCGAAACGGAGCACCGGTGAAAAAGGCACTATTCACCGTAGCTAGCTCGTGTGGGGCCCACACAACGATCCCAAAACTCATCGAGCAGACCATACCACGACGATCCCCTTGAAAAAACAAGCGGAATCGACTACTCGCTCGCCCAAAACGGACACCCGGTGAAAAAGGTACTATTCACCGAAGGCCAGCTCGGGTGGGGCCCATGCCTGGATTTCGAAACTCGTCGAACAGATCGCACCATTGTGATACTCTCGGAAAAACACACAGGATCGACTATTCATCCGCCAAAATCGGACTCCTTGTGCAAAAGCTGCGTTTCCCCGCAAATGCCAAAACCCGGCCTCGTGGGGCCCGCCCCGCGTTCACAGACCCAACACCCGGAACCCATCTCAAAAAGTTCTTCGTACCATCAGGGTCTCAAAGCCACTGACGGCACGTCAATCAGACGCTCCGGGTAGAAGTTACAACGGCCCGAAGTCGTAAAATAATAAAATAATATTATTTTATACGATGTTTCTAACTCTCGGGCCATGATCCCGAACCCTTAAAATTCTCAAAGTAAGTTCAAAAGGTCCGTCTCGACGCAAGGAGCGCGTCGCCGCAAACGACTCGCAAATCGGAGTTACGGTTTGCGAGTTACGGGGGTTTAAAGAACCCCCGGAAAATCCTGGCCGGACCACCGCCAGCCTCGCCTGAAACCACCGCGCCGCCGCCGGATTCCGCCGTGCTGCCGCCGCCGCCCCCGGAAACCGCCGCCGCGCCGCCGCGCCGTCGTCGGATTCCGCCATGGCCGCCGCCCGCTGTCGCCGGAAAACCGGGTTTTCGCCGGAAAACTTCCGGGAGCCACCGGGAGCACCCCGGTGCTCCAAATTCAGATCTGAAACATGTTTCGGAAAGCTCGGGACCCGAACTATACAAATCATATGAAAATTTGAAGAAAAACAACACAAAAACGGGATCCGGGATTGTAAAACTCAAACCGCCTACCTCGCGGGCGAAACGCCGACGTTCTGCCTCAGATCCGCGCTCCCGAGTTTCCGCTGCGCGCTCCTGGAACGACCGCCGTCGAATTCTGAGCTCGTGGGCGCTCCGTTGGCTCGATTCGGCAGAGTGGCGGCGAAGAACGGCGAAAACGGCGAAGAAAGGTTAAAGGGGGGGGGGGGGCGCTGATATTTATATCAGCGGCCCGTCGGCGCCAAACCCGCCTCGGACCCGACGCCCGATGCGAACACAAGTAAGGTCACCCCTAGGGTAAACACGTCATTCTGAATGCAACGGCGGTCTCAGATTTTCCATCCGAGACTCCGTTCAGAAGTTATTCGAGCCGACGCTCGCACACTAACTTGCCACTTATTTACGAAAACGCCCCTGGTGGCGTTTCTCACCGCAGGCCCGCGCCCGCAAAGTTTACACCCCGCCTAGGGTAAACGGCACGTTCCAGACGCAACCGTGCCCTCAGATTCCCGTTCTGAGCTACCGTTTAGGAGATATCACACCCCCCGCCACGTGCATAGTATAAAAATACTTAATATTTTTATAAAATTAATTCCGGGCACACCGGGCCTCGAAATCGCACGCCGTCTTCGCGCCTAGCTCTGGAATTATTCGTAGAAATATTGCAAAGTCTGACAGCGCCAAAAACCCGAGTCGCTACATTTTATTTTTGTTGATGTGTTTTCTTCATTTTTATTCACTTTTTTGGATCTTGTTCAGACTATTACATTTATGTTTTTTACTTTTCTTATTCATTTTGTTTCATGTTATTTTCGATTAGTTTCCTTGTATTCTGGTCATATAATATTGGTATTATTATCATTTGGATCATTATTTAATTATATATGATTTAGATTGGATTGTTTTTTATGTATTTATTTGGTTTTATTCCATCATTAGAGGTTTCTGTAGATTCATATTTATTCAGTTCTGGTTGATTTATGGATATTTATTTCATTTATATTCAGTTTTCCTTGATTAAACATATGATAGTTATGTTTGTTTCCCCATTTTATAATTTTGGAAAAATAATATATGTCTAATTCAATATTATTTTTTATTGATGGATTCTATATGTTTAAATTTTTGATGGATTTTATAGGGTTATTCAGTTTTATTCAATGAAATTAAATTCTCTTCGTGATGAATTTTTTTAGTTTTTATTATTTTGTTCTTGTATGATTTATGTCAAATTAGTTCAACTATGTTTATGTTGGTTTGTTTATATTTGATTCACTATTGATTGGTCACTGTAAGTTTTGCTCAGTATATGATAGTTGTTTTTATTTTATTTTATTATTTCTATATTTCACTTTAATAAATTTATTTTACATTCAATCATGTTTAGGTCATAAAATATTACATATGTTTGAATAAATTTTTTTTAGATTCAATTGGTTTTTCATTCATTTATTTCATTAATTTTAATTTCATTTTTGTTAAATAGTGTTTTTTTGGTATGTTAAGTTTGGGTTAGTTTCTATCATCATGATTTTATTATCATCCATTCACTGCAACTAGTGGATAAATTAATGTAAATGGGCCATGCATTTATGACAATGCTTGATTTCAGCCTAGTGAACACACTAATATGTAAGAGTCTCCAATAGATGGGTAATGTTTCATGACATTCCCATGGATGAAGGATATTATGTAAAGAAGGGTATTTTTTTCAAAAAAAGTATAATATAATCACATGAAACATGACTATTATTTTAAATAGTTGTTTTCTTGATTGAAGAAACAAAATTGATGGGGCTTGATTAGGTCATAGATTGATTGAGAATAGTGATTATGAAAGGGTGTTCTCATTATCTTTGTAAATTTTAAGTGATTTACATTATAGTAGTGAACTAATGAAGAATTTTGGATTCATTTCTAAATTAATATTTTTTTTTCTTATATCTATAATTTTAAAGAATTAATGTTCATCCATTAAACTAGTTTTTTATAATATAATGTGATTGTTTTGTTTCCATTTTGAATTCACTTATTCAACATATTGGTGAATTTTGTTTCATCATACATTATTTATTGTGTGCACATTCTATGGAATTTGTGGGTCAATTAAAAAATTCATTATGAGAAACCATTTTTTAAAATGAAGAATTTTTAATTCTAAATTCTAATCTATATCTCAATTATTTAATTTTAACAATTCATATAAATTTTTCATTTAAAAGATTTTCATTTGTGATCCTTTCACCTAATTCACAAAATCCTCTAGATTCTTTAAAAATTTAAAAGAGGGACAATAAGAAAATTAGAATTAGGGATTTTTTTAACCCTCGTGAGAGTCCACCACAAGGACATCTATTAATGAATCATAATGGAATAAAACATGAAATTATATTTAAAAATAATATATACCTTTCATCCAAAAAATTAGAAAATGGGACATAATTTTAGGGATATAAAAAATTATAATAATTTAAACACAGTTTATTTATTAATAATGTTTAATATATTGATGTCATATAATGCTAATTACATGCATTTTAAACTTTATGATATTTATAAAAATTAGTTTATATCATTGAAAAAATATAATGCTTGTTTCAAAGAACATCGGTAATAATGATCAAACCATGAGAAGTGAAGTTATAATTTTTTTTTTGAAATTTATTCAATAATTCAGAAAAAAAATATTTTCAATAAAAAATTGTTATTAATAAAAAAAAATATTTTCATTTGTTAGATATGTGAAATAATAATAAAATCATCAAATATCATATTATGAATTTAAGGAACTATTCAAGGACTATAATAGAATATGTTTTATAGAAAGGATGATAATGATTGACATGGAAGCTGAGAATCAAACATGTATCGTACATACATCATCTCATGGTCAAATATAATAGTCTTCAACATTGTGTCGAGGTATTTAATAGCTTCCTTGAATTTAAATTTACAACAAAAACTTACTAAAAATTAATTTTAAATAAAAAACAATGTATTTATGAAAATCGTGGTACTTTTCATTCAAAAACATAAAATTTGATGAATAGACTAAACCCTGTATTATTTCAATAAGAAATCATTTCACAATAACATGATACAAGAAAATCATTCATGATAGGTGTGGCATCAAAATATGTACCATCTCTATCAGGCTAGCCACTATACAACCCATTCATATATTCTCTCCACATCTCACCAAATTCAAGGTATTGTCTTGTCCTCAAAGCCTCCCTATTATGAAAATTGTAATGTAGCATCAACCAAAAAATTAATTTAGATAAATACAATAAATAAATTACATCAAATCAAATTATTTTTCATTACAATATTTTCACCAAATCGTTATTCTTTACTTCATTTGGAAGGTGTCTCTAAAAGACTGGCATGACAGGAATGATGTTATAGTATTTGGAAATTGTCACCATAAAATTCCTAGATTATCCATCGTTTTTCAAATAATATTATTATTGTTATTAAACTCAAACATCAGCTATGAGAAATGGTTACAAACCACACACATGCATGTATTTTCATGCCACTATGTGGAAGATAAAGCAATGAATGAAAAAAAAAATCATATCCATACATATTATAATGAAAATAAATTATGTTCAAAATTTTTTACTACTATTATATAAATAAACTTTAGGTAGTCTGGTTGGTGGGTTTTACTAGACCCCTAGGTGTGAATTGAAGATCATACTGTAGAGAAGTAGTCAGACCCAATGTCTACATTGGAGGCTCACAACGTGTTAGGGTAAATGTCGAAGGAGCATGAAAGTAGAATATTGGGGAGAATGATGTAGAATGAAAATAATATGGAATAAAAGTATGTAGAAATGTAAAATATGGATGTGGAGTAGGATCCAAAATTAGATATAAGAAATATATATGTGGAGGATCAGATGAAAATGGTGGTGAGAACATAGGCAGCCTAATATATGTGCTTCCTCTAATGAAACTATTAGATAATAATGTATTATTGATGCTATGTGAGAGGATGTGTAAAAGTGTGATTGTGTACACATAGTGGTTATCATAGATCTATTATCACTCACACCCTCATACCATCTGGATGAGTACTATAACAACTATTCTCATTAGAGAATAATTGTCTCCTAGGTTGCGGATCTTGACTAAAATTCAAAAAAACTCACAATATATTATATGTTATTTATATGTATATTTGTAATAAAATAAACACAGCATGAACCAAATTATGGATTCCCATCTCTCTCACTCGATGATTACTATTTTTAATCTCTTTCATTCATATATCTTCAATGTTTTTCATTTCCTACATTTGAAAACAAATATAGAAGTAATTGGAAATATGCAACTAATGTGTAAGTCAAATAATATAGAATATAGGACATGATTTAATTAAATAATAAAAATTGAAAAAAAAGGATATGTAGTGATTTAAAAAAATATCATTATTATTAGTAGTAATATCAAAATAAAAAAGAAAGTTCACAAAAAAATCTATTTCATCAAATTAAAATGTTTATCGGGGTTGTGATATATTATCATTCAATTAATAATTTGATCCAATAATATTTTGATTTCTTCATTTGGTTAATATTTTTAAATTTATTAGGTCACTTTTATTTTTCTTTCTATGGTCTTTCGCTTCATATATTGGGTTAGCGTATTTTTTTCGTTTTTGGTTAATTTATTATTTTCATTGATTTTTATTTTCATTTTAATTATTTTAGAATGATTCAAGTAAATTCATCTAGTTTTCTATTCCATTTTAAATGTTTCTATTTTTTTTGGTTTGGTAGACTATAATATATTTCAATTCAAAATAAGAAAATGAAAATGAACGAAAAATGAAACTATTATATATTGAACTAGAATATGAATGTTATGGATGATACAAAATATTATTAATATATAATAACTAAATTTTAAATTTAACTTCCTTAAAAACTCATGCCAAGCTAAACCAATAGAAATTAAAACATTGATGGATGATTCTATATATTTTTCACCATAACATTGGATTCACAATCAACTCTCACTATTTAATTATTGAATTCATCATACATATTAGGTTGATGGGGGACAATTGGAGCATGGATTAGGTCAATTTAATCATCTCCATTATAAAAAATATATCTTAGAACTACATTAATAATGACACAAATTTTAGTTCATGGATGATCTATCACATAAAAAACATGTTTCTCAATTGATTCCAATATATTTGGATAATCTATTGAAAGTGTGTAAGTCCCAACATTGACTCAAAATCCATAATCTTCCATAAATGTCAAATTCCCCATCATAAAATCACTAACAATTGATTTAATCATTGTGACTCATCCATGATAGTTATAATACAATCTTATTATTTTCTCAATAAATACATAATAGGATACATTTTCATATTGATGTCAAATATCTAATTCATTGGAATAATATCCTAGTTTTGTAGTACCCATAATACCGTCATGTTTTTATCTCATGTTAATTTCTGATTATGTGATAATAAATTTAAACCTATTTATTATAATTTATTTTCATTCATGAACCATGGAATTTGGATGAAAATCCAAATCTATTATTTCCTTAGAGAGAATGAGTTAGTAGGAAAACTAAATACTTGAAATATAAATAAATATTGAAAATAACTAAATATTAATTTTATTATTTTTTATAGTAAAACATATACCTTTAATTTAAACCAAGAAGAGAACTCTTTCCAATGAAAATTATCTCATCTTCTAAAATATTGATAATGATTCTTTTAATTTTTTATCTTTCTATGTTACCATAAAAAAACATGAAATATATTAATAGATATGTATAATTACATGATATGAGATAACATAAACATGTTCGATTTACTTATTTTATGTAATCAACAAAAATTTTATAGTTAAAAAAAATTGTGTGATATACCATCTGTCCCTCTCTCCTTAGGGATTAATGTAGTCAATGAATATGATTTTGAAGTTCCCCTTATCTGGGGGTTAGATGGATATTTGGTTTAATTTTTCTCATACTAATCTTATTAATTTCTTATTGGTTTGTTCAGTCTCACAGTCACATCAAAAAAATACATTGAATAAATATCCATTCATTCATGAGATAAGTATTCATTCTTGATTGAACCAATGAGATGATTCATGTTATTCAAATAATATATCAATGTCTTCATATTTATTTCATTTGTATATATCCACTAAAAATATATATGTGTTCTAAGATGTTTGTTTGTTGTAATATTGGTAGTTAGATGCAACACACATGTGAAACATGATAGGGACATATTTTCTATAACTCACACAAAATTAATGGTTCCATTATCAAAATAAATTCACGAAACACATAGACAACAACTTATGAAGATAATATCTATAATAATGGCCCAACAACATAACTGTCACCCATACATTATTGGAAATAATATGATATATTTTTATTAAAATCAACTCATGAAAAATGATGTGCTAATCATGTGTCTTTAATGATTTCATCTTCAAAAATCCTTTATTGACCAATGTGGATAGGGTTCATGAATATAAATCACAAATTGTAAATGTATATAGATCATATAGAAATTTTTTTTTTCTAGAGATCTCATCACATTAGAAGAACACCAAAAATTCAATTTTTTCCACTAATACACAAAGGATTTAATTCTGATAAGACACCCAAATACAAAAATTCATGATGAGATAAAAAAAATGTTTCATTCGCATTATAATTAGAATAATTGAATGAAAAATATAACATATAATTTTTTCAATGTGTACTACCTCTATGGAATTATATAACGAATTTTTTGAACTATAAGAAAAATCAATGTGGGAAATTTTCATTTTATAATTATAATTTCTTTTAGTGGAAAAATTTTCATTATTTATAGATTTTATTTTATCCTTATTATATGAAAAAATATAAACATTAAATTAATTATGTAGATAAGATCTAAACATAAGATGAAGTGGATTTTCAGTCTCTATGGTATTGTGAAACCTTTAATGATTATTCATATATAGATTATTGATTTTCATGAATTATTAATTCCCTTAAAATTAAAATTATAGGGATATTTATTCCTTTCTGACCATGTATTCTTCATACAAAGAGGAAATGATACTTTTCCCATCAATCTACACCCAAACATCATTGCATAAGGAAGGAAATCATTTTTCATCCATATAAGAACACTTTTTATCTGAAGTATTTCTATTAAAAAAGAATCGTATGTGTGCACACCCACATTTCAATGAGGCATAAAATATTTTATAAAAGGATTAATGTATAATTATATATCATTCCCAAGATAATAATATCCAAATATGAGTATAACAATGAATTTGAACGTTTTTTTCATACACTTACATGGATGATGGTTAAAAATGTGTATGAAAACCGACCATGTGGTGATTGAATTAATCATCATACCAAATAGAATGAAACCATTATATGATAGACCCAATCTAAAAATATACAAATAAGATAAAAAATTATAATATAGATCATCATATGTCTTCTATTAAAATCCATCTGTTGGATGAATGATATCATCCTTATCCTTCTTTTTCATTGTATCATTCCATTGATTTTTTTTGTTATTTAGCTATATATGATTTGATTTTAGAGTGTTCTAATCAAATGAATATTACACATTACTTCTCGTGGAACACGGGATTGTTTTATTTCATAATTTGGCTTCCTTCAAGTTGTTACACATTTGTTACAATCACTTTTTCAGTAGTTTCCCCCCCAAATAAAGTTAAATATTTCATGAAATTATATTTTTTTTATAAAATCAATGTTTTTCGATAAACCTCTGTAACATATATTGGATTGTGGGAATATCTGCATCATCTATATGTAATTCCATAATAAAATGTGATAATATAATTGATGGATGTATAAGAAATACTATACATTATTTTCTTAGTAAATAGTCCGATTAATGATTTTATCTTTTTTATTTTACCACATTGTTGATATACTAGAGTCCTAGCAGCATCATCCAATTTTCTCACCATATTAACTACATAACTCTCATTACATGCACTAGGAGTTCTCATATTAAATTATTATTGGGTAGGTATCCTTTTTAACTCATAATTTTGAATAAATTGAAACTGTTTATCTTATAAATTAATCAATCTATTCATCTCATTCTGATAAGGTAAATTTTGATATTTTATTTCATCCTGATTTTGATAGAATACATATTATTTTATTTGAATGTTTTTTTGGTAATATGGTAGAAATAATCTTAATAAATTATCCAATGTCAACCATCATATTTATTACATGGGAAGTCTATATGACTATAATCTTACGAATTTTAAATAAAAATTCCAAAAATATCTCTAAAATTGTTTTGAGAATAACATGGGATCCAACCAGTTTCATACATCAAATATTTATTTGTCATTTTAAAAATATCATATATATAATTTTTTAAAACCAATGAAATAATTTTAAAGGTAAATTTGAAATATATTTATGAAATTGGAAATTGTTCACAATATATGAAATAATAACTAACACACTATTCTATATGAGAATAACAATATAAAATTCAAGAAAATACAATATATAACTAAATAATATAAATATAAAACCATAATATTATAATTATGCAATAAAAATAGTAGTATCAGTGATTAATGATTTCATATTAATATTTTCTATGATTCACATAATTTATCAAAAAGGTATCTATGTAAAATAGTTTATACAGAATTAAAGATTATTTTATTATAATGTATGTTTTTTAAAGTATCTATCATGGAAATGAAAATTTTGGCTGAAGTTTGTTTATCATTATTTATTACATTGATTTTAATGAATTTTTGGAGACTCATATTGTTTTATATAAGTTTCTATTTGAGTTGTAATTCCTCTATAGATGAGCGTTTTGATAATTTAGACTATCTTATAGGATATGTTATGATTACCCTTTTTGGATATTTATTGGCTATTAAGGATTATTAATTAATGTGAGTGTGATTTTCAGGTTGTTACACACTCCAATAATTAATCAAATTCTAGGAAATTCCCATTTTTACTCTCTATAAAATATTAATGTTTTGTATAGTACACTATAAAATACCCCATCCAATGTATTTTTATACATGAAATGGATTATTAAATTTTCAAACATGATTTAACAAATTGATATGTAATTTGTTATCACAAAAAGTATGTTTATTTAATGCTATATAAATATAAAATAATTTTCCAAACCCTACTCAAGTATATTTAATTTTTAAATATTTAATAATATACTTATGAAGCTATTGTAGATGATTTTGGGGTGTATAGTGTATTTAATGATCAGTGAATCAAAACAGAACATCATATTAGTGGAATATAACCTTAGATCCTTGTTTTTAAACATCCCCTTTTAAAACTATATTTTTTTTCAGTCATTTCAAAATAAAACACAAAATGTAATAATATGTATGAAAAATAATATTATCCATATTTATCATGCATTATATAAACATGCATATTAAATATTTATCAAAATAATCATACATTATATATAAGTCATCAAATAAACTGAATTTCATCTATATATCTAAAATCATTAGAAAAATATTATATATAAATTGTCTTAATAGTATTTTATATTTTCATTATCAAATATGTTTTAATTATAATGATAATAACCTCCAAATCCCACCCAAAATCATTTAGAATGAAATTAAATAAAAAAATATGTTAAAACATTAAACACATGTACTATTTTTAAAAAAAACAAATTTGTATTTTTATTATATATGGATCATAAAAATAAGATATTCATAATATATTTATATAGAAGTTGGGAGTATCTGAATTATGTGAAATACACCACACATTATCAAATTTATTATGAAACTCTATGACAAATTTATTTAAAAATAAACTTCATTCAATGAATCTTGAATATGATAAAAAATCATTGTTATTATTTTGAACTTGTAAAATAAAAAAATAATGTATGACATACGATATGAATTATTTGGAACATACCAATTTAATATTCAATAATAATCGAGTTTAAACTATGGGGGATGAGAGATTACTACTGATGTGTAACAAAACAATAATGCCACAGATATGTGATTTATACATAGATAAAAACTGAATATTATTCTTGGAGTAATATATGGTACATTTTGAAATCAAAAAATTGATGTTGATGAAATTGAAAAAAAATTGAATCTGGGGATGGATCTCCACACATTGGGAAGAATATTTTTCCTCTCTTTATGGGAAATTGTGGCTCGATTTTGGAAATGAGGAGCTGATGGATGAGCAGGAATTTGAGTGAATTTGATACTAACTATTAAAAAACAATTGATATAGTGGTATCTATCCCAATGGGTTTTTAAAAACATTTGGTCAATGTTTATATAAATGGCATATCCTAATGGGATTTCATAACCATTGGTATTGTACCCCTATACCAATAGTTTTTATAATCCATTGGTATAGGCGAGTGGGTATATATAACCTTTCAAGTAGTGACCATAAAATTTTCAATCCAATCAATAAGAGTAACATCTCATTGTAGTAGAGAATAGGTCCAATAAGACCTTACATATCCAATGCCTCATCCAGAGTATGAGTTATCATAATTTTCAATAAATAATAAAAAATAATTATAATGAATATGAAATTTTCATGTTTGAATTAATTTCTAATAATATTTTTCATATAATATAAATTTATCAATTTTATATAGTACCTTTTAGAGACTTATATTCCAAAATCCTTGAATTTAAGTACCATGTCTTGAACTAGAATCCATAAGTACCAATATTAATCAATTTATATCTCAATTAGTTAATGAAACCTCAAATAATATCTCATGAAACTTATGGGGGGAAATAGTGGTTCATATATATGTTTGGGGTAACTGAAATACAAAATATAAATAAATTACAGTTAGATTCATTTTTATATACACAAAAAAAATATAATAAAAACAATCAATTTTTTCAATTAATCTGGTAAAAAATATAGGTTATTGTTTTATACATAGAAAAAGTTTAAAATGAATCATTGTAGATGATATGACTTATTTGGGAGTCACTAATTTGATGATAAAGAATAATGTAATGATAAACCCAATTGAGGAAAGATCACCCTATATGGGAAATAAAATAGTTCATCACTCATAGGGTTCTAAATGGGAATCAGATGGGAGAAGTAGGAGGCTCTGATCTAGTGTTTATATAGAGGTATATACAAATGTCTTTGAAAAGACATTTATAGTAAACAATCTCTACAAAAGGGTCATTTAAACTATTGGTATAGCAATAATTTTTATAGAACTGTATACCAACAATTTTCATTAACCATTTTTATAGCTCTGGTCTATCATAATCTATACCAACAGTTGAATGAAACCATTGGTATAGGCTTCACATATGTCAATAGTTTTGGAAGACCCATTGGTATTGAGTATTTTTAAGGGTCATATACCAACTATTTCATAAAATTGTTTCTATCTAATGTTATTTCACATTACGGTTAGATGATAAAATTATGTAGTTTATGATAATAAATACTATATATTATGTAATAAAATTTCACTCAATATATATAATAAATAGATTGATTCAAGTGGAGTTTAACAAAAAACTCATAAAATAATTATGAAAAAAAATCCGTAATGGAAGGTATAATTGAAAATATTTTCATCCTATTATGAAACATAGGGAATGTGTGATTATCCTGGACACACTACCTACAAGATTCTTGAGATACTAATGGGGTAGATAATAAAAATTTACAAATCAGTTAAGAGAAATAAAAATCAAGAGTGAGGTAGCCTACATGGAAATAAAATGAGAGAAACTGTTGAATGTTTATAGTGGTTTCTCATCTAACCTGATTAAAAAAATAATATCTTGATAGTCATCCAATGGGTTGAAAGTGGTGGTATCACTTTTTGTAATAATGGCCACTCAATGTGAAAGTTGTTGAAGACCACATGACTTCAATGAATAAATCTAGTGTTATTCTACTTATCAATTATTTTAGGCATGATATTCTTATTTTTACATAACATTTTGTTTTTAGAAAAGAGATTATATTTATAATGAATGATTGTTTCATGACATAAGGAAAAAATTATATCATTGAAGGGGGAGAATATAAATTAAATTTGAATTTAATTTCTAATTTTTAATATCTATTTTTAACTTTCCATTGCATAGGTAAATAAGCTATATTATATAATACATGTCCAATTGGGGATTAATTGTAACACCGCGAGATTTTATGGGATAAATTATTTTTAATTTAATTGATATCTTGTGTTTTATTCTAATATAATATTATATGACACTATATGTTACACCGTATCATATTACAGTTTAGGCTACACTATTGTTAGCTTATGTTACATGCAAGAGTGACCTTCTTCGATAGCTTGTGTTGTAGGTAATACTGAGTTTCACTATTTTTTTAAAAAAAATATATTTATATAATGGGATATTAACATTACATTATAAATACTATTAACTAAATTTAGAATTTTATATAACATTATCATTCATCTGATGCATTTTCTAAACATGATATAAGACCAAATTCAATTTTAAGAATAAAAGAAGTACCTTTCAAAAAATATTGTTTCCCTCATTTTGATAGAACAACCATTTTATATCTAGGTATTTATAATTTTTTATAATAACATTGAATAAAAAATTTCTTCTATAAGTGAGAAAAATAAGAATTTACTTTGGTTAAATTTTTTATATTTATTCTGACAAGTTTCATTTTGTGGATGAATAGTGAAAATACTGATATTTTTATTTTAAATTAAATAGAGAGTAAAACAATGTTTTGTATTATATTTAATATTTAATATTTTTTTATACAATTATTGTTTCTATAAATTATTTTATACATAAATTTATATTAGAGACAATTTCCATTTAAAAAGGGGTATTTTTTCAAAAACTGTTTTTTGTGAAATTTTAAAAGTTTTATTTTAAATTTAGTTCCAAAACCTTTGTGAATTGAATTTTGAAAAATGGATTTTAAGTTTAAATTAGAGATTACCATATTTTTGTATGTAAGTCTATTTTAGTTTTTACCAAAATCAATAGTAACCATGGTAAATTTTTTTACCACAATAAAGGGTATTTTAGGTATTTTATGTTTTAAATAAAATTATAATCACTATAACATTACCATAAAAAATGAAAAAAAATTATTTCATGAACATAATTAGACCATTGAAATATAAGGATCTAGGTTATGTTATTTAATGGACACTATTCAATGAAAATTAATTAAATAATATTTAAATCAAAGAAAGGCAGAATGTGTCCTTTTCTTTGTCTTTAATATCTATTAGGTATCCATATATGAAAAAATGGGTGCCATCAACGAATATAAATTTGAATTTTTAAATTATTTCACATATTTCCAGGATATAAATTTATTTTTGATGTTTTGGGCCCATTAGAGAGATATTATATTATTTATAATATTTTATTTAATGAAAATTTAAGGATTTCACATTCATGTTTTAAATAATATATCAATTTTAATATAAGGACTTACAGAATATAAATACTAATATAATTAGCTATTTTAAAACTAAAATTTATATATTTATCAAGGTAATTTATTTTCAATTTTTTAGAAATTAATAATTAAATTAATTTTTTATATATAGATGACCCATAAATTGTTTAATTGGTGTAAAATCAATAACCTAATTTTTATTAAATTGATAATAACCATTAAGGGACAAAACAATTTCCAAAATTGTATTTATAGAGTATATAGAGATATAAATCATAAAATCATCGAGGTATAGGCCTTTTGAATCCATATGAAGTAAATGAAGACATTTATAATTTTTTATTTATTGTCATGTTAAAATTTTTAGATTCATACTTTAATATGTATAAAATTTTTAATGTTGGATTTTTTAGAAGATAAATTCGACTACATATATTATTATGATATATCAAAAATTTATCTTCATAATATATATTTTTTTAATTGTTATTCATCATATATGTATATTAAATAATTACAAAGTATTTAAATAGTATTTACTTTATTAAGGGAAATATCAAATACATATTATTAAAAATATTAAGGAAAATATAAGGTTAGATAATTAATTCGAGAAATGATTTTTATATATTCTTTTTATGTCTTAAAGATATGATAAAATATTTTGTTCAAGGATAATATCTTATCATTATATTTCTAAAAAACAAGGAAACGAATAGTGTTAAAATTGACACAATTGATATTTTTTCAATATAATGGTTTCTTCATATAGTTAAAAAAATAAAACATTTAAAAAAATATAGAATAATTATAATGTTCTAAAATATTCATTTATGTTTTAATTGAAATCATTTATTAAAATATTTCACCATTTTAATATTTAATATTTTGTCATCTTAGGTAAAAATAAAAAAGAATAACTTGTTGTTAATTAAATTGAAAATATTTAAATAAACATGAAACTTGAAAATAAATTGGTTGATGATATTACAACCCTATATCAGATATTCTACAAAATTGGGACATTTTTAGGACTTTTATTCGAGTTGTATTTAATTAAAATTTAATATTTTTGAGGTTTGCAAAAGTTCCCCTCACATCAATTATAAAAGGTGAAATCCACTAAAACCAATTCACATCATTTTGAGCATTAATTATAAAAAATACTCCACCGAACTACCTTATAAACATCCCTAGATACATTTTATAGGTTCTATTTTTCATAAGAGACTAACTCTAGTGCTCTGAAAGGATATTTAGAGGAATCACGTCAAAGAAGAGGAAATCCCTTCTACTGATTCATTCATTATTTTTTCTTCTTATACATAAAATTACATAGTTCTTTAATTATAAAGTAATAACTTATATATAATTTATATATTGATATGTATTTATAATTATGATACAACCATATTACATCTTTTACCCATCCTATAAAAAATGAAATCACCACATGTGCGTATGTACAGTTTATCATTTCCACACAGTGGTGTAATACGTTTTTCATCCCCAACATTAATTATGCGTATAATGACAGATGTAATAAATATATATGATTATTATAAAATTATTTTTATTCTGAAATATTATACACCATCAATTTTAGTACCATTCAATAATTATGGGAATGATGTCATCATCCAAACATACGTACAACATATCGTCTCTACAATGTGATGTGATTCATTCTACAAGATGTAAATTAATGAATGATTATATATATTAATTGAATGAATAAACGTGATATATATTATGATAATATAATTATATAAATTATATAACTATTTCCTAATTATAGAAACCAAAAATTCTTCGAGAAAACATAAATAATAACATGATGATATTTACACCCAAATAACAAATAACAATGAAATGTTACTAAGGAACAGACGAGAACAAGAAAATATATGATATAATAAAAATTAATATGATTCTGGAATATGTCATAAATTTTTTTAAATCATTATACAATGTTTTTGGATACATACAAGTCATATTGGACCTAAGGTATGGGATAACCCTACAAATATCATTTTTGTCTATGATTTTTATTCATAAGTATTTACTGGGGTATATTTATCATCCTTGTAACTATTTCCTATGAATGTATTTCAAAATATTTTTGATTTTCAATTTATGATGACGCTCTTTAAATAGAGTTTTGTTTTAATCCATATTAATACTATGATATTATTGTTTTAATGGTAGAATGATATTTTATACGGATCATGTTATCATAGAATGATGTTTAATAATTCCATTTTATTTCATGGGTGATGCTATGATAAATGATTTATGTTTTTGTGGAAAAAATAATGATATCATTATGAGATGTGTGGTAACTATATCTCCCTCCAATGCATTGGATAAAGATTTACATTTCATGACATAGAAATGAATGGAATTGCGATTAAATCCGGTTCAGTAATACTGTGCTCGAACAACAAGTAAATCGAGTATAGTAATACATGGCTAGAATGACAAGTAATCTCGGTTTAGTAACGGACTTCATCCAAAATAATGGTCTTGTCATAAATGCCTTAGATACCATGGAAATCATATTATGTTCATATTTTCTTCCCACAATTACATGACATATACCAATACTATTTTAACATGGTTAATTTTCCATTGTGATCTATGACTTATATATTTAAAATATTTCTTTCAAGACTCAAAATTTTTAAATTTAATCATTATGTTAATGTTTTAAATTCTAATGTTCATGATTTTTTAAATGTATTCAATGTTTACCCTTAGTGGGCATTTTCGCTCAACCTTTTTATGTCTTATTTTCACGAAGATATAAATAATTATTTTAGGTCGGAGAATGAAAAGGGATGATATTTATGGGAGTTGTTGAAGATATTTCACCAAGTTAGAATATTAGGTTCCAAGTTTCCAATGACACTAAACTAAAACATTCATTGTACATATATTTTTGTCATATATTAAGTATTCTGAATATGTAATGTAATGCCTATTTTTGCCAATCATGGGTTGAGAGAGTTGCTATCGACATGATGTTTTAGTCACCAATTGGAAATATGGATGTGAAATCATTACAGAGATCCCATAATGCATTTCTATGTTATGTTTAGGGATGTCCCTATACGTAATTAAAACTATAGGATATAGTCTTAGAAATATAGTTACGATAATGAATAACCTACGAAAAATCCTAATATGTTATAGATTGAATTTAATCACCCTTAATTTTTTTGTTTTCATATTATTATATTTTCCTCTCACACTTTTTTTTGGGTTTTAAAAAATGCCTACAAACATGAGGATTCATGTTAATAGAGAATATGATGGGAAATGGATTGATATTCTTCATGGAAACAAAATTAATTGGGATATGGAACTTGAAAAAACATTATTATGCCTAATCATGAATCTCAAATTATGACCAATAATATCAACATTTGAGGGTTTCTTAACCCATCTAATAAGAGAATGATAGAGTTTCATGTTTATCACAGATAAAAGAATGTTCAATTTTCCCTACGTAAATAATGTGGGAATAGGCATCTAGTAGAATGTTTCAAAAGAACAGGAAGATGCTTTTGGTGTAAAAAAATGTACACGAAGCCAGTAATTTCAAATGAAAAGATCCAGTTAACAAAATGGAGAATGATAATGGTATTGACGCGACATAAATAATGGTCAAATGGTTTAAATGTTTACTATATGGGCATTATGAAAATCAATTCTGAAAGGTAAAATATCATGTTGATAATTACCATGGTCTTATGGGTAGTGTTTATGTTGATGGTGATGAGGAGACTAAAAATGATATATGAGATTAAAGTAGTGTTGGGGAACAAAATGATGTAGCTTGGTCAATGGTTTAGGAAGATAGTGGAATGATTGCATGATTATCAAGAATAATGTTTTATAACTAATATTATGGTAATATTGAATAATGAATAATCTATGGATTGTTACACTATTGTTTTTCCTTAAGTATTTGAAATAACATGTTTAATGGTACCAATAACCATGAAAAGTGATTCATATAATATTATAAATCACATTAAATGCGCATAATGAAGGGACACAAAGATAATGAGATTTTTGATAGTATTAATGACCTCATTTCTGATTTAAGGAAAAAGTGATATCATGGTATGCATATATAGAATTTTATGTAATTTTTTTGTTTAGAAAGAGTTAATTTTTACAGAATTCATGTTTTCTCTATATTTTTATAGTAATTCATGTTATTATCAGGTTTCAAGAAAATAATTGATAATGGTATTAACAAGTTTGGAATATGACAACCATGAACTACGTTAGGATATACGCTAGATAAATGTTCGGTCTATTTAGTTCACCTCTTTCTAAAGTTTTTTATTTTTGATTTTTTAAAGAATTATAATGTTAACCATTTATGGATAGTATAAGTTAGATTTTGGTTTAAGTATTTTATATTAATGTATTATCTCACTATAGGTGTTCTTATGAATATTGGATTACCTAAATTATCCTTCTTAATGAGACAGATGGAAGGACCTACCATTTTATCGCATGATCTTCTAACACATAATGAATGAAAAATTCTATATCATTTCTTTAAATAATAGATGATGTGAAAATTGTTCAAGTGATGAAGAATGATGAAATTGTACCGAAATATTGTAAGTATTTATTCTCATGAAAAATTCGTTAACATTAGGAAAAGGATCATGGAATACAAAATTGGTATCCTAGTACATTTATATCTGTTCAATCAGATGACCCCTGTAATCATCATTGATATATTGATTTTTGGTAGTTAACTTTCACCAATAATTATCCTCTACCACTCTCCATTAGAACATCATAGTTATATTTCACTTCCATATATATGTTTTCACTTCCCATATATGTTATCTTATGTGGAAATCTGGTGATGAGTTACTTTGGGTATCCATTATGTTTCTAAAATTCATTTTTAAAATGATTATTTAGTATTATTTTTTATTATGTGGTTTTTTATGAAAGAAACTTTTTAGTTGTACACATTTTATAACCTTAATGAATTTTGAGGGTGATGTCCATTTTAAGCGGGGGTATAATGAAACACCGCTATATTTTATGAGATATATTATTTTTAATTTGTTTAATGTATTGTGTTCTATGATACACTAATATTAGAATGCACTATAAATAAAATCTTATTAGCTTGTAGTATATCCAACAATATTCTATGCTTGTTTTACGAGTAAGACTAACCATCCTTGATAGCTTGCATTGTAAGCAATACAAAATTTCACAAAACAATGATATATTATTAAAAAAAATTATTTAATGGGATATAAACTAGAAATTAATATAATTATTAACCATATTTTAAATTTTATATAACATTAAATTAATCATATATATTTTCTAGACATGATATAAAAATGAATTCAATTTTTTAGATAAAAGAAATAATTTTCAAATAAATTGTGGTTTGCCACCTTTTGATGGCGCACCAATTTTATAACTAGTTTTTGAAAATTTTTATATTAAATTTGACTAAATAAAATACTTATTATAGTTTTAATATTAAAAATTAAAAAGGTTCATGTTTTGATATTTTTCTTATGAGACCCATTTTTTAATGATTAATAAGAATAGTGATTTTTTTATTTTAATGTTGATACATAGTTTAATTATGTTTTGGATTATTTTTAAGTTATAATTAGTTAATTTTTGTCCAATATAGTTTGTGAAATTTATTTTATGCATAAATTTCTTATAAAGCACTTTTTCATTTAAAAACGTGTATTTTTCAAAAAACTATTTTTCGTGACATTTTAACTGTTTTATTTTTAATTTCATCTTGAAAATTATATGTAATGATTTTTGAAAAAAATGGATGTAAAAAATGGATTCAGTATTTCCAAATTTGGTTAGTAGGCCCTTTTAATTTTGGATTAATATGAATAGTAACAATGGTAAATTGTTTTACCGTAGTAAAGGGTAATTTAGGTAATTTAGGTTCCAAATAAAATTATAATGAATATATAATTAACAAAACAAATGAAAAAAATTAATTGATGAATGAATTTCCACAATAAACACATATGGATCTAAATTAAGTCATTTAATGAATCTTTTTCAATGAAAATGACTTAAATAATATTTATATCAAAGAAAGACACAATGTTTTATTTTATAAGTCTTTAATATCAATTATCTATCCACATATGGAAAAATTTGTGTTATTGATGAATATAAATTTTAATTTTTAACTTAATAATCACATTTCCCTTATATAAAATTATTTTTGACATTTTGGATCCATTTGGGAGAAATTATTTTATTTATAATATCTTAATTAATGAAAATTTAAAGAAGTCGCGTTCTTGTTTTAAAAAATATATAATTTTCCAAATAAGGTTAAACAAAACATAAATTACATTATAAATATTTATTTTAAATCTAAAATGATTATATATATTATTGTATTTTTTTGTAATTTTTAGAAAATAAATTTTTATCGTAATGTTTTATATATTTATGATGCTAAAATTATTTTATAGATGAAAAATTGATAAAATAATCTTTATTAAAATTATAATAACCAATAAAGGGATAATGTTCATTACCAAATATCATTTATTTAATATATATAGAGCATAATAATAAAATTGTATAGTTATGGACCATTTGAATCCATATGGAATAGATTTGGAAAATTATATTATTTTATTTAAAATAACGGTGAAATTGTCACATTTATACTCTAATAAATATAAAATTATTAATGACGGATTTTGAGGAAAATATATTCTAATACATATATTATTTTGAAATATAGTAAATTTATCTTTATAATATTTTTTAATTAAATAAGAATATTAAATAATTATATAAAATAAATGTAGTAATTATTTTATTATGGGAAATGTCAAATAAATGTTATTGGAAATATTAAAATAAAAATAATTTGGGATAATTTAATTTTATGATGAATTTTATTGATTCCCTTGACCTAGTAGGGATATGATAAAATATTTTTATCAAAGATAAAATCTTATCATGATATTTTTAAAAATCCATGAAATGAATAGTGTCAAAATTAACACAATTTATATTTTTCAAAATAAATATTTATAAAATTATGTAAAAAGAATAAATTATTTTTAATAAAAATATATAATAATTATTATGTTCATATATTTTCATTTATACTCTAATTGACATAAAATAAGTAAATATTTCACAATTTTAATGTTGAAATACTTGTTACCCTATTTTAAAATCAAATAGAATAATTATGTTTTAAATAAAAAATATAAGTTTAAATTGAAATAAAAATAATCAAAAAATTATTTTATTGATGATATTTCAACCCTATATCATCTAATATTATAAATTTTGACATTTTTTTATATTTTTATTTGGGATGGATTTATTATAAATTATCATTTTTGAGGTTTCCAAAAGTACCAATCACCTCAATTATAAATGGGCACATCCACCCTCGCCACATAGCCTTATTTTGAGCCATACATCATCGCAATCCCCAACCCAGTTCCATTATAAACATCACAAGTTACATTCTAATGGTTCTGGTCTTCTTAAAAGACCATCTCTACTCTTCTTTGAGGATGTTTAGAGGAAGCAGGTCAACGAAGAGGTAATCTCATATACCAATTAATTAAATACTTTTTATTCTTTTACTTCCACTTCATTAGTTGTTTCATTATAAATTAATAAATCTATTATAATTATTATATTTTATGTTAATATAATTATTAAACAACCATATTTCATCTTCTATCAAATTTACAAAAAATAAATCACAACGTGTGCGTACGTAAGGCTCACCATCTTCAAATTGTGGTGTAATATGTTTTTCATCACCAATATACATGGATGGTTAAAATGATGGAAGTAATAAATATATATGATTATTATAAAATGATGTTGATTCTGAAATATTATACACCATCCACTTCAATACAATTCAATAATTATGGTAATGATATCTTTTCTTGTGCGTACGTACGACTTACCGTCCCCAAAATGAGATGTGATTTGTTCTATATGATCTTCATTAATGAATGATTAAATATATCAATGAAATGTCACTAACGAATGTATGAGAATATGACCACATATGATATCATAAAAATGAATATGATTATAGAATATGTCATTGAAATTATTTAAATTATTAGATAGGATGTTCAGATATTTACAAATCATATTAGACATAAGGTTAGGGATAACTTTTAAAATCTCGTTTTTATCATAGAATCATTATTCATATGTATTTACTAGGGATTTATTATCATCTATGTCCCTGTTTCCTAAATATGAATTTCCAAATATTCCTTATTTGCCACAATAATTTTACCCATTAGTGAATTTTTAATAAACAATAAGAATGGAATATTTTGGCATTTTTAGTATGTGGTGATTTTGACATTTCCAGCAAAACAACAAGAAGAATGTTCTTTTAACTTATACAGAATAAACACATTTTTACATCTTCATAACACCTAATTTAAATAAAGATTTCTCTCCATGATTTAAATTTTATTTTCAACTAAATTATTTCCTTATAAAATTTTGTGGTATTCTGAAAAATTACAACATTTTTGAATAATATAGGATATCTTCCTCAAGAATTAAGATCAAGTGTTTTATCCAAATTATTTTTAATCTAAGATGACTCTATATCAATAGGGATATGTTTTTATCCCTATTATTACAACGATATCTTTTTGTTAAATATTGAATGATATTTTATGTGTATTATATCATTATATAATGATGATTTGGAAACCATTTTATTTCGTGGGTTATGCTATGATGAATTATTTATGTTTCTGTAAAAACGTAAGAATATATTAATTTTGAGATGGGTGGGGCCTATATCATCCTCCAATTAACTGGTTAAATATTTACATCTCCTAAGATAGACATTAATGGAATGAAAATTAAATCCATTTTAGTAAAATAGGGCTGGAATGGAATGGAAATCCAATTTTGTAATACATGGTTGGAATTTAAAATTAAACCAGGTTTAGTAAATGAAATTGTATACTATGATGATGTTGGAAGAAATGACTTGGCTACTATGGAAATAATATTATGTGCTTATTTGTTTTCCAAAATTCCATTTTTTATACCAATTCCATTTTGTCATATATAATGTTCTTTTGTGATTTATGCCTTACGTAATGCCAGGATTTATTTCATTAATAATTATTTATATATATAAACTTTATGTTCATGTTTTTATATTCTTATGTTTGTGGTTTATTTTATGTTCTCAATGATTACCGTTACTGAGCATTTGATATCAAAATTCTTTTATTTTTTCACAAGATATGAAGAGAAAGGTATTAGGTAGAAAAAAAAGGATGATCTTCATGGGAGATGTTGAAGATCTTTCACCAAGTTAGTAGATTATGTTCCACACTTCCAAATACACTAAACCAATATGTATTTGGGAAACTTTTTTTGTCAGGTATTGTGTTTTCTGCAAAAGCAATGTTACTTCCATGAATGATAATCTTGGGACATTATATTAATAATATGGGTAAGCATTACAAAAATTATTTAGTGATAAATCTACCGAATATTCAATGTAAAAACTAAAAATATACTCTACATTATACTTGAAAAAAATGTTGTTAAAAAGACATAAAATAATGTTTAATGAAAAAAATAAACCTCTTGACTTAGTGTACGTTAATATTTATGGGATAATGAAACTGAACTCAACCCATAGATGTAATTATTTCATGACTTATTTTTTTTTATTATAATCATATTTTTTATATATTCATTTTTATATTTTTATAATAAGATCTTATGAAATTCATAAAAAATATAATGTTTATAGAGATTAAAATATGATGCATCATAAAATGATTCAACCCCAATAATGGATCTGAATTCCAAAATGGTTAATTTTAGTAATACCACCGGAATATAGGACAAATAATGACTATATAACATTACACATACCCTAATAAAATGTACTAAAAAATATAAAGAATCATATGTTAGATTACATTGGAAAAACAATGCAATTGATAATCTTGCATCATAATTTATTTGGAGATAAGCTATAATTGGGGATATGAACATTTTGAATTAGTACTTAGAAAATATTAATTCGAAAAAAATGAGTTATGTTTTGAATTGTATTTTTATTTGAAGAACTTTTTGGTATTCTAAAACTATATATTAATTAGGAGTAAATGTATTTATTTGTAAAATTTTATGATATTATGCTACATGCAATATTTTTTTGGTTAAAACCCAATGGAAGGAGTTACTAGTGATATAATAAGAATATAATGAATTTTTTTTATCATTGGTACAATTATTATGGGAAATAAAAAGTACAAATATACATCATATCTTATATACGAATAAATTAAAGAATTCCAAAATGTAGAGGTTCTACATCCATATAATATCTCAACAATAATAGTATATTATAATACTTATCTTGATGAATAATCAGGTTTCAGTAATGACTAAGGCCTATAGAATTTAATATAATAGTTATAAGTACATAAAGATCATGTTGAGCATGAAAATATTATTAGATATAGTAAAAAAAATTACACATCTGAATAATAATGATAATTACTAACCACACAAGCATTCATTTATAAGGTTGACCAAAGAGTCTGGATAATTCATTAAAATATGAGTATTGTATTTTATTGATAGAAAAAGAATTGAACCATATTAAAATTATTTTCATAGGGGAATTAATTTCATGCCCCCAATAAAAAAATTGATCATGATTTAGTTTGGTTTTTTGAATAATCTCATTTTGAATAATGTAATAGCAAGGAATAAAGTTAATCTTTTCTTCAAAGGAGGTTGAAAAATTTATAGAATAGATATTATTGAGACTTTTTCTTTAGGAGAAATTTTATATATAATTCAAATATTTCCTACAATTTGATCTCAATGGAAATAAATTAATTCCAGATATACATGAATTTTGTATTATTTAATAGTGAACATGATAAAAATGGATAAATTGAACATCCATATGTTTTTATACTTTATGGTGATGATTCACAATTAAAAATTTTGAAGAAATAACATTATAGTATCTAAAGAGTACCATGACCATGGTATTCAAAGACAAAAAATATATTTAAATGAATTTTTTTAGGAATTGAGAAGTGTATTCGAATAACTATGTTAATCAAGATTACATAATCCAATTCATTGTTATTTTGTATAAGATGGAATATTTTTAACCAAAAATAAAAAAGGGACTTGTGTTGAAGTTTCTAAACAAATAATGAGACTATATTAGATGCTATTTGATGGTGATATAGTATAAATATGGAAAATAAAATTCTCTATTGAAAGAAAATTTATATTTTCATAACAAGATAAATATTATCATGAGTTAGTCAATATGATTTTCAATGAAGCATCAAGAGATTATTCCACTATTATAGCATATCGAAAAAGATTTCCTTATACAAAAAATGAAAAAATGTGATTCCAATTGACTTTTGAAGGCCAAATGGAAACTACTAATTAACAACCAGCTATATTTAATGGTGTTATGGCCAAACATTGTGTTAGAAATTACACATTATTCAAAATTATAATTCTACCTTAAAGAGTTAAATTTCATGGTAGAAAATTAAAATTCTTACATCATTAATGGAAACCCTAGATGTAGTGTGGTGAATGAAAATGGTATAGTATTATAGATTTATGGATATAATGATATTGATTGAGAATGATTTATTAGAGATTAAAAAATAAATTTTTGATTTTCATTTTCTAGCAAAGGGAGATGTGTTTCGAACTATAAAGAGTTAAAATTAGCCACTCATAACTGAATATAAGATGGGTAAATTCAAGAATCAGAATACATAACATAATTGATATGAATGAAGTTACATCTTGAAGATGGGAGGCAAATATTTTATACTCGAGGGTTAATAAGTGTGAAAACAATGTTAAAATTAATTTGTGAAAAAATTTGGAACAACATTAACTGTTGATGTATATTTACATTAAGTATAACCATATCATGGAGAATTGTGAGACTATAATTCTTTTGTTCGAATTTAATCAAACTAAGGATAAATTTAAATATAAATTGATGAATCCTCTTTCTAAGGATGGATTCGTACACTTAAGGGTTTTTTTTCATGCCCATTTCCCCTAAAATCCCTAAAATCCATCCAAAATTTTTTAACCTCATCACTTTAATTATATTAGTTCATAAATGGGGATAATTTCTTATTTCAAGTGAGAGGAATCTATTTTTTTATTACCATTTAATGGTAAATTAGTTTATATGTCATCTAAATTACTTATACATGAGGTTTTGAAAATTGAATTTGGATGATAATCTCACTTTATAATTTTCATGATTCCATAAAATAAAAATGTTTATTATGGAAACCTTTATATATTAAATTATTTAGAACCCTAATGAAGATGAATTAAAAAAGGATGGTATGAGTTGATTTCAATTGACAATTTTATAATATTGAATTCATCTTGAACCGAGGGATGGAGTTCTACCACAATCATTATATTATCATATGTTGGGGTGTTCAGAAATAATTTAGAATTAATTAATGCTATTATTCGAATATTAAGAATAATTAATTCATGGGTTTTAGATATTTTCGTGTTGTATTCATTGGAATAATTCACATGGATGAGATAGAATCACATTAGAGTTAAGTGGAGATGTATATGAGTGAATGTCGTAATGTTCTACTATATATATCAAATCACTGTGTGAATGTGATAGTCACTCCATATGCTGTATTATTCAATATCATATAGGGAATATTCTACCAAAATTGAGAAGGAATATTCTCTATGTTATTCATGTGTAGAAAAGTATTAATCTCATGGGGGATACATCACACCAATTTTTTTCCTTGTGTTGTTACTGATTACAGAATGAGTTTACATTGTATGATAATCAATGATATAGAGTTATTATAATGTAAGATGATATGAATATAACATGAGAGGTGTTACAACATAATTGAATTTATTTCACTTCATTAGTTGTCATACAACCCTTGGAATCATATGTTTTATCTTTTTTTTGTTGAGTTTTATCACCTTGAATCATGATACATGGGTTTAATCAATTTTTTGTTCTGACCAGAAGAAGACAATGAATTATTGGAGAATCCATTATACTATTATCAATGTAATAATTTCCATTTTATTATTTTTTCTTGAAGTTTTTAGGAATTAATAACTATTGGGTAGGATCCACTTTATAATGAGTTTGGAGTATGGATTTATGGATATAGAAAATGAGAGTGTACTATGTCATATTCAACTAATCATTTACAAATGTTCAATAAAATATACCTTGATAAATTAAAAAAATATTTGGATATATTAGTCAAAATATTTTGGATATGATTATCATGGTAAGAGTAGTGGATTCATCCCATAATATAGGTAATGTTTATAACGTAACATCAAAATCATTTAAATGAATGATTCTATGTCAAAAAAGTTATATATGACGATTCCAAAATAATTTCAATATAAAATCAGTTGGATTCTGAGTATACAAAAAAATCTTTCACTCATAGTCCAAATTATTGGGCCACATGTGGTATAAGAAGAAAAAATCAAATTATATATAATTAATACTAATTAATTGTGGAATGAGATTTTAAGAAAATAATTTTTTTTATTTCCTTATTTCATTTATAATATACATGAATACTAGTTTGTTGAGTTCCTACAACTAACCGACATTGAATCACTACATAATAGTAACTGTGAGTAAACATTGTAAAAACTCATGTGTGATAGTTTGTTCTTTGTTTCTCCTTTTCTTATCAACACAACATCACTATCGATATCATTTTTTTGGATAGTGATTGGAATCACATTGTTTGAAAGTGAGAGTTGATTTATTCTTCATATATTATTTACTAAATCATTCATCATAGAAGTTGTGAACATACCCATAGGAAGAACATTTAGTTCCCTAAGGAACTATGTGTCATACACATTTCTAATTAGGTAATTTTTTTCCATTACTAGTGGAAGAATTTCATTGGGGTACGCTTTCAATAGTTCTTGAGAAATCTTAGAGACTATATTGTTTTAAATATCAGATAAAATAATGTAAACTTGTTCTGAAAAAAAATTGTTAAAGGATAAATGTTCGTACAAAAAAAGATCAAAATAATTTTTGTAATGGAAAATAAATTAAATCACAAATAAAATTATTTATGATGAATAATTATGATGAAATTAAATTTCATCAAAAAAAGTTTGTTAAGAAATGCCTAAGTAATAATGGAAGATAGTTATTCCTAAGAAAAAAATATTTACATCTCAAAAAAAAATCATGCGTGGAATTATTTTTTGTAATGTAATGTAAAATTATACTACAAAAAAACCTGATGAAAGAATGAAATTACTACCAAATATGAAATTTCATAACAAAAATCCTCATTGTAAAATGTTTTTTTCTCATGAAAGGAAAATTTTAATCATCAAATGCCTCACATGGAAAACATTTTTTTGACATAATGTATATTACCTATGTAAAAAATGTGTCTAAAAATTAATTTTCTATTTAATGAATAATTTTGTCCCAAACAAGTAAAATGGAAAAGTTTATTTATGGTGGAATTAAATTTTTTGTTCAAAAATATTTATCCAAGAGATTAAGTATTTTTTATGGAACATACAGTTCATCATAAATATTTCATAACCATATTATTTGTTATAGACACTGTCCATCATAAATGACTTTCATTAAATCACTAAATACATTCATCGAATATACTATTTTTGATTGATACATCATTTATCTTAAACACCCATAACAAATTATTAAATCTGTTACAAATAATAATGTGTTAGGATTTTGAAGTAGATTAATCATTCACAATTTTCAGTAGAAATAAATATGAATATAAATACAGCACACTACCCCCTCTCCATCACTATTATAACTTCATTCTCTCTAAAAACTCTTCTTTTCTCTGAGAAAAAAGTTTTTATAATCCAAATCCATCATATGAGATACATTATGTTATGGATCATTATTAACATAAAGGTATTCCTCTAAAATTTTTTATTTATAATCCATGTATCATATATTTATTTTTTTGGGTTATTGTATTTTTTTATTAAAGTTTTAATATATTTATTTATTAATATTTTAATTTAATATTACTTAATTATAATTTTTTTCATGTAATTAATTATATTTTATAAATATTACATTGTTATTGTTATTTTAATAAAACTATTAATATAAAAAATAAATCATGATTATAATTTCCAATTATACGCAGTACATGTTAATTGATTAATATTTTAGTTATTTCACATTAAAAAAATTTTAAAATATTTTTCTCTAAATTAAATGAGAATTCTGGAAAAAAAATTATTTTTATAATAGGAAAATTCTAATTATTAAATAAATATATTTTAAAAGATAATTATTTCTAATAAATTAGCAAACAACTGTTAACCAGTAACGAAATAAAATAATAGTTATAATGTAATACTAATAAATTATGTAAATATACTTAAAAAAATAAAAAATATTATTTATTATATTTTTTTTAGTTATGAAATTGCAATATTATTATAAATTAATATAAAATAATTTATATTGATTAAAATTATTTGTAATTTTAACATCGTAATTTAAAAATAAATTTTAATTTTTTGTAAAATAAATAAATATTTTTTATAAATTTGTGAAGACTAAAAAATTATAATATAATTTTAAAAAATAGTGTAACATAATGAATATTAGTTAATATTTAGAGAAATATTTAAACTACATCTAATATAATAAAATATTCTTAATAAAATATATATCACATTATAAATCACAATAAATTATTCAATATTCCTCAAATTTATAAATATTTTATAGAAAATTAAAATAACATTTCGAAAAAATTAAAATTTTAGTATAATGTTTATAAAAAATTGAAGTTTTATATTAAAAAAAGAAATTATTATTATACTCGTTTTAATATATTTATTTTATAAAATATGTTATTTTATTTTATTATGATATTTATATTCTATAATGTAGATTTGTTTTTATATTTTTATACTATTTTGTTATAAATGATTTTCAATCCATAAAAAATAATTTTCTCTATATTATTTAGGATGATATATTCTATCCATTTTAAATAATATATAGGGAAATATATTTGATGAACAAACTAGTCTATTAATAATTCTTTTTTATGATGGATTGGAATGTCCATACAAAATAAATGGACCATTGAGTTTTTTTGCAATGGACCATCAAAATTATTATTAACTATGATGTCATTTTCAAAGACGAGCAATATATGATAAATTCTCATACTAAATAAATTTTTATGATGAAAAAAAATCATTAATGACTTTTCACAAAAAATAATTAATGTTTTGGTAATATATTACTGGAAGTTTATTTTTTTTATTTCTTCCTCAAGAGATTGTACTTTGTGTCTTATTTTTCATCACCTTCCACATTTGGTGGTAAAAGTGTTCAATCATTATCTCTTTGAAACAAACCACCGCTTTTGTATCCTCATCTATTTTTTCATAAGTAAGAGAAATTAAAAATGTGACGATATTTAATGTCAATAATGGGAATATTGAGATAAACATATTCATACCAGTAAATAGAAAGTTACATAATCTTGATTTTTTATTCAATAATTCACATTTGAACATTTTTTAGATCATTACGGTTTAGAATTTTAGAGAATTATTACATAATTATTAAATAACAAACTTATATGTTACATTGCGGATAGTTCTACATAGTATCCATTTCTGAAACAATTTTAAAAAAATTAAATGAAATAAATTTAATTTTCATGATAATTCATCATCACATGGAACTTGACATTTTCTTAGTTATTACACATTTGAAAACCATTTGAAGGAAAATTAAAATATGGGATGAGCAGAAAAATAATAGTAGGGGATATAATGAAAATAAATTTAGTAGACCTGTGAAAAAAAATTAAAACACCATAAATTTATACCTTAACCACAATATTCCTTGAGTGTATGTAATAAATCCTAAAAATATGAATGACTAACCTTTTTTCAAATTAATTCATTAAAACACATAATAGGAAAATAAAAACATATTTATGAAACATAGATGATTATATTCATAACCCATGTCAAAATTATGTAATAGAAAACTAGATACCAATTGAAACCATAGGATAAACAACACCAATTAACTAACTTATTATTTCCTATGAAGTCACTAAATTTTTTTGAATGCATTGTAGAGCTATATCAGGCTCACCAGTCATATAAGCTCTATTGGATTCACCCATCGTATATATTGTATCATTACTATCTTTTCATATAAGTTGTATCTTGATGAACCACCATAATATATCATTATCATGTTCAATATAATAAAAATAACATTTTATTATTGTAACTATTCGTTATAAAACCCCTAAAAACTCTTTTGAACCCATATGAAAAAAATTCAAATATCAAAATACCCTTTCAATTTAAAAGCAGTTTTCTAAACTAAAATACCAAAAAACAAAGGGATATATGTTTTTTATATGAATAAAACATGAAATATTTAAAATTAATCCAATCATAAATTGGATATTGTAACTATGGTAAAGACTGTAGATTATAAATACATTATAATATACCATTCTTTTTTCATTTTGAAATAATTATCAAATTGCTCTGTACAGAATATGTAAAATGATAACTTTATAAATCCATAATAAATAAAGAAAAAGTGAAATAAAATTCCCTTTTTAAATAATTTATATCAATATAAATACATAAAAAATATTTTAGAATATTGAAATGGAAGAAAATTAGTATGAAAATTATTCCTTAAAACATTTAAAATGAGTATTTTAATTGATGTTTCCAATACATTGAGTTGAACTCACCATGTATATTTTTTATCATGAAGAATAATAAAATTTGGTAAAATTGTTTCATTCTTAAAAAAATTTCATGTTTATTTTTATTTTTTCTATATTAATTATTATGTTATTATTTAATTACGTAATTAATTTAATTTTCGATAGAGGTTTGGTTGATATTCAACTCAAATTTATAAAATGAATCCGGTTGGTTGACTATGATTAATGGGGTAATTATTGTATCATATAAAAAATTAAAATAATGAAATATTTTTCAATTTTATAAGTTAATTATACTTTAAATACGATTCATAAATGATTTTTAAAAAATGAATTACATTACAGACATAGAGAAGGTAGGTCGTGTGTGCACATGAGTAATGTTTCCATTATTCAATGATCATGATGAAATGAAAGTATGTATTTATTAATAAATATATAATTATTATCATATAATATATTTTGTGTTATATCATTAATTTAACATATATATATCATTCTTGTGATTTTGTTCTGAAAAAATCACGACATCACTTCATGGAGGTGGTTGTCCCCACGTACGCCCGAAAAATATTTTCATTTTTGAATGGATGGAATGTTAAAATATATATAATATAGTATCCTTAAAGAATTATAAATATGTCAAAATAGAATATTTATATATATATATATATCATTACAACCATCTTTGAGAGTTGGTGATGGAAAACTAATTACATTGGATTGTGAGACGGTGTCCGCCGTAAACGATAATGAAAGTTTGATTTCCCATTTTACTGAAGAAGAGATGGATATAGGTTATTATATTAATATTAGAAAAAATCAGTATTTTTAAGATATTTTTTTATTCATGTTAAAAAAAATTAAGCGGTAGAAGAATAAATATAATTAACGTTATTGGATATGAACTATACCTCTACTTCAGACAACGTCTTTATGTTTATACATAAATCCTAACAATGATGGTTTTGAAATAAAAACATTTGACTCTAGGATTTGGGATGGGTTTTCAATAAAGGATTTTATGAGGTATTTTCCTAACCAAATGGATATTTATGTGTTGAGAGTAGAAGATAGGGGGTGTCCAAATCTACGTGGGGGATAAGACATGATAATAAACATTTTATCCCATGTTGATTATTTATGTATAGAAATTTTTAAATTAAAAATTATTATAAAATTTTTATTCCAATGACCACTGTTAGATTATTCATAATATAAATGATCAAAATTTAACTCTAAAAATCTTTTTATAAAAATAAAGACTTGTGAATTCTTGAAATGAAAACAGAAATTTTTAAAAAAATCATTATTTTCACAATCAATTGAAAAATCAATCCTTCCATGAAATTCTAAAATTTTCTACAGATAAATTTAAGATGTTGAATTAATAAATTATGTTCATTTTTTGAAATTTATATTTATTAATTTTTTAATATATCCTTTAAATAATACCATATAACGCATGAAACACTAATTTGTTTATAAATAATTTTTTCCATTTGAATAAAAAATTAATTAAAATATTTATATGAATGTAAGTATATATGATATAAAAATAAATAATAATAAGGATTGAATTTTATTTACTATTAAATTTTCCTATTTTGATACATTATTCCCCCTATTTGGAAATTTCATCCTCATAATTTTATTCATTACATAAACAGGTGGGGGAATTTTACCTTCATTAAATATTTTCATTCCAAGGATGCTTCTTTAGAAACATATATTTCCAATGAAAACTTTATCCTTGTGAATCGAATTATTCGATAACACCTACTCTCTATGTCTAAGAATCTGAATATGTTGCTCCATATAAGAGAGGTTCTCTTCAAATAGAAATAATTCTATTATAAAAACATGAGAAGCATCACGAACATAATTTATTAATAATGAAAATTTAAATAAATAATTTACCTAAGAGAAACAAAAATGAAAGACCATTCAGTAATAAAATAATCTAAATTACTAAAATATTTCAAATTATAAAATGAAATATAGACTTATTTTCCTCTTTTAATTAAAACTCATAATACTTTTATATAGGGAAACATGAATAAAAACATGTTCACCTACCTAAAAAAGAATAATATTTCCTCCAACTATTTGCTCAAATATTCTACCTACTCAAATTCATACTAAGATTTATATAATAAGATCCAACTTCTCATCCATTTCTTGTACCATCTATTTTCCAAATAACTCATTATCTCCAACATCACCACAAAAATATGAATTATAACACAACCTTCCATATAATCCCTAAATTGATTTCTTCCGTAACAATGGTTAAATATTTTTATTATAATATAACTCAAATAATGAATTATACTGATCCCAACTTACCTTGTAATATGTTTAACAATATAAGATAATTTATTTCTATTTTTGAATCATTCACATAGACATTCCATCATATTGGGAGTTAAATTTTGTGCTATAATTTCATTTGATACCCAATGAAATATGAATGACTTGCTAAAAATTATAAATGATCCTGGGGACATGTTAAGATGTAATGAATATTGGGACTTCATGTACCTTATATATCTCCATGATTAACAGTCATTAAATTTTATCTAAATACATAGTACATACACTGGGAATGAAATGTTTAGATTTTGTTATTTGGTAAATAATAATCCAAACCACCTTATTACCATGAGATGTATTTATAAATACAACCATGGAAGAAATGGATATATTTTCCCATTTGCACACTTTAATTGGAATATGTTTGAGAATTTGATGTTTTAATTGTCTCTATAAATGTTTTTTCTTCAATGATGAATAAAAAAATATGAACTATGATATTCATTCCATAATTATATATTTAACATTGAATCACAGGACACATGTAATCTAATTTCAAATCTGATAACACCTTCTTCATCAATGTGAAATTATGGAAACTTATCGTTCATTACTAGATACACCGTTTCATCTAAAACATGATTGTATTTTTGATATTTCTTAATTAATTATTTGGATGATTTGTATGTTGACACCTAAAATGAAATAGTGGAATACATGGAAGGAGGAGCAAAAATTCCATCATTCGATTCAGATCAGGGGGATGATGTCATCATCCTTGGTGAATGAGGCCACCCTCCATTAGAAAGTGGAAATATAGGGTATCATACCGTAGAGGGATCTTTAATGATTCAAATGTAATATATCACTCTTGGTAGGAAATGAAAAGTGCAACACCACATACAGATGCTTGGTCTTGGGGGTAGGTCAATAACACTCCCCATCTTGAGGCATCAAAGATAACCCCATTGGCCCCTTACACCTCTAATGTACCTCATACCCTCTTGAATGATTCATGAGGGAATGCTCTCATTATGTTAGGATCGAGATACCAAAAACCTACTATGATGGTTGGGTTAACTAAACCATCATTAGAAGCTAAAAACACATATTGGGGTAAACATTGTGGTGATGATATTCTCAATGGAGGTCATACCTGATGTCACCAGTAGACATGGTCGTACCCACCATGAAAAATATTTCCCACTCCCCAATGATTAGTTCTAGGGAAGGAAGGAAAACACTAATGGTGGAGTCCATACACACAACACCGACCAAATAATATGTGGAAGACACCCCCATAGTCCTCAGGGGATCATGATTAGAAACTACCACATATCCATAGGAATGTCCAAGGGATAAATTGCATTACATTCAAACTATTAATGACTGTGATTCTGAAAAAGTAAATGTAAATGGCTCCTCCTACACTATAGTTTCTCGTCGAAGAAGAAGACCAATTGTGGTTGACCATCCAAAAGACAATAATCGACAATATCCCCAATTGGCTCTATAAATTCATGAAAATTGTGGTGGTAATGGATCCATTTTATAGTCTATTTGTGCATACATCTATTCCTTCTTTTGGATTTTATTCTTTAAGTTTAGACCATTCTAGTTGGACATATTTCATTGTCTATTTTGGTACCATTGAATGAAGGCTACCATTCATACAACCAATAGAGGAAGGGAAAAGATTATTTCCCTAATCCGCCATAGGTCATAGATACCCATTCATATATGGATATGTTCTTGAAGGTAACCACAACTCCAAATGAAATTCCATTTTTCAAGGGATAATTTAAATTTCAGACATTTCCTTATTCCAAGTATCTGCAGTAGAATAAGTTTTTATCGTTGTCTCCACCAATTTTGTAGCCATCACCAATTTCAACCTGGGGTGATCCATCACAATATGAACATCAAAATCATGGGTAGGAGGGGTAAATTTTTTTGGATATTTTTTCCAATAACCATCAACTATTCTTGTTCTGGCCTCAAGTGGGCCTACGATTCACTATCCCAAAGTCCCCCACTGAAGACCACAAGGGTGTCTCCTCAAGATTATTTGCACAACTTCTAAAAAAATCCATGATTTTTATCTGACCTATCAGGCGGTTAAGTAACTCTAAAACTCCATTCAAAAATATTATGGGGTTTCAAAACTAAGTAACTCCAAGTAATAAAATGGTTTAATTTGTTTGGATTCTTCCAAAACATCTAGTGGGACTATGCCAAGATCATTACTATTATCCCAAAAATTTCATAGGAGGTGTCTCCCAATATATTGATCCGAGGTGGGGGGATATATGCTTCACATTAATTTAACAATCTATCATAAGAATGGAGGGACAATCAGGATAACCCCTATTGATGAAGAGTTCATACCTCAATCCACCACAACTATAAATTTCATATATTTCAACCCTTTTAGTGATCATAGAAATGATGTTGTTAGATGGGGCATGAATGAGATCTCCCTAGAGGTGAAAAATGATACTAAGAAGTAATTCTAGTGGGTTATTGTGCCAACGAGAACAAACTAACATTGGGACTTTGAAGACTCACCAATGTCCTGATAGCACCTTCCCATTGAAATCTCAACAACAGAAAAAGATTGTTGACACCATTGTTAAATTTGAGGCTATTATATAAATACACAATGATGCTAGAATATGAAAAAAATTTCAACATATTAAGGGCTACATGTTTCATAAATTGGAACTCATCATCATGAAACTCCCATAATAACGTGATACACTAGATGACCCAATCCCCATAGTGGTTTAGTAGCTAATTCTCCTTGGCTAGGATCGCAGGGTCAAGGATAATGTCTCTTCATATTTGATCAAGGGTGATGAATGTGTATACTATAAATGACAAAGGAATTATTAACATATATAGAATGAGTGTCATGGTTTGTAGAACATGGACACTGATTTTTTCACCTCATATGCTAGTAGGACAGTCACAACACTAGTGACCACCAATCCTCAATAGGGTTACCTAATCATATCCCATCATACTGATTTTTTGGTGCAACATGATGTAGTGCCATCATAATGGAAGGGTTATTTCACATGGTTAGAATGCATGATCCTGCCACTAGATTATGAAAATCCAGTATTCGTCTCATTTAATGGTACTAGAAATTAGTTGGGGAATATAGATCACTTTTCTCATTGGGTGTTTTGATGTTGGGAGCCCCATGAAATAGCTTTTAACTAATATTTGTAGCTTCATCTAGAATATGATGGTACCTTATTTAATAGGGTACAACCCATGTCCACTGATATCCATATTAAGAAGGGGATGATCTCCACATACAATTTCTAAAATATTTCTACTCAACCATGCTCAAAACTATCATTACTAACCTATTAAAATGTAATATTGGTCCGAAAGAGCGACTTTATGAATTCATTTTCCATTGAAAATTACTCACATTCACTATTGGAATGAACATTTACACAAAGAATCTATTGATGATGTCCACAGAGAACATTCAGTATGAGATGATTCCAACTATTTTTTCATGAAAATATCCATGTGGATTTAGAAAATTCAATCAAATGGTTCATCATCTAGAATAAGACTTATTGTGTACCAAGAAGATATTTTTTGTATTACCACATCCATACCTTTCATGAGATACTATTAAGTTATAATTTTATGTCACTATACAAACTAATCCCTATATCATATCATCATTTAGGAACCTCTTCCAAATAGGCCTTACCAAGAACAACCTCACAATGAGAACACTTATTAGGACCCTCCTCGGTGCTAGGTCCCTAGGATTACTTTATTATAGTGAAAGAAAACGGTCTAATCCTTTGTGGATTATTTGTATCCACATTCATTATATGTTCTTTTTAGAATTAAATATTAAATCTTTCTAAATGTTTTATCCCTTTGGTTCCCAAAAAAACTGATGGATCCATCTATATTCTATTCCAAAATTCTATCAAATACATCATTAAAAAGAATTTATACTCGAAATATTATCAACAAAATTAGTAAGATCATGGATTGGTAGTGTTAGAAAAATTCCCAACAGTTTTATTACATCTCTATCATGATCCCTACAGTTTTGATGAGGTCATTGTTGTATGGAAACATGTGTCTGGGAAAGGTTATGTTGAAGTAAAAAAACTAGATTACATGTAAGACTATTTCTCACTACCTAGGAAATTCATTCTTTCTAGGGAAAGATGGATCCTTATATGGATTCCAAACCTAAACCAACCACCACACCAATATCACAACATTCCAATTCTCGAATGAATATACATTACAAATAGAAAGACAACATTATCCCACCCCATCAGCGGAAACATTAGTATTCAAACATGGTGAATTCATGCCTCCATAATTTTTGGAATTTATGCCAATTAAACCCATCTAGGAGTAATTTGTAGTTGTTTAAAAGGGATATAAATTATTCAATGAATATGTACTGGTAGATCATTGCTTATCTTTCAATGATGATTAGCTCCCCATGGCCCCTTCAGGTACCTCTAGTCATTATTATAGATTGTGGTGTAATGTTTATGCTATAAAAAATTGATAAAGGTAAATGCACCATAATGGAAAATTAATCAAAATATGATCATCTAATAGGAAACATGTATGGAACCATATGATCATCCCACACTATACACATCAACAGGTTAACCCCTATAGCCAACTATTTTTTTGATTGTGTAGCTCAAATGCAGTGGAATAGATCTTTGTAGAAGCTTACCAAGGCTCCAACATAGCCATATTTTTCTAAAACTATGTAGTTTGAATAACTTTAGGACATGGGATGTATCATATGATATCAAAAAACTCAACCTACAATGCCCATAGTGATCCCTACCAAAGAGATGTTTCAAGTGTGTAAAAGTATGGATCTATCCAAAAAAATATGATACATTGAAACAACTCACTACCATATTACTAAGACTCTGTATTCATGATGCACTTTTACGTTTAAAATTGATGTTTGTGTCTATCATAATATCCCTGACATCCCTCCCATGGTCAAGAATTATTTATCCACCATTGGAGCCCATCATTTATATGAGGACAATTGGGGGAGTGTCAAGCCATCATAAACTTTTAGAAGGACAACAAGAGTATCATTATCCTATTCACATAAACTCACATTATATCAAAATCTTAATTAATTTCATGGAAGCATACTATGTCCTAATAGACACTAATTCTAGGGATCATCTCACCCCGAACAATGTGCTATATAATCTGGGGCTTACAAGAGTTGATCTCGCTCCCTCCAATATGAAAATTCAGAGGTATGATGATATGAAATAGAAACTATGAACAAATATCTATCTAGAGACCCTCTTTGTTAACATGGTAACTATCATTGAGATAATTTTTTTAGAAGTACACCGCCCACAATTCCTTATTAAAAAGTCTTCATCTTTGTAAGCTTGTAGTAGTCCCATCTTCATATCATCAGTTTCATAGATAGTCCAAAAATGGTCACTTAGTTGTACTCAATGGTGATGTTTCTATTTTAAACACCAATCCAAATTTGTGCTTATATTATGGATATTAAAATTGGAAGGGAAATTAGGTTCATATCGATTGGTCTAAATGGATCAATATACACAATGATCTGGTAGTTACTTTAATAGATTCATTGGAGGATTTCATGAGAGAATTATCCTATTGATAAACTAGTAGGAGCCTGTAAATCATGATCTAGGAAGATATTTTATCATATATAATATGAAGTGGTGCTAGATGATCCCCTCATACCATTATATAGGGAAGGATTGGCCAGAGCCTGAAAGAATGACTCCTATGGAATACTATGGAATTTGAACAATTTAATTGGATCTATTCCATCATCGATGTTACAAAAGGATGGTTTGACATAGTGTATGTCCACTCAACACCATTTAGTTAACATCAATAGTGGGAATCATGGTCTACAACCATGTGGTATTGGATTAGTAGATTCCATCGGTATTGTCTCCAAAGAATATAAATCCCCATGTGAAGATCTTTTATTTATAATAGAAAAAGCTAGTTCTAATAGTATGTCCATATATCTAATGAGTCTCCTCCTCCCACTGATCCACCAGCTTCTGATGAAGAATAGTTCTTGAAAGGCACCCTCACTCTTTTGAGGATGGATATTCCACACCAACCAATTATTTAACATGGTATAATATTGACATAGAGTAAGACCCAAGCACAATGATAATTTTAATATTTATAAACCCATAATAATAGTATTGATATGTGGATTTCATAAATATTCACCATGTTTTAATCTCATGTAGCAATAACAAAATTTTTGGACTCGATCCCTAGGTGGTTGTTTATCTCCATTAAAAACATGAGGGTCACCATTGATATATTCAGACTACCAGGTAGATGAACCCCTCCCATGGATCTAGGGTCAAAGTAGAAGTTTCTAGGCTAATAAATTCCATCTTCATCAAGGAAGTGAAATATCCAAAAATATTTATCTAGCACTATACCAATTAAGAAGAATATAAGGAATATCAAATTTGGTATCTGCTTAAAGTATCATAACCACTACTATTTGAAGGATAACATCCCTCTCCGAGTAACATAATTAATAATTTATTTAACTGATAACATATGAGTATTCTGCTTTAGAAATAGGTACAATTTTTATAATAAAATATTAATGTACCCCAATGATGAAGAATCCACCACCTTCAAAAAGCCACATAAAACATTTTTATCATGAGTGATACCATTTTCATTGAAAATAGGTAAGTCTACCGACCAATTAAACATCCCTATACTATTTAAGATGCTCCTCAAAACATTAGTGAACAATTATGTGGATGATTTTGTGGTCAAATCCTGGCATGTTAGGTCCATCACAGTGATTTTGAGAATGATTTTGACATACCCCACTCCCGTCATCTAAAAATTAACCCTTCTTATGAACATTCCGGATCATCCATAAAAAGTTTCTCATCATCAATTTCATAAATAGAGTCATTGTGATCGACCTAGAGAAGATTATATCCATCTTCCAAATTCTTTCTCCTAATAAACATTATGAATATCTAGGTCTCTAGGGTCAACTAGAATATATTATTAGATTCATAACTCATTGAGAAAGGAAATATAGATGATTCTCCCAAATCCTGAAAGAGGGAGCTATATAATAGTGGGATTAAGGGTTTTATGTCTTGGTTGAGAGTATAAATCCATATCTACTACATTCTGTAGTTTTGATTCCCCTTATATTAGAGAATACATCAGTGATTTATATACCCACCGATAATGGTCTCTTAGTGAATTAATATTTCATAAGAATAAAAAGGGTAATGAAAATATCCTCTATTATCTCATATTAATATTTGTTGACATTGAGACCATAATTTCTCCCATTGAGATATGATTCATCGGCCTCATTTTGAGGGGTTTTAGATTATGTAATTTTATGTTATACCATGAAATAAAGTAGGTGTCTAGACCTGAGTCACTAAATTACAACCTCATTCATCCCATACTGATAATGATATTTAAATGAAGGGAAATAATCTTATAGTACTTTGATATCTAGTTTTCCCCTAGAAGGTTGTCCAATGAAAATATTGTAATATATCCTAGCTTCCCAATTGACTAAACAGAAATCTCCCTTGGATGCCGAATTTGCATATGAGTCCATCCACTACGTATACATGACCAAACCATTTTATAAAATGAATATTGATGTTTCCTCTTTCTACCCAGCTGGGATACAGATCAACAACCCCGAACTCAACTGGGTTAGCCTATGGATAATTTTAATCACTCTCATAAATTCCATATTATCATACTCAATGATGTTATTTTAAGGTTGTACCAAAAATGAGATTCAGTATCAAGACCTTATCATTGAATTTGAGTTTATCCAGATAATTAAAGTCCCCCACGTGTATTTTATAGTTACTCAATCCTAATTGTTATGAATATTAGTGTTGTCGACATTTTGTAAAAGTGGGAAATCATCCCTCTATTAAATAAGACACATGAATTAATGTATCAATTTCAATCCTAGTTTAAGGTGAAACATTTAACGTAGTCTTAAAAAGAATGATATGATTCCAAAAAAGGTCTGGTTTTTTCTCTCGTAGAGCCTTGCCAAGAAAATTTGGACAATTATGTGTCCCACTGTGGATTCATTTACCTTGTCACCAATGAAAATAAGACCAATTGGTGAACTATATACCTAATGCAACTAATTTGTATGGGATATAAAATTCCCCAAAAGTTAATGAATCGCCTTCTTGGATGACACCCTTTATTGAGTATCTTTATCATTGGACCCTCCTATTAGCTCATGCCGAGAAACAAGAAATCGATCGATATGTTGCGAAACATACCCTCATGGATAGCCCAACCAGTTGTAGACACTCTGTTTGAATGGATTTGAATGTATCCTTCTCTATATCATCCAAGGGGATGATACTATTCAGGTCATGCAAGAAGTCCATGCCATGCCATGTGTTTCCCATTATGTGGGGTTGATGCACTTTTTCTAAATCTGAAGGATTGGTTGGTACAATCCCACCATGATCCATTAAATTCATGTATTCACACAATGATTTATTGATATCCATATCTATTCCAACATCATTCATCAATCACAAAATATTCTCCATACCACCACTAACTCATATACCTTCATTGAATGGGGGAACCAGTGGTGTTGGACTTTTCCAATAAGCAAATACCTGATAAGATAGGTTCATTCTTATATCATCAAATGTCTTTTCAAAGTATGATGCATCCATAAATCTCATGGGGGACCATACTTATGCATTTTTTGTTTTTTTAATTCAATCATCATCTATTAATTTGGGATTCCTCACAAAATACTAATATACAATGAAAGAAAATGTTGAGCCACTTAAATAAATAAGTTGTATGCCAATTATATAATCTGAACCAATCACACTTATTACTAACATTAATTGTATGATGGTAGTATTTTGGCCTTCATAAAGACCCTATGTACATTCTCCAAATGATGGTAGGATAGAATAAGAATACTTTTCTTGATAAACATCTCAAGACCCTCTGGTTATATCAGATTACAACTAGGAATTCCACCAAGGTAACCCCATACTCATTGGTGTACAAAACAGATGTGGTTTCTGTTATCGAGGATTAGATATCACTACTATTGTTTCCCATTTATATTCAAATTATTTTGAAAAAGAGATTCATGCTATGTTTGGACGATTTGGAATCCATCGAAGTATGTGGGATTTAATATTTTAATAACATAGAATGATATCAAAATATACTAGTGTGACCATTCAAAAAGAAATTTCACCATTTTCCATACATCATGGTGAAATGGTTTTTACTCTATGTACAATAATGATACCATGAAAAAAGATTCCAAAATAGGAAGCTATATTGGAATGACCTTATGTCTATTATAATGTCTACTCTATCGGTGCCTACACATTGATCACCTTGGATTGGGTGTGTATCACTCCTCCCACCAATGATAGATTCCAAAAGTGGTACTTCACCGGATACCCTTAATCCACATAGTATTAATTTAAACATAAAATCCAAGTATCCTAGTAGCATGAGAAAAATATGTTTTCAACATCCTAGTTTCATGATGTGAAACTACATTACAACTTTTTCAAAGTGATATGAACTTTAAATATAAAAACCTAATCCTTACCATATGAAGTTAATATTTGTGTCCAACACCCATATAACATAACAATAAACCGAATGATTCACATCCCTTATATACAATTCGAAACTATATAATACTCTAATCCCTCACATGGATGGGAAATCCACTCCCCACATTAATCTCCTATAATGTCTTGTTTGAGAACTACGTGTGGCTTGATTACCATTCATATGAGATACATAGGTATTTCCAGAAGTCACATCATTGGATAAGGCCAAAAAATTATCTATTTCTTGTATATTTTCCCTTGGGATCATTTCTAGAACATTCTGAATGTTCCACCCATTCAGCATGTTCAAACCCAAGAATCATACCATTCATAGTATTAAAAATAACCTAGTTGAACAGCTCCGCATCACTTCAATGAATCTTCAATTATTATTTGTATATATCCTCACCATCATTAAAATATTCATGGTTGCACTGTAATAGTGATGTGGAAAATCTGATATACTATCCCCAACCCCTTCGGTACACACCTCGATGGACCCTTGGAATGAGATAATGATTGTCATGTATCAAACTAGGTGAATGGTCGATCAGGTATCTTCCTTCACCATTATCAATTGCGGTGGTTATGAGGATTATGTTTTGAACATAGTAAATAATTTTTCATGCCCTTTATATTCCCCTTTTCAATGTATCAATTTGGGATATCTCGATTTACTTTTCTTTAGTTTACCTTGGTTTTGGTAACGATTGGGTTAACCTTGATATTATCTCTTAGTGAACTTCAGAATATCAATCATGTATGAATATGTCATTATGACCTTCCTGATGTATTTTACTTCACCCAAGACATAAATTCCCATGAGGTGAAAGATATTCATTTTCATTCTGTGTTTCCCGCAACGATCATAACTCATGCAAGCATATGAATCATGTGATGGTATCCCCTTATAGGATCAGGGAAAAAAATTTAATTATGGATGATTTCACTACATCGGCCCAAGAATAATGACCTTAAACAGTGTGAAATATTTCCCATATGCTTTTTGTAGGGTTCAGCCTCTGAAATCCCATTTTAACATCAATTGATTACTCTTTTATTTCATAACTACAATTATAAGACACATCCCCCTTTAGTCGATGTATAATAACCTTAAAATGTATATAGCCTCCCAATATATTTCATATTTTTAGGATATACATTGAAATAAATTTTACCTGACCCTCAGCATAGTTCATAGTCATATACCATTAAAAAGAAGGATACTATTCGGAATTGCATGACGCGAATCTTCAAAACATTTTTTTCAATGATATATCCCTAAATATCAAAAAGGATTATTCAATATATAATTTATTAAACTAATAGTCCAACATCCTCATCATATAACATAACACTACATGGTTTAAATTTCAATTTCATGATGTAAAAATTTATATTACCTTAAGCCTTCACATGAGTGGTCTCCTTCCTCTTGTTGTTAGTCACCTAAAGGGAAGTCTTTATTATTGAATTATATATACTTGTCTAATCATTGTAATTGATCTACATCAGCACCTCCATCCTTGGGAATCAATTCAATTATCAGTAACTAGTCCCCCCCATGTGTTCTCAAATTCAAGGTGGCGTTAAACCATGTGTTCTGACCTTCTTTTAAAAAAAATTACCATATCCTCCTTATACATCGATCCTCCCTCAATTTGGATCCTCTTAAACCTCTATATAATAATGGGATCCACTAAAGACAATGGTTCCTATCCAATCTAGCTCACCAACGGCCCGGTGGTCTTTTCCCTAATGTATTACTCATGAAAAAAATACTTATCTCCCCTTATTTAGAACATGTTAAATGGTAGAAAGCGTATTTTCTAAGCAAATTCATGATCAGTGTGTAAGTGAGACCAATGATATAATCATGATCAAATCCCCCCTCTCCCATTAGTAACCCCAAGATCATGAATCAAGTTTTTGGATGTCTTGATTTTACTCATTTTCACCTTCCTCTGTTTTGGTATGAGTTTAATGCACCATTTTAATTCCCTAATTACATGCATTAATTCACATTGTTTAACACAGTTGACATTGACAGGACTCTCTCAACAACTCCTCTTCAACATTATGGTCCACTCTAATGTTTCTAGGAAGTCTTTATAACATTTTCTACTTCTTATACCAATCATGAATCACATTTTCAGAGGCACATTATTAGTCATTACCTCACATAGTCTTCATACAACCATTACAGTCCAAGCTATGTTACCTTAATCCAAATCACCTCATGGTGGGAGAATTATGATATTAAACAAGGAATCTTGTTCTTTAATTCATGACCTTTAAAGAAACACCCCTTGGTAAAATTTATAGAAACATAAGATAATAACCCAAAAAATCCATTTCCTTCCCCCCTGGGGCCTAATTGTATGACACTCATGATTTCCCTAATTTATTATGTTATTTCAATTGATTTCACACACCCCTATCCATGTTCTTAAAACATGATAATGTAGCTTAATGTGTGTAAAATATAATATAGAAAACCCATCTCATAATTCAGTACACATTGTTCCCTATTAATCTGCATCAACATCTAATACATAAGTCCCAACTATTGCTCACTACAGTGACGGTGTATGACCCAAATATGATCACCTCTCACCTGGTTACATGCCTCAATGTATTCAATCCAATCGCATTTGTATGGGTCCCCATACTATGATGAACCTTGTAAAAAATTCAATCTCCTCTTACCTAGGAACACATCCTAGAAGTGAAAAATTTAGTTGAATGGTTTTGGATTCCATGTTTTTATCATGGTAAAAGGGTATCCTCGTCCCTTCTTTCTCCAACCATGATCCAAAACATTGAGGTCATGATTTACATCTCTCTACTCACCCCCCATTCAAGTGTAACTATAATTCAATTGTTGTTACAATCTCATTTTCTTACACCCCAAGGATGCAGATCATGACCTCATAGATTAGAGCATCTCAACCCCTTATATTATGGTTCATTGAGTTGGTTGATGAAACATACCACCCCACCCTATCAAGAACTCTTATCTAATAAGTGATCTTTTATATATTCCATATTTCTATCACTAAACATTAATCTCATGATATTAGGGATGTATATTTTTTAATATTATTTTTATGATTAAGAGAAAATGGGGGTATATATCCATGCAGGGGAATTCAAATGAATTTAAATTCATCTTTCAGGATGGTCACCCATATTCTAGGGTCTCTCCATTTTTAAAGAAATTGTAATCCATTTAGGATCAACCCTTATTATCAATCAATCCAAATAAACCAAAATATATTAATTCGCCTCGAATGTCTATTTATCCTTATCCATATCCACCACTTCCTCCCAATCAATGGGGCAAACTTCATCATCCAGGATCACCTCTCAGCCTTATATATCCAGGAACACCCCTACCATGGATTCTACCTCCACTTACTCATCCTAGAACTCATCCTTATATACCTTTAGTTGTATAATGATTTCATATTTGGAATATTTTTTGTCCTCGTGTTATTATACCCCCACTTAAATGTAAGGAAACACATTTTATACCACCCAAAGTACATTGGTACATTCATATTACTTCTTGAACTATGAATTTTCAAACTCTTTACGCTGTATATATGAATGTTAAATGAGAATGTTCCAATCCCAAGCATGCAGGCCCCAAGAGTCCTCCCCACCAGTTCCCAAGCTAACTAACCAAAAGTTGAGTGACAACACCCTTTTAGTAAGAGTATCCAATGATGTGTGAGTAATGAAATTACCACACTCCCCCATTACCAATGGGGGAATACCTAGTCATCATCAGCTATATTCATGATAAAATCCTCAAATTCATCATGTTCTATTGTATTTCTCTTAGGAAAGGCCACAAATATAACTCTTAATGGATCATAGGTAGACATATGATTGGGTGGTATATTCCATGATTCCTGTGGAAAACCACTCTCACAATATTCATAACCTTTAGTTTCTTCCTCTTCAACCTCCCTCAGTACCTTCGGGGTAGGGCAGACCATCACAGCCTCTCGAATGCCTCTATTGTTGGAAAAATTTCATCCACCACTATTGAGTCCATGACTTCTAAAAAAATTATTTCACACATATTGATGAGTTTGGTGGTTACGACCACATAAACTACCCCATTGAGTTGATAGCATCATCCATCACTTCCTCAACTATAGGCCCCACTGGTTCACACATTTCCAGTAGTGAAAGTCCCCACAAAAAGGTTGTCTCTACCATTTTAGATTGTAGTATTTTCATGCTTATCATTTTTGTGGAATAAAGAAATAGAGGGTGGAAATGGTATAAGAATTAGGTTAATTATATAGAATGGATAACAGGTTGGTGAGGTTCAAATGGAGCCCTTCATGCAACTAAATTTCTATAAGAAATGATCCCTCAACTATTGGGGTTTCTCTTTATCTATATGTGTGGGATTTGTTTAATGGAAACAAAAATATCTGCAACACATTAAGTGAAATTATTTGAAATAAATAGTTCAGGGATTAAAGAGTGCCATATGTAACCTAATGTAGTTTTCCTTCCATTATTCCCATAGGTAGAGCCTCTATTACATATGGCTAGCTTCCTGTGACCATAGTGGAAGTGGAGGATTCACACCCACCAATTAGGGTACGAGAATTACTGATTTTCATTTGAAGATACATCACTAATATCCTCTTATTATGAATCTTCATACCTCAACAAAGTCCAAGGAAATAATTTTAGAAATCCAAAGTGTTTAGAATATGGTACCAATTAGAAGAAGGACATAAATTTTCCTAATCATCATCGAGATCCCAACTCATTGAAAATTAAATGTTTTTATCACTCCATCAGGATTCATCCTTGACTATTTTTTCTCCCCCAACAATAGTATGGTCCAATTTATTGATAAGGAGATTTGGAGGAGAATCCACAACTAGTAACACATTATCATGGTTGGTCAAGGGATGTGTGATATAATAATAATAGAACATTTCTTCAAAAAAATTTAATATATCACATCACATCATCCATAGGGTGTTGAAATCTACATAATATCCCTGCCTGGATAGGTACATCCACCAAACAAGAAGATACATTCATATTTATTTGATGTGAAAATGTTTAAGAACATTTTCTGGATCCTCTATTCTGTGAGGAAGGAAGCATCATCATGGACCTCTTCACGTCACATATGGTTCCCAAGAACCTCCACTTGTGCCTTCAGAACCACTCATGAAGGTGAACATTCCTCATGAGCTGCTTCCCTAATGTTGTGGGTTAGGGGAAACCCTTCACTAAGAGGACATAGGTGATAAATCTTTATACTTACCAGATGGGCCATCCCTTCCTCCATGGCATTTTCTACCTATTGTCACACATCCCCAACCTCATAGATGTAGAGCCCCTTCCATGTAATATTTTAGGGTGTTTGGTTACCATAGATACTCTTATGGTTATGAACATTCCTATATTAGTATTTCTCATGGAAAATTATATATGTTTCATTGGATAATGGTAGTTTATTCATCCCACTATTTTCCACCAATATAAACATCCACTAGAATTTCCACTTGTTTTTGTGTCACAAAAGATTATATAAATTGTCCAAAATCCGCATCACCAGTTTGATGTTCCTAACAATTGTCATCAAAAATTCCATAATCAATGTTCATGGATTCACCCCCCATGGGATCATATCAAACTGTCATCATCACTGAAAAATGTGTACCATAAGGAACCCAACCATCATAACCACTGGAGTGATAGGATCCATATTTTAATACCACATGAGCCACTAGCTTGCATCAACAATCCACCAAAATGACTGCTCCTTCTCTCAATATTAATTTATCATGCATTGGAGAGGCCACCCAAGTATCCTTTCCACGTTAAAATTTGAAATAAGATGAAAAACTTCTTGATTGGGAATTATTTCATCCATTATCATTTATCTTCCTTTGAATACACCTAAAGTAATAAATCCCTTTTTGTTATGGGAATTTACAATGGATCTTCCCAAAAAGAATTAGTTGTGTGGAAATAATCATATTTAACACCCAAAGTAGGGATCTATATGACCTGATAGTAGCCACGCATGTTGACATTTACCTCCCCATTATGAAAATGGGAGATATATATGCCTGATGACCACATGCTCAGCTATTGTGGATTTTTTTCTTGGTGGTAGAAAACATGGAATTATGATTTACTTTAAATTTATTATAACCCAATCATATTTAGTTCCACATATAATTTATTATAGTAATGGTAAGAAAATGTATGCATATTCCCACTCATCTATAAAATTAGTGCCCAGGTGTAAATATCAATCTGCTATCTGGCCCTAGTGACTATTCACAATGCACACCTTGAAGATGATTTCATAGTGGGGAAGGAAAATATTTGATATAATTTCATCCACATTCATGTTGTTCACATAGATACCAAATAAATGTGTAGAAATTGATAATTGGTATTTCACACAATAACCCATGGAAGATATATTCCACTAGTATAAACTAGGCGAGCTTTTAATCTATTAAGTAGGTTTATATCTATCAACATTGTGGTTTAAAACATCTTCCCTCTCTTCGAAGTCATAAAATGGTTTAAAATTACATAATGAAAATTCACATTGTCCCACTTTTATAAATTAGGTGAGATTATATTGATCAAACACTGCTTAATATACCTGCACAATCATGGTATTTCCATCCATATTTGTTCATTATTCTACCTTATCTTTGACACCTTCAGCATATATCATCAGGAATATGAATGTTTTCATGTACTATTTCATGAATTTTTAGTCCTAAAGGTCTTATTCATGAAGTTATGTGGCCTCATGAAAATCATTTTGTGAAAGAACTGGTCATGGAACATAAAATGTTTTTCAAGTGGAAAGGATTGTTATTACTTAATTCTGATGATTTCAATGAGATTTGTGAGAAGATAAAAATAAGAAATATTACATGAAATGACCATGGTATGCACTAAGCCTCATCCTTCAATATATAGGCCAATGGGTTGAATATATTTTCATGAAAGGGGAACACATATTATGTGTTTTGGGTCATTTCACCAAATTATATGACCCTCCACTCTGGTTTCAACTCAAATTCTCAAGGTAGAATTTTTTATGCCCAAAATCATCACTATAATAGATGATGAGGAATGTATGAATGGTCGGGGGACAATCGACAATAAAATTGGATAAAAATCTATAAAAGGGGATGGATTCAGAAGGATCACCACCATCATTAAAGACCATTTCTGCAGGAAGGTGATTCATGTTCCATGAAGTGGATCTCACATGAATTATGAAAACCTTCACGAAATGTGTGTTGAGTCACGAAGGTCACCTCCCTTAGTCCAAACCTTCGCAAAACATATTTCTAAGGTGGTAAAATTTCAGAAAATGGTCTTTCTAATGATGAAACAACCATAAATACCCCAATACACCACTCACATATATAGAAACATCCTATTGATTTCTCACAGAAGCTTTGAATTTACAAAACAATAACCTTCATGATAAAAAGAAGACATGGAATACCATAGGTAGATATATATTCTATAATGTCCACACATAGGATCTTCAAAAATATAAGACCATTATATAGATGAATTTCATGAAGGTACATTGCATTCAAATTAGAGGAAGACCCCTTCATCTTCTTGAGGTTTCCAAAGCTAAACACTATTATAAAAGAATATTTCCACAACATTTTTTAACATTTTTAACATCATTTTTTAAATGTAGATTATGAAGGAGGCATTATAAACTATATATTATCATTATGTTTTAAAAAAAGACAACTAAAAATTAATGAAAAAGTAAATTAATGGGGCTTTCAATTTAGTTTTATAAAAAACTGATATTGAAAATATATTTCCACGTCATTTTTACACTAAAACGAATTTGGAAACTATCAAATATACATTAAAATGTCGGTTTTATACAAAACCTGATATTTAATGTTATTTTATTTTGAACATGGGAATATTTTATCATAAATTAATTATAGGTTTTCATAGAATACAGATATTCAATGTAAATTTTAGCATTGGTTTTTAATTAATTTTTAGGTTTAAATTTAATCTAGAAAACTACATAAGACATTCCATGTAGGTTCTTAATATAAACTGCATTGAAATATCATTTGAATGTGATTTTTACTTAAAAATAAATAGTGAAAATCATTTCTAGAAGAACATTAAACATTGGTTAATTATAATTAACCAACATTGATTTTGTTTCACCTTTGTTTATAAAATACCAACATGGAATGTTGAATATTTTATAAGAAAGAAAATAGGATGATGTATGTCCCCTAAATAGAAAACCAATAAAAAATTTATATTATAGTGAAATTAAAAATAACTACAAATTTTATAAAACATTTTTCTTCATATCCATGATGATGTTACCTTACCTCTGTGATGACACATAAACACGTTCAAACATCTATCCCAAAACCTCTCTAAAATTTATAGACAATGTATCGACTATATTGTGGAGGCTAGTTATGATGTAACGAACTTATTCGTGCCTTGAGATAATGTTCATTGAATAAGGGAAACAATTATTCCATCTCAAAAGTAAGAAAATTTCCATGCAATACATAATGAAAACATCATTCTCATTTTTAAAATAAAAATTAATGAATAAAAATGATTAATTGAGAATTTAGATAATAAATGAAAACGATAAATTATATATCTCACCAAACAATGAATACTATAACTACCATAGAAAACTTTACAAAAATAATTGATTTATTCTCATATTTTTATGAATTATAACATCACATTTAATTCTCAGTCAATTTAGTTTCATCATAATATACACTTCCATTAAAAATGTCTCATGGTCAATTTTGATATTCTATATCGTAAATTACAGTGAATTAAATTATTTTATTTCATTCCTAATCAACTCAATAAACATTGAAGATTTTTTATAGTAAAAAATAAAGAAATAGTTTACATAATAAGTAAACATGATCATCTATGTATTTTTATAATATTGAAAAGTACATCATTATAACCTCTATTACAATACATTATGGATCATAGCATTAAAAAATTTATCATATATGTGAAGTATTCAAAATAATTTTTTTATAGAAATAAATTACGAAAACTGAATTTAAAAAGAATAAAAAAAATTAAAATCAAACTAAACATGTTTTATATGTATTAAGATATCGAATAATAGAAAATATAGTATTAAAGATAAACATCTGTTATAACAAAAGAAAATGACATTGGATAGATTTTATTTTGAAAATGTAATACAAAACATAAATAATAAAACATGTACTCAAAACCCAAAAAGACACATTTTAACATTTAGAATTAAATAAAAAACATAATATTTATAAAAATACATCCATTAATGTGGGTATTAGAATGAATAAATGAAAAATAGTTTATATTAAACAAAACTAGATTAAATGAAACAAATAAGAACTATATATTATAAAACTATTTCATAAATTTTTATATAATCATGTTTATATGGATACTGTTATCCACTTATATGTTAAATTTATTTATATATACTAATACCTATAAAAAATATTTAGTTTTCATATGAAATCATAAATTTTATCAAGAAATGCATGAATATAAATTTATAGTTTATAAACATTAAATAAATAATAAGATCATAAAAACTAAAATATTAAAAAGAACATGAAAATATAAATAAAAAAACAAAAATATATATAATACAAAACAATTTATATAATATGAAATATATTTACCAAATATTTCTTGTATTCGAAATTATTTTTCTTCTGAATCAAAAGAATTATCATTTTTAATCCTTTTAAATGGAATATATTTTAATAAATTAATTATCAAAACCTGTTTAAAAAAATTATAAATAAAAAATTATAAATTAAATAAATACTACAAACTTAACAATTTCTATATATTTACATACTCCTACTAATTTACTAACTTAATGAAAAGATCAAACTTGTAAAATAATATATAATATTATAAAACAAATTAGAAAATGATATGTATAAATACTCATTTCCTTATCATTAATTAAATTATGGAAACCCATAACATCTAAATCCTATAAAAACATAAAAAATAAAAAATATTTATTCCAAAATAATTTATAATTACTCAATTTTTAAACCTATATTAAAATATTCATGCCAAATAATTAAAAATTTAAACAACCATAAAAATTAGTTTTTAGACTAGAAACCGATATAAAAAATAGAATATACCATCTTTAAGGAAAATAAAATTGCCTAGTTACAAATATTATAAAATTTAAATAAAAAATACATATATTATTATTTCTATCTGAACCATTTATAAAACAATTCATTAAAAAATCTATGTTGGGTATGTTTTTCATTTGTATATGACTTGAAATCATTGAAAATGAACAATAAAAAAGAATTTTATACGATTAAAAATAGAATAATATGATATAAAACCAAAATAACTAATTTAATGAACCCTTATCTATTTCACTAGTCATCCCAGTTTTGATTATCTCAAACATGATTATTAATACAGGATAACAACATTCCACCCATCCTCTTTGATGATGAAATGATGGTTATGAAATTAAAAAATTACAATAAAAGACTATATTTAGATATGACAAATAATATATTATCAAATATAAATTATATTTATTAATAATTTAACAATGTTGAATTTAATTTTATTTTGTATCAATAATTGATCATTGTCAAAAAACATTCCATGAATTGTATTTTAATATATCAATTATCAAAACAACAATAAATAATAATAAATAAGTATAAAAGACATATAAAAATTAAAAAAAATCATATTGATTAAAAATAATCCCTAGGATTTACATTCTCTACCAAATACACTATCCTAAGGAAAGACCCATATATAATCAAAAAAAATACAAACTAAAAGTGGAAAAAAATATATAAATACTCATTTAATTAAAATTTATTAAATTATAAATTCCTCAAACATCTTAAACTAACAAATGTATTATATAAAATTTATTCAATAAATGGTTTTATAATAAATACTTATTAAAATATTAACTTAGAGGGATATACGTAAAAATTTAAAGGATTTAGTATTGTGTGTGTTTTTTATAAATAAATAACCATTTATATATAAGAAAAAACCCTTTAAGAATATATAAATTATACCAACATAATGTATAAAATTATTGTCAAAATAATCGGTTTTTATAAATAATTAAAATAGTCATACATTGTACTTTATATCAAAATCATACTTAAGAAATAGATTTTTATTCAATTGTGAATATGTGTAAGTTCTTCATTCATATACATCTCTATGTCATTGAAAATATATAATAACAATGAATATTATTATGGTATAAAAACAAAATTTTTTTATATAAGTTAGAAGAAAAGTAATTTAACTAACTTTAAAATATTCAATTGTTGACCCCATTGTGATTATATTATACAAGAATCATAAAACATACTAATAACATTCCACAATATCATTTTGATGATGAAAATATGGTTATAAAAAAAGAAATTGAAAACAAAATCAACATATATATATAGGTATGCGTAAATATAATGTGATATACAATATATTTACTATTACATATGCATATTGGACTATATTTGGATGATTTATCGAAAAGAGGTCAATGTTAAATTTTTTCCATCATTTTCATTTTAGTATTTATTAATATGAAAAACATGAATAAATATCAAGAAATAAAAATATTGATTTTATGAAAAAGAAAACGTATTTTCTATTAAGCTACAAATTTTTTTATAAAAACAACAAAATACAGATAAAAACCAATAAATTGTTATTTCACTTGTGTAGAACACGCCTAACATAAAATTACATATAAAATATTAAAAGGACACAATTAGTTAAATAATATATATTAATACTTCATAATTTTCTTAATGTTCTAACCCAACAATTAAATGACGAAACGATCACCCAATCTCTATATTTGATAATCAATCATTTATATATGAAACTGAAGTAATAATTTTTATATATGAAAAAACCATTGAAATTAATTCTAGATATATAATACCATAAATAAAAGTAGAATCATTTTTAATAATAACTGTGTCTAGGTATTAATTTAAACAAAAAACATAGTATGTCACTTTAGATCAATATTATTTAAATAAATAAAAATGGACACATAAATTTACTTACATGTTAAAAAATTGCAACATTAGAACACTGATCTCATCAAAATTAACAAGATCCATGACATTTTTTTTAATTTTCTCAAATTATTGTCTTTTGCACATATATCAAACATCATCCAAAAATCATAAATTTTATTCAAGGATTTAGAAAAATGGGATAGTATTTTTATCCAATCAAAAATATCGAAAGTATCTGATGATGGTAGTGGCTAAACATTTTTTTTATCTTTTAATAATTTTATATATTTTTGATACTTATATATATATTAATTGTTAGATAAAAATATAAGTAATTTTGAATAAATTTAAATAACATTTAAAAAAATGCATGCCTAGTATGTAAGATAGTGAAGAAGTTTAGCTAGCCAAAGTAATAATTGACCCATTAAATTTCCAACACTGGTAACCACCTCAGTATAAAATGGAATTAATAATCTTGCATCAATAATATAATTTAATTCTATTCGTTCCTAACCCAAATACATATTTCATTGCTGTATAGTGTCCCTAAAAATAGGTAAATCATTATAAGCTACAATGTATAAATCGGGATCCTTAACATATATTTCCAAATATATGGCCAGGTTCGATTAAGGAGGTGGAGGATCCTTGTATTTAGGTTAGGTAGAATGGGAATGCTAGGTAGGCTGTGTAGGCTGGTAAGTCTATGGAGGATACACTAGCTGGGAAGGTTGGGCAAGCTGGGTGAAGTTGTGCATGATGTAATTTTCTCATCAACTGCTTTAATGTATCATTCATAGTGGATTGATTTTTATTTTCAATGGATTCTTTCAGGTATTTCAGAACATCTTTTAAGGAGTCTATTTTTGAGTTTCTATAATTTATACATTGATACATAATAACTCTCCTAACAGTAACCCCCGCCTTATATCATCTTACATGGATGGGGTGTTCTGCCTTTCCTAAAATAGTATCTAGGATGTACATACTTCCCTAATGGATAAAGGTACCCTACATCACTTTTTATAGATGATTATCCTAAAATAAAAAATTGACATTTAATATTATTACTCTCAGTGAAAGAATACAAACATTCATTGAATTTTAAAATAATTATCTTTCTAATTTGAAAAAAACATCCTTAAATTTCATTGCAAGATAATTTTCATTTTTTCCTTCCACTATTTTCCATTTTTATAGAGGGTGCGGGTGATGGAGGACCCCACCAGATATCTTCTATCCCATTAGTATATTTATCTCTTAATAAATTATAAATTATAAATTATTTTCTCTATTATTATATTATAGCCACCACTTGATAATGTATGAGGGGATATGTTCTACAATAGGATCTCTTTATTAGAGATCTCAGAGTCCTTTTACATAAAATTAAACTAATAACTAATCATGTCATATATAAGAAATTCTATAATATAAAATAATTATCATTCAATAAATGCTTCATCATGTTTCCCGGTAAAAAAATCCATGTATTTTCGTCTAAAAACATATACTTTTTGCCTTGGTTTTCATTTATTAACATCCCAAAAAAATATATTTTTATTATATTTGTTTTGAAATATATGCATATAACCATAACTAAAGAAAGAAATAATTTATTAATTATTTTCATTTCATCAATATTTAATGTCATCTATCAACGAAAAATAAAATATTATTCAATTAAAATAAAAAATATTAAAAAATTGAGAAATAAATAAGATTATTGAGATATTGTACTATTTTTGACTCCCACAACTTCTATATCTCTATCATGTCAACAAAATTCTAGATAGGATATAAACTAAAAAACTAGCAATGTCTTGGCATGTAGATCTAACTGGTAATCCATGTTGTATTTGGGAGAGTTGGGTTATAATTATCATCAATGTTATCCTATATTCGATGACCCCACTGGTAATTGATTGTTCTGGTTAACATTTAATCCTATATTTAGAAACACTATAGGTCAAATTCACTATAGAAGGAGGAGAAGAATTCATAGTATGAGGCCCATTAGTAGGAGGCACACCAGTAGTCCTGCAATTATTTTATGCAAATTAAATGTTTCCTTTCAATAAATAATCATATTACTGAATATTAAATAATAAGGAAAATGGAATATACATCGATAAATATTCCTCTACCTATATTTCCATAATTTGAAATAGGAAAATGTATTGAAAATATTTCTAACTAATTATTATTAGAGTTGTAAATATTTAAATATAGTTATTATAAAAATATGTATATAAAAAATAGGGTCACAAATGTTTATATTTCATTGGAAATAATAATGATTTCATGATTCATAATAAAAAAAATATTCATTTTAAACTATTATATATATAATAATTTTATCTAATGTGATAGAAACATATATAAATTTAGAAATCACATTCTCAAAAGGTGTTTTAATATGTGTTAATTTAACCCAAAAATAATGATGTACTTCAGGTTTTCCAATCGAATTATATTTATCCCTTTCTATTAAATATTCAATTTAACACAAAAATCGTATGGATAGTAAAATATATATAAATAAAAATATGATAATTAATAAATGTATAATTTAGACATGTAATTTTTTTTAAAAGAAATATATTATAAAAGTTTAACTGAATAATTAGGAGAGTAATTTTTTTCCCATATCCCCTCAGCATAATCATTTGTTATAGAATGGACTATGTCTACATTATAGTCATTTTTATCAACCATAAATCGTGTATTAGGTGAAAAATCCACATATAAATCCATATTTTCATCCTCATCCCCATCAACTAAATTATTATTTTTCCTAACTAAATGATTGATCACTGATCATTCGATGGATCAATAAAATAATTTTCTTTTTCATGTGTTTCCATGACAAATTGTACTTCATTACAACTAAATCGTTTCGAATAAACCATGGAAAACCCACAATAATCCTTTTTCACACCACTATTACTATCAATCTAGTGACACATAAAAATCATGAATCACAATTTAGTATACTAAATTTTTCACATATCCTCAAGAACTCCAAAATTTTTCATTAATGAGGAAATTAGGTTTTTATCATCATCAATCGAAAAATATTGTGCTTTAATGACAACCATTAACCCGCTATTTTTAATAGTACTCTAGTTATCATGTTTTGTTAATTTTTTCATTCAATAATATCAAAACCATACAATGTGATCACACTAAGAGACGATACCCCTACCAACAATTTTAGTTTTTCTAATTCAGATATATCTGTGATATATTTCTCTTTAAAACATGAACCAAATGACTTTTTATGATCATTAATCTACAACAGTTTCATTTATTTTCAGATATAAAATATTTGAATAAAAAATACGTTAATATATATATATAGTTTAACCACTTTTATGTTTTCCAAATATGTAAATTTTCATACATCACTTCATTGCATGGAATAAAACATACATGTAATCCTTAAATATATATACATTCACTATCTAATGTAATATTTCAATATATGGTTAGAAAAATAATCTCTAATTAATATAAATAATTAGTTCATAACTTAATCAAATCTTCTGATATACATTATTGGACAACTGAGGTCTCCATTCGATGAGTATTTTTCACAAAACCCTTTATAATTATTTATATCATTTAAAAGGATACAACTAACATAATTAAATAGGCCCACATACTCTAATCTCACACAAATCATGAATAACTTGATGAACCATTATTTCAAAAAAATGTGGGAAGTACATTTATTGTTATAAAATTATATGAGTATATTTATTCTCTAACACATCTACAGAATTTGAATCGATGAATTCACTAAAAATTTAATTGAATAAATTACATATCCTAAAAATAGTATTTTGATAGGTTTTAGAAATATACCATGCATTGAGACTAGTATCATTTTTGGAATAAATATATGATTTTCTTAATAATTAATACATATTAATATATAAAACATTGATGAAAAAAATCATTTCCTTGGATAAATTTCATATGGGTCATTTAATATCATGGAGTCACTCAAAAACAGTATTCTCAACAAATTATATTGTTTGAAAAGTAGGAGGTAAATATGTTCTTTTTTCCATTCATGGTTGGAGATAACTCAAAAATTATATCCATTGATATCAACTCAAATATACCACTAAATGTATATTTTTCTTTTCATTTTATGTTTAACAATGTCCCAATAAAACTATCACCCATTCTTTACAAGAAGAATAATGTCAATATTATTATTTGTCTCTAAAAATATATAATAAATTAGTGTGAAATAAAGTGAATTTCCACCATGATATTTTAGGATGAACGTAAAATCCATTATTTCTTAATATGAAATCAATATTTTATATTCTATCATAATATTATTCTAAAAAAATTGTTGTGGGTAAATATTATATTCATATATACTATCAAATTCTTTTTTCAGTATATCATAAGGATATGTATTAAAAAAAATTCAATGTCCCATGTATACTACCTTTATTAAATTCTATAATTGTAAAAATGATGACCCATCATTACAATTTGACATGACTTATGTCCCTTGACACTATATAGAGTTAAAATCCCACATGAAGAAAGTATATTATAGTGAACAATGTTATAGATCACAAAAGAAAACACTATTTCTTATATTATTCAATAACAATATAACCTGTCTTTCATATAATATTCAAATGAATAATTAATTGTGAAAGATACTGGTCAATATAATTTCTTGTATATTTTGGTCTATAAATCATCAATCTCATCATTAATTTTTTATATTATACTGATATATGGGGACATGTTGTAAACTACCAAAAAAACAGTTAATGAATCATGTTATCTACATAGGTTCCAATTTGGACTCATTCCATATGTGCACAACCCAATTATGATATTTCTAACTTCACTTCCCAAATAAAAAAATAACAAATCTCATCCATTGTAGGGAATCAGCATCATGTTGTATGGTACCGTCAGATGCAAGTTCATCTGTATAACATCATAATATTTTTGAATCAATTGAATTTGAAAATAGATGCTTTGAATGAATAATTTTTGGAAGGTTCCAAATTTCATTATTATTATGATTGATTATGGTACTTGAGAATGAATCATAGTATAATTTTTTGAATTATTTGAAGGAATTTTTTGAATTATTTATATGAAGGTACTAAATTTATTTAGCAGTAGTTTTGATTTCATTACCTGAGAATGAATTCGAGTTGAATTTTCCCTCAACCTTATAGCATGATGTCCCACATTTAGGAAAATTTTATTAAAAATAATATTGTTTCTTATACTAAACACAATCATTGTGGAGAGAATTTATAATTTTATTCCCCAATCCCATTCGGAATAATATTTCTGCTTTCTAATAATTAGAATCATTTTTCTTATTGCCTTATATAGGTATCTATTTTAAATGATGAAGAAACACTGATAAACTTTTATCACTCAACGAGTTTCTTAACTTCATGTTAACAAAATTATGAAATGTGGTTATTAAAGTATATTTAGTGTAACAAATGAATAATAGATTCTATGAACCTTCATACAATCATTAAAAAATTTCATTGTTTTCATTTATTTCAATAAAAATTACATTAATTAATTATTTTATAGGATCACATGTCTCATTCTAAATATTTTCATCAACATTAGATGATGAATTTTCTGTAATTTCACTATACCGGATCCTATATGTTAGACGGAGAAAAACGGGAAGGATGGAAAGAGGGGGGGTGAATTGCCTTTTAAAAAATGATTAAAAAATTAAAATCAAAGTGAAGGTGCAGCGGAAATAAAAAAGGCAAGACACGCAATTGATAACGGAGTTCGGCCAAAAACCCGGCCTACGTCTCCGCTCCCAACTCAACCGTTGAGAGATTCCTACCACTTGTTTTTCAATGGTTGTAGCAAGAAACCCACTAGGCTTTGAGGTAGCACTAGAACCTATTACAGCTTGCTTTTGGTGGTTAAGCAAGAACCCACTTGCTTTTGATGGTTGAAAAAAGAACCCACTATCCTTCTTACAGGTGAAGGATAGCTGACCTATGTCTCAAGCTATTTAAAGGAAAGCTTGACAACCTCTTCACACCTTAATGGTGATGTGAAACCCAAAATAAAGAGGAATAGAAAAGGAGTTGGGGATTGTAGGCACAAACCCAATTTGAAAGCTCAAAAAGATAAATACAATAAAACCCGTAATTGGAGAAGCCTTGGGCGCCTTTGATTGATAGGAGAGTTTGAAGGCCGCTTCCAAGCTTCTTTGATGGTTCTCTTGGATGTGGAATTGGATGGAGAACTTGGGGTTCCTTGAGGTGGCTCGCCGGAGGATTGCCGAATGATCAACAAAGTGTCCTTGGTCTTGGTTTAAGTTCCGGTTAGTGTCCGGGGCTTCCTCAGCCTTTATTTATAGGCATGGAACCCATTGGGGGCCTTCGGAGCCGTTGGAGAAGTCTTCAGAGCCGTTGGAGGCCAAAAGAGGGTTGACTGGTCAAAGCCAACGGCTAGTTTGACTGGGCTACCGGCTGGCCGGTACAGGTCCACCGGCTGGCCGGTGCCTTGGCAGAGGAGAAGAATTTTGGTCCAGGCTCCACCGGCTGACCGGTGGAGGAGCCCCCGGCTGGCCGGTGGGGAGACAGTAGCTGGCCCATTGGTCTGGGTGCCACCGGCTGGCCGGTGACAGAGCCACCGGCTGACCGGTGGAACCTGGCAGTGGGCAATGCCTCTGCCAGGTCCACCGGCTGGCCGGTGCTATCACACCGGTTGGCCGGTGGACTGAAATTCAGTCCACTTCTTGATTCTTTGTTGGGCCATTTTCTTGGCAACCTTGTGCCTATCATTCAAAAACACTTCAAACAATATTAGACAAATAATAAGGTGATTGTGATCATGAAAATCAAACAACGAGGGGAACGAGAGGTACAACACTATATGTATAATTACTGATAAAAACATATAAAATTAAATGATCCATGATTTCACAAGAATTTAAAATTGTCATATTTCAAACACTTCATGGATAGACATAAAATTACATCTTTGTTTTGAATATTTCATATATAAAATTACAAGATCTCATAAACTCTTTCTTTCTATTCATATTTGGTTCTTCATAAACTAATACAATTATGTTCCATTAAATATCTAATATCACAATATAAAATGTGAATATATGAAAACATATAAACATTTAAATACATATAAATACAAATAAATTTTAAACAGAATGACAAATTATCAAAATAGTCAATTTTTTATAATCATTTTACTATGCTAGGAAATTATACATAATGATCAATACATATTATATAAAATAAATCTTCCAAAATAACATTGAATTATATATAATTTACCTTAAATATGTAGTCGCTAATTTATCTACAAACATTTTAAATAACTAACTAATAATTAATAAATACAAACAATTATCATTACAAATAACATTCATAATAAGAAATTATCATAAAAATAAATTATACATAATTTATCTTACATGAAATTATCATAAATAATTTAAACATAAAACAATAACTTACATAAAATTATGTAAAATTGCTCCAGAATTTTGCACAATGATACACAAAATTATAGAATATATTAGGCCAAAAATAATACAAAAATTGCTCCCAAATAACTATCATAATAATTATATGAACAATTATATACACATTTAAAAATTAATAACATAAAAAATAATCAATATGGCACAAAAAATATTTAATAGGAAATTATTATAACAAACAATAATCATAAGGAATAGTTAAAAACATATAATAACATACAAACTATTGTCATCACAAATAATAATAATAATAATATTTTCAATAATAAATAAAATGAAATTACATATTTTGGAGATCATTAATGAAAAATTCCTTCTAAATTATAAAACACTCTATTGGCATCCATGGAGATAGTTTTAATGATATAACACTGATGCTAAATTAGTGAAAATATGTAGTTAAGTACCATAAAAACCCAAAAATGTTTATTAAAATTATAGAATAATATCTAAATGATCAAAAAATATTTATAAATAATTTAATATCATTGATATTTAAGGAGAAAAGGGGATGAAAATAGAATTAAATATAAAATAAAATGTGGTTGATTTATTTGAATCCATTGGTGTTCACATCAGTCAGGATTTGGTTAAAGGATAATCAAGATAATTTTTAAAGAAAAATATAAGCATGAATATTTAATGAATTTAAATCTCAAGAGATAATTGATTACTTGAAATGATATAGAAGATTTAATTGGTTATAATTGGGTGAGAGAGAGAGAGGCAATTTTTAGTGAAATATAATCAAGGGTTAAACTATCTGTAAAATTTTAAAAGGGGTTTTTACATTATTTTTCTTTAAAAATGATGAGAATGGGATCTAGAAAATATATTTTATCATCTGTTTTTAAAAAAAGACATTAAATACTATCCCTTTTAGGTCATTTTTTATGAACTTATGTTAATGTGTTTAAAATATTATTTTTAATATCGGTATCTATATAAACCATAATTAAAAATATTTTAAAATATATTATCAATAGTTTTAAAAAATCATTTTTAAAAGAATAAGTGATGGTACTGTAATGTTAGTTTTAATAAAAATGGATATTAAAATTTTCTCCAATAATATTTAAGATCAGTTTTTTATAAAATTATTATAAAACCCCAATGTTATATCCTCTAACTCTACTAGTGAAATATCATTCATGATAACTTTCCACTGGAAAACAAGAATTTACCCCAATGAAGGGACATCCTGTTTTGTGAATCCCCTACCGTTGAGAAACCCCTATCCCTAAAAATGTTCCCCACCTTCACAAAAACCTCATTTTAGGTCTCGAGTTGCTTCATCCTTTCATTGTACAACCCATCATGAAAGATGATTGTATGATGATGTTGTCCCCAATAGAACCTATTTACTCATTCATTAACCTTAAGTATGACCAGTATCATCAACCCTTATATTTGGTGTGTTTTATTCAAACATATCCTGAATAGATACAATACTTATTTCACCAAATAATAGTCACTCTAATGCAAAATTATGTTAATCATTGGCACCCTAAAATTGGTATCCCCATTCTACAATTCCCCAAGGTATGTTTATGACACATTAACCTAGAGGTCCATTTATAGTAGACATGTATTTCTTGATTGTTGAATCTTCAATTAAACTACCCTCATTTCCTAGTATGTAGTCCTACTATTGTAACAATATCTCTTGTATGGAAATGATCTCCATGGGTGTGATCTCATACCATGTCTAATATACAGTATGTCAAACTATATATTAAAATCTTCTTGTTGTAATATGGTCAAATACATGGCAATGTCCATAGAACATTTTGTTAACCTATAGAATTATCATGTGGGATAAACACAGGATGCCCCACGCATGATTGGAACCGAATGAATCCATGACCCATACCCCATGTGATGAATATAGGATTCCCCATGCAATATCATCATGGGATGGAACCTCCTTCCCCAAATATGGATGAGACCCATCACATGGGTTACCCATGAATTTATTCCCCCCTCTATCTTTCACCACCAAGGAAGATTCCCCAACCATAGGGAAGCCTTATAAATAATCCCTACACTCTCCATTATTTTTAATTCATCTATGGAGCGAGCTTCCTTTTCACATGATGATAAACTACATTGACCAATCCTATCATATAAATATAAAATTTTCACTCAAACTATTAGGGCTTTGATCCTTATCTCCATGTAAGATTCATAGATACCATCATATTGTTCAATCCTGACACACCATGGATAGATCCTTGAGGTACAATCTCAAGTCCCTAACACCACCATTAAATCTGTATGACTTCTTATTGGGAAGTTTTTACTCCAATTTTTGATCATCCCCACCCCCTTGGGCACAATCAACCCGTCATACCTTTCCCCACAAGACATTAATCCAATTAACTTCCAATTCTCACAAGATGATAAACATGTGACCAACCTATCCACAAAATACATTGAACATGAGGCCTACATATCCCCACAAGAAATAAAACATGTGACATTCGTGTCCCCATAATGAATAAATCATATGACCTCTATGTCCTTAAAATATGTGGAATATATGATCTACTTGTCCCCACAAGATGTTAAACATGTGAAAAATCCTAACAAGTATATAAGAACCAAAACCCCATAAAGTGTACATGGGATGCCATAGGAATTGATCCTTGGATTCCTAATACTCATGACAAGAGTTTCTTGGAAGTGGAAATGGTTTTCCTTGTGTTATCTATCCAACATGCATCATAAATGAAGTTACATCAACGTTGAATAAAGAATACCTTTACAAATGTACAACACACCCAATATTCAAAACCATCATCCACCCTAATATGAAGGTATGTACACTTTTAAGATTGTACAATGAATAATTAACAAGAATAAACCTCAAGATTCCAAAATGAATGATATTCAAAAATGCATCCATGTTGTTTGGGGGAGGCCCCAATTGGGTGAATAAATCCAAGGAGGTTTCCATGGAATGAGGAGATGACATACGATCATACCATTTTGATAAGGTATTTGATATCATTGACATTGGTCATAGAGGTCTCCTACCACTAGAAAGCATGAATATGGGGTAACACACCTCATAGGGACCTGAGACTAGTCAATAGACACTGATAGCTCTAGGGGATATAAGGAAAAGTGTACTTCCATACATCAATGTGTGGACTCTATATAAATTATTGGAAAATATTGTCCGTAGTATTATCTATAATTTAAATGTTCATACATAGTGGGACATTCTATACATGGTTGAGTTAATAAGGTTTTCCTTATGACTATTCCATTCCTTCTTGTTTTGAAAATCACAAACCCCTTATACATAAGAAAATATAAAATTTACTTCTATAATGAAAATTTCCTTCCAAAAGGAATTTACCCCTACCGTATTTTCATTTCTCATATAAATATTTTTCTCAATTATAAAAAACTGGATTCATATCTAAAACCTCGGAATCATATAATACTTAGATATGAATCATTCTGTTTTAGGATCCGAATTCTGGATACAAACTCTAATAAAGATCCACTCCATATTCTAGATACGAACTCTCATAAAGGTCCACTTTGAATTCTGGATATGAACTCTCATGAAGCTCCACTATGAACTCGAAGTACAAACTCTCATAAAATTCTACTCCGAATTATGGATACGAGCTCTCATATAGTTCGACTCCGAACTTGTACTAGTTCAACTACGAACATCTACTAGGTTCAACTCTGAACTTCAATGAGTTTAACCTCGAACTCTTTATGTTCAAGTTCTAAATTCTAGTGAAACAGACTCCGAATTTCCTTAGAAATTCAGACTCCAGATTTCTACAGAATTCAGGTTATTAATTCCTGCAAAATAGAATCCAAATATCTCTTTATTATAGACTCCAAATATCATTTCGGATAGACTCCTGACTTTTATTTGCATACAATCTGAACATCAGTTTTACTTTTACTTACACTTTTTTCATTAAAAAACGATGTCATGCTTTCAGTTTTTGTCTAACCGTTGGTTGAGTGAAATGTATACAGGTCCCTCTGAAATTCAAGGAAAAATATGATCATTGGAGGAGGGAGCCGACCATTGGAGCATCACCTATAAATAGGAGCTCAGTGGAACATGCTCAGGACTTTGGGAACTTTTGGAATTTTTTGTGCCCAGAACATCCTGAAGTGATTTCTAGAGAGAGAGGCTCTTATCAACTCTCAAAGTGTCATGAAAAAAGTTTGAACATCATGTTCAAACTTTTTCTCGTGCATACTTTCTTCATGCAACTCTGATTTTTGTTGATTACAATCGAGGGCTTCTAGGGAAAGGAAGATAGAGGTTCCAACACCATGAAGTTGAGGGATTCCTTTTTGAGGAAGACAAAGTTGCCGACTACCTGATAGTTGAGGGCTTGTGGGGATAGCAAGACAGACTTTGATCTTCATATCGAGGGCTTACCCTGGTGTGGGAAAGACAAACTTTCATGAATGTATTAATCAAGGGACCTTTATCCAAGGTTTGTGGATACCCTTCTCTTTGGGTTATAAGAGTTATTGTTTGTTACTTGTAGTTTTACTACTTGTTTTTCCATTGCATTTTGTTTTTTTAAGGAAAGTATAACTATCTTATACTTCTTTACTTGTACTCAGATTTAGTTAGATTCTATACTCTTTAAGGTAGAATCATAATCTTTGTTTCTTTTGTTATGTTTCATTTTCGGAATCACTTTTCTGGAATCAAGCAAGTCTTTATAACTTAAAGGTGTTGTGAATTTTGGTTATCCAAAATTTCCTTAGGGAATTTTGAAAAGGTACAATTGACCCCCATCTTTTATCTGAGAATATCATTTTTATTTTGATCCTACATTTTGTATCACAGTGTATATCATACTCAGATTCATACCATCCAAACAATTGGTTTCAGAGGAGGTGAACTCATACCATGTACCAATATAACACTTGGTAATAGAGAATTGGTTACATCTTAATTAATCTCCCAATTAAATTCAGAAGATAATTCTATGAATTTATTTTTCGGATTCACATTTCTGGAGTAATAATTTCTGGAATCGATTTTTATGAATCATAGCTCAGATTCACTTTTTTCATAGAGATACAATTTTTCTTTCTTAGAATTTTTTTTCTTGTTTACATACTTATACTTCTAATAAGTTTGTGTGCCAAATATTTTCTTAAGGATGGAAGGTTCAAATGTTGGTTCTATCCACAACCTAAATCCTTTTAGACTACCAATCATTGATGGTAATGATTATGAATATAGGATAGATCATATAAAGACTTTCAGTATCAATACAGGGGTAGATTACTTTTTCATTCTTACCAGAGGATACAAAATTCCTGAAAAGGAAGTTAGTGATTTTACTAATCAAGAAACCCATGAATACAAACTCAACTATAAGGTACACGATAATTTACTTTTTTCAATGACTTGGAACATATATAGACAAATTTCTTCTTGTGAAACAGCTAACTATATATGGAAGAAACTTGATGTTATACATTTTGGTACATCTAAAGTGATTGAGACTAAAAGATCCATGCTCAGAGCTGAGTATCATGGTTTTAATTTTCCTTATGGAGAACCAATTTGTAAGGTGAAATAGAGATTCATGACTATCGTGAATATCTTAAAATCAATGGGAGATAAAGTTCTATATGATGAAGCCCTTGTTTACAAGATAATAGATTTCATGCGAAACGAGTGGGAATCAAAGAGAACTGATATCGATGAAAATTGAATGGTTACTCAAATTTCTCTTGATGAACTATTAGGATATCTTATTCAACATGAGACTAGAATGAAGAGAGATGCCAACAACATAATGAAGAAGAATGAAAATTGTAGTGTTGCTTTTACTACAACTTCAAATAACATGAAAGGTAATACTCCTGAGAGAGTTACTAGATACAGGTATAAGAAGGTTATTATCCAATCCAAATCTATTGAGGGTGATGTCTAAGAAAATGAGTTAGCTAATCTTGCTCGAAGGATGAACAAGATAGCTGGAAAGAGAAAAGTTCAATCTAAGTATAAGAAGAAGGAATGGAAAGATAAGAAACATTCAGAGGTCACATTCTATGAATGCAAGAGTGATAGACACATAAGACCTGATTGACCTATTCTCAAAAGAAAAGAGAGGAAAGAAAGGCATTCTAAAAGGAATAGAAAGAAATATTACAAGTCCAAAGATAAGAATGTTCTGAATGGTAATGAAACATGGAGTGCCAGTGGTGGTGACTCTTTAGAAGAATATTCAGATTATGAATCTTTTGGAAAGAAGAATATTGGTCTTATAGCCAAGCTACCTACTGACAATCCTTGATTTATAGCTAAGGTAAAAAATCCTGAATCCTTGACCAACAATGTTTTCAATGCTAATGATAATAAATATTATAACTCTTTGGATGAAGAATCTTCTTCTGATTTAGAAAATACTCTGCATACCTATGAATAGGTTTCTAGGTTTGCTGAACTTTTTGAGATTGAGAACTCAAAACTCATGAAAAATCATGATAAGGAAAACTATATGAATACTATTATAACTAAGGAAATATCAGATCTTTCTAAATATCATGATAAGAAAAATGATGATTTTGAAAGTATTTCAAAAAAATCACGAGGAAGTATGTTCTTGAGAGGAATAATCATTCCAAAGATTTAGAAAATGTAATTTCTAAGAAAGTTGTTTTTGAGCCTAACTCTAGCTCAAAATCAGATGTTTTTTAAGACAAGAACCTTGTTATAAAACTCAATTCCAAAAAAATTTATTTGACGAAGTGTTAGTCATACTTTAATCTAGGTAATGAAAATTTTGATAAAATGAATTCAAAAATCCTACATTGATGGAATACTTCTAGTTTTGGTTACACATGTTCCAAACTGATTTTTAGTAACAACTACTTTGTTCCTCAATGTGTCCCATTCTGCACAAAGTGTCAGTATGGTGGTCACTGGGAAAAGAATTTTTCATTCAGAAAACCCAATATTTAGGATTTCATAAGGCTTATTTTTCTAAGATGACGTGGGTTCCCAAAATTTTACTTTCTGAAATTTCCGTATCCAAGCAAGTCTTGATTTTGAAAACAAAACTTTTTCTTCTTTTTAGGAAAATAGGAAAAGTACCAACAACAATACATGATACATGGATAGTGGATGTTCCCGACATATGACAGGTAACACAATCAATTTTTAGAAGATTATCAAGACAAAAGGAGTAAAATTAACATTTATAGATAATGCTCGGGGAGAAATTATTGTAATAGGTAACATCGTTCTTCTTGGAAAAACATTTATTTAAAATGTTTTGTTTGTTAAGGGTATTAAGAACAACCTCATTAGCATAATTCAATTGTGTGATGAAGGCTACATTGTGAATTTTAGGAATGATAATTTCTTAGTACACAATTCCAAGGAATAATCTATTCGTTCTGCAAATAGTCATGAGAATGTTTACAAAATAGTGTTAGAAGACCTCAGGAGACAAGAATTACCTTTCCTTAGTGCAATGGAAGATCATTCGTTGTTATGGAATAGAACATTAGGACACTGTAACCTTAGTAAGTTATGAAAAATCTCTAAGAAAGGTTTAGTTTTGGATCTACCGAAGATTAGATGTGATTCTTTAAAAGTCTATGAACTTTGTCAATATGGCAAGCAACAAAACTAAAGTTTTAAATCAATCAGTGAAGTCTCAACAACTGATGCACTACAGTTAGTGCACATGGATCTTTTTTGTCCAACACAAACTGGAAGAATTATGGGAAAGTATTATATATTTGTCTTAGTTGATGATTACACAATATTTACATGGGACTATTTTCTAGCAAATAAGTCTGAATATTTTTCTAATTTAAAAAGTTTTAGGGCCCAAGTTAAAAATGATAAAAACCATCCATTGAAAACTATTCAAAGGGATCATGGAGGAGAATTTCAAAAATCTGATTTTGAAGCTTTTTGTAGTAGAAAAGTTATTAATCAGAACTTCACAGTGCCTAGAACACCTCAAAAAAATGGTGTTGTTGAATAATGAAATAAAATTCTATAAGAGATAAATAGAACCAAGTTGAGTGAGTATTCTGTTGCCAAAAATTTCTGGGCTGAAGCTGTAAGTACTACTTGTTATACTATAAATCATGTTTTAATTATACCTTTTCATAATTAAACTCATTATGAGATATGGAATGGTAGAAAACCTAGACTTTCCTACTTTAAGGTTTTTGGTTGCAATGTATTCATTCTGAATACCAAATATAACATACACAAATTCACAAAAAAAAACTGATGAAGGAATTTTCATAGGCTACTCCACAACCTCTAAGGCTTATAGATTTTTCAACAAAAACACTTGCACTATTGAAGAGACAATACATTTAAAATTTGAGGAAATTGATCCTTTTGTTTCAAACAACCCCAACCTATATCTTCAGATGTGTTTTCAAAAACATATTATCAACCATTAATAGAAATTCCTTCTGATAAGGAAAATGTTCTAGAAGATTCTTTTGAAACATTTACCCCAGATGATTTTCTACCCTATGTTGATGAATTGGTTTTAAAAAACCCAAATCAGTCGTTTCTAAAGAATCATCCCAGTGATAGTATCATTGGTGATGTGAATCAACCTTAAAGGACTATAATTTCCTTAAGAGATGAAATATAACATCTATCATTCCTTCCCCAATTAGAAACAAAAATCACTAATGAAGATTTAGGTGATGATGATTGGATTAAATCCATCCAAGATGAACTAAATTAATTCGAAAGGAATAATGTCTGGACCTTAGTTGAGAGACCTAAGGAAACTTCTGTAATTGGAGTAAAATGGGTCTTCCAAAATAAATGTGATGAAAACGGAATCATCGTAAGAAATAATGATAGATTTGTTGCTAAAGGCTATAGTCAACAAGAAGGAATAGACTATGAAGAAACCTATGCTCCAGTAGATAGACATGAATCTATTCGAATTCTACCTGCCTTTGTAGCAGTCTTCAATTTTAAACATTTTCAAATGGATGTGAAATGTGCTTTCCTTAATGTTTATGTTCAATAGGAAGTTTTTGTTGAACAACCTCCTATATTTGAAGATACAAACCATCCTTATCATGTTTTTAGACAAACCAATGCTTTTTATGGCCTTAAATACACCCCACGAGCTTGGTATGATAGACTTAGATGTTTTTTGAACAAATGGAGATAAGTTTTAATTTCAAAGTCTAAAGAAATTTTTCTAAGACCTTATATTCTATTTTAAAAGGTTGTTTGTTCTTTTCAAAAAGTGGAGATTATTGAGTCAATAAGTTTTTCCTTTTGAATTTTCCATTCCTTATTGTTTTGAAAATCACAAAGACTTTATACTTAAGAAAATTTATATTTTACTTCTATCAGGAAAATTTCCTTCCCAAAGGAATTTACCCCTACAATATTTTCATTGCCCATATCAATATTTTTCTCAAGTATAAAAAATTGGATTCATAACTAAAACCTCGGAATCATATAATACAAAGAAATGAAGCATTCTGTTTTTGGATCCGAATTCTAGATACGAACTCTAATAAATATCCACTCATAATTCTGGATATGAACTCCCTTAAAGTTCCACTCCGAATTCTGGATAAGAACTCTCATGAAGATCCACTCCTAATTCCATGTACGAACTCTCATAAAGTTATAATCCGAATTATTGATTCAAACTCTTATGTTTTTTGACTCCAAACATGTACTGGTTCAACTCCGAACTTATACTAGGTTTGACTCCGAACTTCGATGAGTTTAACTCCGAACTCTTTATGTTCAGGTTCCGAATTCAAGTGAAACCGGACTCTGAATTTCCTTAGAAATTAAGACTATGGATTTCAACAGAATTCAGGTTCCGGATTCATACATAACAGAATACTAATATCTCTTTATTATATACTTCTTATTCCATTTTGGTTAGACCCTAAACTTTTATTTTCTTACATTCCTAACTTAATTTTTACTCTTACTTACACTTGTTTCATTACAAAACGATGTTATTCCTTTAGTTATTGACTGAACATTGGTAGAGTGACACGTTTACATGTCCCTCCGAAATTCAAGGAAGAATATGACTATTGGAGGAGGGAGCCGACCATCGGATCTTCACCTATAAATAAGAGCTCATTTGAACATGCTCAGGACTTTTGGATCTTTTGGAATTTTTGGTGCTCAGAACATCCTGAAGTTATTTCTAGAGAGAGAGGCTCTTATCAACAATATAATATTTGTGCGGAATGTTTTAATAGCTTGTTCAATCTTTTCCTTGTGCATACTTGCTTCGTGCGACTCCGATTGTTTCTGATTACAATCGAGGGATTCTGGGGATAAGAAGACAGAGGTTCCAGCAACTTGAAGTCCAGGGCTTCCTTTCAGAGGAAGACTGAGGTGCCGACTACCTGGTAGTTGAGGGCTTGTGGGGATAGCAAGACAGACATCGATATTCGTATCGAGGGCTTACCCTGGTGTGGGTAAGATAGACATTCATGAAAGTATAAATCAAGGGACCTTTATCCAATTTTGTTGGATACCATTCTTTTTGGGTTAAAAGAGTTGTTGTCTGTTACTTGTAGTTTTACTACTTGTTTTGACACTGCATTTTTTTTGTTTAGGAAAGTATAACTTTCTTATACTTCCTTACATGTACTCTGATTTATTTATATTCTATACGCTTTAAGGTAGAATCTTAATATTGGTAACGTTTTTTAAGTTTCATTTCTTGAAACACTTTTCCAGAATCAAGAAAGTCTTTAGATCTTATAGGTGTTGTGAATTTTGGTTATCCAAAATTTCCTTAGGGAATTTTTAAAAGGCACAATTCACCCCCCCCCCCCCACCCTCTTGTATTAGAGAATCTCATTCTTATTTTGATCCTACGTTTGGTATCACAGAGTATATTATACTCAGAGTCATACCATCATAACAGACAGAATAATAAATATCAATTATAATAATAGTTTTCATGATATTACAAGTTGTAATATCCACTAATGTATGATGATTCATTCATTTGATAATTATGGTATGATATTAAATATAAACAATAAAATACCCAAGGGATGAAAACCATCCACTTAATCATAATATAATGTGCCAATTAGGCATTTCATCCCATATCATAACAAGCTTAATGAATGAGAATGAAATCCCATATTAGAATAATGTCAATGAAGAAGAAATAATGTTTTATATCAAGTAAAAATCTGGAGAATTTTCTTGATGTCACATTCCTAGTTTAATATAATGATATGCTATCAAATAATCAAAATATTTTATTAATTAAATTCATAATGAGAATTTTTTCTGATGCCTCTAGTATCACAAAATTCATTTATGTGATGCGTCCATTCACTATAAACATCTCTACACAAATAGAAATCAAAATCCATTTTATGAAAATATTAATTGGTGTTAATTTCATCCACTTCCATGTTAATGCATATATAAGATCCCATCATATCTTCATTGAAGGTATATATCACATTAGAGATAATAACATCCTTATTTAACAGAATAAACATAAGAGTGCCTATAGAATACCATTTTAATGGTAATATCATGCACATAAGATCAAGATCCCATTTAATTAAAGTATAAAAAGGTCATTAGAAAATCCCATTACAAGTGAAATAATGATGTATGTGGGTTTTTTAGCACACTATAATTGAAAACCACAAAAATGGTCTTATCATCCCATGTCATTGGAAATATTAATTGAAATATGAATATCATATTTATCCATTAATACCACCAATGTAAATGGTAATGATATCCATTATATTAGGTAATCACATGTGTTATTAGAAACTCATTTCTAATTTTATTGATGTCAATTACAATTTGATATAGTATTCAGAAACATTTAATTCATAAGAAATATCAAATAACATGAACATATATGTCACTTTAATTTCCTAATAAATTTTACATACCATGAAAATATATTCAACCATTAATACATGGTTGGTTTTCACACACTTAAACCAATTTCATATTCAAAATCAATGGTGTAATCCAGTTAGAATCATTTTATATAACGTTCGAACGCTCTCACATCCCAATAAATTTAAGTAAATTTTATAAGTATAATATAAACCCAACCCTACTATAAAATAATACCAGTGTTATCATCTCATATAATAAGACATAACATAATATAAAGTGTCTTATAGATGAATATTTCGTTCCACTATTTTATGTCATAATCATCGAATCCCCAATAAGTTCCCATTTCTCAATTCCCAACCAGATTCAGTTAGTCGCATGGACATCATTAACAGGGGTATTAAAATACTACATATGGAGAATAACTCATTGACCTAATAAACCATACCCATAGTATTTTTGGGTAATATATTCTCATTTTTCCCAACCTATATATCATAAATCAAACGAAAACTCCTTTATATAAATTGAATTGCTTTGCGGACACCAACCTAATATAAGTAGGAAACATCTTTTCAAGGGTCCTCATATGAGTCATCATTAATCATAAAATTTTCCAAATCAAACATAATCCTATGAATTTTTTATTCCCCAAAATTATTATAGAAAATAATATTCATATAAAATAGATTGAAGGGAGTGGTAAGACTTAACATAAAAAGCCCCCCATGTTATATAAAACTCAAATAAGGGCATTGAGGTAGATAAATCAAGGTATGATGGGAATAAAACAATGGATATGGGTCTCGATCAAGATAGCATTGCGATGTTGATAAGATAAACAATTATTAATCCACATATTGAATATTTAATTTAATGATGCATTTTATCAATAGAATCTATGTGGTGATATTACATCATGGCCATATATGTCAAAATGTAATGTGATATCTATGGACATGTTATACAATGACAATTTTCTCTAAGGGGTAATGACCCATTCATTATATATATTTATATATATATTCATAACTTTGTGTTTCAACATGACTTTGTGATTAATGGTTCAATTTATGAATCACAGAAAAATACTTCTATGTGATTCATACCTTCTCATCCTCGATTTTTTCCTTTTTTCAATCCAAAATCGTCATGGTATAACCCTAACAACAATGGAGAAATGAATCATAATATTTTTTCATTTCCTCTTACATAAAATATTAATCTAGATTACATTGGTCCATGGTAGTGTCTTCCTACCCTCGAAATCTTGATATTTTTATTCACCTTTAAATTTTATAAAATATTCTATCATGTTAAACTCAAGAATTTACACATTATACATATAATACTCAAAAAATTACAAACATAATCATATTCATGTTTTTTATAACCATTATATCATATAAAAAACTCATCCTCATGGTGAAGCACATTGAATCATAAAAAATGATCCACGACACTCAAATATTCTTTTTACTCCCACTATATATCATAGTTTTTCTCATGAATCAACGACACAATACCTTGTGTACTATCTCCATGTAAAGGTCCTAATTTATCTATTACAATATATAAATTGACAATTCCTCCAAGTATCTATTATCTTCAAGCTCGATCTTATTAATATTGATCACAGGATAATGATCTGGATGGTATCTATAAAGCTGAGTTATAGAGAATAAATTTAGAATCCCAAAGAATGTCTAAGGAATACATAACTGATATACCACTATAATGATCCTCTAAAAACCAAAAAGGGTCTCACTAATCTATGAACATTTATCTTAGTCCTTTGAATCCACTTATATTCCAATTTAGGAGTAACTCTTAAGAACACCTAGTATCCAACTTGAAACACTATATATTGAAATCCTAAATTACAATATAATCATTTCTTATACTGACCATTAACTAACCATATCAAAATTAATTTAATATGCTTTTGGAATAACCTATATAATACTTGGTATACAAATATAAGACTCCCCTACCTCTAATCCTCACAGCGGTGATCAATATGGCCTACCATATAAGTAATCAAAAGGTACCATCAAAATAAATTATTAATTACTATTACAATTAAAAATATTAGAATAACATGTTGATTATTCTATGAATTGTTGAAATCAATTATGCATGATCACAACACATCCTTCAATTATTTAATGTTTTTAATGGATATTAGTTTGTGGATTGTTTTTTATTATTAAATTAACATGAGTATTGAATTACTTTTAAAATTCCTTCATAACATGATAATTAAATTAGAAATACCAATATTTTATGATATGCCTTAACAAGTTGTGAAACTACACAATCTCCAAGACATACACATGACATATATCACCAACCGACAAGTTGTGTGAGATTGATAATAAATATGAAACCAATTTTAACATGTAAAAAACCTGGTAAATTAAATAGTAAATCAATTTTGTTCATTATTATTATTCATAAATAATATACTATGTATTTAAATTCATTTTAATAATAATAGGTATTTTTTTAGTCAAAATAAAAAAATGCTACATTTCCGAAAAAAATATGGTTTTCGTGCATTATGTGGATTTATAATTAATATTTAAGTTCAAATTATTCAATAATAATTTTAAAAAATGTACTTAATTTATGAATTAATTCAACAAAAAATTATCTTAAAATTAATTTTAGAAAATTTACTGAAATGTTTTACTTTCAATGTTTTTCGAATAAGAATGATTTTAATTAAAATACGTCATTTTGATATAATAATTTAATAAGATATTTGTTGATTTAAAATGATTTTAATGTAAAATACAATCGATTTTATAAATTTAAAAATCAAATAATGTTTATCTGAAAAAAATTATTACATTAATTTCATATAAAATTATATTTATACTTAAATTTTCTTTTTTAAAAATGTTTTTTATCAACATATCTAGGATTTATTTTAAATTTAGGTCTTCCACTTCTATGAATTTATGTTGATAAAATCGATTAAATATTTTTTAACAATATAATTAAAATTATGAAATATGGTAATCTTAATTTTTGGCTATAATGAATAGTAAAAGCATTTCAAATCGGTTACAACAATTAATGTTAAAACATGTTTACTGCTGAATAAACTAAAGAGAGTAAGGATAAAATAACCTAAAATATGTCTAAATTATATAAAATGACCATATTTACACCCTATATCATATTATATTCATAAAAACAGCCATTGTTTATCGATTTAGTGTGAATTATTAATAAATATATTTTAATATTTTTTGAAAATCCTAAGTGTTTCCTCTCCCCCTTATAAAATGACACTCCACAACCCACCTCCAAATAGATAAATACATTTTGGTTTTGTCAATAACTTATTAAATTCCTTCCAAAAATCACTAACCACATCCTATAGTCCCATTATTGATTAGAAACCCATACAATCAATAATTTGTGTTGAAACACAAAGAGGTTGATTGAATATGAATTATTGTTCATAACCATGCTTTTCATTTTTTTTCTTATTCTACATAATTCATATATTCACCAAAATTAGGAAATAAAAACACCAATATATTATATAAACTAATATTATTTTATTTAAAACTAATTTTCTAAATCATCCTCCTCTGCAATTACATAGATAATAAACCCATTATTTGAGTGTTGGATGGACTAACACCTCATGAGCCAATGTAATTTTTTCTCCATTACCGCCTCTCGCAGATGGTTGTAATGTTGGATTCAATATATATATATATATATATATATATATATATATGATATTGTGGAAATATTATTCATTCTGAGAAGATAATATATCTTTTATTTTTTTACCATTACATCCATTGTAAAACGATAATGTCGTTTAAGTGTATTTGTGGAACACCACCACCATGAATAAATTTGATTCATTTTTGAGTACCACATAACATTGATGATATAAATAAGTTTATTTAAAAATATAAAATTATATTCTTCATATAATAAAAATTAAATAATGATAATGTAATAGTTACCTTTATTCTATAATAATGATTGAAAAATGTAAGCATTACTTATGAGTACACATGGCCTACCATGTCCATGATTGTAAAGTAGTTCATTTTACATAAGCATTATCCATGATGGGGTTTAAAGTAATAAGGTTTTTATACAAATAATTATTATTTCATGAATTAAATTCATGATAAAATTTAATAATGACCTATATGACCATAGTCAACCTACCAAAGTTATTTTGGACATATGAGTTGTGTATCATCAAAACATCTGACGTGAAATTAATTGATAAATTAATTAAATATAAAATTGTAATAAATAAAATAATAGGAATAATAATCCTGAAAATGGTTATAGGAATATAAATTATTTTATATAATTCTATTATTCATGAAGATAAATAATGTGTGTGATGACTTCCACTCATGGTAAGGGACACATTAACTAATAGTATCATTTTAAATGTTAAAAGAATTTATTTTCTAAATATATTCCATCGATAACCTTGTGATTGATTTTTTATGGATGTTTTAATATGGTCACAAAAAAATTATAATGGAAATTTATATCACTTTTTTAATTTTAAAGGTTCTCAAATAGAATCTTTTTATGTAATTAATATAAAATGTCTAGAAATTTATTACAAACGGTAAAATGAATTTTATATTTTAATATATATGACGTCAATGAACATTAACCATGATATAAAAATTCATTTATGTTTGGAATAATTTACAATATGTCTTGTTTTATTAAAATAAAAACACTTTATCCCATTTTTTTTGTATTTGTTGAAAATATTTTTTCAAAATGAAGTGTATTTAGATATCCAAAACAATTTTCCAGATGTGTTCAATAGAGTTTTTAGGTGTTTATAAATAAAAGATGAAATATTATTTTTCTATATTCAAGATATTCTACTTCATCATTATATATGATGATCGGTGATCTTGATATAACTTATAAAAATTGGTAAGACTGGTACATCTTATGGGACGAGTGATCCTAATTCTACTTATAGGATGGTTGAGACAAATATTTATCTATATTGCATTGGGGTTTTTCCATTGTATTTCTTATAAATATAGATGGAGTGAAAATGGGAGGTTTATCCTATGGATTTAACTAGGTTACTATTATTTCTAACATATGTTTATAATGGTTGATTATTGTAATGTGTTCTGTTTCTTAATAGGGTTTATATTTTATTCTTATGGGTTTAAAAGTGTTTTTTTTTTAGAAAACATTTCCAGTTTTTCATGTGGTTAATATTCATTTAATACATTTAATGAACATTTTGATAAATGTGAAAATTTATGGGTTTTCTATTTTTTCAACATACTAATGGTTTTATTTTTTTCGTGTCGCTTATTGATATTTTTGTGTTAATCCACCATATTTAAATGTTTTTCATAATGTTTAAGGATTTTCTAAAACAATGATTAATTCATGTCGGTAGTCATTGATATTTCACATTAAAGGAGAACATATTTCATTTTAGACGTTTTATATTAAGTAAAAAATTCAAACTATGTATAAATGTCCTCTATGTATTATATGGGATTTATATATAATAGTTATGACAAAAATCTCTAAAACTATAAATCATAATGATCATCCAAATGTAAAAAAGTAAATTCAAAATTAAAAATTCAATATTACTTAACTTTTTAAGGATATGTCCTTATAAAAATGATAATAAATAACACATAATGAATTATTACTACAAATAGACCATTGAAAATCCATAATAATTCCATTATCTCATCATCCATCTTCCAAAAGAGAATTTTTTGATTAAAATGATGACTTAATGGTTTTCAGTTCTCCACCTTCACCTGTTCGAATGTGTGGAATTTTTGAATGATGGATACAATTTTTTTATTATAATATATCAAAAATACTACAAGTGGATGTAATGACTCATGATTTTGTCCCAGGATGAACATCCCATGTCAAGGCATGTTAATCCAACATCAATTTCAACCACATTCGCTTTGGGACCACAACCCATCTTCAATGTGTATAATCTCATAATTATCATGGATCCAATTATGTTGAGTATCCCCACTACATATATTGTTTCTCATAACATATAATTCTAAGTCCGATAGAAGGATCTACTTCAACATATCATGGAGTTAGGAGGTAAAGATCAATGTTTTTAGTAATGATATTTTCTAATATTATTATATCTATATATGCATCTATATGAACCATCATATTATAGATCACTCACAACTATCCTTGAAACCCTACAAATATTGTGTCTTCCAACTCTCTCCAATTACCATGTCATTCCTTTTAACATAGGTATAATCCATCATAATGTATAATTACAATTGATACAATACCTTAATTCTATTTAGAAGGGTTAATTATTATTGTTAAGTGATATATCTAGGAACTTATGATTGACATACATCCCAATATTCCCAATAAAAATTTAATGGTGTTGAAATCATTGTGTTTTAATCAGATATTCCATTGCAATATCAGGAATTATATAGATATAATAATTCAGTATTATTTTTCTATACCCAAGAAACTACACCACCATATGGTATAAAAAATTCTCCATGGCCACTGTTTGATGAATCAAAAAAATTATAATTCTTACGCAACTTAGGAAAGGTCAAGATTAGTATTGATGGAAATATCCCATTAAAATCTTGGGATTTCCATTCACAGGGATTGTACCACAAATACTTCTCCCCATTCATGGTCAGATCAATCATCAACACTTTCTATCAAGATTATCCTTGAATATATCTCTTATAGTATCCATCCTATCCTAGGATTCAATGAGTATTTACAATTTTATTGGGTACTCTCAAGACACTCTAGACTCAACCATCTCATTTTTCATCGACAACCCTAACATTTATATAATGTTCCCTAAGAAGTGAACATCATAGATCCATAATGATCACATTGAGAGCATGACAAATAGTCTACTCCCCTTTAGTTTTATCATGAAAAACACCATATATAAATAATGGTTCTTCGATGAATGGATGTGATTTCAAATATCATGGAAAAATATTCCAATAAAGAAAACAAAATATGGATGGAATTTTATATTCATTTGGGCTATAAAAACTCTCCCCAAATTCATTAAACTACATTATGTAAAAAAGGAAGCCTTATAACTGACCCCATATCATGAATGTAGTGTGTTGAAAATTAGTTTGAATCACTCATAATCCAAATAAAAAATTATATTAGAGAGACACTTTTCACCCCTCATTTAATGAAACAGAACATCTAAAAAATATTAACGTACATTTTCTTGTTCTCAAATTGGTTCAACCACTATTAATCAACATAAAAATACAATAAAACATCACCCATTTTGGAAAATAAAATAGAAGCACCCCAAAGGTTATATGCATTTTAGAAAGAATCAAATATCCTCCAAACCATTTAGATAAACCAATATCTGTCTTATATATATATATATATGATTTATCCTATATTGAGGAATAAACATGGCCTCTATACCAATTATTAGATCTATCATAATTCAAACCTTTCTCCTAGGTAGAACCTCATAGAGTCTTCACAGAAATTATCCTCATTTAATTCATCCACAATAGTATTGATTTTCTATCAGACCTCATCATTTATAAATGAGATTCTAGTGAAATAGGTTGAAATCATCCATATCTATCGATGGTTAGCCCTCAAATGGGTTTCTTATAAATAAAAATTATTATGAATGGTAATCAAATAATCCTCGATAGAAGAGACAAATAATAGTTTTGGCTAAAAAACAGGTGTTCATGATAGTTATCTAACCTATCCATACAATATATTAGAAAGATACTGAATTTATATAATAAAAAGCAATAATATAAATACTTATAACCACTCTTCACAATATAGAATCCAAACCATCTATAAATATCACTAAATTTCACCCATAATTTTTTATTAACTGTCACCATCCCCAACCAATACAACTTAATGAATCCCATAACATTAAAAAATCCTAAAAATATAATTGATTGAGATGAAGTCATATCAAATAGAAGAGAAAATATGGTAGAAGAAAATAAAACAATACCTCATATAGTCGATTTTCCAACACTATTATTAGGATCCATGTCAATAACATGTATTTGGACTAAATATATATGTCTACCATGGTCTATGATTAAATAACTACCCTAAAGATCACTATATTTTTTTCTCTACTACTTTGCATATAATACACCTACATAACATGATGGGTGAGAATATCACTAATCAGTGCCATTTGGTAAGGTCCCTAATCCAACATTGGATACCTGAGTTTTTTCATCACCATATCAACCATGTTATTTTAGGATTTATTTTATTTATAGTTTCAAAAATTATTTGGTAAAACTTAATTCATTTGATTTAACAGTTTTCAAGGTGGATTAAAAGATATTAATAGAGTTAGGGAATAAATTTGGATATATATAACTATTTTAATGTATTTTTAAAGTAAATGAATATATTTTAGGATTAATGATGACATCTGTGTTTTGTTATAGACAATTAAGATTAAATAGAAATTTAAGGGGGAATTTTGGAATCACTACATTTTGGAATGTGATGTCATTTTTCACTTTATGGATATAATTTGGTCCTTTATATGGTTTCTAGTGAATTGAAATCATAGGGGAAACAATAATTAAGTTAATTTAAATAGACGAAAATGCATGTTATGTAATATATATTTTAAAGAACTTAATGTTCTTGTTCACTCACTAATAACAATAACCACAAATAAATTAGTTTTATTTAGTTGTAATAGTATATAAATTAGGGTTGTGAAAATTCATTACCATCATTCAGAGAGACCAGTAGTGATCCTCGAACAATGGTGGCATTCAAGAAATTATATTTATGGATGTGGATAAAAATTCAATGAATTTTGATCGGAAATTAAGGTATATATTTTTTATTTAAATTTATAAAATATATTAAGAATATTATATGACATGGAATATATACATTAATGGGTTTTGATATGAGGTTTCAAAATTTTCATTTACAACAATAATCAAAATTAATTCTTAAAGGAGCAATGAGTTTTCAGAAAAAATCCATCATGGTATCATTGAAGCATTTTTGGGTTCGTTGTGTTTGATAACAAATCATGTTTACAAGGATAGTTTCCATGTTATATAGATATTTTTGAAAAAACATATTGAGAAAGAACAATGAAAAAGGAATGGATGATCTGGAGGTGGTAAAAAAACAACAGAGGCAATGTGACACTATTTTCCATGAAAAATCAATGAAAGCTGACGGTGAGCTCTGCGATTACAAAGAGATTAAAAAATAGCAGAGTTGAAGAGAATTCCATGTGATCATCATAGTAGCACATATATTTGGAAGGAAGGATCTTTAATTATGGTGATAAATTAAAACCTATAAAATAGTTGTGGAGCCTCTCAAAATATAGATAATTCTGGTTGATATTTTGGATCATTGCTAAATGGTATCATGTGGAACTAACATGGTGTGGAAGGTTCTACATACTATGTAAACAACAATAATTAGTGATCAAACCTCTTGATAATAGTGGAGAGTTTTTTTGATAATCATTTATTTCTCTATTAATGAAAATGTATCGTGAATTTGGGTTGTGAAATCTCTTCTTGGGGAATATGTTCAGCTTTATGAAAGTAATGAGAATTTGTAAATGCTTGTTGTGATATACATAATAAAGGAGCTTCGTGATGGAAATATTGAGATCCCGGAAAGTGGTGAACTTCTTGAATGCAAAGATGATATTTTAGAAAGGAATGTACTTCGTGAAGGCTTGTCTATGCTTTGTGTAAAAGTGTGTTTGGCAAAACCATGAACATTGAGAAAAATGGAGCTTCGTGAAGTAGTGTGCTTTGAAAAAGTGTTTTAAAGGGTATTTCCCAAGGTTTACATGAAAATTGGTATTCATTAGTGTATAAAAGTGGTAACTAAATAGTGAATCTGCATATATTAGAAGATGAAATCACTATAGATAATTAAAGGACCTACAAGCCTATAAACAATGAGTGAATATTCTAAAGAATAAGTGAGCACACTATAGTTGACAGATTAGTGATCTTTCATATTGAGTTTTTTTTGTAAACTCGGAGGGATATTGAGTCTATTATAAACTTTTAAAATAGTGGTGTTCTTTTAGTAGATATGGTACATCGACACATTGTCATTTTAAAGTCCTTGTACATATCCCAGTAAACGTGAACAAAGAAATAATTGAAGTGTCATATTCATGCATTAATTTATATTTATAATTTACTATGGTAATTAGAGAGAAGATCGTTTTGTTTAAAAATGAAACAATATCAAATGGTGTTGTTTTTTTAATCTTTCATACCCAGATTCACCCCTACTCTCACAGTATTTGACCTATTAGACCTATCAAGTGTCAAGCCAGTTTTTAGAACTGTTCCATTTCTAATCTTTTTCACCTACACTTTCAAAAATAAGAGTCACATTATGTTCGACCATATTTCGGAGGATGGATGAATCATAATAAGATATATGAGCCCTTAATAAGAGGGTTTAATAGGGTCATAAAAAATGTAATTGGGCAAGCCAAATTTTGTAGAAATTTTTTTTAGTAAATATTGATTGTTATGGAATTATTGTGACAACACTTGTTCTTTTTCATTAAAGGATCAAAAATTCAATATATTTTGGAGAAAAGGTAAAATTTTATTTAGGATGTTTGCTTCTATAATTTCTATGATATGTATAATTCATTTGTATTATTATTATTTATTATGAAATTGAAAATATTTGGTTATAATTGATTAAAAAATAAAAATTTATTCTTTATAAATTAATTTTTTATAAAATACATTATGAAACTAAAACTAAAAAAAATTATTGGTTAAATGCTTTAAATAATTTTTATTTATAAATATCCCATGTTTTGGGTGTTAGGGTGAAAAATTGTTTTGGTGAGACCTGTTTTGTAATGAACTTAAATTATATGGTTGTAAATTAGTGGGACATAGGGACATTGTGTCATGGAGAGTGATGGTATGATAGTGACATATTATTTCTTATAATGGTAAAGTGATCTATTTGTAGTTAAATTTTGAAATGGGTGACAACTTAGTGTAAAATAGAATAATTTAGCTAGCTATAATATAATATAATAATTTCTTCGCTAGCATGTGTGATTTATCAGTATATTGATTGCTTCTGATTATTGTTAGGAGACTAACTATTTATAGTGTTTTAAAAAAATGGTTTCTTTTCAATGTGGATTTATTTCATAAGAAACATGTTTCTTGGTGGATATAAAATTATGTTCGGATTTTTTGGAATTTTCCCAAAATGTGTTCTCTAATTATTTTTTTTAATATCAAGTATCTTGATATTTTTATATAATTATAAATATTTTTTACTTTAAAACCCCGTAAATATGATTTCAATAGTAATTACTTATCATTTTTACATTACAATGACATTTTAGATTGATATTTTTATATAATTATGAACACAAATTACATAAAAAGGGGAAAATTCCACTGAGTGTGTAATTTATCATAAATTTAGGGATTTAAGTTATAACTATTGTTTCTTTCAAGAAACTTTTTCTATTTTAAATGTGAGTCCAATGCATCAACCTTGACCATTCTATAGTTCATTCTTATCCTTATATCATGTGAAAAAAATTATATTGTGTAAGGAGAAGAAAAAACTTAGAAAGAGATATAAAAATAAACGATACATGTTAATCTAGTGATGAATCCTTTAAACTCATGAAAATGTATATATTTTTTGAAATAACACCTTAACAAAAAAATTAAAACATATTCACATATGAAGATAAACATGTGAGTAAATAAAGCCATGTAAAATAAAAAGTATGAAAATTAAAACAATGATGAATTCATGAGGTATATAGAACTCGTGAAAACATTTCATTGAAAAATTATAATATTACCTATAAATATTCATAAAATTTTATTTTGACTTGAAATCATAACATTTCCCTAAAAACGTTTTACAAATATATGATAGGTATATTCGATTATTTTATCTGCAAATCATTTTTTCACATGTTTAACTGGTGTTGGGATAATTGAATCCATGATAATTTGAAAATAGTAACTAAATTGGTTATCTCCAAACAAAATATTCTTTTGAAGACTAAATCATTAAATAATGGATTGGAAATATATATCTGGATCACGCATCCTAATGATATATATTGGGATCAGACTTCATCATCTTAAATGATACTGTACCATATCTCTATTTTTTAAAACATTCACATTTTAATCATAAAACCGTTAAAAAAATGCATGAATTCATAATAAAAATATATTTTCATATTCATATATAATATTGGTGAAAATACCATTAAAGACACCTAATAAGTAAAATTACACTACTAGTGGAATATGATCTTCATTAGAAAATCATATTAATTTTTAAATGATTCCGGATAAATAATAATGGATTTTATTTTGGGAAAGTGTTTCTATTAAATAAATGTTATGAAACAATTATTCAATTTTAAAATGAATGTCAAAATGAGTTATATAGAAAATTTAAAGAAAATTAATTTTATAAAATTTATAAAAAATTCCAAAATAATCTAAATATGTCCTGATTTTATTGATGAATAGATATTACATTCCTTGAAGTTTTTTAAGAACATCTATATGGAAGAAAATTATATTGAAAATATAATGTTAAAATTTGACCTAAATAAAATCCCTTACCCTAAGTCACGTCTAGCATCACATGTTCACTTACTCCGAAAATAGAAAAATATATTAGTAATGTAATTTCTTATAAAATATTTCATGTTCATTCAATTATGCTTATTCTTTTATCTTTTCAATTACCATGTCTTATTTAGTTAGTAAAATAATTAAGTTCATGATCGATGGTTTTGGACTCCTCGGTTTATAATATCCAAATAACATTAGTATGTAGATCATGAGGAAAGAGGATATGGCTATATTACCTAAAATATTATAAAATACGTATAGTTTTTATATTTATTAATTAAATTATATTCTAACACAATCCATGTAAGGCACTCAAAATAAATTAATCATGTTTCTTCATTAATTTAGTAGTTCATAAATAATCCAGAACAATGGTTTCATTTTTCAAAATTGTCAAATATAAAAAATGTAAATAATATTTCAGATTTTGAAAATCTTAAATATGTTATTTGTATCATATTTTTACAATAGATTGATCCTTATGACTAACCTTGTGAGGAGGTAATGAAAAAGTTATGACATTTTTTGTAGAAGTAGTAGTCCACACATACACATGAGAGAAAATATCAATTTACAAGATATGGAAGGGTATGAAGTTAGATTATATATAAAAATTAAAAATTGATAATTATTTCATAAATTTCATATATACTCATTTTATCAATTATTTAAATAATCCTTGAGTGGATGTGGTGAAAAACAACCCACATCACTTTATGGAGATGGTATTCAACAAATATGCCCGAGCGATGTTTTCATTTACAATGGGATGTAAAATGAGATGAAAATTGGTTTTAACAGAAAAATAAAAAAATTTAGTTAAATTTACATAATTATTTTTTATTATTTTATGGATTTATAAAACCAAATAAACATTATGTAACTTGGTAAAGATTTATACAACTTCTTTGGAAAAACTCATTTGGATAACACATTAATAATTCATAGAATGTTATTTCTGCAACACCAGGACATCGTGGATGTGTTGATGGATGTTAAGATGGGATTTAAAAGGTATTTTTCAATATATAGATCTCAAAATCTTGTGATTAAGTGATAAGGATAGATTCCCTTTTATAATTTAGGGGAGTTCCACCGTTGTAAATAAATGTAACATTTAAATTATATAAATGTATTAATCTAGGTGAAATTGAACTAAATAAATACAATTTTTCATATATTGTGATAATGTTAGAAATTATATCATAAAATAAGAATTAATATAGAAATTTGTGACCATATTTCTTATGTTTTATGATAAGTATCCTCTTAAACCATTTACAGTTGTAAATAATTTTTACCATGGTAATGACTCATTATAATGAAAAATGATATTAATATTATTATTACATTTGAAAAACCTAATTACAAATATCAAATCCAATTTTGAAGATACAATTTTCATTATTGGAAGAAAATAAATAAAATAAAGAAAAATTCAATGAAGTATTCTTCTCTAGAAATATTTTGTTTTAGGCATCATAATGAATTTTTACCAAAAAAAGACAATACTAATTACTATGGATTTAATTTTATTTATTATTAAAAAAAATTCTATAATTATTTTAAAATCAATCCAAATCATAATGGTACTTTTTAAATACTATAAATGAAATGATATTTTTTATAAAAATTGATATTTTTCATTATTCACTAAATAATCAATTTTTTTAAAAAAATAACTGACCCTAGGAAAACCATTATATGATGAACCCATAAATGATTTCAATTCTATAAAAATATTAATATAAATTAAATAAATATTAAATTTTAATAAAACCATATAATATATGATAATAAAACTAAGGAAAATGAATAATAATTTCATTTTCAATTGATATTCTTTGAATATAATAATTTATCAAATAATTGTGAATATGAATCCATGAAGTAATTAAATAGAAGTAATAAGATAGATTAATAATAAGTTTTACTAGGTTTTCCACATTATATCACCTTTTAAAAATTTCATACATAAAATTTTATTTATTACATAATTATTTGATGATATTTTTCCCTATTTTCATTTCTTGATTCACATAGTGCTTCATCAATCATGTGATTCTTTTGTAAAAAAATAACATGGTGAATCACCTTATTCAAAGGTTCCTTTTATCATTGATAAAAATTCTAAAATGGATGTTAAGTATAGTAAATATTCTACTCCAATTTTACCAAATCATGTTTTAAAACACGAGAGTCATCGGGTATGCATTTCGTTAATAAATAAACATGAAAAACATCATGTAAATGAGTGACACATGCCTATCATGTGGTTTGAAAAAATAAATATTACCTAAGTTTAAATTTATTATACAAGATAAACTAGGTTTTACCTAGAATTTAGTGAAACACAATTATGTTTTTACATAAATTTTAGAATTAGGAAGAGGTTTTTTTATATAGATTGAGTTAAAAAAAAGAAAAAACTGAAAATAACTTTTTAACAAATATTAATGAAGTGACTGATGGGGTTATTGGATGATATCATTTTTCAATTTAATAATCATCATAAAAATCATACACCCTATATTCTTATTTAATAATAAATTAAATAATCCTTAAATAAGTTATCAATCACCCTTGGTTGAAGAAAACAATGGAACCCACTCCTATGTACATGGATGTTCAGACAAATTCGTAAAAAACTATGGAAAGTCCCAATTATGAATTTTTTACACATATAAATCAAAAAATTATGAAATAGAACCATACACATGGAAAAAATATCTATAAAATCACTACATAACACAGTATACTCAATCGAGACCAATTTAACTTGGTAGATGGAGTTAAAAGTTCTTCACCAAATTCTAAAAAAAAATACATTAATAAACCAAAACCCAAAAAACGATATCCTTAAGAGAATCTACAACCACTTGAAATAGAAATATTTTAATACAAAAATATTCTATTACATATATGTTCAATCCACCCACATTTCATAAGAGAAACTCCCCCTTCCCCAATTACTCAATAGATTTCCCCACCTTGTGAAGGGTAATTGAGTTGAAAGGGGAATAAGATAGCATAATGAAACTAATGAATGAAAAAATAGAAAATGAAAATCACATCAAGACTCAAATACTCGATCACATCCACTCTTGAACATTCTAAACCCCATTTTAAATGAAGTGAACTATCATATATAAATAAATAGGTTTTAGGAGTGAAAATATTCCCTATAGATTCACTCATCCAAAATATTGAATCACATTTGAATCATAAATGGTCAGATATCAGGTAGGTTCCTTCATAAATGTTTTCCACCTATCTATTTATCATGCTCCTATTAATCGGTATAGATTTGGAATATTTAAAAATGTGATCTCTAGATTACAGATGAATTCCTTTTCTACCTGATGATACTTCTCAACTATCTCCCCTTTGGTGAATGCAATGGATGCCTTAATTACATTATTTATTCATCAAATTTTCTTCGAAAATGGGCAGCTTATCCACTTTCTATTCCATCTATAATAACAAAATTTTGAGTTTTGAAGGCTGAGATATTCCTCATTAAATGAGGTGCATCCATTATGTTGCTAGAATGGTTTTTCCACATTATTTATTATTTTTGGCCATTGTGTGTCGAATTGGACTTACATCCATAAGAAGAATTTGAATCCCACGAGTAAGAAATCCAATACAAATGGAATAAATCAATTGGTATCAAAAATGTAAATTATATGATGGAAATTTAGAAGACCCACAAATATTATAAATTTTTAGAAGAAATAAATTTTCACAATTAATCCTAAGAACCACTAAAAATATGAAAATAATGCAAATGAGTTCAAATAAAATAATTCTTAGGGGTTAATACTAAAAATACATTTTACAAATAATGATTATATTATATCAATAAATTCCCCCACACATATCCCTTAGAATCCCAAAAAAATCATAAAAAAAATCAAATCTATGCAAATTCAAAACACATGCTCATGAGATCAATCAATTCTACACCAAGAACAAGATGATATAAAGCCTCGTCAATAACCCATATTCCATGTTCTCAAACTATATCATTCCATATATTTACCCTACATCTCTCCTCATATTCACACAAAACAGGAACCTCACAATAGTTTTATCTCATCACATAAATATCCATTTTCAACATTTTTTTCTCATTAAAACCAGTGAATGTGTCACCATATACTTTATAAATTCCTTCTTCTCCAACCTATGTGAGTTAAGGAAATTTTTTTATCTTGAGGACTTTATATGGATATTCTATGGGATTTGGATGGTATGAATTTTAGGTGAAAAATTTTGAGGCTAAATAAGGAGGGATTGGATCACTTTGAAGAAAAATTACATGTTTCTAATTTTTCAGTCAAGTATGGTCTCTTCATTACAGTCATTAGTAAACAATCATCTCCAACATCTTTAAAACTCAATGAATGTTCACCAAATTCATCATTTCATCATTAAAATTTCAAATTTCTTAGAAATTATTTTTCATAAATGCTAAAGAGAGGCACAACTTTCATTCTCTATAAAAGATCCAAAAAGGCACAAATTCACCTATCATGAATGCTCAAGGAAAATATATAAATATAATGAATTTTTAGTTGAAAACAAATAAATTTAAATTTTTTTAACCACCAAAAGCCCCACCAAATTATTTATCACAATACTTATTCCCTCAAACATATGATAAATTAATTCATGTAGTTTAAAATCAAAATTTGTTTGATAGAGGAAATTGGATTGTACTATGGATAACCTAACATGATATTCATGGATTTTAAGAGATAAAAATATTTATTGTAGAATTTACCCCTAATGAAAGTATTATTTTTAAATAGGGTTTTAAAAACCAATGAAATGACTCAATAATTTAAAACACTAGTATCGCAAACCATCATGTTTTGAATGGAATAAATCAAATTCTAGTTAAAGAAATCCTGTTTTAGTTCTATACAAATGTTTGGTGAATGAAATAAATATGAAAAAATTGGTTCATAATACTCACTGGAATGTGATATAGATGATAAAGAAAGATAGATGTGGTGTGGAATTCAAATAATAGATTACTTTTCAGGAAATTACCAAAAATATTAAACATTAAATAATGTCATTTTCATCTTTAATTTAGGTTATGTTTCATGTAATCAATTGTTTCACTCAGAATAACGAGTTTCAATAATGGAAATGATATTCATTTCTGATCAAAATATTCAAAAACATGCAAAAATTGAAAAATAAACATAGAAAAATTTGAAATCAAACACAATTTTTTAAAATAAAAATAAAAAGAAAACATGAAAATACTAAAATAAAAAGGATCCCTCCACCACACATCAATGATGCAGTTTCATTAATTCATTAAAATTCATGTAACATGTAAGAAAATTGTAAATGGAATAACAGCAAGCAAAGAAGTGTAAAGGATTGGTAAGACGTGACATACTTGTAGTGAAAAATTGAGATTAGATTTTATGTTTTTCACACTAAAAAACTACAAAAAATGAATAAATGAAAAAATATGATTTTTTTGAATGAAAAGAATATATAAATAGGATAAGAAATGAAGGATAGATTTTGGTATAATAACCAATATCGGACCTAGGTTTTTATTGCCTCCAGTTTGGAAGTTCTAGTAGGTTATCCTCTATCTGATGGTTGGTTGAGTTTCATTCTGATGAACCAACAATGAAACTTCTTGATATCATGCACTTCATCCTTCTTATTGAGGAAACTATGGGTATAGTACACCGAATCCTCTCCTATGATAATAATATAAGTCCTTCATGCTAGAGGCAGGACTATGAATGAGTCATCCTCTTACTTTTTTCCACCTGCACAACTTCATTTTTATTTTACAATTATTACTCAATGTATTTTTCATCTATAGTAGAATAAAAGGTAATGCCAGAGTTTAATTTTATTTAAAAATAATTAAGACATGATGAATCTATATCAAATTCATCACTTTCAATGTACGCAGCTTCTGTCCCAATTTCATCCAAAATTGAATGTCTAATATTATCATGTACTCCACCAATAAACTGTCAACATGTTCGAGAATCATTAAAGGTTCCTCATCATGTGAATCTTGTTTTTCTTCCTCATCCACCAAGGCAGTAAAAGTGTTGGACAAATCAGGAAATTTAAAATAAGGGTAATAAGTACTCATTTCATCATCTATAAAATAATAATGAATTTTTTAGAAAACTATGATCTCCCTTAGTTGGATCAACATAAATTGATTATTTAGTGGAAAATACCACTTGGTGTTTAGTGTTAGTAGATATAGGTAGGCAGTTAGTTTCCTCCAATTTCTCTTCAAATTCCACCTCATTGGTGTGGTATTCTATTAATTGTGTTAGATCATCTACGTTTTAAAAAATATTTGGATAATTTATTACCTCACAATCATTCCAAAAGTGATAAATATCATGTTGATATCCCAAACAAAGTTTATCCTGCAATTCTTCCACTTTGTCCTCATCAATTTCTTACATAGATTCTAGTTTCTCTATCAATGAATGAGAAAATTTAAATAATCATTATAATTCTCTCCACAGATTTTCTATTTCCATTTGAAGTTAATTTACCTGAACATTTTCATAAACAATATATTATAAATGTTAAACGATGACCATTTCTTGATAAAATTCTTGGAAGTACTCATGATGTTCAACTAATTCTATTGCCAATTCCTCCAACACTGGGTATTCAATATTTTCTTTATGATTTATAATGATCTCTTTGAATTAATCATAATTTATTATTTTGTTCTAGATCCACTGATTTGTTTATCGAAGAAAAAAACACTATCTTATATATACCATGGTGAGTAAAACATTTTTTTAATTACTTTTTTTAAAGAGGAAAAAATATTCAATTAGATTATTCAAAATGCCTCCCTAGAATTGGTGACATGTTTTTATATGTGCCTATCATGGGGTGTGATAGAAATGAATATTACTTAGGTTAAAATGTAGTATATTGGTTAAACTAGGTTTTATTTTGAGAGGACTACAAAACAATTTTGTTTGTCACATAAATTTGAGAAAGAATAAGTGGTTTTTAAGTAGTTATATTTCAAAAAGAAATCAAGAAAAATTAAATAATGTTTGATCATAAGTATATTAATAGAGTCATGGGGTTATGGTAGGATCAAATTTCTCAAATTCATCATCTTCAAAGAAACATTCAACCTTTATTCTTATTGAATAATTAATGAATAACTCCTCAATCAATATATCAATCCCCCTTGGTCGAATTAATCAATGGGACCCATTCTTATGTGAATTTAATTTTATAAAAAATTACTAAATAACTAAGGAATGTCATGATCAGTAATTTTTTATAATAATAAATAGAGATATGATTCACCAGTTCCACACATGTTCTAATGATCGCTAGACACTCAATACAAAACACAATATGCTCGATCAAGACAAATATTAATTGGCAGAGGGAGTTAAAAGTTCATCAAAAAAATATATAAACAATTAATACACCAAAACCAATAACATGATTGATTTAATATAATTGGGAACCCTATTAAATAGAAATCACATAATAGAAAAAGATATTTTTACCTTTATGTTCAAGACTCCGACATTATATAAGTGAAACTCCCCCTTCCACTATAACACAATGGTTTTACCCCTCCATGTGAAGGGTAATAGAGTTGAAAGTGGAAAAAGGAAGAATAACTAGAATAATAGAAAGGGAAAATAGAAAATAAGAAACACTTCAAGAATTAAATCCTCCAGCACATACCCTCTTCACCTTCTTCAACCATTTTTAATAGAATTGAACACTAAAATATATAGTGTTGAGGGGTGTAAAATTTTACCTTTGTATTGACTCCTTTGAAATCATGAAACAATTTCACTTCATAAATTGATGAAGATAGTGTAGGTTCCTTCATAAAAGATTTTACCCACACTCATTTTAATGTGCCTGTTAAATCATTCATGATTTGTACATGAATAGAAAAACATATCCCCAGACCACAAATTATGACTTTTTTTGGCCATGGAGAATCCTCAAATACCTTCAATTTCATGAACTCAATGGATTCCGTAATGACATAATGTGTTTACGAAATTTAATTTGGAACGTATTCATGGATTCCTCATTCAATTCCATCAACAATCACTTAATTTTGAGTTTTGAAGTCTGACATGTTCTTCATTAACTGAGGTGGGAACCATTCAATTGGCTAAAAACATTTCCAATTTATTTATTTTTATGGGGCCTTGTCAATCGAATTGGACATAGATCTGGAAGGAAATGTTTAATAACACATATATAGAAAGACAAAAAAAATTTATCACTCGATTTGGATAAAAAAGGTAAATAATATTACTAAATTACAGAAGATCCACAAAACATGTAAATTTTAAGAATTAATAAAATTTCCCAATTAAGAACAAAATATACTAAAAATTATAAAATGATGCAAATCAGATAAAATTAATTAATTTTAAATGGTTATATTGTAATAACCTTCCAGTTATCATTGTCTTGAGAGTTAAACGATTCATTACTAGGCCTTAAACGACATCCCAAAGATGCCAAAGACTGGCAATAAATGACTAAGGGTTTCAAATACAATTGGGGTACGATATACCCATTAATAAAACAAACTCATCCATTACACATTCACTATATGATGCATGAAACAATGAAAGACCAAGAACTACTTCATTTATATTAAACCACATCAGAGTAAAGAATAGAGGAAGACCAAGCCAAACATCAAGGTACACAGCGGAATAACAACATGAGACTCTCAAAAGACACCATGACTCTGTGGTCCACAAGCTCCAAGATCTACTGAATCTCACAAACATCACCATGAGCCATTAGTAAAGATATGCTTTACCTTTACCTTTGTCTCAGAATACAACATCTTCAAAAGCACCTAAGATTCAAAGCAGGGGAGAGTATAAAACTTAGTAGTTTTTCTGCAATGACTTCCCTATTCATGCAACTTGGATAGAAGAGTTTTCCACATTTATATAAAAGCTATTTATATTAAAAATTTTCACCAAAGCAGTTAATAACTAAATATAAAAATATTTTTCAAAACCATCCATGCTCAAAAAATCAATGTGAAATTTAAACCAGCTTTTCCAAGATGTTATTTTTCTAGAAAAATAACCAAAAAAATTTCCAAACCATTTCACAAACATCCTGTTTTTTCATTCCCAACCATTTCACAATCCCAGGAAATCAACCATGCATGCATCGTTATGAAAGTTCTATACTCATGAGCGGTTTCTCGTCAATCTACCAAGTCTTCAAAAGGTTATTATTTTCCATGTTCCATTACACCATTAGAACAGAGCACATGGTCATATTTCAACCAAGCCTCATACATATAGTTGTCACGTTCCATTAAATGTTTGGCACCGACCACAAGGTCCTATTTCAACCAAGCCTCGTACATGCAATAAGAAAACACACCACGCATTCCCAAAAGTCATTCCAAACCATCCATTCAATATAACCCTTTTATTGAAAACCATTTTCCATCCAAACCAAGTGTTTTAAACAATTCAATCCATTTCAATAAATCTTCCCTTTTTATTGAAAACCAAATCCATCAAAACCATTTCAATAAAAAACCATTTTTATTGAAAACAAAATCCATAAAAACCATTTCAATAAAACAAAATTTTTATTGAAAACCCATTTCTAATAACACCATTTAATATTTCAGTAACTTCATAATTTAAAATCATCATTTTAAATTCAAATAGCCATGTTACTTTGCACAGAATTCACCAAGATTTCACAATTTCATCCAAACCATAAATCATCACTAAAGAAGATTTATTCCATGATTTTCACAATCAATTCCATTGAAATAAAAAATTTGAAATTAAGAACACCAATTCTAACAAGAGGAGTCAATATTGAAGCCACCTACTTCAACAAAAAATCAGAACCAAGCAACAGACGAAGAACGCTCAAGAACACTAGGTCAAATCTCCAAAAACCCACCTTAAATCTCTTATCCTAACACATCCAAGACCAAATCTAATCATATTTGGCATCCATAGACATAGATCTACCCATAACGGGTGTAGATATAAGAAAAAGAGATAAGATGAGAAGTAGATCTGAGTAGATCTATGAAAATGATCAATAATGAAAGAGAACGATCACACACCTCATGAATCCGGCTTCAATTCACCGAGAGAAGCCTTTGGATCTCCTCTGGAATGATGGGAGAACCCTATTTTACCTTAGGAGAACCAAAATCCCGAGTTAGGGCCACTTAGGTTCTGTAATGAGGCAATTAGAGGCAAACCAAGATACATCCACAATGTAAGGATCTAATTTTACGTGACCGCACAGTTAGTCTGCACGGTATGACAAACTGTGTGATAACCATGCGTTACCTACTACCTCGGTCACCCTTCTTGTATGGTCTGGCCGCATGGTTAGACAAACCATGTGCCAACCGTGCAGAAGCCACTGCCACCAAGGTTTGCTACGCAGGGTTTATTCACACAGTTTGGACAACCCGTGCATTGACCGTGTGACTTACCCTTTGCCTCCATATTTATCCCAAGTTATCTTGAGTCTCCCATTCCTCATCCGTAACATTAAAACCAATAAAATAATCATGAAAGGGTTACATACTAGAAACTGAGGGTACTACATTCTCCCCACCATTGGCCTTTCCATCCCCGGAAAGTAGAAACCGTTCATCCAAATGAAAGTGTTCTGGCCACTGCTATTTCATTTCCTTCTCACATTCCCAAGTCTCTTCCTGAATCTGACCATGTTTCGGCAAAACACACACTAGACTGATTCTTTTCCCACCCAAGACTTCATCCTTCCTATCCACAATCTGCACCGGGATATGTACCAATGAATCATCCTGCTCTAGGTCAACGTGATCCCATCTGATCACATGGTCAGGATCAGGTTGACACTTCTTTAACTGATATACATGGAACACATTGTGCACCGAATTGAACTGTGGTGGTAATGAAAACTGATATACCACCTCTAAAACCCGTTCCAGTATCTCAGAGTGGCCTATATATCGAGGATCTAATTTTCCTTGCCTTCCAAAACAACGATTTCCACGCCTTGGAGAGATTATAAAAAAATACATGATCACCCACTACGAATGCCAACGGTCTTCAACGGTGATCTGCATAAGATTTCTGACGACTCTCAGTTGTCTCCATCCTCTTTCTAATCAACTAAATCTTCTCCATTGTATCTTGGACAAGGCTATCCTGACTAGTGAAGTCTCACCTATTTCTAACCAGCAATGTGGAGAATGAAAATGATTCTCATACAATGCTTCAAACGTAGCCATGTGTATCAAGGCCATATAGATTTTATTGTGTGAGAACTCCACTAGGGGTATATGCTCCTCCCATGAGCCACCAAAGTCCATTACACAATCCCATAACATGTATTCCAATGTTTGTATGATCCTCTATGATTGTCCATCTATCTCCATCCTATAAGACGGAAGGGAAATATGACAGGTCTCCGGAAGGAGATTAATTATAAACTCCACATCCCTTACAGGTGGTAATCCAAATATGTTTTCAGTAAAAACATCAGGAAATTGATCCACCACAACTTGAAAACTATTTCCCTCACTCTCTTTCAATTATGCCAAAGTCAATGCTGCCAATTAGTAAGAGATTGTAACCACCATTAGTTCCAAAAATCTCTTTGCACCTTTCTTTTCTATCCTTTCTCCTCTAAAGAGATAGTCAATGCCATCCTCAGTCGTGAAACTAACCGTTCTCCTATAACAGTCGATGTGAGCCTTAAACCTTGTCAACCAATCCATACCCATGATTATATCATAGCCATCCATCTTCAGAACAGAGAAATCCAATTTCAACTCAACTCCATCAATATTAACATCACATGATCTACACACGAAGGTTTGACAATCTATTTCACCAAGAGGAGTTTGCAGTTTCAAGATAGAAGGCATAATTTCCAGTTTTAAGTTCAGAAAAACAGTAATACGAGAAGAAATAAAGGAATGAAATGCACTAGTATCGACCAACAAATGCTTGAGGGTAGAATTCAAAAGAACCGTACCTCTCACCATAGATGGCCCGACCTGATCATTGACCATCATCTTCTCAGCTCCATATAATTGCTTTGTGGAGGCACTTTTCTCCTTATTTCCTTGTTGGGATTGCCCTGCCTGAGGAGTCATGTTATTCCTGGAATCACCATAACTAGCTCTGTTATGCTGATGAGACTGATTTTACTATCATTGCCATGTCGAAGAATAAGATGCTTGTGAGGTCTCGGAAGTGTCACACGCACCTGAATTCAGAGCATTTCTATAATAGCACTGTAGATTCCCCATCTGTTTTCAATTATGGAATGCTCTCGGTGGTGTTGTACATTCTCGTTTCTTATGATCAGTCAAACCACATTGAAAGCAACCTTCTTTGATCTAGGGTTGTGGAGGAATGTTTATTGATCCTGTTGTCTGTTTCTGATTCGCACTCCAACCACGGAAGGAGGTGTCCCTCTTCTGCTTGTTCCCAGTATTAGAGTTCCCACCCATTATCGTAGGTATCATCATGCCTCCTCCTATCAATCTAGAGATATAACATTCAGAATTCATTGCTATGATCACCATCTCTATGAAATCCGTAATATAGAGCACGAAAATATTCGATCGAATCTATTGTCTTAGCACCAAACTGAAGATGTGTGCTTTCAAAGAAGAACTTGCCGCAACCCCTGGTGCAAAACAGACTAAATTAATGAACTTAGCTGCATGCTTTGTGACAGAGAGGCTCTCCTATTTAATGATGAATAAGTCCTTCATTTTATGGATCTTGAATGTGTGAGGATAGAATTGTTTGTTAAACAATTCTTCAAAATCCTCCCATGTAAGGCCATCATCAAATTTAGCATGCACCGCTAAATCCCACCACTGACGTTCATGATCCTCAAGAATATACATCACCAGATTTACATTAATCTCTATTGTTGTCCTGATGAAATCAAATATATGATTCATTGTTCTTTGCCACACATCCACCTTCTTGGGTATAGCATCACCCCAAAATTTTGGTGGATTATGCTTCATGAACTGGATGGTATGATCCACATGTCGTGGCTCATTCCTCTAGTTCCCCATATCCACAACATGAAAATCTTGGACAATACTCCGAACCAGCTCTTTGTTCACATGTGGTTCATGTGTAACCACATTCTCTACAGCTTCTTCAGGTTGGTTTTGATGACACCTACTGGGTGCCATTTTCTAAACCAACAACAAACTCCGTCAATCTCACTCTCTAGTAACATTTTGCTTAGCATTTCAAATTATATAACACTAACTATCACAAAATTGTTCTCAAAAAAACTTTTTCCATGTTCAACCATTTTTGAAAACATTAAACATTCTTTTTGAAAATAAACCCATTTTCAAAATACACCAAATACCTTGTTTTCAAAGTCTTTTGGTTGAAAACAATTTCTGCATTTTTCAAAAAAATTGGCACTTGTCACAAAATTCTTACTCATTCCTCTCAAAGAGATATGAAAACATAGTGGGAAGTCATTCCTCTACAATGCATGTCATGCTCATCTCATTGGATAAACCAATGACAAATATACAAGACATGTGGAACCCACTTTAGGGTGGCTACAGTTTAAAGATGGAGTTACAAATACGAAAACATGTGACCATTTTAACATGTCTTGTGGCCTTTCCCCAGATACTCAGAGAGTACTTCAGGGAGCATAAACATGTGTTGGAGTAAACAGGTGGCCCGCATAGCATGTACTCTCCGACACAACAAGATTTCATGATGGTACATAGGATAAAATATATATATTTAAATGTGAATATATGCATTGGATGGAGTTGTGTACTAATACATGTGTAGACAACACTGGTATTCTATAATCCATGTAGTAATTCATAGACATGGGCTGAATGACCTGGTACGCTTACATGGGATGAACTCAAGGTGACGTGTCATGGCATGTAACCCCAATACCCACAGTGTACTCATTGTGACATTTATTTGACTTTTTTCATCCTTATCTTGAACAGTTCTGTTAGGGTTAGTTCTTCTTGAAATTTTTCTAATTGTTGGTATGAATTGTGTTCTACTCTTTGGACAACGATCCCTTCAACAGGTCTTCCTGGATATAGTTGTTTGCATCCCACTGAGAGGCTCGATGTGGGATCGTCGATTCCACTTCATACCCATGGCTGAGTCCTACGTAAGCATGAGACCAATCATACTATGTTCTGATCCTTGACAAAGAGTGTTAATCTAGATTGAGATGTTTTTATCACCCTATATCCCTATATTTTATCATCATTTCTGTATCCTATTATTTTCTAAACATTCAAAATATATTCTATCTCAAGATGATACCTGATGAGATTTACCTCTCAAATGGACGTCGTCTGTTCTATCAAAATGAGGAGTGTGTTATCTCATATGAGTGCTTCATGGAATCGTTGAGCTAGAATATTCGGGATTGTACACTATCGAGGTGGTTACTCCTAGACTATATGGAATAATTCCACAAAATGTGTAATCTACATACTAGAATGAAATAATTTATAATAAAAAATTTCAACTAAAAAACACTATAATTCCAACTTCCCTAAGAATCTAATGTTTAATCTAGAAGCATTTCATCCAAATCCTAAATAATTATCTTCAACATTCCATTAGATTGAAGATTAAATTTTAAACCAAATGTTAATTAAATATCAAATAACTTTTGAAGTCATTTCAAAAATATATATTTAATTCTACGATCATTATAAAATATAATAGATTGGGGAGTCCATGTAATTTGACTACTAATTTAAGATAAATTATCAAAATCTAATCCAAATACATACTATCTGAAATACAAAAAAAATTACATATTTAGTCAATTGGACATGAATAAAACAATTAACATTATTATCTCAAGGCATATTTTTCAATCCTACCATGAAATCCATGGATATATTCTCCTATATTCATTTAGGAACTGGAAAACATGGAAACATAACATTTCATAGTTTTCACTAATATTTGACTAATTTACATGTCAAAAATTTAATTTTACAATCATTAATAAAATTATTTATTCCATCCCACCAATAATATTATCTATGGTCTCTATATATCTTATTAAATCATGGCTGAACATAAAAAAGGAAATATGAGTTTTAATATATTATTCCTTCTTCAATATGGAATCAATGTGAACACACAAATACAATATAAATATTATAACACCTTTTATGTCATTGTTAAAATATAGAAACATACCCCTCTTAACAAACATAACCATTTGTTGAAAAAAAATATCTTCTTATTATGTATGCTTAATTCGATTTGATAAAGTCGACTACACTAACACCTAAACAAAAATAGTGGGACATAATACTTACATAATTTTTGTATGATACCGAATCATGCAATTAGAATACATTATGAGTTTCAAATATTTTCTCAACATCATGTTCAATTCCTTTTGAGTGAATATTTAAAATAAACATTATTGGTCAGTATATATTTCATATTTTATCCCATATAAAATATTCCCCCAAATTTTTAAATAAAAAAACACTAATATAATACTACAACCAAACATATAGTAATTATCATCATGGATTTTCAATTGATTTGATGAATATTATACTACCAAATTATCTTGTATCAACACAAAATCATTTCCCTTCAATGATGCATTACTGTGAATAAAAAACTCCCTATTTCTAGATTTAATGGAAACACATGAAAATAATCTAATATTCATTTTAGTTTCTAATAAAAATCTTCATATTTTTTGTTCTAGATGAACTTAATTAAATTTTGAATTAACTTTCATAGTTTTCAAAATATCATAGAAAAGTATTCAAAAAATATTTTTTAGTAACCAACTAATCTATTTGTTATTGAAATATCAAGGACATTTATAGGTATATTCTACACTATCATCACTAAGGTTTTAGGAGGATCAATATTTATTATATCACTACAAATAATAAGTCTAAGGAATCAAATATGTTGTTATAATGATTCATACATTTAAATATTACATAAAAAATAATTTATTTTAAAATCTATATATAAATACTAAGATGTTTCTCATATTCCTCAAAAAAATATTATTAAACCATTGTTTTATTAATAAAAACCACCAAAAAATTCTAACTTTTAATTGAATGATATATTTATAATATCTACCAATAAATTGGTTTTATTGGTCAACCTTAATCATGTAACCATAATATTATAATATTTATTCCTAGTAAAAAATAACATTCCTGAAATTCCATCCAACATTACTTCTATATAATCAAACCTAGACCCGATATATGTATTTCAAAAATATTGAGAACACTACCGCTAATCAAACATGTCATATATTTGATAAAATGAATACATAATCATAATAGTAATGTTATTAAGTGATCTATAATCAATTAAAATTATTATGGAAGCGTCCTTCATTATACTGAAAAATTATGTTAACTTGAAGGTAATGTTCTGGGAAAAATAATACACACATAAAGAAACTATTTTGACTATTTTTTCAATTCAAAATTTTCTAATGGTTAATATACATGGGGGAGTTAGAAATTATCTCATCATAAGATTCTATGTCAATAGTAAATTAATCCCCACATGTAGGAATAACAAAAGAAAATTATTTATAATTACATCAGATAATCATTTACCACTTGTATATTGATAATTTAAATAGTTAATATCCATTCACAAATATTTTAAAGATAATATTCAGTCCCATATTTAATAAATTTATCATATAATTGATATTTTCTCAAAGGATAGAATTCATTCCTATATAGAAAATTAAATTCATTCAAAAAAATATATATTCAGTAGCTCTGCATTCTATCATAGCAAGATAAACTAAAATAAAATTCAAAAATAGAATAGCATAAAAATAAAAAAAAAATTGGCATGGTCAATATGAGTGCCTGAAAACCCATTCCACAAATGATTACATGGGTATTTCTATAAAAACTTATCATTTATATGACCCCATGTATATTTTTCCCAAATTTTCGAATTCATTATTATATGATATTTCCATTTTACATGAATACTTCCATGATATAAAAGAATATGAAGATTTTTAACCAAATAAATAATTGAAATAATTTACATAAATAAGTGATGTACACATCACTATTTAATTTTAAGGACTCGAAGAAACCATTTTATTAGAAATATAATTGGGATTACCTTTTAGTTTCTAATTTTGATGATTCTCAACATGAGTTACTAAATATGAGCATGCATTTCCATAATATAACAAATAATGGTAAATAAAAAATAGCTCTAATTTATGATTATTTATATTTTGATAATTTGTTATATAAAACACTTTTCCTTACAACCTCAAAGAAAATGACTGATGTTATGAAATCAGAAAAACATTCCATATTCTACGAAACATTACATAAAATTTCATTTATAATATATTAAAAACATGTCAGGTTGACCTCAATATTTAATATATGTCTATTCCACTATTACCCTCCACCCATACATATTCTTACACTTATTTTAATGAGGCATGTAATTTTCAACAAACAGCTTATCAACATTATCTGTATAAACTCGGTTTCATATCTCTGTAAATTTTTTAAATTGTATATGCATGATCCCTAATGACATGTTGTGTATACCATTATAATTTTGTAACATTTTCTTCATAAGAGGCCACTGAGTCTTCATCCAATTTCATTTATTCCAAAATTTTCATTCCCTTCTAGGGAAAATTCAATTTTGAAAATTCTTATTAGAAAAAATATCATTAATTATAATCCACATGATGGAATCAATCTAATTGTTTTCCTTAGTATTGATAAATTATACAGTATCATAAATATTTTTTATCATAAAAATTAAAAATATAAATCATTATTATTTTTATTTTATATACATCCAAAAACATCTAATATCATTTAAAATTCATTTCCCCATCCTTTAACATTCTACGTGTCATAAAATCCACTAAAATCCAAACAGTGTTGTTTCAAGAAATTACCCACAATAGACATATTTTTTTTCCAGATAATTTCATATTTATCTTTCATGGGTAACACCATTAAGAACCAGTTTCAACTGAGTAAACTCTATTACCAATTGATCTATTCCAATCATTACATATTTATGATTTGTATTTTTATTATCCCATTAATGCCTTCCTTCTCCATATACCCTATTTATTCTATGAAAACACATTCTAAATAGACATGGATTAAATGATATTTTATAGAAATACTCAAAATATATCTCATGATGACATAACTACAAATCTAATTCTCCTGTGAGTGTCTTCGGACATTCTAAAAACTACAAAATCCATCTAAACATTTCTATAACACTACCAATAACATTGTGTTACTACAAGAACCAAAAATACTATTTTAATAAAATTAAATACAGATTTTATATTACCATGGTCCTTTTGGTTTATTAGTCATAGGAAGTAGGAAAACAAATTACATAAAAATAGTAAACTTCCAAAAATTGTACATTTTATCTATAGAAAAGAATGTTGTATTTATACACCCCATTATCATTCATGAAACCATTTTTCTTTTAAGACGAGTCCAAACTATAAATTATAACCTTTATATATGTTAGTATCATCATTTAATCATTTTAAGTGCATTTTAAAATGTGGAATAACAACAAAAATAATTATAAATTATATAAAAATTATGTAAACTCATGAATCTAGTGAAAAACATTAAAACACATGAAATGGTTTCACTTTTTTTCAATGAATCTGATTTTATATGTATTTTATTTCAATATTCTATGGATTATTTTAAGACTAGGGGAAAAGTGGAATTATATTTCAAGGCCCTCTGTTCCTAGAATATATCATTAAAATGTATTAAATATATTAAATAGAATACATGTATAATTTTAAAAAAAATGTGGAATAACATTTAAATGAATTCTCAAATCAAAAATATGAGGGGAACATTGAACTCAAAAATGTGTGGTTTACCCTAGGTGTGACGTAAAATTTGTTGATGTGCGTTTTTTGTGGAAAATACACCCCAATAATAGGAATGAATAAAATAATTAAATTATTTTATTTTATTTCATTTTCCCAACAAAATGGTTGAATCATCATTAAAGTGATGATTATGGGGAAATCATAGGATTAGATGCATAACCCTATAGATGACCGAGGGCTATTGGAGGGAATACTGGATAATCCTACTAGATTAATGAGGAATAATCAAATATCGATGCACCTCAGATTTGATGGATCTTTCCAACGATGATTAAAATCAATCGTTTTTTATAAGTGACCAAACCGAATCATGGTAGGACATGTTTTTATTTGGTTTTCTACATCGTTAATTATTTCTATGATGAGTTTGAATCTATTGAATAATGGATTTATTCATGGATCATGAAAATTTTGGGTGGGATTATATTTATAGTGTTTTTGTTGATATAATTATCTGTGTGATTTTCAATTTAATAATTCCTTATTCATATTTAAAAGGATTAAGATCAACACAAAAATTGATTAAGGTATGTTCCTCTTGATTGATTGGTGATTTTCTCCATTATATTCATTATTCGTAATGGTAATTCTTCTTTTAATCCACATCACATCAAATCCTTGTCAATCTATCTTTGTGCATATGTTGCAAGGCACAAAAATCAGAAATCATAGATCAAATATTAGCATGATATGATAAAGGTGCGATGACGGAGACAAAGTGACTTTTAAGATAGTTCATACTTGAGATCGTGTTCTTCGATGTTCTTTGGAGCATGATGGTGAACAATGATTTAGTACATTTGTTCGTGTAGATTTGGTGACAGAATGCTTTATTTGGTGACTTTAAGACATAGATGAGGCTCATTATATGTCTATTCTACAGGGCATGATCATAATTAGAAGTCAAACATGAAGAAGAGATGAAATGACACAGTTCTTTTATACTAGATAATCTTGATCCACATAGTGTGAAAGACAAATATACAAGACATGTGGAACCCACTTGGTAGTGGCTACGGTTTAAAGAGGGAGTTACAAATACGAAAACATGTAACCATTTTAACATGGCCTGTGGCCTTTCCCCAAATACTCATAAAGTACTTCAGGGTGCATAGACATTTGTTGGAGTACACAGGTGGCCTGCATAGCATATACTCTCCGACACAACACGATTTGGGGAAGGTACAAGGGATAAACTATGTATATTTAAATGTTCATACATACATAGGATGTAGTTGTGTACTAATACATGTGTAGACGACACTGGTATTCTACAATCCATGTAGTAATTCATAAACATGGGTTGAATGACCTGAAATGCTTACATGGGATGAACTCAAGGTGAAGGGTCATGGCATGTAACCCCTATACCCACAATGTACTCATTGTGACATTTATTTGATATTGTTTCATCCTTATCTTGAACAGTTTTGTTAGGGTTAGTTCTTCTTGCCCTTTTTCTAATTGTTTGTATGAATCATGTTCTACTCTTTGGACGACGATCCCTTCAACATGTCTTCCTTGATATGGTAGTTTGCATCCCCATGAGAGGCTCAGTGTGGGATTGTCGATTCCACTTCATACACATGGCTGAGTCCTACCTAAGCATGAGACCAATCATACTGTGTTTTGATCCTCGACAAAGAGGGTTAATCTATATTGTGATGTTTTTATCACCCTATATCCCTATATATTATCATCATTTCTGTATCATATTATATTATGAACATTCAGAATATATTCTCTCTCAATATGATACCTGATGAGATTTACCTCTCAAATGGATGTCGTCAGTTATATCAAAATGAGGAGTGTGTTCTCTCATATGAGTGCTTCACGGAATCGTTGAGCTAGAATATTCGGGATTGTACACTATCGAGGTGGTTACTCCTAGACTATGTGCCTTTATTTATATTATCTATATATTATTATTACAAGCATTGTTTACATATACATAGGTAGATATAACACTATTTCCTTTGATTTATCTTTTTGATTTTAGGGTTTCCTGATGAGAATTGTTATACTCAACCCTACAAGGTATTTTCCAACACGTGTCCTGTCTTCTTTTGACAATAAAAATTTTTATGGAGTCCTAGGAGGACCAAGAGTAGATAGTGTTTATTGATAGAAGATAGATCGAGGAGTGCTCGTGCGGCTTTGGGATAACAATCACCATACCTTTTTTAGGTTGGAATTGTGTTAAAGACGCGTTTTGGTGGTATTTTATTTTTCCCTATTTAATTTCATTACATCCAGTCATACTATAGTTGTTGGATATAGATGTATGCATGCATTGGGTTTTCTAGTTGTTTTTATATTTCATCATTTTGTGGGTTTAGAGATGTGTGTGTGAGTACTTGTACATTGGGAATGTCTCCTGTTTTAGTGATCTGACTACTCAGTACAAGTCATTATCCCATGGCCTATTAGAAGTGGGACTTGGGGACATGAAATGATCCCCACTAGAACAGTTCATGATAGAGTGGTATTAGAGTGGGTCAGTTCTAATTTAGGATTGGGAGTCAGTGAGATTGGTTTCCAGAAATAAAATTTTTTTTCAGAATGGGATTTTGGCTAGGGAATCCAATGTTATAGAAGCAGCTGACGTATCCATAAAACATGACAATGATCACCTAATTTCTAACATGGTACCTAAGAAATCTAGTTTCAGGGAAATCAATGTTACATGATTCATAAAGTATTGTCTTGTTATTTCCATGTCCTTAATTAATTAGCTATCATGATATTCTCAATGAATGTAGTACATCATGTTTTGTTTATGATTTCTCGATGATATAAGCTAGATAGGATTTAGCATGACGATCAGAAGGATGATTACCTCAATGAAGAGGTGGTGATTTATGGACCTGTACTTGAGATGTTACATTTAGTTTTTGCACCAGCAATACTACCGCCATAGGAGAAACACATGGTACCCACTGTACCAGCGAATGATTAGCGCAGGTTGAGCATGATTCATGATTTTTTGTGATAGATATCCCTCGGGATTTGAGATGCTCCTAACTAATATGTTTCTGAGGAGTGTATTGAGGTGGTGCAAAAAGTTTTATTTCTACTCAGTACACCAATAGACCAAATGGTGGTCCTAGCGGAGATCATTCTTCTTTGATAATAATGGTGATGGTGGGGTCTAGGTAAATTTTCTTGTGATAAGATAACTCTTTATGTGACTAAGTATGAGTTTCTCTTTAGAGAGGAGTTCATACCCTTTTTGTCGATGAATGTACGTGCCAAGGATATTATGCAGCTCTTTTTGGGTATCATGATAGTGGATGAGTATTCATCTTGGATTACCAACCCTTATATATACTCAATGGATATATTTTTAGATTAGTTCTGCTAGGGACATACTTCCTAGAAAGTTATACATATAGTCATTTGAGAATGCATGGTTTTTCTAGGAATTCCTACCAATTTGGGGGTTCTAGACCAATATTTGGTGGCCAAGAGTTTCTTGGATGAGCATATGTAGCTGGTGGTTTTCAACTATTGGAAAGTAGGAACATATACCCTAGTAGCAGGGAGCTAACATTAGTCTAAGAGACATGGACATGGGAGATGTTTCATGAGTAGGTTGTGGGATATAGGATCTATATTACAAGGCTCATTGGGTGGGTTCAGTCAACCAAGAGAGAGGTAGTGCAACTCATGTTACAGAAGGGTAATTCCCACTGAAGATTGTCTGACCCATTTTATATCTGGTAATGAAACCGTGGATGGTTTTTTGAGCTAGAGACAATGGTAGGATACAATATTTCTATAGGATTTAGTATGTAGAAAAAGAAATGTTATAGAAGTAGTTTGTCGTCGATGTTTTTAATTAGTACCACCACACCCCTAGGTCGTCCACTTTAGGCACGAGGAAATAGAGGGCATGGAAGGGAACACCTGCCAGTGATCGAAGCATTTGACCTAGAGACTCTTGAAATTATTTGAGGTGCGATCTATGTCTCTGATATAATATTTGTTTTACTAATAGAAATAGGTTCTATAAATACCATTCTAACCACCTCTCTGATTTTAGACAAAGATATTCTGGTTGAACCATTGACTCATCCCATACACATGGAGACACCTACTGGTGAAGGATTAGTGTCCAAGCACTTATCCTGATAGTGTGGCATAACTGTTGGAGGAGAGAGTTCCAGTTGTGATCTCTTGGTCATACCATGAGGCCTTATTAGATCATTCATGTTATGGACTGCTTATCTACAATTATTAACCATATTGACTGTTTGATAAAAACTATGTGGTGTTTCCATAGTGATAGAAGCATGTTCTTCTTTATTGGTGAAAAGGAATCCTAGGAACTACAGGATAGACTCGTCCATTGGAGGTTTCAACCAATTACTCCTCATATGGATACCATGGACCTTGTTGCAATGGATTTTTTTTGGGTTTTCAATTTCATGTTGTAGTGGAAAAGTATAAGGATATAATCCTCAATGATTGTATAGGATTACCTCTCCACTAAGAGATATATGTATGCATTTTTGTACACCATGGGATGGCACTAATATCTTTGAAAACTTATCATATCTCTTATACATTGTTTCCAAAGCTCAGGGATTAGGTTGGAAGACATACCGAGGAAGGGTTTCTTGAGGACAAATGTTTCACCCTAGGTTGCCCAATTTTGTTTTCAAAAAATTATTATGGGGTATTGATGTTTTGTTCGGAATTGAAATGCATGATTCAAGGTAAGGTGAAGACCACGTATCCCCAATATAAGATTTATGACCTATTTGATCAGCTAAAAGGAGAATGATTGTTCTCAAAGATTGACCATAGATCAGGATGTCACCATTTGTGATTATTGGATGAGGATAGACCAAAGATGGTATTCACGTTTTTGTATAGTCTATATGAGTGCATGGTGGTTACCTTTGCCATGATGAAGACTGTAGTAGTGTCCGTGGGACTCATGAACCAGATCATTTAGCCTTTCATTGACCAGTTTTTGTTAGTCTTGATTAACAATATCCTTTTGTACATAGTGTCTCAGGATGATCACGCAAAACACTTAAGGATATTTCAAAATTTAATCTGATATAATCATATTATTGGAAATATTTTGATGATTTAGTCCTAGATACATGTGGTCCATTTTTAGGTACATGAATTCTTAGTAGTAGGTGTGGTAGTGGACCCAGACAAGGTTGGGGTAATGTTTGCGTTGGAGCCACCTTAGTGTGTGATAGAGGTGTGAAGCTTCATTGGGTTGGCTGGATATTATAGATTATTCCTACCAACTTTATCCAAGTGTTTGTCCCCTATAAAAAAATTTACTCAAAAGTGGAAACCTTTCAGGTGGACAGAGAAGTGATAGTAGTATTTTCATCTGTTGAGGTAGATATTTACAAGAGCTCAGATCATGGGATTGATAGAGGAGGGTGTTGATTATGTGGTGTTCTAGAAAGCATCAAGAATAGGGATTTGTTTTTTAAAGTTGAAGAGGCAATCATTCATTGACTATGGTTTGGTCTAATTGATACAACATGTTTAGAATTAGGTGTCCCAAGATATTGAGTTTGTAGTTACAGTATTTTCAATGAAAATTTGGTGACACAACCTAATGGGGCAGAATTTCTATTCTGATCACAAGAATATAATGTATATATTATCTCAGAAGGGTCGTTAATTGAGATAGAGGTGATATTTAGAGTTCCTCTAGGATTATTACAATAAACATTTCTATACCCTTGAGATGGGGAATGTGGTAGAAGATGCCCTCTGTAGGAGATCTTGTTCACTATTGTGAAATTAGTCATATGAGTATTTGGACTCGTTGCAGTTATCCTTTAGGGATGATGATGTAGGAGCTTACATTCAGTTGATGGATTTCACCCCACCAATCTTATAGAGAGTTTGGGGGGAATAACTTAGGGATAGAAACTATGAGACACTGCATTCTCAGATATCTATATGGCATTCTCTTTATGGGTATTCTAATGGTGGGGATAACATCTTTCTTTTCAGAGGATACACTATGGTACCAGTGATGTTGTGATAAGAGGTTCTAATAAAATTTAACACATCTCATTTGGAGGTACAAATAGGTGTGGAAAATATGAACCAGGATATCCAACCTCAGTTTTGATAGCCAGGGATGAAGAAATGATCTAAAAATTATTCTCTCAATGCTTTACCTATCAGTAAGGGAATGCTGAGCAATAAATTCCAGTGGGTTTACTTCACCCCCTTGAGGTTCCAAAATGGAAGTGTGATGGGATATCTATAAATGTGGTGATAGGCTTATGACATGTTTCCTGGGGACATGATGCTATCTCTAATATCATTGAATGACTCAATAATTCATCCCACTTACTATCTATATGAGAACATAGTTCAGTATAGTGCTTATGAGACCTCTAAGTTCAGGAGATAGTCCAGCTCCATGGAGTTAATCGATTATTATTTCATATCGTGAAACACTCTTTACATCATTATTATATAAGAAATTATATGAGGTTTTTGGGACCTAGTTACGTTTGAGCACAATGTTTCACCCACAAACTTAGAGCCCGAATGAGAGGGCCATTCAAGTTCAAGAGGACATGTTAGGGGTTTCAATGATAGAATTTGGTTTTGGTTGGGAGGATCACCTATGACAGTGTAGAGACCCAAAGCTTAACGTACATAGACATTACATTACTTTTTCAGAATACTTAGTACACAACATAAACACACACACAAGGACCGTAATAGTTTAGTGTCTTTGGAAACTTGGAATATAATTTTCTAATTATGGTGAAAGATCTTCAACATCTCCCAAAAAGATCTTCTTTTTTTAAAACATAAATCCTTTCTTTATGTCCTAGGGAAAAGAAAACATAAAAGTGTGAGCTCAAATGCTCAGTAAGGGTGAACAAAATAAATATCAATCACGTCATATTCATAAGAACATATCTTTTGGAAATCTTAACATGCAAAAGTGATCAAAATTTCATAACATGGGATAAATCATAGTAGTGAAATGTTATCCCAATAATCATAACTTAAAACATGAAACTTTATGGCATACACACATAATTATAGAGAATCATTTCTTATTAGTCAAACTCATTGCCAAGACTATCTTAGTGGAAAAGTCCCTTTCTAAACCGAGTTCACTCCATGTTACAGTCCTATTTCACTGAACTGGTATAACCTACTGTTCCATCCATGTCTATCTCATGAGATATAAAATCTTTACCCAATGAATTGGAGGGAAATATAGGTCCCACCCATCTCATAATGATACCATTCTTATGTGTGCCACAAAATCAGAAAACCATACATCATAGCCTAACCCATGTAATAAAAATGGGAATCTTAAACATTGTGACATCATAAATCAATTCATATAAGATAAAGGAATTCATAAACATATAATTCCATCACAACATAATCAAATCAATGTAATAATAGGGATAAAAACAGAACCCTTTATTATCTTAGATGGAAAATAATTTTGATAAAACACTTGAACTTCATTCTTGAGGAAAATATCCTTTCTGCTTCAAAAAGACTTTTCCTTTCTTAACATGTCGTACAATTATAAACTAAAAGAATTTGATTAAAAATAAAATTGAAAACATTTAATGGAAGATTCTTGGAAATTTTGTTTTAAAAATCCATTCATGCCGTATAATTTAAAAAAACATTCTTCGTACTTTTGTCAGAAAAGTCAAAAAGTACCTCGTACGAAAAATGAGAAAAGATTCCTTTCATATCTTTTACGAAAAATTCACCGAAGGGTAAAATTGGATATAAAATATTGTAGAAGGATATAAATATTACATATTGAGGAAAAATGGATGTGGATGATAAAATACACCCCAGTAAATACCAAAGTATAAACAATCTCCGATAAAAATGAGATTGTGATATTTCCCTTACCTTAGGTCTGATTTGCTTCGTAAGTGTATGAACCTCCTGTATAATGATTTAAATAATGTCATTGACTTATTCCAGAATCATAATCATTATTATGATATCATATATGGTTCACTTATGACTTTATATTACCCGTTCTTTTGTAAATTCCATGTTAAAGAGTGTTTTGGGTAAAATCGTTTCATTTTTCGTTCGTGTTTTGACTTGTAATTATTCATATGATTACATAGATCATGATTACTTAATTCCAGAATATAAAACATGATTTATATATAATATATATTGAGAATATAAATATATATAATAGATCAGTGAATGGAAAGAAATACACCGTTCATGGAGACAGTAGGCCGTACGTACGCATGAACGCTGTTTTTGTTTCCTTATTGAGTTGAATGGAATTAAGTAGATGATATACATATATATACACATAAATCCAGTATCATTATTATGTCATATATTTCATGATTACTTATTATATATACTTTATAATCATTCATTAATGGTTAACGTGGAGAATGAATCTCATCGTGTCGTGGAGACAGTAGTCCGTACGTACGCACGAGCGATGATATCGTTCTCATGATCGTGGAATTGTATTGGAGTGTATTTATACTATTTCAGAATCAATATCACTTTAAAATAATCATATATAGTTATTATGTATACCATTATACCCATCCATGTAAGGTGGTGGTGGAAAATAGATTACACCACGGCATGGAGACGGTATTCTGTAAGTACGCACGCGCGGTGATTTTGTTTTCCGTAGGATGGATAGATGGTGAAATAGAGTTGTTTCATACTTATAATAACATATCAGTATATGAGGGATACTTATGTTATTACTTCATAATGAAACAACCTAAGAATAAGAAGTGGAAGAAGAAATAAAGTTGAAAGAATCGGTAACGGACATTACCTCTTCTTTGAATCGCCTCTTAGAGATCTCCTTTTAGGGAACTAAAATTGGTCTTTGATGAATACAAGAACCTCTAGGATGTTTATAGGGAAGTGGAGAAGGGAATTTGGCAGGGGTTGGCCGAGCATGAAGGCTCAAAGTGGTGTGAGGAAGAGAGGGAGGAGGTGCCCTTTTATAAGGGAGGAGAGGGGCTCCTTTGGAAAATCTAAAAATATTATTTTATTATAAAGTCAAGATCGGTTTTAAATAGCTCCAAATTGATTTATTTCGAATCTAAGGTGGGGATGGGTCGAAATCCTCTCATAAAATATAATTTATACAAGTTTAGGTACCTATTTTAACCATATCATTTAGATTTAACATTAAGTTAAATAATTTTACTTTTACTGTGTCTTCTTGTGTTCTTATACTATAAGGTTAATAAACATACTATAAGCAGCAAAAAGAACCCCAAGTTGTTTATTATTAATATATATATCCTTATATAAGTCATGTGGCCTAACCTTAGATTATTAGGAATAAAATAACAATTAATAATATAATATATTTTTTAAAACTATTTTATGTCAATTTTGACACTATTTAGTAATTGATTTTTATGAAAATCATAACAGAATGATTAGTTCTAAAAAAGTTAATTAAATCAATATTAGCATGTCATATTAACCTATAAAATTAGTTTAATTCATAAAAAGTCTCAAATTAATTTTATTTGGGTATTTATAACATCAATTATGTCAATATTTCATTAATAAGATAATTACTGCATCATCGATGTTTCATAAATAAATTAAATTATTTAATGTCTAAAAATTAAAAATAAAATACTATTATGTAGGAAATCGTTTTATCTTTCTAATGAATATTTATAGTCGAATTTATCTTATGTATAACCCCATATTAAAAATGATTTTCTTATTAAACTTTGATTTTAACTATTTTAACCCTTCTTAAAATAAATTAATAATAAATGTCCTAATCAAATCCATGTGGGACTAAATGGTCATATTTTATTCCTAAGGTTGTTTTTGGTCCAATTACACTTATCCAATAGAATTAGGACATGTGTTAGGGTAATAATAATATCATTTTTACCCATAATTACCCTATTTAATTTTAATAGTGGTAAATAAAAGTAAAAAGTTACTATTCACCAAAAATTATTTTCATCTCATTGAACCACATTTTACTTACTGACATCAACCGTGTTTCTCGGATTTTTGAAGTTCCACTCACATAAGAGGTAAAATTAAGTTTTATGAAAAAAATATGTTTTTTAACTACCACTTAGTGGTTTCACTGTTCATCAAAAAATGTAAGTTTTTAGAAAAATTCCTAAAATTAGGCCTAAGCTATATTTGATATTATGAACTAAAAAATGATGTCTATTTTACCAAATTAAGAACATATCAGTTGCATTAATTATTTTAAAAATTAATTCCCGTCGTCAAAACAAATAGCGTGTTCTTAAGAGATAATAACTATCAGAAGATTGACACTTGTTTATGTCTGGTTTAAATGTGAAATTACATCCAATGACCAACATTGTATTAAATTGTAAAAATATATTCCAAATATAATTTAAAACTAATCAAATTAATAATTTATCACTATTAATTATTTCTATTAAAAAGGTTGTTTTTAATTAAAATTTAGTAATTTTCACTATTCATCAGAAAATGAAAGTTATCTGAAATGTACCAAAATTTAACCCTAAGCTAATTTCGATATTCCGAATCCAGAAATGAAGTCCATTTTGAAAAATAAAATTTAAAAAATTTCAAAAAGTGGTTATTACTATTCATAACGGCTAGTTCTAATAATATTTTAATAGCATATCGTTGTTTAGTGAAACTCGGTATTACGTACTACACACGCTATCGAGGAAGGTTGTGATTGCGTGTAATGCAAGGCAAGTCAAGGATGTGTGTTGTGCAAGTTCCTATTGGTATAGCGTACAACACAAGACATTTATGAAATTAAAAAGAATATTTTTCATAAAATCTCGGGGTGTTACATTCTACCCCCCTTAAATTGAATTTCGCCCTCGAAATTCGTCGGGGTTATAAATGGTTTACTATTCAAAAGTTTCTTTAATAGAAACCCACATCGTAAAAAGGAATACCAAAACCAATATTTAAAAACAAAAGTATGAAAAGAAACGGTTACCCAAATAAACTAATCACTGGGTTTCCACATAGGTGAAAATATGGATATGGAAGAGAAATCTAACCATCATGTTCTGATGGAAAGTGGTAGAGAACATGGCTATAGAAAAGCCAGAAATCACAAAGCCATAAATTTGTGATGATCTAAGGTACCATCTGATTCATCAGATATAAGAGCATTTGGAAAACATTTTTGGTTTTCAAGATCATTTCTCTAAAGTTGATGAAATTGGAATTAGAAGAAATACTTTCGTGATTTTGGTATAGTCTCACCATTTGTCATTCTTTGGACAATTTCAGGTTCATCTCTTAAATAAATGAATTTGAATTTGTCATTCGTGGTGTGTTAGCAGATCATGTGATAGAATGATGGGCCATTCCATCTGTCTCAAACAAAAGGATAGAAACGTTATCAAAAAATACATAAGTCCATCTATAGTGAGATTAATCATATATAGTTCCTAAAATGGACTTATACTTCATATATCATACTACCTAATATTATAAAACTAGTTTCTATTAAATAGGGGCTTCCTGTAGGCCAGTGGTAGGCGATAAAGGCCAGTCGCACTTCGGTTGTGGGTTTGATTCACACAGCCTTGTCCGACGCGATGGGCTGTCGCCCGTCCTGCAGGTTGTCCTTTTCCTAAAACTACATTACTAAACATCACATAAATAATATCAAAAAAAAATTCTATCCTTAAACAATACTAACTTATGGTTAACATAATCCATTCCAATCTTTAGGCTTATCTAAAATACTTCGGTCCAAGCTCATAGTATAAAGAAAACTATTACTTTAAATGTCGTCAACCAAGCATGTGAATATCATCATTTATCCCCCATATATCTTGATGGTCACATTCCAATCATGTGAATAACTTAATGATGTATTCTCTTGAAAAATTAATACCCATTAAACCTTAGTGAAAACATGAATGCTGTCAAAAGTTAACTCTTTCCACATACCAAAATCCAAAAATTCTATATTCTCAAACCATGATATAACCTTATCCTTATATCATTCATGAGCTCATGAATACTATCAAACATTTAATTTTCACCTTATCCCTTCAGTATGCGCATATCATCTACATTCCAAAAATATCTGAATAACCTCTCATGGATACTGGTAAAATTAATCATACACTTTCAAAACTCAAGGAAAGGAAATAGTGTAACAATCCATAGATGTCTCTTTATTCCATAGTACCATGAGATTACTTATACAATATTACACATGATAAACATGTAATAATTCCACTACATTCTTAAACCATTGACTGAGCTTCAACAATTCTTTCATCTCACATATCATTTGAAGTCTCTTCGTCATCATAAACATAAATACTACCCATACGACCATACTGATTCTCATCATGAGACATTCCCTTAGGGAATTGATTTGCATAATGCCCGTACATTCCACATTTAAAACATTTAACCATTGTTGATGTCGTAGCAATACCATTATCCTCATCCCTGGTGTTAACTGAACCCTTTCCTTTGCACTTACTGGATTTGTGTCCTTCTTTTCCACACCAAAAGCATCTTCCAGTTCCATTGAAACATTCTCCTTGATGCCTCTTCCCACATGATTTACATAGGGGAAATTGAAATTTCTTTCCTCTATGATCATCATGAAACTCCATATTTCTCTTATTAGTCGAGTAAGGAAACTTTCCAAATTTTACATTATTGATCATATTATGAGATTGCTGGTTCGGCATAATAATAATGTTTGGACTTCCAAATCCCATTCCATTTGGTTTCTCATGAAGAATATCATTCCATTATCCATCATATCCTCCATTATCGTGAATCATCTTGTTTCCTGCCATTTTCTAAAACACAAAAAGAATAGTGTGAGAGGAAAAAATCATAATAAAGGGGGAGTAACTTCATTATATGACATCTTTGGTTTAATCTAATATCGTTACCATAGTTCTAGGACTATATCCTATACGTATACTTATCCTTAGGGACATCCCTAGACATACCTTACAAATATCTCTAGGGATCTCACTATAATTTCCGCATCCTAGTTTCCAAAGGTTGACTAAACCTTTCCTCTGATACCAACTGTAGATAGCCGAAGCTTAACGTACATATACATTAAATTACTTTTGCGGAATACTTAGTACATAACAAAAAAACACACACAAGGACCATAATAGTTTAGTGTCTTTGGAAACTCGGAATATAATCTTCTAATCGTGGTGAAAGATCATCAACATCTTCCATAAAGATCTTCATTTTTTTTAAAACTAAATCATTTCTTTATGTCCTGGGGAAAATAAAACATAAAAGGGTGAGCTCAAATTCTTAGTAAGGGTAAACAAAAGAAATATCAATCACGTCATATTCATAATAACATATCTTTTGGAAATCTTAACCTGCAAAAGAGATCATAATTTCATAACATGGGATAAATCATAGTAGTGAAATGTAATCCCAATAATCATAACAAAAAACATGAAACTTTGTTCCATACACACATAATCATAGAGAATCATTTCTTATTAGTCAAGACTCATTGCCAAGAATATCTTAGTGGACAAAGTCCCTTTCTGAACTGAGTTCACTCCTCGTTTTAGTCCTGTTTCACCGAATCGGTATAACCTACCATTCCAGCCATGTCTATCTAATGAGATATATAATCTTTACCCAATGCATTGGAGGGAGATATAGGTCCCACCCATCTCATAATGATACCATTCTTATGTGTGCCACAAAATCATAAAACCATACATCATAGCATAACCCATGTAATAAAAATGGGAATCTTAAACATCGTGACATCATAAAACAATTCATATAAGATAAAGGAATTCATAAAAATATAATTCCATCACAACATAATCAAATCAATGTAATAATAGGGATAAAAACAGAACCCTTTATTATCTTAGATGGAAAATAATTTTGATAAAACACTTAAACTCCATTCATGAGGAAAATATCCTTTCTTCATCAAAAACACTTTTCCTTTATTAACATGTCGTACAATTATAAACTAAAAGAAGTTGATTAAAAATAAACTTGAAAATTTGTAAAGGAATATTCTTAGAATTTTTTTTTAAAAATCCATTCGTGCTGTATATGTTAAAAAAACATTCTTCGTACTTTTGTCGGAAAAGTCAAAAAGTACCTCGTACAAGAAATGAGAAAAGATTCCTTTCATAACATTTACTAAAAATTCACAGAAGGGTAAAATTGGATATAAAATATTGTAGTAGGATATAAATAATAAATATTGGTGAAACATGGATGTGGATGATAAAATACTCCCCAGTAAATACTAAAGTATAAACAATATCGGATAAAAATGAGATTGTGATATTTCCCTTACCTTAGGTCTGAGTTGCTTCGTAATTGTCCGAACCTCCTATATAATGATTTAAATAATGTCATTGACTTATTCCAGAATCATACTCATTATTATGATATCATATATGGTTCACTAATGACTTTATATAACCCATTCTTTTGTAAATTCCATGTTAAAGAGTGTTTTGGGTAAAATCGTTTCATTTTTCGTCCGTGTTTTGACTTGTAATTATTCATATGATTACTCAGATCATGAATACTTAATTCCAGAATATAAAACATTATTTATATATAATATATATTCAGAATATACATATATATAATAGATCAGTAAATGGAAGAAATACACCGTTCATGGAGACGGTAGGTCGTACGTACGCATGAACGCTGTTTTCGTTTCCTTATTGAGTTTAATGGAATTAAGTAGATGACCTACATATATACACACATAAATCCTGTATCATTATTATTTCATATATTTAATGATTACTTATTATATATACTTTATAATAATTCATGAATGGTTTTCGTGGAGAATGAATATCATCGCGTCATGGAGACGGTCGTCCGTACGTACGCACGAGCGACGATATCGTTATCATGATCGTGGAATTGTATTGGAGTGTATGTATAATATTTCAGAATCAATATTACATTAAAATAATCATATATAGTTATTATGTACACCATTATCCCTATCCAAGTAATGTGGTGGTGGAAAATAGATTACACCACGGCGTGGAGACGGTATTCCGTACGTACGCACGCGCGGTGATTTCAGTTTCCGTAGGATGGATAGTTGGTGAAATAGGGTTGTTTCATACTTATAATAACATATCAGTATATGAGTGATACTGATTTTATTACTTCATAATGAAAAAACCTAAGAAGAATATGTGGAAGAAGATATAAATTTGAAAGAATCAGTAACGGACATTACCTCTTCTTTGAAGCGCCTCTTTGAGATCTCCTTTTAGGGAACTAAAATTGGTCTTTGATGAATACCAGAACCTCTAGGATGTTTCTAGGGAAGCGGAGAAGGGAATATGTCAGGGGTTGGATGAGCATGAAGGCTCAAAGTGGTGTGAGTAAGAGAGAGAGGAGGTTCCCTTTTATAAGGGAGAAGAGGGGCTCCTTTGGAAAAACGAAAAATATTATTTTATTATAAAGTCAAGTTCGGTTTTAAAATGCTCAAAATTGATTTATTTGGAAGCTAAGGTGCGTATGGGTATAAATCCTCTCATCCAATAGAATTTAGACAAGTTTAGGTTCCTATTTTAACCATATCATTTAGATTTAACATTAGGTTAAATAATTTTACTTTTACAGTGCCTTCTTGTATTCTTATACTATAAGGTTAATAAACTTACTATAAGTACCCAAAAGTACCCCAGGTTGTTTATTATTAATATATATAACCTTATCTAAGTCATTTGGACGAACCTTAGATTTTTAGGAATAAACTAAGAATTAATAATATAATATTTGTTTTAAAAACAATTTTATGTCAATTTTGACACTATTAACTAATTGATGTTTGTGAAAATCATTACAGAATGATTAGTTCGAAAAAAGATAATTAAATAAATACTAACATGTCATATTAACCTAGAAAATTAGTGGAATTCATAAAAAGTCTTTTATTACAGTTATTTGCGTATTTATAACATCAATTATGTCAATATTTCATTAATAAGATAATTACTGCATCATCGTTGTGTCATAAATAATTAAAATATTTAATGTCTAAAAATTACAAATAAAATACCATTATGTAGGAAATCTCTTTAGCTTTCTAATTAATATTTATAGTTGAATTTATCTTATGTATATCCCCATAGTAAAAATTATTTTCTTATTAATCTTTGATTTTAACTATTTTAACCCTTCTTTAAATAAATTAATAATAAATGTCCTAATCTAATCCAAGTGGGCCTAAATGGTCATATTTTATTCCTATGGTTGTTTTTGGTCGAATTACACTTATCCAATAGAATTAGGACATGTTTTACGGTAATAATAATATCATTTTTATCCTTAATTACCGTATTTACTTTTAACCGTGGTAAATAAAAGTAAAAAGTTACTATTCACCAAAAATTATTTTCATCTCATTGAACCACATTTTACTTACTAACATCAACAGTGTCTCTTGGATTTTTAAAATTTCACTGAACGAAGTGGTAAAATTATGTTTTATGAAAAAATTCAGTTTTTTAACTACCACTTAGTGGTTTCACTATTCATCAAAAAATGAAAGTTTCCAGAAAAATACCAAAAATTAGGCCTAAACTATATTTGATATTACGAACTCAAAAATGATGTATATTTTAACAAATTAAAAACATATCAGTTGCATTAATTAATTTAAAAATTAATTCCCGTTGTCAAAACAAATAGCGTGTTCTTAAGAGATGATAACTATCAAAAGATTGACACTTGTTTATGTCTGGTTTAAATGTGAAATTACATCCAATGACCAACATTGTATTAAATTGTAAAAAAATATTCTAAATATACTTTAAAAAAAATAAAATTAATAATTTATCACTATTAATTATTTCTATTAAAAATTTTGTTTTTAATTAAAAATTAGTAATTTTCACTATTCATCAGAAAATGAAAGTTATCCGAAAAGTACCAAAATTTCACCCTAAGCTAATATCGATATTCCGAATCCAGAAATGAAGTCCATTTTGAAAAATAAAATTTACAAAATTTCAAAAAGTGGTTATTACTATTCATAACGGCTAGTTTTAATAATATTTTAATAGCATATCGTTGTTTAGTGAAACTCGTTATTTCGTACTACACACGCTATCGAGGAAGGTCGTGATTGAGTGTAATGCAAGGCAAGTCAAGGATGCGTGTTGTGAAAGCTCCTTTTGGTGTATCGTACAACAGAAGACATTAATGAAATTAAAAAGAATATTTTTCATAAAATCTCGGGGTGTTACAGACTGGTTGGGTTTGGGGAAAATTATATCTACCATTTCACTAGCATGATGGAACCATTCTAGAAATTGTATGGGCGACCATGTGGGTCACCACATTTCCATATTACCTAGGAGAGTCAGCACTTATGGGCTTAGAGATGGTGCTACCTACTAATGATAAGGTGAAGATCATCCAAGAGCAGATGATGACTACATATATCCATCATAAGTCTAATGATGATAGGAAAAGGAGTCCCTTGGATATCGAGTAAAGAGATCATGTGTTCATACATGTTTCTCCAAGATGTGTATTATGGATATTTGGATCTAGTTGAAATAATTCTCCAATATTACTTTGAAAATTCCATATATTTCATAGATTTGGAGAGGTGGCACGCCACTTAGCTCTACTTCCGCAGTTAGACTGGGTGTAGGTAATCTTCCATGTTTCGTAGATGAGGAGGTAAGTGCATGACCTCTCACACATTATAGAATGGGTTCTTCTTGGCATAGAGGATTTAATGACATTTTATGAGTACCTGGTGGACATCATTGATCCATAAGAGGTGATACTTCATGGGTGATAGGTTACTTTTGTGTGATCCTCGAGGAAGCATGGGAATTTCCAGGAGAAAACATTTGAGTAGGTGACACAAATTCATCATCAGCACCCTTACCATTTTTAGTAGCCTTTTATTTAAATTTTCGGGACATAAAGACCCAAAATTTGGATTATTTAATGACATAGATTTTCCATTTATTATTTTTGAATATTATATAGTTTATTTTTTAGATCAGGAACTGTAACAACGTGTGATTTTGAGGACTAGTGTGCCCAAAATAATCTTTACAAATATATTAAATATATTAAATATCACATCCACACAATCTTTTGATAAAATTGGAAGAGCTGTAAAAAGGATTAATGTATTATAAATATCAATGAATCATTGAACTCATAATGAAATATTTATCCAAGGTTCCACATAACATTATTCAGCATGGGGTTTTTGTGGAAAATTATTCATGGGAATGATATTGAATAAAATGATTAAAATAAATTACTTTATTCTATTTTCCCAATATAGTGATTGTATCGTATTTAAATAGGAAATAACGGGGAATTACCAGTTATATTCATGTGACCCTCGAGAGTCTAAAGGACCATTGGAGAGAGATAAAGAGATTCATCTGATACGAATGATGATAGATCGTTGATCAGAGCTCCTAAGATTCAACAGATCTTTCCTATGATGGGACAACACTCCATTCTTCATCAATGATTCAAAAAAAATCGAGGTAGAATGTGATTTTAATAACATTTCTGCTCCATTATTTATTTCTATGACTAATGTGAAACAATTTTTGAACATATTAATTCATTGATTTTATATATTACAGGATGGAAATATATTTTCAAATTTTTCTATGGGATATTGATCTATATGATTATTCATGTCTTTATTCATCATTCTAACAAAATTTATTGATATCGACAGGATCATTGTTCATGGTTTATTCCTCTTAATTGGTTAATTCTTGTTACCCCTGTTCACCATGCATCATGGGCATTCTTTGTTTTTTCCATTGCTCGAAAAAACTGAATCAATATATTTTTGCACATATGTTTCTTATTATAACAATCCAAATTCATAGATATAGGATATTAATGACATAACACAGGTATAATGACATAGATGGATTGATTCAATCAATGGTGGATACCTGAATTGGTGTTCCTTGGTGTTTTTCAGTACACAATGAAGAACTCCAATTTAATATGATTTCCATGAATATATATTGACAAAACACATTTCTTGGAAATGATAAGATATAAATGATACTATATATATGTTTTGTCAACAAGGGGTTTTTATAATCCGAGGCTTGAGCAATGGTGGAGATGCTTGAACATAGATTTTTTTGGAAAATACATATCCACAAAGCATGTATTCCAGATCTATATGCTATCTGGGCCACCCTAGGCTATGGATAGGTTTTGTAAATGGATTTATGCATCACATGGTGTGTTACCATTTCCAAACGGTGAGTGGTTCCTCACTAGATACTCACCATGTACCTCGGAGAGTACACATACATGGTGGAGTAAATGGTTTTGCAACACAGTTTTTACTCCCCCACACAACATGACATTGACTAGGTAAAAGGGCTATGTCATGTACTGGTAAAAATGCATACATACATGGTATGGAGTTGTGTACTGAAAATCTTGTGGACTATATGGGTAGTCTAGCCACTTTGTAGAACTATAATAACAATGTTTGAATAACATGGGTATTTTACAGGGGCAGTACCCATGGTCGAGGGACATGGTGAGTAACCCCTATACACACCATGTATCATATTTTACATGGAATAGGTTTTTTCTCTCTATATATTGGACATGTTTTGTTAGTGTTCATTCCCCTTATCCATTTCTTTAATATTGGTATGAATTGTTTGCTAATCTTAGGAAAACAATTGCTTCAATTGAAATTTCTAGATATAGTTTTTGGAATCCCCCTAAGAGGCCTAGAGTGGGATCCACTATTCATATTCATGTAATAGGTAGAGTTCTGGTTATTTACATGACCAATCCAATAAGGCCCTAATACTCTATTTAGAGGGTTAATCCATATTGACTTGTTGGTATCACCCCATGGCCCTAGCTATGATCCTCCTATGTGTATATTATTCTATTCAGTTATTTCAGCATGAATTATCTCCCATAATGAGACCTGATAAGTTGTACCTCTCACATTTGTGTTATCAGTTCTATCTAATTCAGGATTTTGTTCTCCTATATGAGTGATTCTTTGAATCTTTGATCTTGGATCCTAGTGCCAGTACACTATGGTTTTGGCTTATTCCAAGACTATGTTTCATTATTTAGTATATATGTATATTCATATTATATGAATTATAGACATATATCAATGGATATCTGGCTGTATTTACATTTTAGAATTCTTTTTGTTTTCAATATATCATACTTTTTATTTTTATACACTCCCCTATATGATCCTTTCCCACACAAGTCATGTCTTGTGAATAAGGCTATACTTTTGATGGAGCTTTAGGTGGAAAATGAAAAGATGGTGATTTTTGAGACTAAAATGACTGAAGTTTGTTCCTGGGACTTTCAGAAAAATGTCTCGGTATTATAATAATCAGGTTGGACTTGTGTTATAGTAATTTTTTATTGGGATTTTATTGGTATCTATATAAAATATTTACCAGTTGTTGTACTTTGGCGGTGGGATATAGATTTCATCATGCAATAGTTGTCTAAATGTTTTTAATTTTAATCATTTTATTAGATAGGTGTTGTGTTTGTGTATATATGTGTGTACATGTTCATATCTAATTCCTCCCATGATAGTAATATTTTTACTCAGTGTTAGTCACCAGCCCCTGGCCTATTGGAGGTGGGCTTGGGGAGACATACCAAGGGCCCTATTAGGATGGGTCCTGAAACTTCTCCCCAATAAAAAAATTTAGTACACAAATAAAAATATTATATATATATATAAGGATTGGTCAATGAAAACCTATTAATCCAAATATTATTAATAAGAATAAGATGAATGTTTTTTGATCAATAAGGGAACTCCTAAAAAAAATTTATTTGAAAAAAACATCTCTCATCAATATAAGTTAATAATAATTCCTTATTTAATTAAAAAAAATTCCATAAAAACCCATAAAAAATATTCGGGTATATTAGACCCTACTACTCATTCATTTTTTCAGCTTGTGTTTATCCTGATTCGGAAAAACTAAATCATAGTTAATTTCATAAGAGTAATCTACCTGATTATCTCCCTCATTTCCACCTTTGAAGACTAAATCCTTACCCAATTCATTAGATATCTTTATCAATATCACTCATGATCAGGTGATATATTGATATCACCCATAATCATTTATAATACTCAAGTACCTTATCTTAAAAAAAATTGACCATAAGATGTTTCATCTAACAATCCGTGATAAGATCAATTGAATCAATAAAAAAATTAACTTTCCATTTTAATATTAAAATGTAGTGAAGTGTGTGTTTCATTTTAAAACTCATGAATTTAAAAAATTATCAACATAGTAAAAATAAGATGTCATTGAAAATACATGTTATCATATATATGAATAATGATATCAAATAATTGATATAATGATGGGAATGGGTGGCCATGCATTAAATGTTAAAAAAAAGTTTTTTTCACTTTCTTAATGAAAGTCAAAATGATCCATCTGGAAAAGGTAAAGAAGATTTTTTTTTAAATTTTTTTAATACTGAAAAATGTTTTTTAAAATTAATTTTATAAAGATTTCAGTATATATAATAACATTCTTTAACCAATATGAAGAAGAAATACATCATAGATACGGATTTTAAAACATGTACTTTAAAAAATTGTTTTAATTGATATCTCTTGCCTTAATTCTCATCTAGCTTCATACATCCATCAACTCATAAAAAATAAGATTATACTATGTATTTATTTTCATAACAAGAAATTTCAATTTACTTGCGTTATCATTATTCTTTTTAATTAAATTATAATCATTTTTTATTTTTATACTTAAAAGGATATGTTCACATGGGACATTTTGATTTCATTTCATTAACTACCATAAAAATATCAATGTGTTCAGTTTGTTCAAAGAGTATATATTTAAATTACCTCCATAGTTTTAAAAATGTTATAATTATATTAATTATATAATAAATAAACATTTAAAAACAACCATGTATGGTAGTAATGAAATGAATATAACATCTTTTTGAGGAGATTGAAGATCATTATTATTCTTAAGTAACGTTTTCATTATTCTATTTGGTGGAAAATAAATAAATTTGATATTATTTTTAATTAAAATACACAAAAATATATTATAAATTCCATATTTATTCATTATTCATATATTTATTACTAACCATTTTTGGTAGTTAATAAATGAAACCATTGTTTCTTAGAGATTATAGTCGACATGTATGCATGAGCAATGCAATACTTTTTCAATGAATTGATGGATAAGGTGGTAAACAATATATTTTCATAATAATTTTTTTATTTCGTGAATATCATATATATTTATTTTATCCATAATTTTAAACATCCATGATATGATGTGATGAAAATATAAAATAATTCATTCCTGTTGGTGGTACTCCATAGATACACATGAATGATGTTTCCATTTCCCATGGTATTGAAAATGATATGAAAAGGGCTTGTACTATAAAAATTATAAAATTTTAGAATCTTTCACATACTGATATTATTACATAATCATGGTTATAATAGATTTTAAGAATTTATAATCATAATTTAACATGAAATAACATGTTCAATAATTGTATATCTTTTTTAGAACACATCCTTTACATTACACATTAAGCCATCATAGGTAGGTACTTTGGTGATAAAAAGTCCTCTAAGATGTGTGGAAGGAATTTATTAAAACATTTCATAAGTCATTGAATAACCTATAGTGCTCAATGTTTGATAATAATAGAGGAGAGGATGTTCCCTTCTATAAGATTGGGGAGGGACACACTTGTGAATAACCATAAATTTTAAATACTATAAGTGTATTAATAATGGTCGGGTGGCACAGAATAAATCCATTTTTGGATGGAATATTACAAATTTGTAAATATTATCATTCAATAAAAACTAATGTATATTTTTGCGACCATCCCACATAGTTTTTACTTTAATTAACATATTTACTCATTACCATAGAAACAATTCATTATAAACAAAAATGAAATTGACATCATTTTGAAATTTTAACCTCATTATTCCATATTTTAAATACATTTTTTAATATTCAATTTTTATACATTTACAAAATTTATATTAATCTATGAACATAATGTTTATGGAAAAACTTTTATTAGTTAAATGTGTTTTTAAGCCAAAAATATAATATATACCAAAATAATGTATAATATTGATTAATTAGAAATTAGTAGGAATTTTTTAGTAATATTAGACTATATATAATTTAAGTCAATCCAAAAATACGTTGATACTTTTTAAATACTTGAATATAAAAATCTATATTTTAAAAAAATGATTTTTTCACAATTCACGCAAAAATCAAATTTTTTAAAAAATTCCAAAAAAATCAATTTAATCAAAATTTAAATTATAAATCCACAAATAAATTAATTTCATTACATTATTCATTTAAAATAAATAAATTTCACTTTTAATTTATATCATGTAGTGTAAGGAAAAAAAATCAATTGACATAATAACTATTTCATTTTTCGATTTAAAATATTTATATAAATTTTTCTATAGAACTATGATATATATGAATCCAAAAAATGGTTAAATATTGTATTATTTTTTTATTCATTTATATAATTACATTGGTTATAGATTTAATTTTTTTGAAAAATCAGTGTTTTCAATAAACTATTTTGATTTAGTATTGTTTATTGGGATTGCATTTGTCAAAATTTATAATACATGAATATTTACAAGAGTCATGGGGAAATCATTTTTAGTTTTAACTCAACCCCTACAAATTTACATAGGTTTTAATTTAGATATAATTTTTTATGGTGTTTCTAAATTAAAAATTACATGAAATATCGACAGAGATCTCTAGATCCCCTTTGGACACATGGGGGAGGAGTTACAGTGCTAGAAATGAGTGGAAATTAGTTATTTTGATTCTTAAAATATCATTGTAGACCAATTTAGGGTATTGTGAAAAATATTTTAAATCTACTATTTAATTCTAAATGTATTAATTAATTGTTTTACCCAACATAAAAAATATCACATTATATTTTTGTGATGTTAAATTATTTTCCAGTTGTAATTATTTTACTTGGATCTAGTTTCGGGCTACAGTGAATAATGGGAATTACGTGAATCAATATGTAAAATTAATTTGGGTTTCATAATTTAGGTCTTAAGGTTATGTTTTACAGAATGATGTTAAATAATTATTTTTTGGGTCATCTTATATCTTGATGGAATGAATAATATGATTTTTTATACTAAAAAATATTCCCATAAAAACATTTAGCTAATATTTTTTTGGAGAACATCATGATATTTAGAAATATATGTAGACATACGGTTAATAATAACCTTCTATAATGTTTTTTGTTTATTATATTTTAGCCCATGATGGGATTTAAATAGGGAGAGTTCATCCAACCTTATCAGGGAGGTAAGAAAATACATAAAATCACTATATTTTTTAAAATAAAATTGGTTTTCTTGACTGAAATGGAATTCTAAATACCCTATGATTTTTATTCATTCAAAAAAAATATGAAAAAATGCCTATATATTTCATTCTTGAAATACTTATTTTATCATGAAAGGGGATGGAATCTAACATGAGGTAGTAATAATAATGTAATTGTTCAAATAATCATGTGAGAGCATAATAGTCCAAATTATTTACTATATGTGTTTTATAATTGTAAATCAAAAAAGAATCCTTCATTGAAATAACAAAGTAGTGAAAGACAATATTAGAAAATATCAACAGTTGTTAAATGAAATCATGGAAGCCATCCAAGGATTCGGTGCAAACGATGACTAGGAAAGGACTATGGAGGCAAAGTGTCACTCATAATTTCTAAAAAACAACCATATTCATTTAGGTGTTTTACTAGTAATAAGAAATATAGTGATTTAATAGAGAAGCTAAATCACATTTTTATGTTATTTTAAACACCTGAAACAACAATGGTCAATTTTCGGTCTTATTTTCATTATTCACTATCCAAAACATGGTGGGGATAACATTCAGAAGTAGTGTAATGAAAGAATGTTTATTATTGTGGTTTCTAATTGATCATTAATCAAAATAACTTTCTATATGATATAAATATGGATAGTTTTAGAGAGTTATTGTATTTTGATTAAGCGAACATGTGAAATATGGAGTATTCATATAAATACTCCAATCTTAAAATTTATGTGTTTGAAAAAAAATGAAACACTCAATGCTGAAAATTATTAAATGAAGATATGAAAAAACATATTTTCATAGATTATTCTGCAAAATTTTTCTAATTATTTTCCTGTTTTTAGTATAATAGATTTTGTGTGATGGAGAAACGATACTATTAACATCTAGCACAGAAACAAGAATGGATTTTGAAGAAATAAAAAATATTATTATTATCACTACTCTCATAAGAAGAATCAATAAGAGTATTTATAGTTTGATAAATTAGTACATGTGATGTTCTTGTTTAACGCCCCACCTATTTCATGCTTCAAAATTGGAGAAGTAAGATACATCAAGAAATTTAGTGGTAAATTTAGATGAGAAATATTTTCAGAGAAGCAATTAAGGGTTGTGTTAGAAGATAAAAATTAACATATGAATTAATTATTGGTTAAGGATGAATGATAGTTATATAACCACTTCAAAAAAGAATTTTGGAACCATAAAATAATTAAGTAAAAATATTTTCTCTAGACTATAAAATATAGAAGATAAGGTTGATTTGGGACCCTCTATGGTGAGAGATACTATTTACATTACATGTATGAAATTTTATTATTAATATTTTGATATTGGAGAATTTAGTTAATTTTTTCCCACATTCTTGGATGATCATTTGGGATTGTTATTATAACTCATTCCATAGTCTATGACGATTTTTATTCTACTAGGTGAAATGGTTGAGCATGTTTTTATGTGTCTAACCTACATGATAATGATAAGTTATGTGGAAGTCTCATGAGACTTTTATTTAATTGGGATGTAAACTTATGAATATATTATTAGGATATATTATATTAGTAAATTTTAAGATCAAATCAACTACTATAGCTAGAGATTCAGTTTCGTAATACCGGATGAAACCATACACACCTTTAATTGAGAGTTGAACATTCAAGATGATCTAGTGGGTCCAATAATGTGTAATGTTAGAATATATATTTGTAAATAGTAATTTTGGTATTAGGATATACAACAAATAATAAATATGAAACACTCCCAAAATCAGTGGATCAACATCAGAATGTCATTAATGAGGATTTCTCTTTACAATCATAAATAATCGATATTAAATTTCCTATTAACCATATTTTTGGAAAAATCAATATTTAATTACTTTAAATCACATGGATGAATAATAATTAAAGGAATTAAATTTGTTTCTATTAGTGTTAGAGTAATATTTATTATTTCCAAAAAGTGTTTCTCCATGGGTAGCAATGATACCTTTGTTAAGGAAGATGGCAGTAGGTTGTGCTAAGGAATTTTCAATCAAAATATGAACAAAGTTCCAATGAATAATAAATGTTATTTACCTAAAAAATTTTATCAACTAATAGTTGATCATTGGTTTTACATGATTGATTTTGGTGTGGTGCATTAGTGGAAAACAACATGACATCCTCCACGAATGACTCATGTTCAAATCTATATGGAAGATTATTTCTAAAGTTCTTATTGTAGTTCCATAGAATTACTATAGAAGGAACTGAGTTTCCATCATAGTAGTAGATCTGTTCACCCTAATTATTATTTTGGGACATATAATATGGAATATAGACTATAGGTCATTTGGTCCATCAATATACATTAATCAACAAGGCCTTTGAGCCACTGAGTCTTCATGCTATTAAGGGAATTTAAGCTAGAGGACCTCTAATTCATGGATACGATCACGTTTCGTTACCATAAATATCCTAGTCTAATGATTCTTTATAGTAATAGTCATTAGGTGGAGATAACATGACCCAATATTGATGGAGTGATATGAATAACATTTCATCTACATGTGTAGTAACCCTAAAGGAACTGCAAGCCATTATAAATGTTCAGTGAGGATATATGTATATAACATGACGATATTATGGGGTGGGGTATTATAATATAGTCAATTCAAATAATGATATTGGGAATTATGCCTTTGTGCCTTGGATTCAAGTAACGGTTTCCTCTCATACCATTTAAAAAATGGCCTCTCAAGATATTAATAATATGGATTTAGAGTGTTAGTTTTCTTGGATTTATATCATGTGTAGTTTCCACAAGTTATAGGAAAATAAAGATATTATGAAATAAAATTTTGATTATTTTATGGTTATTATGAATTTATAATTATGGATTTTATAATTTTAAATGTTTCATTAAATATTATTTCATTAATGAACAAATAATTAATCATTTTTTACACCATTTTTGTATTGTTTTTAAATGAAATTTTTATAAAATCATTGACAGTGGTAAATCATTGGGAAATACTAATTATAAATTGTAAACTCGATATGAGCATAAATCAAATGTTCTAAAAATAAAACATTATGATGGAATAATAGAAATTTCATGTTAACATAGTTTTATTGAAAATTATTTTAGTTTATCCTAAATATAAAGAACTAATGATGTCATAAAATCACCAATATTCTATTATTGATATATATTTTCATCAGTATAGAGAGATAATTTTAAGATACTCATTCATGACATTTCATGATAAGATTTTCTTATGATATCCTTGACTTGAAAGAATGTAATGTCTAATTGGAATAGGAACTGTCAATAGTCATTTTAGGAATTGAAGAATAAGAAAGATTAAAATCCTTTTTTAATCCTTCATGGGATTATATATTATTATGAATAATACTATGATGTATATGGGATGAGAATATAAATCAATTTAAAATAATTATACATTTATTTTTAATATGGTTCTATGGAAATAAGTCCCCTAAAATATTTATTCATATATGATTTAGAACAAAATTCTATCATAAATGCTCTAAATACATATAAGAATGTTCTTTTTGTGAAAAATATTTTTCATATTATATATAATAGTATGACTTATATTTTCACCCAAAATGATCTCAACATTAGGAAATTCAATTGGGTTTAGTATCATCAAACTTGTTTTTTTGAGCTTATGTATATTCTAGAGAAAAAAATATAATAAGATATGTTTTGAAAAGGAATTCAATATCTATGAACTGAATGAAGGAATGTTAGTTGATATTATTTGTATTTATATAAAAAATCCAAATGGATGTGGAAATACCATAAATTATTTGTTTCTCTAATGAATTAATTTGACCTATTTTTTTATGATGATATTAAGAGAAAAAAAGTCATTATATAACAAATCTAAGATGATTAGATAACAAATATATGGTGGGGATACCATTAATGGATAGACAATTGTGTTGGATTTGGTTTTACGATTGATGGGTTGTATGTGTGTTCCTATGAATCCAAACAAATAATATCTAGAAACAATTCATTATTTTTGTTTGGGTATATATTTTTATACTATAAATATGCTTAATGAAATCATTTTCTTATTTTTGTGGTAATTAATGAATAATAAAATTACAATATTTTTTTAGGTTTAACTTATCAATAATTAAAGGAATACCATCAATAATTAGGTGGTTTTTTATATCCTATGCATGTTATGACCTAAACATTTGAAGAAATTTACATTCATTTTACTCTTTTGTAACTAATATAATGTTAAAACATGATGTCATATGGTTGGTTGTTAATCAAATTGGTAATTATGTATATTACATACCCATTTGGGAGAATTTTTTTTGATGACCATTAGAATATTTACTTTTAAAAATTGGTTAAAATTTAGGGTGTTTCAATTAACGGTTTCTCATATGTGGACCCATTATTTGTGACTTCATTCATGAAGGGACAGTAAAATGAATTGGGATTTAATTTTAAAGATCGGAATAGATTTTAACCCTCTCAAATATTGAATGGAATAGTCATTCATTAAAATTATAGAAGTTATACTTTGAAAATTTGTACATATATTTCAAAATTCTTAGGATGATCATATATCATTGGTGGAGTTTTTTTATAATTAAATATATCAACAATTGATTTATACGGTACCTTTTAATGTTTTTAATGGTCTTATCTATTGGTAACCACAATATTAGGATGAGAAAATAAAACATACTAATATTAAAATAACTATGGAATAAGAAATTATGGACTGTCTTCAATTAATTAGGAATTTTATGGATTTATCACAAAGTATTAAAATTTCATATAAGAATTAATAGTGAAACCCTAAAAACATTATTTTAGCGATGGTATACTTTTAATATTATCATCCATTATATGATAAGATATTATTATAAGACAATTAATGATAATTTCCTGGTATATAGGTCCAGTTGATATCATATAATTGATTGATGAAGTTGTATTTCCAAATTGTTACATTAAAAATCAATGTGTCTTTAATTTGTCTCTACTAAGGAAGTAATTTTCAAAAAAGTATCTTGTTTTGAACTTTTAGTAATTTGAGTGAGATCTCTATATAACATTTTTGGAATTTCATATTTGAATAATTGAATTGAGAGAGATAATATAAAAATATTAATAACCCTTTAGTGAGAGTATTAAAGAAACATTAAGAGATTAAAGGGGAAAACATGGAAAGACAGTCTCATGTGAAACAAGAGTTTAAATTAATTTTCATAATAAAACGAACTCTATTAATTTTCCTAGAAAAAAAGTTCTATAATATGGAAAACTATAATGCATATGATTTTGGTATATTTAATGATGTCAATTTTAACTTCATTTTTTAAGTATATGGAATAATGAATGGTGTTAAGTACTGCCATGTGAAAATCCTTGAGAATTATGATAGTAAGGTTGATGATTTTAATTTATCCTTCCATCCCCAACAACTAGATATTGGATATATGGGTTCTCAACCATGTGACCATTTACAATTGGGATCAATCTAAGGATGTAGTGAAATATGTAGGTGATGCAAGAGAGGACTATGCAGTTATCACCTTGTGGGATGATCGAAAGAAATATATGGGTTTGTTATACCTATCATCCATACCCCTCTCACACATTATAGGGAGGGGTCCCTACCATGATTATATAGCTTTAATGATACAATTATTAATAGAATCGGCAATTAAAATTCATACCGGGACCATGGTGTGATGATTACTAGAAAGTTGATGTTTTTACTATGATTAGATATATAAAATAAAGCATACTACTTGCATAGGTCTATGTATAGGCCTACAATTTTATTGAACATTGGTTCGTTAAAAATTATATTGGTCCATCAAGCCACTAGTAATTACGGTCATATAATGGGTTACCTCTTACCCCTGTTGATGAAGATGGTTCCATTCCTAAATTAAAATGTGGAAATTCCCCTACATCTTAAAAACAAAAAATAATAAAACCTAAAGTTAGGAATAAATTTTTTGTATTTTAATGTTATGAGTTTTTGAACCCATGCACTTTTCGATTTGATAACATTTTAGTGTCAATTTTTGTTTTGAAAAAGTCAATTCAATTAATATATATGTTATCAAAATAGATTGCCTATTATAATGATAGTTAATGAATTAATTAAGATGGGATAGATTGGGAAAATATATTTGGAACATTAATGAATATGTTATTATATTTTGTGTGGATTATAATCTCCTCTTAAAATAAATTATTCAATTAATGGGAATGGTTGAATTTGAGGTAACATGGAATGAGATATTATTTTCACCATTTACATTATAATATTGGTCTTTCTGTGGTTTATAAAGAAGAATAAAGTGTGGTATTTTTTTCTTAACCCGTCCGAGAGGGGTATGATCCCGACTCCACATTCCTGACTCCTATATTATAGGGGCTAGTGACTAGAATTGATTTGTCATATCACTGACATGAGAGGAATTTCCAATGTACCTATACACATTCACATATATTCAAGATCAAATATTGATGAAATGTAAAAGACATTAAGAAAAAAATCATGAATAACACTATATCCCAACTAGAGTATGACTAGAAAGTAATGTGAAATAATGTAAATGTGGCCAAAATACAAGTGAACAAAAAAAATCAATAAAAAAAAATTTTGTCCAATAAACAAACGTACTAGGATTGTTATCTATAGATGTATGAACACCTTGGCATGCCTGAAGTCACAATTCTCTATCTGTTCTTCGTCCTCCTAAGACTACATCAAATGTTCGCTCGTCTGCACAAGACATGACAAATTTAGTAAAATCCCTTATAGGGATGAGTATGACAATACTCAGTAGTATACCCTGAAAACAATAAGCAATATAATAAAAATAAGGTACAGTTATCCCTACACATTATTTGTGCTACAACACATATAAAAAGAATATCAAGATATACCGTAACCATGACATGAAATCTAAACATAATTCCCAAATATCACATAACAATACAAGGGATTTATATCAATGAATTCCATGAAGCACTCATCCAAGAGATCACACTCATAAGTCTGATAGCCGGGACGACATCCATTCGAGATGTACAGTCCATCGGGAACCATCATGATAGAGAAATGATGATAGATTTTATAATAGATATATTAAACAACATATGAGGATCCCTCTCGGGGCCATGGGGTGATAAAATCAACTCTATCTGTATTATCCCACTATGTATTGGGTCGACGCTTGGTAGAATTGGTCACATTAATTCCAAGGACTCCACCTAGGGAATGATGATGAACAAAGGATCTGACCTCAGGCCTCTAGTATGATGAAAACAACTACATCAAGGATGTCCTTCTAAAGGGATCACAGTCCTTTGAGGAGTAAATGATTCACACATACCTTTCAGGAAATTATAATGTGAAAAAACCCTAGGAAAACTCATCCATGATACAAAGGACAAGAAGCTCATGCAATGATAAATGTGGTACACAATGTGTAGTAGGGGTTCACCTCATGTTCCAAAACCTAGGGTACTTCTCATATACATTAGCATATGTTTTTAAAACATTTCATGTAAAATAGAAATACACTATTTTTAAAGGGGGTCATATTATATTTTCTATCATCCAGGATCTGCTCATGTACTCTAGTCATGTTCCAGTATACAGTGTAATCTCGTGTGTAACCTTTCGAGTACCATTACATGGGGTAGTCCATATAACTAGTCCAGGCCAAGCCATGTAGTGGAAGTAAACTCCAAATATGAAACTCAGGTACTCCACCCCATTTCCTTGTACATCCCATCTACATGTTGATTAAAATAATGATAAACATATGTCATGTAACAAGGACTACATTCCATGTGTTATGGATTTTCCAAAAAGTTATGTTCTTCCTCCGTGCAACATAGCTGACCTCCTGGATCTTGTTATGGTGCTCTATTCTCCTCAATACTCCATGTCTATGGTTTTTTCAACGAACTAACACAAAATCGGTATGTTTTGTGACTATAATTAGCTATGAAAAATGGTTGAATAAATTCGATTAAAACTACCCAATTGAATATTTCAGTCAAATTTCGTTGATTCATCCATCGTAGTAACAGTCGTACTGCCTTTGGGTCATCCGAATGTCGGATCACCATTTTTATATCATCATGATGAGAATCATATGTGAAATGATCAATTCTTCAAAACCCATTGAATTAATGAACAATTAACACAATAAATGTGACTAAATCATGGGAGTAAATAACAAGGAAAAAATACAACAAATGAACCTAAACCATTGTAGATTCCAGCCTTCAACCATTCTAGTATGAATGATAAATGAATAGAAAATCAATTATAAATAAACAAAACCCAGTAATCAATTAACACATCCCATCCCTCATGTTTACAATCAAACCACCGATCATCTTATGCGTCAGTTGGTCAGCGTTCATCAAATAATTCATAAACACATATAGAAAATCCAAAATAATTCATCTTATGTAGATGTTGGATCACTCGTTATTTTACATCCATTTCATCTTGAAATATGTATAGGGAATGACATTAATAAATCGTGGATCCATAGTTCTGTCATCACATGCTGATTGAATTTACTATGGATTTCTCTCCAGATAATCTTGAAGAATACAGGGTTATGATCCTAACACTAGATATATTCATAATGGATTATTTAAAATAAATCAATCTCTACAATACTGTGTCCACAAAACAGAAAATAATATTTAATTATTTTTATTCATTTAAGAGAGTCGGTACAACATTTCTTAATCGACATGTGCTATCCAATGTTAGGACTCACCTATAATAAAGAAATTATCCTAAATGGAATGATTCCCTTGTATTTCTAATACGAGAACCCATTTAAATGTTATTCCACTTTTTTTTGGAAATCATATTCTGTGTGTAACATAATTTATCTAATATATTTCAAATATTTATTCTAGCCACACCAGACCTCAGAATCGCACACCGTCTTGGTTCCTAGTCTCAAAATTAATCCGTATAATATTAAAAACATTACATTGAAAATTCTGGACATTAAATTCTCCCAAACATGATGATTTATTTCCCCAAAAATAAATAACAAATCTACTCAAAAGGTTGTCGATAATGAGAATGAATATGATCCTCCCACTCCCATGTTCTCTCCATGAAAATCCTATGCTTCCACCAAAAACACACTTATAGAATCGATCACCCAAGAAGGATCCTCCCAACTATAGCCAAAGTCAAACATACATTCTCTTTGCATATCCTCCAAATCATGAATGGTCTACTGTATCTGGACATCTTTCCGTTGGTGTAAGGTTGTGCTCCATCATAACCGGGTCCCAAATACCTCCAACAATCCATTAATCAACTCGGACAACAATAGAACATAATGATCTGAGACAATAATCTATATAACTCCATGGAGTCAAACAATCTTCTACATGTAGATGCATCCTAAACACATTAAAGAACTATACATTCAGATAGCTTGGAAGTGGACTGACCTGTTGAGTCTATCAATGATCACTTAGAATATATCATGTCACTTGGAAGTAAATGGTAATCCTATCATGAAGTCCATTGATACCCCACTCCACATCCATTATAGAACCTCATGGGGTTGAGTTAAAGCCTATAGAACCTGGTTTTCAGCCTTCACTTTTTAAAATGTAATGCATGAAGAGAGGAACTCTGCAATACAATTTTTTATTCTTGGATGTAGATACCGAAATAGGTAGTCCTGGTACATTTTCTACACACTAGGATCTGCTTCCAATAGGGATGTATGAAACTTTCTCAAAAACCTCATCCTGCAAAGCCACTGGTAATATTAATTATCCTCTAAAAATAACAGTTTTCTCGATATCTTTTGAATATACATTAGGAGCATGCCCTATGGATATCTAGGAAAGTATGGTCTTGTAGTCATTATCTCCAGGATGTGCCTTCCAAACTCACTATAAGAGTGGAGGGTTAAAAACCATCGACTAGATGTATGATTCTCCATCTCCATCTACAATGGATAACATCAAATATTAAGGCTTCACTAATTCACTATTCACCAACTACAATCTAGATCTCATGATGAGATTATCCTCCACCATATTTACCATCCCAGAAGCATACACAACCTCATATTCATTGTTCTGGGGAACCTTATAAATTACATATTTCTCAAATTCTGATCATTCTGAGAGAATATATACACGAGACTCCTTTTATTCGAGTAAATGATAATCATCTCACACATCAAGTAGTGTTGCCACATCATCAACTCGAATACTACCACTGATAATAGAAGATCATGTGTTGCATAGTTATTCTCATGTGGTCTCAATTGGTGTGAATCTCCTGATGAATGATTTATCCTGAACCACATTGATTCTATAATTACTATCATTATCACACCTTATTTAGTATATCTAGATGTCATATCAAATATTTAGGATCATTTCATCATGTATTGATTGTGTAATGATTAATTTTTTGTAACTGGTCGAAGAATAAAGATAGAATACAATGGACACGAGATAATCATAGGCTAAAAGCACAAGGAACAAATCTGAGGAATGAATCATAACATTTTTTAATTACAACCTTCATAATTTCCCATAAAAATAATCAAAAAATCAAAATCATTTCCCGATAAACAATCTCCATTAATCCCTCAAATAAAAACCATCTCCCAAGGTTAATTTTGAACTGCGGATTAACATTTTCATTGGTTGTTCCACATTTTTCATTGAATTCATGAACTGGGTAGGAAAATCCAAAATAAAACATCCTACCTAGAATTTGGACCGGTCAATGTTGAACATCGATTCTTGATGGAGAGATCCATCAATAAGATAGTTTCTAGATCTTTAATCCACAATTTTGTCATCTTAAGTGGGGATAATTATCCTAGGATTTCTCTCTAAACCTTTCAGATGATTCCAGGGTTATGATACTAACCATATAGCTCTTCCTAAATGATTATTTAAAATAAATCCATCTCCATGTCACTGCTTCGATGAAACAGACTTGTCCATTATATGGTTTTATAGTGTCTCATGGCAGGTAGAATGGGTACACCATGTCTAGTAGGGTACCATTCTATGTATACACAACATGTAAAGAGGGTGACACATTGTGTCCTAGCATCAAGGGTCCTCCTACATACTGTAGATTAAAATAACTTCAAAAGATTCATGCTGGATTAATTCCAACTAATATCTCATAATCCATAATAGAGTCCACTATTAAATTCTACATGGAATACTTCTCAAGATAGACTACTCACAAGCTTGAATCCAAGTACCAGAGAAGACGATATTGAAGACTAAATATTCCAAAAGAATATCCTAGGAGTAAACGCCAGGCACTGGGCACACATGATGATTATGGATGCACTATCACATGGCGATGTATCTATTCTACATGATTTACCAATAAATGTAGGGGTACACAGAATTTATGGATGGTCCGAGATAAATAAAACCAATCCTACAAGGTTATGATTGAACCGTTCATTGACATGTTCATTGGTTGTTTTTTGTTCATCATTCAATTCAAGAAATGGATTGGAAATTAAAAAAATTACATATCTTACATAGAATTTCGATCTATTACAATTGAATATTGATTCCCCATGTGAGAACTATCAAAACGTCATTCATTAATCATCACTCAATATCTTCTTCATCACCTGCTGAGAGAATTCTCCAGGGTTTTCTCTGTAGAGTCTCCAGACGATTTAAAGGATATGAGCCTAACCACAGATATCTTATTAAGGTAATTTTTAAAATTAAACCATCAATGTGTCTCTACATCGATGAGACATAAAAAACAAAATATATTATTAATTTATTTTATTCATTATAAATTCCCTTGACTAATTTTCACAGATGACCCATGCTGACTAGTGTTAGGCCTCACCTAAGATAAAGGCATTGCTCTGAACACAATGTCACAATCATATTTCTGATATGTGAACCGTTTTATAAGTTATTATAATTTTTTATGAAACCCACTCATGCATTCTATTTAATATATTTTATATATTTCAAACAATTATATCATGCACATGATGCCTTGAAATTTCTTGTCGTTTAAGAACCAGGTCTTGAAATTAATTCGAAAAATATTTAAAATAATACAGAAAAATCCCAAAAGTCAAATGATTAATTAGATGAATTTAAATGGGAAATATTTCAAGGAAAATTATGTATATATTTTAAAATTTGTTTAGGTGTCTGAATCATTAATTATTATCTCTATAAATAATTGAATATGTGTTATATGGAGTGAAATATAAATGGGATGGATGATTGAAAATCCATTGTCATAATTCTATGTTAACTCACATTATATTGAGCAATCTATAAAATTCTAGAGGTTTTGTCAATGAAAGGTGATTAGTGGATAGAGAATTTGGTTAATAAATTGAAGTATGTGGAATGGATGGTTCTTTATATATTCATTTAATTTAATAATTATCCAGAGGTGTTAATAGTCAATGAAAAACATATTTTGACTAATATCATCAAAGAGACATTAAAGAGTTGTTTTATGAAATTTATTAGAGGTTATACAAAATTTTAGTTCTCAATGTGATATTGAAAAAAGGGAATGAGGGTGTGAATTCCCCGTTTAATATTTGTAAACATTTATAATATTTATTTTTATTTTTATATTAGAAATATGAATTAAATTAACAATGTGATTTTTATAATAGATTTAATATATTTGATCCCCTATATACTCTTTACTCCTCTAAAAAATATGGGAATGAGAGCAACTATAATTGAATTTGTGGCTCTATATAGGGATAAATATCCCTCTATAATTCCTTTATAAACCCTAAAGTCCCAACCCAATACAAAATTACTCTCACCTAGAGTCACAACCCAGCTAAAATTCTTTTGAGGTGGTGGATGGAACCAAAAATTCCTTTATCTGATCCAAGGAACAATAAAATCCCTAGGACTTTACTAGTTAGTCATTACCCTAATATACATTTTTTTATGGTGGTATAAATTGACAGTACATGTTTTTCATTGTAGTATAATCGAAAACAATAATACACATAAAAATAGATAAAAAAATTACAAACATTATAAAAAGTTGAACAAATTTGAGCCAGAGTTCAATGTTAATGGTATTCACTTTTGGAATTTAGGGATCCAAATGATGTAGCTTCATCTATTACAGATATTGTGATTGATTCAATTTTTTTTCAAAATATAACTTTAAAGTCTCCTCAACCTCTGATACAAGGAAATGGTTCTATCAAAATATTTATATTGTGTTCCAATATGGTGCATGGATTTCAAGATTTTAAATTCACTGAATTTTTTCTATTAAAAATCATCTCATGTATGTGTCATTAATGAATTACTTCATTGTTTTTTTACATAACTTCCCATGAAATTATGCACATGAATTTTTTATTACATGTGCATGAAAAAAATATTCCTACATGAGTTCATATAATCTATAAATGATAAAATAGGTGGTATAATGAGTATCTATTAATTGATACAATATTAAAATAGACCCATATTGAAGAATAATTAATTAATTAGAATACGACCTTATATCATAATACATAAACACTTCAAATTCAAAAAGATTCAAATTTGAGTCCCTCAAATTAGGCGTACGACATGAATATTGAGCCATCATGAACATCCTTATGATTTATATAAATATTCATAGAATACATTAACATATTTTCATATAGAATAAACATTTCTTATGAATCATTTTAGAAAAAATATAATAATTTAAATAATATTAACATATTGTAATTAATGATATTAATCAATATGAAAAATAGTGAATATTTGGAAACTATATATATTTTTTAAAATATTATGGTCAATTACATAATTGGTATGGTTAAACCATAGTGTAGTTAAACCCTTATTGCAGTTCACTCTTTCTAAATGATCCATTCTTATGTTTGGTAAATTTCGACAATCAGTTAATTAGATTAAATTTACTGTTGATTAGAATAAAAATATGGTCTACCCAGTCACGTATTCAATATTGTAATGTGGTTGATCATGAATGAATGTGGGGTAAATATCTTACATTGGGAAAATTTTAGTCATGTTAAATGGATCAGTATGGTCTGTTGAGACTCAAAATGTAGTTGATTCAGCAATTTGAAAACTTTTCCCTGCCTGATATGATTGATAGGATTACGGAGATCCATTTGTTCTTTTGGTCGATTGGGGTATTATGTTCAATCCATTTTTTTTATTGGTATGATTGATGATTTAGAAAAATATTAGTTACAGTTAGTTTTTTCTTCAAGTGTGTGATTAATTATAACATCACTATCAATAATTATACATTCTTTATGGTCACATGACATCCATGGTTGATTTTATACAAAGGCAGATCTAGAAAAAATTTCCAACAAAAACCCAATATAATAATTCATGAAATAAAATTCTCATAAATAGGTTTATAAATTACATAATAGTCATGAATATCAAAATCGAATACAATTATTTAAATATAAATCATATATTTTCTTCTATATATAGTGAATGACAACAAAAATTCATCACTCATGTTAGAGGGAATAAAAAAATAAATTTACAGTTATAAAATCATAATCAACAATGTAGTTAAAGGAGTCACTTCAACATTCTCTAATTTTATGATAACTAAAAAACCAAACATTAATTTCTAGACTTATCCTCTATTTTTTAATTGATTGAAAAGATAACATTTCTTAAATCAAATGTTTATATGAAAACATTCTCTCCATAAGAAAGAAAATATTTTGTAGCAATGAAACTAACCCCCATAATGTTCATATAAAACATGGATTTATTCTCCCCTAATGATTACTATAAAATAATTTATCCGTTCCAGTGTTATCATTGTTGAATTTAAGCTCCTCCATAATAGATATAGACATAAAATTTACAATAAGGCTTCATGTAGAAAAATTATTTTAAAACATTAAAATTTATTAAAATAATTAATGTTAGAGAAAAATAAATATATATGTCTTTGAATCCATTCTGGAAATATTATCCTTTATAAATTCATTGAAAAAAACACTATAAATAAACCATCCTTGAAATAGTGAGATGATAAAACAAAAACTATATAGTAGATTGGAATCTCAAAATTCCTGAATCCAAAATTGAAAATTCAAATTCCATTTAATATAATTGAAATAATTTATAATTACACTGCCATCCTGATGAGCTCTAATTTAGGTTTCATAAATTAATCTACATCATAATTCTTAGTACAATATTTAGGAAACAAATTTATTTTCAAAATAAAATCCAAATTTATATTTCCTTTTGGAAAATGATCTCTAGGAATGTGAAATTTATAATCTATATGATTTATTCTTGAGTGTTTTAAGTGATTTTATGTAATATTACTTAATTTTATTTTTAGCAAAAAAATATGAATATTTTGAAAATTTAAACCATAATTTGTAATATTTTCATTAAAAGAAAATGACTGTAAACATATGACCCTTGTCTTTCACATTAGTATGGATCATTTAATTTTTAGCATAAATCTTTAATTCTGAATTAATATGGGTCCCTAATGACTTAGAAATTGTATGAGTGGTTTTTTTTTGTCAATTTTGAATCTTGAAACCCATCATTTTGGGGAAATGGGACATGTTTCACATCTAGTGCAAGGTTGGCGCATTGTTTTTCTAAACGTGGAGAAAGACCATTTTACGATATAACCACATCATGCGGTCATCACACAACCATGTGTCTTTACCATTCCAGTTCACCTTCTTCCCAGGTAATCATGAATGGCTTTTTCATTGTTTTTTAAACTGTGTAGAGGCTAATTTTTGGGGTAATTTTACAATTTTTACATCATGGATCTATTAATACACTTCATCTTCCCTAATCCAAGAACCAGAAGGATTAACCTGTTTCAATATCATTTTTAATATTTTTGAATACCTAAGGTAGGTTTATTGATATCTCATTTATCTCGTAACCATTCAAAGTTTCACTTAATCACATTGTATGTGCAACGTTAATTACATGAGTCCTTTTAATCCATTCATCTTCTCTTTTTCTCTAAACCTAGTAATCATTGTATGTGTATTTCTCTCATTTTCATAGATCTACTATGATCCGTGACAAATAAAGGGCCAATAAAAGATGAGGACATTTGTACAATTATAAAAGCGGTGGTCTATAACTCATCCCTCATGTTCTTGGATTTTGGAATTGTCATGTACTGACAACCAATTTCATCGAGATCCATTTATCAAATTTACATGTAATTCCTATAATCATTAGAACTATATAGTTATGAAAATTCCATATATGTGATTAATTTTTGGTGGTTACACCCACAACCCCAACCATTACATGTTGAAGTTTATTATATAATTTTTGTTTAGTGTTTTGACACATTTGTGCCACCATTTGAGTGTTCCTTGGAATGATCATCAGAAGTGTAATATTTATATTTTAATTCCCTTGATTTATTTTGTTAATTGCGTACTAAAAAGTACCATGTTTTCTCACCACATTGCGTGCCTTATGTAAGAGCTTCAGTTGATAAATAAATGTAAAATACAAATTTAAAATTATATAATGTATTTGACCTGACCGGATAAAATGTGATTGATTGATCCGTTACGTGTCTATATAACCCCTTAAAACATTAATGGAATGTACAAGAATGAACCATTATGATTTAATGTGCCTTAAATTGAATTAATAATGGTTTTATGCCACTTTTCATTGTCACAATAATGAAAAAAAAGGCTTGACCTAATTGAAAAGATCAAAAGGTTGCATACAAACTGAACATACCAAACTCATGAAAGGAATGTCTTGATCCAAAAAAATATTACATGACTTTATAATCAAATTGGAATTTCCTGACTCGAGCTTTCCATGGATTCTGATTCGAGAATTCCATGAGAACTTAAGAACCCCATTCTAATTCAAGGATACAACTTCCTTAGGGTGAGATCCACCTAGATACTGATCAATTTAAATTCCTTGGGTTCCCAATATGACATTGTAGGATCCCTTAAATATCATTCTAGGATTCCATATATTCACTCCTGGGATCCAATATTCACAAGTATGTTCAATGGTCACTGGCCACAAATCCCAGTCTTTTCTTATCCCCTATTTACCATGGATTATCCACTTAGATATAGTAGGCATCTTATTGTGTAATTCATTGGAATATGCTCCTCGAATTACATACTTACCCTTATCCTGAATATAGTTAATATTGAGTTAGATACCCTTGATGTCTACATCAACTTGGTTCTTACCATGGGACTTTAATATGAAATATCATTACATGTTACCTTATTATAACTTCAAACATTTTAAATTGCTAAAATGTGACTTGTTTATAATCTAGAGATGATCATTTAATGGATTGTTTACATGTTCAAACACCAGCGGAGCACTGGAGAAGGTACATTGGTATTTAATTACATTATACTTCTTTAATTTATATATTCATTCTTGAACACTATTACATTTCCATTACACGGGCCAAATGTTATAAACACAATTGGTGGTTCCCTACATAGATTTATCTCAAACCACTCTAGGAATTGTTTGGTACATGGAGTAGAATACATGGTTTCATGTGTTGACCAAGGGAATCATACGAATTCAAACATTTGATTTCGTGTTGTTATTTATGGAGCTTGATAGAAGATGACCGAGTCGGAGCAAAGGATGGTAGGAATAGTATTTGATTTCATTTACACTTATGTGTAACATGTTATTATTACTATCTTATATCCATGTATTTTAGTTTTCTAGTGACCTGAAATATCATCAGTTTGGAAATGTATTTGCAGTTGTTTTAGTTATTGTCACTCAGTCTCTATTTTCTGATATAGCAGCTATTTTCTTAAATATCATCATCTATTTTACCATGTTTACATTTATCTGTTCAACGACACATTAGTAAGGAGGTAATAGTCTCCCCAAAAACACTCCTAATGTCCTCTCTAGTTTTTTGAAACCTCTAGAATTCAGGGAGATGTGCTTGAGGGCATGTGAACCATCATGCTCGGGAAACCAGCTAAGTGGAATCTAGGTCCAGTATGTCACAAGTGGAATCAGATGAGGTTCTTCTATTTCATTAATATTTTGGGACAATAGATTCAAGATTATAAATTCATGGGACATGGTTATAAGCTATTCTTGGGGGTTATAATACAAGGTTATGTTTAAAAACATGGTTGCCTAAAATAAAATTATTGTTTCAAATTTTCTTATTATCGTTGATATTATTTCACAATTGGGTGATGCAAATTCCATGTGGTGTTTTTGATTATTTTTATGTTTTATAAATTTACTTCATCCTTGGATAAATGATATTATGGAATGTAAAATTATTACATGTATCATTATAGGAACCATGAAGTCATATCTCTTTCATATTTCCAAGCCATATATGTTCATTTCGCTGATATGAATTCCTCAATAGGCTTCAGGTTGTTGAGTGATTATGTGACAGTTAGCTAATTATTGTATTACTATTGGTTTCGATTTCCTGAATACATGTCTCAATTCATGAGATTTACGGGCCATCATGGGTTAGGATGATTAATTTACCATGTGAATGCATTTGGCTATAATTAAATACGTGTTGTTTCTAGTGATACGTTATTGGGAACCGATTCACCAAAAAAAGATATCCATTATAAATTGAATGATAACCTCTAAAACGAATTGGTATCACAAACTTATCCCACATTTTGATGTTCAATAAATGTAAATGAGTGAAACTGGTAATTAATTATAAAATGAAATGGAACTTATACTTGAGCACATACAGATACCTGGAAGTATAAGCGAGTAGTTTGGATAGTATACCTTTGGTAGTTAGCTTTATAATTTTCATATTCATTTAGTGATGTTTTATTTTTTATTAATCTTGTTCAAAGGCATTTTCAAAGAATTTTTAGACTAATTCCAACATGAAATCCTCATATCGTACACTGGAAAAGTGGCGATGGCCATTCTGAAGACATGGTGGGCCCAGAGGGACTAGCATTTCCTCCAAGAGTGACACTTGAGGAACCTACTACTATTCCTGCTATGTGCACTAATTCCCAATTTCATGATTTTTCACAATGTCTAATCAATCCATGCAACATTCTCTACAGATTGCACATTTGATGGCTTATTGACTTGTGAGTTCCATCATTAGAATACTACAACATTGTTAGGTGATGGAGGTCTTTATGATAATAAATATTTTCTATAATCCATCAAATATATCTTTGAGAATCATGAAATGCCTCTAGAGAAGAGAGTCTAACATTACACATACATGCTTTGGGATTTAGCCAAGCATTGTTGTGAAGTGATTTTCCAGGGTGATCATTATTCGGGCATGTTATTGGTTGATTTCCAGAATACCTTTTATGAGTAGTTCTTTAATCAGATGCTGATAGTTGATAGATAAAGTGATTTCATGCATCTTGAGAAGGTTTCTAGGTTAATTATGGAATATTCAGCATGTTTCAAAGAGTTACAGTGCTTTTCACCACTTATAGTCAGTGATGAAATTTTTTGTGACATGTGTTTCAAGGATGGGACCCATTTTTTCATATGTAGAAAAGAAAATGTATTGATCCTACCTAACATTTATTCAATAGTCAATCAGGCTTTTATCATTGGGAAAAACCTAAGGGACTGAAATAGTACCGAGATGAGAGGACCTGAACCACATTAGAATAGTATTTCTTCTGGTGATAGGAAGTTATCTCTTGAGGTTTCTCATTAGGGGAGTAAAAACTAGAGTGCCCATTTCGATAACTCCAATGTGTGTTGTCAGTATGGATGGTGGGGGAAACTAAAGAAGCATTTTGATTGAAACCCACAGGAGTACTGGGATTCTGACCATATGAGTCATTTCTGGCATTTTTACATGACCTTTTAACAAGCCTCGGTTAGAAAAGGATCAGCACCATCTCCACCTATAAGTGTAGCTTCATTTACACCATGTAAGGTGGGGAGTCCAAATAGCACTAATAGTTCTGTCCAAGGAGGAGGTCATGGTTGTGGTATCCAGAACCCTGATCACCTGTAGTACCAAGTGAGTAGTTCTGATTGTGGTAGTCCATCTGTTGCAGGAGGCCTTGGATTAGGCTTGTTGAATGCACTACAAGTGATAATAAAGGAAATGGACGTAGGAGTTTCTATAGTGAGACGTACTATTCTAGTGGCATCTATTATAATATCTTCTTTATTTGATATGGATGATTCTATCTCTTTTATTGTGGTATCTATCATAGAAAGACTCGAGCTGGAGGCATATTATTCCAATGGTGGAATGACCCTATATACATTGTTAGGTTACGAACAGTGGGATAAACCATTCCAGACACAGTCCCATTGAGGTAGGCATTTACCCTTTATTATGGAACCTCTCCAATATTAATATGATAGGCTTTGATGTCATTCATTGGATGGATTGGTTGGTTCAATATCATGTTTATGTAGAATATTATCCCAACAAGGTATCGTCTACATCACTAGAGGGTCGATTTAATCTACATATGGGTGAGTGAGATGTCTATTCTAGTAGAGATGGACCAAAGCATCAAGGGATAGGGGGAGTGATAGCCCAGATTGAAAATCACTTCCTGGAGGATCTTTATTTAGGAAAATATGATTTCCCTATTGTAGTGGATCGTTTCAGGGATGTCTTTTCTGATTATTTTTTACACTTAAATCTTTAGATACTGGTACACTTTATAATCGATCTTATTTCAGGAGTGTGTCCAGTTTCCATTCCTCTATAAAGGATGAAACAAATAGATATTAAAGAGCTCAAGAAAAGGTTAGAGGATTTAGAGGTCAAAGGTTTTATATAGCCCAATACATCCTCTTGGGGTTTCCTCATCCTTTTCACCATGATTTCAAATGGAACATTATATCTACGTGTGTATTAAAGTTGGATGAACTAGCTTATGGTAAATAATGAGTATCCATTATCTCATACTGATGAGCTATTTGACAATCTACAAGGAGAAATGGTCTTATCCATGATTGATCAGAAATCATGTTTTCATCAGGTGTGAGTCAAACGATTATACATACATCATCTAGCTTTCTATATAAGGTATGGTCAATATGAGTACCTTTTTCTGTCGTCTGGTCTTACAAATTAACCTATTCTTTCATGGATCAAATGAATAGTGCATTTCACCCCTAGTTAGACTCTTTTTTCATTTTCATTGTTGAAGACATCATATTGTATTATCATACTCATATAGACCATGCCAACTATCTTGAGATCTTAATAAAAACACTGAGAGAGCTTCAACATTATTCCCTGATTTCTGAGAGATTCTTCTGAGCCATCAATGTTCACTTCGTGGGTCATGTTATATCAAAATAAGGATTATATGTTGACCTAGAAATGGTAAGTGATGTAGTTTCCTAGGATCATCCCAAGAACATGTTTACATAAAGAGTTTGTTGGGGGGGGGATTGATATTACAAGAATTTAATACAATACTTCTCACATCTTTCTTCACCAATTATTTGTCTTTCAAGGAAAGGTGTCTAGTTCATATGGTCGTAATATTGTATCAAAGCCTTTCAGGATATGAATGGGAGGTTTATATCAGAACCTATTTCAAATAATTTGGAGCCAGGGATAGGATATATTGTCTTTTGTGATACCTCATGATTTTTCCTTAGATCTATGATGATATAGGAAGATAGATTCATTGCATATGGATCTCTATAGTTGAGGCCTAATGAGAGGAACTAACAGATGCATGGCCCTGATCTATAAATTGTTGTCCACGCCTTCTATTATAGGAGACATTATATTTTGGGTAGGAACCTAGGGGGTGTAAACAACCCACAATAGCCTCAAATATATATTTTCTTAGTGTGACGTGAACCTCAGATATCAATGATGGGTTTGATATCTAAAATCCATGGATTTTAATCTTACCTATACATGTGGAAATGGAAATGTAGTTTCAGTTACACTATGTCCAAAATCTCAAAAGTATTACATATGAGAAGGTAGTGATAAATAGGTGTTAATGGGCCTATTTTATGAGTTCCATCAAGAGTTTCATGATACTCATGAGTAATATTATATCTCATCTTTGACAGATAATTGTTCCCTCCTTTATAAGTTGATGGGTATATAGTTTTCTGATCCTGACTTCTTCATAATCCATGAGAGTATATCGTGAGACAATACGAATAAACTTCAACTTGAAAATTAAAAATGAAAAGTACAATGTATTCTCACCACTTAACCTGTCTATGGTAAGTGATTCAATTGATGATTAAATGTTAAATGGAAATTGGAAAGTATATTAAGTATATGACTTCACCGGATTAAATGTTAATTATGGATAGGTTGCATGTCTATAGAACCCCTTACCACCTTAATGGAAGGTTTCATAATGAACCTTAATTATTGAATATACCTTAAATAGAATTAAAAAAGGTTGCATGCTACTTGGACTTTTCACACTAATGAAAGGAATGGAATGAACCAAATGAATTGATTAAAAGGTTGCATGATACATGCCCTCATCACACTAATGAATGTCAACGAATGACCAAAATGAAATATCACATGACTTCAAAATCAAATAGGAATGACCTGACTCAACCTCACCTTGGATTCTGATCAAGGAATTCCATGAGCACCTGGGAACCACTTTTCAATGTGAAAATACTGCTTTCTCATGTTGATTCCCACATCAATCCTGATACTTTTCTATTCATTGGATTCCTGGAATGACACCATAGGATCCCTTAAATATCATAACGGGATTGCTTGGATACACTCCTTCGATCTAACATTGGCATGTTAGTGCCATGGTCACTTCCCATACATCCATGTATCTTATTAGAATCATTTTACCTTGGATGATTACTTTTATTTATTTAGTAATCTTATTGTGAAATGACTTGAAATATGATTCTTGTATTACACACTTAAACTTATCCAGGATACAGTTAATACTGAGTTAGAGAGCCTTGAGTTTTATGCACCTTGGTTCATAACATGGTACTTCACTGTGAAATACCATTATAGGTTTCCTTTTAACAACTTAGAACCTTTGAAATTATTAACATGTAACTTATTTATAAAACTCTAATAATCCACAACAGAACTATCAATATGATTAGACACCTTCTGAGTCATGAATTAGGTACTTTGGTATATAGTTACACTGTACGGCTTTACTTTATATATGAATTCTTTCACGCAGTTACATTTCCATTACATGAGAAGAATTTTATAGACACCATTGGTGGTGGCCCACTAAAATTTTTCTCACACCCTCTCCAGGTTCCATTTGGTACCTATAGTAGATTACATGGTTGATGTTGTTGACATCGTGAACCATACAACATGAAACACAGGATTGGTTACTATTTAGTATGTATCTTCATAGTAGTTGATCGTGTCGATCTTCAGATTCTAGGTATAAACATTGATTTTCTTTATACTTATGTGAAACATGAAACATATATTTTCTAGTATCCATGTTTTAATGTTTTCTTGTGACATGTTATATCATCAGTTGATGAATTGTATTATAATTTTTTAGTTATTGTCACTATGTGCCTATTTTCCATTGTGCTTTATTTATATATATATTGATTCTGATATTTACCATTGTTTACATTCATACATAACATTAATCATTAGTAATTATGGAATAATATCCCCATGGATGCACCACAGGTCCTTGCTTCTAGTCATTATCCCCTACCGTTCAGGGAGATGTTCTTAAGGCCATGTGTCACTATAGGATCGGGGCAGTCATTAAGTAGCATTTGAGTCCAGTGATGTAATATTAAATAACATGATACCAGATAAATATACACACCTTAATGTATTGAAAATGATACTAATCAGTATTTCATAGAGCCCCATTTAACTAACTATTTACCTAGAATGTATCACATACTTAATGTTCATTTATTATCTTTCTTGAATCCACAAAATTAGAAATAAACATTATCTATTTAATCAAATTATATTATTTTACGGTAGAATATATAATCTTTTAAAAACCCTATAAAATATTTTATAATTCTTTTAAGAGGATTTAGTTAACTCTCTTAATAATTAAATTGTAATCTAGCACAAATGAAACCACTAAACAAAGAATTAGTCCTAAAAACAGTTTTTTGTAATCAGTTACCAGTCAACCCAATAAAAAAATTAACATTCACATAGTTTCCATATTCTTCAATATCATGTATACATAATGTATTAATATATGTTTTATGAATTTATCTTTTATCTGAGACAAATATTCTAATGAAATTCATATAATATATTAATTTTTTACCAAAATACAATAATATATTTTCCAATTTTGAGTAAAAAGTAATATTTATGTTCTCCCATTTAGCTAAGGTCAAATACAATTCTAATCAGGTATGTAATTTGTTTAGAATTTTTTTCCCGTCAGGATCACTAAATAATATCCTAAATATATATTTGAACAATTAAAGTTTCTCTAGAAATTATTCTAGTAAAAAAAATAAATTTTTTGAACATTCCATTTTTCATTATCATTATTTAATAAAAATAATAAAAAAACATTTCATTCATAATCTATGCTCTTGATTTAAACCGAAAACAGCATTTGATATTTTTAAGACATGGTTATGTTTATATTAATTCTCAAAACAACAGTCCATTTTAAAAAAACAATTAGGAATATATAAATTAAAAATTGCCCTTTGACATCCATTTGAAAATTATTTATTCTTGGAAAAGAATAACAAGACATAATAATTCTTATAAATAAAAATATTTCAACCAATTATAATGGTTATTAAAATCAATTCAATATCATTTATTGTAGTATTTATACACTATTCTAGAATTATTTCTAATTATTTTAATATATTTTTCTAATTTATTTCTAATGATACACATGGTTTGAATAATGTTTTGATCCTTATAGGTTTTCAATAAGGTCTAAAAATTATGTTTATCAAATAAATAACAAACATAATGTATTTACATAATTAAGTAAAAATTAGATAAATATTATTTAATATTTTGAGGTATAAAATCAAAAATAAAATGTTTAATAGTACAATCATTTCTTAATGAACTTTTTGTTTTAACTTCCATAGTTATGACCCCAATTGTTTTCTAACCAGATGATAATTGTAGAATTTTAAAATTTATTTATGAGTTAGACTACACCCTTTAGTTAATTCTTCAATTTATGATATTCTTGTCTCTCTAATATTTAAATCACTAAAATATACTTCACCTTATTCCATTTCATTTTTTTCTTTTAAAATTTTCTCACAAAATTTGACATGATTCAATTTGATAACTATATAATATATATTGTTATATACTATATATGACTTAAAATAGTTATAATTTGTTAGAATTGTTTGTTGATTTCAAATTTAAAATTTCCAATGATTATTTGGTATTATTTATACAAATGTTTCAAAAAACTGTATTTTCAATTAGCCAATTTTCAGTTTCCTTCCATTTCAGATTTCATATGGTGTTTTGATTAAAAATGGTCTACGATGAATATTATTTGAAACTAGTCATGTTATATTAACATATTTTCTCCATAATTTTAAACAAAAAGAAAACTCATTTAACATTACCAAGTAATTTATTATAAGGTTCTATTTTTTTTTACTTTCTTCAGTAACATTTGTTTGTGTCCTAGAATCCAAAAAATTATGATTATATCTTTTGAATTTTAACGATTTATCAAATTCAGAATTTTAAAACATTCCACCTCGATGACTTCAAATTAATAAATTTATATTTCCTTTTTTAATTTCTGATAAATTTAAAATAAATAATATTTTTTTATAAATTTTCATTTTTATGTGAAACAAAATATGTCCTTAATATTCTATTATACTCATCCATAAAAATTATTTTTTTTCATCAAGAAGTTGTTGTTGTTATGGGGCTGAATAAATTTAAATTTAAATGCTGAAGTGGTATATATTTTCGAACCTCATAAATTCATTTAAAGGAATCCTTATGTTACTTACCAATTATGCATGAATCAAAAAAAGGTGATGTCCAGATTTAACATAAGAAGATCCAACATCTTTTGATTATTTGAGAGAATAATGAACAACAAGAAATTTTCATGACCTAAAATTATATTATATAAAACATTTTCATATTTTATATCCCTCAATCATGTCACATTTTTTTATTCAATTTTTCAAAATTTAATGAATAAATGTTTTATTTTCAAATTTCATAAAATATTAATGATTCGCCTTTAGAATAAATTATCATTTTTAAATTTAACAAAAATTTATATTATCAGAAAGATTATATACTCAAGAAAAATGAGTCTATAAACCCTCAAAAAATAACAATTTTGAACTGTTTTTATAATTGTAAAATTTAAATTATCCAAATCCTAATATTTACAATTTGGGGTATTCACTAAATGTTACACTATGACCATAATATTTTTTAAATGATTGAAATTTAGAGATATAACCAGTCCTATTTTGTGAGCATAAACTGTATATACACCATGTGTCATTTTTATTACATTAATGACAAACCTCTTTCATAAAAAACTTATGAATACAATGGTACACATGAAAACAATGTTCATGTGGGTTAAAAAAATAATTATTAGGACCCCAACCTAATTTCATCCATGTACTCAGTGGAAATCTAGAAATGTTTATTTAGATATTATATAATTTGTGTGGCTATGTTACTATAGAATATTCAAGTAACATTCATTTACATAATTCCCCTTAATATGACATCCAAATCATCTAACATTAGAAATATTTATAAATTCCCCTAAAAACAAGCCTTATAAATTTTAGGTAAAAAATTACCATATAAAACATCTATTTTCTTTTTGGTCATTTTATTAAAAATAATCGTTTTACCATATATTTTTATCCTTGGAAAAATTTCAAGAAAATTTTATTTAAATATTTCAATTTTATTTATTTTTTTATAATTTTCATCCAAATTTAAATAAAAATTATTTTCCTGAGATTCCTCACATTTAGACTAATAATCATTAATATTAATATTTTCATTTTGAACACTTTCAAATTAGTAAACAATCTATCATTTTATCTCAAAGGGGTATTTATCAATTTTTCTTTTTCATCAAGAACATTCGTATATATAACATTATGATTTATGAATAATTTTGTATTGTTCTTTACATTATGATTGACTCTATCAATATATTTTCAAAACTAATCATTGGTGGTATTAAATTAAAATTCCTAAGAGGAAAAAAAATCTCATTCACTTACCTACTATTATAAAGTCATTAAAAATTGTTTTAATTGTTCTTTTTTAGTACCAGATGTATAACTATAATTTGATTCAAAACTGAAAATCAATGTAGATTCCATTAAATTTCCATCCTTCTTTTATTCTTTTTTTTCATGATTTTGAAGTTCATAATCCATATAAACCTTTTCAGGATGTATACCCTTTTTTATAATTATTAAAAATATTTTAAAAATCATTATTATATATAAGAAAAACATTTAACTTCTCATTATGATCCTTTCTAAGATGATTCTCTCTAAATGATTCATATTTCCTTTCCTAATTATATATAACGTCCCAGACTTAAAACATTACATAATATTGAATTAAAAAAATAATTCATACTGAGGAACTTTTCATGTTTATAGTTTTAGTGAATTAGGATATAACTATCACATCTCAAAAGATTAAAAAGTAGAAAATTTGGCTCAGCATCAATTTTTTCATTAAATAAAAACTCGTGAAATAATGATTCATGTCTAGTTCCATATTTTAGACAGTATGACTTTTCTTTGTTCTCATCCATGATGCTATTCATCTTTATGTCCTGTGAAAACATTTCAAAACATTGGGTGAGAATAAAATGCTCAGTAAGGGTTATAAAACAATGAAAGAAACATTAGTTTATAAATACATACAAAACCTAAACTATTTTACATACCTCTTGAATTCATAAGATTTATGAATAACACATAGAAATCATAAATCATAAACATAACTTGTGGCATCCATAACATATATACATTGTAGCTATCACCACAACATAGGGAGTTACTTTGGAATACCCATCACAGTATATTCCCTAAATCTCGTAGGAGATGCATTCAAATTTACCTCCGTCTTGTTACCCAATGCATTGGAGAGAAATCTCAGGCTTACCTACCCTAGGTTTATCATGTAACCACCCGTATTCATAAACACTGCCCAAGAACCATTACATATTCATAACAAATAAATCAAACATAAATGAAATAAAACATTACCACATTTCAATCACAATATATCATTTAAATATATTGAAAAAATAAATCCTCTATAATAACCATTTTCAATACCAAAATACGTAAAAAGTGTATATTGTAATTTTTTTTAAACATTACAGCTTGTTAAGGAAGCCATGGATCAAATAACACTCACGACGATGGAAAGGTCATTGTCACCGCTTACATAATAAAAGTAAAAATTATATTTTGTCATATAGTAAAAAAGCTTAACAGGAATAGATTACCTTTGAATTAAATGAAAATTCAGATATGTTTATACAGAATATAGATGAATTTACTACATTATAACAAAAAATTTCTCAATGAAAGGAGATTGAGACGAAGTCCATTACCTCCTGTCTGACTTTACTGGATCCATATTTAATCGCCTGAATAATAAACTAAAGTTAATTTCTACTTTCTTAAAAATATTTTTCATGTTTATTATTCCCTTTATATAACATAATACCATGTTATAAACAATTTTTTATCATTTACATTAATAATGTTCCTTTTGTCGATATTTGGTACTTGAGTCTAAAACGAACACCTTATAGTTTTGTCCATGTGGTCAATAGTCCATTATATCAAGAATGATATTAGTTATTTAGATATCCTATATATCATATATATCCAGTATATATATATATATTTATAATAGTTAATATTAATTGGAGATAAGAAATGAAATGCACTGTTCATGGAGATGACAAACCGTACGTACACATGAACGCTTCATTCAGTTCTATTTCATATTTTAATGAAATGAAAACAAAATGATACATAGGGATATTAAAATTAAAGTATAATATAACATATAATATCATTAGCTTTAACATTTATACGTCTCACATATGGAAATTAATGAGTCATACCACTTTTAGGGAGCGGTAGTCCGCACTTCCTCAAATGAAAATATCAAGTTTACCAATAATTAAAAAAATAAAGGTATGATATAAAAGAAAAAAAACCTAAGAATAAAGAAAACATAAATATAATATATATCATATATAAATATAGTTTCATCTTAATGGCCACCATGATAGGAAGTAGGAGATAATCAAACTGTCATTGTTTCGTGAGGCGTTAGTTTTCCGTTCACAGAAACAATATGTTTTTCACCTATTAGATAGAGGTTTGTTGAAGTGTAGTTAGAATACTTCTCATAAAAACAGAATAATATATTTAATATGATGTTTTTGTTATATTATAAGGGAATAAAAAGAGTTTAGGGGTTGGAGATATAAAATAAAATAAAAGAAGTTAATAGAAACTGTTACATTTAATTTGGGTAACTCCCTTTGGTATGAACCAAAAGGGTTCCTTGAAAATTCATCTGCCTAAGGTAAGGATTCTAGGTGGAGGAGAGAAATTTAGGGAGATTAATGGGGTAGAGGTTGGACGAGCCAAAATTATTTAGAGGTATAAGGAATTGGATATAATTGAGGACTTTTTATAAGGTGGAGGAGGGGATCTTTATGAAAGTGTGATATTATTATTTTATTATATATTGTTATTCGGTTGATAAAGGTCCAAAAATAATTAAATCTGAAGATTATATGACTAATTGTAGAAATAAAATCATCTAATAAGAATTTTATAGGTTTTGGATATTATTTTATTCTTTATAATATTATTTATTTAAATAATTTATTAATGAGTTAAACATTGCCTCATTATCATGCCATAAATAATTTTATTTATTTGATGTCTAAAATTTATAAAACAAATAACATGATGTAAGAAATTTTTTTATCTTACCAATGAATTTTTTAGTCTAAAAGGTAACTTATATAACCCCATGTAAAAATTAATTTACAAAGAGATCTTTGTTTATGTCAATTTTGCCTTTACTTTATGTTAATTAAAATAAAGTGTCATTATCAATCATAAGTGTCTCCATGGGGTCCCAAAATCGACCATAGGATTCTCATGGTTGGCCATTACTCATTCAATGAGGTTATGTCAAGTGTTAATGTAATTTTAATTTATTTTAATATCATTTTTACCTTGAATTACCCTATTTATCTTTAATTGCGGTAAATTAAAGTCAAAAGTTAATATTCACCAAAAAATATTTTCATCTTACTGAACCAAATTTTACTAACTAATTACATCCATTTATGTTAGATTTTAGAAATTTAATTCCCATAAGTTGTAAAATTTCATTTAAATGAAAAAGTTAGTTTTTAACTATTATTATGTGGTTTCACTATTCATAAAAAATTGAAGTTTTTCTGAAAAATATAAATAATTCAGCTGATGATATATTTGATATTCCGAATTAAAAAATTATTTCTATTTTACCAAATTAAAAACATACATGTTTCATTAATAAATTTAAAATTAATTCTCATTATCAAAAAATAGTGTGTTTTTATGAAAAAATAACTATTAAAAGATTGATATTTTTATGTCTAATTTCAAAGTGAAATTAATTCCAATAAACTAAATTGGATTAAATGGTAAAAATTTATTTTAATTATAAATTTAATCAAATTAAAAAAATAATCCTATCAAATAAATTAATTATATTAAAACACAGTTTTGTACTAAAATACAATATTTTTTACTATTCATTAAAAATTGAATTTTATCAGAAAAATACCAAAAAATTACACAAAGTATATTTTGTTGTCCAGATTCTAATGAATAATTTTATTTGGTTAAATAGAACATACAAAAAGGGCCAAAACTATATTTAAGTAGGGTTCTCCATTAAAAGGCGGTAAATCGACCTTTTAATGTAAATTATGCTTAATATTTGATTCATTAACATTTTAAGCCTCTAAATTTTATTTGATAAATGTAAATATAATTTACGAACATGTGTAATCATATTGTAGTTAGTTTTATTCATTCCCTCCAATACAACATCTAGGAGTTAACTACCATTTAAAATAATAATATTATATTATTATTGTACTACCTAATATTTCAAAGAAACATGTTGTCACGTATCGGGTACACTATCGGATATAGAAACCCATTTAAAGTAAAATTAATTTAAATTTAAATCACAAATATTAATAAATATGAAAATTTATTATTTGTTATTTACATCCAATGTTACATCCTTCCCCCATTTTGGAAATTATGTCCTCGGAATTTGTATTCACTTATCAAATAAGTGGGATGATTTATCCCTCATAGCATTTTCGGATTCCCATGTTTCATCTTCAACCATATGGTTTTTTCAAAAAACATTTTCCTGATGAATTTCTTTATTCGACAACACTTGTTCTCTATGGTCAGGAATCTGGATTGTTTTTTCTTTATAGGACAGATTCTCTTCCAACTGAACTACCTCTAGGATCAAAACATGAGATATATTTGGCATATACTTTCTCAACATCAAATCCTGAAAAACATTGTGTACCTAGGATAAATATGGGGGTAAATACACTTTGTAAGCAGCTGATCTAACATTCTCATGGATATCATAAGGTGCAATGAACCTCGGAAAAAAAATTCCCTTCTTACCAAAAGGCATCACACTTTTCTTTGGAGAAACATTGAGAAATACATGATCACCTACCTCAAAAGAGAGATCCTTCCTTCAGTTATCTACATAACTTTTCTGTCTGCTCTGAGCTGTTCTCAAGTGATTTTAAATCAACTGAATCTTTTCTTCCACCTCTTCAAAAAATTATGGTCCCATGAATATCCTTTCACCTACTACATCCCAAAAATCTAGATTTCGACAATTCTTTCCATATAATGCCTCAAATGCATCCATCTATATACTGGAATAAAAATATCTATTGTATGAAAATTAAACCAAAGAAATATGTTGGTCCCAACATACCTGGTAATTTTTTGAACAAGAACAAAGCATATTCTACATGGTCGGAATTATTCATTCTAATTTCCCATCTGATTAAGGATGACAGGTTGTACTAAAATTTAATTCAGTACCATATGACTTCGGAAGGCCTTTCCAAAAGTTAGAAGTAATCCTAGAATCATGATCAGATACAATGGAGAGGGGAACTCATTGAAACCTGACAATATATTTAACATAAAAATGAGAAAGATGGTCTAGAGACAATGATTCTCTAATAGGATTGAAATGAGCTGACTTAATCAACTGATCAACAATAACCCATATTGCATTACTACCTCGAGCTGTCATCAGTAATCCCAAAACAATTTCAGTGGATATATTTTCCCATTTCCACTCTGGCACTAGTAAAGACTGAAGAATCCCGTTAGGTAACAGTCACTTTACGTTAACCTACTGACAAGTCAAACATTTCACAGTAAAATCAGAAATATTTTATTTCATTACATCCCACCGGTAATAGTTCTGAAGATCATTGTACATCTTAGTACTTTCAGGATGAACTGAAAATGGAGAACTATGAGCTTCACATAACAACTCATTATTCAATTTTTAATCAGAAGGCACACATAATCTCTTTCCAAATCTCAAAACACAATTAATATCAATGTTGTGATCAGGAGACTTACCCTTATGAACCAACACTACATTTTTCTGTAACTAATTGTTTATCTTTTGTGCTTACTTAATTCTTTCTAATTGAGATGATCTCACTGAAACCTAAAACAAAACAGAATAATTTCTTGTACTAACAACTTCTATGCCAATTTTTATAAAATGAAAAACCAAAGGATCCCATTCCAAATGTAACATGGAAAATGAAGCATTACTTTTTTGACTCAAAGCATCAACCACTTTTTATACTTTATCTGTATTATAATGGATCGTGAAATCACAATCCTTGATTAATTCCAATCATATCCTATGTCTCAGGTTTAATTCATTCTGAGTTAATATATACTTTAAAATTTTGTGATCAGTATATATTTCACATTTTACTCCACAAAAATGATTCCACCAAATTTTTAAAGAAAAAAATAGTTAATTCCAAATCATATGTAGGGTATTTTTACTCATGTGGTTTCAATTAATGTGTAGAATAATCAATTACCTAGTCATTCTACATTAGGAAACAAAAAATTCCTTTCAATGAAGCTTCACTATAAATAAAAAACTCACCATTTCTAGAAGGTAGTGCCAAAACTGGAGCAATCAAAATCTTTTTTTTTTCAATTCCTAAAAACAATCATCACATTCTTTTTTCCAAATGAACTTAACACATTTCCGAGTTAACATAGTCATTGGACTAGATAATCATTCCCAATTTTCAACAAACCGTGGGTAATAAACTACCAAACCATGAAAACTATGAATCTTAGTTATATTTGTGTGTCTTGGCTAGTATTCAACATCTTTTTCTTAACAGGATCAATAGTTATGCCATTTTTTGAAACAATGTTACCAAGGAATGAAATTTATTTCAACCAAAACTCACACTTTCTGAATTTCCAAAATACTTTCTTTTATTTTATGGTTTGAAAGACAACCCTTAAATGACTTTCATGTTTCTCTTTACTGTTTGAATAAACGCAAATATCATCAATGAGCACAACCACTATCTTATCCAAGAACTCACAAAAAATTCTATTCCTATGATCCATGAATATATTTGGTTCATTGGTTAAACAAAAATGCATAACTACAAATTCAAAATGGCCATATCTATTATGAAACACAGTCTTCAGAATATCATCTTTCTTCACTTTTAACTGATGATACCACAATCTCAAGTCAATCATTGAAAAATACTGAGCTCCATGGATTTGATCAAACAAATCAACGATATGAGGCAAAGGATACTTGTTATTCACAGTGATGTTAGTCAATGCTCTATAATAATTGAAATGTATTATGGATCCATCTTTTGTTAACAAACAAGATAGGAGCACCACATTGTAAAGTACAAGGTCGAATGTAACCTTTATATAATAACTCATGAAATTTCTTCCTTAACACTAAATGTTCAATTTGAGCAACTCGATAATGGGGTTTTGAAATTGGATTAGTATTAGGAACTAAGTCAATTGTAAATTCAACTTCTCGATCAGGTATAATATTAAGAAACTCATTAGGAAAAACATAAAGGTACTCATTTACCACTGGCACATCGTTAATATGAACAGTTCATTTGTTTTCAACCATATGTGAAAGGTAAAATTCATTTCCATCTTTTACTAGTTTTTGAGCATCCAGATATGTTATCAAAAGTAAGCGTTTATTCATGTATACAAACATAAAATCATTTTGAAAAGAAACCTCTTTAGCTCTACCGTCAATCTTAGCATGATAAGAAAAAGCCAATCCATACCCAAAATAACATCAAACTCTACTAGAGGAAAAACAATATGGTTTGTATGTGGATTCATTCCGCACATAGCGATAGGAATGTTATTATGTTTTCCTTTTTTCTCAACATTTCCTCCTGGTGTTTTTACCGTAAGTTTTGTATTCAAATATTGAGATGGAATTCCCAATTTACTATAAAACATCTCCGAAATGAAAGAGTGAGTAAACCATGAATCAAACAACACATTGGCATAATCTAAACCAACAAACAATGTACCTGATACTACTTCATTTGATGGACCAATATCAACTGATGTAGTTTGAAGGATTTTACAACCCCTTTCTACTTGTAGTCTAGATACTTTCCCTATTTTGAGTTCATTGTTGGACAATCATTTGCATAATGACCCATTTTATTACACATAAAAAATTTTACTGACTATAAATCATATTTCTTATTACCATTACACGGATCTTTTTCGGTGAAATTACAAACTTTATGTCCCATTTTACCACATTGGTATCACTTACCAGAATTCAAAAGACATTCCCAAGAATAATTTTTACAACAATCTCCACAAGCTGTAAACTTATGTTTATTACTATTAGACTTTCTTTAAAAGTTCTTCCCTTTCATATGCCACCTCAACCTCTTATTCTGTTGTTTGTAAAAGAACACCTGATCATTGGAAAACTACATTTTCACCTTCTTCACACAACAAACAAGTTTTTCATAGAATTTGATCTCACAAGAAGCTAATTCTCTTTGATACTTTAACTTTAATCCTGAGTAAAAATTGTTGATTTTACAATCAAGATCTTGTATGAAATTTGTAGCGTACCTTGCCAGTTGAGAAAATTTTTCTTTATAAACGGAATTTGAGTCATCCTCCTACCTCAATATTAGGAATTGTTTTCCCATCCTAAGACAAACCAAATTAGGAAAATATTTCTCATGAAACATAAATTTGAATTCATCCCAATCAAGAGAATAAATATCCTCACTATCCATGATATTTTTCACCATCGACCACCACTGATCAGCTTCAACTTCAAAATTGTAAACATCAAGACTAAACTTTTGGTGTTCTGAACACCCCATGACATCAAAAATTTTCTCCAGTGCTTTAATCCACGATTCTACTAGCACAGGGTTAGATGATCCTTTGAATGATGGGGGATGTTGACTCATGAAATCCTCTGATACTGAGATGTTATTCTGTGGTAGATCTGGCTGATCTCGTGCAGGTATCCCACCACCATTTATAGCCTGAGTCAACTATTACATAACTAAAACAAACTGTTTAGTTATGATTCCAACCATCTCAGGTGGCTGATTTGGAAGGTTGTTTTCCTCCTAATGTTGTCCCAACATAGTTGTCATATTTCCTATATGGAAAACCAATCTTAAAACAGAAATATCTTAGGTGAAGAAAAATGGTAATATGTAAATGCTATACAATTTCAATATTAACAAAAATTACATTATGGATATTTATTAAAGAATACCCTAACTCCTAAAGTTATCTAAAATGACATCGGATACCAACTATAAGGACCAAGCATTAAAAAATTACATAATATTGAATTAATCAAGTAATTCATATTGAGGATCTTTTCAGGTTTAGAGTTTTAGAGAATTAGGACATAACAATTATATCTCAAATGAATACAATGTAGAAACTTCTAATCAATTTCCATTTTATCCTAAAATAAAAACTCTTGAAAAAAGAGTCATATCTAGTTCCATGATTTAGATAGCATGAATTTTCTTTGATCCAATCTGTGAACCTATTCATCTTTATGTCCTGCGAAAACATTTTAAAACATGGGATGAGCATAAAAAGATCAGTAAGGGTTATAAAACGAAGAAATAAAACATTAGGTCATAAATAAATACAAAACATATACTCTTTTACATTCATCATGAAATCATAAGATTTATGAATAACTCATAGAAATCTTAAATCATAAAGGTAACATGTAGCATCCATAACAGACTTACACTGTACCTATCACAACTATATGGAGAGTTACTTTGGAATACCCATCAAAGTATATTTCCTAAATCTCTTAGGAGAAACATTATCATTTACCTCTGTCACGATACCCAATACATTAGAGAGCTATCTCGGGCTCACCCCCTAGGATTATAACAGAACCACACGTATTCGTAAAAAAATCCCATTAACCATAACATATTCATAACAAATAAATCAAACATAAAGGAAATATAACATTACCACATTTCAATCACAATATACAATTTAAAAGTATTGAAATAATTAATCCATTTAAAAACATTTTCAATACCAAAATACGTAATAAGAGAATATGGTATTTTTTGAAAACATTACGGCTTGTTAAGGAAACCATATATCATATAATACTCGTGGCAGCAGAATGGTCTTTGTCACCACTTAAGTAAAAAAATAAACATTATTTTTTTTCATTTTGTAAAACAATTAATAGAAATAGATTCCAACTAAATTAAATGAAAATTCAAAGTTTGTTATACATCGTATAAAAGAAATTCATCTATTAAAACAATATAGGCCTCAATGAAAGGAGATTGACATGAATTCCCATACCTCACGTCCGAAATGACTCGATCATTCTTTAATCTACTGAATAATAAACGAAATATAATTTATACTTGATTAAGAAACTTTTTCAAGTTTATTATTCCTTTTATACAATTTTTTACCATGTTATAATCATTATGAAATCATTTTATTTAATAACATTCATTTTGTTGATATTTGGTATTGGAGTAAAAAATGAACACCTTATATTTACAAGTTGTCCATGTGGTCAATAATCATTAATATCCAGAATGATATTCATTATTTAGATATAATATATATTCTATATATCCAGTATATATATATATGTATGTATTTATAATAGTTTATATCATTTGGAGAAAATAAATGAAATGCACCGTTCATGGAGACGGTAAGCCGTACGTACGCATGAACGCTACTTTCTTTTCTATTTTGTATTTTAATGAAATTAAAACATAGTGATGACTTGGTATATTAAAATTATAGTATAATATCATATATAATATCATTAACTCCATCCAATATACGTTCCACATATGGAATTAATGAGTCATATCACTTTAAGGGGGTGGTAGTCTGGACTTCCTCAAATGAAATTATCATGTTTACCCATAATGAAATCCATAATGGTAAGACATAAAAGAAAAATACATAAGCATAAAGAAAACATAAAAATAATATATATCATATATAAATATATTTTCATCTTAAGGGCCACCATGATTGTCTGTAGGAGATAATCTAACAATCATCGTTTCGTGAGGCGTTAGTTTTCCATCCACAGAAATAGCATGTTCTTCGCCAATTAGATGGAGGTGTGTGAGTATGTAGTCAGAATTATTCTTATAAAAGAATCCTAGTATATTCGTAATACTGGTGTTGTTATAAAAAAAATATAAAAAGTGTTTAGTGGTTGGAGATGTATAATAAAAGAAATGATGTTAAGAGAAACTGTTTCCTTTAATTTGGGTAACTTCATTTGGTATGAACCAAAAGGTTTACCTGAAGTGCCTTCTGCCTAAGGTAAGGATTCTATGAGGAGGATATGGTTTTAGTGAGATTAATTGGGAAGATTCTGGATGAGGAAAAAGGCTTTAGAGGTGTGAGGAATTGGTCAGAAGTGGGGGGTTTTTATAAGGGGGAGGAGGGGCTCTTTAGAAAAGTGTGATAATATTATTTTATTATATTATGATATTCAGTTTATAAAAGTCCAATATTCATTGAAGTTGAAGATAAGATGAATGAATATCAAAATAAACTCATCCAATAAGAATTGGACAGGTTTTGGATAATATTTTAATCTTTATAATATTATTTATTTAATTCATTTATTAATGAGGTAAACACTGCAACATTATTGTGTCATAAATAAATTTATTTATTAAAAGTCTAAAAATTATAAATAAACCATGATGTAAGAAATCCTTTAATAATTCCAATTAATATTTATAGTCTAAAAGATAACTTAGATAAAACCATGTAGAAATCAATTTACAAAGAGATATTTGTTTATGTCATTTTTCCTTTAAGCTAATTAAAATAAAGTATCATTATAATTCATAAGTGGCTCCATGGGGTCCCAAAATCGACCCTAGGGTTCCCATGGTCATTTATTACTCATACAATAAGTTTAGGACATGTTTTAAGGTAATTATTAATTATTATAATATCCTTTTTACCTTGAATTACCCTATTAATGTTTAATCGCGGTAAATAAAATTCAAAAGTTACTATTCACCAAAAATTATTTTCATCTTATTGAACAAAATTTTACGTACTAATAACAACCATGTATGTTGGATTTTCAAAATTCAATTCTCAAAAGTTGTAAAATTTCATTTAAATGAAAAAAAGCATTTTTTTCACCACTACTAGGTTGTTTCACTATTTATCAAAAATTGAAAGTTTTCATAAAAGTACCAAAAATTTAGCCTAAGCAATATTTGTCATTACGAATTCTAAAATTATATCTTTTTTATCAAATTCAAAACATATAAGTAGCATTAATTAATTAAAAATTAATTCCCATTATAAAAACAAATAGCGTGTTTTTAAGAAACAATAACTATCCAAAGATTCATACGTGTTTATGTCCAAATTCAAAGTGAAATTAATTCCAATAAACGACATTTGATTAAATGGAAAAATATATTATAATTAAACTTTACAACCAATTAATAAGATAATATAACCATAAAAATAAATTATATTAAAATTTATTTTTGAATTAAAATACAATATTTTTCACTATTCATTAAATATTGAATTTTAACAAAAAAATACCAAAAAATTACCCAATGTAAATTTTGGTGTCCCGACTCTAAAGAAGAATTTTATTTGGTCAAATAGAACATATGAAAGTTACCAAAACTAGATTTAAAAAGGGTTCTCCATTAAATGGTGGTAAATCCACCTTTTAATGTAAATTGTGCTTAAAATTCGATTCATTCACATTTTAAGCCTGTAAAACATAATGGATAACTATAAATACATTTAACGAACATGTATAATAATATTGTGGTTAGTTTTTTCATTCCCACCAATACAATGACTAGAAGTTTACTACCATTTAAAATAATCAAATTATATTATTAGTATGCAACGTAATATCTCAATGAAATCTATTGTTGCGTATCGTGTACACTGTCGAACATAGAAACCCCATTAAAGTAAAATTATTTAATATTTAAATAAAAAAATTAATAAATACAAAAATGTCTTATGAATTATTTACCTGGGATGTTACGTTATATATCCTTCCATTTTTATAGAATCATATCCATTTATTTTACAATTATATAGCACAGAATCAGAAGAGTAAATGGTAATATTTTATTTAAATAAAATCCTATTTTTTAAATATCCTACTTTGAAAATTGTTTATATTAGAAATCATATTAAAAAAAATCCCAAAAATAAATTAAATTATATTCCCTAAAATTTTTTATTTCAGCAATTGATACATTATTATAATCAACTTCTTTGGTAAGTCCCTAAACACCATTTAAAAAAAATTGATATATCTAAAGTTTCTTCCTGAGAACACATGAAAATTCCTATATTTTAAATCCATGGATAATTTTATTAAAATTTTATTTTTTTAATAATTTGAAATCCTTGAAACTTATCCCTTATCATATATAACATATTTATTCATACCAAGAAGATTGAATTCAACTACTTTCTGAATTTCACATTTTTTTTACATGAATCTTATCACCTTTTACATTTATAAAAAATTCATAGTATTCAATTTTCATTACCTTATAGTATAGAAGATATCTATTACATCATTACCAATATAGGCATTATGGTCACCATTTGGTAAATTTTAATCCATAGTTGTGGCAGTACAAATATAAATTTTTTGAATTATAAAAATAGGCTTCCATGCAATACTATATATATACCAAATGTGTTCCATCAATGAATGGAATTAATTTAGGTATATAGAAATCATTTCTAATTGATTATGTTGTATCGAAAAAAAATTCACCATGGATGATTAAGTTAGGATTTTATTATCCCAAATTAATATAAATATATCAAATCTTGGGATAAATATATGATTCCAACTATTAGGTCCAATATTTATTTTGTCCAAATGGGAGATAGGTGTGGGAATTTTATTTTTAGAATATTTTTAAACAGTTATTAGATTTATTTTGTTCTTTTTAGTGGAAATTAAAATAAAATGATTGGAGTAATTTTTATAGGGTTTTAAAGTCTAATTAATCCTTCGTAAAATCTACACTCCTCTATAATGTATAGATGAATAAGACCAAATATAATGCAATCATAAAGTTTTTATTGAGAGTCACTACCTATTAAAATTCATTTTTAAACCCTGTAGTCACAACCTAAAACTAAATTTTTCTATCATCGAGTAACAACCGAACTAGCTTCCTTTAGAGTTTGTGGATGAAATGAAACCTAAAATTATCTCTAATAATGAAAAAAAAATCTCACTACCATATATTGATCATCGATAACCCATACATACTATTTTGGGTGATATAAACTGATATTCCTATCTATATTTTGTATTATAACCTGATACAATAATACACAATGAAATAAATATTAATAATTATGAACCATATAACATGTTGAGTAATTAATGTATGAGTATCCAACTAGTAGTTTTCTCTTTAGTTAAAAAATTATTAGTAATGATATAGCTTTAGAATATTATGTTTTGGTGATTGATGGAAAAAAGTGTGTCAGACATGAAAAATTGAACGTACCCTTAACCTCACTTACTTCATAATTGTTCAATATAAATATTTATATTGAGTTCCATATGCACAAAAAATATCATAATTTGAATGCAATTAATTATATTATTCCCCAATGTATCACATTAATGTAACTTTAATGAAAGACTTTATATTTGTCTGATTAATATTTCCTATAAATTCAATACATAAATTATTCATTTAATAAACATGAGAGGAATTTGACCGTATATTCTCATTTAAAATAAAATAGATAAATCTAACTTTATATCTACAAGTGAATAATTTATTGATACAAAATTAAAATAGTCTAATAATAATGAAAACTTATTTCATTAGTACTCCCCCTCATATCATTAATGAAAAACTATTCATATTCCATGAAATTCAAATTTTTTTCACTCAAATTATTTGTACAATGTGAATATTGAACAACACATGGTCCCCTATATCATTCAATTAAATATTCTTAGAATACGTAATTAAATAAAAGTTTGGAATCAAAATGATTAGTGAATAAATGTATAACAAATAAACTGAATAAAATAATTAATATAAACATGATGTAATTAAATATATGAGATAAGATGAATAATGTAACATATTTGAAAACTATTCATTTTGGTCTAAAATAAAATTGTAGAATGATTATTCAAATAGGTTTACCCTATTCAATGTTAAGAACATTTGGAAGGTGACTCCTATTAAAAGAAATATACTTTCAATAGGATGGATTCATCATTTGGCCAATTAGATTGATCATGTTTTTGTTTGGAATAAACGTGTGGTTGATCTATTCATGTGGTCGATTAAGTCAACCATTCAATCATTAATAAACTTGTTGTTGATCATTGAATTAACGAAAGTTTTAGCCTTGTTTGATTGATTATTACTACTATTTTAAAGACAATATGTGTTCAATTCAACACATATAAACTTTTCAAATATCATACACGGTTCATATGCTTACAGTAAATTTCTTTTCTCTTGATGTTAATTTAGTCTTACAATTTATTAAAATTATTATATATTCAATTGAGGTAATAAAATTGTTTTGATAAATATATATATAGTAGCTTCTTCATGTGGTCTACATACTATATTCCTTATGTTCGATCAATATATCAAACACAAAGTCAATATGCAGCCCAAATCGTTCCAATATATACGAGGATTCTTCAAAACCAAATAATAATAAAATTAATAGAACAAGATATATGAAACCATAATTTGATGGATTGTTCTTGAAATTAATTCTTAAAACCCATAACAAATAAAAATATCAAAATAGATAATGAATAATAGAAATATAAATAATAATATCTTTTTGTAAATAGTGTTAGAATAAAACACTATTATAAAAACATGTTAGATGGAATATGATAATAAATTTTTAATTATCAAAACATAATAAACAATTTATTTCAAATATCCAATTTAACAACAAAATTATATGGTTTTTATGGAAATCATTGGAATTTTTCATTTTCGAATTTCCTTCTTATACACCTCTTTATTACATATTTACATTGGGCCATTCTAAATAGCATAAGTTTAGTACAATATACAGGATTACATGAACCCATATTAAGATAGATTTGCAAGGAATTTCCAAAATTTCAAAACCCATTTAATATTTTCTAATAAATTAATGATTTAATTGGTTAATATTAGTGAAGAATTTATATTTATATGACTCAAGGATTTACTCGACAAAAATTATTCAATTATAAATTTATTGTGAAAAAATGAAATGTTATATAGGTATATGTATTCCAAAAATTCTATGTGAAAAAAGTAATTTATGATCTATGAATTAATTTTGATAATTAAGAGATATGGTTATCTTTGATTCTTTGAGAAACCAAGTTATTTTTTAAAAAATAATAATTTTCCAAACACCTTCATGATAATCCCAATTGAGTTACGTTGTTTTACATATTTCTAAAATACATTTGATTTTATATTCTCTCGTAATGTGGTTGCGTGGTTGAAAAATGGTTTTCTTGAGACGTTCACTGAAATCCTAAAATATTTTACAATGGTAATGGGAGGGGAATTGGGTAGAATATGATATGGTGAGTGATTTATAGATAGAGATAACTCATTCCATATTATTCTAGTGTTGATGGTTTCGAGTAAAATGTGTAAACATGTGTTTACTATATTTACATAAGTCAAAGTTTCCATGATATTATCAACATTTCTCATAGCATTAGTGACTATTCAATAGATAGATATTTAACAATGTTTTTAGTGAATAAAAAAATATTCTGTTTTTCAAAAATGAGGATCTTCCTATGTGGATATTTTCCAAAAAAGGAAAAAAATTATTTTGTTTTGATAAAAATATGGGTTCAATTATATGGTATTTTCATGAAATGTGGTAGTCTATGAATGTGATTTTGAATATCATTATTTTTAATATTTTTATATTTTAATTATTTTTATAAATAAATATTTTGGTATAAATATTTTTATTAATTCTCATCAGTTAGAATTTATTTTTTGAATTCAAAAATGTATTGATATTTGTTACCGTCCAAGGGAAATCTTATAATTTTTATACTCAACCACTTTTTTTACGTCAGTTGGAATGTTAACAATAGTTTTCATAATATTACTAGAGGAAATGACTAATAAATTGATAGTAGAGAGACATATATCCAATTTTATTGTCTGGATGTTGGATTCAGGGGCTTGTACTTGATACAAAATAAATTATTTTGAGTTATTATGTGAGATTTTAATTTAGTGTGAAGAATCCTAAAACTTATTCTATTTAAATTGTTGAATTTTAAAAGTTCTCATAAATTTTTTTAATCACACATTCATAGTTACCCATTATGGTACATTTGATGAGGGTGAATCATTACCTAGTGGGTTTCTTTCACTATTAGAATTTGTATCCATATTTTATAGATAAATGGAATTTTTTTGGGGACATTTTGTGATTCATATTGGTTCTTTATATTAGGTTCCTTATGTAAATACATTACAAACACTGACAAGAAAATAAGTACATTGAAAAAAACATTATAGATGTCTCATCCCTACATATGAAAAATGATTACAATGTTAAAGGGGAAATTTTGGTCAGGTATTCCCCACTATACCAGAAACATTACACATTGAATGAGCCACCCATTATGAGGGAAGAGATGATTCATTTAATTGAAACGATTACCTATAAATACTACAATGATAACTACCATGTCATCACTTCCTTGTTCATTAAGATCCACCTTAGAACAAGAAAATACACCAAGTTACTAATAGACAACCCATATCCTTGATAAATTTATTTTAATGATTTATTATATAAAACACAAATACTAAACCATGAAAGACCATTAATACTAGAGTATTACAATGATTACATACATAGAAAATCATTTTTATACATGGATATAACAATATTATTTAAAACATCCTTGACATGATCTAAAATTACATTTCTCTTATAACTACAAAGGATAGCCTAGGGACATACATAAGAAAGGGTTAAGATATAAATCATAGTAAGGGAATAAAAAAGAAATTCATAATTATAATATTACATGTTAGTCAATAAGATTTAAACAAATACATTAATGGGTAAGAATCATAATATTTAACAACAAGGTGTGATATATAATAATAGCATAAAAGAAACATGGGAATGTGTAAAAAAATTATATAAGACATTATAATGATTGGTCAAGGATAAATTCTAAGACAACATATTATGGTTGAAGTATTCCCATGAGGTATTAGGATTACTTTCTAGCCCATTACAAGAAATATCATGAGACTTTGTGTCACACCCGCCATTAATAAATTATTTATTTTATTAATTTGTCTTTGTGTCGGGTAATCCGGGATAAAACCTGACTTAAAATTTTGAGTTTTTATTTAAAAACACATATTTTTGAATTGAAAACATTCAGCATGTCGTTGTCGAAGCCGTGCGGCCTCTCCTAGGTCGTCGTGCAGCCTCACCTGTTTCACCACACAACCTAACCTATGTTCAACGCAGTTAAATAAAATTAATTTTCAATGAAGAAAAAAATTAAGAGTAATAAAATTAAAAGAAAATAAAGTAAGTAGTGTGATAAAAAAATTAATTAATGAATCGTTTTACTGATAATAATATTATTATTATTTGAAATTATTATTATTTATTATTGAGTATTATTATTATTATTATTATTATTATTATTAGTATTGATAGTTAAGTTATTTTATTTATTATTATTAATCATGTTCTAGTTTATTATTATTATTACTATTATTACTATCATTACATATATTATTACATTTTTTAGTTTTTTATTAAGGATTCATTTCTTAATTTCTTTCTTTCATATTTCTTCCTCAATTTTCCCTCACCCCTCTCTTTGTTGCATGATATCCCCTCCCTAACCATGTCTCCTTATTATTCACTTGGTTCTCTACTCCCCAACCCTTCCTTTCTCTTCCACATCATTCCACAACCCCCCCCCCATGTGCACTGCCTCCCTTCTCAAGCCCCCCTATGTGCTACCCCCTTGTAGTGACTTGGCTGGATTCCCCCCTTCCGGCGCGCTGTTGTTTGGCTGCTCCGGCTCCACCGCCCGACTACACCGGCCTTACCTCCCCTTGCGTGCTCTTCCCTGCCCACACCGTCTGCCAGACCAGCCGCCTCCCGACCTTCCTCATCTCACCGAACCTACTCTTAGCCTACAACTTTGCCTCGCACCCCACGGTGCCCTGCTTTCCTCTCCTACCTGTTGCATCGAGCCCTTACTCCCCTTGGCCTCCCACCATGAAACCCAGGGCTGACACCCTTCACCTCCCTCTGGTGATGAGTCGGTGCCCCGTCTGCACCACACTCACCCACCTGGGTAACCACTACCACACCCCCTTAGCTGAGCCTTTTCCACGCCACCACACCCTCTCCCTATGGTATACCATTTTCTTCTCTTCTCTAGGGTTTTGGCCATTGTTTTTGGGTTTTATTTTTCTACTTGGTTGGGTATTAGATTTAGGATGGCATCATGGTGTTTTTTTGTATTTTTTTAGGATGGAACTTGACTACATACGGTTTTCATGGGGTTTGTTTGGAACACAATTGGAATTCACACTAAAACATTGGGTTTTCTTCATTCGAGGTATTTTCTACAATTCTCTAACACAATTAGATGAATTCAATATGCTTGATTGAATTTATTAATGTGTTCTTGATTTACTTATTTGGTTCGGATGGTGTTTTTGTTTTGGAATGGTTGGTGTTTTTTGGTTATATTTTGATTCATTTGTTGATAAATTGTTTCTAAGGTTTATTTCGGAATTATTGTGGTGTGTTTGATGGGCAATTGAAGTTTCACTCTGAGTGTTGGGATTCTTCGATATGGAGTTAGGTGGTTTCGTCTATAATTATTATTTGATGAATTTATTTTCAAGCTTAATTTTCTTTTATTATATTATTTAATTTATTTGTATAGTGAGAAGTTGGTTTTCATTGAAATTGGATTTGCATTGGAAATGTTTTACTAGGTTGTTTAAATTTGGAGTGTATTATCTGCTGAGAACTCTGTTAGTGAATTTTTAATTTTGTGGTTATCTTATTATGTTGTTCATGTGGTGAAAACTATATTTCTTACATGGTGTCGTGTGTGTTTGGTCATAAAAGAAGTTTTTTCTTGAAATTAGTGGTTAACTCCAAATTAATTCTTCAAAAATTTTTTATAAGATTTTATTTTTGTCCTATAATATTATGTGGTTTATGCAGTTGTGTTTTTAATATGTTTAATGGTTTCCCATCAAACCATTTGGGTTGTGAAAGTCAAACTTTAAAACATTATTTTAGTGCGTGTGATGCTGGAATTCATTTGAATTTTTAACTGGCTATTATGGTGTGTGGAAAGCCATGTAACACTCTTTTACTACTGCTTTATTTTTTATAGTGGTGTATTAAATTATGAAAATTGTGTAAAACATGTTTGAAAAACGTTTTAGTGTGTGTTATTTCAAAATGGAGTTTATGTGTGTATGTGGTGGGTTGTTTGATGACAAGCATTTTTTTGTGTGTGGACGGTTTAACTGAGTACGTAACCTATGAAGAATGAGTTTTAAAAACACTTCTGTTGTGGGTATGATTTTAAAATAGTGTTTTTGTTTGAAAATGTGATTATGTGTGTGTAAGTACCCAGTTTGGAATTTATGCATAATTGTAACGTGTGGCATGATCTTGGAACTTGTTTGAGCACAAATCGGGAAGCCTGGGTAGCTAGGAGGGTGGACTCGACAACTGGGCTAGTGTTCTGGAGGTGACTCGACCCAGTATCAATGACTGGACTGATGATTGAAACACTAACTAAACATTAGTTTTTGGAGGGGTTTTTGCCTTCTATGCCATGTTTTCTGAGGGTCGTGGCCTTCTAAGCCATGTTTTCAGAGGTTCTTGGCCTTCTAAGCCACGTTTCACCGAGACACGAAGATCTAGGGACCCAAGCTAGCTAACACCCATGTGGCCTCTCCCATATTAGTTCTCATTGGTTACTTTATGCTTGTTGGTGTGACACATTGGTTTTTAAAAAAAAGCAAGGGTGTGTGTGTTTTGAATTAAGTGGTTCTATTTGAAACTGTTTTCCTTAATCTCGTTTTCTTTAAAACTATTCCCGCATTTAATTATTGGCTTTAAATAAAAATGAAAATGTACTTGTCATTTAATAATTTTGTGTGGAAACTTTTTATTTGGTGACATCCTAGTGAGCTTTTGGCTCACACCCTACAAAAACCTTTAGGTGTTTGTATACTCTGTTTGTTTTGTATTCCAGGTCGATGAGTTGAACTCAGTGATGATAGTTCATATTGCAGTTGGCCTTCTCATTCAGAGTGGTTTTGATGTGGTCTCTCTTTTTCCGGGAGATTTGAGTCGGTGTATTAATTCTCGCTGTTGTCTTTTGTTTTTAAGTATTGGATAGACTTATAGACCTATAAGTTTGTATTAGTTTAAGAGCATGTTTGGTTGATATTTCTTTAGTTTTAGTTTAAATATCTTGTCGAATGTTTTAAGTCTCTTATTTCGGGAAAACCATTCCCACACGTTACTCATGATTCCTAGACACTTGTGCCAGCCCGTGGGGATTGAGAACGATTTTCGGGCCATGTCGCGTACCGGGTCGGGCGCCGGGTCTGGTGGCGACTCGGCCTGGTTCATGAAAAAATGGTATCAGAGGGAAAGGTTTTCTATCTCTGGTCATTTTCTTTTGTGATAGAGTCATAGTACACTGGAGTTAAGGTTTTGGGGACTCGACGTCCTCGCTACGAGCAAGGTGTCTGGCCAGCACACCTCCTGGCATGACTCATGTTACCAAAGATATTGGATGTTTGTCTAAACCTTTGGTAAGTGTGGTTAATCGTGTTTAGGGGAAATGAATATGGAGTAGGGTCAGTGGTCCCAGTGAGCTCGCAAGGTCTGACAAGCCCTGTGGAGCTGAGACGTTGTCTTAGAATATTCTCTATGGTAGTGGTAGGATTGGCGTATGGTCGCCAACCATATTTTCTCGTCGCCCGCTGACACTAGTATTATCTTGCGTCGTTCCTCATCTATTTGTTTTGGATTCATGAAAATCTGATTTTTTTAAGTATAAATGCCTTGGACGTGAGAAATAAAAATGTTTTGAAATGAAGAGAATTAAAAATAAAATGATGTGTAAGGTTTTGAAAGTGTGGGTTGAATGTTTTGTTTGGAAAAAAATGAAAAGGGTCTGGTTTTGATTCGTGGTGTTCTCATGGGAAACCACATGCATGAGTGTATATGGAAACAGAAATGGTCAATGAGATGATCAGATGAATTCCTGGATAGATATGAGGTGGGTTCTAGTGTGGAATGGGAACATTCATGTTCTAGGCCCAGGGGACACCATTGGTGTCTATGCAACCCACTAGATTTTCTTATTTTCAAAAAGTTTTGTTAAATGAGAATTTGGTGTCTTAGTAACAGGTGGTTACATGGTGTGTCCTTGTGTTTTTTAAATGATATATGTGAGGTGTTTCGAGCCAATAATCATTTTAGAGTATTTGTCTCTTGAGTTTTAATTTATATTTTTCAGTTGGTATGCTAGCATATAGTTAGTGAATTAGTTTGAAAAGTGCTTCAGGATTCCCTAACAGTGGTTCTCCCTGCACATTTAGTTTTCTCTTGTGGTATTTCTTGACCATTGTACTAGTTTGGTTGGGTCCATGGTTTTCTTTCTTGACTAGTTCACACCCATATAAAGTTTTAACATGTGATTGATGTGCGGCCCGGGGAAATTCACCGTTGGGCGGCCCTCCAGTTGATTGAAGGTCTGTATTCCTGAATTCTAGGATTAAACACATCCCTCTTTATAATCAAGTAGGTCCTCTACCATCGGGATGGTGAAGTGAGAGGGGTTGAATGAAACTTGGGTTTCTATTAGTAATTTTACATTCAAGGGTGATGTTTGACCTCATTAATTTGAATGTTCTATTTGGAAACGTTGAAGGAGATTCTAGTGAGGAAAAGTGGAAGCAGCCTGGAGTTGTCAGTGTGGGACCCTAATCTAAATGACCATTGATCCTTTGTTGGTTTAATTTAAGTAAGGGTATATATTTGGAAACTAGTGTGGCAGACCCAGACACATGGGGATGCTACCATCGTTTGTAGGAATCACATGTTGTTTAAGACTCAGTTTAAATTCCTTCTCCATATAATGTTATTCTCAACAGAAATGGTCATGTTCGGTGACGATTTTTGGTGTCATGTTCTAATTTAGTGTGACAAAGGATGATGTACATGCACCATTTCAGCTCTGGTATTTTTGAATGATCTGTGTATGATAAGTTAGATGTCGTAATGTGTTCTGTTTTCAGATGTTGTCTCAGTTGATGTGTTGTTGTTTGTGACACCAAAAGGAGAAGCTCCACTTTAGAGTCTTCAATGTCTGACTGTGAGGCAGGAGATGCTTCAAACACAAGGGCTCGAGCCATAGGCTTGGAGTGAAGCTGGCACGTGGTCAGCAACCCCAGGAGTGTGGGTGACCCCAACTTTATTTCTATCATCAGTATTGATGGTGAGGTATGTTTAAATTGTTTTTTGTGGTTATATTCCAAATGATCTATTTGGGTGTATGAGGTTTCTCATGGCTATGAGGAGGTGTGGTTGTCTTATTACCATAACATCTCAGGGGTGGCATCACACCCAATGTAATTGATGGTAGCGGTCTTTATGGGGTCTACTTTGGTGAATTGGTCTCAAATTTGAATAGTGATCATCTAGGTATGTGGAGATGTTGGTTTTTCATCGGTCGTGGTTTTAACACTCCAGTAGTTGGGCTCGACCATCCTTTCACCTTGTGGTAGGGTGTTTGGTCACTGTTGGGAAATTAATAATGTTTTGTATCTTATGTATGTTCTAATGGTGGGGAGAACCACGATGGGTCTCACTCAAATGTCACTAGAACGAATCTGTGTTGGCATTTTCATAATGGCAGGGAGTCCGGTGATGCCTCCCCATGTCGGTTTTTCCAATCTCGTCGCAGGCGTTGGTAGGTTCCTTATAGTGCGGAGCCTCTTCAGGCTTTCCCCATGTTTCCTTTTTAGTTCAGTTCCTAGAGTTGATTGTTCGATAAGTGATAAGAGTGCTCCTTGGACATGGTTTGACCTTGTTTGAACATTATATCCAAACGGTGTGGTTTTCCTTTAATAGAGGTTGATGTGTTTCAGCTTATGAATATTGTTCTATTGAGTTAGAGAGTTCCTATCCATGATTAATCAACTAGAGATGTTCTAGCATTTTTGGGCGGGTGACATATCAAAAAATCATTAAGAGTTCTTGAAGTTTCCATTTAAGTCACCTTTTCTGAGCATGGTGTGTCTGCCTCTTCTTGCTTGTTGTTTGTGAGGATCCCCATTGAACCTTAAGGGAGTGTGAATTTCTACTTGAGGGGTATGGTCCCAGTTGTGGCATTCTAGGGATAGAAAGCTTTATTTTGGGGAGAATTGTCACACTCACCATGATTAAATTATTTATTTTATTAATTTTTCTTTGCGTTGGGTAATCCAGGTTGAAACCTGACATAAAATTTAAAATATTTATTTAAAAACTCACATTTTGGAATTGAAATCATTCAGTGCGCCATTGTGGAAACCATGCGGCCTTTCCTGGGCCGTTGCGCAGCATCGCCCGCTTCACCACACAACCTGACCTATATTCAAGGTAGTTAAATAAAATGAATTATTATTGAAGAAAAGGGAATAAAAATTAATAAAATAAAAATAAAATACCATAATAAGTGTGATAAGAAAATTAATTAATTAATTATTTTACTGATAATATGATTACTATTACTTGAGATTATAATTATTTATTATTAAGTATAATTATTATTAATATTAGTATTGATAGTTATGTTATATTATTTATTATTATTAATGTACTTATGGGTTGTCATTATTATTACTATTATTACTCCTATTACTCTTATTATTACATTTTTAGTGTATTTTTTTATTAAGGTTTCATTTTATCTTTTCATACATTTTTTCTTTCTCACATTTCCCTCACCCCTCCTATTGCCGCATGATACCCCCTCCCAAACCCTATATCCTTCTTCAACCGTTAATCCGCCGCACCCCAAAAATTCCATTCTCTTCGCCATCGCTCTCCAACCCCTATTACACAATACCTCCTTCCTCGACCCCCCAATGCGCTACCCCCATCTAGTTACTTGGCCGCCTTCCCTCCTTCCGACGCACTGCTGCTCAGCAACTCCGGCTCCACCATCTGACTCCACCGGCCATCCCTCCTCTTGCACGCCCTTCATCACCCACACCATCCGCCGGACCAGCTGCCTCCGGACCTGCCCCATCACCCCACACCTACTCTTGGTCGACCACCTCGCGCCACCCCCACAGTTCCCAACTTTCCTCTCCTACCCGCTGTGTTGCACCCCTACTCCCTATCACCTCCCGCCATGACACCCATGGCCGATGCCCTTCTCCTCACATCAGAGACGATCTGGTACCCCGTCTGCACAACACTCACCCTCCCGGGTAGCCACAGCCACGCCCCCTTGGCCGAGCCTTTTCCACGCCGCCACTCCCTCTCCTTACGGTATACCCTTTTTATCTCTTTTCATGGGTTTTGTCCCTTGTATTTGGGGTTTAGTTTTCCAGTTGGTTGGGTATTAGATTTTTGGATGACATCATGTTTTTTGTCTTTGTTTTGGATGGAACTATACTCCTTAGGGTTTTCTTGGGGTGCGTTTGGTGTGCAATTGGAATTCACACCGAAATATGGGGTTTTCTTCATGCGAGGTAAGTCGTTCCATGCTATAACACCATTAGATGAATTTAATACTCTAGATTTATGTTATTAATGTGTTCCTGACATGATTATGTGATGTTGATGGTGTTTTTTCGGAGAAGTTTTGGTTTGTTTTGAATGTATTTTGATGACTTTGTCGATATATTGATTCTAAGGTTCATTTCTGAATTTTTGTGGTGCGTTTGATGGGAAATTGATGTTTTACGCAAAGTGTTGGAGTCTTCGAAATCGAGGTATTGGGATACATGTCTAATTATTATTTGATGAATTGATTTGCAAGCTTAATTTTCTTTTATTATATTATTTAATTAATTTGTGTAGTGAAATGTAGGGTTTCATTAAAATTGGATTTACATTGGAAACTGTATAGTAGGTTGTTTAAAATATGATTATGTTTTTTGGTAAAACCTATGTTAGTGCCTTTTAAATTGTGTAGTTATATTGTTAAGTTGTGCAAGTGGTGCGAACTGTATTTCTGACATGGCTTCAGGAGTGTTTGGTCATAAAATATGTTTTATCTTATGTTTAGTTGTTAACGCCAAACAATTTATTCGAAATTGTTTTATATGATTTAATTTTTGGGATGTTAAATTCAGTGGTTTATGCAATTGTGTTATTCATATGTTGTAAGGTTTTATATAAAACCATTTGGGTGGTGCAAGTCACACTTTAAATCTTTACTTGAGTGTGTGTGATATTTGAGAGCGTCTAAATTTATTACTGGTTATTCTAGTGTGTCCAAATCCATGTAAAACTTTTTTACTACTGCTTTATTTTTTTAGTGGTGTATTAAATTAGGAAAATGGTGTATAATTCATTTGAAAATCATTTTATTGTGTTTCTTTCTTCAAAATGGAATTAATGTGTGTAACTGGTGGGTTGTTTAATGAAAAGAGTTTTTTATTGTGCAAATGGTTTAACTGAGTACGTAATCTATGCAGATTGAGTTTTGCAAACACTTTTGGTGTGCGTATGGTTTTAAAAAAGGGCATGAGTGTGAAAATGAGTATTTTTTGTGTGTTAGTACCCTGTTTGGATTTTATGCATGAATGTGACATGTGACATGAACATGGAACATGTTTGAGAACAATGTGGGAAGCCCGGGTAGCTAGGAGGGTGGACATGACTAGTGGGCTAGTGTTCCATAAGTGACTCGTCCTGGTTTCACTGACAGGACTGAAGATTGCTACACTTACTAAACATATGGTTTTCTGAGGGTTGGGGCCTTCTATTCCACGTTTTCTGAGGGCCATGTCCTTATATTCCACGTTTATTGAGGGTCGTGGCCTTATAAGCCACGTTTTAGCGATACACCAGGATCTAGGGACCCATGCTAGCTTATACCCATGCAACCTCTCCCATATTAGTGCTCATTTGATTCTTTATGATATTTGGTGTCACAAATCGGTTTTTTAAAGTAAGGGTGTGTGTGTTTTGATTAAAGCTATTCCATTTGAAACAGTTTTTCTTAATCCCATTTTCTTTAAAACAATTCCTGCATTTACTTCTTGGATTTAAAGAAATTTTTTAATGTATTGGTCATTTAATAATTTTGTGTGAACCTTCTAATTAGGTGGTGTCCTACTGGGCTTTTGAATCACACCCTACATATATATTTGGGTGTATGTAGACTATGTTTCTTTTTTATTTGAGGTCGATGTGTTGAACTCAGTGATGGTAGTTCATGTTATAGTTGCTCTTCTCTTTCAGAGTGGTGTTGATGTTGTCTCTATTTTGCCGGGAGGATTGAGTCGGTGTTTTAATTTTCACTGTTGTACATTATTTTTAGTTACTGGATCGACATGTAAACCATTAAGATTGGTTTCGTATAAGGGATTTTTTGGTTGATAGTTCTTCAATATTAGTATATATATCTTGTCGATTGTTTTATGTCTCTTATTTCGGGTAAACCATTTCCACATGTTACTCTTGATACTCAGGAACTTCTGCCAGCCGGTGGGGATTGGGAATGCCCTTAGAGCTATGTTTTGGACCAGGTCGGGCACCATTTGAGGTGGCGACCCGGCCCAGTTCATGACACTATGTAATTTTCCAAAGTAATAGAGCATTATATAATCCATGTCGCAGATGTAGCTTTCATAAGATGTTCATGCATAAGTGTTCCACAGAGACTATTCAATATTAGGTCATATTTCATCCAATTTACTCCCATGATTATTTAATGTTGAATAAATAAATGTAATTAACCAATCAAATATGTATTTTTTTATCTAGGTGAATACCCTTGAGTGTAAATTTGGATGACTATTCCCAAGAAAAATGTTTTTCATGTAAAATTTTAGGGGGTACAAAAATTTTCCTGGGAATTATTAATGAGTGTGAAGGGGGTATCTCAAAAATTGGAAATCATATGGGATGTGATATGGATCGAGATTATAATATCCAATAAATTTTAATTAAATGAAAAAAATCATTACATAGAGAATTTTTTTGAATAAAGAGGAGAAGGAGAGGATCCCTTACCTTGAGATGACATTACCAACATCATGGCTGCAGCTTCTTGAGAGATTGAGAGAACAATTGGAGGGATATAGAGAGGAAAGGGAATAGTATATTCATGAAATAGTGGTTTTTGTTGAAGATTAATGGGATATTTGGTGGTATTATAGATCATAGGAGAGGGGATTGATTTATCGTTTTCTAAAAATAGGTTTTTGACTTTATACAATAAAGTAATAAAAAAAAGCATTCTCAGGAATTTTCACCATTTTTTCTACTAGTGGAGTGGATTAAATTATTTTATAATTCCATAAACCTAAGAACATTACAAGAATTATGTTTTTGATGAGTAAGTGAGTAATGTTTAGAATGAATTGATTTTTAAACAATATAATATAATATATATTTTAGAGAATTCGTAGATGGTTTATAAAATAAATCCAATTGCATCAAAAAAATTATATAAAATGGGAAATATAGATTTCTTTGTGGAAATATTTTATTGTGTAAATTACATCATTTTGGGTCATTATGATATCATAATACCTACTATATATGTATATGATATTTAATTTTGACATGATAATTCTACTGTCTCAGAAAACAATGAAAAATTCACCATTAGATATTTTCAATTTTTTGATTCAAATAACAAAATATAATTTATCATAATAATTACATAAATATATGTAATTAAAATTAAAAATAAATATCCCCATTTATTTTAAAATTCTTATTTTTTGATAATAATAGTATCCCAAACTTCTAGAATTTACAATTTCACATTGTAAAATTATTTTATCAATTATAAAATATTATATAGAATTAATATTAATATTTTATTAAAATATAATATATTTTAAATATTTGTGAATTCTGAAAAAGTTTTTCTTGATTGAAAAAATATATTACAAAAAATAAAATGTTTTGTTTTATCGTATAAAATCAAATTTTTATCAAAAACATTTATAAATTAAAAAATATGTAATAAGAATAATAATTATTTTATTAAAATGAAATCATACATAATCAATATGTTAGGTTTGATATACATTACCCCTAATTACCTAAGTGAATTCCATAAGGGTATTGTGTGTGATGGAAAAATTCTTATGGGCTGGTATAGAGTATATGGTTTTGTTCGTGATATTGATTAGAATGAACTTCTCCAGTAATCAGTTACGGTCATGATATATTTTTTGGATTTCATATTTCACTTGATCAATTAAAAATACCAGAGATGATATCTCCCTTGGAATAATTTTTAAATGAGAATCATAGTGTATGATCATACTGGTTCATGTTACCGCTTCAATGAAATATGGAATTTTTTAATAACCCTTAATATATACTAGTCAGGTTATCACTATTCAAAGGATATATTATCAAAATTTATGGTTCATAACAGATGTTTTAATCTAGTAGGATATATCATATAAAATTGAAATATAACCAAAGTACATAACTTGTTTTCAAAATTTACTGTGCATCAATAAGGATATTATTTATTTAAAAAGGGAATTTAATTTATAAATGTTCTGGTCATTACAACCCAGAAGATTCACCCTTCACCAGGTTCCTCTTATTAATGGGGAATTGGTCCCCAACCACTAAAATGATTTTGGTAATAAATTTATTCCTATGGTGGAATCAAATTCCTCAATCTGTCAACAAAACTCTAGTCATTAATATTCTCATCACTAGAAAAAATAGCTCAAAACCAATGTAAATTTGTATAGAATTTTAAAAATCCATATAGATTAGACTTGGTGAAGAAAATATCAAATAATAAATATTGAGATTTCATATAGGGCATCCTTATATTCTAATCTACTTTTACTATCACATCCCATCAATTTTCATTGATCGTTGATGAATATATATTGTGAGATCCACCCTCTTACTAGGGGTGTTTTGAACTAATGAATTATTTCCTATAATGACCGAATTCAAAACCCTATATCCAATAGTCCACACCCAACCATAAATAAAGGATGATTTTGAAACTATAAAATCAAATACAAGTATAACATGGAAGGCATAGTTCATGGGGGCCCATGTATCATAAAATAAATAACCTAATGTACACTCACATGGAGATATTGACCAGAAAGAGTTATTTGTGAAAAAAGAAGTTTTAAAACTGTATTCATTTGGGGATTTGTCATCCCCACCCTATTATTATACTATTGGATCTCATTGTGGTGGGAGGGCACAAAAATTTAAAATTTATATCCTATAATCTTTCAATCATGATAGTATATATAGAATTTTAGGATAAGAAATAATAACCATTGTAACATAATTCCTTATAAAGATTCTCTATTATATAATGATACCAAATATCACGGGTCTTCTATTTATCCCCAAATACGAAATAATAGGGGTCAATAAAAGATATACATAAGACCTATATAACTAGTCATCAGATAATTATAGTAACATAATAATAAAACATTATCTATCAAAGTGGAATACCACGAATTTATTTTAATTTCAAAAAAAATATGAATTATTATTGAAAATTTAAATGATAGAACACCTATTTATAATCAAGATATCAATCACATATAGGAAAATAAATTCCATGTGGATCCAATATACAAAAGATAATACGTGATAACACACCAATTTATACCTAGCCAAATGAGTTCTAAAAAACATAAATCTATAACATATGGTATCACATCAGACATAAATCAACTTAGATATAATAAATAAAACTTTTATAGGTATCCCATTTTATAATAACATGGAAATTTTGTAAATAGTGATTAGTTACACCCAAGAATAAGGTATGTCCCATGTTTTGATTTTTTTTTATCGTGATACCATGTATAAATAGTTAATCAAATTAATGTATGGACTGTATTACATAATGGAATATCCCATCCAAGATCACCAGAATAGTAAAAAAAATATTTTTACCATATTTCATCATATATGCATCCATGTATTCTAGAGGTCACTAAAAATTTTAAAGGGACTATGGATAACATGGCGGATATCATGTCCTCGAGAATCCTAATCTCCTGAGGTTGTTAGTCATAGATTATAATTTATTTATGAAGAACCAAGTTGATAACACTATAAAATATTTTATAGAATTTTCAAGTACCAAGGACGATCTACTAGGAATAGATATTGAATCATTACCTAGTTTTTATCTATTCATTGTTAGTTCAGCTGATTTAAGTGAATAAAATTGAAAAAAAATTTGATACTGAATTTGAAAACAATGATATTTTCTAAAAATGAAGACTTCATATTAAAAATAGATACTATTGATCTATTTTTGATGATGTATTTTAAAATATTATGATTTATTTAACTTGTAGAGATGAATGGTTAATTATTTATGAGAAATTATAAGGGTTATTGGTTCAACCTCATCAGAATTTATTACATATACCATAGTTCATTTAATTATTTATAGTCTTATAAATATAATAAAATTACTTCAATTAAGAACTAGTCTCATAATAAAACTAAATATAAAGATGTCTCTAAAAATCCCTTCCTTACATATCATATTCGCGATCGTTCTCTTATTTTCAATCTATTGAAAAGATACCAGTAGATGATATATTAATTAAGGATTAATATCTTACTAATTTAGAACAAGTATTAATGAATTAAAAACATTCACTAGCATGTAATTTTCATTATTAAACTCTTGGTAATTTATCCCTTAAGAAAATACTTACTCATGATGGAGTTTTTATCAATCAAGTGTAGATTGATTATCCAAAGTTATGGAAGGAACAACAATATATGATAAGGAAAAATTATAATCATGAAAATGAAGTAAAATAGCTTAACTAACCATCATGAATCAATAATCGATCCCATATTAAAATTCCCTACAGGGTTATCTCTAGTCATATTGAAATTCAATCAAATACTCTCTAGTTGATCACTAATAACATTTTCATATATCTCCTCACCAAATTTTTTTCATCAATTAGATTTATTTAAAATTATAATACATTGGTGGTGTTAAGGAACATAATAGATATTACTCAATAAAATGTTAAAGAATACATATATCCCTGATTTGATGACCATCGTAATAGCATATAGTTCATTATAATGATGTGATAACACATGATCTTTAGTAAAAATAACTTTTATCCTAGACATAATGGGATATTTTTGAAATATTCACTCATTCTAATACATTATGAAAAATTTATTTATAACAGTTCACAAGATATAATGTGTACTATACATTGATCATGGGCTCATGGAAATATTATGGTGAGATGTCCACTATGTGCCAACCTTAGTTTCCTAGGATTATAGAACTATATATTGTAAATGTAGTGTTATTATATGATCCATATTGAAAAAATCGATTTGGAATCTCAAAAAAATCATCTTATTTAACTTGATAACGACATGAAACTAATTTTCATGTCCCAGCATCCCTCTATACTAAACTCTTTGAAAATACACTTGGTGTATCTATTTATTGTTATATGAAATATTCTGATTGTGGCATGATCATTACACATCTCAATTTTATATCAATAATGAACTAATAATAGACCTTATTAAACAATATCATATCATCCAACACTCATATGTAGATCTCTCATGTTTTCGAATAATGCCACATTTATTTCCCTCACCTCCTCTTGTCACACTTGTACTAACCCATATGTTGATGTCACGCCTGTTGAGAAATGATTCGCATTTATGGAATCTATATATATCTATTAATTGGTTATGGTATTGGTGTTTCTATGGGTATAGAATGGTCTGATACCATAATTATTGGATTTTCCATAATATTTATTCATATTATGATCCATTATAGAGGCTGTCATATATATTTTTCCTAGAAAAATTATCAACTGATTATCCTATTTAATTATCCTATATTAAATTTCTATAGTTTACTAGTGATTATCATAGTGTTTAATTACTTTTTCAAGATTTCCATAGTTACATCAATATGAGACACAATGTGTAGAAATGTTTTTGTTTTTTGGTTTTATGGGTTCATTATTTTATAGACATGTAAAAACATAATCACTCTATAGAGTCTTGAATAGTATTGTTAAATCCTTGTATTTATCTAAAAATAAAATATTATCCACAATTATTCTCTTTTATAACTCATTCCAAAACCCTTTTCGAAAATTAGTAGGAATAAATTCATTAAAATAAGCACTCAAACTATGAAATGAATATATACATGTTTCTTGGTTATCAAATTTTATCACATTTAACATTTTCATATCCCTACAAAAAATTATCATCACATCAGAAAGAATATAAAACTCTTCAGTGGTGATCTTTAGTCAATGATATTCATGAATATATTTTCATAATAGAAGCATTTAAAAATCAAACGACTCAACCATTCATTATTATATTATTCGGGACCCATTTAAAATTCCAATTTAAGACTTATGTCCCATTTTACAGAAATCATTTAATTTATCACCCTTTCCCATGACCCTTATGACATAAAATTCCTAAAAATAATCTCATTTATCACTCGAGATCATTTAATTTCATTAATATTTAATATAAAGTATATAAAATCTATGGACTCTCTTGAAAGAGATCTAAATATCCCAATGAAGGAAAAAATTAAAATATCAAAAGAAATACCTAGTAGGGTTCTAAATTCTTTAAGTACTAAGGTGTGTTGGTTAAGATGTCGAAATGGATTTCAGGTATTAAATAGAAGGGATGAATCCATTAATTATAATTCTCGACATTCAGCAAAGCTCAATGAATTATACTTTCTCTTCATATCCTCAAAATGAAACTAACCACCACATTCCATTTAATTATTCATCAATGGATCATAATTTTAGAATTCATTATATTTAATAAACATCTTATTTGTTTCAATAAAATTCAATAACTTCAATGGATTTTGAGAAAAAATTAGTCTCACACCCTTGAAATTAAAATCAGCATATCAACTAACTCTGAACAATCAATATCATACCAATACTATTTGAAAAGTTTAACATTAGAAGGGGAATTTGAATAATGATTTTTAATCAAATGTATCCAATCTATCACATTTTCTCAAAAGTGTTGATACATGATTCAATATGATAACATTTAAAATGGTTTTTGAACATTTATTCAGTAAATAAAATGAAAATTTTACACTCTATCAATTTTGGTGTAATGTATCCAATATCTTAATGAAATCAATAAACTATATTTTTTAATATGAACTGAGATAATTTAATTGTATCAAATTTTTTGGGTGGTATGGATTATTTTGATTTGAATTTTCCTTTTATAAGGTAAATCCTAGTTTGAACTGGCATGTAAAAATATAAAATTTATCCATGTATTGATATAAAATTTGATGAAAATTATTCAATTAATAGACTCAATAATTTTAATATTCTTTAATGTAGTCATGTTTTTATCGTATTAATAATGAATTTCTTATTGGGATTTATATACCATGAATCTATCAAGAAATAAGTTGTAAGAAATAATATTTCACAAGCATATTCAGTACCAATCATGAATTAGATTAAAATAATTTATTAGTACATCTAGTGATTTCTTGGGAAAAAATTTTATTCTAGTAAATCTAAAACTACATAATCATAATCATTAAAAAATAAATATCATCTATCATTTTTATCAAATCAAAATTAGATTGGGCGTGAAACATGAAATATTTCCCAAATTATTAATTATTTTTTATGAACATGATCATTGATGTTTTTCAAATATCGTAATTTTTTTTCATAAATTATGATATACTATAGATCAACCTAGGGGTAATTAAAAAATTGTATCAAAAGTTACCTCCCATATAAATAAAATAATAATTTTCATTAATGTTTAACCAAGGTGAAGGAGATACATAAATATTCATAATCAAAATGATGTGATAGAAAATGATATTGGGTTAGAAATCATACAAGATTAATGATGTTGGTGTTCCTTGATTTCTTGGTGGAATTTTCTCCATTTATTTCCTTTCATTTTGGGGTGGTGATGCAACTATTATAATGAAAAATTCTATACATAACCCTATGTGAGCTATATAATTATTTAAAGACTGAAATTTCTGGATAATTTTCTATTCAAAATGGTTTCATGTATATCAATATAAGATTAAAATGGTGATGTTTTATTAACATGGAAAATAATATATATATATATATAGTACAAAATTTGGAAAATAAGAAAAATGTGATTAATAAGGCCATATTAAAATGATGATGGAGTATTTATTAGGTCTCCAGGATAATATCCCAAATATTTTGATGAGACACCTCTATACCGCTATCCTAAATATCCCCTAGAAATGATTATGTGTAAGATAAGTAAAATGTCTTATTTTGTTGATTTATTTGGTCAAATAGGGTATTAGCAAGCCAAGGCACAGAAGGGACTATTGGAGAGACTACTAGTGTATTTAGAGACAACCTCATTATTAATGGTTGGTTAACCTATTGCATCGGTGTATACATAGTTAGTCAGGACTGTGATTTTCCTTTATATCAGGAATAATAAATGTCATGGGAAGTGAATCTACAATAGTTGTAAAAGGGTGTTTAATAATTAGTTATGTATGAATTTCCCTAATTGATAGGGAGGTCTTATAGTGGGTGTTTCCGTCCCCATTTGGGAACCGAATGGATGAATACCACAATGATTTCCCTTATAATTAATTTATAAATTTATCATTTTTGGAATCTATAATCAATAACAGAACCATGTGTATTGATTTGAAACATTCTAAGATGATTCCTAGGAAATCTATTCACAAAATATTATGACATTAGGATCCTTTTATTGGTGGAATTTTTGGGACATGAATGATGCTATATATGTATTGAATGAAAATTGGTTGAATGTATGGGGTCTTTAGAAAAGTCATGTCCATAGTGATTTATAAGAAATTATCCATAGTTTTGAATAGAGGTTATCTCAAATTATATCCCAATAAATTGGTAATTGTTGTTCTATATCACAAAGAGATATTAAAATTAGGGAAAACAAATATCCCAATCTTCTTTTTTAATGGATGATGGGTCCTCTTTATAGTTATGAACTATAATAGATTCAGGTAAATCAATTTTATGTTGTAGTGAGGTGTTTGGAAACTATTTTATGTATCTCTTCAAAAGACTGGTGATGGGTAGATTGTTCCTGGGGGTTGGATTTCAATTAGGTAAGTGGGGTTATTGGAAGGTAATAGAAATTGTATTAAAATGAGGGTAGTTGACACATGAAATATTTGTAGGTTTATTATGTATTTTGAGGCTAACTGGATGGGATTTAAGTGGATATAGAGTTGAATTGAGAGAGAATCAGAATATAGGAGAAGAGCTCTCCTGACACATCTCTAGGTTTCAAACTGAATATTTATACTTATTATGATAGTTTTAGTGTGATGTTTTTCTTATGGTATGATGGGAACATTTTTTCATAAAACATGATTTGAAATTTTATACCACAAATAAAATACATCATGGTGTAGTTATTAATATTCGAATCCATTCCCAATATTTGTTGTGGTCCTATCTTTATTTATGAATAATATGTTATATAAAATGTTATATCATGATTTTTAACTTATTCATAGAAATAAATAATACCTTAATTTCATTGACAATATTATTAGGATGATGCCTTAATTTAGATCTATGGTAGATAAAAAATAATCAATATCACTAATATTCATCATAAAAAACTTATATAAATTTATCAAATGGTTTTGTAAATTATATACAAATAAACTTGTCATGTTCTGGAAGATCACAAATAGTTGGATGGAATCATCTCTGCACTATGATACTTCACAAATTTAAAGAGAATATAAATTTACAACAACTATATGCATATTTAAACATATAATGATACTCACTATGACAAATTGGATCCTTTATGTAAGTTTTGGTGGCCTCACTTTTTGAACAATACAATTTTGATACATTGTGTTTTGCAAAAAAACTAATCTTGAAAATCCATGTTTCCAATTTCATACTAATCCATAATTTTGGGGAGGCTAATACTATTGTCCCCCGATATTTCATTCCTTTAAAAGGAATCCCATATTTTATTATCCCTTTAATTCCATCACTAAAACATACTAAAAATATATCCATCCCATATTTTACAAATACATAATGTATTAAACAGGAAGACTTTGAGGAGTAAACTTTAGTGTTTGTATGAATGAATCTTTTAACAGTACAACATTTATCCTAAATTATAAAAAAATAAATTTAAATTAAATGTATTTTATATTCTAACTAGTTCATGATTTATTTAATGTTTAATTTTTTACGTGCCTTTTTCTCTTTATTCAATGAAAAGTGAAAGGTAACACCCAAGACGAGAATTATATATGTACTAGTCGCAGCTTCCTTAAATTCATGATCTTTTATTATATTAAATTTATTTTATTCCCTAATGTATATTTAATAAAAGATTTCTAATAATATTTTTAATGACTTTTTATAATAAATAGATTGTTTGAATTTTTTTTGGAATAACAAAATTGAGTATTTAATTTAATTATGTAATTTCTCAAATGGATTTATATTTGTTATTATATGTATTGTTGTTGTGAGATTTGAAGAGTTCTTGAAATACTATTTAATGATTTTTTACATGCGAATAATACTTTTAAATAAAGATAGATGTTCTATAATGTATTTCAATAATCACGAAACATATTATATATGTATTTTTCTAGAGATATGAAAAACTGTTAAAGGGAAATGTCCTACAGTGCCTTCGTATGGAAATTTTAGTACCACACCTATGTGATCTGAGTAGTCATAAGTCATTTTTCGATTGATAGGAAATTAAATCCAACTTGTATAAGAATAATCATATGAATAAAAGAAATAACCAATATAAGATACATTTATCGAGGCACAAAAAATATTTTTACCCACTAAATGATATTTTATTGTGTCCAAAAATTTCAATGGAAAGAATTCATATGAAATGTTAAATTTCAAAAATTCAAAGATAATTTCATCATAATGAAGGATATTCCTTGTAAGATTAGGAAATTTATTCTAGGAAATGGTTGCTTCTTCTACATATAATTCAAATTTTTAACCATAATATTATTTCACATATATGATATTTCACCTTGAGAAATTAAGATAATTTTCAAATGAAAACAAATCCAGTAATGTCGTTATTGTAAGCTTCATGTATAAAATTTCATGATTAGTTATGACATTCATGAAATGGATTTGGGGTTCCACTTCATCATGCATGAAACCAATCATTAGAGGCCTCATGAATCATAATATGAAAAATAATACAATCAATAATAATAGAACAATGCTATGAATTTTCATGAAATTTGGATCACGAGGAGATTTGATGTCATGAAGAGAAAATTAAAATTTTCCATAATATCAAAATAGAAGATCTTGTAGGTCTGACCATAGCTGATGAAGTTATAAATGAAGGATCTACAAGAATAATACAAGGTTAAATGAATACAATTCTATTGAGAGTTAACATTTTATAAATGAATTTGGAAAATTTTGTTACTTATATTGATTTTATTATTCATTTTACATATTATTTTAATTTATTTTAATTATTTCTTCTTTATCATTCATATATTCCACTATATTAACAGCGGGGTAGTTTTTGGGAGGTTATTGAAGTTATTGTTTTCCTTTTTTAATAATCGATTCTTGTAACTCCAAGGAATAAAAATATTGTTTTCTTGTAAAATGGTTTTGATATTCATTAACATTAATTAACCAGGAATATAGTTGTGTGTGGTGTAGTAATTATTATTATTTAATTTCTTGTCCAATTATCTATAATATCTGTCCATTTATTTTTAGTCTATATATTTTGGTATAATTTTAGATCAGTGGTGATGTTATTAACAATTTATTGGCACTCATTGAAGGGGAAATAGTAACTCATAGTTTGATTTGGAGGAACTAGAAAAGGTTGGGTTTTTTAGTAGTAATATGTGTGTTATTACCAATCACAATAACATAAATGTTAAGGGTGGTTTCTGAAAAAGTATTTTTATGTTATTTCTATACAAAATCATTCATCCACGGTTGAGAGGCGATATAGGTGGGGGGCCCCCTCTTTCATAAGTTAATTAGAATATAATGATAATCTAACAATTTAAGGACTACAGTTGAATTGGAATATAATGTCCAACACTTCCCCAAAAACACATTCATTATTTTTGAGTTCAGCCTCTCTTTATGGTATATATTTTTAGAAAAATAATTTTTTTAAATAATTTCCCTTTTTAAAGTGAAAATTAATTTTTCACTACTCCTCTACAGAGAAAACACTAAGGTTAACTATAATAATATATTTAAAAATGGGAATAATTACTTTCTCCAAACCACATGATTGGTTTTTAGTATAAATACTTCTATCCATTTATAAGGAGGTTGTTCCAATAAAATGACAAAAAAATTCATAAATGTGGCTCTGAACACTAATCATTTCCCTTTATATCCTTAAATCAAAAGAACCCAACTAATTGGACAATAAAAAATAAACCAAAATATGAATTTGATGAATTTTATTTTTCATAATATACTGTATCTTTTTATGTTCAATTTCATCCATATTTTACCAAAATTAATCCCAGAAAAAAAAAGATAAATGTCTTAACTCAAAATCATAATCTAACTATATCAATTCACTATATTTGTTCACTAAAATCAATTTGATTAAGAAACTAGATTATATCAATTTATTTTATAATTAAATGTCATGGTAGGTGAATACACAAAAAAAATTAAAAAATTCACACTATTATAATGCACTCTCAAACAAATAGAATTTAACGAAGAATAAGTGAATTGGATCGAATTACACCTTTTCATCGAGTATGCAGTGAATGGCTGTACATCATATAACTAGGTGAATATAATGATTGATATAAATTATAATGTTCTATTTATTATATTTAATTCCTTATTATTAGATATAAATCCATTATGATGGACTTTTACACCATAATACATGCCATTGTAGAGACTCTTCTAGGGTAATGAGAGTGGTTTAAAAAGCGATGCACCATTTCTCGCATTAAGCTATAATAGATATTAACTTACATATAATCTTATATTAATTACAACTAAAAATGGGGAACAGTTTTTGGTTACATCATATGGATATGACTTAATAAATAAACCAGTAATATATTCGAGGGGAATAATTGACAAGATGGGCCAAAACTCACAAAAATGTGGCACAATAGGAACTACAATGTAAGGAATTCTTTAGGTGAGATATTCTTCCTCAAAAAAATTTTATAACAAAATTTGTAATACATAACCATCATTGTGAGGATAATATATTCAAAACTGACCACTAAACCAAATGTACCTGCTAAATATTTTTTTTAATATTCATCACATGTCCATTTTACTAACTACCGTATTGTGCTAAAGGGAACTAATAATTTACAATCACCATTTTTTCAAAATAAATGTAAAAACCAAGAAATGGAATGTGATAACATGTAATGGCCTGGACCTATCTGGTCCATTACTTTGTGAAATGTGGTGATGGGGGTGTGTCGGGAGGTCATGTTGACTTGGGGGTGCATTTGTACGAACCTTTAAGGAATTCTAAAGGAAAATAGATTTCGCATGGTTGGTGCATAGTTTTGCTAAACCGTGTGGCCCACCCACGCAAGTTTGGTGTTGGAGGCAGTGCCTAATGCACGGTTAGCACATTGTTTGGCTAACCATGCGGACTAACTGTGTGAGGAGTGTTTGGTGAGGCAGAAGCTAAAGCACGGTTAGCACACGGTTTGATAAACTGTGGTGACTAATCATGCGGGAACTTAAAGATAGATCCTAAAATTGTGGATCTAAACTATTTTGCCACTAAATTGTTCATTTAAGCCCATATGCTGCAATAACTCGGGATTACCCTTCCATGGAGGTAGAAGAACCTCTCCCAAGCATTTTGGAGGCGATCCGGAGGCTTTCATTGGAAAATCAAAGCTATATTCTTGAGGTATGTGATCGTGTTTGCTTGTTTTCCAAGATCTACTTAGATATACTCCACCTCTTCTCTTGCTTTCTTAGATCTATGCCTGTTATGGGTTGATCTATGAGTGCAGATGGTTAATATGATGAGCTTTTGTCGTGGTTGTGTTAGGAGAGGATATCTAAAGAGGATTCGTGGAGAATCGACCCGGTTTCCTAAGCATTCTTCGACCATCGTGGTTTCGTCAAAAACCATTGAGGTAGGGATCTTACCTTCATCTCTCTCTCACTTTTTTGCATCATGCGGGGTGGGTATCCTCTTGTTTTATGAGATACGATTGAACTGGTAAATAATGATAATAATTGGTTAATGAACAGGTTTGGCAAGATCTTTGTTGGTATTGTTGTTTTATTTCCATCAATGCTTCTCCTTTGATTATGTTGTGAACTGAATGGGATTATGCCTACTGAAAATCACGGTCGTTGGGGGACTTTTCAGGCGCCATTAGATGTTTCCTTGTTTTGTTTCTGTGTTGTTTTGTGGATGGAATTCATAGAAAGTGGAAATTGGTTAATCATGAAAAATTGTATGATTAAATGAATACATGGAACCCTTATATGATCACCCTGATTAAATTAAATAAAAGAATGAATTTTGTGTGTGCAGGTTGTGGTTTAATTATGTGAAGAGGTGTTTCAAGGGTTTTTATAGAACGAGTGAGCAGCAGGGATGTTTTTTGCTTGGATGTGGGTTGGCGTGTATCATATGGTTGTGATGAGAAGTGGGGATGTGATGAATGGTATGGAAGGGATATTGATGTGGTGTGGGTTTTGTTTCCGAGGTGTTTGTGGTTGTGGTGGTTCGAAGTAGGGCTGTAGGGATGAGTTGTGAATATGAATAAAAGTGGAAGAGTTAAATAATGAACAATGGAGCATGGTAGTTTATTAAATACGGAAAATCTACGGAATTTGGTGGCTGATAAAAGAAAATGGTTTTGTGTTGCTTATGTTTTCCCTAACCATAATTGTTGTTGGAAGGGATATGTTTTACGAATTAATGATCTGGTTTGGTTGTTGTTAGTTTATTGGTATTTAAGGAACTGATAAACTAAAACAGTTGGAACATGAAATGCTTGATGGTGTTTTGGACTGTTCATTGTGTGCATACTTTCGTGTAGAAGTGTTGTGGAATGCTCGTATCTTTTGTGTAGAAGCGTTAGGATGGGCTGAGTGGTTGTTATAAATTATATAAGTTTGTATGTCTTATGTTTCATCAGGAACCCCACCCATGTTGAACACTACATGCCGAACATCCGTGGGACTTGGGGTGAGATTACCAACATCCAAAGGATGGCTGGTTACTATTCATCCATGTGCTACCGCTTCCAGGTTCTATAGCCCATGATCCTTTGGGCTAGTTATGGATGATTTTTTCCAAGATACTTCGGGATGAGGATGTGATGTGGTTCCCAGGTGTCTTCCGGATGAGGATCTAATGTGGTTCCCATGTGTCTTCTGGACGAGATGTGGTTATGGCCGAGGACTGTGTGTCGGCAGGATGCTATGAGCTTTGTATGGCTAGGTTTCAGCACTAGCTCGAGCTTCATATGGCTAGGTTGTGGCACTAGCTCAGGAAGAGGGGGAAGCGTCATAGAGTTAGGCGTGAGGGCTTGAGCAGTATTTAGTGGGAAGGTGTTGTGGGTTACCCATACTTTGATAATATTACTATAATACTATATTGACTTGCGATATTTGGTGACTGTGGATTGTAAAGTATGGTGGGTAGATTCCTTACTAGGCTTTGGTTCCTTCTGTTTTCTCAGGGGGCATTATGGTGTCTCCCAACCTCTGAATGAGAGCTTTAGGTTTTCCAACTGAGTATAATTGTATGATCACCCAACGTTTTCTTTAAGGTTTTCCGGAGGACTTCAGGGACCATACGGGACCTTGCTAGTTGGGTGTTGAAGTTTTGATGGTTGCAGTTTTTGCTTTCTTTTCTTTTGGTATCGTACTTTGGAGCTTTTATTCTACATGTACTTTTGTTTCAGTATTGTATAAAACATTCATATGGGTTTGGTTTTGTGTTATTTCCATTTACTTATTCCTTTTTCATTTGGTGTTTGATTCATCGTATTTTCCGATCTTAAATAATAAAAATGGTAATGCCTCTGATATTTGTGAAAACTCATACCCTTGCTTCTAGTCTCCAGTCCAGAGCCTACTGGAGGCAGGACTCAGGGGTCATTATCTGCCTTTCACCATTGCTATCTCATTAGGGGCATCTTTTGTGGGAGGGGGTCATGAAAGAATGGTATCATAGGATGGAGGTAGAGAGATATGATGGAGTCTGGAGTTAGGCACAGTGAGGATTCAATGGGATGGTAGGGAAATAGTGTCAAGTGATTTTGGAGTGTGAAATAGGCCAGGGAAGACCAGCTAGGACACATAATTTTAGGGCCCCCATGATCTGATGCATGGACACTGGACCAACCGAATGACCACGTGGGGCCACACTGATTGTAGGGTAGGGACCTTTTGAAAATTACATGCATCATAATGACTTGTGTTCTTGTGTTTCAGGGGAATTTTTTGGATTTAAAATGAATAAGGAGTCTAAGAAAATTTAAGAACAATATTCTACACTACTCAGGAATTGGCATTCCTCGTTTACCATGTAGTTATGGAGCATTGGAGAAGACCACCAGTAGTGTGGGAGATCGAGTCCGAATAGGTTGACTTGGTTGAACAACAAAGGGCTGACTGAGAGGAGGAGGACGATCTGTGGCAGAAGATGCTTCAGGCCTTTTAGTGAAAGACTCTCAGGAAGTACGAGGGCTGCATCTCAAACATGGAGACAGAGAGCTGGCTAGAGGATCTAGTGATAGCTTTTAGCTTGATCCAGGCTCCGATGGAGTACTGGGTTCTTCTGGCTGTGAGCCAAATGCGTGGAGCAGCGCATCAGTGGTGAACACTTTATCATGGGGAGAAGAGTGAGGCTGAGGTCACGTGGACTGACTTTGGGAAGCAGTTCTAGGCGTAATTCCTCTCTTCCATGATGAAGGCTAAGAAGAGGCAGGAAATAATCTCCCTACAATAGGGGAGTATGTCAGTGAGAGAGTTGGGGATTATGTTCATGGATCTCATTAACTTTTCTCCCGATCTCTTTCCAGATGAGGAGTCTTGGGTGGGGCATTTGGAGGAGGCACGTCGGCCTTCTCTCCAGTATTTTGTTACTCCCTTCACCCTACCGACATAATTGGATGTCCAGAAGAAAGCTGAAGTGGTGGAAAGGATGCACATGACGGGAGGTGTGTCGCCAGAAGGAATCAAGTTGGGCTCGTCAATGGGGAAAGCTATCAGCAATATGCCTCCAGCATCAGGGCCCTCTAGGTTCCGACAAGTAGGTAGAAATCCTCAGCAGTTTCAGTTCCAATATCCCTATCCTCGCCCTTTTACTTCAAGCTCAGGACCAAGGTGTTTCATCTGTGGCAGTCGTGGGAACCATCGGAAACAGTTCCCAGTCCGAGGACAGTACAGTGGAAGTGGACTTTTATAGCACCTGCCTCAACCACAATAGTTTCTAGTCAAGCCCTTGTAGCAGTAGCAGCAGGGGCAGTGAGATCCCGCTCTTCTGAGGACAGACGTTGTAGGATGAGGCCAACCTCTGGGAGCACCTCAGGGACCTCAACTAGGTCCTGATCGGGGAGGAGCCCGACAGCTAAGAGGCAGAGGCACTGGGCATGGGTAGATGCACGCCGCAAAGGTGGTAGTGCCATCAGGGCCATAAGTCGTTCGAGGTACGATCAGCTTGTTTAGTACCATTGCTTATACCTTATTTGATTTAGGAGATTTTCACTCCTTTGTTGTGCCCAGTATATCACGTTCCTTGGTCCTAGTCCTAGAGAAGCTTTCCATAACCCTAGTTTTGAGTATTCCAGTCGGTGTTCAGACCAGCTTGTCTCATGTTTTCAAAGGATGTGGTTCAATATTGGGGCCACACCAATCCAGTGGAGATCTTATTTTACTGGAAATTCAGACATTAGACGTCAGTTTAAGCATCGACTGGCTGTTTTCCGTGTGTTCCCTCATCGATTTTTTCCGAAAAAGGGTTGTGTTTTCAGAATCGGGCGGCTGACGTGTGACTTTAATCGGCAAGCGGGGTTACTAGGACGGTAACCAGCAAGTGGAGCCCCTCCTTCCCTTGTTAGCTGAACTGTCAGTGGTGTCGGTGAATACAGAAATGGTGGAAGTCCTGGGGATCTTCGGTGTGTTTATAGATGTCTTCCTGAAGAGGTGGCGACCCTACCCCTTCGATGTGATGTTGAGTTCGAGATAGACATGCAACCTGGTGTCCGTACGATTTGGATGGCTCCCTACCAGATGGAACCATATGAGTTAAATGAGTTGCAGATCCAGATTGATGATCTGATGAAGAAGGATTTTGTTCGATCAAGTGCGTCACCTTGGGGTTCTTCTTTCTTGTTCACAATGAAGTAAGATGGTGGTCTCAGGTTTTGCATAGACTACTAGAGACTGAATCAGGTAACAATCAAGAACCATTACCCCCTCCCGAGGATAGACGATCTCTTTGACCAGTTTTAGGGAGTAGTTTGGTTCTCTAAGATCGGTCTACGGTCCGGAAATCAACAGTTCAGGGTGAAGGAGAGAGACATCTCGAACACTGCCTTTAGTTGTAGGTATGGGTACATTTATTTTGTAGTTATGACGTTTGGTGTTACAAATTCACTGGTTGTGTTCATGAGACTGATGAACTCCATCGTCCGAGAATACCCGTATCAGTTCTTGGTCTTTTTTATTGACGACATTCTGATCTACTCAAGATCTATGGAGGATCACACTGAGCACCTGAGAACAGTTTTAGAGGTCCTCTAATTGCACCAACTATATGGGAAAATTTCCAAGTTCAAGTTATGGACATGAGAAGTGAAATTACTTGGGCACGTGGTGTCCGAGAAAGGAATATCGGTGGACCCATCGAAGGTCGAGGTGGTTGTTTCTTGGGTAGTACCCAATAACGTGGCAGAGGTTCATAAATTCCATGGACTGGTAGGTTACTACAGGAGGTTCATACCAAACTTCCCCTGATTTGTAGCACATTTGACAGCCTTGACGAAAAATGATCGAGCTTTCATGTGGGATGAGCAGTGTGAGGCATCCTTCAGTTACCTGATGGAGAAGTTGGTTAGTTCCCCAATGATGAGATTACCAGAAGAAGGGGAGGTGTACGAGGTGTTCTGTGATTTTTCAGGGCAAGTCCTCTGATGTGTGTTGATGCAGCGGCAAGGGGTGATCTTTTATGGGTCTAGGAAGTTACCTCCTCATGAGCATAATTATGCTACCCAACATATGGAGCTTATAGCGGTCGTTTTCCCGCTAATGTTGTGTTGGCATTACCTCATCGGGGAGCGCTTTTTGGTCTTTATGGATATCAAAAGCTTGAATCATATCTTCTACTAGCAGGAACTGAACTTACATCCATGAAGTTGGATGGAGTTCCATTAGGAATATGACTTCAAAATTTCCTACACCTCAGGGAAATGGAATATGGTGGCCAATGCTTTTAGCAGGAAGTCATGGAAGGATGCGGTTCGAGAGTCGGCGGATGCTTCGAAGGCAATGGAAAATTTGGTTTCCCTACACCTGGATGCATGGATGGATGGTGGTAGAGGTTTCCTATATTAGAATAATGTGCAGTCTTCTCTACTATGGAAAGTGGAGGAGTCCCAGTGGGGAGACTCAGAAAGTGAAGTGATGTGTTACCGGGTTGCCCAAGGCGATGCCCCATAAGGGTGGACGGAGGATCGTGAGAATCAGATGCTTTTCCGAGGGAAGATTTTTGTTCCAGAGATGATGTGAGAGATGGTTCTTGGTGAGTTCCACAACTCACCCCTAGAATTACACCATGGAGAGTCCATGATTTATCAGGTTATGAGGAGAGATTTTTGGTGGCATAGGGTAAAGCGGGTGGTGGCAGAGTTCGTGGCCAGGTGCCTAGTGTTTCAGCAGGTGATGGCTGAACACCGTGTTCCAGGTGGTTTGTTGAAACCTTTAGATGTCCCTGAGTGGATGTGGGATGACATCTCGATGGATTTTTTCAGAGGGCTACCCATGGTTCAAGGAGGCTGCGACACCATCTGGGTGGTGGTGGACCGGTTCACAAAATCGGCTCACATCCTGACAATTAAGGAGTCGGGTACAGTGGATGCCTTAGCATGTACATATGTGGATGAGGTGGTTCGGTTGCATGGAGTTCTGAGGTCCATAGTCTTGTATAGGGATGCACTGTTTACCTCACAAGTCTGGAGGGAATTGCAGTATGCTTTTGGAACCATGCTATGCCTTAGCACTACTTTCCAACCCGATACAGATGGGCAGACAGAGCGCACCATCCAGACTTTGGAAGATATGCCATGAGCATGTGTTTTGAACCTTGGAAGATCATGGGTACAACACTTGCCTCTATTAGGATTCTCTTACAACAATATCTATCGTTCTACCATTGACATGGATCCTTTCGAAGCATTGTACGGGAGGTCGTGCCGCTCGCTCGTATGTTGGTCAGAGGTCGGAGAAGTAGGTGTTCTTGGCCTGGAGGTGGTGAAGAGCACGACAGAGAAGGTTCCTCTTATACGTAAGAGGATGAAGGTATCTCAGGACCGACAGAAAACATATGCTTATAATAGGAGGATGCCCTTGGATTTTGAGGTCAAGGACCACATATTCCTGAAGGTATCCCCTCATCATGGGCAGAGGAGGTTTGGCAGAGGGAGTAAGATTTCTCTTAGGTTTGTCGAAACGTTTGAAGTGTTGCAGCGGGTCAGTGAGGTGGCTTATCTGATGACGTTGCCACCATAGCCTCAAAGGGATCATGATTTCTTCCATGCGTCCCATCTCCATCTGTATCTGCACGATGATTCACACGTCCTCGACTGGGGAGAGCTAGATATCAGGGACGATGCAGTGTTTGTGGAGCGACTAGTGATGATCGAAAGTCGTGAAGAGAAGGTGATTCATGGACAAACTATTGCATTGGTTCATGTGTTGTGGAAACACGGTGGCCTTAAGGAAATTACCTGGGAATCAGAGATGCAGATGTTCACCCAGTACCTAGAGTTATTTTAAGTTTTGATCTGTTTTATTTGTATTGTTTGATGGAACGCATTACTTTACTAATTATGGAATGTGCAGTTTTCCTTTTCGCTAGATGTGTGTGAAGTGTCCTGATATGTGGGGAGGGGAGGACCTGATCCCTAGTTAAGACGCATTAATGTTGATGCGCCTAAACCCGTGCGGGTGAGTCAGTGCAGCCCAAAGCGGATAGTATCTTAACATGGAAGAAGGGAAACCCCTCGCCCACATGACCGGATGGTTTTGTCTTTTGTTTTACATGGCTTTACACGGGGAAGGAGTAGTATGTTTGTGATTTTTCAGGAGATAGATGGAGAAGGGGGCGCTTCTTCGTAACAATGAGGTTTTCCCTGGAGCAGTATCTTTCAATGGGGAGTTTTTCAGACCCCTCTCCTTTCTTTAGGTGGGTTTTTAGATTCTCGAGGACGAGAATGTTTTGAGAGGTGTCTGATGTAATGGCCCGGACCTCTCTGGTCAAATCAATTTTGAAATTTAGCACTGGAGGTGTTCCGGGAGGTCAAGGTGACTTGGGGGTGCGTTTGGGTGAACATTTGAGGAAAGATAAAGGGAAATTCCTTTCGCACGATTGGTGCACAGTTTGGCTAAACCGTGCGGCCAAACCCTTCAAGGTTGGTGTGGGAGGAAGTGGATAACAGATGGTTAGCACATGGTTTGGATAACCGTGCGGACTAACTATGTGAGGAGTGTTTGGTGAGGTAGAAGATAACGCACCGTTAGCGCACGATTTGCTAAACCATGCAGACTAACCATGCGGGAACTTAAAGATAAATCCTAAAATTTTGGATCTAAACTCTTTTTACTCTAAATTGTTCTTTTAAGCCCCCAAGCGGCCATAACATGGTATTAACTTTCCTTGGAGGTAGAAGAACCTCTCTCAATCGTTTTTGAGGCAATCCTGATGCTTTTCTTAGAGAATCAAAGCCGGTTTCTTGAGGTATGTGATTGTTATTGCTTATTTCACAAGATCTACTTATATATAATCCTCCTCTTCTCTCGATTTCTTAGATCTATGCCCGTAATGGGTATCTCATAGCATGGAGATGTCGAATACGATGAGCTTTGGTCTTGGTTGTGTTAGGAGAGGATATCTAAAGAGGATTCATGGAGAATCGACTTGGTTTCTTGAGCGTTCTTCGGCCGTCATGGTTTCATCATAAACCTTTGAGGTAGGTACCTTATCTTCATCTCTATATCATTTGTATGAATCTTGCGTGGTGGGTATCCTCTTGTTTTATGAGATACGGTTGAACCGGTAAATAAAGATAATAACTGGTTAAATAACAGTTTTGGGGAGATCTTTTTTGGTATTGTTGTTTTATTTCCATCAATGCTTCTCCTTTGATTATGTTGTGAACTGAATGGGATTATGCATACTGAAATTCACGGTCATTGGGGGCCTTTTCTTACGCCATTATATGTTTCCTTATTTTTTTTCAGGATTGTTTCGTGGATGGAATTTATAGAAAGTGGAAATTGGTTAATCTTGTAAAATTAGATGATTAAATGAATACCTAGAACCCTTTTTTGATCACCCCAATTAAATTCAATAGAATAATGAATTTTGGGGGTGCTGGTTGGGGTTTATTTATGTGAGGGGGTGTTTCATGGGGTTTTTGTGGAATGGGTTATCAGCGGGGATGCAGTTGTCTTGGTTGTGGGTTGGCGTGTATCATATGGTTTTGATGGGAAGCTGGGCTGCAGTGAATGGTATGGAAGAGATAATGATGTGGTGCAGGTTTTGTTTCTGAGGTGTTTGTGGTTTTGGTGGTTTGTAGCAGGGCTGCAGGGATGGGTTGTTAATATGAATAAAAGTGGGAGAGTTAACTAATGAACTGTGGGGCATAGTAGTTGATTAAATACGGAAAATCAATAGAACTTGTTGGCTGATAAAATAATATGTTTTTTATGGCTTGTGTTTTCCCTATCATTGTATGTGGTTGGTGGGGATATGTTTTACAAATGAATGATCTTGTTTGGTTGTTTTTAGTTGCTTAGTAGTTAAGGAACTGATAAACTAAAACTGATGGAACCTGAAAATCATAATGGGGTTTGGGGTTTTTCATTGGGTATATACTTTTGTGGTAGCAGTGTTGAGCCGTGCTCCGATCTTCTGTGTAGAAGCCTTAGGATGGGCTGAGTGGTTGATATAAGTTATATAAATCTGTACGTTTTATGTTTATTTATGCACCGCACCCATGTCGAGCACTACATGCCAAACACCCTTGGTACGGGGGTGATATTCTCAACATCCAAAGGATGGCTGGTTATTGTTATTCCCTGTGCTCCCTCTTCCTGGTTTTATAGACCAAGATCCTTCGGGATGGTTATCGAAGATTTTTCCCAAGAGTCTTCGGGGTGAGGATGTGATGTGGTTCCCATGTGTCTTCGGGATGAGGATATAATGTGGTTCCCAGGTGTCATCGGGATGAGATGTGGTGATGGATGAGGATTGTGTGACGGCGGTATACTATGAGCTTCGTTTGGCCAGGTTTCCACACTAACTCAAGCTTCATATGGCCAAGTTGTGGCACTAGCTCAGGAAGAGGGGGAAGCATCAGAGCATTAGGCCTGAGAGCTTGAGCATTATTCAGTGGGAACGTCGTGCAAGTTACCCATAAATTTTTAATATTATTGTACTACTATATTGACTTGTGATATTTGGTGAGTGTGGATTGTAATGTGGGGTGGATAGATTCCATGCTATGCATTGGTTCCTTCTGTTTTCTCATGGGGCATTGGGATGTCTCCCCACCCGTGCACGAGAGTTTTAGGTTTTCCTACTGAGTATACTTGTATGCTCTCCCTACGTTTAATTTCAGGTTTTCAAGAGGACTTCAGGGATCGTATGAGACCTTGATAGTTGGTTGTTGGAGTTTTGATGGGTGCAGTTTTTGCTTTCTTTTCTTTTGGTATCGTACTATGGAGCTTTTCTTGTACTTGTACTTTTGTTTTAGTATTGTATAACACATGCATATAGGTTTGGATTGGGTTTATTTCCATTTTATTGTTCCTTTTTCTTTTGGTGTTTGATTCATCTTATTTCATGATATTAAATAATAAAAAGGGTAATTCCTCCCATATTTTTTGAAACTCATACCCTTGGTTCTAGTCGCCACACCAGGGCCTACTGCAGGTGTGACTCGGGGGTTATTATCTCCCTTTCACCATTTCTAGCTCAGTAGGGGAATATTTGGTGGGAGGGGGTTGGGACATTACATTATATTGTTAATTATGGAATTATAAACTAATAAGGTAATTCTACAACACCCAACCAAAATCAGCACCATCAACTTCCTCAATTCTATTTGTAAAACCAACAACACCAATGACCACCACATTTGCAAAAACAATACAAACAGTCCTACAAAAATATTGTTACCAACAATCCCATCTTTTGAAATAAATGGTCACATTAAAAACCAATAATCCAATTCAAAACAATATGAAAAGAAATAATATGGACCAGAAGTGATTCATTTGATGAATAGAGTGAAATAAATACAAAATTAACTCAGTAGTTTTATAAAAAAAATAAAAACAAATAATAATACAGAAATCCCAATCATTACCGAATACAATGTCATATATATAAATAATGGTAATAATAATTTTAGAAGAACATAAATGGATAGTAATAGTTGAACATAAACAAATTAAATTTTAACATGAGGTAAAAAATTATGGAAATTATGAAATTTATACAAAAATTTATGAAAATTCATACGCAAAATATGTAAAGAAATAGGGAGAAGATAAATTTGGCCCATAATGTAAAGATCACATCCGTAGAAGCCAAAATCCAATTGTTAATTTACTTAATTCGAAAAAGATATAAGAGATGACATCCTGATTGATTGAATATTTTAGTAATCAATGTACATTAGATACATACATGAATTTTAGCTTCCAATTGAAAACAAGAAATATAAAATTATAAAAGCTAAAAAAAATAAGGATCCTCAAAATAAATTAAATATTCAATATTCATATCCTAGGGAGGGAAATATAATATGGGTGAGCTTAGATACTCATTTTGGGTTACATACAAGAGAATATATCGGGTATAAATAATGTATAATCAACATGGTAAGGTAAATTACTAGAATCACATTCCGTTTAATAAATAACTTGAGTATGAAACACAAACATAACTAATATAAATGAAGTAATTTCACGGATAATAATAACTAAATTCATATTTAATGAAATTATTAATATTATAAACATGATCTCAGAAATAATTATATCTATATTTTCAAATACATATGCCATTTTAATTTTATTTATGGGTAGGTATACACCATAAAACCATAAAATGATAGCTTGAAAATTTTTCACATGAGACCTATCAATGTATCTGTGGTATATATAATTCATATCCGCACCCATAACAACATGTCTAATGCATTACTAATATGTGGAATGATAAATATAAATCATTAAACATTATTCCATATCAACAGATATATCTATGATGAGTAAATAATAAGAATTATCAATAATTCTAAAGTAAATAAAATAAGGTTCAATATAAAATAACATATGTATAATTAACATATGTTTTATGGAATAAGAATATCCCATATATTGATTAAAAATATTTAAAGTAAATTTAACGTATAATGATCATAAGAGTGTAAAAATTTTATGGGAAAGTAAATTACCACCAAATTAATAAAGATAATTAATGTTATTAAATCCCCACGTCAAATTCATCATCAACCAGCCATAAAAAGAATGAGGGTTGTATCATAACAACATATCCCCACTGTAGTATAATTAAAATAATGATTTTATTCCATTTATGAATAAAAATTCCATATCATGTTCTTTAAAACATTCCTATGGAAAAACCCATTTTTCCTAAGAAAATAAATTTTAAAATAATGAAATTTATATAATATTTTAAAAAATTATTTCATTGAAAAAGACCATATAAACATGTAATTACATATTCAGCGAAATAGTTTTTCATGATGAATGTAAAATTGTGTTCAACTAGAGTATGTTAAAATAATGATTCATTTAAAATTTGTAGTAAAAATTAATAAAATTCATTTTTTTGTAAAAGAAAATATTATTTCATTAAAAATAAATATACATAATGAAAAATTATATGAAATTTTATTTAATAAATCAATTTATTGATAATAATTAATTTTTATACCAATTTTGGAAAATATTTATATTGAACAAAATTATACTAAATTAAAAAGGGAAATCAGATCATATTTTCGTTTAAACATTTTGATTGAATGATTTAAATTAAATGAATAATTAATTATCATGATTAATTTTTTTTATAACATAATGTTTTATTATATACACCATATAAAAAATATTTTCATAATACGAAATATATCTCAAGGGATTCATAATTGAGACGAAATCTTTTAAAAATATCACAACATTGAATAAATATTTAATCAATGAATTGATTATGTGGATCAAATTTATTTCCAAATAATATAAGTATAAAAATATTAAAAAAATTCATTACACACATAATCTTATAATATCAATGAAAATTTAGAATTAATATAACCTAGTGAAAAATAGTTATTGAACCCCATACCCCATCAAACCAATCATTTCAAATCCAATTAAAAGAAATAATATTAATTTAAACATAATATATTTTGATTCATTATGTATTCATGATATTTGATGTAAAAGGGATGTCTATATTACGTATAATGTAATCTTGGTAAATAAATATAAAATATTCCTCAGTGAAATAAAATGGGGAAAAAATCATATACCTCATGTTCTAATTAACTTGAAGTTTATCTCACCTATTATATCATAAATTTAAATTTATTATAACTACCTTCCATAATCATATAAATATTCATAATATCATATATATTCCTTTAATAAAATTGTAGCACCAATTTTTTAGTAATATTTAATTATTATCATTATTTTATGTGTTAACTACTTCATTTTTCAAGTATGTTTTTATTTTATAGTGTTAGTACTTTCATATTTATCACGGTTAAAACATATAAATAATTTTACTAAAGACATAAATATCATATATAGTAAATAAATAAATTTAGAATCATCTATTAAAACTACATATTGAAAAATTAATTACACTGCTCAGAAAGACAGTTGGCCGTATATACACATGATCCTTATTTTCATTTTCTGATTGATTGAATGAAATATAGTTCAAAAAATATTCCATTATATGATAAATATAATTTTATATATATTACATATATTTATTAAATATAACTATATTACTATCCCTATAATGTATTAAAAACGGTTCATATCACTTTATGGAGGTGGTAGTACAAATATATGAATGAGAGACATTATAGTTTATCAAATTATTGGAAGATATGAAGGTATAAATAAAATTAAAATAATTAAGGGATAATTAATTCATAAATATCATATATAATAATTAATTCCATCAATATAACCATCCCAATGAAATGGTCATGAAAAATGAATTACACTGTTACATGTAGACTGTAAGTCATACAAACAGAAATAAAAGGTTTTAAAATTTTTTAGGATGGAAAAAAAATTGAAAATGGTTGTACCTATAACCCCACATGATTTTTTGGAATTTATATTCTTATATATTTTCTATTTCTTTGATAGGATACGTTACACACGACACCTATCTTAAATAAATGATTAAATATTATTATTTAATTATGATATTTATCACATAGATGTTGGAACGTAAATAATGAATTATATTAATTAAATTATGAATGTTTAATTTAAAATGATTAAAAAATTAACTCATTAATTACCAAATAATTAGAAGTAAAAATTAAATCCAATATACCATATAAGGAAGTGTTTTCATAAAAACTATTTTTTTGCGTACAATATAATTTTATATTAATAAATAAAAATAATCACTTTTATTGAGTGATTTTTAATAATTTATTATTTTAAATATTCCATTAAATGTTTTAAAATTAATTCAATATTTTTGATAGTTTTAGGATATGTATAAATCTAGCATAAATCATAAAAAGTGATATTTTTCTATAAAAAAAACTATACCATTTGATGGCACAACTTTTTAAATTGAATATTTTTCCCCAATAATAAGTTTTATTTGGAAAAATATTGTGCATTTTTTATGTTCTATATAATAATTATTTTTTTATAAAAATAATTATCTTACGGAGATGTTTTATTTTTAGATGAAAAGTGAAAAATATTAATTTAAATTAAGATTTTATTTTTTGTGTAAGTTATTTATATACATAAATTATATGTTAAATTTGTTTTTATGTGTAATTAGGTAATATTTAAATCATTAAATAAATTTTAGGACATTGGAATCAATTTCAAACTGAAATTGGATTAGAAAACATTTCAAACATTTGAACTATTTACATTAAAAAACAACTTTTTCCATTATATATGTCGGATTAATTTAAAATTTAAATATTCAAATTATGGGGATAAAATTTATGAATATGCATTCCATATTATTAATAAAAAAGTAAATATTAGTTTTTAAGGTTAATTTTATTTTAAAATTTTAAAATATTTCCATGGTACGAAAATTATTTAATGTAGTATAGGTAAAATAGTGATAAGGGTAAAATTTTAAAGATTAAAGTCAGCATAACTACAAAATACATCATTTAATGGGTTTTTAGGAATTTATCAAACATTAACATAAAAAAATTAACTATAAATATAATTAATTTATTTTCATTCCAATTTAATGTGGTTGGATTTAATTATATTAATATCAATATATTAATCAATTATACCCACCTCTCCTCAATTATAATTATACATCTCGACAACCTATTTTGAAAAAAAATCCTTTAAGCCTCTAAAAATATATATCCAAACCTCTCATCCTCACACTCCCCAAATCCATGTTCTACATTTCTCACCAAAATAATTAATCCAATTTCATCAAGGGTCTCTCAAATAATTGATATTGAAAATTAAATTTTCTCAAGACTCATCTCTTAATTTCTATTTTTTATATACTTTATCCTAAACACAATCCTCCATCATGGTAGAAAAATTATCAAATCATGTACATAATATAATTTTATGTTTCTAAATAAAAAAATATTGATATATTTTATTTCCAATTATTATTCGATGAAACAAAACTATTATTCATGTTATGTTGATTAATCTCATCCATGGATAATGTTTTTGTTCATTTTCAATTAGCACCTTCGTAGTTGGTCTTAAAAATATTATTCGGGTATGATAATATCTTAATAAGTTTATTATATCATGTGGAAGTTTTTTAAAATAATATACAACCATAATATAAAATAAACTAAAACTAGTTAATTATTTTCTGAAAAATGGCAAAATAAATTCATCAAATAACTTTATCATTTTATCTAATGAATCGTCCCCATATAAAAAATAATGATATAAATGGAACCATTAATAATTATATATTTTCATTATAACTATTTCAATTCACTTATGTGGTTCCAATCTCATTTCAAAAGAACACCCTAAATTACACACTGATAAACCGTTCGTTAAACAATGAAACAAACACACCTGAAACCATGAAAATAATGAAATATTATTAATGTATGGGTAATAATATGATATAAATTAATCTCAAAATTTTTAAATCATTTTAATATAACAATACAGTTAATTAAAAACATTATTTAAAACATTATACACATGTTTAAATTATTCCCCACAAAAAGGAATTGTGAAGTTAGGCTTTTATCATCTCACTTTTACTTATGTGAGATAAATGTATTATTCATCACTTATTTTTTTTGTGGTGTATATATACATACCTTTTATATATAATATAATTAGTCTCATTATTTTCATGATGTTAAATGTATTATTTTATAATTATTAATTATATGGGGCATATTCTTCGACTGCATAAATGTGGTAAGATATTTATTAACTAAATATTCATAAATTTAGTTAAACATATATTCATTGATTATATCATGCTATGATTATGTGTGAAATAAATTTTTATTATATAAATTTTTATTTTCAATTTTTGATTTGGATTCATAGTGAATAATCAAATTCAATTCTTTTATTCGGGAATTTTCTTTGATCTTGTTTTATTATGGAAAATTTTGAGGTTATACACCCCCTTATTTTATTAGGTGTATATACAGACCAATTGATATATAAAATCATGAATATCATTCTATTTATTTAATTAAAAATTTCAATGTGTTATCAAATACTTTTTTATAGATATATTTTTAAATCATTTATTTGGGATATGATGAATGCTCTGGACTTGTAGTGATGTGTGGGGCCGGACATTATATAGCCACTCGAGTTATTGACATATCTCATGAGACAAAATAGTTATGAAAACTAATCAATTTTATAAATTTAGATTAAAATATTTCTATGGTAGTGGTTATTCTTCTATTAACATGAAGTCCAATAATTAATCATTCACTTCTTTCAATATTCAGTTATCATTATCCAGAGTATTTTCACTATGAAAAAATAAATGGAGTCATTTAATTCTAAATTCTCTAAACAAATGGAATTTGTTTTCAATTATTTACTATACCATGTTTATTATTCTCATTGATCAATCATTTCCCCAAATTTAATTTACTCTTAATGAGCATTTGAGATCGATATTATTTTTTCGTTGAATTTTTTTATAAGGTATAGATTTTTGAATGAGATCAAGGATGGGAAATACATTTTGATGTTATGCTTCATTTTTAATTACAAATATAATAATGGTACCATATATGTATATATTCTTTCAACAAAAAACTATTTGGTCCTTTGGGATTTGAATTTTTATCTATGCCATTGTTAAAAATAAAGGCATAAACTACGGTTTGTTGTTGTCAGGCCACTATAGTTGATATTTTAATAGGTTTAGTTGAAACCTTTTTAACTAGATTAAGGGAAAAGTAAATTAGGTTACATAACCCAATGAAATAATATGATGATAAATATAGAAAAACATCCCTATGAATCCTTGTTTATTATTAAGAAATTATTTATATGTACAATATTAAATTTAGGTTACACTATTTTTTTAATCATAATAAGATCATAATTTTATGAGAAAATATATTATATTCTAATTTTTATAAATGTATCATTAAAGGAAGAAGTGTACTAATACTCAAGATAAATATAAATACATCCTTACCAAGGAAGCCAGTAATTCATGTATTAGGACTAAGAATGTTATAGAAATATTTGGAAACTGTATTCAGGACAGGATGAATAACCTTTCTACGCCTATATAGGATCATTTCATGAAACAAATCTCCCATATTTAAGTGGTTTACTAATATAGTGGCAGTTGATTATTTTATCACGTCCCTTGAAAATATATTTTTAGAAATGGGATGTAATGAATATCAAAATGATACACTAGAATTTTATTCTCTCAATTGTGATGTTAATCAATGGTGGTAGTTGATCCATAATACTAATGAAGTAGAAGAAATATTACCCTATGAATGGAATTATTTTAAGTTTATGTTCTTCAACAAATACATCCCACATGTGAAAAAAGTGAGATAGAGATGATGTTCCATATTTTAAGAGGTAAGGGGAAAGAAATTGTGGAAGAGTTTGAATCCACCATTAAAATGTTATAAAGGAATTATACATATTTGATATTCAACACATAATGAATTATTTACCATTTTTCAATGGTATAAATTCATGACTCTGAAGGGAATCAGCTTCTAATCCAATTTCATTAGCTGATGAAATTTTTTTACAAGAAATCAGGATAGGGAAAAATTATCTATGTATTTAGGATTCAATGGGATGAAATATATGAAGATAAAATTTGATCAAGAGATCGATAAATGTATAAAGGTAAAAAAAATGTATTTCTTACAAGGCCCCAGACTTGAACAATATATAATATTGATATAATTCAAAAATTCTCCGCAATGATCTTTTCAAGTTTAGAGTTTTATAGAATTAGGATATAACTATTTTATTACATCTTAAATGATTATAAATTAGACACTTCTACTCTATAAAATTTTTTACACTATAATAAAACTCCTTAAATAAAAAAAAATATTTCTTTCCTTATTATAAATCAACCTGAATTCCTCCATTCTGTTAATCTTCTTTATTACTTTTCAAAAAAAATTTAAAACATGGTATGAGCATAAAAATCTTAATCTGGGTGATAAAACAAGGAAATAAAAAAAATTTCTATCAATATATAATAATTAATAAAATCATATATTTCAATCATAAAACACAATATCTTTGAACTACCTAAAAAATAATATGTTTTATGAATATAACATAGAAATCATAAATCATAAAGGTATCTTTTGGCATCGATATCATACTTACATTGTAGATTTCACAGTTACATAGGAAGTTACGTTTGAAATACTCATCATAGTATATTCCCTAAATATATTATGAGAAACATTAACGTTTACCTCCATAACAGTACCCAGTGAATTATAGAGATATATCAAGCTCACCCATGAAATTATTATCACGGAACCACACATATACATAAACAATTCCCAAGAACCATTACATAATCAAAACATATAAAACAAGCAAATGAAAGATATAATTTTCACATTGAAATCACAATATATCATATCAAGATATTGACATAATCATTGATTTCTCAAAACCATTTTCAATACCAGAATTTTTAAAAATGGTATATGGTATTTATTTTCCATTTAAAATGATTACAACTTGTTAAGTAATCCAAATATAAAATTATGATCATGGTAGTAGAGAATTCATTGTCACCACATACGCTAAAAAAATTCCCTTTTTCATTTATTAAAATTATTAATATAAAAATTTTCCCATTGAATTAAATTAAAATTAAAATGGGTATATAAACTGAATAATGGAAACTGATGTATAAATCAAATTATGCCCTAATTAAAGGAGATTCAAACGAAGTCCCTTACAAAGATTATTTTGTAAATAAAATTGATCGATTATTTGTATTCCCTATTGATACACATAAGTAATTTATAAATACAAGATAGTTAATAAGAATTTATTTCTTACAAAAATCTTATCATGACATAATTAAAAGTATAAGATTATCATAAATATTGGAAATTAAGTTTTAATGTTCCCTTCTGAAAATTTGGCAGCATAACGACGTGGCATAAAAATTCATAAAATGAGTTAATAAGAGAGAAATGTATTTTTAATCACATGGACCTAAAATGTACATAAATAATGATATATAAGAATGTATCCCAACATAGTAAAATAGAAATTAAAATATATAACATAAAAGAAGTATTTGACAAAAAGAGGAGACTGAAGGGGTCCCTTACCTTATGTTCGACTAGTATTGTTCGTTCTTTATCTACCCAAATAATAACATTATGTTATTTCTACTATCATAAGATACTTTTTAATTTTTATTACTACTTTTATATCACTTACTACTTTGATATAATATTAATATAATTATTCAAGTTCATATCATTCTTTTTCATGATGTTCGGTACTTGAGTCAAAAATGAACATGTTATAATTACAAATTGACCATGTGGTCAAAAGTCCATTATCTATAGAATTGAATTCATGATTTAAATATCTTATATATCTAGAATATATGTATATATATCTAGTATATATGTATTTTATATTAATACATAACATTTGGATATAGTAAAATTAAATGCACCGTTCATGGAGACGGTAAGTTGTACGTATGCAAGAACACTACTTTCATTTCCTTTTCAATTTTAAAGGAATGAAAAATAAATGAAAAATATGTATATTATAATTAAAATAGAGTATATATGTTTTAAATTATTCATAATTTCCTTAATTTTATCCTTCATACATTCCATGAATAACATGAAATATTCATATTGTTTCGTGAGGCCGCAGTTCACAGTCCACAAAAACAATATGTTCGTATCCATTAATTAGAGGTGTATGGAAGTGTAGTTCTAATAATTGTCATAAAAATAATAGGAAATTATTATACTTATTTTTTCTAAAATAATGTATAAATGATAGTTTATGGGGTTGGATAATGAAAGTAAATTGAAGAATCTTGAGACAAGACATAACCTTAAATCTGGTAACTCTATTTATTTAAGCTCAAATGCCTTCTTCAATTGCCTTTTTCCTATGGTATGAATTTTAGGAGGAATATAGCCATATTTGGAGCTTATTTGGGAATGTTTTGGATGATCCAATGGGGATTTAAAGGTGTGATTAAGGGTTACAGTTGTTGGCCTTTTATAAGAGGAAAGAGGGGTACTTAAAGAAAATCTTGAAATATTTTTTTTTATAAATTCTATTTCGATTATAAAAGATTTAAAATTCATTTAATTCAAATATAAGTTTAATATATGTCAAAATTAAATCATCCTTTAAGAATTAGAGACGTGTTAGATATTTTCTAATCCTAGTCTTTTTTATTTAACCCTTTGTTTACTCTTACTATTTTATCAAGCATTTATTGATTTGAGAATGAACATAGTTAACAAAACATGGAAAATATCGAATTAAAGAGTCAATAAAAAAATTTAGACTTATGCTAACTATTTTTATGAATCATATATTATTTTAAATTTTATAATATTTAATAAAATATTTTATATTTTAAATTATAAATTATGATAAATTTGACACTATTTATCTGTTGAATTTATTAAAAATCCATAAATACTAGATTACTTCAAAAAAACTTAATAAAAAGATAATATTTAATTATCATACAAAAATTCATGTCTGAACTTCAAAATAAAAAATTTATATATATATTAGAATTTGTAATATCATTTATTTAAATTCTTTATTAATGAAGCAATCACTACATCTCCATTGTGTTATAATTAAATTTATTTATATAGTATCTCAAAATTTATAAATCAAATTTCATCATACAGAGAAATATTTATCTTTCTAATGACTACTTATTGTCGAATATATCACTTATAATTCCCCATATAAAATTTTTTTTAGTAAAATATATATATTAATGTTATTTTTTCCTAACCTTTAAATTAAAAGTAATTAAATGTCATTTAACCACACTAATGGCTCCATTGGGTCATAAAAATGACCCAAGAATAACCACGATTAGAAATATCTCATCTAATAGGGTTAGGACATGTTTTAGGGTAATTTTATATTATTATAATATTATTTTATACCCTTACATACCAGATTTACCCATTGTAAATAACATATTTACTAAAGTTAATATTCATAATGTCTAAAAATAATAGTTAGCTACATAAAAAAATTTTAATGCCTGATTCAAAATATGGAATATATTTATTAAAATTAAAAACATTGAGGTAGCATAAATTAATTTAAAATTATTTTCCCTTGTCAAAACCAAAAAATGTGTTTTTAAGAAGTAGAAACTTCCAAAATATTGACATCTGTTTATGTCTAATTTCAAAGTGAAATTACTTCCAATAAAAATAATTAGAATAGACAAATATAATTTAATCTAATTTAATTTTAAAACTAATTAAATATACCTTCTTTATATATGAATAAATTATATTAAAATGTTGTTTTGAATTAAAATTCATAATTTTTTAGTATTCATTAGAAATTGAACTTTATTAGAAAAATACAAAAATTTCATAAAATGTAAATTTTAATGGTCCACCTCTGAAGAGGAATATTATTTTTTGCAATTAGAACATATAAACGAGAAAAAAAAACTAGATTTAATAAGGGTTCTCTATCAAAAGGTGGAAAAATGAACTTTTAAAAGTATTAAATTTTTCAGGCTTAGAATCATATTCATTTTTATTTTAAACCTCTAAAATTTATTGGATAAGTGAAAAGACATTTAATAATCACATTTTTTTATTTTTTTCCATTCCATCTAATATAATGGAAATGCGTTAATTATCGTTTAAAATAATAATATAATTATTGTATTTTATTTTTATAACTCAATGTTGTGTGCAACATAATATTTCAAATAAAATTATTATTACATGTTTAATAATATATCAAAAAAGTATCATCTTTAAAATAATATTAATATCTTATTCATAAATATTATTAGATATTAAAAATCAATATTCAATAAATACCTAGGTCTTTACATTCTTCTGCCTTTTTGAAAATTGAGTCTTAGCAATTTCAAAATTGGTCTTTGAAACTTCATTGAATATCCCACATCAGAAAAAGAGTCAATAAAACGTTCATATTAAAAAAAGAGAAGTAAAAAGATCACCCAAGATAAAACATGCTAGGATTCCATGAAAACATTGATATAGTGGAGAAACTAAGTGTCATATTCTAATGAAGATTGATAGAAACCCAAATATGGAGAAAGTTAACCACCAGAAAACCACAAACCAATGATAGGTTAAACAGTATTTGATTCCCCATTAGGAATAGTAAACAAAACAACATTTTTTTCTTTAGGTTCCCTTCAATAATTTTGTAGAATTTATTTATGAGATTTACTAATGGATAAGGAAATATATTTACTTTTCATGTTGAGTTTCATCCTTTAATAAGATTCTACCAAACAATCATTATTTCTCCAAATGATGAGTATTCTTGATAACATGGTCACACTTAGAGTGCTAGAATTAAATTATAGAGAATAACGTGATCCCCAAAAGATTAAACATATATTTCACCTATATTAAGACATTGCAAACCCAAAAAGGTTATTACAAGATCAAATAATCCCCAAAAATGATAATCTTATTTAAAAACGAAATACTACTCTTAATTTACAAAATTAAACAAACAATACCAAAAGATCAAAAAATTCCAATAAATAAAATATTGTTGTTAAAATTATTCAAAATAATAAAAACTATGTTTGAAACACAAAATTCAGATGGATTTGATCACAGAGTCTTCCACAAAAATATTAACATTTGTCTCCAAATAACATTGGCTACCCTTATAGTCTCATACTTAAATGTAATTAACCTAATCACATACTCACTATGATAATTTAATCATTTCCATTAATGTCCCAAATCATTATATGTCCATAATAAAAACCTAGATTCTTCTAAAATAAAATTACACAATTAATCCTCAATTGAAATACCAAAGTATTCTATTTTCCTTGGGAATATAGTGTTCCCTAATGAGAAAAGGTATTCAAAAATAACCTTTAACACTTAATAACCAAATAATATTCTTATGAAAAGTATTTCCATATGATAAAACATAATATCCCAAATCAAATTCTTCTTGAGAAATAAAATCATTTAACTGGAAATAATAAGTCATACTAACCTAAGAGTTAACATTGTCCAATGGTAGTTGATTCTCCCTTGTCACCCTACAATTATGGGTTAAATTCCTATGGCCTTGTCAGACTCGATGAGTTGTGACCCATCCTACATGTTTTCATTTTTCTAAAACCATATCATTCGTTCAAAATTCAAAAAAAAATAATATGTTTTCCACACAAAAATAACACACCATATTTTATCCTCAAATTTTATCTAATACCTTTCATTTTTCATCCCAAAATGTAATAACCATTAATAACCTCAAAAAAAGATCATATAAACCCATGCGATAATCCATTATGTCCACATAAGAAAATTAATTCTTCCTTGAATAATATTTTCACTTATCAAATAACATAGTTGCACATATCTGAAATAGTCCTAAAAAATTAATCCCATCATCAAAAGAGAATTAATAATTTTAAACATTTCATCATCCTAAAATATACCATAACTCTTCAATCCCTTATATATTGACTTCTTACTCATTCAGCACTCTTTGTAATCTGTTCACTATGAATTTCCACCTTATTTCTTAATACATCTTTCATGTAGATCGAATATCCTCATAATTTATAAATATCAATCCAAATATTCTTCATTATTTTTGGATAAGAAAATATATCATACCTATAATCTAGATATCTTGATCTTCATGATGTTTCCTTTCTCATTTGGCATGTTGTCGTACATTCAAAAATTAAACGTTCACACCACTTCTGTAATTTCACTTTTTGATAGAGTTGGAAAATGATAGATCAGAAAATAATAAGAAAAAAATACCATGAACCATAATTTTTTTTATTAATGAGTAGGTTTTGTATCACAAAAAAAATTTCTTGTAGGTGATTTGAATACTAAAGAATAAGTAAAAATAATTTGAACAATATTTTTCCATAATATTGAAGATAAAATAAACAACGAGGGATAAGAAGGCTGTGAAATATCTATTTCCTCCCATCATTACAAATAATCCTTAATGTATTGAAAATAATTAACACTTAAACATGAAACAAATTATTACTAAAGAATAGAGTCATCTATAGGGTAAAGATAATATAAAATATTTTATATTACTATAATACATCAACATCTTTATATCTCAATTGTATAGGTTTTTATTAAAAAAAACAAATTTTACATTAACCCTCCAAATTTTTCCATGTGATAAAAACCCTATAGGTTATATAGGATCCTTTACCTATACCAAGATAACACCCTAACCTATAATGTTATCTAAACTATCTTTTGATACAAACTATAAGGCCACATCCTTAAGCTTTATATAATCATGAGTTATGTTATGAATTTATATTTGGAATCTTTTCATGACTAGAGTTTCAGATAATTAGTCCATGACTATAAAATTACATCTCTAAATATGACAGAGTAGGCAATTTTACTCTATCCAATTTTTTTTGACAATAATAAAACTCTTTAAATAAATCATGAATTATTTTCTTGATATAAATCTTCTTGTATTCCTCCATTCCCTTAACCTTCCTTTTACCTTGTGATAAACATTTAAAAAAGTTCAGATGTATATAAAAAGCTCAGTAAGGGATATAAAACCAAGAAAGAAATCATTAGACCATCGATAAATGAAAAAAAATTAAATCATACTTTCCAATAATAAAGCATAATCTCTTTAACATACCTCACAAAATCATAAAATTTCTGAATAACACATAGAAATCAAAAATCATAAATGTAACTTGTGGTATTCATATCAAACTTACATTGTTTCTTTCACAGCTACATTGGGTGTTACATTTGAAATACTTATCACAGTATATTCCCTAAATATCATAGTATAAAAATTAACATTTTACTCCATCACATTGCCCAATGAATTGGTGATCTATCTCGGGCTCAGCCGCCCTAGGTTTATCATTGAACAACCCATATACATAAACAATTTCCAAGAACCATAACATAAAATTAAAACTAAAACAATCATAGAGGAATGATAAAATTTCCACATTAATATCACAATATATCATTTCAAGATATTGACATAATCAATGGTTTATCAAAAACGTTTTCAATACCAAAATACATAAAAAGGATATATGGTGTTTATATTACTTTTAGATACATTACAACTTATTATGGAATCCAAATATCAAATAATGCATGCGAAAGCGGAAAGGGAATTGTCACCATATAAGTTAAAAGGAAACATTCCCTATTTCATTTATTAAAACTCTTAATAGAAAAAGATTCTCATGGAATGAAATTAAAATTCAATGGGTTTTATACATCATATAATTTAATTTAGAGTATAAATCAATGAATTCCTCAATTAATGGAGATTGAGGGGATGACCCTTACAAAGGTCATTTTTAAAATAAAACATATCAATTATGTTTATTCAATATTGGTACAAATAATTAATGTATAAAGAAATTATAGGACATAAAAATTTATTTCTTACATAATCATAGAATTACATAATCAAATGCTGAAGATCTACACAAAGAATGGAAATTTGGTTATGATGTTCCATTACGAAAATTCAGCAGCCTAACGGTGTCACTTGAAATTTCAAAAAATGAGTTGATAAGAGATAAAAGGGTATCTCACGACATTGACATAAAGTGTATAAAAATAAGGATATATAAGAACATATCCCAACATTAGAAACTGGAAATTAAAAAACATAACATAAAATATGTCTTTTACTAAAAGAGAAGTGTAAATGTCTCCCTTACCTTGTGTGTGACTTGTCGTGTTCATTATTAATCTCCCTAAATAATAAACTTAAGTTAAATATACATTCTCTATAACCTTTTTCACATTTATTATTCCATTTATATCACTTATTACCTTGCTATGAAAATCATATTATTATTCATTTTCATATATATTTTTTTTGATGTTCAGTTCTTGAGTCAAAAATGGACTTGTTATAATTACAAATTGTTCATGAGGTCAAAAGTACATTATCTCCATAATTGTATTCATGACGTAATTATAATAGATATCCATTATATAGGAATTTATGTCCCATATATATGTATTATGGAATAGTAAATCACCTTTGGATATATGAAATTGAAATGCATTGTTCCTGGAGACAGTAATCTGTATGTACTCATGAACACTACTTTCATTTTTTTTTCATTTTTAATCAAATGAAAACAAAATGATAAATAGGTATATTATAATTCCAGAAAAATATATTTGTTTTATATGATTTGTAATTTCATTAATTTCATCTTTTGTACATTCTATGAATAGCATGATGGAGTTATATCACTTTTAGGGGGTGGTGGTTTGCATTTCCTCAAATGAAATTATCATATTTATACAACATGAAAAGAATAAATATATTTTCTAAATGATAATTACAGAAGCAAAAAAGTAAAATAAATATCATAAATATCATATTAATGTTTATTTATATCATAATGTCCACTATGAGGGGCAGTATGAGATAATTTAACAATCATCATTTCATGAGGCTGTAGTTCGACGTCTATAGAAACAATTTTTTTGTATCCATTAGGTGGAGGTGTGTGGAATTTTAGTTCTAAATATTCTAATAAAAACATCTTAGTACATTTAATATATTTATATTTTTATAAAATAATGGAAAACATTGTTTAGGGTGTTGTGGAAGGAAAATAAATGGAAGATGGTTGAGAGAATAGAGAACCTTAAATCGGGATACTCCTATTGATTTAATATAAAGGCCTTCTTAAATTTCCTTATACAAAAGTTACGACTTCTAGGATTAATAAAGGGACGTTTGGAGCTTAATGAGGTATATTTGGGATGATCCAAGGGGGCATGAGAGGTGTGAGTAAGGGTTATAGGTGGTGGCCTTTTATAAGTGGGAGGAGGGGATGTTATGGAATATCCTGAAATATTATCTTATTATAAATTTTATTTTTATTATAAATGAGTAAAAAACATATTTAGTTCGAAGATAAGATGAATATAAGACTAAATGAAGTAATCCAATAACAATTACTAATGTTTTTTTATATTTCATAATCCTTATCTTTTTTATTTAACAATTGTTTTACTCTTACAATTTTATCGAGCATTTTACACATTGAGAATCCAAATTCTTACCAAAACATAATAAATATATAATTAAAGTGTCAATATTAAAATTTTAAACTTATGATATCAATTTGGAGTAATATTATATTTTTTATAGTTTTATAATATTTAATAAAATATTTTATAATATCAAATATGAATTATGTAAATTCTGACACTATTCATATAATGACTTTTTAAAAAATCCATAACTACTTAATTACACTGAAAATACATCCTTAATACAAATATAACATGTAAGTATCATTCAAAAAATTCTTGTAAGAAATAAAAATAACATAATTACATTTATTTTTTCAATTATAATATAATTTATTTTAATCATTTATAAATGAAGCAAGAACTACAAAGCCACTGTGTCATAAATAAATTTATTTATTTAATGTATAAAATTTATAAATATAATATCATGATGTAAAAATTATTTTTAGATTTCTAATGACTATTTATTGTCTAAGTTATCAGTTATGAAACCCCATATAAAATATTTTTTTATTAAAAGATATATGTTTGTGTTATATTTTCCAAAACGTTAAATTGAAAGAAATTAAATGTCATTTTCAAACACAAGTGGCTCCATGGGGTTATAAAATTGACCCAAGTATGCTCATGGTCATACAAATCTCATCAAATAGGGTATGTAAATGTGTTAGTATAATTTAATATTATTATAATTTTATTTTTTACCCCTATTTATGATATTTACGCTTTGACTATGGTAAATAAAATATCTACTGAAGTTACTCTTCCTAATGTCTAAAAAAAGTTACCTAAATAAAAAATATGGACCTTATTATTCTAAATATGGAATTTATATTTCCATTTTTTAAATACAGAAGTTGAAGAAAATAATTTTATATTATTTATCGTTGTCAAACCCAAAAATCATGTTTTGAAAGAATTAAAAACTACCCAAATATTGACATGCCTTTATGCCAAATTTCAAAGTGAAATTACATCCAATGACCAGAATTGGATTATATGGTAAAAATATAATCTATTTACTCTTAAAAAAAAATGTAAACTATAACAATATAGATAAATTATATTAAAAGGTAGTTTCGAATTAAAATTCACTAATTTTATGTATTTCTTAAAAACGGATATTTATTAAAAAAATACCCACATTTCGACCAATGTTAATTATTATGTCACTATTCTAAATAATAATATTATTTTTTCAAATAGAACAAATTAAACTTACAAAAACTAGATTTAAAAAGGGTTCTCCATCAAAAGTCGGTAAAACGAACTTTTAAAAATATTTGAGTTTTTCATGCCTAAAATAAGATTCATTCTTAATTTAAGTCTAAAAATTTATTGATTATTTTAAAGATATTTAATAATAATATTTTAGTTAGTTATATTCATTCCCTCAAATAAAATGGATAAGGGTTTAATATCATTTAATATAATAATATTATTATATAATGTTTTGTTATAACTCAAAGTTGTGGCAAATGTCAAATTTAAAAAAAAACATATGGTTCCATGTGGAGTATGATATTGAAAAAAGTATCTTATTTAGAATAAAATTAATATTTTATTCACAAATATTTATAGATATTAAAATTTATAATTCTATAAATACATTGGTTATTGCATTTCTTACATGTGAAAATTATGGAAAGAAACACCCTGGTAGTTACCTGAAAGGAATGAGAGTTTGTTACTATTACCAGAAAAAGGTTCAAAATGATTAAGATTGAAATGGAAATAAGGATTCATTAAATGGATAATTTTTTAACAATAGGTGTATGGGGAACAAAAAAATAATTCTCAATGATTCAAGGGAATATACCTTAGAAGAAGCAATTTGATGAGTATCAATATTTTTCTGTTACTACAGTTGAACTGGAATAATTAAATTATTTTGGTTGTTTGACTACATAATTATCTTATAGAATTATATATGATATTATTATTCTTTGAATCAAGTTATATATAAGTATTTTAAAAAAATATTTCTTTTTTATGGATTTGAGAAAACATGTTGAATGATACCGATAACAATGAAAAGTGATTCAGTGAAAATTTGATATTTCAGAAAACATGAGATAAAGGGAATATGACCCTTGATATATTATCAATGGTGAAATAATAATGAAAATTTTATATTTACGGGATATTATTGGTTAAAATGAAATTGGTTAGTTGTTTTATGTTTTAGGATATCTTTGTTCGGTTAATTACATGATTGAATTTAGGGAAAATTTCAGTAATCAGAGATTTTATTTTTTGAAGCATGAATGTTTCCCTTATGGTATAATGGTGATCAAGGTATTAATATATTATTTTTGAGATAGTAAGATATAATTTAGGTTTTTTAAATCTAATTCTTTGATTATTACTTGAACTTTTGGGACCCTCCTTCTAATTTTTTTATTTAAATTTAGACAGACTTATCTTAAATGAGTCTTATATTTTACTACATAGGTAATGGATTAAGTTGAACATTGTATATAATTGATTAATTTTATGTTATGATTTATTATATTGGATATAATGTTCAATCCATTTTGGTCTCGTTAAACATGTAATGTATAAAGAAATGATATTTGGATGTTATTATCCATTAGTGTGCATCAAGTATGAAAACTTTATCGTGAACATTCATTTTCTGGTGTTTGGGATGAAGTAAAGTTGATAGAAACAAAACCAATAGATGAGATCATCCTTATGACAAGTAAATTAATTATGTTCAATTTTTCCAATTGATAATATGAATGTAAAAATATTCCCTCAACTCTATAAATGTAATTTGAAATGAAAAATGATATTTGATTAATTTTATTATTAGGAAATCAATGTCCTCTTTAAACCATATCATATTTAGTGTTCCGTGATGGTAGAATTTATGATTACCATTTCCTCTTCCATGTCATAGTATTCTCATCCCATGAATGTTACACTATTCTAAAGCCTAATTGTTTTTTGACCTTCACATTTTCCTTTCCAACTTATTAAGGGGATGTTTTATTAACCCTATTAATAATGGGGGATTCCAATAAAAATAGATTCAAGTATAAAATATTAGTTTTTCAATGTGAAATATAAAATTGAGATGATCAAATATAATAAATTATGGGAGAATATAACACCCCAATCTTGTATGGTATGTTTGTTCTTATATAAATTCAATTTCATTGATATATAATGTTACATATTACACTAGGATTTAATAAAAAATTAAAAATAATTATTTAATTGTGATAATAATAACGTAGCCATTGAAATGATTTTAAATAATGATATTAATTAAATAATTATAATATATATTACACATTTTTTTAAAATTAATTCTTTTATTTTCAATTAATAATAAATGAAAACAAAAGAAAATTGAACATAAATTATGTGTTTTATAAAAATATATTTCCCCTTAATTATATTTTTATAATAATAAATACAATTAATCAGAATTAGTGAGAGATATTAATCAAATTTATATTTTATATATTCACTAAATTTTTATTATTCATTCTAGATTTTTTATATTAATAAAATAAGAATAAATATTATTTTATGTATAAAATGATATATATTTTTAAAATCCAATGTAGTCCCCTTTTGATGGTTGGCCAATTTTAAATATAAATTACGATAATGTTAGATGATTTATTTTGATATAAAAATTATCTACGTTTAAAATTTTGGTATATTTCAAAGAATTTTCATTTTGGATGAATAGTGAACAATATTAAATTTCAATTAAAAACTACATTTTCATCTAATTTGGTTATATAGTTAATTAATTATTTAAATTTTTTGTAGTGTATAAATAGATCAATTATAAAATAATAAATATAATTTATATCATATTAATCAATTTCACAATGATAAGGGATATTAAATCCTTTTAAGCATTTGAACTTTTCGCTTTAAAAAACATGTTGTTACACAGTGTTTGTTGGATTAATGACAAATTTCATTTTTCTGAATCAATGAAGTTAGTTTTGTAAAATGTATTATGTATATATAATAAAAAGGAAAAAATAGTTTTTTACGTTCAATTTCACTTTTAGGTATAAAATATTTCTGTGATATAATAATTATTTGTCGTGGTATAGGTTAAATAGTGTCAAAATCAAAAGATAAAAACAATAAAAAAATGACATACCAAAAATTATAACATTTAATGGTTGGATGCGGTATTAATATAACCTTACTAGTCTCTAAGATAATAATTATCAATCTATTTATTTTTAATTAATTCCACCTCAATGTGGTTCACTGTAATTATTAAATAGTCCTTATTTTAATCACTTTAACCCACCACTCCCTAGGTATAAATACCTACCCTTACCACCGCATTTCAAATAAAAAGGCATGAATTTCCCTAAATATATTTTGAAAAATCTCCTATTCACTCTCCCCACGTCCATGTGCTTCTGGTATTATAAAAAGGCCACAGCCAAGGCCCTCAAGAGAGTCCCAAAATGTCATATCCAAGTGGTTATTTTCTCAAAACACCTCTCTTAATTTATTTTCTTCTTATAATTTATCATATCCTCTTTCATAAATCATGATATAAAAATTAAACAATCATGTAAATATTGAAATTTTATGATTCTAAATAAACATCATATATAAATAAATTTTATTACCATCTCATAATCAATGAAATAAAACTATTGTTGTATTTATGTCGGTTAATCCCCTTGGTGAATAAAGTTTTTGTTGATTTTGGTATTCTTCCATCATTGATGGTCAAGAAACTATTATTCATATTAATTACTATTTTATAAGTATATTATAAACTATTTCATGTTTTATAACATATATATACTCAAAATGTTAAATAAAATGAAACTACTTTGGGATGTTCAGAAATCCCACTAAAATAAATTAAACAACTATCATTACCATTTTATTTAACGAATCATCCTCAAGTATGAAAAATAAATGATACATTAGACCATTAATAATTAATCTTTTCCATTAATACTATTTCATTCCACTTCTATATTTTTAATCCCATTTTAAAATAATCACAACAATTTTACATAAATGAACCAATCATTAAACAATAAAACAAATGCACCTGAACCCATGTAAATAATGAAATATTATTAATGAATGGGTCATAAGATGTCATAAAATCATCAGATAAAGAATTATAAATATGAAAATTATTACATAATAAGTTAGTAACATTCCTTAATAAATTATAAAATAGTTTAATGTACACACCACTATAGGAAAGCATAAGGTAATGGGTTTCTCATCTCACTTTTACATATGAGAGATATATGCCTTCTTTAACACATATTTAATGTGTTTGGTGTATGTACACATCCCATTGAAATATCATATAATAAATCTCAATATATTCATGATATATAATGTTTCTTTTGATAATTATTAATATTATTGTTCTCACTATTCGACTGAATACAAATGGTATTAGATTTCGAAACTTTTTTTTCATTCATTGGGATTGACATATATTTCTTTGATTATGGCATGATAAGGTTATGTGTGAAACAAATTCTTATAATATCAGGTTTTATCTCCCCTTGTATTATCTGTATTAATAGTGAATAAACATAATCAATTCATTTCAAAAGGGACTTTTCCTTAATCTCTTATCATTATGTAAAATTTTTATTTTATACACTCTTGTTAATTTATGTGGTGTATATACAACTCCATTGATATATCATATCATGAATGTAGTTTTATGAATGGTATTAAAATGGTTTGAAGTAGTAGGAGAGACATTCACTTTTAGATCAATTTATAAAATATTTATTCTGTATATGATTAATGATTTTGACATGTTGTGATGGGTTGGGCCCAATATTATATTTCTACTTGATGCATTGACAGGTCTCATGAGATAAAACAATTATTCAAATTAAACATGTTTCTACATGTATATTAAATCATCTTAATGATTGTAGTTCATGTGCCGGAAATATGAAACCCAATAATCATGCATTCCATTATTTCATTATTCATTGATCGTTTTTTCTAAGGATTATAAATATGAAAGAAATCAATGGATTCATTTAATTATCATTTTATTGATGAAATAGAATTTTATAAGTTATTTACATTTACCAGTTGATTATTATCATTTATTGATTATTTCATCCGCTATATTTAACCATTACAAAGCATTTGAGCTCACCCTTATTTGTTTTCTTTCACTAGATTATAAAGAAGGGAATTTGAATGTGTTAAAGATTAAAAAATGATTTTTTTCTATGTTTTGTTTTAAATTACAATCGTAAAATGGGTACTATATATGTATAATGTTCTTCAATACTACTAATCTATTTGGTCCATTATGATTTGAATCGTGTATTTATGAAAATTTATTAAACAGTGGGACTAGCTCTGAGCTATGAGATTTAAGGCTATTACAGTACTATAACGATAACAAAATCATAGAGAATGGATGATACAATATTTTTTTATTTTCTGATTTTTGAAACACATTAAGTTTATTTATAAAAGAAATAAATATTAAATACTTGATAAATATCAGTACCTCTTATTCTATATAATTCCATTATATTTCATCAAAAGGTACAGATATTTTGTATTTTAGATTGACAAAATCAAAAAAAATAAGGTAAATGGTTATGGTTTGACCTTCCATGATAGCTCAATGAGGTGTGTATAATTGAGACTAGGGGTGTCCATTTATAAGTGATGATTATGGAATTATTGGAATTTCCTAGATTATAAATTATATATCATCAAAAAATATCTCCATATTGATATAATTAGACGATAATATGGATAATATTCCAAATAATATCATAAAATTAAATTTTTACATGATTTAGTGGTGTTTTCGCCCTTTTTTTAGTTTTAACTCATTGTTAACCTGTTTATATGTTATTACATTATTAATGTAATCCCTACATTAAGGGTCATGAATATAACCATATGAGTGTAAACGACCAATAAAAGGACTTTGATTTATTTTTTCAACCATATACCATTAATGTTTCTAAATATAATATTTCTCGGAAATTTAACTAATTTAATAAAATAATATTTATTATAAAAAATCAATAATGAAATTTTGAACACTATTTATTTAATATAAATTAATATTAATAAACTTATAAATTGAATAGAAATAAATACTATTATAACATATCAATTATCATATTTATTTCTATATAATATTTGGGTCACTCTAACTCAGTCAAAAACTATTCCTTAGAGATTTTAAAATTATTTTTTTCTATTAATTGAATAAATATTATGTTATTGTTGAGTAAAATTTTAAGGTAATTGTTTCACCTCTAAATATGGAAATAAAATAACATGATAAAATTATAAATTCTCTTTAAAATGAATATTTAAAAATTAATATACCCTTTATTTGTCCTTATGTCAAAAATTTAAAGATAATAAGACAAAGAAAATGTCATTTTTTACATTTCATTATATAATATATAATAAATTTCAATATCATAGTGAAATGAAAACAAAACCACACAAATTACAATGCTGGATAATTATTGTTGATATATGATAATATAATTAAATTAATACATGTGTTAGTAGAGTTTTCTAGTCATAATATTATTATTTTAAACCTCCAATACAAGAATTACCCATACCAGGGTTATCATTATTAACTAAACTTACTATTCATACTGACCAAAAATAAAAATGACATATATTCAAAATATGGAAATCCTGATTGCATATTTGGAATAAATATATTCATAATAAATTTCATTATTTTCAAAAAATTAATTTAATATTAAAACAAAAAGCACAAATAAAAAATTAATTGAAGTATAATAATATTTGAATACAAAATTAAGTCATAAAATTGATTCAAATGAATATGACTGAATTATTTATAGTTTTATGGACATAATTTTACTTGTAATCAAATATAAAACTAAATAGGACTTTGTAATTGTTAGATAAAAAAATATAGTTTTTAATAAAAAGTAATATTTTCAATATTCAGTTGAAAATCAATATTTTCATAATAATACCAAATATCACAATAAGAAAATTATTATATTATGATTTATAAAATAAAGATAATATAATAAAATAAATTTTCTACAATTGGATGAAATTAATTATATTATTTTCTCACAAAAACTAATAAAATTCATATTAGATGTAAACATATTTTTGATGATCAATATAGAATTACGAAAAAGTTAGTTCTTATTTTATAATAATAAATATATAATTTTTTATTGATTCAAACATTAATATACATTTTATAATTTGGTTATTTTTATTCATTACCACAATTTTAATAGTAATATTATAAAATTACTATAAAAAATAATAATATTTTTGGGTTAATTTCACTTAAGTGTTCCGTAAATTATAAGCTATAAAACGTTGTGTTCTTTTAAAACATTGTGTTCTAAAATAGAAGAATGAAAAATGAAACACATTTTTAGTGGAATTATATGGAGAATAAATACCTTCAAATCCTTTTCCTATCTAGGAAGATCAATTATAAAAATATTCAATAGGAATTACATTAAAAAAATAATAGATACATACTATAAAGTTGAAATCAATATTCCGCTTTAATAAAATCTCAAAATAAATTAGAAATTATAAAAAATTAATCAAGGTGTATTTTACCAAAATTAGGGGGACTAAAGGAACTATTTTTATAAATTTTTTAGAAGCTTTGATTTACCTCCATTTTCTATTAAAATGTCAGTATTTATAGACACTTTCTATCAATTGAACCATTGGTCCACTGACCTTTTCAAATTCATTATGTGATATAGATTCTTCCCTGAATTCTATGCCTCTCATTTTTTCCATCATATTAAATTGGATAAGTGTTGGAAACAATAGTAGTGGTATGAAATAAAAATAGATCCATTGATTTTCCAGTAGGGGTCACAGAGGATGTGTTATTTAATGTTTATAATTGGATCTTCCCATCAAACATTTATGTTCTCTACAAGGAGGAATATGGTGAACCATCCTACTCACCAATAGTTTTCGGGAGACTGTTGTTTATAATATCTAAAACCATCATCAATGTGTTTGATAGAGAAAATACCATGTATTTTAGATACAACCCCATAAACATCATAATTTCTTACTACCTGAGGAAATAATTATATGACCATAACGTATAACACTTTACCCCATTGAAGATATTAACCTAGTAAATATTCTGGTGTGTTATGTGAATTTTCGGATATAAAAAACTTTTTATGCTTAAAAATACCATGGTAAATTAATATATTAATAATTATGGACAATCATCATTTATACTATTGGAAGAGAAAATATCTGTTTTTTATGATACATTTTATTTTTAATTTCTTGAATATGAAACTGATATATCATATTAATAGTCCAAAATATAGGATTTTGTTTTTAAAAACTCTAATGTTGTTTTATATTTTGGAAGAACTAAGCATTAATAAAAAAACACATACCTATTATTTAAAATATGTATATCTATTTGAAGGAGAAAAACAAAAATTGATAAATGATAAATACTTATATACCACCCAAAAAACAAAAAATAATTGTACTTTTGAGATAAAATTTTCCATATGTTGGGGTTTTTGTGTAATATCATGAATTTGTTCCAAAATTATAATACATCATATTTTACATTGACAAAATTATAGAACAGTTAGGCATCTCCAAAGGATATATAATCCCACCATGATTGGTATTTTCAAAAAATAGGTAGAATTTATTTTTGAGTAATACATTATCTAAACCATTTTAAACTAACAATGGCTGAACCTCATTTAAAATATTCCCTAAAAATATAATTATCCACACAATAAAATGAGAAATATGAGTTGATCCCTAAGAAAATTTACAATGATAAAGTGTTTTCAATAATTAGAGTGATAAAAATATGATTACAGTGACATTAATTTACATGTCCCATTCATTGACCAAATAATAAATAAATCAGATTGGTGAACTCAATATTATTTCTTATGTGTATTTTCATGTTATTATTATTTACCCATTTATCTATCAGACCATGATAATACTACCATTACATGTCCTTTTGTAACTACAATATTAAAATATTATTCTATTTTGATGTTTTAATTATCCAAGTAAATTTAAATTTTAATGGTATTTTTCTTCTCTAATCAAATTGAAGGTTATTAAGAAGTATATATAGATGACTACATAATTGTTGGAAATTAATTTCCTTATTCCATGAAAAATAAATAACAAATTTATGAAAACATTCATTTAAATGAAGCATATTTTTAACATTAATGATTTTAATTTTATGGTAGAAAGGGTAATAATACATCGGAAATTCATTTCATAAAAAAAATTTCACATGCATAAATAAAAAAATGTGTAATGGATTATTTTCCTTATCTAGCTCTTCCTACAAATGTCTTATATTTTTTATGAAATATTAAATTTTTATAATGGTTAATCAAGGAATTTAGTTTGATTATTTCCATATTTCCATATAACATTATAAACGTGGTGAATTCGGTTTTAATTTTGAGGGTATAGAAACATTTGATGAATTAATGAAGGGATTGACCACCATTCTAGTGATGCAACTATAAAATTAGGAATAACACTTTCAACTACATTTGGATGATTCCAACAAAATTATGGGTGGCTTTATGTCCCCTAAAAATAATGGGAAATATCTAGATATTAAATATTATTTAATAACCTTAGACACTTAAAAAATAAACAGCACTACCACATAAATGAAATTTTGTTTTCTCCTTTTCCATAGATAAATTTGGATATGATTTTATTTGAAATAATGATATAAATTATATCTGATCATAGAATCCTTATATAATTGGTGAATAAGGTTTGATAAAAATGGAATATTTAGATGGATTTTGTTACATAAAGAGGTTAATATATATATAAAATATAAAAATTTATATTAGAACCGGATGGCGGATCACCTGAGCATATTACCGAACCAATAACAAATTTATATTTTATCAAATTGACCTGTGAATGATCAAATTCCTAGAGTTGGGTTATACTTCTGGGAAGAAGAATTATATAGGTATGAATACATTATCAACTGTATAGTATCCTCTCATGTACCATATCACATTAATCCTCAACAAATCCAAATACAAATATATGACTTAAAATTTAACATTTGGTAGGGTCTATATATTTGAAAAATATATAACAACTAAGTGAAAAAAATGATTCTTAACATGATTTGAAATCCAATATATTTTTTCATTTTTTTTACTATTGCATTTTGGGGAACATTAAACCTTAATGTATAAGAAGAAAAAATTTAGAATCCAGGATTTTTTATCCCCTTTATTTAATTATGAACATTAATTTTGTAAAAAGTGTGATAAATTTAAATGCAATTGAAACATCTAAAAGATATATTAAATTATCTAAAATTAAATAAATAAGTTTAAGATTTTTTATTTGTAAGGAATTAATTTCATAAGGCCCTTTTTTGTATTTTTGGGATATCATACATTATTCTTGTACTTTTTTATGTTATAAAATGGATGGAATCTTAGGACACAACAAAAGATAATTCTCAGTATGAGTATCCCTTATTCATAACTAATATCTTTTATAAATCTTTAGTTCCTAGATCCATCATCAAAGATCACAGAACACATTTTTATAATGGTATAATGTGGAATTTACAGAGGAATTAAGCACTGGCTCATAATTAATGAATACACTACCATCCCTAATTCAATGTATTTTGTGATGTTTCAAATGGGAGAATCAAAGGATATTTTGAAAAAGAGATAAACCAAAATGAATGAATTATATAAAAGTTTGGGAGAAACCTTATGGGATTACAATATATATTATAAAACACCCATAAAAAGGAGTAACTTCATGTTTATTTATAGAAATTGTGGTCACTTGCTTATGAATCTGGAGAAAAAATAATAATGGAGTGTATAGGAAATAAATATGAATATGAATAGAGCTATAATGTATATAAGTATATAGATTGAAGAGTTTGAAAAAATTAAAAGGAAATATTTTTGGGAATTATAGAATTTAGAAAAAATGTACTAGAGTGGATCATGTTAAGACCCATAAATAACAAGAATTCTATATAGGGGTCCATTATTGGAATTTCAATCAAGACTCAAGCTGATGCTATGTAATCGTCATTCAATTTTGAAAATTTCATTTATAGTCACTCATATTTACCTATTAGGTGATTTATGGATTATTAAATAAGGAAAATAAAAGCATATAATATTAATAGTAATATGATAAATTAATATCATTGAAATATTCCAATTGATCCATGTAAGATGACACACTCCACAAACATATCTATAAATGAGAAAAATTAAGTTATTCCACTTCTTAAAATACATGTAATTAATATAGATCCATTTAAAAAATTTCATCAGGACCGATTTTTTTATAATTCATTATGGACACTACAACATTTAATAATGGGGAAGGGAAAAATTATTTTTAAAACATTAAAAAAACTAAAATTTTGTATATTTTTTTTAATAAATTTGGGGTTTCTATTTATTTTTTATTTTATTTTTCAATCATGTTTATCTTAATATAAATAACCTTGAAATTTTAATATATTTATCAATTATTAAAAATTTATTTAACATATTTACTCACTTTAAATGAATGTGTAAATGATCATTTTTTCAAATTAAAAGTACCAATGTTTAATGTAAATACCAATTATTTTTTATTATCATTCCATGAAATATTGTCTAAAAATTTTAATGACATACCTAAAATGATTATAAAGAAACATTGACATCATTTTATTTTTACCCATTTCAAATGAAAAAAATACATGTTTGAATAACTATAATTTTATGTATAATCTATTCAAAATCAAAAAGAATTGACAAGATTTTTTTAAAAGATTTATGCAATATTTTTATTTTTATTCCTATTTTCAGTGGATTATATTTTAAATAATACCTATATATTTATTCCTTTTATATCATAAAAACTATGAAAACCCATTTTATGTAGCCACAATATATGAAAAAAATTCCCATCCCACATTGATCAAGAATCTGATTCATGAATGAGGTTGAATTCATGTTTGATAGAAGAGAATAGTGAACTAGAAGAAGAGGTTCTATAAAATATGTTTAAACTGATTTGAGGTTGTTTTGGGACTTTTTTACTAGGGAATTTTGAGAAATAACATGATAAGTAAAATGTGAAGATTATATAGATATTATAAAATGTTTTGAATAAGATTCTACTATAGTTTCGAAGTGATAGAGGCCTATATCTCCCAAAAAATCATTTTTTCACAAATATCTCAATATGAATTCAAGATAATGAAATAAAAAAATGTTGGAAAGGAGGGAGTAAATATATAATTTTTGTTTAATGTTATATAAGGTTTATGTTACAATAAAAAAATAATATTTTTACGGATATGTGGAGATCAAATCTCTTTTATTATGCTATTTAGAATGATTTGTTTGGAAAAAAATCACCTACAAATGGAGATCCTTTAATGGCTTTGTAACATCCTGTTACGATTTTAAGATATTCTTAAACCCCTATTTTTAATATTTACTTTTTTTATCATTTGAGTTTTTATTGGGAGAATTTTAAATTGTATTTATAAATCTGGTCCAATGCATGGTTGGTGTACATTTTTCCTAAATTGTGCTGTATTTAAGAAGAAACTATGAAATCATATCTAGTGGGTTTTCACATATTATAGATAGTTTGAATGAATATGTTCCCTATTAGGAGAAACAATGCAACCAATTAAATTGGTTTAGTATCTGGGGTGCACATTTTGTTCTAACTATATAGTCCTACCCATGTAACTGTTCCATGAATTTTAATTAATCCGAAAATTGTTTTAAAATAGCCACAATGCTCATTGTTGGGCCCCGATGGACATGTACGACCCCTTAAAAAATTATTTATCCAGTTGATCTCCCATAATAAATTATTTACCTCTCTGAACCCTCTCATATTTGGATCATGTTTTGATTAATGACATTCAATATTCTCCCATGTAGTTTATTCTACTCATTATATTTCTCACATTCTCTCTTTATTCCTCCATAAGGATTGCTGGATATCTATATTAGTAAGAGCATCTTACACCCGTCGACATTGGATCTTAAACATATTTTGGATCTAATGTATTTTTTATCATCATTCTTGCATGGGAAATTCTGATTTGTGTTTACTGTTTCAATATTTAGAAATTTCTTCATGTTGTTCTATTGTGATACCTAATTTTAATTAAACCTAAATTGATAAATTTAAATTAAATTGATGATTTAAAATTAAATTATATTATAAATGAAATTTATTTTAATTGATTTATTATAAACACAATTCCATTTAATTTTGATTTCAAGATATTCAATATTGGTATGATATAGGGAAAATCCCTAATTCCATTTAATTAGGATGTGATTATGAAATTAATGGAAAATTGAGAATATTTTAATTATTTTATTTAAATTGTGAAATTTATTGAAATTCTTTCTATTGAATTGTTGAATTCAATTTGGCATATTTTACTATGAAACTAAATTTTGAATATATTTCAAATTATTATATTTTTAGATTTTATTAAGTTTTGTTTTATAAAAACCTTTCGGTGCAATCTCAAAAAAGGCATGTTTTTTAAAAAAAAAACTTTTTGGGGTTTGAATGGATATTTGGGATGTCTAAAAGGGGTGAATGGGATTAATTATATTATAAAACTATTTTAAATTAAATTTATCATATATATTGTTTTATATTTAACATTTAATCATAGGTAGTTACTATGTTATTAGGATAAACACACTAGGATGGGAATTCTCTAGGACCTGATTGATGATTTACAACTCTAACAGTAAAATTATTATTCCCATAGAGTCCCATAATGGGATGTCGATGTGTCCTCTCTTTATATTGTTTAGGGACATGCATACACATTATGGTTATTATCCAATGAGTGTTTGAGGATCCCATAACATATAAATATCATTCAATTTAGAAGATACACATATAGATTTCTAATTTATATTTGAGATATAAATGTGCGCTGTTATATATAAAAAAATTTACAAGGACTGTGAATTAAAAAAAATGAATAAAATGTTCTCCAATCCATTGTTTTTGAATTATTCCATCAATTGTAATTTGAATTACAAAACCTCTTTATGTAAATTTAAAATATCTCTCCAGTTAATTAAATATTAGCATCTATTTTGGAATCCATAGTGAGATCACACATGGGTTTTAGCTCACACCCTACTTGTACCATTAGGGGTTTGTAGATAATCTATTTCCTTGTATGAGAAAGGGAAAAGTACCACTTGGTGGTGGTTCTATGTGTTGATCCATGGACTTGGTGAGTTGCATATATTGGTACATGGGCAGTTCTTTTCAAATAAAATTTAAATATTTTTTGTATATTGGGTTAATATTCTTATTTTTCATCTGGTAAACTTCTTTTTGTGGAGTTTTCTTGTAGGCATATTAATTTTTATTTTAGATTCCACAATGGTTATGGAAAAATCCTTCCCACATACCATTTATAAGATTCTAGGTTCTAGTCTCAAATCCATGGGGATTAAGAAAACCCTTCTATCGTTCTTAGGAATGTCTTTGTTATCAGGTTACAATGGTACCTAAGATGGTTCATTACTAAGTTGTATCAGCTCTCTAGGTTTAGCATTTTTTTTATTAACACAACATTCATTTGTTTAATCTTGTTAGCACGTATGAGGCTATTAAGATGGAGTTCCTAGTGAACTCTCACCACAACAATCAATATGCCTGCATTGGTGGTTATGGACGTACATCCTGAGGTTTAGTACTACAATTTTTCAAATTTTTAATTTGGATAGATGGAAGTCCAAATCATATTTTATATATAATGGGGTTATTTTCCTTTATCTCCTTGTTTTAATGATAATTTTATGGATTTTTTATTATCTATTGAGATTGTGAATCAACATTACTCCAAGAAGATGTGTGGATCAGATCCAGAAGGATGATTTTGTTGAACCTTAGTGGGTGAAGCCTCTTATGGACACGAGTCTGCTTGAGGAGATTCTGTGAAGTGTCCATGAATTGGGAGCTTAACCACCTCAAGAACTCATTCAAATTCCAACTACGGATCCCCAAAGGAAAGTTCTCAAGATTGTTTCACAACAGATTATTTTCTAGAATCCATCATCATTAAAAGGCTCAAATGAACCTTAAGAGGCTGAATAATGGTTGATTATGATGGAATTTTTTTTTGGTTTCTTCGAAACGCACTATGTAATCCAGATGAATTATGCCACATTCATGATGGATGTACTGAGAAGGAAATGGTGGGACATAATGGTGAAGGTGAAGAAGAATGTGGTGTTATAATGGTTTGACTTCAAGGTTCGTTTCACTAACCATTTCTATCCAGATTCAATGTTCTTGGCCAAGGATAATGGGGTTTTTCAAACTAGAGTAGGCTAACAGAACCGTAGAAATACATGAAAACTGTTTTGCTGAACTTGTGCATTATTCAACTAAGATAGAATTTAATGATAAAAATGATGAATCAATGGATTTATTTGGGATTAAAATATAGTTTTTTTCTCATGCTTTCTTTCTAAAGCTTCATTCTTAAGGTGAAGTACTTGATAGAGCACTGATGGTTGAAATGGGTATGGCTGGTTAGTTAGGGTTATCCGGAATTTCATTCAATCCCATTAGCAGTTTCCATTACTCAAAGAGAAATAGAAATCATTATGATTCTCATGGTGGTTCTAGATATAATATTTTTTCTATTCCTCATGGTTTTCCTAGAGGAGGCCCTTTGATTTGTTATCAGTTTTTCCATCCAAGGAAATCAATGAGATCCTACACTAACTCAACTAAGGTATGTGGTTCATGACGACGCTCAGGATAATTGTTGAAGTACTTCTATTTTTAATCTCATGTGCATAGTGGACGTAGATCACAAGGACCATCTAAAATATCTGTGAAATTTGATGCGTCATGTGAAAAATGTTTTCATACATAGAATTCTATAATGATGATTTTTCATGCAGTGTATGCATCTCCAGAGGATACGAATAAGTTCTAGTGACCATGATAGTAACCATTACTATAGATTCTTCATTGTTTACAAATCTATTTGGTTCTGGTGAAACTAATAATTTTATTTCTAACCATATTTTTGTCTTGATAAATAATAATATGGAGATCTTGTTTTATGATATAGATATTACTAAACCCCTTTGTATGATGATATAGTAGGGTCTTTGTATCCCAACTTGTGTTTTCTCTCTATCAAAAGTTAATATTTCATGTAATTTTATAGTTCTCAACATGAAATCCCATTACATAAATTTCATTAGGGTTTGAATAGTTTCTAATGAAGACCTGGATGATTTTTATCATTTACTGGTATCCTTTAACAAACATGATGGTGTGTCAGATTTTCAAAAATGTAATTTTACCCTATCAGACTATAAATATCATTCTCATTGAAACCGTTCATGTTAGTATTTCAAAATTCAAATAAAAAAGATGAAAAATTATGATCATTGGGTAGGTTATAAATGTTTTTTGTATCTTAGAGACTTAGTTATTTCATTCACTCAATATTAAATTTATTTTTAAATTTTTGGGAGTTACATTCTACCCTTCTTACAAAAAATTCATCCCCAATGTTCTAAAATTCACCCTCACAAAAATATGTGGGTTGTTCTTTATTATATGTTCCATAGATTTTCTTTTTGACTCTTCAATTTTATGAATTATCCAAAGTACCTTTACCAGCTATTTCGCCTGATTCCTCAACACATATTTTCTATTGTCCAGAATCTAGATAGGTTCTCCACAATAATATAATTCGGGTACCAATTGTATACCATAAGAAGTGAGTACATGAATTGAGTCTTGCATTTTCACTCATGATAATTAGTAGTGGAAGACATTATGTACATTATAAAGTCTCAAAAAAATCACCAAATGATAATAAAAAACTCTAAATCTCCCCCAAATTTCAAAAGGACTAATTTACCTGGGGCTCAGTTACACATTCTTCCCAAATCCTTTAACACCTTTCAATGGATGTACTTTCAAGACAATGTGATTCCCTCTTAAAATTCCAAATTAATCTTTCGATTATCAACATAGGTCTCTTTTCTGATTTGATATACATTTAAATTAGTTTGAATAATATTTACCTTTTCAATTGTTTCCTCTACAATCTCTGGGACCACAAGTTTCCTTTCACCAACCAAAACCCAACATATTTCTATACGAAATCACATTCTATGTAATGCTCCTTGTGGTTCTATTTGAATTTTATAATGGATTCCATTATTGTATGAAAAATCCACCAATGTTAAATATTAATCCCATGTACTATGAAATACAAGGGATCAGGAACACAATAAGTCTTCAAATGTTTGGATTGTCCTTTCCGATTTCATGTCAGTTTAATGATGATAAGAAATACTTAATCGAAGAACAATATACAAAGCATGTTAATGATTTTCTAGAATTTTGATGTAAATCATGGATCCTGGTCAGACCCATTTTAGAGTGGTGCTTTATGAAGTCTCATAATTTCATTGATAATGGGTCGTGTAGGGTAATATAATGGAAAATCATCCCTTATTGCAAGGAAATGTTTATATTTCATAATTTGATCAACAAGTACCAATAATGAATCAATCATTATTGGATTTTTGGGTAATCTAGTAACCAAATCCATTGTGATATCATCCCATTTCAATATAGTAATAGGTAAAAGATTCAAGACCACTATATGATGATTTAGTTTGGACCTCACTTGTTGATAAATCAAACCTCTTGATACATAATCAGTAATTTCCCTCTTCATGATGTCCCACCGAAAATGTTCATTCAAGCCTCTATGGGAATCATCCAATAACTCCCTTTTTAATGTGGTTATATGGGGAAAACAAAACCTCTTCCGGGATTTCTTAATTCTTTCCTCACACAATAAGTCATGCAACTTCCCATCATTAAAAAAATTAATTTTATTTTTAATATTCTTGTCATCCTGTTGATAGATTTTAATCCTTCGTAAAAAATATAATCAGGAATCCAATTTGAAATGTAATGGTGTTTCACCTTCTTTGATAATTCCCATTTCTATCTTTACAAGATCAATGAACACATGATCCATTTCGATCCTCATTTTGTTTTGAACTCCCTGATTATTTTTTCTCAATGCATCACCTAATCTATTTTCCATTCCATGATGACAGCATAGGGAATAATAATAATCCTTGATTATCATAAGGAATCAAATTTTCCCTATGTTGAGTTCATTCTATTATAAGATATATTTTAGGCACTTGTGATCCTTATATATCCGACAACGATCAGTATAGAGATAGTGTACCCATATCTTTATATCAATGTTCAGAATAGCTAACTCAAGATCATAAGTTGGATAGTTTTATTCATGAATTTTTAACTACCTTGAGGCATATTCAATAACTCTATCTTTCTGAATAAGGAAAAAACCAATTCCTTTCTATGATGCATCACAATTGATCAAAAATCCACCATTTCTTGATAGTAGAGCGTTGATAAGATAATATAATAACCTCTTGATCAATTCATCAAAATAGTATTCACATTCTATTTTTTATATTAACATAATCCCTTTATAACAAATCATGTTTAATGTGTAATGTTTTTGGGAAAAATTCTAAATAAAATACCTATATTACCATGCTAAACCAACAGAACTACAAACCTTTGTTATGTTCGTTGGAGTTGTCCAATCTTGAACATCCATTATCATTGTAGTATCAACAAAGATTCCATTCATAGAAACAACATCTCCATGAAAAGATACATATTGATACCAAAATTCGCTCTTTCTAAACATCTTATATAATTCATTTCGTATATGTGTTTTTAAAATAATCTAAAATTGATTCTCATAGACATAATATATTTTGGAGTATACCTGAATATCATCAATTAATACGACAACAAAGGCATCAAAATCTTCATTTAAAACACAATTCTTTAGATCCATAAAAATATAGGGTTTATTTGTCCATCCGAAGGGTATTACTATAAATGTTTAATGACAATACCCAGTTCAAGATGATGTCTTTGAAATATCTTCTTTCCTCACATGCAACTGATGATATCTAGATTAGTGGTCAATATTAGAAAATATTGGGCTTGATGATGTTTATCATTTAAATCATCATTACAAGGAAGAGGGTTCTTATTCATCTTCTTAATAGCATTGATCTCCCTATAGTCAATGAATAGACTCATTGATACATCCTTCTTCTTGATGAAAGGAATATGGGCTCCCTTTAGAGAAACACTTGGGAGGATTAATCTTTTATCACTCAATTCCTTTAGTTTATTCATCATTTTTACTAACTCCACGATGGTTATTATATGGAGTCATTAATATAGGTCTAGAACCAGTAATAAAATAAATAGTGAACTCAACTTCTTTCCCCAGAGGATGTCTATGTAAATCCTCTAAAAACACATTATCATATTATATATCAATAAGTATTCCTTAAATTTGAATTTTTCTTTCTTTACTCATAGATATCTAGTTCTCAACCACACCCCCCCACCATGAATTTCATTCAGTAGAGATACAGGGGTGGATCTAGAAAAAATCAGATGGTGACATATCAAATCATGGATTTTTTCCCCAAATGAGTCAGAGGATCTCATTGAAAATAAAAGTATGATCATCCCTTTTCAATGATTGAACCAAAACTCAAGGTAGGTCCTTTTAGTTTATTTTCTTCTTTCCCATTCATTGATTTAATGATGAACATGGATCATCCCATGAATGGGTTGACCTGAAGATCAGTTTTTCATTCAGAAGTGTTCAATTTCATGACTGATTCTGAAGATTGATTCCATTTTCATATAATTTACTGATCTTATTACAGAATCTGATTAAGGTTGTACCAACAAATGGTCAAGGTTCATACGTTAAAAAAATTATGTGATTTTCTTCCCCCATTATCCCATCACACTCACATCGTGAGGACCTAGAAGAGTTGAGACAAAGATTGAGATGGAGGGATCAATGTATATTCTGAGAAATAATTCTCCAAACATTCTTCATACAGATGATCATCTCGATTTTCAGAGATGATTGAAGGACTAAAACCAACCGAATCAATGCTGCAAGGGCGAGGTGACCATAGATATTCAATTTCAAGGAAAAAAGATCAACAAATTGAACACTGGTGAATCACTCGACACACACAGATGATGAAAAGTGGTTCTGGAAAATCATGATGAACACAACGTGTATTCTTGAATAGAAATTGTGTGGGCCCCACTGAGTGGCATTTGGGGTTTCAAAAATCTGTAATGTCTCACACAGAAAATTACACCTTTCACATGAAATGTGGACCCGCCCCTAGGACTCAGTGTGTATCTCCAAGGATACACAGACATGCAGTGGAGTATAGGAAATGTACACCACCTCACAGCTAGACACATGCTGGTTACACGGATTTCCCGTGTATTTGGACATGGGTAGGAAAACACTGGTTGAAGCCACATACTGGAACATTTCCAGCATACATAGAGTGGAACCCCGATTGTTTGACATGATGTTTAATATTATCTACAAACTGTGTATAACTTTTCAACAAGACATGTTCTTCTAACACTGGTCATTGTACACAAGAAGTATATAGAGTAAAGGGACATGGTGTTTGACCCTTATACACAATATGTACCCTCTTCTATGAGTATTTATCTCCTTTTCCATTGTATCATGAATAAGTTTTGTTTGGGTTGGTGGCCCTTTCTTGTCCCTGAAGGAAATTTGGTATCACTTCCTATCTACATGAGTATGACCATTTCAGAAGGGCATTATGTGTTGATTTGGTATTGAACTATTAGAGGCCAAGAGTAGGATACTCTATCCATTCATAGACCTATGTAGATTAAGGTATTGATGGACCAATCCTACTCGGCATCGTTCCTCTACTTAGTAGGTGAATCCGGATGAGTCATGGTATATGACATGGCCTTGGAAATGATCTTGATCTTTGTTTCAAAATCTTACTCACCCATGGAGTTGGTTCTCCAAGAATGACTGTATCATATCCTCTCTTTAGCTATATCATTATATATATCTCTCATGATGTTTCCCAAGGAAAAATACTTCTCTTATATATTTCTTTTGTTCAATTAAACTCAAGAGTTTATTCTCTCAGATGAGTGCTTCATGGATCCTTTGGATGGAATACCTAGCATGGGTATGTAGTCATTTTGACATACCATTAGAATAAGGGTCTGGGTTGGATTATATATTGATATGATTATTTTTATACGTACATTCGACATATACCCTGTAATGCTTATTGTACCTTAGTGTATTTATTTGTTTTTTTGGGTGTCCCTCTGAGTATTGTTTTACTCAAACCTAGACTAGATTTTCCTTCATGTTTCATATATAATGTAGTTGAGCAAACATTTGATGTAGTCCAGGGCAGTCCAAGACCAAATAGAGATTTGCGAGTTCTAGATAGGACGATGAGTTCCTATGACATTGATTATATGTCCTAGTATCTATCTTGTTTACAAGTTTTACATTGTAGTTTTCAGACTCATTAGTTTGGGGGTCTTGTATTCAGGCCTAGTTTACTTGACTGCACTTTTCATTCATGTTTTACTCTAATGGTTGGGTATAGTTGAATTTTTGTATCATGCTCATTTTTTTTAATTTCAGTTTTTTTGGTCTTATAGATATTTTTTTGTGTATAGGTTTTTATGAAATTACTCATGTTTGAGTGAAATGACACTTACTTCTAGTCACTTTCCCCTAGCCAATTGGATGCAGGCTTAGTGAGTCATATCACGGGTCCCACTGTGTGATTGGTTTGGGGAAATAGTGTTAAGTATTTTGATTTCAGCTATCAGGAGAGGTTCAACAACATTGGTGAAACAGTCGATATATCCCTAAATTAGGACATATATAACCTTATTTTTCACATAGTACATGAGAACAATAGTTGCAGGAAAAAATGATATGTGAATCATATTTGAATGTGTTGTGGTTCTATGTACTTCTTGAGTAATCTATCTAGATATTCTCATTGACCGCAAATATTTTTTTTTCATATTTGATTCCTCCATGATGCATACCATCTATGATTTAGCATCTTGATCATGAGGATGACCCCCACGGTGATGAGGCACCAATACAGGGATTTCATCGTCAAATATCACCTTCAGGTTGTACAGAAACCATGTCCCACCAATAGAGTAGCACACAGTACCCATAGTTCCGGTGGATGAGGTGCATAGGCTGAGTGTACATAACCAGTTTCATCAGAAGATACCCCTCATGTTAGGAGGTGATTCTAAAACATAGGCAGCTGAGGACTGGTTTGAGCTAGTGGCCTATGTTTTCAATCTAGTCAAGACACCAACAGTTTAGATGGCGGACTTCTCAGTGAGCCTTCTTAATTGTTCAATAGGATGGTGTTGGGGTTTAGTTACCCGATCTTTGGATGAGGTGACCATTTAATTAGAGGATTTTGAGAACCTTTTTTGAGAGGAGTTGTCACCTTATAAGATAAGGGCAATATGTACTCAACAGGTTTTATAGCTTCAGCAGGGAGACATGTCTGTAATTGAATATTCATCGAGGATCACCATTCTCTCTAAGTACTCAAAGGATAAGGAATTCGATGATTACATCAGGGATTGGACCATCGATTGGGGTATTTGTTATGAAATTAGAGCCTATTTTATCCCATTGGTAATTCCTACATATGCTGGGGTGATTGAGCAAGTTTTTGTGGTCGAAGGTTTCTTGGCAATGTAGATATTGCCGGTAGTTGTCCATAGTAGGCCAGAAAGACCATAGTGTTTAGAGAAAGAATAGTGATATCAAGATCCGGGATCCAAATGTGGGAGAAATTTCAAGTGGAGATTTGGAGATAAGGGATCTGTGATTCAAGGCTCATACGGTGGGTCCATTCATCCTAGAGAATGGAGGTGTTATGCATGCGATAGATGGTGAAATCTTGCATGATATTTTTCAACCCGCTATGGTGTTGACAAGGAGAAAGTGGACAGACCCCAGAGGAAAAGATGAATATAGGATCAGAATGATCTACGGAGCTACAGATGTTGAAGAGTAGCGAGGAGTACATTAGGAGGTGGTCGACATTTCAACCTGTTGCAACAACCACCCCCAAGTGGTCTACACCAAGCTTAGGGAGTTAGAGTACATGGGAAAAGATAGCTGCATATAGATGGGGCTAATGACTTGGGATCTCTAGGGATAATTTGAGGTACAATATCTATCATTATCTACATTTGATATTGTATTGATATAAATTGGTGACAGTGATCCCTTTATAGCAACATATATTATTCGAGACTCGGAGATTGTTGTTAAATAATTGACTTGACCCTCGCACATAAAGACTCTTAATAGAAGAGACCCAATCATAACACACGGGTGCAGACAGTGTGACCAGACTCTTGGAGGAGAAAAATTTTAGTTGGGTATCTCTTGGTTGCAGTTTTCAGGCCTTATGATTTCATTTTTTGGTATGGATTGGTTATCCACATTTCATGATTAGATAGACTGTTTCCACCAAAGGGTGTAGTGTATCTATATTGATGGGATGCGGTTTTCCTTTATTGGTGAAAAGAAAACCTAGGTAGAACCAAATGGGCACATACATAGGAGGGTACAGTCAATCACTCATGAGTTGGCTAGTCTTCCCCTCGGAGCAGCATCAGTTGTGAGATTTCAGTTCCCAATAGCAATGGAAGAGTACAAGGATGTATTTCTAGAAGATGTTCTAGGATTACATCCCCATCATTTGATATACTTCTTCAAGTACATACTCCTCGAGATGGAACTGATATCCTTAGAAACAAATTAGATATCTCTCGTAGAGATTTTCAATCTTAGGGTGCAGATGGAGGACTTTTAGATGAAGTCGTTCATGCGACCTAGTTTTTCACCATGGGCGGCCCCAGCTTTGTTTTCCAAAAAGGTGGACTAAATATTGATTTTTTTGTATGGATTGCAGTCTCATGAACCAAGTTAATTTAAGATTCATGTATTGACCATCGAGGATCAAAGACCTATTCAATTAGTTGATAGGGGAATGATGGTTCTTGAAGGTTGACTATCAATCAGGCTATCACCAACTATGATTATGAGATGATGATATACCGAAGATGGATTTCAGATGTCGTTACTGTTAGTATGAGCACACGGTGACTCCCCATGTCGTGATGAAAACCCCAGTAGTGTTCATGAGGCTCGTGCAATGAATCTTCTTGCCATACATAGACTGGTTCATAGTGGTATCCATTTATGATATCCTTTTGTACCTGCTGTTTGAGGAGGAGCACTGGAGACACTCAGGATGGTTCAGGAAAAAATTCGAGAACACCATATTTATGGGAAACTCATGAAGTGATCATTTCAAATGCAGACTGTCCACTTTTTGAGATATGTTTTCTCAGCGGATGGAGTGGTAGTAGAAATATCCATGGTAGAGGCAGAATTAGAATGGAAGAAACATATGAGCGTGACGAAGGATTTGAGCTTCCTTGTGAATACATGATATCACCGAAGATTCACTAATGATTTCTCCAAGATATCAGCACCGGTGAAAACATTCACATGAAAATGGGTATCCATTCCTAGAGACAGAGAAGTTATAATAGGATTTTTAATAGTTTAGATAGAGTTTAATGAGCACCCCGATTTAGGGATGTTTGTAGGTGGGTGTTGAGTATATAGTGTTCTACGAAGAATCACGAACCGAGATTGGTAGCATTATGAAGTAGGTGAAAATTGTGATTGCCTATGGTTTACGCCAGTTGAAACCCCATGCGAAGAACTATATGATCGATGATATTGAGTTGGTAATGGTAGAATTGACATTGGTTATGTGTTGCCACTACTTGATGGGTTAGAATTTAGTCATCTACTTTGACTAATAGAGTGTCATGTATATCTTATCTCATAAGGATCTGAACATGAGAAAGAAGTGGTGGAAAGAGATCTTCCATGATTATGAATTTGAAATCATCTATACTCTTGGGAAGGGAAACGTGGTGATAGATGTTGTAAGGAGGAGATCAAGTTCACGGTTCCGAGAAGAGGTGTCAGAGCAGTTGGCCTCATTATGGCTATCCATTGTGGATGGATATAGGGATCTACCTATTGGAAATTGTTATTAACCCTACACTGTTATAGTTATTCATGGAGGCATAGATTTAGGATACCAACTATGATAATTTATTTTCTTAGATATCCACAGGACAAGCTACTAATGGATATATGAAATGTGGGGAGAACGCTATTATTTTTAGAGGTTGTAAAGTTTTACTAATGGAATTGTGTGATGAGGTTTTGAGGGAGTTCGATAAAAACCCATTGAAGGTACACCAGGGTGTGGAAAAGATGTTCTAGGACCTTCATCATCAGTTCTGGTGGCCAATAATGAAGAAATTAGTTACATATATTGTCTGTTGATGCCTTACTTTTTGACTAGTGAAGGCTAAGCACCAAGTTCCAATGATTCTGGATCACCCCATTGAAGTTATAGAGTGGAAGTGGGTTTGAATAACCCTAGACATCATGGCAGGTATGCCAAATACATATTGGCAACATAATTCCATCTAGTTGATTGTTTCCCAACTCCTGAAGTAAGTCCACATCCTATATATCTAGGTACAGAGTTTAGTAGAGAGATTGGGACCTCTCTATGTGCAGGAGATGGTCCATCTTCCCATAGTGCCATCAATGATTGTTTTAGATCATGAAGACCATTTCACATACATTTATTGGAAAGGATTGTAGGATGTGATTGAGACTCAGTTACTCTAGAGCACAACATTCCTCCAACAAATAGAGGATGTTGGAGTTTGAGAAAGGAGCCAAGGTGTTCCTTTCAGACTCACCCTGATGGGGGTTATATAGATTTTAATGGGGGGAAAAGTCATATTTGTGTATCTTAGTCCCTTTTTAGATACTACATAGATTTGGTTAGGTGGAATATCACTTGGATCTATCACCACAATTGTAGTGGGATCATGACGTTTTCCTTGAGTCGTTGTTGATGAGGTGTGTGCATGATCCCTCACACGTCGTCGATGGGGGAGAGCTGGAAATTGATGATAAGGTGACAATTGATGACTAACAAGGGGAAATAAATTATTAGCATGAGATGATCTTTAGTGTGATATAAATTCCATTGTTGTGTGTCTAGTGGCAGCCTGAGAATCTCCCAAAGAGCACGTAGGAGTAAGAGGTTGTGATTCATGTAGATTACCCACATATTTCTATGTAGCCTTTTTTGTTTTCTTTTTGGGAATGTAAATACCATAGGTGGGGAAACTTTCCTATCCCTAATTTTCTATGTATTATTTTCAAATATTATATTGAGTTAATTTGAGTTCAGGAACTGAGAGAGTGTGTAATTATGAGGCCTGGTGTTCCCAGAATAAATATTTGAAATAAATTAAACACTAAATAGCACAGGCGAGTAGTTTTGCTAAAAAATTGGAATAAAAAATAAACAGTTTCGTGGATCAAAAATCATAGGGAATTGTTTTCAGAGTAGTAAGGTTAACCAATGTGAGGTCCATCATCAGAAGAAGCAAGTCAGCTGCCAAAGTTAGTTTTTGGTCATTTAAGGAAATAAAATAATTATAATATTTATTTTATTTTATTTTTTCTTTGACATAGTGACCTAAGAATTTAAATAGTATCTTTTTTAGAATTTATGGGGTTATCCAAATAACCATGTAACTCTATATATCATTATAGAGGAGAACTCTTGGAGAAACCTCTAGATGAATGGTGATGATAGATCAGGTCTTGGATCATTACGCCAGTGGTGTTGGAGGATCTCATTGATGAATGTAGTGTGATCGTCCTTCGTCAATGAATGTCCCAAAACTCTAGTTTGGGAATTAAATTTTATTTACATATTTCCCATTATTTTATTTAATGATGCGAGCAGATCATCCCATGAACATGTGGATCCGTAATACGATTGTTCTTGTGGGAGGGGTCAATTTCATGTTTGAAACAGATAATTGATTATGTTTTAATTCAACATACTAAACCTTATAATTGTATAAGATTAAGGGTGTAACTAATAATGGACGAGGTTTGTTCCTAAAAATCTTATGTGAATTCATTTCCCCATTACACATGCACATCATTCATTCTTTGCGGGGTTTTGAACGAAAGACCATTGCACATTTGATTCCTGGAATGACATTCCAAAATCATTGATTTTGCATCATGATGTCATGGTGGAGGTGTGTCAATGATGGAGATGGATGGATCGATGTATTTAGTAGATATAATTATTTGACTGTTCTTTAATTGGATGATCATATTCGGTTTTCAGAGCTTATCGAAGGCTAGAAACCAACAAAATTACCGATGCAAGTGTGAGGCAACCATGGATCATCAGTTTCAAGGGGAATGGATCATGGGATCCCACACTAGAGGATCAAATGTGGTACATGAAGAAGAAAAAAGGATCTGTAAAATTATAATGAACAAGGAGTGTATTCTAGAATATACAGCATGCATGCCCCACTAAGCATCATCGAGGGTTTTGGGAATTAGTAAAGTATCACACAACATGTGACATATATCACATAGAGAGAGGAACCTTCCTAGGGAAATGGTCGGTATCAATGAGGGTACACAAACTAGTGGTGGAGTATACTGCCTATACTCCATGACACAGCTAGAACCAGGTCGGTTACACAGACTATCCCATGTATATGTACATGGGTAGGCAAACAGGGGTTGAAGCCATTACTGGCACATGTCTAGTGTAAACAGAGCGGACCCTAGATAGTCCTTCATGGCATGTATGATTTTTTACATTCAATGTAAACATTTTTGAAATTACATGTTCTTATAACAAAGGTTGTTGTACATGAGAAATACCCAGATTCAAGGGACACGATGTGTGACCCTTCTACATGACGTTTAATCTCTTCTATATGGCATTATCTCTATGTTAAATGTATCAAAGAAAATATTAATTTGGGTCGATTCGCCTTTCTCATCCCCTAAAGGCCAGTTGGTATCATTTCTTGTATATAGGAGTATGCCATCTTATGTAATATTTTCTAGATAGAGTCTGGAGTCCATTATGGGTGGCTGAGAGTAGGATCATCAACCCATTTGTGGCCCTAGTAGAGTAAGGTATCTATTTGACCAATCATTTCAGAAATTGTTCTTCTACTAAGAAGAAGAATCTGGATGAGTCATGGTATACACCATGGCCCTTGTAGTGATCTTAAACCAAGTATCGTGATATTCCTCACTCATGGAGATGGTTCTCCCAGAATGATTGTATTGTATCCTATAATCAGATCTATCATCATATCTCACTTCATGATGTTTACTAATGAACTGTGCATCTCCAACAGATTTCATATGTTCTATAAGACCCAGGAGTTGGTTCTCCCGGATGAGTGCTTCATGGAATATTCAAATTGAATCCCTAGTGTGGATATGAGGTCATTGTGACCTACCGTTAGACTATGGGTTTGGGTTTGAGTATATCTTGATAAGTTCTTTTCATGTTTACATTAGACATATACTTGGTAAATCGGATTGTACCACTACATTTTTTACTGATTTTTGGTTTTTGGGGTGTCCTACTGAGTATTGATATACTCACCCCTATATCGGCTCTGCCTAAATGTGTTGTGTCTTGTGAAGATAAAAAACCTTTTTATAGAGTCCAGAGTGGGCTGGTACATGATAGAGCTTTTTGAGTTCCAAAAATTCTGATGTGTTCATATGACTTTGAGTAGCTGTCTCGGAACATATATTGTTTACAGGTCAGACATTGTTGATTATCCACTCTTTCTTTTAATGGGGTTGTATTCTATCCATTTTTACATTACTGCACTTTTCATTCCTCTTGTACTCTATTGGTTGGGTTTAGTTTTATGAATTCATCATGTTCCTTTGTGTTTTTTACATTTCATCATTTGTGGGTTTCTATAGGTATGTGCGTTACCATATACTTGGGAATTTCCATTCATTTGAGTGATATGACTACTCTGTGCTAGTCACCTACCACTGGCCTATTTGAGCCAGGCTTAATAAGTAACAGTACATCCCCCAATGGTAAAGGTTGTGACACTATGTTTGGGAAAAAATTTACATACAAACATAAATGAATTCAATGTGTCTCTCTTCCTTCAATAACGAAAAAAAGTAAAAAGAATTAAACCAGTATGAGTAAAATTATTGAGTAAAACATAAATATCTAATAAAATATTAAATTATGTGATCTATATTACTATATATTATAGGTGAATGAGTTATATCAGTGGAAGAGGAAGGGATAGAAGGAATCCATTTTTTAAGGAAAGTGAAAATAATTCATCGTTCTTCAATATTGTGTCAATCTCTGTAAATATTTCTCAAAATTTTCGTTTTAGAAACAATCATTCAAAGCCTAATGAAAAACCAAAAAATTCATCATGATGTCAGATATTATTTGAATCAGTAGTGGAGATGAATAAAATTTTCTATCATATAGTGACCCTAATAAGTTCTTGTAATGTGAAAATTATTTCTTGAAAATAATATTTTCATATTCAGTGAAATATTTCTTAATATATAAATATAATTTTTTATGAGAAGAAAATTTTATTTGAAATTAATTGAATTAATTAATAATAATAATATGTATAAGTTATTTAAAAAGAAATGATAACATAAGGAACATGGTTTTAAAAAATTAACTCATATTTTTTCATTTTTGAGTATTTCGTTCATAATATTATTGAAGATAACTTGTCAAGGAGTCCAAGTATTTAGTGTGGGGAATTAACATAGTCTATAAATTCTTATTATTTTTTATATATTTAGTTAATTTTATTATTTATTATTTTTATTATTTTGGTGGTAATAAATTATCAAATTAATGATTCAAATTATTTAACTGTGTGAATATTTTATAATATAACAAAATTGGGTGTTTAATTTACTTATTTAATATTTTGAATGCATTTCCACTAATTATTATTCATCATTTTTCTTTGAATGTAGAAAACTTATCGAAATAATCTAAATGACTATTTTAAATGATTATATGTTCTTTTTAACTAGATATAAGGCTCATAATTATTTTTTAAAAAATTAAGAATTAATTATGTAAGTTTCATACTTCAGTCAAGAAAAATGTATAAGGTAGTACTCATATGATTCCATCATAAGAACATATTGGATAAACATAGAATAGATTATAGTTATTTTAGAAAAAAAATTCCATTTGTAGGAAATTTTTTCCTAAATGTAGGTGAATTATCCAATGCATAATATAATTTTCCCAAACATAAAACAATTGTTTAGGGTAGAATCTTTTTTGATATGCTATATAATATTTGAGTGTCTTGATATTTATAAAAGTTAAAAATGTCATATAGAGTATGAAATTTTAAAATTTTATTGAAAATTTAATCTATATAGATTATAATTCTTGTATAAGTTAAAAATTCCATCTATAGGTAATTGGTTTCATCTATATGTAATGGAATTTTTCATGTATTGGATGATTTTTCTTGTAAGATATTTTATTTTGATAAATGCATTAAATTTTTATAAGGATGAAAAATATAGAAAGGGTAATACTATGAAATCCATGAATTAAATATCATGAAATGTTATAGGATTAAATTCAAGGATTTTGTGTGACACATCAACATTCATGCTACCAATCATATGAGGTTAAATAAATTATAATATGCAAAATATTTCAATCAATAACAACAGAAGAAAACATTATATTTTCAAAAATCATAGAACACGTGGATATTTAAATCTATTATGGAAAAATAATATTTTTAGAAATTGAATAAAATGGATCATTGGAGTTTTACCATATCTTAATAATATTAAAACCAATATTATATATTGACAATATTATTCAAAAATGGGGAAAATTTTGTAGATTGTTTAGAGGCACGAGTTCATGTTGGAGACTATTTCTTTTATTCTTCAATTAATTTTATATTTTATTTAGTTGTACAATTATTCCATCATCACAAATAATATTCTTTATCCTTTTAATGGATGTGTAGTATCGTTTGGTTGGGGAATTCAAGAATTTCAGTTAACAATGCTTTCATCTTTACACTCCAACGAATAAAACTAGCATTTTCTTTTTAACTGGTCTCAATATTCCTTCTTTTTTTAATGTTTAATGTGGTTTTATTTTATTTACTTCTATTTATTATTTAATTCCATTATATGCGATCCAAAATCTCTATTGTGTGGATTTTAGTTAATAAATAGTGGAATAGTATAACCTAATTGGTGAAGTTGTTAGTGTTCGATGAAATGTGTGGACGGTTCATCAGTTACTCCTTGATTTATTATAAAGACTAATACCTAGTTGGGTATTTCATGAGTGATCTATGAGTGATTATTTGTATACATGATACACATATTAAGGAAGATTTACAATGAAAATGATTATGTAAAGTCTATTCTCACCAAAACCATTCAACAAAGGGTGACATGTGAAATAGTTGGGGGGTCATCTCAGTAATTATTTAATCAGAAAAATAGATAATAATTAATCACTCGATTAAAACTAAATTTAGATTGAAAAAATCTGGCCCAATGGCCCCCTTATCATTATTTTTCTAAATCCCCCTATTTTATTTAATGAAATTTTTTAGAAACAATTGAATTTTAAAAACCCCACAAAATTTCATATGATAGAAATCCCTTTTGAGAAATCCTATATAGACACAACCATAGGGTTACCACTACTACTATATTTCATCTAGTAAATATTTTTTTTCCAACACCCTAGAATTAGTTTAAGTATTAGTAACTTCAGGAAATGTGTATTCACCTATATGTTTTTTCTCTATTGTTTTAAATCTCCCAATCTCCATGTGAAAATATTTTTTAATATAATAAAAGTACCCACGAATATTGATCAATGATTTCCTAGAAACAATAAAAAAAGTGACTTGAGAAAAATAAATCATTTTTATAATGCTGCACCTTCTTTCATATCTATATCTCATTCCATATTCTTTTCTAGATTATGTATATTTTATTATTATAACAGGAATCCCTCTACATTTTTCACCATTATCCATCTCCAATATTTTTTTTCTTCATACTATATCCCCCTTCTAATTCCCAGATATTACATAACAATATGATTATTGGTAGAGCTCCATTAGAAGGTGGAATGAATTCTCTTATAATAACGATAACAGAGAAATTACCAATGGTGTATTTTTCGATACACTATAATCCTTCAATTGATAATGAATCATTCGAAGATAGTCTTTTGGGATAGCATTCACTATATTATCTAAAATCATGTTCAAATACCAAATTTAAATCGCTAAATATCAAAAAAGATGGGGATGATACTGGGACCTCATATTATAATAAATATGAAAATCTTCTAGTATTCCTATTAGAATGATATTATAAAAATTAATCATTTATTAACTAATCCAAATCATAAATATGTCAAATATAGAAAAAATAGTCTTCTTAATGAATTTAGTGACCACATATTTTGTGCATTATGAAGTGGATTGTACTTCCACCAAAATTGTAAAATTTTATAAACACAAAATGATGTATATGTTTATATAAAAATAGGTTAAGAAACCATTAATTTAATCCCCCAAATATTAAATAATTCATCCTTTCTGATGAGGTGTTTTGGAATCTTATCTACCCTACCAATATTTTTGGTGTATTAGGAATGATCACTTGTATCTGAAAATATATTTATATATTCATATAAGGTTAGATATAAAAATTAACTATATAAAAAATTGGAAACATTATTTTACACCCCATCAAGTACTCATGTTTTATAAGAGTGACAACATTTCATAGTTTTTTAAATTCTATTCTAAGGAACGCCTCAAAAATTCATCCCATATATGCACTATTTGAATTGAAGTGGTTCATAATAGAAGTAGCATTGAATCCTAATGTCAATACTCTACCACTATTGTTATAAGAATTATATATATTTTTCCTTGGTTTAAAAATAATTCAAAATTTCCATAATCAATGTTTTAGCACTATGATCGAAAACAAAGTGATTTTTGTATATAAATTCATCATGAATATCAACCTCTTATTCCTCAACTAACAGTGGCAACTCATTCTCGAAATGTGATTTAAAATTATGTTATCCAACAACTATTTATATGAATATTCAATGTTGAAACACTAATGATATATAATAAACAAAAAATATTGGGTTTTGTATTATTCTTCATCATAAAATACATCAATATCACGTGATCCATGTGAAAAAAACGTTAGAGGTTGTGTGATATCTACTAAACATGTCAAAAGAAAATATCCCAACTTGTAAATACTTTTGTATTATGGTTCAATTTAATTTTTATTTTTAATGGTCTTTTTAATATTGTACATGGGTTTTAAAACCTTGTTCTTTCCTTTTCAAGGAACTTTCCTTAACTAATAGTCTCTTTCACCACACATTATATCTAATGGTTCCTACTATTTATGTGGTATTATAAGGTGGGTACTGATCATCCATTTCCTTAACACGTTGTTTGATTCCATACATTTTTCATTTAAATTAAACTCCAAATTATTTATAAATATTTGATAAAGATTTGTAGAAACTACAATGAATATTTTCATATACCACTACTAAAAAATAATAATTTCCAAGGAATATTCGAATTTTAGTCAATATTTTAGGTTTCGGTGATCTTAAATCAAAATAATTTTTATAGGATGGAACATTATCAAATTTTTTAAAATTCAAGGACCTAATAAAATTATATACAACAATAATTAAGTTTATTTTTTCTGATTTTAGATGAATAAATGAAAATTCAAATATTTCTAGCATAAATTCGACAGTTTGAAGTATACATCAAAAGATCACTTGTATACTGAAAAATAACCCATGATGACTTATGTAATTACTCCATTACATGACATATATATATACTGTACCACAAAAAATATATTGGTATAGTAAATATGTAAAATGGCATGAATTAGTGGGTGATCATTTCATTGGGACATGTGATTGTATTCGTGGATTGATCCTTTAGTTCAACAAGGATTTAGCTGTACATTGAATACCCATCTAAAAATTAATACTATTCATTCTTTATAAATCTATCAATAATTTATTCATTAAAGGGTATTATAATTTGATCCGTCATTACTATGTTTTTTACCTCTTAATAATAGATAAAACACTCCTCTTTCCCACTATTTGGGTGGAAATATGATCATATTAATTTTTTAAGGGAAATTACTCCTTTATTTTGCAAGTAATTTGACTCATTCACCTTTAAAAATGGGGAAGATAATTCTAGAATACAATATACTCAACACATAAATTTTTAAAACATCATTCATTGGGATATTAAATCCAGTTTAAGGCTGTCTTGTCAGCTTCTTCACTTATTTATGTCGAACCTTTTGTGTATAAAAAGACTAATTGACATTATGTTAATGATTCTAATTCCAATTAACATTTTATTTTGATTGATTAGATCATTTATCTATTTACCACAAACATTTATCTTTGTCCAAAAAAATTACATATCATGCGGGAGTTATTTTAGCTCTATATTTGGTGTATTTGTGTTTGATAAAATCGATTCTAGAAAAGACTCCCTTGATTAGTGAAACTTTTTAATAATTGTTCCTCTTTTTCAACTACTTTTTATTTTATTAATTTGAATACATTGTTTAATAAACCAATTTTTTCAATTATGGTTTACACCTCTTTGAATATAACTTCTTTCATTCTATAGATTCCTTCAACAAATGTAAAAACATAACAATCTTCATTTTAAGAAAAAAATTTCAATAACATCATTAGATCAAATTTTTCTTTCTCTTATCTAACCTATTAATTAAAATATACTTGGTTGAAAATATTTAGATCCTTCCTTTTTTATAGAAAATAATGAATACAAATGATTGGGACCCCTCCTCATTCATTCATCTCCCAAATTAGAATGTTAGTGGATAATATTCATTTTCATACTTTTAATAAAATAACACTTAAGGATACCAATCATGTCTTTAATTATTCTATATTTCATTACATAGATACTATTAGGGGATTTTTATTTATTATCCAATAATGTTTTAATGCATTTAGAGGAATTAAGTTGAAATTATTCCCTATATCAGATAGTTATTTTTAAAAGTTACAGGATTCTATGGTTCATGGTATAATGAAATTACCCAAATTTCAATGCTTAGTTGGGAGAATATATTACATATTAGATGAGTTTCCCAATGTAAGAGTTATCACTACCATGTCCTATAATTTATTTTTATTTTTCTTGATATTCATATAAAATTTAGTGTATATTAATATTTTTGATATTTCATTAGTGAATGAGATTTTTTGTGATGTTATTTAAATATTGAAAATCAATTATATTTTTCTTAAATCATACATTGGAATATTCTCTCTATTTATTAAATAAGTTTAATGTAATGTAAAACCTATTTCTACTCTAGGGAGTCTACCTTTTTTCTCACTACCTTAGCATTAAATGATTATTCTCCTCTTATAGTTCCATTTAATTTTAGCCTATGTATTTTCCACCACCACTTTATTTTCCTCCTCAGATTTCTTAGCAATATAAAAATATATTTCTTGTAGATCATATCCACTTCTCATGATTATTTCCTTTGCACTCCTAAAAAACCACTTTATTCCCCAACAAAATTATAGTGGACTCTTATTAAATGTTTACTACTGTATTCCCAATTGATGATCAATGTTTTGGAGTGATCATTAGTAATTTCCCATGTATCTTTCATGATTTTGAAGAGTGGTTTCCACATGATAGAGAAAATGGTAAATTTTCTTGTTGTACTTCATCACCAAATCAACGAATAAATTTTGTGCTTCCAATGCATGTGGAATAAATTATTTAGGCCACTACACATACTATTTTCTTAAGGAATAATTTTTTTTACTAATTTATTATGGTGGTTTATTACCTTTGTGAAATAACACAAGGTAATGGGAATGATTTATATTTTCCCATCTCCTTCTCTAGATATTTTATTTTGAGTCTTTAGGCTCACTTGCTTCCCAAATTGATAATGAGAAAATGGTTGGGGCTAGTTAAAAGGAAAAAAAATAACCTCTCACTTTTAGTTTTCATCAATTTCAAAATGAAACTATTATATGTGACGTTCTCCTACATACACTTAACATTAAAAGACTTTCTAAGGATTAGGTGTTTCTCTTTGATTATGGATGACTGATAACACCATCATCTTTTTTACATTGCTCCCATTTTTATATCGATCATGGTCATCACCTCTACATAGTTAAATATTTTCACATATATACCTCTTTCATCTTCACATTGTTATATATTCACATATATATTATCCAATATTACTTGTTCTTTGGTTGGTGTCTTCCTCATGAGTCCTTTTATAGTTGGTAAATCAACCACCACTCAATAATTATTTTATATCCCCAAATAAAATATATTAAATTAAATCCATAATAAAAATAAACTGTGTTTATATCTCTATATAATCTAATTAAATCACTAAAAAGAAACTTTATTGGATTCAATGTCATACTAGGAAATGTTTTGAATAATCCTCCTTGATTTTTCCATTTTGTAGTGGGATGTATTTCTCTATGAATATCTTCACAAGATTATAACATATTGTAATATAACCTGGTAGTTAGTAATTCATCAAGTAGTTAACAAATACAATTAATGAAAATTGGAAGAATATATTCCTATTATCTTCATTGATTACTCTATTTTAGCCAAATTTATCACATATTTCTATATATTTTTATAGGTGTCCATGTGAATCTTCATTGATAATTTCTTTAAATTATACTATGTTTTGGATTATATATATTATTATGGGATTAATATATAATATTTTGGCCTATATTGGTTGAATCACTATTCTTTGAGAGGATCCATATACGTATATGAGTCGACAATATATCAATCCCAACTTACATGGTTCTTATTGAACACTATCAATAATGTTTTCCCAAACATCATGTGATGTGTGGGGCTCTTGGTTCCCCATTCCCACTCTCTTCTTTCTGATATGGTATTACTATAAGTAATAATTCAATTCAAGTAATTAATCATAATATAAATTCCTTGATATGGTATGTGGTGTGTGATTCATTCACCTGAAACCTACAATTAAAAAAATACCATGTCTGTAAAATAGAATAGTAACTGAAATTTGAAAATGTAATGAAAATAATGAACCAATTAGAAAATATTAAATCATTAAAATAGATTCATCCCTATGTTTCCCAAGAAAATATAAAAAAACATGATACATACCCAATCATTTTTTCCTATAAAGGGTGTTGGTTAAAATTTAGAATTTAATTTTATGGAACCAAATTACTAACACTGTAATTTTTTTATATCTTTGGAAACTACTATTGTCGATTTAATGGGAATGAAATTTTATTTCTAGCCTAGTTGACCTTCCATAATTTATGGTTTGAATAATTTAAGTTAAAACTATTTAAATAAGTAAGAACCATTGATAATCCAAATTTCTTTTTCACAGTTCGTACATTTTATCAAAAATAATGATTGTGGGAGAATATAAAATGATATATTTGAAAATATTAGGATGTAATTATATTATATATTAGAATGGTATTTTTTGGGGTGTTTTTCAACGTTATAAATTACATATGGTTAGCATACAGGTCATATTGTAATTTTTGTTTAATTCTTTATGGTCAAATATATATAGTTAAACTAGGTTTGTATAGATTTAGTATCAAAATAAAAGGATGTAAAAAAATTATCTCATAATCCCATCCTTCTGACCCTTATTAATAATCCTATATTGATAAAAACATTCTCTATAGTAATATAAGAGATGATATATTTAATAATTATCAATGTGATACCAATTAAAAAAACATTAATATACAAAAAACAAATCACTAATATATAATTTCAATAATCAGACTCTTATTCCACCATTTGTTAGAAACTAATCACACATGATTGAGTGGTCATCCACCCAAAGTAGATATATCAACATAACATATATATGGAACATTAAAATATAAACAAGAACCAAAACAAGTGAAAAAGAGAAGTAACATTACATCAATTAAATTGTTTCTTTAATTCTTCAACCAATAGCATTATTATACATGTCATGGTTTTATCTAAATGTTGCCTAAAATAACTACTTACATTCAATTTTATTTTCACCCCCACAAATATTTTCTTCTATTCTCCACATTTTTTTATTTTCCAAGAATAGAATATTTATAAGCTTCAATAGTTTCATGGTTTAACAAAGTGTTTTCTATTTATATCATAAAAAACTATAGATTTCACACAATGGTTTTCCATCAACATAAAATAAGTCATGTATCAATAAATGATTCCATAAGATCAATATTTAAAGTCACAAGTATCATAGATATCATGAAATTTACTCTAAAATATTCTTCCATGATTTGAATTTCTTCAAATCTTATCCACAATATCTTGTAGCACAACAAACATATTTTAGTGCAATAAGGGTCCGGTAAAAATTCAAGCATCCTCTTAATATATGGATTTCCATACAATGGTGTGATTTCCATTATTTTATCTTAATAGTTTCTTTATAAGGTACCCATATATATAGTCATTTTTGTATGACTCATGGATCCACTATGAAATAATAAATTTATTTTCTATATAAATTCATCCTTGATATACTGATTGTATCACGATAATCATTTTCATGATAAAAAACATCTATCCTTATCTTCTAAAATCTATTTTTTGGTATGAGAATTGTTATAATTTGGTAGGTTATAGTTTTATTTTTATCATTATTTGTCTCTATTCCACATTAAAAATTAATTTAAAATGGACTTTGTTCCATTATCCTAGATGAACCATCACTAATTAATCTTTAACACATGGTTATGATAAATTTCATAGATCTTCACCAATATTAATCATGTTATGTAATTTTTTAACACAATACTATGAATTTTTCCATCATGATATATCATAAAATTAATTTATCTAGTTTACTCTAGATAATTGTTGTGACTTTGTTATGCATATTTATACAAGATGAACAAATTGAACAATTTTTCTTTTTCTTTCACATACCTTATATTTTGGAATGATACATCAGTTTTAGGGTTGTTTTTTATAAGAACCTAGAACGTCTTTTCATGTTTTTTTTCTTTTTTTTGGTCTTTTTCAGAAAAAGTTGAAATATTCAAAATTTCCTAAGTACACGCCGTATACCCGGTTACCACGGGTAGCTGGGTGTTGGTCGTGTAACGGCTTTGCACAAATATGTTTGTGGTGACCTAGAGACCGCCTAATGTGAGGGACGATAAGGGCATGTAAACACCATGTTCTTCTTAATTACACTCTATTTACATTATTTTTTTTCATTAAATAGACAGTGGTCACATCTATTCAACAAAAATTTCTTCTTCTTCGGCTGATGCATCCAAGAGCGTCTGTACAACATGAATCTTCACCGAGCCCTTAATCGAGAATATGTTTTTTGAATTGAACTCTGTCAAGTGCATTGGAATCGCATCAGTGAGTCATCCCTTCTTTTTGAACACCATCTCCTGATTTCTCTTATTTTGTGAGATGTCGTGGGTTGATCGTTTTAGACGTTTTTGTAGACCTGTCACATTCAAATGAGATTCAAGGCATGAGGTTCACGCATATCGATCTCATGACACATAGGTAGTTGGTTTGTGCCTTTATGTAGATATTCTTTCTGTTATATGTGAATACTTTCCCAATACCGTTAAATGAGGTATTGTGTGTATATAGTTTTAGCCTTGTTAATAGCCTCATATGCTTGTCTACTGAGTAGAGGTCAATTGAAATTGAGTAGGGTTAATTTCTATGCTTTGAAAGTGTTTTCAGATGCATGATTTGTTTATGGTCGTTTTGTCTTGCTTAGCTTATTAGCTATTGTGATTCCCAAGATGAGTTTTTTAGGATGGAGTGTTTATTATTTGACATGTTGTTATGTTGTAGACTATATGCCAAGTAGTTGTAGAGGTTTGCATTGTACGCTATGGATTTCTATGCTTCATTGAATTACACAGGGCTGTGGGAACCTGGTGTAGTAGACTATATGATTAATGGACGTGAGGGCTTCTCCAGAGGGTCTGTTTTTACTATTACGGTGTGATACAATTTGGGGAATTGACGAATGTGGTTCCTCAAAGTGTCTTTAGTTCCTTTATGTGGGACATATGGTGAATGAGACATAAGTGGTTTCCCAAAGTGCCTTTTAGTTACTGATTCAAGACTATATGGGAAATTGATGGTGAGTGCTTCCTTAAAGAGTCTAGGCTTTAGGTGAACCAAAGGTGTTATATTGTGTGTACTTCCCAAAGGATTTCTTGTCTTGTTTGGCAGAACCATAGGGGTTTGGTAGTGATTACACCCATAGGATTACCGGTTTTGATTAGCTATTTACTTGTTATATGAAATTGAATGTTATTGAACTGTTGGAATGTTTGTTTTTGGTAAATTCCCTAATTACTGACTGTTTTTCTTATTACCTTCCATTTATAGTCACTGATTGTTAATCCCAGATAGTTGGGTTGTTGCCTACTTGGATTAGTGTCACACCCTATTTGGGTCATGTTTTTGGGCCCAAACAGATTATATTGTTCCAGGTGTATATAACGGAAAGCACCCATCTACTTTAGGTACATGGATTCTTTGGAACTGGAGAGCATGGGACCAAGATGAGGCTTGTGATGCTGATGAGTTATTTACATGTTTTATTTGTACATTGTTTTATTAAATTATTCCAGCATTGGGACTTATATGGCTATTTTCCTAAAAAAATTTATCATGCATCATTTATATGTGTGCTCCAGTTATTATTTCTTCAGTCTTCCGTTGTTACTATTGTTTTGTACTATTAATGCATACACTATTATTATCTATTTTTCTTCCATTGTGTTATTCTTCTAATGATGGAATATTTTCCCAACTATCACACCCATGTCCCTCGTTGCTAGTCAACATCCACTAGCATTTAGGAAAATGCGCTTGAGGCAATGTGACCAACTGGGTACGGGGCACCTTTGGTTGGATTTCATAACTGGTGTATTACATAGTGGTAATAGGGTAATTCATTTCTTATTGACCTATTTTTTGGAGGATATGGTCTGGGATAAGAAGGAATAGGTACTTGGTAATAAGCTATGCCTGGGGGTAGCTAACACATGTACAGGGAAAATCCGATCTACCTTGTTATTGAAAATTTTCTGGTTTTCAATTATACAGTTCATTTGATTACACCATTGGGTGATTCACATGTTTTTTACTATTATTTTTTATGATATTGAGGTTCTATTTCTGTTTCAACCTATTGAGATGAGGGTATGCCATCTCAAGCATCATATAAGCACTTGCTATAAATCACATGTCATGAATGCTTGCATTTACATTTAGGTTGAATTAGTGATTGAATGTTGTTGTGATGAAGTTTGTGTTAGATATGCATGATGTTTTGATAGATTCCTTGATATAATACCTACAATTTAATAGTGGTTTGGTTTGTATAAGGCTTTGTTTGAATTAATTCCAAACTTCAGTTCTTTAATTGTTATGGCCCCTCATGGATCAGAATGTGGTGGCTCATTGACATGTTTTGCCTATTTGTAACATGTATAAGATGTCAAACTTTGATTCATGGGGAGTATGGGCCCTCATGGATTTAAATTTGGCACCCTAATGTTTGTTTTTAGTGTTTTCTGGCCTTCTAGAGTAGTTTCTAAGGCTTACTGTTTGGAAAAAACCAGAATACACAGCTTGTAATGAAAAATAAAATAAGTGTCCTTATGTATAGGAAGAAACCATTTTTTTATGTACACACCATGTATTATATGTACATGATGTGTAGGATCTAATCTCATCACTGACTGTGTGGGCAGAGACACGAGGTTGGGAAATCTGTGTAGAACACACCGTGTGCCTGATGTGCACACCATGTTGTAGAACCATGTAACCGACCATGTGACTAACCACACGGGCCGATTGAGTATTTCTAGTACACATCGTGTCCACCTAGAACACACAATTTAGTGTAAACCATGTAGCCGACATTGTAAAAAACAACATGGGTCAGTGAAATCTTCATAGTACATGTCGTTTCTAACATGAAAACAATGTGTAGAGTTAGCCATGTAACTGACTATGTCACTGACAACACAGGTCTGTGAAGTTTTTCTAGTATAAATCATGTTTTGGCACTAACATGTTAGGTAGTCTGGTTCTAAGAGAACCTTGTGGTTTATCCATGTAGAAGGACCTGGGCATGGGAAGGGGATTCAAGTACACTTCATGTTTTAGCACAACATATTGTGTGTTTGGGGTGTTACACAACCAGTTGTGGTAGGAGTACACGCCCATCTGAAAGGACTAGGGGAACACACCATGTAGTAATTTAACACACCATGTATCATTGTTTGTAAAAACATGATTTTTTTCTTTCTCCTGTAACCTTCTTTCACTTCTAGTTTTCAGTCCTTGGTAAACTTCATCTATGGTGTGCACTTGACCTTGTAGAGTCACGCCACCGAGAAGTCCTCCAGTTGTACGCTAGTTACAAGGCGGTAACCAGACACCGAATATGGCTGATCAAGGAGTACCAGAAGATCCTTTAGTAGTTCCAGTCTTGGCACTAACCATCATTCCGAACGTAGGTGCTGATGCATAGTTCCGAGAGGGCTTCATGAGGTTCATTCAAACCTTCCACATAGTACTACAACCTGCCCCGTCTATGGCAGTGCTTCCCAATGACTTTTAGCAGCAGAATCCTCCCACCTTCACAGGAGAAAGAGGACCTATGGCTGGAGAGTCATGGTTTGATGCTATGCTTTATATCTTTGATCATATGGAGACACCTTCAGAGAGGTGGGTGAAGCTTGCGTTGTACATGCTTTAGGATTCTTCCATGAGATGGTGGGATGTGATCTCACAGGAGGGATGCCAGTAGGTTGTGGCTTGGGATGAGTTCCAGCGTCCCTTCTATGACTAATTGTATCCAGATACTTTGAGGTCTGATCGAGCACCAGAATTCATGATTCTAGTGCAGGGTACTCATTCAGTTATGGATTATTCCTCTCATTTCAAAATGCTGCAGTTCTTTACTACCATCCCATTAGGTGATGTGTTGTTCCTGGAAAGGATGTTTGAGGATGGTCTTAGGAAGAACATTCGATCTCTGGTGATCATCATCATGTTGAATTCCATCACATATATAGTCAACCAGGAACTGATCTTGGTGTGCAATCTGAGGGATTATAGAGTTGTGATCCAGGGCGGCTTTACATCTAGAGTTACTATCCTTCTTACTGTCAATATAAAGTGCTTCAGTGTGTCTTTGCGTGGAGATCCAAAGAGGCAGGAGTCATCTTCAGGTAGCCATGTGGTGTGCTACTAGCTCTGTAAGAGTGGGAATATGAGACCACTTTGACCGAGAGACCCAGTGGAGGGTCGATCTTGAGGCAAGATGGGCCATCTCCCACACTTCTGTGAGATCATCTCACCAGATGTTGGTGACTGGGGATCTTCAATGACTCCCCATTTAGGAGCATCCCCACCAGTTTCTCACCAGTCAGGGTGCTGGAGTTCTTCCATCTCTCTAGGTTGAGGTGTAGGTCGCGGTCGTGGTATTCAGTCGCTGGTCTTTCAGCGACAACAAGGTGGATCGGCTCAAAGTGGTTAGGTAGGGTCATAGTGCCACAGTGCTGGTCGGACTTTTTCAGTGGAGAAGACCCATCAAGAGTAGGATCCTAGACCCTCTACAGTTCGAGGAATGATCCTAGTTTCATTAGTTTTGTCTTCTTCTTTTTTGATAAAGAGGCTTTCCATAGCTTTATATTTTTTTTCTGTTGTTGAGGGTCTTGGGCTCTATATATTTTCATCTACTGATATATTGACATTAGAGAATCTATTGGGAACAAGGACGACCAGTGTATGTTCGTGCCAGGAGTTCCCTCTTGAGGTTTGTTGGTTTAACTTATTTGGGTAACACTACGTCCTAGAGATTATAGGATACGAAATCATTCTAGGAATAGACTGGTTATTTCCTTTCCAGGATGTTGTCGACTAATATCACCTTAGGGTGAGTTTCATATCATCAAAGGGTGGATCATTTCGTCACATGGTAGAATGGGATATTCAGGTGATTTGATTTGGAACTGAGCATCATTGGTTGGGAGGAGTTACATCCTAGATTGCTAGTCTATATCTGGATGACCAGGGGACATCACAGATGGACATTCCTCTAGTGGTGGATCTTCTCAGGGACACCTTTCTTGAGAACATTTCATGTTTTACTCTAGCGAGATATGTGGACTTCCCTATTGAGTTTGTTCTAGGAGTGTCATAAGTTTCCATTCCTCATTATCGGATTGATACACCAGAGTTATAGGAGATCAAGAAAAAGTTGGATGAGTTGTAGGAAAAGGGTTTCATCTGACCTAGTATTTCTCCATGGGGTTCGATTGTCTTGTTTGTGAAGAATTTTGACGGTACCCTCATTATTTTGTGGATTATCAGAAGTTGAATCAGTTGACGATTAGGATCTGATATCCTTTTCCAAATATTGATGATCTCTTTGATCAGCTTCGAGGAGCCCAGTGTTCTATAAGATTAACATGAGGTCCGGTTATCATCTATTGCATGTTAGAACATCATATATACCTATTAAATTCTTTCGAAGTACGTAAAGCCTATACAATTATGTGGTTATGCCTTTTGGTCTCACAAATGTGCTTGTAGTTTTTATTGCTCTGATAAACTCAGTGTTCCATCCATACCTATATTCTTTCAAGGTAGACTTTTTGGATGATATCTTGGTGTACTCACACACTGGACATGACCATGGAACACATCTTGAGTACATTTTTAGTACAATGAGACAACACCAGTTATATTTTATGATCTCAAAATTCAACTTTTGGATGGACCAGATTCACTTATTATGACATGTTATCTCAGAGACAGAAGTCTCAATAGACCTAGATAAAGTGAGAGTAGTAGTTTCCTAGGTTCAGTCGAAGAATTTCTTTGAGGTACCATGTTTTATATGACTGGATGGATAATAAAGACACTTCATATAAGACTTTTCACTCTTAGAAGTACCACTAATTGGTTTAACTATGAAAGGCGTAAAGTTATTATGGTCAGATTCTTGTGAGTCAGCCTTTCAGGAGCTCAAAGGGAGGATGACTTCGTCATTGATAATATTTTTTCCTATTCCATGAAAAATACATATTGTTTACTGTGAAACTTCAAGTATTGGTCTAGGAGTTGTGCGTATGAAGGGAGAAGGGTTCATTGCATATGGGTCTTGATATTTGAGACCTCATGAGAAGAATTACTCAGTGCATGACCATGAGTTGGCTGCAGTTGTTCAAACTCTACGCTATTGGAGACATTTTCTTCTAGAATTGAATTTTGTGGTTTTCACTAACCACAAATGTCTCAAGTATATCTTCACTCAGTGTGACCTAAATTTGAGACCACGAAGGTGGGTTGAGAACCATAACTTTTTTGACTATGATCTTGCCAACACGCCTAGGAAAGGCAACGCAGTAGCTGATGTATTGAGATGTAGGACTCAAATAAAGGCTGTTTAGGATCCCAATAGTGAGTGGAATTTTATGGCTCTATTCTCAGAGATTCATTTTGAGGTGCATGACTGACAGGGGTAGACATTTCTTTCTTCTGTAGATATTACCTCTACTATTATTGATTGAGTGTGAATGAGGTAGCTATCAGATTTTGTAGGCCTAGTCCTATGGGAATGTGTGTTAGGAGAGGACCATATTCCTAGATGGACTATAGCTGAGGATGCCATCTTGTATTTTCATGGGTGCGTTTGGGTGTTAGAAAACATATGTGAGGAATTGATGCAGGACATTTATTCCTCTATTTTTTAGTTTATTAAAGTTTCAACAAGATGTATCATGATCTACAACATCATTATTATTGGCCAAGTATGAAGAGAGATGTTGATGGTTTCATAATGAGGTGTTCCACTTATCAGCAGGTGAAGGCGACGCATCATTGACCAGCAGGGCTTTTTTGTTATTACCCATTCTTGAGTGTAAGTGGAATGATGTCGTGAGGTATTTCATGATCATTTTTCTGAGGTCTTCTAGAGGGAATTATGGTGTTTGGGATGTCATCAACAGACTCACGATGGTTTCTCACTTCTTTCCAAATCAAGGATACCTTTATTGTTGATGAGATGGAATGATTTTACATCCGAGGGATTGTATGATTACCTGGGGTTCCACACTCCATTGTTTCAGACAGCGATGCATGTTTTGCTTCTTGAGTCTATCAGGGGATTCAAAAAGCATTGGGTATTTAGGTACTTTTGAGTACAGCTCACCATCCCCGTATAGATATCCAGTCCGAGAGTACAATTTAGGTGAAAGAGGAAATTATCTGAGCTTGCATTCTGGATTTTGGTGGTTCTAGGGATAAGAATATACCTCATATGGAGTTTCCTACAATAATAGTTTACATGAAACTATTCATAGGGAACATTAGAAGTTTTTTTATGGTTGGACATGCCGATCACCCTGGTGCTGTCAGGAGGTAAGGGAGGCAGCTATGCAGGGACCTCATCTTGTTCAAGGGACCATAGAGAAGATAGTGTTGATTCAGTAGAGGATGGATACTACACAATCTCTACAGAAGTCTTGTTCTTATCGACAGAGATGACCTTTGGATATTGAGGTCGGAGATTAGGTTTTCCTATGTTTCACATCGAGGTTGGTGCATCGGAGGATTAGGAGACAGAGTAAGCATTCTCCGTGGCACGTTGGGCCGACTGAGGTTTTGTAGAGAGTGAAGATTCCCCATGGTCGGTCGAAGAGCATCAAATCCTGATTGTTGATCAATTCTTGATGGTTCCCCAAGGGCGGTCTGTTCCTCTGGTATAAGAACTATGGAATCACGAGTGAGTATGAGAATAGAACAAAGAAATGGAGGTCGATGTATGTTCATAGTGGACAGAGCTCTTTGATGTTTCTTATTCTACGCAACCTTGCTAAGGAAATTCGAGGATGAATGTCATTAATTGGGGAAGTTTATAAGAACCCTCATCTTCTTTTTAGATATGTTTTACTTTTTCTAGTATTTTTCAGAAAAAGATTAATTTCTAGAAATTTCCTATGTACATGCCATTTACATTATGAGTACACACCGTGTACTCAGTTACTGCGGGTAGCCAGGAGTTGGCTGTGTAATGACCATGCCCACGGCCATGTGTGGTAACTTGGAGACTGCTTAATGTGGGGGCTGGTAAGAAAAATCACATGGCTTGTACTCCTAAATTACATGTAGTGTACTTTCCTTTTTCATCATTAAACAGACTGGTGTCACGTCTAATTGACAAAACCATCTTCTTCTTCAGCTGATGCATCCAACAACATCTGTACGACACGAAACTTCTTCATTCCACTGATCAATCATTCGTTATCTGAATCAAACTCTGTCGGCAGCATTGGAATCACATCAGTGGGTTCTCTCTTTGTCTTGAAAACCATCTCATGATTTCTCCTCTTTCATGAGATATCATGGGTTGAACGTTTTAGATGTTTTTGTAGATCTAATATGTCATAGGGTGATTCAAGGAATGATGATCATGTATATTGATCTCACAACACTGAGGTAGGTGGTTCATGCCTTTCCTATGATATTCATTGAGTTATATGTGAAAAATTGCCCAATACCCTTTATTGGGATATTACATGTTTACGGTTTAGCCATGTTAATTTCATTTTATGCTTGTATGCTTTAGTGGAGGTTAATTGAATTTAAATAGTGTTAATTTATAGGCTTTGGAAGTGTTTTCCCTCGCATGATTTTTTATGACTATTTGGTCTTTCTTTTCCCATTATGTTGTTGTTCATCCCGTGTATAGTTTTGTTGGATAGAGTGTTTATTATCTAACTTGTTTTTATATTGTAGACTATTATCCATGTAGTTATTGAGGTTTACTTTTTCTGCTATGAATTTCTATACTCGATTTACTTACAGAGGGCTGTGGGAACCGTTTGTAGTATACCATTGGGAGAATTGGCATGGGGGCTTCTCCAGAGGGTCTGTTTTTACTGTTACGTTGTGAGACTATAGGAGGATTTTCCGAAACTGCTTCCTCAGAGTTTATGTAGTTCCTCAACGCAGACCACGGGGGGAATGAGACATAAGTGCTTCCCAAAATCACCTTTGAGTTAATGATATGAGACTATAGAGGGAATTGACGGTGACTGCTTCTTTAGAGAGTCTATACTTATGCTGAACCAGAGGGGTTACACTGTGTGTACTTCCCAGAGAGTTGCATGTATTTTTTGGTTGAACTGGATGGGTTAGGATATGAGTACTCCCAGAGGGATACATGTTTTGATTAGATGTTTACTTATTATAAGAAATTGAATGCAATTGAACTGTAGGAATTTTGGATGTTGAGTACTTCTTAGTTTACTACATAATTTTCTTATTACCTACCATATATATTCACGGACTATTAGGAACAGATCATTGGGTGGTGTCCTATGGGATTAGTCTCACACCCTGTTTGGGTTCTGCTTTTGGGCCCAAAGATATTATATTGATGCAGGTATAAATAATAGAAAATTCCATTATACTTCATTCACTTGACTACTTTGGAGCTGTTGAGCATGGGACCCGGATGAATATTATGATGCTAATAAATTTTTTAATTTTTTCTTTGTGCAATATTTTATTACTGTATTCCATCATTGTGGTGTGTTTGGCTATTTTCCTAGAAACATGTATCATGTAACATTTATATGTGTGCTTCAGTTATTATTTCTTCAGTCTTATGATGTTACTGTTTTTTGGTATTATTAATACTTCAACTATTGTTATCTATTTTTCATAGTTGTGTTACTCTTCCAATGAAGGCATAGTTTCCCTACTATCACAACCAAGGCCTTCACTGATAGTCGAAAACATCTAGCATCCGGGGAAATGTGCTTGAGGTCATGTGACCAACCAGGTATGGAGTTCCTCTTGGTGGCTTCTGGAACAGAGATGTTACATTTTCACAAGGATCAATTCATCACTATGTTATCATCTATTAATCATACATATGATTACTACAATATAAAATAAATTATAAAAGTGCAGAATGATTTCCATGGATTTTTACAGGTTACTTACAAGAGTCATGGTTTGTAGAATGTGGATTCACTATGAGTTTTTCATAGTCATTTATTTTATAGTAGTAGTAAAAATTTATCACACTAGAGAGTTGTGAATTATAGTGTGAAATCCTTATATTTCCTTAAAAATTTACAACATCTCCCAAATTATTATCAACACTATGTCCTACCATAATCCATTGAAAAATATTAACATTAGATAGAAATAAATATAATTAAGTACTAAAACAATTAAAAAATTATTTGATAGTTTTTTATCATGATTCTATAATCACATGGAAAAGTAACCATAAATAACAGAAAATTAAATAATAAAAACATATATACCCAATATAACAACAAATTATTGATATTATATTTAAATGTTATACATAAATACACATGTTACCTACTATACCTAGTTGAGAAGAATTTTAATGTTATACAAATCACATGTAATTAAACATTATTTTTATTCAGGATGTAATATATAGGATATTCAAGATATAAAAATGAATAGAGACATAAAAAAGTAAAATTAATCCTAGTCACTACTCAATAATATCACCATCACTAGACATCCTTGTAAATCACCCATATACTATAGGGTCGTTCTTCATTCCTATTGACTGATCAAGAAAATTTCTCACACACCAAGATGTGCATACACAGTTTTAGTAAAACTTACTGGGCCACCAATTTTTTTTATTAACATAATTTTGAATACACTTTTTGGATCATGATGTGATATGATAACAAAAAAAATTCAATAATAACAATAATTATTATGTCATTAGATTCTTAATAAGACATCAATTTTTAACCATACCATCTGTAGATAATGTTTTTATTATTTTCAATACATCACATATAAAATCCAATGGTTTTTGAAGTACCCACTGAATCAGAAATTATAGTATCACTTGAGAGTTTAATCCCACATTATAACTATATTAATAAAATGGAATAACATAACATATTATCTTTTTATCAAGTAATTTCACATAAAATCACATTTCAAGTCAATATCATGTAATTAGGAATGATTTTCCATCCCTTTATCAGGGTCATAATAATTGAAAAAATAATCCCATGACATTGACAATTCAAGGCCCAAAGGTAAATGTACCTCATGTCTAAAATATTTTAAAGGCTATGTGGTAATTTCATCTCATGATATTACAATTTCATCAAATATGAGAACTATATCCCATTCCTTGTAAATATCAATAGGTGGGCATAGTTTCCCTTTACATGGGAGGCCACACATATAATGGAATAAAATCTATACACATGAGAAATATCATATTACAGATAATATAATCCTAAGCCAATATAATTAACAAAAAAACTGGACATGGAATTATTTTCCATAGGTAATAGGGCATAACTCCCCCATCCATCTATATATTAATAAGTGTGTTGAATACCCCATCACTTAAAAAATACCGAGGTATGTAAGAATTTCATCCTATTACAAAATTGACAATGAAAAAATTGCATATTATCTTAGTCTATAGTACATCTTAAAAAATGGACATACCATCCCTTACAACCAAGAAATCCAAAGTAAAGTTGCATGTCTTCCCATTTTTTGGGTAATCTCGTGTTTAAGTGAAAAAATCCAAATTTTATTGAAGGAAATATAAATAGGGAAAAAATTCCTAACAATAACATATAATGTAATATAAAATGAAATTAAAAATTATGTCAGAAAAATTTCCTAACAAATTTGTCATAGCAAGAAATTACATTTTATAATTATTACTAGGATTATTTTCACAAATACAAACACTTTAGATGTTCTATATAAAAGGTAAACTCTACCTAAAACCATTTAAATTAAATGTAGAAATCCTAAAATATAATAATTAATTTTAGTAAAATAGGTGGTTATAATGTTACCCATGAAACACTATAAGAAAATCCTCTTATAAGTCTCTCATATAAACACAAATCCGCTTTTTAATAGAGGAGTAAGGGAATCTATTAAATTCTGATATTCAATAACATAAATAATGATTCCCCCTAATATTTCTTATTTCTCATTTCCCCAAAACATTAACATATGAATACGACCATTAAAAAACATGGAATAGAAATATTACAGATGAAGGACCACCCATTTACCTATTAAACTAAACCCACTAATAAAGATACTGGGAAAATAATATAAATTACCTTCAAAACATGCACATTGATTTTATATAAACATCACAAAATATATTTCATTAAGAATAATATAAAACAATGGGGGCATATTAACTATCACCTACAATATATTCATTAGACCCCACCCATTGAAGATCTTAATGTTAATATGTTTAAATCACAATATTTCAAAAAAATTGACATTAACCCCTAAATAAGGTAATCATGATAAAGGGTGATAATCAAAAAAGAAATAGCAGTAATATATGGATAATATAGGTTATCAATACTACTAGAAATTTAACAGTATAGAAGAAGAAAAAAATAGTGTCTGAAAAATATATAATCCATGGTTGGAGAAAAAACTCCCCAGGGATAATGGTCTCAATAATTCCTCTATTACAAGGAAAAAAATTGAAATGATTTTTATATGTTACTATTTAATTAATTTCATTTAATGAAATTTTTTAAAAAGAAAAAAATCGAACATTGTATAATTGCTAGAGTAATCATGGTGTAATTCCCATTATAATTAAACATTTCAACGTGATAATAAATTTTATGTTGAATAAGCAAATTCAATAATAACATAAAATAATAAAAGTTATATATTATTCATTACCATGTTTTATATAGAGGGATTTCTTAAACCTAACCAACCGTTGAGGATTTATTTGTCCCTTATCATCATAAAATTCATGTCTCATTATGTTGTGATCCCCTACCATCATGGTGAAAGACACTAATCTAGGATTTAGTGACACCTGTTATAGTGTGATTTACAGCTACTATAAAATTCCATCCATCTTACACTGGATTATAATAGGGTCAACCCCCCCCCCCCACACACAAAACATGGTTTATTATACATTTTCCATAAAAAAATATATTTCTTCAATTTGATAATGTTACAAGAATACACATATTTTTGGAGAAAAATTAAATAATTATGCACCATTTCATATATATTTTTTATCCCAACATATTATTAAATTCCTTAAATATTCCATCACATTATTTTATAAAGAGAATAAAGAATCAATGCAATTTTATCCTAGTTAATGGATTTTACAATCATGAAACGTTTCTCGCAATGTATCAATAATATATTTATAATATAAGAAAATTGTGTCTATATATAACATTAGTTTATTAGGGACATTATTAAATCCTCTTTATCATTGAATTATCCATATATATTCCCACATTTGTGATTATGTGACACACGTATGATACTTTTTGTGTCCAAAATTCACACTTCTTAAATTTTTGATTGATTTTTTATTTTCATAATGAATTAAAAATAGTCTTCTAAAACCCTTTAGGCTCTTCATTGAACATGAAATATATAAAAATATAAATTATAAATTCTACCTTGATGTTATCAATTTAATATACAATGGATTTATTCATTTGATTTATAAGGATGATAGGGGAATTTCAAAGAGAAAAACATATCATAGTGAACTCATAATTCCCATATCCTGTTCAAATGGGTTTTTAGTCAAATCATACATTTTTTAGATATTCCATGATATAATAATTGATGTTATATCTTTTATAATTGTCAATATCTGAATAGTTGATCATACAAGTCATCAATATAAATTATATGATACAATTTATTACTCATTAACATTCTATGATCAGGATAACAAACATTGAATTTTAGTAGTCCATTATAATTCATAATGAATATGAATTCTAAAATGTAACCTAAATATAATTTGTGTATATCCTTTTGGGAAAGTTTTATTTTATTTTCATCTAAAATTACTCCAATTTAATTATGTCTATTGTATAAAAACTCTTTCGTATAGCTATACCACTAGGTATTAGATCATAAAAAACTTAATATCATGATTTGGTAGAATACTAAGAATATATTAAACAAATATATATATTCCCATAAAAATGTAATATATTCACATTTTAGTTTCTCCCAAACCATTTGAGGCAAATATTGCTAATTATTTGGTATTATGCCCCATATATGTGGAGTATTTTTGGTATGGAATTCCAAATAACCCTTTCCTTTATGGATTGTCATGGGAAGATATGGGATAAAAAATATATTTTCTCTATGTTAGAAACTGTTTGGGAAATGTGTAGAGAGATCCAATCCATTCCCAATATCACCGAAATTCTACTAATGGGTTAATAAATAGGTTTACAGGATGTGTCTTCCTATAAACTTTATCAGATATGTGTTTTGTACTTTGGATTCAATCATAACACCACACAATGTTTTCCTTGAATATATAATATCTAAATATTTAGATTATGAGTCAATAATATTATATAATTTGAAATATATAAATGAATAATTATAACCATGGTAAAATAAGATATTTTAAATATTATTGTAGTTATCCCCACGTTAATTACATGATTCTATTATGAGTGACTTGGAAAAATCAAAAATGTTTTTCATGAGTAATAAATAATAATATTTTAATAAAATAAAATTATGTTATCATATGAAATTGAAAAATAAATCCTAATATATATTATCAGATGACACATTAATTAAATCCTTTGATAATTTTGGTACATCCAACTTTTCTTCAACTTTTATCCTTAAATTCAATACACCATAATCCCCAAGTATAACTAAATCCTACTCTAATGCCCACTATGATGATCCAACCCTAACATTAATATATATTACATCAATTTGAATAATTATATATAAATAATAATTTGTAAAACACACTACCAGAACATAAAGGATTCAGGTATTTGGATATTATCTACATATCGATATTTGTATAGTATCCCATAAATATTTCTTACACATTACTATTTATACCTGATACCCTTATAAACATATCATAAATTTTATGCACCTTCATTAAATGGAAAAATGATAAATGTATACAATTTATGATATCACTTTCTTAGTGAGATGTTAAATGATATATATATATATATATATATATATATGTAGTCCTAGTAAGGGTCATGAAATGAACATAGACATAAGAAACATTATCCTAAAATTAGGCCAGTGAAATTAGAACCATGGAATATAACATAAAAAATATCATAAATCTATGGAAAAAATGAATGTGTCACATTAATAAGCATAGAAAATCACAACATATACCAAGGCTCGCAACCAATACCATCATCACATATTATACATACAAGTCCAAGAATATGGTTGAGTAAGATAACCCCCAACATATCAAAACATAGTGGACTAAGATAACATCACATTTCTAATAATATTACATATAATGTGGTACAATACTTACCCAATGCATTAGAGAGGACTATAATTCTAGGATCATACATCACATAATGATATACCAATAAATGTTTCACACACCTGAACATGAAAATAATCAATCAAAACACATCATAATTATCATATGAAATTAAAAGGGTTCATAATAAATTTTTCTTTAGACATATAAATGAATAATCATGAGAATGAAATTGTATGTTTCTATTAAATTATATCCCAAATCAGTCAAAATAAATATTAAAGTATACCAATATAGAATGAAAGTGATATACATAAAAACCCCATTAGATCATAATAATAAATTCTGTAAGAAAATATCATTCCCATTTTAATATATTTATTTCAAAATAAATTGAATAGGAGTAAATGGTTTAATAACATTGAAGGATAAATCTAATATAAATATTTTACAAAATCATGGAATAATTAAATAGTTAACTAGATCATTATGAATAAGATAGAATAATTGGGTTTCCAAATGTAATTATGTGAGAAATATAAAAAAATAAATATTGATATAGAGATTATTTTTCCCATACCATATATAAAATTAAGACAAAATAATTAGAAATGGTTATTTAAAAATCTTATAAATAGGGATAAGGATACATAATACATCATGTAAACATCATTAAGACTATATACAAGGAAGAAAAACATTCCAAATCAAAATAATGAAAAGGAAATTACCCTATCAATCATTGTAATTGGTTAATATGAATCAGTAAGAAGGGAAATGGTAGAAATATATGTAAATATCTAGAATAACATTATTCAAATTCAAATATTATATTTTAATATAAAATATATTCTAGTTCCCAAATGTTAATTTTGACATAAAAATCATGATTACAAAGAATTATTGTGGTAGTTCCCCATACCTTTACTTCCAACATTCTAGAATGTGTTCTAATTCCATTTATAATCAAAATTGACATTATAATAATCTATTTGTGATCATTATTTTTATTTATTAACATTATTAATAAAATATATTCCCCATTTATGAGATATATATATATATATATATTTGTTAGTCATAGTTCACCTGATCATCAAATGTTAGTGGTTGTTACTGTTAGATGCTTGTTCATGAGAGAATGTGTCCATTATAGTTACATGATCATAATTTAAACAAATCTGAAATGTTTTGTCTTTTGGATCCCTAATATGATAAATATTTATAAATTCCCATTTTTATTAGAGAGAAGATTTGGGAATGATTCAAATAAGAAAGATTCATAGCATGGTAATTATTTCAAATATTAATGATGATTACAAGCATATTTATAATTACCATTCATTTGAATAATGAATTTAACAAAAAATCATAAAATAATTTATAAATAAATATAATATATTATCAATATTTCTATTCCAATAATCATCCAAATAGAAAATGATGAATATTTTATAGCATTGTCTATTTAGGTTGTCAATATGATCCAATCAAGAACATGAAATAACAAATGAATGAGTGAGTTTATGAAGATATTTGATTTTAATACAATATTTATAGAACCATAATAATTTTCGTAATAGATTTTTATACTGGTGAATAATATTAATGAATATTGAATGTGAGAATATTAATGAAAAATATAGGTATGAACTCATTTCTTAGTAAGAATCACTCTTTCTGGTAATTTATTCCTCTATAATGATAGATTGATGTATCATTCTTTTAAAAATATCCTCTAAAAAATTGGATGATAATTTATAAGAGAATCATTAGTAATTAATTAATTAGTAACCTATTTTATTTGAGTGGTGTATAATGGCTATAAGTCGGGTCCTTTTACAGATGGGTTAGAATGTATTTTTTTTCATTTTATCATTCATTAATGGTTAGGAAATGACGTTTTGTGTTTGAAGCAAGACTATTAATGGAAAAATGTAACAATTTCAATTTTTACTCAATTATTCACATATTTTTTTATTTTTATAAACTTATTAATCATATTTACTTTAGATGGTATTTTAGAATTTTCTCTATTTGCTAATGTTTTCACCCCATTATGTTATATTTTTCAAAAAAATAAAATTGAATCTATTTTATGATTTTTATTAATTAATTAGACAATAATAAATCAATTTAAAAAAAATTGAATTTATAAATATTTTAATTTTAACTTTTATATAAAATATATAATAATTTAATTAAATATATTTTCGTTGATAAAAATAATTTCATATAATGTAATTGATTGTGTTTAAAATTAATTTAATTCATTAATTACTTAATGGATATTAGTTATTTTTTATTCATGTTTCATATGTGATTTATAATACATTGTTCATTTATATAAAAGGGTTATATTTTTATTATAAAAAAATAAGTACACCCATTATCTATTTGTAATTTCCAAATGTCCCAATAGCTATATTTATAATGTCCATATAAAAATCATACGACCCTTTTCCACTCTTTTATATAACGATACATTGTTCTCTAAAATTCATTCATTTTATCCATTCATTTATTTCTATAAATCGATATCATATTTCAAAAATTTTAACTTCATTAAAAAGTTATAAATGGTGGAATAATCATTATGGGAGACTATAAGGATGGACATTTCATATTAGTGGTATTTTTCATATGTGGTTTTATTCATTTTTTAATTTTTATAATTATTTTTTATATTGATTTATAACAATTTATTTATTACTATTTGTTATTATAAAAAATTATCTTAAACAAATAAAGAAAATATTTATATTGGTTCAATATTACATGTGAAACAAGTTACTCAATAGAATGGATTTAGTGAAGGAATATTCATAATAAAATTTGGGGTGGTTAGGATTCTAGAATAACCAATGAATAGAACTGTCATAATCATCATCAACTGACATAATTTACTACTAAATTCTTCATTAATTATGATATCCTCATGTTTCATTTTTAAATTTAGTCACAATTAGTGAAAATTCCATGTCTCTCCATTCATATTATATGACAAGTAATGGTTATTACATTAATTTATTTTATTCAATATTTACTTTGATTATCTTAGATTCCAAAAAAACAAAAAAAAATTAAAATAGAAATAAATAAGGTTATATCCATACAATAAAATCCAAAATAATATAATGTACCATTAAAACCCATTGTGACCTGAATATAAAAATTAATTCAAAATTGAACCAAAATCATTGAAATGTAATAAATACACTCTTTATGTTAATAATTGTGGATTTAAATGTAATATATAAATGTAATAAATAATATAATATACATCTTTACCAACCACTCATTACCCTTATATAAAAACCATAATAATTATATATTTATCTAAATGTATACTTTTTTATCATATTTATTGGAACCATTTTAACACATCATCAGGGGTTTGGCATACAATTATGGAGTATCACATACCACTAATTCGCCTATGTATAGACAAAAATTTTCAACTTAAGGTGACATTTGACTATAATAGTTTGGGAGTGTATGAAATCGATCCCATAGTAATAATTAATAAATAAATAAATAAAATTATTGGAATAGAATAAAATCAAAATATATATTAGAGAACCGTTATAGTCAATAACATAGTAGCTTATTATAAAAAAAATTAATCCATGACACAATATATGAGTCATGCACATGAAGAGTCTCTCTTTTTTGATCGATCATATGTAAAATATAAATGAAAAAGAAAATTAAATAGGAATGATTTTTTTTAAAAAAAATCCTCACCTTGATCCTATCTCCAAAACCTCGCCAAGTTACTCATTCTTGATCACCTATACAATGTAGTGACCTTCACATGGTCACCAAAATGATATCAGGATAGACCACTACATAACCCCAAGCATGGTCCTCAATCACTGAGGCTGGTGACATTCATCGTGGGACTTAGAGTTCATTTGGGGAGTATGTTACTAAAAATGTATTATCCAACTATAATTAAAGAAATCAAGTAAAATATGAATGAAATATATTCCAAAAAAATTAACATACATACCAAAAATATTTGACCATAAAAAATAATCATTATAACACATGGATACATAGAAAACATGATATCTAGTCTCCATGTCCAACATTCATAAGAACTCAACTCAAACTAAAAATGACTTCTCAAATTAAGAAAAAATAATCAAGATATATACTAATATTATTAGAGACTTTTAAAGATGAAGATGAATCTTCATTTAAATCAATGTGAACATATATGATGTGAGTATACAAGACATAGTATGAAACCACCACAAATCCAATATACATATACTATACTCAATGGAATGTATTATGTCAACCTAAACATTTATAATAGTTTACCAAATATGTTTATCGCAACAGTTTTCAAATATACAAATGTAAGAAAATAAAAACATATTATATGAATAATTTAGATGTCTAATTCTTTATAATATGATGATCTATACAAGATTTAACTAAATTGAAAATAGTGATTATAATCTAAGATTAATTATGTATGTAACACATGATTCTCACCATGTAAATGTTGTAAATGTGTCTGTGTGTGTGTGTGTTTCTATATATGTATATATATATATATAAACCCACACATTGGAATTTATCTTTGTATAACAATGTCAAGATCCTAGTGAACCGTCACTGGGGAAATCAAATCATGCATGTTATGTTTGGAAAATTTTGTAGTTCATACCTTTAAGAATATGGGATGTTTCATATGATGTTCGGGTGATATGATCCCATATCATACTATGGTACTATAATTCTGATATCTCATTCCCTTGATAACAAGTACATTGATGGATGAATTGCCTGAAAAAGGTTCATATAATAACAATACACTTTTACTATAATTCCTATCATTTAACAATATGGTAACCATTATTAAATTTTCATTTATAATAATATTAATCAAAATGAATGTTATAAAAGTTACTAAAATGTTAAATTGTCATAGTTACACATATACAAGATAAAAATATTTTATGTTCATGGTAATTATTAATAATAAATTCTAAAATCTGTAGGAATCATGTGAAAAATGTCAAAATTCTAGACGAATATATATTATTTATTACCCTAAATAAGTAATCCAAAAAATAATAAGTCGTGATGTAAACATAAATTCTTGGATAAATTCATATTATCCCAATAGGATTCTATGTACACTGTTAATAACTACTAGTATATACTATTAGAAAATTATTTGAGAAATAGTAATGAATTGTTAACAAAAATCACATACATAAAATAACCCAAATAAAGAGTGAAATAAAGAAAAATTGATAATTTTGAAAGTAACATAAAAGTCATATACATTTCTAATCAATGTTTTTAATACTGAAAATATACATTAAGAAATAACATGTTTATATAATAAAATGAGAAACTAAAATAACATCACAAAACCAGAATCATATCCAATGATTTAAAAAAACAATTTATGTATATTAAATCTAATGTTTGGCTTATAAAAAACTAGGTTAATGAAAATCAAATATGTTCGAGAGCCAAAATATTGTTTTCCATTATACTAATCACATCGATTATCACACCATCAATGAAAAATATTTCCAATAGTAATGAATTAATCATTGGATAATTACTCAATCATTTTAAAATGGAAATAAAATTTTATTCGATTATATATCATGAAGGATTGGAATAAAGTATGTGCTTTCGAAAAACCTGGTCATGATATATAACATAATCATACAATAATCTATTAAATCCTTAAAATCCATTAATATTAATAATGGGAAATTTAAAAAACTTATCAAAAAAATTTATAGCTTAATAAGGTTAAAAAGTGACACTTTGAAAACATAAATTAAGTCTAACATTCCTTAAAAAGTATTATCAAACTATAAATAAAATACCAATTAAAAATTTATTAACATATATTAATAATGATTTCCTCATAATGTTAAATATTAATAATGGATTACATTCTACCATAGTACATCATATAACACAAAAACGAGTTAATCACATCACTTATTTCATTTATGAACAACTAATCTCTAGTTATTAATTACTAATTTATCAAACTCTGAATGTCAATTCCATATCAATCATTTATGATTAAAAAATTTATAGACATTATATGTTTCTAATATGAATAGGTGTATAAAATGGTTGAATAGTGTGGATGTAATGCGTACAAAAGAAATTTCATGTTATACAAGGACAAAATTTTAATGTTAGTCAATAATTCAATGTTTATCTAGAATATAATTAGAATATAATATAGAATTATTAGTATTTTATCCCAGGTTTAGAGAATACATTCCCAATGAATGTTTAGTAACGTATTAAATTAATATTTAAAACCCAAGTTTCAAAATTAACAATTCTTGTAAGATTATATTTATTAACTTGATTAAAAACATTAAAGTTAAATATAATTTCATTTCATAATTATCTTCATATAGATTGAAACCACCTACTATTAGGATTAACATAATGAGTCATCCCTCATACAACAGCCGTAATGTATTGCACCATAAAACCATAACCATAACCATTCATAACTAGTCAACCATGATATAAAAAATTAATATAGTAAATCTATATGAAACCAATATAAAACCAATGAAAAATATTTTCATTGTCATTTTAAGAACAATCCAATATAAATCGCCAATTTTGAACATTAAAGGAGCGCAAAAATCAGGATTTTAATTAAGAAAATCAAACCAAAAATTACAAATCATATTAAGCTTAATATATATACGATCAATTAATTTGGAAACCCACACATAGATTATCATTAACCCAAAAAAATAAGGAACGTCATTCAAATGGATTTCACTACAACTTTTCTAAAATATTCAATCAAGAACCTATCTACAAAAAATAAATGATGAAGAAGTGTTCAAAATATATGTTAACGATTATGGTAATAACATTTATAAACAATAAAGGGAGTCTTAAACATCTAACAAATCCTCAAACTATATAAAAATATAACTATGAATTCATATACAAAGAACATTAAATTAAATCCTAATTCTAAAATGATAAATGACCACTCAACCAAAGCTAAAAAATATAGTGATCCCATTCCAAAAAAAATCCATGATTATAACTTAATACATTAATAACTAGATAATTGATATAATCAGGATATGATATTTTACAAACTCCTAATCATAGAAGTTATAATCTCAAAGAATTATCAGGGAGACTACAACTTAAAAATAGACACTCCTACAAAATCTCAAAATCAAATTAATTATTCATCAGGAATCCCTTAACAATTTCAATATCCCACTATAAAAAATCCAAAATATATCTTGAAATATATGTCAAGTCAAAAGTTTTTATATTAATTCATAACTTCCAATAATTATTCATATCACCATAACAATAAAATTATAGTAATCATAAGTCATACTAACAATTAATCCATAAATATTATTTCAAATTTTCCATCATGAATCTAATGTATGGATCCTAAAACCAACAAAAAACCCTACCAACTATATTAATAATGTTAATACGACCAACCAACTAACACATATCCTATGATTCATCCCAACAATATCAACTTCATCAACTAACTTGGATTTTTATTTTTATTTATCTTATACTTAATTCAATAAATGAACACTATTTGTTTAACAAATAAAATATCCAACTTTCATCTAAAAACCTCATTTTCATATTTATTCTAAAAAATAATAAATTGGATAATACTTTTATGATTAAAAACCCTTTATTTAAAAATCATTTTAGGATTTAAATGTTTTGAATGATATGACTGAAATAATATATTACATTAATTTTTACTATAGTCACATGATAAAATGACCCTAAATGCTTGATGGTGAAAATTATTAGGAAATGTTATTAAATGGCCTTTGGTTGATCCCTATGAACGATTTTGATTTCTATTTAGTGATGATGTTTGTAATACAAGTAATACAACATCTATATTGGTGGTTCCAATCCAGCTAGTTAGAAATCCCTGATACCTTGAGCTTCTTCCTAAAATAGATTTGCAATGACTTCATTGGGTTATAACTAAATTCTAGACTATCCTAATTCTTCAAATCATTCAATATAAACCATTTTTAAATCTCTATGTATGAAATGAAATCTATATGACACTAATTTGTAATCACCTTTACCCATGCATAATATTTTCCTCTTCCAAAACCACCACATGACCCTAGGAGAACTCTTTAATCCGAAAGTCATAACGACCCGTGTGACAAATCATAGAGTAAAATTTGGGATTAAATTAAATATTTTTATATTAATGAAATATAAATTAGGAAACTTTGTTCTATATGAATGAAATTTATATAATGCATTTAAAATATACATCTCAAGTAAAAGTTGACAAAAAAATGTGTCTCTAACACAATTTGATAAATTCTAAATATGATATCTAATCTATTGTTATAACACAAAGAGGGACTCAAATAATACTTAAATTGAACATGTAAAAAATATAGAATAATCTAGTTATGTAAGAGTACTTGTAGGTTCCTACAAAATAAATTGGGGGTATGTATGTTCATCATAGTGCACACGTATAGAGTGATAATAGAACACTTAATAGGATACCACCACGGTTCTAATATATGGGGACTATACGTAGGTGTATCCATTATATCTATATACATATTTGAAAAGAATAAAAAAAATTAACATAGTAATTTACAAGGATATAATTATAATAAAATAAAAACAAGGTACCAGAATGGCCTTTACATGTAACTCCCTATATTATGATATTCAATAACTAATTTACGTTCTACATCCTATCAATCAGAATATAATATGACATGGGTAGTGAGACCATGAATCCCACCACATAACAAACATTCATGTATATATATGGACCCCTCCACCCAAACCACACACACAGACACACACACACACATATCATTATATATATATATATATCAAATTTTGTATGTATGTCTATTTATTTGTAATAAATCCATGACCCTTGGGACCAATCAAAGGGTAAATGGGATCATGTCTACATTATCGAGGAAATATTATTTCCCATAACATCGAGAATTGGGTAAGGGGTATAACAAGTTATATAATTACATTCACATATCATAAAATATTAGGGTAATACTGTATATCATCCACTCAATAAACAATATGTTGATGGCTGATATACCTGTTTATAGTTCATATAACAATAATAAACTTTATCAAACATGATCACCATTTATAAAAACAGAATCCATCTATAGGGACCCATTATTTCAACACATATTATTAAAAGGTTTTTAATATAAAAATAAATTAATTTCAACCCAAATACCATGATTCCTAGTTTACATAGATTACTTCGATCAGAATAAATCAATGGAAACTAAAACAAGGTGTAATATTTTTATTTTCATTAGTTAGTTCATAAATCCATTTAAGCTCCTAAAACTGTATATCATTACCTGGGGATTACAAATTAAAGAAACAAGTTATTTAGAAATCATAGTAATAGTATAAAAAATTTATGGTAACATAATGTGTGTGTCAAAGATAAACATGACATCATAAAATAGAAGACACCTGGGTAATCACATTGTTCCATAACATAATAGAAACAATATCATAAGAGCATGGAATTATAGGAAATGTATATGAAACATATAACATGACATATACATGAGCCAAGGTCAACTTCCTAGACATTTTTCATGGATTACAATTTCCCATAATGGATTAGGCTTACTCCATAATCCCATACATGACAGTTCATGAGAGTAATGATTTACCCAATCCATTAAAACACTATCTAGGTTCACCCATCAAAAAATATTATGATATATGTGTTCCATATAAATTAAATCAATCGTAATTCATAAAATAAGAATTACCAACTAAATGAAAATGGGTTGAAAAATCATGCTTCATATTAGAATTAGAGAAAAATTAATTACGAAGGAATTTGAGAAATGATCAAAAGGAATTTACTACCCCGTCAAAAAAAGGTTTAATATGAAAGATATATATGTGAAATAGATATATAAATATTTTATAATCATTTCATAACATTAAATTTACTTTTCATTAAGGAATATAAATACTTTAAAACATATTAAAAACAATCTTAAGGATATTAACCTTTCCACATTAGAAACCACTTTTGAAAATCTAAAATTCATAAAATATTAGGAAAAATGGTTTTAAATATCTATGGAATATTATAATTTTTACTTTATTTAATACAATGGACATAATTTTGGAAAATACAATTCATGTCTTATATGTTAAAACAAGCATTCCTTTTACATTTTTAGTAAAAAAATAAAGAAGTACCACATTTTAAAAAAAATTACTTTAATTATATTTTGTAAAAAAATAAAAATGGGTAAAAATGATTTTAAAAATGATTTTTATAATATCAAGAAATTATTTAAAAAAATTTAATGAAAAGATTAACGTGGATGAAAATAGTTTTTATGCAAAAGATAGAAATATATTTTATTTTCCTTTCAAACATTTAATAAATATTTTTATGTAAGAAAAAGAGGAAAATGGTCATATTATTTAAAAATATCAGGAATAATCAAGTGATAATTACATTTTAGGGTTTAATTATGAAATTATAAACTAATTTCCATCGATAGAAGTTCATGCATAAATAATCCAAATTAAATTGAGATTGAAACATAAACTCTTACATATTTGGTAAATTTTGAACCATACAACCCATGAATAAAGGAAATTAATTGTAAAATAAAATAATATAATGTATGAAGGATTATTTAGATAATATATAAATACAAATTATATTAACTAAATAATAGAAACTAGGTGGAAAATAGAATGTGTGTCTCAAAGAAGGAATTTTTGAGATGAAACCGATGCCATGAGCACAATTCAAAACATTTGTTCTTTATCATTAATAATAATGAACATATGTTAATTATATACTTGAATATGAACCATTATAATGATTAATTTTATTTTTATTTTATTTATTATAATTCTATTTGCAATTAAATAATCAATTGGGTTCAATTCAGACGTTTTGGGGGTGTTTGGCTCATATATCCTAACATAATATTTGGTTTTCGAAAATGAACTCTAGTACAATCATGGAGACGGTAGGTCATTAGTTCACAAGGGAAACGTTTCAATTTTCGACGAGCATGATGGATGGAAGGTAAATAATATTTTAATATTAATTTATTAGAATTAAATAATAAATTTTATATTATTTCATTTAATACCCTTACATATATCATATAGGTGATTCAGTAATAAATTTTAATTGCGTCGCTTCGTAATGTTGTAATCCTTCACACACAAATAATATGTTATTATTAATTAAAAGGTTGGTAAGGTAATATATTATATGATATATTTATTTTAAATAAATATTAATATCTCCATAATATTATATATATTTAAAAATAAATTCATTTTTTAACTTCAATGTAAAGAGTTAGTGAAAAATGACTCATTCACTTTACGAGGAGGTAGTCTTGCGTATAGACAAGCGACCTTAACGTATTCCCTAAAGAATAGAAATTAAGAAAGAATATTTTATATTATAATCATATAAGTATAATTATATCATAAATATCATATATAAATATTCAATATACCATTATATATCATCATGGGAGGTTTCAGGGGAGAGAGAATTACTTCGATCCACAAGCCAATAGTCTTTTATAGACATGATCAATGGTTTTGTTTCCTACTTAAAAAAGTAAGATATTGTAATAGGAAATTATATTGACATAAAAAATATAAGTATATTAAATATACTTATTTTATTATATCATCGTGTTTTAATTTATTTTAATGATGTTGGAGAAGAAATAACATAAAATGTTTGGTTAAGAATGTTGCCTCTTCTTCAGACCACCACTATAGGATTATAACTAGTGCCTTCTTAGATTGAATCATTAATAAAAAATAATTATTATATGATTAGGGGAGGGAATTAATGAGGTGTCTGTTTTTTTATTCGGATATTCAATTAGTTTTGGTATTATGGAATGAAGTGTGAAGGAGGTGGACATTTATATGTATGGGATATGACACGCTTGGATATTTTAATAGAAATAATTACACTTATGTTTTTATAAAACCTAAATGCTTAATAATGTCCCATTTTAGAACCTTATACCATTTGTGGTCTTAATATAACTATTAATTAGATTCATACAAGTTTTTTACGTTGTTAACTTATATTATTTTTGTTTAATCCCATATAAACCCATTTTTACCTTAATGGTGGTAATTAATTTATGAAGTTTTTTATATTATTTATGGTAAAAAAAATAACCAGAAAAGAGTATATATTATAAATTATGATAATTAATTATATGGAATACAATTTTATAAATTGAAATAATATACTTGGTAGAATTTAATTTTAAACTAAATCCATATATTCTTGGAAAAAATGTTTTTCCATAAAATGCATTTTTCAAGCATAAGATGATTTTAAAAAACAATATGAATATTAATATTAATTAAAAAAAATTAAATTAATATATATTTATATATATCATCAATAAATTTAATTTATATAACTTCCTCATTAGTCTGTATGGTAATTAATTTAAGTGGAGAAACATATGGACTTTAAAAAAGTTTCCATAATTAATTGTGTATTTAAGCCAATGGATAAACCTATAACAAAATCTATTAAAATGATGTGTTAATTGTAATTAAAAATAAATTAAATAAAAATAAATAATACATATGTTAATATAAATTATAATTAAAATAATAATTGATCTTAATTTATTGAATAAAAATTCAAATTTCATAAAAATCATTATTTTTTATATTTACTCAAAAAAGAACATTTTCCAAAAAAATCTCAAACTTTTGTCAGAAATTAATATAGATATAATGATATTAAAAATTATTTAAATTTAACCGAATAAATTTTCAAAAATTAGAAAAAATTTATTATTTTATTTTCTCATAGAATGAATTAAATACATTTTTTTATGATAACATATTTTAAATGAATAAAAATTTATCTCTTGAAATTGACTAAGTTTATTATTATAATTTATAAAAAAAATTAATTAGTCACTTTATAAAAATTACATAAATTACTTAATCATATTTATTCTATTTAATTTAATATATAGGTTAAAATTATCAAATTTAAATAATAATGTTTTAATATTATGGCATGGTTTGTTAAAAATCAGGGTTGTGTGGTGAAATTTATATCGAAAAAAGTGTTATTTTATAATACCATAGTGTTACATTATTCCCCCTTAAATAAATTGAAAACTCTCTATACAAACTTTTTCTCAATAATAATGGGTTGGACATTTAAAATTTTCTACTTCGAAGAACCCAAATAGAAAATAATTAATAAAACATTGTCTTTATAAGAGGGAAAAGAAATATGGAATTCATTAGATAACTAGGTTTCCATGTTGGATTATATTAGATGAAAATTTAAATTTTAACTTCAAATAAAAGTGTAAATAATTATAAAAATTGATGGAGATCCGAAATCATAATAAATTAAATGATCGTGGGTAATTCAACGTCCATCATACCAAAAATATTAGATTAATTTAAATACTAGTAATTCTTCATATATGAAGGTAATACATTAATATTATTATTTTAATACCAATTTTCTATAGTTAAAGGATTATTTTACTCTCTAATATAATAATCAAGGAAATATAGTTACATTATATATAAATTCATCCTCTAACCAATTTCCCCCAAAATATAATATTTTTCTTCAAATAATGAATATCCCGGAAGAATTTTTTCATGCCTCAAGCATTAAAATAAACTTCTAATGGGTCATATAATACACAGAATAATAATACTATAATCCTATAATATTTATTGAAACAAAAATGGTATGTAAATTTTAAAAATAGACCTAAAATTAATATTAATATGTTAATATTTAAAATACTATAATGAAAAAAACGGTTTAACATAAATAATGTCTTAAATAAATAATCTTTTATACCAAATAACCTTAATTACCTCAAAATAAAAGATTTATTCAACCTAAAATTTTATTGAATGAACTTTCAACATAAATATCCAAAAACATTATATCATAAATCCTAAATAATATTTTATATTAAACCTAGATGTTAAATTTATATCTTAACAAAATAAAATGTTTCCCAAAATATCATTAATCACTGAAAAATCATAAAATTTTAAAAATAATTTATCCTCTAATTTGTTTCCAAAAATTACCTTAAAATTTATCCACTAAATCATTTATGTGAAAAAAAATTTATAATAACCAGTACATTGCATTGTCTAATGGTAGGAATTACACTCTCATCATCCTTCAGTTTTGGGTTTAATCCCCAGAGGCTTACCAAATATGATAGTTTATCACCTGACTTATGGGTTATCCTTTTCATAAATATATAAAAGACATTATGTTAAAATAATATCCATAATATTCCATGAACCTATAATATTCTCAAGTATATGACGAACATCTTCCAAAATAAATTATCCATCATATCCATTTTTTAACAAGTAACATTTTTTTAATAAAACTCATTCTTGTCGAAAAAAATAACTCATTTTAATTGACTATAAATACCGCAACATCAAGCATATCTTTAAGATTAAATATTCCTCTATTATGTGTTTTTTTTTCATTGAGTATCACCTTACTATTAATTTTCTTTTCTAGATATTTATAACCATTCAAAATATTCATGGAAATTCATAATGAAAAACTATTGTGGAATGATCCTTACAAGTCTCATTATTTCTATTACTAGAATATCAATGATAAAAAATAATTATATAACATGATTATTGAGTTACAACACCTAAAAACATCAATAATTCCACTAAAATTATCGACATATAACATTAGATAATGAATTAGTCCTTCTATTTGGGTGTTGATTTAGATAATGATCAATTTCCCCACATTTATAACATTAAAATATAATTGTTTCCTTTGGTTGAAATTAATTTCCTTATATCTTGTGAACCGTAATCTTCATTTTTCTTTAGTAATTTACTATTTTGTTCCCTCATTTTCCCCACCTAAATCAATATCATATTCTTGTAAGTAATTTCTCATGGTATATCATCCATCATTTTTTGTAGGTAAGAAATGTAATATTCACTTATTTTTCATAATTAGTACTGTAAATTCCATAAGATGATATCCTTCTCTTCTTGAAAGTGTTTTGAAATTAAACTATATTCTAGTTTTTAATAATAATTTGAGAAATATCATTGGTAATGATGAAAAAAATATATAATAATTATACAGATTAGATTATAAATCTTATTTTGGAAATAATTATGTTAACCATAACATTGGTTGTTGGAATGATTTCACATATTACTCATCATTGTCTAATGGAAAAAAAGATGAGTTTATAATAACTAATAAACGTACAAAAGGTAATCATATAAAATATAAATAAATAAATTATAAATGATATTTATATCACGAATTATGATATTATAGGCTACAATATTGGTGATCCATGGCAATGATTCTGTTTGGATTTCTAACCTAACAATTTTTTCAGGTTCTTCATAATGTATAATAATGGTTTTGTGAATATCAACACCATTTCCCACAAGATTTTAAAACTATGGGAATAGTAATGTCTATTATCATTTAAAAAATAAACTCTCAAGTCAAAAAACACATAAATTTTTCAATTTTGTTACCCCTAAGTACATCTGTTCCTGAACCATGTCCAATTGTACTATCCGGACAGGGATGTAATTTCTCAGAAACCACTATCCCTATACATCACCAAGATTCTAGCCGATTTTTTCCTACCTAGTATTATCTATATAGGTATACCTAGGGGTTTCACTAATGTTTCCACAACCTAGTTGAAATTTTTAAATAATCCTTTTCATTAAAATCAACTATATAGGATCATTCATTTTAAACAAATTATTACAGGTTTTTTAAAATAAAAAACAATTAATTACAAGCGAATGATAATGAGTCGTACTATTTTTCTTGGGAACATGGAAGATAATAAATCAAGTAAAATAAAACCTTGAATTATAATTTATTTATTTTCTTTAGTGCTATCTAAATCCATTTCATCTTTTAAAACTACATATAATAACGTAGGGGAATAGGGTGAGCTAGAAAGCCTAGGAAGGCAATAGAGATGACAGATAAACATAACATGTGAGTCAATGATATAACATGATATCACAAAATAGAAATCACATTAATAATCACCAGGTATAATAAAATAACGATCATAGTTTCATGACATCATGGTGTCATCTGAGATGTGGTACAAATCTGTAACATAACCTAAATTGGAATTAATGATAAATGTTTAAATAATAACAAATAGTGAAAAAAGATCCATAATGGATTATATTTACTCCCTAATCCCATACACAATGCCTCATGTGAATAAATATTTTCTTAATTAAATATTGAAATATATGGTCACACCCAAAAAAACAATTTTAAAATCTATGTTTCCAGATAAGGGAAATCAAACATAAAACATTACATAATAATGCCTCATGTAAGGGGAAGGGGTTGATAATATTTCTTTATATCACAATCAAAGGAAAAATATTATTGGAGGAAACAGTGAAATGATAATATGAAATTTATTACACCCATTAAAGGAAGGTATAACAAAATATTAATTTATTTGAGAGACATATATAAAAAATTTTGAGACATTTTATAACATTAATGGTTGTTATCATTAATAAATATAAATTCATTCAAAAATATTAAAACTAATCCTGAGGAAAAAACATTCAATTTTGGAACTAACATATGGAAAAAAATTAATAAAATATTTCTGAAATCTATTTCATTGAAAACAACTTTTTAAAATTATTATTAAATGATCAAGAAAAACAATTTTCATGGTGAATGAAAATATCATTTATATCACACGCGTTAAAACAACGACTCATATCACATTCTTGTTTTAAAGACAATAATTAACTCATTTTAAGAAATACAATAATATTCCCTTAAAAAATTTAATAAAAAATTTCTATGTTTACAAATGGCTTGAAAATTTCATATAATTTTATTAAAACCATTATTTTTTATCACTTTTAAGAAAAAATGGTCATATATGTGAAAGGGATTTTGACCTATGGTAGAAATAAATTCCATTATATATAAAAATAATTTCTTAATATTATTAGGTAACAAAGAGAGAAAAATAGTACTATTACCTGAAAATATCATGAATAGTCAGATTTTAATTAATTGGATGTGTTTTATTGGGTAATGATAAAATTATTTCCAATAATTTAAATTCAAACATAATTAATCCCGATTAAAATGATAAAGAAACATAAACCCTTACCACATTTGGATTTTTTTAGTCATAACCCCCAATGAAAAATAGAATTGAAATGAAACATAACATAACATGAAATATGAATATTTAATGATATATTATGTAAAGGGGATGAATATAAATCACATAAAAGAAACTAGGTGATTACACTTATATGTGTTACAAAAAAGTAAATTATTAGATGAAATAATTACCTAAAGAAAACTCCATAAATGTGTTTTATTTATCTTATGTATTGATGAAAATATGTGCATTATATACTAACTTAATAAAATTTATCATGTTTATTGTTTCATTTATTTTATTTATTACCATGGTATGGTCAATAAAATAACCATTTAGGTTCAAGTCTGACATTTTGATGATGTTCAGATCGTTTGTCCAAAATCACTATGGTAACTTGATAAACTAAGTTGTATTATTAATAAATCGTCCCCATGGTAATAATAATGATACAATTATCAATTTTATACAAAAATTACACTTTTAAATCCTTAAATGAAATATTATTATGAAAAATGAACTATCATATATTAATAGAGATGATAGGTCATGCATATGCATGACTAAAGTTTCAGTTCATCAAAAGTCTTGATGATAAGTAGTTAATTTTTATTTTATATTTATTGGATTATTATAATATCATAAATTTCACATTATTTCTTTAACTTCCCTTACATATATCATCTATTTTTTCTTGTAATAATAAATAATCACATCGATTAACTAGGTGGTAATCAGCATTTCACACGAAATGAATAATTATTTATTCAGTGGATGTAATTTAGGAAATAATATGAAATTTTATTAATAGTTATTTATATATCATTGATATCATATATAAATATAAAATTAACAAATTTTATCTTACATGTAATGTGTTAGTGATAAACTAATCAAATCTTATTGTGAGACGGTAGTTTAATGTACACACATGTGACATTATAGTATTCCCTATGGAATATAAATTAAGAACAAAATGTTAAATTATAATTACATAAAAATAAATATATAACAAATATCATACATAGTCATTAAATAAATCATTACATCCATCTATGAGAATAAATGATGAAAAATGATTTATGACAGTTTGTTAAGTGGTAGTTAATCGTGCATAAAATCAACAGTTTTGTCTACCATTTGAGGGAGGAGGAGATTAATTTATTTCAAAAAAATAACCTAAAAACATATCCGTATATTTGTATATAATCATTTTATTACATCACCATGTATCAGTAACATTTTATGGATATGGATGAATAAATAAAATAAAATGCTCGGTTAAGAACGTTGACTCTTCTTTACACTACCTTGCTAAGAGTTTATAAAATTAATTTAAATAATATATTTAAAAATAATAATATAATTAAATTAAGAGGGGATGAAATTAAGGAAGTAAATTTGGAGGATTTTTCAAAACCGGTGGGTTTTGGAATTTGGGAATGGAGAGAAGAGTGGTGGCCTTTTATAAGTAACGGAGTGGGCATGTTTGGAATTTTTGGAATGAAAGAATTACACCAGTGTATTTTTAAAGGTAAAAGGCTTAAAATATTACCATTATAGAATATTTAAAGATTTAATTCAATATATCTCCATAAAATAGTAATTATCCATGTTTTGGGTAATTTTTCATCCCATATCTTTTTTGTTTATACCCTAGTAAACCCATTGTTACCTTAACCATGGTAACTAATTTTTACTATTTTATATAATAATCATGGTAAACATTAATGTTGAAATAATTAGAATAAATAAATTATTTTGGTTGTAAATATTTATTACATTTTTTCAAATTCAACTAACAAATGTGGTAGACATTTTTTAACCCATAGGTGCATCAAAAAATACATTTTTCAAACATAAAACGCTCTTATAAAAAATATATTCCATGTAATAATAATTAAATTAATTAATTATATTATTTATAGATATATAATAAATAAATTTCATTAAAATTATTCTTTATTAGGTGTTTTTAAAATTGATTAATGAGTTGAAACGTTATGCACTTTAAGTATGTTTTAAAAAAACGATTCCTTATTTCTAACAATAAAATATCTTAATATCCATTATAAAAATAATGTAAATTTATTTTATTGGATTTAATATAATTAAATTAAATGTTTTATTCTTTTAATTAAAATTAAAAATATAATACGAATTTATTTATAGAAAATAAATTATAATTTATAAAAAAATGTTTTTTTCAATATCTATTGAGAGGATAATATTTTTAAATAAGTACCAAAATTTCAAAATATGTTAAAATAAATATTATTTTATCTAATACTATGTAAATATTATCCAATAAATTTTCTGAAATTGGAAAAAATTAATATATTTTTTTTCTCTTGTAAATTAGTAAAAACCATTTTTCGATGAAAATTTATTTTTGATAAATAAAAAGACCTCACATAAAAATGAGTTTCTAGTTCATTACAATTTATAAATAAATTTATATTGAGTAGGACCTATATATATTCATTAAATAATTTAATCATACCATTAAATTTAATTTATATGTTAAAATGATCAAATTTATATATTAATATTTTAATAATATGTCATAGTTCATTTAATTAAACGTTTCACATTGAATACTCTATCAAGAATAGTTTTATTTTAAAATCATTAGGAATTAAACAATTTTCATATTAAAATTTCTAGAAATATTAATCATCATACATAATACCATAATGAACAAACTTAATTAAGACTCATTGTTTCACGTAAAAAAAGAAATTTTCAAATGTCTAGTTCCTAGGAATTATTATTATTTAAGAATAATTATGTTTAAAAATTTCAAGAAAAATATGTATCAATTAAAAGAATAATTCATATAATTTATTAATATCTAAAAGTAATCTATAAATATAATAAGAAACAACATAACAATCAATTCAAGGTTCACTATTTCTAAGATAAACCAAGCTCTATGAATGGTTTGGATAACTACTAATGTGAACTTGTAGAAATTTAGGTGTGTGTGAATAAATTATTTTTAAAAACCATCAAAAAAATTAAATAACCCAGATAAATAGTGAACTAAAAAAAGGTCACTTTTTACACAAATTTAAACATATGTTTATCTTCCGAAATAATTCTTTTCACTTGAAACCTACATTAAAAAGTTTACTCATTCAAAATAAATGCATCCCTATTAATAATTTGTTTTTCTTCTCACATGTTCCACATAAAAATAAATATTCTATTTATACCCAAGGACCAATAAATTATAAAATATAGTAATAATATATTTTAAAAATTAAAAGGATTTATGATATAATATAAAAATTTAAAATCATATGAAAAAACAAAAACCAGGATAAATATTTTATAGAACCAAAACAATTTAATTTCATTAAACATTTTGTGTTGTTTAAGAAATAACATTATTCATAAAAATTCAAAATGTTTATGAAGAAAATCATTACATTTAACTCAACCTAACACAATCATTATATCACTCTTGATTCAATCTCTTATCAAAGTTTTGGCATTATAGGAACTCATACATTTCATACAAAAATATTTCAAAATTTTAGACGAATATTTATTACATATCATTGTGATCCACATAGGAAACATATAGTTTTAGTTTTCTTTGAATCATAAATACATTAAAAATTGTATAATAATAATTCTCCATCATCTCCCAATATGTTCTTCACATGTAGTTCCATTATTATGTATTATATACATAAAATGATTCTTCACATACTAGGTAATTATAAATCATAACAAAGGATGGTCTCAAATACTCAATAAGAGTATACATTAGAAATATCAATCAAATATCATTTTAAAGTTTAATAAAATAATGAGGGTATGTGAAATTGAGTACAAAATTATAAAAGCATACAAAAAATGCATATATCATATCCATGACTCAGGAAATATAGCTTAGTTATTCATAAGACAAGAATTATTAAAGAATCAAAATAAATGATCCATGGTAACATATAAAAAGAATATGATCATTTCATAAAAGACTAGCATAAATTGTTTGATAATAATAATTATAGAAATCATATTTTAGGGATCACTTTTGATACTATCATTTCCTAGTGTTCATAAACACATTATCTAAAATTCTACCTAGTCAATTATAACATTCTCAAAGGATTAACTACAACTATGTATGTACAGACCTTTTTTTCCCTTATAAGACATCGAAATATTTCTAAATATATTTCCAGTGTTAGGTGCTGAGATGACATGTGATTCTTATCCACAATATGCCCATAATTAAATTCATAAAAATTGTAATTACATTGAATACTATGCATGAGAATGAAATGGTATATCACTTAAACAAAATCATTGATCATGAAATAAGATGTCACGGTTATGTCTAAAGTGTGTCATTTACCCAAGGTGAGGCATAAAATATTTCGATGTAGGTATTCTTTAAAAAATGTTATCTAGAATGTAACAGTGAGAAAATTATTTAAGAAAATTATTTTATCTCAACCTTAATTTTAATATCATTTGAACAGAGACTCAGAATGGAAATGTGAAACCACTGTTGCATTATTAATGTTGTGTTTTACCTAAGGAAGACATAATGTGATGGAGAGCAGGATGTTCATATCCAAAAACCATTAGTAGGAGTCCTATTAAATTATATAAGTATATCATTATAGAAATAACCAATGGTTTGGATCATTTATCCCATTGCTGGCAGAAGCTCTCACCTCTACTTCCTTTGGAAAATCGACCTTGGGTATTCGACGGATCGTGATAGACCTACAGATTCGAGTATATCAAAGCATGAAAAACACAACAATACTTTTAGTTATATGTAGGACTATTGTTTTAGATTACTCATACCTAAATGAAATTATTGTTTCATATATTTCATTTGTTTTTAATTCTACAGCTTTGAGTATCAAGGATGATGTCTGAACTAACATGGTCATCGATTGGTCTATCATTGGAGCCCATAATTTCATTTTATTCATCCCATCTTCTCATTAATTCATCCCTATATTTTTTCCACCTAGAAACAATGATAAATAATTGAGTTATGTATAGATTTTTGTAGGTTAGGATCCAATGATTCCAAATCTGTGACCATTTCAAGTTTCATGCACTAAAGGAGGAATAGTGGTCCATATAAGGGGGGAGCCTTATTTTTGTTACAATGAAACAATGACAGATCATCAAGTGGAGAATATATATGGGTATATCGGGACTCGATTATTCTAGATCTTGTTTTTTTTCAAATTTTGGAGCATTTGAAAAATCCATGTGGTCTATGGAAGGGACCATCGGTGGATGGTGGCCAACGGTGGGACACGATGTAGTGGAAACTGTAGGACTCATGTTATGCTGGAGTGGAGCACTGAGTGTGGATGGGTTCATGGTGGTGGTCTATCATACTAGGGAGGTAGTCTACCATAGAGAGTGGGATAGGCTGGAGTAGTTTGGGATAGAGCGGGGTGGTCCTGGGTGAGGTGGGCTAAGCCGATCGGGCTCGAATAGTCTTTGGATTGTGGGTTCAAACAACTTTTTCAACTAAACGGAGCATACATTTTTCATTCCATCTGATGTAACCTGACCATACTATCAAGAAAGACCTTTTGATTCTAGTTTTGAAATTTAATGATTCTGGATCTTGGATCTGTTGCTCTAAATGCCTATTAATTTTAATAATTATATAATTATTATTATTGAGATATTTTTATTATGGGGTACAACTCCTGTTTACGCTATCTAATTGACTCACCATCAAAAGTTTCCCACCTTGGTAATTTGAGGGATGAATTAAGAACAATTTTGGGTGATTGAATTTTAGAATGATGGAGTGGGCCCCATGAATAATTGTTCAGGCGTGTCATGGTGAAATGAATCATTTTCACTAGGTGTTTGATTTTGAAAAATGAATTGTCAATCATGTGTCTTATTTTATGAGGATCTCATTTGTGTGAACCTTATGATTTATTTTTAGATCGAGATGTGGTCTTCTATGGTACAATTTTTGAACATGTCTGAGAGAGGAATCTTCTGCACCGGATGTTCAATTCAAGCATATGAATGGTCAATCTAGTGTGTTTTTCTACGAGAATCACTATGGTGTGATCTATTTGGTTATCTGGGGGAATTTGAGGAGGCATGTATATATGTTTATGTTTTTCCCTTGGGAACATAAATGAGAATCGTGCACATATCAACATTCTGGATTGAGGTGTCATGTAATCTCGGAGTACACTAGCATGAATAAGGGTAATTTTTCCTAGTTTAGTATACAAGAATGGATAGGTACATGGCTCGGAAACAAGGCTATTTCACACGTCATGTGGGCCCCATGAACACCATGTACCACTTTATAAATCTTTTATCTCTTGTATCTCTTTCTTTTTGAATCATATTTTTTCTCACAACTCTCCTATCATGGCTGTCTTTTCACATTGAAAATGATAGTGACCTCAACTTTGGATTTTGAGATACGATTTGAGATGTTCTCGGAATTATTCAAATTTGAAGCAATGCATGATGATATTTTTGATCAGGAAGAATCACCATAGGCTTCTTTTTGGGTGATGATCCACCTGATATACTGTGACACGGATCCCCGATTACTATACTGTTGACCACCCATCAGCATGGGTGTGGTTCCACCGTAACTACATGACAAGTAGTACCCTCTAGCGTATACACTTCAGCAGGACTAGGAAGTGGGTCACCTTCAACATCCAGGTGTTTATCCATCTAATATACATGGTTTTGGGTCCTCAATTACTAAAGTGGCACACTCCAGTTGGGAATGGCATTGTACCTCAACCAATTCTGAGTGGAAATATCTTTCTCGGCTAGCCATGGTTCCTCGATGACACTAGACTGCACCCGCCAGTCCAGATGGGCATGGGTTTTCAAATACACTAGGGTGACACCCTTCACCTAGGCTGGTCATGGGTCATCAACGTTGAGACATGGCCTCTCAACTATGAAGATCTTGGAAGAGGCATGGTTTTACGTAACATTGTACTTGGATGGAAGAGGGATGATTTCCCCATTGATATGTGTCATTGTGAAATGACCTAATACAGTGTGTGAATGTTAGTTCTAACTAAATTGAATATTATCAAGGTGTGTTGATTGAACTATATTGATTTTTATGTTTAGGTAATATGTATTGGGTATTGGGATTCTATGTTGTATACTACTAGTACGGTTGGAAAATTTTCTTCTTGGGATGATTAGTGAGATATAGATCCCCTTCCACTATCATTTGGGTTTATTTTGACTGAGCTTATATATATATATATATATATATATTATGATTTATTACCCACTCTTTGGGGATTTTTACCCTCCTTGATGGAGAGGTGAAGATGCACAAGTTATGCCATGTGCTTTCTATGTCTATCTTCTCCTCGTTGGATGAGTGTACTCTCTTAATATAGTTAGTGAACACTCGAAAAGAAGTTCATCTTTTCACTAATATATGAAACATGTGTTTCAATGATTTTACTTTCACTCTCTTGTTGGGTTGAGCTGTACTATTTTGCCATACATTGTCCTTTCTAATATTTTTATCTTTAGTATATATATTGCTACTCCCCTTCACCTGTTTGGGGCATCCGACTGAGTATTTTTGTACTCCCCCCTATATGGTATTTTTCAAAATGATTCATTCATTATGAAGAAGGTGGAAAATGTTATTGTGACTTTAGAAGATCCTAGAGATACATGTGTTTGGACTGTATATGGTGTTCGTAGCATGGGATCCAGGAGCAGGGCTCTCTATACTATATTACATTTTCAGTTACTACCATGTTTTCGAACATTACTAGATAGGCATGTATTTTTTCCCTTTTCATTTAAGTATAAATTAGTATGCTATAATAGTTTAGAGGTCCATGCATGTTTGGTTTAATTACAATAGTGTAAAATATTTATTTTATATCCATGTGCACTTTTTCATTATTCTAGCTATATTCATTTGTACGTGTATATTGGAAAAGACACAATATTTTTGTTGTGAATTCACCACCTAATTCCACCCCTAGAATATTGATGCGGGATTGGGGTAGTTACGCCTCGATCCCCGACATGATACGGTTTGTGACTTATTAGTATCAGAGGAAGTTCATTACATGGGATGTTGTTTAGACTTTTCCCCATACGATTATTGGTTGATTTTAGTAAAACATTTTCAATGTGTCTCGAGTGTGGATCTCTTTCCAAGGAGTCCAGTGAAGGTGTGGCATCCAACATATCTATTCCCCATGACTCTAATTAACTTCTGGTAAACATGATATGCTGAGACATTTTTTACAAGGATCAATGGAACATGAAAAATATAATATTTTTTCCTTTATTTTCCATCATGTGTTATCTGAAAATTTTTATTTTAAATATATATGCTCATCAAACAATAGTAATCCTTGATTACATTCATGATGCCTCTGATATGACAATCATCAAGAATACCAACTCTAGTACATGAAAAAACCTTATGGGTGACAAGGCCTCGGTTATTGGTTCATCATCTGATCCCCTTCATCCTGGTGGGATAGTTGCATCACTTCTACCTTTTGACCAGTAAATAGTCCCAGGAGACTATATTGAGGATGACCATGGGTTGACCATACTCCACTAGTTATACTATCCATGACCATTATGGTTCTATAGTGAACCAGATCCTCAGGCTACAAAGGATTGGATTGAGTTAGTGGTCACCCTAGTAAGGCTTGTTCGGACACAGACAGACTAGATGGTGGCATTGGAAAGTAGTCTTTTCACAAACCAATTTGACATTGGTGGATATTTCATTCATAGATGCATGATGATTCAACACTATCATGGAATGAATTAAAAGATCAATTATATAAGGTTAAAACCCCCTATTACATACTCTATGTTTTTATTTAAGAGATTTTTGGGCTTTAGTGAGGAGGGATGATGGTGGCCGAGTATGAAACTAAGTTTGTAGACAAAAACCAGTACTCTCTTGACACGATCCATGACTACTACATCCGATAAGGGAAGTATTAGTAGGTACTATACAGAGATATATGTTCTAGTGTTGTTCCATTTTGATTCCTGACATATGTGTGGGTGATAAAGAGGGCTCTAGTGATAGATTGAATTCATTAAACAAGGCACCATATAGCTGGTTTGGGGAGTGGGTGAAACATAGGTGGGATTTCTTCCAAAGCCAACAGATGTCAATTGTCAGGGCCTCAATTTATGAGTCCTCCCCATGATCAAACATAGGAACATAATTAGGTAAAATATTGGGCACCAAGACATCCTAGGGTGGGCTTGTGCTATACTTCTAATGATAGAGGTCATGTCGCATGAGACGACCAGGACAGACATCTCGAGTGTCTAAGAATGATGGCAGATGAAGTACAACTTTAGATTCATTTCCATGATCAAGGATCTCTCAGGTATGGAATTAATGGTCCATAGAGAGGTATTTTTGGAAGATAATGTAGATTTGGGGTGGTGGAGGATTCTATGATATCCTTCCACAACCACCAGGCTTCCCGCATTAGGATGAGGAAGCTTGTAGTTGGGGTTTTGAGTAGCTTAATGCTATGGATTTCTATGATCGTTCAATGCCTTAGATGACAATTAGTACACTATGTGTCTCTTCTAATTATTTTAATAGTAATTTTGAGAGATTCTATGTGGGTCTTTTTTCACCTTCTTCGCTTGAGGTGTTACGATTGTGATGCAAGGAATCAGTGTAACAATGTGAGAGAGTTGTTTGATATAGATTCGAATGTGTGGGGAATAGGGTTCCTTCCACCAATGATTTGTGGTTATGTGACACAAGAAAAACCCATGAGAGAAATCCAAGGCCTCCCAAAGAGGGTAGTATCGAGGTGTGGTGTATGATTCCCTCTGTCTTATGCGTTCAGGGTGAGGTTTTTTTATGGAAAGTCAAAGGAGATTTTGTGATTGCCGGTGGAGTTTTCCTTAATGACACTTTTTGGATGGTATGTCACTAGTGGGTGTGGAGGAGTCCCTGATTTGGGATCAATCCTATTAAAAGAGATGAAATACCACCCAAGGTATTCCATGTTCTATTCATGTATAGATTCTCATGTTTGGATGAGTTTACTCACCTTTCCTGTTCATTATCACCTTGTGTGATCAACCTAAACATTGATACAACGACCAACCGTTGTAACATATAGTTTGAGTCATCTAATAGATCCATGAAAAAAACTACATGACTCACTACCTAGTGCTAGCAGTGGTAGTCATCTCCTTGAGAAGAAGAGATGCTACCATTTGGGATAGATCACCGTGGTTTTCTCATAGCACTAGAGTTTCCAGTACGTCTTCACTATGAGATGCATGACCCAAACATATCAGTGCTAGATTAAATTACTATAAGACTATGAATTCAATATAGTTATACTCTGGGAATGGTAATGTTGTAGAACAACCCCCTAGTTGGATGTCACGGTATTTCTTAGCATGGGAGGCTTTAGTGTAGTTAGCTTCCCTAAAATTAACAATAGTGGAGCAGGATGGTACACTTTTTCATTATTTGATGGTATTGACCCCTTCTCTTCCCGAGAATCTAAGAGATTATTAGTCATGAAACATCGACTATGATATATTGTGTTACTATATATCCTTATAGGATTCACCCAAGGGATATTCTTAAATATTTAATCACAAGATCTTGTTCTAGGGAAAAATTGTAGTTCTAGTAACCACGTGGTATGTGGAGGTTCGTCTATGGAGGAATGATATCCCAAATTTTCATTAGTCTATTTGATATCATGCTTAGGGTTTATGGGATTTTTTAATTACATATGAAACTCCCACATCTAGAGTAGGTGCATGACGTCTTCCAAATTTCACCTCTAAGGAGTTATGTGCGTGATCCAATGCATGTCATCGACTAGGTCGAGTATGAAATTGCAGACGAAGCCACCATTGTAGACCATGTGGTGTTGATTGAGGATTAATAAGAGGACATAATGTGTCGATGTACTATATCTTTGTTTCATATGCATTGTAATCACATAAATATGTAGAGGTGTTCCTAGGAATAGGAGAGCTAGATGCATTCTCATTATCTTGTGTTTTTTCCCTAGTTTTTTTTCATGGATGAAAGTCGTGAGGCATGGAATGATGTAGAGACATGTTTTTTCTTTATAAGACTCTGTAATATTTATATATTTTTTATAGAGAAATTCATTGAGACATCATACAATTATAATCCACAGTGTGCCCAAATTTAATTTTATAATTATATAGAGTATATTTTATACTATGAAGATGAGTTAAATGAGATATCTCTTAAACAAAACCTTAGATAATAAATCAAGGGCCATGATTGAGTCTGGAACATGGTATACCCTATGTGAGAAAATCCTTGGTCTGAACAGGTATTCTATAGAAAAAGATATCATGGATGTAACCATAAATAAAATAATTAAATAAATTTTTTTATCACAATTTTTAATTTAAATAACATCTGAATGGGGAATCATATTAGAAATCTAAGATCACCATTGAGTTTATAAGGACAGGTTTTACCTAATCCCAAATTAATGTTATAGGTTGCGGGATGTTCGGATCTCGTTACCATGGGCGAGACCTATTAAATAATATAAATTGGTCATTATTGAAATGAACCCAATATCATTATTTTAATGGCTGGCATAAGATATCCTCATCTCCTTCCATTTGAAATTCAACGTCAGATCATCCATGAATAACGATGTCACTGCATATCCAATTAGATCAAAGACTTGAAAACACAATGATTAATCTGAATCCCGGTAGGAATTTTCTTTTGTATTCTCCATACAAAATTAAAATTCTAGTTTGATAAATTTCTTTTTCATTGACTCTACTAATTTAAGAGTCAACGGTGCTAGCCAAACTGACATTAATATTGATAGATCAATCATTAGAGCCCATATTTTCAGTTTCATTATCTGTCCTTGATCATTCTTCTTCACTAAATATTTTCCACATCCATATAAAGAATAATATTTGATAGAACCATAGATATTTGTAGATCATGATCCATGGACTCTAGATCTAAAACAATTTCATGTTTTGGGAATCGGAGGATCCTCAGGGGTCTGCAGAAGGGATGACCTACTTTTTATTATGAGGAAATAATGAAGAATATTAGAGTGGAGCATGGGTATGTGAATATTTGGAGCCAAGGATAGTATATATGGTTTTGTTTCTAATTTTGGAGCATCAGAGGAAGCCTAATGGTATACAGAAGTGACCACTATCATGTGGCTAATGGTGGAGGGTCATAAGGTAGCAGCTAATATGAGAGCCACGATGGGCATCACATGGGTCTTGGGTCTGTGGTAGCTTTAAGAGATGTGGGATGGTGGCTCAGAGTGCAAGGTGTGACCTCGTGTGCAATAGATCTCTATCAAGGTGGGATGCCATGGTGATAAGGTCGGGTCAGAGTGGGGCTAGAGAATCTGAGGTGGTCTGGGCCAAGAGGGCCTATTGGTTCTTGGGGCTGTTGTTTCAAACCAATGTTTCTCTTAAATAGAGATAATATTTTTCAATCCATCTATGGAAACATGATCCCACTCTTGGGATTGAACTTTTGAGGCCAATTTTTTTATTTAATTATATGGGATCATTAATTTTTTTCAAAAAACACATATTTATAATATTATTATTATTATTACTATTGATGAATTTTTGTATCAGACATAACTCTAGATTATAAGGTCCAATTGATGTTCCATCACTGGAATATCAACCCTTTTATTTACACATGATTTTCTAGACAATGATTGGGTGTTTCATGTTCTGGATCAGGATATGGGATCCATGAATCCATATTGAAGCGTGTTGCGGTGAAATATTTATTTTTCCCCGAGTTTCGGAATATGAAAAATGAATAGTATATATTGTCTATTTTAATAAGGATAACAATAATGTAACCTGTATATATTTTTTTGGGATTGAGATGTTGTACCCACAAGACTCTATTTGTGCATAAGGATGATAGATGCACTTTTCCATCAGGAGTCTGATTTGGGCATATGAATAGTCGATCCTTTGTTATTTTTTAGAAGGATTGCAATTGTGTGATCTGTATGGTTATCTTGGTCCAATTGAGGAGGTATGTCTACATGTTTATGTTTTTCCTTTTCAGACCAATGATGATCATCAAACACACATCAACCATTTGGCTAGAAGTTCTATGTACTCTGGGATTAAAATCATACACCGAGGGGTACTTCTTCACAATTTAGTAAACAATAATGGTTAGGTTCATGGCCTGGAAATAAGGTAGGGTCACACATCATGTGGGCCCCATACGCTCCATGTACCACTTAATAAATAATCTATCATATCATCATTTTGGACTCAGATTTTGGCATGTCAGTATCCTAACCTTATTGTTTTTCATCATAGAGGAAGACAATGCCCTATGTTTTTGGATTTGATATACGATGTTATATTTTCTGAGTGTGACACCTATCTGATGTAATGATTGACAGCGGCTATGATCAGGCAGAATCACTAGAGGCTTCATTCTAGGTGATGAACTAATGATAAATGCAGATGATGATCACTGATGACCATATTGTTGACCACCTATCGACTTGGGGGCGGGTCCTCTATAACTACTTGATGGGAAGTACCCTATTGTGGGTCTAAGTAGTGGGTACTCATTGAAATTCGGTTGATGATCACCCATACATACTGGGGTGTGGATCCCTAATGACTATAGTGGCCCCCTCTAGTCACACTATTAATGGGTCCTCAATCTATTTCAAGTGGAACTCTCCAACTTGGATGTGAATTGGTCCTCGACAACACTACAGTGGATCCCTTCAGTCATGCTGGTCATGGGTCTTCAACAACACCAGAGTGGCACCCTCCAGCTAGGCTGGGAATGGGTCCGCATCCTTGAGACATGACCTCTCGACTATGTGGATCAGCGAAGAGACATGGTTTAATGTAACTTTAGAATCAAAATGAATTGGGATGATTTCCTCATTGAGACACATCCTTGTGACATGACATAAAACCATGCGGCGAAGTCAGTTCTACCCAAAAAGTATAATATCAAGGTGTGCTGATTGAGCCCCTTTTACAAGTCCATTCATTGAATACATTTGCGATGTTTAGTATCATTTTAGTATACTCATGGTAATATTGGTGACCTTTATTCATGGTATGAGATGTGATATGGAGATCCCTGTACTCTATCATTTGGGATTCCTTTGACTAATCATATATATATATATATCATGTTTCCGTACCCGCTCCATGGGTTTTGGTTTATCTCCTTCCAGATGAGGAAACGATGTGTGGGGTATACCATTTTCTTTCCAAAAATATACACTCAATGTTGGTCAATTTTACTCTTTTATTATAGGTAGTAAAGACTCAATTAGAATTCATCTTCTCACAAATTCAAGCTCATTTTATTTGGATGAGTTTACTTTCTCTCTCTTATTGGGTTTAGCTAAACTCTTTTTCCATACCATGTTCTATCTGATATTTTCCACTTTAGTGTGACTCATAATACTCCCCATTTACCTTTTTCAGAATCCTATTGAGTATTTTTATACTCATACCTGCGTGTTCTTTTCCAACATGTTTCATTCTTTATGTTGGTGATGGACATGTTGATCGTGACTTCATGGGATATAAGGGATACAGGTGCCTAGACCGTGTACAATGGCCAGATATTTTGATCATGTATCATGGATGTATTAACTATTTTACATTTTCAGTTACTTCTAGTTTGTGGCACTTTTTTTGTTATGCATGTATTTTTTCCCTTACCCTTTCAAATAACAATATTGTACATCTACTCTTTATAGGTCTAAGCATGTGCAATTTATTTACAGCTATGCGGCATCATTTACTTCTTTCAATCAACACATTTTCATTTAGATGGCTAGGTGCATGTGTATATCTACTTACTAAAATACCTCCTTGGATTTTTTATGCCTTCGGTGCTTGTCACAACCCCGTGGCCTATGGAGGCTCGAATGGGGTGGTTGCGACTCGAGCCGCTACATGGTTCTGGTCGTGAAAATGTTAACTCATTCATTATTACCCAATGAATCAGCGGGATATATAATTCTATTACTACCCTACAAATAATAATAATCCATCGATATATATTCCTGAAGATCCTAAGACATTCATTATATCATCATATCTTATCCTATGAAAAAAATCAGTTTCATAAATATTATAACACTATGACCCGAGTAGCCTGGAGTTGGTGCCTCACTTAGTTACATTGGGATTATTAAAAGGAATAAAATATAGAATAACTAGTCATTTTTTATGTTTTGTAATGAAAATTACACGCGTGATACCAATATAACATTGGAAATATGAAATAATACATAATACATAATAAAATTTATTAAACTTAATCCTTGAAAACTCATTCCAATAATTCATCTTCGTATCATAGGGAAATGAATAAAAACATCTGTGAGATAAAATGATTAGTATGAGTGAGTTATATATGAATTAGAAATGGATAAATGAGAATAATCAACATGGAAAGGAAAATAATTGATCACACATTCCATTTGTATAACTAGATAATAAAAAATCAATATTTCAAGGTATGTATATGAAGAAAATTCCATTTAGTCAATAAAATGAGAATAAACTGAAAACATAGATATTTTCAAAGAGAAAATATAATTGATATATTATTACAAAATATGAATAAATTAAATTATATATTATTTCTTGACATGTTTCTTAGGTACATGATACTATTACCAAAAAGTCATTTCCCAAGACAGCTTATAATATATCGAGTTAAAACATATCTTATAGGTGAAAAAATTCATATCATGAGACAACCAATGAATTGAGGGGATATCTATAATCAGTTCCACCCATTTCATACATGTAAAAATTATTCCTCACATATTGAATAATTAATTTAATTCCTAAAAATGTTCCTTATCATATAACATTATTGAGTAAAAGATATAGATTTATCAATATCACCCATACTAATTATGTATCATTCCAAGTGTACACTGTACGTAAAAATGTTATAAGGTTTATGAGATTACTATAAAAATAAAATAAGATTATGGAAATGATAACTAATTTTTATGTGAAATGAAAAATTCTCATAAGGAAATGATTGTTTCAAGATAGTGTAAACAATCACATAAGAAACTGAGGTTGCTAATAAAACTATTCCCACATGGTAACATTCAATATAGACCCCTTGGATGAGATAATTCAAAGTGAAACATATTATACCATGATTTATGGTTTATTAGTGATGTTAAATTAAAATGGAGAAGTATATAAATTACATTAAAGTTAATTGGTATAAAATAACAAATAACACTCAATGAAATGTAAATTGAGAAGGAATATATTACCTTACACTTTTATTTAGATGAGTGAACATTAACCACCATTATAGTGGTCTAAATAATGTAACTAACTAATTAGGGAACCATATTAATATTAATGATATAATATATGATCATTTTATAACAAAATATTACCAATTTATTATTAATAAATTATTGCTTTCGTAGTTTAAGGTGTTAATTTCCTTGTTGTTCGAGTATGATTAAACAATGTCATTTTAGTTACTTTAAATTATATGGTAATTTTATTATATCCAAAATGTAAAAAATGATTCAGATATCATATATATTTATATTATTATTATTTATAATTATCAATAAAATTGAAGATCTAAATTAACACACTGTTAATGGAGACATTAAGATGTGCGTACACATAAACATTGTTTCCATTATCATTTTATATTGAAAGAAATAAAATAAAATTATATATATATATATATATATTCTAAGTTTTATTTTAATTTAATATACATCAAATATTTTTATTTATAACCATCCATAATACATTCCATGTGATGTGTGAATGAATCACATCGCTTTGAGGAGGCGGTAGTCCACACGTCCACAAATATTGTTATTGTATTACAACAAGATGTGATGCGTATAGTTATGTTTTATATAATAATATATAAATCATTAATACATTATAAATATTACATGTATGTTATATAAACTATAAATAAATCATTTTTTCATGCCCTAAATGCAGGTAACTGAAGAACAAATGACATCAGTTCTATATGTGGAAGTCCGTCGAACATACAAACGATGATTTTATATCCCATTAGATGAAAGTGTTTGTGAGTGTAGGTTTTCACCAATACATAATAATATCCTAGTATTTTTATTATTCTTAGGTTAATAAATAATCATGATATAACAATAATTTAAGGGGTAGATAATGAAATAAAACAAAAGTGCACATTGAAAAAATGTTACCTCTTCTTCGGGTAACTCCCATTGGATTGCCCCAATAAACATCCTTGGTTTTATTTCATGAAAAAATTGAGGCTTCTACGATGATTTATTGGATTTTTAACACTATTTAAAAAGATTTTTTATACAATGTTCATGAAAGGTGGGAATAATTTAGGTGTGAATCCCTTTTTACAGTTGAGGGTGAGTGACTTTCTTTTAAATATAAAAGGATAACCACTATTGAAAGGTCAACCTTACCTGATGTAACATGAAAACTGATAAATAATTGATTAAATTAAGATTTTGGATAATTAAAAAATACATTATAGAAATATAAATTATTTTTATAATATTGTTTTTCAAATTCTATGATTCCACAGTTTTACCATTTTGGATTTTATTTTTGTAGCTAGTATTCGAACGAAACCATTTTTTACATTATGAATATATTAAAATTATAATTTCAATATATTTTTTCCCCACTGATGGTAAATAATATATATAATTTATAATATAAAAATACCTAGTGTTTTTTAATTTAATTTTATCACTCCAAATCATGTTTATTCTGTTATTTTTATAAAATCCACTTTGAGGGTGAAGTGGGAACCGCGGGAAACCTTTAAAATTTCAAAATCATGCCACAAAAATCCAAATTCTAATGCTAAGGACATGTTCCGGGCCAACGCATTGCTGAAGATCATGATGCCTCTAGGAAGTCATCTAGTACCACACCATCACTTCGGTCATCGCGTCAACAACACCATCCACGTCGACGCCGCTATCAACAGATCATCATCATCATGACTCATTGTCGCTTCATCATCATCCAATCCCCTTCGAGAGCCCACCTTCCAACGCCCCACCGCATCATCAAACCTTCATCACACTTCACACTTCGTCTTCACCACACGACATGTAATGTGCAATAACACTACTTAAATTGTAACCACACCACCCGAGTTTTTTACTATTTAGTTGTCAATATATTAATTATAATAGAGTAATTAGTCCATTAATGGAGAGTATTATATAATTTTTAACATGTAATAATAACTATATAGAATATATTAATTTTATAAATTTTAAATTAAATAAAAAAATATCATTTATTATGAAATAGAATTAATAACAATTTTGGAATTATTAGTTTAATTTCAATTTAAGAATGTTAATACATTGATTGGATAAAAATTAATTACGTTAAAAACTATTAAACATGATTTATTCATTTAAATATAATGATAGGAAATTAATTCACTCAAATTTCTCCACTTTTAATATTTTTATTATCATTTATCATAGTTAATTATTAGGTGAAAAGTTACTTCATTGGCATTTCAAAAGAATTAAAAATAATTATATCATCTATAAAAATTATTAATAAATTATTACAAAAAAAATAAATCCAATATTTGTATAATAGATATTTATAATATAAAATAGGATTTTCCCCATATCATAAGGCTTTATAAATATTTATGGGAAGGAATGTTCTTTTGTGTCAATTTTCATGACTAAACTTATTATATGGGTCGCAATCATGGAAAAGTGAACCCCGAAATCATAAAAATAGATTCAAAGTTCCAATAGATCTAAATATGTTCAGAAAATGGGTTTTGTACAAGTATCTATGTCATTTGGTTCCTTGTGATTAATGTTTAACCAATAAGTTAACTTATTTTTACCTTGATCGCTACTTTCATAAATTATCATGGAAAAATTTAAGGTGATATTATTAGAAAATAAATTTTATTCTGATTCTAGATACAAATACCCATGTTTGAAACTCAATTCTCACTTGTGGAATATTATGTTTACTGTTAATCCCAAAAATGTGGAGATAATGGATGATTTTAAATATGATATTTTCATAATTTTTAAGAGTTTGAACATCAAAGTTCAATAATAAAATGATTAAAATGTTCTAAATGGGATTAATAGAGGTAATATAGATCTATTTTAATATTAATACTAATCTAAAATATAGTAATACATTAATAATTATTTAATTGAATTTTTATTTTTCAACTAAAATGCAATATTTTTCACTATTCATAAAAATAGAAACGATTCAAAAAAAAACCCAAAATTCACCATGAAGATAATTTAGAAATTCCCCATTAAAAATGATATTTGTTTTGAAAAATAATAAACAGGTCTATCTTTAGTTTTAAAATAGGTTCCCCCTTAAAAGTTGGTAAAATGGCCTTTAGAGAAATATCTTGTTGTCTATAAAGTAGATTTTTCCAAATCATATGTATATAAAACATAATGTATGACTATAAAAACATATTATTGAATAATATATATATATATATATATATTCATATGTTAGTTAATACTACACATACTTTCTGATTTAATGGCTATAAGATAACAAGTAATTTAATAATATTAATGGTAAAACACATCTTTTGTGTAATGTAAGCTATCTCTGGGATGTGGGTAGCATAATCATAACATGGTGTTGTATATAAAATAATATAAAGATTTAATATATTATAAAATGAACATATTATAAAGAATTATGGTGATACATTCTCCCCACCTTAAATAAAATGTGTCCTCACAATTCAAACATGATCCTGGTAATCGAGGGGTTGATAATTGATAATAATGTTGTTCAAAACCCAAATAGAAAAAGTGTTAATAAGATTATCCTAAAAATAATTGAAAAATAGTAGTAATATAATAACCTAACATGGTTCCAATATTGGGAAACATAGGTTGGAAATGAAAATATGCACATGGAAGAGAATTATAACTATACTGTTCTGATGAAGATTGATAGAGAACATTGTCCATTAGAAAATGGGTGATCCATACAAGGTTAATGAATAGAAGGAAATAGACCACATAGTTGTAAAATTGTCATTGATACCATCAGAAATTATAATAATAGGTCAATATTATTGTTTCAAGGACCCTTTCCGGGTTTTGAGGAATAATTTTCACTCTCTTAGAATACATGTAAATATTCAAATTTATTTTGTAAATGCAATATTCTCTTTTGGTTCTACCTTGAACTATTTCTACATAATTTATTATCAAATTTTTCATTATAAGGTGAAGTAATATAGTATCCTCCTTAAATATAATCCAAATATCATTTTAATCCATTCAATAAATGGTTATATTTTCTAAAAATGATTCTGATTAAAAACATTATAAGGTCACTGGATCTCCAAAATGAACATATCATTAGCCATCAAAAAACATGAATTAACTCTTCTATTTTCACATTTAATACATGTGAAAACCTTCATAATGTACTCTCTTAAAACAAGTTATTGAATTGAATTAACATAATACCTTATTGAAAATAAGCATGCTTCCTTACTCCTTAAATAAAACATATATTATTTGATGATTCCTTAGGTCCAAAAATGTTTTAAACTCCATAAATGATGGTATAAAACACTTTTTTGACAAATAATTAATATGTTCCAATGTAGTCAGTACTTATCCATTTTACATTATCCAAATCAATCATTTACCCCAACATCATTAACTCAACATTAGGAACATATTGATTGTAATATTTCCCTCAATATTTTGTTTCCCAGAAGATAAAATTTATAATGAATCATTTATCCTATTTATTAGAATTCTTCAACACATTAATCAAAATCCTTTTTGAACAATTATTGTTTTATTGTACATATACATTCCATAATACAGATAACCAGTTCCTTACAGATAAAATACTCAGATGAAATTATTATTGAATCCATTTTTTTGAATATTAATCATTCCTCTTCACCTATGGTAGTACAAAAATCATGACTCTGATCTACTTGACTCTTTTGGGGTATATTCCTTTTATTATTAAGAAATTTATTGATGTTGTGTACTATCTCCTTAACGTAAAATCATTTTAAATTGTCAATTATTTTCTTACGAAACAAATTACAATCATGGTGGCCTTTCTCTAAAAACATCTTACAAACTGTCATTGCTTTTATGAAATTACCAGTTTGATTCTTTCAACAATTATCACATGTTGGAAAATAATTATTTCACTTATTTACATTATCCATATTTCCCAACATTCCAATTTTTCTTTCCCCTTCTTCCAAAGACACAATATTTAGATAATTTATTTCCTAACTCATTTAAACATGATATTGATTTCCCATATGAGAATAGTCATTATGATACTATTTCCATTTGAAATATTCACTTCATACAAAAAAAGATATAATACTTCATTCTTTATGGATCATGTGAATTGGTGAGGTTCACATTCCTTCTTCAAAGAACCATTTCTAAATAATTTCACACGCTATATTAGATCCTAGGATTATGAAAAATAATTTATAATTTAAAAACATGATAAATACATAACATAAATTGAAAATTTTATTTCTCTCCATTTTCATAATCATAATTATCAGAAAATTGGGATGTTATTCCATAATTATCCTTAAAGTTTATAACTATCTTATTTTCTCTAATCTATGTTTACATTAATCTAGTTTCCATATTTTTTACTAAACTTCATTTGATTCCAACTATAACTCCTTGACCCTAGATTCCCATAGTTGGTGCCTTAATTCATTACATTGGAATGATTATAAGGAATCAAAACCTAAAAGACCATATAGTTTAGTAATTTTGGGAAAAAATATTACATAGGTGATACCCATATTACATTGGGAATATAAAATAGAACATAACAGACAACATTATTTAATATGATACATGCCTGAAAAATCATTCAATGTGTTCATCTTCATATCATGGGGAAATGGAAAAAAGTATGGGTGAGATCAAATTCTCAATATGGGAAATGTACAAGAGTTTTAAGATTGAATCGATGATTGTAATCAATAGGGATTTTAAAATAACTAAATACACATCCCATTTATATAATTGGATAAAGAAAAATAAATTGGAATGGTATATGACTAAAACACATGTCCTTTATTCAATAAATTTAGATTGAACTACATCCATATATAATTAAAATGAAAATTTTTTGTGGACAAATAATTAATGAATCTGAATGATGTAAATGATTGATTATTGAAGGTCATGTTTCCTAAGTACATGATTCCATTATCGTTAAGACCTTTCACAAGACGGTTTATAAAATATCATGTTAAACCCTCCTTAGTGTCCAAATGAAACATCTCATAAGACGACCAATACATCGAGGGGATATCTATAACTCGGACCCACCCATTTTGTAGCTATCAAATTAAATCATCATATATCAAATATTCTATTTAATTTATGTACAATGTTCTTTATCAAATATTTTTGTTGAGTAAAATATACATATTTCTCAATATTTACCAAACTAATTAAATATCATTCAAAATATATAGATCATGTAAAAAGGTATATGGTTTATGAAATAATTATACACATCCGATAAGAGTTTTGATATTTCAAATAAATGTAATTTCCAATTTATAAATGGTAATAAGGAAATTCTTTAATTAAGTGAAACATAACAATCACAAAACAACGTGAGGTTGAAAAGATAACTTTCCTACATCGAAATTTATATATCAAAATCCATGGATGATATAATTAAAATTGAAACATAAAATTGTATAAAGTGTTATTGAATCATTATATTATTTTATAAATATAAAATATTTACACCACATTAATATTAATTTCTGCATAATAAAAAATAAGTCTCAATGGAATGATAATTGAGATGAAATCTATTAACTTACTCATATATTTAGTTGTGTTTCATTTAACCATCATTATATTATTTTATGAAACCCACTAACATATTATAAAACTATATTATTATTTATGATATTATATATTTTCCTTTTATAACATATTATTACTCGTTCTTTATTAATCTCTCTTTATTTTCAACTTTTAGGTGTTAATTTCTTTATTTTTTCAGTATGTTTTGACATAGTAATTTTTTATCCTAATATAAATATAATTATTTAATTATAAATATAATTATAAAATGAAATAGAAATAATATATATTCATTATACATCTATTTAAAATAATCCTTAAAATTTGGTGATAAAAGTGAAACACACCATTCATGGAGACAGTACGTCTTACATATACATGACCATTATTTAAATTTTATTTTTTATAGAAGTGAATAAAAGTAAAAAACTATATTCTTATATTATAACATTCATATAATTTTTATATCATATAAATCACATATTTATACTTATAACCATCATTATTTAACTATATGTGATTCACAAATGAATCGGAATACTTTGAAGGGAAGGTGGTCTGCACGTTCAGAAACGATGTTATTGTATTCCCAAAAAATGGAATGTAGGAATTCATGGATATTAAATTTTTTAAAAGGCATAAATAACTTAGAAATATCACATATAAAATATATAAACTATAAATAAATCATTATTCCCTTCCATTACAAGTGTTAATGGAAGAATGAACGACATTTATTCATGAGGTGGAAATCGACCTTATACACAAATAATGATAGTATATCCCATATAATTGAAGTGTGTGTGAAAGTAAGTCTTACCCATGATATAAAAATATCTCATCATTTTTTTGATATAGAGGATATTACACAATTAATTTACTATAATAATTGATGTTGTGGAAAATCAAATAAAACATACGTTATCATTGAAGAATGTTACCACTTCTTGAGGTAAATCCCATTTTTTTCCTAAACTAAATTCCATGGATTAATTTATACCAAAATTGAGGCTTTTAGGATGAATTTAGGGATTTTTTGAACCTATTTTTTTCAGTTTAATAATGATAAAAAGTTCTTGATATATGTGATGAATTGATGGGATGAATTCATTTAAATAAAGAAAGTCGAGTGGCATTCCTATAAATATTAAAATGTATACACTATTGGTAGGTCTCAATTAACTAACATGAAAAATGAACTGAATTATAATGGACTTGATTATAATAATATCATATCCAATATTTCACCACACAAAATTAATTTTTTTATAATTTTGATAATTAACTTTTATGTTTCACCCCCTCTATCATTTTGGCTTTTATTAAGGAAACTAGTATTATAACCTAAGTATTATTTCCATTAAGACTAAAATAAAATTATAAATTCCATTTAATATTTATAAACTGATTAAAAATAATATATATGCTATATAAAATAAATATAATAGGTTTTTTTAAAATTAATTTTAACAGAAGAGCAAAAAACAGGAAAAACACTACTTAAACCGTGACTGTGCTAGCAAAGTTTTTTTCTATTTAATGTTCAATATATGAATTATAATTAAATATTTAGTACCTCAATAGACCATATTTTATATTTATTAATATTTACAAACGAATTTATATAATATAGTATTTTTGAAATTTTAAATCAATTAATAACATATCACTTTTTATAAAATACGAATAATTTCAATTCTAAAATTACTAATTGAATTTTTATTATAAAATATAAATAAATTTTTTGAATAAAAATATAATACATTTACAGATATAAAAAATTATATATCAATATAAAAAATTATTTATTTATAATAATTCAATAAATTTTATTCACTTTTAATATTTGTAGTATCATTTATCATAGTTAATTATTTGCTACAAAGTTGATGTGTTGTCATTAATAATGAATTAAAAATATTTAAATCTTCTATAAATACTATTTGTAAATTATTGTAATAAAAATAACTCATTTATATTTCAAAAAAATTTATAAAAAATAAAATATTATTTTCCTTCCATATCTCAAGGCTTAATAAATGTTAAAGGAAATGACGGATTAATTTTTACCATTTTTTTACTCAATGTATTATATGAGTTACTATGATGGACAAATGTTCCAAAAATCATAATAATTTACCAAAATTTAATATATATCTAAATAAGTTCATCCAATGGGTTTTTGAAATGTTTATTGGCTTAAATGAAACCTAAGATTAATGGTTAACCACTCAATTAACTAATTTTTACCAAAATTATTATAATTAATATTAACTACATTAACAATTTATTATGGTCAAAAACTATTTTGATATTATTAGGCTAGAAATATTATGTATATTCTAAATATGTATACGATTTTTTCAAATTTAGTTCACATAAGTGAAAAATTAGGTTTACTGTCATTCTGGAAAATGAGGTGAGGAAGCAGGTTTATAAAGTTCAAATATTAAAATATTTATAGTGTTTTAGCATCAAATTTCAATAATAAAATAATTAAAATTGGCTAAAATAGATTAATATTCATATAATTAGTTTAATTTTAAATTAAAATGATTATAGAATATAATTTAACATTAATAATTACTTAAATCAAAATACAATTTTCAACTAAAATGTAGTATTTTTCACAATTCATCAAAAAGCGAGTCTTCTCCAAAAAAACTATAATTCATCATACTATAATGTTTACTTTACTAATCCAAAAATAATGTTTGTTCAAAAAAATATTTTTATAAAATGGTCAAATTATATTTTTAAAATTGGTGTTCTATAAAAATGTTGTAAAATAGATTTGAGATAAATTTATCTTTTAAAATATAAACTAGATTTGTTCTTATCACACTCATATCAAACATATTTTAAGAAATTTAAAAAATTGTATTTAATATTTATTATATATATTCATAATTTATTTAATCCTAATGGATTACTCTAATTTAATGTAAAACATATATCTATAAAATTTATAATGTTAATGGGAAAAATTTTATTATGTGTAATGCAAGATAACTGAGAGTTGAATATAGAATACGATTAATATCATGTTTTGAATTAAAAAATAGTGGAATTAAATTTATTTAAAAATTAAAATATTCTAATTTCATGGGGTGTTATAAATTTTATATCATCATAATCAACTAATGAATTCATCATATCATAATTAAGCTCTCTAAATAAAATTGATTTCATGTCAACAACCATGAAATCATAATTTTTCCAATGAAATAATAAGTATTTTTTCATAAGGAAATATCCCAATTGGATAATAACAATAATAAATTTTGTGGATTTAGATCAAAAATTACTAGAAAATTGAAATTAAAACCTTCACATGAAAAGAATAGAAATATACATTTATTTTGATATTTTTAGAATTAAAAATTACCAAAAATATTGAGAAAATGTTTTATTTGAAATTAATCCTCTAAAAATGTAATGTAGTATTCTGCTAAAATAAAGGTCATAACTGTTTGAAGAATAAATAATTTTACATATGTTAAGAAAATAATATTTTTAAACATTGGGAATAATACAAAAGGCACCACATTTAGAAAATGAAAAGAAGATTTCTTTTGAAACAATTTTTTAAAAAGGAAATATAATTAAAAATGATTCAAAATAATCATTAGATCATTGAAAATATATTTGTTTAATAATTTTTAGAAAATATTGACTTGGAAGAAAATGATTCCCAACAATAAAGAGAAATAAGTTATGTTTTATTTAAGAAATTTATTTCATCTCTCTTTGAGTTCCAAAGAGAGGAAATTTTTAACAAAACATGAAAAAATAACAATTAACAATAGTATAATAAAATAAATTTTTTTTGGAATAGTTAATATATAAATTTATCCCAAATGAAATTTAAACATAAATGATCCTAATTAAAAATGAGATCAATGAATAAACCCTTACCGCTTTAATAACTTTTAATCAAAAGCCCCAATAAGGAATAAACAAGTAAATAGTAAATATCATTAAAATAATTATATTTGTGATATTACATATCTAATGGTATTATGTACATGTCATTAACATAAATAGGTGCATAAAATCAAACATGACTCAACGAATCAATATTCAGATGAAGAACCCATACCTTACATCCAACATTCTTCGTAATCACCCTAATAATATGTACAAAAATTATAAATTATTTATAAATATATACAAAATATATATAATTTTAATATTTAATATAATCAAATTATATTATTTAAAATATAATTAATCACATAATATTTATTAAAATCATCATTTTTTGGGTGTTAACTATTACATTATTCATGAATGTTTCAGTTTGGCAGTCTTGGGACTCGTAAAATGGCCATGGTTACATCATATCCATAGATTTAATAATTTCAAGAGTACTATATTTTGTTATTATATATACTTTTATTACTATTTATATGAATTTTTGATCAAAAATGAATTATATAACTTTGTGGAAATTGTAGTTCCTCCAGACATATGAATGATATTAACACATTTTGATTGACAGAATGAAAAAAATTAAATAATAACTAAATTTATTATAAATATATTATTATAATAAATATCATATATATTCAATAATTCCATCATTATAAATTTATGCATTAAGTGGGGATGAAAAACAAAACACATCGCTTCATGAATGTGGTAGTCCAAACATACACCCAAGCATTGTTTTATTTTCCCATAGATTGGAAAGAAGATGTATAAATGGTTATTAAATCATCATAATAATACTAATTATATTAAATATACTTAATTATTTATTGTTAAATGTATACTACATATTTATAGGTGGTGGAAGAGGAAATAAAATTGAATGTACTAAGTTAGGAGTTGAAACTTATTGTTGGGATACCTCCCTTAAATTTAAAAATGTGACTTGAAGGGATAGTATTTTGGAAATTCAAGAAGATTTAGGAAAAGGGGATGGAACCTAGAATAAAATTAGTATTGTACTTTTCTAAGATATAAGGCTCAATATCATTAATATGGGATAATATTATGTCATTTTTTATAAATGAGTTGATGGGTAACTTGTGAATTTCATATGGTATTAAATTAATATATCTTAATTATCATATTCATGCTGCCAAAATTTGATATATTTTAAATATGGGATGAATATTAATTTAAATGCTCTAAAAATATACATTATTCAACATTAAGTGGTTTTTATACCCTTATACCTTAGTTTTTACTCGCCCCGCCCCTTTATCACTTTTAATGATTACAATGATATAAATTTTCCTTACACTTTAGGGTGTTGAACGTTACTATAAAAGGAAATGTGTCACATAAGTGAAAAATGATTGATGTTATAGACCATATATCCAAAAAAATTGAGGATATAATTTTTATGAATTCTCAACCATCAAATAAAATTTTATTTAAGATTTGATACCATTAAAGTCATAATCGAGACTATTCAATAGATTTATTTAATTAATATAGTAAGGTGATTTTAATATAAACATTTAATACATAAAAAACATAATATTTATCGACAATATATATTTTACACCATATCTCACCCATGAAATACTAATTTGAACGTGTTTAAAACAATTTACTTTATTTTTAAACTCCTTTCAAAAACAATGTGTTTGATATGCACAAAACATTAATGAAATTATATGATCAATAAAAATTAGAAATAAATAAAGTCAATAAGTAATATTATTATGATAAATATTCTCTATAACCATTCATAATTTATTTTATACATGACATAAAATATTGTTAATATTAAATTCTATAAAATAGTAATTTTGGAATTTTACATTAAATAAAATATTATAAAGGTATTTATCATTGACTAACGGCACAAAAATAAAATATTTTAGAATATTTTAACATTTTTTTCAAACAACGCAATGAAATGAAATATAGTCAAGTATATGGATTATTTTTATACCTTATCTCTTATTTCTAACTTTTTTGTTTATAATTAACCATTAATATGGTGACAAATATTTAAGATGGATACTAACAATAATGAATAAAAAGAAATATTTATAAAATTTAAACCAATTGGTTAAAAATATGGGATTAATTTTTAAGATTAAATTTCTCAACGTTTAATAAATAAATTTTTTAAAAATTTTATAAAACGCCATGAAATTGTTTTTTAGAAATATGAATTGTATCGCCAAGAATTGAACTTATAAAAAATAGTATAATTATTATTCCTATATAATTAATTACATTATATTAAATTAAATATGTCTTATTTAAATTTAATATCAAATTAAAAACATAATGGTATATTTTTATTAAATTATTTAATTAAATAAAAAAACCCCATTACAAAAAATTGGTATTTCTCACTATTTTTTATAAATTATATCTATTTAGAAAAAACATTCTCAAAAATATTCCAAAGTTTATTTTTTACATGGAAATTTTAAAAGTTTCGTTAAGTGGATAGAAAAAAAATTCTAAAAAATTTAAAATTAATTATAATGATTACACATAAAATAAAAGAAACATTATTTTTGAAGAAAAAAATTTTTTATGCAAAAAATGAATTTACAAAACAATTAGTACTTTTGATGAATGCATTGATTAATGAATTTTAATTATATTAAACCATTATAAATATTATTAATAATGTTTTTATTATTATAAGTACCTTATAATTTAATTTCTACTTTATAATGGTCACATTTAATCGCTAATGTTTTTTTTATTATATCAATTTTATTTTAAAGCTCGATGTTGCGTGTTATGAATACTATCAAGAAACGTGTTCTCTCAAACTGAATTTTCAGTGTGTTACACTCCCCCACCCAATTTAGAAATTTCTCCATTATAATCTTTATCATGGTATTAAATGTTTATGAATTTTGAAATACCATTGTTGGAAAACCACATCATACACAGGGATAATAAAACATCCATTTTAAAGGGAAAGTTTCTAACATAATGGCCACCGAAAATAACACATAATCGGGTTCAAAGATAAGGATAAAATTGTTGGGATATTAAAATATCAACTTATTAGATAAATATATCATCCAAGGATTAAAATAGAGAGGTATAGAACCTAATCACAAGAATGATAATGGCTAGAAAATCATCAATTAGTGTGGGGTGAAGTTACCATCAATTCAACAAAAATAATGTTAAAATAATAAAATTTTATTTCATGATATTTTTTATAATGTTGATATATTATTTTACTCTCAATATTGAGAACATAATATGTTATAATCTCATTATTTATATCCATTTTATAATCACAGATTCATCCATTGGTTATGCTTTAGTTAATTTTCAATTCAGCTCTTACTCCTTGAAATGAAATTCATGATCAAATTCTTATTAGTGAAGCACTAAAATTGACATTTAATTTGTTAAAAGATGCTTAAAATAAGGATAATTACTTCATATTGTATATATATTATTTTATAAAAATTTATCACAAGTTACCTAATCATTATAATTTTTTAATTGATTATGTAAAACATTAATCTATGAAATGTTATAAATAACAACATAATTTCAAATTAACTATTTCTATAAGTATTGAATTCTAAGAATTATCTATAATATTTTTAACCAAATTCCAAACCCCAAAATTTACATCAATAAAAAGTATGGAAATTTATCAAAATTACTTTAGATTTATTCCCCAAAAAATATAATGCATTTCATAATGTCACTTATCAAATACATGAATACCTTGATAATTTATTTTCCTTAAACACATTAATAATATGAACCACCATAAAATATAAATAGAATCTTCTATACTTCAAAATATTATCACTATACATATTCATAAAATAAAATCACAAACTATCAAATATATTCTAAAAATCTATAGAATCCAATAAACTTCTATAAATATAACATAAAGGACATTTTTATGAGATCTGTTGTCAATTCCATGTCCAAAAATACTATCCAATTAAATTTATCAAATATTAATAATTTATTTATCCATGAAAAATATTATTATATCAATATCTAGAACATATTAAGGGGTATCTTTCCTTCAATCATGTCTTTTCCAAAATTAACCCATTACTACTAAATTGTGTTTCTATCTTATCTGTATCATTAAACATATTCTTATAAATCCATAAAGAAAAAATGTTTCTAAAAATCCATAGATGTTATAGGAATATTATAACCTAAGTATCATTGATAAAATATTTCCACAACATTATTCCCAAATCACAATACATAAACATTTCATTCCTTTTACATAAATTTTTCGCATAACAAAAGGCCATTTATTCAGACAAATAGTGGTCTATCAAATTTTATTAAGGTGTGAAATCCTCATTTATATATATTAATAGGGAATGAATTAAATAGATTGTGAGCCTAATAGAACAAATTTCTATGAGAAATACGACCTGAACACGATTACATGGTATGAATACATAAGGCCCATAGCCCTAGAAGATGGATTGAAGGCCTTGACCTATATGCCACTTTTTTATTGAGGTACCCCTTCCCTATTTTGTTCCATTCCCTATAAAACAACCCATTCCTTTCCCTTGCCTCATATTCTTTCCTAGTATCCGACCACCACCATACCACCTTCACCCACTCAATCCCACTACCTTCTTTCACCGCCTGCCAATGCCCTCCCATGATGTGTCATCTAAAATACACCCACCAAATCCCATGGCTGTCGATTTTAGAATTTTTATGTCCAAAACCCACCACTTTTGTTTTTTAAGAATACCACACCTCTATAAAATATTGGGAGAAATCTATTCTGGCTAGAGTAAAACATCATCCACTAAGTGGAGTAGTTATGACCAAGTACCACTCAAACACAATTTTGGATGCATAGGAGGGCCCTTGTATTTCATAGGATTTAACCCCTAGATTAAGAAAATTGACTCAAATGATTAACATGTTCCCCAAAAAATGATATTGAACTATAAATTGTATCGTTAAATGATTTTTTCCCTCTATTGAATGGTCAATTTTTCCTTATTGATTTATTTCTTTATGGACAAATTTTACACAGATAACTAATATTATATTTCCATTGAGAAATTTACAGGGGTGATTATGAAAAAAATATTAGATATCTAAATATTAATTTTCTATCATCCATGGTATTTATGGAACTATTTTTTTATCTAATTTAATCCTTCCAACACTCATATATATTCATGCTCTAAATAATATATCAGGAAGTTTGATTAAACATAATCATAATATTTCATGTTATCACCCTAATTTATTTTTTTATCAATAATAAAATTATTCTATCATCCCCAACATTCATTGTTAAAATTATTCCATCTACTTCCATCTATATACTACCACTGAAAGGCATAGTTTGTGCAATAAAAAACATACTGAGAGATCACATAATCATGAAAATAAATTATTGGATATCTATATAGTGACACCTCATTTTCAATCACTATCATATTATTTTTTACCAAGGTAATAAATGGTGATAATCTATTAAAGTATATCACAATGGTTCATAATGAAATATTGAATTATGCATGAATATTTCCTATGAGTTTTTATGTAGTTGTGTAGTCTTAGGCCCACCCATTGTGCACCAGTGAGGATCAAGTTAGTACCCAATAAATCCATTTTATAGTTGATACCCCGTTTTACATTTTTCATTGACACATCCAATTGGTATTATCATGATAGAGATTTATTTTATTGGAATACCACAAATTATTCATTAATAAAACATAGGATTTTATCGTATTTTTAAGTTAATCCAAGGGGTTCTGACTAAAATTCATCATCCCAAGTTCAAAAAATAACTAAACCACTCTCTCATACTAAATATTGTAACCCATAATTTACATAAATAAATATTAAAATAAAATATATGAATATTCATTATATATAACTATGTTCTATGAAAACACCATATAGGTTTGGTGTCTTTTGAAACATGGATACATAAACATATGGTTCATTAAAAAAATATGCATCCGCTCACAAAAAATGATTCACATATATTACCATTCTTTTTCATAAAATACTTAAAACTTTAATTAATATAATATGGAATACACAAAATATGATAGGGTCTGATCAAAATATCCAGAAAAGGTATACATGGGAGATATCATTCAATGTTCATTTATAACAATAACATAACAATAAAGATATAATAACTGGAACATAATAATATATATACATATATAACTATTCATAAATCATTATCATGAGACATTACATAATGTGTATTAGTTATTAAGACATTAATGATATTAGAATGAAAATTCATGAGACATCAGAACATATCATAACCACATGATCATGTCATAGAAGAGTGGAATAAATTTTGGAAAAATATTAATCCAAGAAATAATATTTAAAGAATCACTTAAAAGGTCATAGTTTCGTATTGGACATTAATTGATTATATAAAATCATACCCAATCAATACCCGTATTCCCTTTGGAGTAGGTTCCACCCAGTTAACTACGTCATAATTACCTAATTCATTGGTTAGATATATAATTTTGGGACCTAAGGTATCATAATAATAGTCCATTCATGCATATTAAACAATATGATAAAACATTAATCAAATCATCACACATTAACTAGTGGAAAAGATAATCGGTTTTTTCAATATTACATCATCATCATTATAAAAGTTTTCATCCTAGCTTAATTGAACTGTGGAAGTAAAATGGGTTTCTTTTTAAATTTCCATATATTCATAAACCATCCGTATAGTGAATATATATTGTAATATAAGATCATATCCCCATTATGGAATAATTATTATCAAATTATATTGATTTATATGAAACATTATTTGAAAATTATATTTAAAACATTTCGTTGAAAACATGGAAAATTTAATATTCTTTAGAAATAATTTAAACTAAATAATCATACAATGTTATGAAATATTTTTTTTAAACCATTTACCCATTAAATGGAATATTTAATGAAAATAAATTACATGATGGAGGTAAAATCATCTCATGTCTGTATATCAAAAAAACGTTCTTTTCACACATCGATAAAAATTCAAAGAGTGCCACATTTAGAAAACTAAAATAATATTACAATCAAAAAAATTCAAATAATAAATATTTAAAAATTACATCAAACAATCATTGGTTCATAAAGTAGAAATTATTTGAAATATTTTATAAAATATGGACATTTAAGAAATAAATCCCCAATCATGCTGTGAAATAAGTTTACTTTCCCATATAAACATTACATTGGTTTTATTTGAATACCGAGGAGATGAAAATGTGATTAAAATATTAAAACATATTAATTAAACATAGAATGAGAAAATAAAATGTATTTCATAATAATTAATGCATATAAATCCCAAAAAAGTAAATTTAATAAAAAAATGATCCCATGAAAATTTGAGAATGATGAATTAACCCTTACATATTTGGTAAATTTTTAATCATAATTAACATGAAATAATATCCTAAAATGAAACATTAATTAACATGAAGATAATTGTATTAATGTTATAGCAATAAAAATGGGTATTATATATTTATTATAAGAATAAATTCATATATAGAATCAATAATGTCTCAATGATATAATGATGAGGCTAATAATCATTACCTCATGAATGACTTAATTTATAAGTTCTATAAAATAAATTATAATAAACATAAATTTAATATAATTATATAACAATTAAAATTTCATATAATATCATATATGATCCATTTATAACATTTAAATTCCCATTTATTTGATAATTATTTATTGAAATCACCTTTTTCGGGTGTTAATTGTTTTGTTTTTCATGCATTTTTCAGTTCGGTAGTCATAATCCATTAAATTGATCGTGGTTACATAAAATAAAGAATTATAAAAATTTCCAGAGTATAAAATATAATAATAATATATAATTTTAAAACAATTCATCTAAAGAGGTGATGAAAAATGAATTGCATCACTTTATGAATACATTAGTATATACATACATACGATTGATGTTTCCATTTTTTGATGGATGAGAAAAAATAAAAGTAAATAATAATTAACCTATATAGAAATATATTAATTTCATAAGTATCATATATAATCAATAATTCCATAATTATTTCCTTCAATTTATTGCTATAATGAAAAACAAAATGAATTGCTTCATGGAGGTGGTAGTCTAAATGTACACACTAATAATGTTTCATTTCTCATTGGTTGGATACTAGGTTGGTATTGGATATTACATCATCATAATAAATATTATTTATATTTAATACAATGATTCTCTTATTTTATACTGGATACCATATATTTATAAAATGTTGAAGATGAAATACAATTTACTGTACTCAATTAAGAGTTATACCTCTTTATTGAGAAACCTACTTTATATTACACATTAAGCATTAAAAGGACGGTATTAAAAAAACTAAAACTATGTTACCTATTTAAATAATTTTTTTATGGAATTAGGAAAGGAATGAAAAATATATAACACTCAATCATTTCAAATAAGATTGAGGAGGATGTGCACTTTTACCAGTGTAGGGAGGGAATCTTTTGAAATACCTAAATTATTGAATTAATATAAATTCATATTCATAATAAACAGTGATAAATTTGATATATTTAGAATATATGATCATTATGAACCTAAATCCACCCATTCAATTAAATTTAGGCCAATTTAGCTGATGTTTAAACCCAGACATCTTAATTTTAACCCCTCCATAATCCTATTGACGATTACCATGCTATCTACATTTCTTACAATGTTAAGTTATTAAGTTTACAATAAAAGTTAAATTTAACCAGATTTTAAAATTTATAATTTTAAATACTATACACAATTCACTTTTATGAATATATTACTTTTATTAATCTTAAATAATATAACAAAATAGTATTTAACACAATATACCATTAAATTTATTTTTGGATTTTTCAAATAGTTGAACTTAAAAAAATATTACAAGGAAATTAAAATATAAACATTTAATAACTCAATAATAAAATATATTTATAAAAAAATACATGTAAAACCATTAGTCACCGAAAATATAATACATTTTATATTTTTAATATAATTTATTTTATTTTTCTACTCCTAACATAAGCACAATGTTGGCTTTCCCTAAGAACATAAGACACTAATTTAATTATAAATGAATAAAAATAAATTACCATAGAAGAAATATATTCATATTATAAATATCCTTTAATACAAATTAAAAAAGACTTATCCCCATCACAAAATAATATACACATTAAAATCAAGAAGGAGACATTTTGAAATTTTTCATTTATTTAAAATATTATAAATGACTTTCTAAAATAGTAATGCCAAAAAATCACATATTTTAGAATATTTTAATGGTTAGTCTTATTAAACTAATTAAATGAAATATATTAAAAATTATGTATGGTTATGAAGTCTTTTCACATTGTTTTATCCATGTTATACTTATTTTACCCTTATCATGGTAAAAAATATTTAACATGGTAACTAATAATAAAGATAAAAAAAGCAACCATTTTTCCAAATTTGAAAATTATGATTTAAAATATGGAATAAAATATCAATATTCAATTTCTATAATTTTTATTTGGTAATATTTTATATACGTTCATAAAACTAAAAAAAATAGTTTATACAAAAATGTGTTTCAAGCATAAATATGAACTTACACCAAAATAATGTACAATGATTATTACTATGTAATAAATTAAATTATATCTAATTAATGAGGTATTATGTTTCATTAATATCAATATAAATACAAAATGGGACTTTAAATTACATGATTTAGTGAAAAAAAATTATAGTTTTATAAAAATCTATATTTTTGGTTATTTATTAACAAATAAATGTGTTTAGAAAATATAATAAATACTGAACCAAATATAATATTGAACTAACAATTTAAAATATTATTTTAATTTAATCATATATAACATCTATAAATATTTGAAATTAATATTCATTTTCACATAGAAACTTTAATAAAAACTATTGTCGATGAAATAGTAATTTTGAAACATAAAATGTATTTACGAAAAATAGAATATATATTTATTTTTCAATAATAAATAAATTTTTGTTATATAAAATATTATAAATATTAATTAATTTTTTTTATTAGTATTCATACTTAATAGTTTATAAACTAGGTAATAATAGTCACATTCAAATAATAATGATTTCATAGTATATCACAATTCACGTAAAACCCCATGAAGTATGTTAAGAACCCAATAAAGTGTGATATTATTTTAAACTATGTTTTATAGGTTTTAAAATAATTTATTTTTGGTTTATATCACATTCATATTAAAATAAAAAATGAAAATGATATGTCCTTTATAAACTAAAAAGTATAGCACAAAATAATGCACATTAGCTAAAATTTGTCATAATGTTTAAAATAATGAAAAAAATCATATATCATATTAAAAAGATATTAATATTTATATATAATAATTAATAAATATTCCCTAAATCATTGATGATATTATAGGGTTCCAATGGGGAAATTTGAAAACATGAATATAGTCTAAAATTCCTTAAAATATTAAATTCAAATAGAAGAAGAAAAAATATGATCTTATTCAAAAAAAAGAATAATTATTTACTAATAATATAAAATTAAAAAAAAATATGGATTCCAAATAGTTATATAATTAAAACGAGGTGAAAATTAATCACATCACTTGTTTCATTTTATTATAATCAAATATTGTTTATTCATCTATATATTATTTGTCTTAGATTAACAAATATATCTCAATAATTTATTATTTGGAATATATTAATGTAATTATATGTTTCTAATCAATATAGGTGTATCAAATTGTAATGTCCCGACCTTAGATACCCAGATTCAGTGCATTATTACGTATCACTGGCGTGATCACAAAAGATCTAGTCCCGAAATACTGATTAGTTTAGTATCCTTGGAAGTACAAGATTCATTCTTGTGGTTTAAATTACATCCTAAAATAGAAAAAAACAACAAAATTGTTTCCATTGAAAACAATGGGATCCCATGCACTATCTCTATAGGCCAGTCATATTATACTTCTTCACATCCTGGGAAAAATAAATCATAGAAAGGGGTGATCTCAGATCCCAAGTACGGATAGAAATATAGCGGAAACTTTCATAAATAAGCATAAACATTTAAGGAAATGTATAAAACTAAAACCAAATCAATTTCAACATTAAATTCATCATAATATGGAAAACATAAATCAAAATAATTCCACTTGCTCACATGGATATTCTACTAGTCAAATAATCATCTGCAATATCAATTTCCACTTTTATTATGATGGAATGCATAATTCTAGACATCATAACCACATAGTCAATGCCTTGTTCTAAGGCTACAAATTTGATTTCGTCAATGCATTTTTCCCAGACACATGTTTTTCTAATGAGACCAACCGATGCATTGAGGATCTATAGTGGGCTCCACATGTTACTTACTAAGTCCAATGCATTCCTCATTTGAAAAGTGTTAAAAATGACATAATCATTCGTATTAAAACTAGTATACGAAATGTCAATACTTTATCCATAAACCGAAAAAGGTAGAAAAATAATACATCCAAATTCAAACATATCACAAAAACATTCAATACAAAATGGATGAATTGTATCATAATAAATAGACTTCAAACAAGGATAAAATCCATTAAGGATGTTGACATAGATGAAATAAAAACTATTTGTGAGAAATATCTCATTATTTTTTTGAAATCATTTAAAGTTACATAATTATAAAAGAGAAAATATATTTTGAAAATATTCTTATAATCATCAAAGGTAATATTAGACGATGTTAAAATGGAGGAATATAGGCACACCCGCCGTATAAGTTAAAAAAACATTCTTACCTTAATTTTTCAAAAGGGTCATAAGGTAACGTGTTTGGAAAATGACGGAAAGATTCTGTTTAAAATTTATATGGTAAAATATGGGTATAAATGATGTTAACCCATAGTATAGTAAGTAGTAAAAATGTTTTGAAGTACATTTTTAGGAAAACACGGATGTGGATGATAAAGAGTTCCCAGTAGATAATTACATATAAACAACCTTTAATAATGAAGAGATTGTAGAATTAACCCTTACCTTGTACATTTCCTTGGTTCAAGGTAGGCTATCTAGCGTTATTATGGTGAAATAATTGTTATTAAATTATAAAAGAATCATATACATTAATATGATATCATATATGATCTTTTAATATTTCATTATTAATAATATTTTAGTTTTATCATCATTTCAGGTGCTAACTAATTCATTTTCCATTATATGATTTGTTACCTAAGTAATTTTTGTTATGAATTGTATGTATCTTATTAATATTCAGAATGATATTAAGTCTTTAAACATTATTTTTTATTATCTAATGAAAATTAGTCTACAATGGATATGATGGGGAATGAATGTCATAGTGTTCATGGAGACGGTAATCCATATGTAGGCACAGGAAACAATGTCATTTTTTTAATATTAAAATCATATATAATTGGATGATATATCATATATACAGAATCATTATCGTGTTATATTTATTATTTACATCATTTATACATCATTATTATACCCATCCAAATAATAATGTATTGAATAACAACTACACCATGACGTGGAGACGGTATGTTGAAGGTATGCACGTATTGTGAAATTTCATTCAAAGGATGGATAGAATAATGAATATTTTTTTACCATATTTATAATAACATCACATTATATAGAAGATACTGGAGTTATTATTTTAGAATGGAAACAACAAGGAAAGAAGAAGTGGAAGAAGAAAAAACTTGAATGTGGTGGTGAGATATTTACCTCTTCTTCGTGTTCTTCCATTTGATTTGTTGAAAAGGATCCTTAAGATGGAATTATGACTAAAGTAAGGCCTCTATAATAAAGGTAGGATAGTTTATATGGTATTTTTTCAGGGGTTGTCCGAGCGAAATATCTTTTAAGGTGTGAATTAGATAGAAGGGGAAGTTCCCTTTTATAATATGGGAGAGGTGCACCTTAGGAAAAAATTGAAAATTTATTTTATAATAAAATCATGTTTGGATTATAATTGCTTCAAAATGAATTATTTAAATTATAAGGTGGGGATGGGTTGAAAACCACTCAAACAATAGGTTTTCGATAGGTTTGGGTCACTATATTAACCTTATCGTTGAGATTTAACTCTTAGTTAACTAGTTTGACATTTACCATGTCTCTTTTTATTTTTATTTTATATGGTTAATAAACATACTATAAACATCCAAGAGAACCCCAAGTGGTAAACTAATGACATATATAATAGTATTTAATACCTTTTTCTGAACCATATAATTTTAGAAGTAGAATACCAATTAATAATATAATATTTGTTTTAAAAACTCTTTTTTTTCAATTTTGACACTATTTGGTATTTTGTTTTTTCGAAATTCATAACAGCATTATTACTTCAAAGAAAACTCATTTAATCAGCCCTAACATGTCATATTAACCTAAAAAAGTATTCTGATTCATAAAAAGTCTCAAATTACATTTATTTGGGTATTTATAATATCAATTAGTTTAATATTTCATTAATAAGGTAATTACTACATCATCATTATGTCATAAATAAATTTAACTATTTAATGTCTAAAATATATAAATATAATATATTTATGTAGGAAATATCATTATATTTCTAATTAATATTTATAATCGAATTTATCTTATGTATTAACCAATATTAAAAATGGTTTAGTTATTAAACATTGAATTTAACACTTTTTACTCTTCATTGAATTAATAAATAATAGAAGTCCTTATGTAATACAATTGGACCTAAAGGATCATATTTTATTCCTATGATTTTTTTTGGTCGAATTAAAATTATACAATAGAATTAGGATTTTTTAAGTGTAATAATAAAATCATTTTTACCCTTAATTACACTATTTACTTTTTATCGTGGTAAATAAAACTCATAAGTTACTATTCACCAAAAATTATTTTTATCTTATTGAACAACATTTTACATACTTATTTTAACCCTATCTCTAGGATTTTGGAAATTCAATTCATATAAGTGGTAAAATTATGTTTTATTCAAATTTTCAAATGCTCTTAGGAGGTGGGTAAAAGACAGTAAAAAGTTCAATAAAATTTTTATATGTATAAAATGATTATAAACTGACTCCAATGAATTACATTGAACTTATATAGGTATTATGAATCTATTTTGACCTAAATTATATATAAATAAAATAAGTAATTATTTAAATAATAATTTGTTTTTAAACTATAACATAGAGTTTTTTACTATTTATAAAAACTTGAAAGTATTTAGAAAAATATCAAAAATATAACCTAAGTGAATTTCGATATTTCGTATAAAAAATGATGTCCATTTTGAAGAATAAAATTTATAAAATTTCAAAAAGTGTGTATTATTATTAATGACGGCTATTTCGATTGGTTGCGGTGTGTTAGATCTCGAAGTTGCGTACAACACACGCTATTGTATTATTCAAAGAGAAGCATACCGTGGAATATTTTGATGTTACATTCTCCCCTCCTTAAAATTATTTTTTCCTCGAAATTTCTAGAATATTACTACATAAAAAGACTCGGGTGGATCTTCATCATAAGTTCCTTTGGTTCCCACGTTGTCTCTTCCGTCTTATGGTTTCTCTATAGAACTTTTACCAGAGGGGTCATCCGGTTTCTCAGCACTTGTTCTCCGGTATCAAGAACCTTGAAAAGCTCTTCACAATAAGACAGATCAGGTTCCGGTTCTAATTCATCATAGGTGAGTACATGCGATGGATCAAGAATGTATTTTCTCAATAGTGATACGTGGAACACATCGTGAACTTTGGAGAGACTTGGCGGCATTGCCAAATCGTAATCTACAGCCCCAATTTGTTCTAGAATTTTGAAAGGTCCGATGCACCTGGGACATAATTTTCTGTTTATACCAAAACATATAAAACCCTTCCATGGAGATACCTTCAAGAAAACATGACCTCCTACCTGAAATTCCAAATCCTTCCTTCAATTATCGGAATAGCCCTTCTTCCAACTTTGAGCTGCTTTGATTGTGTTTGGATTACCTTTACCTTTTCCATTGTTTCCTCCATATGTTCTGGGCCTACATGTATTATTTCAACAACATCATCTCAACAGGTTGGTGTGTGACATCTCTTTCCATATAATGCTTCATATGGTGCCATCTGAATACATGAATGAAATCTATTGTTATATGAAAATTTAACCAAAGTTAAATAATGATCCGACAAAACTTTAAAGTCATGTGAGAATGATCTCAACATGTCTCTATGGTTTGAATAGTCTGTTCTGATTGTCCATCAGTTTGGGGGTGTTAGGCAGTGCTCAAACAAAGTTCAGTATCCATGGATTTTTGAGGACTTTTCCATAATCTTGATGTAAAATGTGGATAACGATCATAAACAATTGATAGGGGTTCTCCATAAAGTCTTATAACTTCATTAATATATATTCTTGCTAAATGTTCAAGTGGAAAATATTTTCTTATATCAATAAAATGTGCTGACATGATAAGACAATCAACAATTACCCATATTGCCTCATTTCTTCTAGGAGTATTTGGAAGTCCAATGACAATGTCCATCATAATATGATTCTACTTCCACTCAGGTATGGGAAGAGGTTGCATGACTTATTTAGGCTATTTCCTTCCAGCATTCACTTGTTTAAAAACCATGCATCTTGACACAAAATCAGAAATCTCCCTCTTCATGTTCCCCCACCAAAAATGTTCCTTCAAATCCCTATACATCATAGTGCTATGAGGGAATATAATGAAATTGTAGCATTGACCATCATCTAATAATTCCCTTTTTCAGATCAGGTATATCAGGAACACAATGTCTCTTTCTAAATTTCAAAATCCCATATTCATATATGAAGTCGATCAATCTCTCATCATTCACAGATTAAATCTTCTTTTGAAATTCATCATCATCACCCTGAGAAATTTTTATCCTTTCTAGAAAAGATGGGGTTTGAACCATTTAAAAAAGCTTTGATGTTTCACATTCCATGGTAATTCCCATATCCATCACTGCTATATCTATGTATATAGGATCCTTTTCAACTCTCATCTTGTTTATAACTCAATGATCATTCTCTACTCAAATCATCTGCTACCTTATTTTCCTTCCCCGAGTGGTAGTGTATGGGGCAATCATAATCCTTGAGTAGTTCAAGCCATCTACTTTGCCTCGTGTGGATTTCATTCTATGAGAAAATATACTTCAAACTCTTATAGTCAATATATATCTCACATTTTTTACCACAGAGATACTGTATCAATATCTTCAAAGAAAATATCACCACTGCTAACACAAGATCATGAGTAGGATAGTTTTGCTCATGAATTTTGAGTGGTCGTGATGCATAGGCAATAACACTATAATTCTTCATATGGACACAACCATGTCCTTTCATTGATGCATAACTATTAATAACAGACCCATCATTCCCTGATGGTCGATTCAAGATAAGAGCATTGAATAATATTCACTTCAATTCTTCAAATCATTCTTCACACTCTTTTGTCCAAACAAATTTAACCCCATTACGTGTGATCATCATTAATGGGTTAGCCAATCATGAAAAATTTGTGGTGAAATGCCAATGATGACCTTCTAAACCAATAAAAATTACTACCTTTATTATTCTCATTGGTGTTCGCCATTCTTTGATTACCTTGGTATTAGAAGGATCAATAGATATTCCATCCTTAGACACAATATGGCCAAGAAAATAAATCACCTCAATCTAGAATTCACACTTGCTAAAAATCCCCTATAGTTCATGTCAACTATGATTATTTAGAATAATTCACAAGTTATTTTAATGATCTTCGTAGATTATGGATTATATCAAAATATCATAAATAAATATCACTAAAAATTCATCAAGATATTCTATGAAAACTCTATTCATTAAATCCCTGAAGAAATAGGGTACATTAGTCAATCCAAAAGGCATTACTGTAAACTGGTAATGCTCGTACCTGGTTCTAAAGGCTATTTCAGAATGTCTCCTATCTTCACACACAACTGATGATATACAGATCGATGATCAATCTTTGAAAATTCTTGTTCTCCATGTAGTTGGTCGATTACATCATCAATGCGAGGTAGGGGATACTTGTTCATTACTATAATAGCATTGATCTCCAAGTAGTCAATGCATAGCCTCATACATCCATCTTTCTTCGTAACAAAAATAATAGGGGATCCCCATATAGAAACACTAGGGTGAATAAATCCCTTATTACTCAATTATTCTAGTTGTTTCTTTAGATCCACTAATTCCATAGTGGCCACTCTATAAGGGGTGTTTGATATGGATCTTGAACTAGGAATTAAGTCAATGAAAAACTCAATTTCTCATTCTGGAGGACGTCCTAGTAAATCTTATAGAAATACATCGATATATTCTGGCACAATTGGTAAATCCTCTATTTGGACATTATTTTCCTCACCCATAGTTATTTCTTTCTCTTCCCCCCCAATAATTTAATGTAGTTGAGCTACTGGGGGTGGATCTAGATTATAATTAGGTGGTGATTTTTTTTCTCTAAATATTATCTACTCATTATCATCAACATCAAATATTATACCCTCTTTTTTCATACAATAAATCTTCATATAATGGTCTGAAAGACAATCCATACCGAGGATTATATCAAATTCAATCATGGGCATGATGATGAGAACAGTAGATAAATAACATTTATATGCCTTAATGGGGAATGACTCATAAAACGTTTTTTCAAGAATACTTTCCTTATGAGTTTTTACAGTCAACTCCCTTGTTAAATATTATTGAAAATATCTAATTTCCTTTGAAAAATGGAAATATATGAAACAATGCAATGATCTAGAATCAAATAAAACATTGTCTAATCATGAAGAAACCATTAAATTACCTACCAATACGTCTTTCGTAGCTTCAACCTCTGTCTTAGGGATAGAATAATCTTGGCCTTCATCCCTTGGCCTTTTATAAGGTATGTTCCCCTAACGCTTAGGACATTCATTTTCATGATGTCCACTTTATCTGAAATTTTAGAATTCAACATTAACAGCCTCTTTCTTCCCCTTACAATTACAATCTTGGTGGCCTTATTCACCACAGTGGTAACAGACTCCCATTCCCTTCATAAAAGTACCAGGATGTTTCCTCCCACATTTACTGTAGGATGGATTTTCAACCTTTCCCTTCTTCCCCTTATTTCCATTTCAAGAGTTTTTAGTAGATCTCTTCTTCTCTTTCATTGCATTGAAGTCATAAGAAATAGAAAATTCATTTTCTGTCTTGATAGAACATGAGATAATATCTTTGTATGACAAGAAGGATGGTGAGACTAATGCTCAATATAGAAAAGGTCTTAAACCATCAAAGAAAATACCAATCTTACTTCTTGGTTTATGTATATAATTTGCAACATGCCTCGCAAACCTTGTAAATTTAGCTTCATACTTTGCAACAATCTCATATTTCTTTTGCCTCAAACTCAGAAATTGCCTTCCCATATCCACTCGATGATCTTGAGGAATGTATTTTTCTAAGGTAGTGTCTTTAAATTTCCTCCATTCCATATTTGATACTTTATCACCTTTCATTGTGTTTTGAATCAATAACCATAATTGATCATCATATCCAGTGAGGCAGTGAACTCCCATGTCAATGTTTTCCCTTTCGCTACTCCCCAAGGTGTTGAATGTTTTCTCTATGAAATTTATCCATTTCTCACATACTAATGGATATGTACCCCCATTGAATATTGGTGGTTTTTGCCTCATGAAGCGATCTAAAATTGATCCTCCGCGCTGCAAATCAGGGTTCTCCATATGGGTATGTTTATTATTCATAACCTGAGTGATTTTTCTTAGTATAGTGATAAGCTGGTCAGCACTAGTTTTATCTCCAACTCCACTATAATTATCTTGAGTAGGAGGGAAATCCATACATGGAGTTCATGAATTGATACAGTTTCCTTTCCTTCTACTAGGCTCCTTTTCTAAACAATTACATACACTAGATTAGTTTATGAATCGCAATACGTAATTCCAAACATATAACATACTTAACATAAATTGAACATTTAATGGATATAATCCATAATCATAAAAAAATGTTTTCTTTGAGATGCGATATATTCACAAATACTTCATAATGGTTTGTAAAGAAAATGTGAATTATCCTAAGCATATCCCTCGAGAGCATCGTAACAAAGAGTGCATCAAGGCCCATTGTTGTGCACCAGTTAAATTTAAGTCTAGCTCAAATATGTGTTTTTAGGTTTTACCCTTAGGTACATCTGTGCCAAATCCACCTCTACCTACTCCTATCCAGATAGGTATGTATTCCTTGACGAATACAGAAAATCTCTACATTAGGAAAATTCCTGGAATTTCTTCTATACTAATCCTCAAATACTATCTTAGGGTAATGTTCTCTAATCAAAGTTATTCTAAATATAGTTTCCAAGGTATTTTCTGAACATCCACTTATACCAATTGTAAATCCCCGACCCCAATAGACCAGAGTCGGTGCATTATTATGTATCATTGGCGTGATCAAAAAATAGCTAGTCTTGAATGAATGATTAGTTTAGTAGCCTTGTAAGTACTAGATACATTCATAAGGTTTAAATTACACCATAAAATATAATGCAACAACATCATTGTTTCCATAAACAATACAGAGATCCCATAGACTATCCCTATAGGTCAGTCATAATATATACTTCTTCACATCCTGGGAAAAATAAAACATTGAAGGTGGTGAGCATAGATGCTCATTAAGGATAATAATATACATGAATCTTTCATAAATATGAATAAACATTTAAGGAAATGTATAAAACTTAAATAAAATCCTTTTCAACATAAACTTCATCATAATATGGGAAATATAAATCAAAATAAACCCACTTACTTACTCACATGGATATTCAACTAGTCTAATAATCACATAAAATATCAATATCCACATTCATAATGATGGAATGCATAATGATAGACTTAATAACCACATAGTTGAGGCCTTGTCCCAAGACTACTAATAAGATTTTGTCAAGGCCTTGTTCCAAGACACTATTTTTTTATCATGAGACCTACCGATGCATCGAGGAGCTATAGCGAGCTCCACTCATCACTTAATATGTCCAATTCATTCCTCATATGAGTATTTTTAAACATAACATAATTATTTCTATTAAAACTTGCATATGAAATGTCAATAATTTATCGATAAACCGTGAATGGTAGAAAAATTACACATCAACAGTCAAACATATCACAAAACCTTCAATACAAAATTAATGATTGGTATCATAATTAATCAACTTCCAACAAGATTAAAATTCATTATATTATATTGACATAGATGAAATGAAAACTTCTTGAGGGAAATATCTCTTTAATTTTTTTAATCATTTAAAGTTCAATAATTATAAAATAAAAAATTTATCTGTAAAATATTCTTATAAGAATGTAAGGGAAGCTTCGATGATGTTATAATAGGGTAATATAGCCACACTCACCATATATGTTAGAAATACAGTCTTACCTTAAATTTGTCAAAATGATCATAATGTAAATTGTTTTGGAAGACGATGAAAACATTTCATTGAAAATATATAAGGTAAAATAAGGGTATAAATAACATTAACCCATAGTCTAGTAAGTAATTAAAATTTTTTAAATACATTTTTAGGATAACAGATAAATGGATGATAAAGAGGTCCGAGTAGATAATTACATATAAATAACCTTGAATAATGAAGAGGTTGTAGAATTATCCTTGATCTTGTACATTTCCTTGGTCATGGGTAGGTCAACCTCATGATTAATGGGGAAATAAGTTTTATTAAATTATACATGAATCATATAAATTAATATGATATCATATATGATCTTTTAATATTGCTTTGTTAATAATATTTTAGTATTATCTTCATTTCGGGTGTCAACTGATTTGTTTTACTTTATTTGCATTGTTACATAAGTAATGTTTGTTTTGAATAGGATGTATATTATTCATATTAATAATGATATTAAGTCCTTACACATTATTTTAAATCATCTAATGAAAATTATTCTTGAATGGCTATGATGAGGAATGAATCACGTCGTGTTCTTGGAGACGGTAATCCGTACGCATGCACGAGCGACAATGCCATTCATTTGATAATAAAATCATATATAATAGGATGATATAAGATATATAAAGAATAATTATCATGTTTTATTTATTATTTACTTAATATATACATCATTATTATACCCATACTAATAATAATGTTTTTAATAACAACTACACCACAATGTGGAGACGGTAAGTCGTACGTACGCACGTATGGTGACATGTCATTAAAAGGATGGATATAATAATGAATAGTGTTCTTCCATATTTATAATAACATATCTGTATATACAATATACTGGAGTTATTATTTTATAATGTAATCAACATTAAAGAAGACGTGGAAGAAGAAATAACATGAAAGAGGTGGTGAGATATTTACCTCTTCTTCCGGTTATTCATTTTGATTTGATAAAAAGGGCTTCTTAGGTTGGCTTTCAGACTAAAGGAAGGCCCCTAGGATGAAATGAGGATAGTTGGGAGGGTATTTGGGTTATTTTTGCCCATAAAATGGCTTTGAAGGTGTGAATTAGAGATAAGGGGAAGTGCCCTTTTATTAGAGGGGTGAGGGGAACCTTAGGAAAAGTTGTCAATATTATTTTATAATAAAATCATGTTAGGTTTATAATGGATAAAAAATGAATTATTTAAAGTATATGGTGGGTATCTGTCGAAAACCAATCAAACAATAGGTTTTAGACATGTTTGGGTCACTATATTAACGTTATATTTTAGATTTAACTCTTAATTAAATAGATTGGCATTTACCATGTCTCTTTGTATTTTTATATTATATGGTTAATAAACATAATATAAACTTCCAAGAGAACACCAAGTGGTTAATTAATGACATATATAATAATATTTAATCCCTTTGGCCGAACCATAGATTTTTAGGAATATAATACCAATCAATAATAAAATATCTGTTTTAAAAACTCTTTTATGTCAATTTGGACACTATTTGGTATTTTGATTTTGTTAAATTCATAACAGCATTATTACTTAAAAAAATTTCAGTTAATCATCTATAACATTTCATATTAACCTAGAAAATTATTTAAATTCATAATATGTCTCAAATAATATTTATTTTGGTATTTATAATATCAATTATTTTAATATTTCATTAATAAGGTAATTACTACATCATCATTGTGTCCTAAATAAATTAAATTATATGACATGTAAAATTAATAAATAAAATATCATTATGTATGAAATATTTATATCTTTCTAATTAATATTTATAATATAATTTATCTTATGTATATCACTATATTTAAAATGGTTTAGTTATTAAACATTGAATTTAACACTTTTGACACTTCTTTAAAAAAAATAATAAATGTCCCAATCTAATCCATGTGGACCTAAAGGATCATATTTTATTCCTAAGTTTGTTTTTGGTGGAATTATACTTATCCAACAGAATTAGGACTTCTGTTAAGGTAATAATAATATCATTTTACCCTTAATTACACTATTTACATTTTATCGTATTAAATAAAAGTCAAAAGTTACTATTCACCAAAAATTATTTTTATCTTATGGAACAACATTATACATACTGATATCAACCATGTCTTTTAGATTATTGAAATTCAATTTATAGATGTGGTAAAATTATGTTTTATTCAAATTTGAAAATGCTCCTAGGAGGTGGGTAAAAGACGGTAAAAAGTTCAATAAACTTTTTATATATCTAAAACTATTATAAACTGACTCCGATGAATTACATTGAACATATATAGGTATTTTGTATCTATTTTGACCTAAAATAAATATAAATAAAATAAATAATTATTTAAATAAAAATTTGGTATTAAACTATTACTTATTGTTTTTTACTATTCATCAAAAATTAAATGTTTTGAGAAAAATACCAAGAATTCACCCACCACTAATTTCGATATTCCGAATCAAAAATGAAGTCCATTTTGAAAGAAAAAATTTATAAAATTTCAAAATTTGGATAGTACTATTCCTAATGTCTAGTTTTATTAGTTGTGGTGTGTTAAAACTAGAAGTTTCATACAACACATGCTATTGTATTTTTCAAAGAGAAGTGTACCGTAGAATCTTGTGGTGTTACACAAATGGATGATAAAATAGAGGGGATTTTTACAATATAATGTGCCATGAAATATAAGAATAAAATGAAAATTAACTCAATCATTCATAATTTATCAAAATGATAATTCAAAAATGAAATTATTGGTTAGAAATATATCGCATGTTTAAAAGATTATTACTCGTACAATGTTCAATAAGTGGATTATAAAGGAATTTATGAATACTATTTTTTATTTTTATTTATGAAAATATTATGGGTCGTCTTTATTTACTAGAATAAAAATATTTATAGATAAATATAAATGTATGTCCCAAGGAATTATTCATGGTTTAGAACCACCATCACATATAATAATTTGGATTATCCTTCCCTCATACACAAATAAAATGTAACATCCTCAAAATCCAAATCCATAAAATCCAGGATGAAATATTACAATAATAATTTTAAGAACCATCTAAAGGAAAAAACCAATTTAGAACCACTAATGGATCATAAAATCAAAAACGGAATTAATAAAAAACAATAAAAAAACAATCATATCATTTACATGGTATAGAAAACATAATTGACATTGGAAAAACTCACATTGGTCACATTTCACATAATAAAGTATAGGGAAATAAATTCCAAATATCATCTTCATAAAAATGTGGAAATTCTAAATCAATAACCAATCTATAGTAAATAAATTAGGGGTGGAGGATTTAAGACAAGATATGTGATGGTTACTTGTCTTTTGATTGTATTATTTATATAGGAAACATATGAATCAACTATTAATTAAGAGGAAGTATGGAGGGTAAGAGGAAGACCAAGAAAGGCTATGGGAGGGGACCACGAAGGTATAGTGAAGGATGAGTCTGAAGGAAGATTATAGTAGGTCGAAAGTGTTTAAGTGGAAATGGATATAATTTCTGTTAAAAAAATAACATTAAATATATCAGGTATTTAGTGGAACCATCATGCCACTAGGCCTTCTAACCACCACACTAGGTACCTGGTACCCTCTATCATATATCTCATTCCACTTACAGTTTAAAACTATAATTATTACTTCTTATAAATAATATCCAAACACAAAAAATCTTGAATAAACCATAAACTACATACAAAATCAAATAATAATTCATTCTAAAACCCCCAAAATTATAATATGGATTTCAAATTAAAACATAAACCCTCAACCAAAATTAAAAATTCAAATGACCACTTTCCAAAACCATCCACTATTCCTACATAATATCTTAATAGAACATTAGTTAATTTAATTGGTACATCGCTAATTACACAAAACCTATTTTCTAGACTGAATATTATACATAAGGATTACAAATTAACAAATATATATTTATTGGGGGTGAGATTAAAACATTGTATGAAACCATTAATGGTGCCCCTAATATATGCTAAAATTTATTTAGTGTGTTCATTAGTATGTAAATAAAAAATAATATAAATCATGAATGAAAATAAGTTGTACCGTTATGTTCTTTACTATCCAATGTGATAAATAGTCCTACCATCTTATATAGTGTGATAAAATCATGTATGAAATACAAATAGGTTATTATATGGTGTTCTTATATCAAATTGGGAAAATAATTCATTAGTAAAGTAGTATACTAAATTATTTCCATCCCTCAAATTCACTTTATCCAAAGGAGTAAAAGAGGAATTCTAGATGGCATCTCAATCTCAAATATATTATATCCACCACTAGTAAAGTTATATGATAGATGATTCCAATTTCTCAAAGACATTCTATCCATTTGTGGTAATGAAATATGAAAGAGGATTCCCTAATCCATTTTCAATATATCTGTTAACAGTATTGAAGTATGATGGATGATGTCCATGTATCAAATTCATTCTATCCATCTATGGTAATGGAAAAAATATTTATACAGTGCATACAAATCATCAAAAGTGCATAAAATAGTAAAAACATGAGAGTGTACAGGTATAATTATAACATACTTTTCCTAAAAAATAAACCAGCAAATCATGGAATGGTAATAACATGGGAATTCCAACTAGATTAAATATTAGGTATCTACCACAAGGTTCTCTTGGGTCCCTAGAATGTAAGACACTACCAAAAGCTAAACATCATCTGAAATAAATGATACATCAAATCATGTTTAGGATAATAATAAAAATAATTCATTTTATTGATAGAATAATTCTTAGCTCTCAACATTTAATATATCATTTCATATCACTCATCTTCCAACCAAAACCCAACTTACATCAATTTAATTACTAATATTAAACATATACAACTGTTACAACCATACCCATCCTAAACTCCATAGTATATAAGCCATAATTTTCATACTAACCCTGACTTAGTAGTTATATAATCATGCCAATGATATTCTTTCCCAAGGATATTATAGATCTCGTAATCCTTTTTCTAACATCTAAAAATATTATACTAATTTGGGAGAGCCTAATGAATAACTAAAAACTAATATTATACTTATTTAATATACTCACCTCTATAGTCAATCCATACTTGGATTATCTCTAATAAGTGATACATTTAGATACCCAATATCATCTATAAATGAGTTTAAATTTGTGGAATCTAATATTATCACTTGTCCCCACCTATGTAGTTTGGCTCTACTATTACTAGTGGAAAACCATCATACCACTCATTGAGATACCAAAACATATTAACCCATAATATTTAAAGGATATACGTATTTCAATTTCCATATAAAACATCAATATTACCATTTAAGTGTGTTTTCATGGTTTGTAAACCATACACACTATTACAACAAAGTCAGTCATAAGGCATGCCACTATGAAAAAATCTCACCAAAGACCTAATCACACAGATACCCATTTAATTAACTCATCGAAGCCCATCCAATCACATTTCTAATTTATATCATCCTCAAATACCCTTTCTGGGTCCATCAAATGAAATTTTATCACAGTCCCTAATGGACATATGGTTGTTGGGAGGAATTAAAATATATTCTTCAATGGAATAATAATTTTTCCAATCCAAGGCTACTCTAAATAAATTATCTCATAAATTAGAAATAACTTAGTCCCCATATTCATGTGTCCCTAAACTGGACCACCATGGACACATGCATCATCTCACAAAAGACCAATCATATATGGATTACTGTGTAGTAGACCACCAACCTCTTTCTTATCAAACATAAAAAATCTGGTATAATTATGTAATTCACCACTATTCACCTATAATAAAATAAGAATACAGAAAACCCTTAAATTGGGTTTTCTTTCAAGAATTGTAGATAAATTACTGAAATGATAATGAGTGACATGGGTGTTACCTTTGTAAGATCCATTACATTATTGAGAGATCACATACTCATTTTAATATATTATATTTTCCTTTTTAGATCATACATGAGTTGGGTGCTTAATTATGATCATTTTTTTGTAAATTCATACAATTCAGGTTGCCCTTGGGGATGTTTACGGTTAGTGAATGGTTAGGTAACACCATGTGGTTTTCACAGGGAAACCATCCTCCACATTTTGAGCCACTAGAATGTGGTGCATGGTTTAACCAAACCATTAAGCCACCCCCAACATAACAATGTCAGGATGAACAAATCAGAAGATCCTTGTTGGGACAGTGCTTTTCCAACCTTCGAAACTAACCATTAGTGGTGTTGTTTTGAGATAGTATAAAGACACTATTGGGGCATAGTTTCCAAACTATGTGTCACAATAATTCCATGTACAGTTGACAACATGAAATTTATGGATATAAACCAATTTAAAATATTAAGTCATATTTTCACTTAATCTCATATATTTATTGACTTATGTTTCTCTGAAATCATGTGAGGTGATGCCCATTGATTTGGGATAATGTTTTGGTGATTCAAATCTGGTTAGAGATCTAGTTTCATCGATAAATCTCTATTCATGATCATTCTTCATAGATATATTCTTCTTCATCTATTTCACAAAATATTAAATTGAATCCACAATGTATAGATCCTTGTCCCTTGATGGTAATTTTGAAGTTTTGTGGTTGAATCATTTTAATGAAATGATATTAAAACCTTTATCTGGTTGATTATAGTTCCATTATTCATTTCGTATCATTCTATCTTAAAATAAGTGCTGATGATGGGTGAGAATTCATGAATGATCCAAAGGCATATGGTCTTTATAATATTTACCATAGTCTTGATTTTTTTATCTAGTTTGAAATGGTACTATTATGCTTTCTAAAGGCATAGTTTTTTTATTAATAAAATTGGACTCAGCCCAATCCAATTTGGGAAAACCTTCAAGGATCCAATTGGACCCATTGGATATTAAAGACCAAGATATATGAAAACCCATGGGGTGTTCCAATATCCTTAAAATGATGATTTATGGAATGAAAGAAGGTAAATAATAGGTTTATTAAATTAAACTCAATCCTTATACTATGGTTTGATAATGGTATTTCTAGGGTTGAATGGATTAACTTTTAGGATTAATGATTTATTTAATAATTTATTATAAATAGATTAGTGGGGGATTTACCATTTTTTTAATTTTATAAAAGTAATGAAAAATGGTTGTGTGTGATAAATTAAATGGATCACCATTATTTAATGATTGATAAGATCACAAATTTTGAGCCTTGATATATATATTTGTGTGTGTGTGTGTGTGATTCTGTGTGTTAGTAAATATAAATGATGGGTCGGTTTATTCCCTAATGTTTTCAGTAATTTCCCTTTGGGTGAACAATTAATTGTTGTTACCACCCAGAAATTTTGAAGTAAATATTTTTCTAGTGAGATTTCATTATTTGGTAGTGGGGATGGGTTGAGTGTCTACTGTAATATTATTTTGAGAAACACCATACCCTCGAGAATGGATATAGTGTTACAAATTCATTTATCTAAAATACATTGATTCATGCATGTCATGATTCAAATACAGAGTGGAAAATGATGTATTTTATCACTAAGATGCATATATAGGTTCTAGAGTGCATGTTGAAGATGACCCTTATTGTCCTTACTGGTGTAGTTCTACACTTTTGAGCCAAATCCAGGAGAGGTAGTATGAGGATCTAAAGTTTTTAGCCTCAAGCGAAATCCATGAAGGTGGGTTGTCACCTTCATATTGGTTTTTCTATAACAATTATATCTTGTTTGTATGGGGTTGTGTGGTTGTGTATACTTTTATACACGAAGATATGATGAATTAGTTTCACATGTTGAGGTGAGAAGTTCAACCTGAATTGAAAAATATATATATCAATATTTAGAGACTGTATTTGGGGATGGGAACAAAAGTGAGATTATAGGTATTGTGACATGATCCTACACAAGTCAATAGGTGAAGGAAGTGCATCAGTGGCCCCCCGTGATTCTATAGACTTTTCCCATTCTAGAGTTGAAATGAGATGGCGTTACCATGGACTATACGGTATATTTTCCCTGGACACCTCAAAATAACAACATGATATGAGTGATTGTGGATTCTTTGAAAAAAGTATCCCATTTCATTCCAATTTGATAGATAGTCAATGTTGATCATTTTGGTGATATATATATTTGTGAGATATTTCATTGTCATAGAGTCCCTCAGAGTATAGTTTCATATCAGGATCATTGTTTTACTAAATACTTCTAGAATTGTTTTTAGAAGATGATGGAATATCAGGTATTTCTATGTAAAACTTTTTAACAACAGACAAATGGGCAACTGAAGCATGCTATTTAGGTGTGTAATACATATTGTGGGAATTCATCCATGAATTTGGTGTGTCTTAGAAGAAGCAAGTAGCAGTGGTTGAGTTCTCATATAATAAAAATTATTAGCTGACTATTCAAGTGGAACAGTCTGGGGATCTCTATGGTAGGCCATGCCAATCACCATAATGTTTGTTGGAGGTGGGTCCGCCAGTGTTTTTGGGACTATGTCTCATGAAAGATATGTGAAAACAAGTTTATTTAATTTATAATCATATGAACACAACATATAGTATAGATAATTCATGTTTTCATCGACCTCATCATGCTCTGGAGTTTATAGTGGGTGATCATGTGTTCCATTGGGTGTCACTAAGATTGTTTCATGGCAGGATTCAAAATCTAGGAATGTTGGCACCCAGGTATATCAAAAACATTGATATTTTGTAGAGTATTATTCTAGTGGAAAATCAATTAGATGTTCCATAAATTTATAGTGTTATTCATGATGTTTTATGTTTTTCATATCTTTAATGGTGTCACTCTGACCCCTATAATCAGATATATGTTGGTGATGTTGGTATTATTGTTGATGAGTACATTGAGGATCATAAAATTTGTATTTTGGATCACATTGAGAACGTTTTCTACAGGAATATCATGCCAATTAAGTGTGTGTGGTGGCAACATGGTTATGTTTAGATAGATGTATAGGAAAGAGTAGTTGATATGAAACCCTAGTGTCCCATACTTTTAACCATTAATCCTTGGCGATTATTGGGAGTAAAGATCAATAAAATGATTTTATAATATTAGGAAATTTTAAGATTCCAAACACTCTTGAGATGTCTTGAACTCATTTTTTGGTAATATTTTGTCCTTTTTTATCATACATTATATGGGTCTTTTATTGGGGTCTTTTTGGGAGAATCATGTGAATTTTAGAATCCCACGGGCCTATACATGGTTATCCCATGATTAAGGTAACCCATTCAGTTTTCTCTAGGAATCTGTGTACCCCATTATGATCTAATATATGGTATACTACATTCTAACCAAAATGTGCGGACACCCTCCCACCGCCCACCCACTGTGAAAGGATGAATAGAGAAAATCCTCATGGTTGGAGCATGATTATTCTATCACTCTAGGCCAACTGTGCATAGTGTTGGTTTGAGACATTATCACCACATAGTTTTTTAATGACTTTCCAAATCATGTTTCTTAACCATGTGGCATATATTTGGAATCTTGAAATTTAAAGACCTGACCAATATAAAAAATATTATGTCCTTATTTTACATTATTCATAGATTTCATTTGAAATCAATTTTCTCTCAAGAATTTAGAGTAGATTCCATTTATCTGGAATCTAGTTCAATTCTATTAAAATCCTTTAGGAGATCCAGTTATGCTGGTAAGTTCCCATTTCAGGGCCATTAACCTTATATTTATTCTAACTCTCTTTCCTATAACCTTAGATCAAATCTTTTGTGGATAGATAAATGTTCATTGCTGATAATTTTTATATTTTGTGGTAAAATATATTAAAGAAAATGTTATCCAACCCATATCTAGAATATTATAGTACCTTTATCCATTCTTTGGTAAGTCTACCACAAATTAAGCACTATGGTTGGGTGAGAATTCATAAAAAGTCCTATGGTAGGTGGTCGGCATTATATTTCCCATAGTTGTGATGCCTTTCTCATTTATATAATTTTTCTATAAAAAATCATTTTTAAACAAGTATATTTTGATTAATAAAACTAAATTTAAACTTATCCATGTTGTGAGACCCTTCATGGGTCATATTGGGCCAATTAGATATCATTTGATTGGGCTTCATGGAAACCAATGTGTATTACCAATATGCATGAAATGATTATGTATTGAATATGAAAATGGGAAATAATGGGTTTATGGAATTGAACTAAATCCATTATTCATGGTTTGGTAGTGGGATACATAAGTATGATTGGATTAAATTATAGGTTTAATGAGTTTTGTAATAATTTATAGTAGATGGATTAATGGGGGATTTCACATGTTTTTTCTTATGATAAAAATAAATTACCATAGTCGCACTTCATAAATGTAATGGTGAACCATTTTGATAATGATTATTAAGAAGTTAAATGATGTCTAACCATTATATTTATATTTGTGTGTTAGTGGTTTTAGTGTGTGTGAACAAAGTAGTGTGGGTGTTAGACGGATGGTCCTCATGTGTCGGTATCCAGAAAGATGATCTAGTCCAACTATTCATGCATGTGAATTAGTGATGGAATGATGATCTTTATAGTATAGATTATGGTTCCAAAATTATTCTCCAAGAATTAATGATATTGATGTTGTACTGATGCTATAAGTACTAGAGAGAAGGGTATTGGACTGATTCTCCATGTATCTGTGATAATGGTAACTGGATTGTTACTCTAATGCACAGAATTAAAATTGGAAATAATTTGAATAATGAAGTCCTATGAAGGAATAAATTGAAAAATACCAATGGATTATGGTTCGTAATCCATTATGGAACAAAGAAATTATGATTTTATTGGGTGTCACCATAAACATGGGGAGACACTATGGTTCACTAAATAATAATAAATGTGATCCTTTATTATATTTAACATTTTAATTTTATTCAATAGAAAATTCCATACACGTTTATAGATTGTATTTTGTTTATACACCTTTGGTGGTTGACTACTGAGTTGCATTCACACCCTACATGGGACACTGTTTTCTAACTGAATAGACATTATATTTATAGGTCAAGATATGAAAAAAAGACCTATGATATATGGAAGAGTAGTGATTTTTGATGGGGAATGGATGGGGGAACTAGAAATGATGTGGATATCAACTATGTAGTTTTCATAGAGTCTTTTCTTTGGGATTTCACATGTAACATAACTCTTATCATTAATGACATATCTAATGCATAGTGTTATGGTCATTTTCCATTTATTGGTATTAATCATGCAATGTGTGTTCATTGTTGGTTATTAATTATTATATAATCATTATTACTTTTATATGGATTTATATTTTCTTATTTCTATAATAAAGTGCTCATAGTCATCCTATGTGACATATTAGGCCATTTCTACAAGTCAGTAGCATGTGTAATGTGGGGACGTGTTCTTGATGAATTGTAATTTTTTGGCTTGTGGCACCAGTATGTGGAACTTGATTCAGGATGATAAAACCATAGTCTCTATTTTAAGATTCCACATTTTAAGATGGATAATTTATTAGTTGAGATACAGAGTGTTGGGAGCCTTGTATGTGGTGAAAATTAGGGGATGGAAAAGTGGGGGAGAGGGGGCCATTGATGGTCTAAGAGGATATTGTGGAAGTGTTTTTATTTAATTTAAAAAATATAAAAAATTAAACAACAAATCACTGATTTCCTAGTCAATCCTAAGGGTTTTTCCCTTATTACACCCTACCAAATACTTAATAAGTACTCATTGACTTTATGGTGGTAAGTATTTTTTTACTATAGTATACCACCATATACACCCACTAACCATACCACTATAATTTCTACAAGGACCTAGAAATAGTTATAAAAACCCCTATAAATTTATAATTAAGATTCTTAAAATCAATGTAAACATAAAAATTAGAAAAAGAAAAAAATTTCTCTTGGGTCATTATATTTTAATTTCATCTAAATCCACTGATTGGTAAAAACATACCTAATTATAAATTCCCTACCATACAACTTATCATCCTTAAGAATATTATTTGATAATCTCCGAAATACTAGAATATCAACTATAATCTAATTTCACCATTCATACTTGATTCAAGAGTTTATATGTTCCTTATGTTTTAATCTCAGGTTAATATAGGTATTTGATTTTTTTAGGACCATAACTATGACATGTAATACATTCATATTGTTTTATAAATGAAAAATCCAACATCAATTAAACTATATATTAATTGGAAGAATCTGAAAGGCATTCGTAGGTCCTCTGTTACATTATCAACCTCTTCAATCAATTCAGGCCCATACACCATAGTGAATCATTTATAATTAAAATCAAGAAATATGACAATATAGATACTATGGTTTAAAAATATTCCATTCACTTTATTTTAACATAATTTACTATGTGATATATCAAATATTCCTTTAATTATGTAATCACATCATTACACGTGTTTTTTGGACTATTGATATACTATAAATCCAATCCTTACACAACTAATTTATTGAAATATATAATATATTATCCACCCAATCCACTAAATCACACACTCAAGAACCAATCAGATTGGTTTATTATAAATTCTGGCCCAAATACATTCCTTAACTCACCCAATACAAGGTTATTCTCTAATCAAATGATAGGATTATACATATCTATATACCTTCTGTACCAAAAAACTAATAGGTAAAATTATACTCATAAGACAAGAATAGAACATCAATATACACCCTTATCATGATCCTCTCTCTAATGTATGAATTAGTTATAGCACTCCACATAACCATTTTCAACTAATATGGGTCATCCCACACACCACATAGAAAATCATCATGTTTTGTTGTAAAGTGTATTAAAATATAAATAATTATATCTCGGGTAAAATAATATTTTTAAAAACTATGGTCTCATATACATTCTCTAAATTATTTATTAGATTTGTGATCCCACCTGAAGAAGCTGAAAAAATACCCCCACATGTGATTGGACTAACACTCTTTTTGTGTTAGTGGAAAATACAAGCACGCATGACTCAGAATTCAATTATAGAAACAATTCATAATCCTCTTCCTATTTGGTTATTGATCTGAGACACTAAAACATTGGTTGACCAAAACTCAATCACTACAATTCCCATCGGTTGACCTACTCTTTTACCTAATGTCCACTTCGCGCCCCATAATATCTTGATGGTAACAAATTTTTTCCCTTGATCATTGGTGCATGTTTTACCAACCATATATAAGTGTATAACTACATGGAAACCACACATACCAACAATAAATGGTTTTTCCATTATCAATATTGCATGCCTTTATAAATTTTTTACCCTTTAAGGATAAAATAAAATTGAGTGATTGTGTAAATTAAATAGTGTACTCCATCACCGACATCCCATGATGTACAACTCGATGAACCTCTAGAACATTATGGGACAGACTATCACTAGTAAGAACCAACCATAAAAGATAAAATAAAATTCCATTCATGGACTCCCATCATCCATCAATTTTATGTAAATAGTATTCCTCCATCCATTGGCTTGATCATTGAATTTAAAATCAACGAGTTACACCTATATATCTCTCGGTGTTCCAATCCAATAAATGGGTAAAAGAAAATTGTTTAACTTTGTTTTTTAAATTCAAGGACCTATGTCACCAAAAAACCTAAGATAAACATTTCTTGAAACTCATGAGTGGCATTGGAATCTGTTGTTTCTATTTACATATATATATTATCAAATCCCCAAAAAATATTTATTACACATTCTTCAAAATGCACATCCACTAGATCACTAACTCTTGGATAATTCTCTATTATCTCTATTTGAGGACTTTCTTTCATGTGTTGTAAAAAAATCATGTGATTACAGAACCACCATCACAGTGATCATCTCATTACAATCAATGAATTGAAATACTAAATACCATTTAAAATCCATTTATGAACTATTATCACATAATCATTCAATTCAATTTCATAAAAAGTAAACAAGATCATAAATACTCCAGAAAGAAAAGCATTTACCATATATTCCCAAAATATATTCAGGACATATGAAAAGACATAACTTTCATTAATGTTGATAATCACTCACCTCCCTCAATATAAATAGAAACTAGTTAACTCATATATAAACTACCTCATGACCACTCACTGAAATTGGAATACCTACTAACAATACCCTGATAACAAATTGAATCATGCCATATGGAGTTATTGTAAGATCCTAGGTAAATAAAGAATATGAAATTTTCCTATTTATTAATATTTGGGAATAAAATATAAATATTACTTTAAAGGTAATTTTATGTTCAATGGTGTATCCAATATGCAACAACAAGTTTCTTTGTGATCTTACGATGCACACAAATAATATAATAATATTATTTTAAATGGTAGTAAAATCCTAGCCGATGTAATGGTGGGAATGAACAAAACTAACTAAAAAGTGATTATATATTCTTTTCAACTATTTTTACATTTATTCAATAAATGTTAGAGGTTTAAAATCTGAATGAATCCAATTTTAAGCGTATATTCTTTAAAAGGTCGATTAACCACCTTTTGATGGAGAACCCTTTTTAAATCCATTTTTTGAAAATTTTATATGTTATAATTGACAAAATAAAATCCTTATTTATAATCAAGAAATAAACATTTACATTGTGTAAATTTTTGTTATTTTTCCGATAATGTTCATTTTTTTAATGAATAGTAAAAATGTTGTATTTTAATTTTAAACCTCTTTTTAGTCTAATTTATTTACATGGTCAGATTATCTTTTTAATTTTTTTTAATATGTAATAAAAATATATATTTACCATTTAATTCAATTGTGGTCATTTGAATTAATTTCACTTTGAAATTGGACATAAACAAGTGTCAATCTTTTAATAGACATTGTTTCTTAAAAACACGCTATTTGTTTGGACAACGGGAATTGATTATAAAATTAATTAATGCCACTTATATGTTTTTAATTTTGTAAAATAGATAACATTTTTTAATTTTGAATATAAAATATAGCTTAGGTTGAATTTTTGGAATTTTTCTCACAAATTTTCATTTCCAATGAATAGTGAAAAAAACTACATTTTATTTCAAAACTGCTTTTTCATCCAATTTATTTATATATTTAGATTGACATTTTAATTGGATTTAAGGTTTAATATAATTATTTTTTTAACATTTAATACAATTTTGGTCATTTCATGTAATTTCACTTTAAAATTGGATTTGAAAACAAATCAATCTTTTGATAGATATTACTTCTTAAAAACCCGTCTTTGGTTTTGGAAAATGGGAATTATTTTTAAATTAATTACAACAATTTATGTGTTTTTAATTTGACAAAATGGATTCCATATTTGGAATAATAAGGTCCAAATTATTTTTTTAAGATGCTTTTGTTTTTTGGACAGTGAATAGTAACAATGGTAATTATCTTTAAATATCGTTCTTAATTAGTAATCAGGTAGTTAAGGGTAATAAAATAATATCATAATAATATAAAATGACCCCAAAATGTGTCATAATTATACTGGTTGTGTCATGTCCTACCATGGGATTCCTTGTTCCAAACTTCGGGACCCCATGTAATCACTTTTGTGTGATAGTGACACTTTGTCATTTAATGTTTTTTTGAATGGAAAGTATAACCAAATTAAGAATCACCCAAGTAAAAAAAATTATTTTTGACTATGTATATGATCTATTAAACTATAAATTATCATTGGAAATTTATAGTGATTTCCTACATCATGGTATTTTTTATTAAATTTCATACATTAAAGAAATTAACTTATTTATGACACCATGATGATGTAGTGATTACCTCATTAATGGACGATTTAAATAAAATGAAAAGATAATGTATAATATAAGACTTAAACTTGTCAAAAAACTATCGGATGTGTGTATTTTGAAACCTTATCACATTATACTCGAAATATATGATTTTGGGACCTTTAAAATCCGAAACAAATTATATAATAAAGTAGCATTTCTTGACTTTCCAAGAGTACCCCTCCTCCCTCTTATAAAATGACCCCACCACTATCACCTTACCCAAACCTCTCAAGCCATTGGATCCGACAAAATCTTCTCATTGAATCTCTCCACATCCATATATTCATCATTGAAACCTTAGCTTAGGCAGAAAGCTCTTTAAGAAACCATTTTGGTTCAATCCAAGAGGAGTTACACGATTTAAAGGTAATGCTTTCTCTTATGTTCTTTTGTTTTATTTTACTTCTCCAACACCATAAGCTCTTTTGATTCCTTTATTTTGTAACAACAACAGTAAATTGAACATACTATGATTCTGTTATTAGAAGGATTCTAACTACACTTACACACACACCTCCGTCTAATTGTTAAAGAACATACTATTTCTGTGGATGGTGAATTTCCGCCTCACGAAATGATGATTGTTAAATATTCTTATAACACCTTTAATGGTGGCCATTAATATGTCACTATATTTATATATGATATATGTTATGTTTATGTTTTCCATATGCTTCTGTATATTTCATTTATGGCATTCCTTTATGGTTTCCATTATGGGTAAATGCGATATCTTCATTTTAGGAAGTACAGGCTACCGCACACTCAAAGTGAATTGATTCGTTAATGCCATATGTGGGATGTATAAAGGATTTAGTTAAGGATATTATATATTAAATTATACTGGGATTATAAAATATCTTTAGATCAATATGATTTCATTCCATTAAGAACAAAATAGAAATGAAAGTAGCGTTCATGCGTACGTACGACTTACCGTCTCCATGAACGGTGCATTTAATTTCTTACCTCTAAATGTTATCTAATATTATAAAGGCATATATATAATGGATATATATGATATATATGTTATCTACATCATGAATATAATTCTGGATATAATGGATATTTTACCACATGAACAACTTGTAATTATAAGAAGTTTATTTTTGACTTCAGTACCAATGATCGACAAAACGACCGTTATTAAGTTAAATAATTACATAATGATTATAACATGGTATTAAGTGATATAAAATGAATAATGAACTTCAAAAATGTTCTTAATAATGTATAAATTAACTCTAGTTTATTAATTAGGTGATTAAAGAATGATCGAGTCAAGTCGGACATGAGGTAAGGGATCCTACCGCTCTATTTCTTTTTAAGTACTATCTTTTATGTCAGTTCTTCGAAGATCCTCTTTATTATGTTAGGGGATGTTATTTTATATTCCTATTACTGTAAATTTTATTTTCATACGATGATAGACCCTATTATATTTCATCAATCTAATTTTTGGAATTTGTAAGTGGCGTCGTTAGGCTGCTGAATTTTGGTAAGGAATTTCTTATCTCACTTTTAATGATGTGAGATCTGCATTTTTCGACACTTATTTATTTCATGTGGTGTATGTACTTCCCATGATTTTATTCTTTGTGTAGTATAAATTAATTTATGGTTATTTACATGTTCATTTTATGACCCTTCATTCATGGGTTGTACATTTCTAAATTTACCCAAATCGGTAAGGGATCTTTTGACCCTCCTCTTTTTAAAAGACATCATTTTGTTATGTATTTTAATTTATATCTTATTATGTTTTGATATGTTATTATTTCTATAAATGATATGTCCAAGTGATGAGATAACTTTTTTATCTCTCATCGTCTCATTTTCTGAATTTTAAAATGACGTCGTTAGGCTATCGAATTTCTGTAAGGGGACTTCCTAACCCAATTTCAATTCTTTGGGTTAAAACTCTACTTCTTGATTATGTCATTATATGAATATGTGTGAATGACCTTTGATTGTTTGACACTTAATATCCACTTATATTGGATGTATTTATATTTGTCACACATAATTACATAACTGATTTATCCTCAATCTGAGGATACCGTCTTTGTAAGGGACTTCGTCTCAATCTCCTTCTATTGAGGCGTATTTTGTTTTATATTGTGTATAAACCCCTTTTAATTTTACTTTTATTAAAAAGGAATATTTTGATACAAATCATTTTACTAAACGACAAAATGGAATGTTTTTTTCTTACGTATGCGGCGACAACGACTTCTCTACTGCCGTGACCATTATTTGAGTTTCAGCTTCATCTAAAAGACATAACTTTTTGAAATGAAAAATAAATACAATGTTTTAATTTTCCTTTATTTTGGAATTGAAAATGGTTTTGATAATGTTTTGATTATATAAATGTGTTGTATTTATATCTTGTGATTGAAATGTGGAAATGTTATGTTTCCTTTATACATGTTTTATGTGATACAATTATGTTATGGTTCTTGGGCATTGTTTATGAAGACAGGTGGTTCCGTGATAAACTAAGTGTGGGTGAGCCCGATATAGCTCTCCAATGCATTGGGTGACGAGATGGAGGTAAACATTAATGTTTCTCCTAAGAGATTTAGGGAATAAATTGTGATGGGTATTTCAAATGTGACTCCCTATATAGCTGTGATAGATACAATGAAAGTTTGATATGGATGCCATAAGTTGCCTCTATGATTTATGATTTCTGTGTGTTACTCAAAAATCTTATGATTTTGTAAGGTATGTTATGAATGAAAAGTTTTGGTTTCATTGATTTTTATTTATTGATGGGTTAATGTTTCCTTTCCTTATTTTATAAACCATACTGAGAGATTTTTGTTCTCATCACAAGTTTTTGAAATGTTTTTCACAGGTCAAGGGAAAGGTACATGATATGATGATAGTGTCTGGAAAGTGTTAAGAAAGAATCCATGATTTATTTTAAATATATTTTATTTGATTGAAAAAAATGAATATTGTCTTTGTTGTAACCACCTTGTTTAAATGTGGAATGTAATGCATGGTTTTATGACCTAATTCTCTAAAACTCTAAACCTGAAAAGATCCCCAATGTGAATTACTCATTTAATTCAAGATTAAGTAATGTTTTAAGGATGGGTCCTTATAGTTGGTATCAGTGGTCAGTTTAGATAAATTTAGAGGATAGGGTATTCATTAAGCATAAGTGACAATTTGTGTATAACCACAATGGTTAGTATATTTGATGGATTCATTGTTATTTTTTGAAAGTAGTTATGAGTTTTAGATAACTTGGATAAGTATATCTTTGTGTTTATCTTCCTCATTAGTACATGATGATTTTTATGATATACTCCCATTTACCTTTTTGGGTTTAGTAAATGGCTGGATCTAGTAGTCACCAAAGTGATAGTGGATGTGAAGAAAACTGTGATGGTTTTTGGAAAGAAAAACTGAATGATATGGGAGATGAAATGAGAACTCTTGTGGTTTTTCTCAACGAAATATCAGGAGTCATGATTAACAAATTGGACCTTGGTGAGTTCTCTAATTCAGCATGAATGATAGAACCAAATCGATATGTAAGTTCAGATAATAATTATAATGGTAACCATTATGGTTTATATGATCCATACTTTTGAGGTAATTATGGGTTACTATATGATGGTAAGCAACGAAATGAGGTAAAATTGAGGATAAATTATGTTATGGTTATTTTTTAATATTCTAACACCTTTTGGGGAATGTTTTAAAAATTATTTAGTTTTGGAAAAGGACAACACGCAGACCGTGTGACAGCACGTCGTGTCGGACAAAGCTGTGGGAATCAAACCCACAACCACAGTGCTACTGGTATTTAATGTCTACCACTGGACTACGTGAAGTCCCTGGTTAGTATGACAAATTATTTTTAGTTAGAAGATTTTATAAATCAAGAATAATTTTATTTTGGGTTATCTATGGAAATGATTAGCCTATCATGGATGATATGTGATTAGGTTAGTTACTTTTCAGTTTGAGACATTATGAGTAACTGATTTTATTTAGAGATAAATGTTAAGATTTATCTTCGAAGACTATGTGATTAAATATTTCATAGATTTGGGTTTAATTATTAGTTTGGTTTAAATTGAATAATTTTATGGATAGCTGCTTAGTGAATGGTCTTAGATGAACTTTCAGTTTTGCTGGAAAATTTTTGGAGATTAAGAGTAGTATTTAGATTTATAAAGGATTATCCTTTTTGGGTATTATCTAATCATTTACTAAAATATTTTTGTTTTAGTTAAGGTTTAAAGACATGGGAAATATATATTTCATCTTTTTTTGGTTAGGCAATTCTCTAGATGTTGATTATAGCACTCTTAATATGAACAAGTCATCCTGAAATACTCATCGTTTGGAGAAAATATGAGTTTGTCTTAGAAATTTAGTAAAAGATGAAAGTATACATGTCAAGAGAGTATGTTTCCTTATGATTTAGTTAATCTAATAAATAAGTTCTACATTTAAAAGTAACCTTAAACGAAAATGTTGTCTATTAACTTTTCCTACTGGGGAATCACATAACGTTAAACCCATCATAAGTTTGTGATTTTCTTAGGGGTTATCTTTATCCTAATCTTGTTTTCTATCACATTCCATCAGAACATGAACCTTTTTTTTCTCCGCTATATCCATGTTTTCCTAGAATCCTCGTATGGATTAACTTGGGTGACCATTTTAATTCTCTATCATTATTTTCAAGTGATAGTTTTACTAACACTTTTTCTGATGTCGGATTTTCAATGAACTTTTCGAGCCCAATTATAAAATTGCGAGGATGGAATTCTCAAAATTGGGGAAGGATGTAACATCCCCGGTAAATAAAGAATATGACATTTTCATATTTATTAATATTTTTGAATAAAATATTAATATTACTTTAAAGGTAATTCTATGTTCAATGGCGTACCCAAAACACAACAATGAGTTTCTTTGAGATCTTACGATGCACACTAAAAATATAATAATATTATTATAAATTATAGTAAACCCCTAGAAGATATAATGGAGGGAATAAATAGAACAAACTAAAAAGTTATTATATATGCTTTTAAAATATTTTTACATTTATTCAATAAATGTTAGGGGCATAAAATTTGAATGAATCCAATTTTAAGCACATATTCCTTAAAAGGTCGATTAATCGCCTTTTGATGGCGAACCCTTTTTAAATACACTTTTTGAAAATTTTATATGTTATATATGACAAAATAAAATCCATATTTAGAATGAAGACATCAAAATTTACTTTTTGTAAATGTTTGTTATTTTTCCGATAAGTTTATTTTTTAATGAATAGTGAAAATGATGTATTTTAATTTAAAACATCATTTTAGTGTAAGTTATTTAAATGGTAATATTATCTTTTTAATTGGTTTTAAAATGTAATCAAAATATATTTTCACCACTTAATCCAATTTTGGTCATTTGAATTAATTTCACTTTGAAATTGGACATAAACAAGTGCCAATCTTTTAATAGATATTGTTTTTTAAAAACACGCTATTTGTTTTGATGGTGGGAATTGATTATAAAATTAATTAATCCACATATATGTTTTGAATTTTGTAAAATTGATATCATTTTTAAATTTAGAATATCAAATATAGATTAGGGTTAATTTTTGTTATTTTTCTGACAAATGTTCATTTCCAATGAATAGTGTAAAATACTGCATTTTATTTCAAAACTGATTTTTCATCCTATTTATGTATATAGTTAGATTGTCATATTAATTGGATTTAAGGTTTAATTTAATTATTTTTTTATCATTTAAGACAATTTTGGTTATTTGATGTAATTTCACTTTTAAATTACAGGTAAAAACAAATCAATATTTTGATAGATTTTACTTTTTAAAAACCCATCTTTGGTTTTGGAAAAGAGGAATTATTTTAAAATTAATTAGTACAATTTATGTTTTTGTAATTTGATAAAATAGATTCCATATTTGGAATCATAAGGTCCAAATTATGTAATTAATATCCTTTTGTTTTTGGACCTTATAAATAGTAATGACGGTAATTATCTTTAATTATCGTGATTAATTAGTAATCAGGCAGTTAAGGGTAATAAAATAATATAATAATAATATAAAATGACCCCAACATGTGTCCTAATGACACTGGTTGTGTCATTTCTGACCATGGGATGCCTTGTGCCAATCTTTGGGACCCCATGGAAACACTTTTGGGTGATATTGACACTTTATCAATTTATGTTTTTTTAAAAGAAAGTATAACCAATGTACGTATCACCCAAGTAAAAATATTTTAGTTTTATCTGTTTAAATGATCTCTTAGACTATAAATATTCATTGGAAAGAAAAAAATATTTCCTAAAATATGGTATTTTTTATAATTTATAGACATTAAATAAATTAACTTATTTATGACACCATGATGATGCAGTGATTACCTCATTAATGGATGACTTAAATAAAATGAAAATATAATGTAAGATCTAAGACTTACACTACTCAAAAACCTTTTTTATGTGTTTATTTAGAAACCTTATCACCTTATACTTGAAATATATCATTTTGGGACCTTTATAATCCAAAACTCATTATATAATAATGTAACATTTCTTGACTTTCCAATAGTTCCCCTCCTCCCTCTTAGAAAAGGCCCTCACCTCTACCACCTTACCCACACCTCTCAAGCCATTGGCTTGGCCAAACTCTGCTCATTTCATCTCTCAAAATACATCTATTCATAATAGGAGCCTTACCTTAGGCATAAAGCTCTTTAAGAAACTCTTTTGGTTCAATCAAAGAGGAGTTACACGATTTTAATGTAATGCTTTCTCTTATGTTCTTTTGTTTTATTTTTCTTCTCCAACCCCCTAAACTCTTTTTATTACTTTAATTTGTAACAAAACCCATATACTAAATTTAATATTATGTTTTTATAATGAATTGGTATTTCTAAAGGTCATTAGATGTTGGAATATATCCAAAAAAACAACCATATAAAACTACATCTTAAATATTTATATTTTCAAAATACCATCTCTAATATTTATTATTTTGGATGGATTTACTCTATTTACCCAATAAGTGTGCATAAATGATTTTAAAAAAATTACATTGTATTTATTAGTTCATAATAATTATTTAAAGAGTTAAATAAATCCAATAATTTTTTTTATAAAAAAAATAAAATTTAGAAAAAAAATTAAAATATAACAAAAACTTGAGTTTCATTATTTCAAAATTTCACAAATTATAGGTTTACAAATCTAAAATACACAACAATCCTAAAACAATTCAGGGTTAACATATATTATAGGAACCTTTTACTCAATGGTTGAATGGGTGGAATTTTCATAAGAACACCATATGTAATCTGTCACATATAGATAAATTTCATCTCATCTCTTTGATTCTTATGATCACACTCATCCTCTTTATCACTCTGAATATTTTGTATCATCCCATACTAATCTCACCACCTATCTTCATATTATATAGTGGATGATCAGAACAACACGGTCAATGTTCCCATCATGCTAACCAATTAAATTATAGAAATACCATAATAACTGGTACGGTGGTAATCATGAACCAATACCGATCACCTTACCTTTCTCAATAACATACATTGTCTCCTATATCCAATCCCCATCATTAAAACCTGAATATCACGTCTGAACTATGACAATATCAACATGAATCTCTAAAGAATGAAATTTCATTATCTAATGTGTTTCTTAAAAATATAATTAGATATTAAAATATAAAAAATATTAATTTATATATAAACAAAATAATAAAACCACAATTTTTCTAAGTCTTTCACCATCAAGCTATCTTGTATGGTGATCAATGTACATCAAATTATAAACATGAAACTTTATAATAGTGGGTTGAATATGACCCTATATAATATAAAAAATATTTTAATTTTTAGGTTTTTATACATTAATAAATAATATTACTTACAATATGATGTCAATATATACTAAATGTGTGACTCCCAACACTATATGTGACCTTCAGCCTCCCTTGTTCACATTTATATATCATGACATCCCCTTAATAGGATCTCTTATCCAGTATGAAAAAAATACATTGCATAAATTAATTGAGATATAGTTATCTTGATATGAGAAGCTAGGCTAGTTGAATATAATAACAAAATCTCTAAACAGGGATCAGTTTCATAGGTTATATAGAAACTAGCCGAAATGTTCATATATAGAAATCTACCATGCCTTCATGATATGAGCTCTAATTATATCAGTGATCAGAGATTATAAATCTTTTAATAAGATTTTAAAAAGTATCTTAGACATTACATAAACCTTAAATAGATATATATTTTTTTATTAATGTACAATCATGATGACAAACATCTGATGTCACATAAATTGGAAACTGATCCCATAAAACCCATACCATAGAAGAATTATTTTATAAAATAACATTAGCCTTACCATCATCTAAATGTGAAAAAATATGAAAATAAAAACTAATAATTTGAGTATTATTACCAAAATTTATAAAAAACCTAATTTAAAATAAGTACCTTAAAAAATTAAATATTCTTATATTATCAAGGATCAAAATAAAGAGATTGACATCTTTATAGAATAGGGCCTAGAATCATAAATATAGAAATCACACATCCCATCAAAATATGAAGTTTTGTAGCAACATATTATAGGTCATATTATCAATCTCATCATCCAAAAGCTTGATGTAAGTGAGAGAACAAAACATATCATCAAGAGCGTCTCTGGCCATCTCAAAAATAATAATCTTACCTATAATTTTTTAAAACATATTTAAAATATAAAAAAAAATAACTTCAAGTATATAATAATTACCAATAAATAGATGCTATAATATAATAATCTTCCCTTTAAATAATTACTAATATAGTTATAAAATCTGAAAATAAACTAATATATACCATGAATAATATAATAATATTACCTATAAATAATTTATAATAGATATATAGAATATGAAAAAAAATAATAAATAATAGCACATGTGTGGGAGTGAAATAAATCATCCAGACTATCTACGTATATCAAAAAAAATAACATTACTTATATATAATTGGTAATGCTAATATAAAATATAAATATCTAAAAAAATCTTTGAATATAATTCATCATTTATCATATTCATCCTCATCTTAATAAATGAATCTTCAAACATATTCCCTTTCAGTATCATAATCTTTTATATGAAATTCTGCTTCATCATCCCCTATTAATTAATCAACATTATCAATATCACCAACCGTTAACTGAGGGGATCCATTATCAATATTTATATCTCACTGAGTAGGTGATGTATTTGGATTTTATCTTGGAAAATTTTAAAAATTTTAAATTATATAGATCCATTTTCATTTTCGAGAAACTATTTGTAATGAGATTACATTTTTATTACACTCAACTATTTATTTAAGTCTCTCAAATCAGTACATTGTTTTTTATAATTATCTTAATGTTAATTATGTGCCTATATAAATGGATCATTTCATGAAAGAAGAGTACTAAATTTAATGACAATGAAAACTTTTTGTGTATTATCTCACAACCCTTGATCAGTATGAAACCTATGACATTTAAACATGGTTACATCATTTCATCCCAAATAACATAACTCAATTATTTCATTCATTATGCCATAACTGTAAACTTCACTTTCATAATAATGATACACTTTTAACCAAATTCAACTATTCATTGATTTAGTTGAGTCACTATATATTTATGTATGAAATAAAAATTCAACAAATTCATAACCTAAATAAGATTTTACAAATTTCAATGGAGGGATTTTTACCACACCAAATGGACATTCAATTTTACTTTCATGTAGTCTTGCCTTTTATATGGCCACATCCTTAAACCCTACAGAATCAAGAGTGATGTCAATCGTTTAAACTTATTTAACATTTATTATCTTTTCATGTTTATTTTTTTTATAATTAGGCCATAAATATTACATAATAGATGCATATATTACTTGTGTATAGTTACACTCAGTATCTATTTTTTCCACCAAAGGAATCCCTTTAAAAAAACATGATTTTTTCTTCATGATAAAAAAATTCTTGACTTATTCCTTTCTCTTACACATCCTAATACCCTTTTGGAAACATTTCAAAAACCTAGTATGAGCATAAAAATATTATTATAGAATTTAAAATAAGGAATAAAATTAATTGTCTATGATTATTTAAAATCGCTGAAAACATTTTCAAAAAATCATACTTTTCAACCATAAAACATAAACTATTTATCTTAAAACTTATAATCATTAATATTCCTAAAAAACATCATATAAATCATATAACATGAAGGTAACTTGTTTCATCCATATCATACTTACATTGTAGCTTTCACCTTTACATAGGGAGTGACCTTCATGGTTACATTTGTAATACCTATCTCAGTTTATTCCCTAAATATATTAGGATAAACCATGACATTTACTTCCATAATATTACCCAATGCATTGGAGAACTATCAAAAGATCACCCAAACTCATTTTATCATGGAACCACCCATATACAAAAAAAATAACCATGAACAATAACATAATTGTAACACATGAACAAGCATAAAGGAAAAATATATTTTTCCACCTTGAAATCATAAGAAATCATTTCAGGATATTGATATAATAACTCAATTCTCAATATAATTTTTAATACCATAATATATAAAAAGAAATATGGTATTTAATTTTATTTTTATAAACATTACAACTTATATAGGAATCTAATTTCCAAATAATGGTCATAACGGCGGAATGGTTTTTGTTACCACGTACGTTAAAAAACATTTTTTACATTTAGTAAAATTATTCATAGAAATAGATTAATTTTTAAAATAATTGAATGAATTTAAAAGTTAAAGGGGTTTATATTTCACATTATAAAAGATGTGCGTGTATAAATCAAAATATGTCTCAATGAAATTTGATTTCGATGAAGTCCCATACAACATGAGAAATAGAAGAATAAATATAATTAAAGAATAACATTAAAAAAACATATAATTTCATGAGAATAAAGAGATTCATGATAATATATATAAATTTATAGTATATAAACCATGTAAAAGTGAATTGGGGTGTAACAACAAATAAGTCTCAATGGAAGGTAAATTGAGACGAAATCTATTACAAAGATCATATATTTAGATAGAGGATAATTCAATGACATACATTGTGTGAAAAATATATATTCACCCAATATAAGAGGATATTTAGTGTAAAAAAATTATAGTGTTTTCACACCTATTCTTTTAAAAACAAAACACCAATGACATGGATATTAAACACAATGAAATGAGATTGAGTTAAGATTTCCCTTACCTCGAGTCCAGCTTGACTAGTTCATTATTTATATTCCTGAATAATAAACATATGTTAATTTATAATTTCACTAGAACCTTTTTCATGTTTTTTATTTAGTATATACTACTTATAACCATGTTAGAGAAATTAGTTTATTATTTCAGTTCATATCGGGTGTTTTGTCGATATTTGGTACATGAGTCAAAAATGAAAATGTTAGAATTAAAAATTTTCCATGAGGTCAGAATTACATTATCTAAAAAATAGTATTCATGATTTAAATATAATATATATCTAGTATATATATATTTATAATAATCCATAATATTTTGTGATAAGAAATGATATGCATTGTTCATGGAGATGGTAGGCCGTAAAAACGGTTGAACGCTACATTCAATTCATTGTCATATTAATGGAATGAAAAATAAATGATACATAGTTATATTATAATTCTAGAATAATATCTATGTTATATATTTTACATAATTTCATAAACTCTGTCCATTATATGTTCCGTGTATGACATGAATGAGCCATATCACTTTGAGGAGGCGGTTGTCCACACTTCCTCAAATGAAATTATTGTATTAACACGATATGGAAAGAAATAAAGTATGTCATAAATAAAAATTAGAAAATAATGAAAAAAATATAAGAATAATTTATATCATATATAAAATTTTTTTCATTATAATGACCACCTAGAAAGGTGGTAGTATAAAAATTGAACAATCATCATTTTGGGAGGAATTAGTTCACCGTACACAGAAAAAATAAGTTCTATATCCATTGGATTGTGGTGTGTGTAAGTGTAGGTTCAAACCATAGAATTAAAAAATCATAGAATATTTAGGATATTGGTGTTGTTATTTAAAAATATAATAACAAGATCTTATGGATTGGAGTAGGTATGTAATGGAATGGGGCTTGAGAGAAGACGTTACCTCTAAATCAGCTAAACCTTTTTTATTTGAGTTAAAAGGATTTAATGAAGTTCATTCATCAAATTGAAATGATTATAGGAGGAATGGATGGATGTTTAGATCTTATTAGAGTATAATTTTGATGATACAATGTGATTTATAGGTGTTATTATGTAGGTAGTGTTGGTGGTCTTTTATAAGAGGGAGGAGGGCCACATTTGGAATGTCTGGAAATATTATTTTATTATAAATTGATTTTAGAATTATAATAGGTAAAAAGTTAAATATTTAAATGGTAAGATGATTATGGGTATATATCATCTAAACCAAGTGGTTTTATACATGTTTATGTCACAAAGTTAATCTTTCCATTTGGGTTTAACATTTTGTTAAACAAATTAACACTTACCATGTGTTCTTGTATTTTTACCCTATATGGATAATATAGTTACTATATAATATCAATAGAACCTCAAGTGGATAATTAATGAAATTCGTGTAATTATATATCTTTTGGATGAATTTTCTATTTTAATGACTATTATATCTTTTAATAAAATTTTATTTTTTTTCAAAACCCATTTATGTCAATTCTGACACATTTTAGTAATTGATTTTTGTTAAAGTCATAAAATCATGATAATTTATAAAAAATAAATTAAATCAAGGATAAAATTTCCTAATAATCTATTAAATTCGTTTCTGGAATCACAATTTTTCAGTTACATTTATTTTAATATTTATAATAACATTTATTTCAATATTTCAATAATAAGGTAATAATTACATCATCATTGTGTCATAAATAAATTTATATATTTATTATCTATAAAAAATAAATAAAATACCATGATGTAGGAAATATTTTTATCATTATAATTAATATTTACAGTCAAATATATCAGTTATATAAACATATATTAAAATTGTTTTTGTAAAAAGAGACATAATTATGTTATATTTCTCAGTACATTAAATTAATTATTCACAAATATCATTATCATAGTCAAGAGGTTCCAAAATACCAAAAATTCAGAATAAGGATTTTTTTTGGTCATTGATGACTCATCCAATATTATTATGACACATGTCAGGGTAGCGTTGTGTTTTTATAATATTAGTTTTACCCATATTAAATAATTTACCCTTTAATCGTGGTAATAAAGTAATAATTACTAACATTAGTATTCATAATGTCCAAAAAATAAAGCTAACTATTTACCTAATTGGGAAGTTATAATTCCAAATATGGAATCCTTTTTTCCAAATTAAAAAGTTTCATTAATTAATTTAATATTAATTCGAATTTTCAAAACTAGAAAGCCTGTTTTTAAGATGGAAATACTATCAAAATATTGGTGTGGGTTTGCATCTGATTTAAAAGTGAAATTTATTATAATGAACCAAATTGGAGTAAATGATAAAAATGGTCCAATTACATTTTAAAACAAGCGAAAAATAGAATCAACCTAAAAAAATAAATGATATGAAAAGGCAGTTGTGAATTTAAATAAAGTATGTTTTAACTATTCATAAAAAATTGAATTTTATCATAAAAATACCAAAGTTAAACGAATGTAAATTTTTATATCTCACTTCAAAAGAAGAAGTAAAAGATTCCTAATGTAACATATAAAAGATAAATAAAACATATTTCATAAGGGTTCACCATCAAAAGTTGGTAAAATGACCTTTTAAAAAGATTAGAGTATTTTATGCTTAAAATTGTATTCATTCTCATTTTAATCCTCTAAAAGTTATTCAGTAAATGTAAAAAATTAACAAAATATTTTAGTCATATTTTTATAGATCTATTAAATATTTTTAATACAACTACTGGGCTTTATCAACAAATTAAAATTAAAATTTTATTATTTTATTATTTTTCAGTGTAAATCAGTGCTATGTGAAATGTAAGATTACAAAGAAACATGTAATTGTGTGTGGAGTACGCTATCACATAGTCCATCACCATTAATTTAAAATTAATATATTTTTACCAAATATTAAAAAATATGATAATGTATTATTGAATAATTAACTGTGATGTTACATCATTCCCCACTTCTATAAATCTTATCCTCACAATTTTAAAATTGTGATCCTTAACTTCATTAAAAATCCCACATTGGAAAAAGAGTCAATAAAAATATCACTTTAAAATAATCAAAGAGAAGTAAAAAAAATCACTCGAGAAAACACATACTAGGTTTCTGTGTTGAAAAACATGGGTATAGAAGAAAAAATTACAATCTTGTTCGGATGGAGAGTGGTACAAAACGAGATTAGGCGAAAGATAATAATCGGAAAACCTCAAACATAGGATAGGTTAAACGATTCTGATTTCCTCGTATGAAAATTATATGGACAATGTTTTTGTTTTAATGTCATTTTCATAATATTGAAGAATTTTTTTACTAATTATAATAACAACCTAATTAAATTTACCAACATGAAAAGTATAGTTTTATCCTTTAATCAAATACCTCCAAAAACTTATCTTATCCTCCAAACGGTGAGTATTCATGATAAATAAACATATTGATCCCCAAAATATTAACTATCTATTTCTCATATCTTATAACAATAACCAAAACCAAATTGTCAGTGAAAGATAAGGTAATATCCCAAAGAAATAATTTTTTACATGGAGAAGGACTATTTTTAATGTACCAAATTAGATAGTAATATCAAAAGTTCATGATATACCATTCAGAGAACAAATTTCCTTAAAATTACTTAAAATAATCCATCTGAGATTGAAATCCAAAACATAGAATAATTTGACAACATAGTCTTCTAAGATAAATTTTAGCATGTACCTCTAAGAAATGTCAATCACTCTTATAGTCTCATACAGAAAAGTAAATAACATAATCACTTATTCTCCATGATAGGTTAATTATTTTCGTAAATAACCTAATTCCCTTAATTATTTGAATAAAATTATAGATTCTTCCAAAATATAATTCAACCATTACATCATTTAAATTCCACAGTTTTCTATTTACCATAATCAAATAAAATTATTAAAATAGTGAACATCATACAAAATAACTTTTATCAAGTAATCTACAAATTATTTTTCAATACTAAGCATATGCATTAAATAAAATATATCGATCCCAAATAAACTTATTATTAATACCTAAAATAATTTCTCTGAAAATAATTATTTATACTATATAATGATTTCAAGTAGGCCAATGGTAGGTGATAAAGGCATGCCCCACTCTGGTTGTGGGTTTGATTCCGGCTACCTATTCCGATGTGACATGTTTTCAGAGGGTCTACATTTATTCATTTTTAAAAATTTTAATAATTCTTATAACATTAAAAAATTAAAAGAAATCCTCAAAAATAATTGTACCATGTTTTAACCTTAATGGTTATTATATACCTTCTATTTTTCATACCCATAAGTATTAACCCATAATGTCCTCAAAAATAAATGTCTCCAAAAATATTGTTTATTGCCTTAAAGTTTCCTTAGGTAAGACACAAAATGGGTTTATAAGACATTGAAAATATGATCAACCATAAAATTATAAACCCATGAGGATATCCATAACTTTTAAAATAACATCCTATTCTCAAAATTTGTCTAAACCTCCCCCTAATTCCATCTATATGGCCCCAACTGTAAACAATACATAATATTGAGTTAATTTAATAATTTTACCTTAGTTCACATTAATGGTATTTTCATGTTTATAGTTTTTTATAATTCTTCCATAACTATTACATAATATACATATACAATACATGTAGATAGTTTTACTTAGTAACCACATTTTACACCGAAGGAAAAAATGTAAACTAAACATGATCTCTATTTCATGAAAAAAAATCTTCATGAATTATTCCTTTATATTACCCCTCTTTATAACCTATGGAAAACATTTAAAAACCCAATATGAGAATAAAAATCTCATTAAGGAATAAAACTTTTAGACTGTGAATATTTAAAACCCATGAAAACATTTTCACAAAATCATACATTTACCCATAAAACACAAACTATTTATCTTACATCATGTAATCATAAGATTAAAAAAACATAGAAATCATAAAACATAAAGGTAACTTGTGGAACTCATGTCATACATGCATTATTGGTTTTGTAGCTTTATAGGGTGTAACATTCATGGTTACTTTTGGAATAACCATCACAATATATTCTCTAAATCTAATAGCATGATCCTTAAAATTTAACTATATCATGTTACCCAAAGCATTGGAGACCTAGCACGGGCTCACCTACCCAAAGATTTTCATTGAACCACTTGTATACTAAAATAATTCCCATGAACTATAACATAATCCTATCACATGAACAAGAATAAAAGAAAAAAGATATTCCAGATTGCAATCATATGACATCATTTCAAGATATTGATATAATCAATCCACTCTCAATACCATATTCAGTACCAAAATACCTAAAAATTGAATATGGTATTTTATTTTCATTAGAAAAATATTACAGCTTGTAGGGAAGAAAAAACCAAATATTGGTTATAGAGGAGGAAAGGGTGTTGTCACCATTTACATTAAAAACATGCATTTTTTCATTCAGTAAAATTATCTGTAGAAAATTATTCCATTTGAAAACCATTTAATGAAATTAAAATTCAAAGGTCTTACATTACACCATTAAAAATAAGGTAGTGTATAAATAAAAATATTCCTCCATGAAAGTAGATTGAGACGAAGTAACATATAATTTGAGAAATATTTGAATAAAAATAATTAAGGGATAACATTAAACTGAACATTTAATGTCTTGAGAATAAGTTTATTCATGATATATTTTGTCATAGGGCTATATATACACTTTATAAAAGTGAATTGCTGCAAAAGAAATCCTCAATGGAATGTAAATTGAGATGAAATATATTAAAAAGATCGTACCGTTATATTAAGTATAAATAAATGATATAATTATGTTTCAAAAATATAAATACACCAAATACAATTTGATATTTAGTGTAAAACAATCATAGTTCATTCACATATATTCTCAAAAAACATAAACAATGGCATGGATATTTAACTCAAGGAAATGATATTGGGTTAGGATTTCCTTTACCTCGAGTTCAACTTGTCTCATTCATTCTTTATATTCCGGAATAATAAACATAGGTTAATTTTTACTTGTATCAAAACCTTTTACATGATTATTAATCATTTTATATTTATTATTTCCATGTTTTAATAATTAGTAAATTATTTGAGATCATATTAGATGTTATTTCAATGTTTGGTACATGAGTCAAAAATGAACTTGTTATAATTAAAAAAATTCAATGTGGTAAAAATTAAATTATCTCCAGAATATTATTCATTATTTCAGTATCATATATATCTAGTATAAATTTATTTATAATAATACCTAATATTTTGGGATAAGAAATTAAATGCACAATTCATGGGGATAGTAGGTTGTATGTATACATGAATGCTACAGTCATTTCTTTATCATATTAAAGGAATGAAAACTAAACGATACATAGGTATAATATAATTAATCTATAATATCTATGTTATATATGTTTAAAAAAATTCATTAACTACATCCTCTATATGATCCATGTATAGTGTGAATGGTTCATATCACTTTGAGGGGGCGATAGTCCACACTTCATAAAATGAAATTATCGTATAAACACATTATGGAATTAAATAATGTATGTTCTAAATAAAAAATCAAGAATAATATAAAAATTATAAATATATGATATATCCGATTTAAAAATAGTTTCCAATATAATGGACACCATCACTGTTGTTAGGATAAAATCAAACAATCATCAATTCGTGAGGTAGTAGTCCACCGAACACATAAACAATATGTTATATATCAATTTGATAGAGGATTGTGTAAGTGTAGGTCAAACCCTTAGCATAAAAACATCATATAATATTGAGGATACTGGTGTGGTTAATTAATCATAGAGTAAGATGATCATATATATTGTATAATGAAAATAATGTAAATGAGCTAGAGAGAAAACATTACCTCCAAATCGGGTAACACCTCTTGATTAAAGCCAAAAGACTTTCTGGAATTTACTTATACTAGAGTTAAGGCATATAGAAGTAAGGGAGGTATGTTAGGAGCTTATTTGATCATAATTTTGTTTATCCAAGGATACTGAGTGGTGTGACTATGTGGGTAGTGTTGGTGGCATTTTATAAGAGGGAGGAGGGGCACATTAGAAAATTCTTGAAATATTATTTTATTATAAAATAAGTTTGGAATTATATTAGCTCAAATGTGATATATATCAAGGATAATATGAGGATGGGTTGAAATAATCTCACACCATATGTTTTAGAGATGTTCAGGTCACAAATTGAACCTTGTATTTTGGATGAAATCCATAGTTAAATAGACAAACTCTTACCATATCTCCTTGTATTTTTAAAAAATATGGTTAATATATATACTATAAATTTCCAGGAAAACCTCAAGTGGATAATTAATGACATTTAAAATGTTATCTATGTCATTTGGGGGAGTGTTATATATTTGTTTTACTATTATATCGGTTAATAAAATAGTATTTCTTTTAGAAAATCATTTATGTCAATTTTGACACTACTTAGTAAATGAATATGGTTAAAGTCATAACATCTTGACTCGTTCAAAAAAACTAAATTAAAACAAATATATAATATCATAATCATCTATAAAATTACTTTATGGCCTCAAATGTTTCATATTACATTTATTATAATATTGATAATATCATTTTTTTGAATCCATCATTAATAAATTAATCAATGCATCATTATTGTGTCATAAATAAAATTATATATTAAATGATTAATAATTATTAATATAATACCATGGTGTAGGAAATGTTTTTATCATTATAATGAATATATATAGTCAAAGAGATAAGTTATATAACCCAATATTTAATTTTTTTATTAAAAAAGATTATTTTTATTTTAAATTTCTCTTTACTTTAAATTAATTATTATAACATGTCATTATCACATCCATGTTGTCCCAAATGCCAAAAGTTCTACCTATGATTTTTTTGGTTTCCCATGAATCATATTATAACCTTACGATACATTTTAGGGTAGTTTTATATTATTATAATATTATTTTTACCCTTATTTATCTAATTTACCCTTTAATAGTGGTAATGAAAAAATAATTACAGAAGTTACTATTCATAATGTAAAACAATTAATGTTTCCAATTTTCATAATTCAGACCATATGATTAAAAATATGAAATCATTTTTCCTAAATTGAAAATATATAAGTTTCATTTATTAATTTAAAATTAATTACCATTGTCAAAACTAAAAAACATGTTTTTATGAAATAAAAACTATCAAAAGATTTACATGGGTATACATTTGATTTAAATGTGAAATTACATCCAATAAACAAAATTGGATTTTATGATAAAAACCAAATACAATTAGACTTTAAAACTAATTAAAAATATAATCTAACTATATAAATAGATGAGATGAATATCTAATTTTGAAATAAAATTCATTTTTTTCATTTTTCATTAAAAATGAATTTTATCATAAAATTGAAAAAATTAAACAAAATTAAATTTTGATCTACCATTTTTAGATATAATGTTTATTTTTTAGAATATATCATATAAAATTTAAAAAACTAGATATAAAAATGGTTCTCAATTAAAAGGAGGTAAAATGACCGTTGGAAAATATTAGAGTATTTTATGATTAAAATTGGATTCATTCACATTTTATGCTCTAAAATTTACATGAAAATGAAAAAATATTTAACAAAAATTGTAATAATGGTGTATTTACTTTGATTCATTATCTACCATAAAATAGCTAGGCATTAACTACCCTTTGAAATAATATTATTCTGAATATATTATTTTTCTGTATAACTCAGTGTTGTGTGCAACGTAAAATTTCAGAGAATCCCATAGTTGGTTGTTGAGTATTCTATAGGACAAGGCATAACCATTAACATAAAATTAATATATTATTACTAAATATTAATAGATATGAGAATGTATTATTCTATAACTAGAATAAATGTTTCACCTATAAACTATAAACATTATTAATAATAGTTATCATTACAAAATTTATTTAATGCATCATCATAATCAACATAACATTCCAGTTATTAAGTCAAATATAAAAAATCGTGTTTTGGGAATTATTCAAGAGAAGTATGGTAATTTCTATAATTTTTTTATATGGTCATCATATAGTCTTTGCATCATATAATGTAAATAAAATTATTTATTAAAAAAGATTTAAAAAATAAAAATTTAATACTTACTACAAAAATTCTTTTATTTACCCACAAATGAGAAGAGCATATATATGAGATCGATGTGGTTATTCACTAGAAATCTATCATTCATAATAAACTCTAAAAAACTAGAATAAATTAAAAATTGAAAATAGATGTCTTGTGACATCATCAAACATCTTACTCACTATGATCCATGTGATTATTTTTTGAAGGATATTCAGATTGAAATTAATAAAAGAAGATATCTGAAATTTTCTATTACAAATATGATTCTTCAATTAACCCATCAACTAATGCTTTGTTACATACATTATTTAATATTTTCATAAGTATATTAAATTGAAAAATCAATCAAAATCGAAATATTCCTCGACATTTAGTTATATACAAAAAATGTAATATTAAATTTTCCATTGATTAAAAGAGTGTAAGAGGGAATATGTTCTCAAATTTATACTAAATTAAATGAAAAACACTTTTTAGCATAATCAATGAATCATAATATGATGTTTCCACACAAATATCATGGAATAAATATGATATTTCAGTCAAGATGACCATATTATAGATTCCCTCATCCCTCTAAGACCAACGGTTAACAGAGTTTCCCTTATAGCTTGGAAGTCAAGACTTTTTGACCAAATAATATGTTCATTTTTATATACAATAGGAAAAATTAGATTCATAACCATCTAGTAACATCCCATATCTAAAAAATTCATAGAATAATAAAAAACATTCTTTAGAAAGTGTATTATCTTTTTCGGATTCCTTAAATGGTTTTCTCTTTATATTCAAAAAATTCAATATCAGGACACCAATAAATTTGTTCAATATATATCCATGAATTTAAATGATCCTTATTCTTACCCAGTGTTTCCAACAAGGTATAAAATATGTTATAAGAAAAAAATTTCTCAATATTCATTACATCATAAAAGTAAGCAACTGACATATCATTAAAATGCGGTTGTTCGCAAAAACAAACTCTTCTTTATCAAATTATGATCTCCCCAAAAACAATATTTTTTTCATTTATAGTTGGACAAAAAGTAATAGGGGTAATAAAGAGATGATTTATTTTAACTAAATACCTAAGAAAGATGTTGTTGGTTCGTCTCTTTCATTTCTACCATTTGTACTATTATTAATATTCCATTAAAAGTGTGATCCCTAATAAGAAATATATTATCATAGTTAATGAATGTTGTCATTATTCCATTAATAATAATAAATTATTTTCTCTCAACCCTGTAGTAGAGAAATGATTTTAGGCAATGCATACTCCATCCAGAGGACATACCATATAATGCAATGTCATTATTGGGAGCATTAATGAAATATTTAGTGAACAATTCATATATTTAACTATATAATATTTCGTTACACCATCATTCCATAATTAGATTAGAATATCAATTAGTGTATTCAAATAAACATCAATATTATTCTTTGGAAGTCATGTAATTAATAGAAACAAATATATACACGGTTCATTCATCAACATCTAAGGAGGTATATTTTAAAAATTAATAAAAATAATCCAACAAGAATATAGTCTTTTTGTAAAAACAAAATGGAACAAAACATATCAGTAGAAAGTATCAACCCTGTGTTATGATGTTATGAAGAAAAAAAATTATGTGTCTGATAAAGTTGCTTCCATAAATCACCATCAAATGAATTATTTAATATTTCACTCAGGGGAATATTTTATTTCTATGATGCCAATAATAAAACAATGTTACAAGACTAAAATATATGTTGTAAATGGGGATTAATTGAAAATTACCCCAACTATTACATAGGAAATCTGGGCATCCCTTATTTTGCCTCTTTGTACTTCAATTCTCCAAATGTTGGAAAATACCTTATGATTATTAATTACCAAAATATAACATGTCGTCATTTGAGAAATGATGTATACTCTGATATGTATGATCCTAATTATTTTCTAACAATGTATATTCATAGAATCATTCAGATAATGTATTTCTATCTCGAATCAGTGATTTGAGCATCAAAAATATTTGAACTAAATAATAATTTCAACTTCCAATGTCTAGTTTAATGGCCATTACATTTCTAACAGCATCCTCTTTTCTTATCTGACATTTGAAATACAAGTTCTCCTTATAAATTTTCAATGAATTTTAAAAGGAAATGGTTTGAATTTACAATTGTTATATCATTATGAGTATTTTTTTCCTGAAGAGATGGGCAAGAATCCTTTTGTGCTAAATTCTAAAAATATGGATCTAGAAATAAAAAATATGTATTTTCTACAAGTTTTTATTCAAATGGTTAATACAAAAATATATAAGCATTATAAAAAAATGCATTAGATAATACCCAATATTATCACAGGTTTCGAATATCATAAAATCAAATTTCATTCATAGAAATTTAAATATTACTTCATAATGAAATTTTTTATTTTATGATGCAATTGATATAAATTTTTCAGAACCCTCAATGTACAATGTATTTATACGAGATTTGTTAGGATTTTTATGATGATTTATACAAACAGAGTTTCATAATAGAATATTTTTCTTTATTCTTGAATCTATATTAATGTAAAACACATTAAATATTAGAATAATTATTACACAATGTGACTAATTCAAAATTTTTATCAAATTTTTAGTAGGTATATTTATAATAATTTATAATTAATTTTTACTTATTTTTAGTTATATGTATTAATTTTATATTACTTATTATAACTATTATTTATTAATAAATGTAATTTTTCATTAATTAAAAGCAATTTTTATTAATTATACTTATAATTTAAATAAATATTAGAAAATTATTATATTTACTACTTATTATTATTATCATTTTCTAATAATTAATTACAATGACTAATTATTTTTTTAATTCATCATGTTTTTTAATATTTACTTAAAATTTAATTAATTATTACAAAAATTTCACTAATTATTACATAATTTTTATAATTGTTTTTATTTCCTAAAATTTATTACATATTATCATAATTTATCATAATTTACCAGTATTTAAAAATTATTACAAATATTTACAAATTATTAATAGCATTTAATAATTAAAAGTAATAATGAAATTTTATTTATTAATTATTAAAAAAATAGTTATTATTTCTAATTTTTAGTTATTACTACATTTTTATTATTTATTGGGATTCTCTAATCACTGTTTGTTTTTTTTATATTTTTTACACGTTATTACAAAATTTATTCAGATTATAACTAATTTTTTTTCTACAAAATGTATTTATTTTTGAAATTTATTATTATTTTATATATTAATCTAAAATATATTATAAATTATCATAATTTAATAATATTTAATAATTATTAATTTTATTTCCAATGTATTCATTAATTATTAAAAATAACTTATTAATCACTATTATTTTGATAAATTATTATAACATTTTTTATAAATATAGATAATAACTAATAATTTCTAGTATCTTTATATTTTATTTTAAAAAATTACTAATTTCATACTAATTATTACATATATATTTATTATTTAATAAAAAATATGTATTTTTTTATAAATAAAATCATAATAAATATTACTAAGACATTATAAATAATATTAGACATGGGAAAAGATCAAATACCATAAGATTAATAATCAAGTATTATTGTTGAATGATACGTAACAATAAAATAAATAATACAACTAATAATCAAGAAGATGTAGTTCAACTATTAAATTTATATCATGCTTTCTAATAATTCCAATATAAAAAAATTATCAATGGAAACATGTTTATCAATCATATAGTGTTACAACATTTGAATGATTTAATAATAAATTAATAACTATGTAGTTCTCATAATATATTCAATGTAAAATAATTAATAACAATATCATGTTCAAGAAAACAAGTACATTTTTCTAACAAAACATTTAAGAAATGTTTATATAGGTGATTAATTTTAATGCAATATTAAATAACATATTACCTACCCTTCAACCAAATTTTCACACCATATTTTGATTCCAAATATCTAATAATATCAAAATAAACTAATGTAAACACTCAAAAAGATAAATCCCTTAAATATAAATGTTAAACATTGGGAAAACTAATTAAAATCAAGTGGAATCCACCTTTGCGGAGTTGGATCTAGTTGTCTTCAATGGTGGACTACCAAATAGAGAAGAATAAATAAACAACAACTGTAAATACCAATTAAACCAAAAAATTAGGTATATTTTTTGACATAGGGTTCAATAAAAACAATTACAATGATAGGGAAGGATAAATTGAAAGGGAAAGAATGAAGGTAGAAGATGATTCCATACCTAGCTGTTACAAACATTAATCAATAAAAATAGGACATCCCTGACATTTTTTGGGTGGATTTATGATGGATGTGTTCTAAGTTAGTAGGAAAAAAGGAATTTGGGAGGATAAAATATCGAGGTTCAAAGGATTTCAATTTTTGTTTTTATAATAGGGTAATAACAACAGACTATCTACAATAAAAAAAATTCTCAACGGGACCTTTTATAATGGACTGTAATATCCATAGATATTAATCAAGGCATGGGGACTAATAGTGGTGGGATATATTTTCTATCGCTATAAAATATATTTAATAATTTTATTTTTGAAGGAATATTTTTGATCCATTGGAAAAAGATACTAATATAAGTAATTTTGGTGGATTGAAAACTAAAAAAAATAAAAAAATTCTACTGGTGTAAACCATTATATTTTCTATGTTGTAGTGTATATGGTATCCTATTGTGCAAATTATTTGGTGATTTTGACTATGTGATCTCTTCTACATGGGATTTATAGTAAACCATAGATGGTTCTTATCATCCTGGAATTCTTGAGGAATGATCTATGTAAAGTAATGAGTTTTCATGAGGATGTAGGTTCAATTACCTAGAGTATAGATAACAATATTTATGTTTTTTACCATATAACTACTTAATATTACCCTGCTTATATGAATCAGGTCATTGTGGAAAGCCATGTGAAATTACTTATGTGTGTTATCAAGGTTGTTTTTAATGGAAAAGAATGATTTGACTATTGGGATAATGGTTCTTGAGTTGTTCTTTCAGATAGATTGGTGATTGTGTTGGAAGAAACTTATGGTTTTGGAATAAATTCCATTTGGGGGTGATTATATGATTATCTGTGGAATGTAAATTTCTTTAGGATGCTATATTAGTATGACCTACATGTGGATAATGGTCACTGGGTTATGTTTAGAAGCATGGGTTCAAGAGTACATGACTCATTGGAGCATGATTCGAGTTGTGTGATCAGGTCATATAGAAGGGAGATGTCACTTGGTTTGATTGTGATTGAATATAATCAAGGGTAAGATCCTATGGGGAGTCTCCTGGTGGACCACTCTTCCTGAGGAGAGTGAGCGATGATATGGATCTTGGGAAAATATCATGGTCTGCGGGGGTAGGGGCATGATGGGTATGTACAGTTTCTGATTGATTTTTGGATCATGGAACAAGTGGTGTTTGAGTCTATTGAGAATTGTTAAGGTTTTGGATGAATTCGTAATGTGTTTTAATGATAATAATTTGTTGATATTCTTATATATATAATTTCTTGGACCTTATGGTAAATTTGATATGACCTAATGGTGAGAGAAGACATCAAGTATAGATCAGGTATAATGGAATGTTTGACCTAGTTTAAACCACATTAGGGCTGTTAAGGGATAGTGTCGAAATGAGTTTGCTCAAGAGGATAGAAAATAAAGTATTAGTGAGACCCATTTAGAATTTCAAATTAATAGTGTATTAATGGATTCCATATTTTGGTTATATCACTTTTTTTACTAAGGGTATAACCCTCATTTTCGATGATTTTCTGAAATTTAGAGGATGTTATTCCAAGTGTTAATATCAAGAAAAACATGATCCATAAATATTTTAAATATAATTTTTTTATTGACATTGTGACATCATCTCTATTGCATTTACATCCTTGTAACAACCATATAATCCTATATAAACTAAATTAAGAATGAAAAATAAAAATTAAAACCATGACTCATTCAATTTTTATTAAACATGTGTCTATACACTATCATAGATGATTTTTTAAGGAAATAAAATATTGAACCCTATAGATCTTTCACACTAGCTCCAAAATCTTACTTGAGCATTGAGCATTCATTTTCAAGTAATAGATTCATGAATATATGGATTTTTTATTGTTCTTTTTAATGTGGGAGAGTCATCACTTCGATATAAAGAGGAAAATTGGATCTTAGTTATCCAAATAACTCATTCTCTCTCAAGGAAGCTGGAGAGAAGATAGATGAGATCTATAAATCTAGGATGAATAGTCATATGAATTGTTATCTCCTCCAAAATATACAGGATTGGATAAGCCTTGAAAATTTCAATTAATACCCAGAATATATTTTACATACTAAATAATAAATAAAACAACAAAAAAAATTGATAAAACTTTTCGTAAATATTGTAATTATTATTTTACTAAATTGTAATATAAAAATTCATTCTCTTATAAAAATCATATTATTATCTAAACTCATCTCCTCAAAATATTTGAGGAATTTTGAATAAAATTTTTATTAATCTGTATAATATTACTTTTCACATTCTTCTAACTACAAGTGAGTATTAAAAATTAATAAATCCAAACTTATTATTATAAACTCATATAATATGAATTTATGTACTTCTTGGTGAATGATCAAATTTGAACACTATTTATCCCCCACATTGGGTTCTACGATGTGTTTATCTCTGATTTTTTTAAATTAGGGATGCTTCTAAATGTGATTTTTGTGTTTTCATCTAGACCCCTGTCTTATCAAAAGAATGTAATTATCATATACCAAAAGTGTATTCTAGGAAATCATTAAGTCCACTATAGAGGTAATTTTTATTTGTAGCCTCTTATCAATTAAAAGGTATTTTATTTTTTTGTTTTAGCCAATCTCGTCAGTTTTTATAGTGTTTAAAGAAGTGTTTAGGGATTTTGGAAACTGAGAATAAAAAATTAAAGAGATAGAGGAACTAACTAATAACTTCAGTGTTGGTGATGTGCCACCAGACTCCCAATGGCTTTGGTAGTTGCGCCGACTTCTACTTAGGGATTTCAACCAGCTGACTGGAAACTAACAACGTCCAATGGAGCCATTGGCCAGCTAGTGGTGCCCTAATAGATAGATCATTAAAATAAATTCTATAATCATGCCCCAATGAGTGTTTTTAATATCCCATTCTCAAGACTAACTCCCAGTTGAACATAATAGCCTTAGGAGAACTCATTTAATCAAATTGGATCTCTCTATCTCTTTACATTGATATTTCTGGAATAGATTGATCGATTGGCTCCCAAATAATAATTTTATCTATTTTAGGATGAGTCCCCTTATTCTAATGATATTTTTTGATCTACAAAATTTTATTAAGATGTATATATTAAAACATAATCTAATACAAAATTCATTTTTGGCTGATGGATAGATATTGTATCCTGAGAATTTTGGTCCTTCCCATTACCAGATCAAGATATATCATAGCTGGAAGATCTCATTGTTTATGTTGACCAACCACTATAAACATGGAACATTCCACTTCATGAAAATTGATTCATGAATAATGGTTGTGATGAATTCGTATTAGCCTTACGAATTTTTGGTACACATATGTATCTTTGTTATGGATCATGGAAATTGATGTCCACACACAATAGGTAGGAATTCCTTTTCATTTGGTGGCATTTATATGAATTCATGTGACTTGAATCGCAGGTCAATGAATTTGTGCATGTGAGAAATTTATTGATATGAAATTATTATTACATACTATTTTTTGGGTTATCTCTTGAGGCGTACATTTATTTAATATGTTTCATTTCAAGTTACCACGTTTTCCTAGACTGAATATATGGCCCATTCTAGGTGGAGTGCGGTCATTATGACTGGAAGGTTGTGATTTCACATTCATAGTTGACATGTGGTAATTTTGATTTCCCCAAATAGAAATACTGGTTTGAAATTTGTCCATTACAACTTCCCTATTTATATGTATTGGGTTGACATGTTATAGTGCACCTTACCCCATTTCCATAAACTGGGTTAATGTGTAGATAATGTGACATTCCCTTAGATATGGTCATATAGTTGTTCCATAGTGGAAAAATGTGGATATTGGATAGTTGGATAAATCTATTGAGTGGATTTTTTCATGTTTTGTCATGAAATATTTTATGAAATGGTTACTTATATTCATCCTTCCTTCTAGGTCTTTGTGTAATTCGATCCTATGTTTTTGTTAGCTTGGGTATCACATCTTGTCTTGGTAGTAGATTAAATATTTAATGGATTTAAATTATTATAATATTAAAAACATTTATATAATATTTTACATGTGTTAACGAAGAATTATTTGTGTCCTATTGGGTTTATACTCACACCCAACATTGGAATATTGATTCTTCTACAAATCTCATGTGTTGGGGATCATGTTATAGTTAAGGGCCTTTGGTTAGAATGTTATAAAAATGGATCATTGAGTATAGAGGAATTTCTAGTACGATCTCCAAACATTAACAATAAATATTTTATTAATTTTATTTGGTTATTATACATTGGGTAACCTTCAACATAAGGGTTTTTTTTATATTTTATGATTTGGACTGAAATTATTATATAGGGATTTTATTATTTTAAATTTTTTTTATCTATTTTTTTTATTTATAATATTTTTTTTATATTGGAGTATATATATTATTACTGAGGGTATAGTCTCCCTGCAACTCCTTTCGTACCAGTTCTACTAGTTTACAACCATTCTAATTTGGTTAGGCACCAATGAGTCTATGTGGCACTCTGTTTCAGAATGGTTGATTCAGGTAGGGGAATTATAAAGTGGTATCAGAGGAGGATTCCTTTTATTTTGATTTTTTACTATTTTTTAGGAATGGTATTAATTATATGAGTTTTTATGAACATAGTTAGTTGAGTCTTGTATATTCACGGGTAAATCATATAAAATGGAACTTTGGGTTATTGGTAATGGGATTTTTGTTATCATTTGAACATATACTATTGATTTATTTCACCTCAAGTGATGCAGATGATTTTTATGTTATTGTCTATAAGATTTTGTAGAATTCATCAATCGTGAGAAGAAATATAGATTCACATATCATGCATATGGTTTTTTTTCATACATATTAATTTATTTAGTTCAATTTCATTTTTAATATGTGAACTATTCTTCTAGGACATGTATTTATTGAATTTTTAATTAATAGGACTCATGATGGTATATTTTGTTTCATGTATATGATTGTGACTATATTTAATGTACTAGATACTTGGGTTATGTAATGGGTGGTGTTAAGGGGGTTATAACCTTTATAAGGGGGTAGACCCCTATTATATTCATTTCATTAGAATTCCATGGTGTTCCCCTATAAACTAAATTAGATTTCACCTTGAGTGAAAAAATTTATTTGTGTCAAATTTTCAATTTAAATTTCATATAATGTACCATTAAAGACAACTTTTGGGACAACCTAGAGAAGTATGTCAAATATTTTCATTATGGGAATTTCTCCTACAACACACACAGACATGTAGTATAATGAAACTTATCATACTTCAATAGTTTCCCCACTAATCCATACAGTGGTACTATATTATTCAGGATTTATCTAACTTGTTCATTATTATGGTTACGGATCCCATAGGGAGACTATTGATTACCAATAAGATATAATGATTTATAGTACCCAATTACTCTAGGGTATTAGAAGGTCTTTTGAAGATTATTATTGAATTGAAGGTATCATGGGGATTCAAAATGTGGTAGATACTTTATATAAGTATTGGGCGAAATTGGCCATGTATATGCCCCAGGTAACGGATGGGAGATGTTGTAGAATCCTGAACTGGGATAGGATTCATGACTTTATAGTTTATAAAACCTTTAAGGACATATTTATTTAGGATGTTTCCCTAATATGATAAACTTAAACTACACATAAGAGTTTATGGATTTTACAAAGGTGATATTTTAGTGGATTATAATTTACATAATTTTATACAGATTCTTTTTCTTATCTTATTTTACATAAAAATGGGGAATAGAGGGCCTGGAATTTTGATATTAGCCTTCAATTGATGTTATCGAACGGGTTTTGGAGCATCAAGCTTATTATATATTATGGGGTATTATATATCTCACTAATGATCTAGAATGGTATATAATAGGACAATGTAGTTGTTCTTCATCAATAACTTAGTGGACTAGTGAGTTTCATTGTTATTAGTGTTGGATGTGTCATTTTAAAAACCATAAAGAGGAAGGTATAAGACATACTCTACGGTGGAAGGACGAAGCCATATAGTTAGAGAGGTTATTCATCTCCCTCTATTAATGGGGGTTTTATAAAATGATATTTCATATAAGGAAATGGAATTAACTTAATTTATGACTCAATAATATTAAATATTTCCAATAATGTGGAAACATGTGTCATCTCCAAAAAATTTGTGTGACTTCATCTTTGTTTGGTTTACGTATAATAGGTTATGTAGTCATCATAGGACTTCAATTTCAGATTCATGCACTATATTATTTTTTGTCCCAAATGATTCTTTTTCCTCAAGTGAAAGGTTGTGGTTCCAATGAAAAAAAGGTATAAATAGTGGGTCATTTTCTAGACTATGGTGGAGAGTTTCCTTAAACTATTCTAGGAATGGTTATAATTACATATATACTAACTACTTTTTTTCATACAAGATCAAAACATTTTTTATAACTTCTCACTGCATTGATGGGTTAGACATACAAATTATTTTATCTACTAAATTGATATCTCTTGATACACACTTAGGGATGAAGGTAAACTATCTCCAAATATGTCCATAATGTCATGTATTAGTTACTTTACTATGAACATTTATGTGATTTCATAATCATAGAGATGTCTATATTTGATGAAATTATTGGAAGGGGATGGATAACGATTTATCAGGTCCACATCAACTAAAACCAAATATTATTTTCAATTACTTCACATATGGGGTGAAGGTTTATTTTTACCAGTTAAAACGATACTAGAGAAGGGTAAATGTTATTGGATATAGGATACATAATATTTATTAATATTCATGTAGAAGTCATGGTTGTTACCATAAATCAGGTAGTAACTCCCATACCTTTTCCTCCAGTGGTGGCCATTACAAGGATGAATGTATAATTTATTTCTTAGAACATCCACCTGAGAATGATTAAATTTGAGATCAAATATATACCTAGATTTCATTCTATATCAATTCCTCTAAATAATATAGCATGATATATGTTGTATTAAGTGATTATATACTTGATGATGTAGAGTTAAAGGTAACTATTAGTCTGGGCACTTCTCATTGGGGTGCTCTAGTTATTCTTTACTAAAAATAATGGAATAAGACTGAAACTAAGAATGAAATATAGAAATATGATTCGGGTCATTTGTAAGAACATGTAACCAATATAGTGGATAAATGATATGTTTTATTAGTTGAGGGAATCCAAGTGGTTTTCCTATTTTGACTTATAATATTTCTACCACTAGCATCAGGACAAATAGTAGGATGTATATAAATCAAAATTTAGGATCATGTACCTATTGTATGAGTACCATTTCATAGATATTGTGTTAATGAATTCACACTTAGTTTTTATGGATCTAATGAATATCATATTCCACCCATGTACACTCTCCTTCAACAATGTGTTTTTTTATGATAACATGATATATTAATGGACTCTAGTGATATTCTATAGATACATTGAGATTGTTCTAAGTACTATTATTGTACATAATCTTCATGTTACCAATTTGAAGTTTTAGTTTTACATCTGATAGGTATGATTCCTTGGGAATAATATTTATATTGTGTGAATCTTATTTTGTGTTGATAAGGTAGAGGTAGTAATGTCTTGGTAATTCCTCAAGAACATATTTCAGATAAATAGTTTCATATGTTTGGTAATATATATTATTCAAGACTTCTTCCAATTTGATGCACCTATGAATAGAATTTATAATAAGTAGATGAATTTTGAGTGGATAAACACATGTGAAGATTCTTTCATAGAGTGGAGGATGATATTGACATTAGTCTCAATATTGATTATACCAAATCATGAGATTAGATATAAAGTTTACTATGATTCCTTGGGTGTGTTTTTGGGATATATTTTTTCATATTGATCAGGTTGTTTCTTATAGATCTCACCATAAATGACCAAATGATATTAACTATTGTATTCGTGACCTATATTTGCTGTCTTTGGTCCATTCCCAAAATTTATAGAAGAAATATATATTTGGTAAATGGTTATTTATAAACATATATTACATGAGCTTATGGTATATATTCTCTTAGTAGAACATGAATATTTTACCAAGGTGTTGGCTTGAGTATCTATAAAATGTAGACATTGAGATGGAATATGATACTGGTAATGGTAATGTTATTTTAGATGACCATAGTAAGAGCATATTAGATCTTGGAGAGAAACCTTTATAACGGGAAATAATATTGATGATCTTGTTGGTCGAATGGTTTGTGGGTGCATCTAAGGATCATGGGATGATGACATGTTCCCCCTTTGTTTTCACATCTCCTATGGTGGAGTTTTTGTAAACTATATAGGAGTCTAACTATAAATGAATAGTGATATGGGAGTTGTTAGCAAAAAATAACCTAATTCTAGGATGGTCATTAGATACAGATGATAATATCTATGTTCATAGAAGTGTTTTGGTTCCTGATTCTTAGGGGGAAGAAATGATGATGGACTCACAATATTAATAGTGGATTGTGCTCCAAGTATCCTGGAAGACATATGATGATATTAAAATAAGTTTCTAGTGGCTCGGAATGAAGAGGTAAATCATTATTTGTGTTTCAAATTATCTTAACTATAAGATAAATAAGGTCCAACATCAACTACTAGGTAGTTTTCGACAAAAACATCTCTTTCAAATATGGTTGTGTGATGAGGTGAAAATTGAGGTTTTATTAGTGTTTCTTATAAACATGATTTGTTGTTATACTATCCTGGTTATTATTGATTTTATGAAGAAGATGTAACATTTCATTCCAATTTGAGAGACACATTCAAATGATGTGTAAGAAAATCTCTATGTGTTAGAGATTATATGGCTACATGGTGTGAAAATGAGCATAGTTTTTTATTTTGATTCCCATTTCACCTCATAATTTTGAAAAAGATTCCAAAATAAAATGGGGAATCAGTTGGAGCTACGTGAAACATGTCATCCACTTAGTAATTGGAAGTTAGAGAAGAAGAACCATATTATAGAGGATATTCCATGGGAATGCATCCTTGATTTTAGTGGATCATGGTATGAATATCAATCCCTAGTGGATTTTCCATGTAATAATGGTTAGAAGACATCAATTCTAATGGATAATTTAAGGATCTTTATGCTTTCCTATATTTTTCAACACATTGATGGAATTAGGATGGTGAGGAAGCTATAGTGAGGCTATGTATAATATAGGATACCTATGATTATGTCTATTTGATTGATAATTAGTTAGTGAGTTCTCAATGTAGGTAGTTGTCATATGATGATTAGAGGAGTTAACCATTATATTTTTCAATGGTTTACCATGTTTTCTTAAAAATGTCACCATGGTTAGGGAATCAAAAATTATAGATGTAGGAGAAGTTGGTGTCCCTGTTTTTAGGTCCAGATGAAATCATCAATCACATCAAAAAAGGAATATAAATTGGATCTTCCTATATGATATCAAGGTATTAGTAACATGTTCTATGTGTCTCAACATTAGAGGTATGTGTCAAATTCAAGGAATTTTGTTGATATGTAGTATGTAACGATGGAATCTAATGCATATTTGGTTGAATGACTGATGTGGATTATGGAAATGGGGGATAAAGTGATAAGGGGGGATGAGAATCTAGTTGATTGAGTTTTGTGGAATATTGGATGAATCTAAGAGGACATGGGAGAATGACTTTGAGGGTTGTGTGAAATGGCATAAGTAGTTTTTTACGACCACTAGAGTCACTTATTGAGGATGGGAAGACATTATATTGGGAGATTTTTGACATCCAAAAAATTGAAAAATATATCATGTTAACGTTTATTCCTACACTGGGAGAGTTTTTTAGTGTTTTGAGGTATTTTAAGGGCTTTGGAAAGCTTTTATTGGCATGAAAATGATATAGGGGTACCGAAAATCATAAGATCATATAGTGGGCCATAATCTAACAATTGTAGTAGCCCATGAAGGACCTGGGGGCCACCGGTCAACCAGTGGATAGTGAAAAATCCCAGGATTGTGCCTTGGATGACCAGTCTACAGATGGTTCCCAAATAGCCATATCATTAATGTTTTCTCAATATAATTCTTCTAATGAATCTTTGTCATATTTATCTCTGTATTTTAAACCATAATTTGGCCAAAATATCCAAAGGTTCTCTTTTTTAATAGAATTAGATCTCTCCTATCCATTTGATTGGAGTTTCATGCTTTGATTGATCTCATGGCTCCCAAATGATATGTTCTGTTTTTTTAGCCTTAATCATCTTCTTATCTTGAGATAGGTCACATATGTGAGATATATTTTATAGATATATTTATTCCATAATTATATAAATGATTAATATTGGTTTATTGATGGATAAATTTCATATCTGTAAAATATCCATCTTTCCATTAATGGATCCAAATTCGATATTTATGGAGGATCTTGTTGGGAAAGTTGATATATCTCTAAGACCATTAACTAATATCCTACATTAATATTGTTTCAATAATATAGGTTGTACTTAATTAGTATTAGTGCTATGAATCCTGAGAAAGAGGATGTGTCTTTATGATGAATCTTGGAAATTGAGAACATCACACCGATGTTAAGAAGTACTTACAATTATTTTTCCATTACATAAATATATTTTCCATTATTTGAATGTGGATGCATGTGTTCCCATGATAATAATTCTTGATATGACATGGTAATTACATGTTCTATTTTTTATTGTCTCAGGATTCATGCATGGATTCTTTATTTTAAGTTTCAAGGTACCATGTTGGCCTAGCATGACTAGTTTTCCAATTAGATGGGGAGCGTAATGGTAATTATTGGAAGGTTATGATTTCATATTCAAATAAGAATTGAAGTAATGTTCAATTCTCAATATCTAGATATTTGGTCCACGTGTATGAATGGGGCTTTCCCTAGAACTCGATATTGGATCTATATGTGGTAGTATGGAATCTCCCAGAGTCATGAATTAGGTCAATGTATAATCATCATGAAATTGCCTTAAAGGTTAGTGTTTTGTTGTCCTATAAAGTTATAAGGTGGTAATTAGTTAGTTGGATGAATCATTCATGTTGATGTGTGGAGATAATTTTATATTCAATGCCCTAAAATTATTTCTTTTTATTATCCTTATGGATATGTACCGAAGAAAGATAATGTAAGGTTCATGGAAACATTGTTAGAACATGATGACTCATCAATTGATTGTTTATTTTATGCATCTACATTATTGAAATGAAATAAATATTGATATAGTGATTCACTTGAGTTAAGGATACATTACCGGTCTCCTACTCGGTTTATACTCACACCTTTCATTGTAATCCTATTCTGCATACAGATTGCATGATATGGGATCTAGTTAAGTATAAGGGCCTTATATTATGAATCTGGGTAGGTGGATGTTGGAAGATAGTGGCAAGATAAGGATGAGATATGGAATTTCAAAATAGTTTTTTATTTTATTTTCATCAGTTATCGTACATTGGTGGACCAATCACAATGGGGATCTTTTCATTTATATTATATAGCTTGGATGCGACTTATTATTTCATAGTCATATTATTTTAGTTTTTATTCTATTAATCAATAATTTATATTAATACTTATTGTTATTTTTTCAATGCATATTGTTATATAGGTTATAGTCACTCTACATATCATTTCAGAACCTCCCTATTATTCAGAAGCCTCTTGAGTACAAGGAGGTTCATATGAGGTCATGGTTCCCTATAGCTCAAGCCTATTGACTTGAATGAGGGTGTTACATTAGTAATATTGAAAAAATATTCCAAAAACACACACCATTTAATATACTATCATTATATCATGATATATCATAAAAAGGGATGTGAACTTTGTTTGATAATATAGTCTTGGTTTATTATTTTATATCCTTACTATATAGTCTTACCTTCGTCTACCACGGTTAAGGATTTAATAAAGGTATTACCATCCTTCTTAGGTAGACCTGAGATATATCTTCCTTTACAAAAGTAAAAAAAACTTATCTTGATCATTCAATCAATGTTATAAGACCAATGAACCACCCCCCCCCCCACCATAGGCTACATAACCATGACATAATGCCATTTTCTTATTTCATCGAATTACAGGATCTAATGATATATGATGATAATGACCATTTGTTGGGAGGTCAATAAACATGTTCGTTAATACAAATAATTGATCACAAAAAAACATGGGTTGTTCTTATTGATGGTTAAATCCTATTAATATACTCTACTCATGATCACCAAGAGAAAAAATTATGAGAAAAAGTATCAATACATATGGTCCCCCAACAGCTAAAATTCATACATTATATGTGTCCTACTAGAATGTTGTATCTAGACAATAGGACATACAATTTATCTTTAATCTCATAGTATCTCAATGGTATAATTTTATTTGTAAAATACTATAAATTACTTGATATAAAAATAATCTATATAAATTACCATATAAATAGTGAATGCATTAGTATCAATACTAATAATAAATGAATACATCATGCATAACTAACTGTATACATGTTATGATAATCAAAAAAAATATTTTTCAAGGTCTCTCTAGGGAACCCACTTTCACAACATCCACCATTGTACTATAGTCAACATAACAATGATCCACCAATTAGCTATCATAACATAAGATCATGCTTCTATGTAGTTATGGATTATTAATTAAACCTGTCATGTTTTTATTATATGGATACTATAACATCTACAACTCTACCACCTTGATTAAAACTCTTCAAGATATGATATCCCCAAGTATATCATTTATTTTCTTGTATATCAACTTGATATCATGGCTATAACTATTATCATAAGAACATTATAAATTAAATTATTATAATAATTTACTTACTAGTTGTGATTCTAAGAACTATATCAAATCATTATGTATTTTATACTATGTTTTAAATATAATATAAAGAAACAATGAAATTGGTATTTGAAGAAAGGATTGTCATATGAATTATGCTACTCTTACTCATTACCTTATCCGAACTGTGATATTAGAAAATATTTATCCATAGGAATTCTCACTTGTATCCCATATAAAATCTAATATTCTAACCTCTAAAAGTACCAAGTATACATCAATTTTACAATAAAATGTTATTTTTTCTACCTCTCACTACATCACATGTAGTTATTTTGGATTTATTTTATATTCTCGAACTATAAAGTATCTATTGGAAATGTCACATCCAATATATAGTATGAAATATGTGAAAGATCCATCACTAATGATAATGAACTCACCATAAACAAAATAGCATCCTCTTATGTCTCATAAAGTTTTATGTCAGATATTTATGCCATGTGAAAAATGGAAAAAATTCCCTCTTGGATACTTCCAACTTGTTATTTTTCAATACCTTATCAGTATATGTGTTTAAATTAGTCTGAACCCACATAGATCTACCTCATTAGATCATTTTCCCTATGACATAGGTTTCTAGGTTATGAAAATATTTGGAGGAAATTTTTCCACCTAGTCATAACTAACTATATGAAAAGTATCTATTTTATGTATGTAATCAAAATAGTTTACTAGGAAAATAATTGTTCTCCCACTAACCTCTCATAGGCACATCCACAATCTCAATTGTAATGAATAATTTTTAATAATGATGATTAGTCTTATACAAACATTGGTATCTATAACGTTCATCCCTTTTAGAATTATGAATTTTCACAAACCCATTTTGGTTGTGTCATATATTCACCTTCCAAAAAAGGTGTTCTTGACTACTAATGCCTAAATTACAATCACAGAATTTTTCTATGATAAGTAATGTTTTATTGCATTTAATAATGAATATCTTTTATAAACAACCAACCATCAAAGTTACTAGGCTTAAACCACTCATTTATAGTTTCTCTTCAATACCCACCAATCTATTTTCATCAATTATATAAATAAATAAAAATACTATACTGAATTTGGTATATAGAATCCATTAATTTGAAACCATATAATCATTTATAGAGTATTTTACTGTAATATATTACTTCATTGTATAATGAAAATTCATTATTTATATTGAATAATATATCACCATGAATTGGTGAGCATAAAATCATATCATATTGATTTTATATTAACTATGTAGTACGTTACATTGGAACATTAACAATCAATAAGCCCTTGTAAACCCCATTTCAAAACTAATTATTTGTGCATCATTAACCTTGAGATAACCCAATAAAATATTTATCCCACAATATAAAATAGATATGTTATCCCTTTTACTGAAATATTGTATATCAGTTGACTATAAATATTCAATATTAAGGATTTATATAATGTCCTACAAACCCATTTTGATAATTACCTTAGATGACCTTTGTAATTTCATTTATTCCTATTTTCTATTGACATATCCTTAACAAACTCATTATATATAAACACTTGTTTTGTGAAATAATAGTTTTATGGCAGAATATACTCATACGATATCTATTTGTAATTATATATGGAATATGCTTATAGTTTAACGATTCCATTTGTAAAGAATGTCTTAAAACAATATTGTAATACATTGCATGGTTATGAAATTCAACATTGGTCTTTCTTTTACTAACATAATGGATATGATGTGTATAAGGAAATGTGAGTTTAGCAATATGTTTTCTAAAATTTTTATTGATTAATGAATAAATTTAAGACTCATCATCGATCCTCCATTTACTAAAATCTTTCGATTAATGTGTAAAATAAAATATATGTTTTGGAATTACTCTACACTTCATTTTCATGATCAATGAATTCTTGATCAAGATATTATTTCACTCTTCAGCCCAAATAATCTCGTATATTCAAACCATTCATGTTAACTTCGCACATTTTACATTCATTATACATCATAAATGAATCTTATAACGTATATAATATTTAATAAATTTTCTTCACAGAATAGTTTGCAGGGTCAAACCAAATAGTATCTATAATCCTTTCACATGACCTTTATTTCAAAAATGATTCTGTAACTAAATCATTATATGTAATTATGTCGATAAAACTTCTGTTTTATAGATCGAGAGTGTTTAAACACAAAACTATGTATATATGTGATAACTAATTTTAGTTTTACTTGACAATGAAATAACTTCCAACAATATGGTATCACCAAGCCATACATTTTATAGTCATCATTTATTTTTGGTAATGAATGTATTACTAAACTATTAGATGACTCCAAAATACCAAACATAAAATTTATTGCAAAAGGAAATAATGTCTCACTGTATTTAATTGACACATGATAAAAATATTTGGTAACAATCAAGAATTTTTAGAAGAGAATCAATTCCTTGAGAAACTATAATTCATATTATTCTCTTAGCTGACATGGGAATCAAACTTTATCTACCACCTGGGGATTTCACATTAATTCATGTAGAATTTATTAACATAGTTGGTAAACATATTTTCATACAAATGTGTGACACACATACAATATCTAATACCTAATAAGTAAAAATATAAACATCACATGAAATAATGAATATACATGAAGATAGGGCCTCTAAATTCATCAAATTCAATCCCTTATAGTTCCTCATATATATAATTATCATTCCAGATGAGAAAAACCAATCCCCTTGTTTTATTTTATTCATATTTTTTAAAGATTTGGCAATGTTACCTTGGGATTCACACTTGTTATTTTATTTTTTCCATTTTATTTTAAACTTTTCACTATAATAAATAAAGATTTAATTCACTTGAATTTATTATCTTATTGGTAAAAAATACCAAAAAGGTATTGACGAGATTTATCTATAGTATTTTATTTATAATTCTTAAACAAAACTATAGTAACTATGTGATTAGTATATAAGAATGAAATAAACTCATTAATTTCTTTCTTTAATTTCTCCTCACAAAATTCTCTTAAATTAGACAACATATGTAGCCATATATGTCTATAATGTTTTTCCACAAACTATTGAAAATTTATTATATTGTTATGATGGAATAATCTATAATGAATATTTCTCTTGTAATGTTGTTTTTTTCCATCTCCTATTAATGAGGCTCAATATATAATGGGTACTCCAACACATTTAATTTTCATTCATATCATATTACACTACAGAATTGCGTATAATACTATTGTAAGTTCATTCCAATTATTACATGTTCTTTATCAAAAATTGATCATACTGAACATTTAGTATCACGTTCCATTAATCTACAAAAGTCATTTATAATTAGTACTTTTATATTGATTACTAATTATTAGACATGTATATTTATAAAACATAAATGTCCCTTTATTTTTTATCAAATCTTAATATCCCTCAAATTATAGATTCATAATACTCAGTTTCATGAGTTTTCTAGTGGGAATGATCAATGAAAACTCCCCTCAAATCCAATTTATGGAAACACCACATTTTAGAGATTCTTAAGGTATTCATTCGAATTTACCACCCCATCAACATGATGATACTTGATCTATTGAGTAATGTACCATATACATAAGAGCATAACCTAGAGTTACTCAAAAATTTAACTCTAAAAAATTTCCAAGGTTGATATGGCTTTTTTCAGTCCATTTTAGTTATGTTAGGCCATTGTTCGACTATGAAAATTCTAGTTATAAAAGGAGCCCTAAATTTAGTCACAATAGCACATTTATCATACAATTGTTTTTCAAATTAATGTTATAGGAGGCATAAGTGACATTATATTCTCTTTGAGGGATTTTAATACTTTTCCAATGAAAATAAATTCTAGTACTATTTATCATTATTTATCTTCGATAAATCTCATAACATAGATATATTTAAATAGAAAAAATTCATTGTGAATGTTTATCTTATCAATGCATTTTTTTGGGAATGTGGTGGCATGAATTGGTCACCCAATTCACGCCCAAATAAATTTATGCAAGATGGAAAGATACTAGGAAATCATGACGTGTAATGAGTTTACCATAACTAGAGGATTCATGGGGGATACAAGGAAATGGTTTCAATATAAATAGAATAAGAAAAATATATGAAGACATGATTTTCAACCAGGAAATCCAATTATATAGTGGGAATGTCACACGTATATTGAGAACTTCCAATGTATACATCCATGAAAATCACCCATGCATTGAAGTGTGGATGAAGTCCAGTTGATGATAACTCAATCCAATGCATAACATAAGAACCAAACTGCATTGAAAAATCTATCATGAATTAAATGCATTAGAGACTAGTGAAACAAAAATATAGAAAAGTAATAATTCTTCCAAAAAACCATAAAAATCACAAAAGAGGTAGACATTGAATGAAATGTTGCAGCCTTAATAATGATGATAACACTGCTTGAAAGATAAAACGACATGGGTTGAAGATACAAAATCTATACCAAGGGATGTTAGGATATTGTAGACATCTCCAAAGTAAGGATCATCTCAATCAAAAATAGTGAGGGAGAATAGCAGAACCTCTAGCAATAAAACTAAGAAAATTAATGTCACTATAGACCACTATGATGATTTATTACGAAGGGATATCATGAAAATGTTTTTATCTATGCATGATTGTTTTTCATATTATGTGATTGTTCTTATATATTGAAAAAATAAAAATAATAAACCATTAATAAATAATGAATAAGGATTTGACCATGATTTGATTCTAATGGTTGATTCATTGGGTGAATAATATATAAAACTAGACCCTAGGTGTAACACCATGGTTTATTTACTAAAACACTCAAGTTATAGTGATCACCCCATAAAATTTGGCAATGTCTTGTCTCTTTCATCACTTCTTTTCACTGCAAATGGTGTCACCTTCCATCCTTGTCATTATACAAATATACTCACAAAAATGTGAGTGGATCTAAAAAATTTGCAATACATATAAATAATTTCTTCCAAATCATGTAGACCCATATATAAATAATGATAATAATGACGACGCACAAATCCTTATTTGTTGAATAATTACAATAAATTAAAATATTGATATAATTAAATATATGAATAAATATAGAAAAACCAAACATGCATGGGTCTCTCTAAGGATTGTGGTTCGTTGGTATGCTTTAAAATGACATAATCAAATTAAATTATTAAATAATTACACTCTAAGATGTTTTTAAATATTTATCCAAAATAAACAATTTTTTATAAAAAAATCCTCCCATAGTCCTAAAATTAGTTTTAATAAATTAAAAATTATTTTTTATAATTTTTTTGGTTACATAGGATATTTTCGAGAACCAATAAGGGGATATGGGGATGGACTGGGGCCCAATAGGTTGAGCAATTTAGGCTGGACATGACTCAACCATGCCTAGGTCAGGGAGACCAGGATAGGGAGTGGGGTAAAGGGTGAATAATTCTACAATGGGTGGGGTGAAAACTCATTATTTATATATATGTATATAAATATTCATATGATCTATGAACTAGATTAAATTCACCCTTAAATCAATAAGGGTGTGACAATTGAATAATCATGGTATGTAAAATCAAATAACTATATATATATTTCTGAAAGACTATATTTTATCCACATATTTTTTGTATATTCAACAATTGTGTACCCCACTCAGAAAACTTTTCTCATAGTTATTACTCAAATAAAGATTATTTTTCGTTCTCTATTAATTCAATGTTTTTTTAAAATTTTTTGGTTCAAAATTTCATTATTCATTCTTCGGATGGATATAACTCAACATATGATCTTGTATCGGGGAACTATCAGAGGCATTAGCACTATTGAGATGCACTATACTAAAATGCATGGAAAAATATAAATTATTCTTATTTAAATGTATAGTTTCTTTGGTATAACTTATTAGTACCAAGAACATGTAAGAACCTTGAAATAGTATAAATTTAAATTTATTATGCTACAATTGACATCGTGACATTTTTTCCAATGAAATCGGTACCTAATGACCCCCCCCAATAGATCATATGTGAGTTGAATTATACCTGAAAAATCAAAAATAAACATCGTACCTCATTCAATTTTGATCAACCACATGTATACTCATTTCCAGAAATCTTCTCTTTATGGAACCAAGGTCAAAACCCTCTATATTTCCCACACATTATCCAAAAGATTACATATGTGACAATTGTTGATTTTTGGCTACTAGAATAGAGAATCAAAAAATCCATAGACATACCTATGATCATAGGAATATTGTCGTTGTGATTCGAGGGGAAACATGTATCGTCGTATTGTAAATGACTATTTCACACTCTAGGAAGTTGGATGGAGGAGAGAGGAATTATCAAATTTATTGGATGAATAGTTATTTGAATTGGGAGATCATCTTTGTTTATATTGGAAGGGTTTCTACTTGGAAAATTCACTTAGGCCCCTAAATATATTCCACCTTATAAATAATCAATTAAATGTCACCAAAATCACTAAAACCATATAAAAAAAATATATATATCATTTTATCAGTCACTTATAAAATATAAATAAATTATATAATAAAATATGTGTCATTAACTCGGTTCATAACCCAAATATATTATATGAACTTAGAATAAAATTATTAATCAGTCTCATGATATTTTTTATTTTATTCAATTAATAACATGTGATTTTTTAAAATTATTAAATTAAAATTTTTTATTCTAATCTTGAATCACATAAATGAACTAATTTCATAGAAATTGATTAGCCATGAAAATTTCCCAACCCCCATCACAAGTCACACCATGTCCAGAAATCAAATTCATTATTATGGGGAAAGCTTATGAATATGGGTTATGTATGGCCCTATAGGATTATATGTTGATTGAAATGAGTAATACTCATAGGCCAGTAGTAGAAAGTAGTAACCCATCAAATCCCCAAAGGATATATGGTTTATTTATAGCCACAACGAACATCTACAAACACAAGTTTTCTAATATAATCACTATGTCTGATGACTAATTATTTAATTGGATTCAGACCTTGGGTAATAGTCTTTTCTCTATTTATTATTTTGTTAAATTACAAGATGGAATTACTTTATTATATAGTGTAATTGGAATTAATAAATATATTACCATTATATTAAATTGGGTCCATGATGTCTCTTCCTTTATAGAAGTGAAAATTCTACTTTTGATCCTTCAATCAATGTTAAATAACCAATGAACCACCCAACACAAGCTACCTTTTCATGAAATAAATTTCAGGGGTTTAACCTTACATAAATACATGAAATCAAATGATACACAATGATAATTATTTAATGTATTGAGACAAATATATGTGAACGTAAATAAGAATAACCATGGACATAATAAACATGTTTTGTTTCTATTAGAGTGTTAGTACTTAGGATAACCCCATTTTCAAGAACACCATGTTTAAATATAATGAGAAGAAGTACCAATGATAATGATCCCACATTTTTTAATTGAAAAAATTATTTTTGTGATGTTATTATGATGTATCTAGACCATAGAACCTATTTTTTAAGACTACGATCATAATATCTTAATATTATCATTATAGTTAGAAATGATAAAAACATTTTATATGAAAAAACTCAAGGGACCAATCCATGAGAATAGTGTATACAGAAGTATCAACAATATTATGTTAAGAATTCATCATGTATAACTCATAGTGTACATGAAATTATAATAAAAAATTATTTCTACAAATTGGTCTATGAAACCCTCCCTCACAACACATGGAAGGCCATGAACATTGCATGACTGGTTTTTTTACATTATCACTCTGGTATGAAAATTCAAACCATGTATATATTTTTTTTAATGCATTTAACATGGGATATAGTGTCTTGAATGTTTTCTTGGAGATGATTATGATTCTATTATGGTGAAAAACATTGTATCAGCAAAAGGTTAAAAACCCTCATGTTGGATGGGTCATGGGTATGTTGAGACTGATTGTTTGATGGTTGAGGTGACACTATATTCTATTGTGTATAGAAGATATGATGATTTATATTTCCTTTTTATATAAAATATTATTGATTTAGTTGTTATTTTTAATGATGTCTTTGTATTACATTTGAGGTTATGGTGGTGGTGTTGAGATATGAGGGTGAGTCAAATCATTAGTATATTGGTTCTTAGGGTGATATCATAATGGTTGTGTGTTTGGTTGGTGATATCATAGTGTAGTAACATTAGGATTCTAGTTTGGACTTCATTGTGGGTGTTACATGGGATAATGATTCAATTGAAAGATACAACATCATGATCATGTGAGGCCATATTGTAATGCATTGGTCGGTCGAGAAAATGTTCTTGGACAAAATTGGATGTGGTGAGATTGGAACCAAATCAGGTATGATTGTGGGATATGGTTGAGTTCATACGAGAATTGAACCATATCATCCATAGGAAATGATGGTTTATCCTAGAATGGTGGATATTTTTTTTGTTCAAGGATTTTGGGAGGCTGATGATTGAATGAGGTCTTTTGTGGTCAATTAATGGACAAGATAGGTATGTCTTAGTTCTATAATACTTTCAGATGCTACATTAGGATGATAAGACATGTGGTGGGTAATTTATAATATCCCGTGTTGTTATGGGTTATAGATTATTTAGGGAATCTGAGTTTCTTTATCTGGTTAGGGGACCCTTCTATGAATTTCGAATTAGAACATGATTATGAGGGCTTTAACATCCTTAAATGAAGCCTTTAGAAGTAATTTGATGGCCGGTATAGGCCTTTCGTGCTATAGTGGAAGTCAGGTAAGGGTTGAGTGGCCTAAGAAGATAAATTCTACAACTAAATCCATTCATATCATGAACATAAGTTTTCTCCATTGAATGAGGCTAAAAAGAGGTTCAGGGGACTCTATTATGAGTATTTCAAAGAATAATCAATATTTCACATCTTTAATTATGTTTTTATAGAGGGATGACTCATTTTCCTTGAATGGTTAATGATATGAACATGGGTTTATTAATATGAATTCTTCATCGGAATTTTTTTGAGTACTGGTGTGACCATATTTTGTGATCAATCCCCAATTATTTTGGGGCCTATGAGTGATGGTAGGAGGACCTCTTTTCTAGACCTCTATCCCCCATTCCTTATATTATATATACAATGTGTGGGGTAGTTTCTGGGGAAATCATATGAAAATTATTGGTGATTCTATACTCCTACTACCCTTTTGTGGTTTCCCCTTGTTTACCCCTAATATAGTGTGAATCAGGTCTAGTTATTGGTGTGGATTCCACCACATCATGGTACAATTGACCAGGGATGGTTGGGAATTCATGTACAGTGGATAATAGAGTACCTAAGTAGGTGTTTTCATACCATCTATCATAATTTAAGTTGATGTAAGTCGTTTAACTATTTTATTTAGTGATTCTGGTCAACATTAAAAAATAACAATTAACTAATTGTGACGTGATTGGGCTCTTTTTTGGGATGTGCTACGGACCGTCTGCTTTCAATTGGTCAGGTGTTTGATGAGGCGGTGTGGCATAGTTATTTTTCCATCGAATATTGCTCATTGAATTAAATTAAATAATTACTTATAACTTTTAATAAATATGTAATTATGTTATTGGTGTGATACAATATCTTGGTCAGTGGTATGAGCTTGGATGAGGAATGGATGGGCTTGATTAATGCTAAACAGAGTTACCTAAGGGTTCTAACTCCTTGAAGGCTGTCAGTGGTCCCTATAATAGAATCTTATAATATTTTATATGTATTATTTATTGTCTTCATGCATACTTCATGGTTATTGGGAGATGGAGGTGGACTAGGAGTGTCAATGTATGTTGATATTGGATGTTTTTTGGCCTCTTATTCTTAGGATGAATGTTGTTTAGAATTTAGTAAATCATGATATAGTGGTGACTATGTCTCTGAGGGGTGAGGGTGACACCTGAGATAACATGAGGCCTTGGGTAGGTATCATGTTATGGTTGATAGGTGGGATAAATTAGTTGAGATTCTAGGGGCTAGTTAGTTATATATCGGAATGGAATATGTTATGTTATGATAGTTGGGATTGTCTTACATCTCAACCTTGTATGAGACAACCTTATGAGGTTCGGTTGTGACATGGAGAGTTTTTTGAGTGGAATAATTTATTATGTACTAGATATAGAGTGATAAATATGGCTTTACATCATGTGATGGGTGGAGAAATCCCCCTTAAGATATATGGGATGGGCATAGGGGTGGGTTGTAGGAATTTTGTAGGTGTAAGTAATGGGAAATTGTGGGTCTCTGGGATAGAAAACATTATATATACTAATGTTAGTGGCACAATTTTTACTGATGTTGGACTGAGACTTATGTACTAGGTTGGATTGAATTTATGGATGTTGGTGTCCTTAAAGGGTGACTTGTAAGAGGTGGTATCGGTAAATAGTGAATAAGGTAGGTCCAAAGGACCCTAGTGGAGGCCCTAATAAGTATGATGTGAATATTTTGGGAATAATGATGTTGTGATTGGGTATTGGGGAATGTTCAAGATAGGGTTTATGTCTAAAGGATTATTTATTGGGTGTGACCTTGTGACGTTGTGTGATGGGTTGTTGGCACTGTGTGTTGTTTTATGATATGTATTTCATGAATAAGTTTTTTAATATTTTAATACAACGATAATTTTAATTTAATATATATTATTTCCAATATTGTGATTTTTACTGGGATTTTTGTATTCATAAATATGTTATAAATGTTTTTGAATGAGTTGAATTTGATGATTACATAATTAAAATAATTTTCTCTAACATCTAAAATGTGAATGATCATTATGGATTCTCAAAACATAAGGAAAATGATGAAACATGTAAAACTTATAGGAAAATGAAATTTCTATAAATGAAAATTTTTTAGGAAAATAAAATATTCAAATATGTCAAATTACACCTTTAAAAATACAAATTTAAGTCGAGTTCGATGTGTCCACAATGTGAATCTTGTTTGGATCATCCGGTTTTTTCATTTTTTAATGAAACTTATCATGGAATTTTTCTAAGATTTATGCCTAATCTAAATTAAATGAAAATTATTTCTCACCTTATTTATTATTTAACATAAAAAAATTAAAACCATTGAAATCCATTAATGTTTTGAGTACAATAACGGGATAAAATTATAATAATCCATACCCAAACATTGCACGCCCTAGAATCCATTCAAGACATGAACATGTAGTCAAATGAAATATTAATGGTCAATTTATAAAGAATGATGATGGAAGGACTATAAATTTGAATACATTCTAACATACATGGGTTGAAAATATTCCGTATATTATATTAATGACAACAAATGATGGAAACTCATGATCCAGGGGCCTACTGGAACTTCCATTCGTTAATTTCTAGTAATCATGTCATCACTACCCATCAATACATGGAATATGGCATAGTTATATAGTGTCAGATGATGTGATTATAGTGGGATGTGTTGTGTTGGTTTTACTATATTCTTCTATTTTTGTTTGGTAAATTTCATCTTTGTTATCAATTATAAATTCCAATGTTTTTGTATTACATTAACATTTTTTGATATAAGGAGTACACTTTATTTTTATCCATTAATCAATATATTTTGTGCATTACTATTATTCAATATAGATATAATATGTGTAAATACAGTTTTGGGTAACCTATTCCTATAAAAATAACCTAGTAATTTATCATATAAAATGTGATTTTATTAGATTAGTGAAGGGTACAAAGGCCAAGGATCCCTAAGAACCAATTATAATAACAAATATAAATGAACACCCAATAATCTATATCCCTTGTACACAAACCTTAAAATCACAGAACCTAGAAAGATTCTCAAATTAATTCCAAAACCCAAAATCTACTTCCTCTACCTTTTTATATATATTAAAAAAATTAATCAATTTCATTCTTAATTTAGAGTAGGTATTTTTTACCATCCTTTTTGGTTGGACACATGTGCATTTCAATTAATATGTTCCTATAGTTAGGTATTTTGGGTTTTTATTTTAATATAAATAAAATTCCCTAAAGTACCTTTAAGAACCCATTTAGAGAATCATATATTATGTGTGTTTATTATTTTGATAGGTGGAGGATTCCAGTGGGGGAGGGAATACTAATGCATCAAATCCCATGACTTGTATGTCAAGAAGGATCACCATGGGTGTAATGGGATCCCAATGTGAATTAATTATTATTTATTTGTTTTATAACCAAAAAAGTTCAAAAGTGCCATTAGTGAAAATTTATTTTGTAAACTTTTTCCTAGATACAACATAATGGTTATGACTAATAATTAAAATAACCTTGTAAAAAATATTTTTTCATCCCCACATTATTTTTTTTAGTCTATAAAAATGTTTTGTTTATGAGGAGGTATGTCAAGTAATCCAACTTTAAAAATTTCATGACAAAGACCGTTAACACTAATCTTTACCATTTTAGATATTGAAATATAATGGTCCCTGATAATTATACATATAAAATTAAACATGAAGAGTGAATTTGATGATTTTTATCAAATAAAATCAAGTGAATCTCATTATGTTTACTTTGATCCTTACATTAGATAAGTTAAGCCAAATGAATGTTTAAGTAAACTATAATTTATATATAAAAAAAATTAAATTTCTATGATTTTTCATTAAAATAATTTTGATTTAATCACAATATTAATTAAATTTCTCCAAAAATTAATTGTTTTGGTTGGTGAATACCAAAAAACATAGAAATTAATTCACATTTTAATTCCCCACTCTCCATCAATGAGAATTTGTAGAAGAACATGTATAGTTGAGGGAATTCCACATTTTGAAGGAGTATACAAGGAATGGTTATACATCATACAATGAGGTGAATCACATGATAGTGATAACCTATAAAGATCCTTATTTTATATATTATTACTTAACTTTCTTATTAAATAAATTTTCAAAGAGTTTTATTCCACCATAAAAACCTCCTTAGAGACACTATAAGTGTACAGGGAGAGGTTTAAAATGAAATTCAAAATTTCTAATAGTCATGATATTTTTTAGAATCACTAACTTATATTATACTATCAAGGGCCACTAGAGAATAGAAAAAAAATATTTTGGATGAATCATTTGGAGGATCATTAAAAGAACAATCAACAATTGATTCCAAGGAACTGATTGAGATGATTTTCCAAAATTCATAATAGTTGGCATAATAGAAACATGTATTAGATACATTGATTAGGTGACATCTTCTTACACATAAAAAATATTAGAATCTTAGTTTAAAGGGTAACCATCAATATGGGGAAGTAAATTTTAAATAACTAGTGAACTATATGTACCATCTATGGTATGTGGTTTAATTTTGTCACCTAACCATTTTACTAACTACTGTTTTGTAGTGTATGTTACTATGAAATTTTAAGTATCTTTTTTTCATGGGAAATTAAAAAAAATACACTCAAGTATTGAGAGATAATTACATATTTCAATATGGTTTTGGAAACATGTAAAATTAGTCTACACCACCCTTCCAAAATCACCACTAAAAAAATCTCACATTCATGAAAAAAACCAATAACACAAACTCCAAAAACCTTTCCAAAAACAATAAAAACAGCCTTTAAACAAATATTCAAACAACAAAACTCCTCTTCGACACAAAATATTCCATTTAAAAATCCTTCAACAAGTTTAAAAATATATATTTTGTAATTTTAATTACATGATATAGAGGATATTAGGAATTATGTGAAATAGGTTAAAAATAAAATCATATATTTTGTAGAATTATTTTCCAAAAACATATAAAACCTAACATCGTAGAAATTATCTAATATAATGTAAAATTTATGCATGATGTAATTAAAAGTGGGATAGAACATAAACCACTAGTCAGACAAAAAAATAAACCCAATAAAATTGAACTTGAGGATAAAAAAGTAATAAATTATGAAATTTCAACAGAATTTTCTAAAAAAAATTCCAATGAAGATGAAAATAAAGTGGTGGAAGAATCTTTTTTTCCAACAATTTGGATATAGAATATCCAGTAGCCTATAGAAGGTGGTTACATTACTTCTTTGACATAATATAAAAGTGATCACATCTTGAAGAATCAATTAGTTTAGTAGTCTTGGTAGTCTAGACACATACGTTAGTCTAATATTACATCTGAAAAAATAAAATACAACATAATGAATCTAAAAAATATGCATCCATTAACTCTTTTAAATAATTTATCTTCATATCATGTGAAGAGGAAACAAAATAAGGGTGATATTAGATACTCGTTAAGGGTTATGTACAGAATAATCTGTCATGAATCAATAAGGAATAATTAATATGGCAAGGTAAATAAGTGAAAACACATTCCATTTATTCAATAGATTATATAAAAAACACATCCACGGATAATATCAATGTAGTAATCTCATGGCTAATACTAATTGAATTCTATATGAAGGAAATGATTAATAATGGTTGTCCTGAATTCATACATAATGATATTTATACTATCAAACCCTTGTTCCAAGAAATTTGAATCTAATGGTAGTTATATACCATAAACACATTTAATTCATGATTACAGATTTGTATCATGATACAAGTTGATTCATAAATGGGGTATATAATTTTTATCCCCACCCATCACTGTCTTCCTAAGGATTTCCTTATATGTAGAATGATCAACCTAAATTGATAAAAAAATTGTATCCACAAATATCTATATTGAGTAAATAATATTGATTATGAAAAATTGATCCATCAATAAAATAAAATTAAAATTAAAACATTGTATATATAAATGATATATCCTTTAATAAATAAAAATATCTGAGATAAATATTTTGGATATTTAATAAAAATGTAATGTCCAATGATCACAAGAAATTAAATGTTTCAAGCAAAAGTTTTATACTACAAATTTAATCAATACTGATAATGTCTATAATTTCCATGGGAAAGTATATCATAACCCATAGGGAGAAATAATAAGGACTATAACATTAAAATATATCCCCCGTGAAGTATAATTAAATTATTGGGTTTTTTTATTTATGAATATAAATAACATAAATATATCATTTACAATGTTCTTGTGTGAAATTGTATTTTTCACTCTGAAAATCTCATTAAAAATCAAAAAAAATATATTATATTAGGAACAAATAATTACTTGAAAATAAAATTTTAATATGATAAATGAATATTCAATGTGATGAGTGGTCATGAATGTAGGAAAATTCTGTTCATGCTGATTATGTTAAAAAATATAACTCTCACATTTTTGTAAAAATTCCAAAAAATTATTTAAAGATTGAAAATAATATTAATTTTAATAAATATTATAAAAATTAAATCATGGGTAAATATATTTTTAATAAATTATTTTATTCATAATAATTACTCTTTTAAAACAATTCTTTGAAATATGGATATGGAAGAATAATATACCTAATCAAAAAGAGAAATAATATCATCCATTATTCTAATCATTTTACATGAAATAGTAACTATATTTTAATCTTAAATCATCATGAATAGATTAATATTCTTGTTAAATACCTCAAAGGGTTCGTATATGTATAATTTAAAAATTAACAGGTGCATAATTTTAAATATGTCCTAAGGGAATGGGAATTAAGATGAAAAATCTTATGAAGATCTTACCACTAATTTGAGAATCAATAAATTAATTTATTATCTGTATAAAATTTAAATACACATAAAAAAGAGTAAATAAAACATAAAATTATCAAATACCATTACAAAAATTATCTTATAATGACAAAGACAATTAAAAATTAATATAACTAAATGAAATATTTCAGTTCGTCAATCGCTTACTACATGTTATCTTTAAAGTCAAATTCCCTTAGAATAAATATTTTTATTTGAATCATAAAATACCCAGAATTTTGTAGGATTCATGATATGACATGAAAAATGGGATTATATAGACCATATAAAGGAAACTAGGTTCCTAGAAATAATATATTCCTCAATGAAATAAAATTGAGATGAAATCACTTACCTCAAGATAGACATTCCTTGTAGGTGATATGACATCTGGTATAAAAAATTTTGATTTATTATAGTAATATAAAATAATTATATCAATATATATAATATCATATATGATCCATTTGTAACATTTTGTTAACTTTTGGTAAATAAACTTTTTATATTATCATTATTTAAGGTGTTAACTGATTTGTTTAACAATTTCTTTTTGATTTGTTGTTCTTGGTTCTTATGTATTTTTCATGGTTCTATAACCTCTTTAATATTAATAATTAATTAAATATCATAAATTTTCAAAATATAGATATTTATAATTACCCATAATATATTGAAATAGAAGAATGAATTACAACATTCATGGAGACGATAGGTCATACATATGTGTGATTACTATTTTCATTTCTCGATAGATATAACAAAATAATGAAATATAATAATTAACCTTTCCAAAAATAATTATTATTTAATATAAATCATATATATATTTATTAAATCTGACCTTTATACCATCCATGTAAATTGTCAACAAAAAATGGATCACATCACTTCATGGACATGGTATCCCACACGTACACATGAGCGATGTTATAGTTTTCCAAAGTATTAGAAGGTAAGAATTTATTTATGATATTATAAATAAAATAGTATAATTAGGAAACAAATATCAGTTCTATATTTATAACCACCCAAGTGAAATGATGATAAAAAATGAATTACATCGCCGCATGGAAATGATAAGCCATACTTATCGATGATTGATGTTTCAGCCTTTTGTTAAATGGGAAATAGATTGAAAAATGTCTTAGAATAATCATAATAGTATGTAATAATATTTATGATACTATTGTTATTACTTTATGATGGTAACAACACATTATTAGAAAGTATCCGATGAAATTAAATTGAATGACTCGATAAACACGATTACCTATTCTTTGGTAGACTTCCTTTATATCTCTTTTTTTGGTACATCGAGTTAATTTTTTGGAAGTAAAGGAACAACAATAAATTTTATAAGGGTATTTAGTTGGGAAATGGGCTGGTTTTGGTTGATCTGGATTGCTCAATGTGGTTTTATGAATTGAGATAAGGGGTTCACTTTTATAAGTGAATGGAGGGGAATTCTGATAATTTCATAAACTATAAATATAATAAAAAAAATATTGTTTTGAAATGTTTTAGTTTCTTTTTCTCCATTATCAAATAGTTTTAATCAATATTAACCCTTTTGATAATTATAATAATATTAGAGTATTCCATCATTTAAGATTTTCAAATATTACAATATGAGGATTACTGACACATAAATGAAAATTGGATGATTTTTTAAACAACATGTATGTATTTTTTTTAATATAATTTATTTAATTCTAAATCATTTAATAAAATATTATTTACAACAAAATATAATTTTTGTCATTTTTCACACTATTCATTTAATTTGACTATAAATATATTTATAGAATTAGAATATATATATTTATAAAATATCTATTATCTCTTTTATATCTACAAAATTCATGAGTAAATTTAATTCACTAAGGAAATATTATTTATAATGTGTTTAAAATAATATATTTTAATCTTCTATTAATTGAATAAATATTTTGTTAGATTTGGATAAGAATTTAAGGCCATTAATTCTCCAATAAAATTTAAAAATAAATTACCGTGTTAAAAAGTAATTTATATTACAAATAACTATTTCAAACAAAATATATACTTTTTATCAATATGTAAAAAAATTACTTATAATAAAACAAATAGAATTACATTTTTGACTTTTCATAAAAAAATAACATATACGCCAAAATCATAACAAAATAGAAAAAAATCATCTATTTTAATATTGGGTGATTATAGAAAAAATTGGATCATATAATGAATTTAAATCAAGTTTAGGGTCATATTCTACTCTTTAATGCATTATTTTTTATCTTTATTACCTGATTTATCCGTACCATTTTGAAATTTTTTTACAATGGTTACTACTCATAATGAAGAAAAATAAAATGAAAATATATACCATAATTTGAACTTTTTATTCCAAATATGGAATCAATTTATTAATATTCCATTTCAATAAGTTGAATAAAATAATTTAATATGAAATATAAAATTGAAACAACAAATTGTTTTTGAGAAAAAAATCATTAATATAAAAATAATAATAAATTAAATAAAAATATGGATTAGAATGAACATAATTTTATTATTAATAATATTAATGAACTAATTTTACTTTTAAAATTTTAAAAAATTACTCTTTATATACTTCAAGAAAAAAAATATAGTTTTCAATAATAATCGGTGTTTTTTACTATTCATTGTAAAATCAATATTTTCATAAAAATCCCAAAAATTAACATTAAGATAATTATAATATTATAACATTGAAAATAGAGTAGATATTATAAATAAAGTTTCAAAAAATTATTATATAATCTTCTTAGTAGAATCAATAAAAATCATTTTTTAATAAAAATTATTTTGGAAGATAAAAAAGGCATTACAAAAAAATGAATCCTTATTTCTTTTGAATTAATCAATAAATTATTATTTATTAGTAACTTCATGTATGTTCCATCATTCGGTCATTTCTATTTGTACTCAAGAATTCAACATCTATGATATAAGGATCATATTTAAATAATAATATTTCTTCGTTCATTTTAGCTCAATGTTTCATATTGTAGACTCTATTAAAAACTTATTTGTTTAAAATATTGGGTTGTTACATTATCCCCGATAAATAAATTTTGTCAACAACATTTTAACATGTGCACGATAATTATGGGTTTTACATTTTAAAAATTTCATTTATGGAAAACTCATGTTGTAAAAGGTTTAATAAAACATCCTTTTGATGAGATACATAGGCAAACACGAAGGTCAACTAGAATAGTATATCAATAAGTTTCATAGAAGGAAACAATATTAGTGGGAATTGAAAATATGGTAATGGAAGAAAACAAATAATGGTCAAGGACTAATAGTGAGTGATAGAGATCACCATCTTGAGGTAGTTAAATAACATGAAGCCAAAATATGTGATGGGTGAAAAGGCCACTGATTCATAGCATATGAAGGTAAATATATAACATTTTTATTTGAATATCATTTTTCGAAAGTCAAGGGATTCTCTTAAAATCATGATACAGATCATTTAGAAATATAATTACTTAATATGTTTTTATTTCATAAGAAAAATATTATTCATTGGTTGTGTTTCAATAAATTTCCACATCATTTCATAATAAACATAAGGAATATCAATTTTGACTTTTTTATGTCTAAAGCACATAAATTCACATTTATTGGATCATTATATCTATAAATTAATGATAATACTTTTTTCAATCTTTATATATTTACCAAAACAAAAATAGCAAGCATTAGTTATCCTATTTATTATAAAAATATCAAATACCTTAATAGTAACACCCAATGATTAACACTATCTATTCCATAAGTATTTATCAACCAAATTTTAAGTAAAAAAATTATACTATCTAGTACATCATGTATTCCTGTTGTATGCATTATACCCTTATCACCCTTCAATTGGGGGTTTAAGCCCTGTAGCCTTTTTGGATGCAATAGGTTGATGTAAAAATTCTATAATTAAATCATAACTTGTTTATGATTCAAAATAATCTCATGAAATATAATTTTGGCATGTATTAGTTTTTTACCATTATGTTGAGACTTAACCTCTAGTTAACCCTTTTGATAATTATCTTAATATTAATGTTTTTCTTCTTAAAAGAGTTGTGAATGCTACCCAAAAATTTATAATGACCCATAAATGGACCATGGATAATGTATTCAACTATATCCTCTTTAATTTCACTAAATAAAATTTATAAAATTTATTTTTAATCAGTTAATAAAATAACGATTATGATAAAATATCATTAACATCATTTGTAACACTATTCATTAAATTTGACATTAAATACATGATGAAAAGGGTAGAATTATAATATCAACTTTTAAAACATCTATAATATATAATTTATTTCTATAAAATTCAATTTTAATATTAAATAACTCAAAAATAGTTTTCTCGTGCTTTTTCAGGTAATTAATTTTATTTCTCTAGGAATTGAATGAATACTCTCTCGACATTGCATAATTATTTAAGGTAATTTTATCATAACTATAAACTATAAATAAATGTAAATAATAAATAAATATTTTATCGTTAAAATTAATATTTATATATGAACATATCCTATGTTTATCATTATGAAAATAATTTAATGATAATAATAGAAAGAGAATAGAATTTTTTACTTTTCTTTAAATAAAATAATATAAATGTCAAAATCAAATTCAAAAGGAAACAAAAGCCAATATATCCAAATAATTTATGTGTATGGATGAGTTACTATCATCAGTTGAAATTAACTAAATGTTATGTTAATTTTATAGCGCCCATCATAATATTTTAACCCTACTAACCTGATTTTCCCTTACTCTAGTGATAATTATTTATTATGGTTATTATTCATAATAACAGAAAATGCATCATATTTTCAAAATTCTAGTCGAATGATTCAAAAAATAGAATCCATTTTTCCTGATTCAATTTCAATAAAATTCTAAAATTATTTTAAGATTTTAAAATTAAATGGATAGAAAAACTGTTTTTTTTAAAAATTCTTTTAAAGTATAAAAAACTATTTTACTATATTAAATCATAGATTTCATTCTAGTGAACTTAATTTCAAAAATAATAATATTAAAAATTAAATTTTTATTTTATAGTATTTTATAAAAATAAGAATTTGTAAATTACTGAAATAGAAATATAATTTTGAATAAAAGTATTATTGTTCACTATCCATGGGAAACAAATTTATAGAAAAATTCAAAAAACTCACCATAAAAAAATTATTATATGATAATTTATCAACTAATGTTAATTTTACAAAATAAATTTTCAAAAAGTGTAAAAATATAAATATATTATTTTCTTCTAAAAAGTAATATAAATGATTTTTGAATAAAAATTATTTTTTAAAGATGAACAGAACAATACTTAGAATTTAGTTCTTATATATTTGCAATTAATCGAATAAAATTATTGAGTATTGTCTTAAGATATATTTCATAATTTTATTATTCTTACTCATAGCGACCAATTTAGTGGCCATGTTATAACTGTCATTTTTTTATAATTGTATTATGTGGTTCGATTTATCTTGGTGGTGTGTGTTTTATACGCTATCAAACATTGGGTTATTTAAAAAAATTTATGTGTTAAAAATAATAAATAAATAATAAAAACATTTATACTCAAACTAAATTGGCATGCAATATCTACAACACATTTTCCTCTTTTGTTTGATCAAAATTATGATGATTTTCGAAGAATAACATTAAAAAATTTCTAGAAATATTCCAAAATCATTAAAAACCAACTACCCTTCTATAAAATCTCAAAAAAAATTCCAATCCATGTTAAATTCATCTATGAGTTTTATAACAAAAATAGGGGGCTTAAATGGAATTAATGGATTGGTTTAGAATAAAGTCTCTGAGTTTTGATATCCCACCATGTGTCCAAAAATAATTCAAGATCTAGGGACATTTCATATCACCTAAACCATTGGTTCACTAAATTTTTATAATGTATTCTCTGATTTATGTGCTACGATTGATATTATTCCTAAATTTTTAATTCCATCATTATATATAGTGAAATTTAATTCAACAAGAGTAGTGGTTTAACATTAAAAAAGATCCAAATCATTTCCATTATGGGTCTTTAAGGATGTGTTAGTTAGAGTTCATAAAATAATCTTCAAATAATACATTTATATATGAACGATGGAGAAATATATAGGACTATCTAACTCAACAATCATTTTTAGAGGCATATCTTGAAGAAAACAAACTCGTCATAAATTTGTATAAAACAACCCCTACCATGGAGTTTGGATACAATATTATCGACCTTAATATTTCTCACTCGGTGAGCCTCTCATCATAGGATTATTACTTCTCATACTTTCCCACATTGAAGATATTTAACCTAATGAATATATAGGTGAATTATAATATTTAGAAAAATAGTTGATGCTGGAGAATCCCATAGACAATGAAACTATGAATGATTCTATAAAATATATTTTAGACCTGTAGAAGAGCTATATTCTAAATTTAATGATTGATTTATTATTTTTATCATAACTAATAAGTTTATATGACATATTTTTAATAATAAATCTTCGATTTTGAGGTGATAAACCTTAATTTAATTCTATCTTTTGAACGACCTACGAAAATACAATTAAAACCCCTTCCCTGAACTTTAAAATATATAGTTCTAATGGAAGAAGTAAAACTTATAATGATAAATTATAATAAATAATATACTACATAACAATAAAATTATTGATCTTTTGAGATAAAATGTGTGAAAAATATGATAGAGTTTAGGTGATATTCCCAGAAATAGTTTCAAAATATGCTTGCAAAGCTTTTTACATGAACTAAATTATATAACTATTGTTCATACCCAAAAAAGTCATGAATCTGAACATTATGGATGTTTCAATGAATTATGTGGATTTTCTTTTAGGTTCATACATCAACAACCCAATTTTAGACAAAAAATTAGTTATCATCATTCACATGGTTCCCTAGAAAACAGGACTGACCATACCAAAAAATGAGAAAAATGAGTTGATACCAATGATAATTCAGAATAGTTAGAGATTTTTTATAGATTATAATGATATGAATCATGTTACTAGTAAATACCACTTACACATCACATTCATTGTCCCAATTATGTAGAAATTTTAGATATAACTCACTATTATTTATTATAATGATTTTTATGTTTTTTCCCATTTCATTAGAGGACCAAGAGGTTATTGCATTTACATGTCCATTTCGAACCATTTCAAAGATAGTTAATCAATTCTTATTGTGTATTGAGAAAGGAACTTTTCAAATGTGTATGTTATATATCTATTCTAATCACATTTATGATATTTGGGAAGTATTTTTAGATTACATCACTATTTTTCAGAAATCTAATTGAACATTTCTTGAAAAGTATAGATATTAGTTTTGAAAACATTAAATGAAATAAATTTTTTTTTCAAAATTAGAAAGTGAAATTTCATGGTGGAATAAGGAATACTACTTGTTAGTTTCGTATCATGAAAATACTTTTATGGGGATAAGTCAAAAAATGATGTATGAACTTCATTTCCTTATAAAACATGTCTGAAATATGAATGATATTTTTATAGAAATATTATATTTTAAAAAAGGATTATTATGGTTTTAAGTTATATTATTCTCTATATTTTTAGAATATATTGGGGAGATTATAAATTTAATTTTAATGCTTATTATAGGGAAACATTTGGTGTTTTGAATAAGGGATGGATCAACCATCTAGTGATGGTGCCCAAAAAATGTGAACAAACACATGTTATACTTTGGCTTGCTTCTAACTAGACTGTAAGAGTATTTATATTACAAAAAATTTAAGGAAAATCTAAAAAAATTTCATATTCCTTAAAAATAGTGGATACTACTCAACTCAACTACACAACTATAGTAATAAAATCTGTTAGTTTTTAATACCATATATATATAGAACTTATTTTCATTAAACTGATTTTACTATATTTTCTATTCATATAACCCATAGATACTTGATGAGGAAGTCTGATGTAAAACACTGAATTGTATAATTATTTTTATTACTTCAGGAATTTTAAAAGGATTTCGATGATAATTAATTGGATGATAACCAGGTGGAAAAAAACCTAGGAATATCACCAAATATATCTAATGTGTAAATTCTATCTAAAGGCCAATTGAATGATCAAATTACTAGATTGTATTTATTCTTGATTGAATGATAATTTACTTAGCATGCCTACATTCTCAATTATTGGGTAGCCTCACAACTATAATCTCACATTAATCCCCAAAAAATTCAAATACTTAAATATGTTTCCAAATTATATTTTTTTGAAGATCCATATCATTGAAAAAACAGTACTGGACATATTATAAGAATATTATTTCCTCTCAAAGTGAAATAAAATGTATTATTCAATATATCCATACTATAGATTGTGTGGGACACTTTGGAACTGATATGATCTAAATAAAAGTTTTATAATAATGATTTGTTATCCCCTATTATTTTAAAGAGGACTTGAATTTTTAAAATCAATGTGAGAAATTTAAATTCAATGGAAACAATTATAAAACATTATAATTAGTCAAAAAATTTGTTATATATCGTCAAATATTTGAGATATAAAGAATATATTTAATTGGACACTTTACAATGTTTTTTGTAACTCCAAAAGGTTTCTTGTATATGAATCTGTTTCAAACTGGGTGAAATCCAATGCCAACATAATAGATTATGCTCATGTATTGTATGATTCTGAAAAACCAATTATATCATTTTTTTTCGAGATTAATAATTAGTGATAATGTAGCCCACTTTCCAAATAATAGTGTGGTGTATATGATGAGGATGTTTATAGGTTATGAAATGAAAAAAATACCCTACCATTCCAAAATTATTGGCTTAGATGATCTGTAAAATAGGGTGATCAAAGGAATTATAGAGAAAATGATAAAACAAACTACATCGTTCATAGAAAAATGTGTGAATAAACCTTATTTTATTTCACGATATATTATAAGACACCTATATAAATTATTACATACAATTTTATTTATCAAAAGAGTTGTAACTAAACTATTGAGTTGGAAAAAAGGTTATTGGGGAGTATGGGTGATGAATATGAACATGGATAGATCTCGAAAAGGTAGACAACATAAAAAAAATTAATGGTGATTATTTAATTTGAAAATTTACAATGAAATAACTATATTGGATCATGTCAATAGAATTATAAATAAATAAATCTATATAGAGGATCAAGTGAATCTTTACAAATCAAGACTCAAGTTGATGCTAGGTACGTCGCATTTTGTATGGTAATTTTTTCTTAGAATAAATTATGAAATTCATTCTTGTTCTTTATAGATTATAATAAAAAGTAAAACTATTTATTACAATTAGTAATAGGCTGATGAAATTCCATTGAAACTTTTCCTATGATTTTCTGGATGAAGTCACATTCCTCTAACCTATTTATGACTCCAAACCATTAGATTATTAAACATCATGAAATATATGTGATTACTATTAATAAATTTAAAATATTCTTACCAAAAAAACATTTATAATTTATTGAGGTCACTATATCATTTATGTTTGTGCGAGGCATTCTATGTTGTTTGGACATCCAAAAAAATTCATAAATATTAATTGTTTCTATTTAATTTGTATTTTATTTTTGAAACATCTGGAGATTAATTTGAATGAACATAAAACATTTAAACATATACCAATGATGGGGGTCTGATTTTCCACATTTATTCACATTAAAAAATGTTTAAATGAACTTTTTTTTTCAAAATCAATGTGGGGAAGTTCCAGATAATGCTCGCAGATTTTTGAGTCTTGGGATTTGATATATTTTCTAAAAAAAATTAATCACATACCAAAAATAATTCAGAATACACCTTTAATACATCATACATTAACATTTTTATTTAGATAACCAATACAAATTTTAATAAATTTAATTTTCTAATAATGTAATCAAAACATAGAATAATGGAAGACTTTTTTGTATTCATTATGACACCATTTTTTTACTTTTTAAAAAAAATTTCTATAAAAACTATTTTAGAGACTAAATTTATATATAATTCATGTATACCATAGAAACCATGTAAAAAATTATTTGGAATCCATTATATATGGAAAAAAATCACTATCAAATTTTTTCTAGAATCAGATACATGATATAGGTTAAATTTATTTGTATTAGAGGACTAAAGTGAATTGGAATAATTTTTTATAGAATATTTTTTAGAATTGATTAGTGGATTTTTTGAAACATATTTTCTTCCATATTCTGATAAATATAATAATATGAATAATGGGAATACTTTGGGGGTATTTTAAAATGATGCTAATAGAATTCAATCATTATTTTAAACTGAAAGAGACATATAATTCCTTTCAAAATTAAATTTTTCAGAAAATATAGGATATTAATTCCTAATGAAAAAATTATAAAAATGGTGGAAATAGGTAAAAACAATAAATTTATGTTTAAAATTCACTTGGATGGACATAACAGGAAGTAAAAGTAATAGTTTGGAAGAATTTTGAACCTAAAATCTATTTCCTTGTGCTATTTGGAAGATCATTTTCAATGAATTTTTTTGCCTATTAACAGAGGTATTTATAAGGATTTACGTATAAAAGAAAAATACCTCTTAATTTAGGGAAATACTTTTCATTTAACTCATTGAATAAATTCAAATTCCCTCACTTTCTTCCTCTGTAGAACAAAATAAAAAATTTATTTTTAATCCTTCTAGAGGATAGAGAGAGAGGATAAGTTTACTACTTTAAAAATATTAAAATATATCATATATCCTAATAATTATATATGTGAATATATTTATATTATTTTAATAGATAGATAAGTGAGGAATCCATTTTTCATGGAAATATAAAATCATCCACTGTTCTTTAATATAGTGTCAACCTTTCTAAATATTCTTCTAAAATTTCTAATTAGAAAACATCAACCTAAATTTATAGAACACCCATGAAAATTCCCAATGAGATTAAAAAAATAAATCACTTATTATAATGATAATAATACATTCATAAATATATTGGTCACCATACGTGATCATGGAATGGAAAAAACTATTATTGAAATTTATATTTGAATATTGACTTGAATATTTCTGCAAAGGTAGGTATATGTGTTAATGAAAATAAAAATGAATAATTTAATTACTTAATAATGAAAATGTAATTAGGGAATTTATGGAGGAATAATAGCATTAGGAATATGGTTTTGAAAAGGGAACTCATATGGGATAGTGTGAATATTTATTTGGTAAAATTTTTGTTGTTCACTTATCCAAGAGTCCAAGGATTATGTTTAGCAGAATTAATATAGGCTATAAATTTGTGGTATTTTTATATATTTATTAAATTTTAATCATTAATTTTTTTTAATATTTGATTTCTAATATTCATTATAATTAATTTTTTAAATCATTCAATGGTTTGAATATTGTTTAAAAATGATAAATTGAGTATTAAAATTACTTTCTTAATCATGGAGTGTACTTTCACAAATTATTATTTTTCTTATTGTTGTAATGATATAAAATTCCATGAAACTATATATATTGAGTGTCTAACATTCTTAAATGTAATTTTTAACTATCTAGAAGGCCTAGAATTGATTTTAAATATTTCATAACATATTTTGTAAGTATAGTGTTTGATTCAAAAAAACATAGATAAGGGGAATCTCTAATAAATCATTCATAAGACAAATTTTCATCCATGCCTAAGAGATCATGTTAGTTTTAATAAATTTGGCCATGTTTTGGATTTTTTATCTTACACATTTTATAATTATTATATGATTAAGATAATTATCCTACACATAATAAATGTGAAGAGGCTATAAGATAATTTGATCTATTATATGAAATCTATGTTTGAAAAAATTGTCAATTGAGAAAGTCATATGGCCTATGAAAATTCAATTGGATATAGAAAATATAATCTATGCATAAGATATTTCAACTACATATATTAAATTCCATCAACGCATAATTTATTACATTTAATTGTAATTGAATTTTATATGTGTTTGATGATTTCTTATTTATGGTATCTTATTTTGAGAATCTCTGAAATTTTTTCGAAGGAGAAAAAATTTTATGATTATTCTACTACAATCTTCATGAATAAAATATCTTGATCGGTTACGAGACACAATATGAGACTTTTAGAATATACATAATCATGAATGAATCCAATTATATGAATCCATATATAATATAATATGAAAAATATTTCGATCAAGAACAAGGGAATAATGATAAAAAAATTTCTAAAATCTAGGATCACAAGGATATTTAACACCATGAGGGTAGAATAAAATTTTAAGAAATTAAAAAAAATATCGGTGGTTTTAAAATGGGAAATGAATATAGAAACCATGGATCAATAACAAAAATATTATTCCTAAAGGATGATATGTCTATTGAGATTTTAGATCCACGAGTTCAGGCTAGAGACTATTTCAACTTCTATTACTTTTATTCTTCATTTAATTTTCTATGTTATTTTGTTTTGTAATAATTTCTCCCTCATTCATCATTTTAACCATTTAATGGTATTTTAGTTCTTAATTTTTTGGGTAATTGATTATTTTAATTTTATAATTATTTATTTGTCACACTTGAGTGAATAAAACTCACTATTTCTTGTTAACTGGATTAAATATTCTTTAGTAGTACTTAACATTGAATATGGTGGTAATAAATTTATTTTATTTTATTTATTATTTCCATGGTTTGTGATCTATAATATTTATCCATGAAATTTTAAGATATATATGGTAGAATTATTTTGGCTATGTGGTGAAATAGAATGTGGTTGTTTTCATCTGTGGAAGGGGATGTAGTCACTCATTTTTGGATTGGATGGAACAATACGTAGTTGGTTATTTTCTGAGTAATCTAGGTGCGATTAGTTGTATCACTGAAAAAAATATTAATGAGGTTAAATTAATATTTTTTTAAAAAAATTATTCTAAATAAAATCATTTAACCATGGGTGGGATGTAAAATGATTATGGATCTTCTCATTCAATAGTTATCCAGAATATTAAATGTAAATAATTTATGTACTAGGAAAACATTTTGATTGTATTGCGAACCTCTTACCCAATCCCACAATTACCATTATTTTTTTCAATTCCCTTTTTACTTTTCATGCATTTATTAGAACCATACAATTTTAAGAAAACATCTATTTTTATTATGATACAATGGTTTTTTGAGCACTCCTCTCTTGACACAACTTTAGTTTTACCTCTAATACTATATTTAACCTAGGAAATTGTAATTTCCCCACACACCATGATAGGTTTTAGTGTTAATTGATTAAGGAAATGAATATTCACCTAAAATTATTGTTCTCTATTATTTTTTATCATCATTACTCTCTGTGAAAGTATATTTTGAAATCTTGAAAGGACCCAACCTTATTGATCACAGTTTACATAAAAAAATAGAAAACACTAAATGTAAAAAAAATATTAGGTTTAGTGTAATAATCATGATTTTTTAGTCCTGAGATGTTTTTGTCTTCTCTATGTTAATTTTAGAATTATCATAGGAATCCATCAAGATCTCCTCATGTTCATCCATCTCTTATAGCTTTTTTCTTCCTACTAATTCCTCCTTCCAATTCACTACTGAGACATCCAAATATTATTTTTGGGATATCTAATTTGGAAGGTCGCATGGTTTCCCATTTGACAAAAAAAAGTAACACATTCCCAACATGTCTCATTGTTTGTTCAATATTCATATAATAAAAAATAAATCTTCCCTGACCAATATTTTTGGATTTCAATGATGGTATTCGTTAGATTTATCTTCAAAACTCAATTTGAAATAACCGGCTACTCATTAATTTGGGAATTATATAGGTCACTTAGATTATAAAAAACTCTATAATTTTATACTACTTGAATCATAATGATATTTCTAAAATTCATCACTATATCACTAATCAAAATATTACGCACCATAAATCGAGTAAAAAATGTTCTTCATCAATAATCTAGTGTCCACATACATTGCGTTGGATGAATTATATTCTACATTCACTAATAATGAATCCTATTCAAAACACATCAAGATGTATATTTTTCTATACATATAGTGGAAGTACATATTAATTCAATCCCCCAAATATCAATGACTTTATTTCATCTATACACTACATGAATAAAAAATTATAATGTCAAATTTTGTTTCCAATATTATTTTTGGACCTCATACAACAAAATATATGAATTATGTGTAGGTATTTTGGTTGAAAAATAATAAACAATATGCATGAAATAGAGTTTGTATATGAGATCCACTATAATGTGATGTTATTCTAAAAAATTAATTTAATATCAACCCCATGTTTCTCAACTAACTCTTGAAACACTATCCTTCAAATATGATTATAAAATACACTCTCCAACACCTATTTGCATTAAATTTAAATGTAGAAATCATAAAGTTAATGAATAAACCAAAAATATAATGATTTGGAGTCATTTTTCAATATAAAAGACATAAAAATTATATAATTTTTGTGAACAAATACATTATAGTGTTTGAGATAGGTTGTAAACATATTAAAAACAAAGGCCCGTGCTAGTAAATCCTACTCTATTATGGTGTAATAGAATTTTTCTTATTTAATGGCCCTGTTAACAATATATATGGGTATAAAAAATATTTTCTCCCTTTTTTAATGAACATCCCTTACATAATAGTCACTTTTATCAAACATTGGATTGAACAGTTCCTCCCAATTAGTTGAACGAATAATAGGAGCAGTTATCAGCCATGTCCTCAACCCCATAAAAGTTCCAATGAAGTGATTATTGAAATTGAACTCGATATACTTTTTTAAAATGCATGGAAAGGATATAGAAACAAATAATAATTATTTCAATATCCTCTAGTAATAAACTGTAATTTCATAGGTATATTAGATTTCTCTTAACTATTGTTGGTTCGGGTGATCATAAATAACATTTATTTTTATAGGACTAGCCTTTTCTTTTATCGTTGAATATTAAATGAACTAATACTAATAAATCTATAAACATGTAGTGTAACTTATATAATTTAATTTAATGAACATCTATTCACTTCATTAAAGCATAAAATCCGGACTATTGAGGTATAACACTAATGTTCCCCCAGATATTAGAAAAATAACCCATAAGGTCTCAAGTTATTCCTCCAACATCCCATGAAAGACATATTTCATTCAACACTGAAAAGAGGTTGGTATAATTAAATTGTTTAATGACATGCATCAATCGGTTATGGTTATATAGGGACAAGTGATAGATTTATTTTCTTGATCCTTGTGTTCCACTAGGATTTGGTTGTACCAAGAATATCCATCCAAAAAATATTCTTCATAATTGTAAAATATCTTATAAAATCATATGTTGAATTGGATATGGAATTGATCATTCAACATTACATTTCAAATATTTTCATATCATATAAAAACCCTCCACTTTTCCACAAATTGGGTGTATGTATGCACATCATCATTTTTTCAAGGGTAATTAAACCTTTATTTTAATGTATTTAGAGTATTCTAACTCATTCACATTCCAAAATGGGGTATATTATCCCAACATTTAATAACATTAACACCACATTTTTTAAAACATAAGTTTTATAATGATTCAATAAATTTTATGCTTTTCCTGTCAAATTCTTCACTTTTTCATGTCAAACATTGTATGTACGATGTAAAAGAACAAATTACCATTATGTTAGTTATTTTTCTTATTGTAACCATTCTAATAATATTGATCACTTCAATAAACTAGTCATCTTTATCCCATATCTCTCTATAAAAAATTTTTCACAAGTTTCAGGTGAGTTACTCTAGGTGTGTCTTTTATGGATTTGGGTTTGAGGGAATCTATTATAGAAAATATATGCTTGAATGGATCCCAATTTCTAAAAATAAATCCTCATTTTTAACTCATTGGTATTGTCCTCATGTTCAATCTATATTTCTTCATAAATTATTTCCATCATGGTTTACTCCTATTGGACATTAATTTCTATAATTATACATATTATTTAATATAATTAAAAACATAACAATAATCATGTTCATCACTATGTTTAACTGCCTTTAAGATATCAAATTGAACATAATCTTATTTAATCTAGAAAAAAGAATGTAATTAGTTAATAATCAATATATATTTTCCCATGTCTAGGAAAGAATGATCATGAATTATTGGGAACTCCCTCTCTTCATTCATATCCTAAATTAAAAATTCAATAGAGAGGATTTTTTTTCATACTCTTACAAAAAAATCATTATGATTACAGATCAAGAATTTCATTGTTCAAATTTTTTATTAGATAGATACTCTTAAGGGATTTGTATTCATTATCTTATTCATTGTTAAACCATTTAGTGGGCTTGACTTGACATTATAACCTCAGTCACATATGACTATTCCAAATGTACGTCAGCCAATGGTTCATGGAATAGATAAGCTAACCAAATCATCAATCAATATTGGGAGAGTTTGTTAAAGAATATCGGAGCCCTTCTCACAAGGAGGGAACACTCCAAAGTCCTCTATTTTTTCTTATTTTATAAGACATTACTATGAAATGTAATTTATATTATTAATTGTGAATTTTATGTAGTGAATGATATTTTGATGTTAATTTATTCAATCATATCTAGGAATTTTTTATATAATTTTCCATATTTCAGTGTAATATTTTATCTATTAGTAAAATAATTAGGAAATATGGTTACGCCTCATGGTTCTTAATAGTGTTTTTTTCAATACTACATAAAATTTTCATTTACTTGCCTCTTTCTCAATTTAATTTTATTTTTTTTTTCCAATGTAATATATCCCTTAACATTACTTTACATCATATATTCTTTGGTCCTAGGATAATTTCTTTATTGTAGCTCATATCCACTACTCAATGTTATATCCTATTATACCTCTTATGAATCATTTAAATTTCCCAATAAAACATAGATTTGAATCTCATTGAATTTTTAGGGATGTTTTCAAATTTTATTCCCAATGTTCAAGAGAGGGAATTCTATATTTTCATATTATTTTTAATGATTTTAATGTGTGGTCTCCACATGATTGATATACTATTTATTTTTCATTATATACCTCATCAAAAAATCTTCAAATAATCTATTTTCCTTCTATTCATGTGGAAAAAATAATTACGTCTACTACAGATATATTTCTCATAGGGTTTGAAATTATTTCCAAGGGGATTAGTGTACTTCATGTCCTTGGGTAAAATTAAATTACCATGGGAATGAGTTATATTTTCTCATAACCATATATCCATATTTTATTTTATGTCACTAGACTCACTTATTTCCAAAATTGATTTTAAAAATATGGGTGGGTTTAGTTTAAAATATCAAAACACACATCTCATGTAAATTTTATCTCAATTCCAAAATGAAAAAATCTAAAGAGATGTTCTCCTCCATAAATTTCATTCAAAAAGATTTATCATGGATTGAGTAGTTCAATTCGATTATGGTTGACTAATATTTCCACTCTCTTCATTGACATTTCTTCCATTTGCAAAGACTTATTGGTAATCTCCTATACCTGGTAAACTCTATGCTTTGGTGGATACTTTCGTCATTCCATTGAGATAAGTTATCCACTAAATTATATATAAATACACGTGCCTTGGTGGATTTCTTCCGTATTAATTCTCTTCCAGTTGCTAAATCAACCACTACTCCAAAATTATTTTATATATCAAAATTAATGTTATCAAATTTCATCCATAAGAGAAATACATGGTGTGAATATTTATGCATCATCTCATTGAATAACTCCCAAGTCTCTATAGTTTATTCAAAATATTATTGTGAAATATTTTAAATGATTCTCTTCAACCTCATCATTTTTTTGGTGGGAAATATTTATCTATGAATCTCCATGAAAGATCATACCTTGTTGTAATAAAACATGGTATTTGGTATTTCCTCTAGTATTTAACATATCATATCAATGAAAATGGTAGATCTTGATTCATAAATTATTCCATGTTTTGGAATAACTAAAGTATTATCTGGTTCATATCAAAGTTGTTTCTGAAATTTGTGGAATAACTATACTCAATGAATCTTTATATATGTACGATACTCAATAATCTATCAATAACATCGCACAAATTTCTTATTAGTCTCTACCAAAAATGATTTCCAACTCTTCATGTGTTGTGTGGGGTGATTGGTATTTAATTTACACTATCTAATTTTTGAGAAGATATAATTTTATCTCATGATTGAATTTAGGTAATTCATTAAATTTAAATTCCATGATTTGGAATGTTGGGTGTGGTTCATAAAACAATAACCTATAGTGAAAAAAACAAAAAACACCTATGTGGATAAAATACAAAAAAATTAAAAATACAAAAAATGAAACAAAATAATGAACCAATAAAAAATGCATAATCTTTCTAAATGATTCAACACTAAGTCTACCAAAAACATGTATAGATACATGACACATCCTCAAGAATTTTCTCCTCTAAAGGGTGTTGGTCATAACATAAAATTTATTTTCATGGAACATAATTACAAACACTATAAAGTGTAGTATAGTATTCGATAGTACTATGGTCGGGCTACTGGGAATGAATGTTTAATTCTATCCTACATAACCATTAAAAAATTTTGGTTTTAAGGTTTCAGTTTAAAATATTTCAAAATAATTGATAATGATAAAAAATTAAACACTTTTTACATTCAATACTTATTATCAAAAAAAATATGGTGGGACAATTTTGAAGTATTTATTTAAAATTAATATGATTTAATTATATTTTTCAGTAGCATAGTAGAGTTTTGTCTGCGAAATTTTTATGGTAATTAATTCCACATGGTTAGAATCAATTATATATACCATTGTTTCTTCTATTTCATATAGTAAAATTAATATAATTAAATTAGGTGTACTATTATTTTTTAATCAAAAATCAAAATAATTATTATGAAGGAACTCATAGTCTCATACTTCCCAACCATATTAATAATCCACTATTAATTTACACTCTTTTAGTGGGAAAAAAAACACTATATTTATAAATTCTCAATGTGATGAAAAACAAAAGTACCATAAAATCAATATATAACATAAAAATTAAATATTCTAAATCTTGTTCCACCGTACATTATTAAACTAATCTCTCATGATTGAGTATTCATTCATCATAAGTGGACATACAAGCTTAAGAGATGAAAGGAATAAGAAAATAGGATAAAGAACCAAAAAATTGAAAAATAAATATAAAAGAACATAACTACCATTCAAGACATAACCCTACAACCCATATCATGATTCCCCTTATCTAGTTTATGTCTAAAATATGTATAATCTAACAAAAAGTTTTCATGTTTCATTCCACTCCTACAATTTGTTTTATCTTTTTTAACATTTTTTCTCGGTTGGCCTAGATTATTTATAACCATTGTTAGTGTTATGATGTAACATATTGTTTTATATACAACAAATAAAAACATTATATTTCAAAAATTAGTTGACCATCATCTATATATATAAGATTATAATGTGATGTGATTCCATTAGATATTTATTTAAATTCTGATGTACTATGGATATCATGACATGACCTCTGAAATCCACTAACAATGATTTAAATTTTTCAATGATCCTTCTAAATTATTTGCAGTAGTGTAGGAATATTCTTCTTTGATAAGGGTCTATTATAAATCTTGGCCTTCTATTAATCTATGTCATTTCATAGAGTAGTGATATTTCTATAACATTTTCTCTATTTTTTTCATATGATACTATTATGAATTGGAATCACAGTCTGATTCATTGATCTCTTATGAAAAAATAACTTTATCTTCCAAAAAGATTCATCTAATATACACTAATTACATAATGACAATACTTTCATGGAAAAAATACCTCTATCCTTAACTAGTTAAATCAATTTTTGGTGGGGATATTTGTTATCATTTGTGAGGTTCTATATGTAGTTTGGTAACTATTTTCACTATGTGCCATTGATAATGAAAATTGATTAATTGTTACTATATAACCACATATTCTCCAGCATTGGTCAATGTTTCTCCAATGTCTTTTATCCATTTCATATATCCTCTCATATACTACTAATATTATGTCATCATGTTTCCCTATTCTATGGATGTTTCCTTGGACCTATGTCATTCCATTATAGTATATAGACATCATTTTTCATCAGTTGTGTATTTGGTCTTTATATTCCTTTAATAGTGGTAAATGTAACAATTTATCTTTTTCATTCATTTCAATCCTTCATATTATGGCGTGATACATATGTTTTTATTTGATTTAAACTTGGATTAATTCATTATTGAGATATTCTTTATTAATATTTTTTTACAACTACCATGGTTTAACATTATTTATCATTGTTTTGAATGATTACCTCTGATTTTTTATTAAGAAATTAATGGGGTAATAATACGGATTCGCTATGATTTATTCATAGTTAATTATTTGATATTTTTACCAAAATCTCATCACATTGTGGACTTCTGAATTGTGGAATGAAATACCTACATTTCCTAAAAAATTAACAGTTTCAATAGAATTATTCTCTTTTTTTATTCATCCAAAAACCATTGAAAAATATAAAAATTTGGTAATCATTGATATAATTAATAAAAAAACTATGGAAAACTTCTATTAATGTTTTCATATTGTCATGTGAGTATAATATTGAGATCATAAAACCATTAATAATATTGAAAGAAATAATAAGAAACCATTATAATAATATAAACACATAAATTGAATTTATAGTAAGGAGAAACAACACAAAAACATGTCACATGCTATAACTTTATGATAAAAAACTACAATGATATAAAAATAACATGTTATAATTGTACAAGAAGAATTGAAATTATATAAAAATCACAAATATGTAAACTAGATATTCATTTGGGAGGTCATATATAGGCTATCAAAAATATAAAAAATTATAGATATATAACAAAAAACTAAAATAGATCCTAGTCCCCACTCAATAATATCTCCCACACAATCCATCAATCGAGAACACCTGTATACAATAGATCCCTTGACCGAACCTACATCCTAGATCAATAAATTTTTACACACTCCCAAATGTCTATGTATGTAGTGAGTACCACTAAATACGCCACCAAAAATGGTTTCATTAATCAAATATATAATTTATGTATACAATAATAATTTGATATGCTAACAAAAATACTAAAAATCAGTAATATTAATAACTATCATGTTATTATGTTTTGAATAAGATGTCAATGTGTAGCAATAACTTTTTGTCTATTAATGGTATATGTTTCAATTTATCTCATTTGAAAAATAATGGTTGGAAAATTATTACCAATTCATAACATAAGTTATCACTTGGTAATCCGATCATAACTTATTAGAAGATAAAAAAACGTTATAACAACTCATATTATCTTATTATCCTGTAAGTGTGAATGACATCCCATATGAAGTCACCATCAGGTATATCATGACCCGCCTTCAACAAAAGGAGGGAAGGGCTAGTTGATTGCCAGGTCGTTCCTTCTTCAAGTTGAACAAGAGACAATGACCCCTGAAACCCGCCTTCAATAGGTCCCGGAGTGGCGACCAACACTAAGGGGTATCAAATCGCTCACTAAATGGAAGGCATTACCCTTTTTTTCTTTTCATAGGATCAGGAGAAAGAATGGTAAATCCCAACAACAAAAAAAGAGTAAATTAAAAGTAAACCTAATAACCATTCCCAATACATGTTAAAAAAGTAAAAATCCACCATGTACAAAGTGACTAAAAAGATAAAGTACCAAAGAAGGAAAAGCAGTAACTGCAACTGTCTGAAGGTCCCACGCTAGTATGGTCCCGCGCGATCCCCGAAGTCCTCCTGGAAACCTGAAAGCAGTTTTATATACATAGGTTGAGCATACAAGTATACTCAGTAGGAATAACCCAATACTCTCATGCACAAGTGGGGGTACGTACTAAAGTCCTGTGAGAAAAAGAGTAAACCAAACACCTAACAAGGTAAACTATCCACCCAAGCCTCACCAAGGGGCACTCTGCAAATAACGCAAGTCAATTAACATATATATATATATAATAAGAACATATAGATGTTTGGGTACCCCGTGCCACTTTCCCACTGGTTATTGAAGACATCCTATGCGTCGAACCAATCTCGCCATTCTCTTTGCAGTCCCACTGCCACACCCTGCTCGCACGCACCTGGGCCACAACCTCACGAAGTCCCACTGCCAAACCTAGCCCACACACACCTGGGCCACAACTGTCAAACGTAACCATGCCTACTAACACCTAGGCTAGAACAACCACCGCCACGCCCAAAGACAGCTGGGCTTGAAGATCCACTGCCTCGACCGTAGACACCAAGGCCTCATCCCAAAGATACATGGGAAACTACCTACCCACACACACATGGGCCATAACCCCCACAAAACACCGACCGAAGGTTCCTGGGCTAATAATAGACCTTAGGCCATCATAGCCTGCCCGAAGATACATGGGAAATCTGGGAAAGGGATCATAAAATGAGCTAATAACCACCCACTAATAATAGTGTTGGGAAAACACCCTCCCCCATGAAATGGGGGTGTTCGGCTCTATGTTATCAACTTGGGTGGGGCACGAATAAGAAACACAAAACTACCAGTATATATATAGGTAACATGCACTCCCCCAAGTTTAGGTTTTTCAGCCAGCCTAAGGAATGCAAACAACACTCATGTCTGAGTCACAACTCATACCAAAGGAAACCCATTTGTCCCATCCTTTTTTTCATGTTCAATAATGATGTCGAATTAAGTTATACACCTACTTCGGCAACTATTAATTATAGGCACAAGTCCAAGAAAAAACAGTCGAGCACTAACTACAATATCCACACCCGGCTCTCTCGTAAAACCACAACAACCAAAGGAAACCCCAAGTTACAGCCACATGTCCAATACCTAGGAGACAAAAGGTTTCTCAACAACAGAGGATCCCACCCCAATTCATGATATAAATGAAGTAACCACCCATCGTTAAAATTCACAACCACCGAAAGCATAACACAGGGGATCCCATTCCCATTTTCACAACCACCAAGAGTATAATAAAAGGGAATCCCATCCCCACCCACATCACCCAGCAAACGGCCCGTAAAGGAAAAACAACCAACCCACCTCCACAAAGCAGGCCCATGCCGGTATTTTTAAATTTATAAGATTTAACACACTCCATGATTTTTATTTCCTTGTGCTTTAACTAGGGTTATCACATAAGGATTGATCCTGGTGCCTCAATTTATTTAGCCGGATATACATGATTGCCCAATTTCCTTTTTCATAGCAGGAGTTAACAACTACAAAACAATCCATTTAAACATCAGCAGAGGTTCATTACTGCACAGAGAAAGACCACCAACGACCATGATTTTCAGTAGGTGTAAGACCGCACAATTCAGAAAAGAATATAATAAAATAGAGCAGCATTAAAATCGTCATCAAACACAACCCCCCCCCCCCCTCGTTCTTTATTGAATCTGTTCATTATCTTTCTTTAGGTTTAGTTCATCCAATTCCATAGAATAAAAATCATGCCCACCCCACATGATACACAAAGGGAGAGACGAAGGAGAAATTACCTACTTGTTAAAAACGATCTATGCTAAGGTTGGGCACGGTACTTCACGGATAGCGATGCGGCTCGTCCGAACGAAAAGCTGCTCGTCTAGCGTAGGGTGATCGAGAAAAGAATCCTAGGAGAACCCTTTTTGTTTATAAAGGTCGGGAACGGTTGAGATACCAACGTGGAACCGCGTAAGGAGTGGGGGTAATGGGTTGACCACGCATCCCCACATGTTATTTAATGGTTAGGATGTTTAAACCTATGCACACACCAGGATAAATCATTAAATATTTTATTAAAACATTTATGGGTGTTACCGAGCTTTAAAACAATCGCTAAATGGGTCAAAATAGGGTTTAAAACCAACTTTGCACAAAAGGAGCGCTACTAGAAAGACCATTTGGGGGTAGGCGAAAGCCACCGGTAGCTCAGCTACCAGTAGGCTATAGGAACCGGTAGACAGAGCTACTGGTAGGCTGTGGCTATCGGTAGACCGAGCTACCAGAAGACAGAGCTACTGGTAGGCTGTATCTACTGGTAGACTGATCTACTGGTAGGCTTGCTACTGGTAGGCTAAGGCTACCGGTAGGCCTACCGTTACACCAAACTTCCCCGAGATTCCCAGACAAGAAAACCTAGCTTGAGATTTTCACAAAGTAATGGACCCCAAGAAACTCAGGACATTACATCAGATACCTCTTAAACAATTCTCATCCTCATGAATCAAAACAACAGAGAAGTAAAGAGGGGGTCCGAACAACCACCTCGAAAGATACCTCTTGGGAGTGTACCCTGTTGGTAACTAAGAACACCATCCTAACATGAACAAAACAACATACCATGCCAACTGCCCAACCATGTGAGTTGGGGAGTCTCTTTCTCCCATGTCAAGATATTATCTGCTTTGGGCGACACTGACTCGCCCCCACGGGTTTAAACGCATCCACCTTAATGCGTCTTGATTAGGGGTAGGGTCCTCCCCTCCCCATAGCCAGTACATTTTAGACACATTCAAAGGAAAGAAAATTAGTATTTAATAGCGAAAAATGTAAAACATTCTACCACAACAGTTACAAATCGAATAGTACAAAACTCAAAACAACTCTGGGTACTAGGCACACATCTGTGCTTCCCTCTCCCATGTACTCTCCTCAATCCCACCATGTCTCCATAACACACGAACCAAGGGAATGGTTCGCCCATGACGCACCTTATCATTGTGATCCTCGATCATCACTGGTATCTCCACAAAAGTCACATCATCCTCGATGTCTAGCTCTCCCCAGCCGAGGACGTGTGAATTTTCGTGCAGATACCAACGGAGCTGGGGCACATGGAATACATCATGTATCTTCAGTAGTGGCGGTGGTAACTCTAGCTGATAAGCAACTTTGACCACCCGCCGCAACACTTTGATGGGTCCGATGAACCTCGGAGAAAGCTTAATCCCTTTGTCGAACCTCCATTGTCCACGTCGAGGGGAGACCTTCAAGAACACGTGGTATCCAACCTCAAACTCCAAGGGCCTCCTCCTAGTATCAACATACGACTTATGTCGGTCCTGGTCCACCTTCATCCTTTCCCATATGAGCTGAACCTTCTCTATCGTGCTCTGCACCACCTCCAGGCCAAGGATGTCTGCCTGTCCTACTTCGATCCAACACACAGGTGAATGGCATGGCCTCCCGTACAAGGATTCAAACGGGGCCATACAAATGGCATAGTGATATCTATTATTATAGGCGAACTCTAACAGAGGCAAGTTTTTCACCCATGATCCTCCTGATTTCAGAACACACGCCTGCAACATATCCTCCAACGTATGGGTTCTGCGCTCTGTCTTCCCATCTGTCTGGGGGTGGAAAGCAGTGCTAAGACGTAGCTAGGTGCCAAAAGCATGCTGCAAACCCCTTAAGACTTGTGAGGTAAAACGTGCATCCCTATCCGAGACTATGGACCTCGGAACTCCATGCAACTGCGCCACCACATCCACGTACTTTCATTCCAAAGCATCCACTACACTTGACTCCTTAATCGCCAGAATGTGAGCCGATTTTGTCAACTGTCCCACTACCACCTAGATGGCGGCATGTCCCCCTGGGACCTTGGGTAGTCTCGTGACGAAATCCATGGAGATGTTGTCCCACTTCCACTCGGGTACATCTATAGACTGCAGTAGGCCGCCTGGAACTTGGTGTTCAGGCTTCACTTGCGGACACACTAAGCACTTGGCTACAAACTCTGCCACTGCTTTCTTCACTTCAGGCCACCAAAACTGTCTCTTCAGTCCCTGGTACATCTTGGAATCTCCTGGGTGTACCGTTAGGGGTGAGTTGTGGGACTCACTGAGAACCTTACTGTGCATCACCTCTAGAACAAACAGCTTTCCCTAGAAAATCATCTGGTTTTGGCCATCCTCCATCCATCCTTCTGGAGCATTTCTCTGGTCGACTTGATCACGCATCACTTCACACTCTGGGTCTCCCAACTTAGACTCCTCCACTTTCTGAAACAGAGACGACTACACTGTCATCTGATACAGGAAACCTCTACCGCTATCCATCCTCGCATCCAGGTGTAAGGCATCCAACTCCTCCATCGCCTTCCAGGCGTCTTTCGACTCTCGGACCACATCCTTTTGTGTCCTCCTACTCAAGGCATCGGGCATTACATTCCCCTTCCCTGAAGTGTAGGAAATGTAAAAGTCGTAATCCTGGAGGAACTCCATCCACCTCCACTGCCACAAGTTTAGTTCCCGCTGGGAGAAGATATACCTCAAACTTTTGTGATCTGTGATGACCAAAAAGTGTTCCCTGATGAGGTAATTCTACCATAACTTTAGTGAAAAAACGACCACTGAAAGCTTCAGGACGTGGGTGGCATAATTACGCTCATGAGGGCACAGCTGCCTAGACCGATTAGAGATCACTCCCTGCTGCTGCATCAACACACATCTGTGTCCTTTCCCAGAAGCATCACAGAACACCTCATATGTCGCCACTTCTTCTAGTAAACTCAGCACTGCGGCACTAACCGACTTCCCCGTCAGATAGCTAAAGGCTGACTCGCACTGCTCACTCCACAAAAAAACTTGGTCTTTCTTTGTCAGGGCTGTCATAGGGCCTTCAACTCGGGAGAAGTTGGGTACGAACCTCCAATAGTAACCCACCAGCCCGAGGAAACTACAGACCTGTACCATATTCTTGGGTGCTGCCCAAGAAAGGACTGCCTCAACCAGTGATGGGTCCACCGCTACCCCCTATTCAGACACCACGTGCCCGAGGAAGTGCACTTCTCATGTCTAGAATTTACATTTTGACAACTTACCATAGAGATGGTGTTGTCGGAGGACCTCCAAAACAGTCCTGAAGTGCACTACGTGATCCTCCTATGATTTTGAATAGATCATGATATCGTCGATGAACATGACTACGAACCGATCCAGGTACTCTCAGATGATGGATTTCATAAGACCCATGAACACAGTTGGGGCATTCATAACACTAAAAGGCATGACTACGAACTCGAAGTGTCCATATCTTCACCTGAAGGCTGTCTTCAAGATTTCGCCCTCCTTCACTCTCAACTGGTGATACCCAGACCACAGGTCGATCTTTGAGAACCACCATGTCCCTTCTAGCTGGTGGAAAAGATCGTCTATCCATTGAAGAGGGTAGCGATTCTTGATTGTTACCTGATTCAGCCTCCTATAGTCTCTACACAACCTGAGACCACCATCCTCCTTATTTGCGAACAAGACTGGAGCACCCAATGGTGACGCACTCGGTCGAACATAACCTCGCATCATCAGATCATCAATATGAATCTGCAACTCTCGTATCTCTGAAGGTGCCATCCGGGAAGGATCCATCGAGATCAGACGAGCACCGAGCTGTAGGTCTATCCCGAACTCGATATCACGTCGAGGGGGCAGAGTCGTCACCTCTTCAGGGAAGACGTCCATAAACTCACAGACGATCTCTGGAACCTCCGCCATCTCAGCATCTACTGACTCCACTGACAGCTCGGCTGACAAGGAGAGGAGGGGTTTCTCTCACCTGCTGCCTTCTGACTACTCCGCTCGCCGGTGAAGGTAAAACACCGGCCGCCCAACTCTGATAACACAACCCTTCCACAGAAGCAGTCAATGACGGTACACATAGAGAATAGCCAGTGGATGCCTAGGATGACATCGTATGGCTGTATCTGTAGCATAAGAAGATCCCTAACTGACTGATGTGGTCCTGTCATTAGTTTCCATCCTCGACAAGAAAATAACAAGTTGGTCTGACCTTCGACTGGTGTGCTCAGCACCAGGGGCACTGGGAGTCTCTCGGAATCTAGACCCAAGGCATGGGCTAGACTAGGTGCAACAATGGACTGAAAAGCTCCGGTATCGAACAAGGCATAAGCAAGGGTGATAAACAAAATGATCGTACCTCGAACAACCTCTGGACCAGCTGGAATTGCTGCCTCTGTAGCGTGCAACTGTCCACGCCGAGCTCCTCTACCCCTCGACTGTTGGCCACCTCTCTGACCACGCCCCGGTCGAGGTCCCTAAGGAGCGCCCTGAGGTCATCCTCCTCTTGCAACATCTGCCCTCGGAGGAGCGGGAGCTCACTGTCCCTGCTGCGGCTGCTGGAAAGGCCTAGCTGGAAGCTGCTGCTGGGACAGGTGCTGGGGATGTCTGCCACCATCGTACTGTACACGGTCCAGGAACTGACTCCGGATATTTCCATGGCTCCCACAGACGAAGCATCGTGGTCCTGGGTAGGAGGGAAAAGGGTGAGGACCAGGGGACCGGAACCGAAACTGCTGCTGCCTGCTCCCTACTGGTCGGAACCTAGAGGGTCCTGATGCTAGAGGCCTGGTGCTGACGGCCTTCCCCATCGATGGTCCCAGATGGATCCCCTCTCATGACACACCTCCTAGAGTGTGCATACTCTCCACCACTTCGGCCTTCTTCTGGACCATCAAGTATGTCGGCAAGGTGATGGGGGTAACATCATACTGGGGGGAGGGTCAGAGTACCTCCTCTAAACGTCATTCCCAAGACTCCTCGTCAGGAAATAGGTCTGGAACAAAACATAGGAGGTCCTTGAACTTCATTCCTAGCACCCTCACTAACATACTCCCCAGCTGGAGGGTGTGTAGCTCTGGTCTCTTTTCCACCTTCATCGTCTAAGAGAGGAATTCAGCCCGGAACACCTTCTCGAAATCAGCCCATGCCACCTCAGCCTCTCTCCTCTCCCCCAGGTAAAGCATCTACCACTGACGCACCGCTCCCCTCATCTGGCTGACGGCCAGAGGAACCCAATACTCGGTCGGAGCCCAGATCAAGCCGAAAGATATCACTAGCTCCTCTAGCAAGCCCTCTATATTCATATCAGAGGTGCTGCCCTCATACTTCTCGAGGATCTATCGCTGGAAGGCCTGAAGTGTCTTCTGGCACTGGTCGTCCTCCTCCTCTCAATCAGCTCTCTGCCGATCGGCCAAGGTAGTCTCCGGGGCCTCGATCGCTCGCTCAAAATGTGGTCTCCTTCCAGGTTCCATAGCTGTAAGGTAGACAAGGAATGCCTAAGCCCAAGTAGTGTAGAATATTGTTCTTACAACTTCATAAACTTTTTATTTATTCTTAATTCCCATGAATCCCTAGAAACACGAGAACACAAGCCATTATGATGCTTGAACATTTCCTAGGGTCTCTACCCTGTAATCAGTGTGGCCTCACATGGTCGTTCTGTAGGTTCATATTTCGTGCATCGGCTCACAGGGGCCCTAAAATCCCATGTCCTAGCCGGTCTTCCCTAGCCTAATTCATGCACCAAGGTCACCCAACACGGTTTCCCTACCATCCCATGCAATCATCATTGTTCCTAACTCTAGGCTCCATCCTATCTCTCATCCATACCTCTGATACCATTCTGTCACGACCTTCCTTCACCAAAAGGGGGTAAGGGTTAGCAGATTTCCAGGCCCTTCCTTATTCAAGTTGAAGGAGAGATAATGACCCCCGAAACCCGCCTTCAATAGGTCCTGAAGTGGAGACCAGTGGCAAGGGGTATAAAATAACTCACAAAATTGAAGGCATTTTTTTCTTTTCATAAGATCGGGAGATAGAATGGTAAATCCCAAAAACACCAAAAGAGGAAAGTAAAAGTAAACCCAATTACCATTCCCAATACACGTTACAAAAGTAAAAATCCACCAAGTACAAAATGACTACAAAGATAAAGTACCAATGAAGGAAAATAAGTAACTGCAATTGTTCGAAGGTCCCATGCTAGTACGGTCCCGCGCGATCCCTGAAGTCCTCCTGGAAACCTGAAAGCTAGTTTATAAACATAGGGTGAGCATACAAGTATACTCAGTAGGGAAAACCAATGACTATCGTGCACAAGTGGGGGAACGTACTAAAGTCCCGTGAGAAAAAGAGTAAACCAAACACCTAACATGGTAAACTATCCGCCCAATCCTCACCAAGGCACACTCCCCAAATAACGCAAGTCAAGTAATATATATATATAATAAGAGAACATCGATGTTTGGATACCCCGCGCCACTTTCCCACTAGTTATTGAATAAATCCTATGCATCGAACCAATCTCGCCATTCTCACAGCAATCCCACTGTCACACCCCACCCGCACATACCTGGGCCACAACCTCACATAATCCCAATTCCAAACCCCACCCGCACACACCTGGCCCACAACTGTCACACGTAACCATGCCTGCAAACACCTAGTCCAGAACAACCACTGCCACGCCTGAAGACACCGGGGCTAAAAGATCCACTGCCATGACCGAAGACACTAGTGCCTCATCCCGAAGATACTTGGGAAACTACACACCCGCACACACCTGGGCCATAACCACCACACAACCCCGCTCGAAGGTTCTTGGGCTAATAATGGACCTTGGGCCATCACATCCTGCCCAAAGATACTTAGGCTATCCGGGAAAGGGAGCAGAAAAGGAGCTAATAACCAGCCACTAATAATAGTGTTGGGAAAACACCCTCCCCCATGAAATGGCAGTGTTCGGCACTAAGTTCTCAACATGGGTGGGGTATAAATAAAAAACAAAAAACTACCATTATATATATAGGTAACAAGAACACCCCCAAGTTTGGGATTTTCATCCATCCTAAGGAACGCAAACAGCACTCAAGTCCCTGTCAATACTCATACCAAATGAAACCCATTTGTCCCATCCTTGTTTTCATGTTCAGTAATGTTGTTTAATTATGTTCTGCACCTAATTGGGAAACTAGTAAGTATAGGCACAAGTCCTGGAAAGAAAACAGTCAAGAATTAACTACAACATCCACACTCAGTTCTCTCGTAAAACCGCAACAACCAAAGGAAACCCCAAGGTACAGCCCCATGTCCAATACCTAAGAACCAAAAGGTTTCTCAAAAATAGAGGATCCCACCCATATTCGTGATATAAAGGATGTAACCACCTGGTTATAAAATTCACAACCACCGAAAGCAAAACACAGGGGATCCCATCCCCAATTTCACAACCACCGAGAGTATAATAATAGGGGATCCCATCCCCACCCACATCACCTAGCAAACGGCCTGTAAAGGAAAAACAACTAACCCACCACCACTATGCAGTCCCATGCTGGTATTTTCAGATTTAAAAGATTTAACACACTGAATGATTTCGATTTCCGTGTTCTTTAACTGGGGTTATCACAGAAGGATTGATCCTGGTGACACAACTTATTTAACCGGATATACATGATTAACCAATTTCATTTTTCATAGTAGGAGTTCACAACTACATAACAAGCCATTTAAACATCACAATGCATTCATTAGTGCATAGAGAAAGACCACCAACGACCATGATTTTCAGTAGGCATAAGCCCGTGCAAATCAGAAAAGAAGACCGTAAAACAGAGTACCATCAAAATCATCTTCAACCACAGCCCCCCCCCCCTCGTTCATTATAGAATCCGTTCATTATCATTATTTAGTTTTGGTTCATCCAATTCCACAGAAGAAAAAGCATTCCCACCCCACATGATACACAAAGAGAGAGACGAAGGAGAAATTCCCTACTTGTTGAAAATGATCGATGTTAAGGCCGGGCGCGGAACGTCATAGATAGCGATGAGCCTCGTCCAAATGAAAAGTTGCTCGTCTAGTATAGGGTGATCGAGAAAATAAAACTAGGAGAACCCTTTTTGTTTATAATGGCCAGGAACAGTTGAGATACCAATGTGGAACCACGTAAGGAGCGGGGGTCATGGGTTGACCACGCGACCCCACACATTATTTAAAGGTCGGGCAGTTTAAACCTATGCACATACTAGGTTAAAACAATAAATATTTAATTAAAACATTTATGGGTGTCACTAGGCTTTAAAAAAATCTTTAAAGGGGTAAATATAGGGTTTAAAACCCAATTTGTGCAAAAGGAGCGCTACTGGAAAGACCTCGTGGGGGTAGGCGAGAGCCACCGATAGCTGGGAGCTACCGGTAGGCTACAGCCACCAGTAGACCGAGCTACATGTAGGCTGCAGCTACTGGTAGACCGAGCTACTGGTAGACAGAGCTATCGGTAGGCTGTGGCTACCGGTAGACCGAGCTACCGGTAGGCCTACTACCGATAGGCTAAGGCTACCGGTAGGCCTACCTTTATGCCAAACATCACCAAGATCCCCAAACCAGAAAACCAAACTTGAGATTTTCACTAAGTAATGAACCCTAAAAAACTCGGTCCATTACAAGGTAAATGGGAATGATTTCCCGCCCCAACATCAATGTCAAGAATATTCGAAAAATCATCCCCTGGCATTAATAAATAATTGACTATAAAAATTATCTCATTCCTAAAATATTATAAATTCCTATTCAAAAATTCATCCTTTTATTTAACCACTACATTAGAAATAAGAATATCATCACATTCGTTAAAAATATCAACTGGTGTGAGTAGTGTCCCTTTTCAAGGGTATCCATACATATAAAATAAAAAAACTCCATCCATGATAAATATCATATAACAAATCATATTATTAAAATCCATTAACATTAGAAAATAATTTACATAGCATCATTTTCCATAGGTAATAACCTACACATAATAATACCTTCTAATTCCATTGAAATACAAATATGTGGTAAGAATACCACATACATTGGAAATAATGAGGTATATAAGAATTTCCCTCTCTTCCAAAATCAAAAATGAGAAAATGGGAATATAATCCTAGTCTATAAGACACATCAAAATAAATGGGAATTTTTCCCATCATACCTACAATATTAAAGTAAATGGTAATTTCATCCCATAGTTCATGTAATCTCAATTATAAGTGGAAGCTCATTCTAAATTTTATTGAAGTGAATGACAATATGGTATATCTTTTTGTGAAAATTACATCTCAATAAATAAAAAATAACATAAAAAATATTCCACATACATTTCATTATATATTTTTCAAAGAATACATTTACATTTTATCATTAATATTAGGTTGGTTACAAAATACAGAAACACCTTTGTTATTACCAATCCAATGTGAAATCAATAGGAAACCATTTCAATTATAGGTAGAAATATGAAACCTCTCATGTAACTTAAGTATAATTATTTGTTATAGTGTGACCTAAGCACTATATTATGTAAATTCCCCTATGGGCCTCTCATATAAACATACATCACCTTATAATAATAGGCGTAAGTGAGTATAATAAATTCAAATATTCCATAACATTATTTTGGATACACCGACTCCCATGTGTTCTCAATTCATTTTTCCCAAACCCATTATGTTTGTAACATTGCTATAAAAAAATTTGGGATGGAAATGAAACACATGAAGGACAAATCATAGACCTAATAAACATTACACAATATTAAATAGACTAGAAAAATAATTTAAAATAATTTGGGGAAATACAAACATATTTTCAACAAAATAATTATAATACATAACATCAAAAATCATATAAAATAATAGAAAATATTAATGATCACATGACTCATATTCATAGTTCCACACTCATCGAATATCTCCAGATGAATCAGTTTCTATTGGATGATTTCCCAAAATCAGACATAAACCCCTAAATTAGGGCTTCATGATAAAGGATGGTAGAGAAAATGAATCATCATGAAGATATTAGTAATATTACTTATCCTTATTTATATAAATACAATATGATGAAATACATTAGAGAAGAAAATATGAAGGGAGAAGGGGATCAGTCATTCCACTTTTTAGAATCCAGAAAGGAATATTATTTTTAGATGTTATTAGTTAATTAACTATTGTAATTTAAGGAAAAATTAAACACACTGGGTACATTAGAGAATGACCATAGGCATCATGGTGAAACTCTAAATAGAGGAAAACATTTCATTGTGATAATTTTTTTCACCAAATCACCCCATTGTAGAATACCATAAAATAAATTTAATCTCATGTTATAATGTAACAACATTTTAATTGAATAATTAAATAATCCTGACCAATATATGAGGTGTTATTATACCTTTCGCATCCTCTAATCCATACCTCATTATAGTGCCATCCCAAACAATCTAGTGTATTCCAATAATCGATCAGAAAATGCCTTTTATTTTAAGGAGATTTCAAATTACTATAAAAACATTCCCCTCATACAATTTAAAATAATATGGTCTACCACCCAAACAGCAAGGTTTATTCTTCATTTTAAAAAAACCGTAAAATCGTTCACCAGATAAAGTTATGAAAATACACATGTTTTGGAAAGAAATAATTATATATGTACCTATTAATATATTAGTTTTAAATCCAACCTATATATAATCTCCTTAAATATATCATAGAATTATTTTATAGAGAGAAAGATAATTCCCTTCTATGTTACCTTGGATAATTGATTTTGCAGTCTGGAGAAATTTCTCATAAATTATCAATAGAATTCCACTACTCAAAGAAAACTATGGATATGAATTATACTATTTGATTAGTTATATTCTTTAATAATATATTTCTCTTAAATGTCCTATAGATATGACCTCGTATTTTATTATGTGACATAAGAATAATAATTTCTATGGCTAAAATTTATTCTTTTTTAATTTGAAATAGAATGAATCATTTCATAAAAAATTAACATAAATCATGAAATATTATTTTTGTTCTTCATTGAACATGGAATATAGGATAATATAATATATAAAATCTACCAAAAATGAACAATGTTAAAATGTAAAGAATTTATTCATCTTATCTCTGAGGATTACAGGGGAATTTTTAAGACAAATAAGTATCACAATGAATTAAAATATCTCATATCATGTTAAAAATGTTATTTAAAGTGTGTCATGCATTTTGAGACATATTTAATTATAATATAATCTATTTTGTACCTTTTATAATTATTGGTACTTGTATATTTGATCATTCAAGTCATCTATATAGGGAAGATGACACCCATTATTGATCAATAACATTCTAAGCTCCCGATATTAAATAAAAATTTGAATTAATCGATCCTTATTCTCAGTGAAGAGAATTATAGAACTGTATCATAATGAAATTTGGGGTATAAGACATTTTTCTAAATTTTATTGCAATTTATTCTTGAATTCCACTATTCAATAAGGTTTATTATATAAAAACTCTTCGTAATAGTTATAACACTAGTTATTAGTCCAATTAAAAACCAAACCCATTATCTATAAGAAGTCCCAGAAAATATTCAAAAAAATGTTAATATATTCCACTAAAACTATAATATATTTAATTTTTAGTTTCTCCCAAAACATTTTGAGAAAAATATACCTCATGATTAGGTAATATGTCCCATATAATGGATGTAGTTTCTATAGGTACTTAAAATTAAAATTATTTTAGAAGATGACCATGGGAAGATATGTGATAGAAATATCATTTACCTATCCTGGAAATTGCTATCGTATCTATGTGTAGTGATCCAACCCAAGCCTAATATCGATGAAATTCCACTAAAGGGATAATTACAAAATTTTCAATAAATTTCCTCCTATAAATTTCACTAAATGAATTGTTTTATACATGGGATTGAATCATCACCCCACATGGTGTTTTAATTGATAATTTAATATCTAAATATTGAGGTTATAAATAAATAATCTATGATAAATTGAAATATATCATTAAATAAATATAATTATATACAAATAAGATATTTTAAAGAATGAGTGTACTTAACACAATTTTAATTGCATGATTCTACTTTCAGTGACTTACTAAAATCAAAAAGTTCGATATGAGTAATAAATAATAATATTTTAAAAAACTAAAAGTATGAACTCATATGAAATTGAATAATCAATCATAATATGACTTCTTATATGACAAATTATTTTTAATCTATGAAATTTTTGGTTTATCCCTGGTTTCTTTAAGTTCTATACTTTAATTCTTTATACCATAATCCAAAATTTTAACTAAATCCCACTCCAATTCCAACTGAAATGAACCAAACATAATGTGAATATCCAATACATAATTTTACATAACTATAAATCAGAACTCATAAAAAATCACACTACCAAACCATAAAGGATTTATGTATTTAGATATTATCCATATACCTATCTTATTACTTTATAAATTATATATTTCATCTATAATAATCATTATAAATGATACCCTTATAGACATATCATGCATGTTATGATGCCTTATTGTATGGGGAAATGATAAATATAAGAAAATTTTGATCTCATATGCTCAATAAGGAGTAAAATAATTGTGATTTATATAGGTGATCATAATTAGGATCATAAAAATGTTATCATAAAATAAAAACATATGTGTGAAAATATAATCATAAATTCATACCTATGTAATAAAAACCATGTAACATAACATGAAACATATAACAGATCTATGGAATAATATTAGAATATATCAATTTAATAATCATAAAAAACCATTACATTTTCCATGGATCTCTACGAGGACCCTCATCAAATAGTAGGAATTAACATCCCATAATATTGTGGACAATAAAAACCCGCCACATATCATAATATAGCGGACTAAGATAACCTACCATATACAATACCATAACTTCAAATCTGATATATGATTTTCTAATTTTATTATAAGAGTATAAAATCTTAGTCCCTCCCATTACATACTGATATTTCAATAAATTTTTCTTATGTGTGAACATGAAAATAATTCATCAAAATAAATAATAATTAACCCATGTAAATTAAATGGGTCACACATTAATATTCATAGGACATAAAACTAAATAATATAGAAAAATAAAGAAGATTATTTTAGGAATGTATAATCCTGTGAAAAAAATAATTATAAAAATATGTTGATATAAAATGATATTGATATAGATGAAAATCCATTTAGATAATGATAAGAAATTTTTTAGGAAAATATAAATCTCTTTTTAACAAATTTTATATTAAAAAAATAGATTAGAAATATATGTTTTAAAAAATGGGTGAGAAAGTTAATAAAAACATTTTTCAAAATCAAGGAATAACAAAATCTTTAATGGGAAAAATGTTAACAATATAGAAGAATTAGTTGGGATAATATTCTTGAATGTAAAACTTAAAAGAATAAAAAGAGATAGGGAGATAAAGGATCCCTTCCCATCCCTATAATTAAGTGAACATCAATTGATAGAAACTTTTAAAAATTATATAAATGTCGATAATTTTATAGACTACATAATGTAAGCATCATTTAGAATATATATAAGGGAGAAAAAGATTACAACTAAAAATAGAGATAAAGGAAAGTCCCCTTGAAATCATTGTAATAGGTTATATATGAATGAATAATTAGTAAAATGGAAAAACAACATTTCAATTAATAAAATAATAACATGAGAAGAATAAAGTAAAATTCAATAGAAAATATATTCAAAATCCCTAATTAAAATCTTGACAGAAAAAATCTTGATTAAAAATAATGTTTGGTAGAGAACCCATACCATTAATTATAAAGTTCTAGGACATAATCTATCTCCATTTATAATCAAAATAGTCTTGATAATAATCTATTTTAGAACATTATTTATAAATATTAACATTAACAATAATATTTTTTTTCATTTATTATATATATATTAGTTAGTTATAGTTTACTTGATCATTGAATGTTGGGAGATGATATTCATACATGCTTGTTAATGATAGAAGGCATGAAATATTATTACATAATCATAATTAGATAATATAATTAATTTTCATGTAAAATAAATAATAATATTATAAATATTTATAAATTGACAAGATAATTTAACAGAATGTACTGGTATTATTCAAATGGATGAAATTTATAAATTTCTTGTTTTAGGCTTCTTTTTTGATAATAATAATATACTTTATAATTATCATTCATTGGGAAATAACCATTACATAAAAATAATCATAAAAGAATTTATCAATTAAAATAATATATTACCATTTTTATGTTTTAATACTAATCCATTATGGAAAATATGAATATGGTATCGCTTCATTCATGTAGGTGGTTGAATAGACTCAAACAAGAACATGATAAAACAAATTAATCAGTATGTTTATGAAATTATATTGTTTCAATATAATATTTATAGAACCATAATAATGTTCATAATACATTATTATAGTGGTGAATAATATTTATGAGGTTTTAAGATGAGCAGATAAATGATAAATATATGTATGAAACCATTGGGTAATTAGATAGAATATATATTTTTTATACTAACATCCTTCATAATGAAGGACTCAATACTACATGTTAATAAAATAATCTCTCAAAAATTTGATAATAATTTATAGTAGGAAAATTCTTATGGGATTCATGGGAAAACTAGTCAATAAGAGTGGTGTGAATTGGTAAAAGTGTTGTTCTTTTAGATGGAATATTTTCAATATCTCATTAATTAATGGTTATGAAAGGTTATTTTGAGTGGAAAACAAGACAGTAATTAGAATAGTAATGGTTTTGGAGATTTACTCCATTATTACTATATAGATTTGTTTTTATAAATTCAATCATTAAATTTGTTTTAAATAGTATTTTAAAATTATCACTATTTAAAAATGTATTTCCCCATATTAGTTTTTTTAATATTATATATAATATATTACCTATTTTAAATTCATTAATAATAAAATAATATATCAATTATGTCAATTTAATACAATAAATATGTGAAAATTAAATTTTAAATAAAAATATATAATATCTCAGAGAAATAATTTTTTAATAAAATTAATTTCATATATATATAATGATTATGTTTTTACATATTGTAATTCATTAACTATTTAAACAATATTAAATATTTTTACTCATTTACTTCATATGATTAATAAAGCGTTTTTCAATTATATAAAAGGGTTATATTTTGATTATAAAAATTTTCATAGAGCCATTTACTATAGGTAATGGCCATATATCCAAATAACCATATATCCAATGGATAAACAATAATCATATTTCACATTTACACTCTTATATTAAATAATAAATTGTTCTATAAAATTTATTAATCTTATCTAGTGATTTATTTCTCAATATTGGCACCATATTTCTTATGTTTTTTCTTCATTGTAAAGTTATAATTGATGGTATAATCATTTTGGGAAGCTTTAAGGATGAACATTTCAATATGGTATATTTTTTTACATGTGGTTTTATTCCTTTGGTAATTTTTAAAATTATTTTTTCATATAGATTTATTGTAATATTTTTCTGTTTATTTTGTATTATAATTCTCTATCTTAACAAAAAAATTAATTCAGTTTAGTATTAAATGTGAAACAAGTTACTGAACACTAAGGGGTTATTGAATAAATATTCATAATTAAATTTTTTGTGGAAAAGATTCAACAATGTCAAATGAATTTATTCAATATATACATTGATAAGTGACATATTTTACTACTAACTTCCTCATACATTATGAAATCCTCAATTTTCATTTTTCAATTTAAACATAATTAGCTGAAATACCATGTTTCTACTTGTGTTAACCATTATCCGCATATACAATACCTTTCACGGGAATTGTTTTTTTATTTTAATGTCATTAATTATTTAAAAAATATCACACATTATTTCAATCCCTATTACTGAATACCGCAATCATCTTATATGACCTACATTGATTCTTCAACCGAAATTATTTTTCAGTTTTTCATTGGATTTTCTAGGCCTCCAAATCAGTAAAAAAAATATTAGACAAAAATAAGGTTGGATCCTCAAAATAAAAATCCAAATAAAAAATTATACCATTAAAACCCATAGTTATCATAAATTAAAATTAATTCACAAGTGAACCAAAATCCTGAAAATGTAATAAATACACTATTTAAGGGAATAATTATGGATTTTAATGTAATAGTTTAGTGTTATAAACATTAAAATACACAAAAATTATCAACCACTCGTCATAATTATATTTAACCTTATCAATTATGTAGTTTTCTATTTACATGATTTTTAACATATTTATTGTATCACTTGTAGTGCTTATGCCTGACTTTCTCATCCTGAAATAGAGCATCAAAAACATCTAATGTTCCTCCTCAAAAAAAAACCATTTAATTGTATGTTAGGATTCATAGTCAATGTTTCATAGTGTATACCCTTGATAACATAGTCATAAATAATAGATAAAACCGAAAAAATCCATGAAACAAATAAATCCATTGTAGTTATGAGCTTACCATCAAATTTAGTAATACAATGACATGTTATAAAAAACTAAAACCATGTTACAATAGATAATTCATGCATGAAAAAATAAAATCATTTAGAAACATGGTATCCATACATAGATTTACATATCTATTATTTTTAATAAACCTGATTTATATAAAAAATAATTTAAATTTTCAACACTAATTATTACACATAAACAAGAAATTATAAACATATAACTACATGGTAATTATTCTTAAGAAAAAATAAAATCTATTGACCTCAAGTCAAAAGTTCCACAAGTTTTGGAAAAATATATATTCTTTATTACCATCTAAAATTAAGTTAGAAAAATAATAATTCAGGATGAAGGAATCAATTTAAGTATCACTATTTACAATCCTAATAGGTTATAAATATAGTGTGGCTAATTACTAGTGCACACTAGTACCAAACAAGGTGAAAAAGAGAATAGAATTTCTCACAACCGACATATACAAATAACAAACCAAATGAAGAGTGAAATTGTCACGAACCATCCTAGGTCGACACAGAACTAGTCACCTGAGCTGGTCCATAGCATGGCCTTAAGGGATTTTCTGATCCACATGGGCTGGAAACTAGTTTTGGACATCAAAATATAATCACTGGGTTCTATTTGACCTATAAAGATAAATAAATAAAACAGAATAAACAGAAACACAATATAAGTAAATGACTGGAAAAGAAAGAGTGATCAAAACACATCTAACTTTCCACAGACTAAAACTCCAAATAACCCTATGGGATACTCTCCGATACTGAAACCAAACATCGCTCATGGCAATCCGAATAAGAGCTGGAACCAGCAAGAGAAAATGAAAATAATAAAACACTAGAGGCATGAGTATTAAAACATAGTAGGTAGGCCCAACTAATCTATTCCCAATCCACACTAATTAAATAAAGAAAACATTGATTTCAGGTTTTAAATACTATCTATAAATATATACTTTTCTATACTTTTCAATTTTAAGGTAAACAAATAACAATCATAATCCATTTCCCTCATGTTTAAAATAATGTTCAAGTGGAAGAAAGAAAAAGTATCCAAAAATGAATCATTTATTTTTTATAAAAGATTCAATGGAAAGAGTTATTGTTCATTTAAAACATTTTTACTGAAAATATATATAGTAACCACACATTTTCAATTTTACAAGAAAACTGCAAAACTAAGAACTGTTGCTATAATATCATATAGAGAGGGAAATGGTACTAACTGTACTAGTGTTAAAGGAACAAGGTAAGTCTTATGAAATTAGAGGAATACCATTAAGTACTAATACATGTGACTCATCCTGAAGGCAATCCTACTCTCGATGACGTCATAACGCCAAAATGATTAGTGTTTCCCAGCATGGGCTCGCCGAGGGTCCCAATCCCCTCGCAGAGCAATTTCCATACTAAGGGACACTAGCCAGTGCGTATTCTAAACTAGTTCATCAATCATCTATTGTAAACCACATTGTTATGCTAGGTTCCCATTTATAGTTTTCTAGAGGGTGTTCCATCCATTTCAAAATACAATCCACGTATATATAACCGAACACACCACACAACTCGGTACCACCCCAGCCACCACAAGGTTAGTCCTTGCCTAAAACAATAATTATACAAATAAGATCCCATAGAGAGGACTCTCCCACCCCATGATCAATCGATGAGGAAAGAGACCCAATCCAATAGGTGTTTTCTGAAATAGCCATTCAAAACGTCCAACTAGGCCTTTACCTATGCAACACTCTAACATTTATAAAATCATTTAGAAAACCATTTCTAGAGAAAAGCCAAACTGCGTTCTACATAAACCAGTCCAAACGGAACCTTCTCCGAAGTGTTCAATTGATTTCACATTTTAAACATTTTGATGAATAGTCATACATAGGTTATATTCAACAAAAAACCAAATTAAAAACCCAATTTGGATACACCAACCACTATTTTAATTTCAAACATTCATTTAAAAAAGAAATTCATGCATTTAGAAATCATGAACTGCTTAGAAAATCCTAACCGAAACACAACCAACCCTTGGTGTGCAAAACCTAACAAAAACACACCACATGTAAATAAAATACATATTTAAAACAATACAAAATCACATTTAAAGAAAATACCTACTTTGAAACCCATTTAAGGAAAACCAAACACCACATTAAATCCAAATAACAATTATAAGAGCTAATTGGGAATTTGATAAAGGCTTAGTTTACAAGAAAAATCTGACCACTTGAATAAAATTCCTTACAGGAATTACATATTTTCATCAAACCAACTATTATCATAAATAATTTCAACTAGAAATTTTGAACCCAAAACACATAAAAAATTCCTTTGTGAATATTTCAATAACCATTTTCTTAAACAAGATGGTCGGGTGCGGCGAGGAAGCGGAGCTGCTGGGAGAGGTCCTACAGGGGTGGCTAGCGCTAGTGGCGCAGCGAGGGGAGCATCTACGGAGCGGGCGAAGTCTGTTTGAGGCTGGGCAGAGAGGCAAGAGGGGACCTGCAGGGGCGGTGCGCCACAGATGGTGGAGCAGTGGTGAGGCGGGTTAATTCCATTGCATTGGGGAAAATGTGGGTGTCGAGGCCGGGAGCGGCGAGGGAAGGCCGGGAGGAGAGTGTGATCTGGGCGAGGGAGGAGTGAGGGTAGGTGTTGGGTGTGGGGTTCTCAAGCACCAAAAAAGAAACATAAGGGAGTGGGGAGCTCTTCATGTAGTGTCGTGGTGGAAGAAGAAGGGAGGGCGGATGCACCAAGGTGAAACACGAGGGGTAAGGGGGGCCGACGTGGGATTCTGTTTCAAGTACGTGACTTTGAAATAAAATAAAATATAAACTATAAGGCTAATATAAATGAAATTTTAAACATTGATTAAACATATAATAAATAGTTAAAAACAAAAATAATTTCCTCAAAAATGTTGATGAAAAATAATCTATAACCTTTCAAAACTGCCAACTTGAAACTTAAAAATGTTTCGAGTGCGTGAAATTGAAATACTGTAAAATATAAACTATAAAACGAATATAATTAAAACATTAAACATTGATTAAACATATAATAAATAGTTGAAAACAAAAGAAATTTCCAAAAAAAAATTTGATGAAAAGTAATTTATAAGCTTTCAAAACCGACTACTTGAAACTTAAAAATTTTCAAGTGTGTGAATTGGAAAGACCATAAAACATAAAATAGAAGACCAATATAAATGAAACGTTAAACATTGATTAAACATATAAGAAATAGTTGAAAACAAAAGCAATTTCCAAAAAAATGATAATGAAAAATAATTTATAATCTTTCAAAATCGTCTACTTGAAACTTAAAAATGTTTCAAGTACGTGACTTTCAAAGATTATAATTATATTACTAATTAACTAATTAATTATTATATAATTAATAGTTATATTAATCATTAACTAATTAATTATTATATAAGTAATAATTAATGAGTAATAATTAATAATTAATAATTTAATGAATAGTTATAATTAATATTTATATTACTAATTAACTAATTAATAATTACTAATTACTTATTAATAATTATTAATTACAAATTACTAATTATAATGAATATTTATAATTAATTTTTACATAACTAATTAACTAATTAACAATTAATAATTACTAATTACTAATTAATTAGTTATAAATATTAATTATATTTCTAATTTACTAAATATTTATTATATATGTAATAATTATATTACTAATCAATTATTATATAATTAATGATAATATTACTAATTAACTAATTAATTATGAAATATTTAATTATTAATAATTACTAACTAAAAATTATAAAAATTATATTTACTAATATTATTACTAATTAACTAATTAACTATTATATAATTAACAATTATATTACTAATTAACTAATTAATTATTATATAATTAATATCTATATTAATAATTAACTAAATAATTACTGTAAAAGTAATAATTAATATGTAATAATTAATAATTAATAAGTAATATTTATAATTAATATTTATAAATAATATTTATATTACTAATTAATAATTAATAATTTCTAATTTCTAATTATTAATTAAAAATTAAAAATTATAATGAATAAATGTAATTAAAAATTATATTAATAATTTACTAATTACTTGTTATATAATTAATAATTATATAACTAATGAACTAACTAACTATTATATAATTAATTATTAATAATTAATAATTAATAATTATAATGACTAATTATAATTAATATTTATATTACTAATTAACTAATTAATAATTATAATGAATAAATTTAATTAAAAATTATATTACTATGTTAGTAATTTATTATTATATAATTGATAATAATATTACAAATTAACTAACTAATTTTTATATAATTAATTATTATTAATTATTAATTAATAAATATAATGAATAATTATAATTTAAAATCATATTTCAAATTTACTAATTAATTATTATATAATTAATAATAATACAACTAATTAACTAATTAGTTTTTACATAATTATTTTTTAATAATTACTAATTAATAATTATAATTACTTATTATAATTAATTAGCATATTTATAAATAACTAATTAATTATTATATAATTAATAATGATATTACTAATTAAATAATTATTTATTATATAGTCAATAATTATATAATTTATCATTATATTACTAATTAAGTATTATATAAATAATAAATAATAGTTAATAATTGAAAGTTATAATGAACAATTATAATGAATAATCATATTACAAATTAACTACTTATTTATTATATAATAATTTTAAATAATTACTAATGAATAATTATAATTACTAATTACTAATTAACTAACTAATTATTATACAATTAATAGTTTTATAATTAATAATTATATTATTAATTAACAAATTAATATTTATTTATTAATAATTATTAATTATAATTAGTAATTATAATGAATAATTATAATTATTAATTATAATCATTAATTATAATTAATAATTTTAATAAATAATTTTAATTTATAATTTTATTACTAATTAACTATTATATTATTAAAAATTATATAACCAATTAACTAATTAATTTTTATATAATAATTTTGAATTATTACTAATTATTAATTAAAATGGATAAATATAATGTATAATTGTATTACTAATTTACTAATTAACCATTATATACTGAATAATTAAATTACTAATTAATTAGTTAATTATTATATAATTAATTATTAATAATTTTTAATTAACGAATCAATTATTATATAATAAATTGTTACTAATATTAATTTAATAATTAAATTAATTATTATATGTTTATTCCATGTTTTAAATTTAAATTATATCGGTCTTATATTCTATAATTTAGTCTTTCAAAACCGCATACTTTAATCATTTTATGTTTCAAGTAGGTGGTTTTGAAAGTTTATAAATTATTTTTCATGATCATTTTTTACAAAATTCTTTTTATTTTAGACTATTTGTTATATGTTTAATCTGTGTTTTATGTTTCATTTATATATTTCTTATAGTTTATATTTTATAGGCTTTCAAAGTCACGTGCTTGAAACATTTTTAAGTTTCATGTTGGTCGTTTTGAAAGCTTTTAAATTATATTTCATCAATATTTTTTAAGAAATTATTTTTATTTTCAAATATTTGTTTTAGGTTTAATTCATGTATTATGTTTCATTTATATTGGTCATATAATTTATATTTTATATGCTTTCAAAATAACGTAATTGAAACTTCATAAGTTTCAAGTAAGTGGTTTTGAAAGCCTATAAATTATTTTTTATCATCATTTTTTATGATTCTTTTTCAACTATTTTTTATATGTTTAATCAATGTTTTAAGCTTCACTTATATTGGCCTTATAGTTTATATTTTATAGTCTTTCAAAGTAATGTAATTAAAACAGAATCCCACATCTGAAATACAAAATGTTCTGTGCAGGAAATGGAGAACCAGAATCCCACATCGGAAATGCAGAATAATTTCCAGGGTAAGCTCTCTTATAAAAGGGAGGCCTGGGTGAGGGCTTCTGTCAAAATCCAGATTGCTGTAATGGCTGTAGCGCTGGATCATTAATAGTAGATAAATTCTACTGAAATTTTTTGTTCTGTTTATATATATATATATATATATATATATAAACAAAACAAAAAAAAACAAAAATTAAAATTAAAATTAAAATCTTCAAAAAAAATATTTCTTTAGGAGAAAGGCGGCATCGCGGATGCCCCCTTTCTACTGCAGCGCAAAGGTGGCATCGCGGATGCCGCCTTGCCCCCGAAATGAAAATGCGGCATCCGGGATGCCACCTTTGAGCTGCATTTTTCAAAATATTTTTTTCTCTAAGTGTTTTTAGGAATTTTTTTTTTAAACGTTAAAAAAATCCAATATGCTTGGGTTTTTTTCATTTTATTATTATAATAATAGTACTAATATTTATAATAAAAACATTAATAATCATAGAAATAATAATAATAAAATTTTTAATAAAAAAAATAATTATAATAACGATACTAATAATAAAAGTTATAATAACAAAATAATAATAATAATAATAATAATAAAAGTTATAATAACAATAACCATAAAAATAATAATAATAATAATAAATTTTATAGAAACAAAAATAATAACAATAAAAATAATTATAAATATAATAACAATAATAACACACCATTAATAATAATTTTATTAATTACATAATAATACTATTATGATTTAAATTTAAATATTGACCTCGCTTTTTTACCATAAATCATTATTTCTTTCAATTGTTAGGCATTTGCGCGGGCACCCAGGCTGACCGCAAGGCTAAAACCCACAATGCGGTAACCGTGCATGGGCTCGAAAGCCACTAAAATTATTAAACAAAAAAAATTTTAAACCAGGACCCAGATCAGACCTTGGCGCGTGGACCGAGAGACAAGAAATAGTAAAATAAAAATAAATAAAAATGTTGGTGTCTGACAATTCTCCCCACCATAGGAACTTTCTTCACCTAGAAAGTCACCCTTCTAGACAACAGACAAAACAAGAAGCCATGCCTAAAAAAAGCAAACCACAACACAAGAGAATAAGAGAACAGGAGAGGGTTCTCCCCACCACAAGAACTCAGCTATAGTAGAAATTTAACAAGAAAACATAGGACCCAAGGAAGGGGGTCTACACGGAAACTACCAGCTGATCCAACTAACTTCTATAGTATGTGGGAGACAACACCCTCGCTGAAACATGGAACTCCCAACCAATACTAGAACCCCAAAACACTAGAGAAAAAACTCCAAGTAGAACATGACCCAAGAATGGAACCCAATCATGACTAAAATCCTTGACTACTTTGTAGGCACTTACATCTCTAAATGAACACTGTTAAACCAAGATCATCCCATATAGGGGTCAAAAAACCTTTTATAAAAAGTGCACAATTCTGAAAAAACATGATCATAAAAACAAAAACATTTGGATTATAATAGAACATGTCCTTTATAACTCCATGATGAAATAATGAACTTACAAAGACGTCAAAAATTTAACAGCAGAAAAGTCTAATGAAAAGACTTTGATTTTCTTACTACCAACACAGAACAAAAAACCTAATCCAAGGATTCATTACCCTAGAAACTCCTGAATGTACACAAGCATCACCCCCAGACCTACAGGTGGGTCTCTAATGGATGAAGCATATCCTTCCTCATAGTCAGGGACTGGAATTTCATGGTCACATCGTCTTATTCGATTGATGCTCCCTACAAAACTTCTCGAAGTGGCCTAGATAGCCTCAATGATGAAACATCTTCAGAGGGATGCGACATAACGACTTTACTTGCATGAACTAGCCACATTGGTGGCACACCACTGAACGGTCCGATGAACTGGAAACCAGAACCACTGAAAATGAATATTTATAAATAGGTCCCTCCATCACACCTTGATCTCTAGATGGGGGACCTTAACGAGCAAATGGATACACTAAATTTCCAACCATCTACGTTCCGGAGACCAACTTAGCTAAGAATGCCTCAAACACCATCTTGTCAAAACAATGTTCTTAAAAAGGAAGAACCCACTCTGTGATCTCTGGGTGAAGGCCCCCAAGGAAGATAGAAGACTTCATCAAATTCAATAATGCTAGATTCAGAGAAAATAAAACAAGTTTCTTGTAATGGTCAACATGTGCATTCACCTTCAATTGGCCTTGATGAATATGCATGATTTCTTCCCTTTTTTCATCAATAACTATTCATTATTAAACAACCAGATGGAGATGAATTTAAATACATCCCATGTCCTCCAAACTTGCATTAACGGTGGAGAAAAAACTCCCATTCATCATGGTTCAGACCATAGAACAGATCCAAAATGGCATGTGCTCTGACAGCATCGGGAGTTCCCCATACCCTGAAGATGTACTCAACCACTTCAAGATGCTCTATTGCCTCTAACAAACCCCGATCACCATGAAGGATAGGCCACATACAAAAATGACCAAAAACATGGAATGACTTGTCAAAAACCATAGAGACCATTCTTGGTGGAATTTTTTGAAAAAACATATAAAACACAAAGCTAAAAATGATATCAAATCACCGTATAATTAAAAGTAACATCCTATGCCAAAATGACTGGCTGAAAAACCAAAAAAATAAAACACAACCCAAAATTCCCATTTTTTTTTAGATTTCACAACCACCTCATTTCAATAACACTTTACTAATACCAATCCCACGTTTTAAACCAAATTCAATTTCCAAAATCATTTACCCATTTAAAATAATTTTAGAATAACAAGTTTAAGCCTTTAATTCCATGTACACACCCTAGTAATCCCATGAACCATTTCACATGTCATCATCTGCTTTCATTCATATGAACCAACACACACTTCCAATGCATTCCCTCACATGTGAAACCATTCATTGATATTACCCTAGGTTGCACCAAAACCATTTCTCTACTAATTCCAAAAAGATACCAGATTTTTTTACCAAAAGATTTCTGTTTAAAATCCATTTCCCTAATTTAAATCCATTTAAAAGAAATAATTTTCATTTCAAAAACTCTTCTTCATTTTCCAAAGTTCACTCACACCAACAAGAATCAATATGACACTAAACCTTCATCAAATTAATAGAGTGAGGGACAAAAATTCACGCTTAACCAGGTGACATGGTAGTACGAAATGCCCCAAGTAATTTTCAACAACAATGAGGAAATCAAACCATGTACTTAGGCTCTACATGGGTCACTACTCCATTTGAAATCATGATGTAACATCGACATGCCTCTTTTGTCATCCCTAAATCCAAAACAAACTGGAATGAGGCCTGGACTCAATTCCCAAACAACACCTAGCAAATCGAGGTCCGAGATGAACGAGGGTTCCTGACGTCCTTCCCGAACCTACCTCTTGAGTCTTGGCTATCCTAATCTCCATCTAACAAACATCGAAAATTAAAAGGCCATCCTTTGATACAATTTTGTCACAAACCATCCCAGGTCAACCATGAACTGGTCACTTGAGCTGGTATGCAGTTTGGCTCAAAGGACATTCCCAATACCCATGGGATTGAAACTAGTGTAGGGAATCAAAATTGAATCACTGGGAACAATTTTTCCCAACCAAATAAATTAATAAAATTGAGTATACTGAACAAAAAAAGATAAATAAACAACTGAAAAAAGAAAGAGTGTCCAAAACACGACTAACATATCCTAGACTAAGACTCCACACCACCCCATGGGTTACTCTCTGATACTGAAACCAAACATCACCCAAGGCGATCCAAACCAGAGATAGAAACTATATGAGAAACTAAAAACAAGAAAACACTATAGCATGTGTATTAAAACTCAGTAGGTAGGCCTGAAAATCTATACCCATTTCACCATCATTTAATAATGAAAAAATTGATTTTAGATTTGAAATACATTTTATAAATATTGATTTTTCTACACCATTCCTTATTAGGTAAAAAAATCACAATCATAATCCATTTCCCTCAGGTTTAAAATAAGGTGATAGAGGAGGAATGAAAAAAGGGAAAAAAATGAGTCATTTAATATTCATAATAGTGTCAACGGAAAAGGTTATTGTTCATTTAGAAAATTTCCCTTTAAAATATTTTTAGAAAGAACACATTAACAAGTTTACATGAAAACACCAAAACTATGAACAATGGGTATAAATTCATATCGCGAGGGAAATGGGATTAACTGTACTAATGTTAAAAGAACACAACAAATTATAGGAACTCAGAGGAAAAAAATAATATAATAATACATGTGACTCATCTTAAAGGAATGACAACTCTTGATGATGTCCTAACGTCCAAACTCTCGGTGTTGACCTACCTGGCCTAACCGAGGGGCCCAATCCCCTAGCAGGGAAAATCCTATACTTAGGGCCACTAGCTAGTGTGTATTCTAATCTATTGCAGCAATCATTCTCAGTAAACCTATTTGCTAGGCCAGGTTCCTATGTATTGTTCTCAAGAGGGTGTGTCATACATTTGAAATAACAAGCCAAATATATATAACATATTACACCACAAAATTTGGAACCACCCTGGCCACCACAAGGGTATTCCTTGACTTAAAATAATTATTATACAAAAAAGGTCCCATACCAAGGACTCTCATGTCCCATGATCAATCTATGAGGCAAGAGACCCAACCCAAGAGGGGTTTTCCCTAATAGACATTCCAAAGTTCCAATTGGGCCTTCTCCTATGAAACACTCTAACATTTATTAGACAATTTTGAAAACCATTTCTAGTTCAAAGCCAAACTAAATTTTATATAAACCTGGCCAAACGAGCCCTTCCTCCAAGTTTCCAACAGTATTCACATTTTAAATTTTTTTTGGAATAGTCATACAATGGTTATATTCAAACCCCATCCAACTTACAAATCCACTGTGTAAATACCAACCACCATTTGAAATTCGAACTATCATTTACAAAACCTATTCAAGCCTTTAGAAATCATGAACTACTTAGAAAAGCCAAATAGGAACTTAGCCATCCTTTTTTGTGAAAAACCTAACAAAAACACACCACACGTTAATAGAATCCAATTTTAAAACCATACACACTCATATTTAATGACAAATACCTGCATGGAAACTCATTTAATGAAAACAAACAACCTCTTTAAATCCTGAAAACAATTATATGATCCAATCAAGAATTTGATAAACACAATGTTTTTACAGCACAATCCGACCACTGGAATGAAATTCCAAATATTCCTTACATATTTTCCTCAAACCAAATATTCTCATAAATTAGTACAACAATCCAATTATAACCCAAAACACATTGGAAATCAATTTGAGAAAATTTCAATAACCATTTTCTTAAACATCATAAATATTTTCTTAAGACCAAAACATGCTTCTAAAAATATTTAACCACTTGCAAGAGCCTACAGTGCAGTCAACCAAACATGAGGCATGCGTGATTCTTCAAATATACATCACACATTAAAAGAAATCCGAAAAAAAATTTCATTTCACACATAAACAATATTATTAAAATATTAAAATACTAATTTAAAAACTACGTAAGTAAAAAAACAAGAAACTAACGAATTCGTGAATTTAAAGGCAATGTGAAAATGGTCCTACCTCGACTCACAACTCAATCATGATGACACAACTCAAGTAATGATTATGTATAATTAACCAAGATCCAATGACAGTGGCATAGCAGGTTTACCTCAATAACATGATGCAACAAATGCAAAGCTTCTAAAAACATACAAATGTTGACTTAAAATAATCCAAACAAATAAACATCATAAAACCCACCTCGACACTGGTGCTGGTGAATCAAAATGAACCCATGTCACCCAACTTTATTGGAGGGAATCATCACATGCCCAATTAAGAATAATGTGTGTGATCGGGAGTGCGAACTAATGAGGTAGGGGTCAGCACGGTGGTACACTCATCGCATCAGTGATGTGGCTGGCCGGAACCAAAGGGATTCGCGGCTCGAGGAGGGTTTTTCCTGTGTGGAAATGCACCGGAGAGTTCACATCAGAAAGATGGGGCACGAGTGGGGAGAGCATTCATAGGAGAGTTCATAGTCGAAGGGGACAACCCCGGAAGGGGGAGGACATTCAAAGGGGTCATCGGCCAGAGCTCTCTGAGTATAAGAGCTTGTTGAGTGGATAGATAGGATATGTGATGAGGAGAGATAATCGCTAGAGCGGGCTGGCCTGAACTAGGGAGGCCGGCTGGGAGAATATTTGGGTGAAGGAAAGTTTGAGAGGGAGAGAGGCAAGTTCTTGGGTAGCAGTCTGGCCTGCTTAGAGCTGAACTGGGTGCAGTTGGAAGCCCAGTGTGGCAACAAAGTGAAGAAACTAGGTGAGGTGCAACAGGGGTGGCTGGCACTGGAAGAAAAGTGAGGGGAGGATCTGCAGGGTAGTCGAAGGCTGCTGGAGGCTGGCCAGAGAGGCGATCAGGGACCCACAGGGGCGGTGCATAGTTGAAAGTGGAGCGGAGGGGAGGTAGGGTGCGGTCGTTGTATAGGGGAAAACGGGGGTGTCGTGGCTGGGAGTGGCAGGGGCAGGTCGGGAGCAGAGGGTGACCTAGGAGAGGGAGGGATGAGGGACGGTGTCGGGTGTGGGCTTCTGGTACACCGAACAAGAAACCAGAGGGGGAGGGGAGCTCGTCGCACAGTTCCGTGGGGGAAGAAGAAGGGTTGGTGGTTGCAAAGTAATTTTTTATGGGTTTTATTTAAAAAATATTCGGGAAAGGGGACCAGGGTCCCGATATATTTCAAAATGGGTCTTGTATGGGTGAACGCTGTTCACGCATCTGTGTGTGGGACAAGATGCGTGAATGAAGTTCACGCATCCAGCTGAGAAATTTTATAAAAGGTGGGGTCCCCCCCTCAAAACCCATTGTTCTCCTCTGGTTTTTGTTCAAAATCCCTGTACAAAATCTTACTCAACAAATATTTTCTACTTTTATTGAGGTAAAATTTCTATTATATATTTTAATTATTTTAATTGTGTTTATTTATATCATTTTTGTGTTTAATTGTGTGTATGATTTATTTATTTCACATGTTATGCATGATGTTTATTGTTTTGTATGATTTAATTTTATAGATGTTGAATGTTTGTATGATTAAATTTTTTGAATGTATGTTTTGTGAATATTAAATGTTTTACATTATGTCTAAAATGTTGAATGTTTAGGAAAATTAATTTATATTAGGGAAATTTATTTTAATGAATGGTTTTGATGTAACTGTAAATTATATTAGTTTTATTTACTAGTAATAATATTTTTAATCAATAAAGTAGAAAATATATTTACATAGATTTTGAAAAGTATAAGAATGTCCAAAAAACATTTCAATTTCATAAAATTTAAAATAATAAAAGTTTTTATTATGTAAATCTCAATTATATCAGTTATAATAAAATTTATTAAATGTTATTAATAAATATATATATATATACATGAAGTTACATTTTTGGAAAAGAGGTGTAGTTTTTAATATAGATTTCATTTAGTAATAGATGATGTTATATAATATGGATAATATAATAATTATACCAAAAAACATGGTATGAGTGATGACAGATCTTGAGATGACCGACCATGCATAATTGAAATTGCATGTGTTATTTTGTGTATATTGTTATTCAATTTGTAATAAATTCATTTTTTCCCACATTGATGACCTGCGGTTCATTTCTCTGTAAGTGTAAGGACCTGGTTGTCCGCTTAAAAAATTATGTATTTCATACCCCTAGACCCCCTCACATGAATGTGAGTAAATTTATAATTAAAAGACAGACAACCCCAAAGAGGTTTCCACGAACAGGCTTCCCCGAAGAGGTGTCCACGAAGAGGCATTCGAAAACTCGTTCGATAGGAGGCATTGATGTATGACTGGAGATTGGAAGTTGCTGAAATATTTGATAATAGAGACGAGAGTCCACCCATAGGTTGTGGTTAGTTTATTAGATAATTATAAACTAATCGTATGTCTCAAGATCAAGTCTTGATTATATATTAATAAGTAATTAAACTTTATGAAACAATATATTTAATTTTCTTTTGTTCTAATATCACAATCACTCTACCTTAACAGTGATAAATAAATACACAAAAAATTCTCAAGATAATCAATTATTCAAAACCAAATAAAATAATTTTAAATTTTGATGTAGTATATAATATTTTTAAATTATTTTTTTATATGTAATTATGTCTGCTCAAATATATTGCAACGGTGAGGTAATTTTAATGAGCATGGTTTTAGCTATAGTGTGCCACCTTCCAAAGTGGTAAATCTCAATGGTTGTATGACATTGGATGCAGTTCATAATAAGATTCATAGTCCGTTAAAACAGAGGGTTGGACAAGCAATCACTTCAATTACATAACGACATCTTCAATATCATGTGCGTATGTGGCAGAGCGAGTACCCTATAGTCGATGATGAGGATTGGATGCAGGCTTCTCAGTTATTTAGGCATCAGTGTATTAATGGTTTGATGGAATTAATTTTTTTCATTTCTGATATTGATGTGGTGCAATCGATTACTAAAGAACCTTTCTTTGTGAGATTTTGTAGAAGCTGGTCCTTCACAGTAGTCTTATTCATTGCCTCCTCCTCATATGACTCTTATGGAAGAATGTAATGAGTAATATGATAAAATTTTTGAAGGAAATGCAGATGACATCCCTTTTTGTTCTGATATAGTTCATGAATGTTTATCTGAGGAAGATTAATTTGGGGAGATGGTAGTATATGATGTGGTTGGGAATGAACCTTTTGAGGTTCCATTGAGAGATAGATATCCACTACATCCACCAGTTAGTGGTAATCACCCTTCAGATTTGAGTTCCTTCCTTGGAGGAACGTCTCATGAACAACATTTTGATTAGTATGTCATTACACCAACTTCTGAATTCCTTGGAATTCTATGGAATAGGAATGCATCAAATGATAATGACATATATGTTGTTCAGGAGTTTGAAAGTAAACAGGTCATGAAATATGTGATAAATCAATACCACATTGAGTGCCATTTTACTTTTGTGGTTGATTAGACAAAGAAGACCAAATATGTCATTACTTGTGAAAAATATGTGTCAGAATGTAAATTTCGATTATGAGCAATATTTGATAAATATTATGGATGTTGGAAGATAGCCAAATTAGAAGGCCCACACCCTTGTCTGCATACCATCTTGGCACAGGATCACTCTTCCCTTGATGCGAAGTTTATATCTACTATTATTTGTGAGATGATATGAACATGTCAGGATATTCCTGTTCCCCTTTTTAAAGAATGAATTCAATAGTTGTATAACTATAAGATATCATACAATAAATCATGGAATGAAAAAGAGAATTCCATTGTAAAAGTGTATGGTGATTAGGATGAGTCTTATGAGATGTTTCCACAGCTTATGGAATTTTTTTCTCTTAATAATCAGATTGTTTACCATTTGGACAGTGTTGACTATGTATCCCAGAATCATCATGTTGTTCGGTCAATGGTGATGTCCAATAGGCTTTTTTGTATTCAGACCATGCATTTCTGCATTTCCCTATTTTAAAAAATTTATTCTGGTAGATGGCATATTCCTTTTTGGATATAATATAGGTGTTCTACTCATTGCTGCAACACAGGATGGTAATCGCGGTCCTCTTCCACTTTATTTTTCTATTGTTGGAAAAGAAACTTTTTAATGTTGGAGCTGGTTCTTGGCATGTGTATGTGTTCATTTCATGCAAAAACATCGAGTGTGTCTGATATCTTATCATCATTGATCAATTATAGAGGCCATGAGTAGTGATGGTGTTTCTTGGACTCAGCCGAATGCTTATCACCATTATTTCATTAGACATATAGCAAGTAATGTGTATAAGAATTTTAGAGATGTGTCCATAAAGAAGGTGATCCTCAAGTTGGGTATGGTTTTCTAAACATGATTTTTTTAACAAAATTTAATACCCATTTTAAAACATTATTATCTTATGAGTTCAGCATATGAACCCCAACAAGAAAGGTTTGATCGACATCTTGAAGAGATCCGAACAGTTAATGAGGATGTATATGAATATATTATGCAACTTTCAAAGGAAAAACGGTCCTTAGCATACGATGGTGGCATGAGATATGGGCGTATGACCACTAATATAGTGGAGTGCTTAAATGGGGTCCTCAGGGATGTGTGCAAACTCCCAATCATAGGATTAGTGCAAGAGACATTTTTTAGATGTGTTCACTACTTTGTTGACTAGTCCCAAAAGGCCTACCAGATGATGGAAAATGGAATGTTTTTTTACTCATCATTTTCAAAGTGATATTGACCGGATACAAAATGAGGCTTCAAGATAGAATGTTATAGCCTTTGATAGGGAAAATATGAGATTTCGGGTAAGACAGTGCTACGACCAGGGTACATGCACTAATGGTGGAGTGTTTGTCATGATGTTGGACAATAGGTACTGTCATTGTGGCAGCTTTCAAGAATTGAGATATCCATGTGTACATGTTATCATAGCTTGTGCTTCGGTAAATATATCATGGGAGCCATATGTTGACCCGGTGTATCACATGAGCACTTTGGTAAATGTTATAGTGCTTCTTAGATTCCTGTTGGTGACTTCCATTCTATCATATTGCATGCTGATCAACCGAAAATCGTCCCTGATATTTCCAGGTTTTCATTAGTTGGTTTCGATTTCAATTATGATTTTTTCAATGTCTGTCATTTTTAAAATTATTGGCTTCATGCTACTAGGTTGCGTCCCCAAGGAAGACCGAAGTCAACTCGCATCAGAAATGAGATTGATTGGCCTCGGCAATGAGGAGGGAGAATATGATGCAGTATTTGTCACGCAGAAGGACATACTCGTAAGAGATCTCCCCAAGTGGTAGGACAGAGTTCCACATCTCATCATCCATGATCGAGTCTGTGTCCCTGGTCTATTTTTTAGATGTTTGATTTTTGGTTTGTCTCATTTTTGGAATTTATCCTAAATAATTTTATGATACTAAAACAATTAAAAAAATAAATACCAAAAGAAAATGAATATATCATGCTTCCACATCTTCAATGCAGGTTTTTCGTCACTGCTGCTTTATTTTCTACCTTATTTTTCTTGTTGTAGTTTTTTTTAAATAAAAGTTTACAATTTTTAATCAATTCACTATTAAAAAGTAAAGATAATATCATGTGTGTAGATGGAAGGTTTTCCATTGCATACATCTCTGGCTACTCATGTATCGCGGCTACTTTTAAAGGGACATCTTGTGCCTCCCTTGAGTGTACATAGATCTCACCATTTCCATCATACTGCACCACCTCCCACTATCGTCCCCCATCATCGTTGATATGGATTATATGAAGTAGCGATGTGCTACTTCACATTTCTTGATCATCAACTCATTGCCGCACTTTTAGAGAGATGGAGACCAGAGTCGCATACTTTCCATTTCACTGAGGGGGAGATGACTATTACATTACGGGATGTGGCCATTATGTTGGGCCTCCCTATCGACGTACATGCTTTGACAGGCTGAGTTTGCTTAGATTTTCCTGATCTTGTTCATAGACTAGTAGGCATAGAGGTCCAGGATGATGTCTGGACCATCGTCGGTGGTAGATTACGGATGCCTTGGTTAGACCAGCACGTCACACATTTACTAGATGATTCTGATGATGTCACCGTGTTGTGATTTTCACACACATATATTTTGAGGCTGATCAGTGGAACACTTTTTGTGGACCACCCTACTTCGTTTGTGCACCTAATGTATTTTTCTTTTTTGGAGGATTTGGACCAGGCAGGACAATATAACTGGGGGTCTACCTGCTTAGCATATACATACAGGGCCCTATGCAGCGCATGTTGCATCGATAAGATGTAGATCACAGGATGCATGGTTCTTCTGCATATGTGGGTATGGGAGCACATCCCTCGTTTACCTCCACATGCCTGTGGGCCATTACCCATAGATATTGTAGGAGAGGCTCTACGTGGACTTTGGTATGTTATTAATTCCTTCTAATATCTAACTTAATTGTATAATATTATTTTATGAAATTTAAAAATAAAAATGTTATCTATAGGTGGAGTCAGGTGCATCGACATTTAGATTCTCCCAGACATGATGTTCACGCCTACAGACTTATGTTAGACAGAATTCGACCAGACGATGTAAGTGATTATTATTTATATTGTTAAATCATTACTCTTTACAGTACATCTATTCATTTATTAATTGATTATTAATTTTTTCTTTCAGATTACATGGATTCCATATACAGATGATATCCTTCAGAGTCTGCCCCCATACTATACAGTGATGCTTTCTATCAACTCCTGCAAGCTTCCACTGATTCATTTTCATATAGTCGAGTGGCATCATACAGATAGGGTTATGAGGCTGTTTGGATTCTTCAGCTAGATCCTGACCCACCCAGTCAGTTAGATTCATTTCATTCCCTGAAGATGTCAGGGAAGAGGGATTTTTATTGGAGGATCTACCATGCCAGATATGCTTCATTATGGGATAGATGATGGGAGTCCCAATTGCTAGGGGCAGGGACAGTAATTTTTCATTTGATGGATCAGATGGATTATGCAGGCCGGTACATCAGGTCCCCAGTCAGATTTCTGACACAACATTGACGGGGATTTCATGACTTGGTATGCAATCTTTTTTTACTGTTCAATAGATTTTTTATTCATATTAGTTAACAACAGAATTTTTTTTTGGAAGATGCTCGTATTTATCATCTACTTCATATGCCTTATCCAGTGGAGATATATGCCTTTGACCCAACATATTTTCACACTCTTGTACGACAGATGCTACTGTCGATGGATGAGATTTATCATGGAATTTTCTTTGATCCACCACTTCCTGCGGAGGCCACGGAGCTTGCTGAGCCTTAGATAGATGTACCTGGGGGTGACGACCCTGTTATGGATGTTTTTGTTTCATAGGGCGAGGTTTTCCAGCTTGATCGGCCACATGATATTGTTCCACTAGAGAAGGGTGTTCAGCATGATCAGTCAGATGCTCCTCCAGCTTCTCGGGAACAGCCACAGGTACTTACAGATGATGTCTGGATTGAGTTTGATGTTTTATTACATTCATCTGCAGCAGAGCATCCATCTACTTCCTATGTTGGTGAGAGTTCCAGCCAGCTTCCACTATCCTTAGATGTGGGCCAGGGTAGAGGGAGTGATACTATACATCCACAGCCTATCACACAGGAGGATGTAGAGGTGGGTGTCGATGAGGATGCACAACGTACGCCAGATCACAGACATAGACAGACATGGCGTGGACGCATCTAGTATACGCCTGTATATGGGACAGAGGAGGATCCACGCTAGAGGTGTAGATTAGGTTGACATTTTATTTATGATACATTTTTTATGTGTCTTACGGTTATCAATTATAGACTTCTATTCTTTTTTTAATAATTTTATTACTGTTATCAAATTATCTACCAATATATATATATATATATGAATAATAAATAATATGATTGAAATAAATAATAAAGAATAACTATATTAATTGTTTCTAAATAAAATAGATTTTGGATGAAAATATGTGTGAACTTGAAGAAATCTTAAAAAATATTATTGATCTCGATGATTTAAAATTAAATGTAAAATCCAAGAATATCCTGGAACATGATTATTTGTTTACAAATATTAAATTGAATGAAGAATAATTTGAATGAATAATGGATATTTGTGAAGAGTAGATGATTATTATTGATGATCATAATAACTACAATATGAATTAGAAGTTCATTTGGCCAATTTTGAGAAGATACATATTCATACTTTATAAAAGGAAACAATTTCTACTGGTATGCAATCTAAAGAGTGAGATTATTGAGTATGCATCTCAAAACATAGTTTTACATTAAGAAAAGGATGAATGAAAGAGGTAAAAGTGGATGATTAAACTATTACCCATTAAAATATAAAACGTCACCATCTAATTCATCATAGGTCTTATAAAGACCTACATTATAAATAATTCCATTCAGCTTATAGTTGATCAACTTACAATGCTTCCTTACTTCATTACTATTTGAGAGTATTTCACACTCTATAAACATAACAATTTATAAATAAAGAGGTAACTATTCATGGATTAAATCATTATATTATATCTAATAGAGGCCCAAGGATCGCTATGATGTTTTTGGGAATTATTTAACAAGCATTGGATACAAAAATGAGATTTGAACTACTAACCACACTTAAACTAATAGTAAGTCTAAAAGGATCATTCATAGGCTTGTAGATCAGCTAATATATTTCTTGATCCATTTCAAGTGATATTTTGATGGACAACATTTATTAGTGGAATTCATATATAATAACAGTTTCCACTTTAGAATACAAGTGGAACCATATGAGGATCTTTATAGAAACAGATTTATAACTAGAACATGTTGAGATGATGTGAGTGAGTGAAAGATGCTAAGATTACATCTTTCTCAATATATGTTAGAGAATACTCACGCCATTCATTTAATTAATATCTATTATTCAGGAATATTTATTAATAATTATTAACATTATTTCAATATTTTAAATTATTTAACTGATATTTCTTAATATTTCTTAATTCTTACTTTATGTTTATTAGTTTATAATAAATAGTTATAAATATTGAAGAGGATTTGAGCGCTCTGTGGGATGTGTGAACCACGTTCATGCATCCCTCATATAAGGAAGAATAATGAATGGAGTTCACGCTTCTTTAGTGGGGTCTGGGATGCGTGAACGTCGTTCAGACATCCTTCGCCGCGGAATGATGCGTGAACGGCATTCACGCATCCCAGACCCATTTTTAAAAATACTAGAACCCTAATTCCCTCTCCCGAATTTTTTTCCCTAAAACCCATAACAAAATTACATGCGGTTGCGCCGGGTTAAAACATGATGGGTAAGGCGGGCTGACCCGGGACTAGGTTAGGCTATGGTTTTTTCATTTTATTATAATTACAATAATAATAATAATAATAAAACTAGTAAAAATAATAGAAATAATAATAATGATGATAATAATAAAAAAAGTTACAATAAAAAATAATAATAATAAAGATATTAATAATGAAAATTATAATAACAAAATAATAATATCAAAAATAATAATAATAAAAGTTATAAAAAAAATAATAAAAAAATAATAATTATAATAAACGTTATAATAAAAAATAATAATAAAGATAATAATAAAGATAATAAAAATAATAGCACCTCATTAAAAATAATATTATTAATTACATAATAATATTATTATTATTAAAACTCAAATATTTAGCTCACTATATTTCCATAAATCATTATTTCTTTCAATCATTATGAGTTCGCGTGGGCACCCGTGCTCACCGCATGGCTACCGCCCACCGTGCGGTGCCGGAAATAGGCCCAAAACCCTCTAAAATTGTGATACGCCAAAAATATTAAACTAAGACCCATCCTGGACCATAGGGCGAGGACCTAGAGCTAAGATATAGTCAAATAAAAATAAATAAAAAAGTCGGGTTGTGACACAAATAATGAAAAAAAATATAATTTTTGAACCAATTTAAAAGTAAGTTACTTTTCTAAAAACGTTTTAAATACTTAAAATATATATAAAGAAATATATTCTTATAATGAAATTAATTCTTTTAAAGTAGTGTTTTTTTACTTCACCCCTTTTTCATATAAAAGAAAATACACTAAGATTATATCCTTAAATTTTAGAAGTCAATAAGAGTTAACAATTTTTGAAATAAAATATATTGTAAAATCAAATTACAAATTATAATCTCAGCAAAAAACCAAAAGCATGAATAACGTTATATCTTGTAAAAAACTATTTAGTGCTTTTAAAATCTTATGTTTTGTTCCTCAAATAACAAGGTTAGTGAAATCCCAATATGTTGAGGAAACAAATAATTCATTTCCACTCAAAAAACACAAGAATTAACTATCTATAGATGAAAACTCATAATCATGGATAGGAATTGATCTTCATTTTAAAGCTCATTAATGTTAAAATGAAATGAAATGATTTCTCCCTTAGAATGAATTAGTTATGGAAAAAAAAGAAATTACATTCTCTAAACATGATAATAACATATAACTTAATGAAATGATAATTTTTAGATCAAAAAATCCCTTCCTCCACATAATAATTTTTTTTTAAAAACATATAAAAATATTTTATGGCCTAACAAGGTTCTAGAGGGAAACATAAAAACATTAATGATGTAAATATTTTCATAAAAAGTTTCATTAAAACATAAAAAATAAAAAATATAAATTTATTCCCATATATGAATAATTAATTCACAATCATGATAAATATTAATAATGTTTTGTATGCCCACTAGATATTTCATAGAAAATACCTTCAAGGTAATCACATAAATTTTTCATTTAACAACAACCAAACTCTTGTTATTAATTTTTAGTCTACTTAACTATGAATATAATTTATAACTAAATATATTATGATGTTGGAAATATCATTATACGAATACATTTCCAAACAGTGTTGTTTTATAGCATGGATAAACATTGTGGATGTAATGTGAATTTCAAAATGTTCCATGTAATTCAAGAATAACATGTTAAAGTTATTAAATAATTCATATTAAATATAGAATATAATTCAAATCTGAAATAGAATAGTTGGAAATATATCCCATTTTTAGAATATCCTTTCACAAAAAAAAGATAATCAAATTCTGAAATTATTATTTAATACCCATGTTTCATTCTTTAGAAGTCAAAATTGATTACCTTTACTAAAATGAATTAATCCCATGCATGATGAATATTATTTAAAGAACTAATGAATTATATATAGATTGGAACTACCTACCATGATCATAGCATTGATGAGTATTCTCTTATAATACAAACATAATTTTGTGAGCCCTAAAACCACAACCATGGCCATCCATAATAATTTTCCCATGAATTAAAAATAATAATTGAAAATTTAAATAATACATTAAAAAACTAGGAAAAATATTATTATAATCCTTATATGATACAGACTAAGGAAAGACCTAATTTAAAATATCATTAGAACCCAAAACTCCTGACCAAAATTAAGAAAAACAATCCATGAATTACTACACATCATCAGCTTATTATATTAATGATAAATGACTTTAGAAACACATGAATAGTTCACCATTAACCTAAAAAGAAATCACAAATACATTAAAATGGATTTCAACATGAATTTGATGAAATTAAAAATCAATAACCTATGTATATAAAAAATATAAGGGGAAGAGGGTAGCCTGAATGTTTACTCTACTAGAGTAACCACCATTATACCATTCCTAGACTCTAAAATACTGAACAAACATCAATCCATGTAAATATACATCTATGAATTTATCCACTAAAACCTAAAATTAAATCCCCATTTAAAAATGAAAAATCACTCTTCAACTGAATAAAAAACATCAAATGATCCTATAACTAAATTATCCATGATTCAAAGATAATATATTGATAATACCTTAATTAATGTAATCAGGTTATGGTCTATTAAAAATTCCAATAAATATGTTTATCATCCCTAAAAATCTTCGTAATATTCTAACCTAAAAACAAACACTACTATAAAATCACTAAAACCTACTAATCAACCATCCTAAATAACTAACCCATATCCATATCCCAATACACAATACCAAAAATATATCTTGAATCATACCTCAAATCAGTGGTTTTCTATTAATTCATAACATATAAACTTGAATAAAATTAGTACAACCATAAAATTATAATAATCGTAAGTCATACTAATAATCAATCCATATATTATCTTAAAAATAATGCTTCCAATATATGGCTCCTAAAACTAACACAAAACCCTACCCCCCATAATTCGAATGGTCATACCTCCGTCCAACAAACACATAACCTATTATGGCTCCTAAATATATCAACAACATTAAATTTTTTATCTGTCACTTATTTCAGTAAATGAAAACTATTTTATTATCAACTAATGTTTTCAAATTTCATCTCATAATCACATTTTAAATTTATATTTTAAAACACCCACTTTTATAATACCTTTATTTTTACAAATAATCAAATGGAAAACACCTTTCAGTTTTTAATAGTGGGCATGATATTCCAAAATGTCATATAACATGAATTTATACCACAACGACTTGGAAACTTGTGTCTAATTTCTAAATTGGGACAATTAATATGAAATAATATAAAAAATAATGCTATATAAAAAAGATATGGGATGGAATCATGATTATGTAATGGATAACTACTATCAGGGTATTAATTTTTCAAGCAGATATGAATGTCATGATTTGACCTATTCTAACCACTAACATGGATGTTATATTCCAAAAAGACAAATAGTATTTAAGGTAATATTAAATGGAATCCTTAATAAGAAAACAAAAAACGAGAAAAAATATAATTCCCAATAGAAAACACTAAACTCTGATTACACAATTGGTATTGATATATATAAATATATTAGTGAAATAAATAAATTAATTAAAAACTAAAAAGGTAACAACAAAAATATTATTTTCATTGATAGATGCTATTTTAATAATGTTCATTCACATATTTAAGAGACATTATAACCTGAATAACATGATTTAATTAGGATCTAGACCATATCATTCATGAACACATATATTGAATCGAATTAGGCAGATCCATGTTCATTTTATGTTCTCTTACTTATAGATTATGTAGGTACTACGAATAATACCTCTTCCATATTGGTGGTTCCTACAGAGCTAGTCAAAAATTCATGGTAACTAAAGTGTCTTCCATAAATATGTTTATAATTCCTTTTATCGTTTACATTTATTGTCATGATTATCCATGATCTTAGATACTCTCCATCTCAACCTCATGAATATCTCTAGGGGAGAAAAGAAATATCTATATTAACACATTGTAAATATCATTACCCAATCATAAGTACCACATCGGTCTAGATCATTACATTTAAACAATAATTTTTTTCTTATAATTTGATATTCACTTAAAACTCAATGTTTTATGATATGAAATCTATCAATAATAGTTTTATTTTATACTAAATATTCAATGTATTACATCCTCCCCCTCCCCATAAAAAAATTTCTCCCTCTCAATTTTAATCCCTGTAATCTAAGGATCAAAATTTAAAAATATTTTTGTTGAAAACCAATATCATTGAAAGGGATAATATAACATTATTTAGAAATAGAATGCGGGTAATGTAAAGGTTACATGAAATAAACCATAATCAGGTTCCCATATAAGGAGATCATTGGTGGGAATTAAAATAGAGACATATAGGAGAAAAATAAAATCCACAAACTCATATATAGTGATAGAGAACATGTTAATGATAAAGTTAATGACCATAAAACCATGATTTAGTGAGGGGTTAAAGGAACTTAAATCCATCAAAAATGAAGATAAAATAATGACATTTTGATTTCCAAATATTATTTTAAATGTTGAAGGATTATTTTTCGATCAAGATAGAGACCATACGAAAACATACATAATTAATTTATTTATATTTTGTAATCAAAATTTCATCATTTGGTTGTTCTTTGATCAATTTCTCCTTCATTTATTACTCTATGAAATGAATTTTCCAAATTGAATTTTTAATGCATGAATCCCCAAAATTACATCTAAATGGACTACAAGATGTATAAAATATTGATAACTAATTCTTCTTGTGTCTATATATTATTCAAAATTTGTTTTAATCAGTTATCCAATATGGATAAATCATTATATGATAAAATAACGCATTAATATATAAAACCAAAACAATAAAATTCAAAGTTCAACATAAACTTTCTTGTTTGAAGGTAATCATAATAATAAACCAAAATATGTTTAACCTAATAAAAAACAAATATATTCTATAAAAAATGGTCAAAAAATATCTAAAATCAATAAAACATTAATTCCCAAAAATTATAATGCATCTCATAATATCACTTATCAGACAAATGAATTCATTTATCATTCGGTTTCTATAAAAACATTAATAATATGAATCACTATAAAAAATAAATGAAACCATATATACATTCAAAATTAAATGTATACTTATTCAAAAAATGAAATCACCAACTATCGAATATATTTCATATAATTTCCTGGCCTTAAACATTATATAATCTTTAATTAAATGGATAATTCACATTGAGGATCTTACTAGGTTTAGAGTTTTAGAGAATTATTCTATAACTATTAAATTACATCTCAAAAATTACATCGTAGACACTTCTACTCAGTTTCCATTTTTCATAAGATAAAACTATTGAAAAAATATATTCATGTCTTGTTCCATGTTTTAGACATCATGACTTTTCCTTGATCCCATCCTTAACCGTATTCATAATTTTGTCCTTTGAAAAACATTTCAAAACTTGGGATAAGATTAAAAAGCACAATAAGGGTTACAAAAAAAAGAAATAAAACATTTGTTAATCAATACATACATAACATAAACTCTTTAACATACCTCACGAAATCATATGATATATGAATAACACATAGAAATATTAAATCATATAGGTAACTTGTTACATCCATGTCATGCATACATTGTTTCAATTACAACTACATAGGTAGATACGTTGGAATATCCATCCCAGTATATTCCTTAAATATCGTAGGAGAAAAATTCATGTTTACCTCTGTCATGTTACCCAATGCATTGGAGATATATCTCAGGCTCACCCACCCTAGGATTATCTTAGAACCACCCGTATACATAAAAAATGCCCATGAACCATAACATATTCAAAATACATATAACAAACATAAAGGAAAGATAAAACTACGACAGTTAAATCACAATATATCATTTAAATATATTGACATAACAAATCTATTATCATAACCATTTTCAATTCCAAAATAAGTAAAAGTGTATATGGTATTTTTTCCTTTAAAAAACATAATGTCTTGTTGATGAATCCATATATCAAATAATACTCGTGGTGGCAGAAATGGTCATTATCACCACTTACATAAAAACATTTTCTTTTTTTCATTTAGTAAAAACCCTCATAGAAAAGTATTATCATTGAATGAAATGAAAATTAAAAGGTTGTTTTTACACCATAGAAAATAAATTCATGTATAAAACAAAATATGCCTCACTGAAAGGATATTGAGATGAAGTCCCCTACCTCATGTCCAAATTGACCCTTTAATTCTTTAATCTCATGAATAATAAACTAAATTTAATTTCTACTTGATCAATAACCCCTTTCAAGTTTATTATACTTTTTATATTACTTATTTCCATGTTATAAACATTATGTAATAATTTATGTTAATAACGGTCATTTTTCGATATTTGGTACTTGAGTCAAAAATGAACTTCTTATAATTACATGTTGTCCATGTTGTCAAAATTCCATTATCCCCAAAATGATATTAATTATTTAAATATCGTATATATCATACATATCCAGTATATATTTGTATTTATAACAATACATAACATGGAGACGGTAAGTCATACTAACGCATGAACGCTAATTTCATTTATGTTTCATATTTTAATGGGATAAAGTCTTAATGATGCATATTTATATCATAATTCCTGTACTAAATCATATAAAATTTTATGAACTCCATCCTTTATATGTTCCTCATTTGGTGTAAACAAGTCATATCACTTTGAGGGGCGGTAGTCCGCATTTCCTCAAATGAAATTATCGTGTTTACCCATTATAGAAACCATAATGGTTTGATATAAATGGAAAATACATAATTATAAAGAATATATAAACATAAAATATATCATATATAAATATATTTTCATTATAATGGTCACCATGAGAGGTGTTTGGAGATATTTGAAGAATCAACTTTTCGTGAGGCAGTAGTTCACCATCCACAAAAATAGTATGTTCGTTATCCATTAGATGGAGGTGTGTGTAATTATAGTTCTAATAATTATCATAAAAACAACCATGTATATAGAAGATATGGGTTTTATTATAAAATAAAGGAATAAAAATATTTTAGGGGTTGTGGAAGTAAAATAAAATAAAAAAACATAAGAGAATATGTTACCATTAAATTGGTTAACTCCCTTTGGATTGAACAAAAAGGTTTACATGAAGTGCATTATACCTATGGTAAGGCTACTGGGTGGAAGGAAGGGGTTTAGGGAGATTATTTAGGCGAGTTTGGACAATCCAAGGGGATTGAGATGTGTGAGGAATGGGATTGAAGTGAGGGATTCTTATAAGGGGGGAGGTTCTCTTTAGGGAAGTTTGAAAAATATTATTTTATTATATAATGAATTTAGGTTTATAAAGGTCCAAAACTCATTAATGTAAATGATAAGATGACTCATGTTCTAAATAATATCATCTAGTATAAATTAGATAGGTTTTGATATTTTTTTACTATTTATAATCTTTTTTATTTATATCATTCATTAATGAGGTAAACACTGCATCATTATTGTGTTAGAAATAACTTTATTTATATGATGTCTAAAAATTATAAAAAAGTTCCATGATGTATGAAATATTTTTATCTTTAATATGAATATTTATATTCGAAATGATAACTTAAATAATCCCAGGTAAAAATTGATTTACAAAAAGATATTTTTTATGTCATTTTTTACTTTACAATAAGTTAATTAAAATAGTGTCATTATCACTCCCAAATGGCTCCATGGGGTCCGAAAATCGACCCAATTATGCCATTCGTTAGGCACGTATCAAAAAATAGGATTAGAACACCTGTTAGGGTAATTTAATATTATTATAATATTATTTTTTAGCCATTTTTTCCATATTTACCCTTTAACCATGGTAAATAAAATTGTTACTGAAATAAATATTTATAATGTCTAAAAATAAAATTTACTAAATTTACTAAATTTTTACCTCCTAGTTGTAAATATGGAATCCATTTTTCAAAATTCAAAGCACAGAATTTCTAGAAATTAATTTAAAATAAATTCTCATTGTCAAAACAAAAAATGTGTTTTTATGAAATAATAACTATCAAAAGATTGACACTTTTTTATGTCCAATTTCAAATTCAAATTACTTTAATTGTCAAAAATTAGACTAAATGGTATAATTATATTTTAATTAAACATTAAACTCAATTTAAAATATAATCTATCCATATAAATAAATTAGATTAAATGACAGTTTTGAATTAAAGTACAGTATTTTTCACTTTTCATTAAAAATGAACATTATCTGAAAAATACAAAAAATATACCCAAGGTAATTTTTGATGTCCCAATTCTAATGGAGGATTTTATTTTCTCAACTATAACATATAAAAGTGAAAAATAACAATATTTAAAATGGTTTCACCATTAAAAGTCTATAAATCAACCTTTTAAAGAATATTAGAGTATTTTGTGCTTAAAATTGGATTCATTCACATTTTAAGCCTCTAACGTTTGTTGTATAAATGTAAAAACATTAAAAATCATGTATAATGATATTTTAGTTAGTTCTATTTATTCCCTAAAATACAATGGTGAGGTGTTAACTACCATTTAAAATAATAATATTATATTACTAATGGGCAATGTAAAATATAAAAGAAACCTATTGTTGAGAATTGGGTATACCATTAAACATAGATTCCCTTTTAAAGGTAAATTAATATTTAACAAAAAAATATTAATAAATATGAATATTTTCAAATTTTATTATTTACATGGGTTGTTACATCCTTCCCCCCTTTTGAAAATTGCGTCCTTGCAATTTTATTCACTTATCAAATAAATTGGGGTATTTATCCATCATAGCATTTTATGATTACCATGTTGCCTCATCAACCATATGGTTTTTTCACAAAACCTTTACCTGATGATTTACCTTTTTTGGAAATACATGCTCTCTTTAGTCAAGAAAATGGACCAGTTATTCCTCATAAGAGATATTCTCTTCCAACTAAACTACCTCTGGGCTCAAAACAGAAGATGGATTTGGAATATAATATCTCAAAATTGAAAAATGAAAAACATTGTGTACCTTGGATAAACATAGAGGTAATGCAACTCTATATGCAAATGATCCAGCATTATCTATAATTTCATAGGGTCCAATGATCCTCAAACATAGAATTCCTTTCTTTCCAAAAAAACATTACACTTTTCCTTGGATAAACTCTAAGAATGACATGATCACCTACTTGGAAAGAAAGATCCTTCCTCCAGTTATCCACATAACTTTTCTGCCTGATCTAAGCTCTTCTCATGTGATTCTAAATCAACTGAACTTTCTGTACCATATATTCCTCCAATTCTAGTCCCATCACCATACGTTCACCTAATTCATCCCAAAAAGCTGTAGTTTGACACTACTTCCCATAAAATGCCTCAAACAGAGCCATCTGTATACTAGATTTAAAACCGTTATTATATAAAAATTTCACCAAAGAAAGATGTTGGTCCCAACTTACTGTGTAATCCATCAATCAAGCATGTAACATATCCTCCAAGGATTGAATTATTTGTTCTGATTTCTCATCTGATTGAGTATAAAAAGTTGTACTAAAATTTAATTCAGTACCCAACGACTTCTGAAGTCCTTTCCAAATGTTAGAAGTAGACCTGGGATCATGATCAATTACAATGGAGAAGGGAGCACCATGTAACCTGAATATCTCTTTAATATACAAAATAGAATGTTTATCTAAAGATAATGCATCTCGAATAAGTAGGAAACGGGCTGATTTAGTCAATCGATCAACAATAACCCTGATTGCTTTTTTACCTTGAGATGTCATTAGTAATCCCACAATAAAGTCCATGGATATATTTTCTCATTTTCACTTTTTCACTGAAAAAGACTGAAGCATCCCTTTCAATAAATACCTCTCCACTTTAACTTGTTGAAAATTCGAACCCTTCACTGAAAAAATCAACAATACCTCTTTTCATTCAATCCCACTAGTAATACTCCCGAAGAACAATGTACATCTTAGTACTGCCAAGATTAACTAAAATTGGAGAACTATGAGCATCACATGTTAACTCTTTCATCACCTGTGAATCACAATGAACATATAATCTTTTCCCAAACATTAAAACACAACCATTATCAATGTTAAAATTAGGAAGAATACCCTTCTGAACTAACTATAACTTTTTTAGTAACTCACTGGCTTCCTTTTGCGCTTGCTTAATTCATTTTGATAGAGATGATTTTATCGGAACCTAAAACAAAAAAGAGAAATTTCTTGCACCAACAACTTCTATGACAATGTTCATCAATAATTTAATCAATGTATCTTGTTCCAAATATAAAAATGATAATATAGCATTACTTTTTAGACTCAAATCATCAACGACTTTATTTATCATTCCTAGATGATAATGAGTCATGCAATCATAATCCTTGATTAATTCCATCCATCTCCTCTGTCTCATGTTCAATTATTTCTGAGTGAATATATACATTAAACATTTTTTGTCAGTATATATTTTTCATTTTACACAATACTGATGATGCCACAAAATTTTTAAAACTAAAAACAACAGCAGCTAATTCCAAATCTTGTGTAGGTAAATTTTACTCATGAGGTTTTAACTGACATGAATCATAAGCAATTACATGATCATTCTGTATTAGGAAACAACCAAGTCCTTCCAACAAATCATCACTATAGATAACATTCTCACCATTTCCAGAAGGCGGTTCCAAAACTAGAGCATTCACCAATATTCTTTTTAATTCTTTAAAATAGTCATCACATTCTATTGTCGAGATGAACATAATATGTTTTCAAGTTAACATAGTCATTGGACAAGATAACTGTGAAAAATTCTCAACAAACCTCTAGTAATAACCTTCCAAACCATGATAACTATAGATATCGATTATATTTGTGGGTCTTGGACATTATTCAATAACTTTTTTATTAGTAGGATCAACAGTTATCCAATTTTTTGAAACAATGTGACCAAGGAATGAAACTTGTTATAACCAAAACTCACATTTGCTGAATTTTCCTTATAGTTTCCTTTCTTTTAGGGTTTTCCAGAAAAACCTTAAATGGATTTCAAGTTCCTCTCAGATTTTGGAATAAACAAAAATATCATCAATGAACATAACCACAAACTTATCCAAGAACTCATGGAAAATTCTATTCATAAGATCCATGAATACAGTAGGTGCATTCTTTAACCCAAAAGGCATAACTACAAATTCATAATGGCCATAACTAGTATGAAACATGGTCTTTAGAATGTATTCTTCCTTAACATTCAACTGATGGTACCCTAACCTCAAGTCAATCATTGAAAATTACTGAGATCATTTGAGCTAATCAAACAAATCATCGATATGAGGAAAAGGATACTTGTTCATAATAGTGATGTTATTCAATGCTCTATAATCAATGAAAAGTCTCATTGAACTGTATTTCATTTTAATAAAGAAGACAAGATCACCTCATGGTGAGGTGCTAGGTCGAATGAAACCTTTCTCTAATAACTCCTACAATTTCTTCTTTAACTCTAAATGTTCAATATGAGCCATTAGATAAGGGGGATTTGAAATTGTATTAGCATCAGGAAGGAAGTAAACAGTAAATCCAACTTCCAAATTAGGTATAATACCAGGAAACTCATTGTAAAAAACATCAAGAAACTCATTTACCACTGACACATCATTAATATGGACAGTTCTGTTGTTTTTAACAATATGTGCAAGGTAACATTTATTCCAATATTTTTCTAGTTTCTCAACTTCATGATAAGTTATCAAAAGCAAGGGTTCGTTCTTGTACACAAAATAAAAACTTCTTTAACTCTTCAATCAATCATAGAATGATAATCAGATAGCCATTCCATACCAATAATAACGTCAAACTCTACTATAGGAAAAACTATAAGGTTTTCAGGTAGATTCATTCCTCACACAAGGACATGAAGGTTATTATGATTTCTTTTTATCTCAAAATTTCATGTATTTGTTTTTTCAATAAGATTAGGATTCATATCTTGAGATGGAATTCCCAATTTACTAGAAAAGATATCAAAAATGAACTAATGTGTAGACCCTGAATCAAACAACACATTAGAATACTCTGAAGAAACAAATAGTGTACCAGATACTAGTTCATTTGATTTCCCAACATCTGCTGGAGAGGTTGAAAAGGATTTCACCACCCCTTTCTGCTTGTAGTCTGGAAACTTTCCCTCAGTTGAGTTATTCATTAGACACTCATTTGAATAATGACCCATTTCATTGCACTTAAAACATTTTACTTTCTGTAAATCAGATTTTGTCTTACCATTACCCTAATCTTTTTTAGTGCAATTACGAGACTTATGTCCCATTTTACCACATCAGTAGCACTTACCAGAATTCAAAAGACATTCCCCAGCATGGTTTTTACCACAATTTTCACAAACTATAATATTAATTTTCTTACCATCAGAATTTTATGAAGAGTTATTCCCCTTTGACTGCCACCTCAACCTCTTATTCTGGTGTTTTTCAAAGAACACCTGATCATAATAAAACTCCATTTCCACCATCTCCACACATCGAATGATTTTTTCATAACTTCTGATCTCATGAGAAGAAAAATCCCTTCGATACTTTGGATTTAATCCTGAGTAAAAAAAATTGATTTTACTATCAAGATCTCATATGAAACTTGGAACATACCTTCCCAGTTGAGTGAATTTTTCTTCATAAGAAGTCAGTGAGTCATCCCCCTACCTCAATTCCAGAAATTCTTTTTCCATCCTTAGATGAACCACCTTAGAAAAGTATTTCTCAACAAACATACCTTTGAATTCATCCAAATCAAGAGCATCAATATCTTCAATATCCTTGATATTTTTCACAATTGACCACCATTGGTCGGCTTCCCCTTTAAAATGGTAAACATAAAGACTAACATTTTGTTATTCTAAACACCCCATGACATCGAAAATAAATTCTAGTTATTTAATGCACCCTTATTCTTTCACATGGTCAGATGATCCTATGAATGATGGGAGATGTTGCCTCATGAAATGCTCCACTACTGACATGTTCCACTATTATTGATCTGAAAGATCTCATGCATTGATACCCCCGCCATTTAAATATTGAGTCAATTGTGCCATCACTGCAAAAAAAAGTTCAGTTCCAATTATGACCATCCCAAGTTGCTAATTTGGAAGGTTTTCTTCCTCTGCATTTCGTCCCATCATTGATTCCATGTTTCCTCTACAAAAAATCCTTCTGAACACATAAATATCTCAGTTGTAGTAACATGATAATCTGTAAATACTATATTATTTCAATCTTACCATAAATTAAAAATAATTTATGGATATTGATTTTACAATATCATAATTTATAAATTTTTATAAACCGACCTCTAATACTAACTATAAGGCCTTGGCCTTAAATATTTCATAATTTTGATTTAAATGGCTAATTCACATTTAGGATCTTTCATGGTTTATAGTTTTAGTGAATTAGGCCATAACTATTACATTAAATCTCAAAAATTTCAATGTAGACACTTCTACAATGATTCCATTTTTTCATAAAATAAAAACTCTTGAAAAAACATGTCATGTCAAGTTATATGTTTTAGACAGAAAGACTTTTCATTGATCCCATCATTGAACCTATTCATCTTTAATTCCTATTAAAAATATTTCAAAACAAGGGATGAGCATAAAAAATCACAGTAAGGGTTATAAATCAATGAATGAAACATTATTTCATCAATACATACATAACATAATCTCTTTAAAATGCCTCATGAAATCATATGATTTATTAATAGCACATAGAAATCATATATCATAATGGTAACTTTTGGCATCCATTTCATATATACATTGTAGTTGTCACAGCTAGAGAGGGAGTTACATTGGAATACACATCCCAATATATTCCCTAAATCCCTTAGGAGTGACATTCACGTTAACCTTCGTCACATTACCCAATGCATTGGGGAGCTATCTCATGCACACATGCCTTAGGTTTATCACGGAACCACCCGTATACCTAAATAATTCCGGAAAACAATAACATATTCACAATAAATAAAACAAACATAATGGAATGATAACAGAGACAAATTTCAATCACAATATAACATTTAAATATATTGACTAAAAAATCCATTACCAAAGCCATTTAAAATACCAAAATACGTAAAAGTGTGTATGGTATTTACTTTCCTTTCAAAAACATTATAGCTTGTTAAAAAAAGCCATTGATCAAATAATACTCGTGGCGGCGGAAAAGCTCATTGTCAGTGCTTACGTTAAAAAAATAATATCTTTTGGTAATTTAGTAAAACAAATTTTAGAAAAATATTCCTATTAAATGAAATGAAAATTCAATGGTGTTTATACACCATATAAAAGAATGTCGTTTATAAAACAAAATATTCCTCAATGAAAGGAGATAGAGATGAAGTCCCTCGCCTTGTGTCCAAATTGACTTGTTTATTCTTTAATATCAGGAATAATAAATTAAATATAATTAATAAATTATTGAGAACAATTTTAAATTTTATTATTCTTTTTATATCACTTATTTCTATGTTGTACACATTACATAATAATTTAAGTTAATGACAGTCATTTTGTAGATATTTGATATTTGAGTCCAAAATGAACTTCTGATAATTACATGTTGTCCATGTGGTCAAAATCCCATTATATCCAAAATTATATTAATGATTTAGATATCATATATATCATATATACCTAGTATATATATTTATTTATAACAATACATAACATTTGGAGATAATAAATGAAACGCACCGTTCATGGAGACGGTAAGTCGTATGTATGCATAAACGCTACTTTCATTTCTATTTCGTATTTTATTAGGATCAAAACATAAAGATACCTAGGTATATCATAATTACAGAATAACATCATATATAATTTTATGAACTCAATACTTTTTATGTTCCATATATTTCATGGAGGAGTCATATCACTTTGAGGGGCCGGTAGTCCGCACTTCCTCAATTTCAATTATCGCGTTTACCCATTATCGAAAAAATAACGGTATGATATAAATGGAAAATATAGAATCATAAAGAACACATAAACATAAGATATATCGTATATAAATATACTTTCATCATAATGGCCACCTTGAGAGGTGGTTGGAGATATTTGAACAACCATCGTTTCGTGAGGAGGTAGTTCGTCGTCCACAGAAACAGTATGTTCATTAACCGTTAGATGGAGGTGTGTGTAAGTGCAGTTCGAATCCTTCTCATAAAAAACATATTACATTAAGGATATTGATTTTTTTATAAAATAACGTTATAAAAATAGTTTTGGGGGTTGGATATGTAATAGAAAAGAAAATAACCTAAGAGAGTATGTTACCTTTAAATCGTGTAACTTCATTTGGTTTGAACCAAAAGGATTACTCCATGTGAATTCTACCTAAGTTAAGAAATATAGGTGCAATAAAAGGATGTAGGGAGATTATTTTGGTAGTGTTTGGTCATTCCAAGGGGCTTGACAGGTGTGAGGAATGGGTTAGAAGTGAGGGATTGTTATAAGGGGGAGGAGGGGCTCTTTTGGGATGTTTGAAAAATATTATTTTATTATATAATGACTATCAGTTTCTAAAGTTCCAAAACTCTTTAAAGACTAAAAAATTATGACTCATGTTAGAAATGAAATCATCCAATATGAAATGTACAGGTTTGGGATATTTTTTTTAATTTTAATAATCTTATTTATTTAAATCATTCATTAATGAGGTAAACAATGTATAATTATTATGTCAAAAATAATTTTATTTATTTGATGTCTAAACATTATAAAAAACCATAACATAGGAAATAATTTTATATTAATAATTAATATTTATAGTCTAAGAGATAACTTATATAAATCAATGTAAAAATTAATTTACTAGAAGATATTTGTTTATGTCATTTTTTCCATTACATTAAGTTAATTAAAATAATGTGTCATTATCACTCCTAAGTGGCTCCATTGGGTCCCAAAATCGTCCCATGTATGACCTTGGTAGTAAATGTTTCAAAAAATAGGATTATGAAATATGATTGGGTAGTTTAATATTATTATAATATTATTTGTTAACCATATTTACCAGATTTACTCTTTAACCGTGGTAAATGAAATATTTACTGAAGTAAATATTTTAAATATCAAAAGTAAAAATTACCTATTTACACAATTTGGACCTCCAGATTAAAAATATGGAATCCATTTTTCCAAATTAAAAACACATAATTGGATGAAATTAATTTAAAATTAATTCCAATTTTCAAAACAAAAAAACGTGATTTTATGAAATAATAACAATCATAATATTGACACTTGTTTATGTCCAATTTCAAATTGAAATTACATCCAATGAAAAAACATTGTATTAAATGGTAAAAATATATTCTAATTAAACAATAATAATAATGATAAATATAATCTCACCATGTAAATAAATTAGATTAAAAAGCGGTTTTGAATTAAAATACAGTATTTTCACTGTTCATTAAAAATGATCATTTTTAGAAAAATACCTAAAATTTACCCAAAGTAAATTTTGATGCACCAATCCTAAATAAGGATTTTCATTTTTCAATTATAAAGTATAAAAGTGAGAAAAAACTATATTTAAAAAGGGTTCTTCATCAAAAGGCTGTAAATCGTCCTTTTAAAGAATATTATAGTTTTTTGGGCTTAAAATTGTAGTCATTCACATTTTAAGACTCTAAAATTTTTTGGATAAATGTAAAAAAATTAGTAAATATGTATAATCATATTTTAGTTAGTTCTATTCATTCCCTCCAATACAATGGATTGTGGTAAACTACAATTTAAAATATTAATGTTATATTATTAGTGTGCAAAGTAAGATTTCAAAGAAATTCGTTGTTGCGTATCAGGTATTCCATTGAACATAGAATACCTTTTAATGTAAAATTATTATTAAACATACAAATATAAATAAAATTATAAATGTCAAATTTCATTATTTACCTAGGATTTTGCATTCCATAAATCCAAAAATGTGATAAACATCATCAAAGATAACATAAAAAACATTTTCAGCAAATAAAAAAACAATCAAAGTCATCAATATTAAAAAAATTAATTTATCAACATAAATAATATCTTTATCCAAAATAACTATTATTATCTCTCTATCAGGAACATGTTTATGGTTATTTTTTCCTTAATCATTTTCTTCCAAAAATATCACCTTACCACTAAATCTCATTTCTAGGTTTTAAATAACCTTCATTATATGTTTTTAAATCCATAAGAAACAATTTTAGATCAATACAGAGATTTTTTAGATTAATATAAAAGTAATATAATTAATAAAATACTTCTATATCATAATTGTAAAATTTTGATACATAAACAGTTCAATTGTTCCACTTCATCTATTGGAATATCATATGCACTTTTTTTAAATAGGATGTGGAATAGTCCCTTTTTATTTGGGTGAGGAGGGACCCCATTAGAAGGAATGTAGACTTAGAGGGTCAAAGACCTAAGATAACCCTAACATGATGTCCCTTACATGTATAGAATACCAATATTGTATTTATCGTTATCATGGCTAGAAATCCCTGTCCCAAAGGCCCATTATTTAATGAACCCCCCCCCCCCCACCCACTGTGCACCTCACCTAGAACATCATCCAACACCCAGTACCTGTATACTATTATTTTATATCTTCCATACATTATATTCCCACATATTTCTGCATGAGCCTGCCAACATCCACCACAACCCGCCAATACCCACCCTTGATGCATCCCCCACCACCCACCCACAAACTCCTACCGCATTCAATCCCAAAATTTTTGTGTCCACTACCAAGCACCTAATAATAGTGGAAAATCCCACTCCTCTATTAAGATTGTGGGTTAAATCTAATATTATTGGGAGTCTAACCTAATAATATTAGTGTCATGGGTGTGACAGACTGCCACTTAGCCACAGTTCTAGCTACATAACATTGTCTCTTCTTAATTCCAAGAGATAACCCTTGGATTAGGGAATTTACATAGATAATTCCCAAGATCCCAAAAAAAATTCATTGAATTATATGTGATACCCTATAATTTACCTTATTTATATCCATTGAACTCACAAATTTTCATTATATGATTATTTCTTTGTTCCCATATTTTCCACACATAAAATATATTCTCTTTCCTTTAATAAACATCATAGGGTGATTCTTTCCACATTTTTGTCATCTATAATGATGAGTATTTTTCCTCCATGGTCCTCATGAAACACCATTTTTCTCTTATTTGGATCATTTAGAAACTCAACAACGTTTTGGTTGTTAACCATGTGTTGAGATAATTGGTTAGGAATAATTATAAAATTTTGTATTAAAACTCCAATATTAGTTTGTTTCTCATGAGTATAATCATTTCATTTTTCATAACATTCAGTGTTGACATGATTCCTTCTACTTCGATCCATATAGTACAATCAAAAAAAATTTAGGAACTATAGTTTTAGTGAAAACCCATATAGTAATGAAAATAATTTATAGTATATAAAAATAATAAAACTATATTTTAAATCTATAACCAGATTGGTTTAAAGTAGGTCATCAGTGGTCATCATCTATTATAATCAATCATAATGGTTCATAAGGTAAATATAAATTAATCTAAACATATCCATTGAAGAATATCTATATAGCTGTGTAGTCATAGGCCCACTCATCATGTATAGAAGATAATTGATTTAAAACCTAATCAATCCCATTTAGAGTTGTTACCCATAGATGAATTATTTCCATTGTCCCAGCCACTTTCTAGTATCCAGATAGGGATGTATTTTCTAGGAAAACCACACATACATTATTTCAATCACAGAGGATATTATCCTATAATTAGACTTATCTTAGGGGTTCTTGATACATTTTTCTCATCAATGTTCCCAAAAATTACAAAAAATCTCTCTGATACAAACTAAATAAAACCTTAATTTACATAAAAATAGTACATCACTATATATGAATATTAATTATATATCATTATAACCTCTTCCAGAACTATAGAGGTTTAGTTAATATGGAATCATGGATTCATAAAAAAAATATTCATAAAAAAATATACATCAACTCCCACTAAATTCTTCTCGTCTATTAAATATCATTCTAATAACAAAATTAAAACCATTCCCCAAATCATAGGTAATAGAAAACATAAATAACTGTGGTATACAATACCCAGAAAGGGTATACATGGGACCTCATATTCAATGGTCATTTCTATGAATAAAATGAGAATAAGGTTATAAAAACATGAACACATCAACATTAAATCATCCCCAACAATTAATAAATCATAATCACGAGTAATGATGTAAATATAAGAATTTTATAATACATGAATCAAAAGAGAATCAAGATTCATGATCCATAAGAACATATCATAACAATATTATAATATCATTCATATGTGGTATAATGTGTGGAATAATCATAACCATAGAAATAATATGTCAAGTTTCACATATAAGACAATTAATATTAGTGAAATTTAACTCATTATGGAAAATACTACCATCATAATCCCAACTTTCTATTAAGAGTAAATTCTACTTTGTGAAATTTTTCATCATTACCCAATGAATTTGAGGGATATATAATTAAAATATTAATCATTAAATTATAATAATTCAATCAAATGTATTCCATAAGATTTTAAAACATTATTTATATCATCATACCTTGACATATGGAAAATAAAATTGTTTTCATCAATATTTGATCATGATAATCATAAAATCATCCATCATGGATTAATTGAACTGTGAAAGTAAAATGTGATTATTTTAAATTACCACATCATCATAAACCATCTAGAGAGATAATATATATTGTATCAGAAGAGAATATACCTATTGTAGAATAAGAATCATTAAAGGAATTTTATTCAGTTAAAAATATTTCTTGAAAATAATATTAAAAGCATTCCATTGAAATCCTAGAAAGTATCATTTTCATTTGATATATTTAAATATAAATAATACTTGATGATTAAGAAAATTAATTTATTTAAAAATTAATATATAAGCTTTTAAGTTAAAATTTTTGTAAAATAATTTTTATGATAATAGGAAAATCAATACATGTAATATATGTTAGAAAAAAATCTTTTCACACTTTAGTAAAAAGTCAAAAAAAATTCTCATTTAGAAAATGGAATAAGGACTCTTTTTAAAAATTTAAAAGTAAAAAATTGTTTAAAATGAATTGATAAAATAATTGTATCATATAAAAAAATTTTCTTCAATAAATTATAGATATTATGGACATGGAAGAAAATGACTCTAAACCATGATGAGAAATATGGTCAAATTTCCCTTAAAAACATGCCTGTGGTTCTATTTGAGTACCAAAGAGAGGAAATAGAGAAGAAAATATTAAAACATAATAGTTAACCATATTAGAAGAAAATACATGTGGCTTTGTAATATTTAAATCGAACAATTCCCACATAAATTAATTTAATCATAAAAGGTCCAAATTAAAAGTGAGATTCAAGAAACAACCCTTAAAGCTTTATTAACTTTTGAATCCCAAGCCCCATTGAATAATTAATTAAAATGAAAAATTTACTATCACAAAAATATTAATAATAATCTAAAATTCCATAGGGGTAGTATATATGCCTCATAAACAAAAATAGGTGTTTATAATCAAACATGTCTGAATGAAATAATATTGAGGTGAAGAACCCATACCTCATTATAACATGATTCATAACATCCCTAACCTCCATTATAATAAATTTTAATTTTTTATACATATATATAATGAAAATATTCTTATAATAAAACATATTATCCAATTATAACCCTTAAACACCCATTTCTCTATAATTTATTATTAAAATCATTGATTACAGGTGTTAACTATTTCCTTTTTCATGAATTTCTCAGTTCGATGGTATAGGTTATTGGACTTTTATCATGGATTCATCATATCCATAATGTTAATCAGGTAATGAGTTTCATATTTAATCATTAATTGTAATTTTATAAATATTCATACAAATAAGTGGTGGAGAATGAATTACCTCACTCTATAGAGATGATAGTTGTACGTACGTACAAGTGATGGTTACACTTTTCAATGGTTGGAATGAATAAATTTAAATAATAATTAACCATTAAAAAAATAAAATAATATCATAAATTTCCTTTATTTTTAATAAATCCATCACTATAAAGCTCAATTAGATGTAGTGATGGAAAACAAAATGCATTGCTTCATGGAGGTGGTAGTCTACATGTATGCGCATGCGATTATTTCTATCCCAAAGTGACTAATAATAAATTGATAATGGTTGTTACATGATCATAATAAAATTAAGTATATTTAAGACACAAAGTTTATTATTTTATAATGGATACAATATATATTTATAAAAGTTATAATAATAAATAATATTGAATGTTATTGGTTAAGAGTTATACCTCTCTATTGAGAACCCTCATTTGGATTAAACTTGAACCCTTTGGATAATTTCCATGATATCAATATTTTTTACTCATTTGTAGTAATGATTTTTTTATAAAATACAAACTGATACATAAGGGGAAAATTTATTTTTTATACCATACACCATTCAATTTTTTAAATATAATATTTTCATGAATATTAAATCCTTAAATAAAATAGTATTTAACATAAATTTCAAATAAAGTAACATTCAAGACATTTAAAATAGTTAAATTTTAAAAATAATTTAATTTAATTAATATATTGTCTTTTAATACTTTAAAAACACTTTATATAATTTAAATCGAAAATCATAGAACACTATAACTCACCAAAAACTATTACTTTGTATGTTTTTAAAATCATTTATTAGAATTTACTGTTACCCACACATGGAATTTGTCATCATTGTGTGAGAAACTACAGAGCCTGTTTCATTTTAAATAATAAAAATGAATTACCATCATAAAAAATTTCATATTCAAAATAAAATTTTATAAACAATAATTATTTTTTTATCGCGGTCACAAAATATTATACATGTTAAAATCAGGAAAGAAAAATTGTGAATTTTACATTACTAAAAATATTAGGGCCATATCAAAAACTAGTGTCACCAAAATAACATATTATTTTATATATTAATTGGGTTGTCTAATTACAATAATAAAATGAAATATAGTCAATTATATGGATGATTTTGAAGTGATATCTCATAGTTTTATTTTTATTCTTCCTATATTAGTCTTAACATGGTAACAAAAAAAATTTACATGGTTACTTATCACAATGACCAAAAATAAAATTAAAATATTTTCAAAATTTTAACCTTATTGCATAAAATATGGAATTATTTTTTTAGTAACCAATTTTTAGAAGAGGTAGAGAACATTTTTTTTATAAATTTGTAAAATTTAATAAACAATTATTTTTAAGAAAATGTGTTTCATGCACAAGGATAAACATACAAAAAAATAAATATAATGAGATTTATTATATAATTAATTAGATTAAATATAATTGAAATATTATTTTATAAATTTATGATCAAATTTGAAACATAATTGGAAATTTAAATTAATTTATTTATTGAAAACAAATCAATGTATTATAAAAAACATTATTTTTCATTGTTCAATTAAAAAGAAATATTTTTAAAAAATATCCCAAATTTTCACCCTAATATAATATTGACAATATAATTTCAGAAGTGACATTCGTTTAATCTAATAATATTTCTAAAATTGTTAGAAATTAATTACGATGTTCCCATAAAAATTGAAATATAAACTATTTTGGAAGACAACATATTTTTGAGTCATAAAATGACTTTTTTGAAAATTATGAACATATTTATTTTTAATTAATCATTAAAATTACATTATATAAAACCATTATACATATTAATCCAAAAAATTATTAGTATTCATACTTTATAATTTGACATATTGGTTATAATAGTTACATTTAAAATATAAATTTTTTAGAGTATATAACAAATTCGCTTAATGATTGGGGTTTCATGTTAAGAAAGATATCGAACATGGTATTATTTAAAACTAAATTTTCAAGGTGTTAATTTCTTGGGTTGATGGTTTATAACTCATTCTGTTTAAAATAGAAATGAAATTTACTCTCCCATGAAAATCATGAAGTGTGGAACAATGTTTTGGGCATTAGAAAAACATGGTCATAATTTATAACATAATCACATGATCATATATCATAGATAGAAAGACCTTAATATTTATCTGGAACCATATATAAAAAATTTAAAATTCAATGTGGTACAAATAGGGTTTGAGATGGGGAACCTAAAAAAATTAGTGGTGGATAACATTCCTTAAAATGTTATATTAAAACACATGAATGACAATTTCAATACATATTCTCATACATGAATAATATCTTACTAATAATTTTAAAAGTTATTAATGTTTTGGATTCCCATTAGGTAAATTATTGAACCATATGAACTATAACCACATCACTTGTTTCATTTGAGAATAATCATACACTTATTATCATAATGAAAAATTTTATACAAAGATAAGAAATGGGACACACAAGTAGACACACTAATAACTGAGGAAAAGATACTACGAGGGCCTAAAATGATGAAGGTAGAGGAAATCCCCTATAATAATGTTGATCCCCATTGGTTTCATAATTATAGGGGTGTGAAAGAGAAGTTCCTTCGGTCCTGAACAAATGATTGAGGTAAGGTAGTCTGCAGCTTTATTTCCCTCATTGCTAGTATGGGACACTTTGGTGTTGATGACAAGGATACCTTGACACTTCCAGATGAAATACTCAACAGAACAAGGAGCACTGTTGAGGCCCTGGAGATCATTAGATATGATCATGGAATCAGTTTCCACACTCAAATGAGCAACACCCCTTTGGTTGCACACGTGGAGAACTAACTGTAGGGTCTTCACCTATGCAAGAAGAGGTGTACCCTGACCCAACAATATAGAGAAGAGAAAATTACCAAGCCACTGTAATCACGAATGAGATGCTCGCCTCTCATGGTTCCCTCAATATAGGAGTCGTCAGTGTTGACCTTGAAATCGTGACTAGGGGATCCATCGAACCAAATTTCCAGAGGGCGAAGAGAGCGCCAGAGGGGCATTGCGCATTGTTGGAAGAAGTTGTTGGAGGATGGGAGTCTCCCTCTAAGAGCTGAGAATATGGACGATATCAAATAGTAGGATCTTAGTTCAGAAGATGATCATTCAAATATAAGTATCCACCCCTTCATTAATGTGCTCATTTTGTGCCTGCCACATACACCAACATCCTGAGTGAAGCACCAGAGAGTGTGCTCCCCTCTACGGGCCCTCATCACTCGAGCCGTGAAACAGTAGGGTATGGAAGGAATGATCCTCCATGACTGGAATTGAAAATACATTAATGTCACCAAAAAAAGTCCATACCTTTTTCTCCCAGTCTCTTTAAATGAAAAAATAATTCGAGTTTTCCCCCTTGTGCTACTTACAGAAAACACATCTGGATGGCATGCTCACCCTACACCTTTTGATGTTCCCATTTGTGGGAATGGCTCTGTGACAGATTCTCCATGTTAAGAAGTTGAATTTTTTCGGTATGGATTTATCACATAGGATATCACTGAAAACATCCTCCACCGCTCGCATGACAGACTCACGGAGGTAGTCTCTGGATGTGAATAGGCCAGAGGAAGATGGGGTGAACACACAACTATCATGAGCCGTATTCAGTTAAATGAGTTGAAATAGATCCTCCTGGTTCATGTCAAGAATATCACTGATGAAAGGTGGGTGTTTAATAGCATTCTGGAAGGAAATGTTGGTGACATGGCACCCTAGGTACCCAATTACCACCCCACACCAGTTGTCAATCCAAAAAGAGGTGTCCCCTGTTCCGATGATCTAGTGAGTGTGAAATATTTGGGATTTCACAAGGTGGAAAATCTTGTGCCACATATGGGCGGTATGTCTGTCCCTAACACCCCCATTCACAACTTCGCATGCATGCATGGTCATTCCCCATAACTTACACTTCTCCAGCATTTACTATACCATTTTCTCATGAATCCAGGTGAGGGAATCACTATGATTTTGGATGCTGATACCACCTTCATTGACAGGACGAACCATCTTACACCAAGAGACACAGTTCCTTCTACCCTCACTTATGGGGTCCCAAATGAGGCCAACAAAAATCTTGTCCATGTTGTGGGTAATCCTCTTTGGGACCTTAATTTCAGAAAGGGCATGAATAGGGGTGGTTGTACGAACATTGTTCACCAAGGTGATCCTACCTCCGATGGACAAGTAATGACTCTTCCAGTTAAGAACCCACTCTGTGATTTTATAGACAATGGGGTCAAAAATGTGAATGCATAGTGGCCTCATCAATATTGGGGCTCCAAGATATAGCATATGATGATTGCCTTTGTGCATGCCCAGGATGTAACCCACATTGAGGATACCCCTATCAGAGCAAGCATTAGATATATAGAAGTCTCTCTTTATCTTGTTGATGATCTGACTTCTCAAACAAAAATACGTCTCCAATGCTCGATTCAGGATATGCACAAACCTGTTGGATGAATTGATGAAAATAATGGAGTAATCTGCAAAGAGGAGATGAGAAACAGATGGGGAGCACATAATTTCAATATGATATAAATAATATAGAAATTTATCCCATTTTTAAATAGTTATTTCACATACAAATTTAACCAAGTGACTTATAAAAGGATTATTGAAAACCTATTTCTGTATTTTTGAAAATATAATGGACTTCATTTAGTAACTAGAATAAAAAATTCTAGATAATCATAAATACAAGTCCAATGGATTTTTATATGGTCTAGAACAAACCTACCCTAAGAATAATATCAATTTTACTTCCCTTATACTTCAACAAAAATTTATAAACCTAAAAAACCAAAATCAATTGCTTCTAGTTTTATTTACACATTAAATAAAAACAACAATATTGAAAATAAGAATGAAAATTAGAAAAAACATAGGTAAAAATTTACCATAATCATTCTATAAACCATCCCAATGAAAGAGCCAATTTATAACAACATTTGCACCTAAAAATCAAGAACAAAATTTTAAAAAAAATCAATAATAAATTATATCATATAATTTCGTTATTGTATAAGCAATCAAAAAAATTTCAAACACTCACCATGATCTTTATTCATGTAAATAAGAATATGGAAATTCGTTCAAGATGGATTCTCTTTACAAATGGTCAAATTCTATATCATGAACCGATATAAAATAAATAATTTAGGATAATTTGTTTTAGGAGACAATATATAAGGAATAGTGGTGATTTACAGTAGATTAAAGATAAAGAAAACCCTTAAATCCACCCTACATAAGTGGATGTGTGGAGGGGATGTGGGAGACCAAGATTGGCTTTGAGAGGGGCACATGAATGGTTAGGGAAGTATGAGTCGAAAGTCAGATGAAAAGGTGTTTAAATAGGTTATGATTGAATGAAAAAAATAACCTTTTAAAATTCAAACCAGGATGTTATTGAGTACTCAGTATGGGACACTGAGTATCAAGTGGCACCCTAGGGCCACCAAACCTTCTGTCCAGCACCCCCGGTACCTGGTACCCTCCATAAAAAATCCCATTCCACTTTTAATTTAAAAATATAAGTGGTACCTTATATAAACAATACCCAAACTACATAAATCTCCACTTAACCTTAAAATACATCTAAAAACATATTAATTCATCCTCAAAACCCCAAAATGAAATATTTTTTACAAAATAAAACATTACAAGTCAACCAAAAAATATCAAACAACCTAATACCTAAACCATATATGATTGACACTTAATATATTAATAATTCCTTAATTAACATAATTGGTACAAGTGTCATTATATACGGCCAATTATCTGTCTTGAAAACCATACAAAAGTTAACTAAATCCATCAAAATTTATTTATTGAGTGTCATAATGAAGCATTACTGGAAACCATTAATGGGACCCCTAATATATGCTATACTAGACTATGTGTGTGTATGGGAAAGTAAGTAAAATAATAATATAAATTATTTAATAAAATATGGTGATTCACTATATACTAACCATTCCACCAAGATACCTTGTCCTGTAAGCTTATATAGTGATATAGGATCTTGTGTGTCATACCAACTAATTATTTGATGGTGTACCCATATCAAAGTTATTAAATATATCCAAGGTAATTTGGTATACCAGATTATTTCCATGACTCAAATTCTTCTTATCCATTGGCTGTAGGTAATTATATTAGATGATTTATCATTCTCAAATAAATTCTACCCATCACTACTAAAGAATTGTTATATATGATTCCCCTATCTCAATGTCATACCTAAATAAGTGGTAAATAACTATAAAATATAATTCCATAACACCAATTCAATCTATACATTGATATTTTAAATGTGTAATGGATGATGTCCCACTATAAAATTTTGTTTATCAATTAATAGTAATAGTTAAAAACAGTCGATTAGGGCATGAAAATAATGTGAAGCACATTACATATTCAATTCCATGAGATATTATATGTCACATTCTACCAAAATATTCCTCTTAATTAACCACCAAACTATTTAAATAGTATAACATAGTAATTCCATTAGGTTGAAAAGTTGTGTAGACATGACAAGGATCCCTTAGGTTGCCAGAAAATTAGGCAATTCCAAAAGATATGAATCATATAATATACTTTATGAATCATGTCAAGGATAGGATAATAATAATTATAATACATTGTATAGTTATGAAAAGTCTTATCTCTCAATGAGTAATGTATCATTTCTTATCAATTAACATCCAACCAAAACTCAACATATAATAATTGAATAGTAATCTCATACATATACAACTACTAAAACCATATCACTTTGTGAACCCCTCTACCCATTGGATAAAATTTTAATACTAACACAATCTTAGCATTTATATCATCATCCTGATGATATTCACCCCCATGATTATTAAATATCTCATAAGTCCTTTTAAACATCAAATAATTTTCTAATAATTTGGAATAGACTAACTAAAAAATTTAATCTCATTCTACACATAGTTAATATATTCACCTCTCTAGTAAATCAATACCAATATTCTCTATAAATAAATATACCATAATAGGCCCAATCATATCTTAAAATACAGCATAAACTTCTAGAATATTTTATTTTTAATATACCCAAAAGTGTTGTTATGAACTAATATAAATAATGGACAACTATCAGACCACCCTAATAAATAAACTATATAGATACCCAAATCCTATATAGAATAGAAATAATTTAACACCTATTAAAACCATCGATCTACCACTTTATGTGAGATTCCAAAGTCTTTAAACCGTACTCACTTTTATACCAAATTCATTCATAAGGCACGCCACTAAGAAAACATGTCAAAAATACCTACTCACAAAATACCCATACTATTCACTCATAAAATACCAACCTATGACATTTCAAATTTATATCATGCCCAAATACCCATTTGGGGTCCATCATAAATAATAAAATCATAGCCCCCATGAATACATTGTTTTTGGGGTAAATTAAAACCATGTATCCTATGTTATAATATTTGTTCCTTTCCTAGGTGCCTCTTATCAATTTATCACAAAATTTATAAAATACTTAGTCCCCCATTCAAGTGTCCTTAACCTAATCCCCAATGAACTGATGCATCATTTCATAGAAGACACATGATATATGGATTAATTTGTAAGGTAAAACCTACCAAATTCATATCAATCATAACCCTTCCAGTATCATTATCTAATTCACCACCAATAAACTAAAATAAATGTGATATAAAAAAACTAAATTGGTTTTTTTATAATCACTAATGAAAATAGTTTGAAAAAAGGATATACTTTGATTTTAACTTATTATATATGGTTTGAGACCATTTTATAACATGGTTCATTGATTATGTGAGATATAGAGTGTCAGAATCCTTGTCAGTGGAGAAGATAAAGGGACTAAATATATAGGGAAATGGGGTTATCATGTTTGGTCCATGTGGCTAAGGTGGAAGAGTAACTATTTAGCTTTACGAAAAAATAAATAAAATACTGAAAAATACAACAATAAGCCATAGGGTACCCAATGAAAACACATTTCTTTATTGGCCCATGTTAAACCCTATAGGGTACTTAGTGAGAACCAATTGAGTACTCAATGGTCAATATACCATTTTACAATAGTTTACCACCCTAGTCCACTCTCTACCCTTACCTACAAATTTTCATCCCAAACCACAAATCCTCTAAAAACACCAATAAATTTATTATTAATCCTCTAAAATAAATTCAAACCTCAAAATTAAAAAACCCCCATTACTCTGGATCCATAAGAATTTATTTTCCTCTATATCCACTAATTAGTAAAAACATACATAATTGAAAACTTTCTACCATTCAGAGTCATCCAACTACTAATACGATTACTATAATAAAATTACACATTTTATTATCGATTCTAGAATAGAAATGGTTTTATGATCCCATGCTTGGTTAAGTTATGTATTCCATTTTCCAAAATCATTCACTCTAATTTATAGTACCCACCTATGATTTTACAAATTACACATACAATACTAATTTAATCTTATATTATTTAGTGTCATGTAAAAATAATTGGTAGGTCCTTTGCTAAACCTTATTTTTACTATATCTATTTTGACACATGAACTACGGTGTAACATTTCTCATTACAGTCAGGATGTCTCAATTCTGGAGATACTATAAAATAATGAATTTTCCTATGCCAATGTTGAACAAAAAAATATAGATTAATTTATTGTATATGTTCCCAATAATGTAATAATGTCATTATACCAATTTACAGTAGTATTGATATACATTAAATATTATCTTTACACAACTTATTTGTTAAATTATATACTACATTAGTTTCCCAATTCACTAAATCAAAAACTCAATCACTAATTAGATTGGTTTAATATAATTGATAGACTAAATTTTTTACTCAACCCACCAAACACAAGGTCATACTCTATTAAATAGATATAATTATACATATAATTAAACATAGTAACTAGAATATGAATCAATATTATCATTCATAAATTAATATTCACAAGAATTTTTTTGTACATCCAGATATTCCTTCCTCATAATCTTATCATTGAGGTATGAAGTAATTGTGTACTACTCATAAAAATGTCTTATAAATATAGTCAATCCCACACAAAAACCAAATAAGAATCAATAGTATTTATAAAATCTTATTAAATATAATGAAGGATATAAGGATTAATGTAGTATATCTAAAAACAATGATCACATATAATCTCTTTAAATCATTAATTAAATTTATGGTTACACCAAAATAAGATCTAGGGAAGCCCCATTAAGTCATATGAGTGACACTCAATTAGTTTAAGTGGACAATACAGGAAAGCTTACCTTTATATTAAAAAACTAAAACAATATATAATCCTCTCCCTATTTGGTTATGATTGTGAGAGACAATTACTCCGGTTGATCCAACCTCAATAATCATGATGCACATCTGTTAGAAAACAATCATAACTAAAAGAAAAATTAGACCCCATAATATCTTATGGTAAATAAGTATTTTTCATGATCATTTGTTCTTGTTTTAATATCTATGAATAGGTGTATAAGTATAAGGAATATAAAAATATCCATAATGAATGGTTGATTCATTTCCCAATATAAATGTTCTTCATAAATGTTTTCCCATCAAAGATAACATGAAATGGAATAGTTGTATAAATTCAAAAGTGAACTCCATAAAAAAAAATTCCGATAATGTTACAACTACAATAACTTATGTGAAATTTCCAGATATACTAACACAAGGAAGAAATTATCATAAAATATATATAATTGAACTCAATCCATTCTCGTCCCCTATTAACCAACCATTTTAAGTAAAAATTATTCTACCAATCATAAGACTAATTATTTAGTTTGAAATCAACCTGGTAAACCAACATATCTCTTGGTGTAAAAATCTAGTTAAAGATAAATAGAATATTTTCTTGCTAGTTTGTACATTCTAGGTCCCCATGTCACCAAAAATACCTAAGTAAAGGTATTATAAAAACCCATGAATAGTGTGGGAATCCATTTTTACTCCTTTCTTAAATAACTTGTCAAAGTACCCCAAAACCTTTAGTGAACATTCTTCAGAAGGCCCATCCACCAGAGAGGAAACTCTTGGATATTTCCCTATTATATATATTTTTGGACTCTATTGAGTTTGTTGTTCATAAATAATCATGTGATAATAAATACACCATCCCAATTATCATCTCATTATAATCCATTAATAAAAATATTAAAAACATTGAAATCCCTGTTTTCACTATTATGACATAAGAATGAAATTAACTTTTATCCCCACTCAATATGATCATAAATACTCTAAAAGGATAACCCTTTTCCTTGGAATATTATAATAAATTCATGAAATACAACCCTATGTGTCTTATATTAATGATGTTAATAATTCACTATACACTTTATAAATAAGGACAAGTTAACTAACATATAAAGCACCAAATGACTAGTCACTTAAATAGGAATACCTTTTAACTCTATTGTATTACCAACCTAACCTATTCCATCATGAGTTATATCTCACTATCCTATGGAAAACACCATCCAACTCAACCGAATCGGGGATTTATAACCAACTGATAAATCTAATGTCTATACTTACCCACATATCTGTTTTAGGTTTCTGATACCAGACTAAAGGAATCTAATGCATAAACCCATCCCATATAGGGATATAATAACACACCATGTAAATGTCTGAAATACCAAAATATCATAAATGTAATATGATCAAAACTATTATCATTGGATTTAGTTAATTAATGTGACCTAATAAGTTATTCTACAAAATACCAAATTATTTTTCATTGATTTTTTAATTAAAAAAACCCTTTTCCTAAATATTTTCTGAAAAAAATAAAAAATTTATTTTGGATAATAATATTTAGAAAACCATTATTATTTTATAACATATTATGTTCACAAAAAATACTAAAAATATTTGGTAAAATATGTGGCATGTTTAAAGCATGTACACATGCTTATTTCCATATTAGTCCCTTAATAAAATCATAAATCAAAAAACATAACATTATGCATTAATATAGAAAGAAAATATAATATATATAAAATGTAATATCATAGCCCTGGTAACTTGGGAATTCAACATATATTAATTTATAAACCATAACCCAAATGTTTATTCAAAGTTAATATCAATCCTATATCCATATATGATACTAAAAATACTTCTAAAAAAGAAACAATTCTCTAATAACATTAGTAATGCCACATTATAGGTTTGTTAGGAAAATCTGGATCACCACTAAACATAAGAATGCCTCTGTATATTATATAATCAAACAACTCATAGTAAGGATTTGTGACCAATTATTAAAATTCAATACCCCCAATACTACAACAATAAATGAGATATCAGTTTACAAAAAATACAAAATATAATAAAATTAGATTATGTAAACTGAATTATAGATAATATATAACTGTCATTTTAAATAACATAATACAATTATATGAAAAATCATACCTCCTTGTAACAAGAAGTTCAAATAATAAAATGATATTTCTTAATTGGTTGGTCACATAAAAAACATATACAAATGAAAAGAAAGAGTATATGCTCATAACTAATTATAAAAACATATTCATATTCATTTTATTTTCATTGAAACCACATCATGTTACTTTAGACTAATCACCTGTGGAACCCAACCTCAAATAAAAACATCATAAATATGGTTCATATGTCTACTGATGTTTTTGTATAGATAATGAAAATAATACCTATTAGTAAACCAAAAATTGGTCCTTAAATATATTAAAAAAATATACCGATATTATATAAGATAATTAAAATAGGATTATAACACATAAAAAGTAAGAAAAATATTTGAGCCATGTTCTTCAAACTAGTCCACCATGACACCCAACCTAAACTACTTCATCCAGTGATTGAGGATGTCATCTATCATAGTAGTAGATTATTTGATGATGTTTTGATCTCAAATAAATTTAATCCATCAATGAAAATGAATTATTCAAAATGTTTTTTCTATCACAATGTTATTCAATCCAAAATTTTAAAGAATTATGTTTGGTGATGTTTTTTCTCAAAATTTCTTCCATCTATTAATAATAAATAATGGAAAAAATTTACATCATTTACTCAAATAAAATATCTAAAATTGTGGTGAAGAAGTATTCAAGATAAATAATTGGTCTTAAGTGAGATAATCCATTTGATGTAAATAATAATTCCAAATGATTTCCTAAACCTAAACCCTATATATCCATCAACTTTGACAATCATACATGGTTGGGAAGTTATTTTGAATAATAAAAAGTTTATAATATATCTAATAAATAAGGAGATCCAAGGTGTTGGTGTAGCATGTTCGGACTTTAATATAAAATATTATATCATTAAGGATATTAAAATATCAAATACCTTAGGTGGAAATATCATGTGGCCCCCATAAAGGACCCTAAGGCACCGCAATGGTTTGTGAGGTGTTTGTCTAACGTGGGAAGGACAATGTGTTTATGTTATACCCCAATCATTTTTAAGGAATTGAGTGATTGGAGGAGATAATTTTGTATAGACTTCATTCCCATTTTCCTAGTATCATATAATGATGGAATGGAGTGTCAATGGGTGTTTTTTGTGGTGATTCTGGGTGAGTTTATCCTTCACATCCCTTTTATTTTTTCTTCCCCTTTTCTATCACTGATTTGGTGTGAGCTTGGGTTATGTAATTGTGTTGATCACATCAGATCATAGAGGAATAGACTAAGGATGGTGGGCCATTCATGTGTGGTGGCTAGAGGATGGCTCGAGAATCAAATATAATAATTTCAGTTGAGGTAAACCATTATTCTTATTTATTTAGAACGTTTGGAAAACACTGACATAATTGGTGATTAATCAGGTGTCATGTGATAAGGATTTTGGGTTGAGATAATGTTGGGGATGTTCTGTGTACCGTATATAAGTATATTATCAAGTTTTCAATGTGATAGTGATGCTTGGTGAGTTTTCCATGGATTATTAACATCATTTGTTAATTAAATAATTATTTATAAATTTTAATATTTAATTTTTTATGGAGTAAGGCATAATCTATGTTGTTAATATGAGACTAGGAAAGGAATAGATGGGTTTGGTAGTTACTTAGTTGAAATGGTGAGGGTGTTAACTTATTAAAAGATGTTGGTGGTCCCTATATACCTAGATCATAGACATGTTTTTTATTATTTATTACAAGTATGAATACTGTATGGTTTAGGGGAGATGGAGAGGGAACTTGAGAGCCTTCAGTTGAATATGTAGTAGGGAATCTAGAATCCTATAATCTAAAATATCTTTGTTTGTAAATTTTTTGAATTGGGATAACATCGTGACTATGCCTCTTAGGGTATAGGGTGTGGGTTGAGATGAAGTAGGGCCTCAGGTAAGTCTCGAGGTATGATTTGATATGTGGGATAGACTATGTGAGTTTTATAGGGATAGTTGAAATTGTGTGGTAGTCTTAGGCCATGTAATGACTTTTTGGATTGTCGTACATCTCTTCATCGGTGAGAGACACCCTTTTAGGGTTGGATCTATCTTGGTGAGCTTTTTGAGTGGAATGACTCCTTCATAACTATTCATGGTGTTGTGGATGGGGGATTCCTCTTAGTTATGGGTTGAGATATCCCCCATAGGATATGTGATATGGGATCTATGGGTGTATCAGGGGAAAAGTGCAGGACATGGCATCATAATTCCAATGGGAATAGAGTGAGATAGCTTGGGATACTCCCAAGTTTGAAAGTCCTAGAGCTTTGAGGATAGACTGTGCCTTTATGTTTGGTTTGGGAATAGAATATGGTTTTTGGTGTAACAAATAGGTGATCATAATGAGGTAATATTTGTATTAATAGACCAGGGTGGTTCTGGTGGTCCCTAGTGGATACCTTAATTGGTGGGATGGATGTTTTGTGTTAATAATCATGTTGTTCTTGGTTTCTGAGGAGTGTTCATGCTGAGCGTTCAGGTTATGGTGACTACAACCCTGTTGATGTATTGGTGAGCTTGATCAGGGGGTTTTTTGCCCTATAATTCAATTGTATTCATGTCCATATTTTTTGATAGGAGACTGATGACATTGGGAGAGGGGATATTGTCTCCTACCCTCACAATGAGTGAGACGGCTAGTGGGATATTCAAGGGCGTGATGGGGTCTCAGTGTTAATGGATTAGGAACATCCCTTGAGTAGGGTTCTATCATGGGATAGACCTTTTAGTCAGTGTATTAGGTTGCGTATTGGACCTTTACATTAGTGTATTGGGTTATGGAATAGCCATAATGTTTTCGTTTGTGTTACGACATAGGTCACAAATGATGGACCTTGACGTGACTGTGTTGATTCATGGATGTAGGCCACCCATGAGGCGCTTAGTCATGGGATAACATGAGACATGATTAATGGACCCTTCTTTGAGTGATAAGTCAATGGGTCATGATTTTGACTAAAAACCATGCCTTGTCCTCTCATGTAGTTATCAGGTTTTGGAAGACACCTTACATAAGTCGTTAGGGGTAGATTGAGAATCATGTGTGATGATATGAGACAATAAATAATGGTTTTATGGAATAGACCAAAGATGATACAATTTATAATTAGTGTTTCTTGGTTAGAAAATGATGACCTGATGGGAAAACATATAGTGGAAACCATGGTGTTGAAGTAGGTTTGGTATGGTGTCATAGTGTTCTTGTTAGCACATGGTTGCTCAATGCATAGGGATTTAAAGTGGCATTGTTAGAATGGGAAATATGTGGAACAAGCATGAAATATTTCGTTTCCCCATGTATACACATTTATGATGGAATATACTAGGGGTAATTTGTGATACCCTAAATATATTAATTGAATACACACTGAATGGGAACCTTACTATGGATGATGACGTTAATGTTTTCTTTTAAGTTCAATATATGATGGGAAGTGGATCGGTTGGCTTCTGATAAATAGTACATAAAGACCCTATTAATTTGAAGTCCAACGATAGTAATAGAGCCAGTGTATGTATGTGGTTTATATATTTTAGTTAATATATATGATCATCCATGTTGGGGATCATTTTAGTATGTTGGCCTAAACGTGAGTTGATGTGGTTTTATACAGTACATTTTTATATTGATTTATGGTTATTAGTTATAGTATTGAATGAGGATTATGTGATGGATGTTTTTGTGATTTTCTCACTTTTTCATAACATTGAATTGAGTTCATAGATTCCCCTATTTTATATATTTTTCCCTCCCCTTTATCTGGAATCCTCCGGCATACTAGGAAGTTTGATTTTGGCCATGTATCATACAGACTAATATGGTGGTTCCTATATGAGGTGTCAAAAATTAATATTAGAGATTCTGTTTTGTCTTATTATTTGTGTAGATTGTATATTAGTGGTCTAGTAATGTGTCATATCTTGTGATAGACCTCAAACTAGTGTCTTATAAACACCTTTATGGTTGGAAGTCCTTATTATCAAGGTGATGGGATTGATGATCTTTGTTAATGTTATAATGTTTGATATACTTATCTTATTATGATTTGATAGATAGTGGTTATTATTTATTTGTTTCTCCCATACCATTGGAAATAGGCTAATGTTCGTGAATAATATTTATCACATAGGACTAACATGACATAAACCTCCTATGTGTGATATCTTCAGACAAGGGTTCAGTTTTTTAATTTATCTACAACAACTTATATAATGTTTTCCCATATATGGTGTTTGTGTTATTTTATTTAGATAATACTAATACAGGTTTATGATTTTGTGAGGGGTTTTTTAAAGATGGGTTCTCATTGCTAAATGTTTCTAGCGAAGAGAATCCATCCTAAAATACCATCATTGTAAAGATTTTCACAAATATGTTTCTTTTTTATAGATCATCACAAATATTTATTATTTTTGAGGGTTTCAGAATCCATCACAAATAAGTGCAAAAAATTTTAAAACATCTTTTATGATGATTTTTTAATCTATCATAATTGATTAAATATTACTAAATAATAAATGAAATGAATTAATAAAAAAGGTAAAATTTCTAAAAAAATAGAAATAAATTAATAAATTATAAAAATATTAATAACATTATTACTCCATTTATCACATAATATGTTGATCAAACTAATACACATAACAGTCATAAAAACTATTCAATACCAACTGATATCTAGTAGAGGAGGATTACTTAAAAGGTCACGGGGTTGATACTTTGTGTAAAAACCATATGCATGTTTTCTCATTTACTCCTATATCTCATTATCTCCCTAACACTGCTTCTCATGCACATCGGCCCACCATCTCTACATCTATTTTGTCATCTCATCCTAAGCTCACATACTCTCTTCATTAAATTCACTAGATGAATATGATGAAGACTATTCATGATCACCATATATGATTTCTAGTGATAGTATAAAAGTACCATAATAACTTTTACAGTTCTATCATGAACCAATACATGTCATTTGGCCTTTTTCAACACCATGAATTGTGTCATGTTTCCATTCCCTTATTCAAAGACTAACTATCAAGTGGAATATGCTTTTATAATGGAATGAATCTATTGTGAATGATAATTCCTTATCTCATGAATTACCATCCAATAGAATTAAAATAAAAATCAATTTAATTTAATTTATGTAAATTTTAAAAAGAAATTTTAACACCAATTTGGTGATTTCTATTGCTAATAATCTATAGTGTACAGGGATCAATGTATATATTCTTTTAAACTTGAAACACCATTATAGAGGGGTCAATAATATCTTGTATAATATAAAAAACAATTAAAATGAAAATTAAATATACATTAATAAATAATATTTTATACCATATGCCTTCTATGTATGCCAAATATACCACTCCCATCCCGTTGTGTAACCTCCTACCTCCTGCATTTTTTATTTCCAAAAGATAACCTCCTCTAACAAATATGTCGTATCTAGTAGAATAGAAATCCATTACAGACATGTGATGATATGTAGTAATTTCTATGAGAGAAGAAAGAATACTTGAAAATAGTGACATAGGAACTATCCATGGATCTATGTCCTATGATTTGTAAAAACTGAAGAAAACATGCCTGTATACCAATATTCCAGGTCTCTTGGATAGTATCTCTCATGCTTTCATTTATTAGAGAACATAAATTAACAAAGATAATAAAAAAATATATTATATATTAACTATATTTAAAATAAAATATTTATTTTATTAAAATAGAATGCTATGATCAAAAATGTTATTTCTCACAAAAATGGAAACCTGATCTCATGACACCGGTGGTATAGAAAAACAATTTTCTAAAATCACACCATGATAACTAATAGCTAAATTTTTAAATATATTAAAATAAAAACTAAAAATTAAAATATTATTACTAATATTTTACAAAAAAAATTATAATATAAATTCCTTAAAATTGGTCATAAATCTGTATGTAAGGTTCAAAATCAATAGATGGACATCATTCTAGAAGAGGTTCTGAAATCATAAATCAATCAACATCATGGCCCATCCTAATATATGGTGTTATGCCTGAACCCTATGGATCAGATTAATTGGGCTTATCACCACGATTCCTTTCATCATGGATTGAATGAAATAAATCAGTGGTATCCATATGAAGCAGATAATTTTTCCTGTAAAAAAACTCAATCTAGATATCAAATTTAAAAAATTAATAAATTCATGAATATAATAATAAAATATAAAGATATACTAGAATATAATATTATTAATAGTAAATAAATTTTCATAAATATATAATGTATAAAAAATTAACAAATACTATATAGAATATAATATTCTTAGTTGGAATTTTTTTAATGGAAATAGAAATTATAAATAAATATTAAATTTGGGAATTAGTGAGGGAGAAAACTAAATCATCAGGGTTATCTCTTGTAACATAAAACAAGTATTATTAATTAGAATTAATTGTTAATATAGATAAAAAATATAAAAAACTAACATATTCATGAATAAAATATATCATTCATCATCTTTATCCTAATCATCATTGATTATTTTCTTCATCTTCCACTTTAGCATCATCAAATTCCATACGACATTCAATATCATCATCTCTTATTACTTCATCAACATTATAAACATCATTATACCTTAATTGGCGAGATTCAACAATGACATTTATATCTCTTCAAGAATCAGATTTATTTGGGGATGTTTCCAAAAAATATTCCATCAAATTCAATTCAATTGAACAATTTTTATTTTTTAGAAAATGATTTTCATGGGATGTAATATTAATTACACTCCACCAATTATTTATGTCTTTAAAAAAACAGGGTATTTTTCAAAATAAACATGATGTTCTTGATGTCCCAACATAAATGGTTCATTTAATATAAGAAGACAACTATTTTAAATGTTAAAGACTCCATGTTGTGAATGAACTCTCAACCCTTGATAGTATCAATCAAATTGAAATTAAACATTGTAATGTAATTTGATCCAGGGTAAAATAACTCAATTATTTCATCCATCATACCATAAAATTCTACCACAATTTCTTGATGATGATATCCTTTCAAAAAAACCCCACTATAAATTGATTTCATTAATTCAAAATATATGATTTCATGCAATCAAAATCTATTAACCACATTCCAATTAAAATATTTTACCATGTTTGATGGAGGATTTTTTAACACACATAATCTAATATAAATTTTACCTTCATTGTCTGTTTCTTAAAAATAAAAAAAATTAATAATAATTGCTATCATAAAAATTTGATTTAATGGACCAACATAAACAACTTATCTTACCAAAAATTGAAACTAATATTTATATTTCTATTATCAAAATTCTTCAAGAGTAGTTATGGTAATATATATAAATTGATTTTTTTTATTTAGTCATAATATAGTCTACAAAAAATAATTTAAATTAATTAAACAATTTAAAAAATAAAAAATAAAAATATATAGTAATTATCACCCAATTCATAACATTTATCCAAATTTGAGAAGTGAATATCTATAAGCTCTATGAAATTCATAATATGAAATCCATCATTCACGATAACCACTAAAACAAAGCTTAAGATGATTAAAAACTATCAAATATTGGTCCATGAAATTATTAACATTTGATTCATTACAACCCATGTGATTAGGTTACTAAATATATTTTGATGGAAAATAATAAGAGTATAAATGAAAATTTTATTCTTGTAGGTAAGCATCAATAATTGGGCCTTCAAAAATTGTTTGTTACAAAATTTATTCTTTACATTTTGTTAAGTCTCTCAAACAGTTAAATCCCCCAAAATTTTACCAGTTCTCAATATTTTCCTTTTTAAAGAAAAATGAGTTATTAAGTTTTCCCTTTAGTCAAAGAAGAATGGTGGGAATATTTTCTCTAATTTTCATAAAATTAAAAGGTATCATTTTTCATCGTACTCAAGGCATAAAAATATGATGTTTATAAACATGCATCTTAAAATAAATATGATGCATTGTAAAAAAAACACCCCAATTTGAAGACGTCAACACCTTATATGCCTAAAAGAGAGTAATATTTCCATTATGACATAGAATTATTGTTTTTTTACATGTTAATTAGTCTCTTTGTTAAATAAAAAGAAAATATATAAGCATAACCATATGAAAAACTCATGTATTTAATACATTTAATGAATAATAAATTATTTTCTATAAAAAGTGCATAAGCTAGTTTTAGATTCATTAAAATTTTTAATTTTTCAGCTTCAAATAATTCATGTTCTATTTTCTTATATGTTTGGGAAAGATCTAATAATTTCTTTATGCTATATTTTTTCTTACAAAGTGTGCCTATCAAAATATAATACTCAATTTCAAAAATATTATTTGCAACATGCATTACATCTAACATGTGAGAAACCAACCAATTAGATAAATATGTAATGTCTTAAAATATTATGATTTATCTAATTATAATATATCCCAAAGCAGTATTTTTTCATAAATAGTTGTTCCTTAATAAATAAGATGTAATGAAGAGATGATTGATTTTTCCTTAATACCTAAGATCACTACTGGAGGTTCATCACATTCAATTCTACTTTTTTAAAATTATATTTATTCTACTATAAAGGTTGATCTATAGGAATCTATTCAAAATAACAATTTTTCATCCATTAAAATACATAAATGATTTTTTCTCATCTATGTTGCACGAACAAGATTTTAGACCATGCGTACTCCATAATGATAATATACCATATTCCTAAAATGCAATGATTTTTCACATTAATGTAAACATCCGTTTAAAATTGTAATCTGTAACTATATCATTTTTAGTACACTACAACAAAACCCGCGTTTAGTGGTGGTTTTGTGGAGGCGGTTCACAAAACTGCCGCTAAACATTTTCGCCAAAAGGTTTCACGGTGGTTTTTAATAAACCGCCGTGAAACCCAGAATTCATTTCACAATCCCGACCCTTCATCCCCCACCCCGATAGTTCCCCAAACCCTCGCACCCTCCCTTCTTCCTCTAACCCCCCGGTGACCCGCAATCGTGGACCCTCGACCTCCGGCGACCCGCAACCTCCGGCGACCCGCGACCTCCAGCGACCCGCGACCTCTGGCGACCCGCGACATCCGGCAACCTGCGACCTCCGGCGACCCCGCGACCTCCGTCTTCGGCAACCCCGCAACCTCCATCTCTGGCGACCTAATTACTAGGTGATTACTAGTTATGTTTTTTGTTCAATCCCTACTAATTGGAAACCTTGTTGTCCCCCTTATTAGGGTTTACCTATACTAATCCACCCACACTGGTTTGAAGACCAGTCTTTATGGGGTAAATTAACCCAACATGAACACTTACCTGCAATATATTATTATTAAAACTTCATAAATCAGTAGATTAGTATGCCATCAAATCCATATTTCTGACACTAGTTCATTCAATGAAAACAGTGGTCTTGGTTTGAAACTCACCATAATTTGGGTAGTTAATCATTCATAATTCTGAACATTCAAATCAGTGGTGGATATATCTTTGTAATGTCATAAATGATTAGACTGCATTGTGTAATTTAGAATTTCTTACCACATATCCATATTAACAGCTAAATATTCCTTCATTGAAGGTTCCTAGCTATAGGAATCCAATCACCCCTACTCAAGAAGCTGGGTAAGAAGAAATAGCAATGTGGAAATATGACATGACTCCGCCACATCAACAAATTCATCCCTAAAAATCTCTATCAGGTTCCCACCCCCATATCACCATCTATAATAATATAGATAAGGTTGATAATCACCCATGTTTGTCGATAAGATAAATAGGGTTCATTCCTATGAGGTACAAGTCACATAAGGATTTGAAGGCTTTAGTGAATCTTAATCCATGTCTCCCTAAGGGCTGCACTGGGAGTTTCAACTCCCAGTCCAATGTCCAACTACTTCTGGAGTCTTTCAATGGAGTAATATTATGACTCACACCCCTATGTCTATCATGTAAGGGATATCTGATTCATCCCAGCTATAACAACCACTCGGGAGCCTCCAGGGAGGGATCCCACCAGTCTTTGTAAGCACTACCCCACCCACCCCTTATACTGAATAACAAGTGGTATACACCAATTTCATGTCGTTCCTGGTCTAGATAATTTGACAATAGCATCAAATCCCATGTTTAAAGAGATTTATATCATGGTTAATGATCTTATACAGCTCCAGTGGCCCGTTCCACCGCCAACATATACTACCAGTTCCCTACTACTATATAGTAGGGGATCTACAACACCTGAAATGGATCGAGAACTCAGCCACCACACCAGTAGTCTTGGATGAATCTTTTAGTCGTCAGCACAATTATTAGCCATCATGGGAAAACTAATGATTATGATATATATCATGGATGTCCTCCCCTTATCATCATTGGACAGAGTGGATGTCCTCCCCTCTATTACACTCATCATAGATGTCGTCCTCATGTCACATGAATCAATCCAAGTGGAGGTACACCCCATATAGTTGATATTCATAATTTATGTCATCCCCATGATTATAACTCTAGATATATAGTTACTCCTAGTGTCTCAAATCATCATCAAAGAGCTCATCCTCACGTCATTCCCAGGTCAAGCAGATGTCCTCCCCAAAACAACATTGACTAGAGTGAAGGTCCTTCTTTCTCCACCCCCCTTCAGCATTGTGGTCCTCCCCATGTTTTCACTAGCTTTAGGGGATGTCTCCCCACTCCATGTACAATTATAAAGAAGTATATCCACACTTTATTTACATAAGTTGATGTCCTCATCATGTCCAGTTCGACTAGTATTAATTCCCTCCTCATTCTACAACTTTCAATAGACATGGAGTTCATCCAAATTTTCTCACAAACTCCAACAAAGGTCTTATGCAGTCCAACAATCCCAAACCTTGAAGGTCCTCCCAATGAATTTATTACAATACACAATGATCTTTCTTCATGTTCCTCTAGATAGACACACGGGTGGTCCTCACACCCTGGATCACCAAAGAGGAGGCAATCCCCACTCCCATGACAACTTATACGAAGGCCCTCTATTTTAATGGCTAGCACCCTAGGGTTTACTCCCCACTCTAATTCCAACCTAAAAAAGGGTCCTCCCCATGATAAAGATTTTTCTTATTCCAATGAACCACCCTATAGAATATGCAAGAATCATCGCCACTAAAGGAATAATTATGAGAATTATTAAATTATTTTAAATCATGTCCACTTATCTGATTCTGAAGATATTTGGGTCCCACTGATGGTGTCCTCACCTCGACCCTCTAAATTAGAGTTTGGGGAATGAACCTAGTCTGTGAGTATATTCATTTCATAAGATGAGATGTACTAGATCCTTAAATCCCTTCATACATACAACAAAGGAGAAGAGGATTTGGATCCCTTCCAGAATATCACATTGCAATCTTTATTTAGTTTACAAACTCATTATACTCCTCAACATGATATCAGAGAGAGTTGTTTGGGTATAATTGGTGGATATCACTCACAAGATTCTCAACTGACATCCTCTTCCCTTTCACATGAATATGTGGAATATAGTCTGTCCTATAAGAAAATGGTGAAGTAGTATGTACCATCTTTGAGATACAATCTAGTAGGTTCTGGACTATCATCTCAGGCAACATTATCCCCACCAGATAGTCCACTACCGCAATGGTATACAGAACCATTTATTCAAGTTCCTGAGCCACCCAAAGTATAAGAATGTGGAAAAGAAGAGTTAATCTGCACTTCTGAGTGGAGAATATGATATGAAACTATAACCACTAATCAGTTTTCTGATATATTAAGGATGATCACTACTTCCAACATCATAATTATGGGGTCACTCAATCATGATAGGGTTTTTTTTCAAACCATTTGGGATACACATTTCTGCCTCTTGAACCTTATTTTGAATTATATAAAATCCAAGAGAATTGGGATGTCATTTTCCATTAACGTTGCATGGTTTATTTAGCAGGGCTTCTCCTGTCGTATCCACCCACATCAACAAGATACCACCAGTACCATCTACAATGATGTATTCAGAACATTTTTCTAATCCATATAATTATTAAGGAAGTGTCCCCACTAGTACAGATTTTCATCGTAGGGAATTATGTTTCTCTCCACTTCAATCCCATCCTATTATAGCCAAATATGCCCAATGACATCAATAATGTGCCTCTGTGCATAGTCACCTTGAATATAGATGAGATTGTTAAAGTTAGGGAGTGATAAAATAAATTAAAATCTTAGTAAGAGGACCAACCCTTTGCGGTAGCACAACATCTACTAGACACCCCAAGTGTTGACACCCACCATCAAATAAAGACGCATGTCCTTTCAGATTCCTCTAATAATTACCCTTACACCAAGACCCCAACCTGGGTAATGGACCGACCAGGACTGCTAATCCCTATGACCCATCTAGTTCAATGTAGAATATAGTTGATCCTGGTATGACTTCTATGTTTCAGCATCTTTTCGAATAGAAGATTCCCATTACTTAATGAGCATGGAAATTCGAAGGATCATCTTAATGCTCGCAAAGACTTACAAGTAATGAACATAAAACGCGATCTCTAGCCAGATGAGAATGAAAAGTATGCTCTGGCCATTTTCGCAAGGAAAAATAGTGATAATGATACGTTCCATAGAATTTTAAAGAATGTGAAGGTATCTGATGGGTATTCGAGTAACATCTAAAGGTGTGTTGACTTGAATAATCATAAGTTACATGGATTGAAAAGTCACAATTCACATATTTTGTTACAGCAGTTACTACCATTGGCATTGCGTACATTATTACTTGAAAAAGTTACTGATGTTGTACTCCAATTCTGCACATTTTTCTGGAAATTATGTGAGAAAGTTGTACATCAATTTCAGCTTGACAACCTCTAGGAGAGGTTTGTATTGACTCTTTGTGCAATGGAGATGATCTTTCCTCCATCGTTTTTTACTATCATGATCCATTTAACTGTGCATTTGGTTGAAGAAGATAAATTATGAGGCCCCGTTGATTATCGATGGATGTATCCAATTGAGAGGTATTTTATTTATATGTTTTCCAGTTAAGTAAAAAAAAATTGTCATTTAAATAAATGCATAATATTATTATTTTATTTCATAGATATCTTGGGAATTTAAAATCATACGTGAGAAATAAAGCTCAACCAGAAGGCTCTATTGCTGAAGGCTATTTGGCCGAGGAATGTCTTACCTTTTGTTCCAGTTATTTAGATGATATTGAGACAAGATTTAATCGAGTTGGATGTGTTGACGACACATCAACTCAATCTCAAATGCATCAGAAATCAAAAATATTTCATGCTCTTGGCCGATCAGTTGGGAGGACCTCAAATGTGACACTGACAAAATTGGAATTATTACAGGAACATAGATATGTGCTGCTGAATAGTTAAATTGTAGATCCATTTATTGAAGAGTTTAGGATAAAAACAAATGGAAGAGTGAGAGGCCAAACACGAAATGAGAAAGATATAACGAAAGCTGTGAATAAAGAGCTTGTAGAATGGTTTGCACGATGTGTAAGTTCTTAAATATTGTAATAAATAAGAATATTAGTTTGAAACATACAATTTTTAAATCCATTAAATTATATTTCTTTTTTCAAATCATGAATAATGATACTCGAGCAGACTTGTCAGAAGATTTCAAGTTTCTTGCTAGAGGTCCTATAAAGCAAGTTAGAAATTTCGATGCTTATAATGTGAATGGCTTTAGATTTGGTACAGTTGATCGAGAAGTGGGTTTGAAAACACAAAATAGTGGTATATTTACATTTTCTGAAGTGGGATACTATGGAAAGCTGCATGATATTATTGAATTAAACTACCATGGACATTTTTCTGTTGTTTTATTAAAATGAAAATGGGTTGATATTATCAGAGGTGTTAAAAGAGATTCATTGCAATTTCCTTCTTTGAACTTCTCTCGTTTGATGAATGTTGGTGATCATGAAATGCATGATCCATATATCATAGCATTGCAAGAAAAAATGGTATATTATGTGAATGATGTTGTGGATGAAGGGTGGATTGTAGTTACTCACGTAATACAAAGAGATTTGTATGATATGGGTGATGAAGTGGTAGATTTGACCTTTGAAGTTGAATGTCATCAACAACAAGAAGCTGAATTATTTTTCCATCATGATATTAAAAATATTAGTCTTGCAAGGATGAATGAAGTGGATGAAGAAATGGAGAAAGAAACTGACATTATTGAAGGGGAAAATTATTGTATGTACAATTATTCATTAATGCAGCAACCACTTGTTTCATTTCAGCAGTCATTCATTATCATTGTTATATATATTTTGTTTGTTAGTACTGGGCATCTATTATCATTTTTAATTTTTTTTCTGCATACTTTTTTTGAAATATATATTCTGAACATAATTTTATTTGATTAAATGACAAGAATTCCAAGGAGGAAGTGGTATACTATTTCATCTAGTTCTGCGACGGATGTCGATCCATCTAGGTCACTCCCCACGACATCTGAGGCACCAGCTGCCTACACCCATGCACCATCTCCCCCTGCACTATCTCTCACACCATCAGAGAGCCTCCCATTAGAGGCTGAGTCGTCGACTCCCCCTACAGGTTCCTCATCAGTTGGGCGGCGACCGACCCCTTCCAGTTCATCCTGGACACAGTGGAGGGTCATAGTCATAGGTATCAATTTTAATTAAATAAATTTATTTCATTTTGTTTATACTAATTGTTTGCTCATTGAAGATGACAAAAATAAAACTGTGGAGAAACACTTAAAAATCTCAGATGTTTGTAACTTGAATGGTGAAAAGATAGTCATTCCATTTGATTCTTATGGGGTCCCTACAGATGATGACGCGGGGTTACTTGGACAGATTATAGGTCAGTTGGCAGCGAATCCCATTTCCCTTCCCATTTCATATGATGATTGGAGACATATGCCTCCAAACTGAAAAAATGAAGTTTTCAATTCTCAAATAAAGGTAATTTAATTACATTAGGGTTTAATTGAATGTCATGTTTCTAATATGTTCAAAATGAATTTCTGTATACAGATGTTCTTCCACATCATAGTTGCTGATGTGATAGCACGGAAGTGGACTTTGAAAAATCTCGGTAAAAAATGGAAATATTTAAAATGGAGATTGTGGTGTGATGTCAACAATACTTCGTTGACCTTTGAACAAATGTATGACAAGCTACCCAGTGGGGTACCGAAAGAGCAGTCGAAATTTTTTGTTGACAGACATCGTGATGAGAAGCGGATTGTATTGAAATATATATTATTATATTATCCTCATTTTACATTAATACGTGTATATGAAGAGGAGATGAAATTGGATACAATACTGTTAAGATTCATTTTATTTATTTCAGGATCTCTCATGACAGAATGAATCAAACAGGGCAAAGCAAGTCATCCCTCACACGGTGGGCTCAAAAATCTTTTCTAGAAGCCGAATGTCATTGGTAATATTTTAAATAGTTTAAATATTTATAATACAATATTATCTATTTAATATATTGAATTTTTTATTTTTCTTTTCTTAATGCAGTCACAGAATATAAGGCACGAAGCCTCTTGGACTGAACTGTGGTTGGATGTTCACATAAAATCAGATGTCTCTTTTGTTAATGACCCTACCAAAGAAGTTGGGGTATGAAGTCAAATTTTTATTATAATAACTTATTATCAGTTTTTACTGTGTTAATATGAATTGATATTTGATTTATAGGTAAAAATTAAAGAAATATGGGATGCCAATCCTGGGCAGTCCTACTCAGTCTCCTAGGATGACCCGGTTGCTCAAGTCCTTGGGAAGGAGCATCCTAGTAGAGTGCGCGGGATGGGTTTGGGACCCGTACCACTTGAGGTCTTCAGCAGGACATCAGGGATTCCAACCGCATCTACTCCTAGTTATGGTCAGCCCATAGCTAAAGATGCTCAGAGGGAGATTTCTTCTCTACGAGCCACAGTTCAAGACCAAGGGGATCAGATATCCGCTATGCAGAAAGCGTTGACTGATTTATATCAGCAGATGAGCATATATGCCCCCAGTGGTAGTGCACCGATTGGTGGTGAGCAGGTAAATCACAAAAAATCACAATCATTTAGTTTTCAAACTTTTATTGGTTTTAATTTTAATTATAAATATGTAACAATATTTAATTATCAATATAATTTTCTTACAGGTGGCAGCAGGAGATGGAGGTGGAGAGGGTGACGATGCATCATCAGACCATGAGTAGTATTGTTGATGTGTTGAACAAATATGGGAATGGTTGGTTTATATATATAACATGTGTGGTGTATGTAACCTTTAAAAAACCATTGGTCTTGGAGGAGCTTCATTGGCTAACCTTGAATGATAACAATAACCTCAGGTGGTAAGGAGAATGATGTGTTTGTGTCATTGGTTAAATGATCTATGGTAATAGGCTCTTTGATGTTTCTGTTGTAAATTCAGCATTGGGAATTTGACTCATTAGGGTGTTGCATGTCCAAAGAGCCATGTTGAATGGATATCACTAGATCAATATGGTTTTCTGAGGTGATGTTCATGATCATTAATAGTTTTTATGAGGCACGTAACCACATCACATGAAAACCAATGCAACTACCTTCCCATGAAGCTTCCCCCTTTTCTAACTTTTATTTTATGAACATATTTGGAGATTGTTAGATGACATGTCATATGATAATAAAGAATAATCATAGGGGTTTTACATGATTAATTGGGCTATTTTATGGGGCTTCACATGATCAGGAACAGATCACATGAATTGTATAACCCCTTTCCATGATGTTCCTAGGGTCTTGTGATCATGAGCCTCATTGAAGTTCACATGGTCCTTGTGACCTAGGTGATTAATCTATATGTATACATGCTAGAATTTTCTTTCCATTGGTTATATATTAATACCTAGGCTTTCGGTATTTTTTTGTTCCTAAAATATACAATGCTCATTTGGCTAGCGTCAAAAAATTGCCCCCCCCCCCACAAAAGTGATGTTCGAAGGAACAAGGACTCAGTTATGAGGTAGGAAATGACTTCATGAGTCTCTTATGATTTCTCTGGATGGAATTCAAAACATCTTTTTGTCTTCTATAAGTCCATTCATATTCCTTGAGGTTCCCTATAAATAGAGGGTGAGAGGCTGGTCATTTGACCGGTGACATGAAGCTTCATAGCTCTCAAAACCCTATCTCTCGTGCGTTTGTTTTGCAAGACAACATTGCATGACCTCATCACAAGAACCATACAAGAGACCTAATCATTTGATCATGTCACTTGACCTCTTTGTGTGATCACCTTGTCTAAATGTCTCACAGAATCAATCCATGAACTAATCAATGGTAATTTATTAGAACTTTGATGCATGCCCTTGGCCATTAGTCTATTTTATGTGATTCAGTTGTCTCTTGAGGATTTTTTAATGATCTACTAATCTTTATGTGATTCATGTGACCTTAACATGGTAACATGATTATATGTATTAAGAAAAATCATGTGATTAAAAGATGTATTATGGGTTATGAGATTTTCATGACCTAGAATGGATCATGTGGTCCGCGTAATGTTTTCCATGTTATGCACTTATTTTGTTTGATTAGCACAACTGATTCTCTATTAATGGTTACATATCTTCTAATATATTCTCTATTCTATTTAAATATGCCCTCTATTTCTCAAATGTCTTCTTATGTGGTAGACTGGAGATACCTTATTTCGTGGAACTATAATGTCAATCATCGATATAAAGTATTTTATAACAATAATGTTTTAAAGGTTCTTATTCTAACAGAACATCAACCCATTTAATCCTCGTTCCTCATCCTTATAGGACAAATGACTAGTAGTGATCCCTCCCCTCTCTTCTTTGGCACATTTTGATCCATACACTTTACTCCTTTATGGAATCAGATATTTTCAATTTTGATCATCTGTAAACTATAAGTATAAATCCATGTCACCCCCAATCTCTTGTATCATTTGATGTTATCTTGTGTTTCATTCTAAATCCATAATTTTAGGAATTTTGTATGCTTTAGGTATTCTTATTGAATTGGATCAACTTTTTCATAAACATTAAATGAAAGGGTGTTTATGAATATTGCGTAGGTGGTGCATAAATTTTCTCCTTATTATATATATGTTGTATGTGTTGTTTTGTTTGTTTTCCAGGGCAGTGGTGGAGTATAAATAGAAATTCTATTTTTTTTTGGGTCAGAATTTCACAGTGGTTTTAACCGTCGCTAATGTTTTACCACTTATACATTTAGCAGCGGTTTAAACGGCCGCAAAATATATTCGGCAGACTGCTTAGCGGCGGTTAAAACTGCCGCAAAATAACGTCGGAATTAGCGGCGGTTTTAACCGCCGCTAAGCAGGCGCCTGGCACGCCTGAATTTCGTGGTGAATATAGCCACCGCTAATTAAATATCCCTTAAAACTGCTTCTAAATTTACCAAAAACTGCCGCAAAATGAGGTACTACGACGCTTTTCTTTGACCGCCACAAAATGCATAAAACCGCTGCTAATAGATTGCCAATGCCATGTTTAGCTGCAGTTTCTGTAAACCGCCGCCAAACTATCTAGTGGCAGTTTAAACCGCCGCTATATGAAAAAAAACGGCCACTAATAGGCAGTTTTCCTGTAGTGGTAACCCCATATTTCCGTTACGAAATTAACTCATCAATTAGTTGCATTCAATATACATTAATATTCTTCTTAGAATGTCATGGAAAAAATATTCCCATATGTTTGTATATATTTCCTTTATCAACATCCAAGGATGTTAGTTTTAATGAGTTATGAAAATAGGCCAACATGAATAATGATTTTCATAATCAATAAAGAGAAAAACCCATCAGTCGAAGGACTTAACCATATGTTACGATGTTCTGATCCAAAGAAGCATGTATCTGATCAAAATGTTTCCATGAATCATCAGAACTTGGATTAATTATTCTTTTACTAATTTAAATATATTATTTATTCCATTTCATCACTGATGTTATGTTTTGATACATAAATAAACATTTTAAATAGGGTAAAACTGGAAAATACCTCAACTACTTCAAATAAAATCTAGATATTCCTCATTATGCCTTTTTATACCTAGATTCTTCACATGTTGGAGAATTAACTAATGATACATACTGACAATAATATTACATGTAGTCATTTTATCTTTCATGGATCGTCATATCTCAGAGACCCAAATTATTGAATAACATTTTACTTTTATAAAATCTTTCAAGTAAATGAATTTTGGTAAGGAAACAAAAATTTAACCCTAGAAAATATTTGATCGAGATAACTATTTTTTATTCCATAATATTATTTAAAATCCATAAAATTTGTAACAGTCTCAGGTTTTATTATCTAAAATCCAAAATGTGTGGCCTCCTTAGTAGATTTCAGTAAATTTTAAAATTGGGATGCTTTTAATTCCTGATCCATAATATCATTTTTAGTTGTTTTTTGCTAAATATATAATTTAGAAACCACGTGTACCAAATTCTGAAATAATAGATACAAAAAAATATTTTTTTACTAAATTTCATTCAACATGTTGATATCAAAAAAATAAAATCTTTCTAAAAACAAAAAATTTAATGTATAATGTCTCATATTTTCAAACATTTCCAATCTCCTAAGATGACATTTCATACATAGACATTTAATTGGTCCTTCAAAAACAAATTATGAATTAGAATATTTAAATGATAGAAATTTTTCAGTACCCTCAATATAGAAAGGATTTAGACTAGGTCCATTTATTTTTTTTAATGATTTATCCAATCATGATTCTGAAATAGAAACTATTGTCTTGTTCCTCAAACCATAGTTATCTAAATAACAATTGAAATAGGAAAAACTATTTCTCATTGTGACTCATTTCAAATTATTATTAAATTTTAATTATAACCTCTTATCTCAAACTCTTCAAATTATTTATAATTATTAAAAATACATAATAATTATATATTACTAACTATTACAAAAATTTGTAATTAATTGTAATTTTTTATTAATTATGACTGAATTTTTAATAATTATTACAAATTTATAATATTTTCAAATTATTATTAGTATTTATTAATTATTAAAAATATTTACTAATTATTTATTAATTCAGCCAATTTATTTAATAGTTACTAAAAATTTAATTAGTTATCACAAAAGTTTCACAAATTATTGAAATTATTTAATAAATAATAAATTTCATGAATTTTATTACAATATAATAAAAATTATCATAAACTACTAGTATTTACTAATTATTACTAATATTTATGTGGTAATAAAAATATTTTCTAATTAATACTAATATTAAAAAATTATTTATTAATTATAATAAATTTTTTAATGATTACTACTAAATTTGGTATTATTACTACATTTTTTTAAATTATTTTATATTTTCAATAATTTGTTTTATTTCTTTATTTTTTACATTATTTAATATGAAAATTTCTAATTATTACAAATATTTATAAACTCTTATGAATTAATATATTTATTAATTATGTAATATTGAATAATTAATTCTAGCATTTATTAATTATTTCTAATTTTTACTAAATATTTTTAAATTATTAAAAAATATTTAGTGGTTATTACCATAGTAATTAATAGTGTCTTTCATGACATGCCATCACACCATGGATAAAACCTTTATGTGTAGATTCATGTCATGGTTTTGCTAGAGAACATTTGGGAAAGTGCACCATGGTGCGTGTGATAGTGTGTTATAACACGCAATGAAATTGTCTGTATTATGGAATTTTATGCCGACAACCATTATCATCATTGTTCAACATGAATCATAAATAATATATGATTATTACTAATTACATTTATTTTTTACTCTATTTTACCAGTTATTGTGATCTTTTTATAATTATAGTATTTTTATTTTTTATTACAAGCTATTACAAAAATTTTACTAATTATTAATAACTATGTTTTTAGTAAATATTACTTAATATTAATAGTAATTATTAATTAATTTATTTATTTTTTAATTTATTACAAATTATTTAATTTTCAAATTTTTACTAATATTTACTAATATTATCAAATTATTCACTAATAATCATAATAATTCAATAATTCATACTTATTTTATAAAATTGTTAAAACATATTTTATAACTATAGTAATCATTCAATAATTGTATGTATTTTTTATATTTTTAAAACTAATTAATTTTTTACTAATTATTAAATATATTTATTATGTAATACTAATTATTTATTAATTATATATATAATAATAAAAAAATTACTATGTCTTTATAACTAATATCAAACATTGTAAAAGATACAATATCATAAGAATAATAATCGAATATCATTAACGAATGATATATAATGTTAATATAATTAATTCAATAAATAATCATGAACATGAAGTTTGACTATTACATATATATCATGCATTGTAATAATTCAAACATAAAAAATTATAGACGTACTTTAACATCCCAAGCTTCCAAGATATGCTTCTCTTTTAATAATGCAATAGATTTTACTGTACACAACATCGAGTTCTATCACACCACAACCAATCAAACTACTGGTTTAAAAAAGCAGTTACGAATAGTAATACAAAATTTTAGAAATTTTATAAATTTTATTTTTCAAAATAGACATCATTTTGGGATTCAAAATATAAAAACTAGCTTTGGGTGAATTTTTTATATATTTTTTAAAACAATAAATTTTTGATGAATAGTGAAAAACATTGTGTTATTGTTTAATACCGACATTTATTTAAATAATTATTATTTTTATTTAAATTTATTTTAAATTAAAAATCATTACATAATACCTATATTAGTCCAATGTAAATCATTGGAGTCATTTTATAATAATATTAGATATATAAAAATATATTAAATGTTATAATGTCTTTTACCCAACTTCTAGCCACATTTACAAATTTGTGTAAAAAATAATTTTACCACTTCTGTGAATTGATTTTCAAACATCTTAGAGGAATGGTTGACATCAGTAAGTAAATTGTTTTTCAATAAGATGAAAATAATATTTTGTGAATAGTAACTTTTTATTTTTATTTACCATGGTTAAAAGTAAATTGTCTAATTAACGGAAAAATGATATTATAATTACCCTAACACGTATCCTAATTCTATTGGATAAGGGTATATCAACCAAAATTAACCTTTGGAAGAAAATATGATCCTTTTTATCCACATGGATTAGATTAGGACATTTATTATATTTCATTTAATGAATAGTTAAAAGTGTTAAATTAAAATTTTAAAAACTAAAACATTTTTCTTATAGGGTTATACATAGGATAAAATAAAAAATTAAGATTTATTAGAAAAAAAATTATTTTCTACATCATGGAATATTATTTATAATTTTTATATATTAAGTCATTAAATCTATTTATGACACAATAATTATGTAATAATTATCTTATTAATGAAAGATTAAATTAACTAATATTATAAGTATTAAAATAAATTAAAATTGATACTTTTGATGCATTACACAAATTTTCTAGCTAAATATGACATGTTAGGATTGATTCATAATTATTTTCTTGAACAAATAAAATTTTTATTACTTTAAAAAAACCAAATACTAAATACTGTCAAAAATCGACAAAACTAAGTTATTTAAACAGATACATTTTTATTAAATGATATAATAATATTAAAAATCTATGGTTTGGAAAAAGGACTTATATAATGTTAGATATATCATTAATTAAAAACTTTAGGATCTTTTGGCATTTTATAGTATGTTTTTCAACCATGGAATATAAAAATACAAGAAGACATGGTAAAAGGTAAGATATTAAACTATGAGTAAAATCTGGAATATAAGGTTAACATGGTGACTTAAACATGACTAAAACCATTTTGTTGAGTGTTTATCACCCCATACTCACCATATCATAGTAATAAATCCATTTTTATCCGTTTTAAACCAAAAATTATTTTATAATAAATTAATATTTCAAGCTTTTCCTAAACTGACCCACACCTCTCTTATAAAAGTGTACTTCCCCTTGTCTTTATTTCACACCTCCAAATCCATTTAGATCAGAAAAAACCATCTAAAATATCATCCCTACTACCCTCACATTAACCAATAGGACTTAATTTTACCAGAAATAAAACCTAAGTATCCCTTTTGTTCAAATAAAAAGAAAGAACCCGAAGAAGAGGTTATCATTGCATCACCACTTTCAAAGATCTTTTCTTCTTCCACTTCCTCTTTCATTGTTGTCTTCATAGTAAAATAATAAATCTAGTAACCTCTACATATTGTGATGTTATTATAAATATGGTACAACCGTATTAATTATCTTATCCATCTTAGGAATTACAAATTCACCATGCGTGTGTACGTACGACTTACCGTCTCCACATCATGGTGTAGTTTGTTATTCAATGCTTCATTATTTGGATGGATATAATAATGAGTATAATTGATGTAAATAATAAATATGACATCTTAATGATTCTTTATATATAATATTCCACCCAATTACAAAAATATTTCATCATCAACAAAATGATATTGGTGCTCGTGTATGCATACGGCTTACCGTCTACATGATGCGATGAAATTTCATTCCCCATGTTAACCATTCAAGAATAATTTTCATTTGATAATTAAAAATAATTTTTAAGGAAAATAATATTATTTTGGATATGAATCAAAAATATACTATTCATAAAAAATATTACTTACATAAAAAAACTAATAATGGAAAACAAATCAGTGACAACCGAAACAATAATACTAATGCAATATTATTAACAACGAAATATTAAAGGATCATATATGATATCATATTTATGTACGTGTTTCTTGTATAATTTAATAATAATGATTTAAACATTATACCAAAGGATAAAGTACTCGTGTCTAAGGAAAATTACAGGGTAACGGTTAATTTTACAATCTCTTCATTATCCAAATTTGTATATATTTAAGTATCTGGTGGGACTTCATTATCATCCACATCTGGGTTACGTAATAATGTATTTCAAAATATTTATTACTATTTCAGAGACTATGGGTTATTTTATTTTATATAATTTTTTGACTTTAAAAATAATGGTTTGAATGGAATCTTTCTATCGCATTCCAAACAAGGTAATTTATAACCTTTTTGAAAAATTAAGGAAACAATTGTTTTTAACTTATATGGAGGGTGCTGCTATTTTCTACCATTATAACACCTTCAAATTTTCCCTTACATGAGTATAAGAATATTTTCAAAATAAATGTTTTCTTTATTTTAAATTATTTCAAAATAGAAAGAGATATTTCACTCAAATAGTTTTTGGATTGATCTCATCTATGTCGACATCCTTGGTTGGATTTTACACTTATCTAAAGTTGATTAATTATGATATAATCTTCTGTATTGTATTGAAGGTTTTTGTGATATTTTTGACTGTGGATGTTCTATTTTTATACCATTCATGTTTTATGGTTATTGTATTGACATTTCTTATGCTTGTTTTAATAGGAATGTTTATATTATGTTTCAACCATTTCATATGAGGAATGCATTGAACATAGTAAGTGATGGGCAGGCCCTACTATAGCCCCTAGATGCATTAGTAGGTATCATGAGACAAAATGGTGTCTTAGCACAAGGTCTTCACAAAATCATTATTTGTATTATGGGAACAAGGGCTTGGAAATGTGGTTATGATGTCTGGCATTATGCATTCCATCATTATTTAATTAGCAATTGATATTACATGTGATTATTCAACTAGTAGAATATCCATGTAAATATGTAAATGGAATTATTTGATTTATCATTTACATATTATGGTGATGATTAATTTTAAAATTATTGTGTTTTAGTCTTATTCATTGCCGTAAATTTTTATGCTTATTTATAATAGTTTCTTCTATATTATAATTTTACCTGAACATCTGAGATCACCCCATTCTTATATTCTTTTTCCCCAAGGATGCGAAGAAGTATATTATGATTGACCTATAGAGATAGGATATAGGTTATTAGTGTGTTCAAAGGGGACACAATATTGTTATTTTTTCATTTCATAATGTAAATTAAATCATATGTATTTATCTAGTACTTTCAAGGCTACAAAACTAATCCATATTTCGGGACATGATATCTTGTGATCATGCCAATTTTATGTAATAATGCACCATCTATGGGCTTCTAGATTCAGGGTGATATAGTTGGTATCAGAGGATGTTTAGTACAATCCTTGCGAACTATATTTAGAAAAACACTGATTAGAGAACATTACCCTAAGATAAACTTTGAGGATTGATATAGAATAACATCCTAGAATTTTGTTAATGTTGAGATTTTTTGGATTTTACATGAAATACATATCTATCTAGATACAAGTAGATAGAGGTGTCTCTGGCATAGAAGTATTTAATGGTAAAACCCTAAAACACTACTTTAATCTAGACTCAAACAAGAACTGTTGCACGACAATGGTATTTGGTCTACTCTTGGTTACAACACTTCTAGGGGATATGCTTATGAAAATTCACATTTTATTTAAAAACCATTATGTAGTATTTATGAGTAAATAAATTCTCAAATAAAACATTTTTTATGATTATGGATTATATGCATAAACTATTCAATTTATTTTATGTATTTTATATGTTTGGAATTAAGCATTTTGATTCATAAACTAATCTATTGGATTCCATTTTTTAGAAATGGCACATAGTGGATGGAATGAAAAATTTATCAATTCACATAATACATATAGGGATTTCCCTCATACATAGTATAAATATAGTGGAGTTGGTGATGCAACTGGTGCTGAACAACTTATAACCATACTGGAACAACATTATCAGGTTATAAATAAAAACCTTACCCTTATGTAGCACTCTGGTCCACAGGGTGGAAGATCAATGATAGACCAATTCATGAGGAAAAAACCACCAACATTCAATGGGACTACAAATCCATTTCTTGTTGAGAAATGGATACGTTCCTTAGAAAAAATATTTTATGCTTTTGGGATTAGCGAAAGGGAAAAAGTTGTCTTGGATGTTTATCACCTCATAGGTGATGCAGATCAATGGTGCTTATTAATTAAAAACACAAAAAAGGTTGGTGAAGTATAAAATATTGAATGGAGGGAGATTAAATATATTTTCTTAGAAAAATACATTTTTCATGAACATCAAGCAGAAATGGAATGGCAATTTCTATGTCTAAGGAAAAAGATGTATCCGAATGTCACAATGTATGAGGAAAACTTTACAAGGTTATAAAGGAATGTTTCAGATTATATACATAACCCAAGGAGTAAGATTGATTGATTCTTTGATGGGTTACAACAATATATCAATTGAGATTTAGTCTCACAATCATTCTCATCATACGAAGATATAGCCTCGTGTGCTATCAAGATAAGAATGGAATTATCTAAGTCTTACGCCTTTAAAGAAAATAAATAGAAGAAGAGATATTATGAACACTATAGAAATAGAAACATGGGGAGGAAGGGAAAATTTGAATTTCCACCCTATAGTAAATGTTAGAAGAAACACCCAGGTACTTTCTTAAAGGGGATGGGATATTTTTACAAGTGTGGAGAAAAATCCACCAAGCTCTTGATTGCAAGGGAATGAAAGAGGATCTCAATGTTGAATGATAAAAATTTAGAGACATGGGGAATTATGAAAATTAATGTCTTATGCGCCAAGGAAACCTAACTCAAAAAGGGAAAGGGAGAAAGGCCAACCTTATGTGATCACTACTGTTGAGGTTGAAGCACCTAATTACATGGTGGCAGGTAAATTAATCATTTCCTAAAATTTAACCAGTGATTTATTGGATTCTGGATCATCGAATTCTTTGATATCATCCCAGGCGGCCATGAAAATTGGATTTTTACAATTTTATTTTAAAAGGGAGTTGTCAGTCAGACTTCTTATGTGAAGTGTCAATGCAACTAGGTTTTGTGAATCAGATACCATTGTGGAATATAAACGTTTTTTTAATGATCTCATCGTCGTACCCATGATTGAATTTAATGTAATAATTGATATGGATTAGATTTCTGACCATGATTAAAAACATTATTGTAAGAATAAAAAGGTTACAATTATTTTTGAAAATAATGAATCCATTATCTTTAAAGTAGAAACATCATAATCTGACTCTCATCAAGATCCACCCCCAAGAGCTCTACTAATTTAATTACTCTGGATGAAGGGAGTGAAATAACTATTGGTGAGGAAAATAATGTTCAAGTAGAGGATGTAATAATTGTGTGATAATATGTTGATGTTTTTCCAGAGGATTTACCTAGACATCCTCCAGAATGAGAAATTGAGTTTTCCATTGATTTAATTTCTCATTAAAGGCCCATATCGAAGACCCCTGATAGGATGGCCTCTGTTGAATTAGTGTAACTCAAGAAACTACTATAGTAATTTATTAATAAATTATTTATTCTCCATGGTGTTACTCCATGGGGATCCCTTGCTCTTTTTGTTAAGAAGAAAGATATATCTATGAGGTTGTGCATTGGCTACATGGAGATAAATGTTATAACAATAAAGAACAGGTATCCTTTACCTCACATTGAGGATTTATTTGATCATATTAATAGAGCTCAATATGTTTCAATGATTGATCTCTGATCTGGATGCCACCAGTTGTGCATGAAAAATAAATACATTCCAAAGACAGCATTTCGAACCACTTATAAACAATATGTGTTTACATTAATGCCCTTTGGATTGGCTAATTCACCCTCTATTTTTATGGATCTAATGAAAAGTTTTTTCAAGGAATCTCTGGATTACATTGTAGTGGTATTTATTGATGATATCTTGGTATACTCCAAAACGTACTAAGATCAGAAAAATCACTTGCGCACTATTTTGAAGACTATTATAAGAAATGATTGATATGGGATGTTTATCCAGTGTGAATTCTGGCATTATGAGATTTGTTTTCAAGGCCATATTGTCTCTAATGATGGAATCTCTGTTGATCCTTCTATGAAAATATAAACCCATAAATTCCCATCACAGACAAGTATAACTAAGGTATGAGATTTTATTGGTTTACTAGGTTATTATTGGAGTTTAGTACATATTTTTTCCTGAATGGATATCCCATTATCCCAGCACACAGGTAAAGGTGGTAAGTTTGTTTGAAAAAATAGTGTAAATATTGTTTTTATGATTTGAATAAAGTATTATTCAATTATACTATTGTGACTCTACCATCATGGAATAATGGGTTTGTTATCTATTGTGATTCTTCAAACAAAGGACATGTTTTTTCTTTATGCAGAATGATAGAGTTGTTAAATATGCATCATAGTAGTGAAAAAATCATGAACAAAAGTATCATCTCATGATCTTGAGTTAAAAGCTATAATCATTTCTCCGATGATATGGAGAAACTCTCCCTATGGTGAAAAAATGAGAGATATGAACAGATCACAATATTTTGAAGTATAATTTCTCACAGAAATAACTCTTCATGAGGAAAATGAAATGGCTAGAACTACTCATGTTTTATGATTTCACTATACACTATTACTCAGGGAAGGAAAATATGGTGGAATATTCTTTGAGCAGAAATGATCATGGAGCTATTAACAAGATGAGTGTTAAAAGGGATCCTATGATCATGGATCTAGTAAAGACGGATATGGGAATATTCATGGAAGGATAAACATCAATACTTTTTAAAATGTTTTCTAATCCTTCATTACTAGAATGAATAAGAATATTACATACTAAAGATGAGGAGTTTCCAAAGAAAATTAAAGTAATGAATGATGGGAGAATGATCAACTTATTATATGAAGATGGAATTTTGAAATTTGGGAAGAGACGTTGTGTTCATGATATACCTGATCTAAAAAGGGAATTGTTTGTTGATGCTCATAGCTCAAATTTATCTATACACCCTGTTAGCCCAAAAATACATAGATATTGGATGGAACATTTTTGGTGGGACAACATGAAAAAAGAGATTTCTGATTATGTGTTAAGATGTATGGTTTGTCAAAAGGATAAGGCTGGAAGGTAATATCCTAGAGGATTCATGCTACCTATTCCCATACCTATGTGGAAATGGGATGATATTATGATGGGATTTTTCATGTGGCTACCAAATAATCCTAGATGTAATGATGAAATATGGGTCATTGTTGATCATATTACCTGGTCATCAAATTTTCTTGATATAAGAGATGATTTAACACTTGAACGTTTAGAAAAACAATATATTAATGATTTTGTAATAATTCATGGTGTACCCCAATTGATTTTTACTGATCCTGATCCCCATTTTACATAAATATTCTATAAAATCCATCAGAAATAACTGGATACTAAACTTTTTTTGACAACTACATACCACCCTAAAATTGATGGACAATTAGAATGGACTATTCAAACCTTAGATGACTTGTTGAGATCTTTCTCACATGACTTTCAAGGTATTTGGGATCAATATTTACCTCGGGTAGAATATTCTTATAACAATAGATTCCATTCGAGAAGTCATATGGAACCATATAAATCATTATATGGAAAGTGATTTCACACACCAACTTTTTGGGATGATGTTTGTGAAAGAAAACTCATAGGACTATAACTTGTGGAGGAAACAATGGAAAAGTTGAAGATTATCAAAACCCACATCAAACCAGCTCCAAGTAGGAAAAAGAACTATGTTGATAATCGAAGGAATGATTTGGAATATCAAATAGGTGACCATGTTTTCTTCATGTTATCACCATGGAAGGGTGTTATACGATTTGGTAAGAAGGTTAAATTAACTCCCAGGTAGATCAAACCTTTTGAAATTATAGAATGAATTAGAGTTGTTGCTTAATGTTTGGAAATGCTGCCAAGTCTCTCCAATTTTCATGATGTGTTGCATGTATCACTGTAGATAAAATACATGCCTGAACCAACGTATGTACAAACCAATGATGAGATAGAATTGGAACCTGATCTTTTATATTGTGAAGATCCTATCAAGATTTTTGATACAAGAGAACAAGTGTTGTGAAACCGAACGACTCATCTGGTAATTTTATTTGGAGAAACCATAAAATGGAAGAGGCAATGTGGGAACTTTATGAACTTATGTTGAAGAAATAACTAGATATTTTTATGGAGGAATATTCTAGAAATTTCAATGATAAAATTATTTGAAGGAGTAGAGAATGTAACACCCCAAGCTTCCACAATACGTTTCTCTTTGAATAATGTAATAGCTTGCATGGTATGCATCATCGAGTTCTTGTACACCTTGATTAATCCACTTATCCATTTAAAAAGAAGTTATGAATAGTAATACCAACTTTTTGAAAATTTATAAATCTCATTTTTCCAAATAGTCTTCATTTTTTCAGAATTTCAAAATTATCTTAGGGTGATTTTTTGGTATTTTTCTAAAAACATTACATTTTTGTGAATAGTGAAAAACTCTGAGTTATTTTTGTAAAAAGTAATTTTATTTAAATATATCTATTTTAATATAAATTTAGTTTAAAGTAAAAATAGATACATAATACCTATATTATTCCAATGTTATTAATTAGATGAATTTTATAAGAAAATTAGTTATAAAAATTTTTATTGAACTTTTTAACGTGTTTTACCCACATTTTAGGCACATTTGAAAATTTGCATAAAACCTAATTTTACCAATTTGGTAAATTGAATTTTAAAAATACGAGGGAAATATTTGACATCAGTATATATAATGTGGTTCAATAGGATGAAAATAATTTTTTCTGAATAGTAACTTTTGAATTTTATATACCACCGTGAAAAATAAATAAGGTAATTAAAGGTAAAAATGATATTATAATTACCCTAAAACATTTCCTATTTCAATTGGATATGTTTATTTCGACCAAAATAAACATTAGGAATAAAATATGATCCTTATTTATCCACTTGGATTAGATTAGGATATTTATTATATTTTATTTCAAGACGTGTTAAAAGTGTTAAATTCAAATTTTAATTACTAAAACATTTTTAATATAGGTTTATACATAAGATAAATTAAACTAAAAATATTCATTATAAATTTAAATATATTTTCTAAATATTTTATGTTATTTATAATTTTTAGACATTAAATAATTATGTTTATTTATGACACAATGATGTTGTAGTAATTACCTTATTATTGAAGGATTAAAATAATTGATATTATAAATATTCAAATAAATATAAATTGAGACTTTTGACGCATTACACAAAATTTTCAGGATAATATGACATGTTATGATTGATTCATTATATTTTTTTTAAGAAATAATATTTTTATGACTTTCTCAAAAACCAAATACTTAATAGTGTCAAAATTGACAAAAATGAGTTTTAAAAGAAATAATTTTTTATTAAATGATATAATATTCCTAAAAATCTAATGATCATCCAAGGTACTTATATATGGTTAGATATATCATTAATGAACTACTTTAGGTTCTGTTGTAATTTTATACTATCTTTATTAACCATGTAATATAAAATTACAAGAAGATATGGTAAAAGTTAAACTATTTATCTAAGGCTAAAATCTAAAAGATAAGTTTAATATAGTGACTTAAGCTTGTCTAAAACCTATAGGTTTAGATTTTTTGAACCCATACCCTCCTTTTACTTGAAATAAATCCATTTTCATATATTAGAATCTGAAAATGATTTTATAATAAAATAATATTTCATGCTTTTCCTAAAGTGACCCTGACCTCTATTATAAAAGGGCACCCCTTCTCTTAATTTCACACCTCCAAAACCATTTGTCTCAGACAAATACCCTCATTTAAACCTATAGGCCTTAATTTGATATGAAATCAAACCTATGTAGCTCTTCTATTCAAATCAAAAGGAAGAACCTGAAGAAGGGGTAATCACTTCATGAACTCTTTCAAAGTTATTTTCTTCTTCCACAACCTATTTCTTTTTTATTTCCATAATAAAATTATAAATCCAGTACCATCTACATACTGTGATGTTATTATAAAAATTTTAAATCATATTCATTATCTTATCTGTCCAATGAATGAAAAATTCACCAAAAGAGAGTATGTACGGCTTACCGTCTATATGTCATGGTGTAGTTTGTTATTCAACACATCATTATTTTCATTGGTATAATAATGAGTATAAATGATTTAAATAATAAATAAAACATGTTAATGAATCAATATATATAATGTACCACACAATTAAATAATATATTTCAACATCAATAAAATGATATTGTCGCTTGTGCATGTGTACGGATTACCGTCTCGATGACACGATGAAATTTATTTCCCCATCATAACCATTCAAGAATAATTTTCATTTGATTATTAAAAATAATGTTTAAATAACTTAATATCATTCTGTATATGAGTCAAATATATCCTATCCATAACAATCATGACTTACGTAACAAAACATATAAAGTAAAATTAATCAGTAACACCCGAAACAATAATACTAATTCAATATTATTAACAAATATATATTAAAGGATCATATATGATATACTATTTATGTATGTGGTTATTTTATAATTTAATAAAAATGATTTCACCATTATACAAGAGACTAATGTACCCTAAACTAAGGAAAAGTACATGTTAAGGGTTAATTTTACCATCTCTTCGTTGTCCAAGGTTGTTTATATGAAAGTATCTACTGAGACTTCTTTATCATCCACATCTATGTTTCATAAAAATTTATTTCAAAAAATTTCTTACTATTTTCTAGACTATGGTTTAATTTAATTTATTCCATTTTTTACCTTTTATAAAATGGATTGAATTAAATCTTTATGTCACTTTCCAAAAAAGGTACATTATGTCCTTTTCGGAAAATTAAGGAACGAATGTTTTTTAACTTATATAGCGGGTGTGGATATTTTACACCATTATTACACCTTCGATGATTACCTTACTATTTTATAACAATATTTTCAAAATAAATGGCTTCTTTAATTTTTAATGATTTCAATGTAGAAAGATAAATTTCACATAAATATGTTTTTGGATTGATTTCATCAATGTCAACATCATTTCTTGGATTTTACACTTGTTTGAAATTGATTCATTATGATAAAATATTCCATATTGTATTTAGGTTTTGTGATATTTTTTACTATAGATGTGTTATTTTTATACCATTCATGGTCTATGGTTAAATTATTGACATTTAATATGTTATTTTTAATATAAATGTTTAGATTATGTTTCTAACTTTTCATATGAGGAATGAATGGGATATATTAAGTGATGGGTGGGGCAGTTATTGCCCCTCAATGCATCGGTAGGTCTCATGAGAAAAAATATTGTCTCGGTAAGAGGCCTTGAGAAAATATTTATTTTTAGTCTTGGCAAAAGGCCTTGACTATTTGGTTATGATGTCTGACATTATGTATTCCATCATTTTGAAATCAGCTATTGATATTTCATGCGATTATTCAACCAATAGAATATACATGTAAATAAGTAAATGGCATTATTTGAATTATCATTTCCATATTATGATACTTTTTTTAGTTTAAAAGGCTTTTGTTTTAGTCTTATACATTTCCATAAATTTTTTCCATATTTATTATAGTTTCCACTCTATTGTTATCCTTACAGTGCATCTGAGCTCACCACTTTCTTATGTTTTAGTTTTCCTTGGATGTGAAGATGTATAATATTATTTACCTGGTGGGATTAGTTATGGGTTATGAGTGTGTCCAAAGGGGACAAAATGTTGTTGTTTTTTCATTTCATAATGTAAGGTGATACTTATGTATTTATCAAATAATTCCAAGGCTACTAAACTAATCAGTCATTCATGAAAAGATCCCATGTGATCATGACAATGTTCTTTAATAATGCAACGACTCTGGGCTTCTGGGGTTGTGGTGTTACAAGTAAACATATCAATCAATAATATGGTTTAACCACATTAAAATGTTATGATAATATATTTATAATTATTCACAACTCAAAATTTATACAATATCAAATATGTAAAAATACTATGAGGTTCAAAAAAACAAGTACATTATGATAACAAATCATTTAAAAAATTATAACAGGTGATAAATTTTCATGAAATCATAAAAAATGGGAACTACCCCTAAAAACACATTTCAACCCATATTTTCGTTATCAATATCTATTTAACTCTAAATAATCAAAGATGAATGTTGAAATTGGATAATATATTAAATCTAAAAGATAAAAATTGGACAAACTACCTCAAATAAAGCGGAATAAAAATTTATATTGCCATAATGCATCGTCTTCAATGGTTTACACCCAATTAGGGGAGAATACCCCTACAGCAACCCTAAATACCAAATAACACAAAAAATTCTGGTAAATTTTTGGATCGGGTTTTTTACCAAATAATTTTAGTAATATGGAAGGAAAAATCATAAAAATAAGTAATAAGGGTTGAAGATGAGTCTGTAACAAGGGGTTTTGAATAACAATCAGCAAAAAATCCAATGTAGAGGATTTTTTGGATGGTGGATCTGTGACAGTTGCATGAAGCATGAGAAAAAAGAAATAAATAATAGTAGAGAAAAAAAAGAAGCTTTATCTTGATTTTAAATATTTTTTTTCATAGTGTAAAATCAATTGATGTATCATTTCTAAGAGAAATCAACATGACCTTTTTGAATGGACTATCTTATCTGTCACAATTAATCTAGGCATAGTGACTAGTTGAAATGGAATATATCATCTATTATTATTAAATGTCAAAAACAATTATTTGAAATGGATTATTTTTCTTTGTCAGAAAAATATAATATAGTGGGTTATTTTCCATGGATTGAAATCCATCACATATAACTCATCCCAAATAATAACATTTCTAATATTGTAAACTATAATATTTTATATAATAGAAGTTCATGAGTATCACAGATCAAGAAATTCTCTAGTGATAGAGACAATGATTTAACTTTTACAAGGGATGTATAGAGAACCACATTGGGTCAGTATAGGCAAATAATTCAGGTGGAATTTTCTATATGTAGGCATAGGTTTCCCCAAAGATTCTGTATCACTTAAATTAAGTGTTGATAATATCATATATACTGTTTCCCTTATAGTTTATCAGTGGAACTCTACTTAACCGAATTGGAAGTTGTGAAAAGGAAAGGGAATTGCCTTATGTGTGGTACTAAGGTTGTTTTTAGAGTACGGTATTAATTGGATGCATGGACCTACGGTTATTAAGATGTGAATTCAAGTAGCATGGTGGGGGTATGTGTAGATTCACATGGTTTTGGAATAATTCCCATGTGGGGGGAGTTTTTCGGATTATACTTAGTAAGTAAAATTAATTGGGATATATGATGTGGTTATATTTTTTGTACAGTTGTATTGGTGAGTTGGGTGTTGGAACATGGGTTCAGTAGGACATGACTCAAGAGAGCATGATTCAGGTTGTGTGATCATCTTATATGGTAGGTTTAATCCATTAGGATTGGTTATAACCGAATATTACATCAATAAGAAACTATGGGGAGGTTCCGGTGGATCACACAATTTAAGGAGAGTTAGTGTTGACATGGATTTTGGAAAAATCTATTTTTGTGCAAGGGTAGGTTCACATTTGTTATACACAGTGCCCATTTGAGTTTTGGATCAAATAATGGTCTATGTGAAGGACTTTTGAGAATTCCTTAGCTTATGGAAGAACCTGAGAAGTGTTATAAAGATATTTTGGTGATCAGGTGCTCATCAGAATAATTTCCAATCCTGTAGGGTGAAATTTATATTTCTCTATGGGGATAGGTAAAATTAGGTATAGTCTCCCCAAAACACCGTTCAGATCCTCATTACTGGTCGACAACCCCTAGTATGTAAGAAGATTCAAATTATGTTATGTATCACTTCGGCTCAGACTAGGTGGATTGGGATACAGAGTTAGAATGTGTTAAAAAAATGAGGATTCCTTTTATATTCATTTTTACTATGTTCTCATCATGGATAAAAGGAAATAGGTTATGTAGAACATGGGATGAAGAGTCATGTATGTTCCCAAAACATCTCATACATAATGGACCTATGAGTTATCAGTGACAAAAATGATGTTATCAGTTGACCATATGATATTGATTTGACTCAACTTGAGTGATGCACATGTTTTTTATCATACATTATATAGTATTTCAGTGCATTCATTCATCATGGCTTGGAATGTAGATTTTCATTTTCTGTATATGATAGTTTTTCATACATAGAAAATTTTGTAATTAAATTTCATTGACAGTATATGATCTATGCTTTAGTGATATAAATGTATTTAAATATTAATCAACAAATCTAGGCATGATTTTTTTGTATATGTATATGATTGGGTATAACATGAAGGTTCTAGTGACTTTGGTAAGGGATAGGTAGTGCTAAGGGGGTTATACATTTGAAAAGCTGGTAGTCTTTTAATATATGGCTTCCATTAGAAATCCCTTGTGTGATCTTATAAAGTACTTGATCTATTATCTTGAGTGATAATATATATGTGTTTTAAAATTTTCATTTTTAATTTTATATATTTTCACCACAGAGACAACTTATGGGAATAGAAAATGAAATAGATCATAATTATATCATTTAGGGAGATTCTCCTACAACACTCCCGAACATGCAGTGGAATGATGATGATCATGCTCCGGTAGTTTGACCATAAATACAGGCATCAAAACTAATTTTACTAGGATTCATCAATCTAGTGCATGTTCAAAGTAGAGGAGATCATTTTATGAGGGTTTATTCTACTATGGATTTCCACATTCAGTATACCACATCATTCTTGGTATTAGAGGATCCTCGGATAGTGAGGATTGGATATATTTCATCTAGAGAATCATTAATTTAGTGGAGAATCAGGATGAAATATGATTGTATTTGACCTTTTATATTCTCATGGTATCTACTATGATATGGTCTCACATCAAGATGTAGGTAGGGAGTCATGAGGATCTTCAATGAAAACCCTTCAAGGATCTATTCCATGAGTAATTCTACCCTGATATGTTGAAGTTATACAATTATTAGGAGTTTATGGAGATTTTATAGGGAGATTTTGTTGGCTTATTATTTGTATCATTTTATATTATCTCCTTGTTTAGATACTATTTTTTCTAGAAAGGATAAAATGTCCTAGAATATCGATATCAGCCTTCAACCAATGTTGATTCATTGGTTCATGAGATTCATCCAGATGAAAATTTCTTGATTCATTACAAAAGTCCATAATAATATGGGATGGTCTGGGGGAGGACAAAGTAGTAGGTCTTCATCCAGATTTCAGTCGACTGGTGAGTGTCACTGTTACTTGTGGTACAAGTTCTTTTTCTAGAAACAGGAATACGATGTTATAGGATATGTTCTCAAGTGGAATTAGGAAACTAGAGCAATGTTGAGGTTCATCGGCTCCCTCAATTGAAGGGGGTTTAGTTAGATGTCAAAATTATGGATGAAAATGGAAATACCTCATGTAATGATTCAAACCCCTAAAATATTCGAATCAATGTAGAAATGTGGGTAATTCCCATTTCATCCCTCTAAATGTTTCATGGTTTGTTTTAGGAATATTAGGCTATATAGTAGTCATAAAACCTTATTAGAGGATTCTTACACAATAGAATTTTGTGGCCTAGGTGATTCTTCAGACTTATGAACAACGTTGTTGATCAAAATAATATAAGGTATATATGGTGGTCTAGGTTTTTTGTAATAGTGGATAGTGAACTTTTACTATTGTAGGAACAGTTTTAATTATACCTACACTCAATAATTCATGCTTTGATATATGAGTCTCCCATACATTTATATTTCTCAAGATGTTGTTAGGTTAGAATTACTATGATTTTTATCTTATAAAATAATTTCTACCGATACTCCCTAGGGAAAGAGGGTAGACCTTTTCCAGATATTCTCATAGCTTCATGTAGTATCTGAAAGCTTTGGATATTTATTGGACTTTTTTATTTTAGAAAGCACTATATTTGATGTGATTTTCAAAAGCGATTTCTTGATGAATTATGATGAACACATCAACTGTTATATGAGATGAGTATCCTTTACTACCCCTAAGGGGAGGAAGTTGGTTCTGAATAGGGAATAGAATAGTAAATAGTTAAAAACAAGAGATGATCTATTCTAGGATGGTTTTATTACTATGTAGGTAGTTTTCATGGTTTTTGTGGCAGATCAGGCAGTAATTCCTTCCACTATTTTTCTTGTGGTGGACCATTACCAGGATGTATTTCAAAATTATTTCTTAAGACATACTCGTTATAGAAGGACTAAATTCAAGATTAAACATAATAAAAGTGTATATCCTATATAAATCCATTTATTTTACATGGAACTGGACATGTTGAAGTTACTCATGTTAGAGTTGGAAAATATCGAGGTGAATATGTTTATCAAACAGAGAACTACTCAATGGGGTTCCCTGGTTTTGTACACTAAAAAGGTTGAACGAAATTTTTCTCTATGTATGGACTATAGAAAGATGATGTGGATAATGGAAATTAACATAAACATATTACAAAGGATCGATGATATATTTTTATATGAGGGTATCTTAGAGATTCTCTATGATTGACATACAATTAAGATACCACTAGCTATAGGTCCGAGAAGATGATATACCTAAGAAAACATTTATAATAATGTTTGTATTTTATGAGTATCATTTCATGCCTTTACGATTGACGAATTCTTCATCAGTGTTTATGGATCTCATGAAAAGGATATTCTATATATATCTTAATTATCACCATTTTTTATGATACCATGATATATTCATGAACTTCATATATAGTTGTTGGACACCTTGTGATTGTTTTAACCATTCTTAGAGTTCATCGACATTATGCCATTATTTCAAATTTTCACTTTTGGATATGAGATTTATGATTCCTTGTCAATTCAATTTATTATGTGAGAAAATCAGTTGATCCTGATAATGTTTTGGCAGTGATGTATTAGAAATACCCTAGGAACATATTTGAGATCATGAGTATCATAAGTTTGGTCAGGTACTAAAAATGGTTTGTTTAAGACTTATCCAATTTGGTTGCAACTATAAAAGAAATATAAATTATGGGGATAATGTTTTAGTGGATAGATCCATGTGAAGAAGATTTCAAATATTAGAAGAGTATATTTAAAACCTCCCAAATATTGATCTTACCTAATCCTGGGATCAAATATACTATTTACTATGATTTTTACGGTGTTGGTTTGGGAGATATTTTGATGTATAGATATCAAGTATTTTTTAATGGATATCACCATCAATTAAATCATGATAAAAATTATACTATTCTTGTACTATAGTTGGCAGATTTGGACCATGTCCTAATATGTTGTCACCAAAATACATTAGTGATCAATTATTATTCTAAATGGTCCTTAAGAGACTGTGGTATATTTTCCCTTTGAGGGACTTGAATCTTTGAAAAAGGATTAGGATTGGGTATTTATAGATTTTTGACTTCGAGGTGGAATATGATCTTGGAAATAGTAATTTTATTGTAAATAATCTTAGTACGATGAGACCTGATCTTTGAGAAGATAATTCATAAGAGGAATGGGTATTGATGATCTTGTTAATCTATTGGTTTGTAGTATCCCATGAAAGACATGTGTTTCAATATCCAGTCAATGGTTCATGTAGTATCCCATTCCTTTTCTTTGGGAAACCAGTTAGTCGACGGTTCCCTTACCGCACTGTCATTAAGGGTTCTTTCATATTCTTTCTCTAACACATATTTTTCATATCCCTCACTCTAGGTTCAATGCCCATTTGACCAAAATTTCCCCAAAAACACTGTTTTGATAGAATTATAACTCTCTTTCCCATCTCGTTGGTGTTTCAAGAATAGATCAATATGATAAATCTCAAATAATATGTTACATCCATTCAAGACCAAATCCACTTCTTTAATTCAGTTGAATGAAATATCTAATCTATATTGGATATATCCATGGATTCAATCATTATCTAGAGGGTAATTCTTAGTTTATTTATTGATAAACATCATATCTGAAAAACATCCATCCTTCACATGAATGGATCCTCATTTATCATTAGAGGAGGATATTATTAGGTTATTTGATATATCTATAATCCCATATCAGATTCTCCTTCGGGAATCTTGATTCTAAAATCTCAATAGTTATTAGTTAGGATTTATCCTGGGTATCATGAGTGCTTGAATTTTGTTTGATGATGTCTTTAGTCACTTAACATCATCACTCCCGAGGAAGGAAGTCCTTAACATTTTTTAAATTATATAAATTAATGATCCTTGATTTGGATGTGCATGAATGTGTTATCAGGATAACCTTTCTTGATATGAAATAATAAATACATGTTATATTATGTCTTCTCTCTAGATGAATGTGAGGAAAATATACGATTTAATTCATGGTATAATGTTGTCCAAGCCTGACTAGTAGTCCATTTAGAGGGGGAGTGTCATCATTGTTGTTTGAATGTTATGATTTCAACATCAATGAAGCCTTGTGTTAATATTTCTTTCTCTAGATCTAGATATTTGGACCACACAAGTTAATGAGGCATACCCTAGAGCTGGATATTGGGTTGAAATGTGGTTGTAAGGCATTCCCTATATCCGTTTATTGGGTCAACATGTAGACATCATGACTTTCCCTTAAAGGTGAGCACTGAATTGTTTCTTAATGGTATAATGTGGTCAATGTATATTTGGTTAATTATGTCAAATTTACATTTGTACATCTTCTCATTATCTATAAGATGAAATGATTAATTTTTATCATCCTACTGGATAGGTGTTGAAGCATGTAATTAAATATTTAAGGAAAATTGGTTTGAACATGAAAACTCCACACTTGACTTTTTATTTTTCACATATACATTATTATAACAGAATACACTATTTTATAATGTTACATTTATGTTAAGAATTCATTGGTGTAATACTAAAAGTTTTATACTCACACATTTCATGTGAATCATGATGCGCGTACAAATTTCCTAATCATGGATATAGTAAGGGTAAGGTCCCTCCATTGTGAAGCTGAGTAGGTGGAGCTTGTAATATTGAGGCATGTCTTGGACATGCTATATATTTTTATAAATTTTTTTTGTTTATGTCCATTAGTTATCATACATTGGTGGACCTACCACATTTGGTATCTTTTGGTTTATATTTTACAGCCTAGATACCATTAAATATATAATTATGATATTCTATTAGTTTCATTTCTGAACATCAAGTATGCTTAATAGTACAAGTTTTGATTTTGGTATATGAAAATTATTACCAAGGGTATAGTATCTACAAAAAAATCTTTCATAATCATACTGTTAGTCAGAAGCCTCTTTTGTATAGGGAGTTTTTCATGAGCTCATCTTTCAATCTAGCATAGAATAATTGACCGTGATAAGGGTGTTACATTTTTTATACAAAGGAAAATATCCAAAAAAATATACACCATTTAATATAATCTTTTTGTCTCAAGATATTTCATAAAGAAAGACACACACTTACTTTAAATATAATTTACTGATTTATTATTTTATTAACCTATTAGATAGACTTACCTTCTTCTACCATGGCCATGAAATGAATAAAGGTACTAACATCCAATATAATTGAGCAAAAAAAATATATATTCCATTATAAAAGTGAAAAAACTCTCTTGTGATCCAATCAATGTTATACCACCAATGTCTCCCTAAATGAATGCTACTTTACCAGGACATAAGTTTCATAGGTTTCATCTTGTATCAATATACATGATCAAATGATACAAAATGATTATGATATTATATTAAGATACTATTGCACATGCTCATAAATAGAAACAATTGATGACACATAAAACATGTTGTGTTATAATTGGTGATTCATTCCTCATAATCTCTCCAACTCAAGATCACCATGTTGAGACATTATGTCAAGAAGACTTAATTCATATGAGCCCTCAATAAGCCACTTTGGTGGTGGCGTGGTGGTGAAGGTGAGTGGTACAACAACGCTGTTCTTTGGGAGGTTCAGGCTTCGAGTCGTGGGATTCGTCTTTCAGGGTGAGCCTCTCCCCCGGGATCCACCCGTCTTGCCGGGTCGCTCGGTCCCAACTGGGTGGGAGAAATGAGATGCAGCCCAATATGATGACAGACTGCTTTGACGGACCATCGCTGATCATGTTGTCACCCTCTGGGACGCTCTTCCATCTCAGTTGGCAATGGCTCCTTCCGGCTGGGGCTCTCTCCAGAGTGACCCCTTTGTGGGGAGGGGGGTTTCCTTGTGTTGAGGGTTTGAAAAGGCCACACTGGGGAATTCCCTTTTCTAGAATGAATAAATTCCCTAAATAGCTAAAATTCATCCATTATATGTGTCCCATTAGTATCAAGTATCAAAAACATAGGAACTATGTTTCAATATTAATTTCATACTATCTGAACGAACTAATTATAGTTAGAGAATTCAATAATATTTGGATCTAAAAAATAATAAATTGACATTACCATGTAAATTTTTGGCACATATGTATCAACACTATTAATGAAAGAATACATCAGGAATAACTAACTTTATCCGTGATATTTTAATTGAAAATAAAATGTAATTTAGGTCTTTCGAACCCAAATTCAGAACAATTCCACTTATACTATAGTCAACAAAATAATGATCAACATGTTAGCTCATAAATGATAAGATCATGATTTTGTTGAGTTATGGATTTATTCATTGAGCATGTAATTTTTTTCTTATATAGAAACTCTACTATCTACGACTCTACCTCCTCTAGTAAAACTCTTCAAGAGATTATATAACTGAGTATATACTTTTTTATATTATCTAATATATATACATTAGGTAGTAACCATATCATAAGATTATTATCAATTATATTAGGATAATAATTTTCATATTATGTGGGATTCCTAGAACTAGATAAAATCATTGTGCTTTAAATATTTCTTCTTCAATGGAATTAGAAGCTATAATGATCTAATTATTTGTAAATATTGATTCAATATAAAATGATATACTCTTACTCATTACCTTAATCCCATTGTGATATTATATAATATTAATAAATAGTAATACTAGTTTGTTCCCAAATTAAAAACTAATGTTCTATCCTCTCCAAGTACCAGGTACATATCCATTGTCTCGTCTCATGTACAATTGGATAATTGAGACTGCTTCTCATGTCATTCCACTAGATTTATTTGATATTTTCCAACCATAAATTATTTTTTGGAAATAACATATCCAATTTATAGAATGAGATATATGATATGTCCATCAATAAAGTAAATGGAATTCAACTCACCCTTATAATATCCACATATGTGGCATACATGTCTTCATGGTGTGATTTATTCCATGTGACATATGAAAAACATCCCTCTCAAATTGTTCCAAATAGTTTTCTTAAGACCATGTCTATATATGTACTTGGAATTTTTCTAAGAAACACATAGATCTATCTTAGTATTACATATTCCCTATAACATAGGTTTTTACATTATTTCAATCTTTAGAAAAACATTTTTATTCTAGTCTTAACTAAATATAGTACAAATAACTATTTTCCATAAGTTATCAATATATTTTACTTGGAAAATTAGAGTGATCTCACTAACCAATCACACACACATGGAATACATTCAATTATAAAAAATTATTTTTTATCATGATTCCTACCCTAATATAACTTTGTGTATTTATAACCTTCAACCCTTATTATCATTCCATGTAATAACAAACCCATTTTGGGTTTTTCATATAGACACCTTCCAAAAGAGGATGTCTTGACTTACAATGCCTAAATTTTAATCATATAATGTTTTTATGAAATGTGAAATAGTAATGAATCTACAAATGAAAAAATGTTTTAACAAATCAATATGTATTGGAACAATTCTTATACCACATAAGTATAGTTTCTCTTGAATACCCACCAATGGATTTACATCAATTATAGAAATCACCAAAATATTATAATGATTTCTATAGAAGGAATCTATTTTTCTTAATTCATATAATATTTTCAAAATCATCTTGTGGTCATTTATTATTTCCTTATATGAAGAAAATACATTTTTATTTTTCAATAATATATCACCATAAAATGGTGATCATAAAACCATATCACTTTGATTTTTTTCTTTCTAATGTAGTATGTTTAATTGGAACATTCTCTTTCCACAAGCCCACGTGGAAAATGTTCTAATTCTAATAATTTGTCCATATCCTAACTTGAAAAAAACTATGTTAATCTTTCTACCACTATATCAAGCTCTTTTATTCACCATTTTATTGAAATATAATATATCACTTGACTATAAATTCTCTATCATAGTGGTTCTTATAATATCTTAAGAAATCATTAAGATAATTACCATAGAAGACCAATGTTTGGTTCATGATGACAGTTTGTTTATTTAAATACCCTTAACATAATATTCCAAGATAAAACTATTTTGAGTGATATTGTTGGTTTATTTAACAATATAACATTAATGATGTCTATTTGTAATTATATATGTCATATGGTTATAGTTTTATCTGAAAATATGTGAATAATGTCTAAAAAATGTATTGCAATACTTTTTATGACATATAAAATTTATCATTTATCATCTTTTTTCTAACGTCATGGATCTTGTGTATATAAGAAAATGAGAGTTTAGGAATAAATATACCCAAATATTTAATGATAATTTTATATATGTAAGACTCATAATCCACCCTACTTTTTCGCACATCATTAATTTGTTGTGTTTAAGGAAATCAGAGTTAATGAATTACTCCACTCAACACTTAAATGATTTATAATTTATTGGTCTAGAAATTCATCGACTCGTGGTCCTGATGTAACTCATATATTCTTACCATTCATGTTATCTACTTCACATTTACATTATATTAATTTATTTAAGGAATCATATAAAATATTTAATATTACTTCTACATTATTCTTAGAATATTTCACATGGTCAATTTGAACTATCTCTAAAATCAAGGTTGAGGATATTTATTTCAAAATGATTCCATCATCTAAGATAGTAAAAGTATGTATTTTTAATATGACTACAGTTTATAGAACCAATTATTTTAAACATTGTAATGATCATATACATTGTAGCTATGTTTAGTTTTACTATAAAATTAGTTGACTTTCGACAACTAGGTATCTATAAGTAATATATTGTTATATTCATCATTTATTATTGATAATTGACATATTTCTAATCTATTAGTTGACTTTGGACTTAAATGGTTACTTTATCTAGATTCAATTGTGTTACATTCATACAATATATAATACCCATGAAGTGAAAACAAAACATCACCTACAATGATGAATATACATGAAGTCGAAGCATATTCTTTATTCTAATTAAAACCATTGAAATTCATCTTCTATAAAATTATCATGAAAAATGAGAAAAAATTTCCTATTGATTTATATTATCCACATTTTTATGTATGATGAATGGTTTCCTTGGGAATCACACTTTTTAAAGGATTTTTCACTTTTTATTTCAATTTTTCCCCATAGGAACTAAATATTTAACTTTTTTTATGTTATTGTATTCTTGGTGAACGATACCCAAAGATATTAAAGTGATTTCTTTATACTCAGTGTCTTATAATTACTAAATAAAATAGTAGTAAAATGTGATAATGTTGTAAGAATGAGATAATCTCATTGATTTCATACATCACATTCTCCTCACATTCTTCTTTAAATAAGACAACATGAGTATCCATATATATCTTCATATTTGTTTCATAGATCATTAAACATTGATAATGTTATTACTTTGTAAACATAAAATGAATCATCCATGTGTCTCTTATAATCATAATTTTTATCCTTGAACCTTATGGGGGCTCGATAGGCAGTGGGGACTCTGACACATAGAATTGCATTTCATATTCTAGTACTTTGTGATAGAGATTACACTAATATAAGAAATTTGTGAATGTAATGAAATGATCTTTTAACAAAACTGATTAAAATGAATTTTTTTTATCAATTTCCATCCATATACAAACTAAAACATTAGCATTTTAGTCCTCTTATCATTATTATTGATTGTTAGAAATTATTTATTTATCAATCCTAAATTTCTCTCACTATTTTATCAAATCTGGGTTTCTTTCTTCTACTAGACTCATAATACTGAGTATATTGATTATTAGAGTGGAAATGCTCCATAACCCCTCTCCTCATAGTCTAAATTAATTCTACACCACTATATTGTGTGTGTATAGGTAGACACTAGACCAGCCCACCACATCAACTTGCAGCACCTTAATCTGTTGACTGGAGTCTCATCTGCTACAGTGCATAACCATTCATACTGAACACTTTTTCTCTTGAATTGCACCGTGTTAGAAATTATTGTTTTTTTGTGACGATATTTGTTATGTTAGAACACCATTCTAATAATAATTACCTAATGGTTAAGGGCACCCTCAAATGTGGCCCACGAAAACCTAAAACGTATTGTTTTTTTTTCAAATTCATGTTATGGAGTCAATAAAAAAGTTAATAATTTCTTTGATGGATTTTAATATTTTTTTAATTTTGAATAATATCTTGTTATATTTTAAATAGTTTATTATGTGACCATTCATACAACTTAGACATACTTAAATATAAAACATTCACTGTATATGTTCATTTTATCTATGCATGTTTTTTACTATTTTATGTGTTCTTGTGAATATATTTCACATAAAAATAATAATAAAACTTGAATAAATAACAAAAAAGGATGTGATCATGGTAATAATCTAATATTTTTTCAATTGAGAGGATAATAGATCAACAAAGACCACAGGGTTAACTTATTGAGTCATGTTGTGCCTATCTCGAGTTATAGTGCTCACCCCATCCAATGTGTCAATGTATTTTCTTGTGAAACACTAACACTCAACATAAATGGTTTCACATTTCATCCTCTTCATTATAAAAAAAATACTCACACACATGTGGTCGGATCTCAGATGATTGGAATACATATAAATAATTTTTATCTGAGCATGCAGTTCCTTGTATAAATAATGATAATAATGACAATTCACATATCATTATTCATTAAAAATTACTATAATTAAGCAAATTTTAATAATTATGTAACTCAATGAATAAAAAAATAAATACTTTCAGTAATTATAAGGATAATGATCAGTTGGTATCTATTAAACTCACATAATAAATTTAAATTTGATAATAATTATATTCAATTGTACTTGTAATGAATTAAAAAATGTAATTTATAAAAAATCATTACATTGTCCTAAAATTAATAATAATAAATTACATTTATTTATAAAAAAAATTAGGTAACCTTGTGTATTATTAAACCAAAATAAGACTTTATGGGGCCTAAATGGGCCAAAACCAGCTGGGCTAGTCGAGTTGGACCCATCAACACCATTTTTGGATCCGAGAGTCCAATATAGAGATTTAAGTAAAAGGAGAAGCATTCCCCAATCAGTAGGGTGTGACAATACTTAATATATATATATATATATATATTAATTATGGCCTACTGATAATGATTCCTCAAATTAATAAGGTATGCCTTTTTAATTCCACATGGGATATATAATATATTTTTTCACAAAATACTATACTTTAGTGTTTTTTATTTTCAACTACTTGTCATCCCACCCAGATCACTGTTCACATAGCTACTTATCATTTGAATAGTATGTGGGTGTCACTATTTGTTCAATAATTTTCTAATTTTTTAGTTTGAAAATCCTTTTTTATTTCATTGGATGGCCAAAACTCAGTATGTGATGTCCAATTGAGTCAGGTAATAGATTTTAGGACCATTTTGATTCCCAATACTCAAATTCATGCAAAACAAATTAAATTCGACTTACATAAAAATCATGGATTCTCCGATACAACATCTTGTTACAGAGCATGAAGTAGGATCCATAAATAACAAAAATTTAGATTTTTTATGTTCTGAGGTAAATCATTATATCATCACGAAGGTCTCCACAACCCAATAACCGCTCATAGAACATATCATGAAGGAACCAAAGTACAAACCCTCTAGATCACCCACACATGTTCCAAACGCTTACATTTTCATCAATTATTGATTTTTGGGTGCTATCATGGATAATAAAAGATTCATTAAATGTACCAATGATCACAACAGAATCATTAATTTGATCCAAGGAGGAAACTTTCACCATCGTCCTATAAATGAATACTTCTCTCTTTAATAAGATGGTGGGAGGACATAAGTGATGTGAAAATCATAGTATGAATAGTAATATGAATTGTGATATCATCTTAGTTTATATTGGAATGGTTAAGGATTATAAATTCCACTTAAGCCCCCAAATATGTTAACCTCAAAAATAAAAAATAAAAATTCACCAACATCAATTAAAATTTATCATAAATATAGTTATTTCATAATCACTCACTTCTAACATGAAAGTAATTTATGTAATAATATATGAGTAGTTAACTTGATTTTAATCCCCAAAATAATATATTACCCTTGGATAAAATTATTAATAATTTGTATTATATTTTTTCTTGTATTCACTTAATAACTTTTGACTACTAAAAGTTAATAAATTCAATATTATTATTCTAAAATTGAATAATGTCAATTTATTTATTTCTTTTCAATAGATCAAACTCAAAAATTTCTCAACCCAATCACAAGGCCACACGTGTCTAAAAATAAAATTCATTTTAATTGGGAAAGCCTCTTAATAAGGTTTATGTGTGACTTTTTATGAATATATCTTGATATAAATGAGTAACACTCACAAACTAATAGTATAGAATAGAAACAGATCAAATCCATAAAGGAGATACAATTTACTCATAGGAACAACTACCTCCTATGAACACATGTTTCTTATATAATCATTTTCTCTCATGATAACTTATAGATTAGGATTCACACATTATTTCATCATCCTTTCTTGAATTATTATTTTATTACCTTACTTGATGGACTTATTTTCTTCTACCATATAATTGAATTTAATAAAGGACTACCATTCTAGTAAATTGGATCCAAGATATCAATTTATTGATATTAGTGATAAATCCTATCTGGGTAACTCAATCCATTTCATACCACAAATGACCCATCGATCACTAGCTATATTTCAATGAAATAAATTTCAATGTTTTCATCTTGCATCAATGTATGTGATCATTTATTGAAAGTTCGTAACGATATCAAGTTGGGAGACCAATATATGTTATTTTAAATTGGAGTAACTAATGACACCTAAAATATATGATGTTCCTATGAAAGGGTCAGCCATCAAGATCTCCTATTCTCATGATCTATATGTACAAACGTCATGACAAGAAGTATCAATGCTTATGATCCCTTTGCACCTAAAAATAGAAATCATTTGTGTCCCATCGGTATGATGTATTTAAACCATTGGAATTTTTTGAAGACTACTATCATAATATAATGAGGTTAAAGTTATAGCTAGAAACCATTTAAACTATTGATATGATAAATATTCTATGAACATAACCATGTAAATAGTAGATGTAGAATTATCAACACTATTTTGGTAAGAGTGCATCATGATTAACTCATTGTATACATGATATGGAAATAAAAAATTATTGGTGAATTTTAATCTATGAACCCCACTTTCACAACACAATGATGTCCAATAATGGGAGGATATTGGCTTTTTGAATTTATTCCTAGGTATGATAACCCTTGCTATTTTTGTTAATTATGTTTGTTAATGGAATGATTTTGTGTTGTAGTTTTTCATGTATTTATGTTTGGAAGGTGATAATGATGACACTTTTTTAGTCAGAAACATTTTATTGCTCAAGGGTAAACCCCACCCCACCCCCCATGTTAAACAAGTTGTGGGTACAGTGAGAATGATCATTGGATAGTTGAGGTGAAACTAGATGTTGGTTTGTATAAAATATATGATGATGTCTTGTTCCTTAGTAAATACCATATTAAAGATTTGGATGGGGTATTGGATGAATTCACTATATTGGAATTATACTTAGAGTTGAATGAGTGTGATCTAATGGTGAGTCGGAACATTGGTGTGTCGATGCATAGGCTAAGAGAATAATTGATGTGTTGGTGGTTAGAGATCTAACGGTGGATTTACACAGGGATTTTGGTTCAATATTCATTGTGGGTGTTGAGAAGTCCAATGATGAACATTTATGTTAAGTAATAATGATCAGGTGATGTCATATGGTAGTTCATTGGTCGGAATGGCTGATTCTCTTACCTGAATTGGTTATAGTGAGTTTGTAACCATGTCAATATAACTTTATTGGATGTGGTTTTTGTCATCCGATGATCAAAACTGATCTTTCAAATATAATGTTGGTGTACCCAAACATAGTTGATAGATTTGTGTAGCAGAAGCATGATGGAGTTCGAAGATTGAAAGCGACCATTTAGAAGTGAATTGATGGTCAAGATAGAACTGGGTTAGTTCTAGAGGAATATCATATTATTTTCTAGGATGAAAATCCCTATGGTGAGGAGTGTGTAATGAACTTCCATATTATGGATTATAAATTCGAGAGGGAATTTTATTTCAATTGGAGAGGATTCCCTTTTGATAACTTGGATTCACATAGGTATTGTGAGGTTTTTAACATACATAAATGATGCTTACATAGTTTCAGGGTTTGAAGAGGTTTGGGTTCTTGAGTGGACATTATGGAAGGTTTGGTTAACCTGATATGAAAAAATTATGTATCTATTGAAATTCATATTATGACTATAGGTTTCATTCCATTAATGAGGAATAAGGGAGGGTTGGGGCCCACTATCTTAACAATATCATATCATGAATCTTATTTCACATTTTGGATGATGTTTATACAATGTTATGAATCCACTTCCATGAATGGTTCATTATGTGAACTAGGAATTCACACCATGAATGGGTTCTAGGTTTGTTATTTGAGTCATGGAAAGAGTGTCATTTTATGATAAATCCCCCATCCTTTTTTCGGTCCATGAGTGTTAGTAGGAGCCGATTTTGGAAAGACCTCTATCCCCCTTTCCCCCTATCATTTATTCAAGTTTTGGGTCATTCAATGTGAGAGATTATAGAAATTCAAGGCGATTCAATCCTCTTCCTCTTTTTTTGGGTTTCCCTTTTTTATCAATAATTAGGTGTGAGTTGAGGCTAGGTTTTGAATGGATCACATAAGATCATGGTGGAATCGACCATGTATGGTGAGTAATTCATATATAGTATATAAAATAGGACATGAGAACGTTTTTACATGTCTTTTATATTTTGTTGGTAGAAGTAAGTAACTTCCCTATTTTATATTGGGATTTCAAAAAAATTGAAAAAATGTGGAAATTAAATGAGTGTCTAGTGATAGTTTTTTTACTGTGTTGGTGTTAGAGATGTTCCACAAAACATCTATAGATTGTTGGTCAATAATTCGGTGAGATGGTGACACATTGTGAGATTTTTATCAATTATTCATCATTGGATTAAATTAAAATAATATATTTAATTTTTATAACTAATTAATTATTCCATAGTGTCATATATAATATAGTGTGGTGGTATGGGCATGGGAGTTTCAAAGATGGGATTGATCAAGGTTCAGCAGAGCTAACAAGGGTGATAACACCTTGAATCTAGTAGGTAGTCCATATAATACAAGATCATATTCATATTATATAGGATATCATTCTTACATGCAAATTTCCTGGGATACATTAGATAGATAGGGTCATGTGTAGAAGATATAGGATTTCATTTAGCCTCCCAATTTGTAATATACATTATTTTTCACTTGGGTGAATAAATATCTCTAGGTGACAATGTCTTCTTAGGGAGAGGGTTCACTATAGATAGTTTCAGCCCTTGGTTAGGTATTGGGGTATTGGTTGACAGGTTTGATAGCTTCGGTGAGTTCCCTAGGTAAAATTAGATAAGTTTGAGAGTTTCAGACTATGTGATGACATGAGGGATGATCTTATGTCACAACCTTCAATAATGACTCTCTAATAAGGGTGGGTTATGAATTTGAGAGTGCAGTGAGTGGGATGAGTTCATCATGATTATATATAGTGTGACTAATACGGTTTTCCTCTAGATGATGGGTTGATAAATCTCACTTTTTTTACGACCCAAACCTACCCGGGCTCGAGCCGAATCCACCCCAAACCCGCCTCCATAGGTCTGTGGCTGGCGACAAGCGCTAAAGGCTAAACAACTTGGGGATGCCTTTTCCATAGTACCTGTACACACACACGCTGCCCACTCAATGCAGAAGTGCAGAGTAAAATGAAAAGTAAAGTACCAACTACTATACATAAACCACAAAGTGCATCGAACTCTAAACAGTACAAAGAAAGTGAAGAAGGTAAACTTAAAAGAAAAAGGGGCAAAACAGGCGCCCAACCAGAAAAGTTCCACAACCCAGCAACAGGAAAACAAAAGTAAAACAGCTGGGAGAGTCCCACACCAGGAACCCAACAATGAACACCGGACGCAGTCCAAGCTCCCGAACTCTTATGCCCCTCTAACGTCATGGCCAACCTATCCGTCGTCTGCAAGGGCACACCAAGTGTGGGAAAATCCCATGCAGGGGTGAGTATAAAAACACTCATTAGGATTCCTCGAAGTCTCGAGGGAGAAACAAATGAGGTACTGAAGAGGTGATCAGTAGATCATATAGGGAAAAGTAAAAGAGTACAATCGAGAGTGCAATAAAGAGTACAACTCAGCCCAACAAGCGGAAGGAAGTAGACTTGTCCAAACACAAGGAGCTAGAAACGGTGAGAATATGAACTTCTTGTCGAGTCTTTGCTACCTATAGTAGGAGAGTAGACTTGTCCAACCACAAGAAGCTAGACACAGAAAGCACGTGGCATACCCCACGCGTCTTCACCTCTCCTGGAATGAGAGTAACAGAAAACCCAAGAAGTGGGTATAGGAACAACGAATACATATATATATGCTCTACCAAGAAACCCGAACAAGATCGTAAGGGGATATCCATCCCATAGCTCAGCCCAAGAAATTGAGTAGTGAACAGTCCTAGAAGTAAACACCATCGATGCCTAGCATCCCGTACGTCTACCCCGAACTGCAAGTCAAGGGGCTCAAATCACCACACCTTGACACTATCCGCTTTAGGCGGAACTGACTCGCCCGCACGGTTTTAGGTAGCGTCACAAGGACGCATCTCGGTTGGGAAAGCGCCCCTCATATTTGAGAGTTCTAGAGTAATATCATACCACAACTCGTCACTGCCTCGCAATCGCGATGTCTCTTCAAAGTCGATAGGAGACCCCCTACTCAACCTCTCTAGAGGGTTATCCCTGGAAGTCAACGGGTTCCCACTAGAGGGAGACCTAAAAAAAGTCGTTGGGTGCCAAACTACCCAGTCCTGTTAAAGGGTAATCCTCTGGAGGGAGACCTAGAAAAAGTCGTCGACGGGTCCCAATGCCCAAACCCGTGAAAGGTATCCGCTGAAGGGAGGCCTGAAATCTCCAACGGGGACCACTTCCCAACCCAGGTGGAGGGAAACCCGTCATCGGGGACCACTTCCTAGCCCTGTTGGAGGTAAATCTGGAATGGCTCTGGCCATCCCTGCTGGATGGAACAGTGCTGGCCATCCCTGTTAGATGCTAACCCACTGGTCATCCCTCCAGGATGGTAACCCACTATTAATCCCTGGTAGATGGTACCGCACTGGCTATCCCGGCTGGATGTTACAACTGGCCACCCCTAATGGATGGTACCCCACTGGACATCCCTACTGGATAGTACCTCACTGGTCAGCCCTGCTAGAAACAAGCTCCTGGCCAGCCCTGCCGGAAATAACCTCCTGGGTAGAGGATTGGTGCCCGCGTAATGTGTCGGTCACACCGAATCCACAAGAACTATACCATAGAACACAAAGAAAATATACTGGCCAAACCATCAAGAACAAAACTAGGGGAAAACCACTCAACCATGCTGGTCAAACAAATGAGAACAAAACCAGGGGGAAACTCAACCTGGCAGGTCAAAAAACGAGAACAGAGGGACCCTCTACGTCACGAGAGGACAAGGGTATGCAAAGCATAACACAACACACACATGGGGCCCACATGACGTGTGGACCAAAATCAACTCCAACCAAGTTCAAAAACATTCTCAGGCACAAAAAACCACATGTACCTCCAACAGTTCTCATATACTCCCATAGTGTAGTATGTTTTCAGCCTAAAGGCTATCGTGCACACGACACCCAACGTCAACGTGAAGGGCGTAAATGTAAAAACTCCAACATTCCACCTCAATGGCCCAGGCACGACCAACTACATGTCTTCAATAATTTACTTCACTCACATGAGAGTGCACACGATCGCACACCAAGGGTTTACTTCCGAACACAGCAAGAAGAACTGTCACCAGAGCACCCTTCATATTTCCACAATTAATAAGATCACATAAAGGGATCTGCTCACCTGAACAGATTACAACATTGTAATCCTCACGAAAAAACACGTGAGATAGACTACTTACTCACCTCAAATTGATATCTGACAAAAAAGTCACCAACACGAATTTATGCCCGAACAACTTCTCGTGATCCCAAGCCTCGGTCCCGAAAACAGTCCGGCGTATTGCACCATTGTGATCCCCTCAGAAAAGCACATCAAAATGACTCCTCAATTGAGTGGGACAGATATCCGGTGAAAAAGATGCATTTCCTCAAACCGCGCACGAGCGGTTCTACATGGGACCTGCACCCCGATCCTGAAGCGCTTTCAACGGATCGCACTATTGTGATTTTCTCGGAAAAGTACACAATATGTACTATTCATTTGCCCAAAACATAAACCTGGTGATAAAGCTGGAAATCATCACCAACTCTAAAAAAGGCGCTCATGGGCCCCGCACCACCGTGAAAAATTAATGCCGGAGGATTGTGGCATTGCAATGCCCTCGGAAAACCACCCAGAATTGACTGGTCGCATGCCCCGAACGGATGTCCGATGAAAAAGATACAAAACACTGCTCACAGTTTAAAAGATAGGAAGTGGGGCCCACACCTGAACTCCGGCTTCAACGACCAAAAATCCCTTCGAAATCATCATCACAACGCCGCTGACGGCGCTCAAAACAGACATCAGATGTGTCTGTGCCACCAAAAAAAACCTCAGAAAAAGACTCCAATTCACTTAAAGGCGTGTCACGCCTCCGAGGCCCCTCGTTTCAAGAATTCAAAACCCCCGAAACCAACTCAAAAAGTTTGTCTCGATCCAAGGATCGGGTCACCGTAGTCGGCGCCCAAATCAGATTCCCTGTGGATGATTTATTATTTATAAATAATTTTAATAATAATAATATTATTATTATTATTATTAGTATTATAAACATATTATTACTATTATTTTTATACACTAATTATTACTATGATTTTTATTTTTTTATTTTTTATTTTTAAAACTAGACTGGCCATCATGGCCGGTCTTCTTCCGCACACCGCCCATCAAGACCCACAGTTTGTGGGTATTTACTCCCCCAGCAGTCCCATTTCGGCCGGTCTTCCTTGACAAGCCAACATGACCCACGTTTTGCGGGTCCTGGCTTTGTCCGGAGGCCCAAGACCAGGCCTCGGGCTCCTCCGCCAAGCGTGACCAGCCAGCGAACCTCATAGCGGCTAGCACCGCCGTGCTTCCCCGGCTACCCACTCCGCTGCCGGCTCCGCCTGGACACTGCCCGGCCGCCTCGGCTCAACCGCATTTCACTAGTGCTGCCCCGGCCTCCTGTAGGCCTGCCACTCCCCACTCGCGTTGTCGCCGCCTTGCCCGGCCGACTGCTTCTCGCCCAGAGACTACCCAGCCTCTTTGCTCTCCTGGACACCCGGGGCTGCGCTGCCATGAACCATCGTCCGCCCTCGTGAAAATCAGGCCGGGCCGCCTGAAAACCCCTGCCTTTCCGCCGTGAACTGCCAGACTAGCCAGAACCACCGGAAAACACCCTTAAACCCGTTGATCTTTGGCGGACGTTTGCGGGCTCCTCGGAACTCAGATTTTCAAACCGAAACAGGCGATGGAAAGCTCGGAAAAACTACTACGCATACATGGGATTTGTTCGAAGATCAAACAACATTTAGACTCAACATTTTATCTTCAAAAGAGTGATTTTAAATTAAAAACGAAATGAAGAACTCCTGCCTTGTGGGCGTAGCCAGAAGCTTCGCAGTGATCCTCCAGCTACCGCACTTGGAGAGGAGGAGGTAATGGAGGATAGCTTCTTGTGGGGATCTCCTTGGTTGAGGTCCTTCCTCCAGAGTTAACAAGAAGGGAAGGAGAGAGAGTGGGCTAATGTTTTTAAATAAGGAAAAACTTATTAAAATTTTAATTAATTTAAAACCTCCAAATTAACCCGCAATCGAAACGCTCGACGGGGTCGAGGTTAAGCCTCCCCTAGGGTAAACATCACCTCTCGAGCAGAACGGAGGTCTCATAATTTTAATCCGAGTCTCCATTCAAAATTTATTAAAACTGAACACCCGAGGCAGCCAAATTACGCAAACGCCCTTGGGGCCATTTCCACAAAAGGCTCGTGCCCACAAAAATTACACCCCTTCTAGGGTAAACATCATGCTCCGGACTCAATGGTGCCCTCGGTTTTCCAATCTGAACTCCATTTAAGAGATACCTGAGTTTAACCATTAAAAAGATTAATTAATTAATTAATTTATCCATTTAACGTTCTATTAACGGGTGAGGGGTCCCAACGTCCCGTGCCAACATACATTATGTCGTTCCTAGGGTAAACACCCAATTTTAGACCCATCATTTCTCTCATATTTAGGATCTGAAACACTATTTAGGAGTTATCCATTTTTATTTGGCGTGCCCAGTGTAAACGCACTGAAGATTTAATTTCGGCCACACTGGGGCTCCGAATCGCACGTCGTCTTAAGGCGTTGCTCTAGAATAACATAAAGAAAAATTTAAAAGTCTTTTATAGAAAAAACCAAGTTCTTACACATTAGATATATGATTTAATACTCAGGGGTTGGTCATGGGAATTAGTTAGTTCATGGTAATGGAATTCCAGGGGGATAAGGAAAAATAGTTTTTGATAGACTCGAAGTAGTGGGGCCATGAGTGGTGTGGTTGGATTGAGAATTGAGTTATATGTGAGGTATATATATTCATTTTTTGTCCCTAATAGGTTACTATCCTGATGTGGTATCAATATATAGTGACTTGGGTGGGTTGGGAGGGACCCAATGGATTCCGGGATAAGAAGGGTCAGAATAAAGTGGGAATTAGAATGTTTTTCATAGTTGTTAAGGACGGTTCAAGACAAGGGGTTTGGTTTACTGTATTATTGCTTGGGAGGTTATCTAGTGATATTTTTTATGGGTTTTTGTCCCTATTTGTGTTTCGTGATATGTATGTTTCTTCGATTTACATTATGGTATTTTAATACAATGATCTCTATAATGAAATTGATATTCTTTACAAAATTTTTCTTATTTAAATATTTTTGTGATTTATTATGGGTGAAATAATTATTATAAAACAAGAGAAAATATTATGATTTCATTATAAAAACAATTTTACATAACATCTAACTTGTAAAGGATCGGTCTCAGGGCTCATTTCTAAAGGAACAGGATGAAATAGGTCCAACTTATAAGAAATTGACATTTTAGGACATTAAAACATTTGAATGAAATAATAATTTTATACATGTGACAGATACACCCTAAAAAACATGTTAAAAGACAGTTTTGAGGTTTTCATATTCTGAATATATTATCCACATCATGAATCTAGTATCGAAGATCCAAATTCTATGTTTTTTAATATAACTCGTCAAATAATTTCTTTGAGATTAATTTCACCCCTATATTCGATGAAATGGTGTTCAAACATTGTATGAAGTTATGTATAGAGGTATTTCATGATTTTATATTCATCCAGTTTATGATTTTAATAAAGGAATCCTATTCTAGAAAGCTAGTGCCACACATTTCATTCCCAATAATCTATTCAGGATGTGAACCTGGAGTTAACAAAAATTTTAATTTTGTAAATAATAGTTAATAAGAAAGAAGGATTATATATTAGAATACCTACTACCGCACATGGGTGGACTAGATACTAGATATGAGATGGATGATTCTCTATGATGGGAGAACATGATCTCAAGACCTAGTTCCACAAATATTATTCACTTCATGATAAATATTTTTTCATTCCTCCTTGTGACTAACATAAGGGGTGGTTCCATAGTGCATGTTGAAGTGATTATAAGTGGAGGGGTTTAATAGTGATTACTCTATACTTCTATTCAGGTTTGGTTTGGTCCAATTATTTATATAAATAATAAATCATTTTCTTTTTGTATTTCATGGCCATTTTTTGTGATAAAAATATTTTCAACAATTAATCCCCCTATTTTTCATATGACCATTGCAAAATCTAGAGAGGTTTTGTAAAAATAATGTTTTGGATGATTGAGTCCTATAAAGAACCAGGTAATTGACTATATAAATGGTGAGATTATTTGATTATCAAGGGTTACCCTGAATAATGATCCATAAGAACCAATTATAAAAAAATGAATGGGCACAGAATTACTAAAATTCCTTATACTTGTACCGAAAAATCATTGAACCCATATGGCTTCTCATCATTATTCAGAAACACCATGTCAGTTTCCTTTTCATTCCATGTCTCTATTATAAAAATAAATAAATAAATTGTGTTCATAATTCATATTTCCAATTTTCTACTATCCTTGTGGGTTTTCCACTCAAAAATAGAAATTATTTTTATTTCCATAGATTGCTTGTTTGAGTTTTTATTTTAATTAAATTTGTGTAGAACTGTATCAATTTAATGATTCCCTATTGGATATCATTTCAGGTGTGTGATTATAATTACAACACTTGGTGGATGCCAATGGGGGTGGTATATTAATATATAGACTCCCATGAGTGAGATGAGTTGAAGGATCATAATGGGTGTGATAGGATCCTAGTTTTCAGGAATTAGTACCTCGCATTTAGTAAGCTTGGTTCAAGGGATAGTCCTTTTTGTGATTTTCTTCGGTATTTTGATGGAAATTTTCATGGGCACCTTCAGTTGTGTTCCACTACTAAATTGCTAGATCATATTACAATGTAGGTTACAGATGATGGACCATTCAATGAGTATTATGTCTTGGTGGTGGACAACTCATGATGGGGTTTTTCTTCGGATAATGTGATATAATACCAATGGAACATACCATTAGTCATATAAAGTTGGTCGAGATGTGGATTAATTATTGTGTATTGTCCCTTCGGTTTATTGTCAAGGTTTAGAAAAAATATAAACATAATATTCAGTTATGGGGTAAGCATCATGTGCCATGGTAAGAGATGTGGTGACATTGGGAATTCATCTTAGGTTGAAGTAGGTATGGTTGGGAATTATGGTGTCTTAGCTAGAAAACGATGACTTGATTGGAACATACATTGTACCAATGATTGGATTCATTTATGGTATGAAATAAAGTTTAGAAATGTATTATGGTGACCTAGTAATCACACAGTAACCAGAAATGCTGGGAGATGTTGTGGTAGAGTTAGAACATTATGTGTAATTGAATTTTATGGCATGATTATTTTTCTCATGCGTACATGTATATGAAGTGATTTTCTAGGAATACATGATGAAACCCTTATAGGATGAATTTATCACAACCTAAATGGAAACCATGTTCTAAGTGTAGATCTAATTATCTAGAATGTTGTCCATCCTAGGATGTGTAGTTGATCAAGTGGGTGATTATCAAGTGTATTTAGAGACTTGTTTATGTTGAGTCTTGTGGATGGTAATTTTTCTAGTATATATGTGGCTTATTTTTTGTTTATTATATACTTGTGATAATCCTAGTGGGTTTTTAATGTTATATGTTGGAATGACCCTGAGTCAATATACTTTTGTATTGTGCATTTTGATATAAAAAAATTGTTTATTTGATATTATTCAAACATATAATTATGTGATGGATATTTTGGTTATTTTTATTCTATTATATTACTCGAATCTATGGATATAGTCTCCCCATTATGTGGATTAGGCCCTAACTACTAGTTAACACTCTCTAGTGTATGGGGAGGCATGTATGAGGCCACGTGGTACATTGTCTTGGATGGTGGTTATATATAAAGCATCACAAAAAGTATTTGAGAGACTACAAGAAGATAAGTGTTGCCTCTAAGGAACATTGTATCACATCAATGTAATGAAATTAAAAAACACAGAAACCCCCATTTTCTCAGTTTTAACTATCAATCCATTAATTTTTATAACTCATCTATCCATCAAAACCCAACATACATTGTTCAAATTAATTATACTTAACATATCGTTCCACTAAAACTATGACCCCTCATTAACCCATTAACCCATATGTTATATCCAAAATACTAATTCTGACTTACCAATAATAACATAAATCTAAGGGAAACCACTAAAATAGTGAATATAAATCTCATAATACTTTTCAATTATCAAATTGTTTCCTGAACATGAATAAGTAACCTAAGAATATCAAATACCACAACATACTCTTAGGTAGTACACTCACATCTATATTAAAGATATACTAGACTTCCCACTCATGATCGCTTCCTTCATATTCCTAATCCTTCTCAAAATAGAGGACAGGCCTATGTAATTTCAAATCCTCAATTACTCCTCGCTGCTGTTATGAGGAAAAGAAATAACTATTGATAAAAACTATAATATTCTATGAAATCCCAAAATAAAAACTCCAATGACTATAATTTCGAGTTATAATTCACACCCAATAAATACAATTAATTTACCATATTAAGTGACTTTCCAATTTACATATCCCATACTAGATTTTATAGCTTTGTAATTCACAAGGATAATGAATTGAAAAAATAATTACTGAAGACTTACTCAAACAGGATACTAATAATTAACCCACAAGAACCCAACCATTTACATTTTTCATTTATATGATACCCAATAACACTTTTTTGGGTCCATCATACAAATATTGACACACATTATTAATGGATGTATGGCCATCATGTGATACTTAAATTACTTAATATAGGGTGGAACATATTTTATTTAATTAAGTAAATAATCCTAATTTATCTCTTAAATGAAAACTTTATTAGTCTATATATATGTTACCTTAACTTGAACACCCATTCAATCATACCTAATCGCACATAAAAATGCATTATATATGGGACACCCATGATTTCACTATTTTTTATGTAATATATTATTTATTTGTTTCAACATTTATATTGAGCTTTAAGTTATAAATTTTAATTTTTAAATCATTTTAGTAGGGTTATTGATTACCCAAACCAAGCATTGTAACTATATAGAGATAATTTTTAGCTCAGTAACTACACACTATTAGAGACACGATTAGGGTAATAGTGGATTTTACCAAAAACTTATATACTTTATATTTTTATCACCCTTTTTATTTGAAGTATTTCTTTTCCTAATATCATTTGTTCTAAACATATCCAGGAAACTCATAGTCAATGCCTTTCTTAATTTCCTTTTCTCTATTGATGGTTCATCCTGATGTCTTGGTATTTCTCTAAGCCAGGCCCCTTATAATAACTTATTCACTTCTTCTTATCATCTCTTCCATTATCATTAATTTTTTACCATTCCATAACCAGCCATGGTAGCCCACTCTATGGTTATGTTTTGTCTAATTCATAATGTTTTTAGTCTATTTGGGATTGTAAAAATTCTCTCTTTCTCTAATCGATTATAACTCAAATAAGGTACAAAAATTCCAATTTATTATGGAATATTTTTCTATGTAATTATTTTTATTTGACCCAATATTTGTTTTTATTGGTTATTAAAATCATTTTATTATTAAATTAGTATATGAATAGGTTTTTATTTTTGAATCTATAATTTTTTTCTAGTGTATTGATGAATTTTGTGTTTCACAAAGGTAAGATTTCATTAGTATTCATGTGTTATATTACAAAACTATATGATATTCCCATATGGTGTTGGATAAAATTTATTTAGGACTTTTATTTGTTCAAATAGATTTATAACATATATTTCATGTGATTATAAATTTTATAATGAATAATTTCATGGTTTTACATAATGTTATAAAATGAAAAGTATTGTTTCAATTTTTTTATGTCATTATTAATTTTGTATTCTCTATTTTATATATATTTCCCTTGAGTCATTGGTGTAATTACTGAATTTTTTAATTTTTTTTCCATATCAAATTGATAAGGTAGTTTATTTACTTATATATTGTATGAGATGTGAACCGAGAGTTTACATAAATTTAACATTTTTGATTATTTTTTATTGGTAATTTTTAGTTACTTGGGAGGCCTAATTAGTTATGTGGGAAATTGAGGATGGGTGACACACTAGTTATGATTTCACTATAACAAGTGTATATTAGGTAATTTTGAAAAATGAATTTTTTGGATCCCAGTTATTATAAAAAACAATACACATTACAATTCATTCTGGTTCATTTAATGTCTATCTATTTTTATTTATGAAAAATATTTTCTTCTAAATTATTATCTTCTAAATTCATTCAAAATAAAAATATTATGAGAATATCATGAATAATAAACCTAAATCATGTACAAATGAGATATTGATTATATGGTGAAAATAAATCTAGTTGATGATAGATATAATATTAGTGATCCCAAATAATTTATTACAAATAATTATTATAAATATGGGACCATAAAGGAAGGATCATTATCAATTTGAGGAAAATTCAAGATCTTATTATAACCAATGTGTTTGAATGTTCTTCCTTATATTTTTTATTTCAATTATATACTACATATTTTATTATATTATAATTACCATAATGCACTAATTTATATGGATAGGTATGGTTCTTATGGATTTTTTAGTAAAATCAATTCCAGGGTATGGACTAGTTAGTAACTTATTCAAAGAAGCACTGGGGAATGATCTTTTACTTTTGACCTTTTTATAGAAGAGGTTCCACTATAGAACATGAATTACTTATTGATCTTCGTATAGATACGCTGGCCAATTTAGGTTAAATTCAAAGAGTTCCAAGGATATGAACTTTTATAGACTTCTTAAAAAATAGAATTGTATGTATGATCTTCTAAAACTCTAATAGATGATTAATTTTTTGTAATGTTCTTTATATTCTCTTAATCACTTTATTAATTTGATTTATAATTTTATATACCTTTCAAATTATTCTTTTATTCTGTTATGAGAATAATTTTAGTTCTTAATAATTAATAATTTTCATTTGAGTTTTTACTTTAATTTATTTTCTTTTGATTTTTACTTAGTTCAGAATAGAACGTACCTTATTTTGAAAATCATAACATCTTAAAGATATAAAATTTTTCAATTTTTTTTAAATATATAAATCATCATCTCTTCAGGATACCATAGTATTAACAAATTGTTCATGTAGTTTAGTTTAAACCATGGCTAATAGATAGCCACATGGGGATACAAATGGGGGTAAGTAGAATTTTATTATAAGGATCTCATCATAGGACAATAGATGGTTACCATTAGTGAGATCATAAATTTTCCTAAGAGGATTGAGGTTATTATCCCATGGCATGGGATATAATTTGATTTTATTTACTCTACATGGTAATTTTACTTCGGTTGTATACTCTTGTTATTTCATTAGAAACATTATCCATCTCTCATCTTAAAAATATTTAATGGATTTCACCCCTCTCCAGAGATTCCTCTAACCCATCAATTTGATAACACCCTTAGGTAGCCTATCCAATACAGATCTCTTACATTGGATTCATCTATTTGGGTCTTATTAGTATATTGAGGCCCATATAACCTTCCAATAATAGTAATAAATAATTTTCACTCAGTACTCAAACATGATCTCACTATGAACACATTTTTAACCCCCACCAAAAAACATACATGTTATTGGACATTAGAATCACTTTTCACATGTTTATGTTTATTAGTTTATCAAGGTAAAATATTTTAACAAGGAGAACATATATATTTGATTTTTTTCATAATATATTCATGAATCATTGTAATTTACTAATCATATATCAAACCATAATATTTATTTTGGATTATAAATGGGATTGGATATATTTTAAGTGGTATTCTACTTGGAATTAGTTCACCCACTAAAACACAAATTCATGTGAAAGTAAAATTGATTTTATTTAAATCCTGAAAATAAATGATCATCTAATTTTAGAAATGTTCCTCAAATATAATATTTTTATTTTGGCTGACGGAGGTGCATGGGTGGGGGCCATAGTTCATGAATTTATAGTTTGTGTGAAATTTCTGGATATTTTTTGAATATTTTAGGATTTATCATATATGAGTCATTTTACCATTATAATCATTTTTTTATTTTTTATATTTTTTATATGGTATAATGTTTAATAAATATTGGTGGATATTCCTTAATGGGTGCTTATATGGTTTATATTTTTCATTCCTCATTTTAATGATTAATTATTTGGAAACCATTTATTTTTTATCACGTATTATCCATGTATGGATAATTCAATATTGATTTCTTATAATAATATGATGTAATTTTTTATATATTTAAATGTTGAAATAATCAAAAAAGTGTATTTTGGATACCCATGATATTTCTTATCATCCTATGATGATCTGGAATATGCTTTAGGCCATATGTGGGTCGTCTTAGTCTTCATATTAGGATGAATCAGGTCAATTTATTATAAAATGGTTTCAAAACCCTCTTATTATTTATAGACTAAATATATATTTGAGATGAGATCATTATAATATGAGTGGTAGGTATGAATGTGTGTAAATTTATCACTTTATTATTATGACTTTAAAGATACCATGTGCAATAGAGATTATGCATTTGAATTTGATATGTTTTTCAATATCTTTGGGATGATTTCATTAAATCAAATTTTATAGTTGTTTATATTGAACTTATTTATGTTTTCATTGAAATTTAATCTTGGAATGAAAATTAATAAATATTTCTAAGTTGGTGTGGTTATAATTCAGGGGTTTCATATCATGTCTGGTGACTGTAAAACTATTTTTTTAGGTATAGTGGATATATATAGTTTGGTGGGTGTTATAGTAAACCATGTTTATAATCAATTATTATATTAAAGGCCCAATAGATATATTATTTTGAATCCCTTTAATATCTAATTGTTTCAATTATTCTTCACTTCTTGTTTGAGATAAATTAAAGAAAATTTTGGAATGTATTGATATTATTTAGATGGGTATTTTTTTTGAAGTTTGAGTTATATTTTTATTAAGGGTTTTTATTCATATTTAATATAAATTAATCACAAATGGACACCAATGAAGTGTAGGTAGGGGATATTGAAAACATTCTGTAAAGAAACCCCCATGTTCTTCATCTTGAGACTATTATTTAAAACATGAAACCCCTATCTATGAAAGAAGACTGAGAATCAACTCAGATAATGGACTATGCTCTTGTTTTCACGAAATAGATCTTCATTCATTCTATTGTAATATAGGATTAATGAAATATGATGAGTGGATGGAGAAAATTGAATGTCTTTGCGATTTTCTTAGAACAGCTGAGAAATCAAACATTTTTTCACATACAAGATAGAGGACCCAAGTCATAAATGGTGCAATTCATTTTAGACATCCATGTAACATTTAAATATCACTCGAAATGGTTTCTAGGATATGTATAATCAATATTTCGATCCAAAAACATTAATGATTGTTTTGAAGACAGAGTTTGTGACACTTCAATAGCAGGGCCATTTATGGATTGATTATGTCACCCTCTTTAAATAATAGTTCGACTATACTTCTAATATCTTCATGTATAATACATTAAAATATCGTCAATTTGATTTGGAATTGAGGCCGAATATCTAATCTATGGATTTTTAATTCTACCAACCCACATATACCAAATTGTTTAGAAAAATAGTGATGGATAAAACTGATATGGTATTGATGATTATGTAAAATATGTTCATTAACAAATGCTGGTGAATGTCATCATTTTTTATCTGTTAAAAAGAAGAAGCATGATGGGTCTCTACGGGGATGTAATAGGAATCTAAAATGACCCTATATTTCTATTCACTATGATTAATTAGGGAACATATCCATGATATTTTTCATTATTTTATGTATATTCATTCAAATCTAGATTTCTAAAATAATATAAAAAAATTCCATTATTATGGGAGGCAAGGAAACCTATAGCCATTTTGTATGATCTATCAACATGAAGATAATTGAGATGGTTCATCATTTACATGAGGCTCTAACATTATATATGGAGTGTCTAACAGAGCATGGAATTATTCTCAAAGAAGATAAGAATTAGTTATGATGAAATATAAGTCTTATCTAGGAAGGTAGCCTCAAGGTAGGTCCAAATATAAAAATATAAATAAATTTTTTTATGAATATAAGAAATATTAAGTTAATACATTGAATTATAGAGGAACATTGTTTTTTTCTTATTTTGTGGTTCTGACTTTATTTGTTACAGATTACTCACATTTTTTATATAATATATAATATGTTGTTAATTTATTCTATTACTTGTTATTAAAACTTATATGATGGATATCATTACTCTCTTTGTAAATAAAAAGGATCAAGAGTTCAAAATCCATATTTGTAATGTAGTGATCAAGGATGTTGAGGTCATATGGGATTCCTATATTCTCTATTTGGATGTCTTTGACAAGATTATCTAGTTAAATTGGATCATCATATCTAATTCTTGTATGAATTTTTATCAACAAATGGTTGTATTTATTTCTCATAATTGAAACACTCATTTATTACAAGGTGAGTGGGATCCTTTTTCAACTAGAGAATGACGTACTATACCTACTATAATAACTATCGCTTATGAATTACAGAGGTTTTTATTATATTATTTTAAGGGGAACTTAAATGATCAAATTCCTATAGTCATTGATAGGTATTCAGTGGTATTTTGGGAACTTTTACCCTCACCGCCAATAGAAATATATCTTAATATTTATATATATTTTCAACCATGTTGATACCTATATATAACTAGATAAAATGGATCATATTTCTTTTTATATCACCATGGGTGGATACAATTCAATTTGTAAATAATTTATTTCGAGGTATCCAATATTATATCAACTATAAGATTATTTTAAAGGTGACTATAAAAAATATCTTTTTTCACAGATTAATGATATATTTTTCAATATTAGATAAGCAATATGGTGTTATTAAATAAATATTATTCCAAGATATCACTTGTTAATAGGGTAAGTAGATTGTGTTCCGAATACTTATTTATGGAATTTATATAAGTACTTTAAAAATCTTATGACTCGTGTTAAAATAATAAATACTGTTATAGTTTTCATTCTAATTAAGAATTGAATCTTACAAAGATACCATAACACCTTTTTATCATGTTTTTGGATGATAAATTAGTTTCTTGACATATAAATAATGATCATGGGGACAATATTGATATTTCTATGAAAACCATATAATGTCATTTCATGTATATAAAGTTATCAAAATTCCATTTATATATTTATAATGTCATGTTACAACATAATTATATCATTTAAAAATAGAAAATATTCCACACTAAAAAAATGAATTCATGATTTATATGGAAAATCATATGAATGATTTTATATTCTGACGTTTCTAAGAAATGGTATGATATTAAAGATGTTTTCTCTAAGATTTATATATACTATAATCTCCCATAACTACTTTAAAATACATTGATGGAATATTTCAACGGATTGATGAATAGAAAACCTAATTTTGTAGTGATGTTTTATTATTTGTTACATTAGTTTGTCTATAATAATCTCATTCCTTTTCTAGTTTCCCAGTATTATTGGATGCCATTATTCATTTCCATTATTCTCACACATATTCCTCATTGATTTTTCCTCTTTTATATTATTTTTGGGTGGATTTGTGATATGTATTTCAAATACCTATGTCACTTTCAAGGATATTTATTTATTTATTTTTACCATGTTGATATTGGGGTAACTATTGGGTTATTTTTTGTGCTTTTGGTAAATATTAATTTTTTTTGGGCATGTTCATCATTGGAATATGGTTAGGCTATACTATGGGTAATTTTTATAAAAACATATGGCTTATAGTGGTTAGGGATAGTGAAATTTAAATTTATAAGTTCATAGTTGGGCATATAGTGAGACTAAAATAGTAATCATCTCCAATGTATGAAAAATGGTGCATGATTAGTGCATGGTTTTCCAAAAACAACAGAAAAATAGTTTGAAAGGAATTAATTAATCTGAAAATTATTTTTTGAACCTAAAACACCTCTCATTTACCCCATTATTTATTCTATAGACTAAGATCTCATCCCTAAGGATTCATCATGGATATTTTGGAGATACAAATCCTTTTGGAGATCAATTTTGATTGATATAGAGGTGATGGAACTATAAAACACATGGTACCTAGTAATTATCCATTATTCTTCTTCATTTGTTAAGATATTTTATGATTCTCTAGAAATGAACCGTAGATCGGGGATTTTATTGCTAGATATATGGGTTGTTACATGATATAATTGGTTTTCCTATTGATTAATTATAGGGAATGAACGTAGATGGTACATCTACCTAGATCATTAGACAACTCTTTATATATTTTCCTTTTAAGTGGTTTTATTTATCATTATTGATCTTAGGATTGTTTAATTCTTTTTTATTAATATAGTTTTTATGGTTCATGGTATTATCTTTCTATATTAGATCCCACTTTCTCTTTGACTTCTAAATCCCATTATATTACTGTAAATATTAGGTGTTTGATATTGGTTGTTTCTTAAAAAGCCTTTATTTTATGTACCATGATTCCTCGATCATTTTTAATATGTTTTTAAAATTGGTTAATCGAATGATTTATATTTCTTGAAATTTGATGGTTTTGGGATTATTTTTTAAAATTGATTTTTTTCCATGGGTATTGTATTTGAAATTGAATTTGAAATACTTTTTTAGTATGAAATTGATTAGTTAGATTATTGATGTGGGATGTGCCATAAAATAATTTGGAAAAGGGAATGTGAAACCTCAAGGTGTTCATTGATTATGAAATACTACCTCTATGTTTGGGCTATGGAATGTGGGAACCCATGGCACCTGGGAGGCGGATAAAATGGGAAAATAATTATCGGATGGTTTTTCGAAATCAGCTATGGATTTAATCTATAATTCCTACTAAACATTGTTATGATAGGTGGTTTACTTATTGGGATGTTTCCTAATCTATACGCTCATGTTCAAGGTATATGTGTGGAATAATTCATTTGATCATTGATGTGTCCTGACCATAAATAACATGAACCAAATCTTTCCTTGGATTAGTTTCCATATTGTTTAATTTTGAAATTGTTATTTTTGAATTATTTGTGAAATGGTTTCATCATATGTACTTTTAATATAAATATTTTATTTAATTTAATATTTTTTATAAACTGGTAGGAGAGTGTAAATTTATATGTTTTTTTGAAAACTATGTAATGATATATTCCTTGATTTTGTATTTCATAAATGAGATTAATTGGTTTGTTTATTAAATTATATTTATCAAGGAATTTTTTGGGTCCAATTAGGATTATTTTTCTCACAACATACACATGGATTTGGGTGTGGATAAATATTATTTTATATAGAATTCATAAAGGAATGTTAAATCATGGGGGAGTTTGGTATTTGTACTAATGAGGTGTGAGATTTTACTGGAAAAATTGTGTTATGATGGCCCAAATATCATATTGGTATGGGTAGTTTTTTATCTAAGATACTTTTTTACCTATTTTGGATTGTCACTTTCTTTTCCTTACACTCCTTCACTTATGATATTTGACTTTATTTTGAATGTTTACTTACTATTATATAAAACATATATTGATTTTTTGTTTCATTATGAGAGAAATCATTCCCAATTGGGGTTTTTGTACCCAATCACTTGTCTCCAGCTTTAATAGATTTTGATCACCCTTCGGGCCATATCATAGGCTTGTTCGGGTGTTCAGAATTTAGATAACAAGGGTCAGTTTCTGAAAATGATAGATGAACGTGTTTCTATTACGGAGGTGGTACATTTTATAGTGATATTTTTTGAGTTTGATATTATTTTGGTAGTGGTGATATTGTAAGATCTGTAGGCTGGCTTCGGTGGTAGGTGTCTATATTCTAGGTGTCCTAATATTTTATCATGGCATATAAAAGTTATTCCATACATTTTTTTCCTAATTATAGTCATCAATTTATTTATTGATTGTTTTGTTATAGTGATCATATATGGAGATTTTTTTCCATGGAAGTGATGGATATAAGTAATGGATACTTGATGAAGGGTCTGGTTCAATGATGGTTAGAGATAAGGATCTCTCTAATGATGACTAGTTATATTTTGGATGGCCATGGAAAGCCTACAGTTCTCAATCAGTATTAGTCATGATATTGAGATTGTAGGGTTTGAGATCATGTAACCCATGTATCTCCATGTTCACCTCATCAGACTACATCTGATAACCCAATCAACCATTCTCTGTGACCTTTTAGTGAAATTAATTTTTTTTGATATGTTTTATTCTATTAAAGGTATTGATATGGTTTTATTTTCTTAGCGTTTTTTTCTAGTTCACACATAACTAGAATGTCTTTTTTTTAAAGTAAAAAGAAAAGTGGGATGAGTTTTGTTGAAAAAGTGTCCAAGGAGGAATGATATTCTTTATGTTTAGAATATATTCTATAATTAAGAATGTATTATTTTATATATTCCATTGTTTGTGTGGTGGGAACTCTTTCCCTAATATTATAAAATATATCTTAGACATACTCTTTTGCGTGGGATAAATTTAATGTAATAATTAACTTATTTTTATCAACATTATGGAACTATATCAATCAAAACCATGTGTTTCAAAACAATCATCACATTGTTTTCTAACAACTATTGTATATAATAGCCCTTCACATCACATAAGAATAAAATAAGATCAAAATACAAATAAATATTTATATCAATAAATGCTTGAAATATTCATATATATTAAACTCTTGGATTTAGAATCCCCAAGCTTAATCATCTAAACAAAAACTATAAAACCCATCAATTCATTCAATAATTTTCAACTCCTATATATTTATAAAAGTTTTAAAACATATATTTGTTACCAAATACCCAAAAAAAATTAATTGATTTTGTAACCCTTATATATACCATGGAATATCTTGGAGTATCTTAAACTCCTTCTGCTATTGTATATTATTATACTTCATATGAAAACCTTTCACATATTTTATATTTCCACCTTTATGTTTCAATGACTAAGATTGACAATTGGACAATCCAATTTTTTCTTTCTAGCTTAATATTTTACACATTAACATAACATCAGGGTCTAGACATCCAATGTATTAATCAGTCATCATAAAAATGATACAGCGATGGATAAACTGTCATGATCCATCCTAGTGGGCCCACTTCAAAACTCCCCGTGCCTAACTCTAAGAGGCTAGAGGCTGGTGACTAGCACTGAGTAAGAATACCACTAACATGGGAGGAATTGACTTTGTATCAATAGACATGCACATTTCTCCTAGAACAAAAAATGATGAAATGTTAAAACCACAAAATAAACAATGAATTCATAACACTATATCACACAATTAGAGTACAAAAAGATGTAAAGGGAAAGTAAAGATGACAAAATACAAGCCCACCACAAAGAGTCTGTAGACATTGACTAACTGAATCTTTAAAAAGTAAAACCTACATCATGGATGATGACTACGTCAAAGGTATGCTCCCCAATTTAACACTCAAATCTGCCTAGATATAGCTATGATCCACCCACACATGGTCCTACTTGGACTCCGTCAAAAGGTTTGATGATGAAATCCAATCGTAGTGTGTGGAAAATCATATTTTTATGTTTTCTTAGTGAAGCATATAGGATGACTAGGATTGTCTCACTTAAGAAGCATTCTCATTTGTTCACTCACATAAAACATTTTCCAAAACTATTTATTTATTTTTTGTTTTTATTATTTATAATAATGAAATGGAATTTATGAAAATAAATGAAATAAAAAAATTCAATTAAAATTAATATGAAATTCAAAAAAAATGGAATTATTGATGAAAATAATATCTCATGAGAGAAAATTCATGGATCACCTCTGTTGACCAGCTTCACATATTCTTAGTGAACACACTCCATCATATGGGTGCACACATATGTCTACCCTGATTATGAATGAAAATTACACTTAGTGATCTCCAATCACACCCTCCATCCACCTCTTTAATCGAGAGAAAATGGATGTAGATTAAGAAGTAGAACTTTAGAAAACCATAATGAAGATTACACCCACTAAAAATTATCCTCAAAATTAACCCAATGAATATTAATAACACGGTCTTTGGTACAGGAACATGATTACTTCTTTAGGATATACCTCAGATTAGTTACTCATGATAATGAGTATTATAGTTCTCGATGGTTGGATGAGAAGAAGAAAATAGGGTGGATGGGTGGACAAAAAAATAAAAACATTTCATGAATTTTTTAGAAATATCAATTAAAATTGAAAACTAAAATGAAAATAGAAAAATAAAAAATTTATAAAGAAAGGGGGATGATTTTCACCGACCTCCCTTGGTGGAGATATTCACCTTGGTGCCAGAAAGGAATGGGATGGAAAATGGGATTATTTGAGAGGAATGAGATCCTCTCATTTTATAGGAGGATTTCTATCCTCTTAATGATGACATTTTTTTCGAGCCATTAAATGGATGTTTCATGTGTGTTCCCCTTCATAACGTTTGTTCTTAATGATATTCCATGTTTCCACTAAAAATTTAAGCTCATGTTTCCACCGTATGTTTGTGTATGAATTTTTCATTGGAAGTTTATTTTTCTGGATGCAGTTCCCAGGAAGCTTCCATCAAAATTATGTCATTTAATGGACATCTAAATGGATTCAAAACTCCCCCAAATTAATTTTTTAGGAACACCTATGAGTCATAGTTCCTTTCCAGGTAGAAGAACCTCAATTGAATGTGGGTAGGAAATGATATACATCTGTTACTATGGTCGGGTCCACACTATCTTCCCGGAAAAGTCTTTGAATTCATTGATTTTGTAGGGCCTCTAGATTCATGATTACTCCCCTATTCCATAATAAAAGTTTTAAGGAAATAAAATATGGATTCCAATAAAAGAATAATCACTCAGTTGGGAATTATATTTTTCATTAATGACTAAAATTTCCTTGATGTAAAAAACTGTGAAAAATCCATATTTAAGCGTATTTATTTATTTTTATCAAAACACATCATAAATCCATAACTGATTCATATAGGATCAAATTTTTAATTTTTAATTTTAAAAAAAAATTAAATTCATTCAAAAAATGTGAAAAATATTTGCTCTATCAATTCCACCATATGTAAATTGGGCGTGTTCTGAAACATAAAATCTCAACATAGAATTCTGAGGATTCCAATGTTAACAATAATCAAATTCCAAAGTAATAAAATTTACAAAAATTTCAATTTCAAATAAAAAATAAAAAATCTCACATAAAAAATCAATTTAATTTTCAAACTTTCACAGAAAAAATCAAATCTTGTTTTTTATTTTTCTGAATTGAAAAAATGGAAATTCTTCTTTCATTCAATCTAGCTTCTCAATTAATTATTGTTAATATTACCACATCTTGATTTACCTCACCTTTTAATTTTTCCACTCTTGTATAATGATAAAATTCACATAGAGTTATGATTATATCATTAAAATAATCACTTTATCCATATGTTTATAAAAGAACTACATTATCCACATTGTAAAGAAAAAAGGAACATAAAATCATGAGGAATTCTCAATAATAGTTCAATTAACTATGGGGCTTATGGTTGGTAGTATTTTATTTTTTAAAAATTAAGGCTCAAAAATGAGTTTTATCTCATAACAAGGATGAATTATATCAATATGAGTAATTCAATTCTCCCCTTCAAAGTGGAAACACCCAATTCCCCCAAAACTAAAGGTAAAGTTATGATCAATGTAAAATATAATGAATGATTAATGCACCATATTTATTTTCTTAGAATTGTTTATATTTTTTTCTTCATTTTAACAAAATTAATGATATGATAAATTTTCACAAGCATCACCTAACCATATACAATTAAAATATCATCAGTCTGGAAAATGGTGATTTTTGGTTCTCCCAAATCACAACCCTTTTCTATTCTTTTTGTCAATTTAATTTTTTTTATTCAATAGGGGAAAAATATTATAGTACAATGAATTATTCCACAAACTTTTACAATTACCACAATAAAACCCCCACACTATTCCCATCCACCATGATTCCCTTCACCCCCACACATCAACTTTAAAATACCATGAAAATTCCAAGAGCAGAGTAGGAATGGATAAAAATGGATTGAAACATGTATCATCCATATAAAGTTCATTCATTATCTATATGGGATAAAATAAGGATTTATGTAAATGTGGTAATTAATGATATATTATTTTAAATAGATTCATAAATAATTTTAAAAATGTTTGTGCATAGTCCTTTCTTCGACATGTTCAAATTACAGTTCTGGTCAGTGACATGTCCCAAGAACACTCAAGAAATATGCTCAAGAATTAATAAGAATTACTTGGTATGGAAATACTATTAGGAATGAGACATATGATATTATAAAATCACTCAAGTAATGATTGATAACAAAAAATAAATTCACATGAATTTCATAAATTCAATTTATGAAAATTGTTGGTAAATTTCATATACATAAATCAACTATTTCCCTTAAATCATGAGTCATCATTTCAATATACATGATTCAAATTAAACATTTAATTTTCCATTTAAATCATTCAATATCATTAATATTTAAATACAAAACATTGAATCACATGATTCCTAAGAAACTCATGTGTCCTAGATAATTCAAGAAAAGAAATAATTCAAGTGTGGAGATGCAATTTTATCTTTAAAGAACAATACATGTTTTGGACCATAAAATGTATGGAGTTTAAAAGTTTAAGCATAAACTACTTTTTGAAATAAGGCTTCAGTCCTCTTCCTATATTTATGCCTTCCATTTCCCATATATGAACCTGTAATATAGAATTACTCACCTAAGAACAAGGATGATATCATTAAACATTAAAAAGTAAAGGAGGAGTGGGTCGCATGATGGACTAATCTAAAAAAGATTTTTGAAATATAAAATGAATGTAAAGATAAATCATGGTGTGATCCCCCATGTGGGCCCTAAATTTTTACTACTTCTAGTGGGAATTACCAGCTATTATCCATAATCTGTTGGGGGTGGATTTTGTTGGACATGAACAACCACATGTGGCTTTTCCCAACATCCACATTTGTGTTCTTGTTGAGGAGGTTTCCATGGATTGAGTACACCAGATCCACCTCCTTCACAATGTGGTACAGCTTACGTGGTGAGGGTAGGATAAATCATGGAGCCCCTATTCATTTTTTGATAATTGAACAACCATCTTATCTTCCAGTGCTAGCTCCATGGCGGCTTCAACCTCTTCTCTGAATTACTTCAGCTCAATAACATAGTTCTATTCTTTATAGGGCTCCTCCAGTAGATGTTCAATGTCTTCAGAGAGCTCCAAGAGTTCCTCAACATGTGCATAATTTTAACATCATCCTATAATGCATAATTAGTGTCCACCAATTCTGAAAATTCAAAATAATTAGGAGAGGTACTCAAATTATTTTCAACAAAATTAATAGAATTTGAGTTCAAGAATGTATCAACTCCCTGAGTTTGTTTTTCTTTAATATCATGTTTAATTGGAATTCCCTCTTGGATTCGATCTTCACTCAAAAGAGGTAGGTATTCGGGCTCCTCCATTTTTTTCAAATTCCACATCTTGGGTTGTTTATTCACCTACCAAGGGTAGAGAAATATGTAATGGTGGTGGATGTTCTTCTTTGTAATGTTTGGAGAGATAAAATAGTTCCTCATATTCAATCCTATAGTTATCTAATTCAGGTTGATCTCCCACATGTTTCTCCTCAGGTATGTAATTTTCATCTATATATCCTCTAAATGGTTGAGTGAGGATGAATGAATAATCAGGTTCCTCGACATTTGCCACCTTCGGTTCCTTCTCTACATTAGGGTTGGGTTTCTCTTGTGTATTATGTATATATTTTGTCTAACTTTCAATTTTACTATTTTTTTTCTTCAATGGATTCATTGTATTCATTCACATGATCTTTACTATACTCTAAAACAACTTTCTATTTTTGTTATTTCACCTGTGAGTAGTCATTCTATGAATAGTAATAGTAGTTCAGATACATCATTCATTTTTTTTGGTTTTTTTTAAAATGAAAATCAATCTACATTGTGAAAAATATAAAAAGATAAGTAAACTACTAATTGGCTCCCTAGAAACGGCACCAGTATTGATGCACTCCTTCTCATGGTGTGGAAAAATAATATTTTTATGTTTTCCTAGTGTAGCGTAGAGGCTAACCAGGTTTTTCTCACTTAAAGAGCATTATTAGTTTTCCACCAACATAAAAAAATTCATACCTTAGACTAAAGAAAACGGAATTAGTGAAGAAAGGAAGTTCTCCTAAGACAAATTTCATGGAGCACCTTCATTGACCAGCTTCAAATATTCCTATTGAATACACACCATCGTATGTGTGCACACCTTAGTCTTCCATCGTTATGAATGAAAAGTTCACTTAGCAATACCCATTATCACCCTCCATCCACCACCACAATCGAGGGAAAATATATGTAAATTAATAAGTTAAACATTAGACAACCACATTGAGGATTTCACCCACTATAAATTATCCTAATAATTAACTCGAAAAATATTAAAAACATAGTCATGGGTTAAAGAACCTGATTACTACCTTGATATATTCCTTGGATTAGTTACTCATGATCATGCGTATTATACTTCACAATGGTAAGATTTCAAGAAGAAAAGTGGGTGGATTCATTGACATATAAATAAAAACAATGAATGGATTTATTAAAAATCTAAATGAAAATTGTAAACTAAAAAAATAAATAAAATAAATAAATTAAAAATAAAGGCGGATGATTTGGGGCCAGCCTTCCATGCTAGAGATCTCCTCCTTTGTGCCTTAATGGAATGTGACAGAAAATGGTATGATTTTAGAGCTAGTATCTCCTCTCCTTTTATAAGAAGATTTCATTCCTCCTAATTTTGACACGTTTTTATCCCAATGATTGGACTATTCATGTATGGTCCCCATCACAAAGTTTGTTCCTAAATATCTAACATGTTACCTCTCAAAAGTGTAGTGCATTTGGCCACCGTATGTTGGAGTTTTGAATTTTTTATGGGCGATTTCATTTTCTAGAATAAGCTTCCAAGAAGCTTCCTTCAATAATATGTCATTCAATCTCCACATTAATGGATTCAAACCCACCTCAAATTAATTTTGGAGGCGTTCTTATGTGTCCTATTTCCATTATAGGTGAAATATCTTCAATTTAAGGTGTGTATGCTGAGATAAATTACTGTTAAGGTGGTGTGGTCCACGATGTCCACCTAGAATAGTCGTCAATTTCATCGATTTTTTAAGGTCTCTAGCTGCTTGAATCATCCCCTAGTCCAAATGAAAATTTTGATTGAAATAAAATAATGATTATAAAATCAATCAATTTTGAATTATGATTTCAAGGAAATTACAAAAACCCAAGATGTTAAAATCTGTCAAAAATTCAGAATTAAGTGTTTTTCACCATTTTGATCAAAACACATCATAAATCGAAAATTGATTCATATATTGCTAAAATTGATAATTTGTGATGATTAATACAATTTAAATACATGCTAAAATGTTTAAAATATTAGATCTATCAGTTACCATCTTCAGAAGAAACGAAATTTGTGGGAAAATCTCGAGCATGGATGAGTTAACAATACTCAATAGGACACCACTGAAACAATAATAATGAATCATCAAGTATAACCAGCCCAATATAAGATTTAACCGATTCCAATATAGAATGAAAAATGAAGATATGCTCAAGAGAGACACAACTCCATTAGGATGACATATCTAACGGCCAGCTATAGGAGTTTTCTCGAAGCATTCCCATTCTAGGGGAACTCAATCCTGGAGCCATGATATCATCGGAGAAACATGATGAATTAGCCTTAATCATTTGGTCCTGATAAGTACCTAGATATAATCATCACATAATCATGAGTTATGTCAAGTATTCACATTGAGGATATTTTCATGTTTAGTGTTTTTTTAGAATTGAGGCATTTTTTATTACATAATAACTGAAATTTTTCCAAAGTGGATACAACTAGAACAATATTCACTTCTTCATAAATATTGGACATTCAAAAGTAATCATGGTTTCTTTTACATTATAAATATATTATTGAATTCTTCTTCTCTTACCCATCTTTATCCCCATTGAAAATGTTTTTAAAAACATTTGATGAGAACAAACACTCAGTAAGTGTATGGAAATAAAACATTAGTCCTTGAATATTTATGAACCCATAAAATCATAAGAATCCTAAAAAACATTATAGAAATAATAAATCATCCAATTAACTAGTAGAATCTATATCATTTATACATTTTATCATTCAAAGCTACATAAGGAGTAACATTAATGGTTATGTTGGGAATAACCATCACAGTATATTCACTAAATCTCGTAGGAGAAATAGTATTGTTTAACTCTATCTCAATACCTAATTCATTAGAGAGCTATCACGGGCTCAACCACACATAGTATTTCATGGAACAACCCATATACATAACTAATTCCCAATAATAATAACATAGTCATAACATATAAAACATGCATAAAGGAAAAATAATGTTTCCATGTTACAATCATAAGATATCATTTCATGATATTAATTAAATCAATCCATTATAAAAACAATTTTCAATACCAAAAATAACCAAAATGTAAATATTTTATTTACATTTCCTTTGAAAACATTATATCTTGTAGAGGAAGATAAATAATGGTCACAACGGTGGAAAGGACATTGTCCCCAAATATCTTAAAAAAAATCCTTTTTTTATTTAGTAAAGAACATGCAAAGAAAACATTCCTTTAAAAAACCTTTCAATGAAATTAAATATATAATGGTATGATTATACACTGTATAAAACATGGTGGTGTATATTATCAAAATATGCCTCAATGAATAGAGATTGAGACGAAGCCCCTTACCTAGAGTATGAATCATCGTGTATAGTGATTATATTCATGATTAATAAACATATGTTAATTTATACATACATGAAGAACTTTTCCAATTTTATTATCCTGTTTATATCACATATTACTATGTTATAAAAATTACATAATCATTTAAGTTGATATCAGACGTTTTGTCGATATTTGTTACTAGAGTTGAAAATGACCATAATTTTGTTATTACTGGTCCATGTGTTCATAATTACATCATCTCCTGAATATTATAAATGACATAATCATCACTGTTATACATTAATCATAATTTTTAAATCAATCGATTTATTATAGTTATGAAAAATGAATAACATTATATTCAGGGAGACGGTTGGTCATATGTACGCATGAGTAACATTTTCATTTTTCATTGATCCTTATTGAAATTAGGTAATTATTATTTTAAGATTATATAATTGTTAAATTATTATTAGAATAATAAAAATCATTTAAATATACTTATATATATTCTTCAAGATATGTGTTGAATAAAAACGATTCGCATCATTTCATGGAGGTGATAGTACACACGTACGAAAAAACGACGATATTATTTTTATGTGCGTGAAAGGTAAAAATATATTTGAAATATTATTTTTTAAAATTATAAATATTTCATTAATATCATATTTTACTGTAAATTATATCATTTTAACTATTCTTTATATACTGTAATGGAAAACGAACTAAATCAGTTTTTGGTTGTGGTAATTCACAGGTATGCATGAACGATTAATTCATTTCCCATTCGATGGAGGTCTATTCGAATTTAGGTGATGATATTAAAAAAATTACATCTAAGTATATTGAAGATACCGGATTTATTATTTCATCTTGGTTAGAGGAGACTTGATGGAATTTGATGTTGAAATAGAATTGAAAAACATAAAGAAAATGATACCTCTTCTTCGATTGATCACCCTTGAAGAACACATTAACACCTCAAAGAAGGGTGTTATGACTAAAATAAGGCCCCAAAAACTTGGGAGGGAATATAGGAAGGGTTTTTGGAATATAATGGCTGAACAAAAAGGCTTTGGAAGTGTGATTATCAGAGAAGAGTGGGTTCCTTTTTATAGGATGGGGAAGGGACACACTTGGAAACTCTTAAAATATTAATGTAATATAATATAATTTTTTAATACAAATGATTCCAAATTCATATATGTCAATGATAAGATGAGGATATTTTGAAATAATCTCATAATATAATTTTTAGACTTGTATTGAATTTATTTTAAACCTTATATTTTCAGTATACCCTTAATTGTTAACTTTTAATTTTAATTGTGGTAACAACATTTTAAAAAATACGAGTCATTAAATTTTTCTTATATGGGTTCAATTTCCTATATGTTGAAACTAAATGAACTTTTTGACCGTGTACTTATATTTTTTTAATTTTTTTTTAATTAATTTTATAAATTACTATTTTTATAAAATATCAATTATATCAGTTTTTACGATATTAAATTTATTGAATTTAAATAAAATCTAAACATAGAGAAAACTTCGAACCAAAGAATTTAATATTATTATAACATATCATATTAACATATAGAATTTTTTTATGACATAAATTATGTCATATAATATTTATTTTAATATTTATAATATAAATTATTTGATCTCTTCATTAATAAAGAAATCACTCCATTGCCAGTGTTTCATAATTAAATTTAATTATTTAAATTCGAAAAATTATAAATAAAATATCATGGCGGGGGAAATGATTTTATATGTATAATTATTATTTATAGTCTAATATATAACTTATCTAAACCCATATTATAATTTTTTAGTACGATAATATGTGCTTGTAACATATTTTACTTTATATTAAATTAAAAGTTAAAAGTGTCATAATCACACCCATGTGGATTTAATAGGGCAAATTTTCATCCCATGGACTATCTTGGTTGACCATTTCTCATAAAATAGGATTATAAAATGCATAAGGGTAGTTTTATATTATATTAATATTATTTTTACCCTTATTTACATGATTTACCCGTTAACTATGGTAACTAAAAAAATTATCATAGTTACAATTCATCATGTTAAAAAATAAACGGGACCTATTACATAATTTGGACCTTCTGATTCCAAATATAGAAAGAATTTTTCCAAATTCAAAACAAAATTTTTCTGAATATAGTTTGAAATTAATTCCCTTTGTCAATAAAAAATGAGTTTTTAAAATGATAAACCCATCAAAATATTTACATGTGTTTATAGAAAAATTAAAAGCGTATTACCTCCAATGAATAATAAGGGATTAAATGATAAAAATATAATTATGTTTAACATTAAAAAACGAAAAAGGATAAATTAACTTTATTAATTAATTAGACAGAAATGATGTTTTGAATTAAAATGCAGTATTTTTCATTATTCATTAAAATGTGAATTTTGTCAGAAAAATTCCAAAATTTCAACCATTGTAAATTTTTATGTCCCCTTTCAAAAAAAAATGTATATTTTGTCAAATAGAATATATATAAGTGAAGAAAAACTATATTTTAAAAGGTTTAACCATCAAAACTAGTAGAACTGTCTTTTAAAAATATTTGCATATTTTATGTCAAATATTGGATTTATTCTCATTTAAAGCCTCTAAAATTTATTTGATTAATGTAAAAAATTTAATAAAAATTTGTAAACATAATATAGTTAGTTATATTGATTACATCCAATACAATAACATGGAGATAACTATAATTTAAAATAATAATATTAATAATGTATAATTTTTTGGTATAACTCTGTCTTGTGTTCAATGTATGATTTTAGAAAAACCCATTGTTTCATGTCAAGTACACTATCGAACATAGAGTCCCCTTTAATGTAATTCCCTGACCCTAGTTACCTAGATTTGGTGAATTATTATATAACATTGGCATGATCACAAGAGGTCAAGTCCTGATAGACCGATCAGTTTAGTAGCCTTGGAAGTACTAGATACATATATAAATTTTATATTACATTATAAAATGAAAAAGAAACATTGTGTCTCCTTTGAACACACTCATATCACTAAGACTATCCCTGAAATACATTCATAATATACTTCTTATCATCCTAGAAAAAATTAAACATATGAAAGTGGTGGTCTCAGATTCCTAGTAAGGATGACAATATAGCGGAAACTATAAAAAATAAGTATAAACATTTAATTCAATGTGTAGTACTAAAACACAAGACTTTTAAACATAAACATCAGCCTAATATGGAAAAGATAAATTAAATAATTCCATTTTCTTATTCACATGGATATTCTACAAGTCAAATAATCACATGTAATATCAAAATCTAATCTCATAATGATGGAATACATAATGTCGGATGTCATAACCACATATTCAAGTCCTCGTTCCATGACTACGAATAAAAATATTGTGAAGGCCTTGTTTCAAGACACTAGTTTGTCTCATGAGACCTAGCAATGCATTGAGGGGCTATAGCGGGCCCCTTCTATCCCTAACTATGTACAATGAATTCCTCATATGATAAGAGTGAAACATTACATAAACATTCATATTAAACTAGCATACAAAATGTTAATACATTAACTATAAACCATGAATGACATAAAAATTAATTATCCATAGTAAAATATATCATAACACTATCAATAAAATATGGAATATTGTTTCATAATAAATCTACATCAATTAAACATTAAATCCAACAAAAGATGATAACATAGATGAAATCAATCCAAAAACTATTTGAGAGAAATATCTCTTTCTACTTTGAAAACATTTAAAATTCACATATTTATACAAGAAACTTTATTTTTAAAATATTATTATAATATTTTAATGGAATCTTTAATGGTGTTATAATGATGGAAAATAGCTTCACCCACCATGTATGATAAAAAACATTCTTTCCTTAATTTGTCGAAAAGGTCATAAAGTACCTTGTTTGAAAAATTACGGAAAGATTAATTTCAAAACATTGTATAAAAATTCAAAAAAAATGGTTTAAATTAATTTAACCCATTGTCTATGAAATAGAAAATATGGATTGAAATACATTTTTTAGAAACATGGATGTGGATGATAATGAAGTCCCAGTAGATACTTACGTATAAACAACCCCAGATAATAAAGATATTATAAAATTAACCATTAACTTGTACTTTTCCATAGTTGATTGTACGTTAACCTATTGTATAATGGTTAAATCATTGTTATTAAATAATACGAGAGAAACATACATAAATATTATATCATATATGATCCTCTAATATTTCTTTGTTAATAATATTTCAGTAGTATCATTGTTTCAGTTGTTACTGATTTATTTTCCTTTATAAGTTTTTTTACGTAAGTCATGTTTGTTATGGATATGAAGTATTTAATTGATATCAAAAATAAAATTATGTTCTTAAAAATTATTTTCTAAATCTTCAAATTAAAATTATTCTTGAATGGTTATGATGGGGAATAAAATCTTAATGCGTCGTGGAGATGTTGAGCAGTACGTACACATGAGGGACAATATCATATTTTTTATGGTTAAATAATTTGGAATTGGATGTTATATTATATATAAAGAACCATTAACATGTAATATTAAAGATTTACATCAATTATATTCATTATTATACCCATAGAAATAATTATGTGTTGAATAACAAACTACGCCATGACGTGGAGATGGTAAGCCGTATGTACGCATGTATGGTGACATTTTTATTCATTGGATGGATAAAATAAAAAATATGGTTATAAAATATTTATAATAACATAAAAGTGTGTATAAGGTATTGGATATATTATTTTTTTATGGACACAACAATGAAATAGGATGTGGAATAAGAAAAGAACAGGGAAATAGGTGATAAAATAGTTACCTCTTCTTCAGGGGCATCCTTTTCATTTGAAAAAAGGGCTTCTTAAGATGGATTTATGATCAAATTAATGACTTTAGGTAGAAGTTAGGGTGTTTGGGAGGATATTAGTGCAGGTATTGGATGAGAAAAATTGTTTGGAGGTGTGAATTTAAGAGAAGGAGAAGTTCCCTTTTATAAGAGAGGTGGTAGGCACGTTTGGAAAAGCTTGAAATATTAATTTATTATGAAATGATTCTCAGTTTCCTATAGTTAAAATGATTTTATTTCTAGTATAATGTTGGTATGAGTATAAATACTCTCAAAAAATATGTTTTATAAATGTTTATGTCACCATATTAACCTTATAATTTAGATTTAACTCTTAGTTAAATAATTTAACTTTTATCTTGTCTTCTAGTATTTTTATAATACATTGTTAAAATAGTTACTATAAAATGACAAGAGGACATAAAGTGGTTTATAAATTAAATATCTAACATTATATAAGTAATTTTTCTTAATATTGTATTTTTAGTAATATTATATCATTTTATAAAATCACATTTGTTTTAAAAACACATATATGTCATTTTTTACACTATATAGTATCTTGTTTTTTTGAATCTCATAAAAACTTTATTACTTTGAAAAAAAATTATTGAATCATCCCTAACATGTAATATTTTACTATAAAATTCATGGATGGCATAAAAAGTATGAATTTAAATTTATTTTAATATTTATAATATTAATTATCTTAATCATTCATTAATAAGGTAATTGTTGAATAATCATTATGTCATAAATAAATTTAATTTTTTAATTTTTAAAAACTATAAATAAGATACTATGATGTAGTAAATAGTTTTATCTTTTTTAATTAATATTTATAGTTGAATTTATATTATTTATAATAGTATATTTAAGATGTTTTACTTAATAAAATTTGAATTTAACACTTCTTTAAATAAAATATAATAACTATTCTAATCTAATCCATGTGGATAAAAAAGGATCATATTGTTTTCCTAAGGTTTATTTCATTCTAAATAAAATTATCCAATATAATTATGATATGTGTTGGGAGAATTTTATATTATTATAATTTTACTTTTACCTTTAATTACAATATTTAATTTTAACCGTGGTAAATAAAATACAAAAGTTACTTTGCAAAAAAAAATTATTTTCATCCTATTGAACGACATTCTACATACTGATGATTACCATGTCTATCTGATTTTTGAAATTAAATTCACAGAAGTGGAAAATTATGTTTTTGCAAATTTACAAATGTGCCTAGAATGTAGATAGAAGACATTAAAAAGTTGAATAGAAATTTATTTGTCTAATATTTTTATAAAATGACTTCAATTAATTGTATTGGACTTATATAGGTATTATGTATCTAATTTTACGTGAAAATAAATTTTAATTAAAAAATTATTTAAATAAAAAGTCTGTTTTAAATAATTACAGAGTGTTTTTCATTATTCGTCCAAAATTATATTTTTTCAGAAAAATACCAAAAATTAACCCTAAGATAATATTGATAATCCAAATCCAAAAACTATGACCATTTAAAAAAATAAAATTTTCAAATTTCAAAAAGTAAGTATTACTATTCATAGTGGCTTTTTAAATAGCATGTTTGATCGGTCGTGGTGTCCTAGAACTCAGGGTTGTGTATAGAGAAAGGTATTGTATTTTTCAAATAGAAGAGTACAATGGCTACTTGGGGTGTTATATTTAACATAAAATAAATATATTATTCATAAATATTAACAGATATGAAAATTTATTGTTCAATAAATACAGTTGATGTTGCATCTTTCCCCTGTTGTAAATTGTGTCCCCAGAATTTTATTTATTTATCAAATAAATGGTTGTTTTTCTCCCTCATAGAATTTTCATATTCTCACGTTTCATCTTAAACCATATTATTTTTCCACAAAACCATTACATGATGTATCATCTTATTCTACAACATTTTATCTTTATGGTCAAGAATTTGTACTGGTTGTTCCTTATAATGAAGAATCTCTTCCAATAGAACTACCTATAGACTCAAAACACGATATTGTTCTGGAATATACTTTATTTACATTGAAATATGAAAAACACTGTGTACCTAGGATAAACATGGCGGTAAATCCCCAATATAGAAAACTGGTCCAATTTTTTCTAGGATTTCATAGAGTCTAACAAAATTTGGACTTAGTTTCCCCTTCTATCCAAAAGCATCACACTTTTACATTGAAATTTTTGTAGAAACACATGTCACCTACGTTGAAAGAATGAACCACAGTCCAGTTATCTACATAACATTTTTTCTTACTCTGAACTCTCATCATGTGTTTCTGAATCAACTGAACTTTTTTAACCATCTCTTCTACCAATTCTGCTCCCATCAACTTCCTTTGACCAACATCATCCCCAAAAGATGGATTTCGACACCACATTATATATAATGCCTCAAATAGTTCCATCTATATACTAGGTTAAAAACTATTATTGTAAGAAAACAAAACCAATGAAATATGTTGATCCCAACATCCCAAGTAATCCATTGAATAATATTGTATCATATCCTCCATGGTTTGAATTGTTTTTTCTAACTAAACATATGATTGAGTATGAAAAGGTATATTGAAATTTAATTATATTCTCAATGACTTCTGCAGGTGTTTCCAAAACATTGAATTGAACATGGGATCACAATCAGATACAATGGAGAGTGTAACCCCATGTAACGTGACTATCTCTTTATGATACAACTGAGAAAGATAATCTAGAGACAATGTATCTTAAATATGATTAATATGGGGAGATTTAGTCAATCTATCAATAATAATATAAATAGTATTGTTACCTAATGTAGTATTTGGTAGTCCCACTAAAAAATAAATGGATATATTTTCCCATTTCCACATTGGAACTAGAAAAGGTTGAAGAATCCCTTTTGGTAAATTCATATCTTCATTAACCAGCTGAAAAGTCAAACAATTCTTAGTAATGTAAGAAATACCTCTTTTCATTCCACCGCACCAGTAATACTCCCAAAGATTTTTGTACATATTATTACTGCCAGGATGAACTGAAAACGGAGAATAATGAGCTTCTCATAATAACTCTTTCATCAACATTGAATCAGAATGCACACATAATCTCTTTAAAAACCTCAAAAAAATCATTATCACTGATAAATTTAGGTAACGTACCCTAATGATCAAACTCTACCTTTTTATACAACTCACAATCTTTTTTCTCTTGTTTCTTAATTTTGTCAGACAGAGACGTTATACTAAAACTAGTTAAAAATAGAGAAATTTCATGCACTAAAAAATTACATTCCAAAGTTCATAAAACCATTAATCAAAGAATCACATTCCAATCATTATATGGTTAATGTAGCATTAAATTTCTGACTCAAAGAATCAACCAATTGGTTTTCTTTTTCAGTATGGTTATGAATCATGCAATAAAAACCTGTGATTCATTCCAGCCATCTTCTCTGTCTTATTTTCTATTATTTTTTAGTTAATATATGCATTAAACATTTATTGTCATTATTTATTTCCCATTTTACTCAATACAGATGATGCCTTCATATTTTTAAATTAAATAACAAGAGTAGTTAATTTAGAATCATCTATAGGGTAATTTAACTGATTCGTTTTCAACCCACATAAAGCATAAAAAATAACCAAATCATTATGAATTTTTACACAACCATGTGCTTTCAACAATAAATCACTATATATAACAAATTAACTATTTTTAGAAGCCATTTATAAAACTAGATAATTCAACAATCTTCTTTTTAATTCCTGAAAACATTCCGCACAATCATTTGTCCAGATGAACATAACTCCATTTTGAGTTATCCTAGTCAGTGGGGAAGCTAACCATGAAAAATATTCAAAAAACCTCATATGATTACCTGCTAAACCCATAAAACATGAAATCTCATTTATATTTGTGGGTTTTTACCATTCTTCAAAATCTTTTTTTTGTGTAGGATCAACAATTATTCCATCATTAGAATCAATGTGACCATGGAATGAAATTTTTTGTAACCCAAACTGATATGTGCTGAATTTTTCAATACAGTTTATTTTCTTTTATGGTTTGAATGAAAACCCTTAAATAACATTCATTCTCCACTTTACTTTTAGCATATTACAAAATATCATCAATAATCAAAACAATAAACGTAGTCAAAAACTAATGGAATATTCTGTTCATAAGATCCAAGAATACAATAGGTGAATTAGTTAACCCAAATGGCATAACTAAAAATTCATAATGGTCATATCTAGTATGAAACAAAGATTTCAGAATGTTTGGTTCCTTTAATTTAAACTTATGGTACCCTGACCTCAATTCAAACTTTGAAAAATACTGATCTCTCTAAAGTTGATAAAAAAATCATCGATATGAAGAAAATGATACATGTTCTTAACAGTGATTTTATTCAAGGATCTATAATCAATGCAAAGCCTAATTGAACAATAATTGTTAAAAAAAAGATAGGAGAACACCATTGTGATGTGATAGGTTGAATAAAACCATTATCTTATAAAACCTACAATTTCTTCTTTAACTCTAAAAGTTTAATTTGAGCTAATCAATTAGGGGGTTTTGAAATTTCCATAGCATTATGAACCAGGTGACCAATTAGTTCAACTTTCTAATCTGGTATGATACTATTAAAATCATCAAGAAAACATCAAACTACTCATTTACCAATAGAACATCATTAATATGAATATTTCCTATGTTTTAAACTATACTTTGAAGCTAACATTAATTTCTATCTTTTAATATTCACTAAACATCAAAATATGTTATCAATGGTAAGGATTAATTAATGAACAAAAAATGATATTATTTCTTAAAAGAAACATACATATCTCAAAATTCAGTCATAGAATGGTAAATAAAAATCCAATCAATACCCAAAATAACATAAAACTCTAACAGAGGAAAAACAATAAGGTTTTCCAGTAGATTCTTTCCATAGACAAGGACATGATGATTATTATAATTTATTTATTCCTAAAAATTTCCCCAAAATATATTTACCATATTTTTTGGATTCATTTAAGGAGATGTAATTTTAAATTTACTATATAATTTCCTAGAAATGAAAGAATGTAAAGACATGGAATCAAACAACACATTGGAATAATTAGAATAAATAAAAAATGTACCCGATACCACTTAATTTTATGTCCCAACATCTACTGAATTATTTGTAATGGATTTCACCAAAACTTTTTTATAATAGTCTAGATTCTTCCCATCATTCAAATTATTCATCTGACACTTGTTCGTATAAGGAACCATGTCGTTACATTTGAAACATTTCACTCACTGTATAAAGTATTTTCTCAAACCATTATCTTTTTCAGGGAAGTTACGAGACTTTTTCCTCATTTTACCACATCAAAAGCACTTAGAAAAATTCAAAATGCATTCCCATGTGTGCAGTTTATAACAATTTTCACAAACTATAATCTTAATTTTCATACCATTATACTTTTTTTATGATATTCACCCTCTTATTTTCCATCTCATTCACTTATTATTCTTATTTTCAAAGAACACATGGTCATTAAAAAACTCTATTTCAACAGTCTCCGCACATCGATCAAGTTTTCTATAAATTTATAACTTCTGAAAATATTATTCCCTTCGATACTTTGGCATTAATCCAGAGTAAAAATGATATATTTTACTATCAAGATCATGTATAAAATATGGATCTTACCTTTCCAGTCCAGTGATGTTTTCTTCATAAGTAGCCACTGAGTCATCATTATGCCTCAATTATAATAATTTTTTCCCCATCACATGTTTAACCACCTTAGGAAAATAATCCTCAATATACATACCTTTTAATTCATCCCAATCAAGAGCATCAATCTACTCACTATCACTGATATTCTTAATCCTTAACCACCACTGATCGACATCAACTTCAAAACAGTAAATGGTAAGACTAACCTTTTAATTTTTTTAACACCACATGACAAAAAAATATTTTCTAGGGATTTATTCCACTCTTCATCTAGCACAGGTTATGATTATCCTCCGAATGATGGAGGAAGTTTCCTCAAGAAATTCTTGACTATAGGCATGTTCTTATATAGTTGACATGGCTGATCTCACATGGGGATACCACCACCATTTATACCCTAAGTCAATTGTTCCATCACTAAAATAAACTATTCAATTCCAATTCAACCATCTCAGGTTTCTTATTGGAATTTTTTTCCTCCGAATTTTATCCCAGCACAACTTCCCTATTTCCTCTTTGGAAAACCATTTTGAATAGACATATCATATAACAATAAACATTATAATCTTAAAATGATATATATTTTCAATTTGAACATAAATTCAATCTAATTTATTGATATTCTATTAAGAATATCATAACCCTTAAAGTAATATAAACTGATATTTGATACAAATTATAAGGCCTCATTCTAAAACATTACACAATCTTTAGTTAAGTCAATAATTCATATTGAGGGTCTTTTTGGATTATAATTTTATAGAATTTGGATTTAGCTATTAAATAACTAATAAAATTGATTCGATGTGGATTAAACTACAATATTATCCATTTGTTCCACAATATAACACTTTTAAAATTAATTATGATTTCTTTTTCATGATAAAAATCTTATAGAATTATTTTTCTCGTACCCGTCCTTATACCCTATGAAAACATTTTTAAAAACATGGGATGAGAACAAAAACTCAGAAAGGGATAAGGAAATAAAATTTCAATCCCTGAATATTTATAAACCCATAAAATCTTAATAATTATGAAAAAAATTATAGAAATAATAATTTATAAATGTGACATATATCATCTATATCCGACCTACATCATAGATTTCAAAGCTACATATGGAGTAACCTTCATTGTTACATTTGGAATACACATCACAATATATTCCCTAAATATCTAATAAGAAGCCATATCATTTAACTGTGTCTCATTACCCAATGTATTTGAGAGCTATCATGAGCTCACCCATCCTCTCCTTACCATGTAACCACATGTATACATAAGCAAATCCTAAGAAAAATAAAATAATCATAACACAAAAAACATGCACAAAGGAAAACAACATTTCCACATTGCAATAATAAGATATCATTTTAAGATTTTGATATAATATATCCATTCTTAATACCATTTTCAATACTATAATGCTCAAAAATAAAATATGTCATTGACGTTTCTTTTTAAAAACATTATAGCTTATAGTGGAAGCCAAATATTGTTCACAGCAGTTGAATGGTAGTTGTCACCACATATGTTAAAATCAAAATTTTCATTCTTAGTTTAGTAAAATGCTTCATAAAAATTCTTCATTTTGTAAAATATTGAGTAAATTTAAATATAAAATGGGTAAATTATACATTTTATAAGAGAAGGAGGGGTATATTATCAAAATTTGCCTCCATGAAAGGAGATTTAGACAAAGTCCCATAACATGATAATAACTCATCATGTACAATAGTTATATACTTAAATAATAAACCTAGGTTAATTATAACTTGAATGAGATCATTTTTCAACTTTATTACCACTTTTATATAAATTAATACCTACTTATTAACAATACATAATAAAAAATGTGTATATCGAACATTATGTCGATATTTTGTACCTATGTCAAAGATGATCTTGGTTTTCTTGTTACTAGTCCATGTGTTCATAAGTCCATCATATAAAAAACATCATTCATGATATAATAATTGATTTTATACATTAATCATACTTTTTAAATCAAACCATTATTTATGGTAATGAAAAATGTACAATGATATATTCATGGTGATTGTAGGTTGTACATACGAATGAGTAATGTTTTCATTTGTCATTGATAATTATAGAAATAAGGAAAATATTATTTTATCATTCCAAAATGATAATAATATAATTATATTCATAATAAAAATTTAAATATATATATATATATATATATATCATACAATGTATATGGTGAATTAAAACAATTTTCAGCTATTTGTGGAGGTGATAGTTCCCACGTACCCATGAACAACATTATTGTTTTTATGTGCATGAATGGTAAGAACATAATTTAAATATTATTCATTAAAAATTATAAAAAGGTCATGAATATTATATTTGAATATTAATGAAATCATTGTAATATATCTTGATAAAATACAATATAAAATGAACTAAATCATTTTTTAGAGGTGATAATTCACATGTACGCCCGAACGATTAATTACATTACCATTTGAAGGAAGTAGAGATGGTTTTAGGTGATTATATTAACATAAAGACATCTCAGTATATTTTTGAAATTGTTTTAACTATTTCATCTAGTTTTTAGGATACTTGATGGTAGTATAAGAAGAAATATAATTGAAATATATAAAGAAAATGATACCTCTTCCTCGGTTAATATCCCTTGAAGAACACCAAAACACTTCAAAGAAGGGTGTTCATCCTAAAATATGGCCTCAAAAATGTGGAGAGTGATTATATTATGTTTTTTGGGTAGATCTTGGTCAAAACAGATGGCATTTTAATTGTAAGTATTAGATAAGAGAGGGTGCCTTTATTGGGGAGGGAAGGTGTACCACTGGACACTCATAAATTATTAAATTATTATAAATTAATTTTCTTGTTCAATTGTTTCCAACCTGAGATATGTCCAATACAAGATGAGGATAGTTAGAAATATTCTCATACAATAATTTTAAGGCATGTATTGAATTAATTTTAGACCTTATTTTTTACGCTAAATTATTCTCTTTTAATTTTAATTGTAGTAACAACATTTGAAATATTAAGACACATTAATGATTTATTATATGGGGTAAGTTTCCTATAATTGGACATGTAATGAAATTTTATATGATATAATAATAATTTTATTGTCTTGAAATATTTTTATGATTTCTAAATAATTTAACAAATTACTATTTTATAAGACATCAATTATGTCAATTTTTATAATATTCATTTTATTGAATTTAGATAAAACTTAAATTGATATATAACTTGTAAAAAAGAAATTTAGTCTTATAACATGTCATATTGACCAAAAAAATTGGATGAAATAAAAATATTTCAAATCATATTTATTTGAATAATTAAGATTTCATTTATTTGATTCCATCATTAATAAGGCAATCACCGAGCCATCATTGTGTCATAATTAAATTTTAATATTTAAAGTATAAAAATTATAAATAAAATATAATAATTTTGTAAATCCTTTTATATTTCAAATGAATATTTTTATTAAATGTATATCACCTATATAAAACCTTATTAAAAATTTTTTATTGAGGAGATATATTTTTATAACATATTGTCTATTACTTTAAATAAAAATTTAAGTGTCATAATCTCACTGAAGTGAATTCCAAAGAAAAAGTTTCATTCCATGGGATTTATTGGTCATTTTTATCTCATACAATAGTATTAGGACATGTATTAGGGTAGTTTTATAATATTAAAGTATTATTTTTACCCTTATTTATCTGATTTATCATTCAAACATGGTAAATAAAAATAATCACCAAAGTTACTATTCATCATGTCCAAAAAAGTGACCTATTTACATATCATGGACCCTCAGATTCCAAATATGGAAATCATTTGTCCAAATTCAAAACCCAATTTTTTTAGTTATTAATTTAAAATTATTTCCATCTATCAAAAGGTAAAAAATAGGCTTTTTAAAAGTAAAGGCCATCAAAAGATTTCCTTGTGTTTATATCAAATTTCAATATGAAATTGCATACAATGGATAACACTACATTAAAAGATAAAAAATTAATTAAATTACACGTTAACAAAAATTAAAAGGATAAGATAACTATATTAATAAATAAGATTAAAGGGATGTTTTTTAAATAAGAAAGTAATACTTTTCACCATTCATTAAAATATGAATTTTATCAGAAAAATACCAAAATTTCAGATGAAGTAAATTTTGATGTCACACTTTCAAATAAGAAGTTTATTTTGTTAAATAGAACATATAAATATGAAAAAAACTAGATTTAAAAATTTTTTACTATTCAAATTTGGAAAAACTACCTTTTAAAAATATTAGAGTTTTTTATGCTAAAAATGGATTTAATCTCTTTTTAAGCCTCTAAAATTTATTTGAATAAAGTAAAAACATTTATTAAACATTTTTAAACATAATATTAATAGTTCTATTTATTCTCGCTAATACAATAGTCAGGATATTACTATCATTTAACATAATAATTTTAATAATGTATAATATTTCAGTATAACTCATTCTTGTGTGAAATGTAATATTTTTGAGAAATAGTTTGGTTTGTGTTGAGTATGCTATCTAACATAGCGTCCCCATTAACAAAAAATTAATATCTTATTCATAAATATTAATATATATGAATGTATATTATTCTATAAATAACTGTTATGTTATAGTCCCTATCGAAATATATTTTGTTGGTCTAAGATGACTATGATTCACAGATATGGGACCATGACCAGGATCACTGGGGGACATAATGAACTCAATATGTATCAAAATTTATACACCGAAAGGGGGTAACACCGAGAACCACAAGGGGAAACCATGACCCAAATCTAGATAAAAATTCTATACAGGTTAATGCATCTCTATGATTCTGTAGACCCTACTGATGTAGCACACAAGATGGAGGATCAATGGTCTGCCCATGTAGGTTATACCTATTCCACAAGCTCCACTGGTTGTGATAGAGGATCACACTCTAGTCTCAAAGAGGGATACCATACTCTATCTGAGACTTTACATCAAGTGGAGATTACAATCTTGTGGTGTTGATATAATTTTTAACAACACCCTCGAGGAAAGAACCAAGATAAGAAAATTAACCTATACTAGTCCTAAAAATACTCACCATTGGTCTCAACCAAACCACCTCATCATTAAGGTCTCAATGGAATGGATAACTCTTTAAATAGACACCCCATTTAGGAGTTCTGGTCATTTGAATGAAACAACACACAAACCTAATGAAGGCATACAGACCTACTACCATGATAGGTACATCTACATCCATAGTCAAATTTCATGGATGGTCCCACTAACACTACACCAACTGTTTGTGGATTGATTGCCCCAGTCATTCCACCTACTAAGATAGATCGTTAGTTTCAATCAACCGTCATGGTCCTATGGCATAGCCTTTGGGTCTTGTGGTAGCTCAAGATTCTACGGAACCACAGTCGACCATTGTGGTCAATCAACGCAGTCAACCACAACCGGGTTCCACCAAGGTAGCCCTGGATCTATCTTGGGTCATGTCTCTAACCAATTCATCTTACCCGACTAACAGGTCGGACCATACCAACTGATCTGTCCCTACCCACCGACCAAGCCCGGCCTACTCCAAATATCATCCCCATTTACAAGTCTGACATTGCATTCCACCTCTACCGATGTGACCATCACAACCTCTCTCGAATCCACCATCATGTCTATTATCATCACAACCATCGAAAACGACTCCACCACCCAATGCATCGGCCACCACCACTGCCCCCAAGCACTATCATTTGTCGTCGCTTACATCTATCTTCCTCTCCTCACACTAATGGTCCCTTAGACATACCATTGTGCCTCCTCTGATTCTCTAAAAATTAAATGATCAATGATCTGAGCTTCTTGGGTCCTGATCTAAATAGATCTTTCCCCAATTGTCGATTCCCCTAGAATCTGGGGGTTTGATCGAGTTTGGAACAACCTGGTAATTTTGATCTCAGAATAACTGGCTCATAATGGTGAATATTGTCATGATAAAAGTGGTAAATTCAAAATAATGAATGTTTATCAAATATGGCCAAGAATTCTTGTCCAATGATCAAGATCATGTGATTTTGGTTGGAAAAACAGATTAAATTAATCCCAAGAGGAAATACACAAGATCTATAAATAAATTTTTCTTTCAATTTATCCACATTAATTATAGAAATAATTTATGGGTAATGAACAAATTATATCAGAATACCAACCTTGATTTTGATCAATCACCGATGAAGAACGAAGTTGTGTCATCATTGATGGTGAGATCCATCCAGGTTGGCATTCCTCAACCACCAATTTGAAACTCCATCATCGTCTAGTCAAGGGGATTCTTCATAGTTTTTTCCCATACATTCTAGAGAATTATGTGGTTATGACTCTAACCCAGGATCTCTGAAAAATAGTTTATTTAAAAGAAAACTTGTCATTTCATCCAAAAAATAAAATAACTATTTTCTTAATTTGTTTTATTCTTATAAAATTAACAAGATGAATTTCCACAATTGAACCACACCGACCGATGTTAGGTCACGCCTAGGGTAAATCCACTATTCTGGTCTCATTGGTGACCTTTTATTTCGGATCTGGGTACCCATTTAAAATTTATTCCACTTTTTTAGGAAAACCACGCATGTGTTCGATTAAATATTTTTATATTTTTCAATCATTTGTTCTGGGAACACCATTCCTTGGAATCGCACACCATCTTAGCTCCTGGTCTATAAATAAATCCATATAATATCCAAAAATAATACACATAAAATTTTAGATGTTAAATTATTCACTCCTTGTTGCATTATGTCTACAAAAAGCCAAAAGAAGGTCCTCTCAAATTGATGATGGCACTGAGCAAGAATCTGAGCCTCTCACTCCCATGTACTCTATTTGAGATTCCCATTTTTCCAGTGAACACACAAAAAAAGTAGATATCACCCATGAAGTATCTTCAAATGTTGTCCCTTTATTCCTAATGGGTACTTAGAAAAAGTCACTCTACCCTCGATTTCCAACACTCCCCTTTTGATGATCTGGGATGGGTCATGCGAGTATCTCCACAGTTGAGACACGAGGAAGACGGTGTGTACTTGGTCTAGCTATGGAGGTAGAGCTAAGAAGTATGATATCTCACCAACTATAAAAAGTATCTGTAAGGGGTCTATGAACATCCAATATTGATTTTCGCCCCGGCCAAATCTCTGTAATCCCTATCGAGGTTAAATCAGAAGGAATACATGTATGCATACCTCGAACTCCAAGGGCCTCTATTTCCTAACAGTTTAAGACTTTTGAAATCTATTTATAGTCTTCATATTATCCTATATGATCAAAACACTCTCTAAATTAGCTCACACCAACTCTAGGCCCATGAGTACTCACTCTCTTAGGTCTTTCCATCAAAGTTGTGATCTATAGCGGCGCCTGTAAAAGGCCTCGAATTGAGCCATCCAAATGGTGGAATTATAGTAGTTGTTGAATGAAAACTAAACCATTGGTAGGTGATCCTCCCAAAAGTGGCAGAAATATATCTTGAAAGTCGGGGACATATACTCCATAACATTAATGGTCTGCTCAGTCTAGTCATCCGTCTGTGGGTGAAACACTATACTCAAGCATAACAAGGTCCAAAATGCTTCTTCGGATCCCATAAACTACTAGAAAGTAAATAAAAGAATCATGATTTGAAATAATATTCAATAGAACTCCCTGGAGTTGGACTATCTCATGAATTCATAAGAATCTCATGTTCTTTACAAATCATTTCTTTTGGATATATAAGAAGTGGTCCGACTTGGTGAGTCAATCAATGATCCCCAATATGGCATCATGTCCTTGGAAATATGTTATAATCTTGTCATAAAGTCCACTAATATCTCATCCCACTTCCATTCTTTCACCTAAAGGGGTTGAGTTAAACTCCCTAGAGAATGGTGTTTTGCCTTCAATTTCTAACAAGTAAGGAAATGAAAAACAAACTTTGCAACATCATTCTTCTTCCTTGGCCACCAAAACTAGCGTTAGAGGTCCCAGTACATCTTCACCACACCTAGATGTCCTGCCAATGGTGATGTGTGAATCTCAATCCAAACATACTCTTGTAATGTAAAAGTTTTCACTATGCATCCTCTAAAAATAAAGACCCTCTCCCTACCTTTCGAATATCCTTCATGAGTATGCGCTATGGACATCTAAGCACATAGGGTCTCATAGTTTGTATAAACATGTTATGCCCCCTTGACTCATTGTAAGAGTTGATAGGTGATACCCATTGACTTGAGGTAATATACTCCATCTACATCCTTAAATGATATCTTCAATGACTCCAACACCTCCAATGCCAAGTTTAAAAACAGTAAATTGGAATGGTTATGGCATGTGAGGCATCAATTTCATCAGCATGGGTTCGACCAGGAACTTTTTTGCGAATCATTGTGGGTGGATTGGTGTAGATGGTGGCTATTATGATGGATCATTTTCATCTTCTTTTCCTACATCATACTAGGATTTGAAAAGATCGGGGTTCTGCACTAGTTTCTTCTGTTTCAGCTGCCTCAATCGGATGGACAGCCTTCGTCTCCAATAAGAGATGAAGAGGGGTCTTTCCAACCCTTTTCCATCATCAAACAATGGTCATATTCCCAAAATATGGACAAAGTCCCATCCTTGGGGGTGATATTAGCTACCCTGAATATTTCATATTTGTTTAAATATGTTTTTCATGAATACTTTGATAACTGAAAATCCATTCTCAGGAAATAGTTCCCAAAATGGAAAATTCATTTCTGATTTGAGTGACTATTCATAAGAAGGGGTGGGGAATGATCCAGTAACAAATTTCATTGAGTCAAATCTTTCCATTTTGCCAAAATCATTTGTGATCCTACTAAATAAGCTAAATAAGATCATGTCTGATGAGAATCTTAGGTTTCCTTTTGTCTAGATGTGTTTGTGGATTTTCACCTCATCTACTTCTATTGGGGTCTGGACCCAATGGTAGAGGTTCTCTTCCCTAAGATTCCCACCTACACTTCTCTGGAGGCCTATGTGATGAACGTCTATATTTTCTCTAGTTTTCAATATAACTCCTTTTTTAGCTTCTCTGGAATCCGTTGTGATGTGTGTTTCAGTTTCTCTGATTTCCTCTGTGATGTCCTTCAGACTACTCTGCTGCCTTTTACCTCTTCCTCTTGGTGATTCTGTTTGTTGTGGTGTTCATGTCGTGGTGGTAGTGGTTTTTGGCTCTGTTATAAACCTTTACGTTTCACTAATATCATCTTTGATGTGCATGTCAGTTTCTCTAGTATCCATTGTGATGCTATTTTTAGTTTCTCCAGTTGCCTCTATGATGCACATTTTAGTTGTTCCAATTACCTATGTGAAGAACTTCTGGAAAATCCAGTTCCATTTACCACTTTGACTTGATGGTTTATTTTTTCATTGATTTGGTTTTACATTATGTTGGTTTTCTTGTGGCTTATTTTTTAAAGATTTTTGGATTTGTGATGGTGTTGTTTAAAGTGGTTCACGATTGGAAGTTTTACTGATGTTCATGTGTGTCAATTGATGGTGTTCATCCTCATAGTTGGCAAGGCCTTTGGTCCATCTCAATTCCTTTAGACCACATGATGTGTTGAAGTAAATAGATATAATCTACAAGTAACATTATCCAAATGGAAATTTAGAGTGGTAAAATTCACTTGGGAAGAGTAAATTGGATTTAGATGAATTAGATGGTATGGAAATTTCCATCAGCACCAGGAACGTGAATCATTTCACAAGACAGCTACCAAAACCGGTATGCAATTGTAGAGATCTGACATCATGACATTGATGTTGGGAATGGGTAGTTCCATGTAGTTATTGTCTAGGATTAATTCCACTAGACCTTTGGGTTGTGTTTTGTGTCTCTATAGTGTTCCCCTTCAACCCTTAAAAGGGGGATGATTAGAAATGAATAAAAATATAAGGTCATTGGAATATTCAATCAGATCAGACAATAAACTTCTCACCCATTAGTTAGTGTCCCTACATGTTCAATGGGATGACTATCGCTACAAACTCTAGATCATGGGTCATGTAGTTCTTATCATTTGGTCTCAACTAGCATGAACCATAGGAAATCACCACTTTCCACATTATCAGTACACAACCAAGCCTATTTCTAGATACATCTCATAATAGTACGTACTCTACACCCATCACTATAAAACACAATATAGGATTACTTTTCAAACACTTTCTCATCTCATGAAAGAATTGACATGAGGCCAAACTTCGTGAACTGTTGTGCCCCACTCAACTGATCAAATGTCGTCAACAATCCTCAGTAGTGGATATTTTTTTTCACAATCACTTGGTTTAGGCACTATAAATCCATACATAAAATAAATTTACCATCTACATACTTGGAAATCAAAACTGGGGATGCCTAGGGTGAAACAATAGGTCTCGTGATTCCCTTCCTCTACAAGTCCTCCAATTGTACCATCAACTCGCAATGCTCTTCAAGAACCATCCAATATGTGTGTGAGGATATAAGCGCCATCATGGGGTGTAAATAAATTTATATTTCTATCTCTTGGTGTTTATGTAAACATGAAACATCTTCAAGAATGATCTCCTCATACTCTTACAACACCATAGGAAACTGAGGACTCATAACATCCACTACATAGTGGGTGAGGCAATTGTTGACGCTCCATTCCAACACATATTCCAACAAATGGAAAAGGGTAATACCTTCAGCACAAAGAGGGTCACCCTTTGAAGAACATCAAAAAAATTGAGGAAGACATAGACTATAATCCCATTCAGAGTAAGGCACACAAGTCACCCGTGCGCCACCTATGGGTCGCACAAGTCACTTGCATGCCCTATCTGATTTTTCGCCCAAGATGTAAGGTGGCCTGTAAATAGCCCCTGTGGGCCCCCCATTTCAAGGACGGATTTTCCAAAAGACAAATTAAATCTCTAGTCACCCAAGTCTTCAACTCAACTATTCTAAAATCTTTTAAGGTATCTTTTTACCTAGAATGGAAGACTTGAAGGAGTAGGATAAGGCCTAAGTGTTTAGAATTAATCAAAACTTGTGTTCCTAAGTGTCCAGACCTCCTTAAAAATGGAAACACTTGCACGCCGCCCTACCCTTTCAATGAAACTTGTGTGCCGCCCTTTTGGAAACATCTTAGGATAATATTAAATGCTTGAGTTAAGTCTCACCCAAGTATTACCCAATGGATTCTTCATCGCCTAGGTGAACCCATGTTGTGAAAGTACACTTGTGTGGCCAAGACTTGCACGTGAACTTCATTTGTGTGCCTTTATCCCATTCACCTATCCAATTTAATAAATTAGCCTTCAAAACCCTTCTCAAATCCATTTATGGCATGGTTCCTTTGATGGCTTCCTTATATGAAATAAATTCCCTAAGAACCTCTCCCAAAACCTCATGACTTAAAAGATTTCTGTCACCACAGTTAGGTGTTTTCTCCATGTAACCTCATCCTTTAAGATGAGAATATATTTTTATTTAGGGCATCCTCCTCATGAGTAAGCCCCAAGTTCCCTTACTTTGGGCCTCCTTATCAAGAGTAATCCCCGGTCATAATTTCTTTTAATTTGGGCCTCCTTATTAGGAGTAAGCCCTAATTTACAAGTCCCCTTAACCTGGTCATCCTTAAGAGTAATCCACAGTCATAATTTTCTATAATTTTGGCCTCCTTCTCATGAGTAAGACCAAAGTTCCCTTAGTTTGGGCCACCTTCTCATGAGTAAGCCCCTATCATAATTTCATTTAATTTGGGCCTCCTTCTCAGGAGTAAGCCCCAAGTTACAAGTCCACTTAACCTGGGACTCCTTCTCAGAAGTAAGTCGTAGTCATAATTTCCTTTAATCTGAGCCTCCTTCTCAGGAGTAAGCCCCAAGTTAGGAGTCCCATTAACCTTGGCCTCCCTCTCAGGAGTAATCCCCAACCATAGTTTCCATTAACAATGGGCATCCTCCTCAGGAGTAATCCCCAATCATTAATTCTTTTGATTTGGGCCTCCATCTAAGGAATAAACCCCAATTATAAGTCCCTTTTAATTTGGGGCATTCTCCTTAGGAGTAAGCCTCGGGTTAAAACTCCTAATCTCTATAAATTAAAAATACCTTTATGGACCCTACTCCTGGGCTTCTTTCCTGAAGTAAGTCCTGGTCTTCATCTATTTGGGTAGTCATGCATACGTAAGCACCACATCATTTCTTGTGACTTCATATTTTGTGGCACAATCGTCAGGTTTACTGATACCTCTTGTTTCTCACACCGAGCATTACTTGTGTGATCTTAGAGTGTAAAATTAATCACGAAATCTCTTTTTGGGTCGTTAACCATGCATAACCCCCATATTTATTCAGCTGAACTATGTGGACTTTGATCTCTGCCTTAAAAGTAGAGTATGTATGAATCATTTCTAATGTTTAATCCCATCATTAATTAATTATTTTCCATCCCATATGATGTTAAACTATATCCTTCTTATCGAAATATGTGGGTTCTGATTCCTTTTTAATGAGGATAAGTAGGTATCCCATCTGCAGGTACTATCCCAACTCTGAAATAATCTCTGCCTTTCTGAATGAAAATAAACATAAAGTACCCCACTGTGTGGATTTGAAACTAGTATGGTCATTATAATGACTAGGATATTTATATATAATATATTGAAGGATACCGTTTAATAAGAATCTCTAATACATACGGATGATTCTCTATTGATGAATAACCTCTAATACATATAAATGATTCCCTAAATCCCATACATATCAATCCTTGATTTCCAAATCTAAATGAATACTCGTTTTCATGCCTTGTGAATTAATAAGGATTCGTGAACATAACATAAATCTATAAGAGAGTCGAGGAGTAGGAAATAATTCCCCCTAAAACGGTGTGATGAGTCTAACCTCCCATCCTCTCAACCAATGAAAATTCTTAAGCCTCATCGGTTCACAACTAATGAGAACCCTCCTTTGGAAAGTAGGTCCAAATACATATAGAATAATTGGTTTTTTTTGGTTCTATGAATAAACCCGTTAGAAACTAATTGGAATGTTTGAACCGTAAACAAACAAGGTCCTGTCCATTTCCAGATGAAACAAAAAATGGTGAACCCTACGTGAATCCTTAACCAAGTTAAATGATCTTTTACTTATCTGTTAGGCCCTTATTAAACTCAATATGATGGCCAACAAAGAAATAAATAACATATGTGCTCACCCAAAATATGTATTATTTCCAAGCTTATCTTGATTATGTCTGCTATATTAAACAGGAACTCTTTTCCAAGATCTATCTGCAACACAAAATGGATTATTTAATGTTCACACCTGTGAATACCTCGGCCGCTACTCCTGTTGGATCCTCATCCGCTCTGTAGACGACATCACCAACTATGAATCTTCAGCACTAGGTCTCAAATGCATTGGTGATGAAATACTATCAACCCAGAACAATCACAACTCCATAGGCCGCTCGACAAGCCCTTCAAGTTAACAACTCACCCTGGTTGTTGGAATGTGACGACCAGTGGTCCAAAATCAGGTGGTTCCAACCACCGTCTCCAACCGTTTCGAGTCTTTATCCCTGAAACTCAACAATTAGTCCTTACTATATTACAGGGTGGTGAATCAAGAGGTCACTGAAGGCCTCAATTCAAGAATATAAGATTCGTTCTAGAGGACTCCCACCAAAAATCACCACCCGGCTCATGCGGTATTGCACCCTTATCATGATGAGGGTATCACCTCTAGGCATTCGGCTCAGGTTCCCTAGACCCAAGAATGCATGAAGAACCATCAGAGTCAAAATTCGGCCAACAGGGAGAAGGTTCTTACCTCTGACTCCTCTGGAGAATTCCATCAACCTATCTTGATGGCAAACAACGAGCGGGAATATACACTTGTCCGTCCTAATTTCACGGCCCAACTGACTCATCTGGTAGTAACACACCTATCCCACCAGGAAATTCTAGTGGAGTACTATAGGTAGGCACATACACTTGTTTATAAATCCTCATCTAGTTAGCAGGCTCGTCTGACAGCATCCAATGAAGCTCGTCAACCAAATGTGGTGACCACCTATGAATAGGCACATACACCTATTTACACTCATCAATCCTACTACCAGTCTCTTTTTCCAGTATTGAAGGAATTTCATAAATCATATTCAGGGGAGAACAATCAGAAGGTACATACGCTAGCAATTCATCAAGCTAAACAATGGTCTTGTTTGGTAGCACCTGAAGATGTCAATTGGAAAGCTCCAATGACAAACAAGAGGTAGAACCAACATTCTTCCCCCACACATGAGTACTATCAGAATTCACTTACAGGAAAAGGAGGACAGGAGCAAGAATACACACCTACTCCAAAAATAGAATGGACGTATATTCCCTTTCCAGCAGCTGAAGTCACCAAGCACATACGGACAATGGTGAAAGAGAAGAAGAAAATCCATGACCATATTCTAGATACCTGTCATAATATTATAACAACTTCAGCGAAATCACAGGTATAAAAACATAAATATATACCTATTAGTGGAGTGAATCAACAACATGTCACCCTGGAGCAGATTCACACCTCTGTTCTAGTCCAGGAGGGTCGTGGGGCATACTCCCCCATGGTATACAAACAATCAATTAGGGCACATACGCCCGAGTTAAATGAAGATAGTCAGCCTAACCTGACTATTTCTCCTAAGCAGGAACATACTCTTGCCCAAAATAACCACTTTCATCAACATGTGGTTTCAAAAGTGTGTGAGAAGAAATCAAACAATAAGACCCATCCAACATAGTTAAAAAATCAAGACCCAACCTATAATAAGGACTTACTCAATGATGGAGTTCTTGAGGCCCTCAGACAATTATCTATTGCAACTCATGTATCTACTCTCTCATTTCCAAATTCTGGATGTAACAACAATAATTATGAAGGCCTCCGTCAGAAAACTCCTCATGAAGCATTGCTTCATGACAATTCGGTCAATCTTGAAGTATCATCTTCATATGAGAGCCATGATAACCCTCTACATGGCCAAAAGACCAAGGAGAAAAAGGATTCATCTTTTGTTGTAACACACCATGGTGGTCCTCCCCATGATAATGAATTTAGCTGCGAAAGTCCTATCTGAAATTTTGATTCGCATTGCCTGGAAGACACTTCAATGGAAAATGCAGTAATGAGAAAACCCTCTTATCTTGAGGCACTTGAAAATATGAATCCAGTCATTTCTTATTCCTTATCACTAGTAGTTGAAATACTTTCTCAATAAGAAGATAGCCCGGGGTATAGGTCATTCTTTGAACCACCCTTGGGTCATTCATCTTCTAATTTGACAAATTAATTCTCTACCAATATTATTGAATTTGATGAAGCAACAAAGAAACACCATCTTTGGTCCAATGAGGTAGAAGAATCTTTATCAAATGATAAAGAGAAAGTGTTGAATATGAGAAAACAATTGGTGGAAGGTGAAATACAAGTCATGTTTTGGCCTTTGGCTGACTCTTAGTATGATATTCTAGAAATGTTGACAGAAGATTGTATTCACGATATTCATCTCAACATGTGGAAAACTCTTTGTCACTTAAAAGTGAAAATATTAACTTATGATTAATATCAAAATCATGTTAAGATGATAAAAGGGTTTTAAAGACAAATTGACTTAGCATATTTCTCAGTTTCTCAACATCTAAAGGTTGAAAAAGTAGCAGATATCCCTTTAGAGTACATTCCTTGGCGTATTAAAAAGGTTGTGCCAGTTAATTACCAATTCCCCATTTGGTATTCATATCAAGGGATGGGTTGTTCATGAAGAATTGCATTTTAATGTGCTCTCTAGTCCACAAAGCCCGCCAAAAGTGGTCTCATGCAATGTTATTTCCCATGGGTGGCCACATCAAACTAGTTTTGTGTGTAATCAAAGGATTACTAAAAAACAAGCCTAAACTAGTTCTTCCAAGAGTCAGTAATATAAAGAACAAGTCGTCGAATTACTCTTGCATCCAGCAAATGAGAATATCGAACAGGATTCTCGTTTAGAGAATGCACATCATCAGGTGCCACAAGTGTAAGAAATAATTCAATGGTCATCTGATCCTGGTGATTTGAGTGGGTATAGGATGATACATCTGGCTAATTTCCAGACTAAAATCTGAAAAATCAGGATATATTTTAATAAAGTTTCAGATAGAGAATCTCAAGAGCTACCTTAGATTTCCAGGCTAGGGACTCTTTTAATCCAAGCCTCAAGATCAACAGACAGGTTTTGAGGAGTTGAGTAGGAAAACTGTAACAACCCCAATGCACCGGACTGGGGACTTTTTCTTATTCTCAATCTCTTCCTCAGTGAAAGTCTGTCTTCTCTCGATTGGGGTAGAAGCCACAAGATGAACATAGAGCTGAATTATCAGAAAATTCCCTCCAAATTATGGTTCATCTAGAAATTTTTGAGGGATCAACCATACAAAAGGAAATGCCTTATAAAGGACATGGAAGAAGAAAGTATCACAGAAATGTTGACAGATGGACTATAATATGTTATGCGTCGATAAATGTCATCAATGCCATTGTCACTAATCCCCCAGAACATGAGGCTCACTCAGAGGAATCAGATGAAGAAGTTCATGTTCAAGGGGCTATACACATAGAAGAAAATGATATAGGTGTGCGTACCAGAATCCAGAGTGTTTCATAAAGGCATGAAATTCTTTCAGGTAATGCCCTTCCATAATCCAGAAAGGCACATTCCATAGAAAAGGGTAAAAGTCATGTTACATCCCACCCTACCTCGGGAAAAGACCAATCACTCTCATTAGAGTAAAGGTTCGCACAACAAGAATATGAAATGATGGAGTTAAGGATGTTAAATGCATAAATATTTCAAGGTAGTCTTCCTCTTAAGCATGCTAGACTTGATCAGTCAATGGAATTTTTTGTAGCTACTGGGATGGATCAAGAATATCCCCCTTTACATGTACACCCTCATAGGTCTAATCCTATGGGTCATGCGTGACCGCAACTGGAAATACAACCATCAGTGGTAGTACCGGTCTCCATACCCATCCAAACTCTAGTTATTGCACCTACCCAGGTCTAAGATCAACCAGATGTTTCTCAAAAATTAATGACTTCCATTGAGTCATTAACAGCATGGTTGGAAGCTATGGAAGGATGACGTGGACCATTTCAACCGGAAAATGAGCTTACTCTGAATGGGTGGATGCAATTCCTCCCCAATAAAATTTTGTGAATACCACATTCCCAATTTTTAATGGTTCGGGAGATCCATAACAACACATAACACATTTTTTTCTCATTTTGATCCTATTATGGTAACTCCTCAATAACAAGAAGCAGTTAAGCTCATGTGTTTTGTGCAGTAATTACAAGGACCTGCTTTTTTCTAGTATACAACTTTGCAATCTCACTCAATTACTGGGTGGGAAGATCTCCCTCAAAGGTTCTTCTTCAATTTAGCTCAACATTACCATAGTTTATAGTTTTTTATCTTACCATTTGTAAACCAATGGATAATGAAAGAGTTTCATATTTAATTGAATTTTTGAAGGGATTAACATATTCCTTATGTTTATCACTCCCTCAAGAAGAGTTGTTACCAATTTGTGTGGAAAATCTGCGTGAGGAATTACGCACACCATTGATCCCTGTGAATTACATAGGAGGGTTTCGATACCTTACTCCAATCACTCAGCAGATAGAAGACTCTCTTATAAAGACTAAGGATAAAACTCGTGTAATTACATCCATTCCAAGAAGAAGAATAGGAATGGCAGATGTTTCTATTGTTACACATGAACAAGCACTTGTACCTGCTTCTACTTAAAAACATTCATCATATCGAAGGTCTCCACCTCCTAAGCGTCAAGAACAATGGCCGCCTCTTCATGATGATAAAAAAGATCAATGGCTATAATAGTTTGTGGATTTAAATAACAAAATTTATTCCTTCTGGAATCAAAATATTCCTTCTTAGTTCATCTCGGCTCTAGAAAACAATCTGGTTATGTTGTCGAGGCCGAAAAGGCCGAAAAATGAAGGATATGAAGACCTCCCCAACTATTTCCCATTTCATCGGATGTTGGGGCATCCCATTCAGGAGTGTTTTATCTTCAAAGACCTCCTCCAAAAGATGGTGGACTCTGTACAAGTGAAAATAAAAGGTTCTTTGTCCCATGTAGCAAGTGTTACTGCTACTGATTTAGAGGAAGAGGGTGAGTGGCACAATGTCAAAAGTAAAAATGTGGAGAAATATAATGATTGGATGGTCAGGAAAATGATCTACCAAATTCATGCCATTTTACGAACACAATTGAATCAACAAATTGTGTCTTCTGCTATTACTTCCATAGAAAACACCCCTTCATCGTAAGGAAAATCATCAAAGAAGCAGCACAATTTGAAGAAATAACAACAGTTAGAAGATGAAAAGCTCATGTAAATTCCTATGTTGTCTTTGACTCTGGTAGATTTTATGTCATCTGCATAAAAAGCATGGGAACCACCCCCACCAAATGGCACAGCCTGAACTGGTTCATCAAGTAGAATCTTCATCATATGAATAATTGATCTTCGGTTCTGTTAACATGATTCATTTAATGGATCCCTATGCTAATGAATGTTTCGATTATGATGAGCATAAGTTCCCAATATATAACTAAGGAATTAGAGGATGAGACAGAGGTCTAGGATATAGGGGAAGACTTAGATATTCCAAAATCCACTATTTCAATCATTCCCCTGCTAGAACTGTATATTCGGACAAAACCCATGGAAAATCCCTTAAATGGGCTCAAAATGAACAAGAAAGTTCTTCTACACATGGAAGATTTGGTCCTAACACAGTTATTTTGAAGGACTGGTAAATGTTCACACCTTCTTCCCCTCTACAAATAGATTGACCAAGTGGGTCTAGTCTACCAAAGACTAGAGTGTCTCCAATTCCCACCCCGATACGGGATGCATCTACAGCCAAAGAATCAACTTCCAAGGCACCTGAAAAGACACATTCTCATGATGTAGAATGTAGACCTTTGGAACAAAAGTATGATGTCTTGAAAAATTTGGCCCATGTACAGGCCAAGTTATCAATTCTGGATGCCTTGAATATATCAAAAGATCTTCGAGAGATGCATATTGAGGCTTTGTCAAGTCCTCAAGATTTGGAATCTGAATTTATTATGGATATGATCTACCATATAAATAATAATCCTGTATAATTCCATGTAGTGATATCTTTTAGAGATGTAGATAAAGATGATGTTGTACATGGACATATCAGACCTTTGTATCTATCTGTAAAATTCAATGACATAGACATCTGATGAGTTTTCATTGATAATATCTTAGGAGTCAACCTCATTCTTATTCATACACATCATCTATTGGGCCTCACCGAATCTGATTTATCTCCTTCTACTTTGATGTTGCAAGGCTATGATAAGAATGAACAGGAACCTCTGGGCAAGACTACACAGAGAATTCAGTTTGAAGACCTTGTGTCTATGTCATATTTCATGGTTATTCATTAGGACACCGCCTTCAACATTTTTCTTCGAAGACCATGGCTACATCAACATGCAGGCATACCTTCGTCATACCATCAATGTCTCAAATATTTTTTCAATGGTCAAATTGGGAGATTGTATGGTTATAAGGCCCCATTCAAAATGTGTGAATCTCAATATCTTGAGGCATAATTTTATCACAAGGATGGATAGAAAAATCCACAGCAATGAACGTCACCAAAATTAATGCTATAAATGGTTTGTAAAAGATTCCAGTAAACTCATTCATACATTAGAGTATAGATTAGGTGTTTCCTATATTTCAAATTGATAGGATAGAACTAAATCTAAACACTCTTATTGAAACTTCCATAATGTAAATTATGGAAACCAAGCCAGATAGCATGGGAGAAATTGTTGATTCCCCTAGACGTGATGAAAGCTTATATGGAGATGTCTTCATTTCATCCGCTGAAATTAAGCAATTATATACTACATCAACCATGATATAAGAAGTAATAGAAATACAAGAGGAAAAAAATGATGTCTATTCTCAATCCATCATCTCCTCTCTATCACCCCAGGAAGACCCTTCATCGTCAATAGGGTCAAAAATGGCAGCCTCTTCTTCAAGATGTTCAAATTTTAGCTTCTCCATTAACCATGAAAATTCTTATTCTTCATCTACAATGCATGTAGAAGCAGAATAACTAACACATATTGAAGAAGTAGAGGATGATCTTAGGGATTCTCCTCCAGCATTTGAAGAGGGTATATCTACCACTGTGGATGAACTCAGAGAAATAAATCCTGGTACAAAAGAAGATCCACGCCCCACTTTAATTAGTACAGTCATGACTCTTGAAGAGAAAGAAATGTATACTTTATTTCTAATGAAAAAACAAGATGTATTTGCTTGGAATTATACAGAAATTCCAAGTCTTGATCCTGATGTTGCAACTCATCATTTGGGTATGCCATAAGAACATCGAGTTGTCAAGCAAGCCGTAATGAGAACACACCCAATGTATGACTCCCAAATTGAAGCTGAAGTTGATAATATTATCAAGAATAACTTCATCAGATAAGATAAATATCCCAAATGGTTGGCTAATATTATCCCTGTGAAAAAGAAGAATGGGAAAATTAGAGTTTTCCTTGACATCAGAGATCTTAATCGGCATTGTCCCTATGATGATTTTCCAGTTCCGATCACAGAACTCTTAATTGATGCAACAACTGACTATGAATCTCTTTCCATCATGGATGGTTACTCTGTGTACAATAAAATACAAATGTCCCTAGAATATGAGGATTCTAAAGCCTTCATAGATCCTTAAGGTGTGTTTTTCCAACAGGTATTGCCCTTTGGCAGGAAGAATGTTGGTAGAACATATCAACATTCCATGCAACATATCTTCAAACCCTTTTTAGGGAAATTTTTTGAATGCTATGTGGATGATTTGGTGGTTTAATCCAGACAGCATTCTGATCACTTGGCCGATCTGGAAATCATATTCAACAAACTTTGACAACACAATTTGAAGATGAACCCCTTGAAATATGCTTTCGGGGTAACCTTAGATAAATTTCTCGTCTTTTTTGTACGCCATCTTGGTATAGATGTTGATCCTAAGAAGAAAAAATCAATCCCTGACATATCACCACCTATAAATTTGAAGGAATTGAGAGGAATTCAAAGACACTTTCCCTATATTCGGCATTTCATTTCCAATTTGGAAAGCAAGTGTTTTCCCTTCACTAGATTAATGAAGAAGGGAGTCACCTACCAGTGGACTGAATAATGTCAATAATTATTTGATATCATCAAGAAATAGCTCTTGATTCCACCAGACTTAATTCCACCATTTGAAGGAAGACCACATATTCTCTATGAGACAGATTTAGAGGGATCATTGGGTGCCTACCTTGCCCAAAAGACTGATGCTGGGAATGAAAACAATATTTACTATATCAGTCAGACTATGCGTGAGGCAGAAACTCGATATTAAAGCATTGAAAAGTGCTTCCAAGCATTAATCATTGCAGTTAAGAAATTGAGACAATACCTGCAACATCATGAGGTCCAATTGGTATCTCAAAATAACCCGCTCAAATTTATCCTTAGTCATCCAATGATTACCAGATGCATGGAAAGGTGGGTAGTAATTTTGTATTAGTTTGATATCTAGTATGTGTCTCAAAAGGCAATAAAGGTCCAAGCTATGGCTGATTTTATTGTTGAACACCCATCTGTTGAGGATACATCTTTAAATATTGAACTTCTTGATGATGAAGTCTTCTTTGTTAAAGATAATCCTAAAATAAGGGAAATGTACTTTGATGGTGCCTCCAGAAGTCCAACAGGGAAGAAAATGGAATATCCTAAATTCAACATACTTGGGTTAAGAATCATGCTTATTTCCCCAAAAAAGGAAATGCTACCATATTTCTTCTTATTGTTGGAAGGTGGTACAAACAATGAAGTAGAATATCAAGATCTCATCACAGACTTAGAATTGGCACTTCAGGTACAGGTGAATCACTTGAAGGTAAAAGTTGATTTATATTTGATAATCAAACAAATCAATGGTGATTATTCCATCATAAATTAAGAGATACACACTTTTTGTGATTAGTTCAAAGATTTAATAAAGGTATTTCTCTCGGTACCGACATTTTCTTTTGTTCTGCGATTACAAAATGCCCAAGATGATGCATTGGCTAACATATCCACAACCCTGGAAGATCCAAATCAGGACGAAACAATCATCAGTATTGCCCACCGTCGTATAGTTTCACATTTTTTTCAAATCAGAATAGAGGAAATCAATAAAATCAGTCGCATTCTTGAACCATATGGTCATACTACAGGATGCATGGCACCTATCAAGGAATACCTTCAAAATAGACCACACCCACCTGATAGAGCCTGGAAAGAACATGTCTGATGACGTGTTGTCAATTTTACTCTTTATGATATCCCAAATCACCAGAAAAACTCTCTACAAGTAAGGTTTTGAGGGAATTCTCTTTATATGTATTGATGGTGAAGAGATAATGGCTGTCATGAATGAACTACATGTAGGAGTTTGTGGTGCCCACCAGTCTGGGCATAGACTGTCTGGTCAAATTCGAAGGTTTGGATACTTGTGGCCTTCAATGATGCAAGATTTTCTTGATTTTACTAAGATGTTTCATTTTTTCCAAGTATGTTCCAACTTCATTCATCAACCCCTGGAGTTTCTTCATATGGATAAATACTCCAGGCTATTTGCTACATGGGGAATGGATGTAGGATGACCTTATCGTCAAGCTATAGAAAAGTGCTTTAAGTATATTCTTACTTCTAATGACTTATTTTCCAAATGGGTTGAGGTAATACCTCTCAAATAATTCAGTGCTAAAATCATTGTTATCTTTGTCAAGTTCAACATAATTACCAGATTTGGTGTTCCTTATACCATATTGATGGATAATAGCACCAACTTTTGTTCATGCAAGGTAAGAAAATTGTATCAAGAATAAAAATATCAAATCCAACCATTCATCTCAATATCATGCAGCGGCCAATGGACATATAGAGGCTTTCAATAAGACTCTTTCAAACATACTTCAAAATATGGTGGATAAAGATATGAATTCATTGCCTGATAAATGTTTTCATGCTCTATGGGCTTATTAGACTACCACCTGCACTATTACAGGATCAACTCCATATTCATTGGTATATGTAACAGAAGCAGTCTTGCCCATTAAAGTCCAATTACCTTCTTTTAGAGTCTCTATTTGTGATCAGTTATCTATAGATGAACAATCTCATAAGCAGTTAGATGAATTGGAATGACTAGATAAAAATGATTGTGCACACTACACCATTTAGAAGTTTATTAGAATCGAATAGCACAAGCATTGAATAAAAAAGGTTTTCATTGTTCATTCATTCATGGAGATTTGGTATTGGTCCCCAGAACCCCAATTATATTGGCAAAAAGCCTCCAAATATTGAGCCAAAGTGGGAAGGACCTTACTCAATACATAAGGTCTACTCCAATAGAGCTTATTATTATATCTCAATGGATGGAGAACTCATTAAAACTCCAACCAATGTAAGATTTTTGAAGAAGTATTTTTTGTAACACAAATACAACCCTCATATGAGCTGAAGGACATTAAACTACATAGCACCCCAAGACTGTGACACATGACATTAAACTGAGATCTTCACATGCACAATTGACTTTTAAACTCTGTTTCCATGCATTCCCTTGGAAGCTAATCATGAATAAGCCCCACACCATCCTTCGTGGTTGCATCTTTCACGACACGATCGTTAGGTCTATTGCTGCTTATTGTTTCTCACACCGAGCATGAATCATGTGAGCCTAGAGTAAGCTTTGACCATGACATATTCTTTGGGATGCTAACCATGCTTAATTCCCTACATCATCTTCGGGTCACTGTCCTCAAGTACACCACGATCGCCAAATCTCTCTCAATTGAACTACGTGGACTTTGATTCTTGCCTCCTAGGCTACGTATGTAAGTAGCCTCCTGAGGCTCAAGCCCGAAACCACTTTCTTCACATCGATTCACTTTTATCCAATACAATGTTGATCCATGAAGCCCCTGTCATCCACCTTATTCATAACGGTTCACTTTAGTCCAACATGATGTTAAGCTGTGTATGTCCCATCTGTTGGGACCACTTTGTGTATAAGGTTGTATTTTTTGTCAATAGTTGTCAATGAAGATAAAAATTAAGGATATCAAGAAGTACTCCAATGAAATGGAGGAATGGAAATTTTGATGATTTTTGTACTGATCATAAGTTCAAAGAACAGGTGTCAAAGGTGACAAATTGTTTACAACAATAAAAAATGGTGAGATATAATCCATATGAGGGGGATTAATGATGAATTGGGATTTGATGAATACCATGAAATTCCTCATGATTGCATGATAACCATGAAAGAGGCTTCTTGAAGAACTGAATCATATGTTTTGCATGAAGTAGAGAATGACGGTTGAAAGAAGAAGACAATCTGTGAGGGATTGGAATTCTGAGATGGCCATGCACTTCACCTTGAATCCCAATATGATGATGCTAATATTGATATATCAAAGGATATATATCGTGATAGTGGAGTTTTTGTTGAATGAAGAAGAGTTTCTGAAAGATACAAATCAACAAAAAGAAGTATTTTGAGGTGATCATGCTTGTTGACTAAGCACACAAATGACATGAAAATTTGTTGACAAAGGAGATTCCATGGCTGAATGTCGAGTTCAAGGGATGTGGTTAACGATCCATGTTTGATTCAAGAATGTCGACAAAGGAATGGATGATATAGAGGTGGTACAAAAAGAGTAGATACCAGGTGGAGTCGTTTTCCAGGGTTTTCCAAATTTTTGGGCCTGAAAATCGACAAATAGAGAAAAGTGGTTTTGGAAAAGGGTCTTGTGCTCTGTTTACTTGAAGAAAAGGGAACATGCGTGCCTAGTGTTTTTCAAGATCAAAACATGGAAAAATGGAAAAGGAAAGAGGGTCGCGCAAGTATTGGGTTAGTCATGCAAGTGACCTACACGCCGTGAAGTGACTTGTGCACCGGTGCCTAAAAGGATTGGAAACTTGTGAACCTATTGTTTTTCAAGATCAGAACATCAAAATATGGAAATGTAAAGAAGGTTTCGCAGGTATTGGTGTGGTTGCGCAAGTGAGTAGCAGGACAGAGGCTAGGGAAGATCAGTTGTGTGCCGGAACCTGTGCACCGAGGGAAGACTTCTGCGCCGCCGCGCAGGGTATCCCAATGCCTATAAATAGAGGATCACCCCTCCTCATTCGGTATGAAGTTCAAGACTTAGAGATTTTTTGAGCTCTCCTCACGCAGGTGGCTGAGCCGCGCAAGTGGTAGTTGGTTCACGCAAGTAGAGGTTACATGCCGGTTGTTGGCTGTGCGGCCAAGGCAGTTTGGGAGAGAAAGGAAGTGAGTCGCGTAGGTTTTAAGTTGAAGTAGGCGGTGTTTCACAGGTAGTTTGGTAATACCTATGCGCCAGTTTGGAATTGTGCACCAAAGACTTGTGCACTGTATTAGGACTTGCACGCCGAGCTTGGAGATGAGTTCCAGGTGTTGTTGGAGTACGCCTGTCTTTTTGAGTTGCACGAAAGCTGAAATATTACTCGATACCTTCAGTGCAACAGATGATGTATTCATTTGAAAATATTGAAGAACAGTGAACAATTTGGTTTTATGAAGAGAAGTGGTACCGCACACACATGACTAGTGTTTAACATCCTTATTGTACATTGCGAAGAGAAGAAGAACAGTTCATGCAACTAAACTCAGTTCTACATAGATAAAGAGGAATATATTAATAAACTCAAGTGTTAGTATTGGGAATAAAAGGAAGAGAAGAATAAGATTTAGTGCATTCAGCTATTGCACTAAATTAGAAGATTGAAAACAAAATAGAATCAACTCAGTACTCTAATACAAGCATTGTCTCATGCTGAACATGAGACAAAGACTTCAATACAAATTTTTTGAAGTGACTTTCACGTCTATAAACTGAGTGGGACTTCACCAAAGGTAGTGATCCTGGGGGAGTCAACAAGAGTGACCCAAGGGAAGCAGTGAGCTATCCCTGAACCTTTGTAAAGGCAGTGAGCCAGGGACAGAGTGATTGTGCCCAAACCATTGTAATGCACAGCAAGTAAAGTATAGTGGAATTTAGTACAACTGGAAACTTGTTTGTGTATGCTTCTTGGACATAGCCCTTTGTGGTGAACCAAGTAAAAATTGTTGGGTCATCTCTTTGCATGTGAATTCTTCATTGTTGATCATCTCCATCATACATGTTTAACTAGTTCCTACCAACGTGGAAACAAGATCCACAACTTTAAAAAGAAAAAGTTGACACCCTGATTCACCACTCCCCTCTCAGGGTGCCCCGGGGTCCTAAAAGTGGTATCAGATGGAAAGTTACACATATTTTGGATACTCCATAGTAATTCTATTCAGAATAGGATTTGAGTTTCTTTCCAAAAGTCAACAATGAAGTGCAGTCTTGATGAATTTTCATTCATTTCTGAGCAGAAACCTACATCCAGAAAGACCATGACAAATAAGAAAAAGAAAGAGAATAAGTAGTTGAAGAAGTCCCTCATATACAAATAATATGCAGTGTCTAGTTCTCTATGCCCTTCCAATAATGAAGAAATATCAGTCTTGGAAATTATCAAACAGGTGACTTGTGATGCTACCATAGGAATGGAAGACACATTGATTGCAAGTGATCATGAAAAATTAATAAGCTATCTGCATGATATTCTTGAAGAAAGAGTTACTTCTTTTTTAGAATATTTCAATGCATGCAGTTTGAGATCAACCAATTGGAACGTGAAGTTGATAATTTGGAAAAGGGATTGGGAGGAAAAATTCTTGAATGTTTAAAGCTCTCCAAACAGATAAAAGTATTTGAAGAAAAAGAGGTAGTCACTAAGACTCTAAAATAAAAGATCCAGGCGCTTGACACAGAGCTGAAGAAGTGCACTGAAGTCAAGTGTTTTTTTGGAAGAAACATCCAAGGGAATCCAGGAACATGACTCTTTGTTACAAGACAATGTTAAGATGCATGAAGATGAAGTTGAAGGATTGAAGAAGACTTTTGAAGAGAAGATGATCATGATTGAAGACCAAAGATCATCCTTAATATTGAAAGTGAAAAATTTGAAGACCAATTGACCAATATTGAGAAGACACATATTGAGATTTCAGAAAAGAATGAAACAGGTGATGCATGTACTCAATATTGAATGGAGAATTATAAAGCTGAAATACCTCCAACATGTGACAAAAGGATTATGACAACCCTTGATTATCCATCTCAAGAATCAGTTGTTGCTGGTACTCAATGGTCACTGGAGGATTCTACTGTCAAAAGACCTCCAACATGTGATAATAATATCATGACTTCACTCATTGATCCATCACAAGCAGCTATTAAAGTGAAGGTACTATCCATACAATCCTTAACTAGTGTTTTTAAATATGTTCCTTCAAAAAGTGAACATTATAAGAAAAATTCAACACAAGTATGGGTGAGAAAAGTGGAGGATAAGAAACATACTACTATGTCTAGGATGGATGGGAAGAAAAAGGAGGAAGTTGGTTCCTCAAATAGAGAACAAATAATTAATAATAAGGCCCAAAAACCACATATAGAAGATACAAAGTAGAAAATATTTGTGGCTCAATGTTGGTGCTACAATATATTTGGGCATTGTGCACAGGATTGTTGGTAAAATACCTTTCTTGAAAAAAAAATCATGTATCAAAGGGAAGAAATACATGAAAGAAAAAGAAACATCTGCTGGTCCAGAAGCATCTGTTTACAGCAAACAGATTTGGAATGCTTGATAACATCTGTGATGTATGCAACGTCAGTGGTCACATTGCATGTACATTCCTATCTAAACATGCACTCTATGTTGATAAGAATAAAAGACTTCTAATGTCATCTATGTCTGAATCAAGTACCTTGGGAACAAATCATAAGAATAGTGTGAACATACATTTTCCCAAGAAGATCTCAAGTAGGAAAGCTGAGAAGACCCAAGATTTTAGATCTATGAAATTGAAGGGCCATTCATCTAAAAGAAAAACTAATTTGGATGAAACTCAAATGAACCCGTGTGGAAGATCCAAACCTACTGTAATAGTTCCAAATGACATATTGGTGATCTGGACAGATGATTTGAAAAGAATGCGGAAACATAAAAATGAAAAGTCCAAGGCTGGTGATGAAGGAAAAGGAAAAATTTCACGTTATGAAGACAAAAAGAATGAGAGATTGCAAACCAAGAGAAACACATGTGTCCAAGAAGTTCTGTGTGAGAGATGCATGAAATCTGGTCACGTTGCCAAAGGTTGTATAGCCTTAATAGCAGAGAAAGAAGCAATCCTTAAGAGGAGTAAGAATGTATCATATATTATGTCTATTAAGAAAAAAAATTCTCCACACAAAGAGGAAGAGAATGTTAAGTGATCCATTCCACATCAATACATATCAAAACATATGTTCAAATGTGCAGGCATAAAGACTGGAGTGAAAAGAGGAACATCATTGAGAAAAGAACCTCAACCATGCAGCTCATGTTGATGAAGCCAAGAGGAACCACCTTATTCCCTTAATCATTTTTGTATTGTATTTGTGCTAACAATGCAGGGAATTGAAGGTGAAGCATGCTCTCAGGGGGAGAACCTGAGAAGTATTGAATGCTGTCAACTCTTGATAGCTAAGCTAAAGAAGTTTCCATCCTTGGAAGATTCTTCAATTGATATTGAAAGATTAAGATAATGAAGGATCGCTCTTGATGAAGACGAGGAGGAGTGGTTCCCTTGATGGGGAGAAAAATGAAGAAGATTCCAAAATCATGGTTTTAATCAGTATCAACTCTACCTGGTATTTAATGTAATGACTATATAAATTTCAGGAAGATCATGTCATTGGAGAAGGTATGTCATTTTCCTAATCTCTCAACCCTGGTTACTTAGAACAGATAACATTGTACAAAGGGGGAGTAACTAAATTGATCAGTGACATAAGAATAATGAAAGTTCCCCACTGCCACTTATCCTACCGATTCAACTTGAATGTTTTTGATCTATTTGTTTTTGTGAGTGCAGGAGTTTCAGGTTGATTATTCCCTATCTAATTTGATTTCTTTTTCCTGAAATGAAAGTGGTAACCCCTTGAATAAAAATACATGAGTTCTCATCTCATGTTGGTATCATGATCTGTGAATAATGGATAGCCTTGTTGTCTAAATCAAATCCTCTTGTTCTCTACATAGAGAATTTCTCGAGTAGACATAGAGTGAAATGATTAATGAAACATTGCTTATGTATAAATTGATACCCTCCCTACCATGATCTTTGTATTTCTTGTCAATAAGGGGGAGAGAAAGTGAATTGAATGTTTGAAAAGAAAAGTTGATTGAAGAGAATATTCTCATTTTGACATTGATGAATTCATTTCAGAAGATATGTAAGGTATTGACAACAAAATAAAAAGGGGAAGATTATAGGAACCACTTTGTGTATAATGTTTTATTTTTTTTCAATGGTTGTCAATGAAGATCAAAATGAATGATATCAAGAAGTACTCCAATGAAATGGAGGAATGGAAATTCAGATGATTGTTGTACTGATCATAAGTTCAAAGAACATGTGCCAAAGCTGAAACATTGTTTACAACAGTAAAGAATGGTGAGATATAATCCATCTGAGGATCATTAAATAATAATGGGTTTTTGATGGAGACCATGCAATTACTCATGATTTCATGAGAACCATGCAAGAGACTTCTTGAACAATTGAATCATGTGTTTTGCCTGAAGTAGAGAATGACGGTTGAAAGAAGAAGACAATGTGTGAGGGATTGGAATTCTGAGATGTCCATGCACTTTACATTGTATCAAAATATGATGATAGTAAATCGGATCTATAAAAGGATATATATCATGATAGTGGAGTTTGTGTTGAAAGAAGAAGAGTTGCTGAAGGATACAAATCACTAAAAAGAAGAGTTTTTGAGGTGACCGTACTTGTTGAAAAAGTAAAAAAAATGACATAAAAATTTGTTGACAAAAGAGATTTCATGGTGGAATTTCGATTTCAAGGGTTTTGGTTAACTATCTATGTTTGATTCAAGAATGTCGACAAAGGAATGGATGATCTAGAGGCAGTACAAAAAGAGAAGATACAAGGTGGCGCCGTTTTCCAGTGTTTGCCAAATTTTTGGGCCTGAAAATCGACAAATAGAGAAAAGTGGTTTTGGAAAAGAGACTTACGTGTTGTGTACTTGAATAAAAGTTAACTTGCGTGCCTAGTGTTTTTCAATATCGAACATGGAAAAATGGAAAAGGAAAGAGGGTCGTTCAAGTATTGGTTCGGTCGCGCAAGTGACATGCGCGCCGTGAAGAGACTTGTGTGTCGGTGCCTAGGAGGATTGGAAACTTGCACACCTATTTTTTTCAAGATCAGAACATCCATATATGGAAATGTAAAGAAGGTCACTGAAGTATTGGTGCGGTCGCACAAGTGATTAGCGTGACAGAGGCTAGGGCGGATGAGCTGCGCGCTGGAACCTGCGCACCGAGGGAAGACTTGCATGCCGCTGTGCAGGGTATCTGAATGCCTATAAATAGAAGAGAAATCCTCATCATTCGGTACGAAGTTCAAGACTTAGAGATTGTTATAATTCTCGTCGCGTAGTTGGTGGAGCCGCACAAGTGTTAGTTTGGTCTCTCAAGTAGAGGCTGTGTGCCGGTTGTTGGATGCGCACCCAAGGATGTTTGGTAGAGAAAAGAAGTGAGTCGCGCAGGTTTGATGTTGAAGTAGGCAGTGTCACGTAGGTAGCTTGGTAATACCTACGTGCCAGTTTGGACTTGCGTTCCGTATTAGGACTTGCGCATCAGGCTTGGAGAAGAGAACCAGGTGATGTTGGAGTACGTCCGTCTTTTTTGAGATACACGAAAGCTGAAATATTGCTTGATACCATTAGTGAAATAAATGATGTATTGATTTGAGAAGATGCAAGAACTGTGAAAAATTTTGTTTTATAAAGAGAAGTGGTACCGCAAACACATGACTGGTGTTTAACATCCTTATTGTGCATTGCGAAGAGAAGAAGAATGGTTCATGGAACTAAAATCAGATCTGCACAGAAAGAGGGGAATATATAAATACACTTAGGTGTTATTATTGGGAATCAAAGGAAGAGAAGAAGAAGATTTAGTGAATTCAGTTATTGCACTAAAGAAGAATATTCAATGAAAAAGAGAATCGACTCAGTACTCTGATGCGTGCATTGTCTCATGTTGAACATGACACAAATACATCAATGAAAATCTGTTGAAGATACCTTCGCATCTATAAACTGAGTGGGACTTCACCAAAAGTAGTGATCCAGGGGGAGTCAACGGGAGTGACATGAGGGAAGCATTGGTCTATCCCTGAACCTTTGTAAAGGCAGTGATCCTATGACAGAGTGACTATGCTCGAGCCTTTGTAATCCACGTCAAATTAAGTATAGTGGAATTTGGTACGACCAGAAACTTCTCAGCGTTTCCTACTTGGACATATCCCTTAGTGGTGAACCATGTAAAAATTGTTGGGTCATCCCTTTGCATGTGAATGCTTCATTTTTTGATCATCTCCGTCATACAGGTTTAACTAGTTCATACCAACATGGGAACAAGATCCACTACATTTAAAAGAAAAAGTTGACACCCTGATTCACCCCTCCCCTCTCATGGTGTCCTAGGGACCTACATGTGTTATTAGAGGGAAAGGCTCACAAATGTTGGACACTCCACAGTAATTCTATTAAAAAGATGATTTGAGTTTCTTTCCTAAATTCAATAATTAAGTGTAGTCTTGGTGAAGTTTCAGTCATTTCTGAGCAGAAGCCTACATCCAGCAAGACCATGAGAAACATGAAAAAGAAAGATAAGATGTAGTTGAAGAAGTCCCTCATATCCAAAGAAGATGAAGTGTCTGGTTCTCCATGCCCTTCCAATAATTAATAAATATTAGGCTTGGAAAGTATCGAATAGGTGGCTCGTCCCTTGTTGTCTAAATCAAATCCTCTTGTTTTCTACAATGAGCATTGATCGAGTAGACATATAGTGAAATGATTAATGAAACATTTCTTATGTATAGATTGATACCCTCCCTACCATTATCTTTTTATTTCCTTTCAATAAGGGTGAGGGAAAGTGAAATGAACATTTGAAAAGAAATGTTGATTGAAGAGAATACTCTCATTTTGACATTGAAGAATTCATTTCATAAGATATGTAAGGTATTTTTAACAAAATACAATGGGGGGGATTGTTGGGAACACATTGTGTATATGGTTTTATTTGTTGTCAATAGTTTCCAATGAAGATCAAAATGAAGGAGATCAATAAGTACTCCAATGAAATGGAGGAATGGAGATTCAGATGATCGTTGTACTGATCATAAGTTCAAAGAACATGTGTCAAAGGTGACACATTGTTAGAAACAGTAAATAATGGTAAGATATAATCTATCTAAGGATGATTAATGAAGAATGGGGTTTTGATGAAGACCATGCAATTCCTCATGATTTCATGATAACCTTACAAGAGACTTCTTGAAGAATTGAATCATATGTTTTGAATGAAGTAGAGAATGACGATTGAAAGAAGAAGACAATGTGCGAGGGATTGGAATTCGGAGATGGACATGCACTTCACATTGTATAAAAATATGATGATGCTAAATTTGATCTATCAAAGGATATATATCGTGATAGTGGAGTTTGTGTTGAAAGAAGAAGAGTTCTTAATGGATAAAAATCACCTAAAAGAAGTGTTTTTGAGGTGATCGTGCTTGTTAACAAAGAAAACAAATGACATAAAATTTGTAGACAAAGGAGATTCCATGGTGGTATGTTGAGTTCAAGGGTTGTGGTTAACGATCCATGTTTGATTCAAGAACGTCGGCAAAGTAATGGCTGATCTGGAGGAAGTACAAAAAGAGTAGATACAAGGTGGAACTATTTTCCAGTGTTTACCAAATTTTTGGGCCTAAAAATCGGCAAAGAGAGAAAAGTGGTTTTGGAAAAGAGACTTGCGCATTGTGTACTTGAAGAAAAAGGAACATGCATGCCTAGTGTTTTCAAGATCTGAACATGTAAAAATGGAAAAGGAAAGAGGGTCGGGAATGTATTGGGTCGGTCACGCAAGTGACCTCCGCACCGTGAAGAGACTTGTGCATCGGTGCCTAGGAGGATTGGAAACTTGCGCTTCTATTGATTGTCAAGATCAGTACATCAAAATATGGAAAAGGAATGAAAGTCACACAATTATTGGTGTGGTCGCACAAGTGAGTAGCGCGACAGAGGCTAGGGCGGATGAGTTGTGCGCCGGAACTTGCGTGTCGAGGGAAGACTTGAGCGTCGCCGTGTAGGGTATTCAAATGCCTATAAATAGAGTATCACCCCTCCTCATTCGGTACGAATATCAAGACATAGATATTTTTCAAGCTCTCTTCACAAAGGTGGTTGAGCCATGCAAGTGGTAGTTGGGTCGCACAAGTAGAGGCTACGCGCCCAAGGTGGTTTGGGAGGGAAAGGAAGTGAGTCACGCAGGTTTGAAGTTGAAGGATGCGGTGCCACATAGGTAGTTTGGTAATACATGCGCACCAGTATGGACTTGCATGCCGAAGACTTGAGCGCCGTATTGGGACATGTGCACCGGGCTTGGAGAAGAGTGCCAGGTGATGTTAGAGAACGCACTTCTTTTTTGAGCTGTACGAAAGCAGAAAGATTGATCGATACATTCAGTGCAAAAAAATGATTTATTCATTTGAGAAGATGGAAGAACTGTGAACAATTTTTTTTATGAAGAGAAATGGTACCACACCAACATGACTGGTGTTTAACTACCTCGTTGTGCTTTGCGATGAGAAGAGAAACTGTTCATGATACTAAACTCAGATCTACACAAAAAGAGGGGAATATATCAATACACTTAGGTGTTAGTATTTGGAATCAAAGGAATAGAAGAAGAACATTTGGTGCATTCAATTTTTGCACTAAAGAAGAAGATTGAAAACAGAAGAGCATCAACTCAGTACTCTGATGCAAGCATTGGCTCATGCTGAATAGGAGACAAATACTTCAATGAAAATCAGTTGAAGAGAACTTCACATCTATAAAATGAGTGGGACTTCACCAAAGGCAGTGAGCCAGGGGGAGTCAACGGGAGTGACCTGAGGGAAGCAATGAGTTATCCCTGAACCTTTGTAAAGGAAGTGGGCCTTGGACAGAGTGACTATGCCTAAACCTTTCTAATCCATAGAAGGTGAAGTATAGTGGAATTTGATATGACTGGAAACTTGACATCGTATGCTCCTTGTACGTAGACCTTAATGGTGAACCAAGTAAAAAATTTTGGGTCATATCTTTGCATGTGAATGATTCATTGTTGATCATCTCCATCATACAGGTTTAACTAGTTCCTACCAACGTCGGAACAAGATCCACAACATTAAAAAGAAAAAGTGGACACCCTGATTCACCGCTCCCCTCTCAGGGTGTCATTGGGTCCTACACCATCATCCTAGCTATATGACATTAAACTATACAGTCCCCCATTTTCCTTGCTACAAGACATTAAACTATATAGCACTGTCCTATGCATATGACCTTAAAATATTTTTACTTTTGTCATGTATGAAAATAAACTGCAACAATCACTGATACCCTCACTCGAGAGAAATAATCCTTGACATAGTATACAACCATGTAATATTTCAATAACTACGTATGGATTGGTTCTCATCCTTATGAGATACATAGTGACACTCATGTCTTTAATCGTGGGTCTATCCATAATTGCAACAAATTCATATTTACCCCTCATATGTATGAACCAAATCAGTACAAAGGGTATTTCAAGAACTACGTGTGGCTTAATTCCCATCCTCATGGGATATGTAGGAATGCTCAATCATTCCTCGAGTCTAGCCCTGAGCCTTTGGGCCTAAACCCACACTCTACTTTCAGTCCCTTTGCTGAAAATTCCCCCTTGGAGCACATGGTGTGATATGGAAAACCCTGGTCTTTATTCGCATCATATTTATAACAAATTCATGATGTGTCTCCCTCACTATGGTCCAAGATTTATGACCCTAAGGTAATATCTTCCATGCTTTCATCCTATGTGACGTTAAATTGTATTTCAAGAACTACGTGTGGCTTGATTCTCATCCAAATGCAAAATTTAGTGACATCCAGAATCTCAATTCAGGACCCAGCCGCAACATTATAAAAATAATATTCATGATCTCCATAACCCTTTTCTTGACTTCTGGTCGCAAAATGGCTGATACCTGAGAGTTCTTTTGCCTGACTATGCAGCATGTGCCCTTAGGTGGCCTTGCATAAGTTGTCTACATAACGGACTTGTCAACCCAAAAGATGCTACTATTTGACTGTGCAGCTTATGCGCCAATTGGCCCTACATAATTCAACCACCATAACGGTTTTGAAAAGTAGTGGTTACTTCATTATTAGGAGAATCCTCTTTTGTACCTATTGGTCTTAACGGAGATATGTAGGGATCTAAAAAAACTGACATTCTTAACATATTTTTTCCATACTCTTTTTTCATGATCTGAAAGTGTTATGTCATATAATGTTTCTATATCGGGTTTTAGTCATATGATTTAAAACCACAGATACCTTTTTCCTTACGTTTTGGTCAAACCTTCATAGAAGTCACATTCCTTCAATTCTTGGACAATTCTGATTGGAAATATCCTCTCCATATCCAAGTACCTTTCTCCATAAAGTAGACTCTATGAATTAGAAAATTTGAATCCCCATAAAACATTATTCGTCTTTTAGGAATAGAAAGTCAAATTTCTGAGAGTTATTTTTTCCGACCATGCAGCACATGCCCTTTGGTATCCTTGCATAAGATGTCTATATAATGAACCTCTCAGCCAAAAGATGCTTCTATTTGACTATGCAGCTTATGCCCCAGTTGGCCCAACATAATTCATCTCCCATAATGGGTTTGTCAATTAGTGTTAACTTCATTCTTAGAAAAGACTTCCATTAATTCCTTTTAGATCTACTCCGATGTTATTCTTTAGATTCAAGGTTTCACATGTCAAATTTTACAATTTTCCTCCTTCATACTTGAATATGGTAATATGTTTCCAAACTAATTATCAAGAGTTAAATCAATATTATCCATTAGGTCAAAGCTATTCGACCTTAATTATTAGCCTTCATATAGTCCCAAATTCATGAATTTAAACTGACAATAACAAAAGTAATGGTACTCATTAAATTGGGAACCTATAAAGGGAACTCTGAACAAAAGTCAAGTCCCAGCACGCTAAACGTACATTTTTTATGATTAAGGCAACATTAAGAAATTAATGGATGCACATTTTTTGGCGTTGTATATATAGCTCTAGTAAAAATAACACTATATTTAATAGCCATATTGTATTATGTAAAAATAAGAGCAGTTATCATGAAAATGAAGAAATTACAAAAGACTTTCAGCATGACTTCTAATCTATTTCACAACATCCCGAGCTTCATCAGTAGCCACTTGAAGTTCATTTACTCGACCAACTTCACTCTCTTTAGCTCGAAGAAGTTCTTCTTTCGCATATGTGATGGCTTGTAAACCATACACATGGACTTCATCCAACGAATTATGAAGCTGGTCAAGCTCTCCAGTAACATTATCTAGCTTTTGCTGAAGGTGCAACTACTGGACAATCTTTTCCTTAATCTTTTTCTTCAGCTCCATTATCTTTGCAACATGATCAGGCTCAGCTCGAAACATTGCATCCTCAAAATTCACTGATATTTGCTAGAAATCAAGCTCTGATCAGGCCTTGACTACACCTTTTCTCTTGATCCCTCCTTTGAATGACTTGTTTCACTGCGACATGGATTTCTTGATATCCAAAAATGCCAAGTCCCAGCATGATGAATAGGGATGAAAGTCTTGGAATTTTCTTAGCCATTTCTTCAAGAGGAACCTCAAATATTATCTTCCATAAATTTTTCCATGCCTTGCAATGTAAAAATTGGAGCACCTTTGGAACCTCTTGGTCTGATTCAGCATCACTATCACAGGGATAAACATAGTCAGGGATTAATGCACTTATGTAAGTACCATGTTCTGCTCCTTCCCTAACCCTGGTTGCTTCCCCTTCTGCTACTGTTTGGGCTTAGGCTGAGGCTTCACCTCCAGAGTTATCCATTGAAGTTGACAGCCCTATTTGCTCAATTGAAAGTATGGTTAGTTTCAAAGGACAATAAAAGTTGATTGATTGTCTTGGAGGTTAAGTAAGCTACAAATATCATCATATTTTTCCTAACCGTAGATCAGTAAATTATGAAGACTCCTACCCATCTTTCTTAACAAAAAAAAAGAATTTTTAAGAGGGTTTCAGGGGGTTTCAGGGGGGTCTACTATTTTAAGTTCCACTAGACCCAGTTTTTCTGCAATAATAGGGTTGACGTCAATGTATACACCCCTTTAAATCATTATTGGTTCTTCTATTTCTTTAGATGGAACTGTATTTTTTTTAATCGAACATGGATAGAAGTTTAATCATGAGAATATTAATAGGAAAAATGATGAAACTCACGTCCAGTTTATTTTATAAGTAGATCTCCAAAATATTATGCATCACATGGTAATTTAACATGTTCTAAAATTGCTTCAAAGTACATTCCAAGATTCATCATTTTATCCAATGATGTTCTAGATCCCAAGTTAGTCTCACTAGGGGGAGCACTCGGCATGTCTTCTTCATGACTTTCATCTGGCATTCTCTGACTCTAGATAGCTTCTTCAGAGGTAGTTGTGGGGTCATCTTCGGTTGTTTCATACTGTTCTGGTTCATGTGTTGAACCTAAAACATCACAGAATGGATGTAAGTTGTTTTCTCTTTTGAGGTTCTATGAAGTGTTGTTAATTTACTAGAAGTATTTTCTCTCCTCGCATTAGAAATAGGAGCAGTGTTGGGAACAGATGTCGGCTCATCTACACTTAGTATTTCTTCAGGAACAACCATTTTTTGTAGGAACTTGGATCCATAATCCAACACCCTCCATTGTACTCTATGAATGGTTAGTCCTTTCCCTTAAAGGAGAAACTGAGGAATCCCCAACAATCCTAAGAAGTTTGAGCAATTTTTCATAAGTTACGATTCGTGACTAACAGAAAGACTTACCCCTACTAATGAATCATTTGATTGTGGTGCTCTTTCTTCAATGACTTTTCTTCTTGGACTTTTTGGATGGATTGGCATCATCATCTTGGAAAATAGGTATCAGATACAATAACACCCTTTCTAACTCCTGATCCACGACTTGTTGAACTGGAGATACTTCTCCCATCTCAAGAGGAGATTCAATGGCTCCAATAGCAGTGCCACCAAGTCTATACCGGATAAGGGATTTAAGTAGTTCTTTCCTTTAAAAGAAGTAGGATGAAGAAGATTATTTCCTTAAATACCAAATCTTTAACTTAATTCAAATTTCAAAGAAAATAGAAATATGATATAAAAGGAAAACTTACATCTTCAGGAGCTATGTAATCATGCAAATCTTTATCTAATGAAGGACTAATCCCCTCAATGGTACCACGGTCCATCATTTCCTTCACCCACTTGGTGACAGTAACTGAATTATCAGTGGTATATATGAGCATTTCTAGCTCTTTGATGTAAGCCCTCACTTCATTGGGGTTGTCCAAAAAAAGGATGTTAGAGGTATCCAGGAGATTCCCCACTCCAGGGATATGTAGCCCATCACGTAAGTCCATCCAGGTGGTTTCATCATCACAATATAAACTCTTCCATGTTCAGATAGCCTCTGGTCATAAATATTCAGAATGTGCACCAGAAGGTCATGGGGAGGATCCTGCAATCTAGGACTTCAAATTCTTCCATACTCCGGAAATCATAGATAAAGGATAATAAAATGAAAATGTTACTCTTTAAAATAATGGAGACTAAATTTCCACAATGATGTAACTCAGCATGAGTCAATGGATTAGGTATATTGACTCTGGCATGTGGATTATATCAGGCACGACGCCACTTTGAAGCATTTCAAGCCTCATCATCCCCATCCCGAGAATCTGATGAATCATCTCTGGGTGAGTAATCCGGTGAATCAGATCTAGGCGAGGAAGAGTCACATTCCAAATGAAGAGCTTCTATCCTAATGGTTCTCTTCTTTATCGCCATCCGAGGGACCAAATGATTCAGTACCCCTTCATGGTTTGATGCTAAAAATATCTTGGCATACCATGTAGTTAATCGACTTGTCACTCCAACAGTTGGTAGATCAAATACCGCTCTAGTCTTCTCCCTAGATGTCAGCAACCATAGTTGATGAAGAAACCATCAGATGCTGCTCTAAACTGAAATGCACTGTAGGGGATATGGTAATTTTCTTTTGACATTTTAATTGACGTGTGAATCTGTATAGAGCATAGGCCTCACATATAATTTCTCCATCAATCCACGTGTTCAGTGTACCATCTTTACAAGCCAGCATATATGCCCTTAACTCCAGGTTGTCTATTCCATCATCAAAAAATCTCCCTGTTGGTGGATTTCCATAAGGAAATAAATGAAACATCTTGATCATTCTTATCCTTATTTTGATGTCATAAGCATTGAGGGATAAGGGAGAAATTACAGAAAATTCCTAAACAGACAGCCGGAAAGAACTTCCAGGAACCAATACAATACTTTGTACACCTTATATCCTAATGTGGGTGGTGATTCATCCACATAAAACGTGGAATGGTCCCACTATTCTTAGAGGATACATACCCATATAAACATGAAGTGAGCTCCTATGAATCTTTTCCAAAACTGGGGTGGCCAACCCTACTATCTTCCTTTCAGCCAGCTTGGCTGCAACAACCAAGGTTCCTGGCCTCACACCTCCTTTAGAATCCCGAACTGGTAAAAGGTAAACACTGAGCCATAAGGCCAAAAATCCTTACAGATGGGTCTTCTCTTGAATTTTCTGGTTCACTTCATACCCCCACCTATAAAACTCTCCTACTTCCATAATTGACTAAAATGTGCCCAGAGAACCCCTCTTTATTGCTCTAGGGAAACTAGTAGGACGAGTGCAGGAAGGTCCCTCATCTCTTTTCTTAATTAGAAATATGTTCATCCATTCCTCTTGGTGGATATATTTTCTGGAGTGGGTTTTCATGGTGGTGGTATTCTTAAGTTTGTATAAAATTTTTATTAACATTCAGGCCAAAGCCAGAGCCTTCTCCGAATCATTCCAGGTCACCTTGGGGTGATGAATTAATCACACATATCTCCCAAAAATGGATCCCCTGAAATCTTGTATAATTCCCACAAACTAATGCCTACTTCTCCATGATTAAGATGGAAGGAATTCATTTCAAGGCTCCAACAGTGGATTAACTATGACACAAAATTGTCATTCTGGAAGACATATGTCTTCCCAGCAAAGATAGCTTTGTATATTGTATCTCCCTTCAGATCATCGACAAAATATTCATAGGTTTGTCGCACCCAATATGCCCACATCCAAGTCATCTTCACACCTCCTCCGAGATGGAAGTCCCAACTCTTCTACCATCCCCTAAATTGGTCCATCTGAGAATTTTAAAATATAGAGGGATAGAAAAGTGGCTGCAGATTAGGCTTGTGAGGCTTCAGATCTGAAGCACATGGGCTATGATGCATTTTGTATGCCTTCTCCATTGTCCCGGAATTGGAAAATGATCCCGCAACTGAGACATTTTCCAAAGAGAAGTTGGTGTAGGTCTGAATCCAGGAATGATGGATGTAATTCTTTGCCACTGGAATGTGGACTCCTTGTAGGTTACCATGGCCATACAAAGGCAATTAGATGCTCTGTGAGAAATTGGCATGATATTTCTTCAAGTACTTATCCAAATATGGGAGATTACTTCTCCAGATAACATAATAGTCATGGTAAACGACTTTCATCATGTCATCTATTCTATTGTTGGCCAACTCATTATCTGATCCATTTCATCTAGGAGACATTGAATCTGCACAAAGATCAAGCAATAAACTCTTAAGTACATTTGTTTTGTGATATTTTGGTGAAGGAAATCAAAAAAAATGGCAAAGGAATTCAGACATGCAAGTCCCAAACATGGCGCGCATGTTAACCCAGTCACGCAAGTATTTCTACCCTAGTCATGGCACGCATGTCAAATACCTTCTGCAGAAGCACGAGAAAATCTAGAATGGTGATTTTCCAAAGAAAAGAAGCACCCGTGTGATGAGAGTACAAGTTTCTGGAAGATGAGTGAGTTTAAAAGGAGTGACCGTGTATATATAGGTGATCCAGACCACCTGTGCGCCATACATGCATGCCCCAGCATCTGTGCACTATACTTGTGCACCACAAACCCTTGATTCCTCTGGATTTACCTCAGAGCCGGATCCTCTTTCCTTCTTAGATCCAACTCTGAGGGGGGACTTTTTTTGACGCTCTTTTCCATCACAGAGTCCAACGAATGGAAAAGGGTAATACCTTATGCACAAAGAGGGTAACCCTTTGAAGTACATCAAAACAATTGATGAACGCATGGACTAGGAGCCCATTTGGTGTAATTCATGAAAGTCACCTACGCGATGCACAAGTCACTTGTGCGCCCTATCTAATTTTTCACCCATGATGCAAGGTGGACTATAAATATCCCCTATTGGCCCTACATTTTGAGGACAGATTTTCCAGAAGACAAATTCAAGCTTTGGTCACCCATGTCTTCAACTGAACACATCTGAAATCTTCTATGGAATCTTTTTACAAATAATGGAAGACTTGAAAGAGTAGGATAAGGGATATGTGTTTAGAATTCATCAACACTTTCCCGCCTAAGTGTCCATACCTCCTTAAAAATGGAAACACTTGCTCACCACCCAACCCTTTCAAGGAAACTTGCATGCCGCCCTTTTGGAAACATCCTAGGATAATACTAATGGATTGAGTTAAGTCTTTCCCAAGTATTACCCTATGGATTCTTCATCTCCCAGTTGAACCCATGATGTTCAAGTACACTTTTTGGGCCAAGACTTGCATTCCAACTTCTTTTTTGTGCCTCTCTCCCATTCACATATCCTCCTCAAGATATTATCCCTCGAAACCCTTCTCCAAGCCATTTATGGCATGGTTCTTTTGTTAGATTCCTTATATAAATGGAATTCTATGAGAACCTCTCCCAAAACTCCATGACTTAAATCCTATATGTTACCACAGTTAGGGGTTTCCTCTATGTAACCTCATCCTTTAAGTTGAGAATATTTTTTGATTTAGGACATCCTCCTCAGGAGTAATCCCCAATTTCCTTTAGTTTGGGCCTCCTTCTTAAGATTAATCCCTAGTCATAAATTCTTTTAATTTAGGCCTCCTTCTCAGGAGTAATCCCCAAGTTTCAAGTCCCCATAACATGGGCCTCCTTCTTAGGAGTAAGCCCCAGTCCTAATTTCCTTTAATTTGGGCCTCCTTCTCAGGACTAAGCCCCAAGTTTCCATCATTTGGGCATCCTTCTCAGGAGTAAGCCCTAGTCATAATTTCCTTTAATTTGGGCCTCCTTCTCAGAAGTATTCTCCAAGTTACAAGTCCCCTTAACATGGGCCTCCTTCCCAGGAGTAAGCCCCAGTCAAAATTTCTGTTAATTTGGGCCTCCTTCTCAGGAGTAAGCCCCAAGATGCACGTCCCCTTAACCTAGGCCTCCGTCTCCAGAGTTAGCCCCAGTCATAGTTTCCTTTAACATTGTGAATCCTCCTCATGAGAAATCCCTAATATTTAATTCTTTTTATTTGGGACTCCTTCTCAAGAATAAACCCCAATCATAAGTCCCTTTTAATTTGGGGAATTCTCCTTAGGAGTAAGCCTGGGGTTAAAACTCCAAATCTACATAAAGTACAAATATGTTTATAGACCCTATTCTTGGGATTATTTCCTGAAGTAAGTCCTGGCCTTCATCTATTTGGGTAGTCATACATACGTAAGCACCACATCATTTCTTGTCACTTCATATTTTGTGGAAAAATCATCAGGTTTACTGATACCTCTTGCTTCTCACACCTAGCATGACTCACGTGAGCATAGAGTGTTAAAGTAATCATGAAATCTTTTTTTGGGCCATTAACCATGCATAACCCCCATATTTCTTCACGCGAACTATGTGGACTCTGATCTATACCTTAAAAGTACAGTACGTAGGAAACCTTTCTAAGGTTCATGCCCATCATTAATTAAATCATTTCTGTCACATATGACATTAAACTATATCATTCTTACCGAAATATGTGGGTTATGATTCGTTTTTAACGAGGATACATAGGTAGCCCATCTGCGGGTACGATCCCAAATATGAAATAATCCATATCCTTCTGAATGATAATAAACATAAAGTTCCCCACTGAGTGGATTTAAAACTACTATGGTCATCAAAATGACCAAGAGATTTCTATATAATATATTTAAGGATACCATTGACTAAAATCTCTAATACATAAGGATGATTCTCTATCGATGAAGAACCTCAAATAAATATACAAGATTCTCTAAATCCCATATATATCAATCATCGATTGCCAAATCTAATGGAAAACTCATTTTCATGCTTGGTGAATTAATAAGCATTCGTGAACATAAATTAAATCTATAACAGAGTCCTGGAGTAGGCAATAATTCCCCCCAAAAAGGTGTGACGAGCCTGACCTCCCATCCTCTCGACCAATGCAAATTCTTAAGCCTCGTCGATTCACATCTAATGAGAACAGACCTTTAGAATGGAGGTCCAAATGGATATATAATCATTGGGTGTTTCTGGTTCTACAAATAAACCCATTAGGAACCTGTTGGAAAGTTTGAACCTTAAACAAACAAGGTCATCTCCATTTCTAGATGAAACAAAAAAGTTTGATTCCCCTTTCTATCACAGAGTCCAACAAATGGTAATGGAGAATACCTTAAGAAAAAATAGGGCCACCCATTAAAGAAAATCAAAACAATTGATGAAGGCATGAACTAGGAGCCCATTCAGAGTAAGCCGTGAAAGCCACTTGCGGGCCCTATCTGATTTTTCATTGAATATGCAAGGTGGCCTATAAATATCCCCTGTTGGCCCTCCATTTCGAGGACAGATTTTCCAGAAGTCAAATTCAAGCTCTGGTCCCCCAAGTATTCATCTCAACTCTTCCAAAAGCTTATAATGAAAACTTTTTACATATAATGGAAGAATTGAAGGAGTATAATAAGGCTTGAGTGTTTAGAATTCATCAACACTTGTGCGCCTAAGGGTCCAGACCTCCTTAAAAATGGAAACACTTCTGTGTCGCCCTAACCTTTCAAGGAAACATTTGTGCCGCCATTTTGGAAACATCTTAGGATAACACTATATGTTTGAGTTCAGTCTCGCCCATGTATTATCCTACGGATTCTTCATCGCCTGGGTGAACCCATGGTGCACAAGTACACTTGCGCAGCCAAGACTTGCATTCCAACTTCATTTGTGTGCCTCTCTCCTGTTCACCTCTCCTCTTCAAGATATTACCCCTCGAAACCCTTCTCAAAGCCATTTATGGAATGGTTCCTTTTTTTGGATTCCTTATCTGAAATTAATTCTATGAGAACCTCTCCCAAAACCTCGTGACATACAAGATTTATGTTACCAGAGTCAGGGTTTTCCTCCATGTAACCTCATCCTTTAAGATGAGAAGATCTTTTGATTTAGGGCATCCTCCTTAAGAGTAAGCCATACGTTACCTTAGTTTGGGCCACTATTTAAGGAGTAATCCCTAAGTTACAAGTCCCCTTAACCTGGCCCTCCTTCTCAGAAGTAATCTAGAGTCATAATTTCCTTTAATTTGGGCCTCCTTCTCAGGAGTAATCCCCAAGTTTCCCTAGTTTGGGCCTCCTTCTCAAGAGTAAGGCCCAAGATACAAGTCCCCTAAACTTGGGCCTCCTTCTTAGGAGTAAGCCCCAAGTTACAAGTCCCCTTATCCCGGTTCTCCTTCTCATGAGTAAGCCCCAGTCATAGTTTCCTTTAACATTGGGCTCCCTCCTCAGAAGTAAGCCCGAGTATTTAATTATTTTGATTTGGGCCTCCTTCTCATGAATAAACTCCAATCATAAGTACCTTTTAATTTGGGGAATCCTCCTTAGGAGTAAGACTTGGGTTAAAACTCCAAATCTCTATAAAGTACAAATGCCTTTATGGACCCTTATCTTAAGCTTCTTTCCCAATGTATGTCCTGGTCTACATCTATTTGGGAAGTTGTACATACGTATGGCCCACATCATTTCTTGTGACAACATATTTTTTGGCATAATTGTCAGGTTTACTGATACCTCTTGTTTCTCACACCGAGCATGACTCACGTGTGCATAAAGTGTAAAAGTAATCATGAAATCTCTTTTTGGTCCATTAACCATGCATAACCCCCATATTTCTTTACTCAAACTATGTGGACATTGATCTCTTCCTTAATATTATAGTAAGTAGGAAGCCTTTATAAGGTTCAATCCCATCATTCATTAATTATTTTTCATCCGATATGACGTTAAACTATATTCTTGTTATCGAACTACGTGGGTTCTAACTCCTTTTTAATGAGGATACGTAGGTAACACATCTATGGGTATGATCCCAACTCTGAAATAATACCTATCTTTATGAATGACAATAAACAACAAGTTCCCCACTGAGTGGCTTTAAAACCAGTATAGTCATCATAATGACCTAGAGATTTCTATATAATACATTAAAGTATACCATTTACTAAGAATATCTAATACATACGGATGATTGTCTATCAATTAAGAACCTCAAATAAATATAAAAGATGCTCTAAATCCCATACATATCAATCGTCGATTTCCAAATATAAAGGAAAACTCATTTTCATGCTTTATAAATTAATAAGGATTCGTGAACATAACATAAATCTATAAGAGAGTCCCGAAGTAGGAAATAATTCTCCCCAAAAAGTTGTGATGAACCTGACCTCCCATCCTCTCGACCAGTGAAAATTATTAAGCCCCATCGGTTCAAAACTAAAGAGCACCTACCTTTGGAAATTAGATCCAAATGGATATAAAATCATTGGGCGTTTCTGGTTCTATTAATAAACCCGTTAGAAACCGATTGGAATGTTTGAACCTTAAACAAACAAGGTCATCTCCATTTCCAGAAGAAACAACAATCCATCAAATGAGTAACTAGATTCACCCTCCTACGAGTGAGTAAATACTACGATATATATGTTTCCTTTTCCAAAACAATGGAAAAGTCTATTCCATCACTATTGATACAAAATACTCTTTTCTTAAAACAACCAATCTGATATTGAACTATGGATAGTCAGTTCATTCCTAGAATGGAATCATAAGGCCTTGACGTTGCTACCATGAGATCCAAAAATACACTCGCCACCAAGTGTCTGGTAACACTGTTAGCACTAGTATGTGATCATTGGGTCTCATCCAGTAAGTGTGTCCAAGAATGAGGGTCGATTCAATGGGTCCACCGGAATCTCCGAGTCTCGAACACAATTCCTAAAAAGAATGGAATTCCTAGCACCTATGTCTATCAAAACAATATATAAGGTAGAAAAGACAAATATTATACCACGAATGATTCCCAGAGACCTTTGGTTATATGCCTCAACTGCATGCAGCTATTAACTCCCATGTTCTCCAACTTCTCGATCCTTGCATGGCCCACCAGGGGGTGGTGGTGGTAACCTGTTGAAACTTCAACCTCCTCCTACTGATCTCCCAGGTCCTCTTCCACTTCTATCACCTGGTGGATCTATCTAAAAATATCATTGTCTCTAAATCAGTGGTCCATTCAAATCCTCCCTATCAGTAGTAAGACATGTTGGAAAATCTCAAGCAAGATTTCCACTATTGTCACACGAATAGAATCACCACTCTATGGGATGACTAGACCCACCCTACAAGCCCAAAACTATAGATATTATGTTCTGGGACCTCCTCCTAAGATTTATCACACATAATATTCCCTTAGACTGACGCCAGCTACCTGATTCCGAGGTCCCTTCTACTTCTTTCCAACTTTAGAAAATCACTGGTTGTATTCCATTATCCTAGAAATTTGGACCACCAAATCATGATCAAGAACCCCATCATAAGTATGAATGCTCATAGTGATAAAACAAGATCAATTTTCCCTACATAGACCTCAGTTAAAGGTCTGAGCCATGAAGTACTGATCATGTGTCACATCCATCGAGTACCTATAGAGATCGGTAAGCCTCGATGAATACTCAGATAACAACATACCATCCTACTGAAGCTGTAAAAGATACTGGATATGCATATCCCATAGCTTATAAGGTGAGAACTGACCTATTAAAAGGATCCCAAACTTTTTCCCTGGAATTGTATCCACGTTGCAATATTGGTTAAGAAATCCCCATAATTTCCCTACAGAGATATGTAGATGGTTCCCTACTAGGACCAGAATCTGATCTATTTTTGTCCTGACTATATGGAAAACATATGTCACCTCCTCATGAAATTCCTCAATCACCTATATGTCAGGATAACCTCAGAACCTAATTGGTTCCTTCAACCGATACTCGTTAAGTGTGCTCAAACTGCACACCTCCTCTATTGGTATTGTGGGTACCATGTGGTGCTCTATAGGTGGCGGTATGGATAGTGCACCATCTGGAAGTTCTATCTTTGATAAAAATCTCTATATCGATTTTTTTCACCTAGAAGATTATCCTCATCAGAATATAGTGTAATCTTAGCTAGTTGTCTACATGGAGATATCCTAAAAAATATGTATTATGGTTAATAGAGTATATCTGGGGAGATTACTCAATAATGACAAGGAAAACAGAACCATAACTATATGATTCATGTACCATTGTTTTTCCTTACAACTAGTGTTTTATATACTGAGTCCTAAAGAAGGTAATTCAAGTCCTTGTGTATGGATATGTTGCTCACTAAACAAACATTGGGGTCTCTAGCCTGAATGATGAAATAAAATCCCTTAGCATTGTTTCCTCATACCAACCTCATAGTCTCTCATCAGTAAAGTAGAATATACCTTGATCTGATATCACTATGAAACTACCCATCCCAGTGGGTCTCATGTCCTGACTACCCAATCCTACCACCAATAGCCCAGGGGATGGTGACTAGCACCAAGCAGGAATGTCACAAACATGGGAGGCTATCCATAAGTACATTTACGTATACAAATTTCTCAAAGCCTACAAAATTATGAAATATAAAAAACACTAAGTAAATAATGCTTGCATACAAATATATCCCACTACTAGAGTATGATAGTATGTAAAGAAAAATCATATAGGGAGAAATATAATCCCACTATAGAGAGTCTGAACAAAATTCTAACTAAAACTATAATGATGCAAACTTTCTTCAATGGCAGGGACTACATCAAAGGTATGCTTCTACAAAAAACACCATAGTCTTCCCTTCTCCAACTATGCTCCACCTACTCATGGTCCTCCTAGGACAACGTCAGAAGAGATTCTATATACACAAGAAATGACATGTGTAGGAGAAACCCATGTAGGGGTGATTATAACAATACCCAGTAAGATACCACGAAAATGCTATACATGAACCAAAAAGTGTTGTCAAATCAATAAAAATATAACAGATTCCAAGAGATGAAAATATCCAAATATATTATAGAGGGACACCGTGCCATCAGGAAGTCATAACCAACTTCTATCCACAAGATACCACTCGAATCATACTCATTCTAGGACAACTCACTCCCCAGCCCATGATATCATCGGAGACACTCGACCAAGTGGTCTATCTCATTTGGGCCTCACACAAAGAAAACACATTTGTCTAATAAGTCTATGAAACACAGATAGGGGTTCACACCCAGAATTATTGGGAGACACCACAAGATCTATCTGGATAAACCTTGATACACAGATAGGTGGTCATGGTGAGAACCACTAGGGGACACTATGAACCTAATCTAGATCATCGATCTATAAAGGGGACCATGTGTCTACGATTCTACAAACCCTACCAATATGGACCACTAGATGGAGGATAAATGGCCTACTATGGGAGGTAACACTAATTCCTAGATCTCCACTATGGGTGATAGTAATTCACAATCATGTATCATGAAGGGATTTAATAATCCATCTGAGACTTGGCCTCTAGAGGGGAATACAATCTCGTGATGTGGATGTTATCTTTCCCGACACCCTTGTGGAATGGACCAAGGGAAAGAACTAAACCTATACATGTCCAAAAAATTACAATTAGTCTCAAAATGACAGTCTCAATGTTTGGGTCTCAACACAACATATATCTCATCAATTTGACACTCCATTTCAGAGTTATGACCCTTCGAAAAAAATTTCTCAAAGACATGTCGTGGCCTATGGACCTACCACTAGACCGGCCACCCATAGACGGACGTCCATAGTTTTCTCACATGCTGCACCAGATTATCTGATCTATTCAACTGTTATGGTCAACAATCATGGTCTACTTCCATAGTCATTGTGCCCCACTGAAGCTTGAGCTGTCGTGGGACCATGTTCGGCTATCGCGGTCCTTCACTTTGGTCAACCGCAATCAGTCTCCACCCTATTTTCCAAGGATCCATCCATGTCCCAGCCCAGCTTCACATCATCTTACCCAGCCCACTAGCTTGACCCGGCTCACCATCCTAGCCTAGCCCACCTAGCTCGACTAACACTTCCTTGCCACCGCCAACCTTCATCTCTCGCCACTTCTATCACAATCACACCCATGTCCACCACTATTACCTCCACCATCGCACTCTCCACATGTTTCTCCACGGCCGGCTCCACTGCTGAATTCATACACTATCTTGTGTCGCCTCCTACACCAACCATCACCACCTCACGCCAGTGGTCCCTTCCACAGACCACCATGCCTCCTCAAATGCCAAAAAATTAAACCATTGCAGATTAGATATCATTGGGTCCTGATCTACACAGATCGAGTCTCGATTTTCAATTCACCTAGAATCTGGGGGTCTGATATGAAATATTGATCTGGTAACTATGAGGGTCTAATGGAGAAGAACTTGAATAAAAGAGGGAAAATGAAAAATAATGATGGTTTATCATCATTGGACAAGTGTTCTAGCCAACGATCAGGATCATGGAATTTTGGTTTTAAAACCGGATTACTTGAATCCCAACCTATAATACACTAAATCCTTAAATAAATAAATTCATAGATGGATCTAGATTTTTTTCAAATTTAATATATGGGGAATAAACCAATTAAATAAAAATTCTTACCTCTATTTGGTTCGATCACTAATGAATGATGAAGCTTCATCAAATTTATTGGCAAGATTTTCCAAGATCGGCATTCGTCAATTGCCGACTTGATTCTCTATCATTGCTAGCTCGAGTACATTCTCAAGAGGTTTCTTCCTAGAAACTCTAAATAATTACAAGTTTATGAGACAAACCCTTGATCTGTTACATATGGATTTTTTTTAAAAATAACTAGTTTTTTGTGTCGAGAAAATAAAAAATAATAATTTATTTTATTTTTTTAAAACACTCGACAACATTCCACAATTGACCCATGCTGACCAATGTTAGGTTCCACCTCGTTTAAATCCACTATATTGGACTCATTAGTGACATAAAGTTTTTGATCTGGGTACCCATTTAAGAGTTATTCCACATTTTTAAGAAAACTATGTGCACGTGCTATTAAATATTTTAATATTTATTAAACATTTCATTAGGGCAGATAGGGAATAAGAATCGCATGTCGTCTCAATGCATTCTCTTGAAATCAATCCATATAATATCCAAAATTAATACATAGAAAATATTATTTGTTATATAAAAATTATAGAACTCATTGATAATTTCAAACACTTTTTAGAAACAATTCTAAAATGAATTCAATAAACAAATCATTCATTTAAGGATACGTTCACCAATTCATTAGCATACTCAACTAAAATTATTATATTAGTAGAGACTAAAATTAATTCAGGGATATTATATTTTAATAATTCCGTTAAAAAATAAATTGAATCCATTTATGATTCAATTAATCAAGTAGATTTATTTTTTTTAACAACTACAACTGTTTTTTATTATGGAAGGGTTTATTTAATATATAATATTTTTCTCATATCTGTATAAAATTCTTATAATTTTATACATATAAAAGAAATTTTCTTTTATTAATGTTTTATTTCACTAAAATTGATCTCAATTTCATGTTTAATGATGATGGTATTGTATTATCTACAAAAATATTTTCTATCAGATGAGAATCATGTTTTACATTCATTTCATAATTATTTTAAATAAATATGATCCCACTAAAAGGATTTTTTTTTTGTATTCCATCATATCAATTATTTATACAAGATCATTATTTCACTATGTAATGAGACTTATTTAGTGTTTCTCTCAACACTTAGCTATTTCTATAAATCATCATTTTAACTATATAATATTTGAAGCTAAGATAGTTGAGAGGAAAACTCACTCAGCAATTCATCATATGGATATACTCAACTCTATTCCCCTTGAATTATAACTCTTATGGTTTCCTAGAAAAGTGTGTCCTATATTTTATTCCATAAATGGGAAGATAACTCTTATTATCACCTGTAATATTCATCCCTTACAAAAGATAATCCATGGACAAATATCTTTAGACTGAACCTACTTAGTTTTCCGGTCGAGGTCTCGATAAGTGATTCTTCAAAAGGAATATAAAAGTTATTATTTTAAACTATATTTAAATATCACCATATTATCTCAAGTATTTCTTTTACTTGTATACATGTTTCTAATAAAATTTAATCCCTATTCCTCCCACCAAATCAAAATGTATAAACCACATTTATGGGTAGCTCTTTACACAACTAATAAATTTTTCTTTTAACCCAATTTAAAATAAAAAAATATTTATACATATCCAAATTTAGAACATACATAAGGTATATAAAACCATTTAATTTAATGTAATAGAATTATATTTAATCATTAATACCCATTAGGTTAAGCATGGGGCGATAAGTATCCCATCATCACTTTTCTAGGAAGATCCTCAGAACCTAGGTTAGTGAGTAGTTTAGCTGAAAGGAAATCTACCCATAATCCGTAATACCAGAGAGACTTTAATTTCCTTATAATTATAACACCTAATATGTATGAACTATAAATAACATCTTAATTCTTGTTCATAACAAAATATAATCTAATTTATAGTTAAAAAAATAAAATTGTTATACTACCTAGTATGTAACTCCTTAGATTGATAGGTGATATTTAAAGAAGCATTTTAAAACTATAAACTAAATCATAAATAAATTAATAAAAAAAATTATATCTTTGAGTGATATAGGAAATAAACTAAAAAGATAAACCTTTTCCTAATAGGTGATATAAACATTTATGAATAATTCAATAATAATGAAAATTATAAAATCATTGAAAATTAATATGTTCTTATGGAAATTCCAAATCATAAATAAATATTAAAATTTCATACTTATTTTTGTGTGAGAAATTTCATATTCTTCATTTACATGCAATTAGATATTATCTCCTTCATATAAAAAATATGAGATACTTAATAAAAAAATTACAATAATATAAAAACATGATATATTATGTAAATACTTCCAATAATTTAATTATTTTATAGTTTATTTTTTTATGGTTTTGATAAAATCAACAAGAAACCCATTTTGGGAGAGTGAAACTATTTTTAAAAATAAGGATTTATAATAGAAAATTTTTATAATCTCATTTATAAGAAATTTTTAAAAAAAATTAATACTTTTATATATTACATTATTTTACTTCTTATACACTTTATAAATTACTCACCATTTATACCATCTTTAACCACATATCACAACTACCAATTCAGTTGTTGTCGATTTTAAATCCAACTAAATTCAATGTGGGCCCTCAAAGCCCACACAAACCAAGGTTTTTAATAATTTTATCAAAAACTATTTTTCCTTTAAAATCATCACACCATGATCGTTTTGGATCTTGACCAGATCATTGTCATGAAAAAACGTTCCAATTTTATGTCCATGTGTATTTTCATTAGAATCATTTGGATTTTTAGTCATTTCTGGTAAAAGATAGTTTTTATTTATTTATGTCATTCACAGGTGACTACAACATGATCATATGAACTATGTCATGGACGATTTATGGAATCCTATTTCATAAGATCTTTTCATTTTTAATTAATATCCAATCCATTTTATGACATATATTTTCAGCATCCACCATGATATGCTCTTTGACTGTGATTCTCCCAACCACATCACCATGTTTTGATAAGCAAGATGTGGAAGTATAAAAAAAGATGTATTTTCATATATCCTTTTAATATTTATTTCCATAATCAGTCCTGTGGAATTATAACTTCTAAAAAACCCTGAGAATTTTGTATATAATTTATTTCATGATTCTAGAAATGTTGAAAAACTACAACTATTTTAAATTTAAAACATCATTGTTTTTTTGGAATTATCATTTTTCATATTTAGTAATTCAATAAAAACACAATCCAAATGAACTTTAATAGGTTATTATACCTCCTAAGGGTCTTAAATGGAATAATACTTATCCATGAATATAAATAAATATCAACAGAAATATAAAATCATTAGATGCATCCATTCATTTGGAGTAAAATAAAATAAATAAATAATTATGCTCCTTTTTCTCTGATGAAATTTTCCATTGAAGTATTTCCATAGGATTTTTATAGTGATCGCAATAGATGTATCCAATTGGATGATTCCTAATATGTTATCCATGTAATTTATGAATCTCTCAATTCGTATTACTCGTTTTTTCAAAACCTTGTGTTAAAGAGAGTGAAAGATAGAGTGAATATGATATTATACGAAGATGAGTTTAATAACTTCTTAATAAAACCATTACTAATACTAAAATATATCATATATAGACATTAAACAATTAACTTTGAATTATAAATTTATTTCCATATTAAGAGAAACAATTCCTAATTTTTTCATGAGATAAAATTTTTGTAAATCATGCATTTCCAATGTTTTAAATTTTTTAATGTTTAAAGAATTTATCAAAATGTTTATACTCATAAAATCATCATCACATGGTGACTAAAATGTTCATGATAGATTGGTTCTAGAGAAAATGTTAAAAAAATGCATTATCATAGAATACATTGAACACCATCAACAATTCCATGAAATAGTGACACTATCTCTATTGAGTTTCACACCAATAGAGACTATGAAAATGTCTAAAGTACCATGTAGTGGTTTTCCTTTAATGAGAATTTATAATGGATGATTAAACAATATCTTTCTATTTCTATATTTATGATTTATACTAGTTTCTTGGAAATTATTCACATATTTTTCAGAATTTCCCTTCTATAAATAATGAATGAAGGCTGAATTTGTTGAAATATTAGGTCTAAATCATGTGGTTTTTAACTTCTAAGGATTTTTAAGATTCTATATTTCCTTAATCTATTGTTATTCAAAGAATCTATATCAGTACCAATGTATTGAGGTAGGTAATTCTATATAATTCAAATTATTTTACATACACTTTATGATCAGGATTTTTTTTAAAATCTTATAAATTTTTCATCAATAGAAGTTTTATTTTTTAAATAATTAAGAGTTTTATAATTTCATGACGGTTTTGACATTGATAAAAAGTGGATTTAATTTTTATTAAATTGTTAATATTAAAAAACTATATTTTATACCCATAAGCAGTTTGATAACTTTCCATTAATATATTTTTTGGTTTAAATAACATTATAAAATATGTTATAAATGATTATTGATTTTAAAAAGAGGCTTTTGATATTTTACCTTTTGTTTTATATTTTAAAGGATTGTTTGGATTTTTTGATATTATTATTTTTTTATACCCTCTTTCAAATCAATTTCCTTTGATATATTTCAGTAATTACTATATATATTTTCTTTTATATTGTGATATAGAATTTATAAAGGGTGTTTTCTTAAATTGTGGTTAGGATGTGGCTTGTTTGTTTACCATAATATATATTAATTTTTTCTTTATGATTAATATTATTAGTTACATTGGAACATAGGAAATGATATGGAAAATTAAGTATGATTGTTGTATTAGTTATTATTACACTCTATCTAGTCCCCCCAAGTTAATTAATTGCACTATACAAGGGATTGCCTCCTGATAATCTCAATTTGGGTAAGTTTTAGTTGATGTCTATATAATCACATTACTGGTGGGTAGGTGGTTCCATATAGTGATTTCCATGATTTTCATCACAGACAGAATTATATTATTACATGATGTAATTTATTTCAGGATTTTATTTACTCCACATAATAATCATGATTATATTGTATACACTTTTCATTTTTAGTGAGTCATTATTCATTTGATTATTTTTTTAATTTCTTGGTGTTTACAAACTATTAATTTCATTATGTATACGAGATTATCAAAGTAAAGAAATCATGGGGGAAGGTATGAATTTCATTTTAATTCTAATCATATTCATTTAACATGTGAATTTTCTAATCATATTTCAAAAAAAATAATATTTAGTTTGGATTAAAAAAGGAATTATATAGATTTAGGGTGGAATAAATCAATAAATTTTCACATACCCTATATAAAAATATTTATCATGTAGAATTGGTGGTATCTGATGTGGATAATGGAAATGTATTATCAACTTTTCATGGTATTCCTTGTATTATTTTTTTTATTTTTAGGGATGGTGATTCATTAATGGTAACCAAAAATAATGAGGATGTAGTTCTTGAGATACTTTGTATGATATTTTATATTATTTTTTAATGATTATGGTATATGATATTTCATCTTCCAATTTCATTTTAGTCTCCATTGAATCATGATATATATTGAATAAATTATTCTACATTTTTTCTTAATCCCTTTTTGGGTACTTAAATGATTTATATTCTATATACATAATTTGGTTTATTGTGTATTTGGAACTATTTTTTTGTTATAATAGATTTTATAATATATGGATACTTCATGTTAAATTCTCGATAATAATTTGATATTAAATTTTATGGATTTAGATATTGAAATTATTCACAATGTTAATGAATGATACCCTAAGAAATGCTTTCTAGAATCTGGAGATTGAGAACATGATTTAGGCCACATAGTGGGTTAGATCTAGCGTTATGTTAAGATAAATCATGTTAGTTAAATAAAATATATGGTTTAATATGTAAGGGACCATCTGTTAAATTCTAATAGAGTAAACTCATTTAGTATCATCATATTATTCACCCTTATTTTCTTAAAATTGATGAATCAAATAAGAATTCCAAAATTGTGGATATCTTTTAATCACAGGTAAAATAAAAAAACAATGATGACATATATTTATATTTCATTATCCATTCACATAAGAGTCCTCTAACATTTTTTATTCGTTTATTGAGAAAGATATGAAGCATTTAGAGTCATATAAGTGGAGAGTAAAAGGTGTCATTAAAGAGGTGGAATATCAGTTTCATGGGATGGATAATGTGTCTCAATGGAAATAGGTTTAGTGAAAAAATAATAGTATATTAATTAAATTTATATTTAAAAATACAATATCAGTCCATCATGTATGAAATGGATAACTTGAGGCTTACCAGCACATTGAACCCCCTCTGGGAACGCAGTAAGCACAAAAAGGTACCACTTAGTAAAATTTTTTTACCATCTGGTCCACCATTCACCAAAATATTTACATTTTCCATTGAGACATCCAAAATCCCTAAAATAACCTTAAAATTAATACTTATGATTTAAAATTAGGATTTGAATCTCAAAATTCAGAACCCTCCCAACATCAGATCAATAAGAGTCTATCATCCTTCAAATCCATGGACCCATAATGTAAATAGTAATTATATCCATCATGGGGAAAATATAATGATCCAAATGGGTTGATTACAAATATTAGTTTTGAAATAATAGTAAGAGTTTTGATATTTCTCTTTCTTAAATCTTCGAATATTTTCATTGATTCTTAATTGTACCATTTTATCTGGGATAAGATTTTTAATTTACAATTATACAGTCAGAAAATATGTGACCATATGATTTTGGAATTGAGGATAACTAAAATTCAAAAAATAGTAGTAATAGGAATATATATTGTCTTATGGACTTCACAATATATATTTTTTACATTATGTATTCATAGTTTATATGCTACCAAAAATGAGAGACATTAAATCAAGATAAGAGTGATTGAGTGAACTTTTAGAAGAATTCCTTACCTTACTAGTTAAAATAAATGAGTTATATTTTACTCGTTAGATTGAACTAGGTCATTATTGCTCCACTAATGGGAGAACACTACTCCACAAGACAAAGGGTACTACCCTACAATTCAATAATTAGCTTAATATCCCTCCCATTGATCTTGACCTCTATTAATACCCCTACACTAACATACTACAAAAATGATGAATTGTCGTACATCCCCTAGTGGTTAGGATTCAGACTGCATCCCATCCATATGGATTCCCCTACTATGGTATGATTAGTGTATAGAAGTCCTGGTTTGACATCCTAGTGAATTTACAAATGCCTCTCACTAATTTGAGCCACTACAAGACATCAAAAAATATATATCATTTCCTCCTCAAATAAAATCCTCCATTCCCATAATGTGGAAATTAGAAAATTGTTCCTTTTCACATAAATATCACTCAATTATTTTTTATTATCTATTCTATGGTGACATATTACCAACCACATCAGATTCCTTCCCAGTATTTCATTCTCCATAACAACAACTAGATAATTCATATCATCAATAAATTAATTAGGAAAGGGTATCCTACTTTTTTTGCACCCACAAACTCAATTAGGACACTTGAACTTTTGATGTGTGTTCCCTAGAATGTTAGTATATATAATTTGTTATAAAAATGTAATCATTGTTTTGAAAATTAATTAATTTCATATCACATCATGATTTTTCATCTGTGTGACATAGTATGTGATAATTTCCTAAGAGTATTTGTTGCACAAAATTGCCATTGTAGTTCCATGATATGATGAGAACATAGAGGTCCTGTGACACTATTCCTGTTCATATATTCTATGGTATGATTACATAAATTGAGGAACACAAATGATATATTTTATCAGAGGTGGAGACTTATAGGAATTTGAGTCACCTTCTCATAGTGTATTCCCTTTGTAATATCCATTAGAAAATTATGAGAATGAGACCTGCTAGTATGAAGTCCACATTTATAAGTTTCATTGGATTTTCTTATATGTGTAAGTATGTATTGTTCCTTATAATTTATGATTATAACTATTACATATTATGTGTCTCGTAATTTGACTTATTGACAAAAACATTGATGACAGATGTTTTTGGAAAGGTAGGATATGTTGGGTGCATCACAAGTAGTATTTATTTAATGAATAATGGGTGAAACGATTTATCCTTTATTTTTATTAATTTAATATAATATATTATACCCTTTTATGAAAATGATATTTCCTAAATAAATCCATGTCCATGGTGTTCTATAAGAATGTTCTATTTTTGGATAGTCATAGAAAGATACATCACGCACATAGGTTGATGGAACTGGAATGCAACATACCCCATTATAGATATTGTGATAAAGGGATTATTTTAAAAATTATACATCTGTATGAGGTGACATGTCATTGTGATACTAACTTCATTATCTATGGGTTCCTTAGAGGTTGTTAGATGCTAACCTTGTAGTTTAGTTTTCTTCATCTAATTCCATTGAAATAGAGTCCTAGAGGGTCACACAGTAACTATATCTGGAAGATTAGTTAATTAATATATTATTATTTATTATTTAATAAGTTGAATAAATATTATTCATGGTCGAGGATTGCTAATTATTCACGTATTCTTGATCACATTTTTACTATCACTAGTTATTTGAGTGAATATATTGTGAGAAAAATATTTAAAAAATATTTATTTACTATTTATTGAATATAATATGTACTTATTTATTAGTGAATAATGAATTGAAATGTATTAAATAAATAAATAGACATTATTCAAGGCCTAATAAATATTTTGGAGGAATAGTGGGCCGAGTTTAATGGATCATTGAGAAATGATAATATTGAATTTATTTAATTTGATAATATTTATTTATAATTTTCAAGTTTAGTGCATGTTGAGAAATAATAATATTACTATTATTATTTGAAATTGGTTCTTACAGAATTAAATAAATAATAAGGGAACTGGTGTAATTATTATATTTCAACCCTAGTAATATAAATAAAAAATTAGGTTAATTTTCTTAAAACCCAATTCATTTTTGCACAGTTGATCTAGATGAAATCTCTCAAGAATAGGGAGATATATTTTCCAAGAGAACTCTCATGAATAGAGAGCCATTATCCTCCACCAAATCAAAGAGAATTCTTTGGATGAAGTTCTAAAGGTGATCTAACGCAGATGACGCAAGCATACAGATCATTTGTGCTAGAACCCTAAGACTCCTTGAACAATGTTTGGAGATTCATAGAAAAAATTTGGATCAACTATAGATGAAATTTATTCTTGAATTATAAAACAAAATAATGGTTCAATAAAGATCTATCACCTAAAACATTAATTAATTAATAATTCCATAGAGTTAATTCTTAATCTAATTAAATTAATTTTAAGCAATATGTATTGATATACTATCTTTGGTTCCGATGTTATTACCCCTGAATTATCTCATTGATTGATTCAATATATAATGGCTTTACCATCACAGATCTCGGATTGGTCATCAGTCATGGAAAAAAATAATTGGGTACCTCCCTTCCCGCACTTCCGCTGCGCCTGAAACATGCATGTTGTAATTGAGCATGCACATTATTGTTTATAAATAATTAAATTAAATAAAAATAAATGGTGATTTATGTAAATACCCAAGAATGAAGTAAATGTAAATCACATTACTTTTATAGAATACAAAATACATGACAGAAACTGATGCCCAGTGACAGAATTAGTTTAGTGTCTTGGGAAACTGGGAACACATTCTGCTAACATGGTAAAGGATCTTCAACATCTCCCACAAATATCTTCCCCCTTATATTTCCTACAGTAAACCATTAATTATATCCTAGAAAAAATAAAAAATATGAAAGGGGTGGGCCAAAATTCTTAGTTCGGGTATGTATGGAAAATATCACACAAAACATAAATATAAGAATGCTAAAAAACATGAACAAAACTTTTTAAAGCAATACCACATGTAACATATAACAAAATATTGATTCATGAAATATATACTGGAAATTCATATGGCATTAGTCATAATGGAATCATGAAAAAAGTGAAAATATCCATGACCTAATATAGGAATTGTGGAAAACACAGAAGCATAGAAAATAATTTCCATATTAGCCAAGCCTTATTTCAAATACCATTATAGCAAACATAGCCCATTACGAAACCGAGTTTACTCCTTATTCCAACCCTGTATTCCTAAACCATATTTACTTTCAGTTCCAATCCAGTCTATATCATGATATATAAATCTTTACCTAATGAATTGGAGGGATATATATGTCTTTCCCATCTCATAATAAAATTATTCTTATATTTTTCACAAAAACATAAATAATTCATCATAGAATAACCCAAAATGGGTTACATAATTACCATTCCATCATAATATAATCAATATAATTAAACATATTTCATTCATAACATTCCTTCATAAACACAATAAAATCACAGAAATAATTAGGATATTATACTTGAATAATAAACGTATTAAAGAATTTAATCATAGATGGAAAATAATTTTGATAAAACAGTTGAAAATAATTCATCAGGAAATTATACTTTCTTTTTCAAAAATGACGACTTTTCTCAAAAATAATGCACAATTTTAAAAATATTATTTGAAAATAAACTTGAAAACATATAATGAAATATTAATGGAATTAAGGAGTTATGAAAATGTAAAAGACGGTTCATGTCACATAAGTTAAAATAAAACATTCTACTCATACTTTTTTCGGAATTTCAAAAAGTAACTTGTTTGGAAAATGAAATAAATATTGCTTCCAAAACATGAAGTAAAATGTGAAAATGGTTAAAAATGACTTTAAACAATTGTATAATAATATTACAATTATTTTTGGAATACATATTTATGAATCATGGACAAGGATTAGAAATATACCAAATTAAATACATAGATATAAACAATCTTATAAAATATTGATATTGTGAAATTATCCCTTACCAACATATAATTAGTCAAATTGCAAGACTCATATAATAAAGTTAAATATATGAATATGGTAAAATTAAAAATAATAATAAGCAAAATATTCATGTTTAGCATAAACACCACTCAAAATAAATAGGTTGTGTATAAGGCATATGTCACACAAAAATAAATGTGAGGAAAAATAATCCCTTACCTTAGGTCTAATATCCTTTGTATGCATCCAAACCTCATGTTTAAGGATTTAAATAATTTAACTAATTTATTCTAGAATCAATTTTTATTATTATATCATATATGGTCATATTATCACTTATTTTTTAATAACATTTCATAGTTACTCGTTATTTGGGTGTTAACTTCTTTATATTCTTATGAATGTCGTGTGGAATAAGTTTTGGTTCTCCTTATTATGTCATATTTATAACATTAAAAAGTGATATTAACATTATATATACCATCTTTATTCATTATTTACATTTATATAATCATTCTCTAATGGATATCATTTAGAAGGAATCACATTGCATCGTAGAGATGGTAGGCCATATATACGCATGAGTGATGATATCATTCTGATAATTCTAAAATGGTATATATTTGGATGGTAAAAATGTTGTTCTATAATCCATATCATGTTATAATAATAATATATATATATTGTTTGCATCATTATATACATCTATGTAATGTGGTGGTGAAAAACATATTACACCACAATGTGGAGACAGTAAGCTGTATACACACACACGTGGTGATTTCATTTTTTGTAGGATGGATAGAAGGATTAACATGGTTGTTCCATAATTAAAATAACACCTCAGTATATATGTGATAATTTGGTTATTCCTTTAGAATGGAAAAAACTCATTAAAAACAATTATAAGAATAAATATGTTTGAATGAATCGATATATGAGATTTAATATTCCTCGATGTTCTCTCTCTAGATCGCCTCTTAAAGGCACTAGGGTTGGTCTTTTGAGAAGACCAGAACCTCAAGAATTTGTCTAGGTATCTTTATAAGGGAAAATAGTAGGGTATGGCCGATATTGAAGGCTCAAAGTGATGTAAATAGATGTGGAAGGAGGTTCCCTTTTACAATTGAGTTCAAGGGCACTTTTGAATATCCAAAATATTAATTCATAATTAAACCAAACCCTGTCCAAAGACCTCCAAAATATCCAAATTTGGAATATAAGATGATATAAGGCTGTAGTATCATCAACCAATAAATTTTAAACAATTTTTTATTTCAATTAAATCATTATCTTTTTTATTTACACTTTGTTATTCTATTTAATTTAAATTAATGTCACAAATATTTAAATATTAAAAGGGTAAAATATTTACTTATCTGATGTAAATTAGATCATAACGGAATACTTTAGAACAATTTAGACCACATAATAATTATTCTACATTTTTTAAAATGTTTTTTGTTTTTTAGAAAATTTAATAAAATTTTATTTTGATAAACAATCAACATTGTAAATTTTGACACTACAATTATTTGATTTCAACAAATATTAAGATAATAATTTAGATTCTACAGAAAAATTTTATTATATTCCAAATAGGTCTAGGTAATCTATGAAATTAATTATACATATTAATTTTATCAAATTATATTTATTTTAACATTTCTAATAACATTTATTTGATACTTCCCTTAATAAAATAATTAAAACATCAGTTTGGTGTGATTATTTAATATACATATTTTTTGATATACAAATAAAAATAAAATACTATGATGAATTTAAATCTACTAGATTTTATAAGAATACTTGTAGTCTAATATATATTTTGAAAAATCCATCATTTAAAAATTTTATACATATCAAAATATGAAGGTGACAAGTTTAACACCACATTAAAAAAATAATATAAGTGCCGTAATCTCTTATATATGGATATAAATGGTGAATAACTGGACCCTAGGATGGTTAGGGTGGATCTATAGTTGAACAATACGATTTGAGAAACTTTTTTTCTACTCCAATGGAAATTATCATTTTAATAGAAATTATTTTATTTCTTTCTCATCAACTAAATTGTTTTTGCATCATTAATATATAAACCGTTAAGATAATTATTTATTTCATAAAAATTAAAAATAATTTACCATGATAACGAAAAACCTTTTATAATTCAAATGAGAATTAATAATTGAATTGATCTTCTGTATAACCATATATTAAAAAAGATTTAGTTTTTATAATTTTAGTACGACATATATAACTTTTTATTAAATAAAATATAATAAATGTCCAAATCTTATCAAAGTCACTTCCAAAGGAAATCATTTTCGAATCAAGGATGTCTTAGGTCTAAAATTACACATTCAATAAAATTAGGACATGTGTTATGGTAATTTAATATAATTATATTTACCCTTAATTATCTGATTTACTTTTTTACAATATTAATAAAAATTATCAAAGCCACAATTCAGAATGCCAAAAAATAATAGAATATATTAACATAATTTAGACCTAAAGATTCCAAATATGGTATAAATTTTTTAAAAATCCAAAAATTTAACATTAATTAAATATTTTCAAAAAAATATCATTGTCCGAATGAAAATTGGGTTTTAAATGTTAAAAAAATGAAAAAGATTGAAATGTTTTTGTATCAAAATTCATGGTAAAATTAATGCCATAGAACAGAATTAAATTAAATTATAAAAAAATTCTATTTATACGTTAAAACCATTTATGTAATTTATCGAAAAATATTATTTGGACAAAAAATGTTGTTTTCAAAAAAAATTAGTATATATTTACTATTCATCAAACCTCAAAACTTATACGAAAAATTTCACAAATTCATCCAAAGTAAATTTTTCTATACCACTTATGAGGAAGAATATTATTTTGTTAAATAGAATATATTAAATCATCAAAAACTAAATTTATAATGGTTGTTCCATCAAAAGGAGGTAAAACAACATTTTAAAAAAATCTTCTTTTATCCTAAAAATGGAATTTGGTCTTATATCATGTCTAGAAAACATATAAGATTAATTTTAAACATTATATTGACTATATTACAACAAATATTATATTAATAAAATCAATAATGTGTAATTTTATTATTTTATAAACTCAATTATTTTCATTTAAATAGTTGTTCAGAAGAAAATTAATATTGTTCATAACCGCCATGATAATGAATAGGTTAGAAGGTAGAATAATAATATTTAGTTGTTCACTAATACATGATCTTGTGTGAAGTGAATTATATCAAATGAAATTGAAATTTTTTGTTACAAAATCCAAGAATAGTGTTTCGTATACAACAAGTTATGTGGGTGTTGTTCATAGTGAAATATTGCCATGGTATAGTGTAAAACACAGGACATAAAAGAAATTTTAAAAAAATCTCTCTCAAAAATATATTTGGGTGTTAAATTATACCCCATTAAAATTAATTTCTCCCAAATATTAATTTGGGTTATAAAAGGATTAATACTTGAATGTATATTTCATAGAAACCCACGTCATAAAAAAGGAATACTAATATTATTTTAAAAAAAAGAAAGACAGAAACGTATCGATAACCCAACGTTACTCATCACTAGGTTTCCACATATGAAAAACATGGATGGGAAGTGAAGACACTGATATGGAAGAGTAATATAGTTGTTAAATTTTGATGGAGAGTGATAGAGAACAAGGTAAGGAAAAATTTTATCAATCACAAAGCAATGAATCTGTGATGATCTAAAGGACAATCTGATTCATCGGATAAGAAAGTACTAGGATAATCATTTTTGGTTTCAAGACCCTTTCCCTATAGGTGCATAATTTTTTATGAGAAGAAATACATTGTTGATTTTGGTACAATCTCACAGTTTTACGTGCCATGAAAATTTCCATATCAACTCTTATTCGAAGAAAAGAAGTTAAATTTATAATTCTTAAAGTGTTAGCATATCAGGATATCTATAAAGAGAATGATAGTTCATTGTATCTGTATTTACCACAACAAAATGTTTTTAACAAGTTATCAAATATGAATAATTCCACAAAATGGGAGATTATAATTTACTCTAACAAAAATCATCTGAAGTTTAACTTAAACATTCCAAAAATTTAAAACCATACAATCTGTTTGAAAGATGAAAATACAAAACATTAGAAATAGGTTCACTAACATGATTTAATAAATATCCCCATATATCATAAGGTATATCCTGATGGTTGCATTCCAAACATCTGAATACCTTCATCAATTATTTTCTTAAAACATTATAATATCTTGAATTATCATATAACCATAGTTAAAACATGCATGATGTCAAAAATTATCTTATTCCACATACCACAAATCCAAGAAAGTGTATATAATAGAACCATGATATAACTATATCTTCATATTAGTCCCAAGGTAATTAATACTATCAACCATCTCATTATCTCTTTATCCAAACATTTTGAACATTTAATGTGTTTCCCAAAAATATTTCAGTCACTTTTCCTGTTTACTGGAAAAAAATACTTAAAGAAAACCCAAAATGGACCAATACATTGATATTTCAATATTACATGATAATATAAAATAAATTCTATAACATTATTCTGGAATCCCATTATATAACAACTAAATCATTCCACCACCTTTTCTTCATACTCAGCATCTCCAATAGTGATAACTTGTAATTTTTAATTGTCTTTGTCCTTAAGAGGTTGTTGATGTTGATCATCATTTATGGCCCTTGGATTAGGAAATTTTTTATAATAATGTCCCATTTCCATGCACTTATTATATTTATGTGTAGGAGATGCATTCTTTTTGTCCTTTTCTCTATTCATATCGTTATCTACCTTTGTTTGATTACTTTGGCACTCAAATGCTCGATGACCTACTATTCCATAGGAAAATAATTTTCTAGTCCCATTAAGAGAATCACCAACGTGCATCTTCCCACACCTTTATCATAAGTTAACGCCCATTTTCTTTTCACCATTGTTTGGATATTTTCCCTTGAACTCCGTATTTCATATCTTCTCAAAACTGTGAGATTGATATATAACAACAAATTTGATTTCTATCATCATAGCACTACGTAAAATATCTCCATATCTACTAAAGTCTCTTATGACCCCTTATGAAGACATGGTTTTAATCGATTGAAGAATTCATCAATTTTACTTTCTTGTTAGATGATAAATCTAGATGCATACAAACAAATTAGTTTCAAAATTTTCTCTTATATACCATGTAATTTATCATTCTTTTCTTTAAGATCAAGGAAATAATTTCCCATCTTCTTCATAATAATATGAGTAATGTAATTATTGAAAAATAATTTCTTGAACGCATCGTATTCCATAGATTCAATTTCATCTATCTGCCTTATATTCTTGATTAGTGTCCACCACTGGTCCGATTTTCCTTCTAAATGATAAAAAATGTATATTTCAAGATCTGAATAGTGAAACATTGAAAAACATATTTTCAATAGTATTGATCCATTGTTCAGAAATTAGTGGGCCAGAATACCCACATAAAGATGGTGGATGTTGTCGGATTAATTACTCAATATTATTTTTTCCCTTCTCGTCTCATTTAGAAGTACAAAATGATTCATATCAGGTTTAAGTATATTGATAAAATTTTAATTTCATATCCCATAATATTTTATTATTTAGGAGTAAAATCATTTCATTTCCCATTGAATTTATCATTAATATGGTTCCTTGAGGTTCCATCCATTGTCTAAAACCCAAAAATAATAGTGTGAGAGGAAAAAATCATATGTGGAAAACAACATAATCAATAGAGAGTACTTTCAATATATAACATATTAGGTTTAATCCTAGGACAAAAATGAACATAAAAAAATTCAAGGATTTTAACCTATAGTTAGATGAATTTTCAGCAACATCCTTATAAATACTATAGAAATATCTTTAGGGATCTCAATAAATAATTTCACATACTAGTTTTCAAATGTTGACTAATCATTCTATCTGATACCAACTGTAAATACCCAAGCATGATTTAAATGGAAATTAAATGAATTTTCCAGAATACTAAATACATTAAAAAAATAGACTCTTAATGACTTTATTCGTTTAGTGTATTTGGAAATAGGGAACACATTCTTCTCACTTGGTGAATGATCTTCAACATCTCCCATAAAGATCTTCCCCTTTATTTTTCCTAACTAAAACCTTTATTTTTATCCTAGGTAAATGAAAAAATATTAAAATGGTGAGATAAAATTCTCAGTAAGGGTAAGAATGGAAAATATAATATAAAAAATAAATATAATAATGTAAAAACATGAACATAACTTTTAAAACCCATGACCAATTTGACATATATCAAAATTTTAATTTGAGAAATATTTGTTGGTAGTTCATAAGGCATGAATCATAAAGGAAGCCTGATCCATGATAAAATATAATTTGAAAAAAACTTGATATTGTGGAAAACACATAATCATAGAAAATCATTTCCATATTAGCCAAGTCATATTTCCAAGAACATTATTGCGAAAAAAGTCCATTACTGAACATAGTTTACTCCTTGTTTCATCCCTGTTTTACTCAACCATATTTATATTCCATTATAGTATTGTAAATCTATTTAGATATTAATCTTTACCCATTGAATTGGAGGGATATATATGTCCAACCAATATCATAATGAAATTAATACTATGTGTGCCACAAAATCATAAATCATTCATCATAGCATAACCCCAAAATGGGTTTCTTAAGCATAATTTCACCATAACATAATCCATGTAAAAAAATATATTTCATAAATAACATTCCATAATATACAAAGTAAAATAATATAAATAATTGGGAGATTTTACTTCAAACATAAGCCTATTAAATAATGTAATATTTATGGTAAATAAGTTTTATAGGACACTCGAAAATAATTATGGAGGAAAATATCCTTTCTTTTTCAAAAGCATTTACATTTCAAAAAATGACACGCTATTTTAAAATAAAAGAGATTATATGAAAATAAAAATGAAAACTTGTAAAGGAATATTCATGGAATTAATAAATTATAAATATGTTAAAATCCATTCATGTCACATTAGTTAAAATAAAACATTCTTCTCATACTTCTGTCGAAAACTCCAAAAGTAACTTGTAGGGAAAATGAAAAAAAAATTCCTTTCAAAATGAGAAGTAAAAAAGTCAAAATTGGTTAAAAATAATTAAAACAATTTTATAAGAATATAAAAAATACTTTGGAATAAATATTTATGAATCTTGTACAAGGATGATAAATATACCCCAGTAAATAATTACGTATAAACAATATCAGATAATAATGAGATTGTTAAATTATCCCTTACGAAATTATAATCAGTTGAATAGTTTTCCTTGAAAAATAAAAAATATTATATGAATATAAAACCTTCATAATATTTTTTTATAATAACATTCATGGGCATCATAAACTCCCATCAATATAAATAGGTGGGGTATAAGGCATATGTCCCACTGAAAAAAAAAAGTGAGACAAAATAATCCATTACCTTAGGTCTGATATCCATAATATTTATAAAATCCTCATGTATAATGATCTAAATAATAGCATTAATTTATTCTAGAATCATATTTATTTTTATGATATCATATATTATCATATTATCAACTTTTTATTAATAACATTTTATTGTTACACGTTATTTGGTTACTATCTTCTTTAGGTTCATATGCATGTTTTTTTCAAATATTTTTTAGTTCTCCTTATTAGGTTATTTTTATATCATTAATAAATAATATTATCATAATTTATAACATAGTTATTAGTTCTATACATTTATATAATCATTCATTAATGGATATCTAGTATAATGAATCTCATCGCATTGTGGAGATGGTTGGCTGCACATAAGCACGAGCGACGATATCATTCAAATAATATTGAAATTTTGTGGAAGTGGATGGTAAATTTGATGTTCCAGAATCCATAACGTGTTTTAATAATCATATAAAGTTATTACATCCTTCATTATATCCATCCAAGTAAGTGGTTGTGACCCACATATTACACCATGATGTGGAGACGGAAAGTCCTATATACGCCTCTGCGGTGAATTTGTTTTTCGTAGGATGGAAAGAAGGTAGAATATGGTTGTTCCATAATTAAAATAAAATCTATGTATATAATTCATACTGGAGTTATTAATTTTTAATGGAAACAACTAATTTATAGGAATTAGAATAAAACTTAGTCTAAAAGAATCTGGAGAGGAGATTACATTTTCCTTCACGTACTCCCTCTTGATCTCTTCTTAAATGCATTAGAGTTAGTATTTTGAGAATAAAAGAACCTCTATAATGTAAATATCAAATATTTGAAGGTAAATGGGGAGGTTATGGTCATGATTTAAGGGTGATTGTAGAGTGAAGAGGTGAGGTAGGAGGTTCTATTTTAAAATTGAGGTGAGTGGCACTTTCGGCATCCCCAAAAATAATAATTTATAATAAAATCAAACCCCATCCAAAAACCTCAAAATTGTCCTAATTTAGAAGATAAGACGATATAAGTCTGTAATATCTTCAAAAAATAAATTTTATACAATTTTTTATATCAATTTAAAACATGTCATTTAAATTAATACTTAGTTATTCTATTTAATTTTAATTAATGTAACAAATATTTCAATATTAAAATGGAGAAATATTTTCATAATTGTTTAAATTTAGACCATAAATAAATAATTTAGAATATTTCATACCATATAATAATTATTATATATTTTTTAAAAAATATTTTTTAATAATTTAATAAAATGTTATATTTATAAAAAATCAATCGTGTCAATTTTTACACTATTCAATTAATTGATATTTAAAAACATTAGGATAAAAAGTTAAATTCAAACAAATAATTTTATTATATTCATAATCTATCCAGGTAATATATAAAATTCATTGGAAATATTATGTTTCTACAATTATATTTATCTTAATATTTTTAATAATAATTATTTGATATTTCCTTTAAAACAATTAAAATATTAGTTTTTTGTAATTATTTAATACACTAATTAGTGAAATAAAAATTAAAAATAGAATACTATGATGAATTTAAATATACTATATTTCAGAATAATACATATAGTTGAATATATGTTCTGGAAAATCCAACATTAATAAGGGTTATTCTTATTAGAACATGAATGTGACAAGTTTAACATCACATTAAATAAAATAAATTAAGTGTCAGAATCTCTTCTATAAGGCTCAAAATGGTGAATAACTCGAACCATGGATAATTATGTTTTAGATATAATCAACCAATAATATTTTCGGATGTGATTGTGTCTTTTAAGGGTTAATTTAATTTTAATAAAAATTAGTTTATTTATTTTTCATCTATTAAATAATTTCTACATCATTAATATATAAAACATCAAGATAATTATTTATTTCCTAAAAATTACAAATAAATTACCATGAAAAATAAAAACATTTAATAACTAAAAAGTGAATTTATAATTAAATTTATCCTCCGTATAACCTTATATAAAAAATTATTTAGTTATTAAAATTTTAGTAAGACATATTTAACATTTCTTTTAATAATATATATTAGATTTTAAAATCTCATCCAAGTGGCATAAAAAGGGTATCCTTTAGACCCAAGGATGGTTTAGGTCGAATATCACTCATAAAACCATATTAAAAATGTGTTAAAATTATTTTATAATATTATATCTACCCTTAATTACCCAATTTATATTTTTACCATATTAATAAAAATTACCGTAGTTACTATTCATAAAGCCCAAATATAACAGAATGCTATTAAAATAATTGAGACCTATTGATTTAAAATATAGAATTCGCTTTTTAAAAATACAAAATAAAAATTTTTATGTAATTAAAATAAAATTAATCTCATTGATGAAATGAAAAACTAGTTTTAAAAATTAAAATATTGCAATGGATGGAAATGTTTTCTACATCCAAATTCATGGTAAAATTAATTTCAATAGCCAAATTTTTATTAATTTATAAATATTTATTCTATATATGTTTTTCATAAAAATCAATAATATAATTTATCCATATAATATATTTATATGAATAATGTTGTTTTCAATTAAAATTTAATATATTTTAACTTTCCATCAAAATTCATAATATATCATAAAATTATCAAAAAATCCTATAAAGTAAATTATTTAATCTAGATTCCGAATGTAAAGATCCGTAATATCCATTTTTTTAATATATTGGAATTTTACGAGTCTGTGAAAACTGACGGCGCGTGATTCGGAGGCTCGGTGTGCCCAGAATGAATTTATGAACTTATGTTTTTCGAGTAAGATCAGTAAACGTGCGAGATGGATTTTGTAACTTTTGAACCGGTGCTCAGAATTGGAATACGAGGACACCATAGAACTCGCAACACTGGTATTCTCTTAAAGAGACCCTCATCATGACTGTAGTAGGTCGAGGGTAGAAGTTATTTTTTCACTTATTCATGAAATAATAAAATAAAATAAAATTGGTTAACATTTTATTTTCATTTGAAACTCAGATGTGATGTTATAGAGTTGGGGAACACAGAACCTAAAACCCCCAATTGGAATTTAATGATGGGGACCACCCAAACCCTCCTAATGTGAGAAACCTCTTGAACTCCCTCTTTAATGAGGGAGGTGACCTTTAGGTTTCCCCTAAATTTATTCTGCCAACCTCAATGTAATTATGATTCCAATTTAATGTGTGCAAACAATTAAATTAGAGAAACAAATATTATTGGATACCTTTTAATTTTTTGTGGAATTGGGGGAAGTTTTTTCAATGGGAAATTGGAAGAGAAAAATGAATGAATTCTTCTTCTCCAACAAAGAACGCTCCTCCAGTGAAGAATGTCGACTTCGACTTCTTCCTCGGGCTATCCTCCAATGTGGGACGTCTTCAATCGACAATCGTCCTTCCCTCCTCATTTACATCAACAAACAAACAAGGTATAGGCGTGTTTTATATTAATCAATGTTAATTTTCCTCTCACATTTAATCATTACCCTTGATCCTCTTGTTATTTCCCTAATATGGAGGGTACGGGCCAAACAAACATGGCATGACCCCTCCGCAGACCTTATAGTTCTTTTGGATGTTTGTTGCGATGGTGACGGTGACCGGTGACGACATTTGGTACTGATGGAACTTGAGAAACACGGCTGGCACCATGATCCTCCATGACGAAAGCGTCAAATGGAGGGCGGTTGGTCAAGCCGGCCGCCAGAGACGGCACGACGCGCGACCACACAACACGGCCAGCTGTGGCTGACCGCCGCACCACAACCTCTGCCTCCCTGAGGCCTCGCCGCTTCACAGCCCTCTGCAGCCCCCACTGCCTTGCCACCCCACGGCCCTCTATAGACCTCTGAGACCCCCTCACCCTTCACTTCCCCGCAGTCCCCACGGCCTTTCCCTCTCGCAGCCTCGCCATCCCGCGACCTACTGTGGCTTTTGCGGCAGCCGCGGCCTCTGCCACCCCGCGATGTTCACCCCGCCCTGCGCCACCTCGTGTCCTCTGCGACCCTCATGCCCCCTCCTCACATCCTTCATGCCTCCTCGTACCACCCATGGCCTTCCCAGCCCCCACGGCCTATGCCGCCCCTCGCGGCCCTCACGGCCTCTGCGTTGCCTCGGGCTACCCAGCAGCCACACCATGCCGCCTAGGCCGGGCCGCCAGACTGGACAACCCACCATGGGCTGGACACTCCAGCGCGAGCCGAGCAGCCCGTCACAGGCCGGGGAAAACCACGGGTCTGGCCGGACCCAACGGGTCAGGCCGATGGACCTGAATCGGGTCGGCCCAGACCGGTTCGGGCAGGGTCGGACTGGTCCCGAACGAGTTTCGACCCTATATGCTATTTTGGCCATAACATTGGCATCGTGAATCCATTTGACCAACTTTCTATGGCGCTGGAAACCTTGGAGCAAGGTGGTACCTTTGGTATACCCCACTGAATATTTGGATAAATTTGGGTTATGTTGAGGTTTGATTGAGCATGAATCCAACTGATCCCTCGGGACAAAACGGCTAATAACTCAAAGACCGGGCATTTGATTGATGCACCATCTGTTAAGTTGAGAACTCTATGACATGGAGGTCCTTTGGGAAACTTTTTCATGGTAATTCGTGGTAGTTGGAGTATCGACCAGTGGATTGGGGAGTGTACCCTCTTGGAGATTAGAAAGATTTGTGCAGGATCCCAGTAGCTAGTTGTGACGTGATGAATGAATAACGATTATGTGTGGGTCCGCATCGAGAAATCTTGTGTGGGTTAACACCGAGAAATCCTTTGTGGGTCAGAACCATGCGATACCTTGTGGGTCAGCACCGAGCGATCCTGTGTGGGTCAGTACCTAGCGATCCTTTGTGGGTCAGCACCGAGCAATCTTGTGTGGATCTGCAGCGAGCGATCCTGTGTGGATCAGCACTGAGCGATCCTATGTGGGTTAGCACCTAGAGATCCTATGTGGGTCAGCATCTAGAAATTCTGTGTGGGTCATCACTGAGCGATCCTATGTGTTTTATCATCGAATCCTCTTAACAGAGTAAGATAATTCAGTAGTTACATCTAATCATTTTTACATCTGTACCTAAGAAATACCTGGTGCGAGATGAGTTTTTCCTTATGGTACATTCCTTCAAGGTAATACCTAGGTGGTATTCTTTTGTGTGGTTTACATTTGTGGTACTTACCTTCATGTTGTTCCTCTTATTTTAGAACATACGAGATTTGGGATTTAGTCTTGGACTCTGTGTTTCCTCATGATTGAGATGGGTATACTAGATAACTTAGGTATATGTATTGGCATATACCTAAGTAGGGTTTTCACTGGATTTCATTCATTGTGGTTTATCCTTGGTGGATTTTGTGAGACCTTGAATTTCTCGAGGTCTCTACTGAGTATTGTTATACACACCCCTATATGGGCTATGTGGGTAGCTCGTTGTGTTTGGTGCAGACGACGGACAACGCGGACTAAGGACGAGAGTACTAGGAATGGAGGTAGCTCAAGGTTGGACCGTTGACAAGGCATACCTCTGAGAAAACCGTTCGACAGATTTACCTAACCTTTAGGTAGGATCCTAGGCTGGTGATCACACGATTTTTTCATGATTATTTCTACTTTCAGTTTCTTGTACTTTCCAGTTGGGATGGTATTCTAGCCCCTTTTTCTTTCTGTACACACTATGTTTACTATTTAGTTTACTTGAGTTCGTATATTGTTTTGTTCTTGGTTTTGTGTGTTTATAGGTTATAAAGTCAATTTCATCCCAATTTTAGGTAATACACCTTCGGTGCTAGTCTCCATCCCCTAGCCTATGGAAGGCGGGCATGGGGTAGTCACGGCACGAGCCCTGGGGATGGGTCATGAAAAATTGGTATCAGAGGTGTCGGTTATACTATAGAACAATGGAAAATTGATATTTTTAATGGTATTAGTGTTAATTGTATTGATTGTGTTTTTCAGTTTAGGTAATCTAGTGTTGGACGGGTGGCCGATGTATCCATACCCCAGGACCCTAACATCTGATTTCTAATACAGTGCATGAAAACACTAATTGTGAGAGTGTTTACAAGAGTTTACTTTGTTATCCCTTTGAGTCAGCTAACTAGGTTTAACTTTTAGACTATGGCGCACCTGTTTCATTTTAGGATGCCTCCAAGAAGAGATTTTTCTAGGGTTCTGGGTCTAGTACGCACCGATAGCCCACCGAGTGATGAGTCCTTAGTATGGGCCCTCTTCTATTATAGGCACCAGTGGAGGCACCAATGGTACCATTACCCATTGGGCCACCAATTACACTAGCCCCAGCAGTAGAGGGTGCACTCCGCTTGAGTGTGTTGCATGAGTTCCAGCGCTTGAGGCCACCCAGGGTCAGGGGAGAGATGGATCCACAGGCAGCTGAGGATTGGTTGGAGGTCGTGGTGAGAGTCTTTCAACTGGTAAGGATACCAGCTGATCTCATGGTGATCATTTCCACCATTCTTCTATAGGAATAAGTAGGCAGATGGTGGAGCATGATGCTCCAGGTTCATGAATAGGTAACGCTTCTCTAGTCAGACTTCACGAGCCTGTTTCGGGTAGAGATTGTTCCAGCGACTCTTTGCGCAGTGCGCATACAACAAGAGCTTCTTCATCTGCAATAGGGCAGCATGACTGTGGCTCAGTACTCAGCAATGATCACTGACCTCTCATGCTACTCTACTGATATGGTGAAGGACCCATTCTTCAAGGCATGGACCTTCGAGCAGGGACTCAGGCAAGAGATCGGGGCTTGGATGATTTCTCTTAGTATTCCGACACAGGAAGGGGTGTTAGAGAGAGACCTCTTAGAAGAGAGTTTCCTTGCTGAGAAGTCACCAGCAGCGAGTCCAACCACCAGATGTCACATAGCGGAGTCTTCTACAGCTGGCAGAAGACATATGTCACAGAGGTCAAATAGGACCAAACCTATAGGTGGACGACAGCATGATTCAGGGTCGGTTGTGCAGGGCACCCGAGACAAAGACTGTCATGCAGAGAACATGCAGTGTTACGCCTGCGGTGAGTAGGGACACATGGATCATCTCTTCCCTGACCGCCGTACAGATGATCAAGAGATGGTTGAGGGACCACTCCAGAAGAGACATAGGTTCGATCGAGGAGGTTTGTAGGGAGAAGGCGGACGTGGAAGAGGAGCTGACCATGTAGTTGGCGATGGGCAACGATTCGAGATGTTACCACCACCACCACCAGGTGGTCCACCCTGACCACAGGGAGTAGGAGGACATGGGCGAGCTTAGCTCCAGGCAACTGAGGCCTATGACCATGGCGGTCCAGAGATGATGTGGGGTACGATATGTGTCTACTCCACCTTAACTGAACTACTAATAGAATAATGTTTCAGCCATTATTTTATTTCCACTACACTCGTTTGGAGCTCAGAGATTCTAACGGAGTCATTGGATCGATCCTTATGGCTAGAGACTCCTACGAGAGTAGATTTGATGATTACACACTGGTGCCAGTAGTGTGAGATTACTCTTGGAGGTGAGATCTTTGGCTGGGATCTCCTAGTATCAGCGTCGAGGCCTTACAATGTCATCTTGTGTATGGAAAATTTATCTATATTTCATGCTCAGATTGACTACATTAGGCACAAGGTGTGGTGTGTCTGCACAGATGGAACCCAGTTTACCATCACCAGTGAAAAGGGAGCCATTGTAGCATAGGATGGACTTACCCAGAGGAGAGTGCAGCCGATCACTTATCAGTTGGCTAGCCTTACCCTCAGAGCAGTTTATGTGGAGAGGCCAAGCAATCATGTAGTGGTGGACATATTCGCGGATGACTTCTTTGATGATGTTTCGGGTCTAACTACTCATAGAGAGGTGGAATTTTGCTATGAATTGTACCACGGGACGACACCGATATCTACACCAGCATATCATATGGCTCCTGTATAGCTTCATGATATGCAAGTACAACTGGAGGACTTATAGGGGAAAGGGTTCATTCGGCCTAGTGTTTCTCCTTGGGCAGCCCCAATTTTGTACACTAAGAAGGCGTATGGGAGATTGAGACTTTGTGATGACTATCGACGCCTGAACCATGTTACAGTGAAGAACAAGTACCCACTTATAAGGATTGATGAACTCTTTGATCAGCTGAAGGAATCACAGTGGTTCTCAAAGATAGACCTTAGATCATGCTATCAACAGCTCAGAGTACGAGACGAGGATGTGCAGAATACGACTTTCAGATGTCGGTATGACCATTATGAGTTCTTGGTTATGACATTCAGTGTAACCAATACACCAGTACTATTCATGGGACTCATGAACATGATCTTTTAGAAATACCATGATCGCTTTGTATTAGTCTTCATTGATGACATTCTGATATACTCGACTACTTAGGAGGAGCATGCCTATCATTTGCAGGTAGAACTGGACACACTTCGAGAGAACCTGAATTATGGTAAGCTCTTGAATTGATAGTTTTGGATCTGAGAGTTTCACTTTCTGGGACACGTCATATCAAAGACTAGAGTTGCAGTGGTTCCAGAGAAGATTGAGGTGGTACTTTCTCTGGTTCCACCCAGTTGTGTGATGGAGATACGAAGTTTCCTAGGTTTGGATAAATAATAATGGATATTTGTTCCTGATTTCACCAGATTTGAAAAACCTTTATCAAGGTTGAAAAAGAAGGGGAAAGCCTTCGTTTTATTGGATAGATGCCAACTAACTTTTAGGAGTTGAGGTGGAGGCTGACTAGTACCCCCATATTGAGGCTTCCAGAGGAGGGCGTAGAGTATATAGTCTATTGTGACGCATCAGGGATTGGACTCAGATGTGTCCTGATGTAGGATTGAGAAATGATCACATATTGTCTTCAATAGCTGAGACAACATGAGTAGAACTACGCTACCCACAACCTGGAGTTAGCAGTATTGGACTTCGCCTTGAAGATGTGGCGACATTACTTGATGGGCGAGCGTTCTAAAGTTTACTCTTATCACAAGAGTCACAGGTATATCTTCTCTCAGAAGGACCTGAACTTGAGACTGTGAAATTGTCTTGAGATATCCAGGACTATGACTTTGAGATAGTATATAATTTTGGGGAGGGGAACGTTGTAGAAGATTCACTCATCCGGAGATTTGGTATACAGCTTCTAGGTGAGGCAATGGAGCAGTTGGCCGCTTTGCAGATATCCTTCGTGGAACGTGATGAAGCAGCATTCCTTCATTATCGTACAGTCATTCCCCCACATCATTAGCGAGTCAGCGAGGCACAACATGGGGAAGCTGACTATGATTCTTGATGTGCTCAGATATCCATAGGGCAGGCACCTGATGGATTTTCTGAAGGTGGGGAGCACATCATCCACTTCAGAGGACATTCCATGGTACTAGGGTCACTTTGGGAGGAATTGATGAGGGAGTTCCGCACATCCCCTATAACAGTACATCCAGAAGTGGCGATGATGTACCAGGAACTCAGAAAACAACACTGGTGGCTGGGAATGAAGAAAGAATAATTAGAGTTTGTTTCTCAGTTTCATACTTATTAGTTATTGAAGGTGGATCATCAGATACCATCAGGCTTGGTTCAACCTTTGGAGGTCCTAGAGTGGTAGTGGGATGGGATATCCATGGAATTCATGATAGTAAATCCACGTACATCCATAGGTTATGACTTGATTTGGGTGATCGTCGACCGACTCACCAAGTCGGCCCACTTCCTATCGATCAGAGAGCAGGGTTTAGTAGAGAGCTTGGGACGGCTCTATGTGCAGAAGATTCAATTATTAAATGGAGTAACCTCGACAAATGTCTCCGATCGTGATTCAAATTTTACTTCTCGACAATGGAAGGGGTTGTAGGAGGCTTTCGGGGCGCAGCTTCGTTTGAGCACCGCCTTCCATCCTCAGACGAATGGCTAGAAAAAGTAGACCATTCAGACCCTTGAGGACATGTTGTGTGCTTGTGTCCACAACTTCGGTTGCAGCTAGGAGGTTCACTTGACATTGGTGGAGTTTTCATATAACAACAGCTATCACACCACCATTGGGATGGCACCTTTTGAGTAATTGTATGGGCGACCTTGCAGAACACCTTTGTGCTGGACTGACCCAGGGGAGATCGCACTAGTGGGACCAAAGATGGTACGAGATGCCACATAGAAAGTTCAGATCATCCAGGAGAGGATGAAGACTGCACGGAGCAGGCAGAAGTCCTATTCTAACAAGAGACGGAGACCTCTAGAGTTCGAGGATGGTGACCACGTCTTTCTACGGGTCATGCTCCAACGAGGTTTGCAGAGATTTGGCCAAGGTGGTAAGTTATATATGAGGTTCATCAGACCCTTCTAGGACCTCAGAAGAGTTGGTGAGGTGGCTTACCACATATATCTTCCACCTCAGTTGCACCGGGTGCATGAATTCTTCCATGTATCCTAGCTGAGGATATATCGGCACAACCATTCTCACATCAACGACCACGACAAGCTGGACATCAACAATGGGGAGACTTTTAGGGAGATTCCAGTAGGGACTGAGGATCGATAGGACTGGGTCCTTCATGGGCAGTCGATACCTCTAGTGCGCATTCGCTGGTAGTATGGGAACCTCCAGGGGAGCACATGGGAGAGGGAGGATCAGATTCATTCTCAGTAACCCCACTTATTTTCCTAGTTTTGTGATATGGCATTTAGGGATGCAAAGCCCTGAGGTGGGGAGAAAGTAAAGACCCAAAATTTCCACTTTAAATTTTCATTAAATATATGGGAATTTTATAAGTCAATGAAATTGATGGCTCATGATTCTGAGGCTTGGTGTTCCTGAAGTGAATTTCTGAACATTTTTTCAGGTACATTCAGTAAATGTGCGAGCGGGTTTTTGTAAATTTTTAACTGGCAATTGGAATTGAAATCTAAGAACACCATTGAACTCACATCGCCAACATTCAATTAAGGAGTCCTTCAACCCAACCACAATAGGTTAGTGGTAGAAGTTTATTTTTCTCTTTTTTGTGAAATAAAAAAAAAATTGTGTAACATTTTATTTTCATTTGAAACTCCCATGTGTGGTTATGGGGGTGGGGATGAAAAAACCTAAAACCCCAAATTTTAATTTAAGTTGTGGGACCACCTGAACCCTCCTAATGTGAGAATAATCTTGAAATCCATCTTAAATGAGTGAGATGACCATTAGGTTTCCCCAAATGTTATTATTCCAACCTCAATGTAATTATGATTCCAATTTAATTTATGCCCAAAATTAAATTGAGAAAACATATCTTATTGGATACCTTTGCTTTTTGGTGGAACTGGGAGAAGTGTTGTAAAAGGTAAATTGGGAGAGAAACTTGGAGGAATTATTCTCCTCCAACGAAGAACACTCCTCCAATGAAGAAGGCCGACTTAGACTACTTCCTCGGGGCATCCTCCAATGTGGGACGTCTTCAATTGACGACTATTTTTTCCTCCTCATCGACGTCACGAAACGAACGAGGTAGGGGTGTGTTTTAAAATGATCAATGTTAATTTTCATCTCACATTGAATCATTCCCCTTGAGCCACTTTCTATCACCCTAACGCAGAAGGTACTGGACAAACAAACATGGTATGACCCCTCCGCAAACCCTATGGTTTGTTTGTGTGTTCTTCGTGATGGTGACGATGACCTGTGCCAGCTTTTGGCATAGCTAGAACTCCAGAAACATAGATGGCCCCACGAACGGCCATGAAGATGGCAAAAAATGGAGGGAGTCCAGTCAAGCCGACCACCGGCACTGGCACAGTGCGTGACAGTGTCGCACGGCCCACCATGGCGGACTGCCACACAATGGCCTTTGCTTCCCCCATGGCCTCACCGCTTCACGGACCTCAGGAGCCCCATCAGCCTTGCTGCCCCATAGCATGTGCCACCTTGCGGCCCTCCATGGCCCTACATGGCACATGCGGCCTTCATCACCCCACTGTCCTCTGCGGCCCCTACGGCCTCGTCACCCCTGGGGCCTTGCCACACCCGCAGCCTTCATGGCCCCCATGACCTCCACCACCCCCAGAGCCTCACCATCCCATGGCCCTCATGGCCTTCATGTCCCCCTTCTCCCTCTCGGCCTTCGCGCCGCCCCGCACCGCCCCATGGCCTCCGCAGCCCATGCGGCCTCTATGGCCCCTCGCGGCCCTCGAGGCCTCCGTGCCACCTCGCGCCACCCAACATCCACACGGAGCCGCCTAGGACAGGCCGCTAGACCAGACCTCCCAACGCGGGCCGAGCCACGCTGTGGGTAGGGTCGGTCCGACCAGGTCGGACCGGTCATGGACCAGTTTCAACCGTATATGCTCTTTTGGCCATAACTTTGCCACCATGCATCCATTTAATGAACCGTCTTTGGATATGGAAACCTTGGAATGAGAGAGTCCTTTTGGTATATCCCACAGAATATTTGGATAAAGTTGGGGTACAATTGGGTTGGACTGAGCACGAATCCAACAGGGCCATCGGGACAAAAAGGCTAATAACTCACAGATCAAGCGTCTGATTGATGCACCGACTATTGCGTTGAGACCCCTATGATGTGGGGGTAATTTTGGGATACTATTTTGTGGGACTTTTTGGAATTTGGAGTATCAATTAGTGTCTTGAGGATCTAACCCTCTCGGAGACAAGAAAGCTTAGTATGGGAACCCAGTATCTTGTAGTGATGTGAAGAGTAAATAGTGATCTTATATGGGTCCGCACCGAGCGATCCTATGTGGTTCAGCACCGAGAGATCCTGTGTGTTTCATCACTGAGCGATCATGTGTGGGTCATCACTGAGAGATCATGTATGGGTCAGCACCTAGTGATCCTCTATGGGTCTGCATAGAGCGATCCTTTGTGGCTCAGCACAGAGCGATCCTGTGTGGGTCAACATCGAGCGATCCTGTGTGGTTCAGCACCTAGAGATCCTATGTGGGTCAGCATCTATAGGTCATTTATGGGTCAACATAGAGCGATATGGTGTGGGTCAGCAACAGATCCTCTTAACAGAGTAAGATGATTCAAGTAGTTACATCTAATCATTTGTACTTGTGTACCTAAGAAATACATAGTGTGAGTTGAGTCTATACCCTGTGGGACATTACATCGTTGTAATACCTTTTAGGTATTATTATGTGTGGCATACCTATGTGGTACTTACCGTCTTGGTGTTCCTCCCATTGTGGAACAGTTGAGCTTTGGTCTTTTGAGTTGGACTCTGTGTTTCCTCATGATTGAGATGGGTATACTTGATAACATAGGTATATGTATGGGAATATACCTAAGTAGGGTTGTCACTGGTTTACATGATTTGTGGTTTATCCTTGGTGGATTTTGTAAGACCATGTGGGTATTGGGGTCCCTACTGAGTGTCGATTTACTCACCCTTGCACAGGCTATGGCTGCACCTCGTTGTGTTTGGTGAAGACGAAGGACAACACTAACTGAGGACGAGAGTACCAGGATAGGAGGTAGCTAGGAGGTGGACCTTAGACAAGTCATACAATAGAGATGACCATTCAAGAGTTGTACCTACCCTTCATGTTGGATCCTTGATGGTTGATCACAAAAGTAGTTCCAGTTAAGTTGTACTTTCAGTTTCTTGTACTTTCTAGTTGGGCTTGTAATCTGGCCCCATTTTCATTCTGTACTCACTCTATTTAATATTCAGTTTTCTTATGTTCCTATCTTGTTGTGTGCTTGGTTTCATGTGTTTATATGTTATAAAGTCAATGAATTTCCAGTTTTAGGGAATACGCCTTCAGTGCTAGTCGCCAGCCCCTAGCCTATGGAAGGTGGGATTGGGGTAGTCACAGCACGAGCCCTAGGGGACGGGTCATGACACCGAAGAAGAAAATTATTTTTCTAAATATAATATAAAAAAGTTTCAAAAATGGATTTAAATTGGGTTCGCCATCAAAATGCGGTAAAACCTCCTTTTTTAAAATATAATTCTTTTATACGAAAAAATTACTTCATTCTAATATCATGTCTATAAAACATATAAGATGAATTTTAAACATTATATTGAATATATTACATATATATTACATTAATAAGACCAATAGAGAGTGATTTTATAATTTTATAAACACATTTATTTTCATTTAAATAGTCTTTCAAAATATTATTTATATTGTTCATACCCACCATTATAATGACTACATTATAATTTAACATAATAATATTTAGTATTTCACTTATACTATATATTTATATAAATTAATTCTATTAAAAAATTGAAATTGTGTGTAACACAATCCAAGAATAGTGTTTTATATACCACATGTTTATATGGTGTTTCTTATAGCGCACACATATCTTGGGGTAGAATAAAACACAAGATATCAATGAAATTAAAAAAAATCTATCTCATAAAAATATCAGGGTGTTATAATTTACTCATTTATAATATAGTTGTCAAATTAGGATTAATCATTTTATAAATATTAATTGTGAGATATGCTTCATCTGTATTAATTTCTCATTGATCTACCTGAGGTGTTTATTTTTATTATTGAAATAATATTGAATAACTCATCCCCATTTTCCAAGGATTCTGGTCGGACAACACCAAACAACTCACTATGTAAACGATGTTCCACACCGTGTAGTATTGTTAAATGAATCAAGATTGATTCAATAATCAATTTTAGATTATGAATTATTTACCACATTAATTTCACCATTAATCTGCGATGGGTTGACAAGAATTAAATGGTTCATGGTCAGTCAGACCACATGCTATATGGCCCATTTGAAATGTTGTGTAATTCATTTGGGTCAAAAATGGTTCGGGTATTCAATACACAGCCAACCTGACTGGGGACCATGTAACACAGAGTCAACATGGTGTGTGGCCCATAGGACATGTCATGTACTTCAAAATTTCAGAGGTATGCATAATATGTCGAGTCCCTATGAGTGCACCACGGAAATATGGTGAAAGATATACAAGTTATGTAGATCAGATCAACACACCGTGTACTTATACCGAGTTAAGAAGATTTCAAATTTATTTATTTTACTATGAAACCCATGAGACATTTACTTGTGTGTGGTCATAAACATAGGACATTCCATGTGATAGATTTTAATATACATAAATATTTAAATTTTTAACTAATATAAGAATAATGTTTCGATATGAAAATCTTGTGTGAGTCTTATTACATGTTGTTACTCTATATTTATGGAAGCATAACATGTGGAGAAAATTAATATAATTCATGTAATTATCTATGAAGTACAAATTGTTAAAGTATGAGATTTGTTATGTTTTCCATATGTCAGATGAGAAAAATAGTATATGTGTATAATAGATGTTTGGTAGATTTTAAGGGGTATTCAACATATTGCCTCTATGGTACATTTATATCCATGGTTAATTTTAATTAAATTTATTTAATTTTATTAAAATTATAATGGATAAAAATCACAAAAAAATTCATATAAGGATTAAGATAAATGGATCGAATAGTTGAAGATAATAATTAATAAATTTGAGTGTGATTTATCTTAAAAAGGATATTTTACGAATTGAATTATAGTTTTATTAAAGGTGTAATGTGTTGCATGCATGGGGATGATCATGGGCTAGACCAGACCTTTTGTTTGGGATTTTTTTCAATTAATTTATTATTAAATTAAGTTTTTGGCACGTATATCTTCTATTCTTATTATTATGTAGGGTCTCTGTGCCCATGGTTTCAATTATGTAAAACCATTTCACCCCTCACCATCATGTGTGAAAAAATCATAAGTAATGGCTAGATCTCCCAATTTTGTGTAGGTGGTTCAAGTTCAGATTAGCTGTGAAACAAATCCAAAGAGATGCAAAGGTGGAAAGGTTGAAATCCTTAAAGACGAACCTCAATTTGTTCAAGGTGTTCCTCCATTAGTTCAACTGTTAGTCTATCAACCACTAGATAAATAACCATTATTATAAGGTCATGATCTTATCCATTATTTTACTTTATTCAGTTACATATTCATTTTATTTTAGATTTCTTGTCACGATCACATAATTAATTAATTCAAAATCATGAAATATAGAAATAAATAAATCATCTTATGCATAAATATTATATAATTCATGGGTAATCACTTAAGTAGTCCAACATAATATTATCAATCATATGATAAACATTATAATTGGAAATTTCTGCAAAAAGATAAAATCCCTCAATAAACCATTATGTTAGTAGAGACTTCCATTAAATTTGATTGAATCAAACCATAGTTCAAAGTGCTTCACCATGGCATATAGGGATCTTTCAAATGTCAAGGATTCCTAACTTGAGTTTTTATGTTGAAATAACTTAGTTTTCATGAAGGTTTGACAGAAAAAGTAGTACATGTTTTAAATGTGAGGAAATTTTTCATAAAATCTAAATTAATGATTTCAGGTTTGGGGAGTCCACTCACCTGATCAACGAATTGTGAGTTAAATCATTTGGAATTTTGAATGCCTACCTAAAATCATTTGAGTTTCTTGACCAACCAAAGTTTTGGGAATGAGAAGTGGAATATGGATCCTTTCTACTAGAACATCAGAGAAACCAGATATTTTTGAGCCAATTGTGTGGGATATTAAGTTTTGATAAAAAAAATTGAGACTGATAAATATAATATTTATTTATTATAATAAATTTTATATGATAATCTACTAAAATTCGTATAATATTAATTTTTAGAAAAAATAATAAAATTACATCTTCCATATTGAAAGAGCGTTGTTATGGGAGCCCTCAAATTATTAGTGTGATTTTGGGATACTTAGGTGCAGTAGAGTGGCTGACCAAGGTCATCTCTCAAAGGAGGAAGTGAATTCAAACAACTTTTCAGATGTATTCTAAAAATAAAATAGAAAAAAATTGAGACACTAATTAAAAGGATGGAGGTTTTTTATAGTTTATAAATCTAGAAGAAGTTTTCTGGAAGAAGAATGCAATTTTTTTGTTTTTGGTTTTAGAATGAAGTTTGATTAAAAAGACACAAGAAGAAGATAATTTTTTAGAAAATATTTTAAAAGGAATAAATGGTCTAACTCTAACTATTAATTTACTTATTAATCATTATCATTTAAATTAACATTCACTTAATTATTCTCCCTTAATTTGTTAAATCCCGAACCCTACAAGAATTAACTTTACCATGAAGATGAAGTGAATTTAACCCTAGGCTAACTTCGGAACATGCAATCGCAACACCCTGCTTTGATTGATGTTATAATATTAGCTTATGGTCAGCGGTAAATTAAGGCACATATCCATTCTAGAAATTTGGATGAATTGTGTTTAGGGATTATATTTTAACTCTACAAATTTATCTTGTATGGTCTTCTATTACCGATTAAGATCACGCTCTCATAATTTACACAAAATCCCGACCTCACGTGTTTCTGTGTTAATTGTTCAATTTCTTGATTAGTTTATTAGAATTTAAAAACACAATTAATCGATAATATTAAGTGAATCAAATTAGCTCAATTATTCAAAATAATTAAATGAAGAAGGATAGAGGTCGATTGATTACTAAAAAAACTACTCTTCCATGGGCGGTGTAGTCATCGTGGAGACGTTTTGCATGAGCAAATGATTGAATGGGTAGAACCCAATATAGTCTCCACTATTGATTCCAAACCAATTAAGAAGATTAATAGAAGAAGAAAAGGGAAGAACAAAAAAGATTATTTGAAGAAAATTTCAAGAAACAAACATGAAAGAAAATAAATACAAAGAAGAGGTGGGAGAGGAGAGCCTTTTTGGAAGAGAGGTTTTCACAAAGGATTACTTCTTACAAGAGTTGTGAGGGTATCCCAAGAGACACCCTTTCTTCCACACCTTCCCAAAGCATCCACCAGCCCTCCCAAATAGTTAAAACCCCCTTTAAATAGATTTTGAGAGCGCTAGGGTTACATAACTTTTTATGTGTGAAATGAAAAACTCGGCCAAATATTTTATTCCAATTTGAAACGCCTAGTTCACCACCAAAACGCATGTCTTGACAGGCCTTTCAGAAGGATTATTTGTGACAATTAATGTTCCCAATCTTTCCTCAAAATTGGGGCTAAATCCAAGCCCGTATGAAGATGATATGGCCCAAATATAGAACCCATGTCCATTCTGCCGAGTCCAGCCCACCATTGGATTAATGGCCCATTTACTCCACGAAAATGCACTCTTTATCTCTAGTGTCCTGAATTAAAGTTGTATCCCATGAATTAAGAAATATTGTTAAAAAATATTAAATTCAAATAATTTAAATACAAATATTAATGATTGAAATACTATAGTGAACTATAAATGTTAAAACTGGAATTTTCACCAAATTTTCAAATGAATGATGAAATCCCAAATATTTTATAAATAATCATATTTAACACAATGTGAGGAAAAATTATATCATTTATTATCAATAAAATATTCAACAAAATAGGGTTTTATCAACTTCCCCACACTTACCCTTTTGCACCCCTGGGCAAAACCTCATGTCAAGTAAACATCAATATCAAATCAAAATCAATTTTAAAACACATATCCTTGAAATCAAACAATTACACACCAAGAAATAAAAGATATCATGCCTCATAAAAAATAATTATTTCAATTTCTTCATTTATATCATTCAATATATTTCTACTTTATTTATCCTCCCAGGCACAAAACACTTACCTCGCTTGAATTTTCTCTAATCACACAAATATCATTTTTTTTGCAATGTCTTTCTCATCCAAACTCATAAAAGGGTCACCATAGGCTTGATAAATTCCTACATCGCTACCCGATGTGAGTCAAGGACATATGTTTATCATGATTACTTTTTAGGGTTGTTCTGTGGATTTCGGTTCGTAGGATATAGATGTGAAAAACTCTGAGGCTGAATGAGGAGGGCTTGACTCTTTTTGAAGAAAAATTGCATTAATATAATTTTCACTTAAATATGGTCTTCTCCTCAATCCCCATAGTATCAATTCATCTTTATCATCGTGAAAAATAATGGAAATTTCACACCATTCAAAATTTCTGAAGAAAAAATGTCAATATTCTCGAACATGACTTTCATGAAAGCTCCAGATAGGCACTGATTTCCACCTTAATTAGAAGCTCCAGAAAAGGCACAGCTTCACTTGTCATGAAATATCCAGAAAAGGCACAACTTTCAATATTAATACTTTCTTTAGCAGAAAAAACATCTCTTCAGAATTTATTTTTTCACCCAAATTATCAAAGAATGTGGTAGCACAACACATGATATATTCCCCCACACATAAGCTCAACTAGATTATGAACTTTCACTTCAAGAGTTGGTTGGATAGGGAAAATTGTCTTGTAATGTGGCTAACCTAACAAGATGGGCATGGATTATAAGGGCTAAAAGGATTAAATGTTCTAGGTAGGACATTATAAAAAAGGATTCTTTGAAATAGGGGCTTTAATACCAAACAAAGGCTTAAATAATTTAAACATAATTACCTCTAACACTCTTGTTTTGACAGAAATAAATCAAATTATAGTTAAATCAAGAATGGTTTGGTTCTCTCAAGAAGTGAGGTGAATGTAAATAATATGAAAATAATGGTTTAGAAGCCTCACAGGAAACTAGTTTCAAATATAAAGACAGTGAGATGTGGAATGGGATTCAAAATTCAGTGTACTTTTCATGAAATTACTAAATATTTGAACTTGAAACAAAGTCATTTCGGAATTAATTTCATCTTAGTTTCAAGGAATAAATAGTTTCACTCATTGATATGCATTTCAAAATTGTGATGAGAATCATTTCAGCTCAAAATTTTCAAAAAAACAAAGAAAATTTAAAAATAAACAAACAAAATTTGAAAAACACACAATTTTTTTGTTTTTTTTAGCAAGAAAACAATTGAAATTACTCTACTAAAAGGATCCCTCCCCCACACTTAAAATATTTCATTGTCCTCAATGTGAACCCATGAGATGATATATTCACATGAAATGTATAATTTAAATAGGACAAATAATAAAAAACTTAAAGGGTTAGGAACAGCCTGATGTGATCAATTGATGATGGGGTTATGCAGTGTGATAAAATCCACTACATCAGTAGGAAGTCCCTCAATGTATCTCTTCAAATGTTTCCCATTGACTGTAAAGCTTCTTATAGTGTCCTCTTGTGTGATCTCCACTGCACCATAAAGAAAAAAATTAGACACAATATAAGGACCTAACCATCTGTAATGCAACTTACCAGGCAATAGCTTCAGTCGTGAACTATAGAGAAAGCTTTTCTCTCCAACATGAAACTCCTTTTGTTGGATCATTCTATCATGAGATGATTTGGATTTTTCCTTATAGAGCCTTGAGTTCTCATATGAAGACAATCGAATCTCCTCATGCTCTTGAATTTGAAGATTCCTTTGGATTCCCGGTTGGGCCCAATCCATGTTGCATTTCTTTATAGCCCAATAAGCTCGATGCTCAACTTATACTAGGAGATGAAATGATTTTCCAAATACAATCCGAAATGGGGACATACCAATGGGTTTCTTGTATACTATCCTATAAGCCCACAATGCGTCATCCAAGCACTTTCTCCAATCCTTCCTATTGGGCTGCACTGTTTTCTCCAAAATTTGTTTCAACTCATGATTTGAAACCTCAGCTTGGCCATTTGTTTGGGGGTGGTATGGTGTTGATGTTTTGTGTGTCACCCCATACTTCTGAAGAAGGGAAGCAAGATTCGGATTGCAGAAATGTGTCCCTTGTTCACTAATGATAGCCTTTCGTACTCCAAACCTGCAAAAATTCTATGCCTTCACAAAATCCACAACCACATGAGAATCATCAGTCCTGGTGGCTTTGGCCTCCACCCATTAGAGCACATAATCAACAAAAACCAAATTATACAAGAAACCATATGAACTTGGAAAAGGTCCCATAAAATCAATGCCCCACACATCAAAAATCCCATATAATAGTATGGGTTGTTGGGGCATCTCATGTCTCCTAGAAATATTCCCAGTGTGTTGGAAACGAGAGCATGATTTACAAAACACATGGGCATTATGGAATAAACTAGGCCAATATAATCCAGAGTCCAAAACATTCTTAGCTATCTATTGATGTCCAAAGTGTCCGCCACATGCAAGTGTATGACAGAATTGAAAAATATACTCAAACTCATGATCAGGAACACACCACCTAATAACTTAGTCACTACACATGCGCCATAAGTATGGATCGTCCCAAACAAAAAATCTTGACACACTCTTTAATTTTTGGACTTGATGTTTCTTTAAATTTGTAGGTATTTTAGAGGCAACAAGGTAGTTAACTAAATCTGCATACCAAGGATTCATACCTGAGATGGAATAAAGATGCTCATTGGGGAAAGTGTCTCAAAGTGGTACCTGGTCCAAGGTGTCATCCTCTAGTGAGTGAGTAAGCCTACTCATGTGGTCTACCACCAATTTTTCTACCCGCTTTTTTTCCTTTATCTCAATATCAAATTCTTGAAGAAGGAGCATCCATCGGATGAGCCTGGGCTTTGCATCTGTCTTCTTCAAGAGGTACCTCAGTGCTGCATGGTCAGAAAAAAAAACTACTTTAGAACCCAATAAATATGAACGGAATTTATCTAAAGAAAATATGACAGCAAGAAACTCCTTTTCCGTGGTTGTGTAGTTTTATTGGGCTGAATCCAGTGTCATTTATGCATAGGCGATCACATGTGAACGTCCCTCCACCCTCTGATATAAGATACCACCAACTGCGAAGTTGTAGGTGTCACACATAAGCTCAAAAGGAATCTCCCACCGTGGGGGTTGTATGATCGGTGGAGTGGTCAGAAACTTCTTTAGCTCATCAAAGGAAGTCATGTAAGAATCATCAAACAAAAAATCAAAATTGTTTTGGAGTAATCGTGACATAGGAAGATAAATCTTACTAAAATATTTGATGAAGCGCCGATAAAATCCAGAATGCCCATGGATATATCTAACATCACGCACACATGAAGGATATGGTAAGGATGAAATAATGTCTATCATAGATCTATCAACCTCTATCCCATGTTTTGACACTACATTCCCCAAGACAATGCCATGCTCTACCATGAAATGACACTTTTCAAAGTTGAGGACCAGATTCTTCTCAATACAACGATTCAATACATTTCCCAAACTATTTAGACATTCATCAAATGAGGATCCATAAACTGTAAAATCATCCATAAATACCTCCATGCAGGTCTCAATAAAATCAGAAAAAATACTCACCATGCATCTCTGGAAGGTAAATGGAGCGTTGCAAAGTCCAAATGGCATCCTCCAGTAAGCAAATGTGCTAGAGGGATTGGTGAATGTAGTCTTATTCTGATCCTATGGAGCAATAGGAACCTGGAAATATCTAGAAAATCCATCCAAGAAATAATAGTGTTTTTTCCCAACTAGTCTCTCTAGAATTTGATCAATAAATGGGAGGGGGAAATGGTCCTTGCGAGTGGACTAATTTAGTTTCCTATAATCAATACAAACACGCCAACTATTTTTCACCCTCATTGGGACTAACTCACCTTTCTCATTTTTAAAAACAGTAACACCAATATTCTTAGGCACAACCAGAATAGGACTTACCCACTGAGAATCTGAAATGGGAAAGATTTTTCCTACCTCGAGCAATTTCTGAACTTCTTTTTTAACAACTTCTAGGAGGGTGGGATGGAGTCTCCTTTGTGGTTGTCTCATCGGTTTATCCCCATCCTCCAAGAGAATCCTATGAATGAAAATGGAAGGGCTAATACCAGATATGTCATCCAAGGTGCACCTGATTTCCCAGATGTTCTCCCTCAAAATATTCAAACGTTTTTCCTCATGTTCAAAAGGAAGATTGCTAGAAATGATAACAGGTAATTTTTCACCACTTAACAAGTAGGAGTATTTGAGATTTTGTGGAAATGGCGTGAGTTCCAGTGTAGGGGGGTGGTGTATGGATGGAGACATAGAAGGAACTGAAATATGTGCACAAAGATCATCAGTATCAGAACATACATCATAAAAATCAGATAATAAAGCATCAAATACATCAGCAAACTCTACAGCCATATCATAATCAGAGTTCACATGATCAAAATTAGAATATGACTCCATTTTAAAATCAAATCTTAGAGAGTTGTGTTCCTTAGAAAAAGATGTGGAAGTACTCTTAGACATCAAACAAGAACCAATACTCATAATCTCCCTATGAATAGGACAATCCAATTCCATGGTTTTTTTACTTGGTGGTTAAAAATGGGAGATAACAAATGTAGAATGGTCCTTTGAGGGGTACTTCATGGAATCCATAACATTAAATATCACAACTTCATCCCCAAATTCCATCGAATGTGTACCCTCATTGACATTTATGATATTTTTTTGCAGTTTTGAGGAAGGGTCTACCTAAGATAATGGGGGCATGAGAACTTACCTGATCATCCTCCATGTTAAGCACATAGAAATCTACTGGAAAGATCATGTATCTTACCCAGACAAGTACATCCTCAAGGACTCCCACTGGATATGTCATAGCACTATTCGCCAAATACACCACTACTCTCATCGGCTTCAACTCACCAACCTATAAAGAAGAGAATACAGAGTGAGGCATCACATTTATTGAAGCTCATAAATCACAAAGAGCATCGGAGAAGTGAAACTCCCCTATGGTACATGGGATAGTGAATGTCCCTGGATCCTTGCACTTTGTTGGCATTACTAGAGTTGGTGTAATGAGTGCTGACACATTCCTTCTAAGATTGATCCTCTCATTTCCCTTGAGACCTCTTCTATTGGTGCAGAGTTCTTTTAAGAATTTGGTATACCTTGGGATTTTTTTTGTGGATTCAAGTAGAGGAATGTTGATCTCCACATGCTTGAATGTGTCCAAAACATCATTTTGAATTGCTTCTTCAGCCATCTTCTTGGCTTGAACAACCCTCTTTGGAAAAGGAAGGGGTTTAGGAGGAACATCATCAATATTTTTCTTACCTTTATCTTTCTCCTTTGATTGCTCATCAGTTGGTATGGAATAGGGCTTCTCCGAAGTTGAGGTGAATCCAGGTGGAATGGTAGGTGGAGAAGCATCATTTTTTTTCTTCCCACTTCTCAATGTGATGTAACTAATATTCCCCTTTGGATTTGGAGTGGGTTGGGAAGGTGAATTTCCGGAATTCTTACTTAAAAGATCATTGAGGGTGGTGGCAATCTGGCTCATTTGATTCTTCAACTCCCTCAACTCCGAAACTTGACTCCTCAGTTCATTATGTAGATTAAGAACAATTTTCTTCAAAAGATCATTAGTGTTATAGTCTACCTTGTGTTGGAGATTCACTTGTTGATGACTTGTTAATGTTTGAGCTTCGCATCTCCTTTGGGGTTGTTGGAAACCGTGTTGGTAAGGTGGAGGCTGCTGGAAGTTTGGTTGAAAATGGGGCCTTTGTTGTTGTCCAGAGCCATACCTCATGTCCGGTTGATCCTTCCACCATTGGTTATATGTTGGATCAAACTTGTTTTGAGCATATGGTTGTTGTTGTTGTTGCTGATATGGTCTCCCAGGGAACACCACTGCACAATCTTCTGTTTCTTGGAGTTATGGGCAACAGTCAGTTGGGTGGCTTGTCTTAGTGCAAATACCACAAGGCCTTGAAGGAGGGGGTTGGGATGTCTTTTGATCCAAAGAAATCTTCCTCACCTTAGTGGTCAATTCTTCCAGCTTGGTATCAATCAAATGACTTTCAAGAGAAGAAGGACTTACCTGATGTACTCCCCTGACATGTGGTGTACCTCTATCACCAAATTGTTGGGAGTTTTGGGCCATCTTGACGATCAATGCACGTGCAGCTGCTGGTGTCTTGTCCACCAATACCCCTCCTGCCACGAAATCCACCATGCTTCTCTCCATAGGTGTGAGTCCTTCATAGAAGTACTGGATGAGTAATTTCTCACTGATATGGTGATGTGGGCATCTTGCACACAACTTCTTGAATCACTCCCAATACTCATACATTGACTCCCCTTGTTCTTTCTTGGTCCCTGAGATCTCCATACGAATGGAAGTGTTCCTTGATGCTGTAAAAAATCTCTGCAATAAAAGACTTTTCAAATCATTCCAACAAGTTACATCTTCGGGTTGTAAATAATACATCCAGTCTTTCGCAGCTCCATCAAGTGAGAATGGGAATGCTCTTAGTTTGATTTGATATTGAGAGTCATTTATAGGTTTTAGGGTTGAGAAAACCACATTAAATGCTTTCAAATTTTTATTGGGATCCTCACTAGAGAGGCCATGAAACTTTGTAAATAAGTGAATTAACCTAGATTTTAGTTCAAAGTCCGATTCGAGATTTGGGTATGCAATACAATTTGGTTGATAGTTAATATCAGGTGTAGCCAATTCTTGAATGGTTATATTAAGTTCATTTCCATTATTTTCATCCATGGGTTCCTATTTTATGGTTTAATTTGAATTTCTTCCAATTTCAATGTTCTGATATTGGAGTAATTCTCCAACTGGTTGAATGTTGAAACTCCCTGTAGGCTGAGAATGTCTGATTCGTGCCTTAAGGCTACGTTCAATCTTAGGGTCAAGATCTAAGAGATATTTGAGATTATTTCATGTCATAAATCAAATAAAGATGAAAATAAGGAATGAGGACCATAGTAAAATAAAAATTAGAAGTTTTAGTTTTTCGTTCAAAAAGAAGTGGAAGAAAATAAAAGAAGAAGAAAAAAATAAAATTGGATAAAGAAGAAAGAAAGAAGAGAGGAAGAGAATAAAATGTAAAATAAAATAAATACCTCTAATTGGTCGAAATAATTACTTGCATCCTCGGCAACAGCACCAATTTGAAAGAGCGTTGTCATGGGAACCCTCAAATGATTAGTGTGATTTTAGGGTACTTAGGTTCAGCAACGTGGCTGACCAAGGTCGTCTCTCAAAGTATGAAGTGAATTAAAACAACTTTCCAAAGGTATTATAAAAATAAAAGAGAATAAAATTTAAATACTACTTAAAAGGATGGATTTTGTTTATAGTTTATAAATCTAGAAGAAGTTTTCTTGAAGAAGATTTCATTTTTTTGTTTTTAGTTTTAAAATGAAGTTTGATTAAAAAGACACAACAAGAAGATATGTTCTTAGAAAATATTTTAAAAGGTGTAACCAATCTAACTATACCTGTTCATTTACTTATTAATCATTATCATTTAAATTAACATTCACTTAATTATTATCCTTTAATTTGTTAAATCCAAAACCCTACGAGAATTAACTTTACCACGAAGATGAAATGAATTTAACCATAGGCTAACTTCGGAACATGCAATTGCAACACCCTGCTTTGATTGATGGTCTAATATTAGATTATGGTCAGTGGTAAAATAAGGCACATATCCATTCTGGAAATGAGGATGAATTGTCCTTATGGATTATATTTTAACTCTACAAATTTATCCCGTTTGGTCTTGTATTACCGATTAAGATCGCGCTCTCACAATTTACACAAAATCCCGACCTCATGTGTTTTTGTGTTAATTGTTCAATTGCTTTCTTGGTTTCTTAAAATTTTAAAACACAATTCATGGATCATATTATGTGAATTATATTAGCTCAATTATTTAAAATAATTAAATTAATAAGGATATAGGGGGATCGATTACTAAAAAGAACTACTCTTCCATGGGCGGTGTAGTCATCGTGGAGATGTTTTGCATGAGAAAAGGATTGAAAGGGTAGAACCCAATATCATCTCTACTCTTGATTCCAGCCCAATTAAGAATATTATGATAAGAAGAAAAGGGAAGAACACAGAAGATTTTTTGATGAAAAATTCAAGAAACAAACATGAAAGAAAATAAAGACAAAGAGGAGGTGGGAGAGGAGAGCCTTTTTGGAAGAGAGGTTTTCACAAAGGCTTAAATATTCAAGAGTTTTGGGGGGCTCCCAAGAGACAAAATTTCGGCCACCCCTTCCCAAAGCCTCCACCAGCCCTTAAAAAGAGTTAAAACCCCCTTTAAATAGAGTTTGTGAGGGCTAGGATTACATAACCTTTTATGTGTGAAATGAAAAACTCTGCCAAATATTTTATTCCAAGTTGCACCACCTAGTTGACCTCCAAAACGCATGACTTGATCGGCCTTGCAGAAGGATTATTTGTTCCAAATCATGTCTCCGATTTTTCCTCAATATTTGGGCTAAATCCAAGCCCGGATGAAGATGATATTGCCCAAATACAGAACTCATGTCCATTCTGCTGAGTCCAGCCCACCATTGGCTTAATGGACCATTTACTCCATCCAAATGCACACATTAGATGTAGTGTCCTGAATGAAGGTTTTATCTCATGAAGTAAGAATCATAGTTAAAAACTATTAAGTTCAAATAATTCAAATAAAAATATTTATGATTGAAATAATACAGTGCACTATAAAGGGTAAAACTAAAATTTTCACCAAATTTTCAAATTAATGATCAAATCTCAAATATTTTATAAATAATCATATTTAACACAATGTGAGGAAATTATATCATTTATTATCAATAAAATATTCAACAAAATTGTGTTTTATCTCAAATCATTGTGATCTATACATGATAAGTAAAACCTTCTCTCTAGCACTAATTTCTATGAATGGAAATAGTGTCTACATATCTTCCTTCACCATGAAAGGAAATTGTATGTGCTGGAAGAAATTTTACCTATTCCCCATGGAAATCAGGAAAGTGATAAAGATCTATATCTCTATGAGAAATATCTAAATGATGTTACAGATGTTTAGTGCATCATGATATAATCAATGTCCAAAGATATTTTAAAGAAACATGATGATATGGATTCATATATCATGGTGTCTCAACATCAGGATGTCAATTAAAAAAAGATAGATCATAGAGGTATGATATCACCAATGCCTTGTTCATAACTATTATTGGATATTTTGAGCAATTTGGTCCTCATCTATACATTATTATTGGCTAAATTGAATGATTTTTCATCTTAGTGATTAAATCCACATATGAGTTGCATTCAAATATCATACATTTGCCACTACCCCACACCTTCTCAAACATTATTGTTAATTGCAATATGAAAAATAGTGAGAAGTGTCTTCTATAATGTCTAAACATAATTTTCCAAGTGGATATTGACTTGGAGTATGAAAAACCTACAATACTTATGTTTAATAAGAAAAGGAAGGACTAGGAAAGCGTTCCTAGACAAATAAACAGTCAAAATCCCCTAAGCACTATCCTACCAAGAAAAAAAAGATCCAAAGGGAGGTCAATGAAAATGAGTCAATATGTTTTACATGTGAAATGTCAAGAAACTGGATCAGGAACTATACCCAAAATCTAGAGGAAACTAAATGTGAATTCGTTATCGAGTGAAATCATGACATTTATACATATTGGGTATTAGAAACAACTTCTAGGGCTCAGATATTTATCCAAATTTAGGAACCAATTAGACTTCAAAGGATTTTGAGAGGAGATGTGGATCTATGATTTTCTAATTGAAGCAAGGCTGACTGCACTATCCATTGGTGAATACCACCCTTCATTACTAGTGAGAATGATTTTGGTTTTGAAAGACTGTTATTTTGTTCCTATAATTACTAATAACATAATTTATGTGTCATAGAGTTGGGTTTATTTTCATGTTTGGAAATAAAATTTGTTTCTTTTATAATGAAAACATATGTTATGGTATAGCACATTTGAATAATGGTATTTATATATTAAATTAAAAAACCATGTATTAGAAATTGATAAATAATCATGTTCACATGACTCATATAACACATAGTTTGGGCATCCCTATCATAGTCATGTAAACAAAAAAAAATTCTCCAAAGTTCTATCAATATGGTTATTTAGACTCTTCTGAGCTAAAACCAATTGATAGATGTCACACTTGTTTAAAATGAAAAAAAGACCAAAAAACCATTTTCTGGACTAGGTGAAAAGGCCCCAGAACATTGAGGATTAGTACACACTGATATGTTTGGACAATTTATAGTGAATGATAGAGGATAGTTTTCTAACTTTATAATTTTTATTGTTGACTTGAATAGATATTGATATATTTACTTGATGAGGTGCAATTCTAAGTCATTTGAGAAATTAAAGTAATTCATGAATGAATTAGAAAACAAATTAGTTAGAAGACAAAGAATCTTTTTGATTGGATTGAGGTGATTATTATCTTAAACAAGAGTTTATTGACATTCTATGGGATTTTGGGATACTATATCAACTCACTCCACCTTCTACAACATAGTAGAATGGTGTTTGTGAATGGAGGAACAATACATTGTTATACATGGTATGGTAAATGATGATTCATGTAGGTCATCGATTACCATTTTGGTGATATGAATTAAAAACTACGACATATACATTAAACCTAGTTCCAACTAAAGTGGAAATCGTATCCCCTTCGAACTATGGAGTGAAAAGAAACCCATTTTACGAAATACACATGCATGGGGTATCGAGCTATTTTTTATGACTCTTCCATGAAAACAATAGAACCATGAGGAATGAGTTGTATCTTTATAGGGTTTTCCAAGGAAACAAATGGATACTACTAAAAAACCCCTCAGACAAGAAGCTGAATTTCACAAGACAGACCATATTTCTTGATAGGGAGCACATCCTCAAAAAGGATAGTAGGAGAATTATTGACTTGGATGAGGATGATGCTCATGATACATAGGATTTGGAATAGGAAAAGTTACATTGGTTTATGTCAAAGAATTACATTATAAAACACAAGTACATTGTAGGAGCTTAAGAGCGGTAAGGAATCAGAGAAAAAATGGGTTTCCTATCACCGAGGATGGTGAATCGTTATTTGGTTATGATAATGAACCACCCTCCTACAACATGGTATTAGAAATATCAAAATATATAATATGGTAGAACATATGAATTATAAGATGTATTATATATATCATAACCATGTTTGGGTTCTAGTGTATGTGTCAATTGATTTCAAAATTGTTGGATGAAAATGGGTTTCAAGAATAAATTTTACATGTAAGGTAATGTAAGTACCTATAAAGTAAGGATATTGGAAAAATGGTTTAAATAGGTTCATGGAATTGATTATGATGAAACCTTTTCACCAGTTTCCAGGTATAAGTCCTTCAAAATCATACTTTCTATATAATCTTACCATAACTACGTGATTTTGAATATAGATGTCAAAACATCATTCCTTAATGAGAACCTTTTGAAAGGTGTATTTATTACACAACTATAAGGGTTTGATACTCCAGGTGATTCAAAAATGATTTTCAAGTTGCAATTATACTTTTATAGGTTGATGTAAGAACTATGTCAGGGAACATTCAATTCAATGAATCTATAAAATATTTTTGTTTCATTAATAATGAATGTGATTCGTGTGTTGACAAAGGGTTTAGTGGGAATGCAGTCGTTATCCTAATAGTATATTTTTTCTTCATATTACATATTGGATATGACATACCAGTCTTAAAATAATTTAAGGAGCAGTTAAACAAGTTCTTCTCCATGAATGACATAGGTGAAGTAGCCTTTATTCTAGGGATCATGATCATTCTTGATAGATCAAAGAGATTTATTAGACTATGTCAATGTACATATATTGACCAGATAATAACAATATTTAGTATGGAACAATCCTTGATGGTATTGGTTCTAGTGTCACATGGTTTAAAACTTTCTAAGAAAATGTGTACACATACACCATTAGAGAAAGAGAGAATGAGTTACATCTCATATTCATCAGTGATAGGATGAATCTTGTATGCCATGTTATGTACTAGACTATATGTTGTCTATACACTGACTATAGTAGGAGGATATCAAGAAGATGTAGGAGACCAACATTGGAGTGTGTTTAATGAAATACTTAGTTGTCTGAGAAGAACTAAGGATATGTTCATGGTGTACAGAGGATAAAAGGAGATGATCATTTTGGTTTGTACTGATTCTGGTTTGTAGATTGATCAGAATGATCTGAAGTCATAATTTTCATATGTTTTTGTCCCAATGGAGGAGCTCTGAGTCGGAATAGTTCAATGTAGCTAGTTGTTGTTGATTCTACAGTGGATTCCTTGTATATAAAGGCTTATGATTCATCCACGGAATCCATTGGTACTTGGAACTTTGTCATAGTGCATGATGTGGATCCTAGTAGTAAATATTGTATCAAATTATATTTTGATAACACTACAATGATGATCTTGTAAAAGATACAAGGTCGCACCAATGGATAAAGAACATTCTCCAGAAGTATCACCACTTGTTAGATTTTATCAAAGGGGTGTAGTAGCAGTGAGAAGTGTACCCCTGAAAGAGAACATGGTGGACCCCTTAACTAAAGTCATATCCTAGTAGAAGAATGAATATCATGTGAGAGCTATAGGATGGATGGTTGTTAGCAGTTGGATCTAGTTCATGTTGGATTTTTTTGGAGTTTGTTCCCTAGAACCAACTTCAATATACTTTATAAAAAACATGTATTCATTTTTTTTGAATTGAAATTAACTTCTTATAAAATATTTATTGTTCTTCTACGTGAAATAGTTTGTGATAACATCTGAAGAGTACCTGTCATTCTAAAAGATCTAGAAGATACCCACTGTGATGAGAACCTAGAAGTGTGGTGACACTATTCATTAATACATGTTCTATGGCCAGATAATGTCATTTAAGGGACATAAATGATACAAGATATCTGGGATGGACATTTATAGGACTTTGAGGAACCTTCTCATGGTGTAATACCATGAAAATATCCAGTAGGATATTATGAGAATGAAACTTTCCAGTAGAAAATCCACATTATTAAGTGTCATTAGATGTTCCTATCTATGGGCATGTATGTTATTCCTTAGACATTATGATTATTATTAATGAATATTAAGAGTCTCATAATTTTATGTATTGATGAAAATTTTGATGACATATGTTCTCTACTATATGGGATATGTTGGGCTCACCACGAGTAATATTTCATTAATGAATAATGAGATAAAGGATTTATCCATTCTGTTTATTAATGAATGTTAATTTCTTAGAAACTATGATGGAAATGATATAGCCTAAATAAATCTATGTCCATGGTGTTCTATATGAAATTTCTATTTTCGGGTAGCCAAAGAAAGAGATATTGAGCACATTGATTGATGGCACTGGCAGGCAACCTGCTCGATTAGATATATTAAGATAAGTGGATTATATTACATATTAAGAATCCATATGAGGTGTAATTTTTCTATGACATTAACTTCTTTCTATATGGGTGTCTTGGAATATTCCTAGATGAAAACCTTAGACGTTAGGTTACTTCATCTAATACCAGTAAGAAAGAGTCCTTTAGGGTCACACACCAAGTGCATCCAGATATGCATTAAATAATAATATATTATTATTTATTATTAACAATTTGAATAAATATTATTCTCAGCCATGATTTAATAATTATTCATTTATTCATAATCGCATTTTTTATATCACTAGTTATTAAATAGAATATATTATGAATGGAATATTTAATAAATATTTTTATGTTTTTTAGTGCATATAATTTTTATTTATTTATTGGAGATTAATGAAGTGATATTTATTTAATAAATAAATAGAAATTATTTAGGGCCCAATAAATATTATAGAGGAATGGCCAACCGAGTTTAATGGACTTGTGAGAAATTATAATATTGAAAATTATTTAATTAAATAATATTTAATTATAATTCTCAAGTTAAGAGTATGTAGATTAACAATAATATTACTATTATTATTTGAAATAGAGACTTACTATGATTAAATAAAAAATATAGGAAGTTTTGAAATTATTTAAATTTATCCCTAGTAATATAAATACATAGTTATGTAAATTTTCTCATAGTCTAATTCTATTGTGAAAAATGAATTTGGAGAAAATCGATCAAGCCTAGAGTGCACTATTCTCCATTAACGCTCTCAATAATATAGAGTAATACTCCTCCACCAGATCAAGGAAAATCATTTGGAAGTGGTTCTTGAGGTTATAAAAGGTGGATGACGCAAGCACATGGATCATCTATTCTAGCACCCCAATACTTTTTTGGTAGAATTTGTAGATTTGTGGAACACCTGTGGATCATAACTAGATGAAATCTACATGTGGTTTCTACAAAGAAATGATGGTGCACGACAAATGTAATTACCCAAGATTTCATTAATGAAAATTCCTATTGATCTAATTAAATGTTCTATTTTGATTATATAAAATGTGAACATCATTGGTTTCCTATTTTGGGATTTTAAAATACCGTTATGAATTGTGACTGTTTCTAGTGTAGTCATTGAACAGTGATCACATGATTAGTATAAATATTTGGCTTTAACAAATCCAATTTACTTAGAAAAATGATGTGATGGTCTCATCCTGTATACTTTCCTCGTATGAAGCCCATTTGTCAGATCTCGGAAAGGAGGTGGAATCATTGGGATTCGGTCTTAATCGCGCCCAAGCCGAGCTTGAACATGATAAGATTGAGCGGAACCGACTATGGGAGAAGTGGAATTTAATTGAGATTACCACCCAAACAATGTTATCTGAGCCACCTGAAAATTCTATCACCATCGCACAGCTTACATTTCAGTCTTATGCGGGTATTATAGGTGGTTATGTAACAATACACTAGCACTATAACTATATACATTATTTCTATATAAAGAATGTGCATTCATTTTATTATTGTTACATTGTAAATAGTTTTTAAAGCACAAATAGTATTTTTAGTTAATATTCAACTAAGAAATCTATTTTGACAAATTAATGTATTTTGGAATTAAATAATATTTTAATAAAATATTATCATTAATATTAAATTACTTTTTTAATATAAATTTTCATATAATTTTATGAATGTAAATGTACTTTTTATTAAGGTTTGAATGCTATTTTTGACAAAACCCATGACTTTTTACCAATGTCATTTTTTTAAACGTAAAAATTCACATATTTATACAATTATTTAGATAAAATTCATATTATTTTTTGAATCCAGATGTTGAAATTATCCAACGGTGAATGTTTCATAAATTTCTAAGATAGTCGATTTTTTGGGTAAAAATTAAATACCGTTGAAATATATAAAGTGTTTTATGACATCATAATGACCCAATAGTGATGTAATAAAATAATATAAACATTGTTTTCGGCCAATATATGTTTTATAATTAAAATAATGTGATTTTAGATTTGTTTTATTTATTTTACAAAGCTTTAGTGGACCCTCCAACACTTATAAAACATTTTGTCTTTTTAAATTGTTTTCCTTGAGAGTGTGACTCGACTCCACATAAGAAACCCTATTATTTTAAGAATTTCAGCCATTTTCCTTATAAAATATTGTTTTCCACTCCTCTTTGGCCAAAACCAAGGGCAAAAACCGTGGGCTGGTTTGTGTTATTGACTAGTTTAATGTGAGGTTCCCCAAACCTAAACAATAAAGAATTCCCTCTCCTTTCCTATATAAACCCCCCAAGGATCCCACTTCCTCTTCACTAAATGCCTTTTGAGTTCAACCAACCCCTGACCTACCCTCTCTAAAATCTTCCCTAGGTTCCCCAAGCTCCTAAGAAGCCTCTCTGAAGCCTCTCCTAAGCCTTTGGGATCACACTTCCAAGTAAGGGATCTCCTCCTTTCTCATTTTTGACCAATTTTCTTTAAGTTGTTGTGACCTTTTTTTTCAAATACAAATGTTGGGGTACAATTTGACACCTCCACCATACTTCTGTTTTTATGTTTGGATGATGGGAGACCCGTTTCTCTCTCATTAATACCTTTATTTACACTCGTTACCATGCTGAAATTCCATGAGGGATTTCTCCCTCCTCTTTTACATCCAAGTAATTATTTTTGTATTATGCATTGAAATTCCATTACATTTGTTGGGACATGTATCTATTTGATCTCCTAACTGTCCATTTCATTTAAATATGATGATACACTCGTTTCTCTCCCATAAACTATTTTTATGAATCTTTATATCATGCTGATATGCTATCGAAATTGCACCATGTTTTTCTAATCCATGATCATTGTGTAGTGAATACCATACCCATGTCTCTATAAAGGGTATTAACCTTTGTGAAAATATAAATATTGAATGGTACTTTCAATTATTTATTCAAAATTATTTAATCATGGAATAACTTATGATTTTGACTGATTCCATGTTATATGATCCATGTGCCACACTTTTGCATGAAATAAAATGTATAAGAAGGGTGTGCCCTGATAGATCTCCAATGCATTGGGTTATGTATTGTATCATGATAATCCATGTGAAATTAGTGCTAACACATTCTTATTTAAGTGCTATGAGGGTTTACTTGTTCTTCATGTGCAATGAGGGTTTACTCATTATCTATGTGCAACGACCCTTGGCTAATGAAAATTTCATGTTAAGTGTTGTTTCCACATTTCCATGTTTTGAATATCAAGATATATCATGACTTTATGTTCATGTTTCATTTGTGCTCCATTTATATTCCTATTTTCTGACATGTATTGTATTCCTCATGTTATTCTATGTTTATTCCTTAACTGGGCATTATAGCTCACCCTTTTCTTATGCATGTCATCATGTTATCCCTTGCAATATTAAGTACGAGAGAATATAGAAGTCATGTACATGAAGTTTTCAATAAATATGTTGTAGTTCAAGTTTTAATTTGTTACGTAATGATCCCAAGACCCAAAGACACTAAACCTCTCTATCTTCCTTGTTGTATCAGGTGATGAGTTTATGTAATAAATCATGTTTACGTTTGTAATAATAGAAGGGTCATTATAGTTGGTATCAAATGATGTGTTTATAAATTTCTGGGATTAGGATTAGAAAACCATAGTGAAGACTTAGAGACAAGAATAAGTATAATAAAAACATCCATATGTATTGGTGAGTTTTGATTAAGTGGTTTAACATGAAAATACATCTCTGTCTGGATACGAGCAGGTAGAGGCAGCTTTGGCATAAGAGTATCCTAGTGGTAAAACCTAAAAATACCGCTTTACGCTAGACTCGAATGAGAACGGGTGCACGAAAATGGGCATTGTTGCACTCTTGGTTATGAAACTCGCAGGGGATATTCTTTGGTAAATTCATAAGCTTAGTATGAACCCTTATTATGGGAATATATTAAAATTACCGTAAAAATATATATTAGAAAGCAGATCATGGATTGCATAGATTAAAGCCTATGGATTCATAAGTTAAGGAAATAAAATTTATTTATAAGTCATCTATTCTGTCCATGTATTAACCTTTACGTGTTACACCTAACTTTCCTTTTATTCCAGCCAATGTCCTTTAATAGAAGGACTCAGGATAACAACTGATGTGAAGATCATTGTGATGACTATGCAAATGAGATGCCCAATCCAATAAGAGAGGGAATCACAAACTATGTCACGCTTCTCTCTCAGTTAACTCAAGATTTGAATATAAACATGGGTCAAGAGGAACTTTCATCCCCCTAATAAAGAAAATGTTTCTATAGAGAGCTTCATGAGACAAAGGCCTCCTTCTTTTAATGGATCGTCTAATCCCTCAATCACCGAAAATGGATCAACTACATTGAATAGATCTTCTTCATCCTTCAATGTTATGAACAAGAGAAGGTTTTTCTGGATACATATCGTATGGAAGGTGAAGCCGATCAATGGTGGATGTTGATCAAAAATATGAAGCATGAGGAAGATATTGACGCATTGGAATGGAAGGATTTTCGGAATTTGTTTTTCGATAAATATTTTCCATGCACTCTTCGACCTATGATGGAAGGGGTATTCCTTGACCTCAAGCCAAAAGATGACGAATATATCAGAGCATATGAGGAAAATATCATAAGGATAACACAATATTCCTTCAACTTTGTTGTTACCCCCGAATGCAAGGTAGACCGCTTCTTTAGTGGGCCGAAAGCTAGCCTACGTAAATCGCTGGAGATCTGTGACTTCAACAACTATGATGAAATTAACCAATGTCCCCTCACGGTTGAAATGGAGATCGGATAATCCCAGGGGTATCATAAGGATAAGAAGCGTAAGGTGGAATTCAATTATGGTGGTCGAATGGATAAATACAACTGTGCTAAGAAGATCCAGATTTTCTTTTTTTATGTTTTGAAGAAAAAAAATTTCAGGAAACGCTTTGGGAAAAAATATTTTTAAAAATTCACCTCAAAGGCAGCATCCCGGATGCCGCCATTGCAATTTAGGGGCAAGGCGGCATCCGCGATGCCGCCTTTGCGCTGCGGGATAAAGGAAGCATCCGAGATGCCGCCTTTCCCATAAATTTTTTTTAACTTTTTATTTTTATTTTTATATTTTGTTTTGTTTTGTTTTTTTTTGTTTATATATATACATATAAACAAAAAAATTCAGAAGAATTTCCCTACAATTAAAGATCTAGAGCTACAGCCATTACATCGGTCTGGATTCTGACAGAAAATCTTACCCATTCCTCCCTTTTATAAGAGGGCTTTCCCTGAAAATCATTCTGCACTTTCGATGTGGGATTCAGGTTCTCCCTTTCCAACGCAGTACATTCTGAATTTCCGATGTGGGATTCTGTTTCAAGTATGTGACTTTGAAATAAAATAAAATATAAATTATAAGGCCAATATAAATGAAATTTTAAACATTGATTAAACTTATAATAAATAGTTGAAAACAAAAAGAATTTCCTCAAAAATGTTGATAAAAAATAATCTATAACCTTTCAAAACCACCTACTTGAAACATTAAAATATTTCAAGTACGTGAATTTGAAAGACTATAAAATATATTCTATAAAACAATGATAATTGAAACTTTAAACATTGATTAAACATATAATAAATAGTTGAAAACAAAATGAATTTCCAAAAAAATGTTGATGACAAGTAAATTATAAGCTTTTAAAACCGCCTACTTGAAACATAAAATGTTTCAAGTACGTGAATTGGAAAGACTATAAAACATAAAATAGAAGACCAATATAAATGAAATGTTAAGAATTGATTAAACATATAATAAATAGTTGAAAACAAAAGTAATTTCCAAAAAAATGTTAATGAAAAATAATTTATAAGCTTTCAAAATCGCCTACTTGAAACATAAAAATGTTTCAAGTACGTGACTTTGAAAGATTATAATTATATTACTAATTAACTAAATAATTATTATATAATTTATAGTTATATTAATAATTAACAAAATAATTATTATATAAGTAATAATTAATAATTAATAATTTAATGAATAGTTATAAGTAATATTTATATTACTAATTAACTAATTAATAATTAGTAATTACTAATTAACTACTATATAATTAATAATTATATTAAAAATTTACTAATTAATTATTATATAATAATTTTTAATAAATACTACCTAATAATTATAATTAATAATTATAATTTAAAATTATGTTTCTAATTAACTAATTATAAAAAAGGCCTCGACTCTATCTTTCTCAAAAAATTATCTAATTAACTATTATATAATTGATAATTGTATTACTAATTTACTAATTAGTTATTATATAATTAATGATTAATAAACACAAATTGACAAATTACAAATTATATAGTTAATACTAATATTACTAATCAACTAATTAATTATTATAAAATTAATCATTATATTTCTATGTAACTAATTAATTTTTAAATAATTAATTATTAATAATATTAATTTAATAATTAAATAAATTATTATATGTTTATAATTATATTAGTAATTAACCAATTAACTATTATATACTGAATAATTATATTAATAATTAATTAGTTAATTATTATATAATTAATTATTAATAACTTCTAATTAACTAATTAATTATTAACTAATTAATTATTAATAATATTAATTTAATAATTAAACAAATTATTATATGTTTAATACATGTTTTAACTTTAAATTATATTGGTCTTATAGTTTATATTTTAGTCATTTCAAACCACATACTTTAATCATTTTAAGTTTCAAGATGGTGGTTTTGAAAGCCTATAAATTATTTTTCATGAACAATTTTTACAAAATTATTTTTATTTTCAACTATTTGTTATATTTTAAATCCGTGTTTTATGTTTCATTTATACCGGTCTTATAGTTTATATTTTATAGGCTTTCAAAGTCACATGCTTGAAACATTTTTAAGTTTCATGTTGGTCGTTTTGAAAGCTTATAAATTATATTTCATCAATATTTTTGACGAAATTCTTTTTATTTTAAAATATTTGTTTTATGATTAATCCATGTTTTAAGTTTCATTTATATTGGCCTTATAGTTTATATTTTATAGTCTTTCATAGTCACGTAATTGAAACAGAATCTCACATCGAAAATACAGAATATTATGTGCAGGAAATGGAGAACCAGAATCCCACATCGGAAATGCAGAATGATTTCTAGGGTAAGCACTCTTATAAATAGTAATATAATTAGTTAATTGGTATTATAATTATTTACTATTTCATAATTAATTAGTAATTTCGTAATATAATTATTAATTATATACTAATTAATTAGTTAATTAGTAATTGAATTATTAATTATATAATCTGTAATTAAGTAATTAGTAATTATTAATGTTTTATTATTATGTTCATAGGGTTATATAAATATATATAAATAAAACCTAATTTACCCCCTCCTGAGATTCCACTCTGACCAACAAGTAATAATAGTATTTTGATTTTAGTACACATAAAACATGTAAACAATAATGTACAATCAATGCATATGTCTGTGGTGAGGACATTCTGTCTCACATGGTGGTCTGCGAATAGGAAGTCCACGTCGAGTGCACAGTGGAGTCTGATGACCTGGAGAAGGCTGATCTTTGGGCACTGAAACGTCGAATGTCGCATCCTCAATCTGTGTGTCAGTGAGAGGAGCTGTCAACTACATCTCGTACTGCCATTCGGATCCTTCTCCCACTAGGGTGGTAGAAGGACCTGCCTCCATCGCAGAGGGGAACGAAGCCTACGATGGAGCTATACCCCAAGACGACGACAGATCTGGAATCCAAGGTTATGAAGGATCTGGAACCCAAGATGGAGAGAAATGCGGATATCCTGTCAGGAAAGACGGATCCCATTCCACCTGAGGCACATCATGAATAGGCTGATCCTGGACTAATGGAGGCTCGACCTCTGCATGTGGAACAGGCGAGGCCTCACATGTGACACGACGCTGTCTACGCCACTGTGGTCGTGGCTCCTCAGAACCAGCAGCAGTTGTAGGTTGTTCCTCTGGGGCAGGAACCTCCTCTCTCCAAGCCAGACGTGCGAAGATGCTCTTGGAAAGTGCATGAAAAGATGCCCTTGCCTCCAGCGTTGTAGCATGGACAGCTGCCCGGCTAAAGACCCCCTCCTCCTCTTCATCACTCATGCGAACAAGCTGCTCTGTGTGACTTCCCTGTAAGTACATTCAAATGGAAATTAGAAAATAATTCAATAAACAAACTAATAGAAATTTATTGACTAACCATCCTCTGCATCTCTATGACATCTTGGGTAAGATATAGTATAGACTTCAATCTATACCATGGCGCATAGTCAACCTGCTCTGAAAGAGAGAATCGATTTGTAGGAACACCCTGAATACGTAACTCTGCATGTCTGTGCCAGAAGTCGATAAAACTCAAATGTACTTGGGACCAATCATCATCCTGCCTCCCTGTCAGCTTCATCCCATGAAACTGGTCTCTCTATCTCGATGGTAATGGAATCGGCTGAGTACGTAAAAATTGGTGCATGACCCTATCAGGCTACTTCCACTCAATAATATGAATGTTAATGAGGGGCACTACATCCATAGCATCCTCAAGCCCAACAGTGCATTATGCTGGCAATTGGTCCATAATACTCTAGTATGGAATCCATGAAATCTGAAATGACAAGTGATTTTGTCAAAAAAACACCCAACTAAAAACAAAAATTGATGTTTTTATTAAATATGTTAAACAGTGATAGATTGTATATACATACCTGATTAGGTAAGAGACAGTCCAACTGTAGCCGATATACGCCGAAATGCTATCTCGGAACCACGTCAAAATTGTGTCGATGACACCACCTGTAAAACACAACGATATTGAAAAATAATGAGAAATTATAGTCAATAACTCATAGTAGAATCAAAAACCAATTAAAATGACTTACCATACCTGCGTCCACGCGGAGCATCATGCAGCACCTCCATCTCGACCGGTGGACCAGCAGGGTCAGGGCGGAATGCTGGGATGCGCTCCCATTCCCACATCTGAATAAGGATGAAGCATCCTCCAAGACCTATACGGTCCCTATGGGATATTCTGCATAATGATCTGTACATGTATGCCAAGCAGGCTGATCCCCAACTTTACATCCAAGCCCAATCAAAGACCTTTAGTAGGGGTAGATACATCATATGCACGTGCATCCTCGAGTGATCAGTACACATGGTCCCACTAATGAGTCGTGAGATATTTGCATGGGCGTAATGCATGACGGTCTGCTCATCATCATCATCCTGTAAATGTGGAATCTGCGACTCCAACCAACGCATATATATAGACGATCCATCTGTAGCCCTACAGTCGGCCAAAATATCAACGCCTAACAAGCGTTGAGCAAGGTCTGTCTCAGCTGCACGAGTGAGTCCAATAACGGGTCTCCCCTTGATAGGCAGACCGAGAAGCACTGCGACATCCTCGAGGGTGATGGTCATTTCTCCCTCAGGCAAGTGGAATGAGTGTGTCTCTGTTCTCCATCTCTCTATGAGGGAATCAAGTAGGTAATTACCTACAATGTGAAATCTGATATAGCAAGGCCATAGAAGCCAGCACGGCACAGGTAATGTCTAATGGCATGTGGAGGCTCCATGTGATGAAAATGGTGCACTCGACGCACCTTCAAAAATTGATCTGGATGACCCACTAACACGGCCTGTGAAATATGGGTAGGCTTCTGAGTGAGTAGTATGGTATCATCCATCTGCATATAAACAAAGAAAATGAGTCGTAAGTGTAAAAGGTAAATATGACATTATGATGTTTTTAGAATTTATCTAATTGTATGTTTTGAATATCTTATGCTAATTATTATGATACTATAAATTTGTTATAGAATAGTTTGCTAAAATATCCTGCATGTCTAGATTGGGGTTTAGGTTGGAGGGTTTAGGGTTAAAAATTTTAATATTAACATCCAAGAAAAAATTTAATGGGTTAACTGACATAAACTTTTCAATATGGGTTAAGTGTCCCACTTTCGGATTTTTAAAATAAATTTTTTTATCTCATATTTAAGGTTATTTCTTGAAAGCATGAATATTAATATGAAATAAGTTATATTATCTAAAATATTGAGTCTTGAATTTGGTTACACATATTTTGGGGGAGCATTATGATTAACTACTTATGGATTGGATTAAGATAAACCATGTCTATTAGTAATGATGTTTTTAGAATTTATCAAATTGTATGTATTCAATATCTAATGCTAATTATTATGATACTATAAATTTGTTATAGAACAGTTTTTGAAAATATCCCGCATGTTTAGATTGGGGTTTAGGTTAGAGGGTTTAGGGTTAATATTTTTAATATTAACGTCCAGGAAATATGTTAATGGGTTAACTGACATAAACTTTTCAATATGGGTTAAGTGTTCCACTTTCAGAGTATTTAAATAAATCCTATTATCTCCTATTTAAAGTTATTTCTTGAAAGCATGAATATTAATATGAAATAAGTTATATTATCTAAAATATTGAGTCTTCAATTTGGTTACACATATTTTTGGGGAGCTTTATGATTAACTACTTATGGATTGGATTAAGATAATCCATGTCAATTAGTAATGATGTTTTTAGAATTTATCTAATTGTATGTATTCAATATCTTATGCTAATTATTATGATACTATAAATTTGTTATAGAACAGTTTTCTAAAATATCCTGCATGTTTAGATTGGGGTTTAGGTTGGAGGGTTCAGGGTTAAAATTTTTAATATTAACATCCTTGAAAAATGTTAATGGGTTAATTGAAATATACTTTTCAATATGGGTTAAGTGTTCTTCTTTCGGATTTTTAAAATAAATTCTATTATCTCATATTTAAAGTTATTTCTTGAAAGCATGAATATTAATATGAAATAAGTTATATTATCTAAAATATTGAGTCTTTAATTTCGTTACACATATTTTGGGGATCATTATGATTAACTACTTTTGGATTGGATTAAGATAAACCATGTCAATTAGTAATGGTGTTTTTAGAATTTATCTAATTGTATGTATTCAATATCTTATGCTAATTATTATGATACTATAAATTTGTTATAGAACAGTTTGCTAAAATATCAAGCATGTTTAGATTGGGGTTTAGGTTGGAGGGTTTAGGGTTAAAATTTTTAATATTAACGTCCAGGAAACATGTTAATGGGTTAACTGACATATACTTTTCAATATGGGTTAAGTGTTCCGCTTTCAGAGTTTTGAAATAAATTCTATTATCTCATATTTAAAGTTATTTCTTGAAAGCATGAATATTAATATGAAAACTTATCTCAGATGTTTGGGGTTTAGAAAACCGAGGAATAAAGAAGAGATAACAACATTTAGTTTACAATATGGGAATGTCACAATGAAGACAATACATCATTATGAATGAGACTGTGAAGTCAACCCAACAATGTTAGGGCATCGTTTCCGGTTATGACCTTATTTATGACATATTTTCCATCGCAAACTCTGTCCTTGTTCTTTAGGCCAGTCCATCTCATTACGCATCTTACTCCCCTTTGGTCTCCCACGAGGACGTAACCGATTCATGTCAGGTATCACTATCGGTTGGCCTTCTAGCATTGGTAAATAATGATACACCCCAATAGGTGTCCATGGTGCAGCATAACAGTTAGCAATGATATCCATCCGGTACACTGGATCAACATATGCTTCCCATGAGATGTTCATAGAGGCACATGCTGCGATGGCGTGTGTACATGGAAACCGTAAGGCCTGAAAGTTTCCACATTGGCATTTCCTTGTTTCCAGTAATACCACCATTTTTTCACCGACGCGATTTGTGATGGGTTCTGAATGCTCTTGAACTTCAAATAGGGAGTCTTATCTTCGAAAGAGACAGACGTGATAACTAGAAGCTTCTTCAATATTTTTTTCATTCTCTCATTGAAAGTGCCTTCCATATCTTAGCCCTTGATGTATTCCGTCTGATGCTAGTTTTTGTCTATCCACAAAGTACTTCACACATCAATATAATGTCTCCTAAACTAAGGTGGTTATAGGTAGCTTGCGAAGTCCTTTGAAGATACCATTGATGCACTCCAATGTGTTTATCGTCATGTGTCCATACCTCTTCCCCTCGTCGTATGCCAATGTCCATTTCTCTTTTGAAATCCGCATCATATAATCATTAAATTCTTGATTAGCCTAACGAATTTGTTCAAAACGTTCTTCAAATCTTCATTGGTCCGACTCATATGCTACAAAACATAGATGATATTTTACATAAATTGATTTTATCTTTATATTGAAATAGTAAAATAGAACGAATAAAATACGTACCAAGCCTCGTGATTGCCTTCTTCATCGGTTCATTGTGGAATTTTTTATGCACATTTCTAGCAATGTGTCTAATGCAGAACCAATGATTTGCATTTGGGTATCTCCATGTATCCGGATCTGCATTGATTTCCTCATTAATTGCTCGATGGCGATCAGATATCAAACAAACTCCCTGAATTTTGGTGAAATGGTTGCTGATACATGCCAGAAACCAACTCCATGATTCATAGTTTTCTTTATCTACAATGGAAAAGGAAAGCGGAAGAGGTGAACGGTTTCCATCTTGGGTTGCCGCAATCAACAATACGCCCTTGTATTTTCCATACAGAAATGGTCCATCAGTCTGAATAAACTGTTTGCAAAAACAAAATGCGGAGATATAAGGAAGGAATGCCCAGAATAACCGATGAAATTGAACACGAGATGGATCAAGTCGATTATCACGAGACAAATGTTCATTTGTATCTAGATGGAAGACAACTTGTATATGATGCCTCAGTATGGCTAGCAATTACGGAAATACTCAATATGAGTCATCCCAATCACGAAATACCTTCACAATTTCCTTCTGTTTCCCCATCCATGCCATATTATAGGAAATCTTATAACCGAATGTCTATAGAATCCTCTCTTGCACAAGGGCTATTGGAACATCATGATATTTCCTAATCATCTCAACAAAAATAGATGACACAAATTCTGCATCCAATGAAGTATGATCTTCTGTGAGACTTTGCTGAATGCAAGTATGAGCCGCCTCAAACCTTGAGATACTCCAACCTCAAAATGTAATGTCTGGAATAGCCCTTAAGTGAAATCTACAATCATCCCCATACTTCACGCACCGTATAATATATTTACTATGGCATGATTCATGAACTACATAGTTGAAGTGTCTCTCAATATGAAATCTCTTTAACGTGCTTTTTAAGGAATCTTTACTATGAAAATTCCTTCCAATATATAACGTTTTTTACACCTCACTAATCCTATCTGGTACAACTCCAGGGAACTCAGTTATCAGTGTGAGAATAGTATTATCGAATTTAGGCACGGGTGACATTACTTCTGACCAAGATGAAAAGAGTGGTGGATGATTTTTTGACCGAGGTTGATGTACAACAATTTCATTTCTCAAAACATCCTCTCTATCTTCTGTTGGTCCCTCCTCATTAGAAATGTTGTCGCCATTTGATCCATCATTACGAAACTCCTCATTAGATGTCAAATTGACGTTTATATTCAAGAGATCATCTAGGTTGTCTTGTTCTGTTGCATCATTTGGAATAGGCTCAATTTCATGGGGTAGACTATCTTCTACCACTATTGTATTTCTACGTCTTTGTATAAGTGGATGTTGTTGTGGTACAGTAGCAACAACAACGTATAACTCCATCATGGTACCATCTAACCGTTGAGAAAATAAATTATTTTCTTTGACCCACTGCGCATCAGCAATCAATGGACAAGCTATATGCCACAGTGTTGTTGGAAGTTGCAAATGTCTATAGCTCATAGACAAGATCTCTTGATTGGGTCCCAGATTTAAGGAAACACAAATTCTATCTTGAAGGTCACTTATGGTAACACAATCAATTGTACTAACCACCATAATTGGTTGTGTACTGTAAGAAGCTCCTTGCTCAGTTGGAATAATCTCCCCATAACAGTACACACAGGCAAACATGGCTCTCTACGTCAAAAATGTTTCTTTCATCAAAATTATGATAGTTTAAAAAATATTAAAAATTATGTTTGACCATATGATGTTTATAAGAATGTAATTTTAGGGATCCTTTCTATACCCTAAACTAATCTACTGATGTTTGACCATATGATATTTATTAGAATGTAATTTTAGAGCGCCTTTTTATTTACTTTGTTTGTTCTTATTCATTTCACTTTATATGTTCATCAGTATCATTAGCTAATCATTATATGGATCCATGTTTTAATCCTATGTTATTTATTAATTATTCTAAAATTAACTAATAATAACTAATCGTCAATTATTCAATTATTCTATAATTAATTAATAATAACTTTAATTCGTTAATTCTTATGTCCTTATTTGATTCTATAACATTTTATTTATCATTTATCATTGATAAATATACTAATTTTCTTTTTCTTCTCATATAAATTTAAGTATTTTATAAAGAAAATATGAATCATCTTAAGAATATTCCCTGGGAGTGTCAAACCAGGATGCAGAAAGGCCCGTTATCGTGTACCAGTTCCTTTTTGAGTCTTTCTCAAAGCGGGGTTTTCAGGTTTTACCCCTATGTACATCAATGCCGGAGCCACATCCACTTGTTTTTATCCAGACAGGAATTTAATTACGTAGATAACCACATTATATTTAAGCTACCAAAATTTCTAAATACTTAATCTTAAGTTAATCTATACTTAATCTATACTACCTAAAAATAATTATTTAAAACTATATATAACTAATTACAGAAACTAAACAACCAAATATTAAGAACTACCTAAACTACTTATCAAATGAAAGATTTAAAATTAAAAAAAGTAAATTAAATAAATAAAAACATTAAATTAAGTAAAGAAACATACCTCTAAATGATTCTTTTTAAAAACTCGCACAACAAAGAAATTTTTTAGAGAGAGAGAGAAATTCAGAGAGGTGAAGTGAGGAGGGAGAGAGGAAGGAAACGATCAAGTGAGGAGAGGGGGGTGGCCGCCCTTTTATAGGGAGTTCAGGCCAAGGGAGCATCGCGGAAGCCGCCTTTCGCCTCTATATATGGCCAAAGGCGGCATCGCCAAAACCGCCTTTTCCATGTAATCGATCTGGGCCAAAGGCATCGCGGGGGAGAAAAGGCAGGATCTCAAATGCCGCCTTTGTGCACTAAAACAAAGGCGGCATCACAGATGCCACCTTTGTACCGTATTTTTAAAAAAATTGACCTAAGAAGTTTTTCAAAAAAAAATTATAAAAACGTATTTTAAAAAAAAACTCCCCCACATGTCAATGGAATGGAAAGAAGCACCTTGAAAATTTCCGGAAGGGGGCAAAGAAAATGCCTTAGGTGTGGAGGAGAAGGGCACCTAGCTGTTAACTGCTGACAAGAAAAACCCATGGCTGCAACAGAGTAGAGGAATGCTCCATTCGAGCCTCAACGAATTGTTCATTGCTACAACTGCAAAGAACCAGGGCATCTTACATATCAGTTCCCTAAGCCAATGAATTTTGGAGGCAACCAATAACCTCCAAGTCACCAAGGGAGAGATTTCGTAGTCACAACTACCAAATTGAACCGCAATAAATAAGTGGTGATACGTACTCTAGTTACTCATTCAATAATATCAAACATACATTTTTATTTAGGTTCTAAATATTCTTATATATGCCAAAAGTTTAGCAGAACAGTCCCATCACCACCACAAATCATGGAAGTAGAGATGTCGGTGGGTATGGAAAATGGGGAAATTATTTCATCCCATGAATATAACTCATCCCCTGTCATAATTAGTAGATTAAAATTCATGTAGAACCTCTTCATTCTCCCTCTGGTGGAATTTGATGTAATTCTGGGAATGGATTGGATTTTTTTATATATAGCCTACAAAAATTGCTGTGAGTGGGAAATTACAATCCATGTGGGGAATCGACCCTTGATTCTATACAAGTGCAAGGAAGAAGATGAATCTTTTTTAGCTACATTCTCTATAGTGTGGATATTACTACCCTATGAGCATGCGTATCTGGCTCAGATTATTGAGTCTATGGAGGCAACCATCTTTGATGACATGCCTATTGTGAGGTAATTTGCTGAAGTGTTTCCCATTGAATTTTCTGGTCTTCCTCCTAGAAGGGATGTTGAATTCTCAATTGATCTTACACGTGGGGCATTGCTAATATCCATGAATCCTTGTAGAATGGTGGTTGTGGATCTTGAGTAGTGGAAGAAACAACTACATGAGGCTCTGGATAAAGGGTTTATACGCCCAAGTGCTTCACCCTGGGGTGCACCAGTACTCTTCATCAAGAAGATGGATGGGTCAATGCACCTTTGAATCAATTATCATGAGCTCAAAAAATCACGATAAAGAACAAGTACCTCTTCCATGAATTGATGACTTATTAGATCAGCTGTGTGGGTCACAATACATCTACAAGGTGGATTTGCGATCGGGGTATTATCAAGTAAGGGTGAAGAAGGAAGATATTCCTGAGACTACTTTTCGTACAAGATACAGGAACAATGAATTCATAGTCATGCCATTCGGAATCACTAATGCTCCAGCAATCTTCATGGACTTGATTAATATAGTCTTTAAAGAATACCTTGAAAAAATTTTCAGATTCTTTATTGATGATATTATAATATAGTTCAAAACAAAGGTGGATCAGGAGGACCATATAATAAATGTACTAGAGACCTTGTGGAAGGAGAAGCTCTATTAAAAGTACAACAAATATGAGTTCTAGTTGAAGGAGGTATCACTCTTGGTCCATATCATCACAATAAATGGGATTTCTATGGATCCCTCCAAGAAAGCTACAATATATGGATAGCCAATGACAACATCAGTAATGGATATCTATAGCTTCTGGGGGTTAGCTGGATATTATCGATGATTTGTTAGAAAATTTCTCATGATTTTCCAACCCTCTTACCAGGATAACTCACAAGGGAGTAAAGTTTTCTTGGAGTGATGAATGTGAAGAATTCTTCAAGGAGTTAAAATGGAGGCTTATCATAGTGCCCATGATCACTCTACCCTCAAGTGGAGAACTTTTTGTAGTATTCAGTGATGCTTTGAAGAAGGGCATGGGATGTGTGTTGATGCAAAATTACAAAGGCATTGCCTATGATTCAAGGAAATTGAATGTCCATGAGCATATTTATCAAACACATAATTCGGAGTTGTCTACCGTGATCTTTGATTTAAAAATTTGGCGGCATTATCTCTTGGGGGAGAAGTGTAAAATATATACATACCAGAAAAACCTCAAGTATATATTTTCATAGAGAGAGTTGAACATGCGCCAACAAATATGTTTAGATATTATCAAAGACTATCATTGCTCAATCCAATACCACCCTAGGAAATCGAACAAGGTGGAAGATGCTCTAAGTAGAAAGGACCCAACAATTCTTTCATTGATAAAAATTGAGAAGGACCCAATCTTCTTAGATTTGGTGAAGATGGACATGGGAATCATAATGAAGATAACATCATCAATCCTTTCACAAATTATTTCTCAATCGTCACATTTGAAAATGTTAATGGATGCTTAAAAAGATGATGTGAGAATTCAGAAGAGAGTGAAAGCAATCATAAAATGGAAATCCTCGAAGTTCAATGTTAATGAAGAAGGAATTGTGAGATTTCAGAAATGACTATGTGTTCCATCAAGTCTGGAGCTGAAGAAGGAACTTTTGGATGAGGCTCATAGTTCATATTTCTTTATTCATCCAGGAAACACAAAAATGTATCGAGATCACTGAGAGAATTATTGGTGGGATAATATGAATAAGGAGATCACTAAGTATACATCAAAGTGCCTAGTGTGTCGGCAAGTGAAGGTAGAGAGGCAGAAGTCTAAGGGGATGATGCAAACATTTCCCATACCAGCATGGAAATGGGAGAACATCACAATGGACTTTGTCACCGGACTTCCGAATATATCCAATGGCAACAATTCAATCCAGGTTGTTGTGGATCGTCATACAAAATCTGCACACTTCCTTGTAATTTTGGAGGATTTCTTGTTGGATCAACAGGCACAGATATATATCAAGGAAGTGGTATGGTTTCATGGAGTACCAATATCTATTGTATCCGATCGAGATCCAAGATTCACCTCTAAATTTAGGAAGAGACTTGAACATGCTCTATATACTAAACTAAACATCAGTACAACCAATCATCCTAAAACTAATAGACAATCTGAGTGAGCTATTCAAACACTATAGGATATGATAAGATCATGATATTTGGACTTCAAAGGAGGGTGGTACTAACATATTCCATTGGTTGATTTCTTTTACAATAACAGTTTCACCTCGATCATCTGAACAGCACCTTGTGAAGCCTTATATGGGAAGAGGTGCAGAACACCGGCATGTATGGTTGAAGTAGGGACCCAAATCTTGACGTACATGGACATTACATTACTTTTGCGGAATACTTAATATATATCAAAAACAAACGCACAATGACCGTAATATTTTAGTGTCTTTGGAAACTCGGAACATAATCTTCTAGTCGTGCTGAAAGATCTTCAACATCTCCCATAAAGATCTTCCCCTTTTGATTTCTTACCTAAAACCTTTCTTTATATAATGGGGAATAGAAAATATATAAACGTTGAGATAAAATTCTCAGTAAGGGTAAGCAAGGATGAAATAAAACAAACCATATACATTTGAACTTCAAAACATGAACATAATGTTTACACATCAAAATCATGAGTTGCGAAATAAATCCTGGTTGTACGTAAGGCATAGGTCATAAAGTAACATTAATCATGATAAAATATCATTGTAATAAAACATGTAATTGTATCAAACCATTAAGCACTTGATATGATTTACATAGTATCCAAGGCAGTGCTTCCAAGACCATCTTAGTGGATGAAGTCCATTACTGAACCGAGTTCACTCCTCGTTCCAATCCTGTATTACTGAACATGATTAACTTGTCATTCCAGCCATGTCTATCTCATGAGATATAAATATTTACCCAATGAATTGGAGGGAGATATAGGTCCCACCCATCTCACAATGAAATCATTCTTTCGTGTGCCACTAAATAAACAAACATCATTCATAATAACCCAATGAATAATATGGGTTTCCTAAATATCATTCCATTATAACATAATCCATATAAAAGAAATGGATATCATTTCCTCATAATAAAAATAAAAACATGTAAATAATAGAGACATTATACTTGAAACAGAAAAATACTAAATAATGTCATCTTATATGGAAAATAGTTTTGATAGAACACTTTAAATTAATTCTTAAGGAAAATATCCTTTCTTCTTCAAAATTATTTTCTTTTCTCAAAATGCCATTAAATTTTAAAAGAAAAGGTTTTGTTGAAAATAATCATGAATTTTTTTTGATTATGCTTCATTGAAATAATTCATTATGAAACCGTAAAAATCCATTCACTCCATATATGTTAAAAAAACATTTTCCTTGTACTTTTGCCGGAAAAGTCAAAAAGTTACTCATATGGTAAACAAAAGAAAGATTCATTCCATAACACAAAGTAAAATTTAAAGCGAGATAAACATGAAATTAAACATACATGGATGAATATTAAACACTTCATGAAAAACATTTTATGGGAATGGATGAAAAATATAACCCCAGTAAATACTTACGTATAAGCAATCTCGTATAAAGATATTTGCTAAATTATCCCTTACCTTAGGTCTGATATGCTTCGTACGTATCCGAACCTCCTGTATAATGATTTAAATAATGTCATTGACTTATTATAGAATCAAATTCATTGTTATGATATCATATATGGTTCACTTATGACTTTATATTACCCGTTCTGTTGTAAATTCCATGTTAAAGTAGTGTTTTGGGTAAAATCATATTATTTATCATACGTGTTTGGACTTGTTGTCCTTGATATTATTATTATTTATATCTTGATTTAATTATGTCCAGAATTTAAATAACTATCTATATATCATATATATATTTAGAATATATATATATATAATAGATATATAAATGAAATGAAATACACCGTTCATGGAGATGGTAGGCTGTACGTATGCATGAACACTGTTTTCCTTTCCTTATTGACTTGAATGGAAGTAAGTAGATAAAATATATACATATATACATAAATCCAGTATCTTTATCATGTCATATATTTCATTAGTATTAATTATATATACTTTATAATAATTCTTGAATGGTTAACATGGAGAATGAATCTCATCGCGTCGTGGAGACGGTAATCCATATGTACGCACGAGCGATGATATCGTTCCCATAATTAATGAATTGAATTGGAGTGGATGATATAATATCAAAAAATCAGTATGATGTTATAATATAAATATATAGTTATTATTTACACTATTTTACCCATCCAAATAATGTGGTGGTGGAAAAACAGATTACACCACATTGTGGAGACGGTATTTTGTACGTACGCATGTGCGGTGATTTCATTTTCTGTAGGATGGATTGAAAGTGAAATGGGGTTGTTTCATATTTATAATAACATATCATTATATTATTGATACTGATGTTATTACTTTATAATGAAACATCTAAAGAAGAAGAAGTTGAAGAAGAAAGAAAACTTGAAAGAATCAGTAGAATAGATTACCTCTACCTCAATGCACCTCCTCTAAACTTCTTCTTAGGGCACTAGAGATGGTATTTTGAGAAGACCATACCCACTATTATATAACTATAATGGTTTAGAAGAGTAATATTCATGGTTTGGACGATCTTCAAGTCTCAAAAGGGTGTGAAGAGAAGAGGGAAGGGGAGCCCTTTTTATAAGGGAGGAGAGGGGAACCTTAGGAAAAAATTAAAATATTATTTTATAATAATGTCATATTCGGTTTCTAATAGCTCCAAATTGATTTATTTATAACCTAAGGTGGGTATGGGCCTAAATCCTCTCAACCAACAGGTTTTAGACAAGTTTAGGTTAGATTTAACTCTAAGTTAAATAATTTAACTTTTACCGCGTCTTTTTTTTCTTACACTATATGGTTAATAAACATACTATAACAAACCAAATGAACCCCATGTGGTTCATTATTAATATATATAACCTTATATAAGACATTTTTCTGATCCTTATATTTTTAGGAATAAAATAACAATTAATAATGTAATATTTGTTTTATAAAATATTTTATGTCAATTTTGACACTATTTGGAAATTGATTTTTTTGAAACTCATAACAACATGATTAATTCTTAAAAAGTTAATTTAATCAATAATAACATGTCATATTAACCAATAAAATTAGTTTAAATCATAAAAAGTCTAAAATTACATTTATTTTGGTATTTATAACATCAATTATGTTAATATTTCATTAATAAGGTAAATATTGCATCATCATTGTGTTATAAATAAATTAAATTATTTAATGTCTAAAAATTATAAATAAAATACCATTATGTATGAAATCGTTTTATCTTTCTAATTAATATTTAGAGTAGAATTTATCATATGTATAAACCTACATTAAAAAAATTTAGTTATTAAACATTGATTTTAACTATTTTATCACTTCGTTAAATAAAATAATAATAAATGTCCTAATCTAATCCAAGTGGACATAAAGGGAATTATTTTAACTCTAAGGTAGTTTTTTGTCAAATTACACTTATCCAATAGAATTAGGACATGGGTTTGGGTAATAATAATATCATTTTTACCCTTAATTACCCTATTTACTTTTAACCGTGGTAAATAATAGTAAAACATTATTATTAAAAAAAATTATTTTTGTCTTATTGAACCACATTTTACTTACTTATATCAACCATGTCTCTTGTATTTTATAAATTCCACTCACAAAATTGGTAAAATTAAGTTTTATGTAAATTTGTAAATTCTCCACCTAACAGTTCAATAAAATTTTTATATATCTAAAATTATTATAAAATGACTCCAATGAATTACATTGAACATATATAGGTATTATGTATCAATTTTGACCTAAAATAAATTTAAATAAAATAAATAATTATTTAAATAAAAAGTCGGTTTTTAAATAGTAACCTAGTGTTTTCACTATTCATCCAAAATTTGATGTTTTTTGAGAAATACCAAAAAATCACCCTATTCTATTTTCGATATTCCAAATCCAAAAATGAAGTCCATTTCGATAGATAAAATTTATAAAATTTCAAAAAATTGGGTATTACTATTCATAACGGCTAGTTTATATAACATATCATTGTTTAGTGAAGCTCGATATTGCGTACAACACACGCTATCATGGAAGGTCGTGATTTTGTGTAATGCAAGACAAGTTAGGGGTGCATGTAGTGAAATCTCATTTTGGTGTATCGTACAAAACAAGACATCAATGAAATTAAAAAGAATATTTTTCATAAAATCTCGGGGTGTTACATTATACCCCCCTTAAAATGAATTTCTCCCTCGAAATTCGTCAGGGTTATAAATGTTTTACTACTCGAACTATTCTTTAATAGAAACCCGCATCGTAAAAAGGAATACCAAAACATATAATTAAAAACTAAAGTATGAAACATAACAGTTACCCAACTTAACTAATCATTGGGTTTCCACATAAGAGAATATAGGTGAAAATATGGATATGGAAGAGAAATCTAACCACCATTTTATGATGGAGAGTGGTAGAGAACATGGATATGAAAAATCCAACAATCACAAAGCCATAAATTTTTTATGATCTAAGGTACCATCTAATTCATCAGATATAAGGGCACTATGACAACATTTTTTGATTTTCAAGATCATTTCCCTAAAGTTGAAAATTTTGAATTAGAATAAACACTTACTTTGTTTCGGTATAATCTCACTGTTGTTCGTGCCTTGAACAATTTCCACTTCATCTCTTAGAGTAATGAAGTTGAATTTTTCATTCATGAAGCGTTAGCTGATCATGTGATAGAATGATGGGTCATTCCTTATGTCTCAAACAAAAGGTTATAAAAAGTTATGAAATATACATAAGTCCATCTATGGTGAGGTTAATCGTATATAATTCCAAAAAATGGAATTATACTTCATCTATCATACCGCTTAATAAAACTAGTTTCTACTAATGAGGGACTTCTTGTAGGCCAGTGGTAGGCAATAAAGGCATGTCGCACTTTAGTTGTGGGTTTGATTCCCACAGCCTTTTCTGACGCGACGGGTTGTCTTCCGTCCTGCAGGTTGTCCTTTTTCTAAAACTACATTATAATATCGAAAAATGTTATAGCCTTAAACAATACTAACTTATGCCCAAAATAATCCATTCCAATCTTTAGGCTTATCCAAAATACTTCTATCCAAGCTCAAAGTATAAAGAAAACAATTACTAGAAATGTCATCTACCGAGCCTATGAATACCATCATTTATCCCCTATATATCATATGATATATCTTGTTGGTCAAATTACAAACATGTGAATACCTTAATCATGTATTCTCTTGAAAAATGATTACCCATTGAACGTTAGGGAAAACATGAATGCTGTCAAAATTTTACACTTTCCACATACCAAAATCCCAAAATTTCTATATACTCAAACAATAAGATCACATAGTCCTTATATCAGTCATGAGATCAGGAATAATATTAAAAATTTCATTTTCTCCTTATCATATCATCTTCTTTCCAAAATATTTGAATTACCTTTCATGGTTACCAGTACCATATAATTATTTAAAACCATAATAAACCAATACATAGATATTCCAATATTCCATAGTACTATAAATTAGATTCCACAACAATATTTTGGAATCCCGTTACATAAACACATAATCATTCCACCACATCGTTGTCATACTCAACATCGCCAATAATGATCGCATGTGACCTCCCTTTGTCCTTTTCCTTACCAGGTTTCTCCCGTCGATCATCATTAACCCTTTTATTAGGGCATTGGTTTGCATAATGCCCCATTTCCTTGCACTTGAAGCATAGAAGTGTGGGTGGTGCATTCTCTGTAGTCTTTTCTTTATTCACATCATTAGTAACCCTTTTTCCATTACTTCGACACTTAGCTGCTCAATGACCTTATTTTCCACACTTAAAACATTTTCTACTCCCTTTAAGACAATCTCCATCATGCTTCTTTTCACACTTTGAGTGTAAAGAAACATTCACCTTCTTTTCACTATTGTTATTCGATTTTTCATTGAACTCCATATTTCGTTTCTTGTCAAAACCATGAGATGGATATGTAACACCAACATCCAGTTATACCTTGATAGCACAATGCACAATATCTTCATATCTATTGAAGTCTCTTATCACTAATGCCCTTCGAAGGCTTTGTTTCAAGCCACTGAATAATCGATCAACTTTACTTTCAGGTTGGATGATAAATCTGGATGCATACCTTGAAACCCTTGTAAAATTTGCTTTGTATATACCAACAGATTCACCGTCCTTCTTCTTAAGTTCAAGTAACTCCTTTTCCATCTTTGTTCTAAGAATATGATGGAAGTACTTACTGAAAAACAAGTTCTTGAACTCGTCCCATTCCATGGATTCAATTTCATCTTGGGGCCTTGTATTCTTAATTAGAGTGCACCACTGGTCTGCTTCACCTTCTATATGGTAATTACCAAAAATGATTTTTTCATGTTCTTAATAGTGAAGTAAGGAAAATATATTTTCAATGGTACTGATCCATTGTTCAGAAACAAGTGGATCAGAAGACCCATTGAAAGACAGTGGATGTTTCTTCATAAAGGACTCAATATAATATAATTCCCTTCTCTGATCATTTGGAAATCCAGAATGATTCATAGCTAGTGTAATTATAGCAATAAGATTTTTCACTCCATTTTCCATCACATTTGGTTGTTCAAGAGGTCAATCATGGCATTTCCCAATACATTCATCAACACGGTTCCTTCGGGTTCCAGCCATCGTCTAAAACCCAAAAAGAACAGTGTGAGAGGCAAAAATCATGCTAGGAAACAACATAATAAAGGGGGAGTACCTTCAATATCAAACATCTTAAGTTAAATTATAACATCGTTACCAAAATTCTAGGACTATAAACTATACTTATACTTAACCTTAGGGACATCCCTAGACATACCTTAGAAAAATCTCTAGGGATCTCACTAAAGTTCTCGCATCCTAGTTTCCAAAGGTTAACTAAACCGAGCCTCTGATACAAACTGTAGAGAACCAAATATTGACATAAATGGATATTAGATTAATTTTTCGGAATACTTAATACATAAAAAAACAAACACACAAGGACCGTAATATATTAGTGTCTTTGGAAACATGAAACATAATCTTCTAATCATGGTGAAAGATCTTCAACATCTCCCATAATGATCTTCCTCTTTTGTTTTCTTACCTAAAACCTTTCTTTATATCCTGGGGAAAAGAAAACATATAATGGGTGAGCTGAAATGCTCAGTAAGGGTAAGCATGGAGAAAATAAAATGAACCATATACATTTGAACTTCAAAACATTAACATAAAGTTTAAACATCAAAATCTTGAGTTGTGAAATAAATCTTGGAAGTACATAAGGCATAGGTCATAAAGGAACATTAATCACGATAAAATAGCATGGGAATAAAACATGTAATTATTGAAAACCATTAAGCACTTGACATATTTCCAATGTATCCAAGGAATTGCTACCAAGACCATCTTAGTGGACAAATTCCATTACTGAACCAAGTTCACACCTCGTTCCAGTCCTGTATTACTGAACCAGATTAACTTTTCTTTCTAGCCATGTCTATCTCATGAGATATAAATATTTTCCCAATGCATTGGAGGGATATATAGGTCCCACCCATCTCATAATTAAATCATTCTTTCATGTTCCACAAAATAAACATACATAACCCAATTAATAAAATAGGTTTCATAAACATCATCCTAGCATAACATAATCCATATAAAAGAAATGGATATCATTTCATCATAAGAAAAATAAAACCATGCCAATAATAGATACATTATTCTTGAAACATAAAAATACTAAATAATGTCATCTTAGATGGAAAATAGTTTTGATAAAACACTTCAAATGAATTATTGAGAAAAATATCCTTTCTTCTTCAAAATAATTTTCTTTTCTCAAAATGCCAAGAAATTTTAAAAGAAAAGGTTTTTTTGAAAATAATCATGATATTTTTTAGAGGAAGATTCATTGAAATAATTCATTATGAAATTGTAAGAATCCATTCACGCCATATATGTTAAAAAAACATTGTCCTCATACTTTTTCCAAAAAAGTCAAAAAGTTCCTCATATGGTAAAAAAAAGAAAGATTCTTTCCATAACACAAAGTAAAAGTTATAGTGGGGTAAAAATGATATTAAATATACATGGAAAAATATTAAACACTTTATGAAAAACATTTTATTGGCGTGGATGAAAAATATAACCCCAGAAAATACTTACGTATAAGTAATCTCGGATAAAGAGATTTACAAAATTATCTCATACCTTTGGTCTGATATGCTTCGTACGTATCCGAACCTCCTGTATAATGATTTAAATAATGTCATTGAATTATTGCAGAATCATATTCACTGTTATGATATCATATATGGTTCACTTATGCCTTTATATTACCCATTCTTTTGTAAATTCCATGTTAAAGCAGTGTTTTGGGTAAAATCATTTTATTTATCGTACATGTTTGGACATGTTGTTCTTGATATTATTATTGCTTATATATTGATTTACATAATTCGAGAATGTAAATCATGATTTATATATCATATATATATTTAGTATATATATATATATAAGATATATAAATGAAATTAAATACACCATTCATGGAGACGGTAGGTCGTACGTACGCATGAATGTTGTTTTCCATTCCTTATTGACTTGAATGGAAATAAGTAGATGAAATATATATATAAATAAATTTAGTAGCTTTATCGTGTCATATATTTCATTAATATTCATTAAATATACTTTATAATCATTCTATAATGGTTAACATGGAGAATTAATCTCTTCGCGTCGTGGAGACGGTAATTCGTACGTACGCACGAGCGATGATATCGTTCCCATAATTATTGAATTGAATTGGAGTGGATGATATAATATCAAATAATCAGTTTGATGTTATAATAACTATATATAGTTGTTATTTACATCATTATTCCTAGCCAAGTAAGGTGGTGGTGGAAAAACAGATTACACCACGGTGTGGAGATGATATTCTGTACGTACGCACGCACGGTGATTTCATTTTCCGTAGGATGGATAGAAGGTGAAATGGGGTTGTTTAATATTTATAATAAAATATTAATGTATTATTGATACTTATGTTATTACTTTATAATGAAACAACTAAAGAAGAATAAGTTGAAGAAGAAAGAAAACTTGAAAGAATCAGTAGTAGAGATTACCTCTTCCTCGACGCACCTCCTTTAAAATTCTTCTTAGGGCACTAGAGTTGGCCTTTTGAGAAGAAAATAACCTATATTATATAACTAGAGAGGTTATGAAGAGTAATTTTTAGGGGTTGGCCGAGCTTCAAGGCTCAAAAGGGTGTGAAGAGAAGAGGGAAGGGGTGCCCATTTTATAAGGGAGGAGATGGGCACCTTAGGAAAAACTTAAAATATTATTTTATAAAGTCATATTCAGTTATTAATAGCTCCAACTTGTTTTATTTCAAAGATAAGGTGGGTATGGTTCTAAATCCTCTCAACCAATAGGTTTTAGACAAGTTTAGGTTACTATTTTAATCTTATCATTTAGATTTAACTCTAAGTTAAATAATTTAACTTTTACCGTGTCTTTTTTTTTCTTACACTATATGGTTAATAAACTTACTATAACAAGACAAAAGAACCCCAAGTGGTTAATTATTAATATATATAACATTATATAAGCCATTTGGACTATCCTTAGATTTTTAGGAATAAAATAACAATTAATAATATAATATTTTTTTAAAAACTATTTTATCTCAATTTTGACACTATTTGGTAGTTGATATTTGTGAAACTGATAACAACATGATTAATTACAAAATATTTAATTTAATCTATAATAACATGTCATATTAACCATGAAAATTAGTGGAATTCATAAAAAGTCTAAAATTACATTTATTTGGGTATCTAAAACATCAATTATGTTAATATTTCATTAATAAGGTAATTATTGCATCATCATTGTGTCATAAATAAATTAAATTATATAATGTCTAAAAATTATAAATAAAATACCATTATATAGGAAATCTTGTTATATTTCTAATGAATATTTATAGTCTAATTTATCTTATGTATAACCCTATATTAAAAATGTTTTTAGTTATTAAACATTGATTTTAACTATTTTATCACTTCTTTAAATAAAATAATAATAAATGTCCTAATCTAATACAAGTGGACCTAAAGGGTAATATCTTATCCGTAAGGTTGTTTTTGGCTTAATTACCCTATTTACTTTTAACCGTGGTAAATAAAAGTACAAAGTTACTATTCACCAAAAATTATTTTTATCATATTGAACCACATTTTACTTACTGATATCAACCGTTTCTCTAAGATTTTTGAAATTACACTCACAAAACTGGTAAAATTATGTTTTATGTAAATTTGCAAATTCTCGTAGGAGGTGGGTAAAAGACGGTCAAAAGTTCAATAAAATTTTTATATATCTAAAATTATTATAAAATGACTAAATGAATTACATTGAACATATACAAGTATTATGTTTTAATTTTTACCTAAAATAAATTTAAATAAAATAAAAATTATTTAAATAAAAAGTCGGTCTTAAAATAGTAACCCAGCGTTTTCACTATTCATCAAAAATTGAATGTTTTCATAAAAATACCAAAAACTCACCCTAGGATAATTTCGATATTCCGAATCCAAAAATGAATTCCATTTTGAAATATAAAATGTATAAAATTTAAAAAATTGGGTATTACTATTCATAACGGCTAGTTTATATAACATATCGTTGTTTAGTGTAACTCAATATTGCGTACAACACACGCTATCGTGGAAGGTCCTGATTGCCTGTAATGCAAGACAAGTCAGGGATGTGTGTAGTGCAATCTCATTTTGGTGTAGCCTACAACACAAGACATAAATGAAATTAAAAATAATATTTTTTCGTAAAATCTCGGGGTGTTACAGTTGATGTCGGTGACCGTAAGCAGCTAGGACCAGAAATGGTCAAAGAAATAGTGGAGAAGGTGAAAACCATTTTGCAGCATATCAAGGTAGCCCAGAGTCAACAAAAGAGTTATGAAAAGAACCGTCAATAGGAACTTGAGTTTAAAGTTGGAGACAAAGTATTTCTACACATATCTCTTTGGAAGAATGTCATGAGTTTTGTAAAGTGAGGGAAGTTAAGTCCTAGGTACAATGCCCCCTTTGATATTCTTGATCGTGTTGGGGATGTAGCCTATCGACTAGTACTTCCACCTATCATGGCCAATGTACATTATTTCTTTCATGTATCCCTCTTAAGTAAGTACATAGCAGCCCCTTCACGTGTATTCTCTTTAGATGTTGTACATATAAAGGATGATATTTCTTACGAGAAGCCACCAGTGAAGATCTTAGATCATAGAGAAAAAGTTCTGAAAATTAATACAATGCCCCTCATCAAGGTGTTGTGGTGAAACCACAAGTTTGATGATGCGACGTTGGAATCAGAGGAGGTGATAAAGCATAGTCAGCCACATCTATTTTAGTGTTGTAAAAGGAAATTTCACGTGTAAATTTCATAAGGGGGAAGATTGTAATGACCCAAACCTTCATTAATGAAAATTATTGTTGATCTAATTAAATGTCTTATTATTGTTATATAAAATGTAAACTTCATTGGTTTTATGTCTCTAGAGTTTAAAATACCATTATGAATTGTGACCGTTGCTAATATAGTTGTTGAGCGGTGATCACATGATTAGTATAAATATAGGGCTTTAACAAATCCAATTTACTCAGAAAAAGGAAGTGATGGCCTCATCCAGTAGACTTGCCCCATATGAAGCCCATTTCTTGGAGCTTGGAAAAGAGGTGGCATAATTGGGCTTTACACATGACCAAGCCCAAGTTGAGCTTGAATATGTTAATCTTGATAGGAAAAGACTACGGGAGAAGTGGAAGTTAATAGAGATTACCACCCGAGAAACGTTATCTGATCCACCTCAAGAGTCTGTCACCATCGCAAACCTTACACTTCGGTTTTATGCGGGCTTTATAAGGGGTTATGTAACAATACCCTAGCACTATGACTATGTATATTATTTTTGTATAAAGAATATGCATTCATTTTTTTATTGTTACTTTGTAAATAGTTTTTAGAGCACAAATAGTATTTTTGGTTAATATTCCACAATGAAATCTATTTTGATGATTTAATGAATTTTTGAATTGAATAATATTTTAATAAAATATTATTATAATTACTAAATTAATTTTTATAAAATATAAATTATCATATAATTTTATGAATGAAATTTTAATTTTTATTAAGGATTGAATGTTTTTTTGTCAAACCCCATGAATTTTTTATAAATGTCAGTTTTTATTTTACAAGTAAAAACTCACATATATAGAATTTAATTAGATAAAATGAATATTATTTTTATAATCATGATATCGAAAATATCCTATGGAAAACTTTTCCTAATTTTCTGTGAAAGTCGAATTTTTGGGTAAAAATTAAATATCGTTTAAATATATAACGTGTTTTATGACATCATAATGACCCAATAGTGATGTAATAAAAACTATAAACATTATGTTCTGAAAATTTATGTTTTATCATTAAAATAATGTGATTTTAGTTTTTTTAAGTATTAGTGGACCCTCCAAGACTTATAAAACATTTTTTCTTTTTAAATTGTTTTCCTGGAGAGCATGACTCACCTCCACAAAAGTAAACCTATTATTTTAAGACGTTCGGCCATTGGCCTTATTAAATATTATTTTCCACTCCCTTTTGGAAAAAACATGGGCAAAACCCATGGTCTGGTTTGTGGTATTTATTAGTTTAATGTGAAGTGTCCCAAACCTAAATAATAAATAATTCCATCTCCTTTCCATTATAAACCCACCCAAACTCCCACTTCCTCTTCCCTAAAAGCCTTTTGATATCGACCAACCCCTTCCATCCTCTCTCTATAATCCTCCCAAGGTTCCACAAGCTCCCAATATTCCTCTCTCAAGCCAATCACAATCCTTTGGGATCACACTTCCAAGTAAGGTATTTCTTCCTTTCTAATTTTTGTCCAATTATCCATAAGTTGTTATGCCCTTTTTTCAATTAAAAATGTTGGGGTATGATTTCAAACCTACCCCATACTTCCCTATTTATGTTTGGATTATGGGAGACCCCTTTCTCTCCCATTAATTCTATTATGTACACTCGTTACCATCCCAAAATTTTGTGAGAGATTTCTCTCTCTTCTTTAATGTCCAAGTAATTATTTTATATTATGCATCTAAATTCCATTAAATTTGTTGGTACACGTATCTACTTGATCCTCTTACTGTCCATTTCATGTACATAATATGAGCACCATTTTCTCTCTCATCAACTATTTTTATGAATCATTATGTCAAGATGTTATGCTACGGAAATTGCACTGTGTTTTTCTAAGCAAAGATAATTTAGTAATGAATACCATACCCATGTCTCTATTAATGGTATTCACATTTATGGACAAATAAATATTTAATGGTAATTTCCTGTATTTATTCAATATTATATAATAGTGAAATAACTTATGATGTTCATTTATTCCATGATATATGATCCATGTGGCATACTTATGCATGAAATGAAATGTTTAAGAAGGGTGTGCCCTGACAGCGCTTTAATGCATTGGGTAAAGTATTGTATCATGATACGTCATGTGAAATGAGTGTTGAATCATTCTAATTCATGTGAAATGAGGGTTTACTCATGATTCATGTGAAATGAGGTTTTACTCCTGCTCCATTTTCAATGATCCTTGGTTCATGCTAATTCCATGTTAAGTGTTGTTGCCACATTTACATGTTATGATTATCATGATTTATCATTCCTTTATGTTCATTTTTCTATTGTGCTCCATTGATATGCCTATTTTATAACATGTATTGCATTCTTCATTTTATTCCATGTTTATTCCATTACTGGTCTTTATAGCTCACCCATTTCTTATGCTTGTCCTTAGGTTATCCCTTGAAAAGCTAAGTACGAGGGAATGTAGTGGTCATGTAAAGGATGTTTTCAATAAAGATGTTTTATTTGATGTTTTAAGTTATTATTTAATGATACATAACCAAAAATACACTAAACCTTTCTTTCTTCTATGTAGTATCAAGTAACGAGTTTATTTAAAAAATCATGTTTAATTTTGTAATAAAAGTAGGGTTGTTATAACAAATCTATCACCAGCCACATCAACAAAGAAATAACCCCTAAGAGGTAATTCTTTATCTAATTAAATTATTTAAAAAAAATATTTCTTGATATCCTCTCTCTCTATGGGTATATAGCATGATTAACCATTTTTAATATCATTTGTCAATTTTAAAGATCAATGATTTTATATTCATATATCTCAAATTTTTCATCAATCATGACAAAAAGAAAAGTTAGGCACTTCCCTTCCCATGATTCCACCTCCCCAGGTACCTATAGAAACATGGTATGTTTTATACTATTTTTTGGTTGTTTGATTCTATAGAAATTAGTGACAACCTTCCATATAATTGAAATTTTCAATAATAATTAGAACACAATTTTGGGAATATATATTTAACAACCCCTAGTTTACATGGTCTCAACATGACCAAAACCAAGACTAATTCCATGTAAGTCCCCTGTATGAACCCTGTTTTTCAATCAGGTATAGATCCATTAATCTTCATCATAACTAATCATTTTGGACCTAATTTGGATGAATAAGTAGTTATAGAAGGACTTAGGTGTGTCTTGTATTTTTTAGAGCCTATAACCCATCTTTGGGGGGTGGGAATGGGCATGTCACATAGTTAGAGTAAACTGTGTGGGTGGCCATGTTTTCGGTTGTAGCCATCTATAATATTGGTGCACAATTTCCCTAAACATAAATCCTAACCATTCTATTGCTTGTTTTTTTGACATAACCGTGTATTATTTTCACACGATTTGGTGAAACAGTCATCCAACCATGAATATGATATTTTTTTGTTCATTTTACCTTTTTCCCATAATGATCTAATTAAGCTTCTCATTCCTCCCTAATCATAATTCCACTAATATTGGACTCAATTTATCTCATTTTAGTTCATTTTGAAGTCCTATGTTATGGATCAAGAAATCTCATTCTTTCACGGTATGTTCTAGTTTATCACGTTGGATGCACCACGCTAAGTAATCGAGTCTGTTTGAGTCATTCTTCTTCTCTTGTACTCTTCACGTAGTTATTTAAGAATGATAATTTTTCCTCCTTTCTTAGATCTACATTTATCCAATAATAATCAAGTGCCAATACTAGAAGAGGATATTCATTCAAGCCTATGGTGGGTGGTCTATACCTCATCCCTTAAGTTTGTTGATTTTGGAATTGGTTGTGTGGGGCCCTCTAATTTCATCAGGTGTCATTTATTGATTTTATATGTCATTATTAAAATAATTATAACTTAATGGTTATGTTTTAATTAAAATATTTGTTTATTTGTTAGTGGTTTCACAAATATCTCCATCCAGCCTAAGTATGAAGTTATACCATAATTGTCTCTTTAGTGTTTTGACACATTTGATCCACTGTTCGAGTGTGTCATAGCATTACTTATATTAGATTAAGCTTTATATATTAAATGGATTTATTTATACTATGAATTTCATAATGTAAAGTACCATGTATTCTCACCATGTAACCCACCTATGTTGACTGCTTCAATTTGATAATTGATTGTGAAATGAGATTTGGCAATTATACTAATTTTATAACTAGGATGTAAATGTAAATGAATAATATATTTCATGTCAGCAACACCCTTTACCATATTACGGGAATGTAGCAGGATGAACCTTGATTGTTAAAGATGTCTAAAATGTATTAAAGGAATGGTATCATGCTACTTGGACTTATCACACTAATGAAAGGAAATTATTGAATCAAATGTACTTATTGATTAATTATTACCTTATTAAATGGTTTAATGATAAATTAGCCTTATCAAACTCGTGGAATGTAATGGATGAACATTATGAATTATATATATGACTTCATCATCAAATAGGAGTGGCCAAAATGAAGATCTGCTTGGATTTCTGAGGAAATTCATTGAGTACTAAAGGACCCCATTACGAATTCATGGATAGGGATTTCTTTGGTTAATACCCACCTAGATCCCAATACATTTATCACTTTGGATTCCCTATATGACACCATAGGATCCCTTCTGTAATACTATAGGTTTCCTTGGATACACTCCCTAGATCACACATTGATAAGTTTTTTCCATTCTTAAAGCCCTTCGAGCCCAGTCATTTCTTAGCCCCATTTTATCTTGTACCAAATCCTTGGACTCGGTTGACATATCAATGTGGAATTACTTGGACTATGCGGCATGGATTACACTCTAACCCCCATTTGAGGAAATATTTATTACTGAGATGGAAACCCTTGAGGTCTACATTGCCTTGTTGTTACCATGGAATTTATTTATTAAATATCATTATAGGTAGACATGTTACATCTTGTAATCATTTCTATTATAAACATGTCCTTATATATAACCTATAAAAAATTATTAATGACTGGTTACATGTGTATACACTAGCCAAGGGCTGAAGAAGGTTCATGTATATTTAGTTACATTGTACTTATTAACTTTATTTATGCATAATTTCACACTATTATATTCTATTAAATGGGATGGTTGTTATAGACACCATGGGTGGTGGCCTATTGAGATTTATCTCATACCCTTTTGGGGCACTGTTTGGTAGATTCAGTAGATTACACGAATGAAGGTATTGATAAAGGGATGTGTACAGCTTCAAACACTTGATTGCTTGTTGTTTAGGATGGATCATGATAGAAGATGACTGAGCCAAATTTTGGGATACTAGGGATAGTCTTTTAATTTCCATTATAATTTTGTGGAACAAGTTATTACTACTGCCTTGTATCCATGATTTCCAATTTTATAGTGTCGTGACTTATTATCGCCATTTATTCAGGTTCCTTTGGTTATTATTATCATTATTTATATATTACTTTAGTCTACTTATGCATTTTTCTTATACGGATTTGACTAATTACCTATGTTTATATCTATCTATTATGATATACACTAGTAATGATGGAATAGTCTCTCCAGGGACACACCCTAGGCCCTCACTGTTAGTCGGCTACCACTGTCATTTGGGGAGATGTGGTTGAGTACATGCGTTCCACTGGGCTCGGGGCACCAATTAAGTGGCATCTGGGCATAGGAAATCACAAATTGGTATCAGTGTGTGTTATTTTCTTTCTTCACTATTTGAAGATAATATTCAGGATATTAGTAACACTTCAAACTTGGTCATAAGTCATGCTTTTGAGTCTCAAAACCATGTTCAAGGTAAAATCCATGTTCCCTGAATTATAATTATTATTATTCTTTATCCTTTTACTTTTGATATCACTTCACCATTGGGTGACACACATGCTATGTGGAGTTATTGATTATTACTCTAATTAATGATTTCTTTCATCCTTGGCCCGATTATATGAGTTCAAGGAGCATTGATTCATTCATAATAATACGCTCCTATAATTCTCAAGCCATGCATATTGTCATTCCAAGTAGGTGAATCTCACTACTTTTCATTTCTTGATATTCTTGTGATTATTGATTGATGTTTTTATAGTTATCTTATGCTTGTATTACTCTTGGTTATGATTGGGTGATTTCTTATCTCAATTCATGAGGTGTATGGGACTTCATGGGTTAGGATGTGTAATTTATCGAGTCGAGCAATTATGCTAAATAAATATGTGTATCTTCCATTGATAAGGTGTATATGCATGGATTCATTGGGAATGGATATCCATTATAAATTAAGACATTACTTATAAATTGAAATGGTTCCACATATTTATCTTATCATGTCATGTTTATGAATAAAAAATGAGTGAACTTGGTAACTAATTGTAAAAAAGAGATGAATCTTATACTTGAGTAATTATCATTACCTAGACATATAAGAATGTAGTTGGGGTATTATTCCTAGAGTAGTGAGAATACCCTTGTTTTTTAACCATAAGTGTTTCTATATATCTCCAAAATAAATTGTTCTGAGGCATGTTTTTTGAATTTTTAGACTAGTTCCACCATGATGTCCTCATATCTTATTCCAGGAAGGTGGAGACTACCATGATCCAAACATTGTGGTCCCAGAGCTACCAGTCCTACTTCTAGTAGTACCACATGAGGCACCACCTATTGTACCTATTTTGGGCACTGATTCTTATGTTCGTGATAGTTTCCAACACTTGATGTAAACCATTCATGGATCTCCGTGGCTTTCACATACAATGTCTAATCTTACTTGTGAGTTCTAGTAGAACCATCCTCCTAATTTCTCAGGGGATGGTTGTCTCTAAACTACCGATTCATCGATATAGGCCACTATTTATATCTTTGAGAATTTAGAAACACCTCCAAAGAGGAGATCCAATATTTCTTCATACATGTTCTAGGATTCTTCCTAGTTTTGGTGGGATTTTGAGGCCCAGAATAATTTCCATCAAGGCATGTTATGGGATCACTTCAGCATTTTGATTCTAAGATCAGTACATTCCTTAGACATTGAGAGATAAAGATCCACAGATTTCATCCATCATGTGCATTTCTCTATGTCATTTATGGAATAATTGGTGTGTTTCATGGTGTTATAATGATTTTCATCTCTTCTTGATAGAGATGATCTTTATAATGCTACAAGCATCAAGGATGGGATCCATTACCCTATCCATACATTGGTGAATTTCTTTATCCAACCAAAATTTTCTAAAATATTCAATCGAGCTCTTATCACTTAGCATAACCTGATGGATTGTAATAGTACCGAGTTTAGAGGATCAGTTAGATTAGTTCTCCCGATGGCAAGAAATGTTCGCTTGAAGTTTCTTGTCATGGAATTGAAAACCATTGTATATGTTTTGATAACTCAATGGAGTGTCATCTGTGTGGATTAAGGGGGCATATGAGGGCTCAATGAGATACAGACCAAATGGACTGCCAGGATTATAGACATATGGGGCATCTTCAGAGATTCTGCAAGACCATTCCATTATCTTCAAGTGGAAACTGGTCAGCACTAACTCCACCATCCAGAGCGAGTTCTTTTATGTTGCTTCAGGCATAGAGTTGGAATAGAATCAGTATAAATGGTCGAAGAGGGGGTCATGGCCATGGTAGCTAGACCCATGATCACCAAATGTGCCAACAGAGTATTTTTTATTGTGGTAGTCCATCTATTACACAAGGTCATGGATTAGGTCTGTTGCACGCACTACAGCTGATACCCAAGGATTAGGCTATGGGAATATCTATAGTAGCATGTATTATTCTAGTGTCATCTACAATATTATCTTCTCTATTTGATACAGGTGCTTCAAACCCAATTTTTTGTAATATCTATCATGGATAGTCTCTGACTTGATATATGGTATTACTGTGGTTTGACAATATTAAATACACCATTAGGGGTTTGAACAGTTGTCACACAGTAGTGTAGGGATTGCCCCATTGAGGTAGGAAGTTTCCCTTTCTTATGAAACCTCCTCAATTATGAGATGACTAGATTTGATTTCATTCATGGGATGGATTGGTTGGCTCAGCACCATTAATTTGTAGACTACTATCATCACAGAGTATCTTGTTGAGTCAATAAGGTTTTCCTTATGACTTTTCAATTCCTTCTTGTTCTGAAAATCACAAGCACCTTATAATTAAGAAAATCTATATTTTACTTCGATAAGGAAAATTTCCCTCCCAACGGAATTTACCCCTAACATTTTTTCATTATTCATATCAATATTTTTCTTAAGTATAAAAACCAGATTCATATCTAAAACCTTGAAATCATATAATACTTAGATATGAAGCATTCTGTTTTAGGATCTGAATTCTGGATACGAACTCTCATGAAGTTCCACTCCGAATTCTGGATACGAACTCTCATGAAGCTCCACTCCGAATTTCGAGTACAAACTCTCATGAGGTTCCACTCCAAATTCTAGATAAGAACTCTCAATAATTTCAACTCCTAATTATGAGTTCGACTCCAAACTTCTACTAGTTCAACTCCGAACTTTTACTAGTTCGACTCTGAACTTCTACTAGTTAGACTCCGAACTTTTACTAGTTCGACTCCGAAATTCTACTAGTTCGACTCCGAACATTTACCAGTTCGACTACGAACTTCTACGATCTCAACTCCGAACTCTATAAGTTATGGTTCTGAATTCTTGTGAATATAGACTCCAAATTTCCTAGAAATTTAGACTACATAATTCTATAGAATTCAGGTTTCTAATTCCTAAAAAATAGAATCAAAATAACTCTTTATTATAGACTCTGAATTCCATTTTTGGTTAGACTCCGTAATTTTATTTTCTTACATTCTGAACTTTAGTTTTACTTATTCTTACACTTGTTTTATTACAAAACGATGTCATGCTATCAGTTATTGACTAAACATTGGTTGAGTGACATGTGAACAGGTCCCTTCAAAATTCAAGGAAAAATATGACCGTTGGAGGAGGGAGCCGACCGTTGGAGCTTCTCCTATAAATAGGAGCTCATTCGAAAAGAAACGTCTACTTTTGACACATTTCTTATAAGATTTTGAACTAATTTCTAGAGAGAGAGGCTCTTATTAACTCTCAAGATTCGTGCAGAAATATTGAACGGCTTGTTCAAACTTTTCCTTGTGCATATTTTCTTCATGAAACTCTAATTGTTGTGGTGTACAATCAAGAGATTCCGAGGATAGGAAGACATAGGTTCTAACACCTTGAAGTTGAGGGTTTCCTTGCTGAGGAAGGGAGAGGTGCTGACTACCTGATAGTTGAGGGATTGCAGGGATATCAAGAGAGATTCCGATCTTCGTATCAAGGGCTTACCTCGGTGTGGGTATGACAGACTTTCTTGAAAGTATAAATCAAGGGACCTCTTATCCAGGGTTGTTGGATACCCTTCTATTTGGGTTAAAAGAGTTATTGTTTGTTACTTGTAGTTTTACTAAAAAAAATTCCGCTGCATTTTGTATTGTTAAGGAAAGTATAAATTTATTATACTTCCTTACTTGAACTATGATTTTGTTAGATTATATACACTATAAGGTAGAATCTTAGCTGGTTTAAACATTTGTTAAGTTTTATTTCTAGAATCACTTTTTCGGAATCAGGAAAGTATTTAGAACATAGAGGTGTTGTGAATTTTGGTTATACAAAATTTCCTAAGGGAAATTTTTAAAGTATACAATTCACCCCCCCCCCTCTTGTATTTGTATCTCATTGTACTTATTCGATCCTAAATTTGGTATTACAGAGTATATCATACTCAAAGTCATACCATCCTAACAATTGGTATCAGATAACTTGGTTCAATCTGAATTAATCTCATGATTAGATTCAGAAGTTTTTTTCATAACGTTCAGAATTGAACATTCGGATTCATATTTCCGGATTCATACGTTTTGGAATCTATTTTTCAGAATCATAGTTCAGATTCATTTTTTGCTTATAGATACAATTTTTCTTGTTATAATATTTTCTCATGTTTACAGACTTATACTTCTAATAAGATTTCGTGCCAAAGTTTTTATTAAATATGACAGGAATCAATGTTGGTTCTATCACCAACCTAAATCCTATTAGACCACATATCTTTGATGGTAAGTATTATTAATATTGGAGAGATCATATGAAGACTTTCATTATCAATATTGGGGTAGATAACTTTGTCATTCTTAATGGAGGATACAAAATTCCTAATAAAGAATTTTGTGCTTTTAATAATCAATAAAAACATGAATTTTAACTCAACTATAAGGTACGCAATACTTTACTTTGTACAACTACTAGGAACATATATAGAAAAATTTATTCTTGTGAAACAGCTGACTATATATGGAACAAACTTGACGTTACACGTTTTGGTACATCTAAAGTGATTGAGACTAGAAGAGCCATGATCAGAGATGAGTATCATGGTTTTAATTTTCCATATGGAGTACCAATTGGTAAGGTGCAACAAAGATTCATGACTATCATGAATAACTTACAATCTATGGGAGAGAAAGGTCTAGATGATGAATCTCTTGTTGACAAGATTATTGACATCACGTCGAATGAGTGGGAATCAAACAGAACTGCTATCGATGAAAACCGAAAGGTCACTCAAATTTCTCTTGATGAACTATTTGGAACTCTTCTTCAACATTAGACTAGAATGATGAGAGATGATGACAATATAAAGAAGAAGAATGGAAATGTTAGTGTTTCTTTTACTACAACTTCAAATCTCAAGAAAGATAAGACTCCTGAGAGAGTTAAAAGATCCAAATCTAAGAAGGTTATTATCCAATCCGAATCTAGTGAGATTGAAATCTCAGAAAATGAGTTAACTAATCTTACTCGAAGGATGAACAAGATAGCCAGACAGAGAAACTTCCAATCCAAGTTGTTGAACTCACCTGTTTTGATAATCCCAACCATGATTTCATATACTTTGATAATATCAATCTAATGTTTTTCTATATTTTAATTATTTCAATCTCTGATCAAGATGATAATAATATTAAAATAATCCATGAGATATGTTAATATTTGTTTATCAATGTTTATATATGCTATGAAATAACTCAAACCAAATCAGATGTGTTTTACATAAAAACAGATAAGTGTAAGCTACTAATCTGCGCATATCTACGGATAAAGATCTACCGGTACTCAATCTACCGATAGACAGAGTCACTGATACACTAAGGTCACTGATATAAACATATGAGCTATCGATGTGCATGTCTACTAGTAGTTACCGATAGAGTAAGCCTACTAATACGAGTACTGACAATCACAAACCAGAGCTACCTATATGAGGAAGTATACCGATAGAATCAGTCTACCGAGCTACCGACTAACAAACACACCAGGGCTACCGATATACAAGAGCTAACGATGGATAAAAGTCTACCGATAGAGCCAGTTCACACATAGTTACCGATACATCGATCTACCGATAGCTCAAGAGCTACCGATGGAGAGAAACTGTTATATAGAGCTACCAATGCAAGAGCAAGAGCTATCGATTGAAGATCCTACAACACCGTACACTTTTACCAACACGAGCTACTAATGACTGACCAACCAGTCAAACTCTATACTCTATACTCTCAATACTATTTTTTATTAAGAAAACGGTTAAAATTGATGTTTTTAATGCAGTTAATGTTATTTAATGATCTATGTTTCCATGTCTGGGAACCGTACCTAGTACCCATGAAAAAAGTAATTATGTTTTTCGGCCAAAGATGAAATATCTAAAGGGATAGAAAAAGATCGTGCAAGACACTTTTGGAAAGAGATAGAATCAAGGAACTAAGAAGACACACGAACGGTGAAAGAGCCAAGAGCTGAACAATATTCAAATGTGATGCATTTTTCACTAGTCAACATCCATACTCCAAGAATCCTGGACATACACGAAGAAACTTATTCTAGAGAACAAAAGATGCATCTTGAGTGAAGAACTACAACAATCATTTCATGAACTCAGGTTGCTAAACTGGACAAAGAACCAAGGAAGAAAATGACACTCTGTTTTCTGAACAAGAAACCAGAGAAGGAGTCAGAAGATTTTCTGATAAACCAAACGAGTCCAGAGCTGCACTGCTAATCACTAAAGCATTTCTAAACTCAATCATACTTATCTTAGTGATTATTTTATTTATATTTCGAGAAGTGTGTGTACCCTGTTTATTTTACACACATACTGACTCCTGTACTATGTTGGAGGATTCTTAAATCCTAAATCAAACTTTTTAACCCTTTATTTCTCATTGTGGATAGTGGTAGATGTCGAGTAAGACCTCAACAGCCTATGCATTGTTGTTGTTTTTCCCACGAAGAACTGTGGTAGAGGACTTTGGACATGGACAGTAGTGTACTGTTGTTTACCCCCGATCTAGGATGTGGATCAGTTTATATAATTTGTTGAGAGGACTAAGTCTCATCTTGAGACTGAACCTCTTGGTTAACTTTGTTGTGCATTTTACATTAAGTCTATAAGTATACTATATATTTATTTCATATTATGTTGTTTTTACATTGAAATACAAAACTATTTTGAAGATACTTTGATAGTTAAATTATCAAGTGTTTATACTTATTGTAAACCAGTATGTTTGTTTCAAAAGTTAATTTAATCTTCAGATTTAGTCAAATGATACCTAATAAATCTTTGAGAAACTGATTGAACATTTATACTCTGTATAGATTCACTATAGTTTAACTTTGTTTTTAAATTGGGGGATTTTCAGAGAAATAATTTTAACAGAAATTTTTATAGGAACTCAATCCACCCCCCCCCCCCCCCTTATGTATCCACTCTGACCAACATTGGGTATCAAAGGAGTTGTTTCTTGTAAAAGATTTCAAAACAATCTCTGTTTTTAACTGTGATTTCAGTTTCATCTTTAAAGATCGTAAATTTCTATTAGTTCTAAATTTTACCTCTTTAAAACTATTTTCTAAAATCTACCTATGGATAATAGACTAGAGGGTGTTCTTACTAACAGAACACCTTTCTTTAATGGCACCAACTATGCCCAGTGGAAACTTAAGATGAAAATACATTTGGAAAGTATGGGTTTTGATATCTGGACTGCTATAGAATCTCAATATAAAATTCTAGAAACTGAAAGAAAGACATGGGACGAACCTACTAAGACTGCTTAAAATAATAATTGTAAAGCTATGAATGCCATGTACTATGCTTTAGGAGATAAAGAGATTAATATAATTTCTTATTTCAAACTACTTATGAAATATGAGATACTTTGGGTGTTTCTCATGAAGGAACAACCAATGTTAAAGAAATGAGATTAAATACTTATACTCTTAAATATGAAAATTTTAAAATGAAGACTGCTGAACCTATTTATTATATGTATCTCAGGTTTAATGATATTTTCAATACAATGAGTTCAATTGGAAAAGTTGTTCCAGCTAAGGAACAAATTATGAGGATACTAAGATGTCTGCCAGAATGATGGAGGGGCTCTTCTGTTTCAATCAGAGAGTCTTGTGACATTGGAGAACTACTAGTAAAAGTGATTATTGGTAAATTAATGTTGTATGAGGAATAACTCAATGTGAATAAAGAGGAAGATGATGAACCAAAAAGGAAATTTGTAGCTTTCAGGTCTGCTGCTTCTGAGAACAAAGACAAGGAGACAATCCAAGTACCTACTGAAAGTTCAACCAGTTAAGATTCTGACTCTGACAGTGATGCTGAAATGGCTCAAATAGCCAGGAGATTCAAGAAGTTTAATAGGAAGAAGAAATTATTCAGAAAATCTAACTACAAATGAAAGTTTTACAATAAGGGACACTGGTAGAAGGATTGGACGAATTCTGACAAGGAGGATGATATAGTCTGCTACGAGTGCAAAAGGAAATGACAAATCAAGGCTGACTGTCCAAAACTGAAATTCAAAAAGAAATATGATTATAAGGACAAGAAGTACAAGAAATCTATGAAAGCTACTTGGAGTACATCAGAGGACAGCACAAGTGAGTCTGAAGTTTTTGATTCTGAGAAGAATCATGCCAACATGTGTTTCATGACCAACACGTCTGAGGTAACTTTAGATACTCTTGTTTTAAATTCTTATTATTCTGGAGATGTTGCAGACTCTGATTCTGATTCTAAGAACATGACTAGTGAGGAATTATTTGAATACTACAATATTCTTGAAGAAACATGTAATGAACATAAATATAAATATAACTCACTAAAGAAAGAGCATTCTCTTACTGCCAATGTTAAATCTACCTTTGATATAGAAAAAGAAAATAATGCTCAACTATTATTGGAAAACACTGAACTCAAAATGTCTAATGAGCAACATAAAAAGGACTTAGAAAATTTCACAAATGGAAAAGATACTCTAACTCAAATTTTAGGTAAGAAAGCTTCACCTAAATACACTACTGTTTTGGGATACCAACCTGGAAAAAGATAGTTCACTAAAACTCGATTTATTCCTAAGTCTGGAAAAAATTCTGCTTATTCCAGTTCTGTAAATTTGTATGCTTCAACCAGTTATTCATATGGTTATAGATCCAATAATGTTTATCTTTCAAAATCAATTGATTCTATAAATTATATGAGACCCATAAGACAAATATGGGTACCTAAAGCTTTGATTTCTAACCTATCTGGACCCAAGAAGATCTGGGTACCAAAATCATTTTCTATATAAATCTGTTTTGTAGGAAACATGCTTAAAGAGTTCTCAGAAGAAGGTATGGTACTTGGATAGTGGATGTTTAAGACACATGTCTGGATATTATTCATTCATTAAGAGCTTAATAAAGGTTTATGGAGGCCACGTCACCTTTGTTGATAATTCGAAAGGAAAAATCATCAGCCTAGGCCAAATTGGTAACACTGATTTAGTTTTAATTTCTAATTTTTTATTTGTTGATGGACTTAAGTATAACCTGTTAAGTATTTCTCAATTATGTGATGATGTATTTAATGTGAAATTTGAAAATGATTCCTATAATGTTTTTAATTCTCAAAATGTTTTAGTATTTTCTGCTTTAAGAAATGAAAATGTTTATGCTGTTGATTTAAATTATTTAGATAAAAAAATGTTACTTGTTTAAATTATTTTCATAAAGAATCTTGGATTTGGAACAGAAGATTAGGACACTACAACATCTATTCACTTAGATAATTAACTAAGAAGAACTTTGATAGAGACCTACCTAAGTTGGAATTTCCAAATGACAAAGTTTGTAATCCCTGTCAAAAGGGAAAGCAACATGAATTTTCTTTTAAATCAAAGAATCAAGTTTCAACTTCTCAACCTCTCGAGTTGGTTCACATGGACTTGTTTGTACCTTCAAGAGTTTCTAGTTTAAATGGGAAGCACTATGTCTATGTTCTAGTAGATGAATTGTCTATATATAATTGGGTATACTTCTTAGCTCACAAAGGTGAAGCTTGTTCTTACTTTGTTAAATACTCCAAATCTGTAGAAAATCTTAGTGGACTTTAGATTAAAACCCTGATAATTGATCATGGCTGTGAGTTTGAAAATCAGGAGTTTGAATCTTATTGCTCACACAATGGCAATAGTCACAACTTTTCTTCTCCTAGGACACCTCAGCAGAATGGTGTGGTAGAAAGAAGGAATAGAACCCTTCAATAAATAGCTAGAACCATGCTTAATGAATATGACCTGCCTATTTACTTTTGGGATGAAGCTATGAATACAGCTTGTTATATTATTAATAGAGTCTTAATTAGACCAGTTCTTATGAAGACCCCATATTATTTTTGGAATGATAGAAAACCTAAAGTTAGTTACTTTAGAGTCTTTTTCTGCAATGTTTTTATTCTTAATACAATGGATAATCTGGACAAGTTTGCTTCTAAGAGTGATAAAGGAATTTTTCTTGGTTATTCTTTAACTAGAAAAGCCAATAGAGTCTTTAATAAATGAACAAAATGTGTGGAAGAATCTGTTCACATCATGTTTGATGAAACTGATCCACATGAGCCTAAAACCTCTCTTGAAAATATTGAGGAAGATTTGAGTGTTCTGGACCGTAATGATAAATCAAAAGAACCTGCTGTAAAAACATCCAGTTCTGGACATATTCCAAAATCTGCTGGTATAGAACCCGAACTTGGAGATGAAACTGATATTTCTAGTCCTACCTTTACTATATCAACAAGGATTCTAAAGAATCAGGCTTTGGATGCTATTTTAGGTAATCTTGATAGAGGGACACAAACTAGAGCTTCTCTAAGAAATCAGGTTGAACGTCAAGCCTTTCTTTCACAGCTAGAACCTAAAAATATCTATGATTCTATCAATGATGAATTTTGGGTAATGGCTATGAAAGAAGAGTTAAATCAATTTGAAAGAAACAAATTCTTGGAATTAATTGAAAGACCTAAGGACACTTTAACAATAAGAACTAAATGGGTTTTAAGAAACAAAGTTGATGAGTCTGGAAACATAGTTAGAAACAAAGCTAGATTAGTTGCACAAGGATATAGTCAAGATAAAGTTATAGACTATGAGGAAACCTATTCACCTGTAGCCAGATTTGAAGCCATTAGGATCTTACTTTCTTATGCTGCTCATCTGAATTTTAAGTTATATCAAATGGATGTCAAAAGTGCTTTTCTAAATGGTTTTTTGTTAAAGATGTTTTTGTTGAACAACCACCTGGATTTACTAATCCTCATTTTCCAAATCATGTTTTTAAACTTTCTAAAGTTGTATATGGTCTAAAACAAGCTCCAAGAGCTTGGTATGATAGACTTAGTTATTTTCATATTTCAAAAACTTTTACCAATGTGATTGCGGATCCAACTCTTTTTATTAAAAGAATTTCTAAAGATGTTTTAATAGTACAAATCTATGTTGATGATATTATTTTTGGATCTTCCAAACACTCTTTATGTACGGGTTTTTCAAAATGTATGCAAAATGAGTTTGAAATGAGTTTAATGGGAGAACTTAAATATTTTCTTGGATTTAAACTTTTCCAAAATAAAGATGGTATTATTTTCAATAAAAGTAAATATACAAAGGATCTTTTAAAATGTTTTGGTTTGGATAGTATTAAGGAAAGTGATACTCCTATGAGTACAGTCTGTAAATTGGATGCAGATGAAACTGGGAAACCAGTGGATCAAACTAATTACATAGGTATGATTGGAAGCTTACTTTACCTTACTGCTAGTCGACCAGATATTATGTTTAGTGTGTGTATGTGTGATAGATTTCAAGCTAATCCAAAATAATATCATTTACTTGATGTTAAAATAATTTTTAAGTATCTTAAACATACTGTAAACTTAGGTTTTTTTTACCCAAAAAGACAACCCTTTGAGTTAATGAGTTATTCAGATGCTGATTTTACTGGTTGCAAGTTGGATATAAAAATAACTTCAGGAACATGTCACTTATTGGGAAAATACTTAGTATCTTGGTGTAGTAAAAAGAAGAATTATGTAGCATTATCCACTGCCGAAGCAGAGTACATAGTTGTTGGTAGTTGTTTTGCACAAATTCTGTGGATGAAACACACTCTTTTGGACTATGGATATGACTTTAAGCACGTTTCAATCAAATGTGACAACACTAGTGCAAAAAATATCTCGAAGAACCATGTGTCTCACTCTAGGACCAAACACATTGATGTAAGGTACCATTTCATGAGAGATCATTACCAAAAGGGTGATATAATTCTTGAGTTTATAAGTACTGAACATCAATTAGCTGACATCATCACTAAACCTTTGAGTTTAGATAGGTTAAGTTACATTAGACATGAGTTAGGTATGTTTAACCTTGTCTGGTAGCTAACCTCACCAATGTAAAATTCTCACCGATGTGAAATTCTCACCGATGTTAAATTCTCACCGGTGTAAAATTCTCACAGATGTGAAATTCTCCCCGATGTGAAATTCTCACCTATGTAAAATTCTCACAGATGTGAATTTCTCATCGATGTGAAATTCTCACCGATGTAAGATTCTCACCGATGTGAAACCTCACCGATGTAACCCTCACTTATAGGAATTCTCAATGATAGACCCTACTGATGAGTGCGCTGTTTTAAAACTTCTGTCTGCCACCAAAATATGATTCGTTTTTAATTTTTTTCATTTTTTTTATTTATTTTATTATTACTAAATGATAAAACTAAATTTCGAGCTACTTCTAAATCCACGGAGCCTCAAACCTTAACCCTCGAACCATAGCTCCTGAATCATTAGAGAACCCTAAATTCTTTGAACTACTGATGACAAAACCCAAACTTCCTACCGTCAGAGATGACTCTATTGAGCTAAAAACAAAGAATCAGAGGACCGAGCAAGAAGCAAGTCGTAGTGGTAGTGTTGCTAGAACTAGGTCGGGGAGACAACCATTGAATCCTCATCTGCAAAATCATGTTATTGTGATTGAAAAGGAGCTGTGTGTAGAATGGATTCTTCCTAGCAAGCCTTTAGTGCTCGAAGTACTTGAAGATAAAAAATGGGTGGAGTGTTTTTCGAACAACAATGGTTCCTACTTTCCAAATTTAGTGAAACAGTTTTATGATTTTGTAACCTTTGGGAAATCGGAGAATAAAAATAGAGTAACCTCTTTTGTTAATGGAAAACAGATGTCGTTTTCTTCTGTTGAGTGGGCTGAGTGCTTAAAAGTCCCACATGAAGGTGTATCTGGATATTTCTCGAGATCCATGCCACCAACCAGTGATATTTTCGATTATGAGACTGATTTGGAAGAGTTGACTGGTGATGGAAGTCAATGACAAGTACTTGTTGCAGAAATGCATGGAGAGAACAGAATGTTGTTCAAATTCGTTCAACATGTCTTGATACCAAGGAGAGGAGACTTTTACAATTTGAGATATCGGGATATCTATCTCCTGCACCTATGAAGACATTGTGTAAAGGTAAATTTGTGCAGATTGCTGATGATCCAAATAGAAGATATGACGAGGCTAAAATCAAATACAAATTCCATATTCTTTGCTAAATTGATCTTTGTGATGATTAAAGTAAGAGGGGTTTCTGAGTCTCAAGATGAGACAGTAGTAGTGAAGAATAACTTTTGTATCACATCCACAGTGTGCAAATACATGAGGATCAATTGCAACCCTTGGAGAGGAGAATGGGTCAATGATGACCAGAAGGTATATGAAAAATTCAATCTTGTGGATCATTCTTTAAGACCAATGGATGTGATGGGTCCAGGTCTGGGACCTGATGAAGTGGATCCAGAATACAGTGATGATTCAGAAGAGGAAGAGTCCTCTGCTGATGAAGGAGGAGACCCTGACTTACCTCCTAGCCCAACTCCTGAAAATCATGATCAACAGAAACCAGATAAGGACGAAGCTGCTTTAGAGGCTGCTGAATAGGCTATTGTACATAATGAGGATGATGTTCATGAGAGTGAATCATCTCTGTTAGCTGATTTGAGTCTTAGTCCAGTGATTGGACAATCCTTAATTCTTTCTAATTATGCAAATGATGTTGAAATTCCCTTTCCTGTTTTGGAAGACCCTCCTACTGTTATAGAAGAAGAATTGCTAGTGTAAGATTCTCCTCAGGATGAAAGACCTGCTAAGAATGATGTTGAGAATGTTGCTGAGAATGCTGTTATCCTAATTGAGGATCCACCAGTTGAGGGGGAGCATCAAAACAGTGTTGGAAGTGTTAAAGTGGCTATTGGAATTGAAGATTGGACAGAAGAACCAGGTTTTATAGTCTGTGGTTTAGACTATCCTGATTCAAATAATGAAGCATCTCTCAATAGACGTAAGATTACATATGATGTCAATTCTAAGTTATTTCCTGAAAATGTGGTCGGAATGCATGACCTGGATACTTTAAAGAAAGAGCTTAAGGACCGTTTTGTGGAAGAGGTGATGAATATTGAAGTTTTTCTGGTATCTTTAGTTCAATCGGTTATGACTGATTATGTGGTCAGTTTTGCCTCTGAAAGAACTTCTACTGCAGTTGGACCTACTGATATGATCACAAGGGATGATCTGGAAGCCATGAAGGATGAGCTAAAAGAATCTTTTAATGCCTCAGTTGATGAGATGAAGCTTTGTTTTTCTGCAGAGATGAGGATTTTGGAAAGATCATTTGAATTCTCTCTAGGTTGTAATTTATCATCCTTTATGGGAGAAATAGTTGAAAAAGTTAAAGACTGCCAGGCTCAAGTTTCTATACTTGAAGCAGATCGTTAAGCTTTAAAGAAATTCGTTATCTCTATGTAATCTTATATGAGCTCAAAATCTCAAGTAGACAAGGACATAGCCTATGTCAAGAGTGTGGTAAGTCAGATGGTTTCAGTGTTTGAAGTTTTCAAAACATTTATGAAAGATTATATTAAAACCCAGGATTCCCATGTTCAAAATCTTATCATTGGGTTGACCAAAATCTTCAAAGAGACTATATCTTTCTCTGTTTGTTCTCTTGCATCTAAACCTTCCATGGATTTGAATTAGTTTAGAGTTGTGATGAAGGAGTAGCTTGGTTCAACTTCAACCAGTGGCTCTATGGACTCATCCGAGCTGAGCTGAGTTGTGCTCTCTAACAGATATTTAGCTAGAGAAATAATGAAGATAGTCCAAGACTATATGAGAGAAGAATCTTCCTCTCAGAAAGAAGTGAAAGAAAAGGTGGAATCCTATTTCTCTAATATTTTCACCAAAAATCAACTCAACAATCACTTCAAACTTCTGTTGGAAAATATGAAGCTACCTCCTATTAATCAAGATTTCAGAGAACAAGTTAGCAAGCTAAGGGAATTGACTCCAGCATTGGACAAGTTTCTGGAGAACAAGGATGACTTCATATATTCTATGTCGAGAGAAGGAGGAATAAATATGGATTTCAGAAATCTGTTGCTGCCTTTTCTGCATGTTGATGCTAGGCCGGTAATTGTCCCTCCTACTTTGCCTGCCTCTGCCTCTACTACTTCTCCAGTTCAGATGACTTCTGCCCAAGCAATTCAAAGCCTCACACCTATGATCACACAAAGGACTCCTCAGTACAGAACATGAATAGTTTCTGTGGCTCAGCCTCCTTTGATCATTTCCGGAATTCCTAAGTGCTCACATGCTTCCACTTCCCCTGAATCCTCTTCTCCTCCCAAGGGAAAATCTCACATTGAGGATGTGGATTGAACCATTGGCTAGACTATTTGATAGAAATCCATTGTATTTTGTTTACTTATTTTTACCTTATCTGGAACATGAAATGAAACTGGTTTTTCATCTATTTTCTTATTTTTATTTTTATTCCTCTTATCTTTGGTTTCCCACTTTTTGATTATCACAAAGGGGGAGAAATATTTTACCAAGATTTTACAAAGGGGGAGAAATATTCACCCAGGGGGAGAGATATTAATGAATGGGGGAGAAATTTTATCTATGGAAAATGTATCATGCTTTACTCCTCTGATACTATTACATTTCATCCTCTGATACCATTTTCTATAACTCTATGATGCCACTAAACTTTACTTTTGATATCATTACATTTTATTTTATCTCTGATACAATCACATTTTCTTCCACCTGTGATCATTTATGTTCTATAACATACTGTTTCTCTGAGATAATTGCATTTAATGATATATCCTCTGATACAACAGCTCACTATTTTAAAACTATAATTTTACAAGTTGTGATTATCAAAAAGGGGGAGATTGTTGACCTCGCCTATTTTGATAATCCCAACCATGATTTCATATACATTGATAATCTCAATCTAATGTTTTTCTATATTTTAATTCTTTAAATATGTGATCAAGATGATAATAATATTAAAATAATCCATGAGATATGTTAATCTTTATTTATCCATGTTTATATAAGTTCTGAAATAATTCTAACCCAATCGGATGTGTTTTTCATAAAAACATATAAGTGTAAGCTACTGATCTGCACATAGCTACTGATAAAGAGCTACCGGTACTTAGTCTACCGATAGACTTAGTCTACCGATAGACAGAGTCACTGATACACTAAGGTCACTAATATAAAATGACAAGATATCGATGTTTATGTCTACCAGTAGTTACCGATAGAGTAAGCCTACTGATACGAGTACTGAAAATCACAAACCAGAGCTACTGATATGAGGAAGTATACCGATAGAATTAGTCTACCGAGCTACCGACTAACAAACACACTATATCTACCGACAGAGAAGAGCTACCGATAGAAAGAAGTCTACTGATAGAGCCAATTCACACATAGTTACCGATACATCGAGCTACTGATAGCTCAAGGGCTACTGATGGATCAAGAGCTACAGATGGAGAGAAACTGTTATATAGGGCTACCGATGTAAGAGCAAGAGCGGCCGATTGAAGATCCTACAACACCATACACTTTTACCAACCTGAGCTACTAATGATTGACCAACCAGTCAAACTCTATACTATATTCTCTCAATACTATTTGTTTATTAAGCTAACGGTTAAATTTGATGTTTTTAATGCAGTTAATGTTATTTAATGATCTCTGTTTCCATGTCATGGAACCCTACCTAGTACCCATGCAAAAAGTAATTTTTTTCTGCCAAAGATGAAAGCTATAAAGGGACAGAAAAAGATCGTGCAAGACACACTTTTTTGAAAGAGAGAGAATCAAGGTACTAAGAAGACACACGAAGGGTGAAAGAGCCAAGAGATGAAAAACATTCAAATGTGGAGAATTTTTCACTAGTCAACATCCATACTCCAAGAATCTTGAACATACACAAAGAAACTTATTCTAGAGGAGAACACAAGCTGTATCTTGAGTGAAGAACTACAAAAAACATTTCATACACTTAGGCTGCTAAACTGGACCAAGAACCAAGGAAGAAAGTGACACTCTATTTTCTGAACAAGAAACCAGAGAAGGACTCAGATGCTTTTCTGATAAACCAAACGAGTCCAGAGCTGCACTGCTAATCACTAAAGCATTTCTAAACTCAAACATACTTATCTTAGTGATTCTTTTATTTATATTTCGAGTAGTGTGTGTACCATTTTTATTTTCCAGACATACTGACTCATGTACTAAGCTGGAGGATTCTTAAATCCCCACTCACACATTATAACCCTTTGTTTCCTACTATGGATAGTGGTAGTGGTCGAGTAAAACCTGAACAGCCTATGTGCTGTTTGATTTTCTCACGAATAACTATGGTAGAGGTCTTTGGACCTGGACAGTAGTGTACTGTTGTTTACCCCCGATCCAGGGTGTGCATCAGTTTCTATTAATTTTTGAGAGGACTAAGTCTCGGCTTGAGACTGAACCACTTGGTTAACTTTTCTGTGCATTTTAATTTAAGTCTATAAGTATACTATATATTTATTTCATATTTCATTGCTATTAATTTGAAATAAAAAACTATTTTAAAGATACTTTGATAGTTAAATTAGCAAGTGTTTATACTTTTTGTAAACCAATAAGTTAGTTTCAAAAGTTAATTTTAATCTTCAGATTAAGTCAACTGAGACCTAATAAATATTTGAGAAACTGATTGAACATTTACACTCTCTATATATTCACTACAGTTTAACTTTGTTCCTAAATTGGGGCATTTTAAGAAAAATAATTTCAACGGAAATTTTTATAGGAACTCAATTCACCCCCCCCCCACCTTGAGTATCCACTCTGACCAACACAAGTATAAGAATAAGGAAGGGAAAGATAAGAATGATTCAGAGGTCACACGCTATGAATGCAAGAGAGCTGGAAACATAATACCTGATTTCCCTATTCTCAAAATAAAATAAACAAAAGAGAGGCATTCTCAAAGGAATAGAAGTAAATATTACAAGTCCAAAGCTAAGAAAATGTTGAAAGCTAATGACACATGGAGTTCTAGTGGTGGTGACACTTTAGATGAATCTTAGTATTATGAATCTTCTGGACAAAAGAATCTCGGTCTTATAGCCAAGCTACCTATTTATAATCATTACTTTATGGATAATGTAGACAATGATGAATCATTGAACAAAGTTTCTCTAAATGCCAATGATAGTAAATAGTATAACTCTTCGGATGAAGAATCTTCTTCTGATGAAGAAAATACTTTACCTACCTATGAAAAAGTATCTTGGTTTGCTGAACATCATGAAAATAGGAATTCAAAACTAATGAAGAAACTTGACAAGGAAAATTCTAGGAATATTATTATTACTAAGGAAATATCAGATCTTTCAAAAGATCTTGACAATAAAAATGAAGATTATGAGATTATTACAAAAAATCTTGCGGAAGTATGTTTTGAGAAGAATAAACTTTCAAAAGATCTACAAAATGTAATATCTAAGAAAGTTCATTTCGAGCCTAGCTCTAGTTCAAATGTTTTTGAAGACAAGAACCTTGTTATAAAACTCAAATCTGAAATATTTTCTTTGAGGAAGTGTTTGTAAAACTTTACCCTAGGTAAGGAAAATTTTGATAAAATGTATTCCCAAATCCAACTACAAAGGAATTCTTCTGGTTTTGGTTACACAAGTTCTAAACCGATTTTTAGTAACAACTACTTTGTTCCTCAATGTTCCCCATTCTGCACAAAGTGTCAGTGTGGTGGTCATTGGGAAAATAATTGTTCCCTAAAAAAAACCCAATGTTTAGGATTTTATAAGGCTTATTTTTCTAAGAAGACGTGGGTACCCAAAATTTTACTTTTTGAGATTTCTGGATCCAAGCAAGTATGGATTCTGAAAACCTAATTTTTTCTTATTTTCAAGAAAATAGGGAAGGTACCAACAACAATATATGGTACATGGATAGTGGATGTTCCCGATATATGAAGGGTAACAAAAACTATTTTGAAATGATTATCAAGACGAATGGATGAAAAGTAACTTTAGGAGATAATGCTCAGGGAGAAATTATTGGTATAGGTAACATCGTTCTTCTTGGAAAAACATTGATTTAAAATGTTTTATTTGTTAAGGGTCTTAAGCACAACCTCATCAGCATAATTCAATTATGTGATTAAGGATACCTTTTGAATTTTATGAATGATAAGTGCTTAGCACACAATTCCAAGGAAGTATTTATTCTTTCTGCCAATAGGTAAGAGGATGTTTACACACTAAAATTAGAAAACCTTAGGAGCCAAGACTTACCTTGACTTAGTGCAATGGAAGATCATTCTTGGTTGTGGCATAGAAGGTTAGGACACTATAACCTTAGGAACTTATGCAAACTTTCTAAGAATGGTTTAGTTAAGGATCTACTTGAGCTTAGATTTGATTATTCAAAAGTTTGTGACCCTTTTCAATATGGAAAGAAACATAAATCAAGTTTTAAATCAATGGGTGAAGTCTCAATAACTGATGCACTACAGTTGGTGCACATGGATCTTTTTGGTCCAACACAAACTGGATGCTTTGGGGGAAAGTATTATGTATTTGTCTTAGTTTATGATTACACTAGATTTACATGGGTCTATTTTCTAGCAAATAAGTCTGAAGCATTTTCTTATTTAAAATGTTTTATATCCCATGTTAAAAATGATAAAAAACATCCATTGAAATCTATTCATAGTGATCATGGAGGGGAATTTCAAAATTCTGATTTTGAAACTTCTTGTTGTAATAATGGTATTCCTCAAAACTTTTTAGCTCCAAAAACACCTCAACAAAATAATGTTGTTGAAAGAATAAATATAATTCTTCAAAAGATAACTAGAACCATGTTGAGTGAGTATTCTGTAGCCAAACATTTTTGGGTTGAAGCTGTAAGTACTACGTTTTATACTATAAATCGAGTTTTGATTAGACCTTTTCTTAATAAAACTCCTTATGAGTTATGGAATGGTAGAAAACCTACACTTTCCTACTTTAAGGTTTTCGGATGCAAATTATTCATTCTAAATACTAAATAAAACTTACACAAATTTGCACGAAAATCAGATGAATAAATTTTCATATGCTACTCCACAACTTCTAAGGCTTATAGAGTTTTCAACAAAACACTTGTACTATTGAAGAAATAGTACATGTCAAATTTGATGAAACTAATCCCTTTGTTTTTAGACAACCCCAACCTATATCTTCGGATGTGTTTTCAAAAACTAATTATCAACCTTTGATAGAAAATCCTTCTGATAAGAAAAATGTTCAAGAAGATGCTTCTGAAACATTTACCCCATAATATTTCCTACCCTATGTTGATGAACAAGTTTTAAAAAACGCATACCAGTCGTTTCTTAAGAATCATCCTAGTGATAGTATCATTGGTGATGTGAATCAACCTGTAAGGACTAGAAGTTCCCTAAGAAATGAAGTAGAGCATATAGCATTCCACTCTTAATTGGTACCAGAAAGCACTGATGAAGCTTTAGGTGATGATGATTGGATTAAATCCATGCATGATGAACTAAATGAATTTGAAAGTAATAAATTTTGGACCTTGGTTAAAATACCTAAGGAAACTTATGTTATTGGAGTAAAATGGGTCTTCAGAAATAAGTGTGATGAAAATGGAATCATCGTTAGGAATAAAGCTACATTGGTTTCTAAAGGCTATAATCAACAAGAAGGAATAGACTATGAAGAAATCTATGCTCCAGTAGATAGACTCGAATCTATTCATATTTTACTTGCCTTTGTAGCATTCTTCAATTTCATGATTTTTCAAATGGATGTAAAATGTGCTTTCCTTGATGGTTATGTTCAAGAGAAAGTTTTTGTCGAACAGACTCCTGGATTTTAAGACACAAAACATCCTGATCATGTTTTTAGACTTACCAAAACTTTGTATGGCTCTAAACAAGCCCCTCTAGCTTGGTATTATAGACTTACAGGATTTCTACTTCAATATAACTATGTTAAGGGAAATTCGGATCCAACCCCTTTTATAAATAAAGATAACAAAAATGTTTTCATTGCTAAAATTTATGTTGATAACATTATATTTGGTTCAACTCGGCAATCTTTAACTAATTCCTTTGCAGATCTAATGAAATCTGAGTTTGAAATGAGTATGATGTGTGAGTTCACATTTTTTCATGGTTTTCAAATTTCTCAAAAACCAGAAGGAATCTATATATCCCAAAATTACTATATTAAATATCTTCTTAAAAAGTATGGGTATGAAAACACTAAGAGTTTAAGTAATCATTTTGGTACCTCAGGCACACTTGATGTTGATGAAGCTGGGAAACTAGTAGATCAAACATCTTTTAGAGGTATGATAAGAAGTCTACTTTACATGACAGCTAGTTGACCAGACTTGATGTTTTCAGTATGCTTATGTGCATGATATCTATCCAATCCTAAGGAATATCATTTAAAGGTAGTGAAAATAATTTTTTTCTACTTAAAGGGAACCACAGATCTATGACTATTTTATACTTTTGGAAATGATTTTATCTTAAAAAGTTTTTCAGATGCTGACTCTGGTGGATGTATAATGGATAGAAAGAGTACATCCGGAACTTGTCATTTCTTAGTAAATTCATTAGTTTCTTGCTCTTGCAAGAAGCAACAATTAGTACTACTCTCTACTGCTGAAGCTAAATATGTATCATCTTGAAGTTTTTGTGCTCAAGTGTTGTGGATGCAACACACACTCACAGACTATGGCTTGAGTTTTACTAAGACTCAAATTTTGTGTGATAACACAACTGCCATTTCCCTTAGTAAAAACCCTGCACATCACTCTTGTGCAAATAACATAGAAATTAGACATCACTTTCTTAGGGATCACACACTAAAAGGAGATATCATTCCTCAGTTTATCGGAACACAAGATCAACTTGCTGACATTTTCAAAAAATCTATACCTTTCAATTGATTTGAATACATTAAACAGAAGTTAGGGCTGATAACCATGAGGTAATATTCCATTATTAACTTCTTGTTAAACCATTCTCCTTACAGTAATAAACACCTTTTCATAGAAGGAGTACATCTCCTTGTAAGTTTTGTAAAAATTTTAGTAGTTTATTTTTTTGAAATTTTTGTAATAATGTTTTAGTACTTAAAATTTTTGTAATGAAGTTTTTGTATTGTAAATTTTTGTAATGAAGATTTCTTTCTAGAAATTTTTATAATGAATTTTTCATACTGGAAATTTTCGTAATGAAGTTTTTCTATTGGAAATTTTTGTAATGAGAATTTTCTTAATGGAAATTTTTCGTAATGAGAATTTTCATAATGGAAATTTTTCGTAATGATAATTTTCGTAATGGGAATTTTCATACTCCTACTTTTTGTACTAGAGTTTTGGTACTCAAAGTTTTTGCAATAAACTTTTCAACTTTATGTTTTTCATCATGAGTTTTTCGCACTAAGTTTTTCATAGTTAAATTTTCTTCATGAAGAATATCACCTATTACAAATAAACTTCCTGACAATATAAAAGGTATGAACTTCTTACATATGTTTTCTTAATCATGTTTTTCATGTTGGTATTTTCCTTCATGTTTTTCGGATTCGTTTCTTCTTAAATCTGAATGTTTTTTTTAAAACCTCAAAATATCGGATTCGAGATTTCCTTGCAGTCATGTTTTCAACTGTCAAATTAGATTAGAGAGTTTATCAACCATTAGATTGTTTTGGGAAGTTGAAAGGTCACCTACATCGCCTATAAAAGGGGACCCCTAATTTTGTCCCAAATCGTTTTCAAAGCCCTCGTGTGTGGAAGCTCTACCTCATTTCTTAAAGCTCGTTCTGAATATTTCAGTGATCCTCCATTCCGAATGTCTGTAGAAGCCACTTCTCAATAAATTTATACTTTCAATCAGTTCTCAAGTTGGATAGTCTACATGGAAAGGTTGGTCCATCCAAGATTTTTTAGTAAGTATGATTCACTTATTGCAAATAATATCAAGTTAAATGGGTGGGAAGATTTATCCATATCAAAGGGAATGGATCTTGATGTTGTTTATATGGATTTTCTTGTAGAATTTTATGGTTCTATTTCCTTCTATGAAGAAGATGGCAGAGAAAAATTATCCTTTAAGAGCTATGGAAAGAATTACAATCTTTCTTAAATAAAGGATGCAAGCTTGGTGGGATTATCATATGATGGTGAAGCCTAATTTTGTTCACATAAGTTACTAGATGTGCAAGGATGTTTCAGAAAAGTGAAGGAAATGGAATTCCTTGGACTCAAAGATGACAAAACTGGAAATATTTCCCATCTCTCCTCCAACAAATGGATTCTGCAGTTGTGGGTTCAAGGGTTTTTTGTTCCGAGAATTGGGGATAAGGATAACCTAAAGAAAAATGATATTTAAATCTTTGATTTCTTGGTAAATCTAATAATGATCAATTTGATGAGGCATGTTCTTATTACAGTTTAGAACATCAATAATGGGACTTTGAAAGATCAAATTATTAGGTATCCTGCTCTTCTCTCCAAGATTATTATTTGGTGTCTTGATTCTTTCAAGGATTCTTTCACTTCCAAGGTGAGGAATTGTAAGGTGATGCTGATTAGTGATGACACCTTAAAGAGGATGAAAGTCAGTTTTTCAAAATATTCAGGTGAGTTTTATGATCTTCCAGAGGTGGAGGCAGAAGCCATTCCGGAAAATGTAGAGAAAGCTGAACCATATAAGAAGGCAGGGAAGAAGAGGAAGCTGAAGGAAGTTGTGGTCGAAGACAAGACCCCTAAATATAAGTAAAACCAATCCGCACCTCCCATGCCGAAGAAACAGAAATCATATCTAGATTAGGTGGTTGTTAAAGGGAGATAATATAAAGGGAAAAGGAAAGAAGTGGAACATTAGTTCGGATTGGACGCTGCTGAACTAAATCCTTAAGAGAGAAAAATGTTGAATACCTTGAGAAGGTAGAAAAATAGAAGAAGATGAAGAAGAAGATGTCTAAAGCTGAAGTTGTACAATATGTTTTGAGAGACACAGAATTAGATTCTGAGCAGATTCCCATACCAGAAAATTTTGTTGTTCAACCATTACTGGAGACCCCTGGAAATAACTACTCCACTCCGGAAAAACCTAAAAAGAAAGATGTTTTTGAAAGAGTAGAAGAATAGGAGTAAGTAGAAGTAGAAGAAGAAGAATTAGAAGAAGACAGTTGTGATCTAGATTAATTGATTAAACAAGTTGAGGAATATCAAGATAAGGCAAACCCATCAGAAAAACTAACACTCCGAACATCTGAGGCCGAGTCCTCAAGGCTTGTCACTCCTAGAAAGGGATATTAGAAAGATGGTAAGAAAGATGATGACAATGAAGAAGAGAAATAAAATGAATTATATGAGGAATAAATCTATGAGAAGCACTTTCTTGAAGAAGGAGCAGAGAAGGAGAAAACTGATGAAGACAAGATAGTGAAACTATCTGAAATTGAGGAAGAATATCTGGATGAAGATCCCATTCCAAAAGTTGATAAGGGTAAGCAAGGGCTTATAGACACCCCAACAAAAGATATCATAAGGAAGAAGGATGTTGGTGGCTCTTCAAGAACAAATTTAGTGGAAATTGAAGAATAACAATCCCCGAGCATGGTGTCTGATTCGGAATCATCAGCATTGGGACATGATTTTGTTGTTGAATCTTTGATGAAATTGGTAGATACAATTCCGATCATTCCCACCATAGACTCTAGATGCTAGATATGCGAAGAGGTGCAGAACACCGGCATATAGGGTTGAAGTAGGGACCCAAATCTTGACGTACATGGACATTACATTACTTTTGTGGAATGATTAATATATAACAAAAACAAACACACAAGAACCGTAATATTTTAGTGTCTTTGGAAACTCGGAACATAATCTTCTAGTCGTGGTGAAAGATCTTCAACATCTCCCATAAAGATCTGCCACTTTTGATTTCTTACCTAAAACCTTTATTTATATCCTGGGGAATAGAAAACATATACACGTTGAGATAAAATTCTCTGTAAGGGTAAGCAAGGATGAAATAAAACAAACCACATACATTTGAACTTCAAAACATGAACATAATGTTTACACATCAAAATCATGAGTTGTGAAATAAATCCTGGTTGTACGTGAGGCATAGGTCATAAAGTAAAATTAATCATGATAAAATATCATTGTAATAAAACAAGTAATAGTTTCAAACCATTAAGCACTTGATATGATTTACATAGTATCCAAGGCAGTGCTTCCAAGACCATCTTAGTGGACGAAGTCCATTACTGAACCGAGTTCACTCCTCATTCCAATCTTGTATTACTGAACATGATTAACTTGTCATTCTAGCCATGTCTATCTCATGAGATATAAATCTATACCCAATGAATTGGAGGGAGATATAGGTACCACCCATCTCATAATGTAATCATTCTTTCGTGTGCCACAAAATAAACATACATCATTCATAATAACCCAATGAATAATATGGGTTTCCTAAATATCATTCCATCATAACATAATCAATATAAAATAAATGTATATCATTTCCTCATAAAAAAATCAGACCATGTAAATAATAGAGACATTATACTTGAAACATAAAAATACTAAATAACGTCATCTTAGACGGAAAATAGTTTTGATAAAACACTTTAAATGAATTCTTGAGGAAAATATCCTTTCTTCTTTAAAATTATTTTCTTTTCTCAAAATGCCATGAAATTTTAAAAGAAAGGGTTTTATTTAAAATAATCATGAAATTTGTTATAGTATGCTTCATTGAAATAATTCATTATGAAACCGTACAAATCAATTCAATCCATATATGTTAAAAAACATTCTCCTTGTACTTTTTCCGGAAAAGTCAAAAAGTTACTCATATGGTAAACAAAAGAAAGATTCATTCCTTAAAAAAAAGTAAAAGTTAAAGCGAGGTAAACATGAAATTAAACATACATGGAAGAATATTAAACACTTCATGAAAAACATTTTATGGGAATGGATGAAAAATATAATCGTAGTAAATACTTACGTATAAGAAATCTCGTATAAAGATATTTGCTAAATTATCCATTACCTTAGGTCTGATATGCTTCGTACGTATCCGAACCTCCTGTATAATGATTTAAATAATGTCATTGACTTATTATAGAATCAAATTCATTGTTATTATATCATATATGGTTCACTTATGACTTTATACTACCTGTTCTGTTGTAAATTCCATGTTAAAGCGGTGTTTTGGGTAAAATCATATTATTTATCGTACGTGTTTGGACTTGTTGTCCTTGATATTATTATTATTTATATCTTGATTTAATTATGTCCAGAAATTAAATAACTATTTATATATCATATATATATTTAGTATATATATATATATATAATATATATAAATGAAATGAAATACACTGTTCATGAACATGGCAGGCCGTACGTACGCGTGAACACTGTTTTCCTTTCCTTATTAACTTGAATAGAAGTAAGTAGATGAAATATATATATATACATAAATCCAGAAGATTTATCATGTTATATATTTCATTAATATTCATTATATATACTTTATAATAATTCTTGAATGGTTAACATGGAGAATGAATCTGATCGCATCATGGAGACGGTAATCCATACGTACGCACGAGCGATGATATCGTTCCCATAATTGATGAATTGAATTGTAGTGGATGATATAATATCAAAAAATCAGTATGATTTTATAATATAAATATATAGTTATTATTTACACCATTTTACCCATCCAAATAAGGTGGTTGTGGAAAACAGATTAAACCACATTGTAGAGACGGTATTTTGTACCTACGCACATGCGGTGATTTCATTTTCTGTAGGATGGATTGAAAGTGAAATGGGGTTGTTTCATATTTATAATAACATATCATTATATTAATGATACTGATGTTATTACTTTATAATTAAACATCTAAATAAGAAGAAGATGAAGAAGAAATAAAACTTGAAAGAATCAGTAGAATAGATTACCTCTTCCTCAATGCAGCTCCTCTAAACTTCTTCTTAGGGCACTAGAGATGGTATTTTGAGAAGACCATACCCACTATTATATAACTAGAAAGGTTGATAAGAGTAATTTTCATGTTTTGGACGATCATCAAGGATCAAAAGGGTGTGAAGAGAAGAGGGAAGGGGAGCCCTTTTTATAAGGGAGGAGAGGGGCACCTTAGGAAAAACATAAAATATTATTTTATAATAATGTCATATTCGGTTTTTAAGAGCTCCAAGTTGATTTATTTATAACCTAAGGTGGGTATGGGCCTAAAGCCTCTCAACCAACAGGTTTTAGACAAGTTTAGGTTACTATTTTAACCTTATCATTTAGATTTAATTCTAAGTTAAATAATTTAACTTTTACCGCGTATTTTTGTATTCTTACACTATATGGTTAATAAACATACTATAACAAACCAAATGAACCCCATGTTGTTCATTATTAATATATATAACCTTTTCTAAGACATTTGTCTGATCCTTAGATTTTTAGGAATAAAATAACAATTAATAATGTAATATTTGTTTTATAAAATATTTTATGTCAATTTTGACACTATTTGGAAATTGATATTTGTGAAACTCATAACAACATGATTAATTCTAAAAAAGTTAATTTAAACAATAATAACATGTCATATTAACCAATAAAATTAGTTAAAATCAAAAAAAGTCTAAAATTACATTTATTTGGGTATTTATAACATGAATTATGTTAATATTTCATTAATAAGGTAAATATTGCATCATCATTGTGTTATAAATAAATTAAATTATTTAATGTCTAAAAATTATAAATAAAATAAAATTATGTATGAAATTGTGTTATCTTTCTAATTAATATTTATAGTAGAATTTATCATATGTATAAACCTAAATTAAAAAAAATTAGTTATTAAACATTGATTTTAACTATTTTATTACTTCGTTAAATAAAATAATAATAAAGTCCTAATCTAATCCAAGTGGACATAAAGGGTATTATTTTATCCCTAAGGTAGTTTTTCATCAAATTACACTTACACAATAGAATTAGGACATGTGTTAGGGTAATAATAATATCATTTTTACCCTTAATTACCCTATTTACTTTTAACCGTGGTAAATAAAAGTAAAAATTTATTATTCAAAAAAAATTATTTTTATCTTATTGAACCAAATTTTACTTAATTATATCAACCATGTCTCTTGTATTTTAGAAATTCCACTCACAGAAGTGGTAAAATTAGGTTTTATGTAAATTTGCAAATTCTCTTAGGAGGTGGGTAAAAGACGGTCAAAAGTTCAATAAACTTTTTATAGATCTAAAATTATTATAAAATGACTCCAATGAATTACATTGAACATATATAGGTATTATGTATCAATTTTGGCCTAAAATAAATTTAAATAAAATAAATAATTATTTAAATAAAAAGTCGGTTTTTAAATAGCAACCTATTGTTTTCACTATTCATCCAAAATTTGATGTTTTCTGAGAAATACCAAAAAATCACCCTATGCTAATTTCAATATTCCAAATCCAAAAATGAAGTCCATTTCGAAAGATAAAATTTATAAAATTTCAAAAATTGGTTATTACTATTCATAACGGCTAGTTTATATAACATATCATTGTTTAGTGAAACTCGATATTGCGTACAACACACGCTATCATGGAAGGTCGTGATTTTGTGTAATGAAAGACAAGTTAGGGGTTCATGTAGTGAAATCTCATTTTGGTGTAGCAAATAATAGAAGACATCAATGAAATTAAAAAGAATATCATTCATAAAATCTCGGGGTGTTACATTCTACCCCCCTTAAAATGAATTTCTCCCTCGAAATTCGTCAGGGTTATAAATGTTTTACTACTCGAAATATTCATTAATAGAAACCCGCATCGTAAAAAGGAATACCAAAAATTATAATTAAAAACTAAAGTTTGAAACATAATGGTTAACCAAATTAACTAATCATTGGGTTTCCACATAAGAGAATATAGGTGAAAATATGGATATAGAAGAGAAATCTAACCTCCATTTTCTGATCGAGAGTGGTAGAGAACGTGGATATGAAAAATCCAACAATCACAAAGCCATATATTTGTGATGATCTAAGGTACCATCTAATTCATCGGATATAAGGGCACTAGGACAACATTTTTGGTTTTCAAGATCATTTCCCTAAAGTTAAAAATTTTGAATTAGAATAAACACATACTTTGTTTCGCTATAATCTCACTGTTGTTCGTGCCTTGAAAAATTTACACTTCATCTCTTTGAGTAATGAAGTTGAATTTTTCATTCATGAAGCGTTAGCTGATCATGTGATAGAATGATGGGTCATTCCATATGTCTCAAACAAAAGGTTATAAAAAGTTATAAAATATACATAAGTCCGTCTATGGTGAGGTTAAGCGTATATAATTCCAAAAAATGGACTTATACTTCATCTATCATACCGCTTAATAAAACTAGTTTCTACTAACTAGGGACTTCTTGTAGGCTAGTGGTAGGCGATAAAAGCATGTCGCACTTCAGTTGTGGGTTCGATTCCCATAGCTTTTTCCGATGCGACGGGTTGTCGTACGTCCTGCAGGTTGTCCTTTTTCTAAAACTACATTATAATATTGAAAAATGTTATAGACTTAAACAATACTAACTTATGCCCAAAATAATCCATTCCAATCTTTAGGCTTATCCAAAATACTTCTATCCAAGATCAAAGTATAATGAAAACAATTACTAGAAATGTCATCTACCGAGCCTGTGAATACCATCATTTATCCCCTATATATCATATGATATATCATGTTGGTCAAATTAAAAACATGTGAATACCTTAATCATGTATTCTCTTGAAAAATGATTACCCATAGAACGTTAGTGAAAACATGAATGCTGTCAAAATTTAACACTTTCCACATACCAAAATCCCAAAATTTCTATATACTCAAACAAAAATATCACATAGTCCTTATATCAGACATGAGCTCAGGAATACTATTAAACGTTTAATTTTCTCCTAATCATATCATCTACTTTCCAAAATATTTGAATTACCTTTCATGGTTACCAGTACAATATATTTATTGAAAACCATAATAAACCAATACATAGATATTCCAATATTCCACAGTACTATAAATTAGATTCCACATCAATATTTTGGAATCCCGTTACCTAAACACATAATCATTCCACTACATCGTTGTCATACTCAACATCGCCAATAATGATCGCATGTGACCTCCCTTTGTCCTTTTCCTTAAGAGGTTTCTCACGTCGATCATCATTAACCCTTTGATTAGGGCCTTAGTTAGCATAATGCCCTATTTCCTTGCACTTGAATCATAGATGTGTGGGTGGTGCATTCTCTGTAGTCTTTTCTTTATTCACATCATTAGTAACACTTTTTCCATTACTTCGACACTCAGCTGCTCAATGACCTTATTTTCCACACTTAAAACATATTCTACTCCCTTTAAGACAATTTCCATCATGCTTCTTTCCACACTTTGAGCGTAAAAAAACATTCACCTTCTTTTCACTATTGTTCTGAGATATTTCATTGAACTCCATCTTTTGTTTCTTGTCAAAACCATGAGATGGATATGTAACACCAACTTCCAGTTATACCTTGATAGCACAACGCACAATCTCTTCATAGCTATTAAAGTCTCTTATCACTAATGCCCTTCGAAGGCTTTGTTTTAAGCCACTAAATAATCGATCAACTTGACTTTCAGGTTGGATGATAAATCCGGATGCATACCTTGAAACCCTTGTAAAATTTGTTTCGTATATACCAACAGATTCATCATCCTTCTGCTTATGTTCAAGTAACTCCTTTTCCATATTTTTTCTAAGAATATGAGGGAAGTACTTACTGAAAAACAAGTTCTTGAACTCGTCCCATTCCATGGATTCAATTTCATCTTGGGGCCTTGTATTCTTAATTAGAGTGCACCACTGGTCTGCTTCACCTTCTATATGGTAATTAGAAAAAATGAATTTTTCATGTTCTAAACAGTGAAGTATGGAAAATATCTTTTCAATGGAACTGATCCATTGTTCAGAAACAAGTCGATCAGAAGACCCATTGAAAGACGGTGGATGTTTCCTCATAAAGTACTCAATATAATATTATTCCCTTCTCTGATCATTTGGAAATCCAGAATGATTCATAGCTTGTGTAATTATAGCAATAAGATTTTGCACTCAATTTTCCTTCACATTTGGTTGTTCAAGAGGAAAATCATTGCATTTTCCAATACATTGATCAACACGGTTCCTTCGGGTTCCAGCCATTCTCTAAAACCCAAAAAGAACAGTGTGAGAGGCAAAAATCATGCTAGGAAACAACATAATAAAGGGGGAGTACCTTCAATATCAAACATCTTAGGTTAAATTATAATATCGTTACCACAATTCAAGGACGATAACCTATACTTATACTTAACCTTAGGGACATCCCAAGACATACCTTAGAAATATCTCTAGGGATCTCACTAAATTTCTCGCATCCTAGTTTCCGAAGGTTAACTAAACCGAGCCTCTGATACAAACTGTACAGAACCAAATCTTGACATAAATGGACATTAGATTAATTTTGCGGAATACTTAATACATAACAAAAACAAACACACAAGGACCATAATATATTAGTGTCTTTGGAAACATGAAACATAATCTTTTAATCGTGGTGAAAGATCTTCAACATCTCCCATAAAGATCTTCCTCTTTTTTTTCTTAACTAAAATCTTTCTTTATATCCTGGGGAAAAGAAAACATATAAAGGGTGATTTGAAATGCTCAGAAAGGGTAATAATGGAGAAAATAAAATGAACCATATACATTTGAACTTCAAAACATTAACATAAAGTTTACACATCAAAATCATGAGTTGTGAAATAAAATTTGGAAGTACATAAGGCATAGGTCATAAAGGAACATTAGTCACGATAAAATAGCATGGGAATAAAACATGTAATTGTTGAAAACAATTAAGCACTTGATATATTTCCAAAGTATCCAAGGCATTGCTGCCAAGACCATCTTAGTGGACAAAGTCCATTACTGAACCGAGTTCACACCACGTTCCAGTCCTGTATTACTGAACCGGATTAACTTTCCGTTCTAGCCATGTCTATCTCATGAGATATAAATATTTTCCCAATGAATTAGAGGGATATATAGGTCCCACCCATCTCATAATTAAATCATTCTTTCATGTGCCACAAAATAAACATACATCATTCATAATAACCCAATGAATAAAATAGGTTTCATAAACATCATCCTAGCATAACATAATCCATATAAAAGAAATGGATATCATTTCATCATAAGAAAAATCAAACCATGCCAATTATAGAGACATTATTCTGGAAACATAAACATACTAAATAATGTCATCTTATATGGAAAATAGTTTTGATAAAACACTTCAAATGAATTATTGAGGAAAATATCCTTTCTTCTTCAAAATAATTTTTTTTTTCTCAAAATGCCAAGAAATTTTAAAAGAAATGGTTTTGTTTAAAATAATCATGAAATTCTTTAGAGGAAGCTTCATTGAAATAATTCATTATGAAATCGTAAAAATCCATTCACGCCATATATGTTAAAAAAACATTATCCTCATACTTTTGCTGAAAAAGTAAAAAAGTTCCTCATATGGTAAACAAAAGAAAGATTATTTCCTCAACACAAAGTAAAAGTTATAGTGGGGTGAAAATAATATTAATTATATATGTAAGAATATTAAAAACGTTATGAAAAACATTTTATTTGCATGGATGAAAAATATAAACCCAGCAAATACTTACGTATAAGCAATCTCAGAAAAAGAGATTTACAAAATTATCCCATACCTTTGGTCCGATATGCTTCGTACGTATCTGAACCTCCTGTATAATGATTTAAATAATGTCATTGAATTATTACCGAATGGTATTCACTATTATGATATCATATATGGTTCACTTATGACTTTATATTACCCATTCTTTTGTAAATTCCAGGTTAAAGCTGTGTTTTGGGTTAAATCGTTTTATTTATCGTACATGTTTGGAAATGTTGTTCTTAATATTATTATTACTTATATATTGATTTAGTTACTTCCAGAATGTAAATCATGATTTATATATCATATATATATTTAGTATATATATATAATATATATAAATGAAATGAAATACACCATTCATGGAGACGGTAGGTTGTACGTACGCATGAACGATGTTTTCCATTACTTATTGACTTGAATGGAAATAAGTAGATGAAATATATATATAAATAAATTTATTATATTTATCATGTCATAAATTTCATTAATATTCATTATATATACTTTATAATCATTCTCTAATGGTTAACATGGAGAATGAATCTCTTCGCGTCGTGGAGACGGTAATTCGTACGTACGCACGAGCGATGATATCATTCCCATAATTATTGAATTGAATTGGAGTGGATGATATAATATCAAATAATCAGTATGATGTTATAATAACTATATATAGTTGTTATTTACACCATTATACCCTTCCAAGTAAGGTGGTGGTGGAAAAACAGATTACACCACGGCATGGAGATGGTATTCTATACGTACGCACGCACGGTGATTTCATTTTCCGTAGGATTGATAGAAGGTGAAATGGGGTTGTTTAATATTTATAATAAAATATTAGTGTATTATTGATACTAATGTTATTACTTTATAATGAAAAAACTAAATAAGAATAAGTTGAAGAAGAAATAAAACTTGAAAGAATCAGTAGTAGAGATTACCTCTTCCTCGATGCACCTCCTTTAAAATTATTCTTAGGGCACTAGAGTTGGCCTTTTGAGAATAACATAACCTATATTATATAACTAGAGTGGTTATGAAGAGTAATTGTTAGGGGTTTTCCGAGCTTCAAGGATCAAAAGGGTGTGAAGAGAAGAGGGAAGGGGTGCCCATTTTATAAGGGAGGAGAGGGGCACCTTAGGAAAAACTTAAAATATTATTTTATAAAGTCATATTCAGTTTTTAATAGATCAAACTTGTTTTATTTAAAAGAGAGGGTGGGTATGGTTCTATGTCCTCTAAACCAATAGGTTTTAGACAAGTTTAGTTTACTATTTTAATCTTATCATTTATATTTAACTCTAAGTTAAATAATTTAACTTTTATCGTGTCTTTTTTTTCTTACACTACATGGTTAATAAAATTACTATAACAAGCCAAAAGAACCCCAAGTGGTTCATTATTAATATATATAACTTTATATAAGCCATTTGGCCTAACCTTAGATTTTTATGAATAAAATAACAATTAATAATATAATATTTGTTTTAAAAACTATTTTATCTCAATTTTGACACTATTTGGTAATTGATATTTGTGAAACTGATAACAACATGATTAATTAGAAAATATTTAGTTGAATAAATAATAACATGTCATATTAACCATGAAAATTAGTGGAATTCATAAAAAGTCTAAAATTACATTTATTTGGGTATTTAAAACATCAATTATATTAATATTTCATTAATAAGGTAATTATTGCATCATCATTGTGTCATAAATAAATTAAATTATTTAATGTCTAAAAATTATAAATAAAATACCATTATATATTAAATCATGTTATATTTCTAATGAATATTTATAGTCTAATTTATCTTATGTATAACCCTATATTAAAAATGTTTTTATTTATGAAACATTGATTTTAACTATTTTATCACTTCTTTAAATAAAATAATAATAAATGTCCTAATCTAATCCAAGTGAAACTAAAGGGTAATATCTTATCCCTAAGGTTTTTTTTGGTCGAATTACACTTATCCAATACAATTAAAACATATTTTAGGGTAATAATAATATAAATTTTACCCTTAATTACCCTATTTACTTTTAACCGTGGTAAATAAAAGTAAAAAGTTACTGTTCACCGAAAATTATTTTTATCATATTGAACCACATTTTACTTACTGATATCAAAAATGTCTCTCAGATTTTTGAAATTCCACTCACAGAATTGGTAAAATTAAGTTTTATGTAAATTTTCAAATTCTCCTAGGAGGTGGGTAAAAGACGGTCAAAAGTTCAATAAAATTTTTATATATCTAAAATTATTATAAAATGACTAAATGAATTACATTGAACATATATAGGTATTATGTATTAATTTTTACCTAAAATAAATTTAAATAAAATAAATAATTATTTAAATAAAAAGTCGGTCTTAAAATAGTAACCCAGTGTTTTCACTATTCATAAAAAATGGAATGTTTTCATAAAAATACCAAAAATTCACCCTAGGATGATTTCGATATTCCGAATCCAAAAATGAATTCCATTTTGAAAGATAAAATGTATAAAATTTCAAAAATTGGGTATTACTATTCATAACGGCTAGTTTATATAACATATCGTTGTTTAGTGAAACTCAAAATTGCCTACAACACACGCTATTGTGGAAGGTCCTAATTGCATGTCATGCAAGCCAAGTCATGGATGCATGTAGTGAAATCTCCTTTTGGTGTATCCTACAACACAATACATAAATGAAATTAAAAAGAATATTTTTTCATAAAATCTCAGGGTGTTACAGTTGATGTCGGTGACCGTAAGCAGCTAGGACCAGAAATGGTCAAAGAAATAGTGGAGAAGGTGAAAACCATTTAGCAGCATATCAAGGTATCCCAGAGTCAACAGAAGAGTTATGCAGAGAAATTTCAAAAGGTACTTGAGTTTAAAGTTGGAGACAAAGTATTTCTACACATATCTCCTTGGAAGAACGTCATGAGTTTTGTAAAGTGAGGGAAGTTAAGTCCTAGGTACAATGGCCCCTTCGATATTCTTGATCGTGTTGGGGATGTAGCATATCGACTAGAACATCCACCTATCATGGACAATGTATATTATTTCTTTCATGTATCCCTCTTAAGTAAGTACATAGCAGACCCTTCACATGTATTCTCTTTAGATATTGTACATATAGAGGATGATATTTCTTACGAGAAGCCACCAGTGAAGATCTTAGATCATAGAGAAAAAGTTCTGCAAAATAATACAATGCCCCTCATCAAGGTGTTGTGGTGAAACCAAAAGTTTGATGATGCGACGTGGGAATTAGAGGAGGTGATGAAGCATAGTCAGCCACATCTGTTTTAGTGTTGTAAAAGGTAATTTCGAGTGTAAATTTCATAAAGGGGGAAGATTGTAATGACCCAAACCTTCATTAATGAAAATTATTGTTAATCTAATTAAATGTCTTATTATGGTTATATAAAACTTAAACATCATTGGTTTTATGTCTCTAGAGTTTAAAATACCGTTATGAATTGTGACCATTGCTAATATAGTTGTTGGGCGGTGATCACATGATTAGTATAAATATTGGGCTTTAAAAAATCCAATTTACTCAGACAAAGGAAGTGATGGCCTCATCCAGTAGACTTCCCCCATATGAAGCCCATTTGTTGGAGCTCGCAAAAGAGGTGGCATAATTGGGCTTTACACTTGACGAAGCCCAAGTTGATCTTGAATATGTTAATCTTGAGAGGAACAGACTATGGGAGAAGTGGAAGTTAATAGAGATTACCACCCGAGCAACGTTATCTGATCCACCTCAAGAGTCTATCACCATCGCAAACCTTACACATCGGTTTTATGCGGGATTTATAAGGGGTTATGTTACAAGACCCTAGCACTATGACTATGTATATTATTTTTGTATAAAGAATACGCATTCATTTTTTTATTGTAACTTTATAAATAGTTTTTAGAGCACAAATAGTATTTTTGGTTGATATGCCACAACAAAATCTATTTTGATGATTTAATGAATTTTTGAATTGGATAATATTTTAATAAAATATTATTATAATTATTAAATAACTTTTTATTAAATATAAATTATCATATAATTTTATGAATTAAATTGTAATTTTTATTAAGGATTGAATGTTTTTTTGTCAAAACCCATGAATTTTTTATAAATGTCAGTTTTTATTTTAAAAGTAAAAACTCACATATATAGAATTTAATTAGATAAAATGAATATTATTTTTAGAATCATTATATCGAAAATATACAATGGAAAACTTCTCCTAATTTTCTGAGACAGTCGAATTTTTGGGTAAAAATTAAATATCGTTTAAATATATAATGTGTTTTATGACATCATAATGACCCAATAGTGAGGTAATAAAAACTATAAACATTATGTTCTGAAAATTTATGTTTTATCATTAAAATAATGTGATTTTATGTTTTTTCTTTTAAGTATTAGTGGACCCTCCAAAACTTATAAAACATTTTGTCTTTTTAAATTGTTTTCCTTGAGTGCATGACTCACCTCCGCAAAAGTAAACCTATTATTTTAAGACGTTCGGCCATTGGCCTTATTAAATATTATTTTACACTCCCTTTTGGAAAAAACATGGGCAAAAACCATGGTCTTGTTTGTGGTATTTATTAGTTTAATGTGAAGTGTCCCAAACCTAAATAATAAAGAATTCCATATCCTTTCCATTATAAACCCACCCAAACTCCCACTTCCTCTTCCCTAAAATCCTTTTGATATCGACCAACCCCTTCCATCTTCTCTCTATAATCCTCCCAAGGTTCCACAAGCACCCAATAGTCCTCTCTCAAGCCAATCCCAATCCTTTGGGATCACACTTCCAAGTAAGGTATTTCTTCCTTTCTAATTTTTGTCCAATTATCCATAAGTTGTTATGTCCTTTTTTCAATTAAAAATGTTGGGGTATGATTTCAAACCTCCCCCATTCTTCCCTATTTATGTTTGGATTATGTTAGACCCCTTTCTCTCCCATTAATTCTGTTATGTACACTCGTTACCATGCCAAAATTTTGTGAGGGATTTCTCTCTCTTCTTTAATGTCCAAGTAATTATTTTATATTATGCATCTAAATTCCATTAAATTTGTTGGTACATGTATCTATTTGATCCTATTACTGTCCATTTCATGTACATAATATGAGCACCATTTTCTCTCTCATCAACTATTTTTATGAATCTTTATGTCAAGATGTTATGCTACGGAAATTGCATTGTGTTTTTCTAAGCCAAGATAATTTAGTAATGAATACCATACCCATGTCTCTATTAATGGTATTCACATTTATGAACATATAAATATTTAATGGTAATTTCATGTATTTATTCGATATTATATAATAGTGAAATAACTTATGATGTTCATTTATTCCATGAAATATGATCCATGTGGCACACTTATGCATGAAATGAAATGTTTAAGAAGGGTGCGCCCTGAGAGCGCTCTAATGCATTGGGTAAGGTATTGTATCATGATACGTCATGTGAAATGAGTGTTGAATCATTATAATTCATGTGAAATGAGGGTTTACTCATGATTCATGTGAAATGAGTGTTTACTCCTGCTCCATTTTCAATGATCCTTGGTTAATGCTAATTTCATGTTAAGTGTTGTTTCCACATTTCCATGTTATGATTATCATGATTTATCATTCCTTTATGTTAATTTATCTATTGTTCTCCATTGATATGCCTATTTTATAACATGTATTGCATTCCTCATTTTATTCCATGTTTATTCATTTACTGGGCATTATAGCTCACCCATTTCTTATGCTTGTCCTTAGGTTATCCCTTACAAAGCTAAGTACGAGGGAATGTAGTGGTCCTGTAAAGGATGTTTTCAATAAAGATGTTGTATTTTATGTTTTAAGTTATTATTTAATGATACATAACCAAAAATACACTAAACCTCTCTTTCTTCTATGTCTTATCAAGTAACGAGTTTATTTAATAAATCATGTTTAATTTTGTAATAAAAGCAGGGTTGTTATAACAAATCTATCACCAGACACATCAACAAAGAAATAATCCCTAAGAGGTAATTCTTTATCTAATTAAATTAATTAAAAACAATATTTCTTGATATCCTCTCTCTATATGTGTATATAGCATGATTAACCATTTCTAATATCATTTATCGATTTTAAAGATCAATGTTTTTATATTCATATATCTCAAATTTTTCATCAATCATGACAAAAAGAAAAGTTAGGCACTGCCCTTCCCATGATTCCACCTCCCCAGGTACCTATAGAAACATGGTGTGTTTTATACTATTTTTTGGTTGTTTGATTCTATAGAAAGTAGTGACAACCTTCCATATAATTGAAATGGTCAATAATAATTAGAACCCAATTTTGGGAATATATTTTTAACAACCCCTAGTTTACATTGTCTCAACATGACCAAAACCAAGACTCATTCCATGTAAGTCCCCTGTATGAACCCTGTTTTTCAATCAGGTATAGATCCATTAATATTCTGTATAACTAATCATTTTGGACCTAATCTTGATGTCTAAGTAGTTATAGAAGGACTTTGCTGTGTCTTGTATTTTTTGGAGCCTATAACCCATATTTGGGGGGTGGGAATGGGCATGTCACATTGTTGGAGTAAACTGTGTGGGTGGCCATGTTTTCGGTTGTATACATCTATAATATTGGTGCACAATTTCCCTAACCATAAATCCTAACCATTCTATTTCTTGTTTTTTCGACGTAACCGTGTATTATTTTCACACGATTTGGTGAAATAGTCATCCAACCATGAATAGGCTAATTTTTTGTTCATTTTACCTTTTTCCCATAATGATCTAATTAATCTTCCAATTCCTCCCTAATCGGAATTCCAGTAAGATTAGACTCAATTTATCTCATTTTAGTTCATTTTTAAGGCCTATGTTATGGATCAAGAAATCTCATTCTTTCACGATATGTTCTAGTTCATCACGTTGGATGCACCCTGGTAAATACTCGAGTCTGTTTGAGTCATTCTTCTTCTCTCGTACTCTTCACATAGTTATTTGGGAATGATAATTTTTCCTCCTTTATTAGATATACATTTATCCAATAATAATCAAGTGCCAATACTAGAAGAGGATATTCATTCAAGCCTAAGGTGGGTGGTCTATACCTCATCCCTTAAGTTTGTTGATTTTGGAATTGGTTGTGTGGGCCCCTCTAATTTCATCAGGTGTCATTTACTGATTTTATATGTCATTATTAAAATAATTATAACTTAATGGTTATGTTTTAATTAAAACATGTGATTATTTGTTAGTGGTTTCAAAAATATCTCCATTCAGCCTAAGTAGGAAGTTATGCATTAATTGTCTCTTTAGTGTTTTGACACGTTTGATCCACTGTTCGAGTGTGCCATAGCATTACTTATATTAGATTAATCTTTATATATTAAATGAATTTATTTATACTATGAATTTCATAATGGAAAGTACCATGTATTCTCACCATGTGACCCACCTATGTTGACTGCTTCAATTTGATAATTGATTGTGAAATGGGATTTGGAAATTATACTAATTATATAACTAGGATGTAAATGTAAATGAATAATATATTGCATGTCAGTAACACCCTTTACCATATTAAGGGAATGTAGCAGGATGAACCTTGATTGTTAAAGATGTCTAAAATGGATTAAAGGAATGGTATCATGCTACTTGGACTTGTCACACTAATGAAAGGAAATTATTGAACCAAATGTATATATTGATTAATTATGACATTATTAAATGGTTTCATAAAAATTAGCCTTATCACACTAGTGGAATGTAATGGATGAACATTATGAATTATATATATGACTTCATCATCAAATAGGAGTGGCCAGAATCAAGATCTGTTTGGATTTCTGAGGAAATTCATTGAGTACTCAAGGACCCCATTACGAATTCAAGGATATGTATTTCTTTGGTAAATACCCACCTAGATCCCAATACTTTTCTCACTTTGGATTCCCTATATAACACCATAGGATCCCTTCTATAATACTATAGGTTTCCATTGATACACTCCATAGATCTCACATTGATAATTTTTTTCCATTATTAAAGCCCTTCGAGCCCAGTCATTTCTTAGCCCCATTTTATCTTGTACCAAATCCTTGGACTCGGTTGACATATCATTGTGGAATTACTTGGACTATGCGGCATGGATTACACTCTAACCCCCATTTGAGGAAATATTTATTACTGAGATGGAAACCCTTGAGGTCTACGTTTCCTTGTTGTTACCATGGAATTTATTTATTAAATATCATTATAGGTAGACATGTTACATCTTGTAATAATTTATGTTATAAACATGTCCTTATATATAACCTATCAAAATATAATTAATGACTAGTTACATGTGTAGACACTAGCCAAGGGCTGAAGAAGGTTCATGTATATTTAGTTACATTGTACTTATTTACTTTATTTATGCATACTTTCACACTATTATATTCTATTAAATGGGATGGATGTTATAGAAACCATGGGTGGTGGCCTGTTGAGATTTATCTCATACCCTTTTGGGGCATTTTTTGGTAGATTCAGTAGATTACACGAATGAAGGTGTTGATAAAGGGATGTGTATGGCTTCAAACACTTGATTGCCTGTTGTTTAGGATGGATCATGATAGATGATGACTGAGCCAAATTTTGGGATACTAGGGATAGTCTTTTATTTTCAATTATAATTTTGTGGAACAAGTTATTACTACTGCCTTGTATCCATGTTTTCCAATTTTCTAGTGTCATGACTTATTATCACCATTTATTCAAGTTCCTTTGTTTATTATTATCATTATTTATATATTACTTTAGTCTGCTTCTGCATTTTTCTAATACTGCTTTTACTAATTACCTATGTTTATATCTATCTATTATGATATACTCTAGTAAGGATGGAATAGTCTCTCCAGGGACACACCCTAGGCCCTAACTGTTAGTCGGCTACCACTGTCATTTGGGGAGATGTGGTTGAGTACATGCGTTCCACTGGGCTCGGGGCACCTATTTAGTTGCATCTGGGCATAGGAAATCACAAATTGGTATCAGTGTGGGTTCTTTTCTTTCTTCACTATTTGAAGATAATATTCAGAATATTAGTAACACTTCAAACTTGGTTATAAGTCATGCTTTTGAGTCTCAAAACCATGTTCAAGGTAAAATCCATGTTCCCTGAATTATAATTATTGTTCTTCTTTATCCTTTTACTTTTGATATCACTTCACTATTGGGTGACACATATGCTATGTGGAGTTATTGATTATTACTCTAATTAATGATTTCTTTCATCCTTGGCATGATTTTATGAGTTCAAGGAGCATTGATTCATTCATAATAATACGCTCCTAGAATTCTCAAGCCATGCATATTGTCATTCCATGTAGGTGAATCTCACTACTTTTCATTTCTTGATATTCATGTGATTATTGACTAATGTTTTTATAGTTAGATTATGCTTGTATTACTCTTGGTTATGATTGGGTGATTTCTTATCTCAATTCATGAGGTGTATGTGACTTCATGGGTTAGGATGTGTAATTTATCGAGTCAAGCAATTATGCTAAATAAATATGTGTATCTTCCATTGATAAGGTGTATAGGCAGGGATTCATTGGGAATGGATATCCATTATAAATTAAGACATTACTTATAAAGTGAAATGGTTCCACATATTTATCTTATCATGTCATGTTTATGAATAGAAAATGAGTGAACTTGGTAAATAATTGTAAAAAAAGAGATGAATCTTATACTTGAGTAATTATAATTACCTAGACATCTAAGAAGGTAGTTGGGGTAGTATTCGTAGAGTAGTGAGACTATCCTTGTTTTTTAACCATAAGTGTTTCTATATATCTCCAAAATAAATTGTTCTGAGGAAAGTTTTTTGAATTTATAGACTAGTGCCACCATGATGTCCTCATATCTTATTCCAGGAAGGTGGAGACTACCATGATCCAAACATTGTGGTCCCAGAGCTACCAGTCCTACTTCTAGTAGTACCACATGAGGCACCACCTATTGTACCTATTTTGGGCACTGATTCTTATGTTCGTGATAGTTTCCAACATCTGATGTAATCCATTCATGGATCCCCATGGCTTTCAAATACAATGTCTAATCATACTTGTGAGTTCTAGTAAAACCATCCTACTAATTTCTCAGGGGATGGTCATCTCTATGCTACCGATTCATCGATATAGGCCATTATTTATATCTTTGAGAATTTAGAAACACCTCCAAAGAGGAGATCCAATATTTCTTCATACATGTTCTGGGATTCTTCCTAGTTTTGGTGGGATTTTGAGGCCTAGAATAATTTCCATCAAGGCATGTTATGGGATCACTTCAGCATTTTTTTCCTATGATCAGTACTTTCCTTAGACATTGAGAGATAAAGATCCACAGATTTCATCCATCATGTGGATTTCACTATGTCATTTATGTAATAATTGGCATGTTTCATTGTGTTACAATGATTTTCATTGCTTCTTGATAGAGATGATCTTTTCAATGCTACATGCATCAAGGATGGGATCCAATACCCCATCCATACGTTGGTGAATTTCTTTCTCCAACCAAAATTTTCTAAAATAGTCAATAGGGATCTTATCACTTTGCATAACCCGATGGATTGTAATAGTACCGAGTTTAGAGGACCAGTTAGATTAGTTCTCCTGATGGCAGGAAATGTTCGCTTGAGGTTTCTTGTCATGGAATTGAAAACCATTGTATATGTTTTAATAACTCAATGGAGTGTCATCTGTGTGGATTAAGGGGGCATCTGAGGGCTCAATGAGATAGAGACCAAATGGACTGCCAGGATTATAGACATATGGGGAATCTTCAAAGATTATGCAAGACCTTTCCACTGTCTTCAGGTGGAAACTGGTCAGCACTAACTCCACCATCCAGGGCGAGTTCTTTTATGATGCTTCGGGCATAGTGTTGGAATAGAATCAGTATAAATGGTCGAAGAGGGGGTCATGGACATGGTAGCTAGACCCATGATCACCAGCTGTGCCAGCAGAGTATTTTTGATTGTGGTTGTCCATCTTTACACAAGGTCATGGATTAGGTCGGTTTCATGCACTACAGCTGATACCCAAGGATCAGGCTATGGGAATATTTATAGTAGCATGTATTATTCTAGTGTCATCTACAATATTATATTCCTTATTTGATACAGGTGCTTCAAACCCAATTTTTTGTAATATCTATCATGGATAGTCTCTGACTTGATATATGTTATTACTGTGGTTTGACAATATTAAATACACCATTAGGGGTTTGAACAGTTTTCACGCAGTAGTGTAGGGATTTCCCCATTGAGGTAGGAAGTTTCCCTTTCTTATGAAACCTCTTAAAGTATGAGATGACTATATTTGATTTCATTCATGGGATGGATTGGTTAGATCAGCGCCATTAATTTGTATACTACAATCATGACAGAGTATCTTTTTGAGTCAATAAGGTTTTCCTTATTACTTTTCAATTCCTTCTTGTTTTGAAAATCAAAAACACCTTATAATTAAGAAAATCTATATTTTACTTTGATAAGGAAAATTTCCATCCCAACGGAATTTACCCCTAACAATTTTTCATTATTCATATCAATATTTTTCTTAAGTATAAAAACCAGATTCATATCTAAAACCTTGAAATCATATAATACTTAGATATGAAGCATTCAGTTATAGGATCCGAATTCTGGATATGAACTCTCATGAAGTTCCACTCCGAATTCTGGATACGAACTCTCATTAAGTTCCACTCCAAATTTTGAGTACAAACTCTCATGAGGTTCCACTCCAAATTCTTGATAAGAACACTAAAGAACTTCAACTCCTAATTATGAGTTCGACTCTGAACTTCTACTAGTTCAACTCTGAACTTTTACTAGTTCGACTCTGTTCTTCTACTAGTTAGACTCCGAACTTTTACTAGTTCGACTCCGAAATTCTACGAGTTCGACTCCGAACTTTTACCAGATTGACTCCGAACTTCTACGATCTCAACTCCGAACTCTATAAGATAAGGTTCTGAATTCTTGTGAATCTAGAATCCAGATTTCCTTGAAATTTAGACTCCAGAATTCTATAGAATTCAGGTTTCTAATTCCTACAAAACAGAATCCAAATATCTCTTTATTATAGAATCTGAATTACATTTTTGGTTAGACTCCATAATTTTATTTTCTTACATTCTGAACTTCAGTTTTACTTATGCTCACACTTGTTTTATTACAAAACGATGTCATGCTTTTAGTTATTGACTAACCGTTGGTTGAGTGACACGTGTAGAGGTCCCTTACAAATTCAAGGTAAAATATGACAGTTGGAGGAGGGAGCCGACCGTTGGAGCTTCTCCTATAAATAAGAGCTCATTTGAAAAGAAATGACTACTTTTGACACATTTCTTATAAGCTGTTGAAATAATTTCTAGAGAGAGAGTCTCTTATTAACTCTCAAGATTCGTGCAGAATGATTGAACGGCTTGTTCAAACTTTTCCTTGTGCATATTTTCTTCATGAAACTCTAATTGTTGTTGTGTACAATCGAGAGATTCCGGGGATAGGAAGACATAGGTTCCAACACCTTGAAGTTGAGGGATTCCATACTGAGGAAGAGAGAGGTGTTGACTACCTGATAGTTGATGGATTGCAGGGATAGCAAGATAGATTCTGATCTTCGTATCAAGGGCTTACCTTGGTGTGGGTATGACAGACTTTCTTGAAAGTATAAATCAAGGGACCTCTTATACAGGGTCGTTGGATACCCTTCTAGTTGGGTTAAAAGAGTTATTGTTTGTTACTTGTAGTTTTACTAAAAAAAATTCTGCTGCATTTTGTATTGTTAAGGAAAGTATAAATTTCTTATACTTCCTTACGTGAACAATGATTTTGTTAGATTCTATACACTTTAAGGTAGAATCTTAGCTGGTGTAAACATTTGTTAAGTTTCATTTCTAGAATCACTTTTTCATAATCAAGCAAGTATTTAGAACTTAGAGGGGTTGTGAATTTTTGTTATACAAAATTTCCTAAGGGAATTTTTTAAAGTATACAATTCACCCCCCCCCCCCCTCTTGTATTTGTATCTCATTGTAATTATTCGATCCTGCATTTGGTATTACAGAGTATATCATACTCAAAGTCATACCATCCTAACAATTGGTATCAGAGCACTTGGTTCAATCTGAATTAATCTCATTATTAGATTCAGAAGTTTTTTTCATAACGTTCAGAATTGAACATTCAGATTCATATTTCCGGATTCATACTTTTCGGAATCTATTTTTCAGAATCATAGTTCAGATTCTTTTTTTTCTTAGAGATAAAATTTTTCTTGCTTATAATATTTTCTCATGTTTACCGACATATACTTCTAATAAGATTTCGTGCCATAGTTTTTATTAAAGTTGACATGAATCAATGTTGGTTCTATTGACAACCTAAATCCTATTAGACCGCCTATCATTGATGGTAATGATTATTAATATTGGAGAGATCATATGAAGACTTTCATTATCAATATTGGGGTAGATAACTTTGTCATTCTTAATGGTGGATACAAAATTCCTAATAAAGAATTTTGTGCTTTTAATAATCAAGAAAAATATGAATTCTAACTCAACTATAAGGTACACAATACTTTACTTTGTACAACTACTAGGAACATATATAGCAAAATTTATTCTTGTGAAACAGCTGACTGTATATGGAACAAACTTGATGTTACACATTTTGGTACATCTAAAGTGATTGAGACTAGAAGATCCATGCTCAGAGATGAGTATCGTGGTTTCAATTTTCCATATGGATAACCAATTGGTAAGGTGCAACAAAGATTCATGACTATCGTGAATAACTTACAATCTATGGGAGAGAAAGGTCAAGATGATGTATCTCTTGTTGACAAGATTATTGACATCACGTCGAATGAGTGGGAATCAAAGTGAACTGATATCGATGAAAACCGAAAGGTCACTCAAATTTCTCTTGATGAACTATTTGGAACTCTTCTTCAACATGAGACTATAATGAAGAGAGATGATGAAAATATAAAGAAGAAGAATGGAAATGTTAGTGTTTCTTTTACTACAACTTCAAATCTCAAGAAAGATAGGACTCCTGAGAGAGTTAAAAGATCCAAATCTAAGAAGGTTATTATCCAATCCGAATCTAGTGAGAGTGAAATATCAGAAAATGAGTTAGCTAATCTTACTCGAAGGATGGACATGATAGCCAGACAGAGAAATTTACAATCCAAGTTGTTGAACTCACCTGTTTTGATAATCCCAACCATGATTTAATATACTTTGATAATATCAATATAATGTTTTTCTATATTTTAATTATTTCAATATCTGATCAAGATGATAATAATATTAAAATAATCCATGAGATATGTTAATCTTTATTTATCCATGATTATATATGTTATGAAATAATTCAAACCAAATTAGATGTGTTTTACATAAAAATAGATAAGTGTAAGCTACTGATCTGCACATAGCTACTGATAAAGAGCTATCGGTACTCAATCTACCGATAGTCAGATTCACTGATACACTAAGGTCACTAATATAAACAGACGAGCTATCGATGTGCATGTCTACTAGTAGTTACCGATAGAGTAAGCCTACTGATACGAGTACTGACAATCACAAACCAGAGCTACCGATATGAGGACGTATACCGATAGAATCAGTCTACCGAGCTACCGACTAACAAACACACCAGAGCTACCGACATACAAGAGCTACTGATAGATAGAAGTCTACCGATAGATCCAGTTCACATATAGTTACCGATACATCGAGCTACTGATAGATCAAGAGCTACCGATGGAGAGAAACTGTTATATAGAGCTACCGATGCAAGAGTAAGAGCTATCGATTGAAGATCCTACAACGCCGTACACTTTTACCAACACGAGCTACTAATGATTGACCAACCAGTCAAACACTATACTCTATACTCTCAATACTATTTTTTTATTAAGATAACGGTTACATTTGATGTTTTTAATGCAGTTAATGTTATTTAATGATCTAGGTTTCCATGTCAGGGAACTGTACCTAGTACCCATGAAAAAAGTAATTATGCTTTTCGGCCAAAGCTGAAATCTATAAACGGATAGAAAAGGATCATGCAAGACACTTTTGGAAAGAGAGAGAATCAAGGCACTAAGAAGACACAAGAAGGGTGAAAGATCCAAGAGCTGAACAACATTCAAATGTGAAGCATTTTTCACTAGTCAACATCCATACTCCAAGAATCCTGGACATACATGAAGAAACTTATTCTAGAGGAGAACACAAGCTGAATCTTGAGTGAAGAACTACAACAATCATTTCATGAACTCAGGCTGCTAAACTGGACCAAGAACCAAGGAAGAAAATGAAACTCTATTTTCTGAACAAGAAACCAGAGAAGGACTCAGAAGATTTTCTGATAAACCAAATGAGTCCAGAGCTGCACTGCTAATCACTAAAGAATTTCAAAACTCAATCATACATATCTTAGTTATTATTTTATTTAAATTTCGAGAAGTGTGTGTACCCTATTTATATTACACACATACTGACTCCTGTACTATGTTGGAGGATTCTTAAATCCTAAATCAAACTTTTTAACCCTTTATTTCTCATTGTGGATAGTGGTAGATGTCGAGTAAGACCTGAACAACCTGTGTGCTGTTGTTGTTTTTCCCACGAAGAACTGTGGTAGAGGACCTTGGACCTGGATAGTATTGTACTGTTGTTTACCCCCGATCTAGGGTGTGGATCAGTTTATATAAATGGTTTAGAAGACTAAGTCTCATCTTGAGACTGAACCTCTTGGTTAACTTTGATATGCATTTTAATTTAAGTCTATAAGTATACTATATATTTATTTCATATTTTGCAGCTATTACATTGAAAAACAAAACTATTTTAAAGATACATTGATAGTTAAATTATCAAGTGTTTATACTTATTGTAAACCAGTAAGTTTGTTTCAACAGTTAATTTAATCTTCAGATTAATTCAAATGATACCTAATCAATCTTTGAGAAACTGATTGAAAATTTACACTCTGTATAGATTCACTACAGTTTAACATTGTTTTTAAATTGGGGGATTTTCAGAGAAATAATTTTAACAGAAATTTTTATCGAAACTCAATCCACCCCCCTATTGAGTATCCACTCTGACCAACATTGGGTATCAAAGGAGTTATTCCTTTTAAAATATTTCAAAACAATCTCTGTTTTTAACTGTGATTTTATTTTCATCTTTAAAGATCGTAAATTTCTATTAGTTCTAAATTTTACCTATTTAAAAATATTTTCTATAATCTAACTATGGATAATAGACTAGAGGGTGCTGTTACTAACATGACACCTTTCTTTAATGGGACCAACTATTCCCAGTGGAAAATTAAGATGAAAATACATTTGGAAAGTATGGGTTTTGATATATGGACTGCTATAGAATCTCAATATAAAATTCCAGAAACTGAAAGAAAGACTTGGGACAAACCTACTAAGACTGCTTAAAATAATAATTTTAAATCTATAAATTCCACGTACTGTGCTTTAGGAGATGAAGAGTTTAATATAATTTCTTCTTGCAAACTACTTATGAAATATGAGATACTTTGGGTGTTTCTCATGAAGGAACAACCAATGTTAAAGAAGTGAGATTAAATACTTATACTCTTAAATATGAAAATTTTAAAATGAAGACTGATGAACCTATTTCTGATATGTATCTCAGGTTTAATGAGATTGTCAATACAATGAGTTCAATTGGAAAAGCTGTTCCAGCTAAGGAACAAATTATGAGGATACTAAGATGTCTGCCAGAATGATGGAGGGGCACTTCTGTTTCAATCAGAGAGTCATGTGACATTGGAGCACTGCCAGTAAAAGTGATTATTGGTAAATTAATGATGTATGAGGAAGAACTCAAGGTGAATAAAGAGAAATATGATGAACCAAAAAGGAAATCTGTAGCTTTCAGGTCTGCTGCTTCTAAGAACAAAGACTAGGAGACAATCCAAGTACCTACTGAAAGTTCAACCAGTGAAGATTCTGACTCTGACAGTGATGCTGAAATGGCTCAAATATCTAGGAGATTCAAGAAGTTCAATAGGAAGAAGAAATTATTCAGAAAATCTCACTAAAAAAGAAAGTTTGACAATAAGGGACACTAGTAGAAGGATTGGAAGAATTCTGACAAGGAGGATGATATAGTCTTCTACGAGTGCAAAAGGAAACCACAAATCAAGGCTGACTGTCTAAAACTGAAATTCAAAAAGAAATATGATTATAAGGACAAGAAGTACAAGAAATCTATGAAAGCTACTTGGAGTACATCAGAGGACAGTACAAGTGAGTCTGAAGTTTTTGATTCTGAGAAGAATCATGCCACCATGTGTTTCATGACCAACACGTCTGAGGTAACTTTAGATACTCTTGTTTTAAATTATTATTATTTTGGAGATGATGCAGACTCTAATTCTGATTCTTAAAACATGACTAGTGAGGAATTATTTGAATACTACAATATGCTGGAAGAAACATGTAATGAACTTAAATATAAATATAAGTCACTAAAGAAACAACATTCTCTTACGGCCAATGTTAAATCTACCTTTGATATAGAAAAAGAAAATAATGCTCAATTATTAATGGAAAACACTGAACTAAAAATGTCTAATGAGCAACATAGAAAGGACTTGGAAAATTTCACAAATAGAAAATATACTCTAACTCAAATGTTAGGTAAGAAAGTTTCACCTAAATACACTACTGTTTTGGGATACCAACCTGGAAAAAGGTTGTTCACTAAAACACGATTTATTCCTAAGTATGGACAAAATTTTTCTTATTCCAGTTCTGGAAATTTGTATGCTTCAACTAGTTATTCATATGGTTATAGATCAAATAAAGTTTATCTTTCAAAATCAATTGACTCTATAAATTATATGAGACCCATAAGACAAATATGGGTACCTAAATCTTTGATTTCTAACCTATCTGGACCCAAGAAGATCGGGGTACCGAAATCATTTTCTATATAAATCTGTTTTGTAGGAAACATGCATAAAGAGTTCTCAGAAGAAGGTATGGTACTTGGATAGTGGATGTTCAAGACACATGTCTGGATATTATTCATGCTTTAAGATCTTAATAAAGGTTTATGGAGGCCACGTCACCTTTGTTGATAATTCTAAAGGAAAAATCATCAGCCTAGGCCAAATTGGTAACACTGATTCAGTTTTAATTTCTAATTTTTTATTTGTTGATGGACTTATGTATAACATGTTAAGTATTTCTCAATTATGTGATGATGGATTTAATGTGAAATTTGAAAATGATTCTTGTAATGTTTTTAATTCTCAAAATGTTTTAGTATTTTTTGCTTTAAGAAATGAAAATGATTATACTGTTGATTTAAATTATTTAGATAATAAAAATGTTACTTGTTTAAATTATTTTCATAATGATTCTTGGCTTTGGAATAGAAGATTAGGACACTACAATATCTATTCAGTTTGAAAATTAACTAAGAAGAACTTTGTTAGAGACCTACCTAACATGGAATTTCCAAATGACAAAGTTTGTAATCCCTGTCAAAAGGGAAAGAAACATGAAGTTTATTTTAAATAAAAGAAAGAAGTTTCAACTTCTCAACCTCTCGAGTTGGTTCACATGGTCTTGTTTAGACCTTCAAGAGTTTCTAGTTTAAATGGAAATCACTATGTCTATGTTCTAGTAGATTAATTGTCTATATATAATTGGGTATACTTATTAGATCACAAAGGTGAATCTTGTTCTTACTTTGTTAAATACTCCAAATCTATAGAAAATCTTAGTGGACTTAAGATTAAAACCCTGAGAAGTGATCATGGCCGTGAGTTTGAAAATCAAGAGTTTGAATCTTATTGCTCACACAATGGCTATAGTCACAACTTTTCTGCTCCTAGGACACCACAGCAGAATGGTGTGGTAGAAAGAAGGAATAGAACCCTTCAATAAATAGCTAGAACCATGCTTAATAAATATAACCTGCCTATTTACTTTTGGGATGAAGCTATGAATACAGCTTGTTATATTATTAATAGAGTCTTAATTAGACCATTTCTTATGAAGACCCCATATGATTTGTGGAACGATAGAAAACCTAAAGTTGGTTACTTTAGAGTCTTTTGCTGCAAAGTTTTTATTCTTAATACAGTGGATAATCTTGACAAGTTTGCTTCTAAGAGTGATAAAGGAATTTTTCTTGGTTATTCTTTAACTAGAAAAGCCAATAAAGTCTTTAATAAAAGAAAAAAATGTGTGGAAGAATCTTTTCACATCAAGTTTGATGAAACTGATCCACATGAGCCTAAAACCTCTCTTGAAAATCTTGAGGAAGATTTGAGTGTTCTGGACCTTAATGATACATAAAAAGAACCTGCTATAAATACATCCAGTTCTGGACATATTCCAGAATCTGCTGGTATAGAACCCGAACTTGGAGATGAACCTAATATTTCTAGTCCTACCTTTACTAGATCAACAAGGATTCTAAAGAATCAGCCTTTGGATGTTTTTGTAGGTAATCTTGATAGAGGGACACAGACTAGAGCTTCTCTAAGAAATCAGGTTGAACGTCAAGCCTTTCTTTCACAGCTAGAACCTAAAAATCTCAATGATTCTATCAATGATGAATTTTGGGTAATGGTTATGCAAAAATAGTTAAATCAATTTGAAAGAAACAAATTCTTGGAATTAATTGAAAGACCAAAGGACACTTTAACAATAAGCACTAAATGGGTTTTAAGAAACAAAGTTGATGAGTCTGGAAACATTGTTAGAAACAAAGATAGATTAGTTGCACAAGGATATAGTCAAGATAAAGTTATAGACTATGAGGAAACCTATTCACCTGTAGCCAGATTTGAAGCCATTAGGATCTTACTTTCCTATGCTGATCATCTGAATTTTAAGTTATATCAAATGGATGTCAAAAGTGATTTTCTAAATGGTTTTTTGTTAAAGATGTTTTTGTTGAACAACCACCTGGATTTACTAATCCTCATTTTCCAAATCATTTTTTTAAACTTTCTAAAGCTGTATATGGTCTAAAACAAGCTCCAAGAGCTTGGTATGATATACTTAGTTATTTTCTTATTTCAAAATGTTTTACTAATGGGATTGTTGATCCAACTCTTTTTATTAAAATAATTTCTAAAGAAATTTTAATAGTACAAATCTATGTTGATGATATTATTTTTGGATCTTCTAAACACTCTTTATGTATGGATTTTTCAAAATGTATGAAAAATGAGTTTGAAATGAGTTTAATGGGAGAACTTAAATATTTTATTGGATTTAGACTTTTCCAAAATAAAGATGGTATTATTTTCAATAAAAGTAAATATGCAAAGGATATTTTAAAATGTTTTGGTTTGGATAGTATTAAGGAAAGTGATACTCCTATGAGTACAGTCTGTAAATTGGATACAGATGAAACTGGGAAACCAGTGGATCAAACCAATTACATAGGTATGATTGGAAGCTTACTTTACCTTACTGATAGTCGACCAGATATTTTTTTTAGTGTGTGTATGTGTGAAAGATTTCAAGCTAATCCAAAATAATCTCATTTACTTGATGTTAAAAGAATTTTAAAGTATCTTAAACATACTGTAAACTTAGGTTTGTTTTACCCAAAAAGACAACCCTTTGAGTTAATGAGTTATTCAGATGCTGATTTTGCTAGTTGCAAGTTGGATAAAAAATAACTTTAGGAACATGTCACTTATTGGGAAAATCCTTAGTATTGTGGTGTAGTAAAAAAAAGAATTATGTTGCATTATCCACTGCCGAAGTAGAGTACATAGTTGTTGGTAGTTGTTGTGCACAAATTATGTGGATGAAACACACTCTTTTCGACTATGGATATGACTTTAAGCACGTTTCAATCAAATGTGACAACACTAGTGCAACAAATATCTCGAAGAACCATGTGTCCCACTCTATGACCAAACACATTGATGTAAGGTACCATTTCATGAGAGATCATTACCAAAAGGGTGATATAATTCTTGACTTTATAAGTACTGAACATCAATTAGCTGACATATTCACTTAACATTTGAGTTTAGATAGGTTAAGTTACATTAGACATGAGTTAGGTATGTTTAACCTTGTCCAGTAGCTAACCTCACCGATGTAAAATTCTCACCGATGTGAAATTCTCACCGATGTTAAATTCTCACTGATGTGAAATTCTCACAGATGTGAAACTCTCCCCGATGTGAAATTCTCACCGATGTAAAATTCTCACTGATGTGAAATTCTCATCGATGTGAAATTATCACCGATGTAAGACTCTCACTGATGTGAAACCTCACCGATGTAACCCTCACTTATAGTAATTCTCACTGATAGACCCTACTGATGAGAGCGTTGTTTTAAAACATCTGTCTGCCACCATATTATGAATCGTTTTTACATTATTTCATTTTTTTATTTATTTTATTATTCCTAAATGATAAAACTAAATTTTGAGCTACTTCTAAATCCACCGAGCCTCAAACCTTAACCCTCGAACCATAGCTCCTGGATCATTAGAGAACCCTATATTCTTTGAACCAATGATGATAAAAAACCAAACTTCCGACCGTCAGAGATGACTCTGTTGAGCTGAAAACAAAGAAGCAGAGGATCGTGCAAGAAGTAAGTCGTAGTGGTAGTGTTGCTAGAACTAGGTCGGGGAGACGACCAGTGAATCCTCATCTGCAAAATCATGTTATTGTGATTGAAAAGGAGTTGTGTGTAGAATACATTCTTCCTAGCAAGTCCTTAGTGCTCTAAGTACTTGAAGATCAAAAATGGATGGAGTGTTTTTCGAACAACAATGGTTCCTACTTTCCAAAGTTAGTGAAACAGTTTTATGATATTGTAACCTTTGAGATATTGGAGAATAAAAATTGAGTAACCTATTTTGTTAATGGAAAACAGATGTCGTTTTCTTCTATTGAGTGGGATGAGTGCTTAAAAGTCCCACATGAAGGTGTATCTGGATATTTCTCGAGATCCATGCCACCTACGAGTGAAATTTTCGATTATGATACTGATTTGGAAGAGCTGACTGGTGATGGAAGACAAAGACAAGTACTTGTTGCAGAAATGGATGGAGATAACTGATTTTTGTTCAAATTCATTCAAAATATCTTGAAACCGAGGAGAGGAGACTTTTCCATTTTGAGATATCAGGATATCTATCTTCTGCACCTCTGAAGACATTGTGTAAAGGTAAATTTGTGCAGATTTCTGATGATCCAAATGGAAGATATGATGAGGATGAAATCAAATAAAAATTCCCTATTATTTGCTAAATTGATCTCTGTGATGATTAAAGTAAGATGGGTTGCTGAGTCTCAAGATGAGACAGTAGTAGTGAAGAATAACGTTTGTATCACATCCACAGTGTGAAAATACATGAGGATCAATTGGAACCCTTGGAGAGGAGAATGGGTCAATGATGACCAGAAGGTATATGAAAAATTCAATCTTGTGGATCATTCTTCAAGACCAATGGATGTGATGGGTCCAGGTCTGGGACCTGATGAAGAGGAGCCAGAATACAGTGATGATTCAAAAGAGGAAGAGTCCTCTGCTGATGAAGGAGGATACCCTGACTTACCTCCTAGCACAACTCCTGAAAATCTTGATCAACAGAAATCAAATAAGTAAGAAGCTGATTTAGAGGCTGTTGAATAGGCTGGTGTATAGAATGAGGAAGATGTTCATGAGAGTGAATCATCTCTATTAGCTTATTTGAGTCTTAGTCCAGTGATTGGACAATCCTTAATGCTTTCTAGTGATGCAAATGATGTTGAAATTCCCTTGCCTATTTTGGAAGACCCTCCTACTATTATAGAAGAAGAATTGATAGTGTATGATTCTCCTCAAGATGAAAGACCTGCTAAGAATGCTGCTGAGAATGTTCCTGAGAATGATGTTATCCTAATTGAGGATCCACCAGTTGATGGGGAGCATCAAAACAGTGTTGGAAGTGTTAAAGTGGCTGCTAGAATTGAAGATTGGGCAGAAGACCCAGGTTTTATAGTCTGTGGTTTAGACTATCCTGATTCAGATAATGAAACATCTCTCAATAGACGTAAGATTACATATGATGTCTATTATATGTTATTTCCTGAAAATGTGGTCAGAATGCATGACCTGGATACTTTACAGAAAAAGCTTAAGGACAGTTTTTTGGAAGAGGTGAAGAATATCGAAGTTTTTCTGGTATCTTTAGTTCAATCGTTTATGACTGATTATGTGGTCAGTTTAGCCTCTGAAATAACTTCTACTGCAGTTGGACCTGCTGATATGATCACAAGGGATGATCTGGAATCCATGAAGGATGAGCTAAAAGAATCTTTTAATGCCTCAGTTGCTGAGATGAAGCTTTGTTTTCTAAAGAGATGATGATATTGGAAAGATCATTTGAACTCTCTCTAGGTTGTAATTTATCAACCTTTATGGGCGAAATAGTTGAAAAAGTTAAAGACTTCCAGGCTCAAGTTTCTAGACTTGAAGCAGATCTTGAAGCTTTAAAGAAATTGGTTATCTCTTTTTAATCTTATATGAGCTCAAAATCACAAGTAGACAAGGACTTAGCCTATGTCAAAAGTGTGGTAAGCCAGATGGTTTCGGTGTTTGAAGGTTTCAAAACTTTTATGAATGATCATATTAAAACCCAGGATTCCCATGTTAAAAATATTATAATTCTGTTGACCAAAATCTTCAAAGAGACTATATCTCTCTCTGTTTGTTATCTTGCATCTAAACCTTCCGTGGATTTGAATTAGTTAAGAACTGTGATGAAGGAGGATCTTGGTTCAACTTCAACCAGTGGCTCTATGGACTCATCCGAGTTGAGTTGAGTTGTGATCTCTACAAGATATTTAGCTAGATAAATAATGAAGATAGTCCAAGACTATATGAGAGAATCATATGCCTCTCAGAAAGAAGTGAAAGATAAGGTGGACTCCTATTTCTCTAAGATTTTCACCAAAAATCAACTCAACAATCACTTCAAAATTCTATTGGAAAATATGAAGTTTCCTCCTATTAATCAAGATTTCAGATAACAAGTTATCAAGCTAAGGTAATTGACTCCAGCATTGGACAAGTTTCTGGAGAAAAAGGATGAATTCATATCTTCTATGGAGAGAGAAGGAGGAATAATTATGGATTTCAGAAATCTGTTGCTGCCTTTTCTGCATGTTGATATTAGGCCAGTAATTGTCCCTCCTACTTTGACTGCCTCTGCCTCTACTACTTATCCAGTTCAGATGACTCCTTCCCAAGCAATTCAAAGCCTCAGACCTATGATCACACAAAGGACTCCTCAGTACAGAACAAGAACAGTTTCTACGGCTCAGCCTACTTTGATCATTTCCGGAATTCCTAAGTGCTCACATGCTTCCACTTCCCCTGAATCCTCTTCTGCACCCAAGGGAAAATCTCACATTGAGTATGTGGGTTGAACCAATGGCTAGACTGTTTGATATAAATCCATTGTATTTTGTTTATTTCTTTGTACCTTATCTGGAACATGAAATGAAACTGGTTTTTCATCTATTTTCTTATTTTTTTTTATTCCTCTTCTCTTTGGTTTCCCACTTTTTGATTATCACAAAGGGGGAGAAATATTTTACCAATCGTTTACAAAGGGGGAGAAATATTCACCCATGGAGAGATATATTAATGAATTGGGGAGAAATTTTATCTAAGGAAAATCTATCATGCTTTACTCCTCTGATACTATTAAATTTAATCCTCTGATACCATTTTCTCTAACTCTATGATGCCACTAAACTTTACTTTTGATATCATTACATTTTATTTTATCTCTGATACTATCACATTTTCTTCCACCTATGATCATTTATGTTCTATAACATACTGTTTCTCTGAGATAATTGCATTTAATGGTATATCCTCTGATACAATAGCTCACTATTTAAAAACTATAATTTTACAAGTTGTGATTATCAAAAAGTGGGAGATTGTTGACCTCACCTGTTTTGATAATCCCAACCATGCATTCATATACTTTGATAATCTCAATATAATGTTTTTCTATATTTTAATTCTTTAAATATGTGATCTAGATGATAATAATATTAAAATAATCCCTGAGATATGTTAATCTTTGTTTATCCATGTTTATATAAGTTCTGAAATAATTCTAACCCAATCGGATGTGTTTTTAATTAAAACATATAAGTGTAAGCTACTGATCTGCACATAGCTACTGATAAAGAGCTACCGGTACTCTGTCTACCGATAGACTTAGTCTACCGATAGACAGAGTCACTGATACACTAAGGTCACTAATATAAACTGACGAGATACCGATGTGCATGTCTATCAGTAGTTACCGATAGAGTAAGCCTACTAATATGAGTACTGAAAATCACAAACCAGAGCTACCGATATGAGTAAGTCTACCGATAGAATCATTCTACCGAGCTACCGACTAACATACACACTAGATCTACCGACAGAGAAGAGCTACCAATAGATAGAAGTCTACCGATAGAGCCAGTTCACACATAGTTACCGATACATCGAGCTACTGATAGCTCAAGGGCTACCGATGGATCAAGAGCTACAGATGGAGGGAAACTATTATATAGAGCTACCGATGTAAGTGAAAGAGAGACCGATTGAAGATCCTACAACACCGTACACTTTTACCAACACGAGCTGCTAATGATTAACCAACCAGTCAAAATCCACACTATATTCTCTCAATACTATTTGTTTATTAAGCTAACGGTTACATTTGATGTTTTTAATGTAGTTAATGTTATTTAATGATATTTGTTTCCATGTCATGGAACCCTACCTAGTACCCATGAAAAAAGTAATTATTCTTTTCTGCCAAAGATGAAAGCTATAAAGGGATAGAAAAAGATCGTGCAAGACACACTTTTTTGAAAGAGAGATAATCAAGGCACTAAGAAGACACACGAAGGGTGAAAGAGCCATGAGATGAACAACATTCAAATGTGGAGAATTTTTCACTAGTCAACATCCATACTCCAAAAATCTTGAACATACACGAAGAAACTTATTCTAGAGGAGAACACAAGCTGCATCTTGAGTGAAGAACTACAAAAAACATTTCATACACTCAGGATTCTAAACTAGACCAAGAACTAAGGAAGAAAATGAAACTCTATTTTCTGAACAAGAAACCAGAGAAGGACTCAGATGCATTTCTGATAAACCGAACGAGTCCAGAGCTGCACTGCTAATCACTAAATCATTTCTAAACTCAAACATACTTATCTTAGTGATTATTTTATTTACATTTCGATTAGTTTGTGTACCCTTTTTATTTTACACACATACTGAATCCTGTACTAAGCTGGAGGATTCATAAATCCTCACTCACACTTTATAACCCTTTGTTTCCCGCTATGGATAGTGGTAGTGGTCAAGTAAAACCGGAACAGCCTGTGTGGTGTTTTTTTTTCTCACGAATAACTGTGGTAGAAGTCTTTGGACCTAGACAGTAGTGTACTATTGTTTACCCCTGATCCAGGGTGTGCATCAGTTTCTATAAATTTTTGAGAGTACTAAGTCTCTGCTTGAGACTGAACCTCTTGGTTAACTTTTCTGTGCATTTTAATTTAAGTCTATAAGTATACTATATATTTATTTCATATTTCGTTTCTATTACTTTGAAATACAAAACTATTTTAAAGATACTTTGATAGTTAAATTAGCAAGTGTTTATACTTATTGTAAACCAGTAAGTTAGTTTAAAAAGTTAATTTAATCTTCACATTAAGTCAACTGAGACCTAATCAATCTTTGAGAAACTGATTGAACATTTACACTCTGTATAGATTCACTTTAGTTTAACTTTGTTTCTAAATTGGGGAATTTTAAGAGAAATAATTTCAATGGAAATTTTTATAGGAACTCAATTCACCCCCCCCCCCCTTGAGTATCCACTCCGACCAACACAAGTATAAGAATAATGAAGGGAAAGATAAGAATTATTTAGAGGTCATATGCTATGAATGCAAGAGAGCTGGACACATAATTCCTGATTGCCCTATGCTCAAAAGAAAATAAAAAAAAGAGAGGCATTCTCAAAGGAATAGAAATAAATATTACAAGTCCAAAGCTAAGAAAATGTTGAAAGCTAATGACACATGGAGTTTTAGTGGTGGTGACACATCAAATGAATCTTAGGATCATGAATCTTCTGAACAGAAGAATCTCGGTCTTATATCCAAGCCACCTATTGATAATCATTACTTTATAGATAAGGTAGACAATGATGAATCATTGAACAAAGCTTCTCTAATTTCCAATGATAGTAAATATTATAACTCTTCGGATGAAGAATCTTCTTCTGATGAAGAAAATACGTTACCTACCTATGAAAAAGTTTTTTGGTTTGCTGAACATCATGAAAATAGGAATTCAAAACTAATGAAGAAACTTGATAAGGAAAATTCTAGGAATATTATTATTACTAAGGAAATATCAGATCTTTCTAAAGATCTTGACAAGAAAAATGCAGATTTTGAAATTATTTCAAAAAATCTTGAGGAAGTATGTTTTGAGAAGAATAAACTTTCAAAATATCTAGAAAACTTAATTTCTAAGAAAGTTGATTTCGAGCCTAGCTCTAGTTAAAATGTTCTTGAAGACAAGAACCTTATTATAAAACTCAAATCTGAAATATTTTCTTTGAGGAAGTGTTTGTCAAACTTTACCCTAGGTAAGGAAAATTTTGATAAAATGTATTCCCAAATCCAACTATGAAGGAATACTTCTAGTTTTGGTTACACAAGTTCTAAACCGATTTTTAGTAACAACTACTTTGTTCCTCAATGTTCCCCATTCTTCACAAAGTGTCAGTGTGGTGGTCATTGGGAAAATAATTGTTCCCTAAACAAAACCCAATCTTTAGGATTTCATAAGGCTTATTTTTCTAAGAAGATGTGGGTACCCAAAATTTTACTTTTTGAGATTTCTGGATCCAAGCAAGTATTGATTCCGAAAACCAAATTTTTTATTATTTTCAGGAAAATAGGGAAGGTACCAACAATAATATATGTTACATGGATAGTGGATGTTCCCGGCATATGACGGGTAACAAAAACTATTTTGAAATGATTATCCAGACAAAAGGATGAAAAGTAACTTTAGGAGATAATGGTCAGGGAGAAATTATTGGTATAGGTAACATCGTTCTTCTTGGAAAAACATTGATTTCAAAATTTTTATTTGTTAAGGGTCTTAAGCACAACCTCATCAGCATAATTCAATTATGTGATTAAGGATACCTTTTGAATTTTATGAATGATAAGTGCTTAGTACACAATTCCAAGGAAGTATTTATTCTTTCTGCCAATAGGCAAGAGGATGTTTACACACTAAAATTAGAAAACCTTAGGAGCGAAGACTTACCTTGACTTAGTGTAATGGAAGATCATTCATGGTTGTGGCATAGATGGTTAGGACACTGTAACCATAGGAACTTATGAAAACTTTCTAAGAATGGTTTAGTTAGGATCTACTTGAGCTTAGATTTGATTATTCAAAAGTTTGTGATCCTTTTAAATATGGAAAGAAACATAAATAATGTTTTAAATCAATGGGTGAATTCTCAACAACTGATGCACTACAGTTGGTGCACATGGATCTTTTTGGTCCAACACAAACTGGAAGCATTGGGGGAAAGTATTATGTATTTGTCTTAGTTGATGATTACACTATATTTACATGGGTTATTTTCTATCTAATAAGTCTGAAGCATTTTCTTATTTCAAAAGTTTTAGATCCCATGTTAAAAATGAGAAAAAACTTCCATTGAAATCTATTCATAGTGATCATGGAGGGGAATTTCAAAATTCTAATTTTGAAACTTTTTGTTGTAATAAAGGTATTACTCAAAACTTTTTAGCACCCAAAACACCTCAACAAAATGGTGTTGTTGAAACAATAAATATAATTCTTCAAAAGATAACTAGAACCATGTTGAGTGAGTATTCTGTAGCTAAACATTTTTGGGTTGAAGTTGTAAGTACTAAGTTTTACACTATAAATCGAGTTTTGATTAGACATTTTCTTAATAAAACTCCTTATGAGTTATGGAATGGAAGAAAACCAAGACTTTCCTACTTTAAGGTTTTCGGATGCAAATTATTCGTTCTAAATACTAAATTAAACTTACACAAATTTGCACCAAAATCGGATGAAGAAATTTTCTTAGGATACTCCACAACTTCTAAGGATTATAGAGTTTTCAGCAAAAACACTTGTACTGTTGAAGAAACAGTACATGTCAAATTTGATGAAACTAATCCCTTTGTTTTTAAACAAACCCAACCTACATCTTCGGATGTGTTTTCAAAAATTAATTATCAAACTTTGATAGAAAATCCTTCTGATAAGAAAAATGTTCAAGAAGATTCTTATGAAACATTTACCCCATAATATTTCTTACCCTATGTTGATGAACAAGTTTTAAAAAACCCATACCAGTCATTTCTTAAGAATCATCCCAGTGACAGTATCATTGGTGATCTGAATCAACCTGTAAGGACTAGAAGTTCCCTAAGAAATGAAGTAGAGCATCTAGCATTCCACTCCCAATTGGAACCAGAAAGCACTGATGAAGCTTTAGGTGATGATGATTGGATTAAATCCATGCATGATGAACTAAATTAATTTGAAAGTAATAAATTTTGGAACATGGATAAAATACCTAAGGAAACTTATGTTATTGGATTAAAATGGGTCTTCAGAAATAAGTGTGATGAAAATGGAATCATCGTTAGGAATAAAGCTACATTGGTTGATAAAGGCTATAATGAACAAGAAGGAATAGACTATGAAGAAACCTAAGCTCCATTAGCTAGACTTGAATCTATTCATATTTTACTTGCCTTTGCAGCATTCTTCAATTTCAAGATTTTTCAAATGGATGTAAAATGTGCTTTCCTTAATGGTTATGTTCAAGAGAAAGTTTTTGTTGAACAGACTCCTGGATTTTAAGACACAAAACATCCTGATCATGTTTTTAGACTTACCAAAACTTTGTATGGCCCTAAAGAATCCCCTCTAGCTTGGTATGATAGACTTACAAGATCTCTACTTCAAAATAACTATGTTAAGGGAAATGCGGATCCAACCCCTTTTATAAAAAAGATAAGAAAAATGTTTTCATTGTTCAAATTTATGTTGATGAAATTATATTTCGTTCAACTCAGCAATCTTTAACTAATTCATTTGTAGATCTAATGAAATCTGAGTTTGAAATGAGTATGATGGGTGAGTTCACATTTTTCCATGGTTTTCAAATTTCTCAAAAACCAGAAGGAATCTACATATCCCATCATAACTATATTAAATATCTTCATAAAAAGTATGGGTATGAAAACACTAAGAGTATAAGTAATCATTTTGGTACCTCAAGCACACTTGATGTTGATGAAGCTGGGAAACTAGTAGATCAAACATCTTTTAGAGGTATGATTGGAAGTCTACTTTACATGACAGCTAGTTGACCAGACTTGATGTTTTCAGTATTCTTATGTGCAAGATATCAATCCAATCCTAAGGAATATCATTTAAAGGTGGTGAAAATAATTTTTTTCTACTTAAATGGGAACCACAGATCTATGAATAATTTATACTTTTGGAAATGATTTTATCTTAAAAAGTTTTTCAGATGCTGACTCTGTTGGATGTAGAATGGATAGAAAGAGTACATCCGGAACTTTTCATTTCTTAGTAGATTCATTAGTTTCTTTCTCTTGCAAGAAGCAACACTTAGTACCAATCTCTACTGCTGAAGCTGAATATGTATCATCTGCAAGTTTTTGTGGTCAAGTGTTGTGGATGCAACACACACTCACAGACTATGGCTTGAGTTTTACTAAGACTCAAATTTTGTGGGATAACACAACTTCCATTGCCCTTAGTAAAAACCCTGCACATCACTCTCGTGCAAATAACATAGAAATTATGCATCACTTTCTTAGGGATCACACACTAAAAGGAGATATCATTCCTCAGTTTATCGGAACACAAGATCAACTTGCTGACATTTTCAAAAATTCTATACCTTTCGATATATTTGAATACATTAAACAGAAGTTAGGGATGATAACCATGAGGTAATATTTTGTTATTAACATCTTGTTGAACCATTCTCCTTATAGTAATAAACACCTTTTCATAGAAGGAATACATCTCCTTGTAAGTTTTGTAAAATTTTTAGTAGTTTATTTTTTTGAAATTTTTGTAATAATGTTTTAGTACTGAAAATTTTTGTAATGAAGTTTTCGTATTGGAAATTTTCGTAATGAAGATTTCGTTCTAGAAATTTTCATAATGAATTTTTCGTACTGGAAATTTTCGTAATGAATTTTTTGTACTGGAAATTTTTTTAATGAGAATTTTCTTAACGGAAATTTTTCATCAAGAGAGTTTTTGTATGAGAAATTTCATAATGGAAAATTTTCGTAATGAGAATTTTCATAATGGAAATTTTTCGTAATGAGAATTTTCGTAATGGGAATTTTCATACTCATACTTTTTGTACTAGAGTTTTGGTACTCAATGTTTTTGCAATAAACTTTTCAACTTTAAGTTTTTCGTCGTGAGTTTTTCGCACTAAGTTTTTCATAGTTAAATTTTCTTCAAGAAGAATATCACCTATTACAAATAAACTTCCTAACAATATAAAAGGTATGATCTTCTTACTTATGTTTTCTTAATCATGTTTCTCATGCTGGTATTTTCCTTCATGTTTTTCGGATTCGTTTCTTCTTAAATATGAATGTTTTTTCTTAAAACCTCAAAATATCGGATTCAAGATTTCCTTGCAGTCATGTTTTCAACTGTCAAATTAGATTAGAGAGTTTATCAACCGTTAGATTGTTTTTGGAAGTTGAAATTTCACCTACATCACCTATAAAAGGGGACCCCTAATGTTGTCCCAAATCATTTTCAAATCCCTCATGTGTTGAAGCTCTACCTCAGTTCTTAAAGCCCATTCGGAATATTTCAGTGATCCTCCATTCCGAATGTCTGTAGAAGCCACTTCTCAATAAATTTCTACTTTCAATTAGATCTGAAGTTGGATAGTCTACATGGAATGGTTGGTCCATCCAAGATTTTTTAGTAAGTATGATTCACTTATTGCTAATAATATCAAGATAAATGAGTGGGAAGATTTCTGCATATCAAAGGGAAAGGATATTGATGTTTTTTATACGGATTTGCTTATAGAATTTTATGATTCTATTTCCTTCTATGAAGAATATGGCAGAGAAAAATTCTCCTTTAAGAGCTGTGGAAAGAATTACAAGATTTCTTAAACAAAGGATGCAAGCTTGGTGGGCTTATCATATGATGGTGAAGCCTAATTTTGTTCACAAAAGGTACTAGATGTGAAAGGATGTTTCAGAAAAGTGAAGGAAATGGAATGCCTTGGACTCAAAGATGACAAAACAGGAAAGATTTCCCATCTCTCCTCCAACAAATGGATTCTGCAGCTGTGGGTTCAAGGGTTTTTTGTTCCGAGAATTGGTGATAAGGATAACCTAAGGAAAACTGATATTTACATCTTTGATTTCTTGGTAAATCTAAGAATGATCAATTTGATGAGGCACATTCTTATTACTGTTTAGAACATCAAGAATGGGACTTTGAAAGATCAAATTATTAGGTATCCTTCTCTTCTCTCCAAGCTTATTATTCGGTGTCTTGATTCTTTCAAGTATTCTTTCACTTCCAAGGTGAGGAATTCTAAGGTGATGCTGATTAGTGATGACACCTTAAAGAGGATGAAAGTTTGTTTTTCAAAATAGTCAGGTGAGTTTTATGATCTTCCAGAGGTGGAGGCAGAAGCCATTCCGAAAAATGTCGAGAAAGTTGAACCATCTAAGAAGGCAGTGAAGAAGAGGAATCCGAAGGAAGTTGTGGCCGAAGACAAGACCCCTAAATATAAGGAAAACCAATCCGCACCTCCCATAACGAAGAAACAGAAAGCATATCTAGATGAGGTGGTTGTTAAATGGAGATAATATAAAGAGAAAAGGAAAGAAGGGGAACATCAGTTCGGATTGGACGCTGCTGAACTAAATCCTTAAGTGAGAAAACTATTGAATACCTTGAGAAGGTAGAAAAAGAGAAGAAGATGAAGAAGAAGATGTCTGAAGCTGAAGTTGTACAATATGTTTTGAGAGACACAGAATTAGATTCTGAGCAGATTCCCGTACCAGAAAATTTTGTTGTTCAACCATTACCGGAGACCCCTGGAAATAACTACTTCACTCCGGAAAAACCTAAAAAGAAAGATGTTTTTGAAAGATTAGAATAATAGGAGTAAGTAGATGTTGAAGAAGAAGAATTAGAAGAAGACAGTGGTGATCTAGATTAATTGATTAAAAAAGTTGAGGAATATCAAGATAAGGCAAACCCATCAGAAAAACTAAAACTCCGAACATCTGAGGCCGAGTCCTCAAGGCTTGTCGATCCTGTAAAGGGAGATTAGAAAGATGGTAAGAAAGATGATGACAAGGAAGAAGATAAAGAAAATTAATTATCTGAGGATGAAATCTATGAGAATCACTTTCTTGAAGAAGGAGCAGAGAAGGAGAAAACAGATGAAGACAAGATAGTGAAACTATCTGAAATTGAGGAAGAATCTCTGGATGAAGATCCCATTCCAAAATTTGATAAGGGTAATCAGGGGCTTATAGACACCCCAACAAAAGATATCATAAGGAAGAAGGATGTTGGTTGCTCTACAAGAAGAAATTTAGTGGAAATTGAAGAAGAACAATCCCCGAGCATGGTGTCTGATTGGGAATCATCAGCACTGGGACATGATTTTGTTGTTGAATCTTTGAAGAAATTGGTAGATACAATTCTGATCATTCCCATCATAGACTCTAGATGCTAGATGATTCAACACAGCCTAAATCCGAAATCAGAATCTGTATCCATGGTGATGGATAATTGTGTGAAGATTGAGGTTGAGCATGTAAATTTTCTCGTCAATTATGATTTTCACGAAAAATCATGCAGCAAAACCACTCTGTGGTCAAACAAAATTGATGATGACATGGTAGAGCTTGATCAATTTTAGAATGATGTAAAAAAATATTTTGACACCGAGGATGCCAATACAATGAATCTTTAGGATATTTTGACCCTTTAGAAAAATTCTCAGAATCAATAGGTGAGGGATTTGAATGGGAAGCTTAAATCGGTTGCTCAAAACTGGAAAGGGGAAAGAGATCTCCTGATTGAGATTAAAGAGATTCTTGTGAAGCAGGGTGAAATTATTAAGACACAGTCTGAGGCACAGAAGTCTCAAGATGAAAGGATTAAAGCCTTAGAAAAACAAGCTGAGGAGGACCAGATAGACTTGAAGAAGGTGAAAACCCTGTTGAAGAAGTTAATCCCCAAATAAAAGGAAGACAAATAGACCAATCCGATTTTTTGTTGTAATGTCTTTCCTTGTAAAAATAATTTAAATTCTGATGAAATCTCTGGTTTTTTGTATCTTGTGTTATTATGTACTAATGTTTCCGGTACGTTATTTCTTTTCCATTACTTTAAATTATTTTTGAAATTCACAAAGGGGGAGAAGGGAAAAGAACTACTCAAAAGGGGGAGAAGGAAAAATCTAATAGGGAGAAGAAAAATTTCTATGTTAAGAACTATCCTTAAGTAATGGGTAGTTTCTCATTACAAAGTTTTTCATTCCCATGATAATGAAAATTCCATTCCAGAAATCCAGAATAAATCCTTAGTGTTCCAAGCCTTTGGGGGAGTAATTTTTATTCACCATCATCTATGAATAAAGGGAGATAAGTTTTAATTTCAAAGTCTAAATAAATTTTTATAAGTCCTTATATTATTTTTCGAAAGGTTGTTTGTGCTTTCCAAAAAGAGGGAGATTTCTGAGTTGATATGGTTTTCCTTATGACTTTTCCATTCCTTCTTGTTTTGAAAATCACAAACCCCTTATACTTATGCAAATATATATTTTACTTCGATAATGAAAATTTCCTTCCCAAAATAATTTACCCCTACCATGTTTTCATTATTCATATCAATATTTTTCTTAAGTATAAAAATCAGATTCATATCTAAAACCTTAGAATTGTATAATACTTAGATATGAAGCATTCTGTTTTAGGATCGGAATTCTGGATATGAACTCTCATGAAGTTCCACTCCGAATTCTGGAAACAAACTCTCATGAAGTTCCAGTCCGAATTCTGGATACGAACTCTCATGAAGTTCCACTCCAAATTTCGAGTATGAACTCTCATGACGTTCTACTCCGAATTCTGGATACGAACTCTCAGGAAGTTCCACTCCGAATTATGAGTTCGACTCCGAAATTTTACTAGTTCGACTATGAACTTCTAATAGTTCGACTCTGAACTTATACTAGCACGACTCTGAACTACTACGAGCTCAAATCTGAACTCTGTAAGTTTAGATTCTGAATTCTTTTGAATCTAGACTCTGAATTTCCTTGAAATTCAGACTCCGGAATTCTATATAATTCTGGTTCCGAATTCCTACAAAACAGAATCTGAATATCTCTTTATTATAGACTCTGAATTCCATTTTTGGTTAGACTCTGAACTTTTATTTTATTACATTACAAACATTAGTTTTACTTATTTTTACACTTGTTTCATTATAAAACGATGTCTTGCTTTCAGTTATTGACTAACTGTTGGTTGACTGACACGTGTACATGTCCCTCCAAAATTCAAGGAAAAATATGACCGTTGGAGGAGGGAGCCGACCGATGGAACTTCTCCTATAAATAAGAGCTCATTTGAAAAGAAGAGAAAACTTTCGACAAATTGATTACATGTTGTTGAAGTGATTTCTAGAGAGAGAGGATATTATTAACTCTAAATATTTGTGCCGAAAGTTTGAACGGCTTGTTCAAACATTGCCTTGTGGAGATTTTCTTCGTGCAACTCTAATTTTTGTTGTGTACAATTGAGGGCTTCCGGGGATTGTAATATAGAGGTTCCAACACCTTGAATTTGAGGTCCTCCATGCAGAGGAAGATAGAGGTGCCGACTACCTGATAGTTTAGGTCTTGCGGGGATAGCAAGACAGACTCCGATCTTCGTATCGAGGGCTTACCCTAGTGTGGGTAAGACAGACATTCTTGAATGTTTAAATCAAGGGACCTCTTATCCAGGGTTGTTGGATACCCTTATCTTTGGGTTAAAAAAGTTATTGTTTGTTACTTGTAGTTTTAAAAAAACAATTTACGATGCATTTTTTATTGTTAAGGAAATTATAACTTTCTTATACTTCCTTACATGTACTCTGATTTAGTTAGATTCTATACCATTTAAGGTAGAATCTTAGCTGGTGTAAACTTTTGTTAAGTTTCATTTCCAAAATCACTTTTCTGGAATCAAGAAAGTCTTTAGATCTTATAGGTTTTGTGAATTTTGGTTATCCAAAATTTCCTAAGGGAATTTTTTAAAGTATACAATTCACCCCCCCCCTCTTGTATTTGTATCTCATTGTACATATTAGATCCTACGTTTGTTATTACAGATTATATCATACTCAGATCCATACCATCCTAACATATCATTTACATCACCAGAGGGTGGTAGTTATCTAAATAAGGTTGAGTGGGATGTCCCGGATGGTAGTGCTATGAAAAAGCATCTTGGGCTAGGTGGAGTGACCACCCAAATCACTAATCTTTCCATGGAGGATTAGGGTTTAAATCAAGTTATTTACCCTCAAATAGAATATAATTTGAAGAATTTTTTTCCTGGATACTTTATGCCAATACCTCCTCTTTGATGGGTAGATTTTACAATCTATCTTGTTCCAGGAGCAGCTTGGGTGTCCATTCCTCCACATAGGATGGAACCTACTAAGCTGCAGGAGGTCAAGTGGAAGTAAGAAGATCTAGTGGCCATGGGTTTCATACATCCTAGCACATCCAGTTGGGGTATTCCAATGCTTCTAACCAAGATGTTAGATGGAACCTTACATATATGGTTGGATTACATATGGTTGAACTAGCTTACAGTCAAGAACTAGTATCCACTTCCTCAAATAGATGATATAAGACCCTATCTCTGACAAGCTAGGGTCTTTTCTAAGATCGACTTCAGATCGGGTTGTCATTAGGTGTGAGTCAGGCCACCAGAAATACCTTGTACAGTCTTCAGTAGTAGTAATTCTCTTTATGAAAATGTATTTATGATGTTTCACCTTAGGAACATGCCTACTGTTTTCATAGCCCTAAGGAATAGGGTGTTCCACCCCAATTTGGATTCTTTTGTCATGGTCTTTGGGGATGACATCTTGGTGTATTCTTACACCTGTAGTGACCATAACAGACATCTTGAGACCATTATGAGTACACTTAGAGAGAAATAGGTTTATTCCAATATTTTTATGTTCCTCTTCGAAATTGACAATGTTCACTTCTTGGGTTATATTATCTCATAATCAGGTGTATATGCTGACACTAAAAATGTTAGTGTTGTAGTTAAATGGGAGTATCCAAAGAATTTGTTTGATATATAGTTTTTTAGGGGTTAGTTTTATATTAAAGACATTTCATATAGGACTTTTAGCATCTTAATAGTCATAAAAATAAGGATTTAAAGTTCCTTTGGTCAAAAGCGTGTGAGAAAGCCTTTTTGGAGAAGAAAGGGAGGCTTTTATTGGAACCTATTCTGATTCAGCTAGATCTAGACAGGGGTTATACCATCTTTTTTTATGCACGACGAATCAGCAAAGGATCATTATTTTTGTTGGAGGACAAATTTGTCTCATATGGATCTAAGTAGTGGAGGCCTCAAGAGAAAAACAACATGTCACACAACCTTGATCTAGCTACAGTTGTCCATGATTTGTATTACTGGAGTCATTATATATTATGTGATCATTTTATAGTGTACAATGACCATAATAACCTCAAATATATCTTTTAACAACATGACCTGAACCTCAGACAAAGGATATGGTTTGAATATCATTAGTCATTTGATTTTGTGCTTGCATATACGCCTGGGAAGGGAAATGTAGTCACTAATGCACTGAGTCAGAAAACACTAAAACATGTCATATAGGAAACCAGTGATGAGTGGAGGTTAATGACCCTATTTTCTGATCACCATATGGTGTTTCATGATAGTCACTAGAAGTATTACCTCTCATCATTCACATTTACCTCTCCAATCCTTGAGAAGGTGAAGTGTAGAAAATTTTTAGATCCTAAAGGCTTGGTTCTTCATGAGTGTCTATTATGAGATTACCCAGCTCTGAATTGTTCTATGGATAAAGATGACATCCTTCATATTCATGGGAGTTTCTGGGTTCCTACAGATTTGAGATAGGAGTTCATAAAAGAGTCTCATGCTTCTCAATGGTCGGTTCATCCAGTAATCTCCAAGATGTATCAAGATACGTGATTCTAGTATTTGTGACTTGGGAGGAAAAATAAAATTTAATTCATTATCACATGGTTTTCCACCTATCAGCAGGTGAAGGTGGATCACCAGAGAACTATAGGATTCTTACAACAGCTTCTAGTCCTAGAATTGAAATTAGAATATGTTGACATAGACTTGGTAGTCAGTTTTCCTAGGTCTCCTAGAGGTAACAATGATGTATGGGTTGTCATTGAATGATAGAATAAAGTGGTTCACTTCTTACCTATTCGGGAGATTCTCTTAGTTGAAGAGCTGGGAAGAATATATTTCTATGAGATCACATGATTACAAGGGGTTCTAAGTACTATAGTTTCTAATAGGGATGTGTATTTCACTTCACAGTTCATGAAGGGATTGTCGAAGGGTATGGGAACGCAATTGCTTCAAAGCACATCTTTTCTCCCTCAGACTAAGGAACAATCAGAACAATCAACATAGGTTCTAGAGGATATGCTATGATCATGTGTCCTTGACTTCAAAAGTTCTTGGGAGAAGCATATCCCTCTCATTGATTTCACCTATAATAATATCCTTCAAGTGATGATTCAGGTGGCTCTTTTTGAGGCCTTGTATGGTATGTCATTTCATTCACCCCTATACATCGTAGAGGAAGGGGAGAAAGCCCTAATAAGTCCCCATATAATCAAGGACACATCATAATGGAATAAAGGAATCAGAAATAATATGAAAATAAATAAGTCTAAATAGAATTAATTTGTCGATCATTTTCGAAGACCTCTAGAGTTAGAGGTTGGGGATCATCTTTTCCATTGGGAATCACCCCGTTTAGGGAATAGATGGTTACAAAAGTAAGGGAAGATGTAGCCTCATTATGTAGGTCTATTTGATTTTTTAGAAAGAGTCAGGCCGGTAGCCTATCGGTTGCTACTACCTCATAGTTATCATGTCATGCATGACATCATCCATGTTTCATAGCTTCTCCAATATCATGTTGGCTTGTCCTGCACCTTTTATCCTGAGAAATTTGAGTTATATTCCAATGATACATTTGAGTATTATCCAGTACGCAACACTAAATTGTGCACAAAATATATCCAAGGCTAGTATGTCCCTCTCGTATGGGTGATATGGAAGCACCCCTGCCTGCAAGACGAGACTTGGGAGCGTGAGGCCGATGTACATGTCTGGTGGCAAGATTAGTTCTCCTATAGTATTCCTCCAACATTGGAAGGTGAACTTGGGGATGATTCCTTTTAAAGGGGGAAGACTATAAGAACATTATATTTCACTTAGTTTGTATCCTTTAATTCTTAGTGTAATTATTTATTTTGGAACTAATTTGGATGCATAAGGTGTTAGTAAAGGTCTTAGGCATGTCCAAGGCTTGTTCAAAACCCAAAACCCATATTTTTGGGGAAAAGTGGGTCTACCACACATAGAGAGTAAACTGTGAGGGTAGGCCACATGGTTAGATCTCATCATGCAGATTTTCTAGTTTTCAGGCAGAGCCATCTACATTGCTAGAACATGATTTCCCTAACAGTGTGGCCTAACTATGCTAGCACTCCTTTTCCTAGGTAAATGTGAATTTATGGCACATGTCTTAGAAAAACGTGTGGAAAACGATTCAGAGGATAATTTTTGGGTAATTTTACCTTGTCCCCCTTAATGATTTAATTAAGCTTCTCCTTCCGCCCTATTTAGAATTCCAATGGGATTGGCCCCTTTTAATCTCATTTTGGAGCATTTTGAAGTCCTATGGTAGGGATCAAGAGGTCTCCTTCATTTGAAATATGTTCGGGCTTCCATTTATCAGGTTGGATGCACAACAGTGAGTACTCGAGTTCAAATTGAGTGGTTCAACTTCTCTCTTTATCTCAACCTATTTATTGAGGTATGATCTGTTTCCCAATTTTCATAGATCAAATCTAATCCAAGACAAATCAAGGGCTGATATCAGAGTAGGGCATTCATAAAATCCTATGAATGGTGGTATATAACTCATCCTTAATTTTCATTAATTTGGGTATTTGTTGTGTGGGGACTACCAATATCATCAGATGCCATTTGTTGAATTTATATGCCATGCTTATAATCATTAGAACTATCTGTTTATGCTTTTTTTTCAAGTATTTGATTTTATAGTGGTTACACCCATAACCTTAACCATCCCATGCAGTATGTTATACCATAATTTCTTCTTTAGTTCTTTAACATGTTTCATACATTGTTTGGGTGTGCCTTTGTAATGGTACAGACCTCCTTGGGCCATTCCATTCTTGAAATTTGGTGTTTGAGGTGTTATGGGTGGTCATGATGATTAATCCCCAAAATTTTTCCCAATATCCTATTCCTTTAATAGTGTTTCATGTTTTGTGAACTCAGTTTTTAGTTATTCTTTTTTGAACAGTGCCATCATTGAATCATCTTTATCTGTTGGAGTTGGTAAGTTGTCATTGCCTATTAGTGTTGGTGAGTCGTCTTTATTTGTCATTGTTCGTGAGTCATCTTCATCTAGTGGTTTTAGTGAGTCATCATCATCTTTCAGTGTCGGTGAGTCATCTTCATCTATTGGTGTGTCATCTATAAGTGTCGGTCAGACATCTATCGGTGAGGCATTTCAACTATCGGTGTTTGTGAGTCATCTGTCGGTGTCGGTAGGTGCTACAGTGTTTCCAGCTCAACCGAGGATCAATGTTTCCATCTTTCTACAAGTTCTCCCCTTTAACATGTTCATTGACATGAAACACATTCAAGGCCGAGTTTTAATGTTTTTAAGGCCGATTCAAATCCCACAACTCCTATATTAATTTTCTCAAGTGTCATGGAGCCTCTACTCTATCAAATAGTGTAGTATTGATGTGATTCACCTTTAATGGAAAATCTAAAACTGTATCTAAACCGATGCTCCAATTAGATTTTCAAAAGAATGAGATACCGTCTTCATTGTAATTCCATATTTTTTCCCTTGGAACAATATTCCTAGAGTTATCCCCCCATAAGATTCGTGTGAACAAACTGTGATCCTTGTATCATTTTTTTGGAGTCTTCCTACTGCAAGCAAACCACCTATTTTGGTGAAAGTAAGAATTTTCGATCTATCTCTGATATAAGGTATGTTATACAACCATCCTTATAGGTCCCTCTCCTCTTGTTTCTCCTTTTACATGTTATATAATGTGATCATTATATTTTTCATGGAGCTAGCTGGGTTTCTGATTTGTGTGGTGGTTTCTCTGCATCCTCGTGTGGATGTTTAATTCTAGGAGAGGTGATCATGATCTGTGCTATTGGTCATTCTCTAATAATAAAATTCAATAACATTTTAAGGTTGGGGATTTGTGTCTTCCCTATTATTATTAAATTTATTAGTAGAGTTAGCATGATTTAGACCACTAGATCACAATGGAATTGACATAATAAATATTTGAATTTGATTAAAGAATTGGAATCAATTGATTAGCGATTTTTTTGCCCCTTGATTTTCCAGATAGTGTGATATCTATGATTTTTTTTATCATATCATTCTTGATGGAAATTGGTAGATAAAATAATGCTGGAATTAATTTTAAATTTATTGGATAAAGATAAAAAGGCATATTAATGAATCTATTTGTTGACTATATGCACGTTTAATTGAATTGATCGATAAACCTGAAGCATGTAGATGCTGGTTGTTTGAAGGAATGTCAAATTAACTATTTGATAAATTTTTGATAGCTATGATAGATTTCTTCTTTGGTATCTCATTATGGGAACCTACTAATAATTAATCTGTTAATTCAAGTTAGATTAAAGAACCATTTTGATGATGAAACACAATTCATAATAGGGTTCTGAGTTACCCTATTTCTTGTTATGGCTAAGTGCCTTATGCGTGGATCAATGAGATCTTATTTTGTGTGAAGGATGAATACCTTGTTTAGGGCCATGATCCTGGTTTCTTTTTTGTTACTACCACTTGTGATGTGATGTGATCTTGAATGGATGTTGTGATATGTGGTTAGGGATGCCCAGTGGTTTTGGCAGCAGTTGATGCCTATAGTGGTGATATATATTAGTTTATGCTTGAGGGTGTCGGAGAGGACACCCAAGGGAATGAAATGGGCTGAATCAGGGATCACCCACTAATGTGAATTTTGGATTCTTTTTGAATTTATTGTGTGTTTATCTTCTTTACTTTCCCCACTAATTGAGTTAGTTGGTCATTCTTACCATCTTTCCAAAAGAGGAAAAGATGTGTGGGGTATTCCAAATGGTTTTCATGTTTCACTTCTCAAGGATGGATGGGTCTATTCTCATGATATAGTTGGTAAAGAATCAATGGTTAGTCCATCTACTACCCATGTTGAGCCCCTTCTGTTTGGTAGCTTGGTTTTTTATTTCTAAAATTCTTGGTAGTATGGGAATGTTATAATTCTTTTAATAAATGATTGAATAAATTAATGTTGAACATATAGGTTGGGATATTTATAATTTTCAATATTTAGGATGTGTTTTTGAGAAGCTGTGGACTCGATTTGGTTATGCCGGGTGGGCATGGATCTTGGTTAGAAAGGTAATGAAATGTAATGGGTTAAATTATAATAGATAATTTATTGTTAATAAAATAATTAACGTAAAGTTTAACTGACTAAAAGAGGATATGTAATTTAATAAATCTATTTAAATGGTTATGTGCTTATAGGATATCTAGTCTTAGCAATGGAAGATAAGAGTCTGAGAGACATTAGCATCAGTTGCTTGTAAGACTAGGATATTCCCAAAGTGTGGTTGTGATCTATATTATATCATGTAATTTTTGTGCTTCTGTACACTACCCAACCCTGTCGAATAGGGCGATTGACACCCCCTAGGATTCGTTCCCTGGGGGGTGTTTTCTACAACATCTCGATGGGAGTATAGATGGAAGACTTCCCCATTTGGCCCCGCTGTCTTCTCTTGGTAGATACTTGTGCTTGTTGGCATGGAATTTATTTTCCCCATATATGTGCATAGAGGGATATAATGACTTGTGTTTATACACACAAATATATTATGGATATAGTTTCCTATAAACTACTATTATATTAACGTGTATAAGATATGATGACTTGAGGAACCCTACTTACCGTATTGGATGTAATGGATTGAGGTATAATATCGGGCGTATGATACGCATTATGAGAGCTATGGTGGATCCAAGAAACTAACTAGTTACTTTGGTTAGATGGACATAGTGGCTTTGTGGAACGAGGTTCATGTTGTGGTGCTACGCCCACGTGTATGAAGGGAATCCTTTATTGAGAGAGATGCTCAGAACAGGAAATGTTGGAGAAAATGGAAAAACTTGTGGGGAAGTGGTAGCTAGGTACCCTTGATTTTGTTTATTATTTAATGTGAACATATATGAAATAAATGGTGAGAGTATCCATGGTGTGGATGGTAACATAGTATAAAAATTTATATGAGGAGTTAGTTTCACTTTTTGTACACTACGATTTAGTATACTTTCTTTACTTTTCCATTAGAAGCTCCATGAAGGATCCTACTAAGTATACTTGTTACACTCACCCTATGTATATATAAATAGTTTTTCATGTCACTTGGATCATGATGGATATCATGTTGGTTACTACTATCATGGGGTTTCATGAGTTGTTTGAGTTTCATGGTTATTGTTGTTTATCTTTCTTTTGCTACTTGTAGTTTTCCCTTTCAGTTGTAGTAGTTTATGCATGACATTACATATGTGTACTAGGTGTTTCCTTTTATATTTTGGTATTAGTTGGATGTGTTTTTTGTCTATCTTATATCTCTCTTCAATATGTGTTCTCTTGGGGGGTAATGCATCCCATTTGTGTGTTTACAATAAACATAGTGCTAGTCTCCAACCCAGGGACTACTGGAAGCGAGACTCAGGTATCGCTATCTCTCTCCTCTCATTTCTGACCCATGAGGGGTACAATTTGTGTGTAGGGGCACACGAACGAGTGGTATTAAAGGGCTTGTTGAATGATAGGATGGATTTTGTGTTAGGAACTGGTAAGTTTGCATGGGTTGGTAGGGAAATGGAATCAGTAATGTTTAACAAGTTTTGAAAAATATATAGACAAACTGAGACACTTGAATTTAGTGCCCTAATAATCTGATGTGAGGACCTTTATGGTTATAGTGGATACTAAATGAAGGGATAATAGTTGTTGGGTATAAACCATTTAATGGAAAATGTGTCATTCTCCGTTTTTCTTGTGCTTGAATGGGTAGAGGTTGGGATAGGATAGCCTATAGTGAATAAATGAAAATAGTTAATTTATTAATGTTGAGTATTCCATATTACCGTTTTATGAGCTCTAATGGTTATTTTTTTTGATGGTATGGCTCTTGGCCAACATCCTCATCAGTTTCACGTAGAAGATGTTCAGTAAGTTGTGCCATCTGATTTCCGTAGAGTAGTGTTTGACGAAGATTACCCTTGGACGAAGACACATAAAGAGTTTTAGGGAAATAGTCTAGAGATGTATGAGGTATCCAATTCATATGTAGTCAAGGAATACATGTTGGAGGTTTTTAAGAATGATTTCATTTTGATATATGCTCGGAAAGATCACTGGGTGTCATTATTTATGACAATGTGGTGTGGGAAAGCAAGAAGGTGGTGGTTCTTGTTCCTTGGGGATCGTTAGGACTCGTAAATCTCATGGGAGGAGTTCTAAAACTAGTTCGGAGTTGATTTTATCTCTTCAACTGTAAGGATTCTTGTCGAAAGGAGTTCCTTACCCTTGGACAGGGGAGATCTCATGTGTGAGAGTTTGTGATCCATTTCAAGAACCTTTTATGATATGATTCAGACCTATTTCCCAATAAGGTGGCATAGGAATGTCATTTCATGGATTCTTTGCTTCCAGAGATCCAATTCCACGTCACCCCATTTTTTCTGAATACTTATCTTGAGGTGCTGGCAAGGGTAGAGGTCATTGAGAAGATATTACCTAGAACCGGATCATCATGAGAGGGGAGTCATCAGGATTCCTCATGATGTATAGATATGTTCTGGGAATCCCAGATTATTTCGAAGAAGAGTTTCTATTCAGTCACGGGTAGTTCTTAGCCCTCAGTATCACATTTCCCTTGGGTAGAAGCTCTCAAACCTATGCCAATGGATCGTGAGCTCTTTTATCTTATAGAGTTTGAGGCTATCACCTGTGAGAGTTCCTGACCTTTCTGAGAAGTCAGCGTAAGCCATGTGTTATGCTTCATGTTACTCTGTTGAAGCAGTTTTAGTCGAGGTAGTAGCAGTTGGTTGCACTAGCTATGGATCATCAAAGAGTGGATGGGGAAGGAATAGGATGACCCCATAATTTTCCCGGTCCTCCTAGAATAGAGTGCGACCATGGTGATGTTCATTAGCATGTTTATAGAGGTCATGGATCATGTCTTAGATCGCATTATGATTTAGCATTTCTAGTGTTGGGTGAGCGAGATATCATTCGAGGTACCATTTTCTTGTTTTCTACTTGGGTGTATGCCTTGTTTGATTCTGGAGTGACGCACTCCTTCATATCACCTAATTTTTCCATTCCCTAGGAATTGAGGTAGAGGTGATTCATGTGCCCCAGGCATTGACAGCTCAAGTTGGAGGTTGAGATGACTAGTTTGAAGTATGTAGAGACTGTAAGATAGTGTTGGGGAAGCACCTCTATTGTATAGATTTCTTATGTTTTCAAATACAACCATATGATTCCATCCTCAACATGGATTGGTTATATTCACTGAAGGCTATCTTGGATTTCTTTAGGAGGTAGATTGTGTTCTTAAATGATGATAGAGAGCCAGTGGTGTTTTTTGGCGAGTGAGTACCTTAGATGGGTAAAAGGTGTACTCAGTCTTTGACATCCTCAATGGTTGAGCTAATGTTGAGTACCTTAGAGGTTTAGCTGTTGGCATTTTTAAAGGTCATGGAGGAGTACCATGACAAATTTCCATAATAGGTTGTAGTGTTACCCCATTAACGAGACATTGAGTTTAGGATCGAGCTACAGAAAGGCGTATCTCAAAATATTTATGTCCCTGTATAGGATGTCACCTTCTTAGTTGAGGGAGCTACGTATACAACTCGATAGTCTATTACGGTTTGGTTATGTTCAACTATGTGTTTCACCTTGGGGCGGACCAGTTTTTTTAGAAGAAGGTTGATGGCATATTGCGGTTGTGTATCAATTATCGTCACATAAAAAAAGTGACAACGAAGAATTTATATCCTCTTCCATGGTTTAATTATTTATTTGATCAACTGAAGGGTTCGATTTGGTTCTTTAGGATCAAATTGTAGTTAGAATATCATCAGATGCGTGTGAAGGATGAGGACATCTCAAAGACTGCATTCTATTGTCGTCATGGGAATTACGAGTTCATTGTGATGTCATTTGGTGTGAAGAATGAACCAACTATGTTTATGGGGTTGATGAACAATGTGTTTCGTGAGTACCTGGATATGTTCGTGGTGGTCTTCATCGATGATATCCATGGGTACTCCACATCTAAAGATGATCATGCAGAGCATCTGCATGTCATTTTGGGATTTCTTTGTCGATGAAACCTATTTGGGAAGTTGTCAATGTGTGAGTTTTGGGTTTGAGAAGTATGTTTCATGGGGAATTTTTTATCCCATCGGTGATTAGATTTGGATCTATCAAAGATAGAAGCTGGTTTGTCTAAGGAATCCCCCAAGATAGTGGTAGAGGTGCAACATTTCTTTGGTCGTGAAGGATACTGTATGAGGTTCGTGGCTAATTTCTCTCAAGATGTGATTCCTATGACATCATTCACTAGATAGGATTAGGTGATCATGTGGACCAATCATTTTCCAAAATCTTTTATGTATATGAAGTAGATGTTGGTCAAAGTTCCAATTCATCTTTGTAAAGCAGAAGGAGTTCAGTTTGAGGTTTTTGTGATGCATCACAATTTGGGTTAGGCTATGATCTGATACAACATAGATCTGTCATTTATTATGGGTCTCAGAAGTTTCATCCCCATGAGCATAATTATTCCACCCACGATCTAGAGTTTGAAGCATTTTTTTCCCTTGAAGTTATGGAGAAATTACCTCATCAGAGAGAACTTTTTTGTGTTCACCGATCATTAAAGACTAAGGAATATTTTCTCCTAGCATGACTTGAACAAGAGAAAATGTCGGCAGATTGAGTTCTTACTGTATCATGACTTCAAAATCTCATATATACCTAGTAATGTGAATGTTGTAGGTGATACACTGAGAAGGAAGTTGTGTTGTGATTCAATGCATGAATCAAGTGATTACTAAAGAGTAATAGAAGTGTTTTTAGAATTACATCTGGATATGGGAGAAGTTGGGGGAAGATGTTGTCTCATTCAGATGACAGTGTAGTCATCTCTATTGCAACAGGATGAACAATACTAGTATGGGATATATACATGGAGCTCTATAGACACTAATTTGTTTGTGGCGAGGCTCTTGATGGCTTGTCTGAGGATGAAAAACATTGGGTGTAGTTTTAGGGAATCCTTTTCTTTCCTTTGGAGATGTGTGAGATGGATCTCAGGGACTTCCATAGTTTTCCCTTATCAGTACATTCTGGCGTAACAAAGATATACCCTGAATTGTGGAGTTAGTTCTGATGGAATGAGTTTAAGCATTCAGTTGTGGAGTTTGTGTCTCAATGTTTGGTCTTCTAGAAGGTTAAGGCCATGAACCATCTCCCCGATGGGTTTCTCCATTAGTTAGAGGTTCTTTAGTGGAAGTGAGAGGACATCTCGATGGACTTTGATACCATTTTACCTCATTCTCTATGAGGATATGATTCTATATGGAGTATTGTGGATCCTTTGAAAAAATTAGTCTAGTTTATTGCATTCAAGGATTCATGATCTTTGATGGTTTTGTCAAGGTAGTATATAGAGGTGGTGGTGAGACTACATGGGGTCCCTAGGATGATCATTTTTGATCGACATCCTAGTTTTAACTCTACGATGTGGAGAGGTCTCCAGTATGCTTTTGGTTCTCATCTACTCCTTAACACTACTTTCCAAAACCAGAAGAACTGTTAGATAGAGAGGACCATCCAACTCATGAAGACATGGTGCGCTCTTGTGTCCTAGATTTTGGAGGTTCATGGATGAGGCACATGACCTTGGTATATTTTTTCTAAAATAGTATGCTCCACTCCACCATCAGCATGGCACCATTTGAAACCTTCTATGGACGACCATTCAATTCTCCATTATTTTGTACTGGGGTCATAGAGTAATCAATTCTCATAATACAACTGTTACAAAACATGATAGAGATGGTTTGGGTGATTCCTGAATGGATGAAGGGAGTGAAGGAACGTCAGAAATCCTATGCTGGTCATATGAGGAGACCATTTGATTTTGAGTTTGGGGATCACATGTTTCTAAATATGAATCTCCATCATGGGAATTGAAGGTTTGGTCATAGAAGTAATATTTATCCCCAGTTTTTTGGGCCTTTCTATGTGTTGGCTCATGTTGGAGTTGTGACATACCAGGTATAACTTCCCCCATAGAAGAGAAAGATACAATATGTTTTCCACATGTCTCAACTCCATAATTATCTTTATGGAAACCCTCACATCCTCGATTAGGTCAAGGTTTATGTTGAGAATTATGAGACCTTCATGGATTGGTATGTGGATATGTAGGACCATAAGAACAAGGTGTTTTGTGGGCATGTTATCCCCTTGGTTCGTGTCTTGGGGAGACACGACGACATGGAAGAGGTACTTATGACATTGAGTCGTAGATATGTGTGTAGTACCCAAATATGTTTGATGTTTAGCTCTTTCCTTATTATGATGATCAATTTTTGGTTTTAGACTATTCTTATTATGAGAAGGATTTATATTATAGGTTTCTTGTGACATTCTTTTTTTAGAGGTATCTCCCCCGAGAGAGTAGTTAGGATCTTGTTATATATTTTACTTAGTTTTTAATTGTTCCATTAAAAAAGTGGTTGAGCTCCTTTGGTGGAAAGAGACATGAGTGGTATCTTGATGGGTGGTTCTTCAGATATGTTTTATGTTTCCTCTGTTTTTTGGATTTGGATTCTCAAGGATTTGAATTTTTTGAGAGGTATATGTTATAATGGACTACACCTCTCTGTTCTATTCCATTAAAAAAATCTGGTGTTTGATGGAGGTCAAGATGAATAATCTCCAACCCTTTTCCAAATTCCCAGTTTTGTGAATAGTACTTCTTGTTTTGTGAATGGTGCATTTGGTGAGTCTTTTGTCAACTGTGCCTTCGGTGAGTCATCTTCATATGACGATGCCGGTGGGTCATCATTATATTTCGGTGTTGGTGAGTCATCTTCATCTGTCAGTGTCAGTGAGTCATCTTAATTTGTCAGTATCAGTGATTCATCTTTAACTATCACTGTTGGTGAGTCATCTTCATCTATCACTGTCAGTGAGTCATCATCATATATCAGTGTAAGTGATCCATCTTCAACTATCAGTGTTTGTGAGTGATCCTAAATTTTTAAGTGAGTCATCATTAGTTGAGTTGTCTTCAACTATCAATGATTCATCTTAAACTGTTGGTGTCGGTGAGTCATCTGTCAGTGTCAGTACGTGCTACAGTGATTCCACATCAACCATTGAACAGTGATTCAAGCTTCCTACAATTTCTCTTCTTTAACATATTCTTTTAAGTTAAATGGATTCAAGGCCTTTTTTAAGGAATTTGAGGCCAATAGAAATCCCCCAACTCCTATCGTAATTTTCCTATGGGTCCTAGTGCCTTTACTTGGTAAAACCATGTATTATCGACGAGATCCGCCTTTAGTAAAAAATATAAAACTGTATCTAAATTGATGCAATGTTTAGATTTTCAAAAAGCCGAGATACCTTCTACATTGATCTTTATATATTGTTTTCCCCTGGCACAAGATTCCCAGAGTTCTCCCCCCCATAGGAGTTGAATGATCGATCATTGATCCTTGGATCATTTTCCTCTATGTCATCCTTCTACAAGCGCACCCCCTATTTCAGTGCAGGTAGGAATTTTCTATATGTCTTCATTATTAGTTTTTTTATACCACCATCCTTATAGTTTACTCTCATCCTATTTCTCCATTTCCATGTTATGTCATGTGATCACCATGTTTCTAATAGATCATCAAGGGTTTTCAGTTGGAGTGGTGGTGTCTCTTCATCCTCGGGTGGAATCTGTCTTCTTGGAGAGGTGATCATGATCCATGGTGTTGGTTGTTCTCAGGTAATGAACGTCCAGAACATTTTTAGGTATGGATCCTTCACTTATCTATTCTTTTTATGTGAATCAGTAGTGTTAGCATGATTTATCCAACTGGATCACAATGTAATTGAAATAACAAATATTTGAACTGGATTATTGAATTGGTAACAATTTCTTAGTGATGTTTTGGCCTCTTTATTTTCTAGTTAGTGAGATATTTATGCTTTCCCTTTTTATCACATCATTCTTAATGGAAATAAGTAAAGAACGTAAAGACCAAATTAATTTTTAATTGATTGGATAAGGATAAAGAGGAATGTTAATGAATCTGGTTTTTTCAGATATGCATGATTAATTGAATTGATCGATACACATAAAGCTTGTCGATTCTTGTTGTTTAAATGCATGTCAAATTAACAATTTGATAAATTTTTGATATCTATGATAGATTGGTGTTTAGGTTTCCATTAGTGGGAACATACTAATAATGGGTCAGTTAATTAAATATAGATTGAAGAACCATTTGTTTAAAAAAATACAATGATTGGTTGGGTTCTGTGTTACCCTCTTACTTGTGAAGGCTAGGTGCATTATCCTTAGAGCCATAAGAGGTCATTTTGTGTGATGGATAAATTCCCTCTTTATGGCCAGGACCCTAGTTTATTGTTGTTTCATGCTTCTTGTGATATGGTTTTATCCGGGATTGTTGTTATGATATGTGGGGTAGGGATGCCTAGTGGTTCGGGAAGTACTTCACACATACAGTGGAGAGATACATCTATTTATGCATATGGGTGTCAAGGAGGACACTAGAGGTGATGAAATGGGTTGAAGATGGGCTTACCCACTACTGTGGATGTTGGTTGCCTATTGAATATATTTTGTATTTATCTACTTTAATTTCCCCAATTCTTGAGGAACCTAGTCTTGCTGACCATCCTTCCCAATGAGTTGATGGTTCATGTGGTATTACACGTTCTCTATGGGATTATCTTCTCAAGGATTGGTGGGTCTATGCTCCTGTTATAGGGGGTAATGAATAGACGGGTAGTCCATATACTCACAATGTTTATCCCCTTGTGTTTGGTAGATTAGTATTTTTTTTCTTGAATTATTGGGAATATGGGGATGTGATAATGTAGTTAATAAATTGTTGAATAAATTAATTTTGATCCATGTGGGTCCGAGATTTATTGGATTCAATGTAGTACTGGTGTTTCTGAAAAATCATGGACTCAGTTTGGTTATGCTCAATAGGAATGGATCTTGGTTGGAATGGTAATGAAATATAATGTGGAAAATTATAATGGTTCATTAATGGTGAAAGAATTAATCAACATGATGTTTAACTGATTTAAAAGGGATAAGTAATTTAATAAAACTATTTAAATGGTTGTGTTCTTATAGGATATCTATTCATAGTAGTGGAAACTAGGAGTTTGAGATATGTTAACTGTAGTTGATTCTATCACTAGGTTATGACCATAGTGTGGTTCTGAGAAATATTATATCATTTAATTTTTGTGTTTCAATAAATTACCCTACCCAATCGGTTATGGGGGTTCACACCTCTTTGATTCTGAGCCCCTTGGGGTGTTTTCCCCCAATATCATGATGGGAGGATGTATGGATGACTTCGCCCTTTGGCCTCATTATCTTCTCTTGGTTGTTAATTGTGCCGGTAGGAACAACGGTTGGTTTTCCCCATTTATGTGTGTATAGGGCTGTAATATATTTTGGTTATTTACACACATATATTCTTGATATAGTTTCTTATGGACTACTATTGGTGTAACGTGTATAGGCTGTGATGGATTGAGGATTTTTACTCAGCATATGGAATGTAATGGGATGTGGTATAATACCCGACATTTGATACACATTTTTCGAGTTGTGGTGGCTCCTGGAAACAACATTGTAACATTGGTAATGTGGATTTAGTGGTTTTGTTGCATGAGTTTCATGTTGTGGGGTTACTCCCAGGTGTCTACGAGCAATCCTTTTTAGAGAGAGATGCTTAGGACGTGCGATAATGGGGAAAAAAAGCAAACTAGTGGGTAAGTGGTAGGGGGTTCCCTTGATATTCCTTATTATATTATATTGTCTAGTATTCAATTATTGGTTATATAATCCATGGTGAGGCTATAAACATAGTATACCTATTTAGGTGATGAGTCAGTTTCAATTGTTGTTCACTATACTTTTGCATGGTTTCATTAATTTTTCATAAGAGGCTCTGGGGAGTATCCTATTGAGTATAATGTTAGACTCACCCAACCTATATATAAATTTCTTTTCCAGACACATGAATCGGGTTAGAGAATAGGCTGGTTATGAGTAGCATGGGGTTTCTGGAGTGGTTCAGGATTCTCCTTTTTTACTCTTCTACTTTCTTTTGGTACTTGTAGTTTTCCCTTTTAGTTGTAGTAGTTCTTACAAGAAATTAAATATCTGTACTTAGTGGTTGTTATATATTTTAGTGTGAGAAAGAGTTTTTTTGTTTCTATCTTATCTCTCTCTTCTTCATGTGTTCTATTAGAGGGTAATGCTTCCCATTGGTGTGTTTACTATGCCCTCGATGCTAGTCACCAACCCAGTTCCTACTAGAGGTAGGACTCGGGTGTCGCTATCTATCTCCTCTCATTGCTAGCCCAGGAGCGGTATGCTATTTGGGGAGTGGTCGTGAGAGCCTTTTCATGAATTATATGATAGTAATAATTCAATATTAATTGGATTGATTTATACTGTGACTTTTATTATGGAATATATCATGTATACTCACAACTTGACCCACAAATGTTAAGTTCTTCAATTTGATAATTAAAAGTGATATGGTATTTGGAAATTAGAATAAATATTTGAATTTTTCATAAATGTAAATGAATAATAGGTTTCATGTTCATTTCACCCCTTACCATATTAATTGAAGGAAGAGGAATTAACGTTAATTTTCAGAGATTCCATAAATTGATTAAATTAATAGTTGAATGCTACTAGACTTTATCACACTAGTAAAATGCATTTATTGAACAAAATGTAATTTTTGATTAATTATAAATTTATTAAATGGTTTAAATATCTATTATCCTTGTCAAAATAATGAAAGGTAATGGATGAACCTTATGAATAATATATACGCCTTTATCATCAAATAATAGTGTCCTGATTTGATATTGATACATTGACCACTCAGGACACCATTCTGAATTCAAGGATACATATTTTCTAGGTGAAAACCCAACGAGAATTTGATCCTTATCACACATTGGATGCCCGATATGAATTTATAGGATCCCTCAAGTCTTACTAATGGATTACTTGGATACACTCCTTGGATCAATCATTTACAAGTAGGTTCCATACTTAAATCACATCGGGCCAAGTCATTGCATAGCCTCGTTTAACCTTGGATGAACTCCTTGGAGTCTGTTGGAATCTCATTGTTGAATTCCTTTGACTATTCTACTTGGATTAAACTCTTACGCTCATGTTAGGATATAGATATTACTGAGTTGGTGACCCTTGATGTCTATGTTTTCTTGGTTGTTACTTTGGAACTTATTTTTTAAATATCACTATACGTTGCCAGGTTACATCTTGGAATTGTTACTTTTATAACCATGTGACTTATTTATTAACTAGAAACAATTAATTAATGATAGGTTACATTTTTAGACACCAAATGGGGGCTAAAGTAAGAACAGGGTTATTCAGTTACATTGTACTTATTTTGTTTATATATACATGATTCAAAACTATTGTATTCCATTACACGAGATTGATGTTATAGACATCGTTAGTGGTATCCCATGGGGATTTATATCACATCCTCTTTGTGAAAAGTTTGGTACCATGAGTCGAATACACTAATCTAGGTGTAGGTAAATGGAATAATACAACTTTGAAAACATTATTTTTGCAGTTTAGGATGGATCTTTATAGAAAATGGCCAAGCTAGATCATGGGATACTTGGGATAGTTTATGGATTTCCTTTATACTATTTGGGATAATTATATATATATTTTCTTGTATAAAAGTTTTCTATTTTTCTAGTGATATGACATATCTTATTCCCTTATTCTAGTGGTTTTAGTAATTGTTATATTTTTCTATATATTACTTTACTCTACGTCTAGTTTTTACTTATATTTCTTCTAACACTTAACTATGTTTATATCTATCTGTTGTGAAACACTCTAGTAATGAGGGCATAGTGTCCCCATAGACACAGCCTAGTCTCTTGCTGTTAGTTGGCAGCATATTGCATTTTGGGAGCCGCACATGAGGTCGTGTGTCCCACGGGGCTCAGGGCACCTATTAAGTCGCATTCAAGTCTTTGACATCTCCACACCTCCCATTATTTTTAGTTAAAAAACTTTTTTATTTACTATTTTTTAAATTGTAGATTTACCCAAATATTATTTAAATATTTATGTATTTTTTACTAAATAATTTTCCAAATCCTCAACTATATCATCCCCTAGAATAGTGATTAATTTATGGAGGTTTTTGTCTATATTAAACATTGAATATTATCTTCACAATATAGGTATAATAAAAATTATTATAGGTGAATTTTTCCTCCTAAAACCATGTCTCTCAATATTTCAAATGATTCAATGAAAACCACTTGAAGTAGTTCACTAAGACCTATTTTACTACCTCAGTCAGTCATCCCATCACATACAGTGATATAAGATTATAATTAATGTGGTTCACAATAGTTTCAATAATTGTTACTAAATTAAACTTATTAAATGTTGATATATTCTTATGACTATAGAATTATGTATTCCATGTAGCCTCAAAATATCCCTCATAAAAACATCTACAATTATCTTTATTAAGATAGAATTAATTATTTTTATGCTATTATCATACTTATATAGTCTTAAAACCATGATGAGTACTCTTTCATAGCCTTGTGACATAGTAAACCCTAATACAAATCCTAATGATACTTATTACCATGATAATTATGGAATATGTAATGGTTGTAATGGCATGACAAAATAGAAATATTCATATTTATTCCTATATCACACATCACATTCCCAAAAAATATGTATACTTCTTCTATAATGTCTTTAATATATACTCCATTAAATAGTTTTTTAGATAACCCCAATTGTCTCCCAACTAGAGAATAATGGTACTTTTATTACATATTCATAACCAAAACCAATTTCTTGGGAAAGAACGGTCGGTTTTTATAGTTCAGTATGCCACATTAACAATATATCCTAATTTTATGTATAATTATTTTACAATTCCTCTATTTACTTCATTAATTTTTTATCTTACAAAACCTATTATTTCACTACCTGTAGTTCCTCACATCTTTTCTCTAAAATGGACAAGTTAATATACGCCCCTTCCAAAGTGGATATTGATAAATATTATTCTACATTATTCAATATTCAATGTTCTTTGATGAACACAAAATCATAATCTAAGTGTTTGTAATTCAAAAAAAAATTATATATTATCTCTATGCTTTGACATTAAATATGTTTGAGACTTCTTTGCTATGTTTACACCTCAAATAACCTATCCATTAATTATTGTTTCCAAATATGGACCAAAAATACTAAATCCTTTAACTCCTTTTAGAAAAAATATTTTTCTCATTTATTTTCAGATAATTACATGAAGAAATAAGAAAGAATTCTCCCTTTATATATGATCACAACACATATCCAATATATTAAATCATTATAATCTACTGCAAACCTAATTGAGAAGTTTGACATACACATCAACAGAGTAGAGGTCATGTTGTTATTCAGTTTTTCAAAAAAATTATAAGCTTATATTGTCCACTACAATCCATCTTTATTTATTAATTCCTCCCAAGATATAGAAATATTTCTATGATCCCTTATAAATTTATTATAGTACCTGATAAGTCCAAAAAACACCATGACATCCAAAAAAAATCCAAACACCCACCACATCTTCATTATTTATAGCTTATTGTGATCCATTGAGACTCTATAGCCTAAGATGATGTTCTCCAAGTAATCAAATTATTTCCTCCCAAAATAACAAATCATTTTATTAAACCACAACAAATTTTCCCTCATAGATTTTAATAACTATTTTAATTTTCAAAAATGTTCATCCCATCCAATATTATTTATAAAAATTTCATCAAAAGAAATAAAATCTATCTCATCATAGTTCAAAAATTTAGTATCCTAAAACTTATTTAGTGATTCAATTAACCAAAATGGAATTACTAGATATTCCTAATCCCGATTATGAGTTTTAAAATCAATCTTATATATGTATTTATCCTTCATTCAGACTTTATGAATCCTTAAATTAATGTATATCTTTGTAAAATAATCTTCTCAATGTAACTCATCCATCAACTAATCTATGATTGAAATTGGATATATTTTAGACACTATATATATATATAAGTCTAGGTTATCTAGACACGTATTTTATTATCTATCATTATTGTTTATAAACGTTATTAGTTTTTTGTGGGGACTTGTGTAATGTCTAATAAATCCCTATTTTAACATATCCTAGAGATAAAATTCAATATCACTTTTTAGGTTACACACATGTCATTAAGGATTTATATTCAGTAGATCTACCCGTTATTTCAACTTTATTGCATTATCAATCTCTATATTTGGTGGTTAATATTTGGGAAACAAAAATATTTTGTTGTATTGTCTCAACATATCCTACAACTAATCTTTTTGGAATGAACATGACACTTAATCCTCTACTCCACTATCTTTTTTTACTCTTAGATAATTTCTCATCAAATGTAATATGGTAAATCTCTTTGTGTACCCTATTTGAGACTAACTCAATAAAAGGTCTTGTTCTTACCCTTCCATTTAGAATTCATCATATTTTTCATCCAATGAGTAGTCAAAAATCACAGTATCTCAGGAAACAATACTCGAAACACAAAATATATAATATTAGTATTGAATTTATAGGTGTCCACTTCAAATGACTTTGTCACAAAGTTTACCATCAGAGACTTATAAATCTATTTTGATTCCACATGATGTGCATCTGCCAATCTAATTCTAAATGGACTAGTCTTAGTAAAATATATCATCATGTAACTCAAAAAATAACATAAATATAAGAAATTAACTTCATAAAATATGAACTAAAATGAATATAAATACACCTTCAATGCTTTTCTCTATCATCATGGCCTTAATTAATTTTTCCCACACATTCCCTAGAGTATGTGTCGCCATTCCCTTCATTTACATTTCCTATAAGTCAACAATCATTCCATCATAGGATTAAATCAACCATTCCTATACCATTAATTCATTTATCCTATTGGAAATTAATAATGGTGTTTTTATTGTAACTTCTAACATTTACACTAAGAATATAATTCATTTAATGTGCCTCTTGTTGTTTAATTATTCCCTTCCCCAACAGATCGAACTCTACTCTCCCCAAAGATGTCAAAAATGGGATTTATTCTATGCATTATTTTTCAACATCATAATCCCAAATTTTTGCATCAACCCCATATAATAAAACTCATACAAAACATCTTAGATTCCATATATTCAAATACATCAAGATAAATATCTATCATCCTAGTATTCCAATGTCGCCTCAAATAGATCACTTGTTCTTTATCTATTTCACTTCAATATCATCTGAGTAATTACTCATAAAATTGAATATAATTAATATCATAATTAATTTTATTTAATTAAATGATCAAATATTGGAAAATTACATCCATGCATAGATGTTTCAAGGAATCCTTCAAAATTTCAAAAGTTTGATGAATGTAGCGGTATGTTTTTTATCTTTTATTGTAGGTCACTAGATCCTCTCTATAATTATTTATATATCTAATTTTTTGGGTAAATGATGTAACTCCTCCCACTCCCTAATATTCATTACCATGTAATCCTCCTCTATTGAATTTTTCTAGTGTCTTTTTTAGACTTTTGATTTCTAAAAAAATTCCTTCCTCTTTAATAGGTGAATCTTCTCTTTGAAATCATTCTGACCCAAAAACTATACCTGACTCATCTTAAGTTGGGATAATGAAACCCTTATCTCCTGCAAATGGATCTCCTAGAATTGGAAAATATTCTAATATTAAAATCCTATCTACTACTCTATTATAGTTTTTTAGAAAGAAAAAAATATTAATCTCCAATTAAGTTAGAATATAGCATTAATGTCAGCATTAAATCTCTAAATAAATAATTATTCTTCTGGATTATCTATATAGAATATCTATATATTAGGGTGATAATCTCTCAATTAAAGAACTAATTGATAGTAATTCTATCTATAATATATTCGTTGAGTTAAATTTTTGAATAATTCCATCACTAATGGGTTTCAATACCATGGTTATAGTTGACTATTTAGAATGAACTAAGAACTCTAGATATTGTATTGGGAGTGATCTCCTCCACATGAAAAATAAATCAACCTTTTTACTGGAAAATTAACTGAATAGATCTCCCACTAATCTTAGCATCTATTAATAACCATGTATATAAAATTACGTAAATTCCATATAATAGAATTTCCCCAAGTAGTTATGAGTTACATACATTCCACCCTAATGGATGCCCCTAATCTACTATGTGTAGTGTATGGGAGGCCTAGGATGACTTATTAGAAAACTGCCAAAGGAATCTCTCTCCCCAGATTCACCGCCCCACTCCCCCACATTCCAATAAAAAAACATTGATAATACTCATGTAATGTATAAATTATTGTACATTTAAGTAAAAATAGAAATCCCTAGGAGTATATTTTTAAATAACATTCTACATTCCTTAATAATATAAGATGTATGGGATATATATCCTTCAATCTAAAGGAATTTTCAAAACTTTTTCTTAGTAACCGATTTATAAAAAAAGTTCTAATCAATTTCCATTCATGATATTTACATTATTAGAATATTATGAATTATTTGAATTAATATTTTTAAGTGTAATATTTTTATGTTATATCAATTATTTATTTATATATTCCTTATATTGTCACCTTCTTAAACTTTCTATGGGCTAAACATCACACATGATCACATGATATAAAAAATATATGTCATGTACCTATGAATACATTTCCTTTAAGGTTTTTAGTTTATTTATATAAAAGAATAATAATGGAAGTAACCATAAATATAATTTTTTCCAATGTTTATGGGTAATATTTATTTTAATTGTACAATTTTATCAACACTATAATGTAGTGAAAAATATATAATTTGAAAACAAGATTACTAGGACAGGTAAATATGCACATAAAAATACTAAAAAATAAAATCATAAATTATATAAATTGTTATCAATTTTTTTTAATTTTAGTAGAAGATATATTCACAAAAGAGAATGAGAAAACATATAAATAATATTCCATTGTAATTATCATGTGTAATCTTCATTGTTTTTTACCAATTTATAAACAAAATGTAATAAAATTAAGAAAATTTCACTACTTAAATAAAAATGTGGATCAAATCATCCTCTGATAACAATCATCATAACAGAACCTATATTATTTGATGTATTAATGGAGAGATGAGGTGACTACATTGAGGCAACATGTCATAGAGTAATTATCACATATATTGACATACCCACCGTTCTATTTATGTATATATATATAAGTTTGTGTGTAATTATTAAGATATGTTAATATTTAATAACTACTATCAAACCATAATTCGTTAACACACATTTAAATGCTTTAATAGTGTAAATTAATAATAGAATCCTTACACTAATTAATTCCATATCATGATTTGAAATTATTTAACTAAATAATAAAAATATTAAATATTTAACTAAATATTTAATATTAACTAATTGAATAACAATTGAATTAATAATGTCCAAAGTCCATTAACATTTTCCCAAAAATTTATTCTAACATAAAATTCTATTAATTTTAATTATTTATTTCACTCATATTTATTAATCACTCGTATAATGGGGTTTGTCGTGATCTTATAACCTATGTTTCTGAATGAAAAATTCATATATATCCTACACATCAAGTATAGTCATGGGTCATGGATAATGCTAATATTATATATATAATCACATGAATTCCTTGATTCTTGAATAATACCCAAAATTAACTTAATAAATACATGGAATAATAATCTCATGATCATTAACATTCCTTCAATCTCACATAATCATGAAATATATTGTTTTAATTTTTTTAGATCTGAATAAATACCATTTCTATCATAGATATGGTTTCTCACGTGATCAATAACATACCCAATGATTTTCATAATCTATATTTTAAAAAGGAATAATGTAATGTTAATGTATGAATGTTCTCATGTAGAAAACTTCCACAAATTTTGTAAAAGAACCAATTATATTTATTCACATGGGAAATATCAAGGACATGTTTGATGATACATGTGGTATTATCAAAATGATACAATAGGATAAAAATGTTCTCTTGCTTATATCAAATGAGTTTTTAGTATATATATATGAAAACCTAATCCTGATATTCAAAAAAATTATAGAAACTCAATTTTCTATTGTAATCATTAACAATGAATTATATTATATGTATCATGTATTATACAGAGTTATTACAATTTCACATCTTTCCCAAAATTCAATTACTCATATAAATGAAAGATAAATGGCTAGAATTTACTCATTCATAAAAAAAATTTGTCCTGACAAAGGATATACCATAATTACATCATTTATTGACCAGATTTAAGAAACAGTATGAAATATCACAATTTAACACTATTAAATCTCATATATATCTAATAAAAATAATCATAAAATTGACATCATTTTTCCAATGGTATTCGTTTAGTCATTAGGTATAATATTTTTTCACCTATAGGAACCTTTCATAACTTAATAACTACTATTTAGATAATCTAACTAATGATATGATATCTTCAAAAAAAATTAATTTTTTTTAGAAAAGGTTCCTCGTTTTATTAAATTTATCCATTTCTATAATAAAAGATTTTAATGGGATCCACATTTTTAGGTAATAACACTAGATGAGTTATTAACTTCTTAATTTAAATAGATTATTTAGTTTTATTAGATATCATAAAATAATCAACTTTTTTTATAGTGTTTACAAATATAAATATCGTGTAACTCCTGTAGATAATTGATGATATATTTAATCATATCAAAAATTATTAATCATATGTAAATACATATTTGAATCATTATAAATTGAAATTTTAATATCCCCTTATAAATGTATCTTTATCTCCATGAAAATTTTAAAAGGTATACTTAATCCTTCTTAAGTACTTAGGGATATTTTTAACATTGGTTCAATAATTATCATATGATTATAATTTTTATATACTAATCAAGGTCAGAGTATATAAGACATCTTGAGGAGTATATAACATTAAATACATAATATAAACTATAGTGGACGTATAATAAATTAAACTCATCTAGCCTATTTTGTTAAAAAAAGGAAATTATGCCTTTATAATATACTCATACCACGTAACATCGGTGTTGATAGTATTTTTATATTAATTACCCTAAATTTTTTATCAATATTATCAATTTACATCACTTAACATTGGAAAATAATATTTTTATATATGTCTATATAATTCAATAAGCCAAAAATATATATACATTCTCATTAGTCTTTAATTAAGATGTAGTTTAATTACCAATTCATAACAAACTATAGAAATTTAATTTCAAAAATGATTTAAAAAGATATAATATATATATAATACCAAAAAAAGATTTTATGTCAACTAAACAAACTTTATATATAAGGTTCATCTTAATTTTTAGTGAAACCAAAGTTTTTTGTTGTATTATAAAACCAAATATCTCAACATTGGGATGTTTTCATTAATCCATTAATAAATCATTGCGATTTTTATATCCTTGTAGAATTTCGTGGATTTATAAACCTGATAGTTATATAAAATTTGAATCATTGAATTAATTCCCATGAATGAAAATAGTTTTTAAATCTATTAAAATAAATTCTTAATCAAAAAATGCAATATTAACTAGAAGGAGGAGGAGCTAGAATATTGGTTTGTAAGTATAAGTACTACTCAATACAAAAACTAATACTTATGGGTAATCAGATAGAGTTTGAATATGGAGGGAAAAGAAATAGAGTTATAATAAAAATATAAACATACACCTCTCTTAGATCAGTTCATGCATTCCAAGAAATATAATCTGAAAGAATGGACTGTAATCAGCATCTTAATGGAGGATGGTAATGAATATTTTAAATATAGATTTAAATCGAACTCATTGAGGACCAATCATTTGGGATGAAACTACAAACCTCATTTTTATTCATGTATTTAGTGAATGGGATATATGTTTAGTAGTGTATATCAACACATAGGATAATATAACCATTTTTAGGACCTAATTAATGATGAAATAAATGGGATTCAATTCATCACTATTTCGAGTGTAAAAAAAGGTTAATGGATCCAAAACCATTAATTTTACTTGGAATGGTTTGGTTTTTTATTATGTGGTTTAATTTTTATTTCTTATTTTATGTTAAAGTTCTCATTCCACCCCATAAAGTGGTTTTAATTAAATAAAGAACTATATATATTTATGGATGGTAATATTAACTACAAGAATCATGATAGATTTAATAATTGGGATTCATGGAAGGGTTTTAATATTATCAATACCAAGGATTTTTTATCATGTTTTTTAGCTAATGTATCTTTTTTAATTAAAACATTGCCATATATTTTAGTCCTCCTTTTGAAAATTCCCTTATACCATATGAGTTTTCCACTACTATTTCATCATGTATAATTATATTTCATACCATATTTAATAGGAGATATCCCTTTAATTATTCTTTTTTATATTTATAAATAAACCCTTTTACGAAGTCTGTTATAACCCAATAAAACCACCTAAATATATTACAATGCACCAAAACCCAAAAAAAAACACTTAAACCGGAGAAAAAACAATCTAATGGCTCGTGAACCATGGTTGTGTCCAATACATGTCTCCAAAAAAGACTGCCCTAAATTATCCATGTAACACGATACCAAGGCCTGTATTACCCCCTTCAGTTTTGTGTTCCTATAATTGAGGATGTCATATACCCCACATCCATTGATTGAGGAACACAGGATACTCATCTCCATATTCACTAGATTTGGTTGAATGGACCTTTATTATATATCCTTGTCCTTGATAACAATAACCAATTATCAAAATAAACATTTTCTCCATAGTAACACTAACCAATAAATAAGTTACACCAAGAAACAACATGAAACCACTAGTACATCAAAACAACCTCAAAATTTGGACTAAATGCACCTAAAACACAATCGATAGTCTAAGGAGCTACACCTATGCATCCAATCCCATCACAACCATCACAAACCATCAAATACTCATGAAGTCTCTACCATGATCAAAATTACTCTTCTACAATAGAAGAACATACTCAATAATCCATTTCTAATAGAATATTTAAAATAAGATAAAAGAGACAGTATCAAAGTATTTTGGGATAATATTGAAAAACTTGACTGCCATTATTTTTTATTCAATGGGAAAAAATAAAAGGGACCCTTGAGGAACCAAGGAGGAACTACAATTAACTATATGAAATAAAACCAACACCAACCTCATACAATGTGTACCAATGCTAGGATTCATTGTCCACTATTAGTAATTGATACATACTCTTCTATAGAACCAACATCATTATCATATTTATTTTATCCTTTTATTTAGTTGATTAAAGAAATAACACTACCCATGTCATCAATATGAATAATAAGAAACTCTAAAAAGAGATCACATATCGTTAATCCATCATCAAAAACGATCTCTGTTGAAGACAAGTTGTCCAAGGACCATTCCAAAAATAAAGGTGGTAGGGATCTACTTAAATTAATCAGAGGATATCATTCCCTCCTAGAAGTCAAGATAATGAAGTAGAAAACCTACACCATGAAACATACAAATGATACAACAACAACCAAAATATATATAGAGAAAATAACTAGATTCATCCACTACTTAAATAAGATCCAAACCATTTACATAGATTTCATATCATAATTACACCATCTCACCTATCATTTACCACCATAATAAAAAGTTTACTCTCCATGTCCACCTCCACTTGTCCATTTAATATTGATGAAAAATTTCGTATCAGCTCAAAATATGGGGGGAATTATCTCTAGATACAACTTTTCACCCTCTCTATTGAAACATCATCTAGCATAACATAAATGAATCTAAATATTTATATATAGAAATTAATATAAATAATAATATCACCTTAATAAATTGTAAGATAATAAAATAAAAATCTAAATTCCATAATAAAAACTAAATACAGTCACTCCTAAAAACAAACAAAACATGTGTGTACATCATAATGAGAACTCTATACCAATATATACCATATCTATCACCCATCTTCTGGCTTCTAGATAATCCAAAAACATTATTTTTCAAACTCAATGGATATACGGATAATAATAAAAAGGTAATTATTAAAGGGTGATAACTAATACACTGTATGGTCATACCAAAAATTGAGACTAACCTATTAAAAACTAGTTTCTATGTGAACCAATAATAAACAATTTATAGAAAACCCAATTTCACCAGATGTCACAACTAGTCATAGAAATATCCATGAACAATATTTATCAAGATACCAATAGCTCATTTTCATCACACTCACCAAAAAAAAGATAAGTTTCCACTTCATACTATATCTTTCTAGGGTCTAGCCAAAATTTCATGGATCAATATGATATACTAATCAATCGATAACTGTCAATTTTTGTAACCAAAACTCTATATTCCCACTATATTCTTGATTTTGGAACTTGTCTGCCCTATATTTAGATTGTATTAATGAAAGATAAATATCAACTGAAAATAATAATCATTTTCCTAATCCACTCTTGGTGTTTAAACCCATCCCTTGATGCACAAATCAAGTTACTAGATAAAATATATATTTCCAATTATCTCTAAAATTATTAATGAAATATGTAATTATATAATTTGAACTATATATATCCTGATGCTGAAGAAAAAACATATCTCTAGGGATGAAACAATATATCTAAGTATTAGAGGAAATACACATATCCAGTGTTATAGCTATATATATGGTTCTACCATCTTTTGAGTAATGTATGGGTGGAAAGATAATATCTATCACATCGGTGTATGCCTTGATCAAATGGGTTTGGGACAGAAATAGTGTAAAGACTAAAGTGAATTATTTTTGTTACCATTCTTGAATTAGAGCTATTAGGGGTATTAAAAGCCACAATTTATCCCATGTCAGAGATATCGAAAGAATAACACAAGTCTAATTATCACCTTGTGAATAACCAGCCTACTACAACCGAGAGCTATGGGTTAATAAAAAATATTCATGTGTAAGTCATCATCATTCTTTACTCAGTTCAATAGGTGTGATCTCATTCTAGCCATTTCCAATTAGTGGGTGAAAAGGAAACCACATTCACAACTTATCATAATCAAAATATATTAGTCTCCAAAATTTATCACCCACCAAAAAATGAGTATGAAAAATATTCACTACACAGAATCAAAAAATCCATTTAAATAATGTATGACATGGACATGATAAATTAATTTTAGGGAATCCTCCCCAATAATTTTATAAATCTTTAACTTTTGTTAATATTATAATAATTCAATTAAAATTACATGATTCTTATTTAATTTTGTTACTAATTTCCTCATAGAATTACAATAGTCCTTATCCAATATATGATTTGTATTCACATCATCTAATGTCACAATAGGTATTGTTTATATATTTTCTAAAATTCCAAAATATTTTGTGAATCCTAATTAGTGTCATTAAATTATATTGATTTATAATGGAAAATTTATCATCCTTATTTTCCTTTATAATACTTATACTACATTTATTATTATCTAAAATCATTATTATCATTAGAAATATAACTATTCCATTTACTATACTGCATTATAACAAAATTAATCATTGATTGCTTTATATAAATAATTATTACATTATAATACAAATTTTCTCACAGCATTCATACATTGTTAATTATTATCTTATGTCATATGATAATTCTAAAGTACATTGCTTAATTAGTAACATATTATCCTTAATTTAAAAATATTTTCATTTAATTACAATGTATTAAACAATATCATTTTAAACACTTTTTATCCTAGTAATTTTATAACTTTCTTTTAATTACATGAAAATATAATTAAAAATACATTAATATAATAATTTTGTTTTTCTCATTATTAACATTTAAGAAAAAGTGCTCTATTTCATTTTAAGAATATTATTTTTCCCATATTTAAAAACTCGATTTTCATATCTAATTGAATTCTATTTGATAATAATTAATTAATATTCTCCTACCATTTTATATTATTTCTCAATTTTAAAATAACATTCTATTTATAATTATTATTAATTTTATAATAATTCACATTTTAGTTCTTATAAATTTTTTAAATTTTTATAAATATTTCATTAAAAATCATATTCGATTATTTCTTGTTATTATTATTCTAAAATAATACACATATTATATGATTATTCCCTTCTCAATAATTAAATATCTTTGAGGTTAAATTATTTTTAATTTAACATAAAATTTGTATAATTATCCTCAATCATTATTAATATTATGGGCTGAAATCTTCCAAAAAAATGATCTTATTGCAGTCTATATTGAAACCAGGATTCTTTCGCCTCTCTGAATGGGATATACATTTTAACATGTCCACAAAAAAGTAGTCTATTACCCAGGTTTGGACAAAGATCCATGGACTTCCATGGATTTACTTGCACCCAAAAATAATAAATGATATTGCTTCAGGAATTGGTACTCCTCTAAATATTGATCAATGAACTATCAATGGGGATCTTGGCTTCTTTTCAGGAGTTCTGATTGAAATTGATATGGAGTCTCTACCTCCTAATCTTTTTCTACTGGATGTTAATGAACATTTTATTAACATCTACATAGAATTTGAAATCCTGCCTACGTATTGTGAGAATTGCAGGAAAGTAGGTAATTTCATTGATCAGTGTCGTATTGTTCAAAGACCCACAAAACCAGCATCAAGCAATAATTCATGGAAAGATTCTCCTAGAAAGAATCATGTTCCTGCTAAACAATATGTTAAAAAAAATCTAACAATGTCATGCATGTTGAACCTGAATAGATTGCAGGAACCAGCAAGGCCTGGGCTGACATGGATGAAGAGAAAGACCATCCTGATTCACTGGCAAAGAGACCAACTCTTGGAGACTCTATTCAATTACAAGATGATAGCACCGACCAGCTAGAATAGCTAGAGTTCTCGAATGACATTTTTAACATTGTTCTTAACCTACAATATGAGGATCTTACTCTGGATCTGATCAACTAAAGACTCTCTGAAGTACTGGATACTTGTCAATCTGAGTTTGAGAATATTTCAATATCCTCCGCCCAAATTCTTGATACTTCCCGGAAAAAAATTGGAGTTGATCAAACTACCAATGGAACATCTCCAGAGGAACATATTGTGATAGAGAAGGGTGTCTCACTTCTATCTGAGCAGAATTTAAAATAGGATGATGATGTCTCATTTCTGTCCAAGCAGAATTCAAAGCAGGATGACTCTCAACTCTATACATAAATGCACATGGATGAAAAACCAAGAGGAGATATACTAAATATAGCTATCAATCATTCTGAAATCACTCTAGAAAAGTCTGATTCTCCAGAATCCCCCAAACGAATTGAGATAATAAGATCTCAAAGGATTAATTAAGGTAGGTGACAGCCTGCAGAAAATGGGGTTCAAACCCACTTGAAGTCTATAATGTGGATTCTCTTCTGGAACTGTTAGGGCATAGCCAACTCTGGAACTACGAGTTCCCTTTGGCTTGTTGTGACTAAACATAAACCTGATGTCATTGGACTTGCTGAACCAAAGACAAAGGATACCAGTTCTATCTCTCTTCTTGATAAACTCGGTTACACACTGTTCAACTCTGTACATGATGATCATCACGATTGGCTATGGATCATGGAGCATATCAGGGTTTTTAATATCACTCTTGTATCTTTTCATGAACAAACTATTACCTAGAAATTCACTATCCAGGCTCAAAATTTATTCTGATCGATGGTTTATTCTTTCAATAATTATATGGTCATAAGGGACTTACGACCATTAATATCTAATCTGTCAAACATCATTGATGATTCTTGGCTGATTATAGGGAATTTTAATGCTCTTCTCTAGGCTGATGAAAGGATTGGACATTCTTCTACTATTTCTGATATGGATGAATTTCAACTATGTGTTGAAAAATCAAATCTGATTGGGGTTAATCTACTTAGATCCAACTACACCTGGTATAGGAAACATCAAAATGGCATGAGATCTAGTAGAATTGATATTTCCTTTGTTAATTGTAAAGCACTGGATAATTGGAAGACAATATCTTGTGTGACTCTTTCCAAACATAATTCCGACCATCACCCAATCATGTCTAACTTTATTGGAAAAAGTGATAGATGACCTCTCCCCTTTAGTTTCAATAATTCTTGGAGTACTATTCCCGAATGTTCCACATTGGTTAAAGATACTTGGAGCATTGGGGAAAACAATCATCCTTTATCTTGTGTTTTCAAACATTGATCTCTCAAGATTAAGATAAAACAATGGAGTAAACCCAGATTCAGCCTCCTTGAATATGAAATTGATTCTCTCAAGAACACATTACATGGCATTCAATAATCAATGACCAATTCTGATTTTTTCATGCATGGACGAACAAGAAGCTATGATCTCCTCAGACCTGAAAAATCTTATTACCAATAGAGATAATATTCAAAAGGATGTATATATATTTTAGTGTCTTACGGATAGTAATAGAAATACTAAGTACTTTAATTACATAAAAAGGAGTAAAAAGTTTAGTAGGCCACTCTCCCTTCTCAAAGATGTGGATGTTATTCTTGATGACAATAAAATTCTCTCGAATCACATTGTCTCTTTCTATATGAACCTCTTAAATGGACCTAAACGAAATGGGGAACTCTTGGATGGAATCATACCTTCCCTTATTAGTGATGGTGACAACTCAATGCTGATAAGAGTACCCTCTTATATTGAAATAAGGAATGTTGTCCTCGGGCTTAAAAAAGACAGCTCTCCTGAGCCCGATGGATTCACCAATCACTTCTTCCAATTTTACTCGGATATTATCCAGGAAGATTTTTGCTGGCTGGTCTAGTATTTTTTTACTAACGGATCAGAAATTCATGGAATCAATGCACAATTCATTTCCTTAATTCCAATGGTGGACAATGCTAGTGATATTAGTAAATTCATACATGTTTCTCTGATCAAAACTGTATAGAAAATCCTCATGAAAATCTTGGCTAATAGGATTACCAGAATCTCTGATAAAATCATTTCCTGGAATTAGTTTGGGTATGTTAAAGGCAGTAGATTTCAAGATTGTCTGTTTAATGCATCTGAATGTGTGAACCTTCTTCAAAAACCTACAAGAGGAGGGAGTACTGCCCTCAAATTGGATATCATAAAGGCATTTTACACCATTGATTAGGACGTTATTGGTAACATTATGCATAAGTTTGGGTTTCACCCAACCTTTATAAAGTGGTATTATACTTTGATTAGCTCAGCCTATATCTCCATCCTTATTAATGGATCACCTGAAGGCTATTTTATGTTCTCTAGAGTAGTAAGGCAAGGAGACCCCTTTTCTTCAATTATCATTGCCACTGCAGAAGATTATCTCATCCGACTGATAAATAACAATGTTGACAAAGGGAATATGAATGTTCTTCAAGAAAACTGAGGTATCTATGCCCCCTCACATCTTCTCTTTGTAGATGACATTTTCATTTTTACTCAGGGAGGCAAAAAAACATTCAGAATATCAAATCCATCCTCCATCACAATGAGTTTGTATTTGGATAGGAGGTAAGCTGGAAAAAATCATTCATATTCTTTGGGAAAAATATTTCAGAATCCATGAAGCATTGTATGATTCAGATTCAAGGAATCAGAGAAGGATCCATTCCTTTCACATATCATGGAGTCCCAATGTTCTTTGGCACACCGCAAACCACCTACTTTACTAATTTGGTCAGTCAGGTTAGAAGAACCCTCTCGAATTGGAAAGGAAAATATCTTTCTATGGAAGGAAGAATTTTCTTAGTCAAACATGTGATCATTTCCAAACTTGTTTATTCTTTTATGGTGTACTCCTGGCCTGCTTCTATAATTAAGATTCTCAATTCTCTTATGAGGAATTTTTTTTGGAGTGTCATCATTATTTAAAAGAAAATTATCACTACTCCATATAGTATATGTTATTTACCTCTCACTATGGGGGACATGGGATTAAGAATATTGAGCGCTTTAATCATTCCCTTTAGGCTCAATTTATTTGGAGGATTATTAATGGAAAATAAAGATCTCTTTATATTCTTAGATCTAGAATCCTTACTAGATTGATTGATGGAATTTTAACATATATGCAATCATCTATTTTGCCTGGTTTGAAAAATATTTTTCAAAAGATTACTAGTCAATCCCACTGGTTGGTGAATGCCTCCTCCAAGATGAAATTCCGAAAGGATAACAGGACAGGGACTCCTTTAATTGATAGTATAAATGCTAATACTATGGATTTTGATTTATATTCCTCTATTTGTGATCATCTCGAGCTGAACAACAATATTCTTATCCACATTGTTCAAATTGTTAATTCATATGACTTTATAAATTCTGATGATATCATTGTACGGTAACCAAGTGAAAATGGACTTCTTGACTCTAAATTCTTTTACAACCATTTAATACAGGGCACCCCTTCCAATGCTGTCATGAAATTCAAAAGTTGGGTACAACCCTCTCGGTTCACACTTCTCTGGATAAATCACCTTCAAAAACTGCCAATGGACAGAAACCTTCAAAAAGTTGGTATCTCTCTATGCTCAAGATTTGATTTGTTCCACCAACAAAGAGATGATCTAGACCATTTATTCCATTCTTTTAAAATCGATTCTTCACTTTGGATCAATATTTTTGACCTCTTTGGCATCTCTATTCCACATGTTAGAAACATTGTATATTTTCTGCACTTAATTTAAGCAGAATAGTCTTCCAAGAAGATTTATATTCTCTTCCTTGTCGCTTGTGTTGAAACTTTGCACACTCTATGGAGTGGAAGAAACAAATGTAGCCATGGTAATTACACTTTCAATCACAATTTTTCCATCTCAAATATTCTTTCACCGACTCGAAGTGAAAATCAGTTTCAAACTGAACAATGTCATAGCTCTATCAAATACTTTACAGTCTTGAGGAGGCTTCATCTATCAGGTAATTTTCACAAACCTATGGGAATTGTGGAAATTTTTTGGACTCCCCCGTTTTCAGGTTGGATCAAATTCAACATTGATGGTTCCTCAAAGGGAAACCCTAGACTTGATGGATATGGTATTGTTTTCCGAGACCACAATATTGACTTTCTTGATGAATTTTATGGCTCTTGTGGTCATGAAACTGCCATTGAAGCTGAGATGATGGCATTAATAAATGTAGTGGAGCTAGTTCATGAAAGAAATTGAAATAATCTTTGGTTTGAAATTGATTCCTCTACTATTGTACATGTTTTCAGAAATAATTAGATCCATCTTGTCTGGAAGCTTACTTTGAAGTGGATCAAATGTCTTGACACTCTTCCCTCAAAAAGCTTTATCATCCCACATGTTTACCATGAAGACAACTCTCTTGCTGATAAACTTGAAAATCAAGTGATTTTTGAAGCCTCTAGTGTGCATTTGACCACTGTTGATGATGATTTACTCAGTATTATTAATAGAGGGAAATGTAAAATTCCCTCCTTTAGACTCTTGTAATTTGTTTTGTTTAATTGAGGGTTTAATTCTTGATTTTTTTTAATAACACACACCCATACAATGTTATTTATTCCAAGCTACCCCCATGTTTGAACCACATTTAATTTAACATTTTATTATAGAGGAATCGAAATACTTATAATTTTCATTCATAATTAATTGGTTCCAAACATAACTTGAAAGGTTGTGAAAATATTATTATTATTGATTTAGGAATGAAATTACTTAGGTGATTCACTCTATTTAAACTAATGGTTAGTAGGTTTTTGTTTTGAGAAATCCATAAAACCAAATAGGTTATTCAATCTAGGATAAATTTTATTAGTCTGATGATGAAGGGTGATTCTAATACTAGGAGGATTGGTTCGATTCTGACTTCGGCGAAAGTGGATCCCTTCTATAAAGTGTATAAAACACCTTTTGAATAATTTTCCCATTGAATGAAGAAATTTTAATACTATATTCATGATTTTAAGTGAAGATTCCTCTCTAATATTATGTATGATCATTCTATCTCAAATAATAAGATTTCATTAAATGGAGCTCTAAAATTTGTTGAAGATAGTTTGAAAGTAGCTGAAGAATGACTTATGAAGTGAAAATTCACAATCCACACACAGTTAGTCATCCTACACAAGGAGAATCCCATGAACCATGAAGGTTTGTGGAATTGGTTAAATCATATATGTGGATTTTGTTTTTTGAATATCACCTCAATCAGTAATGGTTAATTCCATGTTATTTTTATGTCTATGGAATCTAATAAAAAATCCTGGGGAATTAGTGATGTTTCTCTTACGTTGGGATTTCTAAAAATCCAATACTAGGATTGTTTATTTGAACCAATAGTGGATAATAATATAGTTGCATAGACATTTATCTAAATTAAAAGACTTTGATGGTTTTTATTGTACCCTCAGATATTAGAAGATATCACCTCACCCGCTAGTGTTACTATAAAATTTAATAGGGATATTAAACATTCATGATATAGTCACTTATCTAAAATATTGGTTGAAGTTGAAATTTATTATCCTATGGTTAAAAAGTTTTTTCTATTTTATTCCCAATTTGGTCAAGAATTGATAATCAGAAGAGAGAGAGTTTCATAAACTTTTATGATATTTAAAATATATAAGTCATGTTGTTAAATAATCTCAATGGAACATGTTTTTCATTAACTATAAAAAACTCCAGCACATGTTTGAAAATTGTATGTATAATCTTTATGGAGATGGACTTTACATTAAAGGGGACTTCGTTGTGGATTTGCATTATAAAATTTTTTGGAATGTTGTTACAATATCCTGTGTAAATTATATTATGTAGTAAAAGGATGATAGATGTACAATCATTAATAAATTTGGTCTCTAGGTAGAACACTATAAATATAATTTTCCGCTTAATTTTGGTCTATGTAAGGAACATTATCAAATTTTATAATATCTTGGTTGGGAAAAGGATTAACTCCACTCACATTGTGTGTTGGTGTCTCACTGTGAATTTTTAATTGATGTTGTGAATTTATAATCCACTAATGAGGCTTGGTAGGATAACTAGTTTTCCAATGATAATGAAGATGATCTAGACATAGCTGCCATTATTGATTTTATCTTTATGAATTATTCTAATATAAATGGAAATAAATACATTTAGGGTACATCACTTGTTCAGTTGATAATTAATAATGGGCCCACTGTCTTTAGGATACTGAGTTTGGTGGGTTTACTGTTAGTAAGATGCATGATGAGAACTCAAAATGGTTGGTCTTTTGAGGTCCATGCTATCCCTATGAGTATGGGAACTCTTATGGACCTGCTAACTATTTATACTAAGGTTAGAGTTATCAAGAAAGGTTTGAAAATAAAATTTCACATGAAGATATTGCACATATGGATCCTCATTAAGCTCCTAGTTAGATTCTGAACACGGATCAGCAAGCCACACCAATTTAGAATTTGATTGCCCAAGAGGGAACCAAGCAACCTATTAGACTCATAGATTTACATCAACTAGAAATTGTGTCTGAAAATTTGAGGTTAATTATACTTCATGACTTTTTCCCATTCCCTAATCTCCACCCAATACTTATGTATTCTTCATATTACATTGATTTGGTGACTTGTATTGTTGTGTATAAATTTATCTTTATGGTCAAAGATCTTCGCCAGTTTCTCATAATATGAGAGATCATTATTCATTTGTACCACATATGAATTTTTTATAGGTTAAGGTCTTGTATATAAATCATAAATAGGGAAATGTGGAAGAAATCATGTAATTGGGAAAGGGATGGTGGGATTGTTAGTCCATAGGCCACAACTCTGATGCGATCAAGAATCTTAATGGGGTTGATATATGTAAGAATTAGCATACCCTTCATTCAAAAAACCATGACTCTACTCCATGGAGATATGAAGAGTAACACCTTATCTCCAACCTCAAACTCTAAGTCTCATCATAGATTTAAATTATATCTCTTATATTGACTATGTAAAGATCTAATGTGCAACTAAGTATTCTTGACCTTTTTTACCATTTCCTCAACTATTTCCTAACCCAAAAGCATATTTTTTTTCAACCTCATCTCAGCACACAGTTGTAAAAAATTACTTCCCATGATAGGAACCATATGTATCCATTTGTATTATTGAGTGAAAGCTGTTATTTTATAAAAAATAAACCATAGGAATGTATTGATCCCATACTTTTTTTAAGACCACCACATATTCACTAAAAATGTCCTCAAGTTTCTTCTTATTCTACTCAAATTGGCGTTTAGTTTAGAGGTGGCCACATGTACTGATGTTTAACTTAGTGTTTATATAATTTTCAATAATCTTCTAAAGAAGGGAGGTAAATATCATAAGTCATTTAGATACATTCAATATTGGGGTTCCATATAACCTCACCACATATCTGATGTATATCCCTGCATATTGATGGAGTGATAAGTCCTATCTAACCATAATGAACTGACCAGTCTAGTAAGATGATCTACCATATCCAATATAGCATTATATCCTCTTTACATCTTCATAATACCATTGGCAATGTAATTGGTAATGATTTCCCATTTCTATATAGGTATGGGTAATGGTTGCGCCATCCCTTAAGACTTTTTCCTTTCAGTCTTCACTTGTTGACATACCAATAACTTTGATGTATGTTCTATGATATCCTTGTTCATTCTATCCCATTAATAGTGCACTTGGAGATATTTTTCAATCATCATGCTCACTAGGTGGATGGAGATGTTCGAGTTATGTGCATTAATCAAAAGCTCTATTATTATCTCAGGATTTGATTATACACATTTTCATATCCAAAATCATAAAAATCCTTAGTTTTATATTTTAATCTCCAATAATTTACCTTTTCTTATATCTTCCACTATAATCTATATTTCCCCATAATCTCTTTTATCATACATTAACTTAACCAGAATATATGGCTGAGTAGTCATTTGATAATGGTATGATGATGTTTCTTCTTTTATTATTCTCATGTCTATCCTTTTAATGTCAAATAATATTTGACCCTTATAAACTCTCATAATTGATATTATTTTTGGATCAATACTACTTAGATAATCTTTTACTTTTTTTACATTCCCAATATGGTAGTTTATTGGGAAGTCATTGTCCTTGATTATCTCCAACCATCTTTGCTAGTGCATATTAATCTCCTTCTATGTGAATATATATATTTTAGGATCTTATCATCCATATATATTTCATACTTATCCTAATATAGATAATTCCACAACATTTTAAATGAAATTATCACTACAACCAACTCCAAATCATGTGTTGGATAGTTCTACTCATGAACATTCAACTCTCTGGAGGCATAGGTTGTCACTTTTTCATTCTCCATTAGTATACAATAGAAAACCATTCATTGAAGAATAATTTTATTGTATAAAAATTTTCCCAATTGTGGGTAGCGTGATTAATGGTTCTATTGTAATGAACCAAACTTTTTGAAAGATAATTGTTTACTAAAAATGTGCATTATATTATTTTATAAACAATAAAACTATATCTCTATAATAATGAATTCATTTTATATTGGAATTTTACAATAATGTTTTGACCCTTATATGAATGTTGGTCAATTATGATTGTTTTTCAATATGATCATCGGAAACTATACCCTTAACAATAATTTTAATGTTATAATTATTGTTAATATGTAGAAAGGAAAAAAGGAAAATTAATGTAGAAAGAAGACTCGATGGCCTCATCTATTAAGGTCGTGTTGTAGGAATCCCATTTTTTAGAACAAGGGAGGTGGGTAGTGTCTTTGGGATTCTCTGTTGACTAATTCCAATTCGAGCTTCAACAAATGAATATTTAATGAAATCACCTACGGGAAAAGTTAATGTTAGTGGAGATTACCACTCAAGCGATGTTAGTCTTGATGCCCCAAGAGTCTATCAACATCACACACATCACTATTAGGTAATATACGTGAGTTATCAGGGGTTACATTTCAAGGAAACAGTTACATAATGTGTAATGACATTGTATAAATACAAAACAAATTCCATCAGTTCGGTTTTATCAATAGTTTTTCCAAAAAAAATATGGTGAATTTGATAAATTAATTTTTTAGAAAAAAATTATACTTTTCAGAATTGATATAATTAATATAATAAGTTTATGTAGAATTAATAATGATTATTTTAATGAATTATCTTGACTAAAACACTCTTATTTAAATTTATATGATAAAATAATATTATTTTTTTCAAGTGTCTAAAATTTTACAATGAATTTTACAATGAATTTTCTATCCACTCTTATATTTAAAAAAATAAGGATATTTTTAAAATGTAAAATTATTATATTTAATTAATTATCATGATAAAATAAATATAATTTTTTAAATCAAAGCATAAAATGTAAGTTATGGTGAATTTAATTTAAAAATATGAAATACTTTAGATTTTTCTGAATTGTTAAAATACACTAAGTTTTTTGGTCTGTTAATGAAATAATAATGATGACATATGTAATATAAAAAGTTTTTTTTACTCTTGTGGATTAAAATAACATAATAGGTTCCCCAAGTGTCCCATTCTATGGTCAAGCCATTGTTTTTCATTTACCACTACATAGGTGTCCAAGGAAATTACTAAACAAGTCCTCTTCTTTTACTATACATACCCACCCATTTCTCCATTTACATTCACTCACAATTCATCCTCAAAATTTTTATTGTAGTTCACCTCCCATGGAGTCTTCCCAAGTTTTCCTCAACCCCTCTATGTCCAAATCTTGTTGTTTTAGGAGTCACTCTACACAGTAAGGGAAATCTCAACTTATCTTTTCCTTTCAAGTTTTTTTTGGTATGTATTTCAAATTTGTAAGCAATGTAATTCTATAATGTTAATTATAACCCTTTACTGTATTAAGAGTATTTTATTAATGGTTTACCAAGGTACCCTTTCTTCTTAATGTTTTATAAACCATGTTTCATACTCGTTATGTTACCGGATTTTTTATTATCATAATTTCACTCATTTTATCAATAAATTGGCCTATTTTATTTTTTAAATACCCAAACCTCTTTATTTTCTATGGGTATTAACCTAGATTTTCTAATGATCAATTTTATTGTTGGATTAACTTACATGGAACCCACCTTCTTTTTTATAGGTTAATAAGGAACTAAAGTTCTTGTATTTAAGAATTTTTTTAAAACGCCAAGATTTAGATATGATACATGTCTTTTTTACTCTCCATGGGTTATTTATGAAATATTTTATTATAACATATGCACATCACTTTAATTAGGTCATATTAAGGTTTTTACCAGACATATTTCCAAATCATTAGGTATGTAATTTAATCTCTAGAGATGACATGTTGTACGATGCCTTGGTGAATAACCTTGGTAATTTTATGACACCTCTATGATAAACCTTGGTGATATGATTATGAATGACAAATTTAAATGTTATAGAAATGTTTATATGTTATTAATCATGTTCATTTATGTATTATGTTCCTCTCTTTCCATTTCTTATTCCTTTATTATATACCTCAACTTCTTATTGATATTTCTCATGATCACATGTAAGCTATTGTCTGGGCTTTCCTTTATTGGGCCTTAGACTCACCCTTTACATTTATGAATGTTCCAAGGTAAATATATATAGTAAATTTACTAATTTTGAAACAATTATGGATCCTTTCCAGTGGATTATAATAATGTTTTAGTTTTTCATGTACTATGTACCTTATTTATAAGAAACCAAACATTAAAATATCCTCTATTTGTACCATGTAAATTAAAATTTGTGTAATAAAAAGGTGGGATTACATTGTAAGGATAAGACACTATTCAGTTACTTGAATTTATATTTACATTCATAAATCCATAAAAAAATATACTCCATTTTAATTCATCTTGTTTAGAAGGTTTGAGAATCATGAAAAGTTCTTCACAAATCATCTATAATACCTATCATAACCATGGAAACTATAGATCTTGTTACATATGATGGTCTGGTCCATTCCTCAATCCACATTTTCTTAGAAGGTTCCACAGATATCCCTTTTACATTGATTAAAATGACTGGGAATGATACATCCAAAATCCAAAAATCATAATTGATGTGTTTTATATATAGTTTCTCCTTTCATAACGCCTTTTGAACAGAATTCAAATGCCCTAAATTTTATCCTTGATTTTTCAAGATACAATAATATCATCTATAATTATTACCACAAATTTATCAAGGTAATATCTAAATTACCTATTCAATAATTTTATAATTATTGATAGAGGATTAGTGAGTTTGAAGGGAATCAATATGATCTCATAGTGTCCATAAGTTGTTTGGAAGTTAGTCATTGAAATATATTCCTTATTCACCTATAATCGGTGATATCATTGTCAAATGTACACCTTAGTGAAATATTTGTCCCCACATTGTTGATAAGAAATTCATCTATCCATTCCATGTGATAATTTTTCTCTCTCATAATTTTTTTGTGTTTCTCATAATCAATGTAGAGGTGTATTGACATATGATTCTTCTTTATGAACAGTATGGGTGCACCCATAGTGAAGTACTCCTGTGTACAAAACCCTTTTCTATATTCTATTCTAACTACTTCTTCAGTTCTTCCAAATCAATGGTGAAAATTCTATGAGTGTTTTATATGGGTTGAGATCTAGGTATAAGTTAAATTGAGAACATAACCTCTTCGTCATGTAGATGACTGGGAAACTCTCTAGGGAATACATCAGTATAATCCCTCACAATGAGAATAGCTTTAAGAATAATTCTCTATTTTTTCTAAATCATTCAGTATAGATATGAATTATCAAATTAAAATTATATTCATGCATGAGAAGATGATTCCAACGGATATTCAACCTCCTTAAACTTGTACACAATCAGAATACGACTCATGATGTGAAGAGTGATCTATATCTCTTGATAATTGATTTTTAATTTATATAATGATATCAAATCTAGGCCTAATATACTATCAAAATCCACTAAAGTAAGTAATAAAATTTTTCTAGAAAGTTTAATCCATAGACATTGATTGAGAGGATTTGTATAGTTGGGATTCAATAATTCTCCTACTTTTTTCTCATAAATTGCTCAACCCCAATTTTTTGAGGTTGGGTTGGAATAGTTATACAAAACATTCAAAATATGAATGAATGTTTTGAAGAAGAATTAAATATTTTTTTCACTATAATTGAATAAATTACTAGTGTACCTACCGCTACATCATTGTTAGTATCTACCTCAGTAGTAGTGATAGAATATTCCCTTCCTTGAACTTTCAGCCTTATAGGTATTCTCATTGATTTCCTATGAAAATACTGGTCTTAAGTAATTGGTTCACATAATTCCCATGTTCCTTGTAGTAGAAACACTATACCATAGGCTGGGTACTTATCTAAAACTTCTTTTCTTCCAACACATTAGTGGGGTTATTCTTCTCTCCTTGACATGGATTGTCCAGATAACCCTCTTTTTCGCATTTGAATCATCACTTGATTCCCTTGAGAAATTTTTGGAAATTCTTCTTCTCACATTTTTACATGTGGGATGTTTTGTTTTCTTTCCTCTATGAGATTTATTTGTTAATCCACCCAAATTAAACTCTATTTTAGGCTTTTCCTCCCCTTCTCCAAGAGACCACTAAGAGTCACCAATCTCTATCTAAAAATTAATTTTAAAATGGAAATCATTATAGCAGTGAAATTCAATATTATCTAGATATTTTTTTAGACTCGACTTTTAACAACTAAATAAATGGTCAACCATAGTTTCAGTTTTTATGACAATGCTGGAGGCATAAAAAAGCAAGCCATGTGATGTTTTTTTCTTACACCTTACTAGACATGTCTTACTTAGTCTTCAGTCTTAGGAACTACCTCTCCATTTTAAGATAGATATTTAAGGGAAAATATTTATTGGAAAATATTTTGTTACATCTTTCCCATTCCATGGAATCAATTTACTCTTTGGACATCATGTTATTAATGAATTTCCACCACGGATCATCTTCCCTTTCAAGTTAAAAGATATCTGGCATGACATTATCTTGTTATGAACATTAGAGTATAGATAATAACATCTCAATGGAGTTAATATATTTTTCCATGATGAGTGTATTAGAATATCAACTATAGATAGGACTCCTTTGTCACATAATGGACTCAATCGCAACATTCTCTTACCTCTTATAAGTACGGACTTCCATATTATTCATGTTGTTATTCAAATAATTATTAGTATAATCCATTACATCCTTGAAGTCCCTATCTCCCACTCCTATAAGGTATGGAATTTCATTAGGAAAGTCATAAAATATCTTATCAAATTGTTTTATGGGAAGGTTTCTCCGGTTTCCAATCACTAAATAAAATTAAGAAGGAATGAGAATAATCAAACTAAACAATTATACAAAAAGTAAATCTACCAATATAAAAGGTAAAAAATAAAAATTAAAGTATATCCTCTAATATGAATATAAATGTACCAATATATTTTATCTATTTAAAATCATTAAATTGGTTTTTATGACCTAACAATCTATTAAATTCATTCATAGTGGTTTATAATTATTTTTAGAGTTAAATAAGTCATATCCCATGAGACTATCAGACTATATGTATAAAAAGGATTATTTTTTGTGTAATTCCCCGACCCTAGTTACCCAGAGTCATTGAATTATTACATAACATTGGCATGATCACAAGGAAATCATGTCTTGAAAGAACGGTCTGTTTAGTATTATTGGAAACAAGATTCATACATAAGTTAAACTTTACAGCTTGAAGAGAAATACAACAAAAATATATTTCATTAAAAATATCCAAGCATCCTATATTATGCATGTAGGTAACTCATAACTAACTTCCTCATAGAGTGGGAAAATGAAACATATGAAAGGGGTGAGCTCAAATGCTAAGTAAGGTTATGTAATACAGCGGAAAATAACATAAATATTAAGCATGGTAAATAATTGAAACCACATGCCTTTACGAATAATAAACAAGAATAATTTTATGGAATGAATATGAGATGAGTAAATTATGCCATAATAAAACATAATCATGGGTATTCTACTAGTTGAATGACCACATGAACCATCAATATTATTTCCATAATGAGGGAATGTATAATGCCGGACATTCTGAAACATTTTTTCAAGGTCTCGGCCAAGACGTCTAAAAATGATTAAGGCCTCGGCCAAAACCATAAATCAATTTGGGAAAGGTCCTCGGCCAATTCCACTTATAGATTTCTCCTGAGACATACCGATGCATCAAGGAGCTATAGATGGCTCCACCCATCACTTACTAAGTCCAATACCTTCCTCATATGAAAAGGTTTAAACTGATCATAAACATTCGTATTAAAACTAGCATACGAAATGTCAATACTTTAACCATAAATCTTGAATGTTATAAAAATAGCACATCTATAGTCAAACATATCAAAAAACCTTCAATACAATATGGAAGTTTTGTATCATAATAAATAAACTTCAAATAAACTTAAAATCCATCAAAGTATGTTGATATAGATGAAATCAAAACTCTTTTTAGAGAAATATCTCTTTATATTTTGAAATAATTTAAGAGTCACATAATTATAAAATAAAACATTTAATTTTAAAATAATATTATAAGCTTGTAAGCTAAGCTTTGACGAGTTTATAATGGTTGAAAATAGATGCACCCACTGTACAAGTTGAAAAAGACATTCTTACCATAATTTTGTCGAAAATGTTAAAAAGGACCTTGTTTGGAAAATGATGGAAGGGTTCCCTTATAAACGTCTTATAAAATTTAAAACAAGGGTATAAATGAATTTAACCCATATTCTGTAAAATAGTAAGAATTTTTTGAAATACATTTTTATGAAACATGGATGTGGATGATAAAGAGGTTCCAGTAGATAATTATGTATAAACAACCACAGATAATGAAGAGATTGTGAAATAAACCCTTAAATTTTACTTTTTCATGGTTGATGGTAGGTTAACCTCCTGTATAATGGTGAAAGAATTGTTATTAAATTATACAATAGTCATATACATTAATATGATCTTTTAACATTACTTTGTTTTTAATATCTTAGTCTTATCGTCGTTTCGGGTGTAAACTTACTCCTTTTATTTTATATGTTTTGTTACATAAGCCATGTTCTTTATGGATATGTCGTATCTTATTCATATACAAAATTATATCAAGTCCTTAAACATTATTTTTCATCATAAAATGAGAATTATACTTGAATGGATACGATGGGGAATGGATCTCATCATGTTCGTGGAGATGGTAGTCCGTACGTACGCACGAGCGAAAACATCATTCTTTTGATATTAAAATAATATATAATTAGATATTATATCATATATACAGAATCATTATCATGTTATATTTATTATTTACATGAATTTCACATCATTATCATACCCATCCAAATAATAATGTATTGAATAACAATTACACCACGACGTGGAGACAGTAGGTCGTACATACGCACGTATGGTGACATGTAAATAAAAGGATGGATTGAATACTGAATATGGTTGTACCATATTTATAATTACATCATAGTGTATATAATATACTGGAGATATTATTTTAGAGTGGAAGCAACTAAGAAAGAAGAAGTTGAAGATCAAAGGAACTTGAAAAAGGGTGGTGAAAACATTACTTCTTCTTTTGGTTTTTCCTTTTTATTTGATCAAAAGGAATCCTTAGGATGGCTTTAATACTAAAAGAAGGCCTCTAGGATTAAGGGAGGATATTCTAGAGGGTATTTGGGCAGAGGTTTTCTGAACCAAAAGGATTTGAATGTATGAAAAATTAGTTAGAAGTGGTGTCCTTTTATAAGGGGAGGTGGGGCTCTTTAGAAAAAACATAAAGTATTAATTTATAATAAATTCATATTCAGTTTCTAATGGATAAAAAGTGGATTATTAAAATCCTAAGGTGGGGATGGGTCTAAATCCATTCATCCAATAGATTTTAGACTGGTTTGGGAGAATATATTAACCATATCCTTTAAATTTAACTCATAGTTAAATTGTTTGACATTTACCATGTCACTTTGTATTTTTATATTATATGGTTAATAAACTTACTGTATACTTCCAAGAGACCCCCAAGTGGTCCATTAATGATACACCTATCATTATATAAGTCCTTTGGCCGAACCATATATTTTTAGGAATAGAGTATCAATTAATAATATAATATTTGTTTTAAAAACTCATTTCTATCAATTTTGACAATATTTAATAATTGATTTTTGTTAAAATCTTAAAAACATTATTAATTCGAAAAAAAATCATTTACACAATCCTAACATGTAATATTAACCAATAAAATTATTTTATGGCGTTAAAACTTTCAAATTATATTTATTTTAACATTTATAAAACTAATTATTTTATTCTTTCATTAATAAGGAAAATACTACAACATTATTGTGTCATAAATAAATTTAATTATTAAAAACATAAAAATTATAAATAAAATACCATTATTTAGGAAATTATTTTATCTTTATGATGAACATTTATAATCGAAAATATGTTATATATATATATATAACCCTTTGTAAAAATTGATTTTTCTAAAAGATATATGCTTTTGTCATTTTTGTATTTACTTTAACTTAATTAATATAAAGTGCCATTATCACATAAAATTGGATCCATGGGGTCCCAAAATCGACCCAAAGATGCCCATGGTTGTGAATATATCATACAGTATGGTTAGAACACGTTTTAGGGTAATTTATTATTACTATAATATTATTTTTTACCCTTATTTACCGGATTTACCCTTTAACCATGGTAAATAAAATAATTACCGAAAAATTATTCAAAATGTCTAAAAATAAAAGTTAACTATTTACACAATTTGGAGCTCTTGATTCTAAATATGGAATCCATTTTTCAAAATTCAAAACACGGATGTGGTAGAAATTAATTTAAAATTAATTCTCGTTGTCAAAACAAAAAGCGTGTTTTTAAGAAATAATAATTATCAAAAGATTGACACTTGTTTATGTCCGATTTAAATGTAAAATTACCTCCAATGACCAACAAAGTATTAAATGGTAAAAATATATTCTAAATATACTTTAAAACCACTCAAATTCATAATTTATCACTATTAATTAATTCGATTAAAAAAAGTTGTTTTTAATTAAAATTTAGTGATTTTCATTATTCATCAAGAATTGAATGTTTTCAGAAAAATACCAAAAATTAACTCTAAGCTAATTTTGATATTTAGAATCCAAAAATGAAGTCCATTTTGAATGGTAAAATGTATAAAATTTTAAAAAGTGGGTATTACTATTCATAACGGCTAGTTTGATTGGTTGTTGTGTGTGTTTGAACTCGAAGTTGCGTACAACACACACTACTATATTATTCAAAGAGAAGCATATCGTGGTAGCATGGGGTGTTACATTCTCTCCTACTTCAAATTATTTCATCCTAAAAATTTCTATAATACTACTGCATGAAAAGACTCGGGTGGTTGTTCATCATAAGTTCCTCGGGTTCCCACGTTGCCTCTTCCATCTTATGGTTTATCCATAGAACCTTTACCAGATTAGTCATCCAGTTTCTCAGCACTTGTTCTCTTGTATCACGAATCTTGACAGGATCTTTGTAATAAGACATATCGGGTTCCAGTTCTAATTCCTCATAGGTGAGTACATGCGTTGGGTCAGTCTTGTATTTTCTCAACAGTGATACATGGAACACATCGTGAACATTGGAGAGACTTAGCGGCATTACCAAACGGTAAGCTACAACCCCAATTCATTCTAGAATTTCAAATGGTCCGATGTACCTGGGACTCAATTTTCCTTTATTACCGAAACGTATAACACCCTTCCATGTTGATGCCTTCATGAAAACCTGATCTCCTATATGGAATTCCAAATCCTTCCATCGGTTGTCAGCATATCCCTTCTGCCTACTTTGTGATTCTTTGATGTGGTTTTGGATTACCTTCAACTTTTCCATCATTTCCTCCACCAGTTCTGGGCCTATGAGTGTTCTTTCACCAACATCATCCCAACAGGTTGGTGTGTGACATCTCTTTCGGTATAACGCTTCATATGGTGTCATCTAAATACTTGAATTGAAGCTATTGTTATAGGAAAATTCTACCAGATGTAAATATTGATCTCACATACCTTGAAAGCCCAGTGAGCAGGATCACAACATTTCTTCTAAGTTTTGAATAGTCTGTTCTGATTGTCCATCTGTTTGAGGGTGGTAGGTTGTGCTCAAAAAAAGATCAGTATCCAAGGCCTTCTGAAGACTCTTCCAGAATCTTGAAGTGAAATGGGAATCATGATCAGAAACAATTGATAGGGGTACTACATGAAGTCTCAAAACTTCATTAATATATAGTTTTGCTAGACGTTCAAGTGGTAAATCCACTCTTATAGCAAGAAAATGTGCTGACTTGGTAAGTCGATCAACAATAACCCGTATTGCATCATTCCTTCTAGGAGTCTTTGGTGGCCCCATGAAAAATTCCATCGTAATATTATCCCATTTCTACTCAGGTATGGGAAGAGGTTACAATACTCCTCCAGGCTGTTGCCTTCCAGCATTCACTTATTTACAAACCATACATCTGGACACAAAATCAACGATCTCCCTCTTCATGTTGTCCCACCAAAAATGTTCCTTCAAATCCTTATACATTTTGGTGCTTCCAGGGTGTATAGAGAAATTGGAATTATGAGCATCATCTAAAAATTCCCTTTTTAGATCAGGTATATTGGGAACTCAATGTCTCTTCCAAAATTTCAAAATTCCTTCTTCATACACAAAGTCTCTCAATATCCCATCATTCATAGCTTTAATCTTCTTTTGAAAGTCTTCATCATCGGTCTGAGAACTCTTTATCTTTTCTAGTAAATATGGTTTGGAAACCATTTGAAAAAGTATCAACATTTCACCTTCCATGGTAATTCCCATATCCATCTTTACTAGATCCATGAAAATAGGATCCCTTTCAATTCTCATCATGTTCAAAACTCTATGATCTTTTCTGCTAAAATCATCTACCACCTTATTTTCCTTCCTTGGGTGGTAGTGTACCATGCAATTATAATCCTTGAGTAGTTCAAGCCATGGCCTTTTCCTCATGTTGAGTTCTTTCTGTGCGAAAATGTACTTCAAACTCTTGTGATCAGTATAAATCTCACATTTCTCACCATAGAGATAATGTCTCCATATCTTCAAAGAAACAATTATAGAAGCTAACTCAAGATCTTGAGTAGGATAGTTTTTCTCATGAATTTTCAGTTGTCTTGATGCATAGGCAATAACCCTATAATTTTGCATAAGGACATAACCAATTCCTTTCTTTGAAGCGTCACTATAAATAACAAACCCATCATTCCCCGATGGTAGATTCAATATAGGATCATTGACTAATATTCTCTTAAGTTCTTCAAAACATTTTTCAAACTCTTTTGTCCATACAAATTTAACCCCTTTACATGTGAGCTTAGTTAATGGGTTAGCCAATCGGGTAATGTTCTGGACGAAACTTCGATAATAACATGCTAAACCAATAAAATTGTGTACCTTGATTATACTCATTGGGGCTGGACATTCTTGGATTGTCTTGGTCATAGAAGGATCAGTAGATATTCCATCCTTAGAGACAATATGGAAAAGAAAAGAAATCTCTTGATGCCAGAATTCAAACTTTCTAAACTTCCCATATAATTCATGTCTTCTAAGAGTCTTCAGGATAATGTGCAAGTTATTTTCATGATCCTCGTAGATTTCGGATTATACCAAGATATCATCAATAATTACCACCACAAAATCATCAATATATTACTTAAAAACTCTATTCCTTAGATCCATGAATACAGAGGGTGCATTAGTCAATCCAAAAGTCATTACTGTAAACTCATAATGTCCATAACTGGTTCGAAATGCTATCTTCGGAATGTCTTCCTTCTTCACACACAACTGATGGTATCTAGATCGAAGGTCAATCTTTGAAAAGTATTGATCTCCATGCAGTTGATCAAATAAATCATCAATTCGAGGTAGGGGATACTTGTTCTTTATTGTTATAGTATTGATTTCTCTACAGTCGATACATAACCTCATAGATCCAACTTTCTTCTTAAGAAAAAGTACAGGGGCTGCCCATGGAGAATCTCTAGGGAAAATAAATCCCTTATTACTCAATTCATATAGTTGTTTCTTTAGTTAAACTAATTACACATTGTACATTCTATAAGGGGTCTCCAATATAGGCCTTGAACCAAGAATTAAATCAATGGAAAACACAATTTATCGTTCTGAAGGATGTCCAGGTAAATCTTCTAGAAAAACATCAACATATTATCTCACAATAGTTACATCCTCTATTTGAACATTTCTTTCCTCACCCACAGTTATTTTATTCTCTTCCTCCCTGATAATTGAATTTAGATGAGCTACTTGGGGTGGATCTAGAGAAGAATCAGGTGGTGAAGATTCTGCTCTAAAGATAAGGTGTTCTTTATCATCATCATAAAAAATCGTAACCTCCTTCTTCTTACAATAAATTTTCCAATCATGGTCCGAAAGCCAATATATACAAAGGATTATATAAAATTAAGTCATGGTTACAATGATGAGATCAAAATATAAAGAAAATTTATATGCCCTAATGAGAACGGATCCACAAAACACTGTAGCAATGATACTTCCCTTAGGAGTTTTAACAGACAACCCCCTTGTTAAATAAAATTGGAAATATCTAATTTTATTATCAAACTTTGTAGATATGAAACAATGCGAGGATCTAGAATCAAATAAAGCATTTTCTAAACATGAGGAAACTATTAAATTATCTGCCACCACGTCTTTCGAGGCTTCAACCTCAGAAGTAGTGATAGAATAAGCTTGGCCTTGATCCCTTGGCCTTTTCTGAGGTAAGTTTCCCTAATTATTTGGACATTAATTTGCATAATATCCCATATCCTTAAAATTGTAGCATTGAACATTGGTAGCGTCTTTCTTTCCTTTACAATCACCAGCTAGATGGCCTTTCTGTCCACACTTGTAGCATACTTCTTTTCCTTTTAGACAGGAACCAGGGTTCTTCCTTCCGCAATTATAACAAGGTGGAAATTTAATTCATCCCTTCTTTCCTGTTTCCTTATTTCCTTTCCCATAGTGTTCAGAAGATCTCTTCTTCACTTGATTTTATTTAAAGCCATAAGACATAGACAATTCCTTTTCTGTCTTTATAGAACATGATACAATATCTTTGTATGATGAGAAGGATTTTGATACTACTGCTCGAAGGAGAAATGGTTTTAACCCATCAAAGAAACAATAAATCTTACGGCTTGGGTTACGTATATAATCTGCAGCATGCCTCGCTAACCTTGTAAAGTTAGCCACATACTTTGGAAAATTCTCATCCTCCTTTTGTCCCAGACTCAGAAATTGCCTTTCCATATATGCTTGATGGTCATGAGGAATGTATTTTTCAAAACAAAATCCCTTTTAACTTCCTCCATTCCATATTTGATACTTCAACATCTTCCTTTGTGTTTTGAATCAATGACCACCATTGATCAGCATCTCTAGTGTGGCGGTAAACTGCCATGATAACTTTTTCCCTTTCACTACTCCCCAAGGCATAGAATATTTTAAATAAGGAATTTATCCATTTCTCAGCTACTAAGGGATTTTTACTCCCATTGAATGTTGGTGGTTGTTTCCTCATGAATTTATCTGACATTGATCCTCTGCGCTATGGATCTGGGTGCTCCATACAGGTAAGGTTATTATTCATAACCTGAGTGAGTTGTCCTAGTATGGTGATTAGCCGATCAGCACCAATTGCATCACTAGATCCACTATAATTATCTTGAGTAGGAGTGAAATCCCTACATGGAGTGCGGGAATTGGTACGGTTTCCATTTCTTCCACTAGGCACCATTTCTAAACAATAGCATACACTAGATTAGCTTATGAATCGCAACACATAAATCCAAACGTGCAAAAAACTTAGCATAAATTGAACAGTTTATGAATATAATCCATAATCATAAAAACGTTTTCTTTGAGGAATTATATACTTATAAACACTTCATAGGTGTTTTTAAATAAAATGAGAATTATCCTAATCATATCCCCTGGGAGTGTCGTAACTAGGAGTGCAGCAAGGCCCGTTGTTGTGCACTAGTTCCCATTCAAGTCTAGCTCAAAATTGTGTTTTCGGTTTTTACCCCTAGGTACATATATGCCAGAACTACCTCTACTAGCTCGTATCCAAATAGGTATGTATTTCTGAGAAAACTCACAAAATTTCTATAATACCAAAATTATAAGAAGTTTTTCAATACTATTCCTCAAAGTCTATCTTAGGTCTATGTGCTCTAATCATAGTTTATCTAAATCTAGTTTCCTAGGCTTGTACTAAACTTCCTCTAATACCAACTGTAACACCCCGACCCTAGTTACCCAGAGTCAGTGCATTATTACATAACATTTTCATGATCACAAGGTAATAATGTCTCGAATGACCGATTAGTTTAGTATTATTGGAAACAAGATTCATACATAAGTTCAACTTTACATCTTGAAGAGAAATACACCACAAATATATTTCATTAGAAACATCCAAGCCTCCTAGATTATTCATGCTGGTCACTCATAACTAACTTCTTCATATCCTTGGAAAATGAAACATAATAAAGGGGTGAGCTCAAATGCTCAGTATGGGTAAGTAATACAGCAGAAAATGACATAAATATTAAGCATGGTAAATAATTGAAACCACATGCCTTTACCAATAATAAACAAGAATAATATTTTGGTAAGAATATCATCTGAAATTATAATGCCATAATAAAACATAATCATTGGTATTATACTAGTCTAATGACCACATGAACCATCAATATTTTTTCCATAATGAGGGAATGTATAATATCGGACATTCTGAAAAAAAAATCAAGGCCCCAGCCAAGACGTCTAAAAATGAATAAGGCCTCGACCAAAACCATAAATCAAATTCGGAAAGGGCCTCATCCAATTTATCGTCTAGTTGTCTCATGAGACCTACCGATGCATCGAGGAGCTGTAGCAGGCTCCACCCGTCACTTACTAAGTCCAATACATTCCTCATATGAAAAGGTTTAAACATATCATAAACATTCGTGTTAAAACTAGCATACGAAATTTCAATACTTTAACCATAAATCATGAATAGTATAAAAATAGCACATCCATAGTCAAAAATCTCACAAAACCTTCAATACAATATGGATGTTTTTTATCATAATAAATCAACTTCAAATAAACTTAAAATCCATCAAATGATGTTGACATAGATGAAATCAAAACTCCTTTTAGAGAAATATCTCTTTCAATTTTGAAATCATTTAAGAGTCACATAATTATGAAATAAAACATTTACATTGAAAATATTCTTATAATATTTTAAGGGAATCTTTGACGAGTTTATAACGGTAAAACATAGTCACACCTTCCGTATAAGTTAAAAAAGACATTCTTACCTTAATTTTATCGAAAAGGTTAAAAAGGACTTTGTTTGGAAAAAAACGGAAAGATTACATTATAAGCATCTTATAAAAAGTAAAACAAGGGTATAAATGAATTTAACACATATTATTTAAAATAGTAATAATGTTTTGAAATACATTTTTAAGAAACATGGATGTGGATTATAAAGAGGTTCTAGTATATATTTATGTATAAACAACCTCGGATAATGAAGAGATTGTGAAATAAACCCTTACCATGTAATTTTCCTTGGTTGAGGGTTTGTTAACCTCCTGTATAATGGTGAAATAATTTTTATTAAATTCTATAAGAATCATATACATTAATATGTTATCATATATGATCTTTTAACATTTCTTGGTTAATAATATCTTAGTATTATCGTCGTTTCAGGTGTTAACTTACTCATTTTATTTTATATGTTTTGTTACATAAGTCGTGTTTGTTATGGATAGGTTGTATCTTATTCATATCGAGATTGATATCAATCATTAAAAATTATTTTTAATCATCAAATGAGAATTATACTTGAATAGATATGATGGGGAATGAATCTCATCGCGTTCGTGGAGACGATAGTCCGTACGTACGCACGAGCGACAATATAATTATTTTGATATTAAAATAATATATAATTGGATAGTATATCATATATACAGAATAATTATCATGTTATATTTATTATTTACATGAATTACACATCATTATCATACCCATCAAAATAATAATTTATTGAATAACAATTACACCTTGATGTGGAGACAATAGGCCGCACTTACGCACATATAGTGACATGTCATTCAAAGGATGTATAGAATACTGAATATGGTTGTACAATATTTATAATAACATCACAGTATATAGAAGATACTAGAGTTATTATTTTAGAATGGAAACAACAATGAAATAATATGTTTAAGAAGAAAGGAACTTGAAAAAGGGTGGTGAAAACATTACCTCTTCTTTGGGTTATTCCTTTTGATTTGATCAAAAGGAATCCTTAGGTTGTCTTTATGACTAAAGTAAGGCCTCTATGATTAATGGAGGATAGTTTATAGGGTATTTGGGCAATGTTTTCAAGAACTAAAATGCATTTAAGGTATGAATAATTGGTTATAAGTGGTGTCCTTTTATAAGGGGGTGAGGGGCTCTTTAGAAAAAACATAAAGTTTTAATTTATAATAAATTAATATTCGGTTTATAATGGATCCAAAGTAGATTATTAGAAGTATAAGGTAGAGATAGGTCTAAATACTTTCATCCAATACATTTCAGATAGGTTTGGGTCACTATATTAACCTTATCATTTATATTTAACTCTTAGTTAAATAGTTTGACATTTACCATGTCACTTTGTATTTTTATATTATATGGTTAATAAACTTACATTATACTTCCAAGAGACCCCCAAGTGGTCCATTAATGATACAAATATCATTATATAAGCCCTTTTTCCGAACCTTAGATTTTTAGGAATATAATATCAATTAATAATATAATATTTGTTTTAAAAACTCATTTATGTCAGTTTTGATAATATTTAATAATTTAGTTTTGTTAAAGTAATAACGTCTTTATTAATTCAAAAAAATTCACTTAAGCAATCCTAACATGTAATATTAACCAATAAATTTCTTGGATAGAATTAAAACATTTAAATTATATTTGTTTTAAAATTTATAATACTAATTATTTGATTCTTTCATTAATAAGGAAAATACTGCATCATTATTGTGTCATAAATAAATTTAATTATTCAATGTCTAAAAATTATAAATAATATATTATTATGTAGTAAATCTTTTTATATTTCTAATTAATATTTATAGTCTAAAATATAATGTATATAACCCTGTGTAAAAATTTTTTTTCTAAAAGATATATGCTTTTGTCATTTTTGTATTTACTTTAACTTAATTAATATAAAGTGTCATTATCACTTACAAGTAGATCCATGGGGTCCCAAAATCGACTCAAAGATGCCCATGGTCGGAAATGGATCAACCAATAGTGTTAGGACACGTTTTAGGGTAATTTATTACTATTATAATATTATTTTTTACCCTTATTTACCGGATTTACCATTAAACCATGGTAAATAAAATATTTACCGAAGTAATTATTCAAAATGTATAAAAATAAAAGTTACCTATTTACACAATTTGGACCTCCTGATTCTAAATATGGAATCCATTTTTCTAAATTCAAAACACAGAAGTTTCAAAATTAATTTAAAATTAATTCCCGTTGTCAAAAAAAGCGTGTTTTTAAGAAATAATAAATATCAAAAGACTGACAATTTTTTATGTCCTGTTTAAATGTGAAATTATGTCCAATGACCGACATTGTATTAAATGGTAAAAATATATTCTAAATATATTTTAAAACCACTAAAATTCATAATTTATCACTATTAATTATTTTGATTAAAAAAAGTTGTCTTTAATAAAAAGTTAGGGATTTTCACTATTCATCAAGAAGTTAAAGTTTTCAGAAAAATACCTAAAATTCACCCCAAGATAATTTCAATATTATAAATCCAAAAATTATGTCCATTTTGAAAGATAAAATTTATAATATTTCAAAAATTGGGTATTACTATTCATAACGGCTAGTTTGATTGGTTGTGGTGTGTGTTAGAACTTGAAGTTGCGTACAACACATGCTACGGTATTATTCAAAGAGAAGAGTATCGTGGAATCTTGGGGTTTTACATTTTTTTTATTAGGTTATAATATATTTCATACAAAATTTTACCTTTTAGAGGTTATTACCCATGGGTATAACTATACGAGAGCAACATCCACTTATAGTATCCAGGTTGTGAAATAGTATTATGGTAACCAAATTCTCTATATTTCACCAAAATTCTAGTGTATTCTATTATTTTTAGAATTATACCTATGGTTATAACTAAAATATTATATTCATAATCTCCAAAAATAACTAGAACCTTCCTCTAACACCAACTATAGTGAACTAATCCTTTTACATATATTTTTATATTATTTTAAACAAAAAATATCCATTAAATATAACCAATGTATCGAAATGACTAGTATATTTGGAATAAAAGGTACCTAAAAACATAAATATAAAATTTTATTTAATTTTTCTAATATCCATAATGTTCTCCTAATATCCTTTGAACTCTTAAAACTAAAATGGGTAACTTGGGAAATACATAAAAGAAAATGGAGAGCTATAAAGCCATGTGAGGGATTCTAAATTATAGAGAAGCATAAATTATCTATAAATAGTTATAATGTGATATCATAAAGATTAAATTCTCATGAATAATCATATGGGATCATAAAATAATGATCATGGAATCATAATATCATTGTATCATAGGAACGTTGCAGCGATATAAAACTATACATAAGAATAAGTCAAAGATAACCATGAAGAAAAAATCACATGGGGGATAGAGTATCATCATGGATTATGTTCAATAAAAAATCCCATATATAACATATTATGAGATAAAATCATTACCTAAATCGTTGGATTTTTATATGTGAAAACCCATCATCACATGTAAATTCTTCTGTGTTCCACAAAAGGGAATTTATATAAGGAATTTGGGAAAATAAATTAAGGCATGCATTTCACCATCAGTAGAAGGGAGAATAATATATAAAAATAATATATATAAATATATATATATATAATTTAGAATCATTCCATAATATAAAATATATATATTATGTGAGTTACAAAGATAAATTTCATAACCCAATGAAAAAAGGGTGGTTTGAAGAGATCCCTTACCTTGTGTTCCAAAATCATTCTACACTTGTGCTTAATCTCATGAATAATAAAATAAAATAATTTCATAATTTATAGCCTTTAACATATATTTATGATTTATTAAATTTTTATTATGATCATTTATAACCATTTCATTGAGATATAAATACTAATTTTATTATTCCAAGAGAGTTTGTTTCGTGGTTCCAAGGTTGGATCACTTGGGGATAATTATTGATGTTCTTTTCAAATGGGACTACAACTCTACAAGTGAAGTAAAATGGTATTCATTACCATATATATATTAAAATTTTCTAATGTGTCCATATTTTTTCAAACATATAGATGATTTATATAGTAAAATATTCATATTATATTGTTATTTTATTTCAGAGGTTTTTCTGACCATTAAGAACTAGTTTTTTTTAATTTAATATTATGGACATATATTTGTTAAAAAATGTGAAAAAATAAATAATATATATATTTAGGTCATTTTAGAAAAATTGTACTTTAAATTAATCCTTCCACGATGGTGGTAATAAGAAATAAAAACTCATTATCCCCAAAAGAAGTGAACTGACATAATATTGATGATGTTTAAATTTTTATAATTGGAGAAGATTAAAATATGATGGATGATATATATTAAATTAATAGAATTTCCTTATAGAATTTATATTATAATTTAGTTATTGTAACATGTTTAGTGTAATATATTTTGAGGATGATGAGGAAGATAAAAAATAAAAGACCCACTTGAGGGCATTGCCTTCTCCTTTGGATATCTCTTATTAGTATTCCACTTAAGGCACATTGGCCTGGTATTTTTTTGTGACCAATAGAAAAATGAAATGGATAAGAGTATTGGGTAGATAATTGGGTATAATTTTATCATTTTTCATGGTTTAGAATGTTTTAGTAGAAGGGTTTGTGAGGGGAGGTATTTATAAGTGGAAGCAAGGAGTGTTTTTTAATATTATAATCATTAGTTTATTATTTTGTATTTACACAACCAATAGTGTAGATTTTATTGACTATATATAGTAACTAGTTTATGTGAGTTCTCAATAATTGGTACATTCGACAACCATCCCTCAAAAATTCTTATATTTAACTTATAATGTTAAATAGTGCATTTAATGTATTTTACTATTGACCAAAATAATATCTATTTTTGGAAAAATACCAAAAAATAAACCTACATATTCCTTGAAAATTGAATCATAGAATGAAATCCATTTTTTGAAAATAATTTTTTAAATATGATAAAATTAATTTTTAAATACAATCCACATTAATTCCCAAAAATAAATATTTTATTTTTATTCTCAATTTTCCGTGCTTCAAAAAATAACTTATGATCTCATAAAATTATATTATCATAATAAATACCTTAATATTAATTAATGAATACATTTTCTGAATATAAAATTTATTTTAAATAATTTTACATATTTTAAAAGTGAAATTAAAACATTTACGTTTTTCAGAAAAATGAACACATAATTTATCATTTTAAAAAAAATTATTTAATTGTACACTAGTATAAATATATCATATTTTCTTTTTATAAGATACCTAAATATTATTTTACACCTCCGTAGGTGATGATAATATTTTAACCATCATTTTACAATTCCTAATTGTCAGATTACAATTCCAATGGTCAAGTTACTATTCCAATGGTCATAATACTATTACAATGGTCAGATTTATAATGACAATACGAGATACATCCTTCCTATAAATAACTCATATTTAATTTTATCTTTATGAAATTCCATTTTCTATAAAGTTTAAATATATTTTCAAATTCAAAATACTTATTGCATTAATAAAATTCTGCTTCATTTTTACAGAATTATTTATGAGTGAAATTATAATGGGGGATCGAACAGATCCAAATTTCCTTATTATTATTATCTAGTATTATTTATTGTTTTCCCATGGTAATACTTTAATTTCTTATGAAAATTTTTATTATATAAATTTAATTTTTAAATTAATATAATAAAATTTGTTTGGTTTTATCATGTGGGGAATGTGGATTATATTATGTTACTAAATATGAAATAATTACATTTTTAGAAGGGAAACTCCATTATGGTTCATTAAAAATTTTTCCTAAAAGTATTTCATCAAGAGAAGGATCTTTGATTTATTTTATAGCGCAGTTTCTTCTTCCATCAGTCTAATTTTTGGGCTATACTCAATGAAACTTTTATGGAGATGTAGTATAACATTAAATTATTTCTTAATTGATATTTTAAGGTAACCTTCTAGGACACCATTTGGATTGAAACCCATATTTCATTGGATTTAGTCTTCCTCACAAATTTCATTGAAATCTCTATTTCTAAATAATTAAATTGGTTTAAGTAGATTAGATGCTGAATTAATAGGTCTATCATTGAGAAGACATTAGATTTAAAAGTTTTAGACTCAAATATTTCCCTTCAGTCTCCAATACAAATGGGTATTCTCTCTAACAAGATTATAAACATTTACGAATGTGGAACTAGTGAAATGCATGCAAGGTGGGTAAAGGTCCTTAGAAATGAATTTATATAACCTTTTTCATTTCTATTACTTTTAGGAATATAGAATAACATTCTATGAACTAATAATATCCATTTTAGAATGGGTGAATAGGTTTATTCCATATATCAGTTCTTCTATGAAGCTTCTAACCCACCGTCATATCTTCTATGAATGCATGTTTTAGGAAATCTATTTAGAGATACTGTAGGATTGAAATAGTATATATAGATTCTCAATTACAAGAGGAAGGTGAATTGTATGTTTAAAAAGTTTTTTTTATCCTTAAGGAAAAATATGTTTAACAAAGATAAACATGGTAAATTCACTAACCCTAAAATAGTTCTATGAGACGAAGATGACTAGGTTTCAGAAATATGGTTCCGTAAAAGAGACATAAAGAAAGTTAACATAGAAAAATATTCTACCTTAAAAGTATAGAATCTTATTTAACAGAGTAAACAAATTTATATGAATGAATAAAAAAGTTATAATTTCTTTCTGTATCAAAATACAGCACAAATAAAACATCAAACCAAAAAAGTAACAAATAGAAAATCTTTTTACCCAAAGAGTAGGGTATCCAACAGCCTTGGATAAGGTTCCATTGATTTATACTAACAATAAAGTCTATCTTACCCACACTAGGGTAAGACCTCGATAAGAATATCTGAATCTTTCTTGTTATCCCCGCAAGCCCTCGATCTTTAAGGTAGTCAGAAACTCTGTCTTTCTATCCCAAGAAGCTCTCAATTGTAAAGGTAGTTGGCACCTCTATCTTATTATACCTATAATCCCTCAATTGTACTTAGAAACAATCATATTTTCACTAAGGAAGATGAACAAGGTGTTTAGAATGCAAAAAACATGAGAGTCACTCTCTCTGGAGATCACTTCACAGCATGTAATCTCTTGATTGATGGAATATTAATGAGATCAGTCAAATGAGATCTTATTTATAGGAATAAATCCAATGGCTGGAACCTTCCTCCAATGATCATATTTTTCCTTAAATCTCAAAGAGACTTGTACACATGTCACCCACCCCACAATTAGTTATAAACAGATTGTATGAAATCATTTCATAATAATAAAATGTGTAAGGAAAATGAAGTAGCTTAACCAAATATGAAAATCCTTAGTCTAAGGAAAAATAAATATTACAGTCTAATGATATATAAAATCAGATTCTATAAAACATGGATATTCAGATTTATTTTCAACATGTTTGGAATCTGAATTCTAAATATTTCAAAGTATGAATTCTAATGAATTCGGAAACTGAATACTGATGAATTGGGAATCTAAATTCTAAATAATTTGATGTCTGAATTATATGGAATTGGGACTCTGAATTATGGGGAATTCTTAGTCAAATTTATGATGAATTTAGAGTCTGAATCTTGAGGTATTTGGAGTCTAAATCCAGAGATATTCAGATTAAAAAAATTTAGGAATTCAGATTCTGAATTATGAGGAATTCGGAGTCTGAATTCTAAGGAAGTCACAGTCTGAATTATCAAGATCTTGGAGTCAGAATTCAGAAGAATTTGGAATCTGAATTCTGAAGAATTTGGAGTCTGAATTATGAGGAATTTGGTATCTTGATTCTATGGAATTTGGGGTCTAGATTTCAGAGAATTTAGATTCTAAATTTCAGAGATTTTAGAGTCTGAATTTCAAAGAACTCAGAGTCTAAATTTTGTATAATTGGAAGTCAAAATTTTGGAGAATTTAGAGTCTGGATTTTATAGAATTTGGAGTCTGAATTTCAAGGAATTCAAAGTTTAAAAGCAGAACACTCTATATCAAGGGAATTATATGATTCTGAGGTTTTAGATACAAATCATAATTTTTGACATAGAAATATAATGAATTTTATTCGGAGAGATTACAAAATGAGAAAATTAAAACAAAGGTAAGGATAAAATTTTCCTTTGAGAAGGGAAACTTTCCTTTGGAAAATAATCCTTAGGTAAATATTATTTTCCTTAGTATAATGTGTTTCTGATTTTGAAAACATAGATTAATTTAAATGTTGTAAGGAAACCTTATTTTCTCTAAAATCTCCCTCTTTTTGAAAGAATAAACATCCATATGAAAAATAATATTAGGACTACGATTTTGCTTTATGAAATTCAAAAGAAAGCATATCTCCCATCACTTATAAATCATAATGAATACTAATTACTTCTCTTTGGGTTTCAAAATTCCTAAGGATCATATTCTTGACATCCTTAGAGAAATTTTTCTTTTTATTTCATACGAAATACTTCTTTATGTAAAACCCCCTTACTAACTCCCCCCCCCACCCCCTAACATAGGGAATTCTCTTCTTTATAATTATTATTATTGTTATCATTACATTCTCCCCCTTTTTGATTTTCAAAATTTAATAGAGAAAATGAAAAAAATGGTACCTAAAATATTAGAACTATACATGAAAACAATTAAATAACAACCAAATTTTCTACAATTTTTTGAGCTACTTGTGGTCATCCTCAATGTGCTTGATCAATTGTCCCTAATCACAATTTTTCTTTACCAGAGCCTTGATATTTTCATCCTGAGACTGAAGGGTTTCTACCTGAGACCATAATAAATCTTCTTGCCATCTAAACTTTTCTATGAAATCTATTCTGAGATCCCATTCCATATTAAAATTTAATGAAACTAAATTTAGCTTTCCTTTTAGTTATTTTTCTTCTTACTTGCAGGCTACTTGTCCATGATTTATATTTTTTGTAAAACTTTTTGTAAGATCTTTCATCTACTCGTATACTCTATTAGAATCATCTTTTACTCAATCTTGAAATTCATCTCAAATTATAAGATCTTAATATTTTTCTTTGACCACTTTTTAATCACCTTACAATACCTTCTGTGTGCACCATACCCGATATAAAAAGATTTGAAATTGGCCTCAAGCATGATGAATTTCTCCATGAGCATGGTAACAAAATCCAATTTCCAAATGAAATAATGTTAAAGCATTCAACACCTCAAGTAAATACTTAGAAACAAGGGGATAATGTCACCTAATTTATTCATTAACAGTACTACAAAGTCCTATCCCATGGAAGATGATTCCGAATCTGATTTCCTTGTAGGTGACGATTATTTTTATATCTCAATAGCCTTCATCTTGGATGATCAACCAGTATCCTTCTTGACCACAATAGTATTATCTAGTGTATCATCTATCACCAGTTTTCCTTTGATATATTTTGAAATTTTATCCGCTGCCTTTGGGGATCCATGCTCGCTATATGATACTTGGATGATTTTACCTTATTCACCCTTTTCCTTCTCAGCAACTCCCATAAGATCATAAGGTTGACTAAATTTGAAATTTCTTCTTTCATTGTTATAAGGTTTATTAACCTCTTACTGACCCTCATCCTCATTTCCTTGAGATACAATTTTAGTTGATTCATCCTAGAATATCCAGATCGACAGATTTTCAGAAGGTCTTTCCTTCCCATTATATTCTTCGAATTGCCTTATCACATTATTTCTCTCATCTCTTTTTTCCACTTCTTCTTCTTCAACTTCCTCTTCTTCGACTATCTCTTATTATACTTTTGGTTCAGGAATTATCACTTTCTTTCCCAGATTCACTGGTACTGATTCTTGTAGAATGTATTATAGTACCTGAATCTATTCAGAATCATTCTCAGTATCCTTGAGAAGATCATGAACAAATTCTACCTCATACATTTTTTTTCTTTTGCTTCTTTTGTTTTTATTTCAATTTTTATTTTTTAGCAGCCATAATTTTCATTGACTTTTCCTTTTTAGGATCTAGGCCAAAGCTAGGATCTCTTTCCTTATTATTATTATTCTCCTCCCTTCACTTATCTACAACTTCATTCAGAAATGATTTTAGCTTCTTTTCCTTTGGGGGTGCTGACTGGGTTTCCTGAATTATAGGTTTTTCTCTGATTTCTGATTCATTATGTTTTCTCTTCTTCAATTCCTTCATGAAAGTCTCTTATACATCATATTTCATATCTAATTCTTTATTCTCAATTTTTGATAAGTCTTAAAATTCTCCAGATTTACTATTTAAACCAACTTTCATCCACCTCAAAGTATCATCACTCAGAATAAAAATCATGAATTTTCATCGCTTAGAGCTATATGCTATTTTGAATGATTATAATAATTGGACTGTGATCATAGATAGAATTTCTAGATACATGATAATTTATGATTTCATGGTCCCATTCTTGATTTTAGATATTTTCATCAAGATGTACTTCAACAAAATTATCTTCCAAAAGTTCACTAGAAAATATAGAATGAAGATATCACTTTTCATCAAGGTGTCCTTGTCTCCATGTCTATGAATTAGAAAATCATGTAGCCATAACAATATCATCCTGATTTTTTTAGATATGGATTATCTTCATTGTTTTCACTCCCGGAGTCCAAGGCAATCTATTTCCTTCACCTTCTCAAATCTTTCTGCCTGATCTAGTAGCTTGTGGGTGCAGAAAATCGCATCTCTTTAATATGGTTTCCCAATGATACTAGCTCCATGTTGAAGGAAAGGAAATAGGTTTTTCCATAACTCTTTAATGAAATATTATCTCTTCCAAATTCATTAAAAAAATTATTATCTCATAATACTCAACAAGAAACTCTGGATAAAATGGATCTTGTCATGTCGGTTTGGCTACTTAGACACTCTCCCAACCATTAAAATTTATATTTTTGCATAATGATAGAATTACAGTTCACAAAGAACCTCAAATCTTGTCACATTTCACTCTAAATTTTGCAACCTGAGATTTCAATAACTAAATATATTTTCTTCTAAGGAGAGTCTTTTGAAGGCATCTATAATCTAAGAAAACTCATAAATGAGAAACAACCATTTTTATGAGAGGTAAATCATCATCACAAAAAGTCATGAAAAGTGATGTGGGACAAAGAATGGTAGGGACTTTATATAGGCATTGAAGTGATGGTTCATATTTTCAAATTGATCTAATGGTTAAAACAAGAACTATTTGATCTGACAGTTGATATGAAAGCTGAAGAAGGATTTGGTAGGTTTCGATATTTTGAGGTTTTTTAAGTTAAACATTTGGATTTAAGGAAATTGAATCAAAAAAATTTCATAAAACAAGACAAAAATACCAACAAGTAAAAAATTCAGTTATAAAAACCTATGCGAGGAAACATACCTTCTTGATTACTAAGAAGCAATCAGTAAAGAAAAATATTTTATATTTGAAATTTTATATTCCAGAATTTTTTATCAATGAATGAAAATTATTGGATTCTAGAATTTTTATTCCATAATTTTTGTTTTTTAACTAATGATTAAATGAATTTATTACAAACAATTTTATTAATGAAAAAAATTGGTTATCAATCAAATGTAATTCCCCTATAAAAGGAGTTTATTATTGTAAGGAGACATGTTTCAACAAAAATTTAATACAAAATATTACCTTACGGTTATCATTCCAAACTATTGTTTAATGTATTCAAATCTATCTTAGGGTAAAGATTTTGTCAAAATATCATTAATTTGATATCTCCTTTTAGTGTGTGATCCCAAAGAAAGTGATGTGTAATATATAAGTGTTTTGCATGAGAGTGGTGTGTAGGGTTTTTTACTAGTGAAATGGAAATAGTATTATCCTACAATATCATTGTTTTGGTAAAACTTATGACGTAGACTGTGAGTGTGTTTTTCATCCACAACACTTGGGCGCAATAACTTCCATCTGCTACATATTCAGCTTAAGTAGTGGAAAGTATTACTGAGTGTATCTTTTTGCATGACCAAGAAAATAATAATACTTATAGGAAATTGCATGTTCTAAATGTAATTTTTCTATCCATTATACAACCACAAAAAATAGTATCTAAAAACTATTTAAAAAATAATTTCTAGATGTATGGAAACGTCCTAAATCCATGGTTCCTTTTAAATAGAGAAAATTTATTTACTCTTATTTTAAATGATATTCCTTTAGATTATAATGATATCTTTCACATAAACATACTAAAAACATTAAGTCTAGATGACTCGTAGTCAAGCATAATAAACTTCTTATCATACCACTATATGATTTTTGATCATTTGGTTTCCTAGCTTCATCAAGATCAATTAAATTTGAAGTACAAATTAGAGTATTTATACTTTTAGTGTTGTCATATGTAAACCTTTTAAGAAGATATTTAATTTATTTATATTGTCATAAATAAGTTCCTTCTATTTTTTGAGAAATTTTGAAACCTAGGAAAAATGTTAAGTCACCCATAATATTCATTTCAAACTCAAATTTCATTATATTCACAAATGAATCACATAAAGATTGTTGTGTTGAACAAAAAATAATGTCATCAACATAAATTTGAACAACCAAAACATTTTTTAATCCTTATTTATAAAAATTTTAGGATCATCAGTTCTGTTAAAATAATTGTTTTGTAACAAAAATTCTGTATATCTATCATACCAGGCTCTAGTAGCATGTTTAAGTCCAAAAAAATATTTTCTATGTTTGAAAACATGTTCAGTATGTTTTTTCTCTTCAAAAATATGATATTGTTCGACATAAACATCCACTTGAACACATTTTTTTAATGAAATCACACTTTACATCCATTTGAAAATGTTCCAAATTAGAGAATGCTACAGAGTCATATAAAATTCGAATAGATTCAAGTCTAGCTACTGGAGCATAGGTTTCTTCATAGTCTATTCCTTCTTGTTGATTATATGTTTTAACAACTATTCTAGATTTATTTTTTACTATAATTCCATTTTCATCACACTTATTTCTGAAGACTCATTTTACCCCAATAATAGAAGTTTTCTTAGGTATTTTAACCATGGTCTATATTTTGTTCCTTTCTAATCCATTTTTCTCCTCTTGCATTCCTTTATTCCAATTATCATTACCTAAATCTTCATTTGTGTTTTTTGGTTCTAACAAGGAAACTAATGCCATATGGTCTACTTCATTTCTTAGGAAACCTCTAGTCCTTACAGGTTGATACATTACCAATGATAATATCAATGGGATGATTCTTAAGAAACAAATGATTTGAGTTCTGTAAAACATATTCATCAACATGTGGTCAGCATTGGGAGTAAAATATTTTGAAATATTTTCTTGAGAGTTTTCTTTATTAGAAGAATCTTCTATCAAATAATGATCATTGATTTTTTTTAAAACAACCAATTATGTATGTTGGGGTAGTTTAAAAACAAAAGGATTTTTTTATCGAATTTATCATTCACTATTTCTTCAATAGTACAAGTGTTTTTATTTAAAACATGATAATCATTATAAATAGTGGAGTAGCCTAATAAAATTCATTCATCAGATTTGGGTGCAGATTTATGCAAGTTATCATTAGTATTTAGGATGAATACTTTGAAACCAAATACTTTGAAGTAATAAAATCTAGGTTTTCTACCATTCTACAATTCATAAGGTGTTTTATTAAGAAATGGTCTGATTAAAACACGATTTATACTATAACAAGTAATACTAATAGCTTCATCCTAAAAGTGTTTAGCAATAGAATATTCACTCAACATGGTTCTAGTTATCTCTTTAATAATTCGATTTCTTCTTTCGACAACACTATTTTTTAGGAATTCTGGGAGATGAGAAGTTATGAGTAATTCCATTTTAACTAAAAAAAGTTTCAAAATCTGAATTTTAAAATTTTCTTCCATGATCACTATGAATAGTTATCAATGGATGTTTTTCCTCATTTTTAACCCGGGATCTATAATTTCTAAAATAAAAAAAAATCTTTAGCTTTATTTTCTAAAAAATAGTCCCCTGTAAATCTATTTTAATCATCAACTAAGAAAAATACATAATATTTTCCTCCAATTCTTCCACTTTGTGTTGGACCAAAATTTTCCATGTGCACTAACTGTAGTGCATCAGAATTTGAGACTTCAGCGACCTATTTAAAACATGATTTATGTTTCTTTCCATATTTACAAGGATAAGAAATTTTTAAATAATCAAATCTAAGAACCGGAATATCCTTTAAAAGTTTTATCTTATAGAGTTTGTATATGTTTCTAAGGTTACAATGTCCTATCCTTCTATTCCATAACCATCATTGATCTTCCATTGCACTAATTAAATATAGATCTTCGCTCCTAATGTCTTTTATGTTTATTTTGTATATATTCACTTGCCTATTAGAAGAAAGAATAAACTCTTCCTTGGAATTTTGTACTAAACATTTATCATTCCTAAAATTTACAAGTTAACATTAAACACATAATTGGATTATGTTAATGAGGTTGTGCTTAATACCATTAACTGGAAATTAATGTTATTTCAAGAAGAACAATGCTACCAATACCAAAACTTTCTCCCTGATCATTATCTTTGAAAATTATATTTCCTCCTTTTGTCTTAATAATATTTTCAAAGAAGTTTTTATTACCAATAAAATTTTGGGAACTTCCAATATCCTCGTACCTTGTATTGTTATTGGTACATTATTTTCCTAAAAATAAAAGAGTTACAATTTCAGAATCAAAACATTATTGGATCCAAAAATTTCAGAAAGTAATCTTTTGGAAGCCACATTTTCTTAGAAAATTAAGAATTATTAAGACATAATGATTTGGTTTTGTTTAGAGAACAATTTTTCTCCCAATTTCCACCACACTGGCATTTAGTACATAATGGAGTACTTTTGGGAACAAAATGTTTACTTCTAAAAACTAGTTTTGAATGAGTATAACCAAATACATAAATACTTATTAGAGGATAAATTTGGGAAAACATCTTTTCAATGTTTTCCTTACTAGAGGTAAATTTTAACAGACATTTTTTAAGGAAAATATTTCTAACATTAGTTCAATAACCAAGTTCTTGTTCTCATGGTTATTAGTTTTAGAAAAAGAGTTATCCTCTAATATATTTTTCATAGAAATTACATTTTCATGATCCTTAGAAAGTTTATCCTTCTTAGAATTAAATTCCTTAATGTTTTTATAAACAATTTCATATAAAAAAAATTTTCTATGAAGACATTTTGAATGATCTGATACTCCATTAGTTAAAATAGAAATTCTAGAATTTGATTTCTTTAACCTCATTTTTATCATAAAATTTTCATTTTTAAAAAGTTTAGAAAATATAGAATCATATTAAAATTAAGGTAAGCTATTATCTTATAATGCGTATGATTCATCATCTGAAGATTCATAATATTATTCATTAGAAAAAATTTCATTTGAAGACATATTGGTTAAGGATTCAAAATTGTGTACCCTAGCCATAAGACAATGATTTTCTATAGGTACTCTGACTATAAGACTAATATTCTTCTAACTAGAAGATTTATAATCTTAAGATTCATATGAAGAGTCACCACCATTAGATTATAGGTGTCATCAGCATTCAAAAATTTCTTATTCTTAGACTTGCAATACTTATTCCTATTCCTCTCAGAATTCTTTTCCTTCCTACCTTTTCTCTTTAGCACGGGACAATCTAGCTAGATGTGTCCAGCTCTTTTACATTCATAAAAAGTGTCTTCTGATTATTTCTTTTCCTTTCTTTATTTCTTCTTATATATGTAATGAGAGTCATTATTTCCCTCTATATTGATCATACTTCGAGCAAGATTGGCTGACTCATTCTCATAATGTTCACATTCACTTGACTCAAGTAGAACAATGAATTTCTTAAGCTTAGTTCTTATAATCCTTTCTGGAGTCATCTATTTAGTAGTAGTAAAGGATAAACTTACATCTCCATTCTTCTTCTTATTCAAATCCACATATCTATTCATTCTTGTCTCATTTTGAAGAAGATTTTCAAAAAGTTCTTCCAGAGTAAAATTGGAAACATTCTTATTTTCAACAATAGTTTTCCTTTTTTATTCCCACTCATTAGGCATAATATCAATTTTCTTTTCCACAATAGATTGATCATCATGACCTTTCTCTTATATCGATTGATTATTTTTGACTATACTCATAAATCTTTGTTGTACTTTGCAAACAGGCTCTCTATAAGGAAATAGAAATCCATGATATTCTACTGTCAACATGAATCTTCAAGTATCAATCAATTTAGAAGTACCAAAATGTGTAACATCAAGTTTTGTCCAAATTCAGTTGGAAACTTCACAAGAAGATATTTTATTATTTATATTCCTGTTATAAAACAGAACAGAGTATTTCATACCTTATATTTTAGTTGAAATTCTGATTTTTCTTGGATGGTGGTGGTTTTGATTTCCTTGTTTGGAATTTTTTAACCACTAGTGAGAATTACAAAATTATCTACACCAGTGTTAATGATCATGGCCTATCCTATATCTCCTGTAATCATAATATTTACCATTAAAAATAGTTTTTCTAGTAGGATTTAATTTTTCAATATAACCAACATTCATTCCTACTATTCTATAAGAAAATATGTTTCCACCAAACATGTTTGTAAAAAATGTTTTATAAACAAATTTAAAAATATTTATGCAAAATATGTACAAGAAAATTTATAGGTCAGTATATTTATTTCAGAGACCTCATTTGATATGAATTTTAGGAATGAAATATTATATGTAGATGCTCAATTACAAGAGGGGGTGAATTGTACGTTTAAAAACTTTTGTTTTTAACCTTAAGGAAAACTATGTTTTACCAAGTTAAATTGGGTAAATTCACAAACCTAATATGTTTATATGAGTGAAACTTTATTATGTTCTACAAATTTGGTTCTGGAAAAGAAACTTAAATAAAGTTTACATAAGAAATGATTCAACATTAAAATTTATAGAATCTTATTTTATATTTTATGTAAAATTATAAGAAAGAATAAAAAAGTTATACATTAAAAATCTATCAATATATATTGGAAATAAAATTTGAAAAAAAACATGCAACAAGTAGAAAATATTTTAAACCAACGAATAGGGTATCCAATAACCTTGGATAAGTATCACTTGATTTATACTTTCAAGAACATTTGTCTTACCCACACTAGGGTAATGCATTGATAAGAATATCAGAATCTCTCTTGCCATCCCCACCATCCCTTGATCGTTATGGAATTCGACACCTCTATATTTTTATCCCCAGAATCCCATGAATATTAAGTTAGTCGGTACCTCTATCTTCCAATACCATGAATCCATCTATTGTACTCCACAAAAATCAGAGTCACATGAAGCAAGCTGAACAAGGTGTTCAGAACACACAAATCATGAGAGTCTCTTCCTCAAGAAGTCACTTCATATCTTGTAATCTCTAGATTAATGGAAGAGTAATGACCTCTTTCAAATGAGATCCTATTTATATCCAAAAATCCAATGGTATTATCCTTCCTCCAATGGAAATATTTTTCCTAGAATCTCAGTGGGACCTGTACATGTGTCACTCTACCAATGATCAGTTAGAAACCAATTTTAGGACCTCATTTTATAATAATAACATGTGTATGTAAAATAAATTATGTTAAAAAAAATATGAAAATATGGAGTCTAAGGAGGAATAAACATAAATTTATAATCATATAAAAAATCATATTCTACAAACCATGGATATTCCGATTTTTTTCAACAAGTTCAGACTTAGAATTCTAAAGATTTCGGTGTCTGAATTCCATTGAATTCAGAATCTGAATTCTGGGGGATTCTCAATACAAATTCTGAATAATTCGGAGTCCTAATTATGAGGAATTCTGAGTCCTAATTTTAAGGAATTCATAGTCAGAATTATGATGAATTAAGAGTCTGAATCCTGAGGAATTCGAATTCTGAATTTTGAGGAATTTAGAGTCTGAATTATGAGGAATTCAGAGTCAGAATTCTAAAAAAATTGGAATCTGAATTATGAGGAATTTGGAATCGGAATTCTATGGAATTTGGAGTTTTAATTTTGATGAATTAAGAGTCTGAATTCTGAGGAATTCGTGCTCCAAATTTCAGATAATTAGGAGTCTGAATTTCAATGAATTGGGAGTCTGAATTTCAGAGAATTCAGAGTCTGAATTTAATAGAATTTAGAGTCTGAATTTTATATAATTTAGTGTCTGAATTTCATATAATTCGGAGTTTGAAAACAGAACAATTGATATCCATGAAATTATAATATCCCGAGGTTTAGATACAAATCCCAATTTTTGACTTACAAATAAAATTAGTTTGATTTTGAGACATTATAAAAGAGACAATGAAAACAAATGTAAGGATAAAATTTTCCGACGAGAGGGGAAACATTCCTTAAGAATATAATCCATAGGTACATATGATTTTCCTTAAGAAATTTTTTTTGTGATTTTCAAAACATTGAGGAATGGAAACGTCACAAGGAAACCTTATTGACTCAACAGAAACACCCTCGACCATATCATACTTGATCCACTTACTATTGATGACATTTCATCTTTCATTATTTAAATCTGTAAGTATATTCTTACTAGAAAAAACCCAACCTATCAGTTGCAAAAATTCCCTCTGCCTTCTATATTGTCTAGAATCATAAAAATTGCATTAGGATTGACGGTTTCTATCATAATTCAAAATCAATGATAATATTCATCTCCATGGAAATTTGAAATTTTTTTAGTATCTTAAACTACCATATGAGTAACACACAAGAGGATATCATCACTATAAGACATATTTTCATGTCACAATATTATAGAAGGTCCTAGAGGATTAAATTTTTTAAATGGATACCCAACTTATCAACAAGGATTAAGGTCCACATTAAGGATTCAATCCTTAAAAATCCAAAAAAATGTGTTATGTAAGAATTTTCATTACTTGATTTTTGTTATTGAAGGAATATTTCTACTAATATTTGGAGAACCTCATTTCATTTGAGGATTAAATTTAGGCTAGGATGTTTTTCATTAAATATGTTAAGAAACGTGGTTGGAGCATACTTGGAATAGAAAGTGACTCAAAAACTATTATCAATGTTGTCAAAAATTAAAATTTTAATATACCATAGAATAAATAATTTGAGTGGGAAAAATTAATTAAATGTTTGGAATAATTTAATCTATTGGGGACTCAAACATGTTAAAAACAAAACATTATTGTTCATGCTCTTTCAAAGGATGCAGTTAAGGAGGAAATGTTTATCTAATAATTTAGTTCGTTTGATGAATTTATGTATCATCTCCCTTTTAATATTATAGGGGATGTCTATAACCATCCCTATATCTCTTCATTGTAACCCATGTTTTCCCTTTTAATATATTTGGGGGGTTTTTATTTTTGGATACATTCCCATTCCATTGTTGATACTTATATATACTTTATATTTATATATGTACATTATAAAGAGGGAGCAAATATGGGATAAGTATTCCCATTGTTTTCTTCTTTTTTAATGGTTTATTTTATAATGTTCTTTAATACTGATTTAACATTTTTATTATGTTGTTTTCATTTAAACATATTAAATATAAATTTTTCTTTTTTTCCCTTATTTTTTTGGATCGGTTCTCCATATCCTAAAAATGATCATACAGGTTTGAAATCTTATTTTATTTTTATTTTTATTTTTATTTTTTATTTTTTTGTTATTTATTTTATTTTTTATTTTTTTATATTTATTTAACTAAATAAACAACCAAAATATTAACCTATCTATAAAATTATGAAATTATATGGTTAGAATTCACTTAATCTATTAAAAACATTTCTATTGTGTAAAAAAAATCTTATTTCTCAATAGTTGTAAAGCCCTGACCCCAAAATTTGGGAGCTACTGCATTAATTTATTATATTGGCATTATTATAAGGAATAAAATCCTGAATGATTGATAAGTTTAGTAGTCTTATATATCCATATTACATAATTTATACCGGTAATACATTGGGAAAATAGAATTAATTTTTCTGTACAATATATGTAAATAAACATTATCCTAGAAATATTATTTGAAGTTATCTTCTACATAATATAGGGAAAGAAACATATAAGGGTGATCTCAATTGTACCGTAATGGTAAATAAAGTGGAAGAAATAATGAAACAATCTATATAGAAAGTTAAAAAACTGATCACAATTTCAATTTCCGTATCTAGATAGCACATAAATAATATGGTGAGTAAGAAACTAAAACACATGGTATAAATAAATAAATAGAGAATGAATTACATAAATTGATATATTAATGTAAAATCTCATGGATAAATAAAAACAGAAACTAAATGAGGGAATTTATTTTTTTAATGGACGTTAAGTCTCAAGATCCTGAAAACTAATACTATCAAGAACTATCACATGATAGTTAATACTACTGATAGAAACCCGTTTTATTTTTCCAACATGTTTGTCCCATGAGAAGATTTCAATTCATTGAGGAGATATATATAGTCTATGATCCACCCTTCATTTCCATCTCAAATAATTCCTCATTTTTAATAATCAAAATAACTAATATTCTTTATCAAATAACTTTATTGTCTTGGAAATATGGATTAAAAATTTATTCCCCAAATAATCAAATAATTGTCAAGGTAAACAACGTATGTAAAGTGGTATACATTTTAGGAAATTATAATATACATTGAATGAGAATATGGATATTAAATTAAATTTCTAGTGACAAATTATTACAATAAATAGAATATTTCAAGAGAAATTTAAAAATCACTAAAGTCAAATTTCAATGATAAACATTAAAAACATTCTCAAGTAGAATAATCTCAAATCATTCTGAAGTGTCCCAAACCACATTAAAACATTTAAATATTCTTACCCATGAAAATATGACATTAAATGAAACTTATAATATCATGAGATTAATGATACTTGTGATATAATATGTAAAAAGGTAGTATTTACACCCAATAAAAGTGAATTGGCACATATTGACAAATAAGTCTCAATAGAATGTAAATTGAGATGAAATTCCCTTACCATAACCATATTTTTATTATGTGGTCTCTATCTTCATGTATATTATTTTAAAATTTGTTACTAACTTATAATAGATTTATAATCATGAAATAAATATCTTATATTAAATTCTTAAAATATTTTATTACCGGTTTGTTGACACCCATTTATTCTTTTAACTATTTCGAGTGTTAATTGCACAGTTTTCGCAATTATGTTTTTACATGTGATTGGTTGTTCCTATTTATTATTTTATGATTTCATCATCTCCAAAATCTAAGACATGAATTAATTATCATTTATATTCATTATGTATTTATTTATATTATTTTTTTATTTGGATATTAGAAATGAAGTGCATTATTCATGGAGACGGTAGGTTGTACGTACGCATGAATGCTAATTTAATTTATTTTTCAAATTAAATGAATTAAAGAAAAATTACACATAGGTATATTATAATTATTGTATCATATCTATGTTATATCAGTTACATTGGATTATTAAAACCATCTGTTATACATTCCATGTAGGGAATGAATGAGTCATATCGCATTTAGTACCGATAGTCCACACTTCCTCAAATGAAATTATCCTATTTACACAAGATGGAAATCATAAAGATATGTTATAAATAAAAATTAAATAATAATAAATAAATTATAAATATCATAAATAATATGTATAAATAGGTTTAAATTTTGAATTTCCACCATAAGAGGGGGTAGAGGAAAATTGAGAAATCATCATATAGTGAGGTGGTAGTCCTCTATACACATAAACAGTATGTTCGTTACCCATTAAATGTAAGTGTGTGTAATTTTTGGTAGAATACTTATCCTATAAACATCGTAATATATTTTTAATATTTTTTTGTTGTACAAGAATAAAATAAGAATATTTGAGGGAGTGGAGAAATAAAATATAAGAGAGGAGTTTGAGGTAGTATGTTATATCTTAATTGGGTAACTCATTTTGGTTTATACCAAAAGGATTTCTACCAAAAGGGAGTATTCATTGAGGAAGGTTGGGATGTTTTGGAGCTATTTGGGTCAATTTTGGCCAAGCTTTTGTGGCCTGAGAGTTGTGAGGAAGTGGGATGATAGGAGGCCATTTATAATGGATGAGGGGTGGAAAATTGGTAATATTTTAAAACAAAGGAATCACACCCACGTTTTTTATTGAAATTGGATCAAAAATATTACAATGTATATTCAAGGGAGTATAGGGTAACTATATGTCCATCCAATGGCTTTTGTGAATGTGTGTAGGTCGATTTGGGCCTTAAGGTGAAATTGATTCCAATGAATTAATTCGGTTAATTTATAAAAATATAATCTTTTTAAAGTTTAAGAAAATTAAATGTATAATTTATCCTTATAAATTAATTTTGCGAAAAATCAGATTAGAATAAAATTTTATTATTTTCACTATTCATTAAAAATGAAATTTCACAAAAAAATACCAAAACATCTCCCTTAGATAATTTTTAGGTTTCGTTTAAAAATATTATGTTTTTTCTAATATATAAAGTTAATTAAAGGGTAAAAATATGGATTTAAAATTGGTTCTCCTTCAAAAGACAATAAAACTGCATTTAATAATAATATAGTACTTTGTTTGTAATATTGGGTTTGTTCTTATCTTACACATATAACAAATATAATACATTTTTGTCAAAATATTTTTTGGATATATAATATATAAATTTACTATTTAAAATTTCTAAAATTGTTAAAATTTAATTAACTATTCAAAATGTGACTAAGTATTATTTTGATTAAATCAGTTGTTGTGTGTATTGCAAATATATCAACAAAATCTAAAGGAAAATATGCTAAATTCCTGGGGTGATGCATTCTTCCCTCAAACAAAAATTTAATCCTCAAAATTTTAGGGTTATTAAATTCAAAAATATTTCGGTAGTTCTTATTCGTAGAATCTTGTAGTTCCCATGTTGCATCTTCCATTTTTTGACTTCTCCATAGTACAATTGCAAGACAAGTTGTTTGATTTTTCAACAATTTCACTCTAGTACCACGAATCTAGATGGGTTACTCACATTATGAAAGGACATGTTCCAACTATTTCTCATCAGAAATGAGAATAGGCGTTTGATTTGGAATTTACATACATAGCATATATATGTGGAACACATCGTACACTTTTGAGAGATTGGAGACATATCCAAATGATGTGAAATAGATTTATCTATTTCATGAATCTCAAAGGTTTTTAATGTACCAGGGACTCAGTTTCCAATTCTTACTAAACCTGATAACACCCATCCATGGATACACCTTTAGGAAAACATGATCTCCCACTTGGAATTCTAAATCCTTTCTTCAATTATCAGTATAACTCTTTTGACTACTTTGATCCATTTTTATAAGATCTTGAATATCATTTACCTTTATTCTTATCTCTAAAACAAGTTTTGGGCCTATGAGTTTCCATTAACCAACTTCATCCCAACATGGTTGACTATGGAATCTCTTCCCATATAATTCTTCATATGGTTCTATTTTAAAACATTAATGGAAACTTTTAATACAGGAAATCTCTACCAAAGGAAATTATTGATCCCACATTCCTTAAAATTCAAATGAGCTTGACCTCAACAAGTACTTCATTGTTATAATTTTTCTTTTAGATTATCCATTTGTTTGAGGATGGTATATAGTGCTCAGATGAAGCTCAATGTCAAGAGCCTTCTGAATATTCTTCTATAATATTGATGTAATGTGTGGGTCTTGATCAGACAAAATTGACATAGGTGCACCATGAAGTCTTAAAAATTCATTAATATATAGCCTTGTGAGGTTCTCAAGAGTAATATACTCTCTTATGGAATGGAAATGAGAATATTTTGTTAGGATCTCAATAATAACCCATATTTTGTCATTCCTTCTAGGATTCTTTGGTAGTTCTATGGAAAATTCCATATTAATTTGATCCCATTTCTACACTGGAATTGGAAGATGATACATGAATCTTATAGGATGATGCCTTACACCTTTCACTTGTTGAAAAACCAGAAATCAGGACACATAATCCACAATATATCACTTCATGTTATCCCACAAAAAAATCCTTCTATTACTTAATCACATTTGTATTGTACGGGTGTATAGAGAAATTTGAGCTATGATCATCATTCAACAATTCTATTTTTAGCTCAGGTATAGACGTAATACCAAGATTATTTCCAAATTTTAGAACACCATCTTCACAAACAAAGTCTACTAATTTTCCATCATTCACACCAGGAATTTTCATCAGAAAGTCCTCATCATCAGATTGTGAATTCTTTAACCTCTCTAATAAAATGGTTTTTCAATCATTTGATGAATTTTTTATATACCTCCTTCCTTATATATTCACATATCCATAATTACTAGATTCAAAAACATAGGATCCTTCTCCATCCTCATTTGGGTTAGAATTCATTGATCATTCCTACTCAAAGAATCTGCCACCTTATTATCTTTCCCTAGGCAGTAATGTATTGAGAAATCATAATCATTCATTACATCAAAAAATAATTGTTGTCTCATGTTATGATCTTTTTGTGAGAATATGAATTTAAAGCTTTTATAATCAGTATATATCTCATATAATTCTCCATATAGATAATGTCTCTATATTTTCAAATCGAATATTACAATCTCTTACTCCAAATTAGGGGTTGGGTAGTTTTGTTCATGAGTATTCAATTTCCTTGATGAATATTCTATAACTTTATCATTTTGCATTAACACACTACCAAGTCCCTTCATTGATGAATCACTATATATGTCATACATGTCTCTACCAGATTGTATATTTAATATTATAGCATTGACTAATCTTCTCATTAGTTTATCAAAGAGTTCATGAAATTATGTTTTTCCAAATAAGATTATCCCCTCTTCGTGTAAGCTTACATAATGGGTTATCTAATCTATAAAAATTTTGAATTAATTACCAAGAGTGTTTTACCAAACCAATGAAACTACATGACTCGGTAATGATTGTTGTTGTATAAAATTCTTGGACTACATTTTTCTTTATATGACAAACTGATATTCCATCCTTAGAGACAATATAACCATGAAAAGAGACTTTTTAATCTAGAAATTTCATTTACTAAATTTCCCATATAACTCTTCCTATTAAACAGCTTTAATAATAATCCCTAGTTATTTTCAGGGTCCTCATATCTTTTAGAATAAGATAGAATAGCATCAATGAATTCTAAAACCAAATCTTCTAGATACTCCTTGATTACATTTTTCATTAAGTCCATAAAAACATAGGCTGAATTAGTCAGTCCAAAAGGAATTACTGTAAACTCATAATGTCCATACCTCATCTGAAAAGCTATCTCTTGAATTTTTTCATCTTCACTCACAATTTATGATACCTAGAATGACAATCAATATTTAGAAAATATTGGGCTCCATTAACTTGATCAAACAAGTCATCAATGCATCGTAGAGGATACTAGTTTATTATTTTAATGTCATTTATTTCCCTATAATCAATGAAAGCCCCCATGGATACAAATTTCTTAATTGAAAAGTTGATAAGGGAACCTAGAGGTGAAATTCATGGGTGAATAAATCCTTCATTACCCAAATCTTATAGTTGTTTCTATAACTCTACCAATTCCACAGTGGAATTTCTATTGAGATTCTTACATATTGTCTTTTCATCAAGGATTAAATCACTGGAGAATTTTACTTAACAATATGGGGGAAGTCTAGGTAAATCCTCAAAAAATACATCAATGTATTCCTCCAAATTAGGTGCATCTTCAATTTAGAGATTACCTCCTTTAACACTATAAAAAAAATTTATCATCTTCCCCAAGAATCTAATTTAGTTGAGCTACTAAGGGTGGATCTAAATAAGAATTAGGGGAGCAAGATTCTACTTTGAAGATAAGGGATTCTACATATTCCTGAAAATTTTTAATTTCCAACCTATGGAAATATTTTTTTGCACCATTTTTTGAGAGACAATCCATACCGAGGATAATTTTGAATTCAACCATTGGTATGATTATATGGTCATCACATAAAGTAGGTTTGTGTGTTATAATAAAGACTGATCGACACATATTGGTTTCCCTAATTCATCCCTTTGGAGTTTTGAAAAAAAAACTCTAATTAAATCAAAGGGGAATTATCTAATTTTATTAGAAAAAAGGGTTGACATAAATGAGTGTAATGATCTAGAATAAAATAATACAATTGATAAATTTTTGGATCGGAATAATGTACCTATCACCATATTATTGGGTTTTTTAACCTCAACTATAGTGACTGCATAAGCTGGGACATTCCCCCTTGGCCTATTCTTTGGTAGATTCCCTTGACACTTGTGAAAATAATTTTCATAATGTCCCATCTCCCTATAAATATAGCACTAAACATCATTGATCAGCTTCTTCCCCTTGAACTGATTATCCTGGTGACCCCTATCTCCACAATTATAGAGAACACCTAGTCCCTTAAAAAATTTCATATTGTGATTTTTCCCATAGTTTTCACTATATGGGAATCTCTCAAAATTATTATTATTGTTATTAGTCCCATTATCATGGTTGTCAGATAACCTCTTCTTTTCTTGGTTTCCTTTGAATATATTAATTCTAAAAAATTCTTTCTTTGAATTAATGGAATATAAAACTATTTCTTCATATGATGACAATTTTTAAGAAACCAATACGCTATAGAGATTTGGCCTAAGGCCTTAAAATTAGTTATTGATCTTACACTCTATGTTATGTATACAATCTAAAGCATACATTGATAACCTTTTTTGGTTATCATCACAACCGGACAAACTCCCTTATTCTTTTTACTATAATATTAACAAAATCTCTTCATTTAAATTTTTTAATCAAGAAGGAAATATTTATCCAATAATATTACCTTTAAATATGTCAATTCCATGAGTTCAATTTCATCTTCCTATCTGGTATTCTGTATCAAAGGCCACTAATGATCATTATCACCTTATAGATAGTAAAAATCAAGTGTAACATTTTTCTTTTTATTGTATTATATGGTTGTAAATATATTCTTGAGAGACTTAATCCATTTCTTAGGTCCAATGGATTAGTTTTCCAACTAAACTATGGGGGCTTCTACAACATAAAGAGATCGAGCATAGGACATTCTCTTTATGGAATAGGTTTCTCTATTTAGGAAAGGTTATTTTTCATTACCAAATCATGTTGTCCTAATATTTTCATGATTTTCTCTATTCCAATACCAGCTATATTGATTTCCACAGAATGGAAATATCTACATTTTCTAGGATTATTGATACCGTTCACCCTTCTAGGTGCCATTTCTAAACATTGCCATGCACTGGATTTGCTAATAATATATAATTCCAAATATTTTATAGTGTATAAGATAAATTCATGTACTATATATCTTATAATCTTAAAAATAGTTTATTTTAGGGGGATATTTACATTCAAATCCTTCGTAATGGTGCATAAATAAAATGGTAATTATACAAAGAATATCCCCTAGGAGTGTCAAAAACAATTTGTACTAAGACCATTTTTTATACCATGTAGTCCTGAGTCAGGACCAAAACACCTTTTTGGATTTATTACTCTTAGGTACATCTATGCCAGAGCCACATACCGTAGTAGTATCCAAGAATGGATGTACTTCTAGGAATACCCACATAATTTCTACCATACCAAAATATTAGAATGTTCTTTTAAACTTATCTTTAGTGTCTATCTTTGTGTTTTTCTCTCTTATCATTTTTTTCTAAATTTAGTTTCCAAGGTTGCTGCTAAAATTTCTTTTATACCAACTAAAATTCCCTAACCCCATAATCCTTGAGCTAGTGAATTAATTTTGTAAAATTGGCCTTATTACAAGGGAGAAAATCCTAAAGGACCTATTAGTTTAGTAATATTAGAAATCCATATGACATATAGGATACATATAATACAATGGGAAAACAAAACAAAACATGCAACACTATAAAATGAAATAAACTACATTGATGAAATATTATTCAATGTTCTCTTCTTCATAACCCGAGGAAAGAAACATATAGGGTTGAGATCAAATTATCAGTGTGGGTAAATACATTGGAATCAATATTGAATCAAGTTATATGGTGTGCTAAATAATTGTTCACACTTTCCATTTACATAACTAGAAAAGGAATAAAAAATATAGAAATTAAGAAACTAAAACACTTGTCATAAATCAATAAACTCTGAATGAATTACATCTATAGATATGTAGATGCAAAATATCGTAGATAAATAATAAATGAAACTAAATGAGTGAACTTATTTTTTAATACATTTTGTGTATCCGGAACATGATCCCCTATACAATTCATGTCCTATCATAATATAGTTAATACAATGGAAAGAAACCTGTTTAATTTGACCAAGTTATTCATCTCACGAGAACCTATCGATGCATCGAGGAGCTACATAATGTCTAATATCCACTCTTCATTTCCAATATAATTAATCCCTCATATTTAATAATAAAAATAACTAATATTCCTTATCATATAAACATATTGAATGATAAATAAGGATTTATCAATAATTCTTCAAATAATCTAATAACTGTCAAAGTAAATACCATATGTATAATGTTATACGGTTTAGTAAATAATAATAAAAAATGTATTATAATATGGATATTCAGGTAAATTTTCAAGGATAAATTATTACAATAAATTTAATGTTTTAATATAATTTTAAAAATCCAAAAAGGTAGTTAAATTTCAAAGATAATGATTATGAACTTTCTTGAGGAGAATAATCATTAAACATTCGGAAGTGTTACATACCACTTTGAAACATTTAACAAATAATTCATTAAATGAATTTACACCAAAAAGCATTATATACACCAAAAGGCATTATATACACCAATTAAAAGTGAATTGTCACATATTAAAAAATAAGTATCATACCAATTTGAAATTAAATGAATTTTATAATGTCATTTCATTAATTATATTAATGATATAATATTTAAAAGGCATTATATACACCAATTAAAAGTGAATTGTCACATATTAACAAATAAGTCTCAATAGAATGTAAATTGAGACGAAATTCTCTAACCTTAACATTCCTTCAGTTTTAGAGTAATTATATTCATATATAGGGGTTTAAAATATGTTAATAAATTATAAAATAACTATAATAATGTTAATAATATCATAAATTTACTTATTATAATATTTTAATTCCCATTTTTAACACCCTTTCATTATTTTAACTATTTCGGTTGTTAATTGCCTAGTTTTATCAAGTATGTTTCGACATGTAATTTTTTGTTCTTATTAATGAGATCATGATTTCAAAATCTCAAAAATGTAAACCATGAATTAATTATCATATATATTAATAATATATGTATTTATATTAGTCCTTTATTTTTGGAGATTATAAATGAAGTGCATCATTCATGGAGATGGTAGGTTGTACGTATGCAATAATGCAACATTCATTTCTTTGTCATAATAAATGAATGAAAGATAAATGATAAATATGTATATTATAATTATAGTATCATATATATTTTATATATGTTACATAGGTATATTAAAACCATCTTTTATAAATTTAATGTATGGAATTAATTTCTCATATCGCTTTGAGGGGGCGGTAGGCCACACTTCCTAAAATGAAATTATCGTATTTACAAATGATGGAAATCATAAAGATGTTTTATAAATAAAAATTACAGAAGAATAAAGAAAATATATATATCATATATGACATATATAAAATTAGTTTACAACATAATGGACACCATAAGATTCGGTAAAGCAAAATTGAACAACCATCATCTAGAGAGGTCGTAGTTTGTCATACACGTAGACAGTATGTTCATTACCCATTAGATGTAAGTGTGTAAAAATGTTGGTATAATACCTAGAATAAATAAATACTATTATATTTATGATACTTGTTTTTATACAACCATGTAAAAATAAATTTTTTGGGAGTGAATAATGAAAATAAAAGAGTGGAGTTAGAGGGAGGGTGTTACAACTTAACCGGGTAACTCCTTTTGGTTAATACCAAAATGATTACTTGAAAATATTTTTTTCCAAATGGGAGGATTCCGGGAGGAATGAATGGATATTTATGAGCTATTTGGATAGATTTTGGAATAATATAAGTGGGTTTACAGGTGTGAGGAAGGGGGAGGAAAGGAGGCCTTTTATAATGGAGGAGGGGTGGCACACTTGTAATATTTCTAAAGAAATGAATCTCACCAACGTTTTTTAGTATTGAATGTGGGTAAATGATGTTTCAAGGTCTACCCAATGGATTATAGGGTCTAAATATGGCCATAAAATGGATGTTTTATAGGTTTATAGGTCGATTTGGTCCTTATGGTTATGGATTAGTCTATTATTAAAATTATTTTAACCTTAATCATTGTAATTAATTTTAATTAATTTCACAAATATTTTTAAAAAAAATCAATTGGCCATATTAGATCATATAAATTATTCTGATTTTAAATATGGAATCCATTTTTTCAAATTCCAATGACATAAGTGGAAGAAATTAAATTAAAATTATTCCTGTAGATGGGGTGAATATGCAGGTTTTTAGCGAAAAAAATTCTCAAAGTTTGCTATGTTTTTATAGTCACTATGAAGGTGAAATTGATTCCCATGACCTAAATTGGAATAATTGATAAAATATTATTTTTCTAAAAATTATAAAGAATAATAAATAAAATTTAAATTTATAAATAAATTATCTTAACAGGAAGTTTTGATTTAAATTTCATTATTTTTTAAAATTCATTAAAAAACAAAAATTCATCGGAAAATAACAAAAAAATAACCCTAAGCTAATTATTATGTTTCTATTCCAAATATTAATTTTATTTTTACATATTAAATTAATAAAATGGTCCAAATTTGTATTTAAAATGGGTTCTCTATGAAAATGTGGTCAAACTACATTTAATAAAAATATCATATTTTATGTGAAATATTGGGTTTTTCATTCTTATACCTATATAAAACATATTAGATGTGTATAAAAATATATTATATATATGTAATATATAAATTTTCTAATTAAAATCTCTAAAAGTTATTGAATTTAATTGACTATTCAAAATGTGACTAAATATTGTTTTGTTTAAATCCTGTGTTGTGTGTGTGGAAAACCTATCAACAAAATATACAGGAAAATATGGTAAAGTCTTGGGGTTATACAACTGTTTTATTAAAATTAATGACCAAAGTTAATTTTTTATAAAAATTGATAAAAATTTCATAAAAATGCAATAGATTAATGGAAACAAACTATATTTCACTGGAAACATATCATCATTATCTAAAAAATGGTATTTTATGTTAAAAGTAAATCATCACAGTTTGACTTATATAAAAAAATTAAAAAAATTGATAATAAAAAATCTCTATATATTTTCTATATATTATAAATACATTAAATTGAAAACCGTATATAAATAGAATGTTATTGATATAATGAATCAAAAAAAGTAAAAAACTATTTTAGATTTTCAATTATAAGCCTAAAAACATAGAGTTATGTTTATGTGTGTAAAAATTCCATCTATGATTAACCAAAATCTGCTCATTAAATATTGGTTAATCAAATTTCATAAAAAATATCTTATTTTTAAGATTATTATATCTAAATTTCATTGAATTTTGTGAGGGAATGGAGATAAAAAAATGTCATATTAATGGAATGAGATAATCTTTTAAATGGGTATCATATAAAATAATTATGTCATATCCATGATGATCTATCATTCTCTTGTATTGACCCTCCCTCTGCTGGTAGACCCTATGTGAGAACATTATTTAAGCTCAATCATTCCTCTATATTCATCTAAATTATTAATTTATAGATATAGGCTACTCTAACATAATAAATAATAAAAATATTATTTATTTTAAAGAAAATCAAGAAACTACTATAAATTGTCGTCAAAATGTCTGAAAATTACCAAAATTTTATCCTAGAAGAGACACACTATTTTGGATTCATTGATGATGTATTTATCTCAGTTAGATATTCCATTAGGAATGAATTTAATATTTTATCCTTTTTAAGAAAAAAATAAAATTTTATTCTCGATACATTTTTATTGTTCATTTAATCCCTTTAATTGTTTCATTTAATAAAAAATCTCATCAATAAATTTAATAAAATTGAAACAAACATGAAATTTCATGTATATGAAAATTAATTATTCAGTGAAAACATGGGATGTTTAATCAATCTGACTCTATAAAATTCAATCCTAGGGAACTATTGTCACATTAGAACTCCCTAAGAGGTCTCCAAAGTAATAGGAAAATAGAAATCAATAATACATCTATAGTTTCCCCCAACCTAACCACCCTAACCTATGACTAAATTAGGGTATTTCACACCATATGAATGCCTCCCTATATGATATAGGCTTATGACAAGTCGTTTGGCTCAATTAGTGGATTTTACGGAGTCAACACCCATAATAAAAACTAAAAATAGAGGAAAAATTCTAAATAAAAAACAATATCATAAAAATAATAGGAAAAAATAAATATAAAGCATGATTTACAAAAAAGTCACATGTAAAATGTAATACAATTCATACAGAAGGAATGAGATAATTCATTAGATGATTTAATATGAATATAGACCAAATTAGAAAAAGAATGTAGATAATATAAGGAATTGAAAATCCACCTGGACTATCCCAAAGTATAAACATGTAAACAGTTACTTATAAGCCCGCCACACCTCAATACACTAAGATATAGAAGCTATTACTTTATCATTACCAGATATTTGAGACATGAAGTCTATACGCATCCTCAAGGACTTGTATAGGCTGGTGAGTAGGATGATTAGTATACCACCACCATTGGTTTCTCTAAATGAAATATGTATGAAAAGTGTAATGTATGAGTAACTAGATCAACACACATAAATCAATTATACTATACCTTCTCCCTGATTATCCATGTGCAGAATTTTGACCTACTTCAGTAATTACTAGAGTGAGATGAGATACCGATAATATTTCATACTTGGAGGCACATTAGAACTATTTAATTCGGTTCTAAGTATATTTTAATTGTTAAACTAAAAAAAATAGAAGTGTTCATGAAACCATAAATCGTAACCAACATGTATAGACACCTGAAATCATATAATCTATAAAATGTATATCCATGGTAGTTCACCTTTCATTGAAGCACTATTAGTGTTTTATCACCTAACATGTTATTTGAAGAACACTTATGAGGCATCTAAAGGGTGACCCTCCAATTTAGTTTATCCATGGTTCATACTAAATCACTCAACACTTATAAAGAACTCTCCATCACCCAGAATATGTTAGTATGTCATGGAATATTTGGGATGAGGAACAAGTATAACATTGGGAATAATAGATAAATTTATTTGAGAGTTTGAGAATCTAACATATCCTCATCATGTGGAGGTATTCTCCTTATATAGGTCTCATATAACCTACAAAAATTAGATCATATATTTTATAATGTATGATTTAATGTTATGACATGTTCATATATTCATTAAAAAAATGAAACACCACTCCCACTCATTTTATACATTGAAAAGATCAACAATATCTACACACATTGAATATTCTGAAACACTAAACTTAATTTGTGTTAGACTCTTCAACTATCATAAATATCTAGGATAAATATAAGTTTGAAAACCATAATTATTTGTGTCAATGGTGTAAAATTTCTATATTTTACCATAATGTATTCCAAAACCTAGGAATAAATTATCCATAGGTTTAATAATTTCATTCCAAATGATATAACAATATAATATTCTACAATAAAATCCAAAACACATCGTATTTTAATATTCATTATGGAATATCTCTTTCAATATCCCACTTATAATAAACTCTCACAAACTATGTGTAATTTTACCTTATATTGTATCATATAAAATAATTCATGAAACCATATCTAAAAATCATTTTTGGAAATTTAAAAAAACACTTATAGAAATAAATTATAAAAATCACCTTTTTAAATTATATTAAATACCATCTAAAATATGAATCCAAAAAATATTTTGGATTAACTCAAAAACAATTTTAGAGTTTATCCCTAATTCAAAATGAATCCCCATTCTGTCCACTATAAAGTCTGACCATGAAATCCTTATCAACTACGAAAGAAAATATTAATCACTAGATCCACAAATATAATAAAATAGTTTCCTTTTCAAAATAATTTGTGAAACTATAGCTATAGAAGGATTATGCTTGATCACTATCAAACATATATATCTCTATACTTTTTTCCACTAACAACATCATATGAAAGCATTCATTTTCATATGATCAATTTATCAAAGTCATTGAGTGACCATGGGATTTTTATTATGTCAATCCTAAATAGAAACTCATATATTCTCAATTATTTTATTATAGACTGACCCACTTTATGAATAGATCACATGTCATTATTTATTTTGGGTAAGAACGTAACATTCCCCATACTCTAATAGATAATAACATCATATGTACTATCTAAGTGCATCCACACACTCACTCAATATATCACAATCATGTTCCCCAATTTCATACTCATTATATGAGTATAAGGAACCCATCATGGTTGATCTCTAATAGACCAAATTATCAGCAACATACCAAAACACCCCTATTTAGATAATAATTAAAGATGGCATAAGAAAGGTATAATGTATGAACATTCTCATGAAAGGTATCTTTCAAACCGCAGGTGATGGGAACTCTATATTTGAAAAATACACTCATTGTATACCAAAATATTAATGTATGACACTTTATGTGGTATGATTCATGGGGAATATATCACACACAAAAACACATTTTTTGCCTCAAAATGATATTCTATATCTTAATATAAGATTCATATTCACTCTATCCTTAAAATGACACTGCAAACACTAATACTCCATCAATAACATTGATTATGGATTTCTCAACGTTTTACTTTAGGAGTTTAATATCATTTCACATAACGAAATGTATATCAATATATACATAAATTCAACCAGCATGAATGAATGATATTGTAGATATTGATTTTTATATAAAATTATAAATTTTATATCCTTAAAAGAATTTAATGCTATTTAAAAAAGCCACACATAACAACATTTCTAACATATCATATATAATAGACTAGCACATCAGACTTATGTTTTCACTACATTATAAGTTTTTTCTAAAATCATTACATTTATATGTAATTCCTACCATAACTTTATGTGACTATCAAATAATACCCTCCAAATAAAATATTTGGTGTTAATATATGAAATAGGAATGATTAAATCATGGTGAGACTTTGTAAACATATTTTTAATGCTAAAAAACTTGAAAGTATTCAAACTATTTAATTCCAAAACATGAAATGTTATGGTATCAACAACATATATTGTCTACATAGATCTATTTATCATTATATCATCATCATTTATGGAACTCTTTCCATAAATATTTTCTTTGAAATATTATGGTAATTAGTGTATTTATTTACATTATTACTTTTAAAATATATCCTATGCTTATTTAGGATATAGTGATTTTCACTCTATTATAGTAACTAAATATAACTCTTTATATTTTTCCTTACCAACATACACTTAACCCTCTAGGATATTAAGTGAAATTTTCATTCTTTATTTACTATTATAATCATTTATTTATAAACATTGAACTTATCTATGTATAATTATACTCCCAAAATCCACCTAGAGAGTATGTTCTCTTTATAATATCTCTTCAAGATAAAAAAACACATTTTTGTTATATGAATAAATATTATTTACATAGTTAAATTATTTTAAAAAATAAAGTTATTTATTTATCATTTATGCAATTATATTAATTTTGATAATTTTCCTGAGAAGAGTATTATTATTTTAAATATGCCACTAATATTGGTGGAATCTCAATTCCTAATATTTTAATAATCATCCCTATAAACACTTATATCATGTAAAAAATAATTGCAATCATTATATTCATTTCAAAAAAAAAGTTATAGAACTTTATGGATCATAGACCTTTCATATAAAATCCATTATCTCATAGTATTTAATGTAGCACCATGTTAAAAAAAATATCATATCATATAAGATAAATGTGATAATTATACACATCCTTCACTAAAATCCATATGAGGTTAATAAATTCCTTTACATTCAAATATTTAATGTAACAAATCTTTTCTTCATAACCTGAATTCAAACTGCATGATTTAGTAATTCTTACCATGATTTTGACCCCTTGTATACTCACAACAATGGTTAAGTATAAGTTTAGGATTATATACCCTTCAAGTTAAATAATAATAATTTATATAAGCTAGATACTTGACATGGAAATTTTATATAGTTTCAAAAAATACATTAAATATCTTAAAAACATTATATGGAATTGTTACTCCACCTTTTGAATAACTCATGGTTTCGATGACCTTGACTTGATACTTAAAGAATCATTTGTAGACACATCAACTAAAATTTCTTCTTCTAATATGTAATATTACCATGATGTACTATCGATATAGTACTAAATCATATTCTCATTTCATCTATCATAAAAAGATAATGAAAATAAGGTAAAAATATATAGAACTGATTATTATTTCCAAAACATTTCTAGAACAAGGTATTCTATAAGCTGGAAAAGCTATAGGTAATTCTCCCTTATCAACTATTCATTAGCATACCCAATATTATTTTGTGTATATGAGTAGAGAATAAAAATCCTTAGATAATTGTAAATATAATTGTTTTGATAATTTAAGCGAATCGTATTATATTGCAGGAAAACTTCTACGTACATTTGTTGTACTTCTTCAAAACTTGGTTACTTTAGTTTAATTTAACATATATAATTTTTTTAGATCATCACTCTTCTTAAGATACAAGTCTTTGAAGTTTCATACATTATACTTCCCCTTTTTAGGGAAAATTTTAATGAAATTTTGATGTTAATGATATTATATATCTATATCATAACCATTTAATGGATGAGAATCATGTATCCAACATTTAATATAAACTTTTAATAAATTTTCTGCAACTAAAATAATGACCCCTTTAAAAATTTTCATATCCATTAGTTTCATAAAATCCATATTTCACTAACTTATGGGTAATTTTAGTTTTTCTCCCATCACATGGATATTTAGGTATTGTATCATCCAAATCATATCATTAATGACTCTTGGATAGTTGATTCTATAACAATTTATCCAATCCATCATATGGATAAAATCAACTTTATTCCTCCAATAACATAATAATATTAGGGTATCTTGGATCAATGTAACCGAAATAAAATTCCAATAATAGGATCATAATCATATTAGGTTCACCCATTACTAATTTTATATGAATTAAACAATCTAAGTTAACCCATATTTAGGATGACCTATGCGGTAGAATGATCTCGGTCTTAACATGCATCTATTTTTAAGGATTCTAACACATAGAATTTTCATGAGTATTTAATATCACTATCTTATCACTTGTTATGAACTTTAAGTATGCATGATTCTAATGATTTAGTTTATAATATGTTTACATCCACCAAAAAAATATCGTCTTACCATATTGATGTATAAATCTATACACCACTAATAAATTGTGATACTAACCCTAAATAAAATACTATTAACTCCAAACATATTTAAATGTATCCCATCAAAATGGTACATGAGACCATTTCATATAAATGTATATAATAATATGAAATCAATAATACCAACATGATAATTTATGGAGATTTAATAGAAAACCATCACTTTTATTTAAATGGAATAATCCTCCAGTCTAGTAAGAAGACTAACCCAAAGTCCCTATACCAAAGGATACTTTACTCAAGAGATATCTCAATTCCATTATTATTATAACACATGATTTTTATAAGTCATAATTGACAAATTTATTCAAGATTGTAACTCAAGTATAATACAATGTTAAGGTAAAATAAAACTAAACCATTTATCAGACATGGAATTTAGCTCCATTAATGCATGTATGATAATCTAGAGAGGTTATTTAAACACTTTAAACAAAATCATACAAAAATAATAATATAAAAATTTTATCTACGGATAAATCATGGAATAAATTTTAAATAAATCAATATTTCACATATCTAAATATGATATAAATATTTATAACAAGTTCATAAATAAATATTTTCCAAACTTAATATTAGTTAACCCTTTATCAAATAAATCATCAACACTAATATTTTGAGGTTAAAATAAATTCTCAAATAAATAATTTTAAAATTCATAGGTCAAATTAATTATTTATAAATAATTCAAAATTAAACAAGTATTCTTTTATATTATGTCCTTATTTTTTAATTTATAAAAAAAATTAAATTACCCTTATAATTTCTAAATTATATGAAATTATATAGAAATGGTAAAATGTATTTAAATATTTAAATTTAATATTTATGGATATTTATTTATTAAATGTTTCATTAACATATAATTAATTAATTATAAAAATTTTCTAATTATGAAATTTATAAACTAGTTTATAAATAAATAAAAATCTCAAAATACCATTTTCAATAAATTATAAATTATTTAATTCAATTAAAAATTGTAATATATGATAAAATCATTAATTTTTAATGATATGTATAGGTCATATGAAGTGCCTCACCATGTTTGATTAACTATGTGGATAAAAAATATTATTATTATATATGTAAATATGGGTTATGATAATCTTTTGAATAGGACTAACATCATACGAAATATAACTTGTTTGACATTAATCAATCACTGAATATGAGTAAATGTCATGGTATATGATAGAACTTCTATCTCATGTATGGTGAAAAATAATTTCACATGATTTTAACATAGTGAAATAGTGGTACTCATATGATGAATCTATCCCCATGTCATAATAACAAAAGAGTTGGGTAAGGTGTTCATAGAGGCCTATATTTGTTGAGAGTGGGTCAACAACCTAAATAATATTAATCTAATATGGACTTTATAAGATTAATCCAAGTGATATGTAAGAGGATTGATCATTAAATTCATCACAATAAGGAATATGTGATCCCATGTGTAGGATTAAGCATGACCCCTATATAGGACTAAATACTTATGATATGTCTTCACATTGGATCTACTGTATATTTTTTGAATTTAACCATGAGTTACTGTTATATTTGATATAGAAAATGTAAGAATAATACAATTCCTATCATAAATAGTATTACCAAGACATGAAAATCAGAGTCTTATTTAAATATATGAATTGAATCATAGATGATGACATAGTGGTCTATTTTAGCATAATATTATAAAAAAACGTTTAAAAAATTATTATTGAGATTAAATCAATATTTCATGGATATAATAACATTTTTTGGTTTCTAAGGATATAATAATAATTAAAATAAAATTTGTTAGTGGATTATGAACCATAAACTAGGAACAGAATGCATAGACACCTAAAATAACGTAAAGTATAAAATAAAGAACCATATTCTTTAAAAATTCACAAAATCATTATTTTTGTTTTCTTAACCACTAATAGTTGAGTGATAACTCTAAATAGGTATCCAGATGATATCCCTCATCCATGGTGTGTCTATGAGTTGTGTTGAATTTCTCGACACTCAAGAAAGACTCTCCACTACCCATGATATGGTAGTATTTAATGAAATATAAGCGATGAGGAGAAAGGAAACATCATGATATGATGATATATTTAGTATTTTATGAAAATCATTATATAAATTCTTAGTCCTTTTAAACCATTACTTTGCAGGATATATGGTGGTCAAAGATATCAGAGGAAGTCCCACGGATTTTATATGATTTTTTCAAGAAAATATGGTTTTTTAAAAGGATTTTGGTAGATTCTAATGGTAGGTCCTGATAGTAGATCTTCATGGAAGATCCTGATGGTAGATCCTAGTAGTAGTAGAATAAATCTAGAGGTAGGTTTTGGTGGTAACTTTTGGTGGTTTCTTCTACTAGTATCTTCTGGTGGTAGCTTCTGACAATATCTTTGGGTGATAGTAAACATAGTATAATGACTTATTATGGTGGTATATTTTTTATGTATATTCGTATGGATTCTTATATTAGTCGAATATATAGTCTAGATATAGATTTTGTTGGTATATTCTAGTAGCATCTTTTTAGGATAGATTCTGGAAATAACTTCTGATGGTAGCATCTGGCGGTTGCAGACTTAGTTTGGTAGTTTCTCTTGGAGATTACTTTTATAAATAGATCTTGATGGTTGCTTGTACTGGTATCTTATTATGGTAGCATCTCATGTTATCATTTCATGGTATCACCTGGTGGTATCTTCTTATGGTTTCTCCTAATAGTCGAACCTATCTGTAGTACCTTCCAATTTTTCTAGAATTTATAATTATTATTTATTATGTTTTTTTATATAAAATTGTTTCAAATACTTAGTAAATGGAACTAACATCTATTTCAAAATAGTATTTTTTTTATACTCCTTTTCATAAAATTCTAGATCTTTTTATGGGTCTTCCACATGGAATTTCATGAGACCTGCATTAATGGTAAATTAAAATCATATTTTCACTTTAAAATCATACATGTTTTATATATTTTGATTATAAAGTGAATATCATTCCATTTTTATATCTATCATGATTTCTCATGATATTGGAGATTCCAAAGTCATTACCATTGAGTTATAGAACCCAATTTCACCTATTGGTTCATGTTCATCCATATGGTTCCATCTTGTGTGTGCAACACCTGTTTTACATGAAGTTACTTTTATGATGCTTCTTTCTTTTAGGTAGGGAGACCCTTTATTTCTCATCATTAGTATAATTTGGGAGAGAGTCACTATATTATTAACCTTTAAGAAGATGGTTGAATCTATATAAAAAAATATAAACTAATCAGTTTAATTTAATTAAAGGATAAGGGGAGTTATAAATATTTTTTGTGCTATGATATTATAACTGATATTGTGATTATATGGGCTCGATGTCTTTCTGAAAATTATTCCCATTATGTGTTTTTTTGTGATGTGTTTGTAATGATGTAGAATCCATATTTTTGTGATTTTTTATGTCACCCTAAATGTAATTGGAAAACCACTTATTTATGGTTAATGAAATGGTTTCCCTTGGAAAAATCCTCTTTTGTGGAAATACCATTAAAAGCCAAGTGGAATTGATGAAAATCGCCAATGAAAAATCTAAAAACAATTAAGTGGTTAATGTGGGATGTGTTTTTATATTTGTATGTGTGGTGGTTTGGCTATGATTTTTGGAGTTTTTCTGGAGTTTTTTAAATGAATTGTTTGAGAAAATGTTGTCATGAGAAGGTGTGCATGGCTAGAAATATTAGTGATTTAGGCTTATTAGTGTGAGGAAAATGGGATATCCATCTTCTTGATGTGTTTCCTTATTTTAGTGTCCAAGTAGTAATGGAATTAAATAAATTATAACATTTAAATTGAAATGGTGTGGGAAGGGTTTAAATATGAGTTTAGTGGTTAGTGAATGAAGGAATAATAATGGGTTGTGTGGTTAAATGGGGTTGATCTTAAATGTGAAATAACGAGCCGAAATAATTAACCAATGGGATGGAAATTAATTTATCCACCTTAAATGTTTTTTTGGAAAGTGTAAAATCTTGAAAATTGATTAATGTGGATTTACAATTGAAATATGGAATGTATTTTTGGCTTGATGGGGGGTGTAGGCCATTTAGTGGAAGCAGTGAAAGTGGGTAACAATGTGAGATAATTGGTACCATTTATTTGAACCACTAGGTTGGGCTTCTGTGTAGAAATTTTATATATTTTTATATTCCTTTTGAGTTTATTACGCATCCCACCCACATCAAGCACTTCGTTCTGACACCAATATATATTCTAATGGGAGTGTTTTTTACAAAATTTTAGTGGATATAATGGATGGTTTTTTTGACCCTATTTCCCATTCTCTCATCTAGTAAATTTTAATATGCATGCGATATTATTTTCATAAGGATAACATGCACGGTTTTGATGGTGATTCGATGATGTGATGAGATTGATTATGGTGGGGGTCACCTAGCATTGGAGGAGGGAATAATATTGATGTCCTTCATTTTCATGATACCACACTACTCCAATTTTTTTATATAGTGGTAATGTGATAGCCAATGAGTCTTTAGGGGTGATTTTTTGTGGTTATGGACAAGTGTATCTATGTGATATGAGATATGATGTGACGGTGTCCTAGGGTGGTGTTGTATTTTGTGATATATAACAGATGGGATCACTAGGATTTACAATGTTGGGGTGTGAGAGTGGAAAATTAGTGGGAAATTAGATTGGGTACGCTTTATAAATATTATTCAAATTATTCTATTATTCTTGGATTCATTATTTGGGGATCAGGTTTTTGTGAGGATAGGGATTTTTTCATTGGCAAATTTAAGTGTAAGTTGGTTTAATAATTTTCTCACTGGTGTATTATTATTATTCATCCACCTATTCAAAAGAGACTTTTGTTACCCTACTGAGTATACTTGTATGATCACCCTTTATATATAAATTATTTTTTTTGGTTTCCAAGATGATAATGTGGACTATTCTAGAAATTACTTGCCCGAAGCATTAGATAGTTACTAGGTTTCTTCCTTATATTTTCTTTTGGACATTTTATTTTGATACATAAATTTATATATTAATATTTTATACATGCATTATACATTGTTTTTTAATCCTTTTCATATTAATTCGTGGAGTTTATTGATCATTTATATCCTATCCCCCAATCCAATATATGTAGACTAGGAAATACCTCCTATATTGAAATTTATATAACCCATTTTTGATAGTCAAAAACCCATGACCTACTAGTGGTGGTACTCAAAGTTAATTATCTATATCTTTACATTATGATGTCTTTGGAGGTAGGGGGTCATGATAGAGTGATATTAGAGCTAATAGTTGATAGATAGGGTGAAGTTTGGAGTTAGACACCATAAGGATTGAATGGGTTGGTAAGGAAATGATTCCAGTATATATTGGTGTGTTATATTTGTGTCAATGGTGTAACATATATGTATTTCACCCTATGGTATTAAAAACCTAGGCATAAAATTATCCTTAGATTTAATAATTACATCCAATGATATACCAATATAATACTCTACAATATAATCCAAAACACATATCATTTGAATAGTCATGAGGGAATATCTCTTTCAGTATCCCACAAACACTAAACCATCACAAACTATGTGTAATTTTACCTTATATATTATCATATAAAATTATGTGTGAAACCATATCTAAAACATAGTTTTATATATTTTAAAAAACACTTATAGAAATAAATTATAAAATTCACCATTTATTACATTATTTGAAATAACTTCTGAAATAAGAATCCAAAAAATATTATTTAATTAACTCTAAAACAATTTTAGTGTGTATCTATAATTCAAAATCAATCCCCATTCAGTCCACCATAATGTGTGACCACGAAATCCATTTCAACATTGCATGAAAATATACATCACTATATCCACAAATATAATATAATACAGACCTTTATAAAATAATTAGTGAAACTATATCTATAAAAGGATCAGTCTTGATCAACATCGAACATATATATCTCTATAATTTTTTCTTCTAACAAAATCATATGAAAGAATTAATTTTCAAATGATCCCTTTGTCAAAGTTATTGAGTGGCCATGGGACACGGATTATGTCAATCCTAGATAGACACTCATATATTATCAATTATTTTATTATAGATTGGCCCACATTATGAATACATCACATGCCATTATTTTTTATGGGTGAGCACATCACATACCCCATACTCAAATAGATAATAACATCATATGTACTGTCTATGTGCATCCACACACTTACTCAATAACTCTCAATAAAGTTCCCAAATTTCATACTCACTTTATTTGTATAAGAAACCGATCTTGGTTGAGCTCTAATAGATCAAATTATCATCAACATACCCAAAGACCCCTATTTCACTAATCCTTATAGATGGAATAATAATGGTTTCAAAGCATGAACCTTCTCATGAAAGGTATATTTCAAACCGTATGTGATGGGTAATCAATATGTAAAAAATACACTCCTCATATACCAGGAACATAATGTATGACACTTGATGTGGTATGCTTCATGGGGAATCTGGCACAAAAAAACTCATTTTTTCCCTCAAAATCATATTCTATATCTTGATACAAGTTTCAAATTCACTATGTCATTAAAATTTATCTGTAAACTATAATAATCCATAAATAACATTGATTACAGATAACTCAAAGTTTTACTTTCAGAGGATAATATCATTTAAAATAATGTAATGTATATCAATATATACATAAATTCAACGAGAATGAATAAATGATAATGTAGATATAGAATTTTATATAAAATTATAAATTTTATATCCTTAAAATTATTTAATAATATTTAACAAAACCATACATAACAACATTTATAACATATCATATATGATAGATTATAACATCAACGTTATGTTTTCACTACATTCTAAGGTTTTCCTAAAATCATTACATATTTATGTAATTGCCACCATAACCCTATGCGACTATCAAATAAAACCCTCCAACTAAAATATTTAGTGTTAATATATAATATAAGAACGATTAAATCATGTTCAAAAATTGTAATCATATTTTTAATGCTAAACAACTTGAAAATATTCAAACTCCTTATTTCCAAAACATGAAATGTTATGGTGTCAACACCTTCTATTGTCTACTTAGATCTATTTCTAATTATATCATCATAATTTATGGAACACTTTACATTAATATTTTCCTTCAAATATTTTGGTAACTAATGTAATGATTTACATTGTTACATTTAAAATATATCTTATCCTTATTTAGGATATAGTGGTATTCACTCTATTATGGTAACTAAATATAACTATTTATATTTTTCATTACCAAAATACCCAAAACCCTCTAGGATATAATGTGATATTCACTTTCATTATCTACTATTATAATCATTTATTTATTAAAATTGAACTTATCTATGTCTAATTATACTCCCAGAATCCTCCTAGATAGTATGTTATCTTTATAATATCTCATTAAGATAACAAACCTCATTTTTGTTATAGAAATAACACTTATTTCCATAATGAAAATATTTTAAAAAATTATATCTATATAATTTATTCCATTATATTTATTTTGATAATTTTCTTGAAAAGAGTATTATTATTTGAAATATTCCACTAATATTGGTGGAATATCAATTCCTAATATTTGAACAACATCTGTATAAACACTTATATCATGTATAAATAATTGTAATTGTTATCTTCATTTAAAAACAAGTTATAGAACTTTATGAATCATAAACCTCTCATATAGAATATATTATCTCATAGTATTCAATGAAACTCCATATTAAAAAAATTATCATATCACATAAGACAAATTTGATAATTATACACATCCTTTACTAAGATTTATATAAGGTTAATAAATTTCTTTACATTAAAATATTTAATGTAACAACTCTTTTCTTATTTGCATGAATTCAAACTGCATGATTTAGCAATTCTTCCCATGATTTTGACCTCTTTTATACTCATAAAATGGTTATGTATATGTTTAGGGTTTATATACCCTTCAAAATAGATAATAATATTTTATATAACCTAGATACCTGACATGTAAATTTTATAGAGTTTTTATAATTCTATTAAATGTCATAAAAAATAAATTATATGGAAAAATTAATTCCCCTTTTAAATAACTAATTGTTTCGATGACCTTGACTTGATACTTGAAGAATCATTCTTAGACACTTCAACAGAAATTTCTTCTTCTAATATGTAATTTTATGTAGTTGTACTATTTATATAATAATAGAACCTAGAAATCATTTTCACATTTCATATATCCTAAAAAAATAAACAAAATAGGGTAAAAAATTATATAACTAATTAAAATTTCTAGAACATTTCTAGAAGAATGTATTCTATAACCAGACCAAGCTTTAAGGAATCCTCCATTATCAATAAATCATTAGCAAACCCAATCATATTGATTATATATGAGTTGAGAATAAAATTCCTTAGATAATTATGAATATAATACTTTTGAAACAATAAGTGAATCATATTATACTTCTGACAAGCTTCAATGTACATTTTTTTTACTTCTTCAACACATAGTTCCTCATTAATCTTTCATTAACACATAGAATTTTCTTTTTAGATAAGCACTTTTCTTATATTACAAGTCTTAGGAGTATCTTACATTAAACATAACCTTTTTAGGGACAGTTTTAAAGAAAATTTGGATGATAATGATATCATTTATCTATAGCGTAACCATTTACTGGATGAGAATCATGTATCAAACATTTAATATAATATTTTAATAAATGTTCCCCCACTAAAACAATGACCCCTTTAAAATGTTCCATATCCATTAGTGGAATAAAATACATATTTCACTAACCTATGGGTCATTTTAGTATTTCTCCCATCACTTGCCTATTTTGGTATGGAATCATCTGAATCATATCTTTTATGAATCATGGATAGCTAACTATATAACACTTTACCCAATCCATCATATAGATAAACTCAACTCTATTCCGCTAATAAAATAATATTATTAGGGTCACTTAGATCAGTGTAATTGAAAGAAAATTCCAATAATCATAACATAATCCTACCAGGTTCACCCATTACTTATTTTCCATGTATTAGACAATATAGGGGCACCCATATTTGGGATTACCTATGTTGTTGGATGATCTCGGTCTTAACATGTGTCTATTTATAAGGATTCTAATGCATTGAGTTTTCAAGAGGATTTATTATCACTATCTTATCTCTTATTATTACCTTTATGAATTCATGATTCTAATGATTTAGTTTATAATATTTTCACATCCACCAAAAAAAACTATATTCTAACCATATTGATGTATAAAACTATACACCACTCATAGATTGTGCTACTAACCCAAACTAAAATAAAATTAAATATAAACATATTTAAATGTATCCCATAAAATAGTTATATGAAACCATTTCATATAAAGGCATATAATTATATTAAATCAACAATACCAACATGAGGATGTATGGAGCCCCAATAGACAACCATCACTTTTCTTTAAGAGTCATAATCCCCCAGTCTATTAAGAAGACTAACCCAAAGTCCCTCTACCAATGGATACTTTACTCAAGATATATTTCAATTCCCTTATTATTCTAACACCCAATATGTATAAGTCATAATTAACTAATTAATTTAAGATTGTAACTCAAGTATAATACAAAGTGAAGATAAAATAAAAATAAATCATTTATCATACCGAACATTTAACTTATCTAATGCTTGTATGATAATCTCCAGAGGTCATTTAAACACATTTAACTAGATCATACAACAAAATTAATAATATAAAAATTATATCTATGCATAAATCATGGAATAAATTTTAAATAAATAAATATTTCTTATAAATAAACATGATATAAATATTTATAAAAAATTCATAAATAAATATAATCAAAAACTTAATATTATATAAACCATAATAAAATAAATCAGAAACACTCATTTTGATGAGGTTAAATTAAATTCTAAAATAAGGAATTTTATTTTTCATATGTCAAATTAATTAATTATAAATAATTTAAAATTCAACAAGGATTATTTTTAATTATGTATTTATTTTTTAATTTATAATAAATTTTTAAAATACCCTTATAATTTAAAAATTATAAGGGGTTCTATACAAATTAGTAAAAGGTATTTCTATATTAACATTTAATATTGATGGATATTTATTTACTAAATGTTTCATAAACATATAATTAATTAATTATGAAAAATTTATAATTATTTAATTTATAAATAAGATTATAAAATAATAAAATTCCCCAAAAACCTTTTTCTATAAATTATAAATTATTTAGTTCAATTAATAATAGAAATATAGGATAAAATCATTCATTTTTAATGATATGGATAGGTCATATGGAGTGCCTCACCATGTGTGATTAACTAAGCGGATAAAAAGCTTATAATTATATATGTTACAATGGGTTATGTTAATCCCTTGCATAGGACCGACTTCAAAAAACATTTACCTTTTTGACATTAATAAATCACTAAATAGGATTAAATTCCCTGGTATATAACACAACATCTATCTCATGTATGATGAAAAATAATTTCACTTGATTTTAACTTAGTGAGACAGTGGTACTCATATGATGAATCTATCCCCCATTTCATAATAACAAAATAATTTTGTAAGGTTAGCATAGAGACCTATATTTGATGAGAGTGGGTGCACAACCTAAATAGGATTAATCTAATGTGGCCCTTATAAGATTAAAACCAAGTGATGTTTAAAAGGGTTGATCATGATATTCATCGTGAGAAAGAATATTTGATCTCTACTGTAGGATTAAGCATGACCCCTATATAAGAGTAACTACTTATGATATGTCTTCAAATCGGATCCACTGAATAATGTTTGAAATTAACCATGAGTTATTGTTATATTTTATATGCATAATTTAAGAATAATGCAATGCCTATCAAAAATAGTGTTTCCATGACATGCAAATCACAGTCTTATTTAATGATATAAATTGAATAGATGACGACTTAGTGGTCTATTTTAGCATAACATTACAAAAAAAGTTTTCAAATCACAATTGGGGAGATTAAATCAATATTTCATCAATATAATAACACTTCTTGGTTTCTAAGGATACAATAATAATTAAAGTAATTAGTGTAAGTGGATAAGGAACCATAAACTAAGAACAAAATGCATAGACACCTAAAATAATGTAAATTATAAAATAAGGAACCATGTTTTTTTACCTTTCACCATATCATTATTTTTGTTTTCTTAACCGTGAATAGTTGATTAATAACAATAAATAGGTATCCAGATGACATCCTTCATCTATGGTGTGTTTACAAGTTGTGTTGAACTTCTAGATACTCAAGAAAGACTCTCCACCCATGATATGTTAGTATTTCATGGAATTTAGGAGATGAGGAGAAAGGAAACTTTAGGATATGATGATATATTTATTAAGGTATAATAAATCATTATAGAATTTCATAGTCCTTTTGTACCATTACGTTGTGGGATATAGGGTGATAGAAGAGATCAGAGGAAGTCCCAAAGATTTTATTGGATTATTAGGAAAATATGGTTATTTTAAAAAGATATTGGTAGATCCTAATTGTAGATCTTAATTGTAGATCTTGAATGAAGATCTTGATGGGTGATCCTAGAAGTTGCATAATTAGTCTAGTGGTAGGTTCTGGTGGTAACTTCTAGTGGTTTCTTCTACCAGTATCATCTGAGGTGGCTTCTGGAAATAGATTTGGGTGATAGTAAATATAGTCTAATGAATTATTATGGTGGTATATTCTTTAAATAACTTCTGATGGTTGCTTGTAGTGGTAGAATATTTAGTCTAGCCATAGATATTTTTGGTAGATTATTGCAGTATCTTCTTATGATAGCTTCTGGAGGTAGCTTTTGATGGTAGCATCGGGCTGTAGTAGACATAGTTTGGTAGTTTCTCTTAGAGATAACATTTAAATATAGATCCTAATGGTAGGTTCTACTGGTAACTTCTGATGGTAGTATCTCATGGTATCATTGGATAGTATCACCATGTGGTATCTTCTGATGGAAGCTCCTGATGGTAGCACCAATTTGTTTACATTCTTGTTCTTCTAGAATTTATAATTATTCTTTATTATGTTCTTTTGATATAAAATTGTTTTAAATACTTATTAATGGAAATTATCATCTTTTTAAAAATAGTATTTTTATATACACCTTTTCATAAAAATCTATATCTTTTAAATTGGAATTCCACATGGAGTTTAATGAGACCTGCATTAATGGTCAATTAAAATCAAATATACTATTTAAAATCCTAAAGGTTTCATATATTAGGATTCTAAAGTGAATATATTTCCATTTTTATATCTATCTTGCCTTCTGTTGAGATTGGAGATTCCAAAGTCTTTCCCATTGAGTTATGGATCCCTATTTCCTTTATTGGTTCATGTTCTTCCATCTAGTTCTATCCTTTGTGTACTATACTTTTTTTACACAAAGTTAATTTTATGAAGCATCATTCTTTTAGGTAGGAAGACCCTTTATTTCTCATAATTAGTATCATAAGAGAGAGAGGGATTATATTATTAACTTTTAGGAAAATGGTTTCATCTACATTAAAAAAGATAAACTAATCAGTTTAATTTAATTAAAGGATAAGGGGAATTAGGTTTATTGTTTTATAACTTTGATATTATAATTTATATTGTGACTATGTGGTATTGATACCATTCTAAAAATTATAGCCATTATGGGTTTTTTGTTGGGTTAGTTATGATATGGAAACCCTATTTTTGTGATTGTTTTATATCACCCAAAATGGAATATAAAAAACACTTATATCTAGTTAATGAAATGGTTTCCCTTGGAAAACTGTTCTTGTGTGGAAATACCATAAAAGGAAAATTAGAATTGATGAAAATCCCCATTGAAAAATCTAAAAACTATTAAGTAGTTAATTTGGGATGTGTTTGTATATTTGTATGTGTTGTGTTTTGGCCATGAATTTAAGATTTGTTATGTAGTTTTTTAAAAGAATTTGTTGAGAAACTGTTGTCATGAGAATTTATACATGGCTAGAAATAGTGGTGATGTGGGATTCTTGGTGTGAGAAGAATGGGATATTTTTCTTTGTGATGTGTTGTGTAATTTTAGTTACATGAGTAGTAATGGAATTAAACAAATTATTACATAGAAATTGAAATAGTATGGGATGGTTTGAAATATGATTTCAGTGGTTAGTGAATAAGGTAATAATAATGGGTTGTGCAGTTAAATGGGGACGATTCCAAATTCGAAATAACAGGCTGAAACAATTAACCAATGAGCTGGAAATTAATTTGTCCATCTTAATTAGTTTTTTTTGTAAATTGTAAAATCTAGAAAATGCATTAATGTGAATTAAAAATTTAAACATAGAATGTGTATTTGGGTTTATGTGGGGTGTAGGCCTCTTAGTGGCTGCAGTAAAAGCGGGTAACATTGTGAGATAGTTGGTACCATTTTTGTGAACCCCTAGGTTGAGATTTTGTGTGGCTATATTATATATTTGTATATTCCTTGTGATTTTATTATGCATCCCACCCACATCACGCACTTCGTTCTAAAACCAATATATATTCTAATGGGGGTGTTTCTTCCAAAATATTAGTAAAAATAATATATGGTTTTCTAGCCCCTATTTCTCATTCTTTCTTCTAGGAAATTTTTATATGCATGGGATATGATGTTCATGTGGCTAACATGAACAGTTTTTATGGTTATTCGATGAAGTGATGCGGTGTATTATGGTGTGGGTAACCTAGGGTTTTAAGGGGGAATAATATTATTTTCCTTCATTTTCATGATACCACACTACTCCAGTTTTACAATATAGTTGAGATGTGATAGCCCATGAGTCTTTTGGGGAGGTTTGTGTGGTGATGGACAAGTGTATATGGGTGATATGAAAAATTATGTGAATGTGTCGTGGGGTGGGGTTGTATTTTGTGATATATAAGAGATGGGATCACTAGGATTTACAATGTTGGGGTGTGAGAGTGGAAAATTATAGGGAAATTGGTGTGGGGTACCCTTTACAAATATGCCTCAAATTATTCTATTATACCTGGATTCATTATTTGGGTAGGATGTCTTGGTGAGGATATGGATTTGTTATATGGCATATTTAGGTGTAATTCGGTTCTTTATTTTTCTCACTAGTTCATTAGTATTCTTCTTCCACCTATTCACAAGAGACTTTTGGTTCCATGAAGAGTTTACTTGAATGCTCACCCTTCATATATAAATCAATTTTTTGGATTCCAAGATGATTATGTGGACTGTACAAGAAATTACTTGCCTGAACCATTTTATAGTTACTATGTTTCTTACTTATCTTTTAATTTGGATATTTTATTTGGATACATAAATTTATATATTATTATTTTATGCATGCATTATGGATGGTTTTTTAATCATTTGTATATTATTTCATGGATTTTATTGATCATAGATATCCTATATCCAAGTCCTATATATGTATAGTGGGTAATGCCTCTAATTTTGATATTTATAAAACCCCTTGGTGACAGTCACAAATTAAGGGCCTAGTGGTGGTGGTACTCAAAGTTAATTTTCTATCACTTTACATTATGGTGTCTTTGGAGGGAGGGGGTCATGACAGAGTGATATCAGAGCTGATAGTGGAGAGATAGGGTGGAGTTTGGAGTTTGGAGTTATACACTATACGGATTTCATAGTTTGAGAAGGAAATGATGTAAGTGTATATTGGTGTGTTATATTTGTGTCAATAGTGTAACATCTCTGTATTTTACCCAATGGTACTCAAAAACCAATACATAAAATTATCCATAGGATTAATAATTTCATTCCAAATGATATATAAATATTATAATCTACAATGTAATCCAAAACACATCTATTTTGAATAGTCATTAAGGAATAACTCTTTCAATATCCCACTTACACTAAACACTCACAAACAATGTGTAATTTTACCTTATATTGTATCATATACAATGATGTGTGAAACCATCTCTAAAACTAATTTTTGTATATTATAGAAAACAATAATAGAAAAAAAATTATAAAATTAATCTTTTATTATGTTATATGAAATACCTTCTAAAATAAAAATCCCAAAAATATATTGAATTAACTCTAAAACAATTTTAGTGTGTATCTCTTATTCAAAATCAATCCCCATTTAGTTCACCATAAAGTTTGACCACACAATACATTTCAACTTTGAAATAAAATATGAATCACTAGATCCACAAATATAATATAACAGTTTCCTTTGGAAAATAATTAGTGAAACTATATCTATTAAAGGATTAAGATTGATCTCTATCGAACATATATATCTATATACATTTTCCTACTAACAACATCATATGAAAGCATTCATTTTCATATAATTCCATTATCAAAGTCATTGAGAGACCATGGAACGTGGATTATGTCAATCCTATATAGACACTCATATATTCTCAATTATTTTAATATAGACTGACCCACTTTGCGAATACATCACATGTCATTATTTTTTATGGGTGAGCACATCACCTGACCCATACTCAAATAGATAATAATATCATATGTACTATCTAGGTGCATCCACACACTCACTAAATCTATCTCAATGATGTTCCCAAATTTCATACTCATTATATTAGTATAATAAACCCATCTTGGTTGAGCTCTAATAGACAAAATTATCAACAACATACCCAAAAACCCCTATTTAGATAATCCTTAAAGATGGTATAAGAAAGGTATCATTCGAACCGCTGGTGATGGGGACTCTATATCTGAAAATTACACTCCTTTAATACCAAACTCTTTATATATGACACTCTATGTGGAATGATTCTGGGGGAATCTAGCACAAAAAACTCATTTTTTGCCTCAAAATCATATTCTATATCATGATACAAGATTAATATTCACTCTATCCTTAAAATTTCAAAGAAAAATATAATACTCCATAGATGACATTGATTACGAATAACTTAATGTTTTACTTTCAAAGGTTAATGTCATTTCACATAATGAAATGGGTGACAATATATACAAAAATTCAACCAGGATGAATGAATGATAATGCTAATATTGAATTTTATTTAAAATTATAAATTTTATATACCTAATAGTATTTAAGAATATTTTACAAAACTATAGAGAATAACATTTCTAACATATCATATATGATAGACTAGCACATCAGAATTATGTTTTCACTGCATTCTAAGTTTTTTTTTAAAAATCATTACATCCCTATGTAATTCCCACCATAACTCTATGTGACTATAAAATAAAACCTTCCATTTAAAATATTTAGTGTCAATATATGAAATAATAATTTTTATATCATGTTGAGACTTTGTAATAATATAATTAATGCTAAAAAACTTGTAAATATTTGAACTCATTAATTCCAAAACATGAAATGATATGGTGTCAACACCTTCTATTGTCTATATAGATAAATTTCTCATTATATCATCAACATTTATAGAACTCTTTCCATTAATATTTTCCTTAAAATATTTTGGTAACTAATATATTTATTTATATTATTAGTTTTAAAATATATCCTATGATTATTGTGGATATAGTGATATTCACTATATTATAGTAACTAAATATAACTCATTATATTTTTCTTTACCAACATACCCTTAACCCTCTAGGATATAGAGTGAAATTCACTTTCATTATTTACTATTATAATCATTTATTTATTAAAATTGAACTTGTCTATGTCTAATTATACTCCCACAAGCCCCCTAGACAGTATGTTCTCATTATAATATCTCTTCAAGATAAAAAAAACTCATTTTGGTTATATAAATAACTCTTATTTAAATATTTAAAATATTTAAAAAAATAAAATTATTTCTGTATAATTTTTTCAATTATGTTTATTTTGATAATTTTCATGAAAAGAGTATTATTATTTGATATATGCCACTAATTTTGGTGGAATATCACTTCCTAATATTTTAAGAATCATCTGTATAAACACTTATATCCTGTATAAATAATTGTAATAATTATCTTCATTTCAAAACAAGTTATATAACTTTAGGAATCATATACCTTTCATATAGAACCCATTATCTCATAGTATTCAATGAAACACCATGTTAAAAAAATTCATATCATATAAGATAAATGTGACAGTTATACACATCCTTTACTAAAATCCATATGAGGTTAAAAAATTCCTTTACATTCAAATATTTAATGTAACAACTCTTTTCATCATAACCTGAATTGAAACTGCATGATTAAGAAATTATTCCCATGATTTTGACCTCTTCTATAATCACAACAATGGTTATTTATATGTTTAGGATTGTATACCCTTAAAAATTAATAATAACAATATCTATAACATAGATACTTGACATGTAAATTTTATAGATTTTCAAAAAATCCTTTAAAAATATTAGAAAAAATACATTATATGGAATCATTACTCCACCTTTTAAATAACTTAGGGTTTCGAGGACCTTGACTTGATACTTGATGAATCGTTATTATACTCTTCAACTAAAATTTCTTATTATTATATGTAATTTTACCAATTTCTACAATCAATTTAGTACTAGAACCTAGAAATCATATTCTCGTTTCATCTATCCTAAAAAAGAAAATATGGAAAAAATTTATAAAAATAATTAATATTTCTTGAACATTTCTTAATGAATGTATTCTATAACCAGAACAAGAATTTGGGAATCCTCCATTATGAAAAAGACATTAACATACCCAATAATATTTAGTATATATGAGTGGATAATAAACTTCCTTAGATAATTCTGAATATAATTCTTTTGAAACATTAAGAAGATCATATTAAACTTCTGAAAATATTCAATGAAAATTTGTTGCACTACTTCAACACTTTGTTACTCGGGAATATATCTTTAACACATAGAATTTTTATTTTAGATAATCACTTTTCTTGAGTTACAAGTCTTATGAGTTTCTTGAATTAAACTTCACATTTTTAGGCACAATTTTATTAAAAATTTGGATGATAATGATATTATTTATCATTATAATAACCATTTACTCTATGATTATCATGTATACAACATTTAATATAAACTTTTAATAAATTTTCTCCAACTAATATAATTCCCCCTTTAAATTTTTTCATATCCATGGTGGCATAAAATCCATATTTCACTAACCTATTGGTCATTTTAGTATTTACCCCATCACTTGGATATTTAGGTATAGCATCATCTGGATCATATCATTTTTGAAACTAGCATAGTTGATTGTATAACACTTTATCCAATCCATCGTATGGATAAACTCTACTCTATTCCTCTAATATCATAATATTATTAGGGTCTCTTAGATCAAATTAACCGAAATAAAATTCTAATAATATGAACATAATCCTATTAGGATCACCCATTACTCATTTTCCATGCATTAGACAATCTTAGGGAACCCATATTTAGTATGACCCACATGGTTGGATGATCTCGATCTTAACATGTGTCTATTTATAAGGATTCTAACACATATAATTTTTTGAGGATTTAATATCACTATATTATCTCTTATTATTACCATTATGTATGCATGCTTCTAATGAATTAGTTTATAATATTTTTACTTCAACCAAAAAAATATATTCTATCCATATTGCTATATAAGACTATACACCACTCATATATTGTGTTACTAAACCAAAGTAAAATAAAATTAAATCCAAACATTTTTAAATGTATCCCCTAAAAAATGTACATGAAACCATGTCATATAAAGGCATATAATGATATTAAATCAACATTTCCAACATGAGAATGTTTGGATCATCAATAGAAAACCATCACTTTTCTTTAAAAGGCTGAATCCTCTAGTCTAGTAAGAAGACTAACCTAAAGTCCCTCTACTAAAGGATATTTTACTCAAGAGAGATCTCAGTTCCATTATTTTTCTAACACACAATATTTATATGTCATAATTAACTAATTAATTAAATATTTTAACACATGTACACTACAATGTGAAGGTAAAATAAAACTAAATCATTTATCATACCTAGCATTTAACTTCATTAATGCATGTATTATAATCTATAGTGGTTTTTTAAACACATTAAACTAAATCATACAACAAAATTAATAATATAAAAATTATATATATGGATAAAGCATGGAATAAATTTTAAATAAATCAATATTTTACATATCTAAACATGAGATAAATATTTATAAAAAATCATAAAAAAAATATAATCAAAAACAAAATATTATTTAAACCTTAATAAAATAAATCATCAACAATCATTTTGATGAGGTTAAAATAAAGTCTCAAATAAGTAATTTTAACTTTCATTGGTCGAATTAATTAATTTAAAATAATTCAAAACTAAACAAGGATTCTTTTAAATTATGTCCTTATTTTTTAATTTATAAAAAAATTCAAATTACCCTTATAATTTCTAGATTATAAGGAATTATATACAAATTTGTAAAATGTACTTAAATATTATCACCTAATATTGATGGATATTTGTTTATTAACTGTTTCAAAAACATATAATTAATTAATTATGAAAAAATATATAATTGTGTAATTTATAAAGAAGTTTATAAAATAATAAAAATCCCCAAATATATTTTTCTATAAATTTTAAATTATTAAATTCAATTAATAATTGAAATATAAGATAAAATCATTCATTTTTAATGATATGGATAGGTCATATGGAGTGCCTCACCATGTGTGATTAACTATGTGGATAAAAAATATTATTATTATATATGTAATAATGGGTTATGATAATCCCTTACATAGGACTAACTTCAAAAGACATATACCTTGTTCGAAATTAATAAATAACTGAATAGGAGTAAATTACATGGTATATGACACACTATAGATCTCATTTATGGTGAAAACTAGTTACACAAGAGTTTAACTTAGTGAAATAGTCGTACTCATATGATGAATCAATCCCCCTTGCCATAATAACAAAAGAATTGTGTAAGGTGAGCATAGAGGCCTATATTTGATGAGAGTGGGTGCACAACCTAAAGAGGATTAATCTAATATAGAAATTATAATATTAAAAAATGTGATTTGTAAGAGGATTGATCATGATGTTCATCATGATAAAGAATATTCGATCGCATGTTTAGGATTAAGCATGGCCCCTATATAGGACTAACTACTTATGATATGGCATCACATCGGATCTACTGAATATTGTTTGAAATCAACAATGATTTATTCTTATATTTGATATGGATAATATACGAATAATATAATGCCTATGATAAATAGTGGTACCAAGACATGCAAATCATATCCCTATTTAACGATATGCATTGAATCATAAATGATGTCTTAGTGGCCTATTTTAGCATACAATTATAAACAACATTTTAAAAACACAATTGTCGATATTAAATCAATATTTCATGGATCTAATAAAATTTATTGGTTTCTAAGGATATAATAATAATTAAACTGATTAGTGTAATTATATTAGGAACATAAACTAGGAATAACATGCATAGACATCTAAAAGAATGTAAATAAAAAAATAAAGAACCATGTTTTTTACCTTTCACCAAATCATTATTTTTTCATAACAATGAATAGTTTATTAATAACACTAAATAGGTATCCCTATGACATCCCTTATCCATGGTGTGTCTTCGAGTTGTAATGAATTTCCCAACACTGAAGAAAGACTCACCACCACTGATGATATGGTAGTATTTCATAGAATCTAAGAGATGAGGAGAAAGGAAACTTCAGGATATGTTGATATATTTAGTAATATAATTATTTATAGAATTTCTTTGTCCTTTTATACCATTACATTGCGGGATATATGGTGGTAGAAGAAATTAGAGGAAGTCCCATAGATTTTAAAGGTTTTATTAAGGAAAATATGGTTATTTTAAAGGATGTTGGTATTTCATAATGGTAGATACTAATAGTAGATCTTTATAGAATATCCTGATGGTAGATCCTAGTAGTAGTAGAATTAGTCTAGTGGTAGGTTCTGGTGGTAACTTTTAGATGTTTCTTCTACCAGTATCTTCTTGTGGTAGCTTCTGAAAATAGCTTTGGGTGATAGTAAACATTTTCTAATGACTTATTATGGAGGTATATTATTTATATATCTTTATATAGTTTCTTATAGTGGTTTAATTTTTAGTCTAGCAATAGATTTTGTGTGTATATTCTAGTATTATCTTCTTATGATAGCTTCGTTCGGTAGCTTCTGATGGTAGCATCTGGCAGTATCAGACTTAGTTTGGTAGTTTCTCTTGGAGATAACTTTTATAAATTTATATTGATGGTAGCTTATACTGGTAACTTCGGATGGTAACATCTCATGGTATCATTGGATGGTATCACCTGGTGGTATCTTTTGTTGGTAGCACCTGATAGTTTCACCTGTCTATAGTACATTTTAGTTTTCCCAGAATTTATAATTATTCTTTATTATGTTTTTTTATTTAAAATTGTTTTAAATAAATAGTAAAGGGAATTAACATCTATTTCAAAATAGGATGTTTATATACTCTTTTTCATAAAATTATAAATCTTTTAAATGGGTCTTCCACATGTAATTTAATGATACATGCATTAATGGTCAATTAAAATAATATATACAGTTTAAAATCCTAAAGGATTCATATCTTTTGATTCTATATTGAAGACCTTTCCCTTGTAATATTTATCATGATTTCTATTGACATTGTAGATTCCAAAGTCCTTCCCATTGAGTTATGGAACCCTATTTCCCCTATTGGTTTATGTTCTTCCATGTGCTTATATATTGTGTGTGCAACACATGTTTTACATGAAGTTAATTTTATGAATCTTTTATCTTTCAGGTAGGGAGACCCTTTGTTTCTCCTCATTAGTATCATGGGGGAGAGATCCATTATATTATTAACCTTTAGGAAGATGGTTTCATATATATTAATAAAGATAAACTAATCAATTTAATTTAGATAAAGGATTAGGGGAATTAGATCTATTATTTTACAGCTATGATATTATAATTGATATTGTGATTAAATGGGATTTATGCCTCTATGAAAATTATGGCCATTATGTGTTTATTTATTTTTTTGTGTTTGTTATGATGTGGAAACCCTATTTTTATGATTTTTTTGTATCACTCTAAATGGACTTGGAAAATCACTTATATCTGGTTAATGAAATGGTTTCCCTTAAAAAACATTTCTTGTGTAAAAATACCATAAAAGGCTAAGTGGAATTGAGGAAAATCCCCAATAAAAAATCTAATAATAGTTAATTGGTTAATGTGGTATGTGTTTTTATATTTGGATGTGTTGTGGTTTGGCCCTGATTTTGGCAGTTGTTGTGTAGTTTTTTATAGAATTTGGTTGAGAAGTGGTTGTCATGAGAAGGAATACATGGCTAGAAATAGGTTTGATGTGGGCTTGTTTGTGTGAGGAAAATAGGATATTGCTCATTGTGAAGTGTTGTGTTATTTTAGTTTCCCATGTATTAATGGAATTAAATAAGTTATAACATTTAAATTGAAATGGTGTGGGATGGTTTGTAATATGAGTTCAGTGGATAGTGAATGAAGGAATAATAATGGGTTGTGCTGTTAAATAGGTTTTATGCTGAATGTGAAATAACGGGATGAAATAATTAACCAATGGGATGGAAATTAATTTTTCCATCTTAAATCGTTTTTTGGAAAGTTTAATTTCTAGAAAATGTATTAATTTGAATTAAAAATTTAAATATAGAATGTGTTTTTGGATTGATGTGGGGTTTAGGCCATTTAGAGGCATTAAGGAAAGTGGGTAACATTGTGAGATAGTTGGTACCTTTTTTGTGAACCCATAGGTTTGGGCTTATGTGTGGCTATTTTATATTTTTTTATATTCCTTGTTATTTTATTGTACATCCCAACCACGTCACGCACTTTGTTCTGACACAAATATATATTCTAATGGGGGTATTTTTTCCAAATTCATAGTGGGGATAATGGATGGTTTTCTGGCCCCTATTTCCCACTCTCTTATCTAAGAAATTTTTATATGCATGTGATATGATGTTCATAAGGCTAAAGTACATGGTTTTGATGGTTATTCGATGATGTGATGAGATTTCTTATTGTGGGGGTCACCTAAGGCTAGAGGAGGGAATAATATTTATGTCCCTAATTTTCATGATACCACACTACTCCAGTTTTTGGATATAGTTGTGATGTTATATCCAAGGAGTCTTTAGGGGAGATTTGTTGTGGTGATGGAAAAGTATCTATGGGTGAGATGAGAAATGATGTGACTTTGTCATGGGGTGGTGTTGTATTTTGTGATATATAAGAGATGGGATCACTAGGATTTACAATGTTGGGGTGTGAGAGTGTAAAATTATTGGGAAATTGGTGTGGGGTAAACTTTATCAATATGATTAAAATTATTCGATTATACAAGGATACATTATTTGGGGAGGATGTCTTGGTTAGGATTGGTATTTTTTAGTTTGTATATTTAGGTGTAATTTGGTTCTATAGTTTTCTCACTAGTGCATTAGTATTCTTCTTCCACCTTTTCACAAGAGACTTTTGTTACCCTATTTAGTATACTTATATGCTAACACGTCATATATAAAATAATTTTTTGGTTTCCAAGATGATAATGTGGACTGTTTTAGAAATTACCTTCCCGAATCATTGGATTCTTACTATTTTTCTTCATTAGCTTTTATTTTGGACATTTTATTTGGATTCATAAATTAATATATTATTGTTTTGTACATGCATTATGGATGGTTTTTTAATCCATTTATTTTATTTCATGGATTTGATTGATCATTGATATCATATCTCCCAATCCTATATATGTATAGTGGGTAGTGCCTCCTATTTTTAGATTTATATAACCCCTTTTTGATAGTCCCAATCCCAGGGCATACTGGTGGTGGTACATAAATTTAATTATCTATGACTTTACATTATGGTGTCTTTGGAGGGAGGGGTTCATGAAAGAGTGATATCAGAGCTGATAGTTGAGAGACATGGTGAATTTTGGAGTTATACACCATAAATATTTCATGGGTTGGTGAGGAAATGATTTCAGTGTCTATTGGTGTGTTACATAGTACTGGGATGACTGACTAGATTCCGAGACTTTAGCCCCCCCCCACCACCACCACTCACAATATCACATAAGGAATCTAAGACAAATGACTACCCAAGTGATGTGGAGATTATAGTAATGTAGTATCCTAGGATAGATAAATTCATCATGTTGACTTTTCCTCAAATTTATATTTGGGTGGTTCGGAGAATGTTTAAATGAATTAAATAAACCAAAATAAAAGTTCATACTGCTAATCTTAGTAAATATTTGTTTCCCTTTCATAGAGGTATCTACTTAATCATCTGTATTGGTTTCATGTTTTGGAGGTACAACGAGATCATCTAATTGATCATCAGAGGGTTGACTTGGTTAAGAAGAATGATCAGTAGAAGAGGAAATTATACACTTTTCAGCAAGGGTATTTGGAGAAGTAAAAGGGAATTGTTTTTTATATTGACAAAGAGACCTATTTAGAGGATATAGATATCACTTTAAGATTGATCTAGAACCTAGGGGAACACTATGTCCCATTAGAAGTTAGTTAGATGTACAAAGATGCACAACAATGTTGGATGTTGTTATTAGGTGTGCGGAAGGAGGAGAATATTTTTTGGGTTGAGTACTATAATGTGTTTCGAGCATAGTTTATTTCATCATCCATGAAGGTACTAAAATTTAAATAGGTTCTATCTATTTTGTATGGAAACATGTCTATATAAGAGCTTCATATCACATTCAAGGAACTATTGTGTTTTTTTCTTGACCGTTTTCTTGTTAAGGAACCTTGACTACAACATCGTGAGAAGGAACATTGTCCTTATATCCATTATTAATTTACTCCCTTTAAATTAACAATGTATCTAGAGGTACAAACAAGATTGATCTGATCATGTTCATGAACTTGTGAAGTTTTTTGCTGTGATAAGGGAACTAGTAGGGTTCCTCGAGGAGAATAATTTTCAGTGGTAGATCTCTAGAACTAGGGACATAAAGGTTTCTACAAGAAGGGAGTAAACCTCAGAAACTCCCCTTTTATTACTCTATAGAGAGTGGTCTTCATTTTATTCCTAGTCTCTTTGGTCTATTGTGTTTTTCCTATGGTGTTTGTGTCCACCTCTAGGATATTTACACTATGGTTCTTCATGTTTAGTTCGGTGGAGGGGATCAATATCAACATTATCCTTAGTAGTATATTCCATCCAAACAATTTCAGTAATATGGGTAGAAATCTTATTCTCCAATAAGGGGAGATAGATCAAAAATAGGATGACCTCCAGATGTTCATCAAGTTTAGGTACTATGACCTATGTGTGATTGTAATGGTGGTCATTAGTAGAGAGGCAGGGGATCTGATCATGGATAGTTGCATGTGGTGAAGGTGGTAACAACATAGGGGAGAAAGATCATTTATGGTATGATCCACTTTTCATCTACTCCCCTTTTTCCTAGTTTGATCCAGGTGCTTCTCACTCCTTTATTTCACCCTCTCTAGTTTGTTCTCTGGGACTAGATATAGAGAGGCTTCTCGTTCCTTTGGCATTGACTATGATTAATGCCAGACCATCTTGTTTGTTGTATATCATGGGTGTAGACTAGTGATGGGTCACAATAGTTCAATGGGATAATTTATTATTCCATACACAATCACACAATGTAATACTCAACATCCAATGGTTATATTATGTGCATTCCATTATGAATTTCTTCGAAATGAGAGTCATTTTCATTGATGTGGATGGCCAGCATGTATCTTTTAATAAAGAGTAGAGTTTTTAGGTGTGAAGTAGACGCATAAAGACCCTTATTTCTTTGATGGATTCATATTCTATGGACTTAGTGGGTTCTAGGGAGGAGGAAGATCTTGGGGTTTTCAGGATGTTTTTGGATGTTAAACATGAAGATATTATTATGGAAACCCTTAATATGATATCAATTAGGGGATAAACTTACAACTTGGTGCTTCTCTAATTTTCATGTCACTCTATTCAATGTCACCCATAGAGTTGTTAAGTTAAGGATTCAAATATATGATCTGATGAATAATGGTTGCATCCTACCTATTTTTTCATCATGGGGTGCTCTATTGTTATTCTCAAATGAGTTTGGTAGTTTTAGGTTGTCGATAGACTATTGAAGGTTTAATCAAGTAATGATCAACAATCATTATCCTATTCTGATGATAGATGGTATTTTCAACAAACTGAGATGGGTGATCAGATTTTGTATGAAATATCTGTAGTCTAGGTATGATCATTTTATTGGGAAGAATGGTGATATCCTAAAGGCTTCCATTAGATATAGGTGTGGGATATTTTTGTTTTGGTTCTTGTTGTTTGGTGTCACTAACACACCATATGTTTTGATAGGGATCATGAAATCCATGTTTCATGAATTCCCATAGAAGTCCATATTCATGTTCATTGAAAATATATTGATATTAATGTGGTTAGAGTTAGACTGAGTTGATCAAATCAGATCATTTTTTAGGTTATTCAACACTACCATCTAAATGTAAATATTTCCAAGTGTATGCTTCGGAAAAGAGCGGTTTATTTCCTTGGATATGTGGTGACTCATTATGGTGTGTCAGTGGATGAATCCATAGTTTTGGAGTTTGTTTCTTGGGTGGAACCCTTGAATGTTGTATAGTTTCATAGTTTCCTTGGTCTAAACAGATGTTACTAGAGATTTATGTCCAATTTCTTGTGGATTGTAGCTTCATTGATAAATTTGACCAAGAAGAACTATGTTTTTATCTGGACTGGTCAATGTTAGGAAATATTTTACTACCTATAAAGGAATTTGATGAGTTACCTTATACTCCTATTTCTAGAAGAGGGCGTGGCGTTTATAGGGTTATGTGATGCTTCATATTTCCGATTGTGATTCATTTTGATGTAGCAGATATCTGTGATCTGTTATGGTTATAGGAATCATTCTCCCCATGAGTGTGACTATTCTACCCATGATCTTTAGTAAATGTTGATTGGGTTTGCACTAAATTTTTTGTGGTATTACCTCATTGGGTAGCAATTTGTGGTTTTTCTAGATCAGTAGAGATTAAGGTACATCATTACTCTTTTTGATTTGAATCTATAGTAGTATATATTTATGAAGTTTCTTCAGGATTATTATTTATAGATCTATTAAACCTTAGGAAATAGGACCATTATTTTCTATGCTTTGAGCAGGAAGTCACATCATTATGTTTTTTATGATTCAGTAGATTATTAAAAATCGATGGTGGAGTCGGTTTCCCTACACTTCAATGCACGGGTGGTTTATAATGGACGTTTTTCATTTATTTTGGTAGTGAAATATTCTATAATATAGTATGTGTAGGATTCATATAGGTGATACCTAGAGGAAGAGGTGATGAGAAATCATGTTCACTATATAGATGTTATAGAGAAATGGTCATTGGATGTAGAGAACCAGATGTTGTTTCAGGGATGGTTGTATATTCCATTAGTAATTCCCAAGGGATTCATTCATGTGTATCATAGCTCAACTTGGTGTTACACCCATGACTATCCATGATGTACCATGGCTTGAAGATTTAGTTTTAGTATCCCATGAGGAAATGGGTGGTGGCAAAGTTCATGCCTCAGTGTTTGGTTTTCCTGCAAGTAATGGATGACTATCATCTTCCTAGAAATTTGATTCATCCATTGGATATTCTTAAGTGAAAATAGGATAAAATATTTATGGAATTATTATTAGGGTTACCCTGAAAAGAAGGATGTTGAGATGTTGTCTAGGTAATTATGGATTGGCTAAAAATTGGATCACTTCTTTGTAATCAAGGAGTTGGGTTGTATGGATGTTGTGGGGAAGACGTATATGGATCAGGTGATGTGGTTTTATAGAAATCTATGTTCCATTTTCCCATGTTAGAATTCATATTTCACGTAATTAGTTTTTAGGGTACTGCAACATTCTTTTGGAACTCAGTTATGCCTCAACACTACCTTTCACAATTAGATGGATGGATAAATGGAGAGGACTTCTTAGATGATGGAGGATATGTTACATGAATGAATCTTAAACTTTAGTATATCTGAGGAATATCAGGTTTCATTGTTTGAATACTCTTATAAAAAATCAATCATCTATCCATTAGAATGCCTCTATTTGAGGATTCATATGGTAATCTATTTCAGTGTCCATTATGTCAAGACAGGTTTGGGGAATCAGATGTTCTTGGAACCATTAGGGTGCAACGAATGAAAAATAAGGTCATAGTTTGTCATGAGAGGATGAAAATAGTGCAGGACTTATATAATTTGTGTACTGATTGTTGAAGGATACCAATGGAGTATGAGTTTAGAGAACTTGTGTTCTTGGGGGTTTCCCCTCGATGTGGAGTAGAGGTTTGGAATTTGGTGTAAGCCCTAATTTCATTTTTAAGACCATTCAAGGCGTTGAGGTGATATGGTGAGGTATCTTATTAGTTATCACTTCCACCATGAATGGATCACATTCATGACATCTTCTACATCTCCCATCTCAATTAGTATCATTTCATGGAATTCCATGTCACTGATTGGGGAGAGTTTGATAACTAGGGTGATGAAATGTTCATTGAGTGGAAACTAGTGATCCATGATTATCATGATACGGTGTTTTCAAGAAAAATAATCCCCATAGTTTTTGTTTTTCGGATGCATTCTATCCTAGAGGATCATATATGGGAGTGTGAGAAATGAATTCATTCCCAGAACTCTATGATTTTATGAAATTGTATTTTTTTTACTTGTTTTATTAGATGATGTGATGTTGGGATCTTTCTATTTTGTATGATATGTTCTTATTATCTATTTATATGATTTGTGATTAAATCTTAAATTCATATGAAGAAGGGAAGACATGATCCCTAATCGATATGTGTCATACCTTGACATGATTGAAACCATGTGGGTTAGTCAGTGAGGTCAAAAGATAATAATATCTTGACATGGGAGATATAATTCAATGATTTCTGTACATGGGGTCTACAGTTTGTTGGTTATGGATGTTTTTTTCATAGGAATGTGTGGGGGTTCAAAGGTTTGTGAAAGTTGTTACATGGAAGAGAGGAGGAATTTGGTTGTGGGGGATGTTGTAGATGTTTGTTTGGTTTGTTTGGTTTGTGTTTTTGGTTAGAGACGGTGTTTCTAAGGTAATGAGATCAATGAGAGGTATCACAAGGGATGGTTTTTTTGACTTTTTCCTTCTTTCCTTCTAAGTTCGTTTTGATTCTTATGGGAGGGAACAATTTAACAGGTATCTAATATCATGGACCAGACCTTCTAACCCATTAATGTTTGGAAAATTCCATGGTAGAGTTCCTCATAATAAGTCCCAAGGATTTTTTTCATTGTTTTAGAGGTAAATGGGGTGTTTTAGAGGATCAAGGCTGATCATGATGGTTGATTTTAATCATGGATCATGATGGATGATTCTGACAGTAGATCATTGTGGAAATAAACTAAGTATGATAGTAACTTCTAGCATTATTTTCTAGTGGTACCTTCAAATAGTAGCTTATTGTAATATAAGACTTGGTTTGGTGGATGGTTTTACTGGTAGATTCTAGATAATTATTATGAATTTAGATTCTGGTGTTATCTTTGGATGGTTTCTTTTGGTAGTTGAAGACTTTTCCAAGTTATAGATTATAGAGGTATCTTCTAAAGGTATCTTCTTATAGTATCTTCTAGAAGTAGAAAACATCTTCTATTGGTAGATTCTAGTGGTATATTTTGGATATATCTTCTATTAGATGCTTCTGATGGTACCATCTTACATTAGAAGACTTAGTCTAGTGGTAGATTCTGGTGGTAGCTTCTAGGGATAGATCAGGATGGTAGCTCTTTGGGGTAGCTCTTCACTATTTCACCTGATAGTAGCTCCTGAATTTTTTCCCAGATGGTAGCTCTTGATAGTATCTCCTGATGATGTCTCCTAATAGTGTCACTTGTTTGAATCATGTTCCAATTTTTCAAGGATTTGATTTTTTCCCCTTTTAATTTTTTATTTTACATTAAATGTCTCTAAAGTATTTATTAATGGAATTAAGATCTTTTTTAAAAGTGGATTTGTATAATATTATTTTATTAAAAGTAAGTATATTTTAAATTGATCTTTAACATGTAATTTAATGACATCTACCTCAATGGAAAATTAAAATAATATACATTTTCTAAAATCCCAATGGTTTTGTATTTGTTGATTTGAAAAAAATGACTTCTCTTTGTTCATTCCTACTTGAGTTATGTTGAGACCAGAGGTTCCGATTCCTTTCCCTTGGATTCATAGAACCCTATTTCCACTTTTGGATTAATTTCTTCTAAGTGTTTTCATCCTTTGTATAAAAACCCTATTTTCATGCACCAAATCTTGTGGAATATCCTACTTCCAAGTAGGGAGATCCTACCATTCTCATTAATCGTATCATGCGGGGGGAGTTCATGATGTTATTTATCCTTTGGGAAGATGGTTTCATTCAACTTAACAATGATAAATTATTCATTTTAATTGAATTAAAGCGGAAGGGGAATGGAATCTCATGTTTTAGATCTTTGATATTATTTTCGATATTGTGATTTTATGGGCTTGATACCATGCTCAAATTTGTTTTCGATGGGGCATTGTTTTTTATGGTGATATGGAACCCCTATTATTGTGATTGATTTATATCACCATAAATATAATTGGTTAATCACATATATTTGGTTAATGAAATTATTTCCCCTGGAAAATTATACTTTGGAGAGAATACCCTTAAAAGTGATGTGCAATTGTGGAAAAACCCCAATTCCAAATCTAAAATTTTTTAAGTAGTTATTATGGAATATGTTTGTGTATTTGGATGTGTTTTTATTTGGCCATATTGTAGGTAATTGGTGTTTATTTTTTTATGGGAAGTGGATGATATATGGTTGGCATGAGAAGGTGGACATGGTTGGAAATGGTGGTGATGTGGGATTGTTGGTACGATGATGATGGGTTTTCAATTGTTGTTATGTGTTGTGTTATATTAGATTCCTGAGTATTAATAAAATTAAATAAATAATAATGTTGGAATTTAAATTGTGTGGTATGTTTTGATATAATAGTTGAATGGTTAGTGATTGAATGAATAATAATGGGTTGTCCGTTTAAATTGGGTAGATGTTAAATATAAAATAATAGGCAGAAATAATTAACCAATGGGCTGGAAAATAATTTTATTGTCTTAAATGCTTTTTGTTGGAAAGAGGGAATATTTAAATTTTCTTAATGTGAAATTAAAAAAATGAATCTATATTGTGAATTTTGGACTGTTGTATGGTGTTGTGTAATTAGAGGTGATAGTGAAAGTGGGTAATGCTGTGATTTGGTTGGTACAATTATTGTGAACCCCAATTTAGGCTCATGTATGGCTATTATATATATATTTAAATTCCTTGTTATATCTTTAGGCGCCCTAATGTGTCAAGAACAACATGACTACACCCATATATGTACATATGGGGTGTTTTTCAACATCCTAGTTGTGAGGATAGATGGATGGATACCCCCTCTTTTACACTCTCACTTCCAGGAATGATTGATATACATAAGTTATAATGGCTAGAAGTCAAAATATCTTGGTTTTGATGGTTTTTAAATGCGTTGCTGAGTTTTCTAGTGGTGGGGTCCATACATGGTAGTAATAGGGAATGAGGTTGAGTCTTTCATGTTCAAAATACCCTACTACTTCATTTTTTGGATATGGTTATGATGTAATGGAACATGTGCCTTTGAGTGAGATGTGATGTTTTAATGGCCCATGTGTATACAAGTAATTTGAGATGTAATTTTACTATGTTTTGTGGTGGTTTTTTGTTTTTGTGATTTGAAAGATACGGGAGAGTTATGATGAAAGACAATAGGGTGTGAGAGTGGAAAATCATTGGGGAAGAGGAGTGGGGTACCCTTTATTGTTATGATTCCTTTATATTATTATAATTTAATTCATTATTTGGTGAGTGTTCCATGGTGAGGATGGGGATTGGATAGTTAACCTATTTAGGTGATGCTTAATCCTACTTTTTTCTCACTTGTACATTAGTATATTTATCTCACATGTACATGATAGGATTGTGATTTCCTATTGAGTATTCATGTATTCTTAGACTATGTATATAAATTTATTTTTTAGTTTTCTAGATGGATTACATGGACCATGTTGTACAATACTAACTTCTAACTTTGGATAGTTGATGGGTTCCTTTCTTCAAATTTCATTTAGGTATTTTCTTTGGAGACTTTTATTTGTATCTAATTATTTTATACATGGATTTTCACATGGTTTTATTTCCTTTTTATATTATGTCATGTATTATATTGATCATTTATATCCTATCTATCGATCTTACATATGTATAAAGGTAAATTCCTCCAATTTTGAGAGTTATATATATACCCTCACTGATATTATCCAGCTCGGGGCCTAGTAGAGGTGGCACTCAGGGTAATTTTCTCCCTTTCTTCATTATCATACCATGTGGAGTACCTTTGGAGGGAGGTGGTCATTAAACATTCATACCCCCAAAATATAACAGTATGATCCTTATCTTGGTATTAGCCAATATGAAATTATTAACTCATATATTTTATAACATATGAGTTAATTCAATCGCATGTTCATACATTCATCACATGAATAAAATACCTCTCTCTTATGTGACATGAAATTAAATGGTTGGTAATAACCACACATGGAAGATTCCTGAACACTACAATTGATTTTCAATATCCTCTTTATATATCATAACTCTTTATAGTTTTATAAGTCATACAACATGACTTTGTATAGAAAGTGCTATAACATATCCATATTCCACTCTAAAATATGAAAAAACCTAAGCAAATAATAAGACTTGGGTTTAGGCATGTACGGTCAAATTAATTGGAAATATCATACTCTATGATATAATAGAAACACATCCCATGTGAATATGATTTTTTTAATATCTTCTTCAGATAGAATATCCAATTCCACATGGAAAAACTTGTTGTTTAAACCTAAATCCAACCAATCTGAGAAAAATTTGATTCCTAGAAGAAACACATACTCCATTCTTATGTTAATGGTTCAAAAAAACTACTAATAACCATTTGTAGCTTCTATCTCAACAGCCTCAACACTTTATATTCATACTGAGCCTATCAAACTCCAAACCAGGGATTATAATCACCACCCAATTCCTATGGCCATCTATAACGTATCCCTCCTCAATCAATATGATCAACATCACCATCCTAAGCCACTCATTTACAAATTTTAACACCAACATTCAATGATTTTCAGAACCTCATGGCCACATTTTTGTGTACACTAAACCCAGGTATCCTTAACCCTATGGTGTGTGACATCATTAGCAATATACATCCATAACTTTGTGAACCTCCATCACCACTATATTCATGGGTGATCCACCAATTTACAATTTAAGAACATCATGAAGAAATCCATATAACTCAATAATAGAAAACAAAACTTTTTTCCCTCAAGAAAAAGTTCAACACCACAAACTAATTATCTCACTATGTTTTTGACATAAATAGACCCTAGAAAACCCATAAAAATATTGGGGACTGAGTCTAGTCCTAAATCATAGTCACTCACGTAACCCTAATCACACCAAAAATTAAAAAAATTGTAATAAAATATATAACAGTATAAATAGATAGGGTCCCCTGCCACATAGCTATATGACCCGGATCATTGAATCTCATTCCCTAATTAGGTCTGAGAATGAAGAAATTTAATGACTTAACATAACCCTATTATTTGGGAACAATTAGAAACACCTGAGAAAATGGTGGAATAAACATGAAATTGATGATAGAGGAAATATTTCCATACCTCTATAGACCCCTAGCTCAATCCACTAATCAAAAACACAATGAAAAAATGAAAACCCACTTCATATGGGAAGATGTAATGAGGGAGAGCATAGGGATACTGCCTTATAGATATAGGAAAAAAGAAGATAAAATCACTCATTTAATAGTAAACATAAAAAATTAATTAATAATTGAAAAAATTGAAACTATGTCTTTCATGACGTGACTCAATGGTTCTTAGAATAGCGCTTAATCCAAACCACCTCATTGAATAGCCCATCAGGAGACATTACAACACATCTAACCTAACTATAAAAAAACCTAAATACCCCTACTTGGGGTGAAATTATGGAACTACCCCTTGGGATCAGGGTATAATTCACTCCCCATTGAGGGTCTTACATCACAACACCTTGCATTGTGGCATGATCCACTACCGACTGAGACATTTCATCTTACACATTGACTTCAAAATATCACACAACCATCATCACATCACAACTCCCATGGTTGTGGTGTGGTCTCAACCATATCTAAAAAATTACTCTTATGTAACTAATTATCATATCATGGTTCTCATGCTTTTATGTTAACTATAACCCTATTTTATAATTTTAACCCTCATCCATAGCTAAATATCTAAAAGTCAACACCTTGACCATACTAACACATCTAATACCTTAATAGGGTAAAAATACACATAATCAATCCAAGATCTAATTTAAATTGTCTCACCTAAAATTCCAATACATTACTGTCAACCCAAACATATGATATCTCATCTCTATGCTGTATTATCCAAAATGTAGACCACCACCAAAAAAAAACGAGTCTCCCATTCACCATAATAAAAAGATATTATGATGATGTTGATCACACCAATATTATCCCAATTACCCCATAAACCCAACACAAATAGTTTTATTCCTTACATGGGTGCTCCCCACAATAGGAATATCCCACCTGATCATGCTCTAACCATCTTATTTAAGGTAATAAAGTCACTATATCGACCATCATCCAGAAATGTACACATTCTCTCCATTAAATAAACAGTCAACATGCACCATACCTCATATCCATATATCAACCAACACCTAGTCAAACCAATTATACATATTCACATAATACAACAGTATCCATGATTCAAAAAAAAGCTGAAAATTCACAACATACCCATGACTATCACTAGTTCATATCCCTACTCAAAAAAACCTATCTTAACTGCAAGAAACTTCCCAAAAAACCATCTTCCTAATGTCCTACCCCTTGTACTGTCACGCTTGAAATCAGTCACTAAACCCACTATTAATAACCATTACCATTATATCAATCTATGGATAAAGACAATCTCTAACTATTTCATGGATATTGATCTCTTGTTGCAGCATAATACACCAATGTTTTACCGGATCCCTATCCTACATGTTAATATAAAGATAACTTGTTGAATCTCTCCATATATCTCATCTGTCTACACACTCAACTTTTCTTCTACAGTAGGTCGCACTAAGATCAAACATGCCTTTTTTCCCACACTAGAAACATTTTTCTGATGTATTTGACCATGTTGAAAATATATATCCCCTTCTTTTACAAACCTGTCATATCCACTCATATCCCACTACTATCTATACCAGGATCTCCTACCTATCACACTAAATTCTATAACTAGATTAGGAATACCTCCATCCTATAAATTCCACTTTACTATCAGCATCATATTCACTGCCTCATAAAATTTCAATAACATGAATATCTTTACATGCACCTTAATCACTTGTATAATCCCATTCTAGAAATTCAATACTATGGGGACCTCATTCCCTACCAAAGTCATGGAAAAGAAATAAAAATATATAAACCTAGAAACATAATATATAATAGATTCTCTCCCAGGTGATATATGTAATAACATTGGGGATCTATCCACCCCCAATGTCTTAGGAAATTATTTATTTAATAATATCTCCTTAATGTCCTTACTTGTTATCCTCTCCTTCTTACCTACCAGAACATGTACATCCCGCTATCATTTTGTTGATCCTTTGAGTCTATATGTCTTTTTCACCCTCTACCCAAGAGTATTCTCAATTTAATGAATTATTATAAGACCCAAAGATTTTGTGATATATTTACCTATAAATAAATTGGATTTCTTCGATATCTTACTTATGCAAAACACTGATTTTAAAAGAATCACAATAAACTATTGAAAAACTATTACTTAATGTTGTATTTATCACCTAACCCTTCGATTGGAAGGTATTGATAGGACTAACTAAATTATCAAAAAATATTATTATATAGCTATAAAATTAATTCATTGGTTTTTAACGGTTCATAAATTAAAATAATATCATTTAAAGGTAAAAATATATGTTTTTCCAAAAAAAAATTATATGAAAAATGTGTTTTTATCTAATTAATTTAATTTCTCACTACTAATGGATGATTTAAATTAAATTTGAAAAATGTTTATTCAATAAAATATTTTATTTTTCATATAGTAGTTTCTACTATGAATGGATAAGAATAAATCTAGTTTTATGTTTAAAAAGGATTTTTCATATAAAGAGTTTTCATTTCATTTTTCATGCTTTTTTAAAATAAAATTTTATCCATATATAAAAATTAAATTTTTTAAAAGGGATACCGTATTTGGAATAAAAAAATTTAAATTTTTTACTAATGCCACATTCAATTTTCTTCTTGATGAATAGTGACAACAATTAAAAACTACCATGGTTAGGGTTAAAAAAGGATTACTATGAGTTAAACTAAGAGATAAGTTTAAAAGGGAAACTTAAACATGTATATATATTATTAGATAAATATATTTTGACCTTATGTTTTCTAAACTTCAAATAATTATCCATTGTCTTCCAATTTTAGAACTAAATTACTTGATATTATTATAATCTTTTAAATATGGTTCAATTATAAAAACCATCAAACCGAAACATGTATGGAAAAGGAACCAATTTTCACCAGAATGATCATTTTAAAGAAGACATTGTTAATAAATGGATAATTATAAATTATAAAGGAATGATACATATTATTTTATGAATTAATATGGTTATAGAATATATATATATATATATATAATATTTATAAAATCATTGCTTCTAACATATATACAGAAATATAATACTTTAGGTAAGAGTTTATTTTGCAAACTCATTTCTTTTCGATATTATCTATGTTAAATTTCCATTAAGGGAAATTTTATAGATATTATCCATTAAAACAAATATATTTTATTTTCATAAATTTATTCATGAAATTTTCATGTAATATTTCCATTTTTCTCTATTTGGTACTAAAAATCACATAGAAAATATTTTTAAGAAAAACAGAACATATTATCTCTTTGGTGAAAAAACTTTTTATTCAATTTCCATGTTATTTAAAAAGTTCTCAAGAAGTTTAAATTATATAATTCAATTACACTTAAAAGTAATTTTCAATCATCATTCACTATATTTTAAAAGGATTAAATATATTATTTTATAGAGTTTTTTGAATTGGTTATTTTTGACATTTTACAAAAAGTGTGTAAGAAATAATAATTTTAACGATTACCACATGAATAGATTTTATACCCATCATGAATATTATTTTTAATGAAGATTAATTTATAATTTTATATGTTTATTTAAAATTAAAATTGATTTTCTAAATATTCTGGGAATTTCAGTTTTATACATCCTGAAAGAAAATGATATTTTCCTATATTTAATAAAATGTTAAAATACTCTTTTGAAGATATTATTTCATTATGTAAAAATAATTTCACTACTTTTATGCCTCATTGGTGATATGATCATAATATAACATCAAATTTAATAATATTTATGTATTATGATGATTTCAATAGGATTTAATGGAACCTATTTCTTTCCCATAAGTTAATTAAGTTATAATGAAATCATTATGAAGATTGTTTATTTTCTGTAGGTTATTCTTTGATGAAATGATGAAGTGATTATGAAAATTACTTCCATTTCATAGGTTATGATATAATTAATTGATAAATGTTTTATTATATTATGTCATACATATGTACAGATTACATTATGTGTTGGGTGGGCCCAGAATTATATAGCCCTCCAATACATTGGGTAACGATTGATTTCTCATTAGATTTTATAGAATATAATGGGGAGTGAACCGAGGTTACTCTGGGAATATTTCCAATATGATATTCTTGGGAGTGATCGATGAGAAATGAACTAATAGAATATGGTGTTTACCCTATCTAATATAACAGTCTTGGAATTGAAACCTGTCCAGTAAAATGGGTTTTTATGCTTTTATGTAAGACACAAACCCATGTCTTATGCATATGAAATGTTGTCATGGATCATGATTGATTATTTATGATTATGTAATCTTATGAATTATTTAAATTTCTTCAAAAAATATTTATGAAATGATTCGTGATTAAATATAATTTACAGATTTGCAATGACTTTCATATGTTATGATCATGTTATCATACCCTTATGCCTATATTATCCTCAATTATGATAATTGATTGATATATCCTTTTTTTACTATTAGTGAGAATATAAGATCATAATTTATCATCTTATAATTCCCAATGTTATGAATGGTTTTTTTAATTAGGATGTGTATAAAAACAATTCTATGTAAGAATATCTTTTTGGGTGTTGTTGAGGATTATAGATTAAATAAGAGGAATATGTATCCAGTCTCTACAGACACTAAACCCTTACATTTCAGTGGAAAGTAATATTACTATATGTATTTAATATTCATATAATATTATATATTATTTATTTATTTTATACTTGGGTTTTCTCATTTGGTATCATATAATGGTTTAGTCATTTTTTGAGATTAGTATTAGAGAAACATGGTTAGAACCTTTGGGATAAGTCTAAGCATATGATAACATCTAGATGTTTTTGTAATTTATAGATTGTGTGGTTTATTATAAATTTAAATTGATACTAGAAACTGGATTTTTATTTGGAATATATTAACATGGGGATAAACACCTTAAAAAGGATGATTGGTATCAACTCGATCTTCACTCGGTGATTGATGATTTGTTATGTGGCTGCACACCTTGCAAGACACTTCTGGGGGATATTCTTTTGTTAATTTATATTCTCTTTATGGAACCTTATGAATAATTATAGAATGAAATATCTAAAAACTGATGATAAACCATAGTAAAATGAGATGAACTTATACTGTCATGGTTTGAAAGAAGATGTAATAATAGGAAATCATAAGAATTATTTTCATTGTCCTGTGATTGTTTACTCTAATTATTGATGTATGATACTCACACTATGATTTTTAGTTGTATTTAATTATTATAACTAAGAGTAATTATGTGAATAATTAATGTGATTTCTAATGAAATGTCCTTCCTCGTAAATAAACAAATGAAATGATATATAGAATATGTAACATTTTGATTATTCCTAACCAACTATTTTGATATGTTATAAAAACCTCAACTTGGGTGAGTTTATTTGGAAACCTAATAAGATAAAAATGTATTTTCATGGGATTTCAGTTAATTAAGACCATGAATGAAAGAAGACTCATCTTCTATCATGCTGATAATGTGATAATAATAACTGAGGTAAATGTCTCAAGGGTATGGTAAGATGTTTTATGCTTAGAAAATAAGGGAATATAACAAGTAATTACTAAATAAAAACGAATATTTTTGTGGAGAAACAAAATTAATTCATAAATTTCTATTTATAATTCAATATATTATATTTATAGAACATTTTTATTACCTATGTTGATTCACTAATCTAAGTGATAACTCTTAGACCAAGAAAGTTCATATACTATGTCAATCACTGATATGGATCATGATGGTTATAGAAACTTATCTATTACTATAGAGTTTGGGATTTCAAGATAAATTTTGAAATATTGTTCCCTTTTGAAATTTTATTATTTGTTATTTAGTGTAATTTAATGTGATTTTGATCATTCATACAATCTATCTATAGAGATCCCATTTTAATTTCTAAAATAAGGAAATCACATTTGTTATTAGAAATCATATCATGATTGTATTTAATTGAGCGGTTGAATATGAAATTCCAATGGAAATTAATTATTTTATATGATTATTAATGCCTATTAATGAGGGACATTTATCTAAAATGGTAAGGGAAAACTCAACATTTAAGCTATGTATATTGTTCAGGAATATAATGATATATTTCTTAAAGACATTCCCAATCTTCCCCTTAATTTTGAATTTGATTTTTCAAAATAACTTATAAATGGTACTACACTAATTTCAATGTATCCATATAGAATGTCACTCATTTATTTGTAAATATTTTTAAAATAAACTATATGAAAATAATAACATAGGATTTATACACCTGAGTGCATCACCATGGGGTGCACCTATTATTTTTTAAGAAGAAAGATGGGTCAATGCACCTTTTCATTTATTATCAGGAAGTTAACAGGATCACAATCAAGAACAAGAATCTTTCACCTTTTGTTTATTATTTGTTTTATTAACTATTTGGAGTTCAATAATTTTTTATTATTTACCATAATTTTGGAAATAATCAATTAATGGTCAAAATGGTGGATATAACCAAGATAGACTTCAATGAAATTTATGGTCATTATGAATTTATATTTATTACATGTACACTTGAAGATTCCCCCAATATCATCATTGATTTAAGGAAAATTGTCTTTAGAGATTAACTTCATTAGTTTGTTCTAGTCTTTATGGATGATATTTTTATATATTCAATGATCAAGGAAGAAAATAAATATCATTTGATGGTTATATTGAATACCTTGATGCATGATAAGTTGTATTCCAAATTTATAAAGTGAGAATTATTTATATATGATGTCTCGTTACTAATTCATATATAGTTAAGAAAAGGTATATTGGTGGATTATTCAATGATGGAGACATTGGTAAATGGCCCAAACAAACCACGGTGATTGAAATTTGTAGTTTTCTTGGGTTTCATGGATTTTATCAACACTTTTTAAGATATTTTTCATGGATATCTAGTCCCATAATAAAGTATAAAAGAAGGAGAGAAATTTACCTTTTGAAAAATGAATGTAAGGAAAATTTCAAGGAACCAAATAGAACGTTGATTAATGAAAATGTTCTCATACTGCCTTATAGTGGATAAAGGTTTGTGATTTATAGTGATGCATAAAATAAGGTAATAGGAGGAATTCTCATAAAAATAATATAGTTATATCTTATGCCTCACATTAATTAAAAATTAATTGTAAATATTACAGGACTCGTGACATGGAGTTGTCATTGATAATTTTTACATTAAAAATAATGAGATGTTATCTTTATGGTGAAATATGTGATATATATATATTGATCATAAAGGGTTTAAGTATATATTCCAACATGAATATTTAAATATGAACTAAAATATATTATTTTTTTGATTAAATATTATGTATTTTCAATACATTACCCCCTAGGAAATCAAACATGGTGGATGATGCTATAAGAAATGAAGACCATGCTAGTTTTTATATTATAAGGATTGAAAGAGATCTAATAATTATTGATTTACAAAATATTTATCTTGAAACCATTGTGAAGAGGGATATATAGTACCTTTATCACATTAATTTTCAACCATCCATCCTTGTGAGCATTATGGAGGCATAGAAGGAAGATGTGGAACTACAAAAGAAGGTGAGTAATGATACCATGTTCAACCATTATTTTTATGGAATGATAATGTTTAGGAATATTTTATGCATCTTGTTAATACCATAATTAAATATGGATCTATTTGATTATTCTCATAGTTCATCATTTCATATCCTTCCAAAAATCATGAAGATGTATAAGGACCTGAAAGAGAATTTTTTGAGGAACAACATAAAACAGAATCTTGGAGAATATGTATCTGGATGCTTAGTTTGTTATAAAATTAAGGCTAGGACATATAATTCAAAGGGATTTTACAACCATTACCTATACCAGAATGTATATGGGAAACAATTTCCAGGGATTTCATCATGGGACTCCCCATTACATCTAAAGTGAACAATTCTATTTGAGTTATAGTTCTTATACTTACAAAATCAACACATTTTATATAAATTAGAGAATATTTAACTCTTGATTATTGAACTAGGTTATACATTAAAGAAGTTGTATGGACTCATAGATTATTATATTCTATTATATCTGAGTATTATATGAGGCTTACCTTGAAGTTCTACAGATTTATTCATTAAGATTCCAATACATAGTTGAACTTCCGCAATTCATATCATCCACAAGAACATGTTTAGTCTAATATGGAGATTAAAACAATATAAAACTTGTTGAGATAATTTTATATATATTTAAAATTTTGTTAGTATCAACACATTTCATTGGTTGAGTTTTCATACAATAATTTCTTTCACTCAAGATTTTAGATGGATCATTATGAATCATTATTTGGAAGGAAGTACCAAACACCAATGTTCTTGGATGAAGTTTAATAATTAAATATTGTATTCATTGAGATATCTAATAAAATATTGGATAAGGATAGATCTATTCAGAAGTACATTAAGGTAGTTCATAGTCGATAGAAAATTTATACTGATAATCGCCGACATGATCTAGAAATTAAATTTTGTTCAAAGGTATTCCTATGAATATCCCACTATGAGAGGGTTTTGAGATTTGGAATTAGGGGAAATGTGATACCTATATATATAATTAATTTTAAAATTATTTATCATATCATTAAGGTGTCTTATCTCTTGGCACTTCCACCAATTCTCTCTATGGTGCATGATGTGTTCCATGTATCTCTCCTGAGTAAAAAAAATACATAATTATTCACATGTACTTAAATAATAGGTAATACCACTAGATAAAGATCTATATTAGGAGTAAAAACAAGTGGTTATTATATATCCATGATATAAATTTCTAAGTATTATGATCACTCACTTGATTAAATTTTTGTGGTGAAGATATAAATTTAAAGATGTTATGTGGGAACCTAAGGATGTGATGAGGAAAAAGTGTTATTGATTGTTTGAATCAAAGTGATGGAATGTAAAGGTAAAAATTGTTATTATTGGGTTATAATTTAACACAATATGAATATAAAATATATTTTTCTTTAAATACTTTTTCTGACATCAATATCTTACCTTATACACAACATTGAGTTTAAACAAACCATGATATACAATCAAAATGTTATTATTAAATGTGTTAGTTATTTCCTTGTCATTGGATTAGAAGGTAAAAATAGATTCATGAAAATAATAAAATATTGTTAGTTTCACATGTCTATAAATTTAATTCATTGGTTTCTAATTCATTATAAATTAAAATAAAACTAATTTAATGTGAAAAAGATATGTTTTTACGAAAAATATCTTTTATGCACATAATTTGTATTTATATTAATAAATTTTATTAATAACTATATATGACTGATTTTAATTAAATATTTACATACTATATTCAATAAAATATTTTAAAATTAATTTAATGTCTATTATTAGGTAATGAATGGAAATAAATTCAGTTTTATGCTTAAAATGAATTTTAAATAAATTGTTTCAATTTCCTTTTTCATGCTTATTTCAAAATGGGTTTCTTTCAATTATAGGAATTTCATTTTACAAAAAAACATCATATTTATTTCCATATATAGTAATTATTCAACATTCACTTTTGTTCATTATGAATAGTAACCTAGGTAAAAATTAATTTCTTCAATAAAGGTCTAAAATATTAATGAAGGGATTAAACTAAATAGATAAGGGTTAAAATGACCTGAAAATTTACTTGATGATATGGGGTAAATGAATTTAGATCCTATATTATCCTTTACAAAAAAAATAAATAATTTTAAGAAATTTACCATGAGAATGGATTTATTATATTTTAATATTCTTAATAATTAAAAGTGGGCCACTCCCATCACTTTTAAATGGTAACCTCCTCTCCTCTATTATCCACCCCACTTGATCTTTTTGTCTCAAAAATCACTACCCAAATACTATACCAATATCATTAACCATAACCTTGTGGTGATGGTCCTACCAAAACACCCATCCAAGAATTATTTAGGTTCTTTTCAAAGGAGGATATCAGAAAAGGAGGTATATGTACTTACCGGTATTTTTAAAATTTAATTATTCTTAATCCTCCCCCAAATGATATTTAAACATCATAAAATTATGGAATTAGTATCATTACTATATTGATATGTTTTTATGCTAATGGTATATCAATTCTATATCTTCTTCACATCTGTTGGAAAATTATAACTTCACTCATGAAAACATATTAACAACCACCTCTACTAAAAAAAGTGATTCATTTATCAATTCCACATTATATGGATGGTTGTAAGGATATATTAACTTTATATATATGATAATTATTATATAATTATAGTTCTGTAATGGAGAATTATTATATAATTTTTTGGTTCCATCCATTAAATGTTAAAACATCATCCACATGTGTGTGTGGACTACCAGCTCCACAAAGTGATGTGATTAATTTTTCATCACTATATAAATTTCTAGAATAAAGAAATAACATTTTATATTATTAATAAAACTATTATTGTATTTCATTTAAAGTATGAATATTAAATCCAAATGTTAATTACTTATGATGTATGGATCTTAATAACTATTCATGAGGGTTATTTAACTCAAATGGTTGGGGAGACAATCAATATTAAAGATATGTCTAAAATTTTACAACATAATGATGTATTTCCTAAATATATGCATGTTGTTACAGTAAATAATGAACTCGAGTTTTCAATAGAATTAATACTCAATGCTACACCTATTTGAAATAATCTATATACAATGGACCTGATTGATTCGTAATAATTAAATAAGTAAATCTAAAAGAATCTTTATAAGTGATTTACATGCCCTAATGCCTCACCATGGGGTGCACGTTTTTCTATTTTTTAATGCCACTTATACTTATCAGTTACCCCATTATCATCATGGATCTAATGAATAGTGTCTTTAAATATTACATTGATTAGTTTATCGTAGCCATTATAGATGATATTCGTATATATTCAAATATCAAGGAATAGAATGAAGATAATTTAAATATTGTGTTGAAGACCTCATAGAATGAATTTGTTTTATAAATTTAGTAATTTTGGATTATGGTTATATATATTTTTCATTCTTATGCCCTATAATCTCAAGTAAGGGTATATTGATGGATCCTTCAATGATATAAGTAATTGAACAAAGCCTTGAAACAACAATGGTGATCAATATCCTTAGTTTTTTTGGATGGATATATACTACCAATGCTATATGAGGGACTTATCAGGGATATCTAATCTAATAACAAATCTGACTCGGAAGAGAGGCATGTTTCATTAGATCGATGAATGTGAGGAAAATTTCAATGTGTATATGAGATGGCTAATCAGTGAACTTATTCTTAAACTAAACTATAATGGAAAAGGGAAGTGATATATAGTCATCCATAAATTAAATGACAGAGATTTTTCATCATGAATAATTACATGGTGATATCCTATTCCTCATGCAAGTTTAAAATTCATGATCAAAATTATCTGACTCATGATATGATGCCAGAAATGGTAATTAAAAATGGGTATGTATTGAATTTATAGTGAATGGTGAGATATATATATATATATGGATTAAAAAATATTAAAGTATATATTCACATAAAAATATATGAATATATTACAAATGATATGGTTACAGTTCATTAAATATTATGACATCCCAAAACATTACCTCCTCAGGAAGTCGAACAAGCAGGCTAATCCTCTGAGACAAAAATACATTGCTAGTTTATCCATCATGTGAATTTAAAGCGACTAAATAATTATAGATTTTATAAATATGGATATTGAAATCCTGAGGTAATAGGATATATCTCATCATTCTCATATAAATATTCCATTATCCACTAGTGTGAGAAGTATGAAGGTGCATAATAAATATCTAAAGCTATAGAAGAAGGTGGGGAATTCTACTAAGTTAAATCACAATTATAATGGAATGATAAGGTTTGGGAACTATGTATGTGTTCTTTAAATACCATATTTGAATACTGTCTATTGGATAATGCTAATATCTCATCATTCTCTATTAATATTTGAAGTAAAAATATGTATAGAGGTCTAAAAGATTATTTCTAATGGGATAACATAAAAATTAATATTGTCAAGTATATATCATGATTCACAATATATTAGAAATTTAAGGATAAGGGATATAATTTTAAGATTATGTTAAAACCATTACCCACACTATAATAGAAAAGTGAAAATATCACCATGTATTTTTTTCATTAGACTCTCAAAAACATATAAAAGATATAATGTTATTTGGGTTATAGTTAATCACCTTAAGAAGTAAATAAATTATCATTCAAATCCGAGAAAATTTAACACTTAATGATATTTCTAGGTGATATATTAAGGATTTTATGAGGTTTCATGGCATTCCACATTCTTCTATATCTGATTAGGATAAGAGGTTTATCTTCATGTTTTGGAGATGTCATCAGAAGGCATTGAATACTGAATTGAGCTTTATCATTTCATATCATCCTCAAGCATATGGAAAATTAGAGAGTTCAAATAAAAACCTTTGATAGAAATTGAAATCATGTTATATTTATTTAAAAAGTGTTTAGTATCAATACCTTTCTCCATTTGAGTATTTATACAACAATATCTTTCTCTTGAGAATCCACATGTCTCTTTATTAAGCCTTCTATAGTATGAAGTGAACAACTTCAACAAGCTAGGATAAATTCGAAAAGGAACTATTTTTTGACCTATGATACCTAATTAAATTGTATAAAATCTTAGACCCATTCAAAATCATATCAATGAATCATATAGTAAATAGAACAGTTATGTTTAAAATCAATGATGAGATCCAGAATTTGAGGTTGGTGACAGGGTATTCCAATGAATATCTCCTTGAAATAATGTTATAAGATTAGAAAAAATGGGATATATAATCCCTATATATATTTTTCCCCTAAAAATTACTTATCTTAATGGGACATTTTATTATCACTAAATAACTCCACTAAATCTCTATCGCATTCATGATGTGTTCCATGTGTCTTTATTGACGATGTATATACCAAATCTGTCACATGTACTGAAATCAAAGTTTATACCACTTGATTTGTTTATATCATATACATACTACCCAATGGAGATTATTAATTAAATAGATAAAGTGTTGTTGAATAAGAAAACTAACCTAATCAATGTTTTGTGGTAAAACAATAATTTTTTGGAAGCTGTGTGGGAACCTGATGATATGATCAGGCATAAGTATCCTCAATTTTTTATATCAGAGTTATATAATTTTAGGAATAAATTCATATTAGGGGGTTATAATTTAACACCACAATATTTAATGATATATTTATCTTTAAATAAATTTTAATTCTTTGATATCATTATTTACAAGCAAAATCAAGTTTAAACAAACAAAAATATTCTATTGAAATATTATTATTTAAAATGACACTGATCGAATAACTATTGGATTTAAGGGTATGAATAAGACTATGTAAATTTAGAAAAATATTTTTTTCATAGTTATAAAATTAATTAATTTGTCTTCACATGGTTATAAATTAAATAATATATTTTAAGGTAACAACTAGCTGTTTTACTAAAAAATATTATTATACTCTCAAAGTATTTTTATCTCAATAAATTTAATTAATATGTGTTGATGAATTATTTTAATAAAAATTTTCTATAATATATCTAATCAAATATTTTATCAGTCATATGATTGTTTTTATTAGGAATCAAATAAGAATAAATCAAGGTTTATGCTTAAAGATAGATTTTTCTGAAACAGACTTTCATTGCGTTTTTGGAGATTATTCTAAGGTGAATTTTATAGAACATACAGGAATTGAATTTGAAACTATGTATTAAATATATAGAATCATGATTTATAATTTTTCTTAATGAGTTCACTTTCATTTTTTCATAAAAAATAATAAAAAGTGGAAAAAACATTGTTACCATGATTATGGTTAAAACTAGATTATTGTGGGTTAAAAAAAGATATAAGGGTAAAAATATCACATATAATTTTATATAAATTATTTTTTGAAGATATTTCAACCTTATATAATCATTTAATTCATTTCATTATAATTTTTTTTCATTTTCACTAGAAACTGGATTTATATAATTCAAATATTTTATGTAATTCTATATGGGTCCCTCCCCTCAATTATTAAAAGGAACCTATTCTCCTCCCTCATTCACCAAATTGTATCCATCTAGATCAGGCAATCCTTTTCTAAAAACATTCTTAGATTCCTTATATTCATTATTGATATCTTTTTCTTACACTAATACCAACCTAAGAAGGCCTAAGGTGTAAGGCTAATGATATCTCTCAAAGAAAATGTTATCATCTTACAGAGATCATTAAAATATTTTTTATTATTCCAATTCCTATAAATATTTTTTATCCATAATAAAATTATTAATACAATATTCCCCACATTTGTTGGTGGAGTTGTACCTGTTAGGGGTATTGGGAAATTCATGGTGTCAAGTCCCTAGACCTGAAATTATAATGCAATTTGTTTCGTTGCTTCGTGTCTCACAGTGCTAGATGTAATCACCCATATAATGATTACTCCTATATCATAAATATACTAAAGTATTATTATGATTATTGTACAACCATTATCCACATACATTCTATAAAATGGTGGGATATGAACATATCTCGTGTGTTTACATGTGGAATACCACCTCCATGTAGCAATGTGGTTCATTTTTCTTCACCATCATTCATGGTTGGATATTATGATAGATTTAATGTTGATATGAAATATTTATAAAATAAATATAATATTGTGATTATAATATGTTATTTATCATCTAACCTTACCATCCATTGGAATATGATGATGTCGCTCATGTGTATTTATGGACTACCACCACCCTGAAGCGATGTGATTTTTTTTCATTTCTTCTTTACATGTATGGTAATAAGGACAGACTCAATGAATATTTATGATATTTATGATATAATAATTATTTTTAAAATTTGAATTATTATTTAATGTTCTTTCTTTCTATCCATCAAAAAGTGACAGTATCACCTGTGCATACATATAGATTATCATCTCCCCAAAGAGATGTAATTCATTTTTCTATACTTCTTTATATGAATGGTTTTAAAATAGATTATAATGAATAAACATGAAATTTATTTCAGGATTATGATTATTTATATGGTGACACCATGGTCAAATTTGTATTACTAGAACTATAAAAGACAAAGAATTCATGGAAAATGAACCAATTTTCACCCGAATATTCATTTTAAAGAAGAATTTGTCAATAAAATAATAATTGATGGTTTTAATGTAACGATACACATTAATTATTTATGAATTTAGTTCTAGAGTAGATGTAAAATAAATTTATATTTATAATACATGAGGTTTTAATTCTTATGAAGCAATACATGACTTTTTGTAAGGGTTTATGTTAAAATTTCATCTTTTTGGGATTACCTATGCTAAAATTCCCTTGATGGAAATTATATTGAAATAATAAATTAAACACAATATATTTTTATCCTATGGTTATTCCTATAATCTTCATGAAATAATATTATTATTCTCAATTTGTTACTAAAAAATACTAAGAACATGTTTTTATAAAAAATTGACCTTATTTCATTTTTGGTCGATGAACTTTTAATTATATGTCCATGTTCTTTAATTGAATTAAAGAGTGTTATTTTATACGATCGAATTATTTTTTAATTTTACTTACAAAATTATTTTAATTTTTTTAATGGGTTTAAAAATAGAATTTTTGCAATGTTATGTAGGCTAGTTATTTATGACTTATTACAAAAAAGTGTGAATGGAATCTTTGTTCCAAAAATATTGCACAAAATGATTCTGTCTCCATTAGGTATATTATTTTATTTGAAGAGTACTTTACAAGTTTCCTTTCCTATTTCTATGAAAATATTTTTCTCAATATTATGGTAATTTTTATTTTTTAAAAATACCAAATTATCATAGTATTTTTCTTATTTTCTAAGATATGTTCAAATAGTCCTCTAATGGTATTTTTAATCTACTTTAGAATCCCTAAAGGATTGTAAGGACTCATTGGTTATATGATCTTATGATACCACCCACATTAATTCTTTGTATAACTTATGAATATGATGATTTAAGGATGATTCCAAGAAACTTGTTTCATTCCCATACAATAATTATGTTATTATTAAATCTTTGAGAAACCAATTAACTTTTTAAGTGTTATGTAATAATTAAATGATTGAATGAAACTCATTTACATTCCATAGGTTATGATATGATGTATTGATTTATGTTTTATGATCTTGTGGAACACAAATTTATGGATTTTCATTATGTAAAGGGTGGTTCTATAATTATATATCCCACTAATAAATTGGGTAAAGAAATATATCTCATGATATAATAAAGACTGGAATGGGGAGTGAACTAGTTAAATAAGGGAATTTTTCCACATTGATAGTCTTGGTAGAGAACCTTGACTTTGTAAGTGATGCAAAGAGGAGTGAGCCCAATCTATTATGATATTCATGGAAATTATCCTTGACTAATGAAACTATTTTCTATCATAATGTGTATGAAATATACTTATGACTTATTCATATGATATGGCCTCATTGCTCTTGATTGATTACGGATGATTCCATGAACCTATTACTTATGTATTTTGTTATTATGAATCCTTATATCAAGATTTATGAATAATGATATTTGAACAACTGGGTAAGTAATTTTTAATTTATGATAATGTTATCATACCCTTATGTTGGTCTTATGATCAATTATGTTCATTTATTTATATCACTTTTATTTACTCTTATGGAGCAAATGATCTCACTGTTTCTTATATTTATTCTCCTCGAGTTTTGAAGAATTTTTTTATGTAGGGTATGTCTAAGAAGTGTACTATTTGAGAAGATATTTATGGGAGATGTTGAAGACCATTCATGAAATAAAATGATTATATATCTTGTCTCCAAATACACTAAACCATTATGGTTTCAAGGTGAGAATTATTAAGATATGTATTGAATATTCCCAAAAACGATGTAATATTTATGTTTGAAATGCTAAGATATCCTCAAATATAGTTCATACCTACTCATTAAAATACTATACAATCATGGATTAATAATCTCCATAAAATAAAGGATAATTATATGACTACAACCCTATGGTTTGATATAGCATAAACAGGTCAACTCCCTATTTAACCTAGTTTATTCTCTCTATAAAATATTATATGCTCACCCTAAGCTAACCATCAAAAAAATTCCATTTCTATATTATCCACTTTTGATTATAAATTTTTCTATGAATATATACATGAATTATATGCTCATCTCCACCCTCAATAACCCCAGTAGGAAAATAAATTGATCTATGCATGTATCCAACCTCCTAAAACACCAACAGTGGCTACCAAGGTGGCATATTCTTGAAACCCCAATACCATTCACGTCATATATATCATAGCTAAAATATCACATATATGGAAATCCATAATAATAAGTATTATAATCTATCCCATACACTCCCCTAACTTCTTCTCGGTTCTCATAGCATCATGTCTCATGGTCCCCACATACCCATCATAGGTCAGGTACCACACAAACACAAAGGATCCACACAATCAAAAATACTAGAATCACATTGTTTCCTATTTAGTTGAGTATAATTCCACCAAAATACATTAAAGAAACATTTTATAACATGTTGGTACATTAAAAAAATAAATCCTTCATTTACAAAACTAGTCAACCAAACCAAAAGAAGAATACACATCCTATTTGAGACCCATATTCCTAAAATTATTGCAAATAAATTCCACATATGGATTTTTTAATCCAATAGTTACATCATATAACACATAACCATTAAATACACGTCATTTTCATAAACTAGGAAACTATAATAATAATAAAAACAACATCATAAACCCAAACATGTTTGGAATTACTTATATGGGGGTTATCCATGACTATGCATAGGTCAATTTCCATGTCTTTTCCATCCTAAGAATCCAACAAATATTCCCAACTAATAATAATAAAATCCATCTGCGAGACACATTGTTACAACCTCACACAGATACCGCTTGGTGGCATCCCTTGAAAAGGAAAACCTAAACCATGATTGAACTGAGGTGCCAAAAAAATAAAGCACACCTTCCTATATAGTGGAAGATATTGAAATATACTAAGGGTCTAAGTAGTGTTCATACGGAGACTATACCCAATGGTCAAAAACATAAAATGAATGAAGAAATTATAAATAACATAAAAATGATAACGAAAACAATAAGAAGGGAATATATAATATCCATTACTAAAATGAACATATATAAGTACATATTATTAATACTGAAGGAACCGGATCACCCTTGGGATAATTTAATATAATAATTGACCAAAAGAAGAAAACTGATAAAGCTAACACAAGGCACCAATAATCACCCCATCCCATCCACAACTATCTGCACACAACCAACTAAACATGTATCTACCACACCTAGATCCACTAAGCTCTATAATCCATGTCTTTACCCTTATATAATATATGAGAAATTAATTAGTCACATAGCTTAAAGTTCATTTGATGGTGGTGAGTGAAAAAATCAGTTTTCCTTCACTACTAGTGTCCCTAACAGACATACATATGTATATAAGTGAATTAAAAGAGTAATTCGTGAGTAAACTTGAACAACACATGTCAATAAACCTAATCAACCTCATGTTAATAAGCCATGAGTGGGCACTTTACCTGCTTCATCCAATACTGGTTTGGGATGATATACCCATGCTCAATAATACTAGAGGTACCACATATTTTTAATCATACCATGCCACATGGAGACACATGTAATTCAAACCTCAATCAAATTTTGATCCCTTGGAGGCACAATAATGATGACTTAAGAGTCCTGATTCTATAATACATTGATATTAATTTCAATATTCTTTTTCAAATTACCCAAGTCTTCCCATTCACGATGATCCCACTAAGCTCTTAAATAGTGGTCCAGACCACCGATAATTCTCAAGGATAAATAGAGAGTATCCCTACTCCATCTCAATTTTCAAAATCACTAATATAAACTTCCTATCTATAGATGTCAATTCTAACATCCAATGGTCAATAATTCCTTAGGTTCATGTCATATGTCTACAAAACCTAAACTTCCTTAGCCTTATATTGAGTTGTATACCAAAAACCTACAACCATAACCCATTTAACATCTATCACAAAAATATTCATTGGTTATCTATAAATTCAAAATTCAAGAACTACATGAATATACCCAGGTAGGACCTCAACAAACAACCTAAAAAACACCCTCATAAATAGGTTTCCCACCATAAACCAATTATCTCTTTGATTTTCTACACAAGAAAACCCCTAGGACACCTATACAGGCATTGAAGGTTGATGAATGTACTAAATTCCAGTCGATCACATAATCTCACCCACTCCTACAATTATAAAAAAATAAACACTCACACACAAAAACACATTCACACACACACAAACACACGTGAATTCACACACATTCATAAAATATTAATGATAAATACAAACCCCCTACCTCTTAGCTAAAGGGTCTTGGTCATCGAATAATGTGCCTAGATTCGAACCCAGATGTAAGAAATCACATAACCAGATATAACCCAATTATTAAGAAATAATAAATGATACATTTTTTATCAATAAAAGAATGAAAAAATATATATTATAGGACATTCCACCTTGCTAATGAGACACAAGCTAAATATTAATATATTTTGTATCATTTTCAAAATTTAATCATTATATCCAAAAAATAATTTCACACTCTTAAAACACAAAGGTTTAGTGTATTTAGAGGTAGTATACATTAAAATATTTTTAAACATTATATATTTTAACATCTCCTACAAAAATATTAACATGAGACTTATCCTTATACATAATACTACGTATTATTACCTGGGAAAATTGGAAATTAAAAGAATTTGTGAGCTAAAATTCTTAGTAAGGGAAAAATTACCAAAGAGTCATAATAAACATGTGGGAGAGAAATATCATAGGATAAAAATCTAATTAAAAGTTTAATGGAATCATAAGAGTTCTCTAAAAATCATCATAAAAGGATAAATAGCTTAAAAATATCATAAACACACCATAGAGTAAGAATTATGAGACCATATTCAAAAGCCATGGAGCATATCAAAGGCATGTTACATGAAACTTTGGCATAAAAATATATTTATAAAATATTAATATCAAGGCCAAATATATATTTAACCATGTATACTTATAAATTTGTGTACATAACAATAATATTCATTCATCATGTTATGAAAATAAAAATAATTCCCATGCATCAAGGTATGAACATAAAAAAACACACACACATAAATATTATTATATCATGAGGCGTATAACATTACCCAATTCATTATAAGGCTATAACAAAACCACCCATCATATACTGATAAAATATAATTATGTATTCCATAATAACCTAAGATAATACATCATTCCTTTATAATCCATAAAAACATACTCAATAATTGATCATAATACATTCAATTTAATAAGGTGTATTGTGTCATTAGAGAATATCTAAAATGAAGCATAACAATCATTAAATGATATTGAAATAGAATAATATATACTCTTTTAAAATATATAGAAATATCATTTTAAATACAATAAGAAATATCATATTCAAAAAAATATTCTAAGACCCAATGATAATGAAATTTAGTAAACAAAACCCTTACCTCAGACTTCCTCTTAGTCAGTTTCACTCTAACATTCCTATATAATAAATATAGGTATATTATTAATATGAATAGGAAACTTATTCATAGTTATTTTACTTCATACCATTCATTTATAACTCTTTGTCACCCACATATTAATTTTTTATTATTAAAATTCACATTCGTTTGTTAACCATTATAATTCCTTTACATGATCTAGATTTACAATTTATATTCTAGAATTTTATTCCAAGATTTATCACAAATATAATTATAATACCAATTTTATAAAAAATTGATATATTTATGGATTGTCAAATCCATTTCATGGAACTTTTATTGATGGTTCCCAGAGAATGCATAAAAACTCCATTTGTAGAGATTATATAATTAACAAAAGTTGTAGATTTGTTGGTAAATATAATTTCTAAATTACAAAGAAATAACTATTAAAAATATTAAATTAATATTTATTATATATTATTAACAATATTTAAGTCTTATTAGTTATTCATGAGAAACCCAATATAATAATGTTCATGTAAGTTGTAATACTGACTAAAACAAGAACTCATTATAATGGTTGAATGAGTAAAAACATCATATTTTATAGTGATAATACAAAATTTATAGAAGCTCAATTGTTTCAAAAAATTAAATTGATAAATATATTTCAGGAAGGTGTGGGTAAAGAAGATGTTTCCGAATAATCAAGAATAATATAAAGCTTAAATTGAGGGCATGAATCCTCTCTTGAAAGAAATCTTGGAAATGTGAGTTTTAGGACTTATTCAAGTGATGAGTGACTCCACAGCAAGTTAGAGGATTATTATGGATTTAAATATGAAATATTATTGTGCGGGATTTAAATTTTTTGTGTTTCTTTGAATGTGTATTATAGATATCCTTTTATAAGTGAGAGGAGTGTCATTCATGTAAACGCATTTTTGTAAATTCATTTATTACTAAAATGAAAAGGAAATTTGATCCAAAATTGATATGATTTAAAAATAGATAACTTCGAGGTTGACAAATCCTATATCCACACATTTTATGAAAATATTTTTGCATATTTTAATGCTTCAGCCCTTAATTTAACACTTTTACCTTATTTTATCCATTACATGGGTGACCAAATTTTATTATAGTAACGTATTTGTAAATAATAATGACATGAAACTTGTTAAATAATTTTAAAATTTTGATTCCTATTTTTAAAATAATTTTATGTTATTCGATTTCTAACGTTGGTAAAAATTAATTTCAATAAAAGTATGATTAATGAAACAATAACATTTTTTTGAATAATTCCCTTTTAGGAGAAAACTGATTTTAGACAAAAATTATGTATATTATTGATTCCAATGAAATTTTTTTTTATGATTACAAAAATAATATTTCATAACTTCAAAATAAATCCATAAATGAATGGATTGTTTTGAATACTTAATTAATGTAAAAATACAAAAAAAGAGTTTTTTATTAAAATAACATATAACCAAAGTCCTAAAAAGTAATGAATATATTTATAAAATTAATTTATTAATTTCAAATGAATGATTTTACTTATTAAATTCATTTTTGGTTGAGAAATATTTTTCTTATATTTTTATGTTATGCCTATATAATAGCGATATCATTAAATTTTTAGTATTCTTAAATTTTGTATATTCATACTCACTTAATAAATTTATAAAAATACCAATAATTAATTATAAGATATTTTGGACATTCTGAATCCAAAAATAAAGTTTATATTATCAAATTAAAATTCTAAAATTGAATGAAAATATTAACTCTAATATATAAATTCATAATGCAGATAATAAATTTTTAAAAATATATTTTCAAGCATAAAATGGATCAAAATGATTAATAATGAAAAAAATAATTTATTAAATTAATAATTACTTGTTTATATCACTGTAAAATCATCTTAATGAACACCACAATTTGTCCTCATAAGTTCCAAGAGTAATATATGCGTTGGTGGTAGTTTTTAGGGGTGGTCTAGTTATCACAGATCTCATAGTGATTCCCATGTTCTGGAACTTTACTCATTTGTGATTTCACTCAATTCATATTTATTTAAGTTATGATTGGTCTGGGTATAAGAAAATACCCTTGTAAGGAAGATTATTGGTGGTTCATACCTTCCTTATTGATTACATAACATGGTTTCTTTCATTTATACCCACTAATTTAGTAGATATATTATAACAGACATATTTAAAAATTATAAAATATATTGTGGTTTGGATTTAGATTAGTTTTTCATGTGAAACAAGTTATCAAAATACATATATATATATATAAATATATAATTGGTTGTTTCATTATACCCCCCATTAAAAACAATTTCATCATTCAAATTCTATTATTCAGCTAAAAACATGTGAGTGTATTTTTGTCCCATTATATCCCTAGGTTCCCACCCAGCTTCAAAAAACATAGATTTTACCATTAAAATTGACTATGTGTGTGGTCTTGTTTAGTAGAACTTTATTTCTTTGATCCAAGACCTCTACCGGTAGTTCCACAGAAGATAAATCATGTTGCAATTTTACAACATCCATATTCAATTGATGTGATAGATCTGGTATGTACTTCCTAAAAATTGATATGTGGAACACTTCAGTTACTTGTGAGAGATGTGTAGGAAGTTCTAAGTGATAATATATTATCCTAAAATGATCAATAATATCAAATGGACTTATGTACATAGGGTTCAATATCCTCTTCTTCCCAAATTGAATAACCTTATTCCAAAGTTATATTTATAGGAACACATTGTAGCCGACATATAAGTCAAGATATCATCGATTAGCATATATCTTATATCAAATATCCTTTAATTTTATATTTCACTGAATGTGTTGAGCCTTCCCTATTATTTCTTAGACAAGATTTGGTCTTCAGAGCTTCATTTCCCTAACTTCATCATACCATGTCTTATTTTTTCATCTTTTCATATTTAAAGCCTTGTATGTCTCCATTTGGATGCTATAGTGAATATTAATATTATATGAAACTCCAGGAAATAAATATAATGACCTAAACTTCATTTGAGGTCTATTGATCATGATATTATTATATCTTAAAATTTCTCAATGTTCCTTTCATATTGATAATTAATTTGAGGGTTATAATTCATGATACATTTTACCACTTTATTAAGTTCTTATTTTAGAATCTAGTAGATTTTTGATGTGAACCTTGGATATCAATCAGATACAATGGAAATTAGTACTCCATGAAACCTTTATACAGCCTTTATGCTTTAATTGGAAAGTTTATCAATTGATAAATCCTACTATATAGCAATAATGTGTGAAAAATTTGTGATTCAATCCACCATTACAAAAATATTATTATTCTAATTAGGATTCTTAGTATGGTTGATGAAAAAATTCATAGTGATGTTCTGAAACCTTTATACAGGTATACTAAAAACCCATATCATCCCCTTATATTGTTCATCATACAATTGTAATCATATTAATCCTATATATGTATACTCTACAATACCTCTATTAATGTGACCCAAAAATAAGTGTTACGTATGATCATTATACATCTTCTTGATTTTTCGATGAATAGAGAAAGATGTGTTATTTGTATCATCCAAAATGACTTCTTCAGTTTTTTCATGGAACACATATATTGGTTCCAAACATTATAATTCAATCTTTAACAAGGTTAAACTATTAAATATTTGTGACTTTATTCTACATGACCATATCATCTTTACATAAATAGATGATTGAGTAATAATTATGGAGATGTATGATTTCATCCCATGTATTATGATTTGTATATCCATCCTCAGAATATACATAAATATTGGGTCCCTTTTAATCCTCATTAATTATATTGTAGCATGATCCTTTTTTCTTAGGTTATATCACACCTTATTCTTATTCCCAAAATGGTAATATATTGAGAAGACCTACTATTTGGACAATTAAAACCATATAATTCGATGCATTATCAAATAATTACATTTGAATATATACTTTAGTCTCTTGTGTTGAGTATATATAGCATACATTTCACAATAGTGATAATTGCATATTCTATTTATTGTAAAGAAATTTTTTTTCTTCAGATCCTGGGATGAGTAATTTTTTCCATGGGTATTTAATTAACAAGATAAATAAGTTGTTAACTTTTCATTATTCAGAAGGATATATCCCAATCACTACATTAAAGAATAATTTTAGTGTAAAACTTATTCCCAACAATAGGTTAATGTGAGTACAGGTGTAGTGACCATTCTCTTCATATGTTCCCCAAATATTTATTCACATTCTTCCATCTATGTCAATTTTAATCCCTTCCTCATTATCATAGATAATGGATCTGATAGCCATGAGAAATTTATCATAATGTATAGATATAATCTAACGAACCCAAGAAAACTATAGATCTTGACTACAGTGGTCAGTCTAGGCCATTATTTAATAACCTCTATCTTTAAAGTATATATAAATATTCCCACACTTGTGGTTGCATGACCCATGAATGATACATTCTTCCACCAAAATTCACACAATCTAAATTTGGCATATAGTTACTCATTTCTCAAGGTCTAAAACAAATCCTTAAATGAGCGTCATGTAAAACCATTCTCTAATATTATATGATATTTCATCAGTAAAGACTACTCCAAATCGATCATTTTAATATCTAAAGTCTCAATTAATTAGATTTATAATTATTTTAAGGGAATTTGTATGTCCAAAATTCATAATTATGAATTGATAGATTTCATACATCATACAAAAGGTTATTTATAGTATATCCTTTATTTTAACCCATATTTAATTATATCCATATTGACGGTAAATATTTGAAAAGTATTGATCCCCTATGAGTTGATTTAATAGGAAATAAAAATAGGTTACAAGAAATTCTTGTTCATGATTTTGTTATATTCATAATAACCACTTAAAAGATGCATTGATCCATCCTTCATCATAATAAAGTGGGCCAATGCACCCCGCAATGAAGCAATAGGTAATATAGAGCCCTCCTCTAGATTACCTTGAATTTTCTTCTTCAATTATTTCAATTATATGGGTTCCTTTTCATAAATACTATTAAAGATATGAATTAAACATGGAATGAGTTTAATTGAAAACTCAACCTCTCATTTTGGGGGAAACCCAAAAAAATCATTAGGGAATACATCAACATAGTCTCATAAAATATGAATGTATGAATGTTTAGTACATCCACAATCATTTGTGCCACTATCCTCTTATTATTTAGTTTCATGACCCATTTTAAAAAATTTACATCCAAAGGGAGGTCATAATTATCTGTTCATATATATTAGTCAGTGGGATGGTTTAGGATATAAAATGAGATTTTTTTATCCAGAAAATTAATACAACAACTATATAGGGAGATCCAATCCATTCTAAATATCACATTAAATTTTACCAAGGGAAGCATAAATAGATTTTCAGGATCTAACACCCCGCAAATTTTTATAAGATAATAGTTTTATACATTGGATGAAATCAATTCACAATAAGTGTTTTCGCCAATAGGTTAATATACAATGATTGTGGGGATGAATCAATACTATTTGTAAAAATGCATGATATTAATGAATGAAAATATCCAAAATAAAATAATAAATATAAATGTTTAAACTAGAGAGTAATTGCACCTTTCACCAATTCATTGTCATGATCTACTTCAGTAGTAGTTATTATATATTCTCTTTTTTATTCCATTTTTCTATGTGGTTGTTACTACCTAGTATCCTTTTTATTTGTTTGATTAGGGTATTTTATTGCATAAGTCCCAGAATTAAAAAAATTTAAACATTTAAATATTGGTGGGGAATTATTCATTGACTTCTTTTACTTGTTACATTAACTAACCTCTTCATATAATTTTGATAATTGTGTTCTTGGTGTCCATTCCATCCATACTTGAAACATTATATTGTTCCTTTTATGAAATTTACAAGGTATTTACTACAATAATTTATTCATGTAGGGGGTTGTACCTTATTTCATCCATATTATTTTTCATTAGAGTTACCATGAAACTCTATTTTCCTTTAATTATTTTCAAATTCATGTGAATGATATGAATCTCAAGTTTCAATTTCTACCTTAAGAACACATTAAATAATTTATTCATATATACTGAAATATCTTAGTGGAAATTAAATTAAAAAGATTTTTTAACAAAAAAAATAGATGATCAATCTTGTTTTTAGATTTAGTAATAAAACTAAAGGCATACCACATGAGTTTTGTGTGTTTTCTTCACAGCTTAAAATTATTTCATCATATTTCTATTTAAACTCTTGGAATTATTTCTCCATTTTCCTAAAAATTTATTGAGGAAATATTTGGTGATGAATTTTTTCAGGAAATTCTTCCATTTTATAGAGTAAAATTTTGTCCTTTTGCATTTTATTCTTAATTATGGTCCACCATGGGACAACATCATCTTACAAGTGAAAAATAGAGAAAAAACCTTATTATGTTCCAAGAATTTGATATTGGAGAATATCTTTTCCATCGATTTGGTCCATTACCCAAAAATTATTCGACATGGTAACCAACTAAAAGAGGGTTTACACTGTCACATGAAATACTCAAAAACAAGTTTCTCCTTCCTTATTTCGTTTTGGATCTAAATCTTATTTTCATTACTGTTAATTTCATTAGGCAATTTAATGATAATTTATAACATCCTTGATCGGGATTCCAATCAACAGGGGCCCTATACTCGATTGTACACATGGCCTCAAGAGCATTTCCACAAACACCACAGGAAACTGACTAGATGCAAGGGCCTAGGGTGTGAAAGTGGGGAAACTATGCCATTATTGGCCTAGTGTAACATAGCAGAATTAGTAATAATACAATAGATAAAATAGTAAACAACATACCACTAAAACTAACAGTGGAAGACTAATAAGAAACCAAACATCATTCCTTAAAAAAGACGATGCAGCATGTTTCGTTCTAAGAAAACTGCCAAAACAGGTACACTGCAAAAATCCACAATATATGTTCCAAAAGAAAAAAAGAACAAAGGAATCTAAGAAGTATCACAATCCTTGGCTCAGTCCCATTCTCTCCAACTCCTAAATATAAAATTATGTACATGTAAAATGGTTCTTTCCCTAATCAACACATACAATCATATAATATTTTTGGGCCAAAAAACATGACCCAAACAGTGTATGAGACTAAATTCCAGTAGGCAACCACCCAAGATTTGTGCTGACCTATCAGTGAATATAAATAACATGCAGTGTACAATAGTGAATGTAGAAAAGATTAGGTACTCCAAATAATGCACAAATAATGTCTCATAATACAATGTAATCATGTATGGGTGAAGACCAAATCCATGCTTATTCTTTTTCTTGGAAGTTGAGTCATTAGTCATTTCATTTCATTATTCAATTTATAGCTGGGTTCAGTCCTAACATCCTAAGGTGGAATTCATGTATTACTACTGGTGTGTTTAACCATAACAATATAGCCATGGTATAACATAAAACCAAACTAGATTGAACCCACCAATATAAGAATTTCAATAGTCAATTGGGGGGAAACCTGGTATATTAGCATTTTAGTATGATTCATGGTCAAAACATGGTTTATAAGAATTTCAGCATGTGTCAGGGCCAATATCGGTGTATAAGCCTTTCAGAATGAATGTAATACAAGTAACTTACACTATTATAGGGTTAAAAAGCTAAACTCATGTAGACAAAAAATCATTCGATTAAAAAATTCCATCTAAAATAACACATAAAAGAAAATCAAAGACATTCCAATAGGCATCCTAGGAAAAATGGCTAAATTTTGGTTATCCATGTAAAAATGCACCCACTGGGTGGCCTTCAATCAAGGTTATCAATCCCAAACATGCCTTTTATACATTTAATCAACTACCTAATCAACATTAGATAACAAAATTGGTAAATATTCAATGAGGTGACACTCAAAAATAGCCATATGGAATTCCGAAATATATAATAAACTCAACAATCAATGAACGTAACAAGACCACCAATCTCATACTTGTACAACTCTCCTCGTCTAGTGTCGGGATTTGATTCGACATAGAATGGAGTAGATCTACAATAAGTGAAAAAAATACTTAACCTTTGATAAATCAATTGAGATATTGAATCACAGATAGTGGATCAAGTTGAATCGAGGGAATACCCGTTGGTTTCTGAAACATCTGATGGATTTTGAATCAGAGTTTGGATAGAAAATGGAAAGGAAAAATGGCCCTTGGTGATTCAGTTCGCAAACCCATATGAGGGTTTTGTCTGTCTGAAGAATCATGAGGCTACTGTCCATTTTATCCAGTAAAAAATATATGGCATGTACATGAAACTACACATTTTGTTGATAAAATTTCTCACCAATCCGTTACATGTCTGTGTATTGGGATTACATTGTGCGTATTCCTCCATACACGACGTGTACATAAAAGTACATAGCGTGTAGGCCCCAGTCACGTCGTGTAATAGGCCTGTAGATATCCCTTGGCCACTTTCCATCTATTTTCATCAGTATAAACTATAAAGGAAGTATTTACACCTTAGAGGATGAATTGAGTTCTTAAAAACATCCCCCATTAAAGAAATTTTCTCATGAATCTCCCTTCTAATAGTGATGAAGAACTATCTGAGAACAAATCTGGCCACTTTGATCATACGTTGGCCACCCTCTCCCATGTATCATCCTACACTCTACTATTCTACCATTGATCCTATATGAAAGAAACATATCAGCCTTGGAGAACCTTCATTCAATGATCAGCAATATGAATATGGTGCTCCTCAAAGGATGCATCTTCCTACTACTCCACTTCCTCAGGATAAAAGGTGTGAGATAGGTCTGAAATGTAATGCTGCAATTGAGAAATGTGAAAGATGTTGTGCAATGTCATGTACCTCTGAGGTAACTGAAATCTATATGAAACTGTCCTGACACACTATAGAATCTCGATTGGACCTATGTATCCTAGAAAAATCATACCTCGTATCTTGGTCCTCTTATGTCCCGTCCTTGGTGTGACATAGAGTAAAACTCAATCCCAACCTCGAACTCCAAAGGTCATCTACGACGATTGGCGTATGATTTCTGATGAGATTGTGTAGTGGAAATTCACTTTTCAACCAACTATACCAGCTCAGAAGTCTCTTGAATGATATGTGGCCACAGTAAAGTTGCCCCACCAGCCTCCAGCCAACACAAGGGTGATCGGCATGGCCTATCATACAAATCCACCTAATGTGCCACTTGAAAATTATCCTGAATGATATCGTTATAGGTGAACACAAACAAGGGTATGTGTCTCTCCCACGAAACCTTGATATTCAAGACGTATGCCTGAAACATTTCCTTCATCACCTGAATCATTCACTCTAAATGGTTATCCATCTTGAGGTGGTAAGTTCTTATAAGAAGTACCTGTGTACCCAATTCCATTTGTATCGCTTTCCAAAAATGAGATGTAAAATGGGAATCCCTATCTGAAACTATAGAATGTGGAACCCCATGTAGTTATACAATCTCAAAAATTTACAACCTCCCGAGCTCATCAACACTGAAGGTTTCCTTGATCGGTAGGAAGATTGAATCCTTCATCAGTCTGTTAAGAAAAACCCAAATGGAATCATTAACAAAACACATTCACCAAGGGAAAATCCACTAAGAATTCCCCTGAGCATTCTAGAGACGCTACCAGTGTGATTTTCAATTATTTGGTAAAACCTGAACATAACGGGGGTCATAACAGCGGCATCATAGAAAATAATGGTCAAACCCCCATTGACCTCATCAAAAGAGGACACACAATAATTCCTCAAAAGGCCTTTCTTACATTTACACCACACCCACCTTAAACTGGAAGAGTGTCTAAAATGGTCCACTGGAACCAAACAAAAAGAACAAGAAGGATAATGATTAAACAATTACTAGATGACTAATCTCAAAAACTCCTGGCTGGGAAGTTCGACGTATTGCAACAGAACACAACGCCTACTCCCCAGGCACCATACACCCACAATGATTCTGCTCACCGAGGCTCATACCTCTCTCTCAGTGATGCTTCTTTTTTAATCCAACCCTTGATCAATTAAAATATCAGGCCACAACATGAGTAAAATCATAATTCTATATCCATCCCACTGGAACCATTACATATTTTCAAATCATCACATCTTATTCTGACTAAAAGTTTGAGATAACATTGTATTAAATAACTCAGAGTCCGAGGAACTCACCACGGTGGTCCATACTCCTTGTTACAAGTGAGACATCGGTACTGGGCCACAATTCCAAATGAAATCACTGACTAAACCCAAAGCAGAATCTTCATGGTAGTCACCTCAAATAGAAAAAAAGGTATCCTTGAGTTTTTGCAAGTTCTTTCTACACAAGAACCCAATTATCACTTAGGATTCACCAAGCCTTATTTAAAACTATGCATCCATCGCAAAACACACAAAAAAAGATTTCAAACTAGCCCAAAGGCTTTCAATTGTAGCGAGATATATAACTTATTCTCTCTTAATGCATCTAGGATTATATCAAGATAGGGGACACTCTCATATTTTAAGAAATATCACATTAAAAGGATATCAAGGATCACCAGAAAAGGATAGCTGAAACACTACTAGTCGACCTCCTAAAAGAAAACTTAGCTTCACCAGTAGATGATTCTTCATCTAACCGATCACAATTCCTCTACCCCAAGTAATTTTTTTAAAATATCATTCTTAATCACTGAGGACCACTCATGACCATCATTTCCTCACAACGGTTGTGCACGCGTCCATCCACAACAACGTATTGCTACCAAGAAAGCAACAACTTGAATTGGGACTCACAAGCCACAAAATAATCCAAGTAGAAATGACCATCTCTGAATCGTACTTGATTGTGAACCTTCTACCTAGAATAAAACATTTAAATAGAATTGACATTACACTTCACACCTAGTAGTGTCCTATACGTCAAGAAAAAGGGACAACTGCTCTCAGATGCGCTAGTTTAAAACCAACTTAAACGCATGAGTGTCATTACATAAACCACAATCACTTAATCATATCACTTGGCATGAAAGATGAAAATTAAGCCGACTAGAAATTCAAAACACTCCTGTCATTGAAATTCATCCTTAACATTATGAAATACTTGGTTTCAAAACATTAAATTCACAATACTCCAAAGATAACTAAGAACAGACCCAGTAGATCAAAGATCCTTTATTTAACTGAACTCAACGGCTCATTGTTAACATTTAACACTCGATGGGTACTATGTATCTCAACATATACTACCCTGATTTTACAAGAAAAAATGGAAAATTCTATGTACAACTCATAAGTTTTCCATCCTATGCATCCTAGTACCAGATGGCTCCTGAATTAACTAGCATGAAAGCACATCATCAACACAACAATTCACATGGATGAAGACATACCAAGTCGCCCATCACTTAAAGAAAGAGAGGTTAACATGACCTCCTAAGAGGCTGACCCTTCCCAATGAATGTCTAACCTTCTAAACCAAGCATTCCCCAATGATCATTCCCATATCAAGGGTCATGATATAATGATCACCCATCCAAACAAGGGAGTCATCTTTAATTTCTCCCTCATCCTACTAGGGACAATGCCACCCAGGAAGTACCAATGAAAGAAAGCTCTACCACAGGCTATCCCCTTACGAACCATAAGAATCATTACAATGAGAGGAATCCAAATAGGGTTCCTCTAAGTAACATGAATGAAGGAATCCAATATGGGATCCTTAAATAAAAAGGAAAGGGAGGAATCTTACATGGGATCTTAGAAAAGAAAACAATAGAGGCGTCCAACAACAAGGATCCTCGAAAATTGTATAATGAAGAGAGATCCTACTAGGGACTCCAGAGAATAACATGTAAGAAAAGGAATCACATAGGGGATCCTTATTAACCAGATTGAAGATAGATATATCCTACCTGGCATTCTCTAGGTCGAAAATAATGAGAGGAATCCTTCATGGATCCTTGATATCATCTAGTATCATGATCTTGTAAGGTATACATCCTCAGACAATAGTTCGTGAGAGATATCTCACAAATAATCTCATATCATAGTTATTAACTAGGTTGTTTTGAACACCCAATTGGTTATACTTTCTATTTTCACTCTCAGGTGACAAATGAAAATGGTAATTGGTGGAAGAATATCTTCATTTAGAATAATGCCCTAAAACACCCATTAGGATTCCTCAGAAAATTCCACATTTTTTCCCATTATAATCTACCTGGAAAACAACTCAGAAAGGACTACTCTCGGTCCTAAAACTCACAAAGCAGAAAACAATTAGAAAATACCCTTAAAGGGTTCTATAAAAGGATTACACGACATGTAGAAACCACACATGGTGTGTAACCTCAAGATCTTACATAGGTGTATACTCATGGTGGCCTAAGAATGTAAACATTCAAGGTACATGACATGTCATCACGACACATGGCATTTACTCATGTTCTCCCTCTTGTCCATGTACTTCCACATGGACAGAGTCACATAGGGTCCACCTATGTAAATCTTCACTATGTGTATCTACCGTACATGGTGTGCACTAACCAAAAACTAACAACTTGTTTTGTCTCACACACTGGGATACACCTGATCAAATACCGCATAGTTTGAAATCTGATTACATGTCATGTACATAAGAAAATATATATCTTCCCAAACAGAAGAATACATGGTGTGTGTTCATAACATCACATGTTGTGCAATCTGGGTTTCTAGACAGTAATCCTTAGTAACTTTCATGAAACCCCTACTTTTGAAAAATAATGAAATGGTGTGCCCAATTCCGATCCGTGGGGTCCCATACTCCCAGGAAATCAAATTTTGGCATCTAAATATAGGACATAACAACATAATCTATATCCCATGACAAAAACATGATCCACCAAATTCCAATCAAAGAGGGCCATACTCCTCTGGGACCAAATATTGGCATCTATCCAATTCAACCATAACACATACAAACAAACCTATCATAACTGTAGGAATATCTATCATGGTACCTATCACAACAGCATGCATATCTATCATGACATCTATCAAAACATCATTCAATCAGTAATGCTCCTATATGGCATGGCAAGAATGCATGGCATGTGATTTTAAAAAAAGTTCATATATGATGCATGAGATGGAATAACATCATATCATCTCGTTTCAACAAAATAGAACACAAATGATAACAATAATAACTAAAAAATAATTTTTTCACCCTATGGTGAAATCAAATCAACTATAACCATCCAAATTACAAAGTCACAATTCAATTTGAGGAAATTTGTATTTTCCCTATACGCGGGGTAGATAATTCTAGGAAATGGTAACTACCAAAATCCATTTCCTTCCTATCCCATTATAATGTCACCCAAAAGTAAGAAAAACCAAAAAAAAACTCATTGATACCACTTTGTAACATCCCAAATCTGGATGCCACGAAATTGGTGCCCCATACCGTGTTGGCCACATGGCCTCAAGTGCATTTCCCTGAACACCAGAGGCATTCAAGTATTAACGAGAGCCTTGGGTATGATATTGGGGAAATTATAACCTTAGTGGAAGATTGTAACACCACATAATCAATAATAATACAATAGTGAAAATATTAAATAGCATTCAACTAAAATTAACTATAGAATAATGATAAGAAACTAAACATAATTCCATTCAAAAGATGACGCAGCATGTTCTATTCTATGAAAACAATAAAAATAGGTTCACTACCGAAATCCACAATATATGTTCCAAAAGAATAAAAAGAACAAAGGATTCTAAGAATCCTCAGAAGAATTGTCTTGGTCCCATGCTCTCTATCTCCTAAACCGAAAATCAAGTTCCTATAGAGGGGTGTTTTCCTAGGTCAACACCTATAATCATATAATCTATTTTGACCCAAAACCATGACCCAAACAGAGTGTGTGACTAAATCTCAGTAGGTAACCACCCTAGATCCATGGTGATAGATCAATGAGTATATATATAATAGGAAGTCTAGAATAGTGAAAGTAGTAAATAGTAGGCACTCAAAATTAAGCACAACAGATGTCTCAGAAGGAAATATAATCTAGTATGGGAGAAGACTGAATCCAATCTTATGCATTGGCTTGGAAGATGTGTCATTAGTCATTTCATTTAATTATTCAAATTATAGTTGAGTCTGGTCCACACATATTAAGGTATAATTCAAGTATCACTCCGGGTTTGTTTAACCATAACAATATAACCACGGTATAACATTACACCAAACTGGATCTAACCCAGCAATATGAGTATTTCAATAGTCAATCAGGTTCGATGCCCAGTATATAATCATTTCAGAATTTGTTAGGGTGAAAACCCATTCTATATGAATTTTTTCATGGATTAGTGGAAATCCTACTGTATAAGAATTTCCTCATGGAAACAACACATATAACATACATTGTTATATGGTTAAAAACATGAACTCATGTGGTAATAAAATAATTCAATTAAAAAATTCCATTTTAAATAACTTGTAAAATTTAATCGAAGGAATTTATATAGGAATCCTAGAAAAAATGGATAAATGATGGTCATCAAAGAAAAAATAAACCCAGGTGGTGGCCGTAAATCAAGTCTATCAATATCTATCATGACTTATAATCATTTAATCAATTAGATTATCTATATTTGGTAACAATGTATGTAAATATTAAATTAGGTGACACCATAAAATGGGCGTGTGGCACTCCGTCATATATAATCAACTCAAAAATCAATTAAAGGAACAACACAACCTACCTCATACTCATACGACTCTTCTCGTCTTGTGTCGAGCTTTGATTTGACCTAGAATGGGGAAGAACTTTAAAATAATAAAAATAATCAACCTTTGATAACTCAATAAATAAACAAATAAAGAAGAATGGATCAAGATGAATCGAGAGAATAGGGATTGGGTTCCAAGGAATTTGATGGCATTTGAATCAGATTTTTGATGGACAAATAGGAGGTAAAATGGACATTGTGGCTACTTTTTGAAAACTCAGATGAGGGTTCTGTCCATCTAAGGAAACGTGATGCTACTACCCGTTTTAACCAAAAAACGTACATTGTGTGTACTTTAAACTACATACCATGTCTGTAAAATTATTTTCTATACCATTACATGACCATGTATTGGGATTACATGGTGTGTCCCCATCCACGCAAGGTGTGGACATAAAAGTACATGGTGTGTAGGCCCCAGTCACGTCATGTAATAGGCCTACGACTATTCCTTGATAACTTTTTTCCCATATTAATAAGTATAAACTGAAAAGGAATGATCTATACATTAGAGGAATAACCGGTTTCTTAAATAATTTGAATGAGATTTGTACTCTAGAGCCCTTCCCATTTAGATATTCAGGGAGATAATCAGCACATTATTCGTCACACACTTTGTTATCTCGATTTTTTCTAGTTTCAACCACCTATTATAACCAAAATATGTTAACATAAGTAATGAAAAATAATATATTCAGATAATTAGAGTGTATGACTATATAAATTTTAATAGTCCATCTTATGAATTACGTACACTAACACACAATACTCTTAGACAATGATACTTTCGATTCAATTTTTATTAAACCAATATCACTTTTCGTTCAACCTAGGATTCATTAAGTGGGGTTTTTTTATACTTATTATCCTAATCCCAAGAATTAATTAATCTCTTATATAATAACTACAGATGTGACCTAATCTTAACAAGTATTTATTTTACATCCTTATCATAATTTAAATAATATATCTCAAAAATAATCTCACAATCAAAAGACCTAAAAGATTAGTGCCTTTTTAGATAGTATGAATAATCATATTATTAAACATTATATCCTTTAAAATATCCCACAAAAATATTTTCATAATACATTACTGTACACGTAATAATACATATAATTCCTTAAGGAAATGGAATAACAAAAAAAGGAGATCTCAATTGATTAATATGGAAAAGTATATCAACAAGTCATAATAAACAAGTTAGTGGCTTATTAGGGATATGAAAATGGTAATTTAGTGGGAGGTATTTGGATATTTTTTGTGGATTGTTAGGGGTGGTGGAGGGATCATTTTTTATGTTATTGGAATGGAATTCCTATAAATATTTTTTTATTAAAATAAAATGGAAGTCATTATCTAATAAATAGTAAGTCTGAGTAATGTAAAATGGAAAGAGGGCGAATAACTCATTAAAATCATATAAACAATTAAAAACCTTAATTATTAAATACATTTTTTTAAGTTGGATTTTCATTAAAATGATTACATGCTTTGAAAAATAAAAAATTATATATGAAGAATAGATGTGAAATCACAATAGAATAACATTATATATTCATGAAATTGTAAGTATAGAAGAATGAGTGATTCAAAAATTAATGTATTAATAATTTGAATGTATCAATGTTTAAGTTAAATGATAATAAAAATATAAAGAAATAAAATTAAAAAAAATGAACTTCATTTGTTAAATTAGTTTAGAAAATGTCATTTAATTAACCCCTACATCTCCTACATTAATTTTTTTAGGGTTTATTATATTATTTTCTTGACATTAATTGAAGGTAATATACTAAAAAAACCTTTCTTTTTAAGGATAATAAAAAAGAAATCTGAACAAATTTGACCCTATATTTCTAAAGATTGTATCTAGAAAACTTAAATAGAATTATTCCCTTTCCCTTTAGTAGTTTTGGAAAAAATTTATTATTACCACACTTTAAAATGTATTTATCTTCAAAATAGAATATATGAGAAGAAGGATAAAATATTTAGAATAAATATCAATTAGAAATAGTCTTCATTTTATTAAAAATATAAAAAAGAAACACTAAAACAGAATTGGAAAGATGAAGGAGTGAGAAAAATTTTACAATAAGATCATGCATTTTATTATATGTGATAGTACCTAGAAAATGAGAGCACTTTGGAGAAATTTAAAAATCATATCATGTTGGAACATGAGTATCATTGAGAAGGTGAGTTGTCATGGCGATAATAGGGTCTATCTGTACCCTTTAAAAGCTTTGACAACCTTCTATTATTATCAATGGGTAATAAATCTAAATAAAACTAAATTTATGATATTTTGATAAATATTTAATGTTATCTTGGATCTACTATCTTGGAACCAATAAATACTCGATTTCCTCAACTAGGTACTCGGTGGACCACTAGGAAGTCACTACACACTGCCTTCTTCCACTGAGTAGACAGTTCTCCTCCACCGATTAACTGAGGGACTCCTAGAGCATGCAATTATTCAATTCAAATACACCAACTATCCAATGCTCCACCAATATGCTAATGTAATTCTACTATAGGGGAGGGTTTTTCTTTCACCATCTGTGGGATGGTCACTATTCACAGCATAATCAGTGTTACTTACTGGAGACCAAACATTTCCATGGTCTTCAACACTTGTTAAAAAGATTATAAAATATCAAGTAACATTTACTCTGAGAGTTAAATAGGTCAATGAAGACTTCAATTAGGATTTCTATAGGATATTTCAAAATTCTGACATGATGTTATAAAGATTCTAACTAACAACACAATAAATGTATTCATTTGATTCTTTAAAGAACATTTTGCTATCAGTAAAACATTATAAAATTGATAATCACAACAATATATATATTTTTGATGATAATAAAACAATTTTATAAAATGATAAAACAAATATAATATAATTAGATAATATTTATAGAAATATTTTTAAAACGTAAGAGTAAATGATGTTTTATAGAGTAATACATTATTTTTGTTCTACAAAATTAAAACCAAAACATTTAACCGTAGAGAAAAACATAAAACCAAAGATCCAGTGATTTATCTATTTACCTATATTTCCCCACATAGTTATTATTAAAAATAATTCATTGATTTATTTAGATAAAATTGGAGATATAAAATTTAAAACAATGTTTATCATAATTAATGATCTTTTAAGAGAGAGATGTAAACAATGTTTAAAATTTTCGAAAAATTTAAAATTTAAAAAAAAAGTGATCTTTAATAAAGATCAAGAAAAAAACAAATTTTTTTTACATATACTCAAAAAGAAATATAAACTGTTGGAAAAAACTAAAAAGGATAAAGTGTTAAATAAAATTTCGTAAAAAATTAGAAAATGGGTTTCACTTCTTGGATCACATAATTATTAACAAGATTTACTCCCCATAAAATAATGAATTATAAATATATGGATCCATTAAAAACTAAAATAAATACAAAAATACTTAAAATAAATTTAATTCCATGACTAAGGTTTATTAAATATTATATTAACAATCCAAAGAAAATTCCCCCAGAGTGTCAAACTAGTAGTGAAATAAAGTCTCACTACTTATGCCCATGGTGAAAATCAGATGAAAAATCCAACTATCACTTCTTGAGTTAATAAAATCTAGGTAAATATGCAAAATAACCAAGATAGAAATATATTTTCTTCTAGTGTCACACATGCTTGACTTTACCAAAGTTCTGAAAAGTTGGAAAAAATAATTTTTTTAAAGCAATGAAGATATTTTATTTGAAAAAAAATTAAATTGTTAAAACATATTGATAAATGTTCAATTTTTTAAAGGATAACAAATAAGAAAAAAAAGATAATAATTGCTAACTTGACTTTAATAAACACCAAGTGATTAACAAGAAGTTGTTTAGTGAAGAATTGTAAATTTTAATGTTGGTCCAAACTAAGTCATGGATGAAATCGAATATTTTGAAATGATCTCAAATAACACAAAATCATAGATTAGTGTTCTTATTGAAAGAGTTTTGGATAGGGTTTTAATATATATCTATCACACTTTTGTTTTCATAATTCATTTGGATATTATCAAAGGATATCAAAAAGTCTAAGAGAGTATAATTCATTTATATAATTGGGGAAAAATAACTCCCAACATCTAATTATTTTACCTTAGCTTTAAAAATAGAAATATGTTTTTTCTTCTCAGAACTCAATATGATATGGGGTTTTCCTAGTTAGTGGTTATTCCCACTATTAATTTTTTTATCCAGATGGCATCCTCCAAAATCATCATTTTAGAAACATTTTAGTTCACATGTTTTCTCTTTAGGATGAAATAATCCATTGTTATTAGATCCTTATAAATTTCAAAAAAGAACATTTGAGAAGTTTTCAATAATAATTATCTATATTTTATTTAAAACGAGGACAAAGTAATACACTAAACATGATGTCTAGCTGTGTCATTATATGGTAATGTAGAATTCTAATTATACTTCTATAAATCATGTTATCAACTATTTCACTGAGTTTATCCAATTTTGGATTATAATTTTTACTCATGGGTGTTATAATATAATTTTCATAGTCTATGAAAAACTTCATTAAAACAACTTTATTGTATTTATTTTGGTTTAAAAAGGTTTGATTGGAATATCTGAGAATTTTAAAACTACAGAATAATTTTATTTCTCCCATAAAACTCATATGAAACTCATTATTCATTAAATAAAAAAATTCAATACATTGGGATTATTTATTTGATATGAAAATAACATCACCAACACATATTTTAAAAATTAATAAATATTTTTAAAAAAAAAATCATAGAAAATAGAGAAATTTATTTTAACCATTTTAGGATCACTTGATAAAATAGATTTTTTAGCCTTTCATACTAAGCCTAAAGAGATAGTTTTAAACAAAAAGTATATTTTGTTAACTCGAATATGTGATTTGGAAGATTAGGATTTTCAATACCAAGTGGTTGATCCAAAAAAACATTTTTAGAAATTAAATTGTTAGTAAAAAAACAATTTACATCCATTTAAAAAAGTTAAAATTTACTATGAGTAGTGAATTTGAACAACATTATAATTTATTCTATCCATTAAATGGGTGAAAATGATTCACCACAACCAACAAATTCTTCTTGATTAAATCCTTTATCTACAATTCAGGACTTTTGTGAGTGATAATTCATTATTCATCAAGTTAGGTTTGAGAAACCCACTTGTTCCCAATAATTATATAATTAATGGGTCATTCCATAAAATTCAAAATGTTGTTACTTGAAATTTTTTTCAACTCCTATTTCATGGAATGTGTACAATTATCATCATTTATATAATCATCAAGATATTTCGGTAAAAATTTAGAGATAAAATATTAATGTTCAACTACATTAAAGACTAACTTTCCATGATGAGTTCTGGATTATAATTCACCGATAACATTCTAAATGGGAAAGTATTTTGATTTAACCCATGCATGATCTAAAGAAGTATAAGGGGGTCCATGAACAACTTCAATTACATTACAATATTTATGTTTAGGTAAGTTTAAACTATCTTGGTCAACATCATCCTTAATTTGAGGTTTATGTTTTTGAAGATTCTTATCAAATTTGATATTAATTGATTATTCATTGGTCTTGGTCCTAAAATTGAATAATAATTAGGATTTACTTGAGTCAGCATACATAATAAAAATACGTTCATTTTATTTGGGGTAAAAACTCCAAATATTATCCTTATAATTAACGATGAAGAATTTATAACCAAAAACATTAAAGAGTCCAATTCTAAGAATTTTTCTGTGCCAAAGTTCATAAAGGGTTTTTCTAAATATATGACATATAAGAAAATTAATATTTATATATATTGAATTATTTTCCACATATGCCTAAAATAATTTAGGAATACTAAACTCATTCAATATATTCCTAGATATTTCATGGATAGTCTTATTTCATCTTTCAAAAACCATATTTTTTAGATGTTTTGTAGGACAGTATAAAGAATGATGATAACCATAAAAAGAATAAAACTCAAAAAATAAATTTGTATCAAAATATCCCACATTGTTACTTATAAGTGAAGATTTTTTTAATCATTTTTCATTTTCAAAATTCATTGAAAATTTTATAAAAGCTTTATAAGCCTCATTTTTATGAGCTAATAATAAAATCTATGTAAATATAGTGTAATAACAGACAAATAAAATTGTGTGGGATTTACCTCTGATACTAGAAACATGTGTTGACCAAAAAGATCAAGGTGAACTAGTTCTAAGTATTTAAATGAGGAAACTTCTTTATAATATTTAAGGAATGATTTTTTCTTCATTCCAAGTTGTAAATGTTCAAAGGGTAAGTTATCATTAAAATACAATTTTGGTAAATCACATACAAGTCAGATTTGAATGAGTTTCAAAAGAGAGTGAATATTGAAATGATGAAGGAAATGATTCTAAAGAAAATATTCCTTATCTTGCGCACTTTTACTCTTCACATTGTGGATTTAAAGAGATTATAAATATAAAATATAAAAAAAAATTAAAATTATATATGATGAATAAGAGTTCTCTTCTAGAATTAAATACATTTCAAAAAATATTTTCAAAAATAATTTTAAAAATCTTATCACATAATTGACTAGTATTTAAGATATTATGGTTAAATATATTAAAAAATGAATCTTTTTTATTAATGTATATTTGGAGAAACTGATCATACCATTACTAGAGATTTTAATAATCTTAGTCTCGTGTTTAATCAATTTGTGAGTTCTTTCAGTACGTAGTGGTATCAATGGTTTTGTGAACTATGGTTTCCCACTTCTCCTTAAAGTGGCTTAATGAAAATTTATATTTGGTGGGGAGATTTTACATTTTGAATCCTCTCCAAATGTGACATTCCCTCGATAAAAGTTTTTGAGATGATTGAATTTGGATGGATCGCCAAATATGTGCCCAAAAAATCCTCCATCCATATAAAAAAATCTTCTTGGGTTTTCTATCTAAACCCTGATCTTATAAAGTATTATGAGACTAATTTTTTTAACCCATATCATGGGTCCACGTAAGATACCTAATAAATACTTCAAAAACCAAACATGTCGAGAAAATGTTTATCCATTATAAATATGAGAGAAGAAATGAATTATTTTAGGTATAACTTATCACAATTTTTTATAGTTTCATTGACAAATTAGATGTCCAAATTTTTTACAATAATTTAAAATTTTATTTTGGGAAGTTCCTTTTACAAAATTAGTTTTTTAAGAATTTATGGGAAAATAAGATTGTTTTGAAAAACCAATATTAGAATTAATTTTTACAACATTTTGAGATCCCCAATTTATATTTATATATTTATTTATATATTTATAAAAATTAGTGAATTAGGAAAGAGTATTTGTAAGATAATTAATTTTAGAAACCTAATTCTCAAAATTTGGTTTTTCATTGAGTTTTAAAATCCAATCATCATTTTCATTTAAAAGTTAACATTTTTAAAAAATAACTAGTTTTTAATTATTTTTAAAACCTTTAAATTTTAAAACATGTTCTCAAATAATATTGTAAACATTATCTCTAGAGTAAATATTAACTTTAAAGCTTAATGAATAGGTTAAATAAATATACTCTTAAGAACTCAAACATGCAGAATTTTCATTTTTATATACCTCAATATTGACAATATGGAACTTTGGGATTTCATAAAATGATTTATATATTGAAATTGAATCCTCCATAGTGGTCCTAGTTGAAACTTTTAGTGGTATGTTACTTTTATTCTTGTCTTTATATTTTTTTCCAAGGGAAAATCTTTCTTGATGTGAAACTTATTTGTTAAAATGAATAAATTCAATTCCTTTTATAGATTTTAATTTTTAGATCATTGAAAATATCATTTATTTTTCATTTACTGGTAAATAATTTTACTAATATGATAAATCTATTTCTTTCTTATATATTATTAATCGTTATTTCCTAGAAATTAATTGACTTCTTAGTTTTTCTATGTCCTTTGCCTCATTTTTTTCTTTTCCTCTCATATTTATCTTGCATTTGATGAGAGATTAGATGAGATTCTTATTTGATAATTTCTTTATGAATTCGGATTCTTAGATCAGGGGGAATTTGCATTCCCAATTTCTTTATAAAACCCAAATTATTTTCTTAAATAAATACTCTATAGAATGTGTATCACCAAGATCCTTTCAACCATTAAAGATATTGTTGAATTAAAGAAATATATTAGTTATTGACTCATTAGGATACATAGAAAACTATTAAGCCTATTATAATCATTCCTAAATAGGTATATTTTACTCTTTTCATTCCATCTTGAGTTACTACTAAGATTTTCCATATTTCATGAGCCATTTTCCATGTATTAATTCAATTAAATTCATTTTTGGTTGAAACCGAAATGAAAGATATTAAGTTATTAATAATCTAATTTGAAATAATAATTATCATCATAAATCCATTTGTTTTATTTTTTAGTGCTAGGAGTATAATAATGTATCACTATCTTCCATAGTAGATAAAACATTATATGAAAGTTAGACACATATGTCTTCCAATACACTTAATTTTGACTATCAAAACAGGGATTGTGTCCCATAGAGGGTCCTCTGGTACCCCCATGGGTGTTTAGAAAATCCATTTAGTAAAAGAAAATATCTAGAAAAACATGTTATAGATTTTGAATAAAAAAATATTTTTTATGGATTTTGAAAATATTTTTAGAATATTTTGATAACAAATGTAGGCCATGCTAGGGTAAAATGGAAAGAGGGCAGGGAATTTTTCATTAAAAATAAAGCATTATTTAAGAGTATTAAAGAGAAAAAAATAACTTTTTTAATGATTGGTGAGGAATAAAATGATTGAATTTTTTAAAAAATAACAATTTATATAATAATAATAATAATTGTGAAAGTGTAATATAATAATTATATATGATCATGAAAGACAAATAACATAAAAATGATAAATCTTTAGATTGATCAATTAAGTGTATGAAATAATCAAATTATAAGATAAATGATAATAAAAAAGTTAAAGCGGTAAATCGAAAAATAAATAACATGATTTCATAAAGGAGTTTAGATAACACTATTTTATGTAACCCTATATCTCATACCCCAATTTATTTAGGCTGTATTGTATTACTCCAATGGGTTTAATGGTTTTAAAGATACCAAAATTCAATTTATATATAAAGGTTATAGAAAGATACTTGAATAAACTCTATCCTCCCTTTTTAATAGTTGTATTTGGAATCCTCAAAGAGTGGTAATACCCTTAAATTTAGTGGTTTTTAATGAAACCTTAGTCCTCCATCATAAAATTAAGTGATAACTTAAATAGAAGAGTTAAGAATACGGAGAGGATTTCGATAAATAATATCATTTAGGAACTGTCTTTATTCTCTCAAAAATATAAGGAGAAACACTAAGATAGAATGATAAATATATAGGAGTGATAATAATTTTACAATAAAATCATGTTATTGAGTGGATAAGAGATCACTTAGAAAATAATTTCACTTAGGTTAAATTTATCAATAATTGTATGTTGGTGTTTGACAATTGTTGAGAAAGTTAGTTTCCAAGTCCAATAATAGGTCTACTTATAGACTTTAAATGCTTCACGAATGTTCTGGAATTAATAATGGGTAATAAAGTAAATGATTACTCGATTTATTATGTTTTTAAAAGCATTAAAAAGTGTCTTAGATTTTCTATCTAAATACCTATGGATATCTAGTAGCCTCCACTGGGAAGTCAGTAGACCACCTGGAATTCCCTGCATACTACCTTCTTCTGTAGGGTAGCTCTTGCTCCTCCACCAGCTAGTCAGTGGTCTCCTAGATAATTCAATGCTTATTTCCAACTGCATGAGCTAATTATTTCTCCCCTACCATCTATCTTGTGGACTTGTATAAATTGGGAGATTATATTCCATTACCACTGGTTGGTTGGGGGTAATTCATCGGCCATTCGGTGTTGCATTCTAGTGTCCAAACACTTCTATGACATTCAAGACTTCTTCAAGTTATTACAAAATATAGAGGAAATTTTAATCCTATAGTTAAATAGGTATATTAATAATTCAATAATTATTCCTCAAAAATATTTAACAAAATTATGCTCAACATAACAGAAATTTGTTTTAAAAAATACTATTTTTAGTCATAGAAATGGATTTACATAAAAATTATGTCTAGAAATTATTCTCATGAAAATTATCAGTTTATGATTAAAAAAAAATATTTATATGACATTCAAATAAATAAAAAATGAATGGATCATTGGGAAAACTTAAAAAAAGGGGAAAAACCAAATAAGTTATTTTATTATAATTAAATATAACTTCGGTTTTAAAAATTCAATCATAGATTTATAAATTCAATATATTAATTTTAAATAAATAATTTTAATCTTTAAATTTATTTTTAGTCAATATAGATTTTTAATACATTTTAATGTCATATTTATATCCTAATGATGTAATAAAATTTCGAATATTTGTGAAAAATGGATTTTCCTAATTCCCTTAAACATAAAAAAAATTGAAAAATCCAAAAACAATTATCCAAAGCTAATTTTTCAGATAATAAATCAAAAAAATAAATTTCATTTAGTCAAATTAAAATTCTAAAAGTGATAAATTTTAATTTTAATATAATAACAGATAATATAGGAAAAAAATTAAAATAAGTATTCTTAATTAAAAATAAATCAAAATACAAAATAATGTAAATAATTATTTCATACATTTATACTGAAATTTTTATTACTTACTAACTTATACATAAATAAATCCCCCAAGACATATTCATAATATATAAGGGAAATATATTCATTTTTGGTAGTTGTGGGGGTTTTTCAAGCAACATGGATCTCTTAGTGATTTTCATGAACCTGAACTTCTCTGGTATGTGATTTTGATCCAACCATATTTATTGAATTTTAGCATGGGATTATTATAGTGAAAACCCTAATTATTCAAACTCCCTTATAATAATATATAAATGATCCTCATAAGGAATATTTCTTCTCAATGTTTCCATTTTAATCAATTTTATAATGTGGTTGCATTTTTTATACCCATTAATTCACTTGTTATATTATAATGGTCATATTTAATACTTATAAAATATATCACTATTTAGTTTTAGTTTGGTGTTGAAATAGAATAAGGTATTCCATAATTTATTTATATATATATATATATATATACTAAAATCCTGGGGTTTTGTACTTACTCATAGTAACCCATACCTCAAACTACTCATCAAATATACAACTAATAAACAAAATCCACCTTAGAAGAGTGAATGAGAGAGGGAATACAGAAATATCCATTTATATTATGGTAGAAATTGAGGCCAAATTACACATTTAAAAAAAATTAATCTATAAATTTATAGATTAACAATTTTGAGACCAGATTTTTCATAGTGTGGCCCAATGGCTTATGAAAAAGATTCATCTTCTAGACCCACCTTAAGGTTTGGCCCTTTGGGTCATGATGTAACACATCTCCAACGACAAGAACCGAACACCCAACTACCCCTACCCAAGGTATCATTATATCTTAAAACCATGGTCTCACAGAACCAAAACCTCCCCAATAAGAGCCTCATGAACAACCATATTGTTATAGGGGTATCCACTACTAGCCTAGGCATTTAATACTACACATTAATTTTTTAATCACATGAAAACAAGATCAAAATAAAATTTATTTGACTAAGACATTGTCTATGACCTACCCAAAAAAATAATCTTACACAGATACGTATCACACCACGGTTTCCTTACATATGGTGTGTCCATCTACCTGTTGTAGAATTTTCGCCTCGATCCTGAGAATACGTCTTGAAACTCAAATATTGGTCAATTCTAACACATCTAAAGCCTCGACAATGTCTAAATGCACATGATCAACATGAAATTTGGCCCAAATTAGCTTTAATGAAATCTTTTTCCATTATAATATCTAATAAGAACAAATTATATCCCACTTCTATAAAGAACAATCAAATATAATGACACCATCATAGAAAAAACAAGTGGCGTTAAAATGTTTAAAGAATACACAACCCTAAAACAAGGAAAATTCAACTGAAATCATAATTATTTCATAAATAGTAAATCAATATTTTCCTTAAAATTTATCTTATATGTTTTATTTTAAAAACTCATAGTAAAAACTTGTTTGGTTATGAATATTATCATTTCCATCAAATATCCAAAAAAGATAGAGTCAGTTTAAGAAAAATAATTAACGAACAAACAATATCTAATAATGTTTCATTTTTATGATGAGATACACAATGAATTTTTAGTATTCTATGTAGAGTCGGTTATTATATTGAAACCAAATTCTATATGATAATCAAAAAAAATTGGCGTAAATAATTATCGTATTGATATGATCAATGTATTATTGATATTTTTACTAATTTGATTTTTTATTCCATTTTTTGATTCATTAAGTTTTTAAAAGTATAAAACCATACATATATTAAGAATCACATAATTATATTTATTAAAGACTCTGATAATGTTTTTTGGGTATTGATAATCATTTTGTGTCTTTATAATAATTGGTTAAATATATCTGTATGCATCAAATCCAATAAAATTATACCCTTTCTAATTTTTCACTAAAAGAAGAAATAGTAATCTTTCATAATAAAAAATTTTCACATAACCCATATGATTAATAATCTAGTGCGTATAGTATTGTATCCCTTTTCAATAGTTATATGCACTATTTTGAAGCCCAAACTAAACCATTAGATTATTTATTATTCGGCTTGTTGAATCATCATATCCATTTGAGAATCATTTGATTTTTTGTTGATTTAGGAATCTATGACCTATTTGGAATCCTCTAATTATATTTGCCATTTTTTAAAAAATTATATCTAATTGAGTGAGTTTGAGATTATTTATGAAAGGTATAAAAATTAAAACATAATTGTTCTTATTATGTGATATGAATTTTTATTAAATTTTTTATGTTTTTTTAAACCCACTTAAGGGGTGATGGGATTTTAATAGAATTAATTTTTTAAATTTTTTTATATTAGGGTTTATGTGGCTATGTATTTTTTATTGAAATATATAATTAATACAAATATATATATATTAAAATAATCAATTCTCCAATCTCATATTTAATTATTACCCATTTTAGGAAATTTTTTAACATTTTCTTTGCAATATTTCATACCAATATCTTTTTATTGCATTAGAATAGGGTTTTCTACTTCATCTATTTTTAATGTAGGAATCCACACGATTTAAAGAAAAAATTATCTCATGTTTTATTGATAAAAAAATGAAATTAAATTAAGGGAAAGTAAATTACAAAAATATTACAAAATCAAAAAATTAAATGTTTGTGATTTGTAATAAAATTAAAATAAATTTAATATGTCTAAAAAATTATATCATAGTAATAGTGTTTTATAATTAAGAAAAATATGAGACAAATAAAAACATTATATTAAAATAGTAAAAATAATAATATAGGTTTGATCACTATATATAATAGAACAAACTCATGGGACCTTAAATCGGTCACATTTTGGTTCTATAGTCGGTCTAGTTCTATTAACATTATTTACATGTGATTGTTTCCTATATGTATAAGGTAATAGCATTAAAGGAACATTGTATATAAATATAATGTTTTGATTAATTTTCTCTTTATATTATATATTTTTTGTAAGATTTAGAATATATAAATAGTTTATGAAGTTAGTCATACTATAAAATAGTTCATTCAAATTTATTGATCTATTTTTTCGGCATTATAATTTTGAATCCTTTCACATATAAAAATGATAAGTAAATAAATTTTTTATCTATAAATGCTACTTGTAAACAACATTCCGAGTCTATTTTCTACCCTCTAAGAAGAGTTAAATGGTATTCCCTTAAGTATAATGAAACTACCCTTACTCATTTACAAACATGTAGATTTTTCTCTCCCTTCACAAAATCCCATTCACTTATAAACTAATTTATATTAATCTAAATGTAATAAATAAAACACATATCTAAAACTCAAAAAATAAAACTAGAAAGTTTCAATTTTATAACATTAATACTAGAAAATGGAGTTTCACTCCCTCAATATTTCTAAAATTCCACTGGGTACATGGGAATGTTCATTTTCCAATGTTCACCTTCCTCCTTTATAAAAAATATAAGAGCTTGGGACTTCCTTTAAATCTTATTTTTAAAACCAACTTTTATCTTTTTAATTCCCCTTTTTATTACCATAATAAAGTAAGAGATCAACCTTATTCGTTATTTTATAATTTTTATGTTATAAATATTTACTAAAGGCACCGATATGGTATGGCGGTTTATAGTTCAACATGCTTTTTACTAGGATACATCACGTCATGTCGAGTGTCACCTGTATTAGGGCATTTTTTCATGATTTTTATACATTATATGTTATACATCATGTCTCAAACTTATTCATCTACACCAATAAATCATTATTAAATTGATTATAATATGATGATAACTTAAAAGAGTTTTAACATAAAACATAATTTTTTAAATGTTATAAAATTAATTAAAAATGATAAATAAAGAGTTACAATCATTTTATCTCATTAAACCTTTTTAAAAAAATTCATTCAATACAATTGATAATTTGGAATCCAATGGATCTCCTTGGAGGGATATATTAAATTTTTTCTTAGTTTCTATTGTATATATCTATGTGTTGTGAAACTCATCAGGACAAGTCACTATAGATCCCATTTTCTCCAAGTCATTAAACTAAATGTTATAGAAGACCATAGATTGAATGAGGTTCTTCCCAAACATTGAGAGATGAACACATCCTATGGATAACCATTGATGGAGTATTTCATTGTTTATTTCATAGTGATATTTATCTTGCTCTTGGTAATGATCTTGGACTGATATAGATCATCAAAGAATTAGATATGTCATTATTCATTATTTATATTTCATAAAAATTAATGGATCAAGATTGATGTTTTAAGGTATTGGTTAATGTCTTATATTTCATTAATATAAGGGGCATCCCCACCAAAACACATCAATAGTATCAGATTCTCTCCCATATAGTTTGGATTGAATTACTAAAGATATAAAGAAATTATAAAAAAATATATAATTCTATTATTTATGATATTCCCCAATTCAAAAAACACAAGGTTCTAGAATATTTACTAAAACATGGAAGAGTTGTTATGTGAAATAGTTATATTCATATAATGGTTATAATTCCACATCGTAGTTTATAAAAAATGTAGTCATAGAAAATCATCGTGAGAAAAAAAGCATAATTTTTTCACTTGACCAAAATATTGTTAACAGATAATTATTTCATGGTGATCACTATAGTGAGAAAACACTATGTTTTGGTAGGTATTGATAATATATGGTCTAAAATGGAATGTATTTTGTGTAAAATAGTCATGGTTTGTATAACATTTGACTCCATAAGACTAAAATGATAAACTTAAGAAGAACCATGGAATGGCCAACCCAAAATGGACTATAAAATGGCTATGGTTATGGTATAGGCATATAAGAAAATGACAAAAATTATTTAAATAACCTTATTCAAAATAGTTTTCAACTATTCCATGCTGAAAATATAAGGTCTAAATAATTTTAAAGAAAAATATATTTTTTTCAGGATTCTCATAAACCTTCTGTAATGTAGCATTAAAACATTTTGGTCAATTTGATATTAGTTTAAATTTTATTTAAATGGTGAATAATTTAGAAAAAACTTAAATTATAAATTTAAGAGAAATATTATTGTTTTTAGATTTATCTATGAATTTATCATAAATTTGGAAATAAATTTTGTTTATTAAAATTAAATATTTGAGAAATATGTGAAATCAAATATATGTAATATGTCTACATAAAATGTGAAATTTTGATATGATTATAAACTTCTTCATATATATCACATATTTCAGAGTATGAAAGCGTTAATATTTTATTCCGTGTAAATTAGTAATATGAATGAGTATAAATTATGATAAATGTGAAATTTTTATATTTATTTATGTTATGGAATGTCTGTAATATTATTCTTAAATTATAAGGCGTTTATAATTTCATGGTTTATGAATTATTTATAATTTTTTATCTAATTACTAAATTCAGAGATTATTCATTTATTTTTTATTTTTTCATGTTTTATTCATAGAAGTAAATTTTATATTACTAATGAATGTATTATTTAGATTAAAATGTTTAAAATTGTTCTTTAAATTATCTTTGTCACATCTATGGAGTTAAACACTATGTATGATAATTGAATTATTTTTCTTCTACTTTGATGTTTTCATGTATTAGGTTATGATATTGAAATATTAAGTAAATTACAGTTTATAGATATTATGTGCCAGAATTATAATTGAACTAATGTACCTCTTGAGTAAATAACTATGGGTATAGTGACTTTAGGAAAAACTATTAATTGTATTTGGAGTTTAGGATCATTCTAAAAAGAGAGAAAATTTCATACCTATCACTCCATGCTTACACTTATAGGGATCATTGATTTTATTTGTTTCGAAGACTTGAAATGAAATTATTTGATATAGATTAAAATTTCTAATCATTTGAATATTTGTAAATATAGTTTGATTTTAATTTTGGATGAGTAGTACAAGCTATGGTTTGTTTAAATATTGGATTGTTAACATGGATTGAACAAATTGATTTGGTGGAAGGAATAGGGATTCAAAACTAACTTTTTATAATCATGCACATATGTAAATAGAATACATGCGATAAGGTAGTGAGATATTTAAATCCCCCAAAAAATATAATTTATTAGAATCCTTTCAATGAAACACAAGTCAAGACCTCAATAATCCAACCGGAGAGGTTCTACTAAAGCAGGGTGCCTATGGATTTTATAATGTATAGTAAGGATGATTTGGGTGACCATAAGAGTTGGGTTACTATATTTGGTATATAACTTCAGTTACACATAGTTATATAACCCTATTAGTTAGTATACCATTGTAATGAATATGATATTATCTATATGATGGATTAGGAAAAGAGTTTTCTACTCAACTATCGATGAGTCATATATGATATGATTGTCATAATGGACTACAAAAATAAAAAATCAATGGGATAAATGATAAATTTACATCAAATTATAGTGAAAATGTGCATTATCCAGCTAATGGATATGATGTTTATTTAAAAGGGTTTATCATTTTAGAAGAAATATATTTAATAAAAGTTATTATTAAATGAATGTAAAATGTGATACTCATCTAATAAAATATTTTGTGGTAGATAAAATTCCATAATCATCCTTGAAGATGAATGTTAGGTAATTATTTTATAATTAAAAGCATAATAGGATAAAATTATTAAACTAGTATAAAAATATCAATCATTCTTAATCAAGAGGGAAAATTTAATTTGTTAGATAAACCCCTTCCTGAACTGCATATAGGTGAAGTAGTTCAATAAGTAGATATTGATGCTTATGATAGGAATCATAAGGATTAACAAGATGTATCCAAACTCATTATTATATTGATAGATTATATTTTTATAAATTAATTTAATAACATGTTCATGTTTATGATTATATACAACCTAAAAATGTTGTATTAGGAACAGGAAATACATTAAACGTATGAGATTTTGAATGCATTTCTGAGAAGAAATATGACAGAAGAAACTTTAGACTCCACTCATATACTAGAAATGATGGATTAAATCAATATATAAGAGAGTTTGGGGCCTCAATTAAATATTAATATAGTTATAAATTCAATATACAGTCACAACTGGAAAGGTTCCAATATTTCATTGTAAATTGTAACATAAAAAAGTTTATTAAAAATTTACCAGATATCCTCAATATGTTGAGCATTGTTTAGAAAGGTTAATGAGGTCCAAGATTTTTTGCTATATTTAAAGTATACAATCATAAAGTTTTATTATAAAAATATAGTATTTGTGGGTTTAATCATTATCCTTGTCCATTAAAACCTAAGGGATGATTTGGGAATGAGGGTTGTTACATCCATTAGGGGTTTTGTCATCACTAGGTGAGGAATAATCTTGAATACATAAATGGGTTTAATAAATATCATAAATATTCCACATTATATATTGATATAATATAATTCAATTCATTTATATTTAAACATATATGTTATCAATTATATAATAAATGGTCATTTTTATTAAGTATAAGAGTTCAAAATTGACGAATAGTTAATGGATAAAGCTTGCATATTTGATTAAATTTTTAAAGAAATAGTTTCTATATAATGAATTTGGACATGATGGATTTATTTAATGTTGACATGAATATGGAATAAAGTATTTTTATTTCTAATATCATTATTCTCTTAAATAATAAGATATTTTGGAAAAAAATGGTTGTTTGATGACTAAAAGAGATGATATTTTAGTACACGAGGGTTATGATTCAGTAAAATCTATAATAATCTTGTAAATAATATAAGTATTAAAAAATTATCTAGTGTAAATGATTTTATCCAATATATTTGTTAAATTCTGTTGGAAAATAGTCCCACCACCTAATAGTAGCTTATTTTAAAGAATAAATTCTCCTCATTAGAAAAATTATATAGACACACTGAATTATATATAAGATATTGATGTTAATATTTATTTTCTAAATATTAAAAATAGATGAAATAAGTGATATTTTCTAACACAAATGAGTTTTTTTCAATTATCATGATATTTTATACAAAATACAGCTTCTAAGAGACTAGTGGGAGTATTTTTATACATAAAACAGTTTAAAGATTAAGAAATAAAATATTATAATAGTAAAATAACTAAGTGAATGTCACTTAATATCCTAAGGAGTTTAGGATTTTTTGGTAAATAAATATAAATTAATGTGTTTCATATTTTTACCAAAAAATCACAAATAAAATTCTTATATATAAAAGTTCCATGATGCTGATGATGATGAAATTAGAAATTATAGAGCTCTAGGATGGATTGAATACTGAGTAGGGGTAAATTAGTTAGTTTTTTATTAATTAATTTAAATTTTAATTTAACCTATCAAATTTTTACACTCAATTATATCTCATAAGCTCCCCTCATATAAATAAATAATAATTAAAAGTAAATAAAAATATGTTTTCATGGTTTAGTATAAATACTTACACCGTTCCATGTATGTTATCCCCACAAAAAATGTATTTCCTACTAAATTATTACAGGATTTAAAATTCATATCCATACATAAAACTATTTTTTATTTTCATTTATAATCATTATATATGACTATATTAGTTATTTATTATATATTTTCCAACATTTGTAGTTTATATTCTTCACCATTTATACTAGTTTTGTAGGTGTGATGCTAGTGTTTTTTCTTCTTAGTTTTTTAACCATTCTAAGTTCATTAAATATAATTTAATTTATCAACTATAAGAATTTATGAAGTTTCAATTTCCATTAATGACTATTTCACTCTTTATCCTTGAAGATGAATTTGACAAAAGTAAACTTCATTGATTGTCTTAACTAATAATAAATGTTTTCTTAATTAACGTGTTAATCATTTATGTATACATTAAATAAAAAATATTTATTAAAATATTTATATCATTTGATATAATTAATTATGATTTCATAGTAATTAATGATATAATTTTATAACATTGTTCAATTGGGTGGGAAAACTGACCCAAATATAAGCATATCATTATTATTGATGATTATGATGTGATTTTATTATAATATAGTCAAACCAGTGGAATATTGATATAATTTACTATTTATTAGTGTCATATAATATAATTAAAATGGAATTAGAAGTATTAATATCACATAATTTTAATAAATGATTTTCCTTTTAATATATTTTTTTTAAATGAATGAGTTAATGATGATAATTTATTGATCTTGTTAATAACAGGTTAAATAATTTTTCATAAAATAACCATAATGATATCATAAACACAATATTTATCTGTTAAATTTATTCCCATTAATATACTAGTATGAAAGTTATGAAAAGAGAAATCAAAATCAATTGTTCCATGGAGGTGATAGTCCACACAAATACATGGTTGATGATATCATTTTCCATAGAATGTGAGAAATTCATAATACGTTTTATTTTTCAAGAATATAAAAATAAGTTATAAGTATAATAAATATTTTTCAAATTCCACATTAGGACCATCCATGTAATTTGTTTAAGTAGAATGATAAATGATGTTCTTGTGGAGGTGGTAGTCTAAAGACACACACACAAATGACATTTTCACTTTTCTTGGGGAAAAAGTGAAGGGTGTTTAATAAATTTACCATAATTATAATATAATATCATCATAATAGTGATATTTATATTATAATTATGATATGGTGTAATGTTATTTTAGGAAGAATAAGTTTACATAAAAAATATAAATTAAAAAAAATGTTAGGAATTCATAGTTCACTTATTGTATTGTATTCCTTCAAAAGGGTGTTAAGCCCTTGAGAGGTGTTATTTTCATAAGATAATAACCACTTTAAGGTGTATATGAGTTATTATTATTTCTTTTGTAAACAAATTGAAATTATGGGGTTTTGGTGTGAGGGTAAGTGAGCAGAGGAGATCCCCTTTTGTTAGAAAAAATGGATGGCATTTTAGTAAATATGCAAACATTTTCAATAATGGGAAATCGATCTCAAATAATGTGGGTCAAAAATTTATAAATAATGAATTGGTTAAGAGATATGGTTGATCCACCCTCCACCGCTCAATTAAATACATGTTTTAAACAAGTTAGTCATTTTAACTCTTATATTACTCATTTTTACCATTTTGGTTTTCACCACAGTATCTAGTTTTTGTCTATGTAATTTATCAATTATGCCTAAATATAAAATGGTCGTTATAATATAATTTCTACTTATTGATTAAAAAATTTGAATTAATTTTTTGAAATTTTTGAAATTGATAAAAATTAATTTTAAAATATAAAATGTAAAATGTATTCAAAATAATTATTTTTAAAAATATTACGTATGTTCTAAAATATCAAATGTGGATATATAAATTATAATCAATTTTTTTAAAATTATAAATTATATTATAAAATAAATATTTTCTCTTATAAAAAATTCATTAATTTCTATTTCATACTTATATACTAATAATGATATAAAATTCATGTTATCTGTAAAAATGGTATTTTGCACCATTCACCTAAAAGTACTTTTTTTTGAAAAATTATAAATACATATCCTATCTTAATATTTAAATGATAAATTATAAAATTAATTTAATTATTTTCAAAATCAAATCATAAATTTTTAATATTTTATTTTTGATTAAAAACATAAAATATAGTGAAAAGCAGTTTTATTGTAAAATTAAATCTATATTATTAACTATTAATTTTCCCATAAATTAGTAATAATCCTAATGTTTAAATAATATTTATACAATAAATTTATTTTTTTATTATTCAATCACAATATATTAAGTTCCTTGAGATAAAATTACAATTCCTAGAAAATATATTTTTTAAGAATAAAGTGAATTGAGCAGAAATGTCCTTCTAAAAAGTATAAAAATTCATTATATATATATATATAAATATATTATTACATGTTGACATAACCCTAATTTCAACTTATAAAACCCCTTATGGTCTCCTCATATGACCTATTAATTATGTAATGCCATGTTTCAGTTTTGGGTGGTAGTTCTACAAACTAGATCTTTTGGAAATTTACATGATCTTGAACTTCTCCTGCATACAGTTTTTATCAAACCATAATTTGTTAATTTAGGATTTGAATTGGTCCATGGAAAACAATATGTAAGATAACTCCCATATGATCTTATAAAAATGTGCTTCATAAGGAATAATTTCTCTTCGAAATGCCAATTCGTCTTAATTTCATTCTTGATTTAGCAATATAGTCCTATCAATTTATATAACCTAATTTAAAAGATTGATTTTAATAGTCATATTTAATATTAAAATATATATCAATGGATCTTTTTCTTTAGTTTTTTATTATGTTAGAAATACAATATTTAAAATATTAGTTATTTTAGGAGAATATACAGTGAGATCTCGAGTCTTTATAATGTTGCTTTTATCACACTTGGAATAATAAGATGTGATGGTTACCATAATTAGAAACTCAAGGGGAAAGATAGAGTATGTTTTTATGGTAATTTATGATCTAATTATGAATAAAAATAATCTTTATAATTATATACAAAACTCTACAAAATATCCATATAGTGTGGAAGGTAGCGGACATTCTTCTGCATGGAAAGGTGATAAGAAAGGAAAAGGGAGGAGGAAGATCTAGATTAGTTCGGTGGAAGGTGGTCCAATTTATTGAAATTGTAGAAATAATGATGATATGAATAATTATTATAGTTTTTAAAGACATAATTTAAAAATATATGCATATGAAAATGAATCCACAGATTCAATTTCAAAAGATATGAGAGTTATGTCACTATGTTTTACCAAATAACTTGAATCTTGGATTATAAACTATATAGATTCACTTTACTCAATATATATGAAATGTTGTTTTATGATTTATACTTATAAATGCTTTAAAAGGTTTATGTTGTGGATAATGTGGCTTGAAATATTTTGGGAAATGGTGGTGTTTATATCCTGATATACAATGGATATTTTATGGAGTTTCAAGGAGTGCAGAACATACTATAGATATGGAAGAACATAATTTTTGTGGGATAGTTATATGATGTTGATTTCTATGCAATTTGTTCAATTTAGTTTTGAAAGAAACATGTGGGTTCATTGTGGTAGTTAAAGGAGTGAATGATGGAATAGTGTGGCTAACAAAAATTTTGAAATGTAAAATACTTGTTGAAGAGAAACATCTACAAAGTTGTGGATTGAACATCATGGTCACTTAAGTCAGAATGGAATGAGAATTATCACTTTAAAAAGTGTTATTAAGATTGAAATATTGGTGTATGAATATTTTTAAGAATATATCCTTAGGAAGAAATGGGAGGTGTCATTTTAAATTAAATGAGGGTATAAAAGATCAGCCTTAAACATTTCCTAATATGGAAAATTATTTTAGAATTCACTTTACAACCATATAAAATATCTTTTCAGTTTATAGTTTTAGAGAATTAGGAAATAATTCACACGTATCATCTCATATGCATACAAATTGTTTTTTACCAAAATAGTATCTATATCTTTCATTGTACAAAATATTTTAATAAAACCTGAAATACCTTCAGGAAAATTATTCACATAAATCATCATAGAATATCCTTCTCACTTACATATCCTTAAACCCCATGAAAAATATTTTAAAACTTGGGAAGAGCATATAAATATTAGTTAAGAACATAAAAATATGGAAGGAAACCATAATTATCTAAATAATTATAAACATGTGAAATCATTTTCACAAAGGCATAATTCTCACCCATTAAGTATCATATAGTTACTTCAAAAAAAAGATATTTCCATGAATTATAGAAAACATAAATTAAACAGTAAATATATCTTGAGGCATTAGTTACCTAATATTTTAACCCTTTAAACTACCATATTATTTGTAACCTTAATGGATACCATACAGTGTAACCCTCATCGCTTCCTTACAATATAACCCCTATAGCTACCTTATGGTGTAACCATCGCATTTACACTTGGAGTAACCATATGTTCAACCTCCAACAGAGTGAATTGGAGGGATATGTAGGTCCCATCATTATCCATAAACAAATTCCCAAGAACGTAAACATAATCATAAAACAATAATACTTACATAAAAACATTTATTTTGAATTTTGTAAAAAAAATAGAAATGTAAAATTGTGTTTTGTAAGAAAAGACCCTTACCTTCGGTTCGTCTTATGTAAAACATGTTAAAAAACCAATATTCTAGTTTAAAAAGTTTTATTAGTATATTAAAAAACTATATTAATATTTATAATTCCTTATATGACCATTTTATAAAAAAATACATCTATTTATTAATAATATTTTGTTATTTCCAATGATTCGGGTCCATTCACATCATGGTTTCCATGGTCCGTTCGTAATGGATTTTCTAATCGAGTGGAAAAAACACCAAAAGTTGAATGAAATTTAATTAATATGTTTAAATTATTTTAAATGATACCATATATCATTTTTTATAATATGAGGATGAATTATTATATAAAACATTAATGGAAATGATTTAATTTATTTTGGCAGTTTTTACAACCATCACGAACTTATATCATTTTTTTTAATATCGTGTGTATATAATGGTTCAAGAATGGTATATAACTATAAATATGTATAATAAAATATTATTTGACCATAATAATGTTTTTATGACCATCCATTAAGTCGATAATGGAAAATAAATGTTTATCATCCATACTGGCTGTAAATCGACACATCACGAACAATGTTGTCGTTTTTAGAATGAAAGGAATATGAGAAGGAGTTTTCTATTGAATTATTTCATTGGTAGGATAAAATTATTGTATATATATGATAAATTATTCTTCATTCCATTTGTATAAGTGGATGTGGAGAGAGAAAAAAAATAAACTGAAAGGAAAAAAAGAAAAAAAAGAGGATGTTTACCTCTTGAATTCTTCTCCATGATAACCACCATAAGGCTCTTTGTTTTGGGATTATAGTGAGAATAAAGGGTATTTTATTTGGTTAATAGGATTTATAATGTAATTGGGAAGAAATTAAACAATCTACAATTCTTTGAGGTGTGATGAAAAGAGGTGGTGAGAGGGGGTATTTATAAAGGAGGAGAGGGGTGTTTTCTCATTATTTTATTTATTAGTTTATTATTTTCGGTCAATAATATGAATTGTTTTGATTCATATGAATAAATATAGTAAATGGAGAATATTTTGAAATATTATAGTGATTATATTATCCTTAAATCATTCCTGACTCAGAAATTCAATTATTTGTAAAATATCCTAAATTACAGTATTTAACAATTCAACAAAATATTATCTATTTTTTATAAATCCAAAAAATTCACCCCAATAAAATTTATACATGTAGAATTAAAAAATGGAAGACATTTTTTTAAAATTTATTTTCTAAAAATGAAAAATTAAATTTTAAATTAAAATCCTCATTTATTCAAAAAAATGGAAATTTTAAAATTATAACTGATTTCTTAACACTTTGAAAACATAATTATGGTCTCATAAAATTATATAATAATCATCATAAAATAAAATATAAATTTTATAATCTATTTTATGAAAATAAAATTTTTAACTCATTTAATTAATTATAGAATTTTAAATAATCTTATATTTTCAACAAAAATACCATCACTTAATTTATCAATTTAAAAACATTTATATATTTATTCCATATCATAAAAATATCATATTTTCACCAATAAGATAAATAAATTTTACAGATAAGCTCATATGTGAGGTTAATATTCTATTAGTATAAATTCCATAGTTTGATAAATACCACTTATTTCATTTTACATGTATAATGAATTTAACTATTTATTTCCTGAATCAAAAAAATACATTATAAGGACATGGGTTGTCATATTATTCCCACCTTCTAGAAATTTTATCCCCCCAATTTTTATTTACCAATTAGACAAGTGAGGATACCTCTCCCTCATAGCACATTCTCTATGATTTCATAAGTTCAATTGAACCGTGGGATTATCTTTCCTTTATTACCAAAATTCATAACACTTTTCCATGGAGGGACTTTAAAGAAAACATGATCACCTACCTTGAAAGAAAAGACTTTCCCCCTTTTATACAAATAACTATTTTGCGTACTCCAGCTTTACTCGTGTGTTTCTATATCATCTTCACTTTCTCAACCACATCCTCCACTAATTATGGTCTCATCAACTGTTTTACCTGATTTCATCCTGAAATACTAGAGTTCAACTCTAATTCTCAAATAATGCCTCAAAAGGTTCCATCTGTAAAATCCCGCCACATCTCAATGGCTTGAGAGGTTGGAGGAATGTTAATTTTCTTTAAGCTACATTCCCAATGTGCCAAAATCTGGAAATAAATATTGAGGGCTTTGAGAATAAATTAGGGAACGATTTCCCCTTGAGATAAAACCAACCAAAGATGCCATTTCCAACAACCTAAATGATACATGTTAACAAAACGACCCAATCCATACATTACCAAGATTCAACCAACTATTCCACAACAATTCCCAAAACCAATACAACAAAACATAACAAAACCATATTAGAGTACCAATCGGAAGAATAATGAAGACCAAAATTAAACTCTGACACGCTCCACAGCTCCACACCATGATCCTTGCTCCAAGCACCACAACATCTGCTAAGCATCCCCACGAACCACATGCAATGAGATTCTTTACCTTTACATGTGTCCTAGAATACAACATCTGCAAAATCTCCCAAGTGGAATAGCATGGGGTGAGGAACAAATACTAAGTATGATTTCCCCAAATGACATCCCTACACATGCCACTTGGATTAAACCATTATCACATTTATATAAAATAGTTTATATAAAACATTAAATGGTGTAATTACTTACAACAAGACAAACACTCTTTTACCAAGCTATTTCCACCCAAATTCTCAAAACACACTAGAAATACAAAAAACCATGCCACAATCCATTACACCATTTCACATTAGCACAACCAATTCCACCTTTCAAGAAACACACAACAAGGTAACCAAAATAGTGGTGCTTCCATTCGACCTTCTCACTACATTTGAAACTTGTGGTACTTATTACCCACTTATCCTTTGAGGGTGGATCTTTTATCCACTATCTATACCCTTATTATAGTGGTACTTACCTCCCCCTTCCACACAATCCACACAAGTCATAACACTTAATCAAACAACAATCACAAAGCACCAAGACCACAAAAAATCACACCATCATTCCCATCACATGAAAATTCACTTCAATATATCACTCATTTATTGAAAACACCCTTTAAACAATTTTCCTTGCCCAAAAAAATTTCAATAAACAATGTCTTTATTGAAAACCATATTTCACATAACATTTATCATAATAAACCGTTGATGATTTTAAAATTAACATTTTAAAATCACACAATAATCCCCTTTTTTCAACAATAACCCATTTTCCCCAAAATCCCCCACATCACTGCCAAATAGGTTTACAACAAGATTCCCACATTATTAGTATAATTAATTTCATGAAAAACTAATTATTTTTACCAAACCCACTAGCTCTAACCAAGTGGATTTGAGAGAGCAACCACTTACGTTTAGGGTTCCGGAGAATTCGGCCCACAAGAAACTACACCCTAATAGAGGAAAATGATTCAGGAAAACCACTCTGGATCACCTTCCCTATCATAAAAAATCCTTGAAATCAACACCCATGGAAACCAAAACCCTTGATCTACACTCAACATGTGTAGATCTAGAAAACAAAAAGAGAGGGAGATGTAGTTCTACAGGAAACCTCAAAGAACCACAAGAGGAGACTTACCTGAGAAGAACTGCATTCTAACTACCAAGGAACCCCTTCAATTTGCTTCCAAAATGTGTCAGAGAGAACCTAGAACCTTTGAGAACCCAAAAATCCGATTGAGGATCGAATGGTAGGAAGTTTGGAATTAAATTAGGCAACCCTAAGGGAGCCCAAATTTAAAAACCCCATTTTTACGTGGCTGCACATCAAGCATACTAGATTTGGAAAACTGTGTGCTAACTGTGTGCATGCCTCTACATCAACAAAAGGAGTCTTCATATTTGCCTTGAATGGTTTGGAAAACCGTGCATAGGTTGTGTGAAGTCCACTATCTCCCCCTATATGGTTTTCTTGAGAACCTGCACAGTTTTCAATAACTGAGCTCAAATCGTGAGCCTGTAGAAAAGCCTCCAATAAGATTCAAAACCATTACAAACACTCCCAACCACTTCCAAACTCATCCCAAGCACTTTAAACACATAAAAATTCATAAAAATGCTACAAACCTCAATCTATTGGTGGTTCATTCCCCACACAATTTGACTTTCCATCCTTAGAATGTAGGGAACAATTGCTTTGCTAAAAGAGCTATGGCCATTACTAGTCCATCTCCTTCTCTCATTACCCAGTCTCCTCTTGAATCTGACCATGCTTCCACAAAACATGAACTAAACCAATTCTTTTACCATGCCATACATTCTCTTTCCTATCCATAATTTGCACTATCATGTGAACCAAGGAACCATCTAGTTCTATCCCAACATGATCATAATGAATCACTTTGTCATGATCTAGATGATAATTTTTCAAATGCGACACATGAAAAAAATTGTGCACCACAGTAAAACGTGGTCAAAAATCCAAAAGGTAATCCACATATCCAGTCCTCTCAAGCATCTCAAAATGCCAAATATACCTTAGAGATAACTTACCCATCTTTCCAAACTGATGATGTCCCAACCTATAAGAGATTCTAAAAAAACATGTGATCACCCACCTCAATGGAAAATGGTTGTCAACTATGTTCCTCATATGATTTATGACTACTTTTAGCCATCTCAATCCTCTTCTTGATAAACATGATTTTCTCCTTAGTCTCTTGGACAAGGATCGATCCGATCATCAAAATTTCACCTATTTCCACCCAATATAGTGGAGAACAACACAGACCCCTATATAATGCCTCAAATAGAGCCATGTGTATTGAATCCTGATTACTTTTATTATAGAATAACTCTTCCAATGATAATCTCCCCTCTAATGAACCACCAAAATCCATCATACAATCCATTAACATATCTTCCATGGTTTATATCATCCAAAACATTGGCCATCCATTTGAAGATTATACACCGTGATCATATTCAGTTGTGTCCCAAGGTCTTGTTATAAGGGTTTTTAGAAATGAGTTGTGAACCTCAAGTCTCTATTTGATCCAATCCAAACTAGAACACCATGTCTATTTTCTAGTTCCCTAATATAGATTTTGGATAGGTCTTCCACCATATGAGATTCACGAATCTAGAAGAAATGGTCTGACTTTGTGAGTCGAGCCACAATCACCCATATTCCATCATGTTTCCTGACCATTGTTGGAAGACCTATCTCAAAATTCATTTCTATTGGCTCCCATTTCCTCACTGGGGTAGGTAAAGACTGGAACATACCTTCAGTCCACTAATTCTCTTCCTTGACTTGTTGACAAGTCAAGCATCTCGAGACAAACTCAGCTACATCCCATTTCATCACAGCCCACCAAAACTACACATTCAATGCCTAATACATCTTCTGAATTCAAGATTGGAAAACCCACATGAAATGATGATAATCCCTTAGAAGTACCTCCCGACAAGCCACCAGTACCACCATCTAATTCCTAAAACACAGTATTGAATTCTCATTCAGTTCCCAACTCTCAATGGTCCCCCCACCATTGAGTTTTGACCTCATTTCCATACACTCAGAATTAGTTTCTTGGGCCTCTTTAACCAAACCAGCCCAGTCAGGAACCAATGAATCTAGAAAGAAGACCACTAAGTCACCCCGGTCCTCACATTCCAACTTCATGTTAGCTATGGCTGACATTAATTCCCACTGATATGATACCTGTTTCAACACTTGAGCATATGCTTTTTTACATAATTCATCCGCCACCGAATTTCCATTACACGTTGTGTACATTATGTTTAAATCCAACATCTAGAGATATTCAATCCATCTCCTTTGCCTCAGGATCAAATATAATTGTGAGAAGATATGAATTAAGATCTTGTGATCGGTAAACACTGTAAATTTCTCACCGAATATATAGTTACAACACATTTTTAAATCATGAACCACTATATTCAACTCCAAATCATGTGTTGGGTAGTTCTTCTCATGCAACCTCAAATGTAATGATCCATATGTAACCACATGATCCATGTGAATGAGAAAACACCCCAACCCTGATCATAATGTATCACAATACACCACGTACTATTTCCCTGGTTCAGGAAAAACTGAGATTGGTGATAATGTAAGGTGACCCTTTAACTCTTCAAAGAATTTATAGCACTACTCATCCCATTGAAATGTGATATCCTTCCTTTTCAAAGATTTCATCAGTGAATCCAATATTGAGAAATCACAAACAAAACGTCAATAATACACAGCTAAACCAAGGAAGCTATGTATCTTGAAAAAATTACTTGGCAGTTTCCATGAGATAACATCCTCTATCTTTTCTGGATCAACTGAAACACTCCTCTAATAAATAACATGTACAAGGAAACGAACCTACTATATCCAAAAGACGCACTTTTACAATTTGGAATACAACAGATGATCCCTCAAGATCCCTAACATTGTCTCTAAGTATTGCTCATGCTCAACCATTGTCCTATAATACAGCAGTATATCACCCACAAGTACCACTAAACAAGTATCAAGATATCTCTGAGATATCTGATTCATCAATACCATGAACACCATTGGTGAATTCATTAGACCAAAGGGAAAAACCACATACTCATAATGGCCATATCATCTTTTGAAAGCTTTTTTCTGAATATCCTCCTTCCTTACCTATAATTGGTGATACCCTGAACTCAAGTAAATCTTGGAGAACCACTGAGCTCCCCTCAACTGGTCATAAAAATCGTCAATGTGTGGAAGTGGATATCAATTCTTCATCGTAACCTGATTATGTCTACGATAATCAACATATATCCACAAGGATTCATCCACCTTTTAAAAAAACAAAACTAGATCTTCACATGAAGATGTGCCAGGTCAGATGACCCCTTTATTTGCTAACTCTTCCAACTGCACTTTTAATTCCCGTAATTCTACTAATTCCATTCGTTAAGACATATTTGAGATAGGACTAGTCTACGAAATAAGATAAATCATAAACTATACTTCTCTCATAGGTAGAAACCCTTATAATTATTCAGGAAATACATCCAAAAACAAGTCCACCACTATCGGATGAACACTCTGCTCAACACCTTCCATCGATACCAACGAAAATGCCTCTAACTGATACAATATTTTGCCAACAGTTGGTGCAAACAAATATTTTTCACCCAGCATTGCACACTTATTCTCTCTAAAAAGAACTCTAATTCCATACTTCGTCATAAAACTTACCATCCGTGCATAGAAATCTATTTGGGCCTTAAAAATTTCCAACAAATCCATTCTTAGGATTATATCATAATCATCCATCTCAAGCAATGTGAAATACCATATCAATTCAATTTGATCCACAACTAAACAAAATCCTCGACATAGGAAGGCTTGACACTATCTTTGACCTAGAGGAATTTGTAGTTTCTAAATAGAAGGCATCATTTCCACATGTAAACCCAAAAAATCAACGATGTGAGAAGTAATAAAAGAATTTGAAGCACTCGTATCTAACAAAACATGAAACAATGTTGAATTTAAAATAACCGTACATCACACTATGGATGGTCCTTACTAATCATCCACCACAAACTTCTCAACTACAAACAATTTCTTGCTTTCCAAGCTCTTTTCATTATTACCCTACTAAGGAATTGTGGTATTCCATGAATCACCATGACCCCCTTTACACTATTGTGGAAGGGTATGCTATTTCCCCCATCCTATTAAGTCATATGACCCCTATGACCCTTAAATAGTGTCCCGGACACTCGACCTTAAAGCATTCTATGAATAACGTAGCAGATTCCCTATCTGCCTATACTTATGACATGCTCAAGGTTGTGTCATACAATCCTATGTGATATGCATCATAGAACCACACTAAATACATCTTGGCTTTCTCAAAAGATTTAACGGAAGATAAAATGATCCTACCATCAAATTATGAGCCGTACTCCCACCCTGGATATAAGTTTCCCTCTTCTAATTGAACCCAATAACCTAGTTCCCACTATTTCCCAAGGGTACCAACATACATCCCCTACCTATATCCCCCACAATATCCCACTCATCCACCGCTTCTTGATTCACCATTTCTTTCTAATCATTAATACATTGAATCGTTATCTTGTAATGAATTTCCTGGTTCAACCCAACTTTAAAAAATTTATGCCTTCAAGGATGTACTATCTGCCACTTCGGGTGAAAACCGCACTAAATTCATATACCTAGCTTCATATTCTATCACTATTGTGTTCCCTTGATTCAAACTAAAGAAATATATTTTATGCTGAATTATAAATTTATGATGGTAGAAGTGTTTATTAAACAATTCATCAAACCCCACCCATGTCACACTTTGGTCTGTCACAACTTAGACCACATGCTCCAACCACTGAATGGAAAGATATTCCAACATATATGTGGAAAAAATCAATTTCAACTCTGATGTTGTTCCCAAGAATTCAAATATCCTATTCATTCTATTCAACCAAGCCTTAGCACTTTCCAGCTTTGAATCACCCCTAAAGATGGGTGGATTCTGCCTTTCAAACTGAACCACATGATCCTCATGTTTTGGTTTATCCACATTATTCCAACTTCCCACAGCTTGGAAAGCTTGAACTATACTCGGCACCAGCTTATGGTTCACCTGAGGTTCAGATGCAACCACATTTTCAGTAGATTCCTCCAGTTGGTCTCTACAAAACCCACCCTGTGCCATTTCTATATACACAAAAACAACCATAACTCTCACTCCCTTAATAAGAAAAAGTGTACAATTTTTAAATTCAATCAAATAACAATTATCACTACTACGATTTCCATGAGTTCACATTTTTCATGTTACACTATTTTGAAAAATCCACCAGGTTTTTAAAATAAACCAATTTTCAAAATACCACTAGTTTTTATGTTTCAAAACATTCTATTTTGATACCCAATTCAGATTTTCCAAAATCCACACATTAATACCACACCATAGATCATTATATCAAAATGAAATATTCATCCTAGTGGGAAGTCATTTTGTCCATACATATCATACTCATCTCATTGGCTACTCCCATGATAATGATATTTCCAATGCCTATAAGTGTCTCCAAATAATTATTTTCCCAAATCCTGGGTAACTTGATGTTCAGCAGAAAAATTTTAGTTATATCCTTTTATGTTATACATTTCATATTCCGACAATCCTACACCTTGATAGCATCCCGAATTAAGGAATATTACAAGAACTAATGTCAACACAAAGACAAACAATCAACACCGAGGATTGAAAAACTTCTCTCACATGAAATCCAAGGACCTAACAAACTGATACCCCTTGTAACATCCCACTCCATCTAATTAGCTTGAGAGGGAGGAGGAATGATACTTCGGCTGCAGAGACATTCCCAAGTCACCAAAGGCTGGTAATAAATGACATGGGCTTCGAGAATAAATTGGGTAATGATTTCCCTTGAGATAAAACCAACTAAAAATTCCATTTCCAAAAAGTTACTTGATGCTTTTAAATAAAATGACCCAATACATACATTACTGAGAGTCAACAAACTATTCCACAATAATTCCAAAGAACCAATACAACCAAACATACTAAAACAATATCAGAGTACCAAGTTGAAGAATAACAATGACCCAAAGTAAACTTATACCCAATCTACAGCTTCACACCAAGCTCCATTCTCCAATCACCACAACATCTCCCAAGAATCCCCATGAACTAGTAGCAATGATATGATTTACCTTTACCTATGTCATGAAATACAACATCTAAAAATTCACCCATGTTCCGAAGTAAAGGGTGAGTACAAATAATCATTAGTTTTTCCCCCAATGAATTCCCTACATAGGCCACTAGGATGCATCTGTTAGCAAATTTATATAAAACAATTTATATAAAACATTCCATAGTGCAACAACTTACAACAAGAAGAACACTCTTTTCCAAGGAATTTCATCCCAAATGCTCCAAACTAACTGGAAATCCAAACAACCATTCCACAATACATTTCACCATTTCACATTTGCACAACCAATTCCATCTTTCAAGCAACACAAAACAAGGTGACCAAAATGGTGGAGATTCTGTCCAAGTCGTTCACTACATTTTCAACTAGTGGTACATCTCACCCACTTATCCTTTGATGGGGGCCTTTTATCCACTATCCATCCCCTAATTATAGAGATACTTCCCTTCCACTTCCAAACAATCCACACAATCCATAACACTTAATCATCCAACAAGCACAAAGCACCAATTCCACACAAAATCACACCATCATTCCCATCACAAGACAATTCACTTCAATAAATCACTCATTTATTGAAACCCCTTCTAACCAATTTTCCATTCCCAACAACATTTAAATAAAAATAATAATCATTGAAACCCATATTTCAAAGAACATTTTTTATAATCAACCGCTCAAGATTTTAAAATCAACATTTTAAAATCACACAACATACCCCTCTTGGCATCGACAACCCATTTTTTCCAAAAATCCCCCAAATCACCATCAAATGGGTTTCCAACAAGATTCAAACATCATTATCACAATTAATTTCAATAAAAAAAATTAATTATTCTCAAACCACTATATATAACCAAGTGGAGTAGAGAGATAATCCACATACCTTTAGGGTTCTAGTGAATTCGTCCCACAAGAGACCGCACCCCAATCCGGGAAAACGCTCCACGAAAACCACTCTAGATCTCCATACTTATCATCAACAAGCCTTGCAATCCACACCTATAGAAATAAAAACCCTAAATATACACACAAAAGGTTTAGATCTTGAAAACTAATAGATAGAGAGATGTAGATATAGAGGAAACCACAAAGAACCATAAGAGGAGACTTACCAAAGAAGAACCTCCTTCAAACCACCATGAAACCCCATATATTTTCTTCCGTAATGTGTGGGAGAGCCCCTAAAACACTTTAGAAAACAATAACCTGAGTGAGGATTGAGTGGGAGGAGGTTTGGAATGAAATGAGGCTACCCGGAGGGAGCCCAGTTTTAAAAACCCCATTTTTAATTGGCCACATGGTTAGCCCGTATAGTTTCGAAAATTGTAGGAAAACCATGTGCACGCCACTGCCTCAAGAGAAGGGGTCCATATGGTTTCCTCACATGGTTGGAAAAACTATACCCAGGCCATGAAAATCCCACTATCTCCCCCTATACTGTTTCTTAGAGAACCCATACAGTTTTCCCTTAACATTCTCAAACTGTTTACCCTTATAAAAGACACCAAACTTATTCAAATCTATTCAAAACTCTCCCAACCTCTTTCTAACTCATCCCAAGAACATTCAAAACAAAAAAAGGCATAAAAAGACTACATACCTCAAACTAGGGGTGCTATACCATCTGTATAACGCAATGAAAATTATTATTATAAGAAAACTCAACTAAAGGAAGATGATGATCCCAATATCTGTGATAATTCATTGAACATGATGGTATCATATCATCGAAAGTCTGAATTTTTTTCTCTCTTTTTCCATTAGATTTTTTATTAAAATAAATATTGAAATTTAATTTAGTTCCTAATGAATTTTTTAGGCCTTTCAAAAAGTTTTAATTGAACCTAGGATCACGGTCAGATACAATGGATTGTGGAACACCATGTTACCTAAAAATCTCTTTGAGGTACATCCATGAAAGTTGATATAAAGACATAGTATCTTGAATTGGAATAAAATGTGAGGATTTATCTAGTTATTCAATAATAACCCAAATCACATTGTTTCCTCAATGAGTCTTTGGTAGTCCCATCATAATGTCCATGGATATATTTGCCCATTTCAACCATGTCACTATAAAAGGATAAATATTCCCTTTCTGTAGTTTTCACTCTTCTTTAACCTATTAATAGTTCAAAAATTTCATGGAAAAATCTTCAATAACTATGTTTATTCTATACTACTAGTAATACTAACAAATATATATGTACATCTTAGTGCTTCCATGATGACTTCAAAACAGAGAACTATTAGCTTCGCATAATAATTATTTCTTCAGCTGGGAATCAGAAGGAATTCATAATCGATTCCAAAATATCAATAAAAAATATTAAACAATATTAAATTATGTAAATTTTCCTGCATTAACTGATTATACATCTTTCTATAACTAATAGTCTTCTTTCTATGCTTTCATATTTCTGTATGAGTGAGATGACTGCCCTGACTCATGAAACAAAACAGAGGAATTTCCTACACCAACAAATTCCAAACCAAAATTTTTCAAATCATTAATAAATGGTTCATGTTAAAAATGTAAAATTTTTAATATAGAAGGATGTTTTTTAATCAAGGAATCCACAACTTTGTTTTATTTTCCAGGTTGGTAATTGATCATGAAATCATAATCCTTTATTTTATCCATCCATATTCCCTATCTCATGTTCAATTTATTCTGAGTAAGTATATACTTCAAACAATTATAGTCATTATATATTTCACATTTTAATCAAAATAAATAAGGTCTCGATGTTTTAAAACAAAAAAAACCATAGATACTAATACCAAATCACGTGTGAGATATTTTAACTCAAGGGGTCTTAGTTGTCTTGAATCATAAGCAATTACCTTATCATTATGCATAAAAATACAACCAAGTCCCTTAAATGAAACATCAGTATAGATTAAAAATCACCATTTCTAGAAGGTAGATCCAAAACATGAACATTCACCAATATTCTTTTAAGTTCGTTAAAACAAACATCATAGTACTCTATCCAAAAATAAATAAACCCCCTTTCGTGTTTACATAGTTTGTGGTCTTGATAACTGGGAAATGTTTTCAAAAACTTATCAGTTATAGCATGTTAATACAAGAAAACTAATAATCTCATTAACATTTGTAGGTCTTGTCCATTCATTAACCACTTTTGTTTTTGTGAGATCAACTTTTACACTATCCTTATTTATAATGTGCCCAATAAAATAAATCAGTCGCAATGAAAAATCAAAATTTCTAAATTTTATATATAAATTAATTTCTTTTAGAGTTTGAAACACAATACCTAATTGTTTTTTGATCCTCATACATTTTTTATAGCACAAAAATATCATTAATATAAAAACAACAAAATTATCTGAATAGTCACAAAATATTATATTTATAATATCTATGATTACATCAGGGGAATTTTTCAAACCAAAGGGCATAACAAAAAAACTCATACTTCCCATATCTAGTAGGAAAAGATGTTTTTGGGATTCCATCCTCATTTACCTTTAGTTGACGATACCCAAATCTGATGGCAATGTTGGAAAAATATTGACCTCCCTAGAGATGATCAAACAAATCATCGATAAGAGGTTGTGGATACATAATCTTAACAACAATTTCATTAAAAGCTCCATAATGAATGAAAAGTATCAGGAAACCATATTTCTTTTTAACAAACAAAATAAGAGAATCTTTTGGTGAAGTTCTAGGATGAATGAAAAAGTTATCAAGAATCTCCTGAAAATTATTTTTCAAATAAATAAGTTCTACTTGATCCATTCGATGAAGTGTTTTTGAAATTAGCTTAAAATCATGAACTAATTCAATAGTAAATTCAATTTCTCAGTCAAGTATAACACTGGGAAACTAATCAGGAAAAATATCAAGGTATTCATTTACCACTAGAACCTCATCAATTTGAACATTTCCCTTGTGTTTAAAAATATGAGGATGATAAATATTATTTATGTCTTATAATAGTTTCTCATATTTTTAATATGTTATCAATGGTATAGATTAATTCATGTATACAAAGTAAAATTATTTCTGAAAAAAAAAACTTCTTTATCTCTATAATTAATAATATCATGAGAAAAATAAATCCATTCCATACCCAAAATAACATAAAACTCCACTAAGGTAAAAACAATATGGTATTTTGGTAATGTCTTTCTATAGAAAACAATTGAATGATTCTTATAATTATATTTTATCCTAATATTTCCCCATAGTGTTTTTAATATATGTTCTAATTCATTTCTTGAGGTCATACATCCAATTTACTAGAAAATTCTTTAGAAATAAGTAATATGTAGACAACATATCAAACAAGACATTATAAATATTTGAGTAAACAAAAAAATTACCTAAAACCACTTCAGTAGATGTACCAACATCTCATGAAGTAGTAATAAATGATTTTATTTCATCATTTTTCTTATAATCTAGATGATTTCCATCATTTAGTTCATTATCTGGGAAGGTATTTTCAAAATGAACCATCTCACCACATTTGAAACACATTACAGTTTTCTTATCAAAATTAAACTGACCAATAGTTAGATATTTTTCATTACAATATCGAGTGTTATTTCCAAACATACCACATCATAAACACTTCAAGAATTTGTTAAGAAATTATTTATGGTTATTTTTACCACATATTCGACAAATTGGAAACTGTAACATCTTACCTTCAAAATTATTTTATTAATTAATAACAATTTTTTCCATATGGACCTCTTATTTTTATTTTTTTAAAGTACATGTGATCATCAGCAAACTCCATTTCAACCTTCTCATCACATCAGACAAGTCTCTCAAAATATGTAAATTCATAGAAGTATAAATCTCATTGATATCTTGTCTTCAATACTTAGTAAAAATGATTCATTTTACTATCACGATCTCAAATAACATTTGGAGAATACCATTCCAATCAGGTAAAGTTTTCTTCACACACGACCACTGAAACTTCCTCTTTTTGTTTCAGTTCATGGAATTGGTTTTCCATCCCAAGTCTAACCCCTAAAAGAAAATATTTTTCAAGGAATATATTCTTAAATTCATCTCATTCCAAAGAATCTATCTCCTCTCTATCCCTGATATTCTTGACCATTAACTACCACTGTTTATCTTCACCTACAAAATGATAAATAGAATGACTAACCATTTGATTATTTGAACACCTCATGGTATAAAATATCTTTTCAATGTATTTAATCAACCCTTCAACTCACACTGGGTTAGAAGATCTGTTGAATATAGGAGGGTGTTGCCTCATTAAATGTTCTATTATTGTCATGTTCTTTGGTGGTAGCTCTGGATATTCCCTTAAATGGATGTTGACACCATTTATAGCATGTTTAAACTAATCCATTACAATCACACGCTACTCTATTCCAATTCCCACTATTCCAAGTTGCATATTTTGGAAGATATCACCCTCTTGGTGCCTTCCTAATTTAGCTTCCACGATTCTTCTATGGAAATCAATTCTTAAAAAACGTATCGTAGATGAAAAAACATGGTAATATTTAAATGTTATATCATTTCAACATAACCATAATGTAAAAATTATTTATGGTATTATATTAATTTCATCCAAACAATTAATGTTATCTAAACAATGATCTGATACCAACTATAAAGAAATGACCTTAAACATTATATAATCTAGAAAATTCGTCTATAAATCATTTTATTACATTCCCAAAGATATTTTTGATTTATAGTTTTAGAGAATTAGGATATAATTCATATATATCAACCAATAAGAATACAATGTGGGTTTTAAAAAAATGGTATCCATTTCATATGTAATACAAATATTGTTAATATAATATGAAAAAATTTAACGAAAAATCTTCACAACATTCATATTGGCTTCTAATTTTCTCTTACCCATCCTTAAACACTATGAAAAACATTTTAAAATATGGTATGAGCACAAAAATTTCAGTAAGTAACATAAAAGTATTGAAGGAAACCATTATTCCATGAATACTTTTAAAGATATAAAATCATTTTCATAAATGCATAATTCTCACCCATTAAGTATCATATACTTACTTGGTCAAAACAAGATATTTCCATAAAACATTAAAAACATAAATTAAACTATAATTTTATCTTAGGGAATTAATTACTTAATATTTTAACCCTCACGGATACCATATTATTTGTAACCCCCATGAATACCTTCCAATGTAACCCTCATGGCTACAATACAATGTTGACCTCACCACAACCTTATGGTGCAACCATCACAGTTACACTTTCAGTAAACATACGATCAACCTCCAACATAAAAATACCCAATGCATTGGAGGGAGATATAGGTCTTGACCTTCTTAATAAACAATTTCCATGAACCAAAATATAGTCATAAAAGAATAATATTTATATAAAAACATTCATTTTGAATATTTTTAATGAAATATAAATTTAAAAGTGTATTTTTAAAGAAAAGTCCCTTACCTAGGGTTCATTATACATCCAACATGTTCAAAACTCATGTATAATAGTATAAATTGGGTTATTAATATATCAAAAAAATAGTATAAATATTTATAATTCCTTATAATACTATATTATAAAATCCTTCCAAGAATTTATTAATAATATTTTGTTATTTCAAATGATTCGGATGCGTTTTTTTATTATTTCCATGGTCAGTTCGTAATGGGTTTTCTTATCGATTCGAAAAACATATCTCAAAGTGGAAAGAAATGGAATTACTATGTTTCCATATTTTTAAATGATACCATATATCACTATTTTTTCTTATATGAGGATGAATCATTACATAAAATATTAATAAAAAATAATTAAATTTAATTTTGTGTTTTTTATGACCATCACAATCTTATGTCATTTTATTTAATATAATTTTTATATAATGTTTCAAGAACATTTTATAGCATTATTATGTGTAATAAAATATTATTTAACAATAATAATGGTTTTATCACCAACCTTGAATGCGTTAAAGTAAAATGAAAGTGTATCATCCATAATGGTGGTAAATCAACACATCACATATGATATTCTCATTTTTAAAATGAAAGTGAGAGGATAAGGATTTTGATGATGAATTGTTTCATAAACATGATAAAATTTTACTATATATATGATATCAGAGTATTCATTCCACTATTATAAGGATAGGTGATGTGATAATAAGAAATTAAAATAAATTAAAAGGAAAATAAAATATAATGAAAGAGGATTTTTACCTTTGGAATTCTTTTCCCTCAGAACCTCATTAAGACACTTAGTTTTGGACTTTTGGTGGGACCAAAATGTATTGGATGTGGGGAAGATTCTAGGAATGGTAATTGGGTAGAAATTAAATAAGGTAAAAGGATTTTATATGTGAGTATAAGAGGTGGTGAGGGTGGTATTTATAGTGGAGGAGCGGGTTGTTTTCTCATTATTTTATTCATTGGTTTAAATTTTCGTATAAGAATATGAATATTATTGATTAAAATGAATAAATATAGTAAAATATGAATTATTATTCTTTATTATGTTTATTATATCATCATTAAATCTTACATGACTCAAAAATTCATTTATTTGTTAAATACCATAAATTTTCATATTTCATTATTCCCCAAAAATTCAACTGTTTTAGAAAACTAACAAAAATTCACCTCAACAATTTTCCACTATATAGAAATAAAATATAGTATACCATTTTTTGATAATAATTTTCAAAATATATGATATCTAATTTTTAATTAAAATAAATTACTTGAAAAAATGCCAATTTTAAAATTATAAATAATTTCATAGACTTTTGAAAAATTAATTAAGGTCTCATAAAACTATATTATACTCATTAGATAATAAAATATTAATTTATGAATCTATTTTATAAAATAAATTTTATTTTAAATCATTAAATTAATAATAAAATTGTAAATAAAAATTGATGTTTCTCAAAAATACCAAAACTTAATTTATCATTTTCAAAACAGTTATGTACTTATTACATGATATAAATATATCATATTTTTACATATAATATACAAAAATTTTATTTTAATCTCATAAGTGAGGTTAATCTTCTATTAGTAAAGATCCCTTATTTTTTATAAATACCACATATTTCTTTATACATTTATAATGAATTTAACTATTTAATTCCCGAATGAAAACAAATTACTTTATATGTATGTGGGTTGTTAGAGTGGGACAATAAATACTCTTCTATTAAAGTTGGTTCATATGAACATATTTGGGAAGGATCTAGTTTGTTTCCATATAGGGTCATTATTTTATGTTACTTTCATTGATGATGTGATAGGAAAGGTGCGGGTGTTCTTTCCCAAGTATATATATACAGTATATGGAACATTTGGTTGATAGTGATACATAGTGGAAAAGGAAACCCTAAGAATAATAAAATGTATGTGGTATAAAAATGGTGGTGAATATAGAGTTATAAAGTTCTAGATTTTCTATTAGCAGAAAGGAATACCTTTTCAGAAGACCATATCATGGACTATGAAAAAAAATAGAGTTACCTAGAGGATGAATCAAACATCGGTGGAGAATTAAAGGAGCATGAGTAACATTATATAACAGTTAAAATATAGCTATAGAATTAAAAGTAATGAATAATGGGAATTAAATTATTACAAATATGTAAAAATAAAAATTAAGTTCATTATTACTAATAAGTCAGAGTGAAAATTCAATTAGTGTAGCTAAATAAAAAATAAGACTGATTTATGGTTTAAAATGTAACACATCTAAAATTTGATTAATGGTCTTTATTTTAAGTGATAAATATTTAATGGATAAATTATTTTTTGGTATTAATAGTACATTAACACTAATTTTGTAAGGCCTCATCCTTAAAAATTACATAATCTTGAGTTTATTTCAAGAAATTAGTTTATTTCACAATAAGGATATTTTCAAGTTTAGAGTTTTAGATAATTAGAACATAACTATTACATGAAAACTAAAATATTGAAAAGTAGACACTTCTACTCAATATCAGTTTATTCACAAAATAAAATATTTTAAAATAAAACGTGAATTCTTTTTCTTGATAAAAAACATCATAACATTCATCTTGAATTCCCCCTTTCTCTTAACCATCCTAATACCCTGTGAAAAAAATAAAACTAGGGATGAGCAAAAAAATCTCAGAAAGGGATATAAAATAAGGAAAGAAACTATTTTCCCATGATAATTTTAACCTCATGAAAACATTTTCACAAAATTATACTTTTCACCCATAAAACATATGCTCTTTAGATTACCTCATGAAATTATAATATTCCTATAAAACTCATAGTAAGCATAAAACATAATGGTAACTTGAGGAATAAATTCCATAGCACATTACATTGTTTATTTCTCAGTTACTTATGGAGTAACCTTCATGGTTATATCTGGAATAACCATCATTGTATATTCCTTGAATATCATAGGAGCAACCATGCCATTTAACTATGTCTCATTACCCAATAAATTAGAGAGTTATCACAGGATCACCTTTCATTGGTATATCATAGTAAAACCTTATCCCATAAATAATTCTTAATATCCATAACATAATCAAAATATATAAATCATGCATAAAAGAATAGTAACTTTCCCACTTTGAAATCACATTTCATTTTTAAAAATCTGTGCACCCAAAAATGAAAAACATTTATTTGAAAATTAAATGGAAAACCAATAATGGATGTACCAAAACATTAATGTGACATAAAATCATAAAAATATTTTCATAACATGTATGTTAAAAAACGTTCCTTGTTATTGAAAAAATCAATCCATTTTTAAAACATAATTAAAACATTTAAAAAGAGTATTTTTGAATCAATGTGTCCCATAGAACATTGAAACTTTTAAAAAGATTAATAATTTTCAAAAATTCATGTCAATAGAAATAAATCCTTAAAAATAATTTTAAAACATAGACATTAATGAGAATTATTTGGAATAATAGATCTTTAAAACATTTAAAAAGACTTTTTAGTTAACAGTCCCTTACCTTGTGTCTGAATCATCATTTACAATCATTATATTTATGAATAATAAAAATTTATTAATTGTTTAATTTATTTAGTACCTTTTAATGTTAACAATTACTTTTATATAAATTATTATCATGTTATAAAAATTAAATTATTTATTTAATTTCATGTCAATTATTTCTTGACGTTATTCTGTGCTTGCGTCCCAGATGATTTTGATACAACCTCTGTAGTAAAAATATACATACATATATAATCTCTAAAATAATATTCAGGACATAATAATCACTTCTATACATCAATTATACCTTTTAAATTAAACCATTAGTTATGGTTATGAATAATGAACTATGTTACAATCATGGAGACGGTAAGACGTATATACGCATGAGTAACATTTCCATTTTTCAATAATCATTTTGGAAAGAAGGTAAGTATTATTATATTTTAATATAATTATAATAATATCTTTAATATCATAATAATAATTTAAAAATACTTATATATATTATCTGTGTGATGTGGTGATTAAAAATGAATCACATCCCTTCATGGAGGTCATAGTTCACACATACGCACAAATGACGTTATCATTTTTATGTTCATGGAAAATAAGAATGTAATTGATATATTATTCTCATATAATGATAAATATGTCATTAATAACATATATGAACATCAATTACATCATCATAACTAGTCGTGAGAGACATTTTTTGGAAATCAAATTATATCGGTTCTTAGAGGTGATAATTCACACGTATACACAAACTATTAATTCATTTCCCATTTAATGGAATTAAAGATGGATTTATGTGATTATATTAATATAATAATATATAATTAAATTGATGAAACTAGATTTATTATCTCATCAAGGTTTATGGAAATTTTATGGAATAATGGGAATGAATAAAATAGAAATATGTAATTAAAAACGTTAACTTTACTTTGGGAGATCACTTTTGATTAACACCTTAACACCACTAAGGAGGGTCTTATGCCAAATATAAGGCCTCTATAATGTGTTTAGGTATTATAGGAAGGGTTTTGGGCAGATATTTTCTAAAAAAATCATTTCTGAGGTGTAAGGAAGATAGATGAATTGGTTCCCTTTTATAGGAGAGGGGAGAGCACTCTTAGAATTATAAAAATATTAAATTCATATAAATTTATTTTATTTTCCAAATTGATCAAAACTAAATTATTTATAATATAGGATTATTTTGGGTCGAAATACATTCATCCAATTAAAATTATACTACTTTTTTATATTTTTTAGCCCTTATGATTTTGTTTTAACCATTTTATCTCTTACCATTTTATCAAGTAATTTACACTTTGAGGGTTAATATAATTACCATAACATGAAAAACGAAAAATTAATGACTAATTAATGAAATTTATATAATTATCCAGTTTTTTGGACTAATTTTATGTTTTTATAAATTTTTTATCATTTAAATAGATATTTTATATTTTTATATATGAATTAGGTGAATTTTTTACACTATTCATTACTAGGCATTTTCAAAAAATCATAACAACTTGATTCATCCAAAAAAATTAAATTATCTCATTCCTAAAATATAAAATCCAACCATAAAATTATTTTATGGAATAAAATGTTTCAAATTATATTCATTTTAACATTATTAATATCATTTATTTGATTCTTCTTTTAATAAACCAATTACTGCATTATCATTGCGTCACAATTAAATTTAATAATTTAATGACTAAAAATTAAAAATAAATTATCATCATTTATATAAATATTTTATCTTTAAAATTAATTTTTATAGTGTAATTTATCTTCTCTATGAAAATATATTAAAAAATTTTACTTAATAAAAATAAGAGTATGACATTTTTAACTTATCTCCAAATAAAATATAACAAATGTCATATTCTTACCCCTAATGTCTTTAAAATTTTGTAATTTTATACTAAGGACGATTTTGGTCAAATTCCACTCATATAATAAAATTATTAAATGTGTTAGAATAATTTTATATTTTTATAATTTTATTTTTACCCTTAATTAAATGATTTTCTCTTATTCATGGTAAATAAAATACTAAAGTTAATATTCCCCAAAAATTATTTTGATTGTATTAGACAAAAATATTTATAATTATTATAATTTTGGATGACCATTTTTCAGAATTCAACATGAATAAGTTGGTAAATTAAGTTTAACACTAATCCTACAGATGTAGTGAGAAGGCGGGTAAAAGAGACGTTCAAAATTTCAATAAGTTATTATATCTGATTTCAATATAAAAATTATTAAAATGACATAAATTGGATTAATAAATGTATTATTGATCTATTGTGACTTTAAAAATCTGTTTATTATACAATAATTATTTGAAATAAAAATTAGTTTTTAACTACAATGTTGTATTTTTTCACTATTCCTCAAAAAATGAAACTTCTCAGAAAAATAATAAAATAAACAAAAGTTTATTATTATACTATTATTGTAAAGAAGAATTTTATTTTTTCAAATATATATTTTAAATGTAGAAAAAACTATTTCTAAAATGGGTTCTCTGTCAAAATACAGTAAAATAGCATTTTTCAAAAATTACTCCAATCAAAAAAAATTAATTTGTTCTTATATAATGTCTTGAAAACACATAAGATAAATTTAAAACATTATATTGAATATATTATAAATATATTTATTTCATTAATATATTCCATCAAGATATATTTATTAATTTATTATTATAAAATACACAATGAACATTTATATAATTTTTCAAAAAATGATTTCATTTTCTTTTAAAATAGGTTTTCATTAATTTATAATTATTTTTCCAATAAATAATTAATTATAAATTCATGTTTAACCCATATTTTTTTTTAAATTAATACTATTCATTAACTCCATTCTAAGTACTATTGTATGATAGTAACATTTAAATAATAAAATTTAATTGTTCATTTAAACTTCATGTAGCGTATCGTGTATGCAATCGAACATAATATTTTATTTAAAAACATGGAATGTTACTTTATCCCCTCCACCCTTAGTTAATTTCATCCTCTCAATTTGAACTGAGGATCGAAAACTAGGGCTATGACTTTTCAAATGCCTTTATTGAAATCCCGCATTAGAGAGAGGATTAATATGAATTCCACTTAAGCAGAAAGAAATGTAAGTACGATGGTCACATGAGATAACACTTACTAAGGTTAAATATAGTAAAACCTATAAATAAAATCAAAAACTAAATCACATCGACGAATAGAGTGTGATAGATAACTTGATCATGAAATGAATAAATACTAATTTGATGCTCCTAAATTAATTAGTAATACTTGAAGATCAACATAGACAATTCAAAAAATTACTATCCTTAAAATTCCTCAAAAAAGTTCTATACTAAGGTTGAATCCAAAAAAATGCATGATCACATAATCTTCCAAGATAAATTTTAACATTTTCTCAAAATAACATCAATCACTCTTAATGTCTAATACGAAAACATATAATTTCCTAATTCACACAATCTCAAAGATATAAGTTCTTAGTAAAATAATATAATCTTCCAAAATATAATTTAACCATTATTCCTCTTATAAAATACCATAGTATTCTATTAATCTTAATCATATAGGGTTCCCAAAATAGTGAACTTCTAAAATTAATCACTTAATCACAAAATGATTTTCAAATCCCATGAGTATTTATTCAATAAAATATATATTCCCAAAATATAATTATTCTTAATCTATCAACTAGTTTAACTAATAATAAAAATTCATATTGATCAAGACTTCACGTAAGACAGTGGTAGGTGACACACCCTTGTCACCCTTCGGTTGTGGGTTCGATTCCCATAAAATTTTCCGACGCGACGGGTTGTCACCCATCTTGCATGTTGTACTTTTTATAAAACTATATAATACTTATAAAATTGCAAAAATAAAATCCTAAAAAATTACCATAACATATTTTAACCTAATATTTTTTCTCATACCTTTAATTTTTCATCCCAAAAAGTAATAACCCATAATTACCTCAAAAATAAATGTCTCCAAAAATACCATTAATCACCTTACAATTTTATAACTTAAGGCCTAAAAAAGTGTTTCTTAGAAATTTAAGTCATGATATTCCTTAAAATTATAAACCCATGGTGATATATTTACCTCTTAAGAAAAAATCATAATCACCAATATTGTTTAAACCGTCCTTTGATACCAACTGTAAGGCCACGACCATAAATATTACATAATCTTGTTTTTTAGTCATTAAATTACTTTATTTCACATTGAATATCCTTTAATGTTTATATTTTTAAATAAGTTTTACATAACAATTACATGACCACACAAATATTACAAATTACACACTTCTTGTCACAATCCATTTTTATCACAAAATAAAACATTTTAAAATAAAGCATGAATTCTTTTTCCTTATAAAAATATTCATAACATTCATCTTATCTTCATACATTCTCTTACCCTTTCTTATAACTGGTGAAAAAAATCTTATAACTTGGTATGATTAGAAAAATATAAGTAAGGGGTATAAAATAACGATAGAAACCATTAGCCCGTGAATATTTTAAACTCATGAAAACATTTTCACAAAATTTTACTTTTCAACCATAAAACATAAACTCTTTTTCTTACCACATGAAAACAAAACATTCTTGTAAAAGTCATATTAAAAATAAAACATAAAGGTATATTGGTGCATAAATTCCCTATAACACCTACATTGTAGTTTTGTGGATAGATAGAGAGTAACCTTCATGGTAACATTTAGAATACTCATCAAAGCATATTCCCTTAATCTCTTAAGAGAAATGTTACTGTTTAACTATCTCTCATTACCCAATGAATTCGAGAGATATAATGGTCCCACCCACCCTTGTTTTATCATATAACCACCATATCTCAAAAACCATTCCCATGAACAAAAACATAAGCACAAAACATAAATCATGCATAAAAAATAATAACATTCGCACTTTGAAATCACTTTTCATTTTTAAATATTTGTGTACTCAAAAATAAAAAATACTTTATTTGAAAATAAAATGTTAAAATTATAAAGGAAGCATAAAAACATTAATGTGATATAAAATTAGGAAAATCTATTCATTATGTATATGTTAAAAAACATTCAATGTTATTGAAATAATCAATCCATTTTTAGTACACAATTTAAACATTTAGCAAATGATTTTTGAATCAAAGTGTCCCATACCACATTGAAAAGTTTGAAAGGATTTAACATTATACAAAAATAATGAACATATAAATAAATCCTTAAAACCATTTTGAAAACATGGTCATTAATGTGAAATATTTAGAAGAATTAATCTTTAAAACATTTAAAATAATGTTTTAGTTAATGAGTCCCCTACCTTGAGTTTGACTCGTCATGTACAATCTTAATCTTCCAAAATAATATACATTGTTTAATTATTTAAATTTTTAATAACCTTTATAAGGTCTAATTACCCATTTATATAACTTTTTATCATGTTATAACAATTATATAATTATTTATGTTCTTGTTAGACGTTTTGACGTTATTCTATACTTGAGTCCAAGATGAATTTGATATGATGACTATAGTCAAAATGGTTATAAATCCATAATATAAAAAAATATTATTAATTTCAGAATAACCACTTATATATATATATACATTAAACTTTTAAATCAAAACATTAATTATCGTTATGAAAAATGAAATATGTTACAATCATGGAGAAGGTAAGATGTACGTACACATGAGTAATGTTTCCATTTTTCAATGATCTTTTTAGAAAGAAGTTATGTATAATTTTAACATTAAATAAGGATAAAAATATCTTTAGTATCATATTAATCATTTAAATATAATTAAATATATTATCCATGTGATGTGGTGATTAAAAATGAACCACATCACTTCTTAGAGATCATAGTTCCCACATACACCCGAACGATGTTATCATGTTTATATGCATGGAAATTAAGAATTTAAATGATATATTATAATATTATAAGGATTAATTTTTCATTAATATCACATATTAAAATTAATTACCTCATTATATTTGGTCTTGAGGGAATGTTATGGAAAAATAATTATATTGGTTTGTGGAGGTGATAATTAACAGGTACACACAAATGATTAATTCATTTTTCATTTGATGGAATCTGAGATGGATTTAGGTTATTATATTAAAATAATGAAATATAAGTATATTTATAATACTTGAGATATTATTTCATTGTGGATGAAGGATATTTGAAGGATGATTCATAATAAATAAAATAGAAACATTTAATTTAAAAAGTTACCTTTCCTTCGAATGATAACCTTTTATTAACACCATAACAGCTCTAAAGAGGGTGTTCTGACTAAAATAATTCCTTTAGAATGTGGGTAGTTATTATAGTAATATTTTTGTCTAGATATTGGGATAACGAAATGGTTTTTTATGTGTAATTAATAGATATGAATGAATGCCCCTTTATCGGAGGGGGAGGGCCACTCTTGGAATTATAAAAAAATATTAAATTAATATGAATTAATTTCTTTCCAAATGGATACAAACTAAATTATTTATAAAAAATGATTATTTTTTATTAAATAATATCATCTAATTAAAATTGGAGAAGTTTTTATAGTTTTTAATTCTTATCTTTTTGTTTTAACACTTTTAACTCTTGTCATTTTATGAAGTAATTTAATCATTAAGGGTTAATATAATTACCACAACATTCCAAAAGTCCAAGGAATTTGTAATTAATTAAATTTATAGACATATATAAACCTATTGGAGAAATATTATATTTTTATAAATTTTATACCATTTAATAAAATATTTTATATTTTAGTATATGAATTATGTCAGTTTGGACATTATTCATTACATAAATTTTTTAAAAAATAATAAGAACATGATGCCTCTGAAAAAACTATGTAAACTCATCCCTAACATGAAACATTAATTGATAAAATTCATGTATAGAAAAAAAGTATTTTAAATTTAATTTATTTTTGTATTATTAATATCATTTATTTCACTCTTTCATTAATAAATCAATTACTAAATAATCATTATGTCAGAATTAAATTTAATAATGTAATTACTAAAAAAATTAAATAAATAATAATGGTGTATATAAAAATTTAATAATTAAAATAAATAATTATAGTCAAATTTATATAGTATAAAAGTGTATATCAAAAATTATTAACATAATAAAAATATGAGTATGACATTTTTAGCTTATCCTTAAATAAAATATAATAAATTTCATATTCTTACCCAAGTGCTTTAAATAGATTATTATTTTAAAATAATTTTGTTTGTCAAAACCCACTCATCCAGTGATATTAGGACAAGTTTTAGGGAAATTTTATAATAATATAATATTATATTTACCCTTAATTATCTAATTTTCCCTTAACTATGATTAATAAAATACTAAAGTTACTACTCACCAAAATTTATATTGATCCTATTAGTCCATAATTTTCAAAATTATTATACCTATGTTCTTATATTGTTCAAAAGTCAATTCACCAAAGTGGAAAAATTAATTTAAAATTTTATTTCATATATGTGGTGAGAAGGCGGGGAAAAGAGACATTCAAAATTTCAATAATTTTTTATTACTAATTTAAATATAAAAATTATTCCAAAACCATAAATTGGATTAATACATGTAGTATTGATCTATTTTAAAATTAAAAATCAGTTTTAAGTATAATAATTCTTTAAAATGAAAAATAAATTTTTAACGATGATGTAGTATTTTAAACAATTCATCAAAAAATGAAACTTTTCATAAAAATACCAAAAATTTAAACTAAGTAAATTATGAAACTCAAATTATAATGAAAAATTTTATTTTCTAAAAATTTTTTATATGTGTGATAAAAACTATTTTTAAAATAGGTTCTCCATCAAAATACGATAAACCTGCTTTTTTAGAAAAATACTCCTTTTATATGAAAAATTAACCTTGTTAGTATATAATGGCAAGAAAACACATAATATGTATTTTAAACATTTTATTGAATATTATATATATATATATATATCATTAATATAATCCATCAAGAGATATTTATTAATATATTAGTATAAAACACACTTGTGGAAATTTATACAATTTTTTAGAAAATGTTTTCCTTTTAATTTCAAACAGGTTTTCATTAATTTTAATTAATTGGTCACCAAATAAATGATTATAAATTCATGTATAAACAGAATTTTTATAAATCAACTAATATTATTCATTACCTCCATTATAACGACTATGGAATTATAGTTACACTTAAATAACAATATTTAATTATTCATTTAAACATGATGTGGTAGATCATGTACGCAATCAACATATTATTTTTTTATAAAAGTCATGTTGCTACTAATTTTATTATTAATTAATATTAAATATTAATGATAATAATTAATTTTTTTAGAAGGTTCATTTTCATATGAAAATTGGTTTCATTATATTTTAACATTTTTATTCAAAAATTAATTTTCGACATTTCAAAATTTAAATTTTAAAAATTTAAATTCATTTTTTATTTAAACATTTAAACATTATCATAAGGTTAATTTATTATATTATTATGAAATAATTTATTTTTATGTGAATTAGGAAAAAATATTGTTTTTACTAAATCTAAATGTTTATAAATGAATCATGAATAAAATATTACATAAAAACTAATTAAAAAATTTATTAAAAAAATATTTATTTAAGGAGTGAATTGATAAATTTAAAATACTATGTTGAATTTATAATAATCGTGTTTAAGTTTTTGGAAACTCAAATAATATTTTACTCTAAAAATGTTTTTTATTTTCTTTTATTAAATTTTTTTTCATCACTTATAGAAATTAAATATAAACAAATAGATTCAGTATTTTATTTAAACATTTTAATATTATTCAAAAATGTAAATTTCATTTTTTGGAATATTACTATGATTAATTCTATTAAGGTTAGTGACCATTATAATAGTGGAGGGGTTATTTATAAAGAATTGTTCTACTAATGTTGTGTAATTTTTATCTAATAAATTAAATAGAAAACATTTATAAGTTGAAATGAATATTATTCTTAAACATGTATAAAAATTTGTTGACTTGTAATTTATTGGTAATTGATGTTATATATTATTAATAACACTTAATAATGAAAACCACATTTTTCTACAAAATAGTTTTCTATATATTAAATGATTTAATTTAAAAGTCCATTTTCACCTATTTAGAAATTAAAATAGATTATATGCAGATTATACATAGTTTAATAAAATTAATAATATTTAATATAGGATACAATATATTATTAATATAATATAAATTAATTGGTTAAAAACTAGTTATCAATGTAAAAAACCAAAATGGAAAAATTAAAAAAATCTAGTGGTAAAAGGCTTAAACTATTTAAAAACATATGTTAAAATAAATGATCTTATATTTAAAAAAATTATCACAAAAAAGTCATTATTTACACATTTTTGTGCCAATGACCCTTGAATAGTGTCATACCGTCATTGGAAAGTATTGGGTATTTACAAAAAAAATCATTTTCTTCAGTTATAAAAGGAGATCATTTCCACTACATTTATCCACCCATTAAAAAAGACTTGTGTTGACCAAAACTCTTCCATAGTCTCTCTAAAACCATCCCCCATGTCTTAAAATACTTGTTCATTCCAAAAGACCAATCTATAGAGGCTTAATATGTTACCTAAAGGAGAGCATCAAAAGAGATAGGTATTGTTCTCAACTGAACTCTCTTAATTTTGTTCTTCTTCTACCCATAAAACCTATTTTATCCCTGAAATTGTCTGAATATATGTATTAATATTATTATGAAATTTTATTATTCTATTTTAAAATCCATTTTATTACTTCCTCTAAAACCATTTGAAAAATGAAGACATCGTCATGCATGTGTGCAGAATACCGCCTCCAGGAATGGTATTATTAATTTTTCATCACCACCTAACACGAATCACTAAAAAAATTTAAATTATTAATATTAAATTTAATACATTATTTTGGTTTTTATATTATAAACCATTATTTATCTTCCTTCTGAAAATTTGAAAACAAACACGCCTCCCTTGCGTATTTTTAGATGACTATCTTCATGAAAGTGATGTATTTTATTTTTCAATGTAGTATTTTATTTATTTATTTAAATATCTTAAAATCTAATTAATTACCATAATAACATATATATAATATCATTATACTTATATAAAATTATTATTATTTAAAAATTATTTCTTTATTAACCATACTCACCCTAATATTAGAGAATCTTCTTCTTAAGTCACTTTAACAATAAATAAAAATATTGTTATAAATTTATATCATGGATAACTATAGAAACATAAGTAATGGTTTCATTAAAGATTAATTATAAAATAATTATAATTATGCTTATGTAGAGTTTATATTAACATTTTAACTTATTATTAATGTACCACCCTTTCATTCATTAAAAATTTATCGATGAACCGAAAGAAAACTGCTTAAGTGAAATTTATATAATAAATGGATAATTTTTGTTGATAAATGGATCATAAAATTTGAAATATAGATGAAAAATATTCCTAAGAAATAATTTTATAAAATTGATTTTATTATTTATGATTATAGGAATTTGTATTAATTTAATTAGAACCAATGGAAATGGTCGAAATGTCAATTTCAACTCCTTGAGACCGGATTTTGTTAATGCGCCTATTTTATTTTTCAATATTTATATACTACCTATTTGATGTTTAATGTCATTATTCCCTTTATATTCATGGTATTTGAATTTTTCTCATGATATCTCTTACAATATCATTTGATTCATTTTTTACACAAGCAGTAATGGTTTTTCATAACTTAATTTTCTTTCTTTGAGTTATAATGATTATTATTGAAACCCATTATTCTATGTTGAATTATTCTACCGTATGACTGTATAAAATATTTTCACTTCCATTTTTTATTTTTATTTTATCCTTGTAATGTACTTTTTTGATGGATTATTTCCTATTTATATCCTTACACCCTGAAATTACTCCTCACTACTATCTTGTTATCATTCCTTTGATAAGGTTACTTTCTATTGTACTGTGTATATTAATGTTGTTGGATATTAACCTATTTATACACATTATTCCATTAAATGGGGAAATATTTATAATCTATATATCTAATATTTCTATATGTAAAAATATTAACTTCCTAACCATGATTATGAATGAGGTTCTATAATGAATATTAACATGTGTATTGTTTTACTATCCACCTTATTTCTCTATATTTTTTATTATTATATAATTCCAAATTTTAATTCCTAAATTTATTGAAATAATTTTATACATATTAATCTATATGGTTTTATTTTGATGTATTATTACATAGAGAGATATCTCATTTATTTATTGGGAAAATATTGACTATTTTTATACTTTCCATTTAGATATACATGTTTATTGTTTACTAAGTCATATTGTTTATGTATTGTATATTTTATTCATTCCTTCATATTATGAATTCACTAGAAATAATTAGTGATAGTTGGGGCCCATTATAGAAACTCAATTCATTGATTAATCTAATGATACAAACTATCATGGGTATTCAGTGCATGTCCACCCAATTATTTGTGATGTCATTCCATAAGGCCTTGATGGTATGTTTATGATGTATCGGAACATAGAATTGAAGGTAAGATGATTACTTATAATATTATTAATTATATCCCTATGAAACTAGTTATTATAATCCATGTTATTATTTATATTGTTATATTTTTTATGAAAATGTTTCAAGCTCATGTGATCAGTTATATTGAATTATTTGAGTATCAACTATTTATTGGCATATCATTAATGTCTTGGTTATTTTATGATATCTTCTAGTATACACTTTACATTAATCATCATTTGAGATAACCTTTTTATGTTTCCATTTCCTCATGTTTTACATAAAAGTTTTACATCTGATATGTCTATAATAATAGCATGTGTGAAGAATTTTTTGAAGAGATTGAAGAATTATTATGGAATGACTAGTTTCTTATCTTGTTGGAAACAATGTAAATTAGTTGAGAAATACATGGGATTTATTAGTTAAAAATGTAACCTAATTATCTGAATATCTAAAACTAAAAGGTTCTGGGAATTTATTTATGTAATTATTTCTATAAGCCTTGAAATTATGGGACGGTTATATCTTGGGTGTCATAGTGTGACATATTTGGTGAATGCACATCATCTATGTTGGGGAAAGAACTTCCAACATCATGTTTTTCTTGAATAAAAGTTTAAATTTCCCATCATAAATTCTTTTGTTCACTCATCTCTATGCCTGTTGAAGATAATGAAAGGGAAAAGATAAAGGATAAGTCATGCTCTTATTATTTGGTAGGGTATATGGATGAAGACACTATTTTTTGGATATGGGTTAACAAATCTCAAAATATTTTCTAAACAAATAATTTTATATTTATTAAAGCTATCTTTTGGAAATATTTAAACCATATGAAAATTTTTGATGATATCAAAGTATTATCACAAGATGAGGTTTTACGGATTAGAAGCTAGGATGACTTAGATGTTTAGGAATGTTCAGAGAGTATGTCAGTTCTAGAAACACCAAAGTATATCGAAGATGTTTTAGACAAAGGACACATTCTTATAGTATTTCCAAGGAAATATATATCCAAAATATTAGGAAATATGGAAAATCAATGAAGAGTTAAATAAGTTAATGATTTGAATTCAATGGTCCTAGAAGTAGAAGATATGTAGGGTTAATTATAGTGGTCTAATCAGACTCAGTTCCACGTGCAGAGATATGAAAGTGATCTTTATTATTTACTATTCAAGATGGGTGGAAAAATTGAATATTTTGTAAGGATTAAATTCTATGTTAACCTAATTATTTGGATCTATCCATTAGGGATGATATGGGTTCCTTACATGTATTTAGTACATGGGAGTTAATGGAATGACATTCTAGGAAAAAATATTTTATAAAAAATCAGTTTAAAGACTAAAGGAGGAAATGGGGGGTAGAATAAGGTAGAATGAAAGTCTTGTTATGAAGTTATTTTAACAAGAATAGGGTTTATATTTTTTCATGATATTTTCATTGGTTTTTAAACACAAGAATATTCTGAAAATTCGTAACATATTTTCAATAGATTTTAACATTTGTATTAATATATATGATGACTTACTTTTTCATAGAGAATGAAATGAGTAAATTTAAATAGGGTAGTCACAAGGTTTCAAAGATAAATGAAACCAGGATCTTTTAGGCATTCTAAATCAAAGCCATTATAGATTAAAGTAAGCACCAAGGTAGTGTAATCATAAGTTCAATGCCATTGTGGAGGAAGGAAGTTCTTTCGGAGATATGTAGATTGTTTCTATTATCTAAATGGTTTGAGTAATGGATGTTTCATAATATTAATTCTCTATTTTTATGACATGATTATTTCATATCTGATAAAGGAGAGGACTTATAATTTAAATTTTGATTTTTTCATGAGTTTTGATATGAATGTTCATGGTTTTTCTAAGTAAATTTTGGGGATATAGATCATAAGGGACATAATTTCCATATCATTGTTATTAAATTAGTATGAATACATTAAAAATGTGGTGAAAGGTTTTATAATGAGTGAGGAAAAACCAGTTTCCACTGTAAATACCCACATATTTATTGGTTGTGAATTAAGGGAGAATTTTAATTTTTGGTCCCATATAAAGGGATATTTTGATAATATGGATTCATATTATAAATCTAAGGTTTGTATTATTTTAAAAATATTTTTTAAAATATTTTTAATAGGGAAAATATGTTTCAAGTTCTCAATTTAATGTCAGATCTGGGTTAGGATGAACCATTTTCTTATTTTTAATTGCATGTGTCTTCTCATATAGTAATGTTTGAAGATCCCACCATGATGAGGGTATAGTTGATGGACTATCTTGTTTCCTAGTTCTTCACTATATAGTGGGGTTTTGTGATTATTTTTTTCTCTATGGAAAAAACCATACACAAGGTGGCAATGGTACAAAAGGGGAATCACAGCAAGGATTCTTGAAACATGGAATGACATGATGAAATGGTGGGACGATATGTCATGGGGGTCTCACAAGGTATATTATTAATATATTGACCTTAAATACCACACCATGTATGTTGTTTGTTGTAAATTATCCCATATTCCTTTTTGGATCACATCGCACTGCCTTGAAAAATGACAAGCCATAATATTTCCTAGAGATGAGGCATCGCAATATGTCCCACATCGTCACACTATGACCAGAATCCTTGGTAATTTTGTAAAATGAGAAAACCAATTTTTTTGGTTTAAAACCCCCCATTTTTTAGTTTAATTGGTTTTTGATATAAGGTTATTCCAATTGGATCCTCCACCATTTTCCCTCATTTTATTACCTCTTGATGAGGGGTGTTCTTGGTGGATATGTTTTAGTGATTCGTGTAATTTTTTCATAATTATTTTATTTTTTTCCTCTCCTTTCTCATCAACTATAAATTTATTCAATTTGATAAAGGATGTTTACGATGATTAAAGCAAAACATGGTGAAACTGGGTGGGAAAGATGAGACTTGTTATTGTCTAGTCATCAAGATGTCTCATGATGATGAATACACTTTGTTACTCACCATTTAGTTAGAGGTATGTCACCGTATGAATATTTCTAAGTATTTAGATGATATTTTATTAAATTGGTGGTTGATATGGTTATAGATGATAGGTATTATTCTCAAGATAGTGTTGGGGGTATGCCATGGGCCTTCTGGGTGGGTTTGATCATGTTTTCAATAGAGATTTGGAATAGTGAGTTTTTAGGAAATTGTAACTTTTTAATTAAATTAAATAATTAATTATTACTGTTTATAATTAATTATTTTTGGACATTATTTATTTATATAGTATATTGAAAGTTGAAGTAATATTTTCCATGGATGGGCAGAGTTGGGAAAGGATGTTTTCTCTGTATGAGGTAGGCAGTCCCTGAACATATCCCTAAAAGTTACTTATGTGATTTAGCATCTGATATATGGTCATTCTAATCATGTGTGATCAACAATAAATTTAAAATTAATTGTATTATTTTAAATTCATTTGGGTGTAATGTTTGTATCAAGGGCCATGATGGAACCCTGAACACTAGTTAATGCCTCAAACTTTGAAAGACAAGGGATTAGTCATAAATATATTTATTGACTTACATGAACCATAGAGGGGTAAAAATGAGAGGAATGGAACGTAGTGGAACATGAGATAGGGGTATCTATCTAGGAAGGGAAGTGTGGTGGATAGTATAATTTATCCTATAGATAAACCATATATAACATTGGTATTCCTTATATCATTTGGGCTAGTTGACTAGAGTGGGGTGATTGTCCCCTCCACTATTATGTGAGTACCCTGGTCAGTATACCCTTGGATGGATTATGTTAAGGTTAAGTCTGAGTGGACTAATATAGATTTAATTTGGATATGAGATAGATTTTATTCCATCCCTATAGTGTGACACTAGTATTTAATTTTCTTACAAGGTTGATTAGACCATGATGTAGTCATTATGGTGTTGAGGTGTGTTAATACCTTTGAGATAAAAACCTTGAACCGAGGGTTTGTAAATGATATGGAGGAGTCCATGTAGGGTGTATGGATTATAATGTGACATATGGTACCTAACTATGTTCTCAATCTAAATATAATCCTATATATAGTTAGTTTAGAGAGGCTATAATGACTATAGTTGAGTATGATACAGTAACGAGGGTTAGTTGTGTCTAACCACGGAGAGGATGAGGCATAAGGTATGATTCTAGGGTGGACCCCCCCCCCCCCCACACACACACACACATGATGTCAGGTGTGATATATTGTTCTAATAATGGAGAAGTTATTCTCCCTAGTCAGCTAAAGGTATGATATATGTTTTCATGTGGGGGTCAATTTTTACCTAGATTTTCTTAATGATATGATATATATTTCCAAAAAGGGATCAGGTATTCCACTGATATTTTTGATGATATAATATGTGTTTCTAGTAAAGGAGAGGGTATGAATCTGGGTTTCCTATTTATATGACATATGTTTTTAGATTTGGAGTATGTATGCCATTGAGTTTCAAGATAATATGATGTATGTTTTCATATGGGGAGTGGGTACTAATCAATGTTTCATGCTAATATGATATATTTGTTTGGTGGGGAGTGAGTATTCCAATGAGTTTCTAAATTACATGAGATTGTTTTCTAGGTTGAGAGAGAGTACACCATTGACTTTCTTAATGATATGAAATATGTTTCCAGGTAGGGAGTGGGGATGCCCCTGATGTTATTGATAGTATTATATCTACTTCTTGGTGAGAGGAATGTATTCCCTTATGTTTATATCTGATCGAAGACATGATTCCAATTGGGTAGAATGTGTGCCCTCAGTTTCTTATTGATAAGATATATATTTCAAGGGTTGAGAGTGGTTATGCCCCTTAGATACTAAAGAAATGTAACATATTGATTTTGTAGATGGACAATGTTCCCCCTAATGGTATTTGGACATGCTCATATACATCCAGCAGTGGAAAAAGAAGGTATGGTCAATCATGGGCGTCACCTTAGAACTCAAGGATCGACAGTGATTATTTTATTATTATTTCATATTTTATTTATTTTGAATATATCATAATATTATGAATATATTGATTTACTAGTTCTACTAGGGACATGATTGGTGGTCTCCTGCTGAGTTTCACTCACAGCTTATTTAGGAGGATATGGAATTTTGATGCCCAAGATGACTCGTGATCATGGGTACAGGTTGGAAATAGTCCTAGTATTAGATGATAGGGCTGTAGATATTGGTTAAAGACTAAATATTATGATAAGGTTCGGTTTGGAGATAGAAGTAGATCATTTTTTATATTTTAATTTTTCTATATATTTGAATACGTGATCGGACTAGTGGATGTTCATTTTGGACATATTCTTGTATGAAGGCATTTCTTTTGTTATAGTATGGTTCATTTTATTATTAAGTGCACTCTAATTATTGATAATGGATATTGTTTGGTTATTATTTCATTCTGTTTCACTCTAATAAGAGCTTATAGTCACCCCATGGTAACACCATAAACCCTATTTAGTAGTCAATATCCTCTGGTATACAGGGAGGTGTGCTTGAGGTTTTTTTCTTAACTTGAGATGTGGCACTAGTGAGCGGTCTCAATCTATGTGACATTAAAAAGTTGTATTAAAATATATTTTTCTTTTTTATTTCTATTTAGGTTATTATAAAATAATAATAATGACATATCAGATCTTATGATGGACCTCAAACTAGTGTGTTGTGAATAAATTTTTTGGATGGCATTTCCATATTACCATGGATATGGGAATTTTGTACCTTGTTTTCGTGGTTACGGTTGAGATATTTATTTATTTATAATATGTGTGTTTGATATTTTTATTTATCATTTTTTCAATAGGATTTCAGTGGAAGGAGTCATGTGTAACTATGTATTTTTTTACACATTGGATTCCCATGATATTCATGTGATTATATGTGATTGATTCACTGATCATAGAGGGTTGAGATAATTAATGTATCAACAATAACTTATATGGAATTCTTCTATATAACTCTCTTGTGGGATTATACTTAGATTTTCCATATTATTATTTCTTATAATATTTTATGTGGATCCTATCATCATATATTTTTCAAATTATGGCTATATTTTCCCACTATGAAAGGGATGTATAGTGACCGTATAGTGAACTGACTCGGGGTGCCATCTCACCCAACTCATGATCAAATCCATCACATGGCCTAAAGGGAATTATCTATCCCCGTAGGCTTGAAAATAGTTCATAAGAATTATGTAACCTTCCTTGGGAATGATTTATCCCTCACAAAATAATATAAGTAAGTATAAAAAAATGAGTAAACCAACTAAATAAGAGTTAAGAATAACAGGTCATCCAACAAAAAATATAAAATATAATCCATAAATGAATCAATATACTAGGTGGACACAAATAAAGATAAATCATAAAATACAATAGGACAAAATGGCCAATAACAATCCTTAAAAAATGTAATCCCCCCACCACTCCAACATTCCTCCACATGACCCACATTCACCATCCAAGTCAACACCTCCTTAAAAATACCATATAGAGAGAAATAAGATTAAAATTAACATAGAATTATAAAATATAGGGAAAATATAAATATCCCAGTATATCACCACTAACTGAATCATTGTAGTTTCATTCAAAATAAATCCTAAAAATTTGAGTTCCAAATATATTATAAAAATAATCATTTTTCATAAGCCTTTACATAAGGAAACAAGAAACACATCAAAGTTGTATTAAATCACTTTTTTCATGTTTCCTTTTAAAATTCAGGAAACCACTTTGAAAATTATTTTCCTAGATACAACCTTCTTTTCCAAAAAAAACATTTTAAAGTCCAACTTTAAAACTATTTCATAAAAAACTCTCTAAAAATACACATTTCAAAAATAAAAAAAAAGAAAGGTTTCTAATTTTCATGCAATTTTCAAACACATTTTTGGAAACAAAATATCATTTAAAAACTAGTAATTATAGCCTAGAACCATGTTTTTAGAAACCCACACACACCAGAGTTTCAAAAATAAATCATTACCGACTTTCTTATAAAAATACTCCAAAATATCTTTAGAAAAAAACTTTTCAAATTTTAAGATCACTCCTTTCAAACTCATAAAAAATAGTTTCAAAGCACACCAAAACCAAAATTCAACTTCCCGTTATTTAAAACCCTTTAAAAATACATATTAAAACATCTAATAAGTAAGACGCGTTAAAAGTAGGGAGTAGGAACACAAATAGGCACCACTATGTCAAGTTACATGATAAATAAAAATAGTCAACAAATACATAAGTTCCAAGAAATCATACAAGAATTATGGGTCATAATCTAAGAAAAGGTACAAATCCAAAGAATGATCCAAAATAGGATCCTAGTGGCATGGTCTATAACCAATCAGTTCTTGTGTGACATAAAATTTAAATAAGTTCATTAATAACTAAGTGTGCACAATAATTTTTTGAAGCTCTCTCAACCTTTCCATGATCTCCCTCAGCCCTAAACTCTTATAAGATCCCTTTTTACCAAGGATAACACTCTAGGTTTCCCTTAGTTTCATAGAGAATGTTCCTTCCAAGTATTATCTCGGTCCCATAGACAACATCCCCAAGAATGTAAGAGGCCTAGTTTAGGTTCTTAAAAACCTAATATAATTACACACACATTCCCAATTTTTCCAATGATAATTAAAATGGAGTTGAGAAATAATTAACCATCACATGTCCAATAATGAATTTTAAATAGTTGTTTCCTCACCTCCTATAACCTTGTAAGAAATAGCCCAATCCACATAAAATCATAATTATTATATAGAGATTAATTAAGTTAAAATAACCCTATATATGATCATAGTATATAAAGACATAAGAAAATATAATAGGGCTCAAGAGGGTCTCCCAAATTTTAGAGAAAATAATTTTTTACAAAATTCCAAATGGAAATTTTTTCCAAAACAATCTTGGAATTCCAATCCCAAATCACACTCTTTCAAGATTCTCCCAATAAACTATTGGGTACAATTTTTATAAATACAATTCTTGAAACACATTCGAGATTACTCAATTCCCTTAAAACCACCTTTAAAATCAAAATATTTATAAAAAGGTTTATAATATCATACACAATGTTTAACACATCCCTTTCTATTCAAAAAGGTCATATCAAACATTTTCATCACTATAAATACTCAAATAATTGGTTTAAAAAATTATCAATAAAAAATTATAATTTAAAAATCTAAGTTAGAATCAATAATTTCTCTTCAAACCAATAAAAATCTTTAAAAAACCACTTCGTGATTTTTATAAACATTTGGCATAGAATATCATTCCATTACAATGGTTAAAACCATTTAGAAAACCTCATTTGTCCCTCATGGGACACATATATTATCATAACCTTAATAAAGAGGCACTTTAAAACCAAAAAATAATCCAATGAAATATAATATATAAGTGAAAATAAAGAAACACTTACGTCAATTCATTGGAGAACAAGAAGGATGTCGTTTCCTATAATGGAGAACACCTAAACAAGCCAATGCATTCCATCTAAAACCCCTACATGAGAAAATATTCATGATTTAGTCATACTCCAACCCTAAATTCATCCAATATCTTGATTATAGTTCATGGGAAGGATAGAAATAAAGTGAAAAGATTGAATAAATGGGAGGAAGGGGTTTTTAAGGACTTACCTTGGTGGAGTAAACTTGAATCTGAAGGAGGATACCACCAAAATGGAAGAAGGGACGAAACCCCATGGTTGAGGAACCTCGTCTATTTAAACTATATGGAGAAAGAAATTAGAGAAATGGGGGTTAAAATCAAGTGGGGGGAAATGGTAATTTCAACTTTTAACAAATCTTGGAAGGCCACACAATTTGGTTTCAATGTTTTCTAAATCAAGAATAAACTATGCATAGTCCAATTCCAAGAAAAAAACTCATATGGTTCACCTAGGACACCCACATTGTTGAAAAAAAAATACTCTGACCATAAAAAATAGAACTATCAAATTATAGAGTTCATTTTCATGCTTGTTGTAGGGTTTAAGAAATTTTGAACAAGTCATGTACCCTTACCCATACATATAAAAGGTCTCGTATGGTTTCTCATGGGCTTTACTTTGTTTGAACTCAATTATGTGCAACCCAAGACGACCAAACATGTGAAAAGAATGATCTAAAAACCATCCCAGTTAGGGTGATCTCAATGTTTCCTCTAAACCATGTGTGTAATCTACGAAAAAACAAAAAAGACTCCCTCCTTTCTGTGTTTTCAGTCAAAACCTCTTAGGAACACAAAACACCCAAAAATCAAATAAAATAATATAAAATAAACGGCATAATGACATAGAGCATGGAACAATTCTCTTCACCATGACACTTTATGACCTCAGGTAAAAGTAAAGGATAACCATATATGATTTTTAAAAATTATCTTCAAAATAAATGAGATGTCCTCAAACAACTAGATGAATAATCAAATAACATCAATCTTCTTCAAGAAAACCCAATCAATAACTGATCAAAGAGAATATTTGAGAATGTGGTGACCTAGAATATGTATCACCACCATTTATAGTAATTTTCAGATAGTGTAATAACCAGTAACCACTTTTCCATAAAATAAGGGGACATCATTGAACAACTACATTCCTTAAATCTCCATGGGAATTAACAAAACTCCATATCCCAACGCTAATTTACAAAGCACTGGAAGAAAACCACCAAAGAAGGGTAATAGAACTAAAAACATTCCAAAAAACTAAAAAATCACTATCCCCGTGGTATCCGCGAACCAATGAGAACATTTATAGGAAACATGAAACTTTATGAAATGGTATGATTGAAACCTTAGGGTCATAAGTTATATATCAGGGTGCCTAAATCCAAATCCATGGAATATAATCCCATAGTTATTCTAATTGAAACTCAACTCAATGGAATCCATGGTCTAATAAAAAACAAAAAACCTAGGTATCCATGCAATCACACTGGATTTTTTCTTATCTAAACAAACAATATGAAACCAACCAATTTTCTATACCATTACAGGGAAACAAAAAACACCACCATGTGACATGGCATGAACTTTACCCCAAAGAACCACCACTCATAATGAGCATACAAATAAAAATTCATCATTGTTTTCCTCAATCAACAGTATCTCTAAACTAAATGATTATAAATCCAAAAATGATTATTCATCCAACAGAGACACAACCAATCACCTGAAGGATACACCAAATAATGTCCATTCAATCTACCTAAAACATTTTCAAGATCAACCAAACAAACATCCAAAACAAGATCTAACTCAAATTCCTCCAAGAAAATGAAACCCCTATAGTTTAATCGTTAAATCAAGACTCATATCCCAAGACACTTCTCTTACAATAGTTCTATGAAAACTCACAAAACCAAAATGAACATAAACAACTCCAAGGAACACTACCAAAAAGAACTGCAACACATTCCACTACATTCGGTGCATGGGCAGTGTTAAGACCAAAAGGAGGAAGGAACCCCAAGAAAAACACTCTACATCCAAACTAGACCTTGTAGGGAGGATTACACTAAATAACAAAATACATTATCTCAACCCGATCATGTCTCTTAGTACATACCATGTTATTCGAAAAACACTAGGGGAACAAATCAAATTGTACACTTTTCTAAAAAAAAGGAAGATCCTTCCAAATATTTGAATTTTAAAATTATGTGGGCTATAAAAATAGTCACAAAATTTATAAAACCAAGCTAAATATAAAATTAATTATATATTAATATCGTTTAAAAAAATAAATCTCATAAATGTTAACACAACCCAAGGACCTAAAGGTTTAGTGCCTTCGAGATTAGCCACAAAAACATCTTATTTTATAATAATTTAAAATATATATCTATAATTATGCACCTATAAATTCTTTTTATACATATCACATTATATAATATTTTTCATAACCAGGGGAATAAATACATAGTAAAGGGGTGAACTCAGATGCTTAGTAAGGTAAAACATTTCATAATATGAAGGAGAATGTGATAAATATTGAAATATCATAATAAAATATAAAAATACCTTAGATGATAATAATGAATAATTTTATTGAAACATATAATTATAAAATATCATTAATTAAGAATAAAATGTTTGACATGCCTAAAAACATCTCAGTATTCATATAACATGTGAGCATGAAATAAAAGGTAGAAATACTTCAAAATTTTGACATAATCATAGAAACATGGAATTTCATTAAAATTAAATGCATTGTAAAAAAATTTCCTAACTTGATAGATAAAATGGAAATATGTAACAACTGTAATCATAGGAAAATATTTGTGAGAGATACCAGTATGTTCATACCTTTATGAATAAACAAATTTTGTACATGCCTTAAAATGTCATAAAACACATCATACAAATGCTTATGTGGACAAATTTGTTATGTCTAAACCAAACTATCTCATGATATATAAACATAAAAAATGCATTTTAGGGAGATATAGAACCCCAAACATCATTATCCATACATATTTCTACCACTTAAAAACAATCATAAATATATATTAATGAAACCGTGAGAAAAGAGTGGGTTTTCATATAACATAAACTTATGTAATAATGGATATAAAACTATAATTTTAAAAAAGGAATCAGAACACGATAACATCGAGGGGATGTTAAAAAATTCACTTCATGATAAATAAAATGGGGGAAAAATATAATTCCAACTGAAATTTTTTCCACAAAACCTTTTAAATAATATTATAAAAAGGAAAACAGTAAATTACTTTCAAAAAAACATTTTTCATATGGGAGAGACAATAATTTCACAAAAACATATTATAAATATTTACACATAAAATATATGTGAAAATTTATGAAATATATCAAAGAAAATTTATCTAAAGATATGACATTTTATTTTTATTTTTTGAATGCATGGAAACCCCTTTTTTAACTTTCGAAATGCATTTGTTTTAAAAATTTCATCATTAAAAAGATAACAGATCCATTTATCTAAAATGGTTTAAGGGGTAATAAAAGTATTAATGGAGATAAAACCAAATTTAGTTTACATTATAGAAATTATAACATTTGAATGAAGTAGAAACCTTGATATGGGAGAAAAATTAATTAAAAATGATTATTATTCGTAAAAATACATTTTAGAAAAATAATTGAGTCATCAGGGGATAATAATATGGTAAAAAAATATGATTTACAAAGAAAATAATTTCTAAATACAACATAATTTAATCATATGTTATAATATATCAATCTTGAATGATAATAGTCAAATAAGAGTGATTATAACCCAAGGAAAATATTTGACTCCCAGATACCCCTTACAACCTTTGTAACTTTTGAATAAAAACACCATGGGATATAGAAAATTAAATACAAAATTTATATAATGAAATATAAGAGTAAAATAATATAGAATTTCAATAGGTAAGTATTCACAACATTGAAATGGAAACATAGTGTATAGCTTAAATATGTTGAAAGGGATTCAAATTTGAGACAAAGAAACTCTTTCCATTTTTCCATGTTTAGATTAATACACTATAATATCCTCTATAAAAAATATTAATATATTAATATACTATTTAATAAAAAATAATTCCAAATATTATTTATAATTTCTATTTATAATCATTTTCTACATGTAAATTAGTTGGTTTTTTCCTTTTTTCCCCACATTATGTGTTTATAGTTTTGACCGTTTCTAGTAGTTTTATTAGAGTAGTGTCGATATTCATTATTCATCAAAATAGAATCATTAAATTTTAATTAAATTAAGTATAATTGATGAATTATAATTATTTATTAACTTTTAATTTCCTTCAATGAGTACTTTTTTCTTTGTACTAGAATATGAAATCAACAGTGAACATTATTCCGTGATTTTCAACCTACGATGGGTGTTTCCTTAATTAATGAATTAAATATTTATGTGTCCTTTTTATAAAAAGTAATTAATTTAATATTTATATAATATTATACTAATAAAAAATTTCACATAATCATCCATGATATAATTTCATAACATTGTTCAAATAGGCGGTCAAGCTGACACAATCATGAACATATCATGATTATTGATAATTATGATGTTAGTTAGTTGTAATATCATTACAAAAACAGTATAATGATAAAAAAAATTTGTTAGTGTGATATATAGGAATTATAATGTGATTAAAATAATATTCAATGGATTTTAAAATATTAAAAAAACTGAATTAATGATTTTCCTCTTAGTACAAATGTTTTAAATGATAGAATTTACAATAATTGTTTGTTGATCATATCCATATTAGGTTATATAATTTGTAATAAAAAAACATAATTATATCATGAAAATCATATTTATCCTTTACAACTATTTTCATTACCAGTGATGACGATATGAAATATGTAAATCGATCATCCTAGGAAGGTGGTAGTCCACCCGTATGCATGGTTGACGATTTCATTTTCCATAGATCTAGGAAAAGGGGTAACATTTTTTATAATTAAATAATATAAAATATATCATAAATATAATAATTAAATATTAATTTCCATGTTAATACCATCCATATAATATTATGATGGTAAATTAAACACGTTGTGTTGTGGAGGATATATTCCGCAAAACACACATTTCACATATTTTTAAATGGATAAGGGGAGGGTGTTAAATGTTTATACCATAATTATAATAATGTAATAGTATATAATTATAATAATTTTATAATTTTAAGATGTTTAAATTAAATTTTAAGAATAATAAAATTGTATAAAGAAATAGAAAAAAAAAGAAAGTTGATGTTAGGAACTTATACTTAAATTATTGGATTATCTTCTTTACAAAGGGATAAAAACATTAAAGGATCACATTTTGAGAATCAAAGAACCTCATTAATGTTTCTAGGAGTGTTTAGGAGAGTTTTGGGTATATTTTGGGATGAAATAAATGGGTTTTTGTGTGATGTGAAGTGAGGAGAGGTGTGCCCTCTATAATTGAAAAAAAGATGCATTTATGTAAATACCCTAATCTTCTCAATAATGGGAAAGTCCCTCTCAAGGAATTTGGATAAAAAAATTGATAAATAATGAAAATGATAGGATATTATTTCACAATAAACATCCAAAACTCAATTAGAAAGTTATTTTAAACATGTTAGTCCCTTTACTTGTAAGGTTACTCACTTTTACCATTTTTATTTTCAACGTGGTAACTAATTTTTACCTCGGTAATTTATCCTCTATGCCAAAAAATGGTACGTATTATATAATTTAATGACTAATTATTCTAAATTTGAAAATTATTTTTTCATTCAATCTTTTTAATGAGATAAAAATTATTTTTAAAATAGTAAATGTATAATGTAAAAAAATAATTCTTTTATAAAAATATAACAAAAATTCTAAAATTTTAAATGTTGGTTTATAATTTAAAAAAAATTAAATTATAAATTAAATTATAATGTACATATTTAGTCAAGTAAAAATATTTGATAAATATCAAATTCATACTTACACACTAATAATGGCATCAAACCCAAAACATTAACAAAAACTGTATATTGTACTATCCACCTAAAAAATAAATGTTTTAGAAAAATCCAAAAAAAATCATGTTAATATTATATTTTTATGATTAATATAAAAATTAAGTTCCTTTTATAAAATTAAATTTTTTACTTTTGTAATTAAATATTTAAATAAGATCCCAAAATATAGCGGAAAGATGAACATATTGGAAAATGGATTTTTAAAATGTTAAATATTATTTATTATTAATTCTATTCATTTAATAATTAATTTATTAGAAATATATTATTCATATGATGAATATATTTTATTTTTATTTAATCATAATACACTTATCTTCTTGAAATAAAGCACTAATTTTTGAAAAATGTATTTATAAGCAAAAAATGATTTTTTATTTTTTTTAAATATACTACGTGAATTTAATTTGTATAAAAATTATTATCTATTTTTATTATATAAATATATCATATTTTGGTTACTACTATTTTTAAGATATAATTTTTAATCTTAATATTTAATATTCAATATATATCAAGTTTTTTTATTTTATTTTCATTTTGTGTGTGAAACACTCCATTAACAAAATATTTACTTAAGGATGATACATAGTAAATTATTGGGCAATTAAATAAAAACTCAATTTTTAAAACCTATGACCCATTTAAATCTATGAATTTTAAAAATTCCAAATTGAAACCATTTTATAATTCCAACCCCAACCCCAATATGTCTTAGTCAATTTAAGATGTTTAAAAAATTATTTCAAAATGAACACCAACAAATTTTGAAACCAAAACACCCTTTAATATTTCATAATAAAGGGAAACAATTTCCTCTTGAAATAATTCCAATTCACTCACCCTTTTTAAACATGCACTATTCATCAAACCCAAAAAATCCACAATAATCGATTTTAGAAATCACTAGTTTCCCTTAAACAAAGAATCCCACCTTTCATAATTCCATTTAAGTTACACACCTCACCCATTTAAAATTTTAAAAATACTGAATTCACTTGATTTTAAAATCAATAAAATTTGTAACACTTTCTTAATTTTAAAATTAAATCAATTATTTCAAAACATTTCATAAAACAAAGTATATTTTATAAAAAACCCCTAAGTATTTACTTTAAAACCTAAAACATTTTTCACTTGAAATGCATTTTTCACACCCACCAAACTAATTTCATCTCACAAAAAAAGTCCCATAAACAATGTAATAAAAAAACCTAAAATAAAATAAAATATAATTATTTAACAATATCATAAGACCAACCATGACCCTATTCCCATTTCCATTGCACATATGTAAATCCAAGTGTTTTTTGGTCTAAATTAAAAATTAAACTGGGGGAAAATAGTGTTCAACATGGACTCAAGGTTGATAAACCCATTGAAAATATGATCTGGTCTCTATAACATATCTTGAATCATGTTTTTTGTTTTCATAGGTTTTACAAGCCCTAAAATATAACCTCATTCATTAATACCATTTTTTATCTCCTACCCAAATCATAAAACATGATCTCATAAGGAAACCCAAGCCACTCTATTGAGGATAAAAGCACCACCAATAGGTATCAAACCATAATTCAAAATCTCAGTCAAATATTAATGTAGAATGAATGAAAAAATGATGACTAATAATAAAAACATGATGCTCATAGTGGTAATGATATCATGACACTCTCCCCACACCAACCTCTTGAGTGTTTATTTCTTTATGTATACATTATCAACACCCCAAATAACAATATTGTATCCCACAAACTAGGCCCCACTAAGAAACATGGCTCTAATAATAATTTTTAGCAAACCAACCCTGGGTACCTTCTCACCTGGCTCCCAATATGATCAGTTGCAGCGCCTAAATGGGCGTTCCTGATGGGCATGGGAAGGTAACTAATTCCTAGAAATATTAGAACATTACATGGGAATGATTTATCATTCATACAAAAAATATATGTAATCAGTTAAAATTAATGTAATAAACCAAATAAATATGTTATAGGAATAACATAAAACCCAGTATAAAATATACAATATAATACATAAATGGATAAATAGTAGGGGAAAATATAAATAAAACCAAATCATAAAATACAACAGACCAAAATGACTCATAATTATCTAAAACAAAATAGGATACCAACACTACTCCAACGAGACACCATGAGACCCATGTTCACCATCTAAGTCAACATCTCCCTCAAAAGACCAAGTAGGGAGGATTAAAACTAGAATATACCTAGACCTATATAATATAATAATGTGCTAAATAGATGAGTAGTTCATCACTAACTAAATCTATATAGTTGCTTTCACAATACATCCTAACCATGAAAATTGTAAATAAAATAGAGAAATATATATTTTCCACAATCCACTTCATAAATAAATTGTCAACATGTCAAATTATTATTACATATATTTAGTCTTGTTTATTTTTTAAATGAATACAATCACTTGGAAAATTCATTTCCAGGTATAAACCAACATTTACAAACCATTTTATTAAATTCTCACTTCAAAACCATTTCATAAACACCTATTTAAAAATACATGTTTCAAAACTCAAAAGATATTTCCAATTTTCAAATGATTTTCCAAAACATCATTGAAAATCAACTACCATTTAAAAAAATGGCATGATGGCCCAAAACGATTTTTTTAGAAACCTATTCACACCAATGTTTCAAAAACAACAAATTCCCAATATTTATATTAAAATAATCCAAATGATAATTAGAACAAAATTCAAATTTAAAGATAGATCCTTTAAAACTCATCATAATATATTTTAAAAGAACACTAAAACCATACTTCCAATTCCCTTCCATTAAAACCTTTTATAAATACCTTTTAAATACAATTGAAAAGAAATTCAGACACAAAGAAGGAAAGAACCACACCAACAACCACAACTATCTCAACATACATGAAAATGATAAAAAAATAATAAATACATTGGTTCTAGGTAATTATAGAAGAAATAAGGGATACAATATAGGAAAAATTAGGAATCCCCATAAATAATCCTAAATAGGATCCTAGTGTCATGGGCTCTAAAAAGGGTCTCTAACCAATGGGATCTAGCATGACATAAATTTTCTCCCATTTCAATTGTCAATAAGTATGCATAAAAAAATTTGGATGTTGTATATTCCTTCCTTCATACCCATGGGAACTCTGAGTCCCAAACTCTCATGGGATCTCTTGGTCCCATGGATAAGACTCCTCCCATGGGTTCTCTAAATCTTATAGAGAATGTTCCCTCCAGGGGATCTCTTAGTATCTTCGAAAACATCCCTAAGAATGTTATAAACCTATGATAAGGATTTAACCACCAATGAAACCTATAACCACGTCTATGTTTTCTTTTTACAATTCAAATAGAGGTATGTATAGATAAACCCACACAATTAAAAGGTAAAAATTGAATCACACCTCACCTCTTTCACCCTCACAATAAATATTTTTTTCCATATCAATGAATAAGAAGCATATAGAGATGTATCAAGATAAAAAATCCCCTCCTGGGATCACAATCCACATGTACATAACAAAATAACATGGGGATGAAGGGGGTATCACACATTTTATGGAAACTTGTTTTTCATAAAATGTGAAATGGTACTTTTTTCGAAAAACATGTTTGGAATACCTAGCCTAGATCAAAATATTTCAATCCCATCCCAATTAACTCATAAGAATAATTTTATACAAAACATTTCTTGAACCCCGTTTGGGAACACACACTTCCCTTAAACCCACTTTTTAAATCAATGGGTTATAGAAAGGTTCCAAATATAATACAAAATGGTTAACACACCCCTTTAAAGTCCAAAATCCCATGTTAACCATTTTAAAGACATTAAAACACTCAAACACTTGGTTTGAAAATGGATTGATACAAAATTACTATTTAATAATATAATTTTTCATTAAGAACCACTTTTAAAAACACTAAAAAAAGTTAAAAAACAGCTTAGTAATTTTTTAAAACACTTGTAATGGAATACCATTCCATTACAGGGATAAAAACCATTTATAAAACCTCATTTGTCTAGCATTGGATGCATAAAAAGGGAAACAAATTAATAAATAAACAATTTAAAACAGAAATGAATTCAATGGAATGTAAGATAATGTGTAAAAAAAGAGACACCTCCCTTGGTTCAAGGGAAAACAACCCGGAAGTCATCACTTATGAAGGAGAATACTCAAACAGACCAAGAATTTCCCTCTAAAAACAACACACAAGAAAATCCTAGTGATTTGGTCCAGCCCAAATCATAAATTCAGCTGAACTCAATAACATGGTTCATGGGAAGGAGTGAAATAAAGATTGAAATAGATAATATAAGGTAGTAAGGGGTTTATAAGGATATACCATAGAATAATCAACTTGAATCAATGGGGAAGACCATCAAAATGGAAGGAGAGAGGGAAGGAGAATCACAAAAAAGACGTGCCTAATCTACTGAAACAAGATGGGGAAATAAAGGGGGCGAAAAAGGGATTATGATAAAGTGGTGGAAAAAAGGAATTTCCACTTTTAATTAATCTAGGTAGGATACACAGTTTTCTAAACCATGCATTAGTTACTACATTAAATAATCTACTTTTTTCATTCAACTAGGACTCCCACACGGTTTGAAAATATGTGCACCAACAATTCTAAATGGAACTTCCAAATTATAGAGATAAATTTCTTTATTATTTTATAATTTACCACAACATGTGAATGTAATTCAAACTTACCCTTATATACTAATAGTCCCACATTGTTTCTCTTAGGATCTACATGGTTAGGACTCAACCCTATGCTACCCGTGTAGACCAACCATGCACTGAACAAACTAAATTGAAAAACCATCCACGTATGGGTAATCACATTGTTTCCTTTAAATTATTTTTCCAAACCATACACAATAAGAAAAACGCAATAATTCCCATTTTTTATTCTGAAACAACTTGAAAACTCAAAACACCCCAAAATCACATAAAATAATATAACATAAACTACATAGTGACATGGATGGAGTCACTAACCCATAGTGTGTTAGTATAGGTTATTGTTACAAGGTTTGGTTATATCACTAAGAAAGGTTGAGTGTGAATTATTGATGCATTTTATTTTTAAAATATACTCCCTTTAAATCATACTCTATGGTTGGTTATAGCCAGATCCACTCTTCTTATTGTCTCTCAACCATACATAGGTATGATAAATATAAAAGGCATATGAATTAAGGGTTTATAAGCTTGGGACTTAAAATAATTATCTTTTTTAGGTTATATTGTTGTTCTAAGACCTATTTTTTCCTCTATTAATCACATGAATACAATTTATAATCTATATCGTAAAATTTTCATAAGAAACCTCCAGATATACCTAGAAAATAATCTCATAAAATATATAAAATTCAATTCTTCAAAAATTATACTGCATATTAGGTTCTTTATATTGATATCCCACAAGTTGAATCCATAAAACGAAAATATTCACCTCACCACCTCCTAATGAAAAATTTATACTTCCTCCCAATAGATCATTAATGGTCTACCCAAACTCATTCTTTAAACAGGTCATTGAATCTGTCTTCTCGTATCATAGACAGTCATCCTTGTTCTTTTTCAAGTCTGTACGTCCTTTTTCTTTTGAGGTTTGGTTACAAATTATAAGAGGCACTCTTAATACTATAGTGATATCATTGGAATAATTAAATTGTTCTACCTCTCACTTATTTCATATATTCAACATATTAATATTCATGTTAGCCTTATTCTCCACCCTCTCCAATGAATTGGATCTCCCAAATGTTGTTAAATTCTCTCATAGATCCCACAAAGTGTATGAAAGTTCTCTAAATTGATCAATCATCCTATTCATTTCTTTCCTACAAATATATATTATAACACCCAAAAAATTTATATTTATTTCTTTGAAATAAATTTTATGTATTTGTTAGCATACTTTACACGCAACCCTGAGTCTAAATGAACCATGGTATATTATGAACTTTATAACCTATAAATTGGATTGGAATGTATGAATATGATTAGATACATTATCAAATATAAATATAATTTTTCCTTTATTTTAATGTATTTAATAATTTCTAATAAAAAGTCATAAAAGTTTCAAAAAGTCATTTCATGATTAAAAAACTATTTTTATGAAGAAATATATTTATCTTGGTGTTATGAATTTTTATATAAGAAAATATATCTGTGACTATTAAAATTTTATTTTAATGAAATGTTTTGGAAATTTGGGGATAATATTTTATAAATTATTTATCTAAGTGTTAGGAATTAAGGTAAAATCATTTAATGGTTAAAAGAGTTATTTTTCATAATACTCTCTTTGTGCGCAATGTGTTTTTATCTTAATAAATTAAATAAATAACTATTTATAAATTATTATAATGAAATATAAATATATATATATAATATATTCAATAAAATATCTTAAATCTCATAAAATATATTTTACATAGCATGTAATTAATTTAAATCCATTTTTATTCATAAAAATGAATTTTTCCAAAAATGGTTTTCATTGCCTTTTTCATGACTATTTTAAATATAATTTCTACCACTTATAGATATTTAATTTGATATAATTGATTCTATATTTATAATAATAATTTAAAAAAATTAATGAAGACACTTTCATTTTTTATCTTAATAAAAAAAATGTTACCATAGTTAGAGTTAAAATGGGTTAACCAAGGGTGTCAAACTACAGGGTAATGGTAAAAATAGCAATTAAACTTATCTAAAAAATATGGGACTAATATATTGAAACCATATATTATCTTGACATAAACTTATTGTCCATTTGGTTCCTCTTTCACAAGAAATTGTCATTATATTATTTTTAATCTTTTAAGTGATTTCATGTGTGTCTCTACACTCATTTACAAATGGGAACCTCTTGTACATAACTATTAAAAAAACATTATCCCCTAGACAAGGAAATACCAAACCAAGAACATTACTATAATCTTTATATTCATTATTTATCTTCAATCATTACCCCAATACCATCCAAATAAGGATTATTGTGTATGCCAAAAGTATCCTCTCAAAGAAAAAGTAATTGTTCTACCTGACACTTTCAATGATTATTTCTTATTCTAATTCCTATTAATATATTTTATTGATCCTAAAGTAATGAATATATGATATTAAATATATTTATATGTTAATATAATTATGGTACAACCAGTTTAAACCACCATTCCTTCACATTTGATTTGAAATTATTGCTTGTGCATATGTGTGCCTTATAGTCTCCATGTAGCGATATTATTCAATTTCCATTACTGCCTCACATTGATGAATATAATGATATATTTAATAAATATATATATTATTTATCATATAATTAATATAATGTAAGGAAATTATATTATTTATCTTTCATTTCTTATGTTTTTTAGAAAATGAAAACAACTTCATGTGTACGTACGAGCTACAGCCTCCATTAATGGAGTAATTCATTTTTCTATATTTTTCATTTATGTGTGGTTCAAAATATGTATATAATTGACATATATATGAAAATTATATCAGGATTTCATTTCTATATATTACGTAACCATGATAAATATACAAGTACAACAACAGTCGAATTCAACTATACATGAAAAATGATGTAATTGATACCTAAAGAAATGATAATAATAAAATATTAATAATGAATAGGTAAAAAGTTATTATATGTAAACAATTTACTCTATTATTAATATTATTATCATTATTTTATATAATTAAATACATTTAATTTATTATACTGTATTTCAAAATCACTTATGAAGAAATTCAGATGTTGGGTAAGGGTTATATATTACAATCTTGTTTTTAATGGAATTATTCATGGTTAAATTAAGGATGATGGAATTATTGTTATAGATCACTCTCTTAGGTGGGTTTTAATGATAAAAAACACCCAAATATTATTCAAACCATTTCATTTCGTGATTTTCATTACTTTTAATTTTGATATTTTTTCAGGAAGGTTCTTGATCAAACAAAGTGTTTAAGAGGAGGGTCGAGGATTATCTTGAACCCTTCCACCTACAGTTACTAATGGATACCTAGTAGAGTCCATAATATGTTTGGTGGGATATACATATAATGAAATTTCAATATAGGTTCCATCAGTGGGTTGGTAACACCCATCATTTATCCAGTGGAATTCTGGAAGTTAAAATAAAATAGTCATTTTTTGGTGGATCTGGAAGCCAAAATTGGAATCCAAAATGCTTTATTTGACCTCAAACACCTATAAAATGATCCCAATATCCTTTTATGGTATAAATACAATACAAGGGTTCTTGGATTAAATTTTTTATCTGGAAGATCAATTTCTATCTCATTGTGCTTCATTTTCAAAATTCTCAAGCTCTCGTGTATCTTATCTCTCTTCTTCCAACTCTTTATTGTTGTATTATTTCTAGAGTGTTGAGAGTATTCGTAATAAGGATTTTATGAAAAAAGTTTCTTATTTTCCTTTATTTGGGTGTGCACTACCATTTAGTGTGAGGGTTTTTGGTTCTCACAACCACTAAAAAGAAAGGGAGGTTTGGTTTTTTGGTAAAACCACTAAAAACCGAGGTTCTTACATATGTAAAAGATTTTATTATTATAACCTATAAAAATTAAGGGATATTGGGTTTCATTTTACATTCAATAAAAACCAATGGTCTTAAATTTTTAAATGGGTTTCTTACAACAATATATAAAAAAGGAAGATTGGGTTTCTTGCTTCAACCATTTAAAAGAAAGGGTTTAAACCAAAACCTCACAATCATATTTAGTGGAAGAGATATAGGGTTCCATTTATGGATTAATTTTAAACTCCTATATCAAACTCTTATTCCTTTTATTTTAATTTTATATTTTTGATGTTCATAATAAATTTTACTACATCAATTTAATTATTTTAATTACATCTTGTTTTGGTTTAAATTTTAATAAGTTTTAAAAAACAAGTCACCCCTTCACCAACTTGACCCTATTAACATTTTTTACTCAGTCCAAGTAATTATATCAAATATAACCTTAATTTAAAATCCTTAATCTTATTTGATGAATGATCATTTAAATATAGATTCTACCTCAAATACCAATAGTGATTTTGAGGGACACTCAATGATTAGAGCTCTATACTTTTATGGATCATACTGTAGTCATTATAAAACTAGAATGTATACTTATCTGATAATCATAGGATTTCTAGTTTTATGAATATTTATTCATGGACATACCCCCACTCATGAAAAGGAATAAAAATGGAAACTCAAAGATAAATATGAATTTAATATTAATAGAATATCCCTGAATTCCCTATATTGTGGGATATAAATATATAAATTTAATAGATTATCCGTGTATAAAAATTTTCAATAAATATATAAATTTATAGAAGTTACACGATATGGACACTTTCAACGAGAAATCCACATTCCCAAAATGAAGGATAAGGAGTATGTAAATAATTCCTTTAAATCTTAAATATAGAGGGAAATTTACAACTCCCACTCGTCGACCTCCTCAAGTGATGGAAGCCCCAAAATTATCATGGAACATTGGGAGGTAAATTATGATGTAAATTACACCCCCCCCCCCCCAATTCATTTTTCATTATACTTATTCTTGTTCTTCTAGTCATTTAAATTATAAAGATCTTTTATATTATAGAGAACAATTACAATATGGTTTATGTGAACTTAATTTCATATTAAAATAACTAAAAAATAAATAGAATCATTTTGTTTTTTGAAAAGATCAAATTATCCAAGAAAATGATAAATTAAAGTAGTAAAATTAGAAATAAAAAGTTTTTCAAAAAAAATATGTTGAAAATTGAGAAATAATATTCAATTTGTTATTAGTGTAAAATTAATTCTTAAGAAATGAATTAAATACTATTAAAAATAAAAAAAATTATAGGACCCATCAAATGTTGAAAAATTGCATAATAGTTTCAAAGAGCTTAAGGAATCACTTCCCAAGTTCACCGAAGGTAATTAGAATTTGAATTTAATTTTGGTTTCCCAAATTCATGGTAAAGTAATTTATGGTATTGGTTAACAAATAAAAAAATAACCTAAAGAAATATTAGAAAGAGTAATTTTATAATATCTGTCTCCAAATATAAATTTTGTAATTATTATAGAAATACTTAAGACATTATTTATGAATGAAATTAAAAAAATATATCATTATAGTAGGCCTAAATATATTCACATATCCTAAAATATTTTGTCTACAAAACCACAAATTTCATATGGATATTTATATCCTATGAAAATATGTGTTCTTGGGTCTTTATTATAGTAAATGTTTTGAACCATGTTTTTGGTACTTAAATCTATATCTTTTTAATTATTTTATAAGACACAATTCCCAAGATAAATTCATGATAAAATACATAGTACACTGATAGAGGGTTCTTGATAGACTTGTTGGTAACATTTAAAATATCGTTATGTTTTCAAATAACTTTTAAATTTAATCATCACAAATTGATTAAGTATTTTATATTTCAAACTATCCATATGCCTTGTGGAGTAATGTTTTAACAATATTAAAGTGGGGTTAGGTATAATTATCATATTACATTTACATTGAAAAGAATATAGTTTATCAATTACGTGACTTGGAAGGTTCTATTAAAATATATTGAATTGTGAGAACTATTATTTTTTGAATAATTTCCTTCCATTATTTTGAAAAGTTCATTCAAGTTTCAAAATTGATCAACTAATGTTTTATGTATTTTCTATTTCAAAGGATATCAGAACTCAAGTTGATATTTTTCTCCTAAAATTAGAATTAAGAAAAATATTTTGAGATTATATGATGTTAAATTTGATTTATATTTTTATGGTAAATTATTAAAAACTATTGATCAATTTCGGATTACTTTTATTATTTTAAAATTAAAATTATTTCTTAAGATATCCAGGATGACACTAGCTACCTAAGACTTCCTCACCGTGTACACGGTGGTGATTTCAAAAACTAAGCTTATGTATTTTATCTATAAAAAATCCAGAATAGAATATTAGCTATCTAGTAGCCTATTCTAAGGGCCTCTTATCCTCTCATAATGGGAAGGCTTATATTATAATTTTTTCCTATATATCCTTACCATTATATCTTCTCCAGAGTATAATATTTCTATATAATGGGAATAAACATTTCAAATAGATCCTAAAGGAGAGAATGAGAACCATGGTATATCTCTCAAAGTTATATTTTCAATTATTCTCACATAGGAAGAGTTTTGTTTCCAAATATATTTTTTTGTGCATATGTTATAATTGATTAATTTCTATTGATAACATTATTTTTTAAAATAAATTAATATTTTTTAAATCATTAAATCCTAAAATCTGATTTTATTTCTTATTTGAGTTTTTAGAATAAAAAAACATTATTCAATATTTCTAAAATAATGTTTGTTATCTCTTATTCAATCTTTTTAAAAACACCTTACTTTAGAAAATGTCATTTTTTCATGCCTCTTATGTTTAATTCATTACCAACGATTCATCTCACCAGGTTATGAGTTTTACATACTTCTAATATTTACAAAATCATAATAAGGGAATGAATTGAATCATTGTTCCCACTTTAGGATTACTTGATCTTAATGTTAAAATTACTTTTCTCTATAAATTTATTAAAAAAATTCAATGATGTAATTAATATCATTAAAAAAATTATAATTACTTGTAAAACCCCTTTTTATTATCTCAATTAATTTAATTATTAAATATTGAAATTCTTTTCTAAAATCTATTTTGTATAGTCTTTAATTTTAACTATTGAATATAATTGTTTCAGGTTTTTTTGTAATTATAATTCCCTAATTAAGTGGGAGATAAATATTCTTTGTAAATTCTAAAATAATCTTGAGGAAATATACTATTTATAAATATCTTGATAACGTTCATATATTGTAAATTTATCAATTTAATTTTATTTACTTATTCATTTTTATCTCTTGAATTTGATGATCTATATACATAATTATTTTGAAGTCTTGAATTTAAAATTTTATTTTTTCAATATTTTTTTGATCATATTGAATTTAAATTATATATTTTAAATCATTTTCTTAAGGTTTTCAAGTTTTAATGATTCTTTTGAAAAGTAAAAAAATTAAGGGTTTTGCTATCTTTGAAAATTTCTAACCTTGAGATTCATTAAATTATATTCTCTACCTTAGGAAATAAATTGAATCGATATAATTTCCTTATGAAATCATTGATCTACTTATCTCTTTTATTTAAATCATGAAATAATTTATCTATTTTTATCTATTAAATTAATTGATCTAATTGATCAGTTTCTTTTATTTAAATCTTCAGATCAATGATTAATTTTTCTATTTTAATTAAGTATTTAATTGATTGATTTTTTTGATTCACCCTCTTAGGTGATTTTTGTTTGTTTTATATTTTTTGATTTAAATATTGTTTAAAATTTCATGTACCTCTAAAAAGTATACATCAATTTATGTGGATAATAACCTTTTTAAATATAAAATATTTCTAAATAGAAAGTGTTAATTTTTTATTTTATTACGTTAAATTGATAAAATATGTTTTATACTCTAGTAGCTTTCAAAATTGAAATTAAAAACACATGGGTGTACAATTTTGTATTCTTAAATTATTTTTTTAATATTAGAATCTCTTTTTTATTTGAAATTTTATTACAAAATTTTCTATTGTGGGGATATTGGACCCATTTCCTTAAAAATAATTTTGACTCTATTGAACATTATTTGACATATTTTATTGAGCATTGCGGTTTCAATGCTATAACTAAGAGGGATGCAATTATCGTTTTATATATATGTCAATTCCTAGAGAGACACTCTTTTTAGAATTTATTTTAAGAATCTCATGTTTTTGAAATTATCCTTTTTTTAAACATGATAATGTGTTTATCTACTATCTAATTTTAATGATTTTTTTTCAAAATCATTAATATGTGAAATGTGTATGTTTTATTTTTATAAATATGTTTTGGAAATTTAAATTTTTTTCAAGACAGAAAATTCATTTTCAATTTTGAACACTCTTCATAGAATAATATGGGTTATGAAATTTTCATTTCCATTTTTCTCTCTTATGAATAGACTTTATATTATTATGAATTCATTAAATTTATTTCTCTTACCCTTGTTTACAAGCTTTATAACAATTATAATGGGTGAAACGTGGTGAAATTGAGAGTTTGATTTCTCTAATGCATTGTATAAAATTATTTTTTGGGATAATATTAAGAAATATAAGATATGGTTGTATTCTAGTATCTCAATGAATATTTTCAAATATTTTTCAAATTGTTTTAGTTTCAATGATTTTCATTTTTATGGTTTTATATCCTCAAAAGGGGGTACTTTTACATCATAAGAACTTTTGGTTTTATGGAGGAAAAAGGTAAAGTTTCATGTATTAAAAATTATTTATTTAATTTTATTTTTAAACATTGATATTTATTTTGGATATAATCATGATAATTACATCTTTCCTATTATAGTCAATTTATTAAGTGTGTACATATCAAAAAGTGGATATTGTTGTACCTCACTCTCATAGGTGGATTTTAATGATTGTAAACACCCAAATGTGTTTATAACCATTTCATTTCAGGAATTTATTCACTTATATTTAGAAATTTTTTCAAGATGTTATTTATCCAAATAACGGGCTCAAGAGAAGCATAGAGTACATTATTTAATTCCTCCGCCTATAGGTACCAATCGATACCCAGTGTAATGCACCATATGGTCAGTTGTATCTGGATAGAATAGATGGTTTTTACATGTAGTGACTTAGATATTTAATATGGAGATATTACATCTTACTGGATGAATATTAAAAAAATTATAAATACACAACTAAGTTCCATAAAGTTTTAGTGTATTTGGAAACATTGAAATATGAAAAGGGATTCATAAAAGATCTATATTATCTCCCAAATCATTCTTAATAACTATCACACTTTATAGACACATCATACTTAAAAATTTTCTCCATAACATGGGGAAAGTAAATATTAGAAAGGGTGAACTTAGATTCTTAGTATGGATAATAAAGGGAGATATCAATGATCTCTTAAGCATAACATGATCATAAAATTTGAAAATCATACCCTATGTAACATAGAACCTAATATTGAGTCATTACATAAATCATCATAGTTCAAAAGATATGAATCATAACAAAATCAAAGAAAATGATATATGAGAGTGTAATGTTTCCATATGACATAGAATGTTTTTACACAAAATCATATAAAATAATTTCTTTAGTATTCAAACCTCATTTCTAAGACTATCATAAATGATTTAATTCACTCCCCAAACTATCATAGTAGTCAACATTCACTACTGATACTATCTTCGTGGATTGGATTCACTCCCCAAACCATCAGTGAGTTCATGGTTCACTCCCAAGAAAATAATAGTGCATTAGTTTCAATAATAAAACCATAATGGTAGTAAAGTTTCAATCCAAAGACTATCAAAATGGAAATATACCCTTACTTAACTAGTATCACTCACCATTCAAGTTACATTTATCCTTTGAGATATCACCATTTACCAAATTCTTTGTAGGTATATATAATTAAATGAAAACCCATAACATAATGAAAACCATAAAAATGTGTTCCACAAGATTATAAAACAATGACCATATCAAAACCCAAGAAAATAAATGGGTTTCATAGACATTTCATCATAGCATAACTTATGTAAAATAAAATGGTTTCATAAACATTTCATCATTTCATAATTTCTTTACTCATTGAAAAAGAATGGGTTTCAAAAAAATCTTTTCAGTGTAAACATAAACCATATAGAGAAAGTATAAGCATGGTATCATTGGATCATATACCCAATAAATAAAAATTAAACTCAAATTATGTTATCATAATGGGAAAAAATATTTTAAAGATTGCATGGTACATTTTCTGATAGAAATACCCTTTTCCTTTGAAATCACTTTTTTTTGAAATCTAAAAATCATCCAAATATTAATGAAAACATTTTAATTATGGATGAACAGGAAAATTTTTAATTTAATATTCTAAAACATTATTGGTCATGAAAACGGGACATTTTGTTCTTGTTGTATAGGTTAAATGAAAACATTTCATTAATATTTTTTGTAAAACGTCAAAAAGTACCTCATTTGGAAAATAAAAATAAGATTAATTTTAAACCATTATTTAAAATTAAAATATGGGTAGAAGTTACTTTAAATTTCATAAAATAATATTAAAAACATTTTTGGAAAACCTTGATATGGAAGAAAAAAATCAATTGAAGAGAGAAATATAGTTACTTTTCCTTAAAAAATTATTCTTCTCTATTAAGTACTTAAAGGAAGAAAAATGAAATTAAAACATCTGTTTTCAAGAAATAAATAGAGTATAATTAAATTCCTATGTTTCTTGAAAGGTATGTAATAATATTTTTTCATAATAAACTTAATCATAGATAATCCCAATAATCAATGAGATTGTAACATAATACTCTTACAACATTGGTAATATTTGAAACATATGACCTATGAAATAAAAAGCCTTATATGGATATGTAAAACCTCATAAATTTCATAATAATAAAAATAAAATATATTAATGGTCAATATATACACCACATAAAATAATAAATTTTCATAAAATTGCATATGTCCCAAAGAATATAGTTTGTGATGATAAAATCTTACCTCAGATCTGACTTCCTTCGTATGAGTTTGAAAATTATGTAAAATAAATAAAATTTTTATAAAGATATATACCTTAACAATACTCATATATATATATATATATAATACCCTATATTATTTACATATAACATTTTATCACCTATTTATTAACGATTCATTATTAGAATCACTATTTCGGGTGACATCTGCTTCAGTTTTCATATAAGTTTTGGTTTTGTAGTTCCAGTCCATTTACTTTGATAAAGGTTCCATAATCTAAAGAATTTTAATAATGATATAAATATCATATATATTCATTATAAAAATATTTATAGTTATACATAAATTTATAGATAGAAAAATTAAATGCATCATTCATTGAGATAGAAGGTTATACATATGAATGAACTTTGTTTTCACTTTTTGATGGATGGAACAAAATAGAGTTAAATAATAATTCACCTTAATTTATTCATTATTATATCATATCTATCTTATATACTCATTATATATCTCCTTATTACCATCCAGTTCAAAAAAATGAAAAATGGATCACATCGCTTTGTAGAGGTGGTAGTCCACACGTACGCACGAGCGATGTTCTCATTTTCAAACGGATTGGACGGTAAGTAGTTAGATGTGTATTATGATTAAATAATTATAAATATTTAATAAATATCATATATTAACATTAAATCAACCATAATAAAAAACCATGAAATATTGTGGTGGAAAATGAATTATATCGCTTCGTGGAGACGGTATGTCATATGTACACACAAGTGATACTTTCACTTCCCATTTTATGGAAGAGAGAAAGGATAATAGTTGTTTCATAACAAAATTTAATAAATTTTTTGATACATAATATGTTATTAAATGATAAATATCATATATTTTTATGAGGTAAAGAAAAAGTAAAAAAGGAGAGTGATTGGTTAAGGAGATTACCTCATCTTTGAAATAAATCCTTTAGGTCTTCTCAAAAGGATCCTAGTGTTGGTATTTTGGGAAGAAAATTACCTCTATGATTCTTATAAATAATTTGTGAAATTATTTTTTATGGTATGGTAGAGATAGAAATATCAAATTGGGGGAATTAAGGAATGGCAGGGTGTCCTTTTATAATTTGGGGGAGGGGCACTTTTGGAATTTCTTAAAAGATTAAAATTTAATAAAGTCGTTATCTAACCCAACTGCCTCAAAATTAATAGTTATTTTAAGAAACGATATAATGGTTTAGATATCCCATAAAAATAAAAAATTTATAGGTTTTAGTGGGGTTATAAACCTTATCTTTTGGTTTAAACCATTATTTAACCTATTTCAACAATAACCACAACAAAAAATCACTCTAAAAGGGTTATTGTTTTACATATAAGGTAACTATTTAATCATAAATGGAAAAATGATGAAATTTTATAGAATATATTATAATATTTTTCCATTTAAATATTTTTATTGTTTTTAAATATTTTAATAATATATTAAGATGATAAAATGTCATTAATTTCAATTTTAACACTATTCATTTAATATGAATTTATATACATAAATTAGAAGTTTGAACTAAAATATAATAATTTAAAAAAATTATATATTTTTCATATATAAAATTCTTGTAAAACTATAACTCACTCAAATTATATTACTTTTAATTTGTTTTTAAAATCATTTATTTTATTTTTCTAATAATTGAATAAATATGACATCAGTGTTTCATAATAATTTAATGTAATTATATAATTTATAAAAATTTTAAATAACATTAAAAAATTAAAATAATTTAATTAATCTCAATATATTCATTTATATTCATTCATAACATTCTATTTTCCTTATGTGGACAAATTAGAGATATTTAAAACTAAGGGTGTAAAATTTTGTACCTTTTTTGGTTTAAATTTTATATAGGTCATTTTCATGGAATAATATCCATTTAAAAAATATATTTCAAAACTATAGTGATAGGTTTTTAATTTTCATAATACAAAAATAATTAGGATGAAAAATTATGGTTGTATCACTTAGTTTGATTTTAGATTAACCGTATTTACCGTTTAGCGAGTATATAAATTTTACCATAGTAACTATTCATATTGAACAAAAATAAAAAAACTATTTAAATATTTTATAACTACTAATTCAAAATATAAAATACATTTTATCAAATTATATTCCTATAATTTTAATAAATTAATTTTAAAAATATGTGTTCAAAACAGAATGAAAACATCTTTTTAGAAATATATATTTTTATGCATAAATAGTTGTTTGTTCATATCCCATGATTATAAAAATATTAAATTAATATTAAAACATATTATTGAATATATAATAGATAAATATCCTTAAAATAATTCACCAATAGTGATTAATTTAATTTATTAAGATAAAAACACATTGCGCACAAAACAATAGTTTTTTCATAAAAATGTCTTTTCACGCATAAAAAATGTTTTTTCTACCAAATTCAGACATAAAATATAATTTTGTGAACATAATAGTATTATTTAAAATATAATAAAATTAATTTTACTATTAAATCATTTTAAAATAAAATTTTACTTTTTACATGCTTAAAATGAAAATAGATTTCAATAAAAATCTTTATTTTCACTATTTACTGGAAAATCAAACATTTCAGAAAAAACCATGAATTTAACCCTAATATAATTTGGATATGATTATTTCAAAAAATTATTTAATTTTAATTAATGCTATTTTAAAAATTTTAAAAAACATAATATAATATTTTCTCAGAAAATGTGTAAAAATTCATTTTTGAAGGGTATCTATTTTTTATGTATAATATAACATTATAAAAAAATGGAATGTTTATCTAATAATAAATAATTAATAGATTTATATTGAGTATATTATTTTTAGATATTTCAAAAAATATTTAATCCTATTTATACACACTAATTTTTCAGCTATGTCATAATGGTAATAATTATATCATAATATTTAATGTTTTTTGATTTTTAGTATTGCATGTCATATATGATATCAAACATAATTTCTTTATTTTAAAATATATGGGTATTTATTTATTCCCCCTTTAAAAAATTTCTTCTTCAAAATTTAAATTTTACTCAATAATAATGGTTTTTATATTTTGAAATTCCATTGTTGAAAACCCATATTGTAAAAAGGGTTAATAGAACTTCCTCTTGAAAATAGGGAAAGAAAAATATGAATGTTATGTGGAATAACACATATCTAGATTTACATATACTAGAAAATTAGAGAAAAGTGAAAATATAGAAATGGAACAGAAAATTACTTCCCAAAAATTAATTGAGTGATAGAGAACGTGGTTATGAGAAAGATAACAACCATAAAAGCATAAATGTGTGATTGGTTAAAAGACTATAAATTCACAAAAACATTACAAAAAAATTATTTGAATATAATTTTCCCTATTTTTTAGGAATTCTTTCACTATCTAGACAAAAAACATAAGTAAATATTCTTACTTGACTAGTATATTCTCATCCTTAAATTGAAATATGCCTTAAATTTGTCTTTTTCTCCATGTGATGAGTATTGAAGTTGAATTTTTACTGCCTTAAGCACTAAATAAAATTCATAATCCACAAGAGGATACTAAGTTATTCTCCATATCCTTAAATATTTTCCAAAACCAAATGGTTTCCACAAGGTAAGATAATAACTAATGTTTGGAAACCTATTTATTGAACTCTAATATTTCTATAATAAAAATAATGTTTCCATATAGATCATTTAATAAATTTCCCAACATCCCAAATAAAAACAATAGACTCAATATTAAATAATGTTTTAACCTCAAAGGTGATCTCATTCCTTTCATATTACCTCTCTAAAAATTTAATTTCATTCTTCCCATTTAATTTTTTATGCAAAATCACATGTCAAACATAGAAATTACATATTCCTCAACAAAATAAAAGTCTCCAAAAATATCATTAATTACTATGATGAATCACTATATAATCATTTAATTTATTAAAATTAACTAAACTATCATGAATCATATTTATATACTGACCTAATAGTGAATCCCTAACTTTACTATAAATATCTTCTAAAATATCACCCTATCAATGAATCTCTTTTCAACCATCCAGATTGTCTATATCCCATTATCTATTAGACCATAATTAACTTAGCATCAAATAATATACTAACCCAAAGGGTTATTCAAACTTCAATAGAGTATTATTCCTAAAGTGAGTAAAAGTTTCATATAACTTCAAAATACCATCACTTAATTCATTAAAATGGAGGGTGTTGATTCCTTTTGAAATTATAATCTTCCTAAAACTTATAATCCATAATGAAATCCATAACCTTTATTTTAATCCCATAGGAAAAAATATATGCTTCCAAAATTAACACAATTCTTATTCCTAAAATAATATCATAGACTATTGAATATATTTTATAAATCCAAAAACCAGTAAACTTCATCAAATATGACTTAAATCACTTATCGTCAAATAATTTCCAAATCTCTAGTTCACCAATACAATCCCATTAATTTTAATAATATATTTATCCCAACTAAAAATTATTACTTTTATTTTTTATTATTACCATTCAAAGTATGTTTTCAATTCCTTTTGTGGAACAATCCTTTGTTGTTTCATAATCCTTATATCCAAAATATAATTTATATAACACATCAAATACTAATACATAAACACTTCAATACATTCCCTTAAATCAATTGGAATAGTATATGTTTTTCCTAAGTCTATAAGATATTATTTAGAAGAGTTCATTGACATGGATAATGTCTAGGTTTCCCACATTTAAGATAACAAACAATGAATGGTACCTTAGAATGAACATCATATCTCTCCATAGAACTCTTCATTTTTCATTGTAAATTCATTACTTTATTCACTTTTTTCCAAATATAAAACATTTTAATAGTCCTTTATAACATTCATCTAAGTATCTCTTTCCACATTTCTAACATGAAAGAAAATGTGAATTCTTTCATACATGGTCAACACTACCCAAGATCTCATCAAACTCTATCGTTCTCATCTTTGGTGAATCTGACAGTTTGTCAATGTACAGGTTGTTAATCATATATTATAAAAAATGATTAAGAATAATCACAATGTCTTTAAATCCCATCATCATTACATTTTTCTTTTCATAGTCACCATATTTTCTATCACACTCAGTGTTAAACCAATTATTACTATTTTGGCGAATTAACTAATACCCAAAAGTATAGTGTGAGCAATAATATTCATAGTGGAAAGCCACATAATCCTAAATAACATTTTAATGGATGTATAAATCATTACACCTTATTTTCAATCCATAATAGCATAGGTTTAACATAGTTCATTCGTTATCATTACCAAATCATTAGGATTTTATCCTATACTTAGACTTATCCTTAGTGTTTTTACTAAATTTATCTAACACAAGTATCCATAGGATGACTAAACTATCCAATAATTCTAACTATAGTTACCCATAATTTTCAAACATATATGCTGCATCTTATTAGATTAATATTCAATATACATTTCAAATACATGCCTAAGGACCCTAATGATTTTTTATCTTCAGAAAAATTTTCACATAAACAATAGTTTTATTAAATATTTATATCATATCCCACTTATCTCTTTTTAACTAGAACCCTTCTTATATGGGTCATACTGAAAAAATATTAGCATAACTTTGGTAAAGGAAACATGATAAAGGGTGATATAATATTCTTAGTGTAGTTAATCAAGAGAGATATTAATGATCACTAAAAAAATCATGAGCATATGTTTATGAGAACACGATCATAGCAATTGAAATGTAGAATGTGTGTAACATAGATTATAATCTTGAGTCATGACATAAACCGTGGAAGTTCATAAGACATGAATCATACTAAAATCAAAAAAAAATGAGTCATGATATTGTAACATTATTATAAGAAATAGATTTTTGGAATACATATAATCATACAAATTCATTTACTTAATTTTCAAGTATCATTTCCGAGACTATCCTAATTGATTGGGTTCACTTCCCAAACCATCGTAGTAGTCAAGGTTCACTCCCAAGACTATTATAATGTATTGAGTTTACTACCTAAACAATATTATTATTCAAGGTTCACTCCCAATACTATCATACTGGATTGTGTTCACTCCCCAAACATTCATTATGATCTAGGCTTATTCCCAAGACTATCATAATGTATAGTGTCTGTTACTGAATTGGGTTCACTCCCCATTCCAGTCATGCTTATCTCATGAGATATAAATCCTTACCCAATTAATTGGAGTGCTCTATAAATTTTTTAACACAAATGACATAATAAAAATAATATATATGTGTAACATAAGATAATAAAAATATATCATATCCAAAACCAAGAAAATAAATTGGTTTCTTATACATTTTATTATATCATAACTTATGTAAAATAAATGAGATTCATAAACATTTCATCATTTCATCATTGAATAGCTCATATAAAACGAATTGGTTTCTTGAACATAATGTCATCATAAATATAAACCATATATAGAAAGGATAAGGATGTATTCATTGGATTATATCCCTATTAAATCATAAGTGACATCAAAGGATGATATCATAAAGGAAAAAATTATTTAAATGATTAGTTGGATCATTTTCTGAGGAAAATACCCTTTTTGCTTTGAAATTTTATATTTAAAATATAAAATATCCCAAATAATAATAAAAAAATTCATTTGAATATAAACACAAAAACACGAAAAGTAATCTTCAAAACCTTTATTGGTCATGATAGTAAGAAATTTTTTTCATGTTGTATATGTTAAAAGAAAACTTTCCTTTTACATTTGTTTGTAAAAAGTGAAAAAGTATATTGTTTGGAAAATAACATGAATAATTATTTAAACAATTTTTAAAAAATAATAAAATCTGTAAAAATTGCATTAAAAATCATAGGATAATTTTAAAAATATTTTTAGAAAACATGGATATAGAAGAAAACTGTTTTTCAATGAAAGAGACAAATAAAGTAGATTTTCCTTAAAAATATTCATTCAGTCTCCTCAGTACATAAAGAGAGGGAAATAAAATGAATACATGTATATTCGTGAAATAACTAGATTATAATAAAATTCATGTTTTTATTCATAGCTATATAATAAAATTTCATTATCAGAAACTTAATCATGGAAAATCCTGATAAACAATGAGATGGTAACATCAAAATCTTACCAATTTGGAAATATTTGAATCAAAAGATATATGAAAAAAATAATATTATATAGATAATTAAATCAAAATAAATTTTATAATAATCATAATAAAATAAATTCATGGCAAGTATATGTACAGCATAACATAATATAGGTTAATAACAAAGAATATGTCCCAAAAGAGATAGTTATAGATGATAAACCCTTACTACCGGTATGACTTCATTTGTACATGTTAGAACCTAATTTATAATAAATATAGGTTTTTTATAAATATATACCATAAAAATACACTTATATATCATACTATATATTATTTACTTATAACTGTTTATCACACCTTGGTTAAAAATTCTCTATTTAAATCATTTTTCTGGGAAATATATGCTTCGTTTTTCATATATGTTTTGGTTCAGTAGCTGTTTACATCTACATTGTCCATGGTTACATAATACCTATAATAATAATCCGGATATAAATATAATATATATTCATTATATTCATATTTTCTATCCATAAAATTAGATATTATAAAATGAATTACATTATTCATGGGGAAGGTAGGTCGTACGTACGCATGAACGTTTTCTTAACTTTTCGACGGATGGAATAAAATTAAGGTAAATAATAATTAACCTTTTGGGGATAAATATTATATAGTATATTTATTTTATGTATTCATTAAATCTATCCTTTTTACCATTCAAGTAAAATTAAAAAGGAAAATGTATCACATCACACAATGGAGATGGTAGTCCTCACGTACGCGCAAGCGATGCTATCATTTTCTAACTGATTGGAATGTAGAATATAGATGTGATATTATGATTATAGAAGTATAATTATTTCATAATTATCTTATATAAAATTTAAAACCATCATAATAACAATCCATGAAATATGGTGGTGTAAAATGAATTGTATCACTACATGGAGATGGTAAGTCGTACGTACACATGTGCGACACTTTCGCTTCCCATTTGATGGAAAAGAGGGTGGATAATGGTGATTTCATAATAATAATAAAATTTATTTATATTTAGGATGGTAAATTAATTATTTTATGATAAATACTATATATTTTGAGGAGGTAAATAAGAATTAAAAATTGAGAGTTATCAGTTAAGGAGATTACCTCATCTTGAAAATAACTCCTTTAGATCTCCTATTAAGGATATAAGGATTGGTATTTTGATAATACCAAAAAATATAGAATATATATATGTAAGGAATTTTATAATGTTTTTTTCATGTTGTGGTAGAGTTATAAGGCTCTAAGTGGTGTGAATAATAGAAATGAGGGGTACCCTTTTATAATTGAGCGAATGGGCACTTTTGGAATTTCTTAAAAGATTAAATTATATTAAAGTCATTATCTGTCCTAAATTCCACTAAAAATCAAGGTATTTGGGGATAAAATATTAGGGGGTTTAAATAATGTCAAATAAATTGATTGGTTTAGTTTCTATTTTAAACTTTTTCATTTGTTTTAACCCCTTAGTTAACATATTTTAACATTAACCACGGGTAAAAAAGTTCACTCTTAAATGATTATAATTTTAATTATAAGGTAACTATTGAATCTTAAATTGAAAAAGGATTAAATTTTACACCATATATTATCCTAATTTTCCTATTTCAATATTTTTAAAAAAATTAATCTCCTAAGCCTATGGGCCATGTAATCTCTGAGCCTACAGGCCTTGTAAGGGTTCCCCCCATCCCATGAAAGGGTGGTTATTAAAAATCCATAAAAATTCAGGACTTTGGGCCATTTGGGGTAGAGAGTGAAATTTTGTAACTTCCTTTGAATTAAATATTATATAGGTCATTTTCAAGGAAAATTATCCATTAAAAAAATAAATCTAGTGACTTATATAGTAAGGGTAAAATTTAATTAATCCAACACGAATTAGGAAGAAATGGAATTTCCTTAACAATTAGTTTTAAACTAGATTAATGTGATTTACACTTTACCAAGGTAATAAATTTTACCACGATTACTATTTATATTGACCAAATATAAATGGTGCCTATTTAGAAAATTTATAACTCCTAATTCCAAATATGGAATTCATTTTATCAAATTCAACAACTATAAATTTAATAAATTAGTTTAAAAATATTCATGAAAAACATGATGAAAACTAATTTTTACAAAGATACATTTTTAAGTATAGATCTTAATTTAATTTTATCCCATGCATAGAAAAATTTTAAATAAATGTTAAATTATTTGATTGAATATATAACATATAAATTTCATTAAAATAATTCACCAATATTGTTTAATTTAATTTCATATGATAAAAACAAATTGTTCATAAAAAATCATACAAATGCATTTCTATGAATTATGAATTTCTTTATACTAAATTCAATCATAAAATTTATTCAAACGAACATAATTAGATTCATTAAAATAAAATAGAAATAATTTTACTTTTAAACCATTTTAAAAGAAAATTTTATTATGTGCATTCTTGAAACAAAAATATATTTTTCAATAAATGTCAATATTTTTTACTAATGACTAAAAAATCACCATTTTAAGTAAAATCCCAAAAATTCCCCCCCATTTAATTTTTTTATTATGATTTAAAAAATATATTTACTTCTGTTAAATAAAATTTAAATAGTTCTGAACATTAAATATAACATTTTCTCATAAAAATCAATAAAAATCAATTTTGAAGGTTGTCTATTTTTTATTTATAATATAACATTGCAAAAACAATTGAAAGATTATTTACTAATAATTAATCAATAATTTTATATTGAGTATAATATTTTAATATATTAAAAAATTACTTTTTTCGATTTAAAAACTAAGTTATAATGGTCTTATATAAATAATAATATTTCACAGTTTGTTTAAGTTCAGCGTTGCATGCCATATATGTTATCAACCATAATGTACTTATTTTAAAATATTGGGGTTCTACAGTATAGGTTCCAAAAATGATCTGGTTACCAACATTGTCTGACAAGTTACCCACACTAGCTATCTTGTCGAATTCTAGAAGACAAATAAATATTCATTTGTGGTGGACCCAAACCCCATAATTAGACTATCAGCTACTCAAATCAACCCTCAAAACCTTAAAAATGATCCTCAATACAATATAGTCTATAAATACACCAAAACAATTTCATGTATGCCTATGGTTACCTTGAATATCATTTTTGTGCTCATTGTGCTCCATTTTCATCATTCTCAATCTCTCTTGTACTCTTGTCTCTCATCCTCCCACTTTTTCATGTTATATTCTTATTGGAGGGTTGAGAGTGTGAATAATAGGTTTTGTATAATGAATGTATCTAAATTTTCCTTTTCTTTATTTCTCACCACCATTTAGTGTGAGTGGATTATATTCTCATAACCTCTTAAAACAATAGAGATTGGGTTTATTGGTAAAACCACTAAAAACCAAGGGTTTTATATTTTTAAATAGGTTTATAAATAGAAACATAAAAAATAAAGGGGGAATGGGTTTATTTGTACAACCACTAAAATCCATGGTTATAAATTTGTAAATTCATTTCTTTCTAAAATAGCTAAAAATAAAGCCAGATTAGTTTTCAAGCTACAACCAATGAAAATAAAGGGTTTAAACCAAAACCACACATGGATCATAAGGTAATGATACCTAAGGATCACTTTGTCTATTATTATTGAATAAATTTATCAAATTATTATACCTTGTATTTTAATTTTATATTTAATTTGAGATTAAATCTCTCAATTTTAGTATATAAAATTAATTGTTTTAATTACATCTATTTTTGTTTAAATTTGTAAAAAGTTTTAAAAGCTAATCCACCACTTATTTCCATATTAACTAAGACCAAAAATTATGTGATCTATCTATCATAAATATTATTTAAGTTATTCTCATTTATTTATTAATGAAAATTATAATTTTTCCATTAATTGTTTTCCATTCTATGCACACAAAATTCAAAACAATTTTTTTATGGAAAAATAAATATAATTTTTTATTCGGTTAGGAATATTTTTCTTCCATGGATATAATTTCATTATAGGGTTTTAAATAATATTTTTAATATTATCCAATGATTTATAAAAGTCATTTTTACCCATTTTTTGACTTTCTATAAAATAATTATAAGGAATCTTCTAATTTTTTTCCAGACAAAGTAATTTTTACCAAATGAGTGAAAGAGGTATTTATTTTAATGTTTACTGCACAGACGGATTTATTCATCATAAAAACTATTCTTTGAAATTAATATACATTTATAATTCTCCACTATTATTTTCAAATAAAAAATTTTCCCTGATATTCTGGAAACTTGTAGACTCTAAATAATTTACTTTCAAAATTAAATGGTTATTTTCCTTAAGAAATGTTACATTTTTTTAGAATTAATTTTTATGTATGACAATATCCAATTATTTTACTTATGGTCCACTAAGTAAATGATCCAATAATACCATATTTACTCATTATATGGTTGGTTTATGATTATTATGACGAAATTTTGATTAAACATATTTTGTTGTGGGTTAAGAAATGAAGAAATTATAAATGATTTCATAATATTATGGAATACATATGAATGGATTATTATTATATGATTATTGGTAATGTTATATCCCTCCACTATATTATTAATTTTTTATCTCAGAGGATACACGGGTGGTTATCACAAGACCAAAATAGGGTACACGGATGTTTAGACCAATCCTAAAGCTAGTACACAGTGGTTAACCCAAGACAAATATGTGATGAATTTCTTGGTGGGTAGCCTTCACATAAGATTTATATGATTATAATTATGACATAATTTTATGCTGATCTCTATGGCATGTTCTTATTATTATCATATCATATCATATATCATGATATTTTATTCTTCTATGATTCATGTCTTATGATTATCTAAATAGTTATTCCATGATTATGATCTATGAATTTATGGGTATGATTTTAAAATGTTAAACTAATATACTCATCCATTATACTCATGTTATAATTACATATGGTCATTAACCGGTATCTCCAATGTTTACCCTTACTGAGCTTCTAGTATAACCCATTCTTATGTTTATTTTCACTAGGTTATGAAGAAAAGTTTTAAGTACGGTCTGACTAATAAGTGTACTATGTGAGAAGAACTTTTTATGATTTATTGAATATATTATATGTAATAATATGATTATTCATATAGTTTTCAATGACACTAAACCTTTACATTTCTAGGTAATATGTTGATATGAGATGTGTCGAATAATCATCTAAAAGGATGTAATATTTATGTATGTAATGTTTGGGTCACCAAATATATTCATTAAATAATAATATGTATAATAAATTTCATATTCAAAATATATAAACTCAATAACTTGTGACCATATCATCTCTTCTTTGAATCTTTATTCAAATATCATTTAAATCGATTGAAGACTTCTTCTTAAATCTCCTTAAGACACAATATTTTACTCTGTGTCATATTTTCATAATTCTATCTCAAAATATACATGATTCTATCATTATTTGAATCATTCATAATATATTCATCCATGTATAAATTCATATTTGAATTCATGGTTCTATGATGAAGAACCCATGAAAATGGAATTTGAATTTTATGTATTGAATTGTGTCCTTATAAACTTTATCCTTACACAATAATTACTAAATATTAATGTTTTAAAGATTCATCATTTGATCTCATTTTGAATCAAAACAACTATTATTTATTTTGATATTATTTCCAATAGGAATAGTTCCATCAAATCACTTGATTTTTTTCTTGTGAATATAAAAAACCAAGAAACTAAAATTTTCACCTAGCAGATCCATCAAAAAATTCACAAAGTATGTGACCAGCCATCAGGATCGACTATGACGATCAATTGTACAACTTAGTTTAGATCGACCTCATGCATGAATTAACTAATATTGGGGATAAAATACATTTATAAGCAACTAACCATGTTGATTGACTATATGGATATCTCAATAGATCAACGATGTAACTCAATCTAGATCACTCGCACATATTAATCGATTGTGAGGATCTACTGCACAAACAACTAACTAATCGTCTAAGGAAACGGTCATTGGATCAACTTTGCAGAAAACAATTCTTATTGAGATATATTTAATGCATAGATCATGAGTTCACATTTATGTAGATAGACTCATGTTTACACATAGATGAACTTCTTTATTATGGAACACTTGTATGATTATTAGTAGCATCACTTCATCATTATGAAAAGATTCATAATATTTATTCTTAGTGTCACTTTATTTTAATGAATCAATTTTTCTAGAAATTCAAGGAATTATTAATATAATCACAATCTCTTAAATGATTTTATAGATAGTGTCTCTATATCTACAAAAACTCTTCCATGATTTCATTAACGATTAGAACATCAATTATCACATCTGATGGATTCTCCTTAATCCTATCAATCCAGTTGTTCCAAGTAGAATCATTTACTTTTTTTCATTACATATGTGATGTAAACATGTTAACATATCTAGAACATCTCCATTCATATATTTAAATCTCCATATATCATCCTTATTGAAAAAAAAAATCAATGAATGGGAACAAAAATCTTCCCATTTTTAAGTGTTGTTAATACCACCACACATCTCTAAAGTCAATATTTTTTATCATTTATTCAACTTCTCGAGTGCATATCCATGCACATATTGAAAGAACATTATATCTTCCTTATTTAAAAATAATATATTCAATTATTGAGAAAAAGAAACTACACCATTTTAATTATTTTCAATACCACCACACATCTCTAAATTCAATATATGTGCTTATTTTATTCTCCCCCCTTATTGATAATAAACTGTAAAATTCATATATGAGATATACCTCGATAATTGTTCTCCATATTATTCCTAAGAAAATAGTGTCCCTTAACATCTTTTTCTCCCTATTTAAATCTGAATTTTTGTCTCATTCTTTTATTAGAGAAGAATGGAACCATTCCCAACCTATCGAAGATCCATTATTTAATCTACTCTAAGTCATTTTTGATAAAACCGATGTAGAAAACAACATATAATACACCAATACAACATGATTGTCCATTATCAATTCATTTTGTGATACCACTTCCAAATATCATAATATAAGGACTGTTTAAAAATATTTATATACCATCAACCTCTAATTTTTGTTAGGCTATCCAAAATTTTGATTTTGTTTAATTTATAATTTTTTAATAGCTTTTATTCATTTTTTTATCTACCTTGATGGTTTTATTCACTTTCTTCATCATGGGTGATTATTCTTGAATAATACTATATAAAGGACACATCATTCACACTATAAATAGATATTACATCACTCGCCTAGCTCTCAGAATTTTGATCCTTCCATTCCTTAAATATCATTACACATAAAATGAAATCAACTAAAGAGGGGTTTTCGTTCAATTTAAATAACAGTAGTATGGTTAGAAGATATATATCAACTATAATGTTCAATTTATATCAACTTCATCATTGGTGATACACTTCAGTATTATCTTAAAATGTATCTTATCATTCATCTCTTTAGATATCTCAGTGGTTTCATTCATCATAATAGGATTCTTATGTGTGGCCTATTTGATTGTATTAGAAATAATGGAAAATTCACCCTCATATGGTAGATTTTGTAGTCTTTTATTTATTTCTATGTAGGAATTTCATAAAATAATCTACAACATGACTAGTGATCTTTAATCAACCACATATCTTATATTGAACTTCATGATTTTCTTCTTCATAATCATTTTGTGTTTTCATCACCTCTCCATATTTTCTAGTACTCTTTTGATAGTTTTTTATTCCTTTTATTTTAATTTTTTCAACCTTGGTAGTTTGTGAGATCTATTTTTTAGTTTATCTAGCTTCAATATTCTTCCCTCTAACATTATTTATTCTTCTAAAAAAAATATTTTTATAGGGTTTATTCTCCTATAATTAAATCTAGTTTTTTGGAAATGAAATGTTGATCCATAAGTCATAGGAATTATTCTCAAAGCTTCCTTAGAACCTATAATATTCATTGATGTTTTCTATTTCAATATCTTGATGAGTATACATTACTTTCTATCTAGACATATTCCAACTTTTATTAGGCCTCTTTATTGTTTATTTTCCCTTCTTGGTTTATATTTTATTCTATTCAGTTCATGATGAAATTTTTACAAATTTCTTCAGCTCAATCAGATCCATATTGTTTTTTAGATCCTACAAAACTGAGAGAATCAAATCCAATATCACTTTTTTTTGGGAAAAAATTATACCTTTTTCTTGAAGCTGAATTTCTCAATAGAATTGGATGATTCAATATGTATCTCCACTACTCTATCATAATATTTTCTCATGATCTTGAAGCTACTTTCAGAATTAATGAATCGTGATTTATCCTATTTTAGTTCTTAATTATTTTTAGATAACTTTTCATTAAGGTCTTACAACAAATTTTCTTGATCTATAATTTTCTCCTTGGAAATTTTAATCTATTCTATGAGATCATTTATTTTATCATCTTAATGTTTTTATCCTAATCAAACATCATTATATTATTCTTGAACTTAGTATTTTTTTTCAAGGTATTCATTCAATTCTAAAATCAGCATATACGTAGTATAGTCTTCGTCATCATCTTCTTCACTAGATGATTTGAATATGATTTTTTACCGTCAAAGTGAGGGCCTTATGATTTTTAGAGGGAACAAAAATGTAATCCCTTGAGTATTATGGGTCTTCACTCTCTTATTGACTCATTAAATTCCTCCATAATATTATAAAATATTTTTCTTCATATGATAACATTTTTAAAATATTCTAGACATACTTCTAGAATGGTATTTATCTTCCATCTCACTCTCAGATTCATCATATTGCTTCTTTGAAAAATTATTTTAAAATTTTACAACACCTCTAAAATCACAGAACTTAACAAGAATCCTACCTTTATAACTTATTATTCCTATTCTCATTTTTTTATAAATGAGGTCCATGATTGAATTATATTTTAAATCACATTCATCTTTTGATTTTGAAAGTAGTTTTTCTTTCACCTTGACAACTTTCATGACTTTAAATACAATTTCTTATTTCATATTCTTTTTTAACACTGGGTATTTTCACATCTCATATTTGAGAAGATTATTGCACAGCTCATCAAGAGGTAAATTTCTAATATCATCCAAGGTAGATATATTTAGATAAAATATACTAGGGATGTTTCTCATCAACTTCTTCAGAATAATTTAATATTTTAAATTATCACTAATTCCTCTAATATTACTTATTATCTCATTGACCTAGGTGAAGTAATCATTAATATCCTCATCAATTATCATTTGAATAACTAAAAAAATTAAGCTTAAAATCTAATGGTTATCTTCCTTGATCTTTACATTTCATTCATACAAATTTTTATATTTTTCTCATGTAAATTTGGAATTCTGATGCCTAGGAATATTTTTGTAGACTTTTTCATATATGAATTACATTATTGAATCCTTTGATTTCCCATCCACTTCTGGATTTTTTTTCTTCATATTCAGTGCATTTATATCTTCTTAGTGGATCAAAATCCATTATAACAGAACCACACACCTTGTGAACTTGTGAATATAGATTATAATCGTTCAATTATTTAATATCTAAAAGTTCATACCATTTAATAATTTAAATCCTTTAATATGGACTAAATTCAAACTTTCAATCCTCAATCTTTATCAAATGATGGATCTTTTAGAGTAACCTCCCTCTGATACCACTTATTGATCCTTGGTCTTGTGAGATCACTTATAGAGGGAGTGGGTGAATTTGGTATCCCTATTATATTTATGATTTTATATATTTTAATTAAATTATGTATCTAGTTAAAGATAGATCCACTCTTATTATTTTCTGTCATCCTTAATTAGGTATGAAAAAAATAAAATGCATAGAACACAAGGATTTATAATGTTTAATCTTAAAATCCTACTCCATTCCATGTTCAAGTGAGGTTTTGATATTCAGTTTCTCCACTGTGAATAACATGAATATAATGTAGATAATATCACCTAAAAATATTAATGATCAATCTCTTGAAATACCTAAAGGATAACCTCTAGAAATATCTAGTCATAAATTGTTCACAGTACCTACCTATTAAAAGTTTATTTATAATATAATCCCACCAGTTGAAGCCATATCCCAAAAATATTCTCCATACCATATCCTAGTGGGCTCTTTGTACTACCTCCTAAAAGTTCATTGAGGGGCCTCCCATAATCTTATTTGAACTAGTATTTGGATCAATATTATATTGATATAGATATCCAATCTATTTCTTCATCACGTCTACACATCCTCCTTCATGTGAGGTTTCTTCACCATGCTCATGGGTACTTCTGATGATCTAGTGATATCACAGGTAATTGTAAAGGGATCATAACTCTTACTTATTTAACGTTTTCAATAAAGAAAAAATAATTTTTGGGCACTTTCTCCTTAATCATTGATGCATAGGATCTTAAATTCTATTAATTTCTATAAAACAATCACATGGTGTGTGAAAGTTATCTCAATTGATCATTCATCCTCTTATTCCCTTTCCTATCAATATATATTCATGAAATAATAATTTAAATAACATCATCCATATTTTTAATATGGAAACTCCACAACATGTGGCTATATCTTCTCTTATTTCAATATTTTTTAAAATCTAATTTAAATCAAGTTAAGAATTACATTTAAATCACCTTAACACTCATATTTTATCTCTATGTCATACTTGAATAATTAGATCTTAAAATATATAGAATTATCATAGTATTTAAATCATTCATGGTATCTTTATCCATGTATGCTTACATATTTAAATTCATGGTCCTATGAAGTGGTACCTCATCCCGCTCTGTGAAGCCCCCCAAAACTATCATAGAATTTTCACTATTGTGTGGTGTATTTATTTGATTTATATTTACATAGAAACAACTCAATCATCTTGTTATGAAGGTTTATAATTTTTTTAAATAGTTTAGGGTTAAAATACATTTTTTAAAGGGAAACACCTTTTTTAACATGGGTTGATGGGGCATATTACAAGGCTCATAATTCTATAGTTATAAAGGTCTATGAAATATATTTCTCGAAGGCCCAAACATGGTATAAAGGACCCATGGCCTGAAGTCCCAAAAACTGGCCATGAAGGCCCAGAGGCCTATAGGCCCTGAACATAGCCGAAAGGCCCCAAGTTTGGCTCACCCATGACCCACCCAAAAAGCATGTTCATGAACCACCCAAGTTTTTCCAAGCCCTATTATTCCCATCCCACATGTCCATTCCTGACATGGTCTTCCTTCTCCCTAACACACTGGCCCATATCTAACTAGCATCCCCCTACATGTGCCTTACTCGACCTACATCCTACCAAATCTCTCATATTATCTATTCAAAATTTCTATGTGTACAATACATAAGAAATGAAAATATTTACCCCCCCCCCCCAAATATGGGGGATGAAATGAACCAGGGGTGGGATGCAACCCCCCTCCCCCACGAGTGGTACCGCAACTAAGTACCACTCAACTGCAGGTCATGAAACAGGGTTCCTCATTTGATATTAACTTGAATAATACTAATAATTAATTATTGTGATATTATTTCCATGAATAATATCTCTATTTCAACATCTAATTTTTTCTCCAAAATATCTAAATTATAGAAACTCATATTTCTTCCTAGCATGTCCATTAAAAACTCACAATTTATGTGAATAAAATTAAGGATTAACGGTGAGGATAGACTATATAGCTTAGTCTAGACTGACTTCATATGAAATTCAATTATTCATGAGGATCAATCGTAAGTACAAGTAATTAAACATGTGCATCAACCATATGAACAACTCAATGGATCGACCATATGTCTCAATCTTGAATCACCATGTGGATCGACCTCGTGAACAACTAATTGACCATGTGACGCGAAAATTTTTATATCACGCTCATAGAAAATCAACTCTGTGAAGTAGTGGTTAGAGTATTGACTATGAGTTCACCATTACATATCTCAACTCATGTTTATGTATGACATTAATTCTGGAATGGTCAACATCTGTATGATAATTGTGAAACATCACTTCATGCATATGAAAAACCTTCTTGATATTTAAATATAAAATCACTTTATATTTACATAAAATATACTCCAAAATTTCTAGTACCTCATATAAGAATCACAACATCTTTCAAGAATTTGTATAAAAATGTATCTATACCCACAAACATGTATCCTTAGTTTTCATGAGGATCGACACATAAATAATTGCATTTAAATGATTCTCCTTAAACTTATCCATCCATTTATTTCGTGTACAATATTGTAAGTATTTCTATTACATCTATAATAGAAGCACCTCAAAATCTCTAGTACATCTCCATACACATATTTACATCTCCTTATATCTTCCTTATTGAAAATAAATACAATCAATCCTTGGAAAAAATATTGGCATTAGATGCCTTAGTGATGAGCCCCTCTTGGATGATTTTGATGATAATTTGTTTAATTAATGTGTCAAAAAAACATATATGGTTTATTGTAATATATATTCATGGGGGAATTATATTTAACTAATCTATATGATTGTGTTTTTACTTGATGAAAACTACTATAGGATGATGTCATTATATATACATGAGACTGACCTAATCCTTGGGGGTAATCTGGTATGTAGATGATCAGTGAGGGTGGGTCCCTAGGTATGTGAAATTGATTCAGTATGTGATGAATGATATGTACATGAGAACCCTAAATAGGTTTTCTGTCCTGTGATTTTCCATGTGATATCTGATATAGGAGCGGGTTTGTTATCCTGAGTTGTGACATACAAGACATATGGTTTATGTGCTTGGTGGGAGAGCTTAGTAGAGTTGAGATATGGATCAGGATATTAGTATTTTGAATACTATGATTGAGTAGTAGGATATTTTTTTATATTGTGGGGATAATATGTAATATCTAAATGTGTCCCAAGAGAGGGGTTATCCTAGACTTGTGAGTTCCCTAAAATAGAAATAAATGGTGGCTAATCTACATTATGAGATTAATGAATGGGGGTAATATCCAGTATATGATATCGGTATGGATATTCCTTAGGAATTATTAACCTTGAATAATGGGTAGTTCTTATGAGGTGATGATTCTAACATGTATGGGAGGTATGGTCAGCTGAGTATATAGATATGTATTCCTAGAATTAATGAGATGATAATACATTTGATGTGTTCTTATATTGGTATTTAGGCTAGCTATCCTATGTTTAATGGGATATGACTTGATATTGTCTAATTTGGATGGTACAGTGGGGTTTCACCAAGGTGTATACCTTCCTAGGAGAGTTATGTTTTAGAAATAAGAGTTGTTGAGAACAATTGTGAGTTAGGTCAGCAGATTCCATCTTACCATGGGATAAGAGAGTGAGATGTAATTTAAGTGATATTAGTTATTGATTGGTCACAATTATCCTTGGATGACATGTGGTACCTGTTTATGAGTGGATGCTCAAAAGTATCCAAAAACAGATAAATGGATTTTTGTGGTAGCATGGAGTGTGTATGAAATGAATTTACATATTCCTTTTAATTTAAATGGATCATGGAACTGGTGATTTGGAGAAATTTTTTTATGGTAATAGGTTTCCTTGATGATTTGGATACCTTGTAGAGTGGATCACATAATCAAGTTGCAAGAGAGTGAGTGTTAGCCTGGATTTCATAAAAAGTTTTGATATGTGAGGGAAAGTGTGTGTTAGTTAGATGTGGTGACTGTTTTTGTTATGTATTAGTGATAGTTTGTGTTTGGTTCAAGGATTGATGGAATTGATGGAACACTCATGAGCATGGTGTTCAAGAGTTTCATTGAGAATGGGATATGTTACCTCTGAAATAGATAGTGATGTCATGGATAGATCGCAATGTAGTAGAATGGTCAATACGGTAATGAATCATGATAGGGGTTGACAATATGGGTGATTGTGTATTGAGAGGAGTTATGCATTTGTGTAATTTAAGATTATTGGGTGTAGTTTTTGAGTAGTATAATGGAATCTATATAGTGTTAAGTGCACCCTTGGTAATTAGAGAATATGACCCTTATTGTAGATAGAATTTTAGAGGATTTTGAGGATGATGTTCTTGGTGAGATGGGAATGGTTGATATTTTTGTTTTATTATGGATATTGGTTATTAGTAAGGTGTTCATGTTTAGTCTTTATGTGTTTTAATAGATAGACTGTGGATTGTAATGATTAGTAATTTGGTTCAGTGTAGCAAAGATAATGTAATATCTTATTGTTCATGGGAGAATGAACCTAGTATTTGTATGATCAGGGATGAAGTGTTGGATAGGGTGTGTGCATCAGTATCAGGATCAAGTTGGAATTTAATGTTCTAGAAGTGAGATGGATAATTTATGTATTAGTTCTCTTGGGACTAATATGAAGGATGGTTTGGTTGGTTGAGAACCCAACCATGTAATTACACCCACTCTCAGGTTTGTACATTAGTATGGATATTTAGATGATATGTGATGCATATGGGAAGTAATTCATGGTGATTGAGTGATTTTATCATTCTATGGTGGTTGAGGATGAGTGTTTTTAGGAAGGTCAACAAGGGGATGATTGGCTAATTTTTTTTAGAATTGGATTTAGTGAGGTGGAACGAGACTGAGTGTTTTGAGGTACTACTGAGAGTGTGTTTCAATAGGTGATTCCTATGGAGGGGAGAACCACGATCCAAAATCAACCATATGAGTGGAAATTTTTTGTGGGGAGAACTATAAGCATGAGGAATAATCATTCGACAATACTTCATTGTCATGGGATATATGGGTTTGGATAAACTCCATATCAATTTTAGTGATAGTGAAGAGTTGGTAACTCTGCATTTTGTTGAACGTACACCTTGGTGTTTAGAGTTACACAATGGAAGCTCAGTTAGAATTCTAAGGAATAATGAAGTGATTTTGTGGTAAATTTATGAGTAAGGTGTATCAGGATTTATAGTAGAGAGACCACCAAGACTTTTCAAGTATGAGGACTGTTATGGTGGGGTGGTTTATTTATGGAGGTTGGGGAATAGCAGGGGAATCATGTCATAGTGTCTTGAAGCCAAGAAGTCAATGACATAATAGTGGGGGGCTATGTCATTGGGAACCCATAGGGCATATACCATGTTTTTAACCTTAAGGACCAAGCCATGAAGGTAGTCTATGGATAATTGGACCCTTTTCCTTTTAGGGGCTAGTTGTGCCACATATAAGAGATCCATTCCACCATGTGGTCTAGTGATGAGGCATTACAGCATGACCCTCATGGTTACAACATTAACTGGAACCTAGGTTTCTTTTTTTAAAAGGGTTTATACCATTATTTTGGGGTCATCCCCCCTTTATTTTTAGTTTGAGAGGTCCATGGAAGAGGAAAATTTGTGGGAGACCATCCCCCACTATTTCCTATTCAATTACCCTTTGATTTTGGGTGTTCTTGGTGGAAATGTTTTAGTGATTCAATATATGGTTTCAAAAAAAAATTCTTTTGTTCATGTTCCCTAAAATTTCCATTAATTTGGTGGGATTTGGGTTAGGATTTTTTTTGATTCCACTCGAGCATGGAGGAATCAAGAGGGAATAATGTGGATTTTTTATGGCTTGTATAGAGGACATCATATGGAAATGAATTTACATTATTTCTCATTATTGTATTGGAATAATGTCACCCTATTAATTTTTATTGGGTTTTCTATGATATGGGATGAAATAGGAAATTGGATAATTATCAAATGATATGTATTTTCTTCATAATGGCGTCAGGAGAATGTGATGGGCCTTTTGTGTGTAGTTGATCATTGTTTCACATGATGAGATGGATTAGTGAGTTTTTAGGTAATAATACCTTTTTATATTAAATAAAATAAATAATTATAATTAGTTAAATTCAATTATTTTTTATATCATGGATTAAAGTAAAGGATTGGGAGATTACATGGGCGTAAATATAATTGATTAGAGTTAGGCCTGGATGTTAACATTTTATGATGTAAGTGGACCATGTACATGTACCTAAAATTATATCCATTGTGTTATGTTCCATGTGATATAAGGTATCTCCACTTATATGTGATCAAATTTAAAATTAAAATGAATTATTTTATTTAAAATTCATATGTTTAGAATTCAAGTGTTAAGGTCCCCGATGGACCCTTTAACAATAGTTTATGTCTTGAACACCGACAGTCAAAATGTTAATCATAAATATGTGTGTCGAGATATGTGGTCCCTAGAGGGGTAAAAAGGTAGATGAATAAATCATAGTGGACCTTGAGATAGATTTCCTTATATCCCTCTGAGTATGGAAGAATGATGGGATTTGTAAATTGGAATAAGTATGGGTCCTATAGAACATTTAGATACCTTATATACTTTGATCTTGTTAACTAGTGAGTGGGGTTGTTTTTCCAACTTAATGGGTATGTGAGTAACTAGGTGGGTATACCCTAGAAAGGATTATAGTAATTTTTTGGTATGATTATACCCACATAACTTTAATTCGAATATGGGATGAAGATTAGTAAATCACTCTAGTGTGACTTTGGTATGTCATTTTCATATGATAATGATTAGGCCATGATGCGGTTATGGTGATGTTGAGGGATATTTTTCCTATGAGAGGTGTATTTTCACCCAAAGATTGAGGAGTGAGATAGAGGTGTCTATGATTGGTTTCCAAACTATAATGTGACCTTGGGGACCTCAGTGAGGGTTCTTATCCTATTTTAACCTAGAGAGGGTTACTATGGAGATCCTAGTATGGTTCTATCTTGGTATGAATGTGATGATAAGTATTGGTTGTGTGCCTGAAAGTCCTGCATATGAATTGTGTGGTGGTTTTAGGTAAGTGTACAACACATTTGAGGATGATAAATGAGGTATTATTTTGTGGTTGATGTTATTTCCCTCTGATGTAATCTATGATATATGTTTCTCAGAATAGAATGGGTATCCCCTCAGTTTCCTGATAGTATAATATATGTTTCTAGGAATTAATTCTATATGCCCCCAATTTTACTAATGATGATATGTGATATTTTTGAGATAGGGAGTAGGTATGGCCCTTAGTTTATTGATGATATGATATATGTTACCCATTAGGGAGTCAGTGTGGACTTATGTTTCTTTATAGTATGATTGATTTTTTCATATGAGCAGTGGGTACACAAATGATTTTATTGATTCTATGATATATATGTTTCTTAGTGAGTAGCGGGTATGACCCCTTGTTTTTTTATGATATGAGATATGTTTATAGGAGAGGATAAGGTAAACCTCTGAGTATACTAGTTATATGATATACATTTCCAAGTAGATAATGGGTATACTACTGAGTTTCCTGTTGGTATGATTTATTTTTCTAAGTTTGTAGAGAGTACTCCACCATGTTTCTTGATGATCTGAGATATGTTTTCTAATGTGTAGCATGTGTACCATTAGGTTCCTAATGATAAGATATAGGTTTCTATGAATGGGATTTAATATTCCCCCATGTTACTAATGAAATATTTTATATTAATTACAAGGAAGGACATAATTCTCCCTAATGGTTTTTTAACATGCTCATAGACATATGTCACTAGGTGAAGTAGGTATAGTTGATTTTTGGTGTTACCTTAGAACCTAAGGATTTATGATGATTTTTTTATTTTTCTTCAATGGTTTTTTTTATGTTATCACATCTTTTATAAATTTATTTACTAGTTATGTTAGGGAAACTATTTTGGTGTCCTATGTAGTTTTACTCATAAATTTCTCAAGCACCCTTGGCATTTTAGCACTTGAATAGAACTCATGGTCATATATACAGGAAGGGAAGGGGTCCATTAATAGGAAATTGAGATATAGATATTGGTCAGAGTCTATAGATTGGTATGAGGTGAGGGTTAGGGATATAAATTGACCTTTTTCTATATATTTTTTATTTTTATAAGTGACCATCCTGATGGGAAGACATTGGGGGAGTATTCTTGTAGAAAATCCTTCTATTTATTCTAGCATGGTTCTATTTTATTATTCAGTGTACTCTGATTATTGATGATGAATGTAATTTGGTTACTTTTTTTGTATATTTAACTCTAATAAGAGGTTAAAATATCCTCACATTAACACATTAATATTTGATACTATTCATCATCCCCAGGAATATGGAGAGGCGTGATTGAGGTTTTTTAATGGCACCTTCAAGGGAATTATTGAGTGATCTTAGTCAAAAGGGAGTTAAAACCAATCCCCTAACTGAAAATTTCATGTTGGGAAAAGGGAAGTCACCTAAAATGGAAGTTTATGTCATGTGAATGTAAAAGGATCCTTTTGTATCAATAGAAAGCATCTTGATGTATGCCATGGTTTTTACCTGACCATATATTATGAATATAGTGGGAGTAATTAGAAGGTTCATATATAACCCCAGAATAAGGATCTAGGAATAAGTAAAGTGGATCCTCTAATATTTAAATGCTTCAGAAATATTATATTTTTTTCGTAATATATGAATCATTATATAATCTTATAGATGTACTCATTTGGGGATATATAGACTTGTAGAGGAGAACCATGGGATATGTGGTCACTTATGGTGGCCCAATTGTGAGTTGGATGTCAAATATTTAACCAATAGTTTCACTTTCAATGACATAAGTTGGGTGTATTTCATTAAAAAAGGATAATAACGAGATTATTTGGGTGAAGGGGGTGGTGGAAGATCATGAAAGAAGGTGAGAGGTTAGGATGTTGTTCTGGAATTCACAATGTGCGATCAACTTATCCAACAATATGATGTTTCACTCTATAATAATGTATATTCTGCTGAAGTTTCACTTTATCTATATATTTATAGTGGATAAAATGTTGGATCTATAGATAGTAGATAGAGTTTGGAATTTTGAAAATATTCTAACTAAGGTTTTATTTTGGGATATGTTGAGGTGGTGTTGCACTTAAATTAAGCTATGATAACCAAAATCATGGTGGGGGAACCATACAGCTACAATGGAAATTTTAGTGGAGAATAAGATTTACAGATACTGGTGGAGAACATAGTGGGGGAGCTGTAAAATTATTCACATGTGGGATATTGTTAGGTTCAACCATGTGAAAACCATTTTTATGCTAAGTAGTCCTGACTAATGGAATAAGAGATTCTGAAAATAAAATTTATGATGCTTGGATGGATGTGGTATTGTGGAATCAAAATGTTTGAAAGTATAAAATTATGTAGACTATAAGTAGTTAGTTAGAAGAAGGAAATCAAGAGTTGTACTTGATGATTCTCATATAGGGGAAAGTACAGAGGCATAAATGATCTGTATAAGGGTTTTCCTATAATTACATAAGGGTGATCAAGATGTTATGTAAGTGTTAATTTTGAATTTTCCTGAAGCATACACTGTCACCAGAAGGATAATTTAAGAAAGTATAAGCCTTTGAACAAATTAATGGATGTTCATGAAGATCAGATATGAGTAGGTATACTTTTTTATGTTTGGAAGTTGTAGAAACCAACTGCACTAGGTGGGTTCTACTTCAAATAGTATGATGGAGCATTATTTCAATAATACATAGGATATTTTTATCTTCTTATGTTTCTTGAGTAAAAATATTATATTTTCCCCCCATGAAGTAGGCCTAAGTCTGAGCCATTTAAATATTTTTGTTTTTTCATTTTCTTTTGTTTCTTTTAGTCAATTTATTTTGAATGTTATTATCTAGTTTTTTCATGACTATTGAGATTTTTTGACATAGGTTTGGTTTGTCTTCTATGTTCGGTTATATCATGTATAAGGGTTTTATATGATTTTTTTGTTTCAGTTATTGTTTTCACTTTGTAAATTTTATGTTTTAACTTTTAATCAACAGGTTCATTGGTCATAATACTTTTAAATCATGAAATATTTTTGACATGTTTCATTAAATATATCCAAATGTTTTTTGGAATCCAAAGTTTCTCTATATAGAGGTATGTAAGATGGTTTATTGTCTGTGTTCAGTGGATATGAATGATTTGAAACTCCTCAGGTTAAATCACCCTAGCTCTCATTTTCTTCAAGATTTTAAATAGAATGTTCAAGTAGACAATGTCTTGAATGTGGTTATTCTAAATTGTTGGTATACTCACATATCTCATGGATACAAATGGAGGAAGGAGTTGATTTTCTACTTCTTCGTTATCAATATCGAGATCATGGTGAAGCACTTTCATATATTCAAATCATCAGAGAATATGGAAAATCGTTATTCATATCCTCCAAACACAATCATTGTCTTCAATTGATTGGGGAGTTATGATAAGGCCTTTTCAAACTAAATAATGTTATAATTAATAATTAATTGATTTTAAAATCTAGATAATGATTATAAAACCATATTTCTAACCAATTATTTATTACATTGAAACCTCATTATATCTTTATTAATGATGTACCTAATAATATTCTACACATGAGAAGAAATTGCGGGCCCATAAAACATTCTACACTAAAAAATATATTTTTCTACTCATATATTTTATTTTTGAAGTAGTATTTAAAGGGTTACTATAAGTGTCTAATCATTTCAAATGCTTGTAGAGATTTATTTTACTTTCAAATAACATAATTAGTTGTTTTTATAGTAATACATGTTACATCAAAAAGATCATCATGATTTATTTTATATGTATTTTTTCATTCATTTCTGGGGAATTAGTAGTAAGCATATTTAGAATATGAAACACAAAAACATATATTTTCATATTATGTTTGAAAAATATTATAATGTTATGATATAAATTTATTATCTTGTTTTCATTTAATTTTTCCTTCTTGAAGTCAAATCCTAAAAGAAACGAAGATAGTTTTTTCATTTTTATGTGTATCTATAACAAAATTGGATGAAAATTTAAAAACATGTGTGTGTGTTTGTTTTTTATTTAATATCAATGTACTATAATAGTCCTCACTATTTTTAGTGATCCAAAATACATGTTTCAAAGTTCCATGAGTTATAATTGGACATTCCCTCAAGAAAAAAACTATTTAGGTAAATTATTTTTGATAATATCATCTTTATGAAACTCTCACTGATACAAACCGAGCTTTGAAAAACACTAGATAAGGATTTTATCAGTGTTAAAAAAGTATTGATGTGGGAAAAACCATTAAATTCTTATTGCATTTATCAGTGCTAAAAAATAACTAAAAAGGGGGGTCTTTATTAGCATGTTTTTAGCAATAATAATGTCTTTAAAAATATTTTCAAATAATTTTGGATTGTCAAATAGGAAATGCAGACAATCTAGGGACCCCCACCATGCACCTCAACCTCATAGAACCCACCAAAAAGGGCCACCTCAGACTTGAAAATTACCATCTAATTCAAGAGATGAAATATTTGAACTCTTACTTAACAGTTGGTCAAGAAACACCTTTATCACTCACCCAAATGACATCCTATTTATATAATGATATATTCATACATATATACATATATATATATTAATAAATATTATATTATTATATATTTATATTTATTTATATTTATTTATATTAATATAAATATACTTAAATTCATTATATAATGATATATTTATATATTTATATATTAATATATATTCATATATGTGTGTGTATATTTTAATATATATTTTCTTATAGATTTTTTTTCAATATATATGTATATAAGGGTTTATGAGGTTACAAGTAAAGAAAACAACACACACACTTCTAAGCCAACAAGGATAGGTCACACCCCCCTCTAAGGGTTCAACCACTCTGAAACCAAACTATTATAATTTTATCAATTTTATAAATTTTTAATTGTTTTTTACAATATATTATCAATTATATAAATTTGAAATAAAAAATATAAATAATTTCATTTAAATATTATAAATATATATATATATACAAATTAATAAGTTAAATAAATTATATAAATATTTATTTTAAAAAAATAAAATTAATATATGAGTTCCATGTGGTTTATATCTTTAAAAAGACATTTTGGTAGGAATATATATAAATATTTATTTATATAATTAATTTTTTATATGTAAATATACAAAAATCTTTATATATATATATATATATTTATTTATTTATAAATAATACTATAATATGAAAAATTATAAAATTTCAATGCCATAATATCCATATGAATATATTCTTGAAATATTAGTCGAGTCTCAACTAAAAAAATATTGGAATATCCACTTAAATGTAGCTTAAATTCCATTAAATGTTAAAAAAATAAAGGTATCCCAACTAAAAAATATGTTTTTGAGGCCTTTTATACCTCTTGACTAGGGAAAACCCAGATTTTATATAAAAATCATAACAAAAATTATAGATCTCTTCACAAAGATTCAATTTGACTCCTCGAGGACCTCAAATAAACACTCAGATCAAAAGGTATGTTTTTTTAAAGTTCAAGTCCTCGTTTCACATATCCTAAGATATTAATTTATTTTTATATATTTATATCACTAAATTGTTATTAAATATCTATTACTCAATACAAATTAGTAAATTTTTAATTAATATTAATTTTTTATTAATTTATAATCCTTTTTTACTAAATCTATTACATATTAAGATCAAATGAATATTTAGTGTTATATAAATCATAGTTAATAAAATATATAATATCTATATCAATATATATATATATATATTAAAATAAAAAATATAATTTTATAAATGTTGTCTTTTTATGAATTATTCCTTTTATCATCTTTAAAAACTAGTTCAGTGCTGATAAAGAGTGCATCTTTATCTGAGCTAATAAAAGTGTTGATAGGGGTATGTCTTTAACAATGCTAAATAATCCACTGAAAAAGAGTTCCCCTTTATTAGTTCTTTCTTTTTTGGCGTTGATAAAATTACTCCTCTGATCATTGTTTTTTTAGTTATGGTAATGGATAGTACTTAATAATATAGAATATGTAATAGTGGGACAATTAGATGAATAATTTTTACTCAATTAATCTCATGATTATCCTCAACTATAAACCTCTACACATTATTCATATTGGGTCACCAAGTAAAATAATACCAAACTCTTATAAAAGAATAACATTTTTCCTTCAAAATTTACAAAAGACAAACCAATAGACAACTTATTTGAGTATAAGTCATCTCTATTTTGGTAAATCAATGTTTTGAAACATATAATTATTTAAATACATCTTACACTTGATGTTTTTTGTGGAATTTAAAATTATCCCACAAGAATATGTATATCATGAATAATGATTTCGTTTTATATAAACTTGTGCATTTTATACAAATCCACCTTGTTTATTTCATTTTCTATCTCACAAACAATTATGTATATATCATGTATAATTTCATGAATAATGGAATTTGAATGTGATTATTTTATAATGTATATTAAAAAATCACAATGTTGAAAAAATAAAGTGACCAAAAAAAATTATATAATCAATATAAATACAAGTGATCTATATAATCATGTATTTAAAATATCTAGATTTATTTCATAATTTAACCATTAATCATGTTAGTTTTTTTTAAAAAAAAATTAAAACAAAAATATATATAGGAAATTCCAAAAAAACATGAAAAAAAATTATTGCACATTAAAAAATCCTACTTAAGAATAATTTTAATTTTTAAGGAAAAATAAAATAATTATTAATATAAAGATAAAAAATAATTTTATGCACCCCCCCCCCCCCCGTAGTCATAAAAAATAATATAAATAGGTGAATGGATTCAATATTATATTCATTTTCTTTCTTTAAATTAAATTATATTGTTATAAACCAGGAAATTTATCAGTAAATCTGTAACATCCTGGGTAAATAAATTATATGAAATTCACATATTTATCAATATTTGTGAATAAAATTATAATATTAATTTAAAGGTAATGTTATGCACGATGGCATACCCAATACGCAACAACGAGTTTCTTTGAAATCTTACATTGCACACTAATAATAAAATAATATTATTTTAAATGGTAGTTAACACCTAGCCTTTTTATTGGCAGGAATGAACAGAACTAACTAAAAAATGATTATATATGTTTGTTAAATATTTTTACTTTTATCCAATAAATTTTAGACTCTTAAAATGTGAATGAATCCAATTTTAAGCGTAAATATTCTAATATTATTTAAAATGTCAATTAACCGCCTTTTGATGGAGAAACCTTATTAAATACACTTTTTGAAAATTTTATATGTTATATTTGATAAAATAAAATCCTTCTTTAGAATCGGGACATCAAAATTTACTTTCTGTATGTTTTTGGTTTTTTTCCAATAAAGTTTATTTTTTTAATGAATAGTGAATGTTGTTGTATTTTAATTCAAAACCTCCTTTTTAATCTAATTTATTTATATGGATAGATTTTATTTTTAATTGGTTTTAAAGTTCAATTATAATATATTTTTACCACTTAATCCAATGGTGAACATTGGAATTAATTTCACTTTTAAATTGGACATAAACAAGTGTCAATTTTTTTTTTAAAAAAAATAATGCTTTGGTCAAAGACCAGAGCACAAATAATTATTAAAAAAGCAAGAAAGTTACAAGAGTCTGAAATAGGGGATTTTTTTACATTCTCTTTCAAAAAGCTCAAATAAATTAGCAGGCAGGGAGTCCATCCAAGTCATGCACTGGTGAACTCCTTTGTTGGCAAGAGCATCAGTGACGGAGTTCGCTTCACGGTAGGTATGGGTGGAGATGAAATCAATCTCGTGGAGCGAGTTAAGGCAATTCATCCAACGAGAAGTATGCTTCTAGGCTAGATGAATTCTGCCATTCCAGATGGCATGAATGATGGTGGATGAATCACTCTCAATCCATAGCTTCATCCAACCTCTTTGAAGAGCAAAATCAACAGCATGGATGACACCCAATAGTTCCGCCTCCAGTGATGACGAGTATCCACATCCAACAAAGAAACGGCCCTGACACTGACCAGAAGAATCTCTGATAATAGCACCGCAACTGGTAGGACTTGGATTTCCTTTGGAAGCACCATCAACATTAACTTTGATCCATCCCGGCATTGGTTCCTTCCAGAAAACCTCAAAGGTGCGTTTTGGATTTGGATAATTTCCAGGAACTTGGAGACAGCGAAGGATCTCAAAGTCCCCAACTGAGTTATTGCAGAAATCTTTCTGAATAAATGCAGCTTCCTGGATTGCAACAAGGATCTGAGATTTTCCTGCATTAAGATTGAAAGAATGATTATTATGAATAAGGTCATTTCTAACGTACCAGATCTCGTGAATGAGCTCTGCCTCTACCGCCAGCCAGATGTTGTTGATTTGCAAAGAAAGTTCAGATATAGTGCAGTTTTTAAGAAACACAGATACAGAATCAGTAAAGGACCATCTGTAATTGAATAGATCAAAAACAAAATTCTATAAGGTAGAGGCAGTCGCACAAGACAGGAAAAGATGATCTGCTTCCTCCCTGTGTTGGTTACATAGGTGAAATTTAGAACAAAGTTGGATACCAAAATTTTGGAGAATAGTATCAGTAGGCAATCTATTATGGGCAATACGCAAAATGAGAGTGAGCCTGGAGTGTTTAATCCAAGGTTTATTAAACTAGCTCACCCATATATAATTTTATTCAATGTGAGAAACATTATGCTTATAAATGTTTTTGGAGTCTAGAATACCATTAGGGGCAGGTTCCCAAATCAGGAAGTCACCATCAGGGGAAAAGGAATGATTATCAATTATCTGCATAATATTATCAGGGAGATCATGACGATGAAATTGAATAACATCTTTTATAGATTGATTAGCGTCCCCAAGAATGTGACTAGCAGGTAACAATGTTATCAAGGGGTTATCATACCGTTTACCACAACAAAAGTTAATAGAAGAATTAACACTAACCATCCATCTAGATTTCTACATGATCTTACGATAAGAGTCCCTGATAGATGGCCAGATGGAAGAGTTAATGAAATTGAGATTCCCTTTTAAGATCTTAGAAAGAAATCTGTGATACAAAAAAAATAGAGACTTTAGAAGAGGGATTAATAATATGCCAAGTGACATTAGCCTGGAGAGCATCATTGAAAAGCTTTAAATTTTTTATGCCAATCCCACCTTTTTCAACAGGTCTACAACAAGAATTCCAAGGAATAGTGACAAGCCTCCTTTCAAGAATACATCCAGTCCAGATGAAATTTTTAATATAAGTATTAATTTTCTTGAAAATGCCAGCAGGCCATTTATAAATCATGAGGGAGTAGACCATTTTAGATACAATGGTTAACTTGACCAAGAAAATTATCCCAGCCATGGAGAGAGATTTCCCTTTACAATTGGAAAGTTGTTTTATAATCTGATCAATGACATTAGCGAAATAACTGGATTTGGGTCTCCCCCAGAAAATAGGAACTCCTAAATAAGTGAAAGGAATTAGACCCTCTTTAATACCCAAATAAGTGGTAATACTATTTTTCCTACTGACAGGAAAATTCTTACCAAAGAAAATGAAAGATTTATTCCAAGAGATCACATGACTAGAGACCTCCTCATAATGAGAAATGGTGTTCTTAATAATATGAATATTATTTTGATCCCCTTTTAGAAACAGGATAATGTCATCAGCATATAGAAGATGAGTGGGAGCATTAAGATTTCTATCAACCTATATAGGTTTAAGCTTACTTTGATCAACCAAATTACTGAGGAGTCTACTAAGATAATCCTCAAGAATTACAAAAAGGATAGCAGAAAGAGGGTCACCCTGTCTAACACCTTTAGAACAATTAAAAAACCCAATAGGAGTGCCATTAATAAGGATAGAGATGTAAGCTGAATGAAATAAGCTCCTAATTCTTCCAATGAAAAGATCTTGAAATCCAAATCTTTTTAGCACTTTAAAGATAAAATTCCAATCAATAGTGTTAAAAGCTTTTTTAATATCCAGTTTGATAGCCACACATCCTCCTCTATTATTTTTATTTAAACTGTTAAAGCATTCAGAGGCAAGACAAATACAATCTTGAATGGATCTTCCTTTGATAAATCCAAACTAGTTCCAAGAAACAATTTTATTACAAATAGGAGCTAGTATATTTGCAATGATTTTGGTTATGATTTTGAAAATCATGTTAATAAGAGCAATCGGTCTGAATTAGTGGATCTCAGAATAATTATAAACCTTAGGAATTAAGGTTATGAATTGAGCATTGATTCCATGTGGGAGTAAACCACGAGTGAAAAAGCTCTTAACTAGGTTACAAACATCCTTGTGGATTATGTCCCAATGATTTTGGAAAAAACCATTGTTAAACCCATTTGGACCAGGAGCACTGTCAGGATTGAGTCCAAAGACAGTGTCTTTAACATCATGATCAAGAGGAGTGCTCAATAGCAATTCATTGTCCCTATCATCCACCAATAGAGGAATAATATCAGGTTTAAGATCAGTGTTTAAACCTGGGCCATTAAAAATATTATAATAGTAAGAGGTAAAATGATCTGTGATGGCCTCTTCAGAGCCAGTGATCACACCATCAATAGTATGTTTGGAAAGAGGACGATTAGTATTTTTAATTCTTTGAAGGCAATTGTAGAATTTGGTATTACAATCTCCATCAGTAAGCCATTTGGTCCTGAACATGTGTTTGCGAATGTTATCTTTGAAATTAAACAGGGAGTTAAGTTTGATGGAGATACTCACTTCCAATTGAGGATCCAAGATGAAGTCAGAGTTGGTGTTTTGAGTTTTAAAACAACTAATCTCTTTCTCAAGTAAGGAGATATCCAAATCAATTTGAGAGTTTGAAGATTTTCACCAGCCTTTGAGGGCCTATTTGAGAGTTTTCAATTTATGTAAACAAGCAAAAGAATCTTGTTGATGTTTCATAGAATTCCATATGTTGTGAATGAAAGCAACCCAACCAGGATTTGAAGACCAGGCATTATTAAATTTAAAAGGAAGGACATATTTCTTGTCATTTATGAGAAGGCTAACCAGAATAGGATGATGATCAGAGTTGAGTCTATGGAGACTGACACTAGAAATATTATCCCAGTTATCAAGGATCTTCATGTTAACGAAGGCCCTATCAATCTTACTAGCAACCTTTTTATTATGGTGGTTTCTGTACCAAGTAAATTTCGCCCTAGAAAGAGTTATTTCAAAAAGATTGCAGTCTTCAATAGCCACTCTAAATTCCTTGGAGGATATAGAAAGGTGAGAGGGTCCAATTTTTTCACAGGGGCTTAGGATGGCATTGAAGTCACCCATGACCACCCAAGAAGATTGAATACATTTATCCAAATCAAGAAGATCATTCCATAAGTCTCTTCTATCTTGATATCTATTCTTGGTATAAACCAAAGTAAAAAAAGTATGACGATAATTCCACAAAAAATCACAGGTAAAATGTTGATCAGAGGTTCTAAAAATGTTGACATTTTTCAAAGATGTATGGAAAAAAATACACATAGAATCAGAGTGAGAATCTCTTTTGCAGGAGCCTAGGAAATTGTAATTGAGAGAACCAACTCTCAAGAAATTTATTTTGAAAGTGACTTTAGGTTCAGAAATAGCAAAAAGAAGAGGCGTGTGAGTGTTTAAGAACCTCCTAAGAGTGATGGAGGTGTCATGATTAGCAACACTTTGACAGTTCCAATATAGTAAATTCATTACTAATTGGGTTTTGGGTTAGAACCCTTATTATTTTTTGATTTACCAGCACCTTTCAATTATCTCCTACCACCTCTCATGGTGGAAATTGTGATGTCACTGTATTTTATATATTATATATATGGTATTTATGTTTTCAATATGCTTCTGTATTTTATATTTAAAACATACCTTTATGCTTTCCATGTTGTGAAAATGCGATAATTTCATATGAGTAAGTGTGGACTACTGCCCCCTCAAGTGATGTGACTCGTTCATGAAATACATGGAATGTATAAAGAATGAAATTAATGAAATTATGTGACCTATATAACATATATATTATACTGTAACTATAATATATATATATCTCTCTCATTTAATTTTAATTCCATTAATATGACAAAGAAATGAAAGAAGCGTTCATGCGTACGTACGGCCTACCGTCTCCATGAACTGTGCATTTCATTTTCAATCTCCAAATGTTATGGAATAGTATAAAATGAATTTATACTGGATATATAAGATATTTAAATCATTAATACTATTCTGTAGATGATGTACTTATAACTACGTGGACAATTCTTTTCAAAGCTCATTTTTGACTCATGTACCGAACATCGACAAAAACGTCTGATATGAACTCTCATAATTAACTAATTATTATAAAATTATAATATGTGATATAAACTGAATAATAAACATTAAAGGAGTTTCTTAAGAAATTATAAATTGACCAAAGTTTATTGTTCAGGAATATAAAGAAATGAGAAAGACAAGTCAGACTTGAGGTAAGAGATCCGACCTATCTCTTTCTTTTCAAGTACTCTCTTTTATGTCATTTATTTTATAATTCATGTTCTAATGGTGGAGGATGTTCTTTTATATTCACCATACTATAATTTTTATTTTCATATGATTAGAGACCCCATCTTACTCTCATCAATTCATTTTAAGAATTTTTATGTGGCGTCGTTACGCTGCCGAATTTTCGTAAGGGATTTCTTATCTCACTTTTAATTCCATGAGATTTTCATTGGTCGCCACTTATTTATGAAAGATGGTGTATTGTGTACTAAAAATTGAGATATATTATCATGATTATATTTATATTCATGTTGTTCTGAAATTAATTTGGTGGTTATAATCTTATTGTCATACAACTCGATTGATTACAATGAGGTAAGGGGTTTTTATCTCACTTTTTATTCCCGTGAGATTCCTGCTACATTTTCCACTATTTCCATTTGTGTGGTGTACTTACTGCCCATTATTCTACTATTTTTTTAATATACTCTTGTTTATGGGTATTTACATATTCATTGTATGACTCTTCTTTCATGGGGTGTATGTTTCGAAAGTTACCCAAATCGTTAAGGGAACCTTTCACCCTCCTCTTTTTAAAAGTCTTATTTTTGTTAGGTATTTTAATTTACATCTTCTTATGTTGGGATATGTTCTTATATATCCTTATTTCTGTAAATGATATTTCCAAGTGATGAGATACCCTTTTTATCTGTCATCGTCTCATTTTCTGTATTTTAAAATGACGATGTTAGGCTGTTTAATTTTTGTAAGGGAACTTCTTAACCCAATTTAAATTCTTTGGGTTAAACCTCTACTTGTTTATTACGTTGTGCTATGAATATGTTTGGATGACCTCTAATTGTTTTACACTTAATGTCCTCTTGTATTGGGTTCATTTATATTTGTCACACATAATTATGTAATTGATTTATCCTTAATCTAAGGATACACACTTTGTAAGGGACTTCGTCTCAATCTCCTTTCATTGAGGAATTTTTGTTTTAATACAAGACTTTCTTTTATACACTGTATAAACACCTTTGACTTTTCATTTCATTCAAAGGTAATATTTTTCTACAAATTTTTTTACTAAACGAAAAAAAGTAATGCTTCTTTTAACGTACGCAGTGACAACGACCTTTCTGCTACCATGAGTATTATTTGATCTTTGGCTTCATCAACAAGTCGTAATGTTTTTAAAAGAGAATAAATACCATATACTCTTTTATGAATTTTGGTATTGAAAATGGTTTTGATAATAGATTTTATATTTCAATATATTTAAGTGATATATTGTGATTGAAATGTTGAAATGTTTTCTTTCCTTTATATTTGTTTTATGTCTTGTGATCTTATAATGGTACTTGGACAGTTGACAAGTGGTTACGTGATAAACCAAATGATGGGTGGTGCCGTGAATACCAGGATGGGTGGTTACGTTATAACCTCCAATTCATTGGGTATGGAAGTTGGCCGTATGGCTATTCCAATTACTGATATGTGTGTAATTCGACTGTATGGTTATTCCATTTATGTATGTTTATGTCCCAAGTTACCTTTATATGTTATGTGTTCTATATATGGGTTTTATGGTAATATTTTGGTTACAAAAGGGTATGTAATGATCTTTTATTCAGTGAATAGTATTTACTACTTCATAAAGGTGAAAGGTATTACTTATGATAAAGTATTCATGATTTACTTATTGTTTTGAAAAAACTAACAGTTTTCCTTCTTTGTGTATCCTTTACTAGGCTTTTTTATGCTCATCCCAAGTTTTTGAAATGTTTTCCATAAGACTTAAAGATGAATAGGGTCAAGGATGGGATCAAGGGAAGACATGCTATCTAAAACATGGAACAAGACATGTTTTTTTAAGAGTATTTATTTTATGGAAACTTGGTAGAAGGGTCTACTTTGTAATCTTTTGAGATGTAATAGTAATGGCCTAATTCTCTAAAACTCTAAACTTGAAAAGATCCATAGTTTGAATTATTCATTTAATTCAAGATTATGTAATGTTTTAAGGTCAGGTCCTTTTATTGTGTATCAAAGGTCGGTTTAGATAACTTTATATGTTAGAGTGTTGTTTAAGCATAAGTTAAAAGTTGTGTATAACCACAGTGGTTAGTATATTAGATGGATTCATTGTTATTTTTGAAAGTTGTAATGAGTTTGAGATAACTTGGATAAGTATATCTTAGTTTTTATCTTCCTCATTAGTACAAGATGATTTTGTTGATATACTCACACTGAAATTTTTGGTTTTAGTAAAGGGATGGATATATCAGGAACCAAAGTGACAATGTGTTTGAAGAAAACTGTGGTGGTTCTCGGATTAAGAGACTGGATGATATGGGAGCTGTAATGAGAACTCTTGTGGTTATTCTCAACCAACTATCAGGAGTCATGATTAACCACTTGAACCTTGGTGAGTTCTCTAACTCATCATTTACGAGAGAACCAACTCGATGTGGATGTTATGGTAATAATTATAAAGATAACCATTAGGGTTTATATGATCCTTACTTTTGAGGTAATTATGGGTTAATATATGTTATGATGGAAAATGAAAGGCAGGAGATAAACTTGAGGTTAATTATGTTATGGTTATTTTGGATGATTTTGTCACTTTTTGGGGAATGTTTTAAGAGATATATTGTTTTGGAAAAAGGACAACACACAGACCGTGTGACAACCCGTCGCATCAGGTGAATCTGTGAGAATCGAACCCACAACCAAAGTGCGACTGGCATTTATCGCCTACCACTGGAATACATGAAGTCCCTGGTTAATATGACTAATTATTTTTAGTTAGATGATCTTATGAATTGGGAATAAGTTTATTTTGGGTTATATATGGAAATTATTAACCTATCATGGAAGATATGTGATTAAGTTAATTACTTTTCAGTATGAGACTTTAAGAGTAACTAATGTTATTGGGAGATAAATGTTAAGATTTACCTTGGAAGACTATGTGATTAAATCTATCATAGATTCAGGTTTCAATCATAGTTTGGATCATTTTTGAATAATTTTAAGGGAAATTTTTGTATTGAATGGTCTTTGTTGAACTTTGGGTTGTTTGACAAATTTTGGAGGTTAAGAGTAGTTTTTATTTTTGTAAAATATTATCCTTTTTGGGATTATCTGATCTTATACTAATAATTTTGGTTTTGTTTAAGGTCTAAATACATGGTAAATATATATTTCTCTTTTGTGGAGTAGGATATTCTATAAAAGTTGATTATAGCGCTCTTAATGTGAACAAGTCATCCTAAATACTCTCCTTTTGGAGAAAATATGGGTTTGTGTAATAAATCTAGTAAGAGATGAAAGTCTACACAACAAGTATGTTTCCTTATGTTTTACTTAATATCATAAATAAATTCCTCAATGAAAATTAACTTAAAACCAAAACATTTTCTGTTAACTTTTCCTATTGGGGAATCAAATACCGTTTAACCCATTACAAGTTTGTGATGTTCTGGTGGTTAACATTCTTCTTGACATATTTTCCCATCACTATCCATCAGAACTTGATGGTTTGTTTTCTCCTCCATATCCATGTTTTCATGGAATCCTAGTATCTGTTGTCTCGGGTGACCTTTTTACTTTTCTTTCTTTCTTTTAAAGTGATAGTTTAATTTACTCCTTTTCTGATGTGGGGATTTTAATGAAGTTTTCGAGCCCAATTTTAAAATTTCGAGGATGTAATTCTTAAAAGGGGGGAAGGATATAACATCCCGGATAAATAAAGAATATTACATTCTCATATTTATCAATATTTGTGAATAAAATGTTAATATTACTTTAACGGGAATGTTATGCTCGATGGCGTACCCAACACGCAACAACGAGTTTCTTTGAAATCTTACGTTGCACACTAATAATAAAATAATATTATATTAAATGGTAGTTAATGCCTAGATGTTGTATTGGCGGGAATGAAAACAACTAACTACAAAATGATTATATATGTTTAATAAATATTTTTACTTTTATCTAATAAATGTTAGAGGCTTAAAATGCGAATGAAACCAATTTTAAGCGTAAATATTCTAATATTATTTAAAAGGTTGATTAACCTCCTTTTGATGGAGAACCCATTTTAAATACACTTTTTGACAATTTTTTATGTTATATTTGACAAAATAAAATCCTTCTTTATAATCGGGACATCAAAATTTACTTTCTGTATGTTTTTGGTATTTTTCCGATAAAATTCATTTTTTTAATAAATAGTGAATGATGTTGTATTTTAATTCAAAACCTCCTTTTTAATATAATTTTTTTATATAGATAGATTATAATTTTAATAGGTTTTAAGGTTCAATTAAAATATATTTTTACCATGTAATCCAATGGTGGACATTGGAATTAATTTCACTTTGAAATTTGACATAAACAAGTGTCAATATTTTGATATATATTATTTTTTAAAAACATGCTATTTGTTTTGATAATGGGAATTAATTATTAAATTAATTAAGGAAACTTATATGTTTTGAATTTTATAAAATATAAATCATTTTTGAATTCGGAATGTCAAATATAGCTTATGTGTGAAGAACTCACATATATTTAAATATCATTTCCTAAATAAAGGAATAGTTATTTAAATTATGTTAAATAAAATATATTAGTTTATTCTAAACCCTTAACTCGATCCATAAATCCACATATATATTTATTGAACCATAAATAATAAGTAATTGTTTAAATAAAAAATAATCACTATATTATTCATTGGATAAATTAAAAATATTATATTAAAGAACTAGAGAATTAATATTAATCTAATATTAAATTCACTATTGGAGTGTTGTATCAAAATACTTGGATAAATTTGGACCAACAATTTGCTTCCCATACTGCACACTAGGTCATGAATCAATCATAATACTATATAAGTGTTGACTTTAACATTGTTACTATATAATATCAGATGTTGGATACAGTAATACTATAGCTTCATAGATTTCCAGCCACTAATCATTATAGCATAGTGTACCAATTGTGTTATTGGTGGCATATTTGCACTGTATTCATTATGATCTCATTAGATCTAGGGTTTATGTGTGCATTTTTTCTTGAAATTTCCCTATAATTCTACTCCCAAATTAGTGAAATTATTTTTCCCCTCCATGGATTTATGGATTATTCAAGAACCATATAATTCATTATCATATGATCTTCTTCTCATTATTTTTTCCCTTTAACTATTCTTCTATGAATATTTATTCACTTGTTTCTATTGGTGTTTCTTTGTTAAGTGGTAATAGAACTTGAGTTTGGAAGATCGAGGTCATATTTTTTGAATTGAGTGATGACTATGGAAGAAGGAATTATGATGATAGATTATTTTCGTGGAACTGATTTCAGTTACTAGAGGATTAAAATCCAATACAATCTTTGTCATAAAAATATTTACTTACTAATTCTGGTTTAAAACTCAATTTGGATGAATAAAATGATGTTTGAGATATTTGATTAATTGTATCTATAAGTTTTTTACTTTACATTGTCCAAAAAATTATTGTTCAACATCGGAGAAGAGAATGCAATGACTGGGTTGGTAAAAGATCTTGTAAATATATGTACAAGAATCCTAATACATTGAAAAAAGTGTACCTAATGTGAGGATTACTCAATCTGAATATAATTTAAGGAAATATTTTTTTTTGATCATTTCAATTATTTCAACACCATCATAAGTAATTTTTCATTGGTTATAATTATATTGTATAAAGACGTGTGTGCTTTGGTTTTACTATCTCCATTACCAGATAATTGGGAAGCTAATATATCAACCCTGAGTATTTCTTTAGGGAATTAAACGTTAATTTTGAATGATGTGTGATAAATTTTCCTTAGTGAGGATATTCAAGTAATAGAATAGATTAGATTATCTATTTATGTTCATAATGTGGAATTAAGAGGCAGATGCACAAAATAAGGTAATTGTAGAAGATAATAAAAATCAAGATGAAAGAGCTAAGACATGGAAAATGGGTCTGGACCAACATACTAAATTTATAGAAAAATGGAAGGCACCTAAAACCAATACAACATACATGGTGTCTGAATAAAATTATGAAGGATTGTTACTGATCATGAGTATCACTATGCGGTCTTGGATTTTAGACTCAATGTAATATTTTCATTCCACTGCGGAGAAGGTTTTCCAAATAAATTATGTCCCTTGAAATTTGGTAGGGTGAATCCTGCTAATGATGAACCCTTGTAGGTTATGGGGAAAGGATATGCATAGATTAATACCAATAGTCATTTTTACTGATTATATAGAATATAATATTATTCTTGGACTAAGAAGAAATATTATTTTTATTAGGTAGCTTGATGATGTAGTCTTGAGCACCATATTCACTGGTGGTTCATGGAATATTACAAAGGGGGTTATTGTATAAATTAATCTACCTTAATCATTACATAATCTTGAGTTTAATCCATGAATTTTAATTCTTTACATTGAGGGTCTTTTCAAGTTCATAGTTTTAGATAATTAGGTCATAACTCAAACATAACAAATCCCTAAAATATAATGTGGACACTTCTGATCAGTATGTATTTTCCCATAATACCAAACTTTTAAAATAAATCATGAATTTATTTTCATTTAAAATCTACATAGCTACAAACATGAATTATTCCTTTGCCTTACCAATCCATAAACCCTATGGAAACATTTTAAAAACATGATATAAGCACAAAATATTAGATAGGGATATAAAAATAAAGGAAATGGTTAGTTCTATAAAAATATGAAAACTCATATAATGTCTACCATTGTCTTCAAATTTCATAATAATTTGAAATAAAACATTTTAACATGAAAAACAAACCCACATTTTGATCTAATAAAAACCATTAAGACCCCTAGAATGTTATTAATGATATTTTGGTGATTAGAGCATCATATTTATAAAACCATTTCAAAACCCATTTAATTTAAATAACTATAAGGCCTACATCCAATATTATCATTACCCAATGCATTTCATATCATTAATTGGGATCATCCTTCATATAAGTTATTTGGGGATAAACTTTGATCTATAATGGGTCTCAACCCTTTATATACGCTATATAAGGCTCACCCATTTCTCACTATCTATAATGGGGGTCAACCCTTTATATATGTTATAATGGGATCCCCAGTTTCATATAAATCTCAAGTACCATTTCAGGAATGAGATACATTCATTATAAAACTCATATAAACAATAATTATTCATTTCTCTCCTGATAAACCCTAGGAAAATAAATTTTTTAATGTCAATCTATTTGAAACATGATTATCCCATGGAAAAGGAATTGGTTTCTTAACAATCTCATTGAAACATGGTTAACCTGTGGAAAAGAAAATGTTTTATAACAATATCTTTAGGAAATAATAAACATGTGTAAGTGAAATGGGTTTCACAAAAATCCCTTCAGGACATAATATACTCATGGAAATGAAATAGGTTTAATAAAAATCTATTTCGAACATAATAGTCTTGCGGAAAAGAAACGGGTTTCATAACAAACTCTTTGAAACATAATCAAACATTGGAAAATAACGGGCTTCATAACAATATCTTTGAAATAATAATAATCCATAAAAATAAATAATGATAAACGTATCAATAAAAATTATCCCCAATTTACGATATGTAACAAAAAGGTATGTTGATGTGAATTAATGGAAATGGCCTTAAAATATCATTAGAAACATTCTTGAGGAAAATAATCTTTAAATATTCTAATGTGTGTCATACCACATTGAAACATTTGAATCATAAGACACATGAAGGAATAAAATTAAATTAAACCTATAATATCATGTGAATTAGTAGATTCATGATATAACATGTTAATGTAGAAGTATATACACTTCATAAAATAAGATAGTTTTATAACATAACAATTTTCTCATAGGGTAATTGTGACAAAATTCTGTTACCGCTTTGGTAACATTGAAACTGTAAACCCCGCAAAATATATATCCTCTAATTCATTTGTAAAATCCCAAATATTTTTGGATAATAATCATAAAATACATTCATAGGTATTATTTACATCATATAACAAAAGTAAGTGTATAATATGGAAAATATCTCACAAAAATAAAAGTGATATGCGAAAAACCATTATTACTTAAGTAACTTTTGAATAGTGACTCTCCTGAAAGAATAAAATAAATTGAAAATTTTAATATCCATAATTGAATGAAATTATTAATATAAAATATCATACTGATGTATATACAACATATACAATTAATTATGTGCATAATAACAAATAAGTATCCAAGGAATGTAAATTCAGACGAAGCCCCATACAACTGTGGTAACATCCGAATCAGAAGCCCCAAAAGTAATAAACATAAAATGAAACATTTAAATACAATGAAGATAAAATAATGAAGTATGTAATATATTAAAATGTTTATTAGATACAATACAAAAAATAATTAAGTGGTTAATATGACATTTATCTCATCGATATAAAAAGTGAGATTAAAATATCTTACCTTGAGTCTGATTTTTCATGGTTATTCTTTATATTACTAAATAATAAACTTATGTTAATTATTTAATTTATTAATAACCTTATTAAAATATATTATTTCAGTTATTTTCCTTATAATTAAGTTATATACAATTACTTAATCAACAATGTCGGATGTTTTGATCATATTCATCTTATGTGTCAAAACTAACTTTGATAGATCAACTATGGTCAATGAGGAAATTATTTAAACAACTATTAAATAATAAAAATGATATAATTATCACATTTTTACATCAATTATAATTTAAAAATCAATTAGGAAATGTGGTTATGAAAAATTAACCTAAGTTATCATTATGGATAATGTAGGTTGTACGTACACATTAGTAATGTTCCCATTTTTTAATGATCATTGCAAAGAGAAGGTAAGTAAGGTTTATCTTTCCAAAATGAAAATAATATAATAAATACCACATTTTTGGTCATATATACTTATATATATCATTCTTGTTATTTTTTTATGAAAACGGTTGAATAACATCGCTTCGAGGTGGTGGTTGTCCACACATCCATGAACAACGTTATCACTTTTTCAGTGTATGAAATTGAAAGAATAAAATGATATTTTATATTTCTAGATATATAATTATTTTATGGGTATAATTAAAATTTCATTTATATATTATATTTTTATTAAACTCATCCTTCATACATTTCATGTAAAGTGTGAACATATCACTTCGCTTTGAGGAGGCGTTAGTCCACACGTCTACAAACAATGTTATTATATTCCCAAAAAAATTGAAAGAATTAATTTATGTGTCATATAATAATTATAGAAGTGTTAAAACATTATAAATACCATATATATCATATTAACCCATTTTTTACATCATAATTACCATCTGCAAGAGGATTTAAATTAAAAACGGACAACATCAACTCGTAATGTGGTAGTTTTCCATACACACGAATGGTGATTTTCTTACCCTTTTGATGGAAGTGTGGGTAGGTTTAGGTTGAACCATTAACATAAAAAATATTAATATATTTATTATAATTAGTTTATTATATAATCATGTAATAATAATAATTTAATTGGTGGAGAAAGAAATAAAACAAAAATGATGGTCCAAGAAGGTTACCTATTCTTCAGGTAACTCATTTTGATTTCCACAAAAGCTCTTACTTGGATTGATTTATACATAAAGAGAGGATTTTAATATTATAGGATGGATTTTATTAGATAATTTTTAAATGTTTTATATGTGAAAAAATGCATGATATTTGTGAATAATGGGGGAGAGTGAGTATCTTTTTATAGTGGAGGGGGAGTGGCATTCTTGTAAATATAAAAAGGTCAACACTATTGGGAGGTCTCACTTACATAATGTTCCTCCAATAATTAAATAAATTAACTAAAATTTTGTATTTGGTTTAAATCTGGTTATAAAATGGGTTTTTTACAAGTTTCTAGGTCATTTGGGTCATTAAGAATAATGTTTAACCATTAAGTAAATTCATTTTACCTTAATAACTGTAATTAATTTTATTTTATTTCAATATTATTATTATAAAAAACTATTTTGAACCAAATATACATAATAAATTATTATTATTAAAAATATTTAATCAATTTCTCCAAATTCTAGTCACATAAGTAGTAGAATTTAATTTAAAATTAATCTCTTAGACGGAACTGGAAAGCATGTTTTTAAAGTAAAAAAGTTAAATTGTTGGAAATGTTTTTATATCCAATTACAATATAAAATTGATTCAAATTAAAAAAATGGATTAAATGGAATAAAATTTATATAATTATACTTTAAAATAAATTAAATATATAATTTAACAGTATAAATTATTTATATGTAAAAGAAGTTTCCAATTAAATTCCAGAATTATTTGTTATTCATAAAAATATAAACGTTCTTAGAAAAGTAACATAAAATTACCCAAAGTAAATTTTAATATCAAACTTTCAAAAATGATGTCTATTTTTCCAAATAAAAATTATAAAATTTTCAAAATTTTGTTTTAAAACAATTCCTTCATTAAAAGGAGTTAAAAATGCCTTTTAAAAATATAAAACTTTTTATGTTCAAAATTAGGATTATTTTTATATTAATCCTATAAAAAATATTTGATGAATATCAAAACATTTTAATAAATATATAACATATAAATTTCATTATTTTATTTTTATAATATTTATTAATATAATTTGATAATATAAAATGTCATTATGGTCATAAAAATAGTTTTTCATAAAAACGCATCCATTGTATTCAATTGGTCTATATTTTCATTTATAATTAATTGGTAACCAATTAATTAATTTTATTAACATGTTTATACTATAATATATTAATTAGTTTATCTCATTCATTCCTTCAATTCTAGTGGCCAGGTGATAACTATCATGTTAAATAATAATGTTAATAGTATTTCATTGTCTCGTACGACTCATGCATGTGTGTAACATAAGTCATAAAAAGAACTAGATGTTTCATGCAATGGAAGATAAAATTAGTGTTTTTTATGATACAAGAAAATTATGTATTTCATGTAAAGATATCTATTAAATAATGTAAATTAATTTGAAAAAATATATTTCATCAAATCTCATGATGTTACATTATACCCCGCTTAAAATGAGTTTCTCCCTTGAAATTATTATTTGTTATAAAAGGATTAAAATTTTTATAATTCCATTATTGAAACCAACATCATACAAAGGGTTAATAAAACATCCTCTTAAAAGGGAAAGTGGGAAACATAAGTGTAACCAAAAGATATTCATAACTATGATTCTATGTTGGGATAACATAGGTGAGAATAGAGGAAAGGCATAAATAATTATAGAGAGTGGTTGAGGTTATTGATCACAAACAAGTGAATGATCAATGTAAAGTTAAGGACCATAGAAACATAAATATTAGATGATAGATGAGACTATCAGTTCATCATAATTAATGGTACTAGGATAATATTTTTTTCAATATCCTTTTCCTAGGGTTAAATAATTATCTTACTATCAGGACCGAGAGCAAAAAAATGTAAATATAATTAGTTGATGAGTATAATTTGGCCTTTTAAACTATTTCCAAAACAAATATCATCCTTTTATTCAAATTATGTGTATTCAAGATGAATTTTTAATTCCTCAATCACTAAATTCAACTTTTAAAGACCACAAAACCATAACAGGCTAGTCAAGTTACTCCACCTATATTTAGACATTATCCAAAACCAAAATAGTTAGAACATAGTAAGATAATTCCCAATGTGAGTGAACCTTTATATGATACCTTCATAATAAAAATTAATACCCAAATTTCAAACAAAACCATTATATAAACATGTATCCTTATAATTATTCCAATATTTCTTGACAGAGTTAGAAACCCTAATATTATAATAATTTGAACATATATTCTTCCAAGATAAATAAAAAATTGTTCCTAAAATAAAATACCAAATATTTTTTAAATAAAGTTAATCATTACTGGAAAAAAGGTCATACTAACATTGACATCATTTAGTCCAGTGGTTAGTGGGAAAGCCTTGTTATCCATTGGTTATGGGTTCAATCCCCACTGTTAAGATGGAAATGATGGGTTTTTTTGACTATACGGGTTGTCCCCTTTTCTTTTAATCCTGAAAAATATTTCCACCCTCAAAACACTTCATGTTGATCCTAGGGGTTACAAATATACCAACTAATAAAATGTATCTAAAACTATCACCAATAACATTAATATTTTGTCATATAAAACTATGATGGTTTGTCTAAGACTTTGGACTTTTGATCATCCTTAATCTTATAAACTTGTGACGGTATCTGTAACTCTTAAGATAACCATGCAAAAAGAAAATCCAAATATTAAAATTTATCCTAGATGACCATTCATACCAACTATAACAAACCTGAAATTAATCATTACATAATCTTGAGTTTACATTAATATTTTTTGTTTCATTCACATATATAATATTTTTAGGTATATAGTTTTAGAGAAATAATACAAAACTCATACATACCAAAACCGTAAATTATAACGTGGACACTTCTGATCATTATCAATTTTTCCCATAATATAAAACTTTTAAAATAAATCGTGAATTATTTTCCTGGAAAATTCCCACGAATTCTATCATTACATCTTCATTTACCATACCCATCATTAAACAATGTGAAAACATTTTATAATTTTTGAATGATCACAAAGTCTCAGTAAGGGATATGAAAATAAAGTAAACCATTATCTTGGTGAAAACATGAAAACACATAGAGAATTTACCTTTATCTTCAGTGTTCTTGAGAATCTAAAAGAAAAGATTTTAAAATGAAAAAAATCATTTTTTCTCAAATAAAAACCATTAAAATCCATATTAGGAAATTAAACCTCTTTTGTTGACTTTGAGAATTATATTCATAAAACCATTTCAAAACCCATTTAATTCGAATTACAATAATGATGACTTCAAAAATTATCATTACCCATTACATTGGAGATCTATAATGGCGATCACCCTTAGTATAACATATACTGGGCTCACCCATGAGCTATAATGTGGATCAACCCTTCATATAAGCTATATCAGGATCAACCATTTCTCATGAGCTACAATGGGGCTTAACCCATCATATAATCTATATTGGGCTCACCCATTTCATATAATTTTCATGTACCATTTGATAAATAAAACAATTTCATCATAAAACACATAGAAACAATCATTGTTAAATTATAACCTGATAAACCCAAGGGAAAAAAATTGGTTTAATATCATTCTCTATGAAACAAGATTAACCCATGTAAAAGGAACGGGTTATTTTATAATATTTTCAAAACATTGTTAACCCATGGAAAAGAAACAGGTTTCATAACAATCTTTATATGGAATAATAAAGTTATAGAAATGAAATGGGTTTCAAAATATTATCTTTAGCACATAATCAACCCATGTAAAATAAAAGGGTTTCATAAAAATATATTTAGAACATAATCAACCTGTGGAAAATAAATGGGGTTCATTATAATATCTTTTAAATATAATCAACATATGGAAAAGAAACGGTTTTCATAAAAATATCATTAAAACTATCCTAATATATCTAAATAAAGATTGATGATGGTATCAATAAAAAATATCCCCATTGGAGGATATCTAATAATAAATTTTGTTGATTTTGATGACTTTAAATGACTTTAAATTATCCTTAGAAATATTCTTGAGGAAAATAATATTTTAACATTCTAATGTGTCTAATGAAACTTTGAAACATTTGAATCATATGTCCCATGAAAGAATAAAATTAAATAAAATGTTTAATACCATGAGAATAAGGATGTTCATGACATAAAATTCCAAAGTATAACTATATACACCTCATAAAATAATATAGGTGTATCTCATAACAAACATCTCAAAGAAGGAAAATTGCGACAAAATTCCATTACTGCTTTGGTAACATTTAAATCGTAAACCACAAAAAAAAATATCATAAAATGGATATGTAAAACCCCATAAATTTAATTATGAGAATCATAAAATACATTCATGGTCATTATATAGACCAAACAATAAAATAATTCATTAATATATAATATATCTCATGGAAATAAAAGTGAGGCAAGAGAAACCCTTACTGCTTAAGTATCTTTTAAATATTGACACCTGTGAAATAATAAAATAAATTGAATATTTGAATATAATTAAATGAATAAAATTAATGAAATAACATTTAATAGGCTAGTATTTAAACCATATAGAATTAATTCGGTGGATAACAGAAAATAAGTATCAAATGAATGTAAATTGAGATGAATCCCCTTACAACTGTGGTAACATCTGAATTAGAATCCAAAAATGTAATAATAATCAAATGAAACATTTAAATACCATGAATATAAAATAATTGATGATATGAAATATAAAAATGGGTGGTATATACACCCTACAAAATAAGTGGTGAATATGCCATTTATCTCATAGATGTAAAAAGTGAGATGAAAATATCTTACCTTGAGTCCAATTTTTCATGATTATCCTCTATCTTCTTGAATAATAAACTTATAAAAATAATTTACCTTCTTAAGAAACTTTTCATGGTTTATTATTAATTATATTTCACTTATAAACAATTTATATACAATTACTTAATCAATAATGTTTAATTTGTATGTTTTGGTCATATTTGACTTCTGTATCAAAACGAACATTGATAGATCGACAATGTTCAATGAGGTAATTATTTTAAAATCTCCAAAATAATAACCATGATATAATTATCACATTTTTACATCTATTATACTTTTAAAATTAATCAGTAAATATGGTTATGATAAATGAACCAATGTTACGATCATGTAGATGGTAGGTCATACATACGCATGAGTAACATTCCCATTTTTTCAATGATCGCTATGGAAATAAGTTATGTAACATTTATCTTTAAAAAATAATCATTATATAATAAGTACCATATTATTTAATTATATATAATTATATATATCATTATTGTGATTTTTTGATGAAAAATGAAGAATCTCATCACTTTGAGGAGGCAGTATTATACACGTCCACGAATGATGATATCACTTTTTCAGTGTGTGAAATAGAAAGAAGAAAATGATATGTTATATTTTCTGATAGATAATTATGTTTTGGGTATAATAAATTTGTGATGTATATCATATATTTTTATTAAACCCATATTTAATATATTCCATGTGATGTGTGAACATATCACATCACATTGAGGAAGTGGAAGTCCCCATAATACGTGGTAAAGGAAAAACAAAGGACATCATTTCGTGAGGCGGTACATCTCCATACACATGAATGGTGATTTTGTAACCCATTTTATGGAAGTGTGTGTCTGTGTAAGTATAAAAAATAAAATAAAAAACATCTAAGTGTATTTATAATATGGAGTTTATTATATAATAATGTATGAATTATAATTTAATGTATGGAGAATGAAATAAAACTCATGTGCTTGTTGAAAAATGTTAACTCTTCTTTTGGTAGCTCCGTTTGGTTTGGACCAAAGTTATTTCTTTATTTGATTTCATCAAAAATTGAGGATTATAGGATGAGATTAGGGATTTTGGGAGATTATTTGGTTTGGTTTTGTATAATATAAAAGGCTTTAAAGGTGTTAATAATGGGGGAGAGTGAGTGTTTTTTATAGTATAGGGGTAGTATTATTCGAATAAATATAAAAAAGATAAATACTATTGGGAGTTATCCTATGAATCATGAGCCTAAAATAAAGAAAAAAATTGAATAATATTTTTTATATGGTTTAAATATGGATATACAATGTGTTTTGGACAAGTTTCTAGTTCATTTGGACCATTAAGATTAAATTTTAACCACTAAGTAAACTCATTTTTACCTTAATCAATGTAATTAATTTTAATTGCATTCAATAATATTTTTGATCAAAAACTATTTTCACCTTACTATAAATTATATATTATCCTAATTCAAAATGAAAAATCTATTTTTTCAAATTCCAATACTATTATTGGAAGAACTTAATTTAAAATTAATCCCATAGATGAAATGAGAAAGCAGGTTAGTAAAAAAGTTCACAAGCTTGAAATGTTTTTATATCAAATTTCAATGTGAAATTGATTTTAATTAACTAAATTGTATTAAATTATATAAAATATATCTAACAATAATTTAAATAAAATTATAAATATAATTTAACACTATTAATTATTTAAATGAAAAAGTCACTTTCAATTAAAATCCATTATTATTTACTATTCATCCAAAAAATAATGTTCCGAGAAAAATTACAAAAAATCACCCAAAGTAAAGTTTCATTTCCCATATTTCATAAATGAATTTTATATTTTAAAATTGAAATTATAAAAGTGTCAAATGTTATTTTTAAAACAAGTCTTCCATTAAAAGTTGGAAAATTTGCCTTTAAACAAATACTGTTTTATAGGCATAAAATTGGATTTGTTATTATATTAAGCCCATAAAACTTATTTTATTAATTTGAAAACATTTTATTAAACTTATATCATATAAATTTCATTAATATTGTTCAATTATAGTGATTATATTAATTTATTAAAATAAAATGCCATCCTGGTCATAAAAATAGTTTTCCATAAAAACACATCCATTATATTAAATTGGACTTTATTTCTATTTCAAATTAATTGGTAACCAATTGATTAATTTTATAAATATTTTTAAACTATAATTTCATAATTTTGTTAATCTCAATAATTCCTTCCATTCTAATGAGTTGGTGATAACTATCATGTTAAATAATAATATTAATAATATTAATAATATATCGTTGTTTAGTAAGACTCAGGGATTTTTGTAACCTAAGTCATCAAAAGAACTCAATGTTGCATGAAATTAAAGATAGAAATGTTGTTGTGTGTGATTCATAATAAACTATGTATTTCGTGTAACACAATCTGTTAAATAATTTAAATTAATTTCAATTAATATATTTCATAAAATCTCAGGATGTTATATATAGTCATTGATTAGAGGGTAAAGAATGGAACCCTATATAATGTAGTAGGTAATTTCATGGACATCCTTTTGATGGTAAATTTTTTTGGGGATTCAAAATATTGGAACTACCGGCTAGGCCACACGAGTGAGAAGGGGATGATGGTTCTGGAAAAAATGTCAGAGCTGAGTTCGATGGAAGTTGTATTATGTGAATGATGTGTCTTTGGAAAGCATAAGAAGGTATCCTTTACAAAAGGATGTAAAATATTCAAGGTCTGGAATTTGGACTTACTGAACACTATTGTTTTGGGGGCTACACCAATACATTCCCTTGGAGGTTCATAATGTTATGTGAACTTTTTCAATAAACTAACAAGGAAGGTACGGGTTTACTATCTGAAAATAAAATGTGATGTGTTTAACATGTTTTATAATTGGAAACCCATGGTGAAGAATTATTCAAGATAAATGCTAAAATTCATGAGGTTTAAAAATAAGAGAGATTATGTTAGTAATGAGTTCAAATAATTCAATGCTAATAATAGAATGTTGTGGGAGAAGCCTCTTCTGAATACACCACAATATAATGGTGTAGCTGAAAGGATGAATAGGGCATTACATGAACATTCAAGGAGTATAATGTTGTATATAGGTTTACCTAATACTTTAAAGGTAGAGTCATTGAATATGGAATCATATCACATTAATAGGATTCCATCTATAATAATGGTATAATGTCTACCCAAGGAATTCTAGTTATTAAATATGGTATGACTCGCTCATTTACGAGTCTTTGGTTTTTTTCATATCTATATATAGATGTTTATGAAAAGGAAAATATTGATTCCAAGTATAAATCCAATTTATTTTTTGGTTATGGTGTTTAGGATTTTGGTTATCACTTCTGGGATGATATGAACAAGATGACCAACAGAATCAAGAATGTAATATTTAATTAAGGTGTCACATAAAAGGATCATAATCATGCTAAAGTTGATATTGGGAATAAAGAATTAAACTAATAAGAGAAAGTGAGGATTGAAGGTGTAGTTAATAATGTGACACTGGAACTAGTGGAGCTTACTCCTCAAGTATATTTGAGGATGTCAACAATGGAGAGAAGTCCTAAATAAAGGTATTCATCAACCTTATATTATCTTTAATAGACTTGTGGTGGAGAACCATAATGTTTTGATGAGGAAATGTAGTTGAAGGAGCTAAAAAAGTGGGATATAGATATAAAGGATGATATTTATTTATTACATTATTACAATACTTTGAATATAAAACCTTTTTCATAAGTAAATAAATCATTAAAGAAGATATGTGTATAGTGGGTTAAGGAAGAACATACTGATAAGAAGATATATGTAGAACCCTCGATTTCAAGTAACTAACCCTAAATTTATGTATTGTAAGAATATAAAGTGTTTAGGTGAATTTTGGGAGGTTTTGGGAACCTTTTTTAACATTTGTATGGTTTCTATACTGGTGCACAGTTTGATCATGGTTTTTGGAAACCATGAAACTCCTACAGAAAACCGTGCTTAGTGAGACAAGGGCTAAGGGGAAGGTGTATGGGTAGGCACATAGTTTTTCCAAACTAGGCGGCAACCTCGGATAAATTATGAAAAGTGGGACAATGTTATTTTTCATGGTTGGAACATGGTTTATCAAACTGTGTGGGAAAATTTTGTTATCTCATCCTTGATGCAAAGGATTCCACATGGTTAGCCAACGGTTTTCTTAACCATGCGACTTACTATCCACATTTTAAAAGTTAGATCCTTAAATTTTTGATCAAACATTTTTTCACCTCAAATCCACAATTTTTTCTCCAAAACATCCCTAACTCTAAATAACTTCCTCTCAATGTCAAGATAACCTCTCCCCATAAAATTTGAAGTGATCTGATGGCATTTTATAGTGCATTGAAACCTATTTCCCGCAGTAAGTCGTTGTATTTTGTAGTTATCATGTTTTTTATCTGATATACATTCATCCCTCTCTATAATTCATATATTTACTCCACGGTGGATATATCTATGGTTATTTATTCTAATCGTGGTTATATTTGGATTTTTTGACGCCATTTTATGAGATATAAGGTGGTTTTTTGGAGATTCAACATGATTTTTTAGGTGTTTTCATGTCATTCTTCATTTACATCACAATTTATGATGTAGGCGGCTTCACTCTTGACTCCACTATTTACAACTATAAGTATTTATTTCATGTTCATGGTTTTACTTGAAATTTATCTTCAATTCACTATGTAATATTTTACGAAAACCCTCTTTAGTGATAGTTTTTTAAATAGACTGAATTGGGTGTTTTGTTGGAATGTTAATTTGGTAACTTTATTATAAAATGATGATTTAGAAATGGTTATTTGGATTTGATTCATGGAAATATGTTTTCAATGAAAATATGGTCTTATTAAAATGGTTTAGAATGGATTTATTTTCATGTTGTTGGATTAAATGGATAAGCATGAGTTTAATGGGATGGTTATTGGTCAGGAAGTACCACCATCAAAGGAATGGGTTATGAATGTGATGTTCCAACATTAATGGTGACATCATTTTTTGTGTGTGGGTGTCTATATCTATGTGTTATGAAATGGGTAATTCTAATTAAACTCATGAAATGATAGGAATGACTTTTTTGGGTTCTTTCCATGGAAGTTGGTATATTTGAGATAAATATTTTATTTTGGAATTTTTTGGATTTGTTATAAATAGTTGAATTGTTTTAATGGTTTTATATAAATTGGTTTGTATAAATGTACTAAATTTTTCTGTCCATTAGAGTGAGTAAGGAAGTCATTTTGTTAAAATCTATTGAGTTTCATTGCTAACCCCCTCCTTTGGCATATAGTGCTTTTGCAGAAGTTGTTTATCAGGATGTAGGTAAAGGTAAAGCATCAATATTCTTCAGTGTATTTCATGATGTTTGGGATATATTGTGGAGTTGTAACATGGAGAAATTTGGGAGTTGTGGAGTTTTGTCTCAGTGTCTTTGATTTTTATTGGTTTTTCTTCTGTTTTTTACTTTGAATACTTATAGTCTTCCACAATGGTATTTGGTTATAGTTTGATTTTGATATCAATGGTATTACTTTTATTTGTTTACATTGTTATCAAACATCATGTAGTAGTTATTTTTTATAGAATTTGTGGTTGGGTTTATTTATTTTCAAAGGTAAAATCATACCCCACTTGTTAATGAAGCCCTTGGAATTTATTACCAGCCTTTGGAATCTTTGGGATTCCCTTTAAGTCCAAGTAATGTCTTTCCACCTTCTCAAGCCCATGATGATGGGTGGGGCATTACAAGTGGTAGTAGTCTTGGTCCTTCCAAATAATTGTGTGGAACATGTTGTATCAGCTTGTTCAGTCTTTGACTAACATGTAGTGTTAATTTCTTTGATAACTGGTTATCAGATGTGTCAGTCTTGGAGTTGACAATTCATTATGGTTTAATCCTTGAGTTGTGATAGTCGAAAGGAGTATGATTTTCAGGACTTTAAATGTAGAGCATAATAATATTGATCTAACATTTTTATTCTGAACTTCAAGTTACCAAGTATTTGGGCACATAAGTGTTTTTGAGACACTTATAAGAATTTTAATCTCATTTTCATGGGTTTATCCAATGATAAAATTATTAAATTCATTATAGAAATGACTTACCTATATTAGTGAATATTTCATTTTGAGTAATGATTTGCGATTTTGGTGTGTAAATGGTGATTTTTAAAAAAAATTAAATTGTTTTTAAATTTGAGATTTTGAAAAGGAGTGAAATGTTTATTTAGAAAATGGTATGATTTTTAAAAGAATGGTGAAATTTTAAAAAATGGTTGAACTGGGGAAATGTTGAATTTTGGAAAGTAATTTTGTCATATATGATGTTGTATAATTTGAATTTGTAATCCTTCAGTTGCTAGAGAGTGAGACTTATGACATTGTTGTGTTTTTAGAAGATGGAAATAAATAGGTGTCATAGAAACAAACTGGAAGAAACTGTTGCGAATATGATTACACCTGATCCATAGGGGAACAAGAAACTGGTTCAGAGTATAGTTCAAGCATTTCAAGCTATAGATGAAGGTAACATGATAGATGACCCATGTAATGTGGATCATTCTGTCTAGTTCTAGAAGCAGAATCCACCCATCATTCATGGTGATTCGGAACCAGAAAATAAAGAGGTGTAGATGAACAGGATGAATAAAATCATTGATTTCATAGTAACACCAGTGGAGATAAATGTCAAACTAGTGACGTATATGTTGAATGATCTTTCACAACAATGGTGGGATTTAGTAATTCAGGCTAAATTATGCAAAGGCCTTTCATGGGAGGACTTTGAAGAATTATTTGACAAATAATTATGTCCTCATTTTTTCAGAATCGATATAATAATGGGCTTATTCATTTTGAATCAAAAGATCCTCACGGTGATATATTACGTGGCTAAATTCATGAATTTAGTCCACTTTTCAACCTATGTTTCTACTAGTTCATCCTTGAAGGAACACATCTTTGAATTGGGGTCGAGGCTGGAGATTAGTAGAAATATCTTTATACTCTATATAACAGATTATAAAGAGATGGTCAATAGAGAGATGGTGGATGATCGTAGAATCACTTGAGTAATGGGAGGAGGAAGAATATTGATAACTATAGGAAATGGTGGGAACACTATTGTTGGAAATAAGAAGAAGAAGAAAACTTATTTCAAAGGTGGGAGTATGACTTAGAATCAGATGGTTGGATCATTAAATATTCCTCCAAGATCCAGGAGAAATATGGGATATTTCTAATGTGGTTCTCTTAGTTACATGAAGTGACAGTGTATTGAAGAACCTAGATCGTTCCTTAATTTAAATAAGAAGATAATATTCATTTCTATTATCAAAGTTCTTAGAGGTCAGGTTTTCGGAACACTTCTCTATAGTCTCAGACATCATATGATTCGATGGGATGATAGCATCAGAATACTTACCATCCACAAAGAAAATTTGTCCATGGTGATTCAAGGAATACCATGACTCCTAAGGTGGGGCAATCTCAAGAAAGAAATAAGGAACAATGTGCAGTGAGTAAGTAGTTATATGGAGCTGATCAGGTTATTCAAGATGATCAACCTAGACCAATGACAGTGAGAGGTATGATTCTTTTGAAATATACCCTTATGCAGGCTTTGTTTGATATGGGTATATCTCATTCCTTTATTTCTTCTCATTTTGTTTATTTTCTTGGTTAAAAATTTTATATGATTACTTCTCTATTAAAAATTCAAACTCTTCTTAGTCGAAGAGAATGTTGAGACTTTATATGTAGAGAATGTTCTATAATGGTTGATGGAATTGAGATTATATTGGATTTATCTGTGCTAGAAATCGATTTCTATGACATAGTCATGGGTATTGATTGGTTGAAAATGTTAAAATAACACATTGATTATTATATATGATGATTCAGTTTTATGACTAGGTATGGAATAGAGCATCTCTTTATATGGGATTAGAATGTAAAGGTGGGATCAATGGGATTTTTGGAACCAGTAGTTAGAACAGTCTCATACCAATTGGTAGTGTGGACTTTTGAATCAATGGAAGAGATCGAGAATAATAGTTTTCCAGTAGTTATTGATCTATTTCCTAATGTCTTCCTAAAAAATTCTCAAGTTTTCCACCCATAAGTGAAGTGGAATTTACAATTGATCTCCTTCTAGGGACCAGTCCTATTTTCCTTTCATCTTACCTGATGGAATCAATAGTATTAAGGTAATTGAAAGTGTTGTTGGAATAGCTCAAAAGAAAAGGGTTCATTTAGCTGAGTACATATCTATGGGCATCACTGGTCCTGTTTTTCAACAACACTGATGGAACTCTTCAGTTATGTATGGATTACAAAAAACATAAATAATTATGATAAGGAATTTGTATCCAATATCTTCTATTGATGATCTATTCGATCAACTGAGGGGAGCTCAGTGGTTCTCTAAAATTTACTTATTCTCAAAATATCAATAATTGCGGGTTTGGAAGGATGGTATTTTAAAAATAGATTTCATGAGTAGATATGGAAATTATGAGTTCATGGTCATGCCTTTTGGTCTTACAAATGCATAAGTAGTATTTATGGAATTAATGAATCATATGTTTCAAACATATTTGGATTCTTTTGTGGTTGTGGTTGTGGAAAAAAAATTAGTGTATTCAAGGAAAATGGATGAACATGAGAAACACCTGAAGACAGTGTTTGGAATCTTTCAAGATCATCGGTTGAATTCCAAATTATCAAAGTGTGAATTTGGAATACAAGATGTACATTTTAATGGCTATTTAAACTCTAGTAAATGTGTTTCTATGGATCTAGAAATGATAGAGTATGTTATCTATTGAAAACTTCCAAAGAATGTCTTCCAGATATGCAGTTTTCATTGGATTGGATGGTTATTAGCGATTCTTTGTTTCTTAATTCTCTTGACTTGAATCACCTATGATTTCATTGATAAGGAAGAATGTTTCATTCCAATGGAATGAGGAATTTCATAATTCTTTTCAAGAGTTCAATGTTCTCCAAACATCAACACCTATCATGATTTTACCAAAAAAGAGAAGGGTACGTGGTGTATTGTGATTTTTTGGGATCATATTTGGGATGTGTTCTCATGCAAGGAGATCATGTCATTGTTATGGATCAAGGTAGTTATATATGCATGAAAAAAAATACCCAACACACGATTTAGAGTTAGTTATTTTAGTACATTCATTTAATACATAGTGTTATTATGTATTTGTTGAGAAATATATAGTTTTTATGGATCACAATATTTTGAAACATATTTTCTCACAAAAGTATTTGAATCTTAGTCAAAGGATGTAGATGGAGTATCTCAATATTTTTAACTTTGACATGATTTATACACTGAGTAAAGTAAATGTAGTGGAAAATTCAATAAGTAAAATTTCATATTCTCATTTTGAAAAAGAGGATTCTGAACAATGGAATTCGATATCAATGGTCACAGATATGATATTGGAATGTGAAGACAAAGGTGATGTTTTGGATTTCATTCTAGTGTCATTCAATCTTGATTTGGTGGAGATGGTTAATGAGGCATAGACGTATGATTCAGAATTCATTTCTATAAGGTCAAAACTCAATGGTGGGAGACCAATGAGGGATAGAAGCTAAAAGGGAGATCATTTCTATGGTTTTTATTTCATATGTCTATACCTTTGGCTTTCCAAGAAAAAATTATTCAAGTTTACCACCATTCTATATGGGCTATTCGTCCTATAATGCAGATGATATATAAGGCTTTTAAAGTATAGTTTTGGTGGAATGGTATGAAACGGAAAGTGGATAAGTTTTCTACTGGATGCTTAACTTTTTAATAATCTAGTGTAGAAAATCAACAACTGGTTGGTAAGTTGCAGTCTTTACCTGTCCAGGTTTGGAAATGGAATAAAATAGCTATATATTTTGTAAGAGGACTCCCAAGAACGGTTCAAAAACACATTTCCATATGGGTGACAACAGATTGTCTCACAAATTCAGTCCATTCCATCCTTATTTTTTAGTCTAATATCATGTTGGACTTGTCAAAAATCTATATCCAAGGAGTGGTCAAAAGGAATGGAGTACCAGTTTTGATAGTTTCATATATATATCTGAGATTTACATCTCATTTCTATAAATACTTAACAAATTCCATTGGATCTTAGTTGACCATGAGTACAACATATCACCCTCAGATGGATGGGAAATCTAAAATAATGATACAAATATTGTAAGAAATGTTGTGGGCTTATGTAATGGATTTTAGTGGCTCAAAGGAAGAACAAATGTTGTTATTGGAGTTCTCATATAACAATAGTTACCAGGACTTGATGCATATCTCTCATTTTGAATAAATTTATGGGAATCCTTATTGTTCTACACTTTGTTGGGTGGAAATTGGTGAGACTTAATTGGTTGGGTTGAGCCTTGTCAAATAGACAATAGAGAAGATTCAGTTGATTAGAAAGAGGATGGAGATGACTCACAAACATTAGAAATCGTATGCAGATCATCGTCGATGGCCTTTTTCATTCTAGGTGTGTGATCATTTGCTCTTGAGGATCTCTCCAAGTCTTGGAAATCATCATTTGGTAAGTAGGAAAAATTTTCACCTATATAGATGGAACCTTTTGAGAAACTTTAATAGGTTGTAGAGGTGGCACATCGGTTGCCATTTACTCCATGGTTCAGTGTTGTGCATAATGTGTTTCATATATATTAGTTGAAAAAGTATCATCATGATCATAACCAATTAATTAAATGGGATCACAACAAGATATTTTCGAATGCTTCCTTGGAACGTGTGTTGATACAGAATATGGATTGCATGGAAAAGTCATTAGTCTGGTGGGGTTTTTTTGAAAACATGGTCAAATTCAAAAATATACATTGGAATGGGGAAAATAATTGGTTGAGAAATGGCCAAAACACTTTTATGGAAATTCTATTTTTCTAAATTTTATGGGTGGAAAGGCCAATGGTGGGGAGAATTTAGCACCCCTTGTTTCATGTATGTAACCATTCACTTATGTATTTTAAGTATATAAAGAGTTTGGGTGATGTTTGGGAGGGTTTTGGAACCTTTTTGAATGTTTCTGGGGATTTTCTATAGGTTCACGATTTGAGAACAGTTCATGGAAACCATTAAACCCCTAAAAAACCATTCATAGTGAGATAGGGGTTAAGGAGAAGGCGGATGGGTAGGCACACAGTCTTTCCAAACCATGCAGACAGCTAGGATAAATAATGTAATGTGGTTATGTGGGATTTTTCATAGTCATCTCATGTTTTTTCTAACCATGCAGGATAACCATGTGAGGTTCTTCTTGAGTAATAGGATGTCACAAAGTTAGCTCATGGTTTTCCAAATCGTGAAACTAATAGTGCATGGTTTAAAAGTTGTATCCTTAAATTGTGGATCTAACATGCTTTCACCTCTAATCTGATCATTTTTTAAAAAAATGGCCCTAAAATGGAATTCCTTCCACCCAAAGGATTTATAGACTATCCCTCTAGAATTTTAAGTAATATAGAGGCGTTTCTTAGTGTGTTGAAGCCATATTTCCACGATAAGTCATCTTTTTTGGTAGTTTTAATGGTCTCTCTTAGATCTAATTTCATCTCTCTCTTATATTCTTAGATCTAGTCTGTTGCGGATAGATATATGGTTTCTTATCAAAATCATGGTAATATCAATATTTTTTTATGTTAGGGAAATACATATAACGTGTTTTTTTAGATTCATCCCAATTTTGTGGGAGTTTTTTTCGTTCTTTGTTTTCATCAAAATTTATGAGGTAGGTGGCCTCACTCTCAACCCCTCTCTTTAGAACTGGAAGGGTTGATTTTAAATTCATGTTTTTTCTTGTAATTAATTATTAATTAGTTATGAAATTTTTGATGAAAGCCCTATTTGGTTATGTTTTGTTAAATTTTGTAAATTGGGTGTTTTTTTTAAAGTAAATCTGGTAACCTAATTTTCAATTGATGATTTTAAAAGGGATATTTGGTTTTGGTGCATGGAAAAGTGTTTTCAATAAAAATATGGTTTTATTGAAATGTATTAAAAATGGTCGATTTTAATTTGGTTGGACTAAACAGTTAAGAATGAGTTTAATGGGATTTTTATTTTTCATGAAGTAAAACCATCAAAGCAATGGGTTCTTGATGTAAAGTTCCACCGTTAATGGTAACACAAACCGTTTGTGTGTAATTTTGTGTGGATTTATGATATAGAATGGGTAATGCTAATTGAACTCATGAAATAATTGGAATGACTTGTTTGGTTTCATTCTTTGGAAATTGGTTCATATGTGATAAATTATTCGATATAAAATTGTTTAGCATTGTTATAAATTATTGAGTTGTTTTAACAGTTTTATATGAAATGATTTATATAAATGTGATACCTTATTCTATCATGGTGATGTGAGTAGGGAATTATTTTGGGGAAAATCTACAGAGTTCCATTACTCACCACTTTCTTTACCACGTGTTGATTTTGAAGATGTAGTTCACTAGGACATAGGTAAAGGTAAAACATTTCACTTCTTTAGTTGTGTTTCGTGATCATTGAGATTTATTGTAGAGTTGGATCATGGAGCATGTTGGGATCTGTGGAGTAATGTCTTTGAGTCTTTGAGTTTTTTTGGTTTGTATTCTACTTTATTCTTTTATGATATATAATCTCCTATTGTGGTACATGATTATAGTTGTATTTTGATATCAATGGTATTAATTTGATCTATTTAACATTTTTTCCAGAAATCATGTAGTAGTTTTTTTTATATTTCATGTGTGGTTTGGTTGTTTTATTTTCAAAGGTAAAATGCTCACCCACTTGTTAATGAATCCCTAGGAATTTATTTTCAACCTTTGGCATCTTGGGCGTGTCTCTCAAGTCCTAGTAATGTCTTTCCAGCTTCTCAAGAAAATGAGGGGGAATCATAACATAAAAGGAAAGACATTTGGTGAAAGGTTTTCAATAGAAGGAAGGTTTTAACTTCATTGAAATTATCTCACTTTTAGTTAGTTTTACCATGATCCAGGTGATTCTTAGTATTATTACATCAGAGGATTTACATCTTGAGTACCTTGATATAAAGGCTTCTTTACATCATGGATATCTAGAGGAGTAAATTTCTATACAATGTAAAGTGGGATATGATGAATTAGTAAAGAAAACTCAAACACCAAAAGAGATTATATGGGTTAAAGGGATATGGAACAAGATGTTTTATGCATCCATGATAAAAAATGCATACAAACAGTGTGTCATAGACCAATAATTCTATTCCATGTTTTTCATGATGTATATATTATATTGCTTCTATATATGGATGACATGTTAATTTTATGATTATATATGCAGAGGATTTATGAGTTTTAAGGTTAGTCATATGAGTTCAACATGAAAGATCATGGAGAAGAAAACAATATTTTGGGGATGAATATAAAAATATATCATCAAGTAGGAACCTTAATGTTAAAATAGAATGAAAACCTTGGAAATATTTTTAGCATATTTAGTATACTAGAATAAAATCATGTTTCTATTGTCCTAGAAAGGTATTTGAAATTCTAAATATAATAATCACCAAATATGGTATAATAGTTTGAGTATATGGAAAAATTTCCATACGCATCAGTTTTTGGAAGCTTCATGTATTCCATGGTCTGTAATCGATGTGATATTTTTCATATAGTGGGAGTTGTGAGAAGTTACATGGATAACCTAGGAAAACAATTGGGATATGTGAAGTGGATGTTAAGGTACTTGAAGGGATGAAAAGAGGTATATTTATACTATGGTAAAGGAAAATCATTGGAGAGGTATATAGATATTGATCTTAATGGTGATGTAGAAGGAAAGATTAGTACCAAAGGTTATTTATTTACCAAATTAGGAACTATAATGAGCGTGATATCTCTAATAAAAAAAATAGTGATATATACCACTTAGGAAGAATGTATTATTGAAATATATGTTGGGAATGAGGTGGTTTGGCTGAATAACTTCTTGGAAGAACTAGATAGAATTCCAAAGAAAAATGTATTGCATAGTGATATTCATGGGGTTATACATATGATAAAGAACTCGATACTTCATTACTAAGAAAATAACATTCAATTGAAGTACAACTTTATTAGAATATTAATACAAGATGGGTTTCTGGTATTGTAGAATATTCATGGAAAAAATCTATCAGACTTATGGATGAAGCTGGTGGTGAAATAAATGTTGAGGAACTATTGTGTCTATGTTGGTCTTTATTGATGAATGGAAGAAAAGATATATAATATGGGATAACACTATTGTATCATGGAAGGTAAAAAAACTAGTATTTCATAACTAATCATCTTGAAATTAATTCTTTTAATAAAAACCATGAACTAGTGGGTGGATAAGATGAGGACATCAGGTTAATTTTCTTATCTAAGTTAGTAGAATTGGATCAGGTTTACATATTGGATTAGGATTCAAGTGGTATTTTATTATATTGATGTATCTCAATCCTTGGAAGAAGTTTCTTCCACAATTGGAAAACCATACTACACACCAGAACATAACTTCATTAGGGAATTATAGCAGTGTAGACTTTACCAATGTTAGTACTATATCCCAGACATTGGAGATAACAATGTCATAGATTTTTTGAATTCCTCCCATATATCACTATATAATAGTGTACTTATAGTATGGTTGGTGGCATAGTTGAACTATCTTATTTATGAGATCATGTGAGCTTGGGTTTTAATGTGTGTGATGCTATGAACTAAACCTAAAATTATTCTCCCAAATTAGTGAAATTATTTTATCTCTCTATGGATGTTGGGATTATTCCTGAACAACATAAATCATTGTGAAATGTGATCTTCTTCTTATTATTTTATATTCATCCCAATTACTCTTCATCTATGAATCATTTATTAGTTGTTTCTCATGGAATTTATGCATCAATCGCATATATATTCTTTCTAATAATTGGTGGCTAAGTATATACAATCAATACAACCTGAATAATTATTATTCTTATAAACATGAGTATAATATTTATTATAATATTAATTTAAAATAGAATTTTACTATTGTTTTAGAAACACTAAGTGTGTGACCCTCTGGATCTTTTTCTTAGTAGAATTAGGTAAACTAGCCTAATGTTCTTGATGAGAATCTAAAAACATGTTAGGGAACCCACTGAGAAATATGTTAATGTTGTAATGAAAAAAAATCCTATGAACACTTATTTTTTAATATATTCTCTTTGACTCTATATCTCATCAATAAATATTCATCAATTGTGTCACCAACCTATATGCTTAATATATCTCTCTTTGACTTTCCTGAAATGATTTCATCAACAAAACATCCATTGACATGGACATAATTAGATAGTCCCATTCAATTCAATGGTAATAACACATATAATACCATTAATATATAATGGTGTATCCTTTCTTGACTTATTATTTAATGTCAAATCATACATGGAGCACCCAATGTAACCTACATTTCCATGAGCATATATCTTCATGATTTTCATCAATGAATCAAATTACATGAATCCTGATATACGCTAATAATAATATCATGTATAAGTACAAACACACATGTTCACAAATATAAATATCCTATGACACTAATAACATTGGTAATTCCTACTAGGGTGTATGTTATCATAACCTTCTCTCTTAGAGATTACCAAGTGAAAAATTTATGTGAAATAATATCAATGTCTTATGAGCCTCCTATAATTGATAGTATGAATCATATATGTCTCATAAAATTGATTTCATACTATCATATAATATAAATTGATAAATATTTTCACAGCACTTCATGGTTATAATCATAGTAGGGAACTGTTATGACCCTTGATATGATATATACTCTTAGGAAATTATCACATTAATGTAATACATAATTACACTCATCATGTGAATAAATATTTATTAATATTTAAAAAATTGAATATAATGTTAATAAAAAGTAAAAACTAGTTTTTTCTAGGGAACCAACTCTAAATAACTCCAACATTCACTGGATCAAACTATGAATGGATTTTCTTTCATTAGATCTCACATTATATTTGTGCTTCTTTAGAGATGAGGATTTAATAAATGGGTCCACCGTGTTCTTCTCTATATAAAATATTCATATCGATACCTCTCCCCATTGAGAAAAACATCCTCAAGAGTTGATACTTTTGAATTATAGGCTTTATCTATTTATGTGACCATGGCTCCTTGGAAGGGGAATCTACTATTGTATTATGACAATACAATGTGATACAGTATTTACAACTAGGAACTATATCATGATTATATATTAAGTTTCATATCCACACTACTTCATTACCTACATTAAAATAAACAATAAATTTAGACTCAGTGACCAATGGTTACTTTGAGATCTTTCATTTCACACCTCCTCTATTAAGACAAAAGGAATATCCCTGGTATGGTTTTAGATCATTCTAGTCTATCTAGAAACTATCATATTTATATCGCATGATGAATAACTCATCATATCCACCATAACCTAATAATATATGCTTAGTAAACCTTAAATACATAAGGATAGTGTTCACAATAATCCAATGACGGTATCCTAGGTCAACTTGATATATATATATATACACCATACTCAAGGAACAACCAATATAAATCATAGTATATACCATGTAATACATTATAAATCGTATCATTGAAGCATTAGTAATCCTACTTATCCTATCTCTCTCTCTTTCTTATAAAGTCTAAAGACTCATTATCTTAGAGAGATTTATACCATGTTACACTAGCAATGATCCCTTCTTAGATTTTTCCCTACTAAATCTATTTAGTACCTTATCAATTTATGTATCCTGACATAGTCCAAGAAGTCTCTTTGATCTATCAATAATGGTCTTGACACCTAGAATATATCCTAAATAAACTAAGCCTTTCATAAAAAATCATTTGTTCAACCATGAAATAACTGATTGTAATATTGGTATCTGGTTTCCAATTAGTAATATGCTATCAACATATACTAATAGAAATATGATTTTAATCTCAATAAACCTATTATAGACATAGGTCTCACATTTATTCTTTATGAAACCAAATTTCATTATGGTTTCATCCAAAATAATGTTCCATGATCTTGACTCTAGCTTAAATATATAAATGGATCTTTGTAACTTGCATAACTTATTGGAATCCTTTGGTATCATAAAACCTTATAGTTGTTTCATATAAACATCTGTTATAAGGTTCTATTTAAGGAAATCTATTTTCACATCCATTTTACAAATCCCGTAATCATGGTATATAGTTATGGTAAGCCGGATTTTGATGGATTTTGATATAGTGAATAGTAAAAAGGATACACCATAGTCTATGAACTAATGTTTCTTAAACCCTTTATTGGTATTAGCATTACCTTTCTTTTCCATTTTATTCTAGAATACCCATTTAAAACTAATAGACTTGACATTTATGGGAGGATCTATGGAAACTAAATCATGGTTTTGGTACATGGAATCCATCTTAGTATTCATAGCTTCATTCCATATTGAAACTTATAATCTACTTATAGCCTCCTTGTAGGATAGAGTTTCATCATTATCAACTAATAATGAGTCACCCTCCTTAGTTACTAGACAAATGTATCTCTCTACATCTCTAACATATTTGGTGCTTATATGTATTACTTGTGCCTTTGGAACAGACTTTTTGATGGATACTTATGGAATTTTTTCATATACAAACTCATGTGTATCATGATCATCCACTTCATCATTGTACATATTTATCCTATTATTTATTCTATATATGTTCTCCCTCCCAATAAATAAGTCTTTTCTTTCAACTATTACCTTTTTGTATTAGGGTTTTTAAATGTAACATATCCTTATTTTTTTGGGATATCCTATAAATATACACATTATACCATAAGGTGAATGTTTTTTTCTTGAGATAGCCTTGTCAAATGATTCTTAGACCCATACATGTTCATATGACAAAATAGATTTCTCCACATACATTAAATCATATAGAATTCATTTCTGCTTCAGTAGGTACTCGATTTGGTGTGTGTGTGTGTGTGTGTTACAACCTATAATTAATATCAAAAAAAGGATAATATAAGGTCTCCATGACTCATTGTCAACTTCACCATATCTAATAAGGTGTGGTTCCTAATTTCAATAAAATAGTTCCACTATGGTGTATAGAGTGGAGTGAGTTGTGATAGAATCCCAAACTTATTTTTATAGTAGATGAATTATTTGTTAAATTACACTATATCATACTCTAAGTGGAGTTTATTTATCTTCATAACAGTATTATTTACTAATTCATCATTTAAATCCTTAAATTTCTAAAATTATTTAGACTTATACTTTATTAAGTAAACACAACCATGTCTCCTAAATTCATAGGTAAAATTTTAAAAGTATTATTATCCACCTCTATCTTCAATTGTAAAAGGTCCACACATGTGTATATGAACTAATTCATGAAGAACTATGATCCTTTGACACATTCCACCAAAAAGAGGTTTGGTCATTTTACCTTGAAAATAGAAGTGACCCATATCTAGTGGTTATAGTTCAAAAGAATCCAAATTCATTTCTTAATATAGCTTTTACCAATCACTTATCATTTACATGACCAAGTTGGTGATGTAATGACTGGGTGTTATATGAGCTCTATGATCTAGATTCTTCATCGATTTCCAACACATAAATTTTATATTCTAGTGCATAAAGACAATTATTAATATGTTAAATACCATAAAAAATGTTATCTTTCTAAAAGTATCATTTTTTATTCCCAAATATGAATATAAATCCATTAATGTCTAAATTTTACACAAATATAATGTTCTTGGTGAAACGAGGAACATAATAACAATTATTCAAAATTATAATCATTTTTATTGGTAAATTAAAGTGGGATTATCATATTTCCATTACATCCAATCTTACTCTATTGGAATCTTAAAGATCCACCTCACCTCTTACAACCTTCCTAAATCTACTTGGTTCTTGTATTTGGATACAAATGTGAGCACCACACATTATATATAATACCCAAAGAGTAAAAATAGAATGGTTAAATTTGATAGGAAATGATATTGAATATTACTTTTACATATTAGTTTGGGATTATTTTTGCATAAAGTGGTCCTTCTTTCTATATGAGAACCATTTTTCTTCTTTCCCCTTACCCAGCTTCTGGATATTCTACTTCTTGGTAGCATGGTGTATAGAAGACTTAAACATGGAATCAGTCTTTGGACCCTTTTTCATTTCCTTACTATTATTCAACACACATAATAATGGTTTTTGATACCTTATATCAGTATATTATAGGATAATTAGAGTAATAATATCAAAGATAAAATTTATAATATTTTTCATTTTATAATTCATAATAAAACTAGAGAATCTCTAGTGTAGTGAGGAAAACATGAGGTCGGTGTGAAACTCATTAGGTAGCTTAAACCCAATATGTACAAACACTTAATATATCTAATAATATTGACTACATTATCTCTATTTGGCACACCATATCCAAGAGTGCATAAGAAAAGTACCTAGTAGATCACATACCACTCCCATATAGATTTCTCCTGATAAAGCTCATGAAGATAGGACAACATAATATATGCATCCATGTACTTATGAAGCTTTGGGATATCACTGGGATAGATGATTACATGAGGTGATAGACATCCACTGCATCATCTACATGTTTCCAAATCATGGTATAATTCATCTCACTATCCCCATTATAAGGCTCTTGCTCAGGAACATGGGATTCCAACACATACAATTTATGCACTTTTCATAGTACAATGTGAAATCGCTAGTACCACTCTTGAAAATTCATGCTAGTAAGGAGATTTTATTTACCTAAAATAAACCACAGGGATAATATAATGTTTTTATGAGTTTATAATTTCTAAATAAATATAAAAGTATGTTGTATTACTTTATCTTCATTACCAAAAGTGTGACATAATAAAGTTTTATTAATTGTCACTTACTTTATCAAATCCAAATATCCCTCACCATTGGATTAGAAATATACTATCATGTAGATATTATAGTGTTAAGGATTGATATTTCTATTCTAATAACCCAAAAAAGTTCCTAACAAGTTATTCAAAGTTACTTATCTAGACAATACTTCTAGCTTTATCAACTCCCAGTTCTTTGATCCATTATGTGGACTCTTCAGTCCTGATATCCTAGACACGAATTTCCTTATCACTTGAGTCCTAGTTAAACATATTCATCTAGATTTATTCATCCCTTGATGATAACTATATTATTTTGAGGAAAAAATAGTATTAAAACTCTCAGATAATTGGAAGAGACCTGACAGAGTGTGTATAAGTACTCGAAACTACAGTTGTATATTAACATAATTGAAGGTGTTGTCTGAATTAATATTTTTGGAAGGGATTTTTATATTTATGTGTAAATATTATTTTTTTATCCTTTTTCATTCCCATTAATATTATGTTGATTTTTTTATAATTAATTAACCTTGTCTAAATAAAATAATTTTCCCAAAATCTATTTATTTCATTCTATCTTACATGCTTGTTAATTTATTTATTTTATGTGATCATGTTTAAGATTCCAATAAACCTAAATAACTGACCATGAACTGGATATATATAAAATAAATATATATGGCATGATCATGATATTTATTTATTGGTTAGTTTATTAAGTGGGTGATAAACTGGCCACTTACCCTATGGTAATAACTCCTGGAACCAAGATTGGTTCAAGTTACAGCATTCCCCCACTAGAATTTGAATCTTCTTGGTTGGTTTCACCTAGGTTCTCTCTTGAAATATCATAAATCATCTATGATATCCTTCCATTATATATTCTTACTCACTTGTGGATAAGGGGAACCAAGGTGGTGTTATAGAAAAGAAACCTCGGACATGTAGGTCTGTACATAATAAGAGGAGGAGATAATATGTATACCATCATCATAGTTTAGTTTTAATTATCACAAAAACCTATGCAATAATAATTAAGTTAAAATTATATCAATACATACATAGTTCCTTCAAGATCATGATCATCCACACATTCAAAAATTACACATTTAAAAAAACTATCTAGAATTCATTTCAATTAGTTTTTTAGTACGATAAATTTTATGAGTCGAAAAATAAATTAATTAATTAATTAACTAACTAATTTTTATCTTAATTATACATCCAAAAATTCATTGATATTTTCATCCACTATAATATTAAATAAATTATATTAAATAATTTTAATTAAGATTAAATTTGTACATGTTGTGCATTAGAGGTGACATGACATGAACCCTTATGCTTCTATTTTAAACCCATTTTGTAGTTTAACTATTATACGACATGTTTTGGCATAACAAATGGTATGTGAATAATGTTGTGTAAGGTCCTTATCATTTATAGATTACTTACATGACATGAATTCCTATACAGTGACTCATGATATACACATGTGTTGTTCCTTGAGTCAAGTTGTACAGTCTGCATAATATTTATTACTACATGCCTCACCTTGAATATGTAATGTCATCAAACCGGAATCCACTAAATCGGTGATTCAAGCCAGGTTATAATATGGCCTCAAGCATGCCTCCTCATATGCCATAGGTTACCGACAAGAGGTGATGGTCTAATGAGTCACATGGGAAGACTATACCCTCTTTACCAGAGTAAACCACAACAGATAATAATTTAAACAATGGAAAAAATAGACAATAATCAAAAACATGAATAAATGACCCATTCTCAAAACTGGGCACAATCATATAAAACAGTAAATATTTCATTTCATGCTACATTTCAAGTGAAAGAAACAAAAAATAAAACAACAACCAAAAAAACTACCGACTGGTCCCGACTCTAAGTTAAAATCCTTCTCCATGAACATCGTGTGCCCAACTCAACATCTTAGTATAGGGCCCATGCCCATGTCCCAACCTACAACCAAGAAGTCTATTCAGGTACACAACAACAGTCTGTTCAAGGGATAGTTCAGGTGCCATTAATTAACATGGTTCATTTAGTTCATTACTACAGTTCTTCCAAATTTCATTTCTTGTACCATTTTCACACATAATATATTTCAACTTACTCCCTTTGGGTTAGGCATATATATCATTCGTACATGGGTCTAAGGAAATCAATCACAATGATTTGGGGAAATCAATCTAGTACCTATCTCACTAGGGAAAAACATATCACATCAAACCATTATCCTCACCTTAAAGCCTCAGTCTAGGTGGAATGCAACTGTTAGAGGAATAGATCCTTCATTCCCTTCCCTTACCTGTGCATTTTGGGGTGGAGTTTAGATCCTCTTTCTATAACTTGACCCATGGGTGTAGAACCTCATCTCAATACCCCATACTACCAAGCCTTGTGCACATTCTTATTTATCAATCACCACAACCATACCATAACACAACATAACATAACAAATGACATTGGAGAACAAAATTCACAATGCATATCAAACAACATGGGAATTAATACTATTCCATAACCCATTAACACATTTTCCAATTATAATTCATATCCATTTATCCAAATTCCCATTCCTATTACTTAACCTGTTAGGTGTATTCAACAACAACTATACCTTATCCACATTCTTCATTTATTATTCATTAACCCATCTATCCTATTTATCATTTCACAACAATTTTCACACTTATGAACTTCATGTATGATTCTCATATCACATAACACAATACCTTTATGGAATTCAACCATTTAGGTGTACCACCTAATCATTGTGTATTGACCCATTCCACAAATTTAGTCATTCCCTTATTATATCTCATTAACATATCTCTCCTTCTTCATTCCATTACCCAATTATAAATTTACCATTTAATATGATCTAACCCCCTTAGGCATTTCTAACCATAATTCGTTAAACAATTGGCATAATCCCATATGACCCAAATTTCATGTTTCCATGTCATTTCAAGAAACCCCTTATGCCTTATCACCCTAGGAATATCTGTTATCATTCTATCTACACTTAATCAACCATTAACACATGTTCTATAAGGGTTCAACATTATAACTCAGAAAACCTTCATTTAACCCTACCATTTTCAAAGTCTGAAAAAGTCGGCGCAACCCATGGGCAGCCCTTAAATGGTCAATCCATCCTCTATTCATCCCATGAGGATTGTGAGGGTAGGAATTGGTCAATTAGACCCCAATTTTTATCAAACGCCTCAACGGAACCAAGAACCCCAAAAAGAGGAAAACAAGGGCACAAACTTCCACACACAAACCCAAAATAAAACCATTGGATAATGCTTTTACACCACCTACCTCAAATATGACGATGAACGCAATCTTAATAGTAGCCATAGATCTGGATTCAAACACCCCTTAAATCCCCAACCTAGGTTCCAAAAAAGAAAAAAGTGGTTTAAAGCTTCAGAAGAATATGGGAGAAACCACAATCCCTAATCTGAAAAATATAATGTAGGAGATGATTAGACTTACCCAGAGCTTCGATCTGTAACCAACGACATCCAAAACAGCCATGAATCGAAGGGGGAACAGCTCTTGGAAGATTGGGTCATCCAAGTTCGTCAACAGGGTTGAGAGGGGAGGAATGGTGGAAAATCTCGAGTTGGGGTTTAAAACCCCGGAGTGGAAATTTGGTACATTTTCCACCTTTTATGGACCACATCATTTAAACACATGGTTTTCCAAACTGTGTAGAAACCATGCAAAATCTACTGCCCAAAATCACCACCTTTGCATGGTTTCTTGGGAATTCCACATAGTTTCCCAAACCATGTGTAGACCATACATAAGCCTATGTCCATGGAAACATGGTTACCTGGGATTCTCTACATGGTTTCCACTAATCGTGCATAAACCGTGCAACATGCCCAGGAACCCCCTTTTTCTTTCCCTTTCGTGTCTTGAACCCCCAAAACACCCCCAAGCATTCACATGAACTTTGGGAAACACTAATTTAGCCAAAAAAGGAGAGTCCAAACCAAAACATAAACAAAACATACCTTAATAAGATCTGGGATCGATCTTATAACCTCCCCACATTATAACAGCTCATCCTCGAGATACTCTTCTGAGCATCACCAAACATCCATAATAAGAGATCATGCGATAGGGTCTCACTATCCCTTCCCATATTACAGCTATTTGTTTCACATCACAAGGCCCACCAAAAACATATCAAGGTTAGAGACATGTCCCAAAAGTCCTCACCACAACACGAACTGAGAACTCCCCAGGGATTCTTCATGTACAACAACACCCAACCACTATAACGTCACCATGAAAATGTAGACAATACTTCCTGGCTCTCTATACATGGAAACTTCACACACAGCATCACATCTTCGTGGAGGAAACCAACTAGCACCTCATCAGCCCGATCCTCTGCACAACTCATGACCCAAATCACTTGGTTTCATTTTCCTATTCACCCAACTCAAATGGTGACAACCCTGGTATCACCTGGAGGAAAACAAAAAATCCTTCCAACCACATTTCATGATGATTTCACTCCATAACTGTACAACCAAACTCCACCCAAAACTCTCGGGTACTAGTCCAACTAAAATTGTGCCAAGGCTATCTATCATGGATAACTTACCCAAACGGTGACCTCTCGAGTCCTCCCACTACTGGAAAAGGGACCTTTCCCAACAGTTGTGTACCAACGGTTCAATGAACCGTTGGCATATCTTGTTTTTCCCAACGGTTTATAGAAACCGTTGGGAAAAACCCCTCAATGCATAGTTTTCCCAACGGTTTCATACAACCGTTGGGAAAGATAGGTTTTTCCCAACGGTTCCTAAGAACCGTTGGGAAAAGTGGTGAAAAATCTTGTTTTCCCAACGGTTCTATGGAACCTTTGGGAAATGTTGGTCATTCCCAACGGTTTTTAATAACCGTTGGGAAAAAAAAGCCCCAAATACCAAATTGAGCCAGCGGCCTCCCCACATTCCAGAAGCATTCAGTTCATGTCCTCCTGGAGCGATTCCTTGCAGAAGGACCTCCCAATCCCCACATCTTCCATCAGATCAGCACCTACCAGGTTAGACTCCTATATTTTATCAACGATATAGTTCCAGCTCTTATAAATCATATACTTCTATTCTTGATTTCGTTATTCCCAATTATTAGGGTTTTTGTAAAAATTTATGATTGTTTCATGGTGGTCATGTGCACCACTATAGGTACATTGATTCACTAATTTATTTTGGTATTTCCATAAAATTCGAATACAATTTATTAATGAATCAATGTTGAGTGTTAACATGACATTCATGTTCTTTATTTAAAGTGTAAACAAATACTTATATAGAATTTCCTTGTAAAACCTGATGGTTTAACTCTAGTTAAATGGAATCATAATTTTGTATGTTATTAATATTTAGTAATTGGTGAGGTGAATCATATATGTATATGAAAAATGGATCAAGATCATTTAGTATTGGATAGAATTATTCCCTAGTAATGTGAGACCCTTATGTTGTGGGGTGAGTATGGAGTAGTGAGATATATTGCTTGTTACTTACCTTTTTTCAATTCTATGAGGTAATGATGGCATGCACTCATTTTTTGAGATCTGTCAATGTTTTTATGGTTTTGATAGTGATCCATGATGTGTATCCTAGTATGTATAAATATGATTCTTTTGTAGATTTAAAACTAATTAAAATTTATTAACATGAGGTTAAATACAATTACGAGGCAATGAGAACTTGAGGTAAGGGTTTCTCATCTCACGTTGGTTTCTAAGAGACATTTCATATTCAACACAAGTTTATTTCATGCAATGTATATACAAAAACTTTGATATAACATATCATGAATCAATTTATATTTATTTTATTTAAATTTTCATTTGAATTTATTTCTTTCATGGGGGTTATGATTCAAAAGTTACAAAATAGTTAAGGGTGTTGTAAGGGCCCAAATCCATACAACATGTTTATTATGTATTTTATGTGTTGGAGGTTCCAAGGGAGGATTATAGGAGGAATAAGGGAAGTTAAGTTGAAATTTCAGCTTTAGAGTAGGATTTTAGCATGGTGAGTTATGTTATTCCATAGAGTCTAGTCGGGAGAATAGGTTGTGGTGTGGATTAAAAGATGTGGCGTACAGGCTTAAAAGGAGAGTCTTTTGTGGTTATTCCAATTATTTAAACACAAAGGAGTGGGGATAGGATGTCAAGTAAAATATGGGGAGGTAAGTTTTAGTGGTTCTACCTTTTTCAGTGTCACTACATCATAGAGTTGAGATGTGGTTTAGCCTCATGCATTAGCTATTAGGATTATACAGCATAGTGATTCCTTTGGGTCATATTCCTTATCCTAATTTAAAGGATCTTCAACATAGACCATGCCATGTTTCTTGGATACAAAATTGACCATGAGTGATATAGTGTAAACTCTTCCATTATTCCATAGTTTTTTTCATGTTTCTCCCTCCTTGCCTCATGGTGTAGGGTGTTATGTTGTGGTCTTCTAATTTCTAGTTTTCCTAAAAATTTCTGAACCCTCTTTGAACTTTTCATCCTCAAAAAAATCTTGAAACCTAGGAATCTAGTAGAGTTTTTTTTTAAGGAATTTGAATCCCCTTTGATAGGATTCAACACTCTTATTCTAGAGATAGATCTATGATGATCTGAGGTAAATATTGAGGAATCATGGAAGAGGTTGGATTATGCCTAGAGGGCATGGATTTAAGTCAATAATTATGAAAAATGAAATGTTATTTTAAATAATTAAAGTCAAAATCATCTTGAAATGGTTGTTTTCTTATAGGTTATCTAGTACCTGCCTCTAAATGGTTGTTTTCTTATAAATAAGGTTTCATGGTGGTCATGTGCACCACTATAGGTACATTGATTCACTAATTTATTTTGGTATTTCCATAAAATTCGAATACAATTTATTAATGAATCAATGTTGAGTGTTAACATGACATTCATATTCTTTATTTAAAGTGTAAACAAATACTTATATAGAATTTCCTTGTAAAACCTGATGGTTTAACTCTAGTTAAATGGAATCATAATTTTGTATGTTATTAATATTTAGTAATTGGTGAGGTGAATCATATATGTATATGAAAAATGGATCAAGATCATTTAGTATTGGATAGAATTATTCCCTAGTAATGTGAGACCCTTATGTTGTGGGGTGAGTATGGAGTAGTGAGATATATTGCTTGTTACTTACCTTTTTTCAATTCTATGAGGTAATGATGGCATGCACTCATTTTTTGAGATCTGTCAATGTTTTTATGGTTTTGATAGTGATCCATGATGTGTATCCTAGTATGTAAGATCCTCACTACTGGAAACTGGAGTTTTCCCAACACTTACATACCAACGGTTTAGTATAACCGTTGGTATTTGAGAGGTTTTGCCAACGGTTCTTGGAGCCGTTGGGGATCAAGTGGGCAAGTCTGGTCAAGCTCTAACGGCTAGTTTGACTTTGCTTACCGGCTGACCGGTGCTTGCCCACCGGCTGGCCGGTGCCTTGGAAGGTGGAGAGAGCTTCTGCCCAGGAGCCACCGGCTGGCCGGTGGGAAGGCCACCGGCTGGCCGGTGGTGAGACAGTAGGTCTCACTATTCCAAAGAGTTCCACCGGCTGGCCGGTGAGGAGGCCACCGGCTGGCCGGTGGTCTGGACAGAAGACATCCCATTCTGTCTGGGCCCACCGGTTGGCCGGTGGCCAGACACCGGCTGACCGGTGGCACCTGGCAGAGGGCAAGCCCTTCTGCCTTGTCCACCGGCTGGCCGATGGGCTGGATCCGGCTGGCCGGTGCCCTTACCGGCTGGCCGGTGGTCCTACACCGGCTGGCCGGTGGACTTGAAAAAAGTCCACTTTTCCTTTTTTTTGCCACTTCTTGCTCCTGAAATCATGCCTATTAACAAGAACACTTGAAACAACATTAGATCACTATGAGAGTGATTGTGATCATTAAAATCCAAGAGAGTGGGGTACAACATTCCCTACTCTTCCTTCAAAAGTGATTGACCATGTGTTTTTAGGCAAGATGCGATGTGATTGTCCATGTGTCTTCAGGTGAGATGTACTATGATTTCCCTAGTGTTTTTCGATGAGGTGTGATGTGATAAGGCTATAATAAGATGTGGCATGTGGTTGGGGTCATGTAGGGTAGGAGGATGGCACAAGGTTGATGTTATTCATGTTCATGATACCCTACTAATATGGTTATGGGATGAGTCATGCTGTTATGTGATATAACACATTAAGTTCTTGTTGGTTTTACATTTTTTCAATAACACATTTGTATGTTTTTTTGACATGTGTAGTTGATACCTTGATTATTTTCTTCCTTTATCGTTTACTTAAATGTATATTCTATTATAGTTACTGCCTATTGAATTGTTTATGACAAAATGACTTATATAAATTCTTTTTACAGAATGGACAGAAGTTGGATGTATGAAACCGATCGGATCTCAGATGATTTTCAAAACAATTTGGAGAGCTTTATAGATTTTGCATTTGACAATGCTTCAGATAGTGGTCGCATACACTGCCCATGTTCCAATTGTGTTGGTAGACCTTGGTTGAGCCGTGAAGAAGTCAGCTACCACATAACCAAAAATGGGTTTCAAGCAAACTACTTTCTGTGGTATCACAATGGGGAGAAAAAGAAATCTCAAATTGGTGATGATCGAAATGAAAAGACTGGAATGGAGAATTTGTTAGATGGTCGGTTTCCGTTTATTCGTCATCATGAAAAAGAAAGGATTTCGACTCAAGAAGACTTCGATATGAGGACAGCTGATGCATCTAGTGAAAATGATGATATTGATAGGGTGAAAAAATTGAATGATGCTGCCACGACTCCAGTATATCGGCAATGCGATAAAATGAAAAAGCTGGAATTTTTAATCCGATTATTTCATGGGAAAACTATGTATGGGATTTCTAATACAGCAATCGATTACATTCTTACCCTCTTGAAGGATTTACTTCCAGATGATGCAGATATTCCCTCAAACCACTATATGGCATGGAAGTTAGTTGAGGAACTTGGATTTTCAAGAAACAAAATTCATGCTTGCCCGAAAGATTGCAGTTTATTCTGGGAGGAAACCGCTGAACGAAATGATTGTATAAAATGTGGCACATCCCGCTGGAAGTCAAAATCTGATGGAACACCATCCCGCGTTCCACAGAAAGTAATGTGGCACTTTCCATTGATTCCCAGACTCCAGAATCTTTTTATGTCTGATGACATATCAATAAAAATGAGATGGCATGATACCGAGAGAAAGAAGACTGATGATGAGTTGGTTCATCCTGCAGATGGATTTGCATGGAAGAGATTTGATGCTCGACATCCTGATTTTGCAGCTGACGTGCGTAATGTGAGGCTGGGTCTTTCATGCGACGGTTTTAATCCGTTTGGGCAGATGCTTACTTCGCACAGCACATGGCCAGTTTTTATACACATTTATAATCTTCCCCCATGGTTGTGTATGAAAAAACCTTTCACTTTCATGAGTATACTCATATCTGGTCCTTCTGATCCTGGCATTGATATTGATGTATACATGCAACCTTTAATAAAAGAGTTGAAGCTTCTTTGGGATGTGGGTGTGCGCACATACGATGCATGTTCGAAAGACATATTTCAGATGCGCGCTGCGCTTATGTGGACAATCAATGATTTTCCGGCTTATGCAATGATGTCTGGATGGAGCACGAAGGGGAAACTGTCATGTCCAGTTTGTATGAAGAATACACGATCCAGAAGACTGAAACATCGTTGTAGTTTCAGTTTTATGGGACATCGACGATTTTTGCCAAAGGATCATCCATATAGAATGAATCGTCGAAGATTTGATAATACTATAGAGACCGATGATCCACCTCAGCGTATGTCTGGAACTGATGTGCTTAATGAATTGAAAGATTTCAGTTTTTCGTTCGGGAAGGGTCAAATGAAATCTGGAAAGAGAAAGAATGTTTCCACAGAAACCTGTTACAATTGGAGGAAGAGGAGTATCTTTTTTGATTTGCCTTATTGGTCAACCAATTTGCTACGTCATTGCTTAGACGTAATGCATATTGAAAAGAATATATGTGAAATGTTGCTTTCAGTTCTTCTAAATGTCAAGGGGAAGACAAAAGATGATTTACGATCTCGACGTGACTTGGTGGATTGGGGCATCAGACCAGAATTGCATCCTGTGCGTATCAGTGAAAATAAATGGCAACTTCCATGTGCTTCTTATGTGATGACACCTACTGAAAAAAAACAATTTTTGGAAGTATTAGAGACTATTAGAGTTCCTGATGGCTATTCAAGCAACATATCTAAACGGGTCAACAGAAGAGAGTTGAAGCTAAAATCTTTGAAGACTCATGATTATCACGTTCTACTGCATGAGTTGCTTCCAATAGCAATCCGTCATCTTTTGTCCAATAATGTAAGGGTGGGTGTTATTCGGTTGTGCCATTTGTTTAGAGATCTTTGTGCTAAGAAGTTGCCGAAGTCTTTCTTGCAAAAAATGTTGACAGATGCCCCATTAATTTTGTGTGAGTTGGAGAAAATATTTCCCCCATCATTTTTCACATGCATGCTGCATCTGACTGTCCATATTCCAACTGAAATACTTCTCGGAGGACCTGTTTCTTTTCGTTGGATGTATCCAACTGAAAGAAATATGTTCACATTAAAGTCTTATGTTCGAAACAAGAATCATCCCGAAGGTTCTATCGTGAACGGTTACTTAGCTCAAGAATGTATGGATTTCTGTTCAATGTATTTGTCTGATCTTACTACAAGAATGAGCAGACCAATGAGAAATGAAGAAGAACAATATGAGCAAATTGAACCCAGTTTTCCATCACTTCCTCAAACAGGAGGAATTCCTGGATCATATACATTGAAGACATTAAGCAATGAAGAGCGGGAGATGGCACATCGCACAGTTTTGTTCAACTGTGATTTGTTCGATGACTATATCAGGTAACAAAATTGAATATGTATATCTTACATATATATCTGTTAAACTATTCATATTTTTTTATCTACAGGGAACATAAAACAATGATAAATAGGAAGCATCGTTCTTTATCTTTGAGAAGGAGAGAGACTTTGCATAGCAAAGAGTTTTCTGCTTGGTTAAAATTGAAGGTAAAAATATTACTGTTTAAATTAATTATTTCAATATTTACTTAAGTTTAGCTGTCATTTATATTGCAGGTATTGAGTTTGTCTGCTGACTCTGTCTCTGAGGAAATAAGAGCTTTGGCTTTTGGTCCTAATACCGTGGTTCGTGACTGTAAATCAATTGTTATCAATGGGTACAGATTTATTGTCACTGAACGAGCCAAAAACATGAGAACACAACATGATGGTATTATGGTTACTGCCACAACAGATTGTTATGCCAGCGCATCAGATAGTAGACCGCGACTTGAAAATGTGGGTTATTATGGAGTCGTTGAGAAAATAATAATATTGGATTATTACTCTCATGGACGAGTCACAATGATGAAATGCCATTGGTTTGATTCGATGACGAGACATGGCACATTTATTGATGATTGTGGATTTCGAGTAATTAATATGACCCGCACTCTTGCAACCGAAGAACCATATGTGTTGGCATCAATGGCTAAACAAGTTTTTTATGTCAAAGATCAACTTCAACCTGAATTTGGTGTCGTAGTTGAAGTAATTCCAAGACATATTTTTGATGATGCTGATGATGGAATTGACACTGTCCCTATTGCCATTGGAACCAATCCATTTATTTCTTTTGATGACTCCAATAGCTCAATTGTCAGAGTTGATTGTGAACCTGAAGTTGTGGTTGGAAATATATAGAATCATTCATCCATGTTCTCAATTCTTTTGGTTTACCTCGAGTTGGGTTGTTAAGGTTGGTAATATTCATATTTATTTAGTATTGATCACAAATATGTTTTAGCTGACTTGACCGTTATGTGAATTTTCAATGTTTATTGGTTGCTGTTTTATTTGAATTGCATTTTCTAATTTGGAATTGAACTGTATTCAAACCAAATCAAACAATATTTCAAACTTGGTGAACATTACAACTTGTATGTTTTATTAAATTCATTCAAGCTCTTCTAAAACAATTGATAGCTAAATTACCAATGAATCCCCTCATTCCCTCATATATTTAGTTTTTTGGTTTACACATTAATTTTCTTTTTCTAATTAATTACATATTTGTTTTCCAATGCAGGAAATGAAGCCAATTGAAGAGAGACGAAGAAAAAAAATGGCGGAGAAAAATCGTCGGATGGAGGAGCTGGGCATTCCACCATTAGTGCCTACAGTGAGTACTTTATTTCAAATATATATATATATATTTACAGAATATATAATGTCATGTGATTAATTTTTTTTGTAAACTTTTTTGTAGGATCCACCATTACGTCGACAGTTATTCGACGAGGAGCCTAGTACTGGTCCGAGTACTCAGGCCGGTGGTACGAGGAGGGTTCGTACCAGAGGTGGACATAGAGCTGCGCGTGCCCGACTAGACCCTGCCCCTCCCACTGACATTTCAGCCTTCCCACATTCTGATCCCGGGCAGCAATGTCGGAGTTTTATGGCGACGCTTGCCAAATACTCCGACATCATTCCCGTCAGCCCGCTGTCGTGGAGACATTTGCCACATGAGGTCAAAGATAGAGCTTGGGCAGAGATATGGGTAAAAAAATCTGTTGTATTTAATGCCATGAATTTTTTTTGTATTTATATAAATTAATATTTTCATTTCAGCTTCGATTTAATTTTCCTGATGGTGAGGGTGCACGAATGGAACGTCTAAAGGATTTAGGCGAGCTTTGGAGAGCCTACAAGCAAGAGCTGTATATTGGCTGGCGTGCTAGAGTTGGCACTGAGTTAGAGGCGGTACCAGTCGTGGATGATTGTCCTATAGAGCAGTATCGTCAGATGATTACTCATTGGACGAGTACCCAGTTTAAGGTATGAATTACATTTGAGGTATTTAAATAATAACTTTCAAGTTTTGCATTAATATTATCCTTTGCATTATCGAATTTTATTTAGGAATCATCTGGTAAAAATAAAAAAAACATTGATGCAAAAAAATACCTCCATACACTAGGACGCACGACGATGCCGGATCATGAGAGGCAGCAGGTATGACAATTGTTTATAAGTTTTCTTTACGACTTACATTTTCTTTTTTTTCCTCAATTATTTAATTATTTGCTGAAGTCTTTATATAAATTTTGTTTTCAATGTCATTGTAGAGGAAAGTACAAAATATTGAAGGACGTGTGCCTCGAGCAAAACTGTTTTGCTCGAGTAGACGAAAAAAGGATGGACGTGCTGTCAACGAAGCGACTCAGCAGCAGATTGTAAGTTTTAATCTGTTGATTTTATATTTTAATATCTATTTCGTAACTTAACAATATATTTATATTTGTAACCGGATGCTTTAGAGGCCCTCGATGCCCAAGAAGCAGACAATTTTGGGCCATCTGATCACTTACATCAGGTGTTGGGAGATGATCATTCTGGCAGAGTACGATGCCGACCTAGGATAGCCCCGACGAGGTATTGGCCTGCCTCAGGTACGAGTTGTAGTGCCACCGAGCTGCAGCAAGTTAGGGCACAGGCAGAACAGGCTGAGAAAAGGGCCACAGAGACGGCAGAACAGTCTGCAAGGGAAAACAGTGCATTTATGAAATTTATTGAAGTTCTACGTCCAACACTTCCAGCAGAGGCCAGCCCAGCGATTGATGAATACATGTCGTCGATACATTCTATATATGGTGCACCAGGTGGCAGTTCCAGTGGTGGTCAGGCCGATGTCGAGCTTGAAGATGATGATGGCGAGCAGTCTGATTCGGAAGAGGATGGAGATGAGGAGGGCGAGGAGGAGGGCGAAGGCGAGGAGGAAGGCGTTGAGGAGGGTGATGACGATGAGGAGGACGATGACGAGGGCGATGATGATGATGATGATGGAGATGGTGATGCTGATGTGGGACATATTGATCCGTTACATTTTTGACTTGACATGTGATGTTTAATCTATTCTAGTTGTTGGTTTTATCTAGACTCGTAGTATAGTATTGGAGTTGAATTATTTTAATCAGTCGCCCGTATTTGTCGTCTGATTTCAGGCCATTCCGACATCGTTCGGCCCGTTTGGACCCCCCTCACGCGCGTTTACGAAGCGCGCGCATCACTTAAAACACGAATATTGAGCCGTACCGCGCAAACCGCACGTCCGATTGAGGTGCCGTCTGCGCGTACACGTCACGAATAATAATTAAAATGTTCCACGGTGGAGCCAGAGAAATCCCTTGCTTCTGTCTGGTGCACCGGCCAGCCGGTGGATCAGCACCGGCCAGCCGGTGTGCTCAGTCAAACTGACCAGGCTTGCCCACTTGATCCCCAACGGCTCCGAAAACCCTCCAACGGCTATTTTGAAGTATTTGGGAGCATTTCTCCTATAAATAGACATCCATGGATGCCGGGAACACTACCGATCATATACCGAAGCATACCAAAGCTATTTTAATCATTTGAGGCTCCTACGACAATTCTCAAAGGCTACTTGAGATCCAATTGCCATCCTTGAAGCTTGGGCTGCCTCTACATCAACTACACTCACATCTTGGCGCTCAAGGCTTCCTCTAGTTTGTTCTAAATTATTTACTTCAATTGTTTAGTTCTTAATTGGGTTTGTATTAAAACAAACCACCCTTTTTCTTCTTTCAATTTGGGTTTCTTGCTACAACCATAATAAAAAAGCAAGCTGTAAGAAGGTGATCTAGCCTACCTTAAAACGGCTAGTGGGTTTCTTGCTATAACCATTAAAAAGCAAGCGGTCGTATAAATCTCCTAACGGTTGAGTTGGGAGCGGAGACGTAGGCTTGAGTTTAAAGCCGAACTCCGTTATCAATTGTGTCTTGCCATTTTACTTTCCGCTGCATTTAAATTTGTTTTAAATTGTTAATTAATTTTAAAAAGGCAATTCACCCCCCCTCTTGCCATCACCTCCGACCCAACATCCATCAGTCATATGTGACATGTACGAGCCCACTCGGGCTCAATCCGAGTCGCGGTGTGGCCGGGATCAGTCTAAGTGGCTCTCTTTTGTTTAAAATGGACATCATTTTAAGTACATACGGAAAACCGACCAAACGCATTCGGTTTCCATTGAAACTTTAGGAGAACGATTCATGGGTCATATGTGAGGTGTACGAATCATCCCCGCCACAATCCGAGGCGCGGTGTGGTCAACACTGCTCTAACTGTGTCTGTTTTGTTTAAAATGGGTAGGATTATAAGTGAAAAGAACTGGCATACGCAAAACCGAACAAACGCATTCGGTTTCCATTGAAACTTTAGGAAAACGATCCATGGGTCATATGTGACGTGTACCAATCATCCCCGTCTCAATCCGAGACGCGGTGTGGCCGACACCGCTCTAACTATGTCTCTTCTGTTTAAAATGGGCATGATTATAAGTGAAAAAGAACAACTGGAATACGCAAAACCGACCAAACGCATTCCGAATCTTTTGATCATTTATCACAACAATCCATGGGTCATATGTGACCTGTACGAGGCAACCCGGGTTCAATCCGAGTCGCGGTGTGGCCGAGATCAGTCTAAGTGGCTCTCTTTTGTTTAAAATGGACACCATTTTAAGTACATACGGAAAACCGACCAAACGCATTCGGTTTCCATTGAAACTTTAGGAGAACGATCCATGAGTCATATGTGACGTGTACGAATCATCCCCGCCTCAATCCAAGCCGCGGTGTGGCCGACACCGCTCTAACTGTGTCTGTTTTGTTTAAAATGGACAGGATTATAAGTGAAAAGAACAACTGGCATACGCAAAACCGACCAAACGCATTCAGAATCTTTTGATAATTTATCACAACGATCCATGGGTCATATGTGACGTGTACGAGCCAACCCGGGTCAATCCGAGTCGCGGTGTGACCGGGATCAGTCTAAATGGCTCTCTTTTGTTTAAAATGTACACCATTTTAAGTACATACGGAAAACCGACCAAACGCATTCGGTTTCCATTGTAACTTTAGGAGAACGATCCATGGGTCCTATGTGACGTGTACGAATCATCCCGCCTCAATCCGACATGCGGTGCGGCTGACACCACTCAAAGTGTCCGTCTTTTGTTTCAAAAGGACGTCATTTTAAGTGAAAAACATCAACTGACATACGGAAGACCGACCAAACGCATTTGGATTCTATCGATACTTTAGCACAACGATCCATGGGTCATATGTGACGTGTACAAGTCAACCCCGTCTTAATCTGAGATGTGGTGTGGCCGACACCGCTCTAACTATGTCTCTTTTGTTTAAAATGGACATGATTATAAATGAAAAGAACAACTGGCATACGCAAAACCGACCAAACGCATTCGGAATCTTTTTATAATTTATCACAATGATCCATGGGTCATATGTGACATGTACGAGCCAACCCGGGATGAATCTGAGTGGCGGTGTGGTCGGGATGAGTCTAAGTGTCACTCTTTTGTTTAAAATGGACAACATTTTAGGTACATACGGAAAACCGACCAAACGCATTCGGTTTCCATTTAAACATTAGGAGAACGATCCATGAGTCATATGTGACGTGTACGAATCAACCCCGCCTCAATTGGAGACGCGGTGTGGTCGGCACCACTCATAGTGTCCGACTTTTGTTTCAAAAGGACGCCATTTTAAGTGAAAAACATCAACTGGCATACGGAAAACCGACCAAACGCATTAGGATTTTGTCGATACTTTAGCACAACGATCCATGAGTCAAATGTGACGTGTACGAGTTAACCCCGCCTCAATCTGAGGTGCGGTGTGGCCGGTATCACTTCAGGTGTATGTATTTTGTTTAAAATGGACATCATTTGAGGTAAAAATATATGGTATAGAAAAAACCGATCATATTATGAATTGAATTTCAGATTCCACGTATAATTGTCATCTAAATTTTAAATTGAATTCTATATGAATTATGTATGTTTATGAATTGTAATTTAATTATGGATTTGTATAGTTTCAGGATCCATTATATGTTAAATGTGTATGAATTTGTTCGTAATTGAATATGTATGTTTTATTTTATTACTGGTACAATAGTTGGATCGAAAATGAGGTGAAAATGAGGTGAAAATGAGGTGAAAATGAGGTGAAAATGAGGGTGGTGATAGACAGGGGACAGGGGCTGTGCAAATTGCAGGGTGCTGCAATTTGCAGCATAGGGTATGCCAACGGTTTCAAACCGTTGGCATATAAGTTTTAGCATGTCTTTTCCCAACGGTTCTAAACCATTGGGAAAGACTTCACCAATTCCCAACGGTTTAAAACCGTTGGGAAACTGTTCCACATGGTATATCCCAACGGTTTGGAACCGTTGGGATTTGGTTTTCCCAACGGTTTTGGGAGAACCGTTGGGAAAAACTATCCCAACGGTTCACCCAAACCGTTGGGGTAGGGTAACTTCTATGGGCCTATTGCAACGGTTGCAAGTAAACCGTTGGGAAAACCTTTCCCAACGGCTTACTTCCCAACGGTTATGAGAACCGTTGGGAAAACCTTTCCCAACGGTTTGAGGGGATTTCCCAACGGTTCAGAACCGTTGGGAAATAGTTTATTTCCAGTAGTGTCCCAACCCGATACTCTGATCACATCATCAACCAACCAATTATCTGGTATGGTTCTCTCCACAATTTTTAGTTACATGGAACCTCCTCCATGGACGAAGGACCACCAAATGTCAACCCAACATTCCCATCACCTAGCATGTTCCATATCCCCAAGACCAAGAATCCATAGGGAATTACCACACATTGTCATCCATCCGCACCATCTAAACCATTTGGGAGGATACTCCTACACTATTCATTTGAGGACTAAGATCAACATGACCTCACTCAGTTACAAATTCATTTCATAAGGCACTTTCTGCTTCATCCTGAACCCGGAGGTGATTCACTCTCACCAAACCCATTCAAGTTTACCATCACATTTCAGAAAACCTTCGACTGGATTTCCCTAGAACACCCACCTTCCACTGATAGTACACTTCCCTTTTCTCACCGACCCAAGGTTCTTACTAACTTGAGGTCTATCATTATCATCCCATGCACCCATTGAGGTCATTTCATAAATTCTAGTAGACATCCCTCACCATATCACTACTGCCCTCCAGACCGTCTTCGGATTCACCCCTGGTATGTCACCACATCCAAGTCCCACATTGCCTCTATGAGGGACTAAAAATACACCTTACAAGTTCTTCATTGGAATCCCGGTGCCACCACATCAGCTAGATGTTCCCATATCCACATCTAGGACTGACTCATCTCTCCCCACCTTAAGAGTGTTGTTACCACTACTCTCATGAGGTATTCCAACCACCGCATATTATACCCGATCACAAATAGAACCCCAAACTTAGACATGGACACCCAGATTATTCCCAACACAAGAAAACAAATGTCATCGAGTTCCCATTCTCGACTTTCTCAAACAACACCCATGACATTTTTCGACATTCATTCCATCCCAAGGGACTCACCAAAAACCATATAGGGTGCGCATTCCATCATCAAGTTCCACAAATACTATTCACATGCGCTTCAACTCCATGATGTCCCTCACCCAACCAAACAACTTCATGTCTCTTGGCATGAGCTAGATCTTCTCAACATACATGGGACGATGTCAAGATGTTGGGAATGCTCATTACTAGTTGAGGTAGGATAAGAAGTTGTTGAAGAACACCACCACAAACTTATACATTTCTTATGTCAAATCATGGGACATCATGACCTGGAAAGGATCTCATGCTCCCCTACCGAATGCATCTTGTCAACACATTACCACCACCACTCAGTTGTGAGATCCAACTAGGTTCAACCATCGCTTCTCAACCAAACCACCAAGAAGCTTTGAAATGATGCTTTATATGGAACTACTTCCGCCACACCACCCAAGTTTTTCTAGCATGGCCCCGGTAGCCAAAAACTAAAGAACACAGTATACCAATCCATCCAAACCATCAATATCTCACCAAAACAGCCATAACTTTCATTAAGACCATCTCTTTCTTACTTACCTAACCATTTCTATTGATTACTCAGTATAATTAGCCCTGAGGCAGCCTCTACATATCACCTAACAACCAAACCATTCACTCTAACAAGTTCGACCACATGATCACCCTCCCTCAGGTGTCATCATCGACTGAAATCATATAACCTCACTTATGCCACCCTTGTCATTTCATCTAGAAAACAACTCCTAGACCTCCATTAATCATCATCCAACAAGTTATTCAAGAATCCATATGATACAAACCTTTAGAACAACCTCTCCTCCTATTACAACACTAGGGTGCCCTTATGAAGGAACTGAGCACAACTATACCATCAACCTTCCCACTTATCCCTCAAAGAAAAACATGCACCATGGGGCACATAGAGTCCCACTTCTTATGCTGAAAACATCTACATGCATGACACACACCCAAAAGCACTATAAGTCCTTATTGACCACTCTCATAGGTAACATTGAAGTTTCAATGATACCAACTCCCTAGACTAGAATCACAACTAGGAAAAACCATTGTTCCCCTCTCCAATCCATAATTACCATGACACGAACAAAGTAATGCACGTGAATGGAACTCTCACTTAGATTCCAATAAACACTATGCTTAGAGTACCAAACAATTATCTACTCTATGTTCCACACCAATGCTGTACACATTTATTGGTACTGTAGAAAAATATCCTCTCCGGGTTTCGAGACACAACCCGCAAGGTCTCTACATACAAGGTCACCAAGACCCCGACACCATTCTTAGGGTCCATCATGTACTTCGTATAGTCACGGACCATAAGAGTTCCCTCACTCACATCACTGAACAATTCCTTGCAAACCAACACCCAAACCCTACCAAGGGTTCCCTAAACACACCACCCATGCCACATTATAACCGGTAAGACCTCACAAACAAAATCCAAAGTCTCAAACTAGGGCACTCTCACTACCCAACTTACTCATACAAGGGAAAACCCAAAAACGAAAAGGATACCCACCATTGAACTCATCTATTCCCATTTTTTAACTTATTATTCACCCAATGCTTTGAAGAATGGTCAACTGTATTTAACAGTATATGAAAAAGTTCTCATGCTATGAACCTTAAACAACCAATTCTTCGTACTCTGTCCCAACGGTCATCATCACACATAGAACACCACCCTCTACCATACCTACCATGGGTCATGGTCAGCATGGGGGTAACAAATTTACTTAATCACAAGGCTTTCGTCAACACCACTTCAAACCATTATTCTTTTACAACATGATCATTTCCCTTTAGACACATTTCCCATTTCACAACTTGTTAAAATAACCATTTTAACTCATTTACAAATTTTCTTGGGAAAAATTCATTAACAATTTTATCATCATTATGAAACCCTTTTTCTTTTATACACCAAAAAAACATTTACAATTTATCACAACCCAAAATTATAACATGGTCAAAACATTTCTTTCTACATGATATTCCATAACTATTTATCTGCATTTTTTTCATTCATACACTTTCATTACCATTATTAAGAACCATTTTCTTCATATTTATCAAGGAAGTAAAATTTATTCTACTCTCTACACCCCACACACCCTTCCCATGTGTGTGTCTGTAATGTTGCATGCCACCTATATCCTTAGGTGCCTAAAATGATGCCTGAATGCACAACCTCATGTGATTCTAAAAATGAGAAAAATATCTCAAATTAGTTAAATAGCACAACTTGTACATCACCCAACGGTGAAATATCATTCAACAGTAATAACACACATCGAGAACAAAAATCCCCACCTAGGGTGACTTGGGTTTTACCTCATACATGGGTTAGATACTCCCAAGCTCAAGCTCATTACCAAGGCTTGACACATCCTAATCTCTTTTCTAACATCCCCAAATAGTATGAAAAAGAAAAAAACTCCTCTAATACCACTTTGTAACGTCCCCAAACTGAAATCCACTAAAATGCTGCTCCGAGTTGGGTCATCACATGGCCTCAAGCATGCCTCCCCATATGACATAGGTTGCTGACTAGTAGAGAGGGTCTAATGAGTCACATGGGGAGACTATACGCTCCATACCAGAGTAAGTCATAGATGATAATAATTTATTTTATGAAAAAAATAGACAATAATAAACAACATTCATAAATGACACATTCCCAAAACTGGGCACAATCATATACAATAGTAAATATGTCAATTAATGCTACAGTGAAATTGAAAGAAACCCAAAATAAAACAATGGCCAAAAAAACTCCAAATGGGTCCCGACTCTAAGTCTGGATCCTTCTCGAGGAACATCCTAATCCCAACTCAACATCTTAGTTTAGGGCCATTTCCCTTGTCTAGACCTGCAACCAAGAATTCTGGTCAGGTACCCAGCGGCGGCCCGAGTAGGCTATGAGTAAAAAACTCAGTAGGCCACCAACAATGGTGTCTTCATAATATCTAGTCTAATAGATAGTGCATTCATGTAAAAAATGAAAGGTTAGTAAACAAGGGACAATTCTGGTGCCATTAGTTAACAAGGTTCATTTAGTTCATGACTAGAGTTCATCCTAATTTCATTTCTTATAAAATTTTCACACATAGTCCATTTCAGATTATTCTCTTTGGGTTATGAATATATATCATATACACATTGGTCTAAGGTAGTCAATAAAAATGCATAGGGGAAATCAATCCAGTATCTATCTCACTAGGGAAACACATATCACATGAAACCATTATCCTCACCTTGAAGCCTCAGTCTGGGTGGAATGCGACCATTAGGGGAATAGAGCCTTTATCCCCTTCCCTAACCTGTGCATTTTGGGATGGATTTTAGAGCCTCAGTCTATAACTCGACCTATGGACGTAGAACATCAATTCAATACCTCACACTACCATGCCATGTTCACATACTTATTTATCAATCACCAAAACCATACCATAACACAACATAACATAAAAAATTGAATTATAGATCATCATTCAAAATGAATAGAAAAAAATGGTAATTAATACAATTTCATAACCCATTAATACATTTTCCAATTACAATTCATATGCATTTAGAAAAATTCCCATTCTTGTGCCTTATCCCATTAGGTGTATTCAAAAACCCCTATGCCTTAGCCTCATTCATAATTTACTATTCATTAACCCATCTAGCTCATTTATTTTTTCACAGTAACTTTCCCACTTATTCATTTCGAGTAAGATTCCATTATCATGTAACATAACCCATTTATATCATTCAATCATTTAGGTATACCACCTAATCGTCATGTATTGAACCATTCGACAAATTCAATTGTTACCTTATTACTTATCATTAACATATCTCCCCTTATTCATTCCATTTTATAATTATCGGTTTACCATTTAATATGCACTAACCCCCTTAGGCTTTTCTAACCACAATTCATTAAACAATTGACATAATCCCATTCAACCCAAATTGTCAGTTTCCATGTCATGCCACACAACCCCTTATGCCTTATCACCCTAGGAATCTATATTATCATTCTATTTACACTTAATCAACCATTAAAACATGTTCTAAATGGTTTCCACATTATCACTCAGCAACCCTTCATTTAACCCTGCCATTTTCTAAGTTCAGAAAAGCCGATGCACCCCATGGGAGGCCCTTAAATAGTCAAGACATCCTATACACATCCCACGTGGATCATGAGGTTTGCAATTGGTCACTGAGTCACCCATTTTTATTAAAAGCCTCAACGGAACCAAGAACACCAAAAATTTGAAAACAAGAAAACAAACTTCCATGCACAAACCCAACATATAACTATGGGATAATTCTTATTGACCACTTACCTCCAATTAAACGAAGAACCCACTCTTAATCGTAGGCATAGATCCAAATTCAAACACCTCTTGAATCACCAACCAAGGTTCCATCTAAATACAAATGATATTAGATCTTTGAAAGAATATGGGAGAAACCACAATCCCTAATTCAAAAAAGTGAAGGGAGGAGGGGATTAGACTTACCCGGAGCTTCGATTTTCAACCAACAGCATCAAAAATGGTTAAGAATCGAAGGGGGACACCTTTTGTAAGCTTTTGATGTCTAAGTTCGTCACTAGGGTTGAGAGGAGAGGAGTGGAGGAAAATCCCGATTTGTGGTTTAAAACCCCAGAGTGGAAAATTTGTAAATTTTCCAACTTTTCTCATCTTCATGGCTTACCCACATGATTTTGAAAACCATGCACAAACTGTGAAGAAGCTACTTCCCAGAATCACCCCCTTCGCATAGTTTCCTGGTAATTCCGCATGGTTTTCCAAACTGTGCAAAAATCATGTGTAAGCCTCTTCCCATGGTTGTATGGTTACCTTGGATGCTCCAAACAATTTGTACTAACCATGAACAAACAATCAAACATGCCCAGGAACACCCTTTTTCTTCCTCTTTCATATCCTAAATCCCCATAACACTCGCAAGCCTTCATGTGAAATTTGGGAAAAACTTATTTAGCCCAAAAAAATATTCCAAACTAAAACTTAAACAAAACATACCTTAAGAAGATCTAGAATCTTACAGAATATATGTGTCGTGTACCACTAGAAATACCCATTGAAATAAATGGTGTGTACGATAAATATAGACATTTTCTAATTGATGGATTGTATTGAATAAATTAGTAATGCATTTCAATACCACACAAAACCAACTGAAATACTCAGTAGGTAATTTTTGTGGTAAAACTCTATCACACGGTGTATACATTAACTTCATGTCATGCACTTCAGTAAAATTAATTAATTCCTCTATGTATTGACCCACACTACATTCCTAGGAATTGATCATGTTTTATATGTGCATATCAATGTGTTAAACACTATATTAAACCCTTTAAATGACATGTATTTCATGTATTACCATAAATCTTGACTAGAAGTCAATATACAGTGTATATTAATTACATGACACAAACATCGACCACATGGTTTTTGTGATTCTAATGGGGAAAACCATGTGTGGTGGCACAACATGTACACCAGTTATAGATTGTATACTTTTTTCAAGACATATTCCAACTAATAATAAATACAAAACATGTTTTGACATCGTGTACTGAACCTCTACATGATATGTTGTGATTTGTGTGGATTATCCTTGTGTGGTAGACCATGGGTACATGATGTGTATATTTCCATTACACTTTGTATATTCGTGTCATGTAGCCAAAATATTCAGAACCTATGAATGGGATCTTCAAGTATTAATTATCTATTCTAAGACTATTTTAGGTCATATGAAAGTAAAATATCATAATATCATGAATTTAAATTAAATAATAAAAAACATGATATAAAAATTTAGTAATCAAATGTGTATTTTCTCAACGATTATTAAATAAATATTAATTAATATATGACTTCTCTAATCCCACATAAAAGCTCCAAGGCACATAAAAAGTTGTTTATACTGTACTAAATAATGTATTTGTTGGTAAGAATTAATAAAAACTGATAAAAACACTTGATGGATGAACCTATGTTCACTAGAAAATCATATCCACCAAAAGTCCAATGCTATGAAATTGAGAGAACCAGTTATTTTCATTCCTGACTTAGAGGACCAAAATTTGAAAGTATATTTTACCCTAATCACCAAATATAAGTCACATTAAATGGACACTCTAAAATTACCCAAGAAATAAGGGATCAATGGGAAAAGTAAATGTACACACAAGATTACATGGTTTATAATTTTGTTCTACTAACATGGGAGAATAACAAAAAAAATCTTATATCATCGAATATATGAACGATTAAAAATATTTTATCTATGTATCTAGTGTTAAAATTAGATTCTATTTTACATAGTAAGACATAAAAAGTTATTCTTACCCCTCTTTTATAGATATCCAAAACTGGTAAACTTATTGTACCTCTATGTGAGAATCATGTTCAATCATCCATTGACTTCACTATTAAATAGTAGCCAACATTGACTCAACTATATATTCTAGTAAAATATTCACCACACCCATATACATATCATATCAAACCATAAAAATTACATGATATTATGATAAACTCATATGAATACTAATGTTTGTTGTTGTCTTTTATCTAACAATAATGAAGTGAACTACCAAAGCCTAAACTTCTGGTGAGTAAAATTTAATAACTTAAAGAAGCTTCATAATCCTAATGATATATCACTTGAATATTTCTTCATGTAATATCTCAGAAATATTATATCACTTTTCTAAAACCATATCTTCCTTCCACATAAAATTAGTGTTCACCTTCCTCTTATCATTCAACTAAATCCCACTGAGGCACAGTGCTACCAAAATCTCTCTTGGAATTACGCCTTTAGGAAAATATCAGTTGGATTTTGATTCCATATCATCTTACATTTCTCTAACACCTTTTACTCTCTCATATTCTAGATGAAATATAATTTTAGTTCAATGTATTACATTCTTGCATGAAATATCATATCCTTGGAAAGGTGGATAACATTATGACTACCAAAAAATAGCATTCCTCTTTCTCACCATTTTCACTACTTTTTTAGGAAGCGAATCACCCATATAAACCCCTTTACATATTTTTTTTATTTGTAATATATTCATACTACATCAATTAAAAAGTAACTATCAGCTATATTCAAGAAATCCTTCTTACCATCATTCAAAAAACATGTAAACACAAAACCAATATTCTCTTAGGAGTGTCAGAATCACCATAAAAATCTACCTTAAAAAATCCTTGTGAAGGATCGCATCCCCTGATGAAAATGATTTATCTTCCAATCTATTCAAGTGTCATATGATTCTCTTCAAAACTCCCCAATGATCCTTCCCAATGTTATACATAAATTGACTTATTCCTCCAACTAAAAAGGAAATATTTTCTCATGTATATATCATCAAATACATAAAGTTTAGGATAGCTAAAGCATACAACACCTTCCCCTTATACTAGACCTCATTTTCCTTAGAAGGTGTCTATTCTTAGGATAACTTGAAGTGACTGGAAATAGGGATTCTAATAGATTTACATCCAGTCATACCAAGTTTCTTGATGATCTTCCAGATGTATTCTTTATTAGATAACACCATAGTAATGTATTTTTAATTCCTTTCTATCCTCATCTCCAATATTTTCTTAGCATGTCTAAAATCATTTATTTCAAATATTTCGGCTGACTTCATCCTCATCTCTTGTATCAATTTAATCTATGGACCCACAAGCAACACAACATCCATGTTGAGTAAGAGTAAAACATAAGACTCATTATTCTAATAATTATAATAAGAACAATGATCACACCTAATCATCATGAAACCATATTCAATCATGAAAGCATCAAACTTCACATTCCACTATCGATGTGCATGTTTCAAGCTACACAGACTTCATTTAAATTTACAACAAGACCCTTTCAATGGTCTTCAAAACCCTTGAGCTATTTCATATAGATCTCCTCCTCTAAATCTCCATGGAGAAAGTAAGTACTAACATCCATTTGATCTAGGTGTAATACATTATAAGAAATAATTCTTAGCCCTATTTTGATGGAAGTATACTTAACTACTGGTGAAAAAATTTAGTAGATATTATTTCCTTCCTTCTGTTATAATCATTTAACTACAATTCATTCTTTGTATCTTCTAATTTTGTCAAATTATTATTTAAAATGATAAACCAATTTTTCTCAAGTTCATATTTACCTTCTAGAATCTTTATTATATCAATTTTTATGTTGAACATTAAGTAATTTATTTCTTCATCTATGGATAACTCCCACTACTATGAGTTACTAAGTGTAGCTTCCACTTCTATACATTTAAGTTTTCTATTATCTATTAGTAGAAAGAAGTTAATGTTATCCCCATTCCATTTAAATGGACATATAACTCTATAAGGCCTTCTTAGAGAAGTTCCTACAGTCTTTGGTGCTTCAATTTCTTGTGTTTGAACTTCCAGTGCACTTTCTATTTATTAATCTACCTCCAAATATTTCTCTTGGTCTTCTAAAGTCCTTGATAATTCTTTCACATATACTTTTGGTCTAATTATATGTGAATTCATGCTAATATATGGTATCACCACTTTTTGTGACCTACCAATTATTTTTTTAAATTGAATTCTAATTCATTAGTTGATATATTTCCTTCATCTTATTATTCATCCAGGTTCTTATCTTTCTCTACAATAGTTCCATTAAATATTTCATCTTAACTTATGGTTATCATATGCCGATCATCATTCCATAGTCAGTAGTAAAATTTATCATTTGCATAGTATACAAGAAAATAATATTTGAACTTAGCCTTATAATTATCTTTAGGATTTAAATTAATAATATCTTAATCAATGTAATTAGAGACTTTTAGGACTAATACTTCTAGTAACTTATTGATCCATATCTCTTCTAATAAACTTTTTTCCACTATAAAGGTTGATCTTATATTTACCAAGTATACTATCATTTTACTTTATTCCATGAAGATGGATTTGGGAATTATAGAGTGTACACACATGAATCTATTCTTATCATCAATTTATGGATCATCATCTATTTAACTACATCCTTTTGTGGAGTTCCAACCACTATTATCTCAATATTGATCCCATTTTAATGAAAAATATGATACTTATTACCATTGTATTCTCCCCCATTATCATATCTATTGCATTTATATTTTTAGTCACTTTCCAACTCCACCTTGGATTTAAACTTTAAAAAGTTACTATGTAAATTGATTTATTTTTAATAAAATAAAGCCATACATTATTCACATCATTGAAAATGAATGTGATAATGTAACAAGATCCTTCATAATATTTGACTACATAAGGTCCCCAAATATTTATGTGAAAAAATTACATCTTCTGGGCACTAGGATTCAATCCATTCAAGTTTTTTGAAACCCTATTTTGATTTCTAAGGACATAGATCTCCAAATTTCTGATAGTTGTGTGATCATGCTTCATAATTTTCTTACTTAGTGGAACCTTCACATCCTTCTCCCTAAGGGAAACCAACCTATAATGTTAGACTTCAAAATATTCTGAGGTTATACTTATGTCCATTATACATTCATGTAATCTCCTAACCAGATAAAGGGTCTCATCCTTTACTCCGTACACTATAAACATTGACCCTGAGACACTTTCGAGACCCCATTGGTGAAGGTATTACTGAAACATTCATCATATAAAATCCCTATAGAGATAATATTTCTCTAAAGACCTAGTATGTTTCTCACTCCCATCAATCTGAGGAAATGTTTTTTTTGAATTTTAAGATTTACATATCCCTTTCTGATCACTTCCATCGCTTCTTAATCCTACAAGCATACTTCCCTAAAGGTTATCAATTCATAATTCACCATGAATAGATGATCATCCATTTATTCCTCGGATTTTCAAGATAAAATCACCCATGAATCTAGTGAATTAAGAAAAGTGAGAAGTAGATTATTTTCTTTCATCCATTGAACTAACATAATTTTAACTTCTAAAAGTCATCATGTACTTTCCTTTTGATTTATACAATTCTTATAGAGATTTCCTTGCATGCCACAATTCCGGTATGTGAAACCTAGACTAATATATTTCCCTCAAATATTCTCCCTAAACATATCTTATGATCATCAATTATTCCTTATCTGAGGTGATAATTTCATTCCTTCGGTACTAAGATCATTTCCAAAAGGTACTTGGACCTCTCTTCTTCAGAGATCCTCATTGAGGATCAAATTCAAAACAACAATGAACACAAGATCCATATTTCTGCAGGAATTACTTACCATAGATACCATTTCATAAAGAGATTTAAATAATGGTGAAAGTAGTTATATTGACCATACATAATCTATAGAAGTAACTTTCATTGCTTTGAGTTGACTTCTGGTCATGTTGAAGTCATTCACATGATCTATCATCTATTGTCTTTTTGATAACCTCATGCTAAAAAAATTCCTTATTCAGAACACTTTATTTAAGGTTATGTTCACTGTAAATTCGTATCCACAGATAGATCAACACCATAGAATTCCATTCACCATTTCTTTACCTTCCTTACTTATAACACAAGAATTAGGATTTATATTTCACTATACTCACCACTTATAATTTTCATCCCATACACACTCTAAGATTACACAAGAAAGAAGGGATCAACAAGAAAAGTAAATGGACACATAATATTAAATGGTTTGGATATTCAAACTACACCCATGGGAGAACAATATAAACTCTTATATTAAAAAACGTACAAAGGATTGAAAATTTTGTAGCTAAGGAACCACTGTTACACTCTTTTTTACACAGTTACACATATGCAGCTGGTCCTAGATCTCTTTTATGTAGATCCTCATCTAGTGAATCAAATGCACTATCATCCTAAAATAATTATCATACATATGATCACTTCATAATTAAACATTATCCATCATCGACTCAAACTCCTTAGCCTATAAAATTTTCTTCATTACCATAGAACAATCTACTCATCCCATTAGAAGTATGTGATTGTTAGGTAAACTCATTAGTTTAGTGAAAGTTTTCATTTTTTTCTTTGAAAAGGCCAAAGAAAACTATCAGAGCCTGAAATTTGATTGAGTAAAATCTTATAACTTAATGAAGCTTCATAATCCCATAGTATTTTCATTGGTTTCATCAGATAGATCCTCAAAACATGATAAACTCAACCGTATAAGATTTGAAGAGAGGATCTTCACTTATAATTTTAATTAATTTATATAGATATAATTTACCTTTACTTGGACTTTTTTCTTGAATTTTGAATTGATTGACCATTATTACCATTACATCATTGTGATAAAGGATTCCAGCGTAGAATCCATATAGTTGTATTCAAATGTACTCTAAAACCTTACAACATAAGCTTTGGAACATTGGGTGATAATGAAGAAAAACCATTTCACTTTTAATATTAATCCTCGATCCAAACAAGAATCACTTTCGTTCGTGAAGGATTATATCAACATATCTCAATATTGAGAGCGAGGAGGTGCATTATCTCTATCTATTATAGGAAGTGTTATTTATAATTTCTCTTCAGTATTGGTATAATTATCTAGAGAATATATTGTTCACACAATCCCCTCTCATGGAATCTGATATAATCAAGTTTATATATTTAGGATAGAGATTTATTTATTAAAAAATATCCCTTAACCTATCTCTTAATCCTAAATAAAAAACCATGAAGAATAATATTTTTATTATTTCCATGACATGTGCAGAACATGTGTATATTTAAATATAATTTCATAAATAAATTAATATTTATTTAAATGATATTAAATAAAATATATCATTTTACTCTAGACCCTTAACTTAGTCAGTCAATCCTCCTTCGTATTTCTCAAACCTTGAATAAAAACTATTTATTTACACAAATAAATATCACTGTATAATTTGTTTGATAAATAAATAACTATCACATTCAATAACTGATTCTAATGGCCCAAAGTCATTGATTTTTTATTTTATTTCTAGATAATCCCATTTTAACTAGGTTGAGATGGTACCCTTGCATGGTCCAAAATCCTAGTGGAAAAAGGTCATTGCATTTCCCATAGGCTGAGCGATATAAGGCCAATACATAACCCCAAGGCTGAATCCCAAGTCAAAAAACTAAAGAGTTCCTTTTCCATTGTCATATACATCCATCACTCTAGATTCTAGTCATGACTTTAGGTTTATGGTTAGTAATCCCCTTCTCCCTTTTCCAAGGTCCTTAAATTGTATGTGTTGTGTGCTCTATGATAGAACTTGCATGTCCAACTGATCATCAGGTCATGAATTTACCCTTATTCTTCTCCACCAGTCAGTAAGTGCTCCAGTATGATGTCTTGGTCTACAATTTATGGGAAAAATGCCTATATGTCTCAAAATACAATGTCATGAATGCATGTGCTGTCTTAGAGGCTCCATATTCCAAAGTCTATAGGTGGACAGTAGGCCCAAAAAAATGGCATGATGGCCTAATGTGGTTGAAAATCCCAAAACAGTGAATCTCAAAGGTACATAACTCAAAGGCCCAATAATAGTCTTAATTTTGTCTGATATTCCTGATTCCAAAAGGCCAAAATATTAACCTAGGTCCCAATCATCCACTGATCCCCTATAACCACCATTGAGCACCATCATCACCACCAAGAATCCCTCGTAGCTGACATTGAACCCATCCCCACACACCAATGGTCAACATGACAACCGAAGATCCTAGAACACTGGAAATAACAATCATCTTCCTAGATGATCATATTTATTAATAATCATAATTTTAAACCTAAAAAACAATGGATTTCTGGAACTCCTATCATTGACACCATCATACATTGGCAACACGGGCACCACAACAGGCACCGCACCTAACACCAATTCATCAACATGACCATCTCCCACACCATGTCCATTTAAAATACTAATTGACTACTAAGGTTAAAGAAAATGATACTAGTGTTATTGGATCTAAAAATATATTAAAAACAATAGGTCTCTTAGGAAGGTTATGACACTAGGATGTGTCCGAGGGGTTATTTAGGCCAAATCAATAAATCTAGTTTGTGATAGAGGTGAAAAGATACAAGGGACCAAACTAAAAGATTAGGGATTCAAAATAAAATATGGATGATAAATAATAGATGTAAAATCTATTGGGGAAGTGTATAGGTTGAGGGGGGGTTTTTTGGGAAGGAAGGATGATCCTAGACGAGATCTCTCATGGGAGAGCACTCAACCCTATGTATGATCATGATTATATTCACTAACTAAAAAATAAATATTTATTTAATATTGAACACACATATATATATTCTTCTAAATAAATCATCATTCAATATATGTGATCAACATAACCCGGATAATTATTATTACTTGAAACTTTTGAGTGATATTTATTCTAATATTAAATTAAAATAAAATTTAAATAAGGTTTTGAATAAACTAAGTGTTTAACCCCTTGGTATAATTTCACAGTGTAATTAGGTAGAATTACATAAAATAAAATATTATTGCCTATAAATACACCAATTCACCCATAGAAAAAATGATCCCATGAAAATTATTTTATATTAATAAAATATTTTAAGTTATTCCAAGAGCATCCCTCCCCTCACTTATAAAAGGGAGCCTCCTATATTATTTTATTCAAACTTAAAAACCTTTTAGTTCAGACAATATCTGCCCAAATACATTAATAAAATCCCTCCAAATGTTCTAGTAGTATGTTTTGGTCATAATGGTAACCTTTTAGGTTTAAAGGTGTAATGAAAGTGATGTTTTTTGAAGAAGAGTCATAGATTTTAACCGAATGTTCCGATTTTATTTCTTATTCTACCTCCATAAAATATTCTTCAATGATGATAAAATAATAAAAACAGTATCTTAAATATACTTAAATTTCATCATGTTAATTTCATAACCTATATCTATTACCACTTCTATCAAATTGGAAACCAAACTATTGCTCGTGTGTACGGAAGACTACTTCCTCATGAATAGATATAATATGTTTTCCATAAATGCAACTCATAGATAGTTATAATGATGGATTTAATGTTTATATTTGATATTAATTACATAATTATAATTATTAAAATATAATATATCCTATTTTTTCTTACCATTCCTTCTATTGAAAAATGATAAAGTCGTTCGTGTGTATGTGTGGATTGACACCTCTAGGAAATGATGTTATTTCTTTTTCATCATTTCATCACATGGATGGTTATATAAGTATATTTAAAGATATAATATTGTACTTATAAAATAATTATAATTATATAATGATGAAATAATACTTAGCATTCTTACATAGTGATCATCGGAAAACTGGAAGCATTACTCATGTGTACACAAGACCTACCATCTCTATTATTGTAACATAGTTCATTTTTCATAACCATGTTTAATGGTTGGTTTAAAAAGTATAATTAATATATAAAAATTATTATTATTTAATTATTATTATTCTCTATATGAATAATGATCACTTCGACCAGAGTCAACCTACCAAACCCATTTTGGACATGTGAGCTGAATATCATCAAAACTTATGATGAGAACTTATCTGATTAATTAATTGAGGATAACGTGGTAAAAAATAGAATAAAATTAATAATAAACATTAAAAGGGTAATTAATAAAGTAAATAATTAACATAACTTTGTTATTTAGTGACATTAAGAATGTACTTGATGAGTCAGACTCAAGGTAAGGGATGTTTTACTTTATAAACTTCATTTTAAATATTTTAATGATTTATTTTATAAATAATTCCATTATATGTCCATATTGTTAACATTAATTTCTATATTTATTTATATAGACATAAATGATTTATAAATAAAATAGTTTTTCTATTTCTTACAAAGGTTTTCAAAAGGAATATTTTTATGGAACATTTTGTCTTTCTTTATAAAAGACAAAAAGAATGTTCTATTTTAATGTATATGATGTCAAAGATTTTTTCCATAACCATAAATTTTATATGATGTTTGGATTACATTATAATATTCATGTTTTATTAAAAAAAAACCAGCATTCCCTATGTTCTAGGTATTTTCAAAAAGTTTTTTAAAAGGAATTTATATTTCGATATCTGTAAATGTTTAACTTATGGGTGCAAGGAATATTTTTATAATTATGCCATAATTAATATCTTATAATTATGTTATGGTTTATGGGAATTGGATATGATTATGGGTGGTCATATTATAAATTGATTACATTTTTTTATAAACCATGGATATGTAGTTTCATTATAAACCATGAATGAGTGATTGTGTTATAAACTAATGATGGGCGGGTCAATTATAGCCCTATAATGCATTGGGTAATGATTATGTTATCTAGATAATTATAAAAAAAATGATGTGCCAAGTGACCTAAATGATTTATTTATCCTTGAAATTTTTTTATAGAATTTTCATGATTTCTCAAGCTTATTTAATGAGCTTATTTTTAAAGGAAATAATTTTCTAATTCTTAATGATGAAAAGTATAAATTTTTGAAAACAATTTCATGAGTTTTTAATAATTAAAAACATAATTTATCAGTTTTTTCCTTTAATATTTCCTATGATATGTTTTTTTAAAATATTTAGGAATAAAAGTTGATTTCATGGGTATTAAACTGTTCATTTTGAACCCAATATTTCTTTTTAAAATGAAACATTTTAAGTATTCATAGACTAACAGGTTACTTTCTTTTTTTATAAAACTTATTGACCTCTTTGTGATGAAAATTGGGAAGATATATCCTAAAAATAAAACTTTTTATATAATAAAAGTTTTTATTTGTGGGAAAAATTAATATTAAGTAAAACTGACCACTTTGTGATGTAATATTTGTTTATATAATGGTAAATGGATTAATTCTCAAAAACTATAAATCATAAATATCCTAAAATAAAATAAAATTATTTATTTATAGAAAACTCAATACTATGTAATTTTTAAGGATGGTTCATTATAATAGATGTTCCAAAAACTACATTTAGAAGAAGGTATAGACACTATGGGTATTTGGTTATATCATTTGTCATTAACAGTGCTCTTTTAGTTTTCATGGATTTGATGAAATATATTTTACACTGTTGTATTATGTCCTTTTTAGTATTGTTTATGGATGATATCATGATGTAATCCAAGTCACAGGAGGAACACAAGGACTATATTGTAGTTGTCTATAGAATCTTAAAATAAAACTATTTTTTTTCTACGGTATATAAATGTTAGTTCTAGATTTAAGAAATGAAATCATTAGGCCACGTGATATATAGAAAAGATGTAATGGTGGATCCTAATAAGATCTATGTAGTTATGACTTGAGAGCATCCCAATAATGTGTTTGAGATCAGGATTTTATTGGGATTATCTAGATATTATAGGCATTTTTTTAGGAATTTTCTAGGTTGAATTTATACATAATGGATTTGAGATAAAAGGGGGTTAAGTTAAATTGGGTTGAGAAGTTTCAAAAGTCCTTTGATGAGATTGAGTTTGAATTCATCTCTATTTATGATTCCTCCTAAGTCGGGTGAGGGTTTTTTGGGTATTGTGATTCTTTGGGTTTAGAATTAGGGTACCTGTTGATGCAGCTTGATCATGTGGTGGCATGTGTCTCTCTCGAATTGAACCCTTAGTAAAGAAATTACATCACTCATGACCTCAATTTAGTAATGGTGATGAATACCTTGAATACATGAAGCTACTATCCATCTGGGCAGTGGTTATTATGTATTTAGACTATAAGAGACTAAAGTATATTTTCACCTATATGGACATGAATATTTAATAGATACATTGGTTAGAGTATCTCCAGACTCTCAATTTCAAAAAAAAACTATACCCCTAGAAAGGGGAATGTGGTGGTTGATGCCTCGATAATAAAACTACTAACCCGGGTAGTGAGGGAATTAGAAAATGAATGTCTCTTGAGGGGATTATTTTCTAAGATGCATCTGAATGTGGAAGAGTAATATAAAAAGGATCTCATGACTTGTGTGTAATTTATATATTACTTTTATGATTGAATTTTTTTGAGTAGACAGAGGACCCCAATTATAAGTGGATTAGTATAGTTTTAAATGGTGGGGTGACCTCAGTACATTGATATCAGTCTCCAGACTGTTCCATTCTATTTTAGAAGCATAATTTTATTCCCTTGATCATGAGAAAGGACATTATGGAGGGTGGAAACCATTCAAATTGGGTTATTCACCTCGATTCTAAAAAAAATTGCGATCTAAAACACTGATACTGGTGACTCGGGATGATGCAGTCAGTTTTTTATTTTTTATCTCAGTGTCTAACCTATTAGTTGATCAAAATTTATCATCTAAGATCTATCATTCTATCTAAACCCTCTCTCATTCTAGTTTCGAAACAGTATAATGTTTTGTAATGTCCCGGTTCCAAGTGCCACTCAACGGGTGCCCCGAAACTAGTTCGCCACATGACCTCAAGCGCATTTCCCCGAACTCTAGAGGCTGCTGACTAGCAGCGAGGGCCCAGGTCTGATAGTGAGGAAACTATGCCCTCATTTGTCAAAGTGTAGCACAGCAGATTAAAATAAAAAGAATAAAACACCAGTGGAAGCAATAAACCATACACATTTAATATAACAACTGCAGTAAAAGATAACCAAACAGTTATATAGATATGATGCAACATGTCTCAAGTTCTAAGAAAACAGCCAGAACATGTTACATAGCAGTGCAATACAATACAGAGTACAAAAAAACAGAACAAAGCAACTGGTAGCATCACGAGCCTAAGCCCGGTCCCATGCTCCCCTACTCCTCAGCAGCAATCAAGTACCTGTATAGGGACCCTTTCCTTATCGAAACCTGCAGAAGCCTAATCTGTTTGGGCCGAAAATCATGACCCAAACAGGGTGTGAGAAATAATTCCTAGTAGGTGCCCACCAAATGCATGTGCCCAACTGTGTGAAAGCATGCAACAACATTGTGCGGTAGTAAAATGCAATAAAGTAAGCAGTACTGAAAAGTAACTAACTTTACTAGTTATATTTCCATTTACATTTCCATTTAATCATTTAATTTAAAATATCACCACAGTGAATATTCTGAGTAATCTGCCAATGTCCTCAGACACGTAAACCCTTACCCTCAGGTAAAGATAATCTAACCACAAGAATTTTCCCACAGGCATATGGATATTGCCCATGGGCGTAAGAAGTGTCACACACAGGCACAGAATCAACTGCCCACAGGCACGGAAGAATTTTCCCAGAGGCTACATAGTATAGTGCCCACAGGCTAATCACAACTCTTCCCTCAGGCTAAACAGGTAACCGGGCCAAGCCCAACATGTAACAAGCAGTGATAAGAAATTCCACTCAAGGAAATTATACAATCATGGTTATAAAGGCACACCCTCGGGTATCCTGGCCAAACGGCTAAACAGAGGAACGCACACCCGGGGTGGTCCTGGATCCAAGAAACGATCCCAAATAGTAGTTTATTATCACAGTTTATTACCTATTAAATTCTTGGTATTTAAAATAGCCATGGCCTTAGCCACACAAAAACCCAACATGGGTTCGTGGCACAACAATTCACACAAAACGCACAACAATTGGAAATTAAACACCAAGACACCAACCTTAAATGCCCCTGATCAGTATACTCGAACGACGTTCCAAGAATTGTCTTAGAACGAGGTAGATCTGAGGTGAAAGAAAACTCGTTCAAACCCAAATAACATCCCTTATAGGAGGAATTGGTAATAACTACTCCAAGAAAAGGGAGAACTCACCTGTGCGGTTCTAGGGAGATCGACAGTGCAGAAAACAGATTCTCGACGTGCGCTCGGCGGATATCCAAAGCTCCGGCCTCCTCTCCCACTCCTTCCTCCAGTTCTAAGCCTTCCTTCTGAACAGGGGAGGCTACTGCCCATTTTAAGCGAAAAAAACAAAGTACATGGCGTTTATTTCCAAGTACACGGTGTGTAATTCCGATTTTTAACTGTTCCACTATCGGTTTCCCGCTAGTGTGGCACTATTCATCTGCCGACATGACTACACGATGTGTCTTCTTGGGTACACGGCGTGTTCGGTCGCACAACTGGCCACCGCCTTACTATTCGCCTGCCGACTGACTACACGGCGTGTAAGGGACCACTACACAGCATGTAGTTGTTCTTTACACCCTTCATTTTTGACATGGCTACACACCCTGTGTACTCTTCCCACATGGCCAAAAGTACACGGCGTGTGGAAAAGTACACGGCGTGTATTTCTAAAATTTGGGATTTTTCCCCATTTTCCTTATTTTCTCAAAAATACATAAGGAAATGATAAAATAAGTTACCCATACCTCAAAAGTAAGAACCGGGTTCTTACAAACTTCCCCCCTTAAATCAATTTGTCCCCGAATTTCCCTTCCAAGGGTGGCAAAGATAAAGCTTAGAACAACTCTGGCCACTGAGCACGTACGTCGGTCTCCTGCTCCCAGGTTTCATCCAGCACTCGTCCATGCTGCCATAGCACCTGTACGAGAGGAACTAACTAGCCTCGGAGAACCTCTGTTCTCCTATCAACGATACTAATCGGATGCTTCTCAAAGGACGCATCAACCTCAAGCTCAACCTCCTCTGGCTGAAAGATGTGAGATGGGTCTGAATGATGGCGGCGCAACTGAGACACATGGAAGACGGTGTGCATCGCCCGGTACCTCTGTGGTAACTGCAACTGATAGGCAACCGGCCCGACTCTCTCCAGAATCTCAAATGGCCCCACATACCTCGGTGAAAGTTTATCCTATCTCCTGATCCGCCTGTGTCCCAGCCTCGGTGAAACACGCAAGAAAACCTGATCCCCTACCACGAACTCCAAGGGTCGTCTGTGGTGATCAGCATAAGACTTCTGACGAGACTAGACAGTAGACATCCACTTCTGAATCAACTAAACCTTCTCAGAAGTCTCCTGTATAAAATGTAGTCCCAGTAAAGCTGCCTCACCTTCCTCTAACCAGTATAAAGGTGATCGGCATGGCCTACCATATAAATCCTTGTAAGGTTCCATCTAGATAGTTTCCTGGAAACTATTATTATAGGAAAACTTGACTAGGGGTATATGATTCTCCCAAGATCCCCCAAATTCTAGGACGCATGCACGCAGCATGTCCTCAAGCACCTATATCGTACACTCGGACTGGCCATCAGTCTGAGGGTGGTAATCTGTGCTCAGAAGCACCTGTGTACCTAGTGCCCTCTAAAAACTCTACCAGAAACGATAAGTAAAACGGGTGTCCCTATCGGAAATGATAGAACGAAGGACTCCATGAAGACATATGAACTCTCGGATATACAACTTCCCGAGCTCATCAACACCGAAGGTCTCCTTGATCGAAAAAAAGTGAGCTACCTTCATGAGTCTGTCCACAATAACCCACACGACATCATTGCCTCTAGGTGACCTTGGCAACCCAGTCATGAAGTCCATCGCGATATCATCTCATTTATACTCTGGGATGGGTAACTGCTTTAACAGTTTGGCTGGCCTCTGATGCTCTACCTTCACCTACTAATAGATGGAACACCTCGTAACAAAACTAGCTACACCTCTCATCATACCTGGCCACCAGTACTGACGTCTCAAGTCACGGTACATATTGGTAACTCTGGGATGAACTACCCAAGTTGAAGCATGAAACTCTCACATCAGATCCTCGCGTGTATCCCCTAGAACCCATACTCATCCATGGAAACACAGTACTTCATCATCTATCGCCAAACCGGAAGAAGGGTCCTCAGTTCCCACCGACTCCCATAGAACTAGGCCTTCTGAATCAGATAGTTGTTTCATCCTCACTCGATCCAGGAGGGTAGAATTCATAGCTAAAGAGGAAAGATAAGTCTACCCTTGACTGTCATGCACCTCCAAATGCATCTCAGAGAACAACTCCATAAGCTTCCACTCACCACTGGCTTCCTGCACTGCCTGTATCTGAGTCTTCCTACTCAGTTCATCAGCTACTGCATTACCTTTACCATGTGTATAGGAATGCTCAAAATCGAAGGACTAAAAGTATTCGACCCACCTCCACTGCCTTAGATTCAAGTCACGCAGAGTAAAGATATACTTGAGACTTTTGTGGTCGTTGAAAACCAAAAAATGCTCTCCCAAGAGATAATGTCTCCAATAGTGCAATGTATTCACAACTGCAGCCAACTCGAGATCATGTGTCGGGTAATTCCTCTCATGTGGCCTCAACTGCCGAGACCCGTACGCAACTACTCAATCGCCCTGCATCAACACTACTCCCAGTCCAATCCCTAATGCATCACAGTAAACTGTATAGCTCTTACCCTGCTCTGAGAGTATCAGGATCGGTGCTGATGTCAACCTTCCCTTCAGGTCCTGAAAGGCTGACTCGCAAGCTTCCGACCATACGAACTTCACACCCTTCTTAGTCAAACCCATCAACGGCGCTACTAAGTGGGAGAATTCATATATAAAGAGTTTTTAGTTACCAGCCATCCCCAAGAAACTCCGTATCTCAAACACGTTCTTAGGATGCTCCCAGGAAACTACTGCTCTTACCTTGTCTGGGTCAACTGCAACTCCTGCCTCTGAGATGATATGACCCAGGAAGTGAATCTGGTCCATCCAAAAGTGTCACTTTGAGAGCTTACCATATAGCTGATGCTCTCTCACTGTACTCAATATGATCTCAAGATGGGTGGCATGGTCATGTTGCGTATGAGAGTACACCAAGATATCGTCCACGAATACTACCACAAAAGAGTCCAGATAAGGATGGAACAGACGATTCATCAGAGCCATGAAAACTGTTGGCGCATTTGTGAGTCCGAACGGCATAACTGTATACTCGTATAGACCATACCTACTCCTGAAATCTGTGAGAGGTATATCATATGGTCTAACGCGTAGCTTATGATATCCTGATCTCAAGTCAACCTTCGAGAACACTCGTGTTCCATGAAGTTGATCAAAAATATCATCAATCCTCAGTAAAGGATATCGGTTCTTGACCGTCTTCATTCTTTAAATTATTATAAATTATGTAATGATTATATATATATATATCAGAATTTCTTAAATTATTATTAATTATTTAAATTATTATAAATTATGTACTGATTATTATTCATAATTTTTACCCTAGATGTATTATAATAGTTATGTGAATCAGGTGTTTTTACAACATTTATATGAAATATTAATACTAATTATTTTAATTAATACAACATTTTATATGAATTATTATGAATTTCTAAACGTTGTTACATTTTATTATAATTTTTTTACAAATTATTATAATTTTATAATTATCACTAATATTTTAAATTTATTAATAATAAAGACTCAATAATTATTACATATTATAAATTATGTATTGATTTTTACTAATTATTTAAATTAATATTACATTTTTAATAATTAATATTTTTTAACTAATTTATAATAATTATTTATATTTGTTATATTTTTTTACAAACTATTACAGAAAATTATCCTCATTATTATTAAATAATTTTTTACTAAATATTACATATTTTAAATTGTCATTATTTTTCAATTATACTATTTATTAACGTTTTTTTATAAAACAAAATTCTTATAAATAACATTTTATTTAAATGTTTTCTCTAAAATAATTTTATCACCATTATTAAAAATAAATCAATTATATTGAGACATAAAAATATTTAGACATACATACATACATGCACGTGCGCCAAAAAAATTATTATAAAAAAATATTATTATAAACAAATATTATGTTCATGCAAATATAATTATAAACAAATATTATGCGTGAAAGAATATTATTATTACGCACGCTTGAAAAAAAATAACATAAAAAATATTTAGACATACACACACGTGTGCGCAATAAAAAATTTGGAACCAGGAAACAAATGAAAGGAATAATAAAACAAAAAAAATAAAGAGAAAAGAACGGGTAAAATTATAACTAATTTCCAGCAACCCTTGAACATGAATTTATATAAAAATATTTATTAATTAATATAAATATATAAAATATATTTTGGTAATTTTTTTAACAAATATACACAACAAATTTATATATACATATATACAAATATACATACAGATATACATATATGTATATATATATATACCACAAACCATAAACATATTTTTAAAATCATTTATATATATATATATATATAAACACATTTTAATATATATATATACACACAAACATATATCAAAATTAACATGATACCCAAAAATATTTATATATATATATCTATATATATAAATACAAAACACATATAAATATCAAAAATAAAAAATTACCAAAATTCCTAAAAAAAAATTAAAATTCATTATACAATCTAGATTAAAATCAAAACAAAGATTCATACAATTGTGTCACTCCTTAATATTAACTAAAACATGAAAATCAGATAAATTTCTAAACATAGGGTTTAACCATACCAATATATTTGACATTAAGATTAAAATGCACAAAAAACAAACTAGATTAAAATCAAAATAGAAATTATTGCAATTGCATCTATCCTAAATATCAAATATAGCATGAAAATCCGATAAATTTATAAACCTAAGGACCAAACTAGTATATTAAACATTGAACCCAAATATGTTAAAAAATTGATGGAAAACGTAAGAGGAGTATGTACCTTGAAGATCTGAGCCAAAATCTACAAAACAAATGGGAAGAATGGAGTCGTACAGAGCTGGGGGAAATGGAGGGTCATAGGGTTTGCTACGGTAGAGGGAGGAGGAAGAAAGAAAGAAGAGGAAGAAGAAAAGGAGGCCTCACACGGTGTTAAAACGATGGGGTTTTTTGCGATGGATTATTTGTGATGGAATTAATGATCTCGCAAATACATTTTTTTGCGAAGATTATTTGTGACAGAACATAGTGTCCATCTCAAATAATCCAAATCCTAGGGGAATTTGTGGTGGATTTTGTTATCCATCTCAAATGCCTATCATGATGAATTTTCACACTGGGCGGTGAAAATGCACACCAAAAATAGTTGCGACGGACAATGCATTCTGTCACGATAAACCATTATTTTTATGGACTATTTAGTCCATCACAAATAATAATATAAAATATACTATTTTCAAGGGGTCATTTGGCCATTACAAATGAACCGTTGCAAATGTTTGAAATTCTAGTAGTGATTTTCTCTATCACTCCATTATGTTGAGGAGTGTATGCCACCGTGAAATGTCTCTTGATTCCTTCCTGTTGAAAAAAAGATTCAAACTCCTCGCTTTTATATATTCCACCATTGTCATTCCTCAAACTCATGATTTTATTTTCTAGTTCAATATCCTTCCTCACTTTGAATGTTTTGAATAATTCAAAGACATGTTATTTAATATTGATTAGAAACACCCATCATCTTCTAGAATTGTCATCAATGAAAGGTACAAAGTACCTTTCTCCTCCTAAGAACCCAACTGGTGATTTCCAAATGTCTTAATGGATCAACTCCAAGATCTCCTTGCTCCTCACCATTGAGTTTCCAAACTTTAATCTATGTTTCTTACTCAAAACACAATGCTTGAAAAATGTAAAGGATACCATCATAAGCCTAGATAGCAACATCCAATTAGAAAAAATATTCTGGCCTCGTTCGGACATATGGCTAAGCTTCTGATGCCATAATTTCTTCAATGCTACCGTTGAGGCAATTGATGTGACTACTATCTCTTCTTCATTGTACATTTCACCATAAGCGCGTATAGGTTCTTTGATATCTTCCCTGCCTTCATCACCACAAGTGATCCCTTCACAATCTTCATCATCCCTTTCTTGTTGTGTTTCTTGCATCTGATATCATCAAGGTGTCCCAAGGACAAAATGTTATTCTTGAGGCCCTATACATTGAGTACTCCTTGAATGGTGGGAACTATATTATCATTAATTTTCATTTTGATGGCACCGACTCTAAATATATACAAGGTATGATCATTCCTCATGTATATAAGTCCTTGTGGGATAGTTTCATATTGATCAAACCATTCTCGTCAAGATGTCACATGCCATATTGATCCCGAGTCAATTATCTATGCATCATTGAGATTCTATCTACCTTCAATAGTCATCACCACTTCACTGACTAGTACATATCCATTTCTAGATTTACTTTCCACATTTACTTGAGAGTTCTTCTCACCATACATCTTAATCAAACATTATTTGCTAAAACTCCCCATCTTACCACAATTGTAGCATCTGATGTTTTTCTTCTTGCTCCTTTATTTATACCTTCCATGATTCTGTCTTCCACAGGAACCATGCTCTATCATTCTTCCTCATTCCATTGATAGAGATTCTACTTGGTGTAAAGTTTTCTATCTAAGTTCCTTGTTCTTATGTTTAATTTCTTCTTCAATAATCGTAGCTAGAACATCCTTGAAGAGAAACACATCCATTATGATATTAATTGTGAGGGTGATGATAAGTTGATCACCTGAATTTGGTAAACTCTAGAGCATAATCTCTGCAAATTTAGTATCAAAATATTTATAGCAAAACAAAGTTAGGTGATCAAAAAGGATATTGAGGGTGTTTTTGTGGTTGGTCACCGATGATGAATCCTCCATTCACAGAGTGTATAATTTTCTCTTCAAGAAAATTTTTTTGTGGAGTGACTTTGGCTCATACAACTTTTCAAAGTTTCCCAAATCTCTTTCACCAAATTTTCTCCACAATGAATTGCAGGACCCTGTCTTCCAAAGACAAATGGATGTTGGAAATATCATTCTCGTCCATGTCATTCCATTTCTCCTCCATCACACATGTCAGTTTTTCTCCAATCGCATGTAAAAAATTATCTTTTCATAGCACCACTTTCATATTAATTTTTCGCAATGAAAAAGTATTTCAATTGAATTTTTTGATCTCAAATTTAACTATCACTTGGACACATCCTCTTTCCAAAATTTCCTTGGGCCAGAATCGAGCCTTTTATACCACTTGTTAGGATCAAGAACAATTGTCCCTTTGGTACATAGATAATTGAGAGATAAAAATAAAGTCTAAAAGTTTGGAAATAAGATGAAAATTTGAAGTAACATGGAAAACAATCCCAAATGAAAGGGGTAAAAACCCATGGGATATATTTTGTAAGAAGGTATGGAGAGATAAAATAATAATGATGGTCACTACATTCATTTCATTCAAAGAGGGTGACACCCTACCATTATTCCCCCCATTTAATATAGTAAAAGAGATTTAATTGAGGGGAGCCCCAAGGAGTGTGAGGGAAGGCTATAAAAAGTTATCTCCTATAATAAATAAATTGTTGATATATATATATATATATATATATTATTACATTATAATAAAAATATTAAACATTTTTTCACAAACTAATATATTATTTGTGATGAAAAATGTAAATTACTATTAAACATTAAAAAATTATATTTTTTATTTATGTAATGACAAAAAAATAAATTACTGAAATATATTTATAGAAATACAATATGTTGGAGTTGGTACCCTAGAACCATCCTCTATGGACTTTATGATAAACATTCATTCATTTTTTGAATATTAATTAACTACATATCTCATCAGGATTGTTACTCTACGTGACATAGTATGTGATAATGTGCTATGATTAGATGTTGCACTAAAAGGTCATAACATCTCCCCCCTATGATGAGAACACATAAGTCCTATGACACTATTCTTGAATATATGTTCAATGAATAAATGATATAATTTGAGGGACATAAATGATATAGGCTATCAGGGGTGGAGATTCATAGGACTTTGAGGCACCTTCTCATGGTGTACGCCCTTGGTAATATCCAATAGGATATTATGAGAATTAGACCCGCTAGTAGGAAATACACATTTATAAGTGTCATTTTATGTTCCTATCTGTGTACGTGTGTATTGGTCCATAGACTTTATGATTATTATTAATGAATATTATAAGTCACATAATTTTATGTATTAATGAAACTCGTGATGACAGATATTTACAGTGAGGTAGGATATGTTGGGTGCATGATGAGTAATATTGCATTAATGAATAATACTAGAAAGGATTTATCCATTTTGTTTATTAACAGAAGTTAATATCTCATGCCCATTAATGGAAATGATATAGCCTAAATAAATCCATGGTCATGGTGTTCAATAGGCATGTTCTATTTCTGAAATGTTAAAGAAAGAGAAATTAAGCGTATGGGTTGATGACACTGGCATGCAACCTGCTCGATTAGAGATATCGTTATAAAGAGATTATATTACATAGTTAGAATTCATATGAGGTGACATGTCATTGTGGCATTAACTTCATTCACTATGGATGTCTTGGCATGTTGTTAGACGCTGACCTAGGAATTTAGGCTGCCTAATCTAATGCCACTGAGAGAGAGGCCTAAAGGGTCACACGCTAAGTGTATCTAGAATCTCAGTTAAATAACATATTATTATTTAACAAGTTGAATAAATATTATTCCGGATCATGGTTTAATAATTATTTATGTATGTATGATCAAATTTATTTCATCGCTAGTTATTCGAGAGAATATATTGTGAGGAGAATATTTAATAAATATTTATTTTTTCATTAGTTAATATAATATTTATTTATTTATCAGCGAATAATGTAGTGATACTTATTTAATAAATAAATAGTCATTATTCAAGGCCTGGTAAATATTATGGAGGAATGACAGACTGAGTTAAATGGTTCGGTGAGAAATAATAATAATAGATATTATTTAATTAAATAATATTTAATTATAATTCACAATCTAATAACATGTCGAGAAATAATAATAATAATATTATTATTTGACATGTGGTTTTTCTAGGATTAAATAAAATAATTAAGGGAACTTGTGTAATTATTTTAATCTAATTCTACCAATATAAATACCCAATTATATTTTTCTCTCATAATCCAATCCATTTGTTCACAACAGATCTAGAGAAAACCTCTCAAGCATAGAGAGCTCTATTCTCTAAGAACACTCTCAAGAATGGAGAGCAATCCACATCCACTAGATCAAAGAGAATGATTTGGAAGTGATTCTCAAGGTGAAAAAATTTGTATGACACAAGCAAAAAGATCTTTCGTGCTAGAACCTAGAGAAACCTTCGGTGACGTCCCGTGATTCATGGAACATGTGTTGATCACCATTGGGGGAAATCTATGCTTGGTTTCTACAACACAATGACAGCGCACTGCAAATCTTTCATCAGATACATCAAAGAATAAATAATTCCTTAGAGGTAATTCTTATTTATTTAAATTAATTATATATAATATGTGAATATCACTTATCTATTGGTCCTGGGGTGATTACCCTCATCTGATCTCAATGATCAATTTCATGGATCACGACATTCATCATCATAGATATCTCAGATTGACCATCAATCATGACAAAAAGAAAAGTTAGTCACTACCCCTAATGCAATTATGTTGCACCTAGAACCTACACAATATATATCAATTCCAATATAAAAATGTATTATCACAACCATACAAAAATAATCATCTGGTTCTGATGTTGTGTCTTCTATGTGGCCTGACAACATGTGGAGATCATTATCAACATTGATAAATTATTATTATCGATATTGTGTATATAAATTATCTATTGTGACTATAATATCTTCAACCATATCCATTGTATGTCGTGTATGATAATCACTGATAAATTATCCACCTTTATTAAAAGTAGACTCAGATTCAACTGAAGAAACAGGAACACTAACTACATAATGAGAAATTTGTGTTTGTATGGCCATTTAGATTCATAATATTTCGACCAATTTAATATATAAAAATCATCTTCATTCTGAATTGGTGGATATTTTAAATATCGTTTTAGTTCAGATGTGCTTGCACTAAAAGATTTTGAAAGTTGTCTGTTTTTTATAGTTGTCCATACTCTTCCACTTCCATGAGAAGAATGTGTTTGTTGTCTGGGACGTCTACTAATATCAACATGTATAAAAAATTTATATTCATTAATAAATTTAAAAAATAAAATAAAATATATCAGCATATTGAGATTCATCATCAAAAATAATTTCTAAATTTTTTCAAACCAGTGTCTTTTCGTCTTGGGTTCTAATATAACTGGCATTCCAAATATTATAGGTAATGTCTTAAAATCATTATCAAAATTTTATTTCATGGAATTAATAATTGGAATATAATATTCATAAGTCATATATTTAATAAAAACAAACATTATATCTTTTAAATCATGTAAAACTAAAGTCGATGTAGGAATATACGCATTTGAAAATAATCGAGTCGATTTTTCAAATACATGAAAAAAATATTTATATAATTTAACTTGACCCTAAACATTTTCTCACTACAATAGAACATGATTTAAACGGTGCTAAAAAATATATTAACAATGCCTAAAAAGTGTATCTAATTGATGTGTAGTTAAAATACGGTCCCTTTTATAAGTGCTAAAAAATCTAATAATATGAGTCTTTTAACAGTACTAAAAAAATGCAGATAAAAGTAAAAAAATAAATGTTTAAAAGGAAAAAAACAAAAAATTTAAGATAAAATCCCGACCCCTTTTATCATCTCTACAATTCCCCCTTTAATAGTACTAGGTGCCCCCCCCCCACCACCTTTAACTACACTAGGACCCCCACCCCTTTAACAGTGCTAGTAACCCCCTTCACCAACTGATGCACCCCTACCTCCACTAAGATTCAAACCCAAGACTTCTTCCTTGCGGGCCTGTACCTTTACCACTCATCTATCTTGTTTTTTCTCTATTTTATGATATATCTATTTAATTATATATATATATATATAGTTATATTTATTCGAATATTAATTTATATTAATATTAATATATATGTATAGTTATATTAATATATATATATACATATTTATTCATTTATTCATTTATTAATATATATATATATTAAAAAACATAGAGTTATATTTATCTATTTATTATTATGTTAATATATATTTATATACATTTATTTAGTTATATATCTTGTTATATTTTTTTATCCATATATCTATTCATATATTAATATATGTTTATATGATTATTTTTTAATACATTTATAAAATATGTTTTGTGTTTGTGTGTTTATAAATAAATAAATATATACATACATATATACAACATACATACATATATATTATATATTGTTGTATATATAAATATAATTATAAATATTTTTATTTATTTACATATATTATATATTAATATTTATGTACATATATTAGAATATATAGATAATATATATTAGTTTGTTAATACAGACACACACACACACACTATATAGGTATATAAATATTCATAAATTTTTATTTTAAATAAAATGGATATTTTTTTTATTTAGATACGGTTTATATGTTTATAAAGATATTTTATATGTAAATATGTTTAATTATTTATTTATAAAATGATATTTTAATGTATGAATTTATAAAAAATATGTATATATTGTAATATATTTGATTATAAAAAATGCATTATGAAAATTGATAAAATTTCAAATCCATAATTTTAATATTAATTTAATCCCTTGAAATAAATTCATTCCCCACTAAAAAAGGGCAAAAGACCCCCATAATCGAGGCTGAAAATCAATGTAATGTTAAAAAATTTGGGTATACCAACTAAAAATTCAATTTTAGAGGCCTTATAGGACTTTTAGAGTTTAAAAAAACAAAGCTTATAGAGCTTATTCTAGTCCTTTAAATCATAGAGCTCATTGCAGGCTTTTATTTGGTATGTGGTAGAGCTCAAACGGACACCCGAATCAAAATTTATGGTCTTTTGAAGTTCGAGTTATGTTTTCAACTTATTTTATATATTTTATTTTTCTTTTGATTTTTTATCTTCAAATTGATATTAAATGACTATTACTTGATTATAATTAGTTATTTATTCATTAAAAATATTTTTCAAATTATTTTATAAGTCATTTTCACTAAATATCTTATATATCATGTGTAAATGCCAATTTACCTTATCTAAAACATATTTTATGAAATATATTATATTTATATAAATAAATCTATATTATTTTTAATGATTTTTTTTTGAAATATACCCTTTATCAATGCTAGTAAAAAATCACAGCTAAAGGGTTGTCTTTATCAGCGATTATAACAAAGCGCTAATAAAGGGGGCACTTTTAACAATACTAAAAAAAGTGATGATAAATGGGGTATCTTTATCAGTACTTTTTTAAACACTCTTAAAAGGCAGCGCTGTGTTAATCCATTTTCATGGTAGTGTCTTCAGAGATAATAACCCATTCACTTATTTTTGTAGACTAAAAAAATAAATCTATTGTTTTTCTTTTCTTTAAAGATAATTTTAATATATAATATTTAGAATTCCATCTATTTTCTACATCTAATTTAAAATTTCATTATTTCATATTTTCCTAACGAAAAATTCTTCTATATACTTGTACATGATTAGAAGAACAATTAATAATGCTAATTCATTTTTTAATAATAACTAAAAAATATTTATAAATAGATAATTCATCGTTAACAGTTAAATATAAAATATGAGTAAAACAATGAACACGAAATATTTTTCCATCACATGGTAATTTTAATGTAGATATAAGATATCACTGCATTATTATAATAGGATGCATTACTCGTACTGATTTTAAATACTTTATTTTGAAAATCCCATTCAGATATATGGTCTCTTTATGAAATTCCTAGTGAATGACCAGTATATGGTAGTTCAACCAATTTAAATGAAAAATTTATGTAATTTCCAATCACTATTAATTAAATGAGTAGAAATGAATTGATATTTCATATATTAATTATAATTTAATAAATCAAAATATAAACAAACATGTCCATTTAATTATTTGAAAATATTTATAATATATAATTTAATATTGTTAATTGTTTGTAAAAATATCTAGTAGTATTTTGTGAAAAAGGTTTATATTGTTGAGTAAATGCCCCTTGAACCAAATTAGTAAAATATGATCATTCTATAGTATTAATCAGTTTTTCTTTTTCAAATATATAATCAACCATCACATTTTTTGCATGTATAGGATCATAAGAAAAATTTCTTAATTTATTACATCTTAATTGAATTTTTGTTCTAATATCTAATTGATTGCTTATAATTTGTGCATTAACATGCCTTTTAATGTGTATAGTGTCCCTATTAGATGAACCAATAAGTAACATAGCACAATATTTTCATTTTAATTAGATATTCTTGTGCCCTAGTATTCATTGATATAAATTTTTTCAAAGTGATCCCAAACATTAGAATGATTTTTAGGTCTAGATGACGATGCAGCATGAGGATGATGAGATGATGATGGAATATCAACACTTGGTGAGAGGATTTATTTATGATAAACAAATTGATGTGGATCTATATAAAAATATAAAATAAATTATAAACATCAAATTAATTAATATAATACCCTATTGAGAGTTTTTGGTGAAGCACAAAGTAGATGTTGGTATGCACACACAACATGCAAAAGTAGAAAAATCACCATAATGAGGCTTGCGTAGTGCTATGCTGGAAGTGGTCTTATGGAATTGGTGGAAAATAAAAAGTAATAATGTTAAAAAAAACAGAGGGTTGTTGTGATATTTATAATGAAAAAATAAGTTTTTTTTAATATCAAACAGTCATTTGACTGTTTGTTTTTTTATCTCTAGGGATTGCAGATGCACCAAAAATGGTCATATGATCGTTTCTTTTTTGTTTGTTTTTTGATCTCCATGGGTTTCTCAAGAACCAAAAATATTTATTTGACCACTGTCAATATTTTTTAATTTATTTTGATTGGGTGGGAAAAATAGTGGGTGGAAACGGGGGTAAAATAGAGGGTGGTGGGGGTGGGGGTGTGCCCAGACATGCAGGCATGTATGACCAATTTTAAAATATATATATATAAATTTCCATTTTTTTGATGATTTAATTTTTTTTAATATGTGGAAGAGGGGTGGGCATGTTACGCTCTATGCAAGAAGGATGTGTGACCTATTTAATTTTTTTAAAATATAATATAACTTTATTTTTGTTTGATCATTTTAAAAACAATAATATACTGAAGAGGGCTGGGGGCGTGCACTGCGCTACACAAGAGGTGGGTGGGGATGTGCATGTTTTGTTTTTTATTAGTAGGTTTGTTTATAAACTTTATATATATATATATATATATATATATCTAGCCCATGAGTTTTTAACCAGTCACAGCCTTCAAAACTTGTGGTAGGGGGTTCAAGACTACCTACTAGTAGTATCCCAATTTTTTTAAGAGCAGACGATCTTCTACAGGATGAGCTTCACACGGACCAAAGGGTTGGTCTGGCCCATGAGATTAATTACATAGGCCCATCCTGATAAATCATTGGCCCAATCCCTACTCAAAAGTTTCTAGGTCGGGCCAACCGGGCTTACGGGCCATCGGGCCAAAATTACACCCTTATCTATGTGCATGTTATTTATTTCTCATATATAATTTTCAATGATAGTCATGACTGTTTAAAATATTATATTTCCATCCTTTTTGTTGGAATGGGTTTGTTAGGGAATAGATTTTTTATTGATTGATTCAGTTATATAGTTACTTTGTGGTGGGATATGAATTTTGTTTGCAAGAAGTGATTTGACCCCTTTGATTTCTTTCATTCTTATTGTCAGTTGACCAAAGTGTATTCATCACATTTACATGAATCAGGCTTCTATTATAATAATTTTGAGATTTGTTTCATCAAGGTCTGAAAACATAAGTGGTTTACCCGATAAGGTAGAAATTTCAAAGCCTTCAAATGCATTATTTTATAGATATTTTCCTTCCAATAAGTTTTATTGTTCCATATGTTGTAAATTTTTAATCTTCCCTACTTGGAAGCATTAATTTTTCTCACAAGTTGGGGAAGAAGATAATTTGGAATATGGGGTTTCCAAGACTAAAAACAAGGATTAGTTAATCTCTAAACCAAAATTTTTAGTGGATGATGAAACCTCAGAAGATCTGGCTTTGCTAAATAGTTTATAAGCAGCTGATGGAGCTAAAAAAGGTTCATATGCAAAGAAGAAAACAAATAAAAATGCTTTTACAACATTATGAAAGACCATTTTGATGGTTCTTGGTGCAGCGGAAGCACGGTTGGGATGACACCCAGCTTTAATTTTTACCGTGATAAATGATTATTCTTGTCACATTCAGATTTCTAAAACAATTTTTATTTATTATTTTTATTATTTTTATTTGCATTTGAAAATATTTTTTGAATCCCAGGTTGAGAACGATTAAAATTATTTACTTTATACTGATAAATGAATATTTTGGGCATGGTAGCATCTGACGCATGGGCGGGGGATGGTCGAAGCTGCGCGACTTTACCCGGGTTACTTCGTGACCTCGCCTTGTTCACTGCATGACCTGCCTGATGTTCAGGGAAAATAAATAAAGTGAAATGAAAATAAATGAGGTTAAACATTAAAGAATTATTGAATAAAAAATAGCAATTTATATTATTATTATTATTATTATTTTCATTAATATTTTAATTAGGCTATAATTGTTAATTAGGTTATGATTATGATAATATTATTCACATGATATCAACAATATTATTATTATTTTTCTTATTATTACATTTAGGTTCCATTTAATTTTAATTTTAATTTTTTTCCATTCTTTTTACCTCTTTTTCCCCCTCTTTTTTTCTTCTTATTATATTTTACCTTTCCTCTCTTTTCTTTTTATTTTTTTCTCCTCTCCCTCTCTCTCTCTCTCCCGTCACCCCCCTTCCCCCTAGTTCACACGACTTCCCCACCACACTGAAACCCTACCCCATGCGCAGCCGCCGTACTTTCCCTATCATCATGCACCCGCATCACCCCTCCTCCCTCTCCTACTAGTCGCATTTCACCCTTGCCTTATCCCCATACTTGTGTCCTTACGCCAAGCCCCCACTCCTACCTAGTGTTCCATTCCCATACCTCCCGCTTAGAATTCCGTCACACCGCACCCAAGACTAACCACCAGACCATCCTCCCCATGGCTCGTCGGCTTCCCCTATCTCGCACCCCAAATCCATGGCTAGCCCATCACACCGCTCTATCTCCCGAAAAGAAGTTACGTCTGATGAACCGTCCGCCGACCTTCCCTGGCTGCTACTATTTTGTGCCATGACCCACACCACTCGCCGCTCTTGTTGTGACTGCCACCATCGTGACCTCCCTTCTCTCCTGTGAAACCCCTTCTTTAATTAATTTTTCTCTCTTTGAGTTTTTTCCAGCAGCTTTTGGGTCCGATTTTGAGTTTTAACCACTTTTTTGGGATTTATCTCCCAGGCTAGGCTTCCTCTTTGCTTCTTCGTGGTGCAAATGTGGTGCGGTTGTGTTTTGCACCATTTTTTCGAAAGATGCTACATTTCAGTATGTGGTTCTACATTTAGAAATTATTTAATGAATTAATTTTCTTTCTTAGTTAATTTATGATTTTCTTTGATTAATTATTTTGGGTGGGTATTTGTTTTTCTTGAAGTTTTTCATGTGTTGAATTTTTTTGGTAGTATTTTTATATGGGTGGGTGCATTCATTGGTTGAAAGCTTATCCTTAGTCAATTTTTAGTGTTTAATAATGTGTGCAGTTAGCTTTTCATTTGTGCTTGTGGTGTTAATTCTGTTTCGACATAGCGTTGCATGTTCTTGGTCATAAGTGAAAATTTTGTGTTTGTTGAGTAGTTTGTTGTTGTGAAAACCATTTTTGAGCTCTCTACTGGTGTTTTATAAAGTTTGCGTTTGTTTTTCGAAAATGTGCAAAGTGCGCCGTTTATGTTCTGGTGTAGTGTTCGTATGTGTTTCATCCAAAAAGAGGATTTGAGTGGGTCTTCGATATTTAAAGTCGTGTTTTATCTTTTGGAATTTCTTAATAAAATTTATGGTATCTTGTTTAATCGGAAAATACGGTCTTTTAACTGTGCGGTTGGGTTATTAATCGATGTGAGTGGTCTAGGTTGAGTTCTTGATATGGCATTGTGTGTGTTTGGTCATGAATGAGGGATGGGTTGGCTTTTTTTGTTAAGTCCTTCCATGAATATTTTTAGAAAACTTCTTTACAAAATTTAATATGTTTTAGTAAATAAATATTAACGGTTCAAAAATGGTTTAATTGAGTTATGTGAAGTATTTTGTGTGAGGACTATTTCAAATGGTTTTTGTGTGTGTGTAAGTGTGGAGTTGGGTTTAGTTAACACCCTATTGGTTTTATTTTTCTCAGTTTGACTTAAAATGGGAAATTGGAACATCTTGAGCACAAAAAGGGGAAGCCTGGGTACTAAGTTGGCGGACTAGATCTAGCGTGGTAGTGATACAGAAGCAGCTCTGGCCCGTTTTTACATATATGGTTGACGATTATAACACAAACTAAACTTCGAATGATGATTGGAGACCACTAGGTTATAGATGTGTTGCCCTACTAGTGGATCCTGCACGAGAACGTATTTTGTTCTGTTTCTTATACTATTGTTCACTGAGATGTGATGTTCTAGGGTCCCATTATTTTTTCTAGTACCGATTGGGCCTCTCCCACTTTTGGTTCTCCAGGACTACTGTACACTCACCATTGGCATACAATGTTGCTTTTGTGTTTTCATGAAGTTTTGGGTTTTTTAAATGCAAGGGTGTTTTTTATTTATTTATTTTGTTTTATTTGAAGGTGTTTTCTTTATAGAAACAGTTTATTTAAAATTGTTCAAGCTTTGGTGTCCTTTCATTTATTTAGCTGCAAATGTATTTGTCATTTAATGATTGTATGTGGAACCTTTTAATTGGGTGACATCCTAATGGGCTCTTGGATCACACCCTACATACACACCTTTGGGTGTATGTAGACCTTATTCTTTGTGTATTCCATGTTGAGGCATCCTGCTGAGTGGTAGTGGTTCTGGATGCTATTGGTATTCGCGTGCAGGTAGGTGTTGGTATCTAGGGGATGCAGCTTCTCGTGTTTCTTGGAAGTTGGTATTATAGTTTTAGTTCTCTATCTTGTTTGTTGTTCACTTTGGGTTTTTAGTTGAATTGTAGAATTAAACCTGTTTTTAGTTTAAGGTCTTGTTTAGTTTTCTGTTTTCAGTTTTAGTTTATTTATCTTGTCAGTTGTTTTAGGTATACTATTTTGTGTAAATATTTCCCATGTGTTAGTTTTGATACCCGGGCACTTGTACTAGCCCGTAGGGATCGAGAATGCCCTTCGGGCCATGTTGCGGACTGGGTCAGGCGCCAGGTCAGATGGAGTCCTAGTTTGGTTTGTGACAAAATGGTATCAAAAGAGGTTTGTCCTATTGGGTCGTGTTCTTTTGGGATATAGTTATGGTAGACCAAAGTTAAGGTTGTCGAGACTCGGAATCTTGGTTACGAGCAAGGTGTTTGGCTAGCACACCTCGTGGTGGGACTCCAGTTACCAAAGTAAGTTGAGGCCTATCTAAATCTTTTGCCAGTGTGGTTAATCTTTTTTTGGGGAAATTAAAAAGGAGTAGGGTTAGTAGTCCTAGTGAGCTCACAAGGTCTGGCAAGCCATGTGGAGTCGGGGATGATGTCCCAGAATACCCTCTGTGGTGGTGACGTGATTGGCGTATGGCCTCCAACCATATGTTCCAGTCACCCACTGACACTAGTTTTCTCTTACACCATTCTTCATTTATTTGTTTTGTAATTGTGGAAATTTGGTTTTTAAGTTAAAACTTTTTGGCCTTTGAAAATGTTTGTAAATTTAGCTCTTTAAAAAGAAAATGAATTCTGAGATTTAAAAAGTTTGGGTTGAATGTTTTGGTTTTGAAAAATGGAAACGTTTGTTTTTGATCCTTGGTTTTCTTTTGGGAAACCACATGCATGAGTGTATATGGAAAGAGAAGTTGTCAATGGAACGAGCAGATGAATTCCTAGATGTATATGAGGTGGGTGCTGGTGTGGCATGGGAACATGCTTGTGCGAGGCCCATGGGACACCATTGGTGTTTGTGAAACCCACTAGATTTTCTTATTTTCAAAAGTTTTGTTAAATGAGAATTTGGTGTGTTAATAAATGGTGATTTTGTGGTGTGTCCTTGTGTTTTGGAAATGTTAGATGTGAGGCGTTTCAAGCCGAGAATCCTTTTTGACTAATTTATGTATTGAGTTTGAATTCTTATTTTTAAGTTGTTGTGAAAGCAAGGGGTTAATGAATTATTTTGAAAAGTGATTCGAGAATCCCTTGCAGTGGTTCCCCCTGTATGTTTAGTGTTCTCTTGTGGTATGTATTGGTCATTCAACAAGTTTGATTAGGTCAATGGTTTTCTTTCTTGACAAGTGAATGCCCCCCGTAAAGCGTTAATATGTTATTGAAGTATGGCCATGGGTAATTCGCCATTGGTCAACCCTCCAGTTGATTAAAGTGAGAAATCTCTCCTATTTGTGATAGTTCTAAGTCTATCCATTTTTCCTTTTCAGTTAAATAGATCCTCTCGTAGTGGGGTGACAGATGCTAGGGGAGTCGAAGGGAGTTTTGGTCTCTTTGAGTCGTCTGAGTTGTCGGGTGTGAAGTTTGACACCGTCACTTCTGAATATTCCCCTAGAAATGGTGAAAGGAATTCTTGTTGGGAAGGGTAAAGGCGGTTCAGAATTTTCAATGTTGACCAGTTTCTTGAAGGGATTTGTATTACTTTCATTGTTCACAAGGGTCATGTTTGGTGAAATCTTGCAGTGTGAGTTATCTTTGAAGAGAAAGGGTGGATTTCGTATGATCCTCCGGGAATCCCTGTTTTCATTGGGGTGTGTCCTCCTCTTATGGAGTTCTAATTTTTTTATGTTCAAAGTGGAGTGTTTTTCATGCATTAGTCCTTTTTAAGTTTCTTGGTGATTGTAAATAGGTGATGCATTGGTATCATCTAAACCCTAGTCTTAAAACATGTGTCGTGAGGGGGTATTTGGATGTTTGGGTATGTTGTGTTTGTTTGTGTTGTCTCGATTGTGGTGTCATTTTGTGTGGCACCAAAAAGGAGAAGCTCTGTTCGGAAGTCTTCAATGCCTAACTACGAGGCATGGGATGCTTCAAACATTAGGGATCCAGCCATAGGCCTCTGAGTGAAGCTGGAACGTGGTTAGGAACCCCAACAGTATATGGGACCCCAAAATTATTTATGTCGTCAGTATTGAGAGTGAAGGAAATTTAAAAAAATTTCTATGGTTGTTTCATTCCGAACGACCCATTTGGGTGCGTAAAGTTTCCCTTGGCTATGAGGAGGCATGGTTGCCTCATTATATTAAAGTCCCAGGGGTTGCGTCCCATTGGAGGTAACCTCTTTTATCGGTCCTTATGAAGTTTTTTTGAGTAAATTGGTCTCAAATTTGAATGGTTCTTATCCAGATATGTAGAGATGTTTGTTGGTCTTAGGTCATGGTTTTGATGCCCGGTGGTCGGTCCCCTTCCTCCCCGCCCCTTGTGGTGTGGTGTTTGGTCACCATCGGGAAACATTCAAAGTTCTGTATCTTCTATTAGTTCTAATCGGGGGATACCCACGTTGGGTCTTACACAAATGTCTCTAGAATGAATCAATGTTGGACTTTTCTTTAATGTTGGGGAGTCTTCTCAGACCTCCCCGTGTCAGTTTTCCAGTCTCATCTTTGGCGTTGGTGGGTTCTTAAGGGTGGGGATCCCCTCAGGCTTCCCCATGTTGACCTTTTGGTTCTGTTTCAAATGATGGCTTGGTGATAAGTGATAAGAGTGTTCCTTGGACATGGTTTGACCTTGTCTGTTCATTCTAGACAAATGGTGTGGTTTTTTTTATTAATTCTTTCGATGTTTCAGCTTGTGAAGTTGGTTCCCGTGGGTGCGAGAGTTCCTTTCCTTGATCAATAAACTAGAGGCGTTCTAGCTCTTTGGGGCGGGCGACATATATCAGAAAGTCTTTTTACGCATTTTTTTATAGTTTTCTTTGAGTCACATTCTCTGAGCACGGTACTTTTGCCTCTCCTCACTTGCTTTTTGGTGGGGATCCTCTTTGAACCTTAAGGGGGTGTAGTTTTCTACTTTGGGCTTTAATCTTATTTGTGGCTTTCCGGGGACGAAAAGTGCTATGGTGGGGAGAATTTTCACAATCGGATTTCTAAAATAATTTTTATATTTTATTTTTTTTATTTTAATTCGCTTTTGTAAATTGTTGTCGAAGTACGGGATGAGCCTGATTAAATTTTTTTACTTTATACTCATAAATTAATATTTTTGGTGTGGTGGCGTCTGACACATGGGCGGGGGATGGTCGAAGCCGCATAACTTTACACAGGTCACTGCACGACCTCACCTAGTTCTCCGCAGGACCTTCCTAACGTTCAGGGAAAATAAATAAAGTAAAATGAAAATAAAGGAGGTTAAAATTTAAAGAATTATTTTAATAAAAAATGGTAATTTATATTATTATTATTATTATTTTCATTAATATTTTAATTAGGTTATAATTGTTAATTAAGTTATGATTGTAATAATATTATTCATATGTTATCAACAATATTATTATTATTTTTCTTATTATTATTTTTAGGTTCCATTTAATTTTTATTTTTATTTTCATTTTCCATTTTTTTACTTCTTTTTCCCCCTCTTTTTTTCTTCATATTCTCTTTTTATTTTCTTTATTTTTTTTAATTTTTTTCTCCTCTCTCTCTCTCTCTCTCTCTCGTCACCCCCCCTTCCCCCTAGTTCGCGCGACTTCCCCACCCCCTAAAACCCTACCCCATGCGTAGCCGCCAGACTTTCCCCTTCATCACTACCCTGCGTTGCCCCTCCTCCCTCTCCTATCAGTCATTTCGCACCCCTACCTTCTCCCCGAACTCATGTTGTCGCTCGAATCCCCCCCCCCCTCCCCAGCATGCCATGCATATCCCTTCCTCTTAGAATTCTGTCGCACTACACCCAAGCCTAACTGTCGGACCATCCTCTCCATGGATCGTCGGTTTCCCCCAATCTCACACCCATACTCCAGGACTAGCCCATCATGCCACCCTATCTCCTAGAAAGTAGGGCCATCCGACAAACTGTTTGCCGACCTTCCCTAGCCACTACTATTTTTCACCATGACCCACACCACCTACCACTCCTATTATGATCACCGCTGTCGTGACCTCCCTCCTCTCCTGTGAAACCCCTTCTTTATTTCATTTTTCTCTCTTTGAGTTTTTTTCGAGTGGATTTAGGGTCCGATTTTGAGTTTTAACCACTTTTTTTTGGTTTTATCTCCTTGGTTAGGCTTCCTCATTACTTCTTCATGGTGCGAATGTGGTGTGGGTGTGTTTTGCGCCATTTTTTTGAAAGCCACTACATGTCGGTAGGTGGTTCTACAGTTAAACATTTTTTAAGGAATTAATTTGATTTCTTAGTTAATTTATTATATTCTTTGATTAATTATTTTGGGTGTAGATTTGGTTTTCTTGAATTTTTTCATGTGTTTATTTTTTTGGTAGTATGTTTATATGGGTGGGTGCATTCATTGGTTGAAAACTTATCCTTATTCAATTGTTAGTGTTTGATAATGTGTGCAATTAGATTTTAATTTATGAAAGTGGTGTTAATTGTGTTTCGACATAGCATTTCATGTGCTTGGTCATAAGTGAAGATGTTGTGTTGGTTCAATAGTTTTTTGATGTGAAAACCACTGTTGAGTTGTCTACTAGTGTTTTATATAGTTTGTGTTTGTTTTGTAAAAATGCGCAAAGTGCATGGTTTATGTTCTGGTGTAGCGTTCGTATGCATTTTGTCCAAAAAGGGGGTTTGATTGGGTCTTCGGCCAAGTCATGTTTTATATTCTGGAATTGCTTAATAAAATTCCGGGTGTCTTGTTTAATCAGAAAAATGGTCTTTTAACTGTACGGTTGGTTTATTAATCAATGTGAGTGGTGCAGGTAGGGTTCTTGATATGGAATTGTGTGTGTTTGGTCATTAAGGAGGGCTGGGTTGGATTTTTGTTTTAAGTAATTCCATGTCTCTTTTTAAAGAACATGTTTACAAAATTTAATATGTTTTAGTAAATAATTATTAACAGTGAAAAAATGGTTTAATTGAGTTATGAAAAGACTTTTGTGTGCAGACAATTTCAAATGGTTTTTGTGTGTGTGAAAGGGTGGTGTTGGGTTTAGGTAACACCCTGTTTTTTTTTTATTTTCTGAGTTTGACTTGAAATGTGAAATTATAACATCTTGAGAACAAAAAGGGGAAGCCTGGGTACTAGGTGGGCTGACTAGATCTAGGGCGCTAGTGATATGGGAGCGGATCTGGCCCGGTTACACATAGATAGTTTGACAATTAAAACACTTACTGAACTTTGAATGATGATTGGAGACCACTAGGTTATGGATTTGTTTTCCTACTAGTTGCTTGTGCACGAGAACGTATTTTGTTTTGTTTCCTATACTACTGTTCACCAAGACACGATTTTCTAGGGTCCCATTCTTTTTTATAGTACCAATAGGGCCTCTCCCACTTTTGGTGCTCCTAGACTACTATACACTCATCGTCGGCATACAGTGTTGCTTTTGGGTTTTCTTGAAGGTTTGGGTTTTTATAAATGCAAGGGTGTTTTTCTATTTATTTATGCTGTTTTTTAAGGTGTTTTCTTTATAGAAACTATTTAAATAAAAAAAATTAAGCTTTGGTTTCCTTTCATTTATTTAGACTCCAAATGTATTTTTCATTTAATTTTTATATGTGGAACCATTTTATTGGGTGATGTCCTACTGGGCTCTTGGATCCCTCCATACATACACCTTTGGATGCATGTAGACCTTGTTCTTTGTGTATTCTAGGTTGAGGCATCCTGTTGAGTGGTAGTGGTCCTGGATTTTGTTGGTCTTCGCATGCAGGTTGGTGTTTGTATCTTGTGGATGGGGCTTATCATGTCAATTGTAAGTTTGTATTAGAGTTTTGGTTCTCTATATTTTTTTTTGTTCACTTTGGATTTTTAGTTGAATTGTAGGCTTAAACCTGTTTTTAGTTTAAGGTCTTGTTTGGTTGTCTGTTTTCAGTTTTAGTTTATTTATCTTTTCAGTTGTTTTGTGTATACTATTTTGAGTAAATTGTTCCCATGTGTTAGTTTTGATACCCGAGCACTTGTTCTAACCCGCGGGGATTGGGAACACCCTTCAGGCCATGTCGTGGACCGGGTCGGGCGCCATGTCAGATGGCGACCCGGCTTGGTTCGTGATAATTCTGGGATCAATATTATGATGAATGTCAGTCTCGGAATAGAATCAAAGATTTGGAAAAAGATGGAAGAGGACTGAAACATTTTGAGAGGATCTTTCACATCATGTTGATAATTAATTTAATTAATTTTATAAAGAAAAGAATACCTGGATCTTCGGTATATTTTTCCATGATGATGTTGATCATCCAGAATGACCCTTTCGGATTGTCTCATTGCACTTGAGAGGATCCAAAACAGAATCCCTCTAGCAGTGATCCACACGTACTCTGATGGCCTCCAGTCGACACCACTCATTCTCCGGGTTCTAGAGTCATGAAGCGAGTGTATTGTTCTGATCGTTCTTGATTGGTTGTTCTTCAGTCTTGAAGAACGTCTCTCGTTCTTGAGAGGGGTAGGAAGAGGATTCGAGAGAGAAAAATTTTAGCTCAACAATTCTCAATTCACCAGGCATGCAGTTTGGTACATGGCACAATTGATGTACGTGTATATTTATCTACATAGAGCTTTGGTTAAAATATTTAATTGGGTACTAGTAATTAAATACATTCATAAACTTAGATAAAACCCATGATTTTTAAAAATAATACCACACCATTATTTATGGTGTTCCAACTTGTGCAAAAATAGAATAAATAAAATTGTGTGTCACAAAATTATAGCAGTGTTATTATTATTTTAATTTGTGCCAACTAGTTAAATAATTATTTACTGTCTTACAAATAATTATTTTACTATAAGACCATCCTTGGTCCACTCAAACTCCACTTCCATTTATTGAACACCAGAATAAATAAATTAATAATTTATTCTCTTAAAAAAAATTAGTTACAAACTAGTAAATAAATATTTATTAAATGTTCAATAAAATAAATAAATATATTTTACCCACAATACGGCGAATAAGTATTTATTTAATTTATGAAATCATTTTAACTTGAATAAAATTATTCCACTATCATAAGAATAATATTTATTCCATTAATTAAATTCAAATAAAATTTAACCGACACTAGCAGAAACACTTAGTGTGTACCCCTCTAGGATTCTTTCTCGTTGGAATTAGATGGGCTTGCCTAAAGTCAAAGATTAATATATTGCAACAGGTCAAGGAACCCAAGATAAAGAACTAAATTTCTTAACAACGACATCCACATATGAACGCTCACTGTGTAATATAATCCATTTGTCTCCATATCTCATCAATTATATTTCATGATAGTGTTATCTACCTTTGTGCTTGATACGTCGTTCTTTGAATACCTAAAATAACCACGTTGTTACACCGTGGACATGGAATTTCATGAGATGGTTCTATTTCAATCAAATGTCCAAGATATCAACTTCCATAAATGGAAGGGACAAATCCTTCCTCAACTTATCCATTAATAACATGCCACTCACGATGAACCCAACGTATCCTACTTCCCACCAACTATATGCGTGAAGGTTTTCTTCAGTAAATCAAAGTTTGCAAGTCATGAAACATATTAATAATAATCATAAATTCTAAGAATTATTACAAACACTTGTAGATAGGAATATAAGATAACACCAAAACATGCATAATTTCTACTGACGGGTCTGTTCTCAGAATATCCCATCTCAGAGATTACCAAGTATGAAATTCATGAGAGGAAGTATCATATGCTTATGAGTACTCATACCTAATGGTCTTTATACTATGTGTCCCATAATAGTATGTCATCTAACCGCATAACTATATTTATGAATATAGTTATAGCATTTCAAGGTTCTCAACATAGAGGGGAACTACCATGACCTTATCAATGCAACAAATAATCTAGGACATTATTACATCATAGTCATGAAGAACAATGAAAAATATGTAGTAAGATTTTTAATATTTAAAAGAATTAAATATTTATGTAATAAAAGTACAAATAGTTTGTTCTAGGACACCAACTCTAACAAATTCCCACTTGTAATAGAGCCAACTGCATACAACTTTCAATCTGCTAGACCTCACATGATGATCATGTTTATACTGAGTTAGGGATTTAGTCAAGGGGTCCTCCACGTTGTCTTACATGAAAATTATTTTCATTTCAACTTCATCTCTCTGATAGGAATCTCTCAAGAGATGATACTTCCAAATTATGTGCTTCATCCGCTGATGCGACATTGGCTCTTTTGCAAGAGCCACCACTCCAGTATTATCACAGAACAATGTGATGATATCTTTACTGCTAGGTATCACATCCGGTTCTTGGATGAAGCTTTACATCCAAAATGATTCTTTAGCTACCATAAAATTTGTGATATACTCAGACTCTTCTGTAAAATCTATGTCCACACTCTACTTTGAGATCTTCCAGATCACTGCACCTCCATTTAAGGTGAAGATGTATTCTGTTTGCGACTTCAAGTCATTTGATCAGTTTGGAAACTAGCATCTTCATATCCTGTGATTACTAGTTCCTCATATCCTCCATAAACCATGAATATATCCTTAGTATGCCTCAAATACTTTAGGATAGTCTTGACTTCCATCCAACAGTAGTTACCTGGGTCATCTTGATATCTACCTACCGCACTCAATGTGTAGGTGACATCCTGCCTAGTACATAGCATGGAATACATGACTGGCCCCCTCGCTGATTTGTATGGATTACATTCCATTATCTTTCTTTCCTCATGTTTCTGGGGACACATTTTCCTGGAAAGATGAATACCATATGATTCTAGAAATAATCCCCTCTTGGATTGTTCCATAACAAATCTCTTTAGCATCTTATCAATGTATGTACTTTGACGTAGGCCCAACAATCTCTTGGATCTATCACAATGGATCTTGATCCCAATAATATATGCTCCCTCCCCTAAGTCCTTCATGGATAAGCATTGATTCAACCATGCCTTAATAGACTGTAAGACTGGTATCTCATTTCCAATAAGTAATATGTCATCAATATATACTATTAGGAAAATGACTGCCCTCCCACTAAACTATTTGTAGAAACAAGGATAAAATTTATTTTTGATAAAACCAAATTCCATTATGGCTTCATCAAAAAAAATCCATGACCTGGATGCTTGTTTTAATCCATAAATAGATTTATTCAACTTGCATACCTTATTGGAATCCTTTGGAGTCATAAACCCATCAAGTTGTGTCATGTAGATATCTTCCTGAAGGATTTTGTTAGGGAAGGCTGTTTTGACATCCATTTTTCAAATCTAATAGTCATGGTATGCGGCAATGACCAATAGAATTTTGATGGATTTCAGCATTGCAATTAGTGAAAAGGTTTCTTCGTTGTCAATGCCTTGACTCTACTTGAACCCTTTTGCAACTAGTCATGTCTTATAGGTTCTAACTTGTCCTTCCATGTCTAGTTTATTATTGAATGCTCATTTTCAACCAACATTATTTACAATAATTATAGGATCTACCAATATCCAAACTTGGTTTTGGTACATGTAATCCAATTCAGAATTCATGGTTTCTTGCCACTTGGCAACATTTTGGCCACTTACTGCTTCCTTGTAGGTTAGAGGATCATTATTGTCAACTAATAATGAGTCAGCATCCTCAATATCTATAAAACTATATCATTCTATTACTCTTACCTCTCTTATACTCCTACATAGTTCTTGTGTCACTAGAACAGTTCTTTCATCCATGTGGATTTGTGGAATATGTTCCTATACCAACTCTTGCATACCTTGAGCCTCGAATTCATTGGAGTCTATCTCACTCCCACTATCTCTTTTGGATATGTTGTCCCTATCAAGGAATATGGTGTGTCTTACCACTATAAAAAAATTTTCTGAGGGGTTTTATAGGTAATATCCCCTTGCTTCCTTAGGTTATCCTATAAAATTAAACATTGTGCATCAGGGTGAAATTTTGTTACCTGAAGAGGATTTAACAAACACATCACTTCCCCACACATGTAAATTCGATAACATAGATTTCTTTCCACTACAGAACTCATATGGAAACCCATTTATTGATTTAGTTTGTACTTGGTTTAGTATGTGTGCCACTGTTTATAACAAATATTCCCAAAAAGATAATGGAAGACTTGCATGACTCATCATTGATCTCACTATGTACAAAAAGGTGTGGTTCCTCCTTTCACTCACACCATTCCACAAGGGTGTGTATGTAGGAGTGAGTTGGGATAGGATCCCAAAATCTCTAAGTAGTCAATGAAGTCTTGATTAAGAAATTATCCACATCAGTCTAAGTGGAGTTTCCTAATCTTCTTACCAAGCTAGTACTCAACTTCATTCTTGTATTCTTTGAACTTATCAAAAGAATCTGACTTATACCTCATTAAGTAGATATATCCATATCAGCTAAAATAATCAGTAAAAGTTATGAAGAATACACTCCCCTTGCTTCAACTATAAATGTTCCACACACATCGGTATGAAATAATTCAAGAGAATATTTAGCCTTTTCACCTTTCCCACAAAATGGGGATTTGGTCATTTTTTCCTGGTAAACATGCATGACATATGCCAAGTGGTTTTAGTTTCAAAAAAATCTAAATATCCATCTTGATGCAACTTTTTCAAGCATTTTTCATTTACATGGCCTTGCTGGGGATTCCAAAGTTGTGTGTGGCATGAGTCATGTGAATTATCTTTGTTATCAATTGTCATTACTTGGTTTGTGTAATCCAACACGTAAAGACTGTTGTATAAATGTGCCCTATCAAAACAAATTCTATCTTTGTAAAAGAAGCAACATTCATTTCCAAACTTGAAAAACAATCCATCTGTGTCTAATATTGATAAAAAAAATAATGATTTTAGTAACATATGGAATATAATAACAACCCTATAACACCAAGATCAACCCAATTGTAAATGTGAGGAGGTAGTCCCTGACAACTAAAGCAGCAAGCCTGGCTCTGTTGGGTGCTTGCAGATCTACCTCTCCTCGGTCAATCTTTCTAAATCTACTTGGTTCCTATATGTGGATACATATGTGAGCACTACATGTTGTATCTAAAACCCAATTTTTTGAAACATATAGATTATATTCAATTACAAACACAGCTGAAGCTTTCCCTTATTTCTTAGGGTGGGTGCAATTTTTCTTCTAGTGGCTCTTTTTTCCACATGAGAAAAAAATAGCCTCTAGTTCCCTTGTCTCCCCCTTGATCTTCTATTTCTTGGAAGGATGTGAAGAATCTTTGGTATTAAAGCTCTTTTCCTTCCCTTTCATCTTATTCACCATAAGGATAGAAGGATTTTCGTGCTTCATATCTTTTTCCACTTAGTGAATGAGGATAAAAAGATTAGATAGATACTTCTCAATGTTGTTCATGTTAACATTAAGAACAATGCTAGAGAAGCTCTGAGGGAGTGATGCAATAATAAGATCGGTGCCCAATTCTTCGGGGAGTTTAAACCCTATAACCTCCAATTTCTCGCATGGGTGGTCTGAACGCCTTAAAGGACTTTGAGACCAAATCGGTGGCCTAAAGGCCCAAACAGGGAATATTCCCAGCTGCTACAGTGCCTGCTATAGTTCCTGCTACAGTACCCTCGGAAATTAACCTCCACCTTGATTTGATCCTGAGTCGAATGGATTCACTTAGGGAGTCCTCACCTACTGGGTTGAGGCCCATGTGCGGTCATTATCTTATTAGGTGCCTGATAATCAATGTAGAGTCTCATTGATCCATCTTTCTTCATAACAAAATGTATTGGTTCATCCCATGGTGACACACATGGATGAATGAATACCTTATCAATATTCTCCTAGTGTTTCTTATTCAATTCCTATAACTGAGTAGAGGTCATTATATATAGATTTGTTGAAATAGGTATAGAACTGGGTATGAGTTCTATTGAAAACTCATCTTCATAATTTTGTGGAATACTTTGAAACTCTTTAAAAAATACATCAAAAAACTCAGGTATAATAGGCATGTCATCAAATTTGATTTTCACCCCTACCATCTGAGATAAATACCCAATTTTCATATGTTAGTTTTAATAAAAATGTTTATGTTGTGTTTTACCCCTTTCATAATAGGAATGCAATGGACTTTGTATGTGATGGGTGGGCCCAATAGAGTCCCTGAATGCGTTGGTAGTTCTCATGAGACAAACTAGTATCTTACCACAAGGCCTTGATAGTATGGTAATGGCCTTGGCATGAGGTCTTGACGGTATGGTTACGATGTTCGAAATTATGCATTTCCACATTATGGTATTAGTTATTGATATTGCATGTGATTATTCGACCAGTAGAATATCCATGTGAAAGTTTAAATTGTATTATTTGATTTATTCTTTCCATATTATACTGATGATTATGTTTAAAAGGCTTGTGTTTTAGTTTTATACATTTCATTGACTATGATGTAATAATCTCTCCACCTTCGCATGGCTGTTCAGTAAGGCTTTCCCAAGCATGCGCAGGCTTGTACCGATGGAAGGTATCTTACACTCTCATTCTTGTAATATGTTTTAGCTTCTACACTGGTGAAATCTCTTTTCTCATCCTCCTTCTAAAGCTTGTTCCTTATAGGTTCTCTAGTTTGCATCTGCACTTATGGTGGCTCTAAGGACTTGAGGTGGCCCGAAGGCCTTACTGACCTGAAGGCATGGGTGGTCTGAATGCCTTAAAGGACTTAGAGACCAAATCGGTGGCCTAAAGGCCCAAACAGGGAATATTCCCAGCTGCTACAGTGCATGCTATAGTACCTGCTACAGTACCCTCGGAAATTAACCTCCACCTTGATTTGATCCTGAGTCGCATGGATTCACTTAGGGAGTCCTCAACTACTGGGTTGAGGCCCATGTGCGGTCATTATCTTATTAGGTGCCTGATAATCAATGTAGAGTCTCATTGATCCATCTTTCTTCATAACAAAATGTATTGGTTCATCCCATGGTGACACACATGGATGAATGAATACCTTATCAAGATTCTCCTAGTGTTTCTTATTCAATTCCTATAACTGAGTAGAGGTCATTATATATAGATTTGTTGAAATAGGTATAGAACTGGGTATGAGTTCTATTGAAAACTCATCTTCATAATTTTGTGGAATACTTTGAAACTCTTTAAAAAATACATCAAAAAACTCAAGTATAATAGGCATGTCATCAAATTTGATTTTCACCCCTACCATCTGAGATAAATACCCAATTTTAATAGGAATAAGGAGCCAATAATTGGATTTAATTTCCATTGGAAGTTAACATTTATCCTTGAACTAAGAGACAGTCATAGGTTGGTTCAGAATATCAAATGTGACTTCCCTTCCTCGAAAATTGATATGAACTTTATATGAAAAAATTAAATTCATGACCAAAATCATATTGAATTAAACTAGATGAATAATAACAATATTTTTAGGAAGAAAATTCCCACAAAATTCAATTGGGAAGATTCATATACTTGTGATGCAACCATTATGCCATTAGTAGTTTTTACTGATATTTGAAAATCTATTCATTGAGGATACAAATTAACATTCCTTAATACTTTTTATGATATATAGGAACTCATATAACTAAGATAAAATAGGGTACGTCAATATTTTAGCATACATATTTTCACCTCAACTTTATCATTCTATCTTTAATACCTTATTAAAAACAAAATGGTTATAATGGCCGTCAAGCATCATTAATCAAGGTGATTAATCATTAAAAATTATTTATTCTATGTCTAAATATCCACACTTTATTTTAAATCTATAACACCTTAGGTTTAACCTAAGTCATACATGGTCCATATCTATTAAAATCCTTCATAATTTATCTTATAAAAAATATGAACTAACCTAATAATATCCCATGGGAGTGTCAAAATAGGTGCACAGAAAAGGCACATTCACTGTACATGAGAATGATGGTTGAGATATACTCGACCAACTATTTTTGGGGTTATCACCCCTAGATACATTTTTTCCAAAACCACATCCACTTGAAGTATCCAAAAAAAGATTTATTTTCTAAAGGAAACCACACTCATTTTTTTAATAACTTATGATGTTCTCATATACTTATTCTTATCCTAATGGTTCTCACTAAATTTTCCTCATTCTGGTTTCTAAAAGTTATTAATCCTTTCCTATAATACCAACTATACCGATACATACTTTTCATACATAAATATTACATCATTTTAGATTAATATTCAATACATTTCACCATAATTCACAAATAGGAACCATATAGGTTTAGTGTATTTAGAAACTTTGATACACAAAAAATTGGAAAATAGAATATCTATATTATTTCTAATTAATTTCACCACAACTAGCACCCTTCTTAGACATATCATACTAAAAACCTTTCATTATAACTCAGGGAAGGGAAACATAAGAAAGGGTGAGCTCAAATTTTCAATAAGGTTAAACATAATAGATATTAATAAATAATCATAAGTAAGCATAAGTAAATCATAATGGAAGATAACATGATCAATACTAACAATAATCATACCCAATATGTCAAAAATCATTAATCGTGAAACATAGTGCATAGTTTTTTCAAAAAAATGACATAATACATTAAGAGTACAGAATCATCAATGATCAATCATGAGATATGATAACATATCATAATCATAAGACATAATTTTTTGTCATGAACAAAAGTAAATAAATTCATTTCATTAGTCAAATATCACATTCAAGACTATTATAGTGGATTGGGTTAACTCCTCATTCCACCATTTCCTTAGTCAAGGTTCACTCTCAATAGTATCATATTAGGTAAAGTCTCTTACTTGACTAGGTTCACTTCCCATTCTAATCCTTATTATCTATTATGATATCCTTATTTACCCAATGCATTATATGGCAATAATTTTGTTTCCCACCAATCATATAATGAAAACCATACATATATGTACCACAAGATCATAAAACATTCATTATGTCATAAAATCACAACCTATTGAAATAATACATGTTTTATAAACATTTCATCATCATAATCATAAAAAATCCAAATAAAGAATAAATATGGTAACATAGGATCATATTCGTTGTAAATTATAAGAAATATTAAAGGATGGTGTTATAGATAAAAACATCTTTAAAAATCTCGATAACATTTCTTCAGGAAAGTACCCTTTTATTTAAAATCACTTATTTAGAATCTAAATTTTCATATTATTAAGGAAAAATTTTTATATTAAAATAACCAAGTAAAATTATAAATTACAACTCAAATAAAATATTATCCATGATGGTGGATAAATTCAAACATGTAGTGTTCATTAAAACAAAAAATTCTTTCATATTATCGGTAAAAATTCAGAAGTACCTTGTTTGAAAAATGATAAGAAGATTAATTTAAAATATTTTAATATAAATTAAAAAAATGGTAAAAATGAATCTAATAAATATTTGGATAATATTAAAAAAATTCCTGAAAAAAATTATATAAAATATTAACATGGTAAGAGATTCTTGACAGAAGAGAAAAACATGGTCTGTTTTATTTAAAAAAATTATTTTGGTCTCTTGAGTAATTAAATAGAGAAAAATAAAAGTAAATCATGAAATTTCAATAATTAACCTTAGTATAAGAATATAAATAAAACTCGAGATATATATATCATAAAATTTCATCATAAAAAATAATCCAGATAAAAATATGAATTTTTAATAATCCAGATAAAAATAATCAGAGTTGGATAGTTTTTCTCATGAATTTTTAATTTCCTTGATGCATAAACAATAACTCTATCATTCTTCATAAGGACACAACAAATTCTTTTTCTTGAATCATCACTATAAATCAAAAAACCATAATTTACAGATGGTAAAGTCAAGATAGGATAATTGACTAATATTCTCTCCAATTATTATAAACATTATTCACACTCTTTTGTATAAACAGATTTAACCCCTTTACGTGTGATTTTGGTTAACATGTTATCCAATTGGGAAAAATCATGGACAAAACACCGATAGTAACCTACTAAACCAATAAAATTGCAAACATCGGTTATGCTCTTCAGTGCCAGCCATTCTTGGATTGCCTTTTTCTTTGAAGTATCAACAGATATTCCATCCTTCGAGACAATATGTCCAAGAAAAGAAATTTTCTGAAGCTAGAATTCACTCTTTCAAAATATACCATATAATTCATTTCTTTTAAGAGTCTTCAGAACAATATTCTAGTGGTTCTCATGGTCTTTGTAGATTTTGGAATATACCAAGATATAATCAATAAATACTACAAAAAAATCATCATGATATTCCTTGAAAACTATGTTCATTAGATCCATGAAAACATAGGGTTCATTAGTCAATCCAAATGGCATTACTGTAAATTCTTAATGACCATACCTCGTTCATAATGTTGTCTTTGGAATAACTTTCTTCTTTACACACTGTTTATTATATCCATAACGAAGGTCAATCTTTGAAAAATATTGATCTCTATAAAGTTGATCAAACAAATCATCAATGCAAGTCAGAGGATACTTATTGTTTATTATAAACAAATTTATTTCTCTATAGTCAATGCACAACCTCATTGATCCATCATCTTCTTAACAAAAACAACTAGGGATCCCCATGGAGACACACTAGGGTGAATAAATCCCTTGTTTATCAACTCCTCTAGTTGTTTCTTCATCTCTACTAATTCCACTGTAGCCATTCTATAGGGAGTCTTTGATATTGGTCATGCATCAGGGATTAAATCAATAAAAAATAAACTTCTCACTCTAGAGGATGTCTAGGTAAATCCTCTAGAAATACATCATTGTATTCTTGTACAATAGGGACATCCTCAATTTGGATATTTCATTCTTCTCCCATGGATGATTTTTTCTCTTCCTCCCCAAGAATTTCATTCAGAAGAGATACTAGGAGTGGATCTAGATAAGAATCGGATGATGAAATTTATACTCTAAAGATAATAGATTCTACATCATCCTCACAAATCAGAACTTCATTCTTCTTACAATAAATCTTCACATCATATTTTGATAGCCAATCCATACCAAGGATTATATTAATGTCGATCATAGGTATGATGATAAATCTAGAAGATAAAACATGTTTATATGTCAAAATAGGAACCACCAGACACATCTTTATTGCAATGAGACTTCCCATAGGGGTTTTGACTAACAACTCCCTTGTTAATGTGAATTGGAAATATCTAATTTTTAATGAAAATTGGGAATATATAAAGGAATGTGAGGCTCCAGAATCAAATAATTATTTGGCTAAATTTGAGGAGACGATTATAGTACCTACCACCAAGTCATTCAAAACTTCAACCTCAAGAGTTGTTATCGCATAAGATTGGCCTTTCTCCCTTAGCCTTTTGGGGGTAAATTTCCTTTATTCTTAGGAAAATAATTTCAATAATGTCTCATCTATTTACAATTTTAGCATTGAACATTGGTATCTTCTTTCATCCCCTTTTAATCATGAGCTTGGTGGCATTTTTCTCCACACTTGTAGCAAAATCGCATTCCTTTTTGGAAATTATTGTGTTGTTTCTTCCCACATTTACTATAGGGCGTAATGTCACCTTTTTCCTTCATCCCATTATTTCCTTTTCTAGATTTTTAAGCAGCCCTATTATTCTATTTCATTACATTAAATTCATAAGACTTATAGAATTCTATTTCCATCTTGATAGCATGTGAGACTATATCTTCATATGATGAGAAAGATTCTGAGACCAATTCCCATCATAGGAATGGATTCAACCCATCAAATAATCAATGAATCTTACTGATTGGGTTAGATATATAGTACGAAGCAAGTATAACTAACCTTGTGAAGTTATCCTCATACTTTGTAGCATTATCATTATCCTTTTTCCTCAGAATCAGATATTGCCTATCCATATCAGATCACTGTTCATAAGGAAAGTATTTTTCTACAAAAAATTCTTTAAACTCCCTCCATTACATTTTTTATACTTCTTCATATTTCATTATATTTTTAATTAATTACCACCATTGATCTGAATCTTGTGACACACAGTAAAATTCCATGAAATTTTTTTCCCTTTCGTTACACCTAAAATCAAGAAATATTTTTTCTAAGGAACTTATCCATTGCTCAAATACAAATAGATTTGTATTCCTATTTAATGTTGGAAGTTTTTGTATCATTAAGTGATCTAACATTGATTCTCTATGTTGTGGATCAGGGTACTTCATATGGGTAAGGTTATTATTCATAAACTGAGTCAACTGTCCCAGTATGGCTATAAGTTGTTCAGCACCATTTGTATCACCAGCTCTACTATCATTATCATTCATAGGATGGAAATCCCAACATGGATTACGTGTGTTGATACGATTTCCATTTCTTCCACTTGGTTCCATTTCTAAACAATGTCATACACTAGATTAGGTTATGAATCGTAATTCATAATTCCAAACTAGTAAAATACTTAACATAAATTGAAAATTTTATGATATATAATCCATAATCATAAACATGGTTTCTTTGAGGACATAGTTAATCATAATTCATTCATAATGGTTTGTAATGAAAATATGAATTATCCTAAGCATATCCCCCAGGAGTGTCAAACTAGGTGCGTAGTAAGTCTCGTTGTCATGTACCAGGTAACCTTGAGTCAAGACTGGAACACCTTTCCAGCATTTTCACCCCTAGGTACATCTTTACCAGAACCACGTCCACTTGTAGTATCCACATAGAGATTTTTTTTTCTAGGAATACCCACATAATATCTAAATTATCCAAAATTTTAGGAAGTTCCTCTATACTTATCCTCAAAGTTTATCTTAGGGTAATGTTCATTAATCAATGTTTTTTTATATCTAGTTTTCAAGGATTGTACTAAACATCCTATTATACCTACTATAATGCCCCGACCCCAATTTCCCAAAGATGGTGCATAATTTTATTACATTTCCATGATCATAAGAAAATAAAATCCTAAAGGACCAATCAGTTTAGTAGCCTTAAAACTAGATAAAAATATAAGTTTTTCATTACATCCTGAAATGAAAAACTACATAGTGTATCCTTTGAACACACACATATCCCCAAGAATATCCCAGCAGGTCAGTCATAATATACTTCTTTGCATCCTGGGGGAAAATGAAACATAATAAATGGGTGATCTTAGATGCTCAGTAAGGATAAACATTATAGTGGAAGCTATCATAGATAAGCATATACTTTTAAGTAAATTTATAAAACTAAAACACAAGACTTTTAAACATAATCATCAGTATAATATGGAAAGAATAAATCAAATAATACAATTTAAACTTTCACATGGATATTCTACTGGTCGAATAATCACATGAAATATCAATAACTAATACCATAATGAGGAAATGCATAATTTCGAACATCATAACCATACCGTCAAGACCTCATGCCAAGGCCATTACCATACTATCAAGGCCTTGTGGTAAGATACTAGTTTGTCTCATGAGACCTACCAATGCATTGAGGGACTATATTGGGCCCTCCCATCACATACAAAGTCCATTTCATTCTTATTATGAAAGGGGTAAAACATAACATAAACATTTTTATTAAAACTAACATATGAAATGTTAATACTTTAACCATAAACCATGAATAATATCAAAATAGCACATCCACAGTCAAATATATAATAAACCCTTTAATACAATATGGAATATTTTATCATAATAAATCAACTTCAATCAAGCATAAAATCCAATAATGGATTTTGACATAGATGAAAATAATCTAATAAATTTATTAAAAAACATTAAGATAAATATCCCTTTTTTACTTTGAAATCATTTAAAATCTATGAAATTATAAAAGAAAAAACTTATTTTGAAAATAATATTGTGATAAGGTAATATTCAAAATGTTAAGGCATAATAATGGCGCAAAATAGCCGCTCGTGTCGTATAAGTAACAAAAACATTCTTTCCTTAATTTGTTGAAAAGTTCAAAAAGTACCTCATTTGTAAAATGATGGAAAGATTCCTTTCAAAACATTTATAAAGAGTCAAAATGGGTAAATATTATTTTAAATAATTTTTTATAGTATTTTGAAAAACCTTTTAAGAAACATGGATATGGATGATAAAGATTTCCCAGTAGATACTTATGTATAAACAATCTCAGATAATAAAAAGATTGTGAAATTAACCTTTAACTTATACATTCCTTCAGTCGAGGGTGAGTTAGCATCCTGAATAATGGTTGAAACACGTTATTAAATTATAATAGGACTATTTCCATATTTATGATATCATATATGATCCTCTCATATCATTCTGTTAATAATATTTCAGTATTACCACTATTTTGGGTGTTAACTAATTTGTTTTCCTATGCATGTTTTGTTGTGTAAGTCAGGTTTGTTATGCATATGATGTATTTTATTCATATAAATAATGATATTAAGTTCAGAATTATTATTTTTAATCATCATATAAATTTTATAATCTTTCTTTAATGGTTAATGTTGAGAATGAATCTCATCACGTCGTAGAGGCGGTAGGCCGTATGTACGAATGAGCGACAGTACCATTCTCTTAATGGTTAAATGGTATGTAATTGGATGATATATTAATTATAAAGAATAATTATCTTATTATATTCATTACTTACATCCATTATAATCATCATTATACCCATCCAAATAATTTAATGTTGAATAACACATTACACCATGACTTGGAGATGATAAGTCGTACGTACGCACGCATGGTGATATTATTATTCATAGGATAGATAAAAGGAGTAATATGGTTGTCCCATAATTATAATAAAATATATGCATGTATAAAGTACCAGAGTTATTACTTTAGTATTTAAACGACATAGAAAGTGGACATAGAAGAAGAAAATAACTTTGCATTTGGTGATAAAACAATTACCTCTTTTTCAGGTGTCTCCTTTTAATTTTCAAAAAATGACTCCTTAGGTTGGATTTCTTCCCAAAGTGTGGCCTCTAGGATGAAGTAAGGGATGTTTGAAGGATACTTGGGTAGGTTTGGACCAATACAAAGGGTTTTAGAGGTGTTAGATAAAGAGAAGGACAAGTGCAATTTTTAAATAATATTTATATTTGACCATATCACATATATAACCTTATATTAAAAATAAAATAGTTATTAAAATTTGAATATGAAATTTTTAAATCTTCTTTAAATAAAATATAATAAATGTCTTAATCTAACACAAGTGGCTTAAAAAATATAATATTTTCTACCTAAGGTTGATTTTGGTCGAAATATACTTATCCAATGAGATTAGGACAAGTGTTAGGATAATTTTATAATATTATAATATTTTTTTACCTTTAATTACCCTATTTACCTTTAACTATGGTAAATAAAATTTAAAAGTTATTATTCACAAAAAAAATTATTTTCATCCTATTAGACTGAATTTTTCATACTAATTACAATCATGTATTTCTATTTTTCTAAATTCAATTCACAAAAGCTGTAAAATTATGTTTAATTCTAATATGTAAATGTGGTTAGAAGACGGGTAAACGAGACGTTCAAAAGTATAATAAAATTATTATATCTAATTCTATTATAAAAACTATTCCTATGAACTATATTGGACTAATGTATTTGTTATATATCTATTATGAAATTAAAATAAATTTAATGTAAAATAATTATTTAAATGAAAAAGTTGGATTTTTGACAATAATGTAGTATTTTTCACTATTCATCAAAAATTGAAACTTTTCAGAAAAATACAAAAAATTCATCATAAGCTAATTTTGATATTATGAATTCAAAAATGAAGTCTATTTTGAAAAAATAAAATTTATAAATTTCATAATTTGGTTAATACTGTTAATAACCACTTTTTAAAGGGCTAGTTTGATAGGTGTGCTCGAACTCAGTGTTGTGTGAAGTGCACACTATTGGATTATTTAAAAATAAACATACCATAAAAGCTTGGGGTTTTACAATAACTCTAGTTAAATTTATCATGAGTGTTGAGTGCAAATTTTTTAGAAAGGAAAACCACAATATGGAAATATATGTTTAAGAAAAAATTGAGAGATGATAATGGAAGGAAAATGGAATTAAAGTGAAAGTATAATGGTGAAGCATGACTAGATACTAAGGAGGAATGAGTTATTGAAATTCAATGACTTTTCATTAATATTTTTTTATATTAACATGCTTGGGTGTAATTTTTCTCTGGTTGGTGTGTGTTGTCCTTTGAGATCTTTGTTGCTATGTTTTTTCCTTAAGGACAGTAATTATTCTTGTGTGAGGAATTTGATACTTGTAATTCATGCATGTATTTTTAGTATATTTCATAGTGAATTTGAACATAATACTACCTTATTTGGTGAAATTATAATGAAATATTGAAAAATTGCTGCATTGAAGAGATGTTGAGCCTTGGAGGAATTCTAAAGTAATTTCATTCATTCACATCATGACAGGAATTTCACAGCATGATCGGGGAATAATAAAATTTTGTAATGAGGGAACCATGGATAGAGGCCACGAATTTGGATATTTGTTCCATGTAAGAATCCAAATAGAGCAAGTAGATTAAACATGACATTAATTCACATCGTGATACATGGCTTGTGGTACTCCCATAAAACATAAGTTGAAATAGAAAAGACCTAAAAACTGAATAAGAGTAATGCCAAACATCATAAGATTCATCTCAATGGTAGAATAATGATTCACACCATGATGGATGATTTCATTCCATGACCATGAAATCAAGAATTGTCCTAGTCTGGAAAACTTCATAATAATAACGTTGAAGGAATTTCTAAGGTTCAAGGATAAATTTTATAAGAATTATTTGCATCACAATGAAGGTGGTCACACCACAGAGATGATTGTGTAAGAATCTTTTGAAAGAGCATAATAATGATCCACACACAAAAAAGTGGCTCCCCCCGTGAAGGATACTTTGTAGGGTTGATTGCAGACTTTGTAAGAATGGTTCGCACCACAAAAAATCTACCACATTGTGATGAACTAGGTCAACATTCAAGGAAGAATATATCTATACTGATATCCCAAAGATCTCATGTTATTATCTTCAGGGGAGATTCAAAGTTGAAAAAAGTAACATTCCAGTTGCATTACAATAGAACAGATTGCACCATCATGTGTGATGTAGATTTCCTCTGTTATGTGTGGATAGTCATTTCAGGGGTGAGGGATTAAGAGTAGATGATTGTGTGAGTTATTGTCTTACTAATATTACCCATGGAAGGTTGTTTCAATTAGGAACTCTCTTGGTGTTTGATTTCATCTTATCCCTTCATGAAAATCTGATCAAGAGATGTGTGGAGGGAAGAAATCCAAATCGATTGATTTGATTAGTCTATGAACAGTAGTCAATATTTTTTTCTTCTTTATGAGCCAAGAATAATGTATATAGGCTTGGTGGATTTCCTCAATCCATGGATTTACACTGGTTTAGATAGAATCAATTGAATTGATAATAAGAAGTTGGTAATCATAGAACGACATTACAACCAATTAGAAATATTAATCCATGAATGAGAAAGGTAGCACCATTATGAAATAATTCTTAAAAATTGATCTTGATCCCTTTTTTAATCAACTGTTTTTAATCACTAATAATTTTGATGTTTTTCACTTGATCTAACAAAAAAAATCTTGACTCAACAAATGACTCAACCAACTCTAAAATCTCAGATTTTAGTTTCAACATGGGGAAACCTCAGACTTCTTCTATAGTACACTCTTGTATTTAGTGAAGAGTCGAGAACTCTTATTAATTCTAAACTCTAACAACAACCCAGGATCCAACAACACTCAAGGAGTCGTTAGGAAGTGATGCAAGCATCGAAATATGTAGGTGTTGTAGTAGGAGGATTAGTTCCAAAAGTTGGCACTAATGTTAGTGCTAATGCAGTGGAGATGCAAAGGCAACATCATTCCTTATTGTCTCCAGAAGCATGTGTTGTACACTAGGATATCCAGTTGTAGCAGCGATTAACATTGACCATGTGGTTCATTGCCCACGATGATCAGAACCATGAAGCGTTCATTCCATAAAGACGTCTTCGCGGTGGAACTAGGATTAGCAGATGGTAGATGATATAAATTTTTGGTTGGGGTCATTTATACTATATAAGGAATGTAAGATGTGTGATCAATTATGCTTAAGCTTCTATCAACCTATGCTTTGGAGTTATTGTTTTGAACCACTTAAATCACTTGTGTTCATTTTCCTTTACTTTTGTTCATTGTATATTCCACTTTTGTTTGTATGCTCTCAGTGTATCTTGAGTAGTTGGAAGGTGTGAGGTTAGGGTGTGTGGCTTCTTGATTTCAGAGATATATTCTTTTAGCACCAATATTCTCCAGACATTCTTGTGTCATTATTCCATTCTTGAGGAGCAGAGTTTGAGTTCTTCAAAAGATAATGCTTTTGTTGCAACAGAAACGACTAGATTTTTAGGCATTTTGAATTTGAAGGTCGTGGTTTTAGGAATCAAAGTGTTTACTAAACCCAGCCACACCATGGCATTGCACAACATGTTGTGATTTATGAAATTTATGAATAAATGGAAGATTTTATCATATTTGAATTTATGGGAAGACTTTACCAATCATGGGGACTTTGAATCATTTTTGTGGTTGTTTTTAGAATTCAATAAAATGCATATAAGTGACATAAATTAGGACAATTTTGAAAGTCAATAATGGAGAGATAAAATAGAAGGATTTGAGAATTTTGAGTAGATGCGACATATTAAACTGATTGGAGAGGGAATTCTACACATCTAGAGATTTATTGAGGAGGTTTCTATGGATAAATTGAATATTATTGAAGATCGGTATTTGATCAAATGTTGAACTAGATGGAAAAAACCCATGTTTTTATGGGGTTTAAATATTCTTCTTATATTCATTGAGATAAATTTGCATGACAACTATTCTTATTTCCTTTTTTTTTGAAGAATTGTGTGGAGAGATATGTTGAAAAGTGACCCTTGGTTATGGTAGCAAGTCTTACCTAAACCCATGCAATCACAGTAGTGCATATTGATTTTAACACATCAATACATTGACAGTGTATAGTCTTTAAATGTAGTATTTTGTGGTGAACTATGTAAAATCATCGTATCATTGCATTTTCTTTTCATAGCTGGATGTTGAGGGTGTTTTATTGATATTATCATATTCGAAGTGATCTTGTAAATGCGAGAATAATATTTTTTTGAAGAGTAAAGGAATTGGAAACCCAAATTAACTCCCCCCCCCATGGTGTTTGGTAGGCTGTGTTTGCAATAATTTGTCATGAATATTAGTTATAAAATGAATAAACTAATGGGACAAGTCTAAAAATGATCCCCATATCCTACCCTATAGAAGTAAAATTCCAAAAAGGCATACCAAAATCTAGTCAAAGAGAGTGTGGTCATGTCACCCTACTCAACCCCTACTAGACTTGCTGATAAATCCCACAAAACCTTGAGAGGGCAGGATTGAATTAGGGTGTTAAATTTTTCTTGGAATAAAGAAACACAACCCATCAGAAATACATAGTTCATTGTTAAGGGCTATTCCAAGCAGCATACGCCGATGGTGTTTCGGTCATACCAGAATCCACTAAACTTCACTGGAATTTAAGGATTACCATTTTTCGGTCATGGTCACCCCCATGAAAGGCTCACTGCATTTACAAGAATTTTAAATATAACACATTGCCTCCATCAGATCACTTTTGTCAACTCCCTCTTGCTCCCTACTTTGGGTTAAGTCTTTCTCAGCTTATCAACTTGAAAATCACTTCCATATCTAAATGGATAATGATGATGTTTTTCATCACTAGAGATTGAATATGATGCTTCAATGCATTCCACTAACCTTCCCCCAAGTATTTTTTCCGAAGCTTTCTATTTTTCACAACTACTAACATTCTCCAAACCTCAATCTTTCAGGAAACTGTCCCTCAGCAAAGCTTTTATTTGCATATGAGTGTCCTTGTAGTTCCTTGCAACTTTCACTTTACCAACAAACATTTACTTTCGGGCAACTTTCAATGTTTTTTGAATCTCCTTTGTTCTGAAGCGACTCAAGTTACTTCGCACAACTGATGCACACGAAGAAAATAATTTTAAGCAACTCTACTTTGCACAACTCTTTCACAAAGCAAAGAAATCAGATCTTCATTGAGTGTCTAAGTGCTTCAAATGATGGGGGTAGCCGTCGATTTATAGGCATGGTTGAATCATAGCTCAACTGCCTTGCGCTCCACCGACCTTACGTGCAAATTTCTCGGTTCACTAAACTTCATCGACTTAATGTCACCTATAGCATGCAACTCACCATCGTCACACAACTCCATCAGTATTACGTTGGTTAATGAAACTATGATTTTCTTGCAACTTCAAAACATTCATAAAACACTTGCCTTAGTCGTATTTTGATGAGGCGAGGCCGAAACATCTTTTGTGTGCAACTTCATGAAACTTCTTCACCCTTTCAGGAAAAAAATGTATTTGTGTAAGAATATTTCTTTTGCCAAAAACAAATTTCTTCGTCCTTCAAATTTTTGGTTCCACAAATTTGGTAAACCCTGAAAAATTGTGTCACCTTCAACTCTAGTGTGGATTGACCATAAACACAATATACTACAAATTTTTAACTTTAAATAACCTTGGTTCAAACACTTATCAATCCATGTAGTACTCTCAACCCTCATCCAAAGGGAGGGAGTATGGTCATATCGCCCTACTCAACCCCTATTATCCTTCTTGATCCACATAGTACTCTCAACCCTCTACCAAAAAACAAGGCCTACATTTTCATGCACATGATGTGCAAGTAAATAGTGAGTATAATACTTAGTAGGATTTTTCAAATGATCCCTACTTCCTCTCATGTTGTGACTCCTTTCAAACTTGTGTTTGTGTGCATGAATGTGAGATAGAAGGAGATTAAACACCCCATAGAGGCAAAGAAAACAATCAAATTCACATCATATATCACAATATTATGCTCAACACACAATAACACACAATTTTGAAAACCCAAAAAAAAATCAAAATCATGCTAGGATACCGATGTTATGTCTAATTGTCAATGTTTGAATGATACTTTACAAGTCATTGCATAAAATGAATCTACAGATTTTTATAGACCATCATGTCTTGTGTGACGAGAAAAATCCCCACCAACTTTTGTGTCTTAAATGAAAACAATCTCTCTCATAAACCTCCCAAAAAATAATAACATGGATGCACCTTGCAAGTTAAGGTTTTGAGTAAATATAAGAGGCCACCTCTGTGGGTTGTCTCCCAAATGATAATAACAATGGATTGTGTACTTTTGATTCCCAATGAAAAATAACATGTATCATGAAACTGTACGCCATGATTGTGAATAACTAAGATCACAAACCGATGTGTCACTAGTGATGAGAAATCTCTCTCTCTTCATGCTTGGTAGCTTGTAATCATACGTAATGTGATCCATTTTTAAAATTAAATAAAAAATCATAAAAAATCACATAATCATGACATTATTAAATGAACACACCATGGAGTGTTGGAAAATTAACTCTCCTAACATCATGAAATGCAGGACATAATCAAACATGCAACATGTAAACATTCAAATAATCATACATCATGGCATAAATACATCAATAAACTATGTGACATTATTAAAGCACACAATATAGCATAAAATAATTAAAAATATCTATTTAACAACCATCCTAAAAATAAAGGCCATGGCCATCTATATTAGGTATGGTTTAGGATAATAAATCTTAAACGCTAAAGACCACCATGCCTAACCATAAGTTTCACAAAGAATATAAAAAAAATCCTCCATTTCTAGGTTCGAAAACATAGAGAAATCCAGTTGGAATAAAAGAACCCAAATGATTTCTCCTTCCACTCAAAAGAATGGTCTACATGAAGAAATAACGGAGAGGTAGATCATTTGGAGGGAGGGAGAACTTCGTTGCATTGTGCACCAAAGGAAGACAGAGAGAAAACGGATGGAGATAATACTTTGGTGGAAGAGAAAAGGGAGTAGGAGTTTATGGCATGAAGAAGTAATGCAGAAAGAGAGGGAGGGTTTTAATGAAAAAAATATAAATTTACAATAGTTCGGGTGATGAATCAAAGAAACTACAAAGTATTCGGGGAGACTGGATCTTAATCCATCCCGTGAAACCCCTAAAAGAAAAAGTTTGTTCTTTGTTCATTATCCCCCTATCTTTTAAATTTTCTCCTCCCTTGTTCCAAATAATTATCCTCTCCTAACCTAATTCGAAACCCCCTCCTGCCGCCGGGTCCAAAAAATAACCTGCGATGAATCCAACCTGAGATGAATCCTGTTTTTTTAAAAACAGGTCCATTAGAAACTCCATTAGAGGGAGCACAAACCAACATTAGAAAATAATCCCACACGGAAATTGATTAAAACAGCAACTGCCCAGAAAATAGCCTGATTTGGGTACATCTTATCCGCCTTCATCCGGTCTCGGATCCAATAAGCCAGGTACTTTCCATTCACATATGCCAGGATTAAGGTATCAAACTGCAGGGGTCGGGGCACATACCCTCAAGCTTCATCCGGTGAAGCATCTGGACATCGCCCTTCCTCGCATACTGTCCCATCACTATGCCAAGCGATTCTCGCCGGTGATGCGAGGAAATGAGATATCCAAAACACGAAAAAGTTGATCTGCTCGATGATGGACTGTGTCTCAGGGTCTAGCTCGATGCCTACTGATAATATATATCCAAAGTGGTCCACAATTGTGCAAAGTATCCACGATCCACGTAGTGTGAAGAATAAATATTTTTCAATGAGGCAAGAAGCATGTAGAAAAGATGTGGAACAAGCATTTGTAGTTTTACAGACACGCTTTGAAATCATCGCAGGACCTACACGTTTTTGGAGAAAACATATATTACATGATATAATGACTACATTCATCATCATGCACAACATGATAATCGAGGATGAACGTAATTTGAATGCTCCAATTAATGATACGATGGAAGTGTCAGCTCCAACTGTAGAGATAACAACAGATGAAAATGTTCGATTTCAACACTTACTCAGTCAGCATAGAAGAATCAAGGATAAGGATGCTCAGATCGCACTTCGCAATGCATTAATCGAGCATCTGTGGCAACGATATTCTGATTTAGAAAATTAATTGTAATCGATTATCCATTGTAATTTTCTGCATTTTTAATTGAATATCGTTTTAAATATCATATAGTTTTATTTTATATTATTAAATAATGAGTACAAGTTTAATTTAATTTAATAATTAATTAATTACATAGTTAATTTTATTATTATATTAAACTTGTTTTTTAATATATATATAAATAAATAATTATTATATAACTATTTAAAAAAAATTTCACTTAATTAATCAAATCACACATGTGTAATTATAATTAAAATTATAATAATATAATTTGTTCAAAATACACATGTCATAAATTAAAATTATATTGTAGATAAATCAATAAAAATTAATGATACATAATAAATAAAAATTAAAAAACAAAATACATTATATTTATGTATAATGAAAATAAAGGATGATTTATTATATTTAAATTGATATTGTTAAATAAAGATATCAAATTTAATTTAATTTAATTATTAATCAATATCAATTTTTTTTAATTATTATTCTTATTAAATATCATAATATATCATATTGTTTAATTTTATGAAAAATATTAGTTTTAATATAATGTATTGAATAAAAGTAATAATAAAACATATATAAAGAAGAATATTCAAAGAATATTCTTTTTGAAGTGGAAAATGAAGTAAGTGGGTTGGAGAGAAATTTACTGTTCATACTTCAAAATGGATTAAAGTTACTTTAAAACGGCGCGTTGCGTTGGAGTTGCCCTAATCTCCCTCGCTGCCATACCAAACGCGCGGCTGACAGTTGATATTATTCATCTTTTTCCATGTATCCATATTCATCTTCCATCACAGGCCCCTATGAATTTGAGACTGGTTGATATCTTTTCATCCAAAATCTTTTAATATACTTATAAATGTAAAATTTATGAGATTTCACCATTGTTAATGCTTTACTCCCTCAATTTTCATCCTCAATATCAAGTTGGATTGTTGGAGATCTCTCATCTCAAAACACCGAGGAACTTTATTCTTCTGTTTTCAAATCATCATATCACCTAGTCCACCTAACAACATGTTGTCAACCTATAAAATAGTTTGATTATACATCTACTTCTCATAAAAAATTATCTATGTTTCACCTATCAACTCTTTATTCTTAAATTAATCCATAAAATATCTTATTCCTTCAATGTGGTGCTCGATTCAAGCTATACAGATTTTTCTTCAACTTATAAACATAGTTTTGGATTCTATCTTATGTGAAACCTACTTGATGATTCATGTAATTTTCTTACTCCAAATCATGATGAAGGAAGAATATCATGAAATCTGTATGAATAGATATCGATTTTCTTACTCCAGATATCGATTTTTTTATTCTATCGGGCTTAACACTGTTTGAATAGATGAATATATAAATACTGAAGATAATATTTCAAATAAATAAACACCTTCTATTTATTGAAATTACTTTTTCAATAGTCATGCTTTGTAAATATTCTTTCCAACAAATTCCACTTTTAATTGAAATACCCAATAATTTTACAATGAATTTTTACCTTTTGATAACTCCATCAACTATCAAGTTCCATTGGTTTTCAATGAATCCATTTCTTCACCCATAGATAACTTCAACTATTTAGCAACATTCAGTGTTTCAAATTCTCATGGACATTCGGGATCCCTATACATTTCCATTTTCACTTAAATCTAATTAAATCCATCTAAATTATTTTTTAAAAATACAATGACATCAAATGACCTTGAGACTTAAAATACACATCAATACTCCAATATCGTAAGTTATACAAAGAAGTACGTAAATGCCATGTGCAATCCCATAAGAATTATTGAAAAACCATACCATGAGACTGACTCCAGCAAAATGTCATTTACCTTGTTTTTAAAGGATCAGAAGCCCCAATTACGTACAAGAAATAAATAACATGCACACAACTAAGGGGGTAATTTTGGTCCGGCGGCCCAAAAGCCCGACTGGCCCGACCTGAAAAAACCCGAGTCAATAAAGAACCTGGTTTAGCGTGGATTTAGAATCCAACATGAATGAAGATCATTCAATCAATTCATGATTCAAACTTATTTTTACGAAGTGCAATAAAATTTTACAAAATAATGTCAAAAAATATTGATCTCATCATATAAGACTTTCATTCCCATATTTTAGTCTAGTAAACAAAAAAAACAATAGAATACCTCACAGAAACTTCAAGAAATGCTTATTCTATCGTCATCATCGTCATCAAAAGTGCAAGTACTATCAACATTACTAATACTACAATTACAATAATTATTGTTTTTCCAAAATCTTTTATATTAATCAAATACAAAGGGAACCAGTAACAACACCTTCAATGTCGTTCTAAATACCCTCCTCTTATAAATATTGTTCCTGACACCCATAAGTTCTTCTCTGGTCAAATCTTTATGTTAATATCTATCAAGAATCGTGTGAATCGAGTTGTCGAAAGGGACACCTAGAATGGTCTTTAATAATGCTTCAAAAACATTTTTCTTCGCTGTCTTCTTCGCATCCAAACATTTTTTTACACCATCCACTACTTCCAAACTATTTTGAAATGACAGATCTTCCAAGGTTTCATCATACTCTGAAAATTATAGTTCAAAGATTAACTCATCCTCATTTTCAATCTTGGAAACCCCATCTTCCAAATCATATTCTTCCCCAACTAGTAAGGAAAAGTTGTTCTTCCAAGTACAAAAAATTAAAAATGCGCACCATGTGGAACAATAACACTTATTGGAAGAAAAATATCTGTCAAATAATGCATTGGAATTATTCAAAATTTCATCCTTGTCGGGTAAGCCACTTATGATTTCTCATCTTCTAGAACCAACTCTCAAAATTTTTATAATAGAAGCCCGATTCACGTAAATGTGATGAATACACTTTGGCCAACTGGAAACAAGTATGAAAGAAATCAAAGGGTAAAATCCCTTATTACCAAGGAAATTTAGATTTCACCACAAAGCAACGATGAAACTGAATTTGTCAATGCAAAACATATTCCTTTGAAAAATCATTACAAAAAAAAAAGGTTTGAAAGATGAGATTTTAAATTATCATGACTATCATTGTCAATTTCGTTTGATAAATAAATAACACACAACTAAGAGTGTAATTGATTAGACAATAAAAACATATATTTTGATTACATTTTAATGGTATTAAATGTTTATTTTTTATATTATGGGCCTGAGTTAGTGGATTTTAATTTTGAACATCCATTCTCTTCATTTGTGCACTCCATGCCTAATATGCACCAATTTAGGCCCAATGTTTCATCTTATTTCAAAGAATTTAATTATGCATATTTTAATTTGATTTTTTTGTAAATGGATATAAACTTAAATATGAACATTTTTCATTCATGGATCAATAGAGGATTCATAAAGGATGATGAGGATTTTTGGCGAAGAAAAGAAACAATTCTGGAGAAGGCAGATTGGATATCATTCCACCGATGGGAATGTGGGGCCCACAATATAGGGAAAATTAATCCCAAAATTCATGGGAGACTAGAAGAAATATATAGGAACAAATAATTCTTCTAGAGATAGTGAGAATTCATCCTAAATGGTGGGGAGTAAGGCGGACCAAGTTGAAGATTCAATTCTGGTCCAGATTCTGCATCCCATAAAAACATCCCACTATTTTTATCATATCTCGCGAACGGTTTATTATTTTGGACTGAAATCTTACAGGAAGTTAGGGTACATCCGGGGTGTCATTTAAGTATTCTAGGGACCACTCAAATTAGTCCTTATATAAGTTCCTTCAGGCGCTTATTTACGGTGGATGCAAGCTGGCTGCAACTTCGGTGCAAGAAGTGGAAAAGTCTCTCAACATTAATGTTCCACCCACCTTTCCCCAACACAATTAATTAAAGGCACATGAGATGTTGAGGGCTCGGGCAAGGATTCATTTTTTCCTATTTAAGGTAGTAGTGGTGGAGTATTTAGGGATCTTGGGTGCTTTTTTTCATTATAATGTTATGATGTCCATTTGATGTTGTAATTGTTCTTCATTATCATGTAAGTTGTTTGAATCACATTAGTTCTTAATAAAAGTTTTTCATTTACTCTTTTTCTTTTATTATTCTTATCACTTTGATACTATTTCTTTAAGGTGTGAATTTATTCACACCAACACTTGTGAATTTATTCACACAACGGTGGAGTGATCATTGTTGTTGTTGTTGTTTTTGCTTCTTCAATTATGCCCCTATGAGTCTGCTTTCTGCTTCCTTTGAGATCATAGAATCAATGGAGGGATAAACCCTTATGGGTTTGTCCTAGGGAGTTGAATGGGGAAGATTGGATTTTATTTTATGATCTTAATTTATGTAATCATTTCATTACTTTAAGATTTCCATTTGATGATTTATTTTCTTCTTCGTCTTTGCCAACTTTAACAATGACACATTTCGAGTGCTAGTGCGATCCAATTCCTGGGAGTGATCAATAAATTGATACTAAAAGTGAATTGGTGATTAGCCTTGGAATGGTGTTGGGATTAAATTGGTGAATGATGTTGAGGAATTATATCATTTTTTTGGATACATCTTGAATTAGTGAAACAAATGTTATAAGAAAATAAATGCATCCAATCTAACCCTAGTAACAACTTAGGATCAACCCATCTCCATTAATTGTTTTAGACTAAGTAATTGTATGTTTTAATTTATTTTCTTTAGATTAAATCAGTAGTTATTAAAATCAAATCAATCCAAATAGTTGTCCACTCCATAGCCAAATCCTTCCAAAATCAAAGTGTCTCTCGGTTTCTTCTTCGATCCCTACCTGTACTACAACGACCGCATACCTGTAGGGTAAATTTGGGCACAACAAATTTTGGCGCCGTTGCCGGGGACCCAAGTAAGTTATCTTAGACACTATCATCCTTTTCTCACCCCACGTTCTCTATTCTCACCCCATCTCTGTTATCTTTACCCCTTTCTATTTGTGTGTGTCCTGAGAATCTAGAATCCAACTTTCTATCTTCTCCAATGGAGTATCTTCAAAATCACCATGTCAGAAACTTATGCAGGAATCCAATGGAAATTCAATATTGGGAAACCTCTAAATTTGAAAATTTCTTCGATCAACCCTTTAATGATTACCTCGCACCCGATGAGACGTACAATCAATGGGATAATGAATTTTTAAATGATCAGTTTCCTTCCCTCTCAAGGATGATTGAAGAGTCTAATCTTAGTGAAGTCCATAATGTTCAACATCCCATCCTATCTGTTCCTCAATCATTTCTCGAAAAATTGTGTAATCAAATGGATATAATGAGTTCCGAGGTATCATCTTTGAGATTAGAACTACAACGCATTAATACTTCTGAGGAACTCATCCCTACACCAATTGTACCTTCCAAAACCTTATGTGGAGTGTCTAGTTTCCCACAATACTCTCATGAATTAATTGAAGAACCGACCTTTGGATTTGGGGTAGGGGAAGTGAATCAATAAATTGTTGAAGGGTCTTTAAATCAGGAGGAAATTGATTTCATGTATTCACAAGAGGGGAATTTGGCATCGTGGATTGAGTCTCCTAAGTGTAACTCTATTGACGTTTTTTAAAAAACACGAATCACTGAACCACTGAGAGAAATCAAAAACATTGAGTCCATGCCCATTACTAACACTATTCTTTCCAATTTTTTGGTTGAATCTTCTGTTCAAAATGAAATTTTTTTTTTGGAAAATGAAACTGAGTTGGATTCAAATTCTCAACCTGTGTCTAAATGTCCTATCCATACCAAGATCAAAATCATTGTCCTTCCTTCCCCACTCGAGTAACCTATCATTTGTGTTAAAAAAGATCTTGGGGTTTTCATTCATTTATCTCATGAAACCCAAAAAGGGGGGTTGATATTTGATTTATTAAGAAAGACTATAGAAGAAAAAAGATCAACCATTTCTGATATTCCTTGGATTTTTCCATTCGTTTTAGAAAATAGGATTGTTCATGAATTAAATTCCAAATCTTCTTACCAACCACAAGGGATACGCATTCTCAATCATGTTGAAGTATAGAAATATGAGGTCATTAAATTTTTTAAATATGGAATTGTCTAAGTTAGGAGGTTCATGTCGAGCTAGCGACGTTAAAAAAAAGTGCTACACGGGAGGCAACCCGTGGTTTTCATGTTTTATTTCACCTAATTAGTACCTCGGACTGTTGACCTATTCTTATTTTATGAGTAAGGATGAGTATAAAAGGAGAGCACCATATTCACCCATGTCACGTGGTGTGATCCTTGAGTAATGCCTTACCCATAAAATTAAGAGAAGACAATGTATCATCAGTTTGTTTTATTTATGTTTTTGTAGGTTAAAAAAATTAGACTATTGATCTGTTCTTCTTTTATGAGTATGGATGGGTATGAAAGGGGAGCACCGTATTCATCTGTGTCATGCGGTGTGATCCCTGAGTAATACCTTACCCAGAAAATATAAAGAAGACAATGTATCATCAGTTTGATTTTTAAAATTTAAAAAAAATGAAACCCATAAAAATGTTGATACTTGGTTTTAAATAAATTGTTGTGTTGTTTGTTTTGTCTGGTTTGTTCTTCTTTTTATGGTTCAGGGACTATTTTGGGTGATACATATTCGATCAAGGAGGTGCATACATCTCCAAAGAGATCAAAAGAGTAATCTGGAGCATCATGAACTTCAACTTCAAAAATCAGGTGAATTTGTTCCATGTTTATCATTTTCAATTTCCTCTTTGAACTCCTCTCCTCTACCCCTTCTAATCTTTCTTTTCTTTAAACACTGGGTACAGTGTTATTTTCAGTTGGGGGGAGATGAAATTAACATTTTGATCTTGTGTGCAAAAAATAAAATGCGTGGAAGGAAAAATTTCGAACATGATAACACACATTTCAAACTCTAAAATTGGATATCAATTAATTTTGCATGCCTTGATTCTGATTTTAATGCAAGTTTATGTTCATGTGCATAGATATTGGAAAGTGCGGTTGTCCGATATGATTTTTCATCGTTATATTTTCATCCATTTAAAAAAAACACAATGAACGTCCTCTAGATTGTGGGGTTTTAGTTTGAGTTCTTGGGGACCCATAATAAATAGCATAGGATTGGCGACCATTTTAATTTTAACATGAGTATTCAAAAAAAATCAATTGCATGTAGAGAAATTAATTGACCTAATGTGTGGCTTTCAACACTTGGGGATCGTGACTCCATAGTTGTCTGACCCAGAGTTGGGAATTTTATCTCTATTTTTGGTAATTTGAATTTGTTTTTGATTGAGTTAACTCGAGATGATGCCCGAGTATGTGAACTTCACTTGGTTACCTAAGGTCTTTGAGCCTGGGAGTCATCGGCAAAGTCTTACTACCTGGGTTGACTCGATTGAGTTCAATTTCAATTACCATGGCAAAATTGCAAAAAAAAAAACGAAAAAAAAGAAAATAAAAAAATGAGTACTCATCTTATTATTAAAATTTGATTGCTCTTAGCGCTTCCATCTTTTCTCCCTCGAATGGAAATGAACCCCCATGTCTATTGTGACACACAACACTTCATCATGATTAATTGAATTTGGATGAAATATGGCAATGAATTTGAACAAAGGAATGGGCTTGGGCTTGAGATATGCCTGTGGACATAGCTTGTTTTAAATGATTTTGAGGGGTTTCATAATTGTTTGGTATGTGATCTTTGGGTGAGAATGTGTATTAAAATGTTTTTGGAAAAGGTCATTCAAATTTCATTTTTGTGAGATATATTTTGCTCGGGACTAGCAAAACTCAAGTTGGGGGGTGTGATTAGCCAATAAAAACACATATTTTGATTACATTTTAATGGCATTAAATGTTTATTTTTGATCTTATGGGCCTGAGTTAGTGGATTTTAATTTTGAACATCCATTCTCTTCATTTGTGCACTCCATGCCTAATATGCACCAATTTAGGCCCAATGTTTCATCTGATTTCAAAGAATGTAATTATACATATTTTAATTTGATATTTTTGGAAATGGATATAAACTTAAATATGAACATTTTTCATTTAGGTATCAATATAGGATTCAAAAAGGATGATGAGGATTTTTGGTGAAGAAAAGAAATAATTCTGGAGAAGGAAGATTGTATATCATCCCACCGATGGGAATGTGGGGCCCACAATACAAGCCAAATGAATCCCAAAATTCATGGGAGACTAGAAGACATATATAGGAACAAATAATTCTTCTGGAGATAGTGATAATTCGTCCTAAATGGTGGGGATTAAGGCGGCCCAAGTTGAAGATTCAATTCTGGGCCAGATTCTGCGGCCTAGAAAAACATCCCACTATTTTTATCATATCTCGGTAAAGGTTTATAATTTTGTTCTGAAATTTTAAAGGAAGTTAGGGGACATCCGGGGATTAATTTTAGTATTCTAGGGCCCACTCAAATTCTTCATTCTAAATAGTCCTTCAGGCACGTATTTCCGCTGGATGCAAGCTGGCTGCAACTTCGGGGCAAGAAGTGGAAAAGTCTCTCAACATTAATGTTCCACCCACCTTTCTCCAACACAATTAATTAAAGGAACGTGGGATGTTGTGGTGTCGGACAAGGCTTAAGTTTTTCCTATTTAAGGCAGTAGTGGTGGAGTATTTAGGGATCTTGGGTGCTTTGTTTCATTATAATGTTATGCTGTCCATTTGATGTTGTAATTGTTCTTCATTCTCATGTAAGTTGTTTGAATCACATTAGTTATTAATAAAAGTTCTTCATTTCCTCTTTTTATTTTCTTCTTATTATCGCTTTTATACTGTTTCTTTAAGGTGTGAATTTATTCACACCAGCACTTTTGAATTTATTCACACAACAGTGGGGTGATCATTGTTGTTGTTGTTGTTTTTGCTTCTTCAATTCTGCCCCTATAAGTCTGCTTTCTGCTTCCTTTGAGATCATAGAATCAATGGAGGGCTAAACCCTTATGGTTTGGTCCTAGGGAGTTGTATGGGGAAGATTGGATGTTATTTTATGATATTAATTTCTGTAATCATTTCATTACTTTAAGATTTCCATTTGATGATTTATTTTCTTCTTCATCTTCTCCAACTTTAATAATGACACATTTCGAGTGCTAGTGCGATCCAATTCCTTAGAGTGATCAATAAATTGATACTACAAGTGCATTTGTGATTAAACTTGGAATGGTGTTGGGATTAAATTGGTGAATGATGTTGAGGAATTATATCATTTTTTTGGATACATCTTGAATTAGTGAAACGAATGTTATAAGAAAATAAATGCATCAAAGACGAGAGATTATGAGAATATACTTGCTAGTAGGAATTTTTCATGTTTTGGTGTCATCGAATATTCTTATTTGTGAGCGTGTGTAATGATACTTATACTTTAAAATTATCATTAATATGTGTCACGACTCACACACTTTGATTTAACGAAAACCGTCACAATTGGAGAGAAGCAGGGTACGTTGGGTACGTCATGAGTGACATGTTATTACTGGATAAGTCGTGGAAGGATTTGTCCCTTCTATTTATAAAAGTTTATATCTCAACCTTTTGATTGAAATAGAACCATCATGTAAAATTTCATGACCATGGTGTAACAAAGTGTTTATTTCAGGTAGTCAAAGAATGACGTATCAAGCACAATATTTGATGAACTGCATGACTGGTGAATTGAGAATTGTTGAGCTAAATGATTTATCTCTCGAATACTTTTCCCACCCCTCTTAAGAATAAGAGACGTTTTTCCAAATCAAAGAACACAAGATCAAGAACGACCGATACAAGACACTCACTTATCCGCGCCACCACCCAGAGAACAAGTGGTGTCGACCGGAGGCCATCCAAGCACGTGTGGATCACCGCTAGAGGGATTTTGGTTTTGGATACTCACATGTACAATGAGACAATCCAGAAGGGTCATTCCAGATGATCAATATCATCAATAAAGAAAATAATGAAGATCTAGGTATTTTTTTCTTTAGGAAATTAATTAAATTAATTATAAACATGATATGCAAGATACTCTCAAAAAGTTTCTTGAATCTTCTTTATTTATCTCAATAATTGATTCTATTATGTGGAGACTTTTGTTCATCGTCGTATTGATCCCAAAATAATAATTCATCATGGTAAAAATTAATGTTCTGTGTCGTCCCAACCGTGCTACCGCTGCGTCCGGAACCTTAAAGTTGTATTAGAGGGGTCACATCATATTTTATAATTATTTAAATATTTCGTTGATGATTTATGCATTTAATAATTTAGTTGTTTCAATTCAAGTTAATCATTCTGTAAATCTGAATCTTGAGATCTTTTCCTCCACTTTCATTTCTCATTCACCTTATAAAAACAGTATTTTATTTTAATTTTGATTAAAATAAAATAGAGGATCTAATCCGGAGATGCCACAGGTTCCTGGTCATACAACACCAGAACACATGATGTGTATTTGGCTGTACACGCCGTGTAGTCAGGGTTCAATGCTCCGGGTCTGGTCCACCAAACCAAGCCATGTCATTGGAGTTTTTCTAAGTCCTAAAGACTCAGTGTGTTGACTAGGAATAGGTGGCACATGGTTTCTGGATTACACGTCGTGTGGCCTATTGGACATTGTGTGTAGTCCATTCGGGTTAGGGTTGGACTGTGTACTCCGTACACGGATTGCCCGACTGGAGACCGTGTAATGATGATACTACACGACGTGTGGCCCACTAGATACATTGTGTACTCTGAAGATTTCCAAAGTACACTCACACACTGTATCCCCAGGCATGTACATCAGATCGATGGTGAACAATGGTACATGCCGTGTACTCATCCAAATTACCCATATTTATTAAAAATTATTATTATATTATAAAAACCATTGAGACGCATACCATGGTGTGGGCATAAAGCTGAGGCACAACACGTGATAGGTGTTTTATATACAAGTGTTTAATTTGACATTTGTGTAATGTTTATTTCTAATAATTAGGTAGTTATAAACAGGAATTCACTAGGTTGCCTCCAAGATACAAGTTACGTACAAAGATAATTTTAAATTAATTTATTTATTTAAAATTATGATGGATGAGAATCTCAAGGAAATTCAGAAAAAGGTTTAAGATAAAAGGATTGATTAATTAAAGATGAGAATTAATTGATTTGAGTATGATTTATCTTAAACAAGAATAATTAAAGAATTGAATGATAGTTTCATTTATGGGTAAATATCATTGCATGTATAGATAATCATGAGCTAGACCAATAACTTTGTATATGGATGGTTTCTTTTAATTAATTTATTTAAATTAAATTTGTTGGCCTATGAGCCTTCTCCTCATTAATATGTAGGGCCTGTGTGCCCAAAGTTTCTTTTATGTAAAAATTTGTTTTACCCCTCACTTGCGTGTGATTTTAAAAGCATATGTAATGGATGGAACTCCCAAGCTAGTGGTGGTGGTTCAAGATGGAGATGAGACAAAACCAATCCTAGGAGATACAGAGGTGGATTGGTGGAAAGCTATAAACACGAACCTAAAAGGTTCAAGGTGTTTCTCCCCTAGGCTAGGGTTAGTTTATCAACCACTAGATAAACTAACCATTAGAAAATATCATGATCATGTGCTTTACTTCATTTTATTTATGTCAGTTTTATGTTTTATCATTATGGATGTGTTGTCGCGATCACATAATTAATGAATTAAACAAGAGTTTTTTTAATACATTTTTTTTAAAAAATATTTTTTTAAAAACGGGTAGGTCGATTTTTTTTTTCAAATTACGCCTCAAAGGAGGCATTGCAGATGCCGCATTTGCATTACGGGTGAAAGGCGGCATCGCGAATGCCACCTTTGCACTACCGGCATGGATCGATGACATGGTAAAGGCGGCACCCGTGGTGCCGTCTTTGCCTCCGCGCCCTATAAAAGGGTAGCACCCCCCTCCCCTTCTCCTCACTTCCACGCATTCATCCTCTCTCAAATTATCTCTTTTGTGGTGGTGTTCTGTGGTTTGAAATTTTTGGAAAGCTTTTAGAGGTATGTTTTTTTAATTTAATGTTTTTTATTTTGTAGAATTGTTTTTAGTTAAATATTTTTATAATTTTAATGTTTTTTATTTAGTTGAATTGTTTATAGTTAAATATTTTAAATCTTTAATAGTTTAGTTAGTTTTAATTTTTTTTTATTAGATTTTTTATATATTTTAGGAATTATAATTGTCATTAGTATAAATTAATTTAGGATTCTTTTAATGAAATTTTGGTAGCATAAAGAGTATCTTATCTAAGAAATAAAATCCTTGTCTGGATACAAACAAGTGAATGTGGCTCTGGCATAGATGTACCTAGGGGTAAAACCTGAAAACACCGATTTGAGCTAGACTCGAACAGGAACTGATGCATGACAACGGGCCTTGCTGCATTCTGGTTTGACACTCCCAGAGGATATGCTTAAGATATGTATATTTTTTTATACACTACTAAAATATCTAAGAAAAGAAATGATAAATTGATAATTTACTAATGATGTTGATATTTATTATTAGGAATGATTAATTAAAAATTAATTAATAAATAGAGTTAAAAATAAATAATATGGAGTTGAAATATAAATAAGATGGAGCTAAAATATAAATAACATGGAGTTAAAATATAAATAACATGAAGTTAATATATAAATAATAGCATGTTAAAATATAAATAACAGCATGTTAAAATATAAATAAAAGCATGTTAAAATATTAATAACATGAAGTTTAAATATAAATAACAGCATGTTAAAATATAAATAACACATATAAATAACATAGAGTTAAAATATAAATAACATATATAAATAACATAGAGTTAAAATATAAATAACATATATAAATAACATAGAGTTAAAATATAAATAAAATAGAGTTAAATAACAGAATGTTAAAATATAAATAACATGGAGTTAAAATATAAATAAGAGAATGTTTTGAGCTTCTTTCTTTTCTTGCAGTGAATTGAATATCAAAATTTCAGAAATCACAGGTTTTCTGAAATTTTAATATCCAATTCACTGCAAGAAAATCTAGAAGCTAAAAACATTCTCTTATTTATTTTTTAAATCGATGTTATGTATATTTTAACTCAGTAATTAGAAACTGTACTAAGAAATATCCTAGTTTAGGATATAAGATCTTTTAAAATTTAAGTATCATAAAGATTGTATAGTTTAGAAGTAATAGTTATTATTTGAACGTGAGGTAAAATCCAACTTATTTTTAATAAGCTGTTTAATTAGAGCTTCAAAGTATAAAATGCAACTTATATTGGTAACCATTATTCTGAATGTCACTTACATTATCAAAATATTGATCAGAAAACTTTATTTACGTAGAGCGGAATGTTTTCCTGTGTGTATTGCTAGGGGGAGGTTATTCAAACTGAGCAAGGGGATTCTTACAGTACACAACCAATAACAGTGGTTAATACAAATGATTGTGTAACCCTAAGTGACCTTCAAGACAGAATTCATGGATCATTAAATCTAGGATCCGATCATAAGATCAAGTCAATGAGTTATAGACATTTGCAGTTCTCGTCAACATTGTGGAATCTAGCTTGTCCATTGGTTGATGATGCATAATGGATCCAAACAATTAATTTGTTTTCTCAACGGTCGGATGGTACCATGATGGAGTTATATGTTGATGTTTCTACTGTACAACAACAACATCCAATTGTACATAGACATAGACTTACAAGATTCGTTGAAGATAGTCCGCCCCATGAAGTTCAAACTATTCCAAATGATGCAGAGGACAACCTACTTGATCTCCCGAATATACATGTTAATCCGACATCTGATGAGGAGTTTTGTAATAACGAAACAGATGGTGATAGTAGTGCTGATGAGGAAGGAATAACAGAAGTTTTGAGAAATGCATTAGTTGTACAACATGCTTGACCTACAATAAATCATCCACCGCTCTTTGCATCTTGGTCAGAAGCAATGACACATGTGCCTGAATTTGAAGATAATGTTCTCACATCGACAACTGAGTTTCCCAGAGTTATACAAGATAAGTTTAGTGAGATGGACAAAACTTTATATGTTGGAAGGAATTTTCCAAGTAAAGATGCATTAAAAAATATGCTAAAGAGATTTCACATTGAGAGGCACTGTAAATATTTAGTTTACGAATCAGATCGTAGAAAATATGACATATGATGTGAGAAGTATGGTGATGATTTTAGATTTTGATTGAGGGTGATTCCGGACCTTTCATTTGGAGGTTAGAGAATCTCGAGGATTGAGGCAGCTCATACTTGCGTTCAGCCAAGCCTGACACAAGATCATACTTCATTGGATGAAGAATTTGTGTCATCCATTGTTTTTGAGATGATTAGAACATGTCAAGATGTTCTGATATCCCTTGTGAAAGAGAGGATACAAAAGAGATTCGGTTATAAGATATCCTATAATAAGGCATGGAAGGCAAAGCATAAGACAATTGTGAAGGTCTATGGTGATTGGGATGACTCATATCGGGTGTTACCGCAATTTCTAGCCATACTGAGGCATCATAACCAAGTTGTCTTCCATATGGACACAAACGAACATGTGTCTCACGATAACCGACTTGATCCATCTCATGTTCAATTTCATCAGTTGTTATGGGAATTCCTTCCCTGTATCTCTGCCTTTCGTTTCTGTAAACATTTTATTCAGATTGATGGAACATTTCTGTATAGAAAATACAAGGGTGTATTGTTGATTGCGGCAACCCAAGATTGAAACCGTTCACCTCTTCCGCTTTCCTTTTCCATTGTAGATAAAGAAAACTATGAATCTTGGAGTTGGTTTTTGGCATGTATCAACACCCATTTCCCCAAAATTCGAGGTGTTTGTTTGATATCTGATCGGCACCGAGCAATTAATGTGGCAATTAATGCGGATCCTCATACATGGCGTTACCCAAATTCACGTCATCAGTTCTGCATTAGACACATTTCTAGAAACTTGCATAAAAAATTCCACAATGAACCGATGAATAAGGCAATCACCAGACTTGGCACGCATTGTATTTGTTATTTTTTTGTATATAAATGTAAAGATAAATTCAAAATATGTGAAATATAATTTATTCTGTGTAGTATATGAGTCCGATCAAAGATGGTTTGAAGAACGTTTCGAACAAATTTGTCAGGTTAATGGAGAAGTTTACGATTATATGATGCGAATTCCGAAATAAAAATGGACATTGGCATATGATGGGGGGAAGAGGTATGAACACATGACGACCAACATTGTAGAGTGCATCAATGGTGTCTTCAAAGGGATTACCAAGCTACCTATAACTTCCCTAGTTCAGGAGACATTATATTGTTTCATGAAGTACTTTGTTGATAGAGAAAAACTAGTATCGGATGGAATAAATCAGGGGATAATGTATGGAAGACATGTTCAACGAGAGATTGAAAAGAATATTGAAGAAGCTTCTAGTTATCAAGTCTACCTATTTAGACGAGAAAACTCTCGATTTGAAGTTAAAGAGAAGTCGAACCCCACCACAAATAGCATTGGTGAAAAAGTGGTGGTATTACTAGAAACAAGGCAATGTCAATGTGGAAGCTTTCAGGCCTTACGGTTTCCATGCTCACACGCCATCGAAGCATGTGCCTCTGCTAAATTATCATGGGAAGCATATGTTGATCCAGTGTACCAGATGAACACCATTTCTAACTGTTACGCTGCACCATGGACACCTATTGGCGAGTTTCGTTATTTTCCAATGCCTTAAGGTCAACTGATAGTGGTACCTGATATGAATCGGTTGCGTCCCCGTGGGAGACCGAAGGCCAGTAGGATGTGAAATTAGATGGACTATCCTCAAGAACAAAGATAGAGTATGAGATGCACTGTATGTCATCAAAAAGGTCATAATTGGAAACGATTCCCTAACATTGTTGGGTCGAGTTCACACTCTTAATCCACAATGATGTATTGTCGTTATTGGGAGATTCTCATATTTTAAATTTTATGTTGTTATCTCTTCATTTTACCTGCATTTTCTAACCCCCAAAACTGAAAACCATAACAGTAAACCCAGAAACATCTTTTTTATACCGTAATCCTAACAATCTAAACCATAATACTGAAAATATTTTCTCAAATCATTAACCTAAATCACAAAACATTAAAAAAATTAAAAATCCTAGTTCCAAAAGGTAAAATGTGAAACCCTAATCCTTAAATCCAAAAATTGAAAACATGAACCATAAGCCTAAAAACATATTCCATTTACATCGGTTTTCAAAACATTATGTGATTGAGAAAATAATCATGAAACATATGACCAGATTTTCTAGTACAATCATATATTAATATGACTAATATTCCCTTCAAATCCCTATAACTCGTGCATAATGTTTTAGGGAATAAAGGAGCACCCCAGAAATTTAACCCTACTACATTGTTAATGAATTCATATAGACAAATGAATCTTGATCTAGTAATAGAATAACACCCCAAAAAGTGAACTCTCTTACAATATCAAAATATGAGCCCTAATACTACACCTTCCACCTATATACCCAAGTTTCACATTTGAGATATACATAAAATTATTTTGAAAGGGAATTATAACATTCAAAAATAACAAAATACCCTTTCTTGATATAAAAACATTCTTTGAAAACTAGTTCACACTTTATTTCACAATTCTTCAAAAACACCCTTATATTTACCAAATTTAGGGGAAACCATATTTTATCAAAAACCCTTTTCAGAAAATAAAAATTGCATGCCAATTATTTTATAAAAAAATTTATAAAACAAAGTGAAATCATGACTCATCCAACATAGATTAGAGACAGAACCATTTATAGGTCGTGAATGATCCATGATGTGAATCCTTGATAAAAATTTATTTGTTTATATGCAGATGAATTTCACCATACTACTCAGTCAGCAGGCTACCCATTGTTCACAGGTTGTGATAGAGGGTGGTCCAGATCGATTGATTAGGGTGCATCGAGCACACCATTTTCATCACACAGAGCCTCCTCCTTCCATTATACCATACTTGTGTCGTGCTGGTTTCTATGGAATTGCAGTATCCAATTTTACATTTGTAGACCATCACCTGCTAGCTGTACTCGTGGAGAGGTGGAGACCAGAGACACACACATTCCACCTGCCTGAGGGAGAGATGACTATCACCCTCCAGGATGTGGCTGTGCTTCTTGGTCTTCCTATCCAGGGGAGACCTGTTATTGGATCCACTCGGGTAGCTTGGCCTGACCTTGCTCAGCACTTGTTAGGCGTTGAAATTTTGTCTGATCGTAGTGCTACTAATGGAGCATCGATATCCATGCCTTGGCTGGATGCTCAAATTCCAATTTTACCTAATGATGCTAACGAGCAGACGGTGATGCGTTATACATGTGCATATATATTACAACTTATTGGAGGGACTATGTGTACGGATCATTCAGGGATGCACATGCACATGATATATCTACCCCTGCTAGAGGATTTTGATCAGGCATGGATGTACAGTTGGGGATCCGCCTGCTTGGCATACACATATAGAGAATTATGAAGTATATCCGATAGGATGCGCACAGGTCTCAGGGGATGCATCATCCTTATTACGATGTGGGCATGGGAGCACTTCCCCGCATTCTACCCTGATCTTGCGGGTCCGCCGGTCGAGATGGCGGTGCTGCATGATGTGCCATGTGGACGCTGGTATGATCACTCATTTCTAGAAGTTTTTGATGCTACTATAAGTTATTGATTTTAATCTCTCATTATTTATCACTGTTGATGTTGCATTTTATAGGTGGTGTTCGTGCCACAATTTCAATACAGTTCCGAGACACGATTTGACCATATATCGGCTCGAGTTGGACTTTCTCTTAACCCATCAGGTATGTATATAAAATCTATATCTATCTAAAAAATTTAATAATAACATCATTTTTTTAGTTAACAGTTTTTCTAACAAGGTTAATATTTTATTTCAGATTTTATGGGTTCCATACTGGTCTTTTATGGACCAGTTGCCTCCATACTGCACGGTTGGTCTTGAAGATGTTACGGCTGTAGTGCCACTCATTCACTTTCATATTGTTGAGTGGAACCAGCCTGACAGAGTCAGGCGCAAGTTTCTCTTCACTCAGTGAATTCCATTACCGCTGAGGAAGATAGATCATCTTCATGGGATGAAGCTGACAGGGAGGCCGGATGACGACTGGCATCGAGTACATGCTGTATTTCTCAACTATTGGCACAGACGCGAAAAGTTTCGCATCCAAGAAGTTTCTACGATGTAGTTATTTCTTTTAGCATAGCACGAGTATGAGACATGGTATAGACTGAAGTCTATACTGTATCTTACCCGAGACGACAGAGAGATGCATACGATTATATGTCAATTAAATTATATTACTATGGTTGTTGAGTTATTTTCTAATTCATTTTTAATCTGTTTACAGGAGATTCAGACAGACAGACTTATTTATATGAGTGATGAGGTTGAGGATAGAGTCTTCAGCTGGGAAGCCGTTCATGACCAAGCGTTGGAGCTGAGGTCATCTGTATGTGCGTTTGTCGAGAGCCTCTTCGAGTGTCCGGCACAGAGACAGCAGGTTCCTATCGCAGAGGAAGATCCTGCAGCAGCTGGTGGTGCTGAGGAGCCACGACCACGGCAACGTAGACAGCATCGTCCTGCATGTCAGGCCTCACCAGTTCCACAAGCAGAGGTCAGGCCTCTAGTAGTCCAGTCTGAGCTGATGCAGGATCTGCCTTAGTCATCATGGGATCCATCCTTTTTGACAGCATATCCTCAGTTTTCTACATCATGGGGCCCATATGAAGCACAACCTTTTGGTCCAGTGTCATCACAAACTTGGGGTCCAGACCCATCACAGAGTTGGGGTACATCATCACCATATGATTTGTTCCCCACTACGATGATGCGAGGTTCTTCTACCATGGAGGTGGGAGAAGGATCTGGAGGGCCGTATGAGGTGGAGTTGACATTTTCTCCCACTAGCACAGAGATAGAGGATATGACAGTCGACGTTCCAGCGCCTAAGTACCAGCCCTCTCCAGGTCATCAGACTCCCCAGAGATCTCGCCGCAGACGTCCTATTATTAGACCACCATGTGGGACAGGATCTCCTCACCGTAGACATAAAAATTGATTGTTTATGCTCATTTATATGTTTTATGTCTATGGATATTAAAAACTATATTTTATGAAATGATTTGTGTTAGAACACCATGTGGGACAGGATCTCCTCACTGTAGATATAGATATTGTTTGTTTATGTTCATTTATATGTTTTATGTCAATAAAAATGAAAAATATATTATTAGCTTTCAAAACCGCCTACTTGAAAGTTAAAAATATTTCAAGTACATAAATTTGAAGAACTATACAATATAAACCATAAGACCAATCTAAAAAAACATTAAACATTCATTAAACATATATCCAATTGTTGTAAACAAAAATCATTTCATAACAACTGTTCATGAAAAATAATTTATTAGCTTTTAAAACCGCCTAATTGAAACTTATAAATGTTTCAAGTACGTGAATTTGAAAGACTATAAAATATAAACCATAAGACCAATATTTACGAAACCTTAACCTTGCATTAAAAATATAACTAATTGTTGTAAACAAAAATCATTTCATAACAACTGTTCATGAAAAATAAATTATTAGCTTTCAAAACCGCCTATTTGAAAGTTAAAAATGTTTCAAGTACGTGACTTTGAAGGAATATAAAATATAAACCATAAGACCAATCTAAACGAAACTTTAAACATTCATTAAATATATAACCAATTGTTGTAAACACAAATCATTTCATAACAACTGTTCATGAAAAATAATTTATTAGCTTTCAAAACCACTTACTTGAAACTTAGAAATGTTTCAAGTACATGACTTTGAAAGACTATAAAATATAAACCATAAGACCAATCTAAATGAAACCTTAAACATTTATTAAACATATATGAGTGCACCCCGCATCAATAGGATGCACGTTGTCGCTAGTATCACATACATCTATAATGATGCCTGAATATATGTTATCTCTCCTTTCATGGAACAACGAAATCCATTCTTCCACCCACCATGTCCATATCCATATCAACATCTGGTCGCATAAGGGTATGTTCAAAGATATGCCACATGAAATTATCTTACGTTCGCATTCCTGCAAATATCAACCCCTTCAACACCACAATGCATCCAACCATTATAATTTTTCTACAATTTTCACCCCATTTCCGCATGTCTAGTTGATCAGATGAAAACACCGGCTATTCCACATAGCCCATTGAACTCTTTATCACCAAATATTTATCTTTTATCATCTTCAAAAGGCCACTGTATTACTTTCTTAATCTATTCATTCCAAAAACTCACATACAAGTATACTATAAACATAAAAACCTGAAAACCTGTTGGTTTTTATGCTTATAGTATACTTGTATGTGATTGTTTGGAATGTATTGATCAAGGAGGTCCTACAGTGGCCTTTTTAAGATGATAAAATATAAAGATTTGGTGAGGAAGAGTTCATTGGGCTATGTAGAATCATTGGTGTTTTCATCTGATCAACTGGACGTGCGGAGGTGACATTTCCGCATGTCCAGTTGATCAGATGAAAACACCAACAATTCCATATATCCCATTGAACTCTTTATAACCAAATATTTATCTTTTATCATCTTCAAAAGGCCACTGTAGGACCTCCTTGATCTATCCATTCCAAACACTCACATACAAGTATACTATAAACATAAAAACCTGAAAACTTGTTGGTTTTTATGATTATAGTATACTTGTATGTGAGTGTTTGGAATGGATAGATTAAGGAAGTCCTACAGTGGCCTTTTGAAGATGATAAAAGATAAAGATTTGGTGACGAAGAGTTCAATGGGATATGTGGAATCACTGGTGTTTTCATCTGATCAACTAGACGTGTGGAAATGGGGTGACAATTGTAGAAAAATTATAATGGTTGGATGCATTATGGTGTTGAAGGGTTTGATATTTGAAGGAATGCGAACGTATGAGAATTTCATGTGGAATATCTTTGAACATACCCTTATGTGACCGGATGTTGATATGGATATGGACATGGCAGGTGGAAGAATGGATTTCGTTGTTCCATGAAAGGAGAGATAACATGTTTTCATGTATCAAAGATTATAGATGTATGTGATAATAGGGACAACGTGTATCCTATTTTTGCGGGGTTGACTCATATATGTTTAATGAATATTTAAGGTTTCTCTTAGATTGGTCTTATGGTTTATATTTTATAGTCTTTCAAAGTCACGTACTTGAAACATTTCTAAGTTTCAAGTAGGCGGTTTTGAAAGCTAATAAATTATTTTTCATGAATAGTTGTTATGAAATGATTTGTGTTTACAACAATTGGTTATATGTTTAATTAATTTTTAAAGTTTCATTTAGATTGGTCTTATGGTTTATATTTTATAGTCTTTCAAAGTCACGTACTTGAAATAATTTTAACTTTTAAATAGGCAGTTTTGAAAGCTAATAATTTATCTTTCATGAACATTTGTTATGAAATTATTTGTGTTTACAACAATTGGTTATATGTTTATTGCATGTTTAAGGTTTCGTTTAGATTGGTCTTATGGTTTATATTTTATAGTCTTTCAAAGTCACGTACTTGAAACATTTCTAAGTTTCAAGTAGGCGATTTTGAAAGCTAATAAATTATTTTTCATGAACAGTTGTTATGAAATGATTTGTGTTTACAACAATTGGTTATATGTTTAATTAATGTTTAAAGTTTTGTTTAGATTGGTCTTATGGTTTATATTTTATAGTCTTTCAAAGTCACGTACTTGAAACATTTTTGACTTTGCGATTTTGAAACAAAATTTTAAAAACTAATAAATTTTTTTGTTAGGTGAAAGGAAGAATTCTCTTGAACATTTTTATGAATTATGTATATAAATAAATATATAAACGAAACAAAAAAAATCAAATTTTTTTCTTAGTGGAAAGGCGGCATCGCGGGTGCTGCCTTTATGCAATAGTGCAAAGGCAGCATCACGGATGCCACTTTTCACCCTTAATGTAAAGGCGGTATCTCGGATGCCGCCTTTGAGGCGCATTTTGAAAAAAAAAATCAACCTAACCATTTTTTGATTTTTTTTAAATGTATTAAAAAAACCAATTAAACAAGCATGCAAGATAGAACTAAAATAAACCAGGCTTATGTGTAAATATTATCAAGACATGGTTAATCACTTAAGTATATTCCAATTAATATTAACAAGCATGTGATAATGATAATAAACAATTCGTGCATAAGAGATAAAAATACCTCAAATAAAATATTAAGTCAGACCAAGCCTTTTGTTACTTGATTAAGGGAAAAACTCAATAAGACTATGTTTTTGACCAACCCTTGTTTGGAAAACTACTTTTATACAAGAATACATTATGAAAGGTTTCAAGTTGATTTAACCATATTAAATTAAGAGGAGTAGCCCTTGATTAACTTGGTGTAATATTAGAGGCAAGAGTTTAGGAAATCCAAAGTTGCGATTTTAGGATTGGGGAGTCCACTCAACATATCAAGGAGTTTCAAGCCCATAGTTGGCAACGAAATTCATACCTAAATAACTTTAAATAACTTGACTAACCCTTTTTGGGGTTATACAAAGGGGAATATTAATTTTTTCAACTAGAATGTCATGGAAACTGGAAATTCCAGGTTCAATGGTGAGGGCCATTGGGACTTGTTAAAAGAGTGGGAGAATTAATAAAATTAATTTATTATTTCTCATAAAATGTAATCAATAAATTACTAATGATATGCTCTTTTAATTGTAGAATAAAATGAAAAGCTTTTCAACCACCCTATCCCTGCAATCAATTCTGGATAAAGACAACATCCTCACCGGGAGTAACATCCATGAATGGTTTATATGCCTTCGGGTTATCCTATGCCATGAACCGAAGTCTTAAGTGTTGGAGTTAGGAATACGTGATCCACCTGCCAAAGAGATGAGTGGTGAGGATTTCCTGGTCTATGAGAAACATATAAACGATGTGGTCGATGTTGAATGTTTGATATTATCATCAATGTATAGTGAGATCATGAAGTGTCATGAAAACAGGGATATTTATAGAATGCTCGAGCATCTTCGTGGTCTTTACCAAGATAGAGCAAGATAGAAATTGTTTGAGATCTCTTAGGCACTCTTTCAGAGTAAGGTTGGAGAGGTTCCCCAGCTGGGCCTCATGTAGTCAATCTCATTGGATACATTGAGAAATTGGAGGTTATAGGGTTTAAACTCCCCGAAGAATTGGGCACCGATCTTATTATTGCATCACTCCCTCAGAGCTTCTCTAGCATTGTTGTTAATGCTAACATGAACAACATTGAGAAGTATCTATCTAATCTTTTTATCCTCATTCACTAAGTGGAAAAAGATATGAAGCACGAAAATCCTTCTATCCTTATGGTGAATAAGATGAAAGGGAAGGAAAAGAGCTTTAATACCAAAGATTCTTCACATCCTTCCAAGAAATAGAAGATCAAGGGGGAGACAAGGGAACTAGAGGCTATTTTTTTCTCATGTGGAAAAAAGATCCACTAGAAGAAAAATTGCACCCACCCTAAGAAACAAGGGAAAGCTTCAGCTGTGTTTGTAATTGAATATAATCTATATGTTTCAAAAAATTGGGTTTTAGATACAACATGTAGTGCTCACATATGTATCCACATATAGGAACCAAGTAGATTTAGAAAGATTGACCGAGGAGAGGTAGATCTGCAAGCACCCAAAAGAGCCAGACTTGCTGCTTTAGTTGTCAGGGACTACCTCCTCACATTTACAATTGGGATGATCTTGGTGTTATAGGGTTGTTATTATATTACATATGTTACTAAAATCATTATTTTTTTATCAAGATTAGACACAGATGGATTGTTTTTCAAGTTTGGAAATGAATGTTGCTTCTTTTACAAAGATAGAATTTGTTTTGATAGGGCACATTTATACAACAGTCTTTACGTGTTGGATTACACAAACCAAGTAATGACAATCGATAACAAAGATAATTCACATGACTCATGCCACACACAACTTTGGAATCCCCAGCTAGGCCATGTAAATGAAAAATGCTTGAAAAAGTTGCATCAAGATGGATATTTAGATTTTTTTCAAACTAAAACCACTCTGCATATGTCATGCATGTTTACCAGGAAAAAATGACCAAATCCCCATTTTGTGGGAAAGGTGAAAAGGCTAAATATTCTCTTGAATTATTTCATACCGATGTGTGTGGAACATTTATAGTTGAAGCAAGGGGAGTGTATTCTTCATAACTTTTACTGATTATTTTAGCTGATATGGATATATCTACTTAATGAGGTATAAGTCAGATTCTTTTGATAAGTTCAAATAATACAAGAATGAAGTTGAGTACTAGCTTGGTAAGAAGATTAAGAAACTCCACTTAGACTGATGTGGATAATTTCTTAATCAAGACTTCATTGACTACTTACAGGATTTTGGGATCCTATCCCAACTCACTCTTACATACACGCCCTTGTGGAATGGTGTGAGTGAAAGGAGGAACCACACCTTTTTGTACATAGTGAGATCAATGATGAGTCATGCAAGTCTTCCATTATCTTTTTGGGAATATGCATTATAAACAGTGGCACACATACTAAACCAAGTACAAACTAAATCAATAAATGGGTTTCCATATGAGTTCTGTAGTGGAAAGAAATCTATGTTATCGAATTTACATGTGTGGGGAAGTGATGTGTTTGTTAAAGCCTCTTCAGGTAACAAAATTTCACCCTGATGCACAAAGTTTAATTTTATAGGATAACCTAAGGAAGCAAGGGGATATTACCTATAAAACCCCTCAGAAAAAATTTTTATAGTGGTAAGACACACCATATTCCTTGATAGGGAGAACATATCCAAAAGAGATAGTGGGAGTGAGATAGACTCCAATGAATTCGAGGCTCAAGGTATGCAAGAGTTGGTATAGGAACATATTCCACAAATCCACATGGATGAAAGAACTGTTCTAGTGACACAAGAACTATGTAGGAGTATAAGAGAGGTAAGAGTAATAGAATGATATAGTTTTATAGATACTGAGGATGCTGACTCATTATTAGTTGACAATAATGATCCTCTAACCTACAAGGAAGCAGTAAGTGGACAAAATGTTGCCAAGTGGAAAGAAACCATGAATTCTGAATTGGATTACATGTACCAAAACCAAGTTTGGATATTGTTAGATCCTATAATTATTGTAAAGAATGTTGGTTGAAAATGAGCATTCAATAATAAACTAGACATGGAAGGACAAGTCAGAACCTATAAGACATGACTAGTTGCAAAAGGGTTCAAGTAGAGTCAAGGCATTGACAACGAAGAAACCTTTTCACTAATTGCAATGCTGAAATCCATCCAAATTCTATTGGTCATTGCCGCATACCATGACTATTAGATTTGAAAAATGGATGTCAAAACAACCTTCCCTAACAAAATCCTTCAGGAAGATATCTACATGACACAACTTGATGGGTTTATGACTCCAAAGGATTCCAATAAGGTATGAAAGTTGAATAAATCTATTTATGGATTAAAACAAGCATCCAGGTCATGGATTTTTTTTGATGAAGCCATAATGGAATTTGGTTTTATCAAAAATAAATTTTATCCTTGTTTCTACAAATAGTTTAGTGGGAGGGCAGTCATTTTCCTAATAGTATATATTGATGACATATTACTTATTGGAAATGAGATTCTAGTCTTACAGTCTATTAAGGCATGGTTGAATCAATGCTTATCCATGAAGGACTTAGGGGAGGGAGCATATATTATTGGGATCAAGATCCATTGTGATAGATCCAAGAGATTGTTGGGCCTACGTCAAAGTACATACATTGATAAGATGCTGAATAGATTCGGTATGGAACAATCCAAGAGGGGATTATTTCTAGAATCATATGGTATTCATCTTTCCAGGAAAATGTGTCCTCAGAAACATGAGGAAAGAAAGATAATGGAAAGTAATCCATACAAATCAGCGAGGGGGCCAGTCATGTATTCCATGCTATGTACTAGGCAGGATGTCACCTACACATTGAGTGCGGTAGGTAGATATCAAGATGACCTAGGTAACTACTGTTGGATGGCAGTCAAGACTATCCTAAAGTATTTGAGGCATACTAAGGATATATTCCTGGTTTATGGAGGATATGAGGAACTAGTAATCACAGGATATGAAGATGCTAGTTTCCAAACTGATCAAATGACTTGAAGTCGCAAACAGAATACATCTTCACCTTAAATGGAGGTGCAGTGATCTGGAAGATCTCAAAGCAGAGTGTGGACATAGATTTTACAGAAGAGTCTGAGTATATCAAAAATTTTATGGTAGCTAAAGAATCATTTTGGATGTAAAGCTTCATCCAAGAACCGGATGTGATACCTAGCAGTAAAGATATCATCACACTGTTCTGTGATAATACTGGAGTGGTGGCTCTTGCAAAAGAGCCAATGTCGCATCAGGGGATGAAGCACATAATTTGGAAGTATCATCTCTTGAGGGATTCCTATCAGAGAGATGAAGTTGAAATGAAAATAATTTTCATGTAAGACAACGTGGAGGACCCCTTGACTAAATCCCTGACTCAGTATAAACATGATCATCATGTGAGGTCTAGCAGATTGAAAGTTGTATGCAGTTGGCTCTATTACAAGTGGGAGTTTGTTAGAGTTGGTGTCCTAGAACAAACTATTTGTACTTTTATTACATAAATATTTAATTCTTTTAAATATTAAAAATCTTACTACATATTTTTCATTGTTCTTCATGACTATGATGTAATAATGTCCTAGATTATTTGTTGCATTGATAAGGTCATGGTAGTTCCCCTCTATGATGAGAACCTTGAAATGCTATAACTATATTCATAAATATAGTTATGCGGTTAGATGGCATACTATTATGGGACACATAGTATAAAGACCATTAGGTATGAGTACTCATAAGCATATGATACTTCCTCTCATGAATTTCATACTTGGTAATCTCTGAGATGGGATATTCTGAGAACAGACCCGTCAGTAGAAATTCTGCATGTTTTGGTGTTATCTTATATTCCTATCTGCAAGTGTTTGTAATGATTCTTAGAATTTATGATTATTATTAATATGTTTCATGACTTGCACACTTTGATTTACTGAAGAAAACCTTCACGCATACAGTTGGTGGGAAGTAGGATACGTTGGGTTCATCGTGAGTGGCATGTTATTAATGGATAAGTTGAGGAAGGATTTGTCCCTTCCATTTATGGAAGTTGATATCTTGGACCTTTGATTGAAATAGAACCATCTCATGAAATTCCATTTCCATGGTGTAACAACGTGGTTATTTTAGGTATTCAAAGAACGACGTATCAAGCACAAAGGTAGATAACACTATCATGAAATCTAATTGATGAGATATGGAGACAAATGGATTATATTACATAGTGAGCGTTCATATGTGGATGTCGTTGTTAAAAAATTTAGTTCTTTATCTTGGGTTCCTTGACCTGTTGCAAGATATTAATCTTTGACTTTAGGTAAGCCCATCTAATTCCAACGAGAAAGAATCCTAGAGGGGTACACACTAAGTGTTTCTTCTGGTGTCAGTTAAATTTTATTTGAATTTAATTAATGGAATAAATATTATTCTTATGATAGTGGAATAATTTTATTCAAGTTAAAATGATTTCATAAATTAAATAAATACTTATTCTCCGTATTGTGGGTAAAATATATTTATTTATTTTATTGAACATTTAATAAATATTTATTTACTAGTTTGTAACTAATTTTTTTAAGAGAATAAATTATTAATTTATTTATTCTGGTGTTCAATAAATGGAAGTGGAGTTTGAGTGGACCAAGGATGGTCTGATAGTAAAATAATTATTTGTAAGATAGTAAATAATTATTTAACTAGTTGGCACAAATTAAAATAATAATAACACTGCTATAATTTTGTGACACACAATTTTATTTATTCTATTTTTGCACAAGTTGGAACACCATAAATAATGGTGTGGTATTATTTTTAAAAATCATGGGTTTTATCTAAGTTTATGAATGTATTTAATTACTAGTACCCAATTAAATATTTTAACCAAAGCTCTATGTAGATAAATATACACGTACATCAATTGTGCCATGTACCGAACTGCATGCCTGGTGAATTGAGAATTGTTGAGCTAAAATTTTTCTCTCTCGAATCCTCTTCCTACCCCTATCAAGAACGAGAGACGTTCTTCAAGACTGAAGAACAACCAATCAAGAACGATCAACACAATACACTCGCTTCATGACGCTAGAACCCGAAGAATGAGTGGTGTCGACTGGAGGCCATCAGAGTACGTGTGGATCACTGCTAGAGGGATTCTGTTTTGGATCCTCTCAAGTGCAATGAGACAATCCGAAAGGGTCATTCTGGATGATCAACATCATCAATGAAAAAAATACCGAAGATCCAGGTATTCTTTTCTTTATAAAATTAATTAAATTAATTATCAACATGATGTGAAAGATCCTCTCAAAAGGTTTCAGTCCTCTTCCATCTTTTTCCAAATCTTTGATTCTATTCCGAGACTGACATTCATCATAATATTGATCCCAGAATTATCACGAACCAAGCCGGGTCACCATCTGACATGGCGCCCGACCCGGTCCATGACATGGCCTGAAGGGTGTTCCCAATCCCCACGGGTTAGAACAAGTGCTCGGGTATCAAAACTAACACATGGGAACAATTTACTCAAAATAGTATACACAAAACAACTGAAAAGATAAATAAACTAAAACTGAAAACAGACAACCAAACAAGACCTTAAACTAAAAACAGGTTTAAGCCTACAATTCAACTAAAAATCCAAAGTGAACAAAAACAAATATAGAGAACCAAAACTCTAATACAAACTTACAATTGACATGATAAGCCCCATCCACAAGATACAAACACCAACCTGCATGCGAAGACCAACAAAATCCAGGACCACTACCACTCAACAGGATGCCTCAACCTAGAATACACAAAGAACAAGGTCTACATGCACCCAAAGGTGTATGTATGGAGGGATCCAAGAGCCCAGTAGGACATCACCCAATAAAATGGTTCCACATATAAACATTAAATGAAAAATACATTTGGAGTCTAAATAAATGAAAGGAAACCAAAGCTTAATTTTTTTTATTTAAATAGTTTCTATAAAGAAAACACCTTAAAAAAAACATAAATAAATAGAAAAACACCCTTGCATTTATAAAAACCCAAACCTTCAAGAAAACCCAAAAGCAAAACTGTATGCCGACGATGAGTGTATAGTAGTCTAGGATCACCAAAAGTGGGAGAGGCCCTATTGGTACTATAAAAAAGAATGGGACCCTAGAACATCGCGTCTTGGTGAACAGTAGTATAGGAAACAAAACAAAATACGTTCTCGTGCACAAGCCACTAGTAGGAAAACAAATCCATAACCTAGTGGTCTCCAATCATCATTCAAAGTTCAGTAAGTGTTTTAATTGTCAAACTATCTATGTGTAACCGGGCCAGATCCGCTCCCATATCTCTAGCGCCCTAGATCTAGTCAGCCCACCTAGTACCCAGGCTTCCCCTTTTTGTGCTCAAGATGTTATAATTTCACATTTCAAGTCAAACTCAGAAAAATAAAAAAAACAGGGTGTTACCTAAACCCAACGCCACCCTTTCACACACACAAAAACCATTTGAAATTGTCTGCACACAAAAGTCTTTTCATAACTCAATTAAACCATTTTTTCACTGTTAATAATTATTTACTAAAACATATTAAATTTTGTAAACATGTTCTTTAAAAAGAGACATGGAATTACTTAAAACAAAAATCCAACCCAGCCCTCCTTAATGACCAAACACACACAATTCCATATCAAGAACCCTACCTGTACCACTCACATTGATTAATAAACCAACCGTACAGTTAAAAGACCATTTTTCTGATTAAACAAGACACCCGAAATTTTATTAAGCAATTCCAGAATATAAAACATGACTTGGCCGAAGACCCAATCAAACCCCCTTTTTGGACAAAATGCATACGAACGCTACACCAGAACATAAACCATGCATTTTGCGCATTTTTACAAAACAAACACAAACTATATAAAACACTAGTAGACAACTCAACAGTGGTTTTCACATCAATAAACTACTGAACCAACACAACATCTTCACTTATGACCAAGCACATGAAATGCTATGTCAAAACACAATTAACACCACTTTCATAAATTAAAATCTAATTGCACACATTATCAAACACTAACAATTGAATAAGGATAAGTTTTCAACCAATGAATGCACCCACCCATATAAACATACTACCAAAAAAATAAACACATGAAAAAATTCAAGAAAACCAAATCCACACCCAAAATAATTAATCAAAGAATATAATAAATTAACTAAGAAATCAAATTAATTCCTTAAAAAATGTTTAACTGTAGAACCACCTACCGACATGTAGTGGCTTTCAAAAAAATGGCGCAAAACACACCCACACCACATTCGCACCATGAAGATGTAATGAGGAAGCCTAACCAAGGAGATAAAACCCCAAAAAAGTGGTTAAAACTCAAAATCGGACCCTAAAGCCACTGGAAAAAAACTCAAAGAGAGAAAAATGAAATAAAGAAGGGGTTTCACAGGAGAGGAGGGAGGTCACGGCAGCGGTGATCATAATAGGAGTGGTAGGTGGTGTGGGTCATGGTGAAAAATAGTAGTGGCTAGGGAAGGTCGGAAAACAGTTTGTCGGATGGCCCTACTTTCTGGGAGATAGGGTGGCATGATGGGCTAGTCCTAGAGTATGGGTGTGAGCTTGGGGGAAACCGACGATCCATGGAGAGGATGGTCCGACAGTTAGGCTTGGGTGCGGTGCGGCAGAATTCTAAGAGGAAGGGATATGCATGGAATGCTGGGGAGGGGGGGGGGATTCGAGCGACAACATGAGTTCAGGGAGAAGGTAGGGGTGCGATATGACTGATAGGAGAGGGAGGAGGGGCGACGCAGGGTAGTGATGAAGGGGAAAGTTTGGCGGCTACGCATGGGGTAGGGTTTCAGGGGGTGGGGAAGTCGCGCGAACTAGGGGGAAGGGGGGGTGACGAGAGAGAGAGAGAGAGAGAGAGGAGAAAAAAATAAAAAAAAAGAAAGAAAATAAAAAGAGAATATGAAGAAAAAAAGAGGGGGAAAAAGAAGTAAAAAAATGGAAAATGAAAATAAAAATAAAAATTAAATGGAACCTAAAAATAATAATAAGAAAAATAATAATAATATTGTTGATAACATATGAATAATATTATTACAATCATAACTTAATTAAAAATTATAACCTAATTAAAATATTAATGAAAATAATAATAATAATAATATAAATTACCATTTTTTATTAAAATAATTCTTTAAAATTTAACCTCCTTTATTTTCATTTTACTTTATTTATTTTCCCTGAACGTCAGGAAGGTCCTGTGGAGAACTAGGTGAGGTCGTGCAGTGACCTGTGTAAAGTCATGCGGCTTCGACCATCCCCCGCCCATGTGTCAGACGCCACCACACCAAAAATATTAATTTATGAGTATAAAGTAAAAAAATTTAATCAGGCTCAGCCCGTACTTCGACAACAATTTACAAAAGCGAATAAAAAAAAAAAAAATAATATATAAAAATTATTTTAGAAATCCGATTGTGACAATTCTCCCCACCATAGCACTTTTCGTCCCCGGAAAGCCACAAATAAGATTAAAGCCCAAAGTAGAAAACTACACCCCCTTAAGGTTCAAAGAGGATCCCCACCAAAAAGCAAGTGAGGAGAGGCAAAAGAACCGTGCTCAGAGAAAGTGACTCAAAGAAAACTATAAAAAAATGCGTAAAAAGACTTTCTGATATATGTCGCCCGCCCCAAAGAGCTAGAACACCTCCAGTTTATTGATCAAGGAAAGGAACTCTCGCACCCACGGGAACCAACTTCACAAGATGAAACATCGAAAGAATTAATAAAAAAACCACACCATTTGTCTAGAATGAACAGACAAGGTCAAACCATGTCCAAGGAACACTCTTATCACTTATCACCAAGCCATCATTTGAAACAGAACAAAAAGGTCAACATGGGGAAGCCTGAGGGGATCCCCACCCCTAAGAACCCACCAACGCCAAAGATGAGACTGGAAAACTGACACGGGGAGGTCTGAGCAGACTCCCCAACATTAAAGAAAAGTACAACATTGATTCATTCTAGAGACATTTGTGCAAGACCCAACGTGGGTATCCCCCGATTAGAACTAATAGAAGATACAGAACTTGGAATGTTTCCTGATGGTGACCAAACACCACACCACAAGGGGCGGGGAGGAAGGGGACTGACCACCGGGCATCAAAACCATGACCTAAGACCAACAAACATCTCTACATATCTGGATAAGAACCATTCAAATTTGAGACCAATTTACTCAAAAAAAGTTCATAAGGACCGATAAAAGAGGTTACCTCCAATGGGACGCAACCCCTGGGACTTTAATATAATGAGGCAACCATGCCTCCTCATATCCAAGGGAAACTTTACGCACCCAAATGGGTCGTTCGGAATGAAACAACCATAGAAATTTTTTTAAATTTCCTTCACTCTCAATACTGACGACATAAATAATTTTGGGGTCCCATCTACTGTTGGGGTTCCTAACCACGTTCCAGCTTCACTCAGAGGCCTATGGCTGGATCCCTAATGTTTGAAGCATCCCATGCCTCGTAGTTAGGCATTGAAGACTTCCGAACAGAGCTTCTCCTTTTTGGTGCCACACAAAACGACAACACAATTGAGACAACACAAACAAACACAACATACCCAAACATCCAAATACCCCCTCACGACACATCTTCTAAGACTAGGGTTTAGATGATACCAATGCATCACCTATTTACAATCACCAAGAAACTTAAAAAGGACTAATGCATGAAAAACACTCCACTTTGAACATAAAAAAATTAGAACTCCATAAGAGGAGGACACACCCCAATGAAAACAGGGATTCCCGGAGGATCATACGAAATCCACCCTTTCTCTTCAAAGATAACTCACACTGCAAGATGTCACCAAACATGACCCTTGTGAACAATGAAAGTACTACAAATCCCTTCAAGAAACTGGTCAACATTGAAAATTCTGAACCGCCTTTACCCTTCCCAACAAGAATTCCTTTCACCATTTCTAGGGGAATATTCAGAAGTGACAGTGTCAAACTTCACACCCGACAACTCAGATGACTCAAAGAGACCAAAACTCCCTTCGACTCCCCTAGCATCTGTCACCCCACTGCGAGAGGATCTATTTAACTGAAAAGGAAAAAGGGATAGACTTAGAACTATCACAAATAGGAGAGAGTTCTCACTTTAATCAACTGGAGGGTTGACCAATGGCGAATTACCCATGGCCATACTTCAATAACATATTAACGCTTTACGGGGGGCATTCACTTGTCAAGAAAGAAAACCATTGACCTAATAAAACTTGTCGAATGACCAATACATACCACAAGAGAACACTAAACATACAGGGGGAACCGCTGCAAGGGATTCTCGAATCACTTTTCAAAATAATTCACTAACCCCTTGCTTTCATAACAACTTAAAAATAAGAATTCAAACTCAATAAATAAATTAGTCAAAAAGGATTCTCGGCTTGAAACGACTCACATATAACATTTCCAAAACACAAGGACACACCACAAAATCACCATTTATTAACACACCAAATTCTCATTTAACAAAACTTTTGAAAATAAGAAAATCTAGTGGGTTTCACAAACACCAATGGTGTCCCATGGGCCTCGCACAAGCATGTTCCCATGCCACACCAGCACCCACCTCATATCCATCTAGGAATTCATCTGCTCGTTCCATTGACAACTTCTCTTTCCATATAAACTCATGCATGTGGTTTCCCAAAGGAAAACCAAGGATAAAAAACAAACGTTTCCATTTTTCAAAACCAAAACATTCAACCCAAACTTTTTAAATCTCAGAATTCATTTTCTTTTTAAAGAGATAAATTTACAAACATTTTCAAAGGCCAAAAAGTTTTAACTTAAAAACCAAATTTCCACAATTCCAAAACAAATAAATGAAGAATGGTGCAAGAGAAAACTAGTGTCAGTGGGTGACTGGAACATATGGTTGGAGGCCATACGCCAATCACGTCACCACCACAGAGGGTATTCTGGGACATCATCCCCGACTCCACATGGCTTGCCAGACCTTGTGAGCTCACTAGGACTACTAACCCTACTCCTTTTTAATTTCCCCCAAAAAAGATTAACCACACCGGCAAAAGATTTAGATATACCTCAACTTACATTGGTAACTCGAGTCCCACCACGAGGTGTGCTAGCCAAACACCTTGCTCGTAACCAAGATTCCGAGTCTCGACAACCTTAACTTTGGTCTACCATAACTATATCCCAAAAGAACACGACCCAATAGGACAAACCTCTTTTGATACCATTTTGTCACAAACCAAACCAGGACTCCATCTGACCTGGCGCCTGACCCAGTCCGCAACATGGCCCGAAGGGCATTCTCGATCCCTACGGGCTAGTACAAGTGCCCGGGTATCAAAACTAACACATGGGAAATATTTACACAAAATAGTATACCTAAAACAACTGACAAGATAAATAAACTAAAACTGAAAACAGAAAACTAAACAAGACCTTAAACTAAAAACAGGTTTAATTCTACAATTCAACTAAAAACCCAAAGTGAACAACAAACAAGATAGAGAACTAAAACTATAATACCAACTTCCAAGAAACACGAGAAGCTGCATCCCCTAGATACCAACACCTACCTGCACGCGAATACCAATAGAATCCAGAACCACTACCACTCAGCAGGATGCCTCAACATGGAATACACAAAGAATAAGGTCTACATACACCCAAAGGTGTGTATGTAGGGTGTGATCCAAGAGCCCATTAGGATGTCACCCAATTAAAAGGTTCCACATACAATCATTAAATGACAAATACATTTGCAGCTAAATAAATTAAAGGACACCAAAGCTTGAACAATTTTAAATAAACTGTATCTATAAAGAAAACACCTTCAAATAAAACAAAATAAATAAATAAAAAAACACCCTTGCATTTAAAAAACCCAAAACTTCAAGAAAACACAAAAGCAACATTGTATGCCAATGGTGAGTGTACAGTATTCCTGGAGAACCAAAAGTGGGAGAGGCCCAATCGGTACTAGAAAAAAGAATGGGACCCTAGAACATCACATCTCAGTGAACAATAGTATAAGAAACAGAACAAAATACGTTCTCGTGCAGGATCCACTAGTAGGGTAACACATCTATAACCTAGTGGTCTCCAATCATCATTCGAAGTTTAGTTTGTGTTATAATCGTCAACCATATATGTAAAACTGGGCCAGAGCTGCTTCTGTATCACTACCACGCTAGATCTAGTCCACCAACTTAGTACCCAGGTTTCCCCTTTTTGTGCTCAAGATGTTCCAATTTCCCATTTTAAGTCAAACTGAGAAAAATAAAACCAATAGGGTGTTAACTAAACCCAACTCCACACTTACACACACACAAAAACCATTTGAAATAGTCCTCACACAAAATACTTCACATAACTCAATTAAACCATTTTTGAACCGTTAATATTTATTTACTAAAACATATTAAATTTTGTAAAGAAGTTTTCTAAAAATATTCATGGAAGGAATTAACAAAAAAAGCCAACCCATCCCTCATTCATGACCAAACACACACAATGCCATATCAAGAACTCAACCTAGACCACTCACATCGATTAATAACCCAACCGCACTGTTAAAAGACCGTATTTTCCGATTAAACAAGATACCATAAATTTTGTTAAGAAATTCCAAAAGATAAAACACGACTTTAAATATCGAAGACCCACTCAAATCCTCTTTTTGGATGAAACACATACGAACACTACACCAGAACATAAATTGCGCACTTTGCACATTTTCGAAAAACAATTGCAAACTTTATAAAACACCAGTAGAGAGCTCAAAAATGGTTTTCACAACAACAAACTACTCAACAAACACAAAATTTTCACTTATGACCAAGAACATGCAACGCTATGTCGAAACAGAATTAACACCACAAGCACAAATTAAAAGCTAACTGCACACATTATTAAACACTAAAAATTGACTAAGGATAAGCTTTCAACCAATGAATGCACCCACCCATATAAAAATACTACCAAAAAAATTCAACACATGAAAAACTTCAAGAAAAACAAATACCCACCCAAAATAATTAATCAAAGAAAATCATAAATTAACTAAGAAAGAAAATTAATTCATTAAATAATTTCTAAATGTAGAACCACATACTGAAATGTAGAATCTTTCGAAAAAATGGTGCAAAACACAACCGCACCACATTTTCACCACGAAGAAGCAAAGAGGAAGCCCAGCCTGGGAGATAAATCCCAAAAAAGTGGTTAAAACTCAAAATCGGACCCAAAAGCCGCTGGAAAAAACTCAAAGAGAGAAAAATTAATTAAAGAAGGGGTTTCACAGGAGAGAAGGGAGGTCACGATGGTGGCAGTCACAACAAGAGCGGAGAGTGGTGTGGGTCATGGCACAAAATAGTAGCAGCCAGGGAAGGTCGGCGGACAGTTCATCAGACGTAACTTCTTTTCGGGAGATAGAGCGGTGTGATGGGCTAGCCATGGATTTGGGGTGCGAGACAGGGGAAGCCGACGAGCCATGGGGAGGATGGTCTGGTGGTTAGTCTTGGGTGCGGCGTGACGGAATTCTGAGCGAAAGGTATGGGCATGGAACACTAGGTAGGAGGGGGGGCTTGGCGTAAGGACACAAGTATGGGGATAAGGAAAGGGTGAAATGCGACTAGTAGGAGGGGGAGGAGGGGCGATGCGGGGGCACGATGATGGGGAAAGTATGGCGGCTGCGCATGGGGTAGGGTTTCAGTGTGGTGGGGAAGTCGTGTGAACTAGGGGGAAGGGGGGTGACGGGAGAGAGAGAGAGAGGGAGAGGAGAAAAAAATAAAAAGAAAAGAGAGGAAAGGTAAAATATAATAAGAAGAAAAAAAGAGGGGGAAAAAGAGGTAAAAAGAATGGAAAAAATTAAAATTAAAATTAAATGGAACCTAAAAGTAATAATAAGAAAAATAATAATAATATTGTTGATATCATGTGAATAATATTATCATAATCATAACCTAATTAACAATTATAGACTAATTAAAATATTAATGAAAATAATAATAATAATAATAATAGAAATTGCTATTTTTTATTAAAATAATTCTTTAATGTTTAACCTCATTTATTTTCATTTCACTTTATTTATTTTCCCTGAACATCAGGCAGGTCATGCAGTGAACTGGGCGAGGTCACGAAGTAACCCGGGTAAAGTCGCGCAGCTTCGACCATCCCCCTCCCATGCGTCAGATGCTACCACGCCCAAAATATTCATTTATCAGTATAAAGTAAATAATTTTAATCGTTCTCAACCTGGGCTTCAGAAAATATTTTCAAATGAAAATAAAAATAATAAAAATAATAAATAAAAATTGTTTTAGAAATCTGAATGTGACAAGAATAATAATTTATCACGGTAAAAATTAAAGCTGGGTGTCATCTCAACCGTGCTTCCGCTGCACCAAGAACCATCAAAATGGTCTTTCATAATGTTGTAAAAGAATTTTTATTTCTTGTCTTCTTTGCATATGAACCTTTTTTAGCACCATCAGCTGCTTATAAACTATTTAGCAAAGCCAGATCTTCTGAGGTTTCATCATCCACTAAAAATTTTGGTTTAGAGATTAACTAATCCTTGTTTTTAGTCTTGGAAACCCCATATTCCAAATTATCTTCTTCCCCAACTTGTGAGAAAAATTAATGCTTCCAAGCAGGGCAGATTAAAAATTCACAACATATGGAACAATAAAAATTATTGGAAGGAAAATATCTATCAAATAATGCATTTGAAGGCTTTGAAATTTCTACCTTATCGGGTAAACCACTTATGTTTTCAGACCTTGAAGAAACAAATCTCAAAATTATTATAATAGAAGCCTGATTCATGTAAATGTGATGAATACACTTTGGTCAACTGACAATAAGAATGAAAGAAATCAAAGGGGTCAAATCACTTCTTGCAAACAAAATTCATATCCCACCACAAAGTAACTATATAACTGAATCAATCAATAAAAAATCTATTCCCTAACAAACCCATTCCAATAAAAAGGATGGAAATATAAGATTTTAAACTGTCATGACTATCATTGAAAATTACATATGAGAAATAAATAACATGCACATAGATAAGGGTGTAATTTTGGCCCGATGGCCCGTAAGCCCGGTTGGCCCGACCTAGAAACTTTTGAGTAGGGATTGGGCCAATGATTTATCAGGATGGGCCTATGTAATTAATCTCATGGGCCGGACCAACCCTTTGGTCCGTGTGAAGCTCATCATGTAAAAGATCGTCTGCTCTTAAAAAAATTGGGATACTACTAGTAGGTAGTCTTGAACCCCCTACCACAAGTTTTGAAGGCTGTGACTGGTTAAAAACTCATGGGCTAGATATATATATATATATATATATATATATAAAGTTTATAAACAAAACTACTAATAAAAAACAAAACATGCACATCCCCACCCACCTCTTGTGTAGCGCAGTGCACGCCCCCAGCCCTCTTCAGTATATTATTGTTTTTAAAATGATCAAACAAAAATAAAGTTATATTATATTTTAAAAAAATTAAATAGGTCACACATCCTTCTTGCATAGAGCGTAACACGCCCACCCCTCTTCCACATATTAAAAAAAATTAAATCATCAAAAAAATGGAAATTTATATATATATATTTTAAAATGGGTCATACATGCCTGCATGTCTGGGCACACCCCCACCCTCACCACCCACTATTTTACCCCCGTTTCCACCCACTATTTTTCCCACCCAATCAAAATAAATTAAAAAATATTGACAGTGGTCATATAAATATTTTTGGTTCTTGAGAACCCCATGGAGATCAAAAAACAAACAAAAAAGAAACGATCATATGACCATTTTTGGTGCATCTGCAATCCCTAGAGATAAAAAAACAAATAGTCAAATGACTGTTTGATATTAAAAAAAACTTATTTTTTCATTATAAATAACACAACAACCCTCTGTTTTTTTTAACATTATTACTTTTTATTTTCCACCAATTCCATAAGACCACTTCCAGCATAGCACTACGCAAGCCTCATTATGGTGATTTTTCTACTTTTGCATGTTGTGTGTGCATACCAACATCTACTTTGTGCTTCACCAAAAACTCTCAATAGGGTATTATATTAATTAATTTGATGTTTATAATTTATTTTATTTTTTTAGATAGATCCCCATCAATTTGTTTATCATAAATAAATCCTCTCACCAAGTGTTGATATTCCATCATCATCTCATCATCCTCATGCTGCATCGTCATCTAGACCTAAAAATCATTCTAATGTTTGGGATCACTTTGAAAAAATTTATATCAATGAATACTAGGGTACAAGAATATCTAATTAAAATGAAAATATTGTGCTATGTTACTTATTGGTTCATCTAATAGGGACACTATACACATTAAAAGGCATGTTAATGCACAAATTATAAGCAATCAATTAGATATTAGAACAAAAATGCAATTAAGATGTAATAAATTAAGAAATTTTTCTTATGATCCTATACATGCAAAAAATGTGATGGTTGATTATATATTTGAAAAAGAACAACTGATTAATACTATAGAATGATCATATTTTACTAATTTGGGTCAAGGGGCATTTACTCAACAATATAAACCTTTTTCACAAAATACTACTAGATATTTTTACAAACAATTAACAATATTAAATTATATATTATAAATATTTTCAAATAATTAAATGGACATGTTTGTTTATATTTTGATTTATTAAATTATAATTAATATATTAAATATCAATTCATTTCTACTCATTTAATTAATAGTGATTGGAAATTACATAAATTTTTCATTTAAATTGGATGAACTTCCATATACTGGTCATTCACTAGGAATTTCATAAAGAGACCATATCTCTGAATGGGATTTTCAAAATAAAGTATTTAAAATCAGTACGAGTAATGCATCCTATTATAATAATGCAGTGATATATTATATCTACATTAAAATTACCATGTGATGGAAAAATATTTCGTGTTCATTGTTTTACTCATATTTTATATTTAACTGTTAACGATGAATTATCTATTTATAAATATTTTTTAGTTATTATTAAAAAATGAATTAGCATTATTAATTGTTCTGCTAATCATGTACAAGTATATAGAAGCATTTTTCGTTAGGAAAATATGAAATAATGAAATTTTAAATTAGATGTAGAAAATAGATGGAATTCTAAATATTATATATTAAAATTATCTTTAAAGAAAAGAAAAACAATAGATTTATTTTTTTAGTCTACAAAAATAAGTGCAGGGGTTATTATCCTTGAAGACACTACCATGAAAATGGATTAACACAGCGCTGCCTTTTAAGAGTGTTTAAAAAAGTACTGATAAAGATACCCCATTTATCATCACTTTTTTTAGTATTGTTAAAAGTGCCCCCTTTATTAGCGCTTTGTTATAATCGCTGATAAAGACAACCCTTTAGCTGTGATTTTTTACTAGCATTGATAAAGGGTATATTTCAAAAAAAATCATTAAAAATAATATATTTTTATTTATATAAATATAATATATTTCAAAAAATATGTTTTAGATAAGGTAAATTGGCATTTACACATGATATATAAGATATTTAGTGAAAATGACTTATAAAGTAATTTGAAAAATATTTTTAATGAATAAATAACTAATTATAATCAAGTAATAGTCATTTAATATCAATTTGAAGATAAAAAAATCAAAAGAAAAATAAAATATATAAAATAAGTTGAAAACATAACTCGAACTTCAAAGGACCATAAATTTTGATTTGGGTGTCCGTTTGAGCTCTACCACATACCAAATAAAAGCCTGCAATGAGCTCTATGATTTAAAGGACTAGAATAAGCTCTATAAGCTTTGTTTTTTTAAACTCTAAAAGTACTATAAGGCCTCTAAAATTGAATTTTTAGTTGGTATACCCAAATTTTTTAACATTACATTGATTTTCAGCCTCGATTATGGGTGTCTTTTGCCCTTTTTTAGTGGGGAATGAATTTATTTCAAGGGATTACATTAATATTAAAATTATGGATTTGAAATTTTATCAATTTTCATAATGCATTTTTTATAATCAAATATATTACAATATATACATATTTTTTATAAATTCATACATTAAAATTTCATTTTATAAATAAATAATTAAACATATTTACATATAAAATATCTTTATAAACATATAAACCGTATCTAAATAAAAAAATATCCATTTTATTTAAAATAAAAATTTATGAATATTTATATACCTATATAGTGTGTGTGTGTGTGTCTGTATTAACAAACTAATATATATTATCTATATATTCTAATATATGTACATAAATATTAATATATAATATATGTAAATAAATAAAAATATTTATAATTATATTTATATATACAACAATATATAATATATATGTATGTATGTTGTATATATGTATGTATATATTTATTTATTTATAAACACACAAACACAAAACATATTTTATAAATGTATTAAAAAATAATCATATAAACATATATTAATATATGAATAGATATATGGATAAAAAAATATAACAAGATATATAACTAAATAAATGTATATAAATATATATTAACATAATAATAAATAGATAAATATAACTCTATGTTTTTTAATATATATATATATTAATAAATGAATAAATGAATAAATATGTATATATATATATTAATATAACTATACATATATATTAATATTAATATAAATTAATATTCGAATAAATATAACTAAATATATATATATATAATTAAATAGATATATCATAAAATAGAGAAAAAACAAGATAGATGAGTGGTAAAGGTACATGCCCGCAAGGAAGAAGTCTTGGGTTTGAATCTTAGTGGAGGTAGGGGTGCATCAGTTGGTGAAGGGGGTTACTAGCACTGTTAAAGGGGTGGGGGTCCTAGTGTAGTTAAAGGTGGTGGGGGGGGGGGCACCTAGCACTATTAAAGGGGGAATTGTAGAGATGATAAAAGGGGTCGGGATTTTATCTTTAATTTTTTGTTTTTTTCCTTTTAAACATTTATTTTTTTACTTTTATCTGCATTTTTTAGTACTCTTAAAAGACTCCTATTATTAGATTTTTTAGCACTTATAAAAGGGACCGTATTTTAACTACACTTCGATTAGATACACTTTTTAGGCATTGTTAATATATTTTTTAGCACCGTTTAAATCATGTTCTATTGTAGTGAGAAAATGTTTAGGGTCAAGTTAAATTATATAAATATTTTTTTCATGTATTTGAAAAATCGACTCGATTATTTTCAAATGCGTATATTCCTACATCGACTTTAGTTTTACATGATTTAAAAGATATAATGTTTGTTTTTATTAAATATATGACTTATGAATATTATATACCAATTATTTATTCCATGAAATAAAATTTTGATAATGATTTTAAGACATTACCTATAATATTTGGAATGCCAGTTATATAGGATCCAAGACGAAAAGACACTGGTTTGAAAAAATTTAGAAATTATTTTTGATGATGAATCTCAATATGCTGATATATTTTATTTTATTTTTTAAATTATATAATGAATATAAATTTTTTATACATGTTGATATTAGTAGATGTCCCAGACAACAAACGCATTCTTCTCATGGAAGTGGAAGAGTATGGACAACTATAAAAAACAGACAACTTTCAAAATCTTTTAGTGAAAGCACATCTGAACTAAAACGATATTTAAAATATCCACCAATTCAGAATGAAGATGATTTTTATATATTAAATTGGTCGAAATATTATGAATCTAAATGGCCATACAAACACAAATTTCTCATTATGTAGTTAGTGTTCCTGTTTCTTCAGTTGAATCTGAGTCTACTTTTAATAAAGGTGGATAATTTATCAGTGATTATCATACATGACATACAATGGACATGGTTGAAGATATTATAGTCACAATATATAATTTATATACACAATATCGATAATAATAATTTATCAATGTTGATAATGATCTCCACATGTTGTCAGGCCACATAGAAGACACAACATCAGAACCAGATGATTATTTTTGTATGGTTGTGATAATACATTTTTATATTGGAATTGATATATATTGTGTAGGTTCTAGGTGCAACATAATTGCATTAGGGGTAGTGACTAACTTTTCTTTTTGTCATGATTGATGGTCAATCTGAGATATCTATGAAGATGAATGTCGCGATCCATGAAATTGATCATTGAGATCAGATGAGGGTAATCACCCCATGACCAATAGATAAGTTATATACACATATTATTTATAATTAATTTAAATAAATAAGAATTACCTCTAAGGAATTATTTATTCTTTGATGTATCTGATGAAAGATTTGCAGTGCGCTGTCATTGCGTTGTAGAAACCAAGCATAGATTTCCCCCAATGGTGATCAACACATGTTCCATGAATCACGGGACGTCACCGAAGGTTTCTCTAGGTTCTAGCACGAAAGATCTTTTTGCTTGTGTCATCCAAATTTTTTCACCTTGAGAATCACTTCCAAAGCATTCTCCTTGATCTAGTGGATGTGGATTGCTCTCCATTCTTGAGAGTGTTCTTAGAGAATAGAGCTCTCTATGCTTGAGAGGTTTTCTCTAGATCTGTTGTGAACAAATGGATTGGATTATGAGAGAAAAATATAATTGGGTATTTATATTGGTAGAATTAGATTAAAATAATTACACAAGTTCCCTTAATTATTTTATTTAATCCTAGAAAAACCACATGTCAAATAATAATAATAATATTATTATTTCTCGACATGTTATTAGATTGTGAATTATAATTAAATATTATTTAATTAAATAATATCTGTTATTATTATTTCTCACCGAACCATTTAACTCAGTCTATCATTCCTCCATAATATTTACCAGGCCTTGAATAATGACTATTTATTTATTAAATAAGTATCACTACATTATTCGCTGATAAATAAATAAATATTATATTAACTAATGAAAAAATAAATATTTATTAAATATTCTCCTCACAATATATTCTCTCGAATAACTAGCGATGAAATAAATGTGATCATACATACATAAATAATTATTAAACCATGATCCGGAATAATATTTATTCAACTTGTTAAATAATAATATGTTATTCAACTGAGATTCTAGATACACTTAGCGTGTGACCCTTTAGGCCTCTCTCTCAGTGGCATTAGATTAGGCAGCCTAAATTCCTAGGTCAGCGTCTAACAACATGCCAAGACATCCATAGTGAATGAAGTTAATGCCACAATGACATGTCACCTCATATGAATTCTAACTATGTAATATAATCTCTTTATAACGATATCTCTAATCGAGCAGGTTGCATGCCAGTGTCATCAACCCATACGCTTAATTTCTCTTTCTTTAACATTTCAGAAATAGAACATGCCTATTGAACACCATGACCATGGATTTATTTAGGCTATATCATTTCCATCAATGGGAATGAGATATTAACTTCTGTTAATAAACAAAATGGATAAATCCTTTCTAGTATTATTCATTAATGCAATATTACTCATCATGCACCCAACATATCCTACCTCACTGTAAACATCTGTCATCACGAGTTTCATTAATACATAAAATTATGTGAATTATAATATTCATTAATAATAATCATAAAGTCTATGGACCAATACACACGTACGCAGATAGGAACATAAAATGACACTTATAAATGTGTATTTCCTACTAGCGGGTCTAATTCTCATAATATCCTATTGGATATTACCAAGGGCGTACACCATGAGAAGGTGCCTCAAAGTCCTATGAATCTCCACCCCTGATAGCCTATATCATTTATGTCCCTCAAATTATATCATTTATTCATTGAACATATATTCAAGAATAGTGTCATAGGACTTACGTGTTCTCATCATAGGGGGGAGATGTTATGACCTTTTAGTGAAACATCTAATCATAGCACATTATCACATACTATGTCACGTAGAGTAACAATCCTGATGAGATATGTAGTTAATTAATATTCAAAAAATGAATGCATGTTTATCATAAAGTCCATAGAGGTTGGTTATAGGGTACCAACTCCAACATATTGTATTTCTTTAAATATATTTCAGTAATTTATTTTTGTGTCATTACATAAATAAAAAATATAATTTTTTAATGTTTAATAGTAATTTACATTTTTCATCACAAATAATATATTAGTTTGTGAAAAAATGTTTAATATTTTTATTATAATGTAATAATATATATATATATCAACAATTTATTTATTATAAGAGATAACTTTTTATAGCCTTCCCTCACACTCCTTGGGGCTCCCCTCAATTAAATCTCTTTTACCATATTAAATGGGGGGAATAATGGTAGGGTGTCACCCTCTTTGAATGAAATGAATGTAGTGACCATCATTATTATTTTATCTCTCCATACCGTCTTACAAAATATATCCCATGGGTTTTTACCCCTTTCATTTGGGATTGTTTTCCATGTTACTTCAAATTTTCATCTTATTTCCAAACTTTTAGACTTTATTTTTATCTCTCAATTATCTATGTACCAAAGGGACAATTGTTCCTGATCCTAACAAGTGGTATAAAAGGCTCGATTCTGGCCCAAGGAAATTTTGGAAAGAGGATGTGTCCAAGTGATAGTTAAATTTGAGATCAAAAAATTCAATTGAAATACTTTTTCATTGCGAAAAATTAATATGAATGTGGTGCTACGAAAAGATAATTTTTTACATGCGATTGGAGAAAAACTGACATGTGTGATGGAGGAGAAATGGAATGACATGGACGAGAATGATATTGCCAACATCCATTTGTCTTTGGAAGACAGGGTCCTGCAATTCATTGTGGAGAAAATATGGTGAAAGAGATTTGGGAAACTTTGAAAAGTTGTATGAGCCAAAGTCACTCCACAAAAAAATTTTCTTGAAGAGAAAATTATACACTCTGTGAATGGAGGATTCATCATCGGTGACCAACCACAAAAACACCCTCAATACCCTTTTTGATCACCTAACTTTGTTTTGCTATAAATATTTTGATACTAAATTTGCAGAGATTATGCTCTAGAGTTTTCCAAATTCAGGTGATCAACTTATCATCACCCTCACAATTAATATCATAATGGATGTGTTTCTCTTCAAGGATGTTCTAGCTACGATTATTGAAGAAGAAATTAAACATAAGAACAAGGAACTTAGATAGAAAACTTTACACCAAGTGGAATCTCTATCAATGGAAAGAGGAAGAATGATAGAGCATGGTTCCTGTGGAAGACAGAATCATGGAAGGTATAAATAAAGGAGCAAGAAGAAAAACATCAGATGCTACAATTGTGGTAAGATGGGGAGTTTCAGCAAATAATGTTTGATTAAGATGTATGGTGAGAAGAACTCTCAAGTAAATGTGGCAAGTAAATCTAGAAATGGATATGTACTAGTCAGTGAAGTGGTGATGACTATTGAAGGTAGATAGAATCTCAATGATGCATAGATAATTGACTCGGGATCAATATGGCATGTGACATCTTGACGAGAATGGTTTGATCAATATGAAACTATCCCACAAGGACTTATATACATGAGGAATGATCATACCTTGTATATATTTAGAGTCGGTGCCATCAAAATGAAAATTAATGATAATATAGTTCCCACCATTCAAGGAGTACTCAATGTATAGGGCCTCAAGAATAACATTTTGTCCTTGGGACACCTTGATGATATCAGATGCAAGAAACACAACAAGAAAGGGATGATGAAGATTGTGAAGGGATCACTTGTGGTGATGAAGGCAGGGAAGATATCAAAGAACCTATACGCGCTTATGGTGAAATGTACAAGGAAGAAGAGATAGTAGTCACATCAATTGCCTCAACGGTAGCATTGAAGAAATTATGGCATCAGAAGCTTAGCCATATGTCCGAACGAGGCCAGAATATTTTTTCTAATTGGATGTTGCTATCTAGGCTTATGATGGTATCCTTTAAATTTTTGAAGCATTGTGTTTTGAGTAAGAAACATAGATTAAGGTTTGGAACCTCAATGGTGAGGAGCAAGGAGATCTTGGAGTTGATACATTAAGACATTTGGAAATCACCAGTTGGGTAATTAGGAGGAGAAAGGTACTTTGTACCTTTCATTGATGACAATTCTAGAAGATGATGGGTGTTTCTAATCAAGATTAAATAACATGTCTTTGAATTATTCAAAACATTCAAAGTGAGGAAGGATCTTAAACTAGAAAATAAAATCATGAGTTTGAGGACTAACAATGGTGGAATATATAAAAGCGAGGAGTTTGAATCTTTTTTTCAATAGGAAGGAATCAAGAGACATTTCACGGTGGCATACACTCCTCAACATAATGGAGTGATAGAGAAAATCACTACTAGAATTTCAAACATTTGCAACGGTTCATTTGTAATGGCCAAATGACCCCTTGAAAATAGTATATTTTATATTATTATTTGTGATGGACTAAATAGTCCATAAAAATAATGGTTTATCGTGACAGAATGCATAGTCCGTCGCAACTATTTTTGGTGTGCATTTTCACCGCCCAGTGTGAAAATTCATCATGATAGGCATTTGAGATGGATAACAAAATCCACCACAAATTCCCCTAGGATTTGGATTATTTGCGATGGACACTATGTTCTGCCACAAATAATCTTCGCAAAAAAATGTATTTGCGAGATCATTAATTCCATCACAAATAATCCATCGCAAAAAACCCCATCGTTTTAACACCGTGTGAGGCCTCCTTTTCTTCTTCCTCTTCTTTCTTTCTTCCTCCTCCCTCTACCGTAGCAAACCCTATGACCCTCCATTTCCCCCAGCTCTGTACGACTCCATTCTTCCCATTTGTTTTGTAGATTTTGGCTCAGATCTTCAAGGTAAATACTCCTCTTACGTTTTCCATCAATTTTTTAACATATTTGGGTTCAATGCTTAATATACTAGTTTGGTCCTTAGGTTTATAAATTTATCGGATTTTCATGCTATATTTGATATTTAGGATAGATGCAATTGCAATAATTTCTATTTTGATTTTAATCTAGTTTGTTTTTTGTGCATTTTAAGCTTAATGTCAAATATATTGGTATGGTTAAACCCTATGTTTAGAAATTTATCTGATTTTCATGTTTTAGTTAATATTAAGGAGTGACACAATTGTATGAATCTTTGTTTTGATTTTAATCTAGATTGTATAATGAATTTTAATTGTTTTTTAGGAATTTTGGTAATTTTTTATTTTTGATATTTATATGTGTTTTGTATTTATATATATAGATATATATATATATAAATATTTTTGGGTATCATGTTAATTTTGATATATGTTTGTGTGTATATATATATATTAAAATGTGTTTATATATATATATATATAAATGATTTTAAAAATATGTTTATGGTTTGTGGTATATATATATATACATATATGTATATCTGTATGTATATTTGTATATATGTATATATAAATTTGTTGTGTATATCTGTTAAAAAAATTACCAAAATATATTTTATATATTTATATTAATTAATAAATATTTTTATATAAATTCATGTTCAAGGGTTGCTGGAAATTAGTTATAATTTTACCCATTCTTTTCACTTTATTGTTTTTTTTGTTTTATTATTCCTTTCATTTGTTTCCTGGTTCCAAATTTTTTATTGCGCACACGTGTGTGTATGTCTAAATATTTGTTATGTTATTTTTTTTCAAGCGTGCGTAATAATAATATTTTTTCACGCATAATATTTGTTTATAATTATATTTGCATGAACATAATATTTGTTTATAATAATATTTTTTTATAATAATTTTTTTGGCGCACGTGCATGTATGTATGTATGTCTAAATATTTTTATGTCTCAATATAATTGATTTATTTTTAATAATGGTGATAAAATTATTTTAGAGAAAACATTTAAATAAAATGATATTTATAAGAATTTTGTTTTATAAAAAAATGTTAATAAATAGTATAATTGAAAAATAATGACAATTTAAAATATGTAATATTTAGTAAAAAATTATTTAATAATAATGAGGATAATTTTCTGTAATAGTTTGTAAAAAAATATAACAAATATAAATAATTATTATAAATTAGTTAAAAAATATTAATTATTAAAAATGTAATATTAATTTAAATAATTAGTAAAAATCAATACATAATTTATAATATGTAATAATTATTGAGTCTTTATTATTAATAAATTTAAAATATTAGTGATAATTATAAAATTATAATAATTTGTAAAAAAATTATAATAAAATGTAACAACGTTTAGAAATTCATAATAATTCATATAAAATGTTGTATTGATTAAAATAATTAGTATTAATATTTCATATAAATGTTGTAAAAACACCTGATTCACATAACTATTATAATACATTTAGGGTAAAAATTATGAATAATAATCAGTACATAATTTATAATAATTTAAATAATTAATAATAATTTAAGAAATTCTGATATATATATATAATCATTACATAATTTATAATAATTTAAAGAATTAATAATAATCAGTACATAATTTATAAAAGTTAATAATAATTAATAATAATCATTACATAATTTATAATAATAATGATTGCATAATTAATAATATTCGTTATATAATTTATAATTAATTGTATTATATATATATATATTAATTATTAACTAATTAATAATTATTTCATATAAATGTTTAATTAATTAATATATTTCGTATTAATAAATTTTATTAAAATTTTCATATATATTTATATATAAAAATAAATATTATAAAAATAATTATATAAATTATATTAATAAAATATTAAAAATGATACCCCCACGTGCGATGTAACGAAACAGTTGACCCTAACAAATGTTAGGTCGCACTTAAGGTAAACCCCATATCCCGGACCTAATGGTGAGATATGATTTATCATCTGATGCGTAGTTTGAAAGATATATTGATTTTTTATAATAATTTTTAATACAAATATTAAATGAATTACCCTCCCCTGTAAGGTAACTACCCGATGCTCACAAATCCAATGTCATGTCTAGGATAAACCCCACATCCTAGACCCAACGGTGATATCCAATTTATTATATGCATCACCATTTAAGATATATTCTATTATTTTCAAAAAAATAGCATGTATCTTATATAATATATTTAATATTTTTACTTTTTTTCTACACTGAGCCTCTATGGGCCCTTTAAACTAGTGCTAACCCAATGCCTCACTCTGCTCATATTTCATAGAATATTTCAAGATGGTAAAATATAATAATAATTTTCAACTAGTTAAAATGATCATCAATAATTATTCTTATTCTTTTTGTTTTTTAGATAACTATGGACTCAGGAAGTAGACAACAACATCTATTATGTGACCATGATTGGGTAAATAATCAAAAAAATCCAAACAGATCTGGTTTAAATCCTGTCTACATTGACGGTGTTGAAGCCTTTATATCATTTTCATAGTCAAATTTTGTTTTTTTTCTAAAGGAACAATTAAATGTTCATGTTATAAATGTGGTATTAGGACATTTTAAACATTTGACAATGTTATACTTCATCTATTGCATTATGGTTTTCAGTAAGATTACATTTTTTGGTATCAACATGGTGAAAAGAGTTCAATATAAAATACCAATTTTTTTGGTTCCAGATCCATCATTTAATTATTTAATACATGAGTCTATTGATCCATCTATTCCTCAAAAAAAAAAAACTCATAATGACATTCCAAATCCTAAATCTGAACCTTCTTAGTGTTACAATTTGTTGTAATCTGCTGAGGAGGCCTTATATTTGAGAAGACAGATGAGAAAACTTGAATCTGTTACAAAATTTAAGGCTATTAAATCAGATTTTGGAATGTATAATAGTTGTTTCGATTGGATTTTATCTTTGGTTAATTCATTGTTTCCTGATGTAAATGCATTATATACAAGTTTCTATGAAAGTAAAAGGTTGGTTCATAATTTGGGTCTAATTTATCAGAAGATCCATGAAAGTTTAAATGACTGCATCTTATATTATGGTGAATATGAATCTTTGATTAATTATCCAAAACATGGAGAATCAAGGTATAAAGTTACACAACAAGTAAAACTCAAAGATCCTATGAAATAGTTGAGATATTTTCCAATTACACCTCATTTACATATTTTATTTATGTCACGCAACACAAATGCATTTATGACATGACATAAATCAAATATTTCTATTAAAAAATCTTAAATCATCCATGTGATGGTGACTCATGGAAACATTTTGATCAGACACATCCTTCTTTTACTGCAAAACCTCGTAACATATGGTTGGGCCTTTCTACTGATGGTTTTTGTCCATTTGGATCTTATGAAAATAAATATTCTTGTTGGACTATTTTGGTTACTTCTTACAACCTCCCTCCTTTGATGTTGATAAAAGAACCGTATATATATATATATATATATTATGCTGTTAATTCTATGACATCCAAAGAATAATTTTTATGTCTATTTGAAACCACTAATTGAAGATTTAATTTCATTATGGAACAACGGTGTGACTACAAACTGCAGATCAGAATTTTATATTGAAGGTTTCATTAATATGGATGATCAATGACTTTCCAGCGTATGGTATGTTATCTAGATGGATCACACATGGTCTAAAATCATGTCTATACTGCATGGATAAGAATAAAGCATTTATACTTTGTAATGGGTGAATGGTTAGTTATTTTTATTGTCATCATATATTTCTTCCTACGGATCACCCTTTTCAAAGAAACCAAATTAATTTTACAAAAGGTCAAATTGAAATATATGCACCTATAGCGGTGCTCTCAGGTAATCAAGTAAATTCTATTGTATCTCCATTACCTCATGTTATTTTTGGACAAACTATAAATGAGGAAAAGATAAATGGTTTTGGGAGAGATCATAATTAGATAAAGTGGAGTATTTTTTTAGGACCTTCTATATTGGTCTGATTTTTTGGTTCTTTACTTGTTAGGTGTAATGAATATTGAGAAGAATGTTTTTGATAACATGTTTTATACCATGTTGGACACACCTGGTAAGACCAAAGATAATGTAAAGGCATAATTATATATTGCACATATTTGAAGACGTCTTTAACTTGAATTATTTTAAGATTAAATATCACACAAATTAATGAATCCAAAATCAGCTTACTCACTTAATAAAGAAAACCATTTATTATTCTGTCAATGGATTAGAGATTTGAGGTTATCAGATGGTTATGCTTCTAATTTTTATCATTTTATCAGAAATGGGCATATTACCAAGTTAAAAAGTCATGATTGTTATGTCATAATTGAAAGATTACTACCTATTGGTCTTATAGGGATATTGAATTCTTCAATATGGGACGTGTTGACCAAAATATCATTTTTATGAGATATTTGTGTGTCCACGTTGGATTATAATGCATTGACTTCCATGGAAATAGATATTGTTTTAATTTTAAGTAAATTGGAGAAAATATTCCCACCAAGCTTCTTTGATTCCACAGAACATTTAATATTGAATTTTTGATATGAAGATAAATGTGGAGGTCCAATACAATTCCGATGTATGTATCCATTTGAGAGATGTATGAAAAAAATAAAGAATCAAGTATATAAAAAATAATTAGTTGAAGGGTCAATTGCAGAAGCATACTTGCAGGAGGAAATTTTAAATTTTTTCTCTTATCATTTTCAGTCGGAATATCCTTCAAAACATAATCAGATGGGTTGCAATGAGATAAATGTTGATGATTTCAAAGACCATCAGTTGTTAGTTTTTAATCAGACTGAGATTGGTTTTGGGGGTTACTGTGATCCATGACTTACATATAAAGAACAACACAGATCTCATACTAATGTTCTGCTGAATTGTGAAGAAATGATACGATTTTTGTATTAAGTACTAATTTTTTATTATTTTTTTAAATATTTATAAAAGATATATTTATTTACCTTAACTTTTTTTATAGAATGTATGATGACCATATAAAAATCAATTTCCATAAATTACATCTGCTGCTCTAGAGGAACGTTGGCAACAAAATTTTTCATATTAGATTCAAAGACAGGTAAGTAAATTTTTTTTAATAGAATAATAAATCAAAATTTCAATGATATCTATTATTAATAATTTTTATTTTTTACAGGTAACATGACATGAAAATAAAATTAACATTCGATTATGTGATCTCAAAAACACTCCATTGAAATTAGTAAAATCTCATAATGGGTATAAGGTTAATGGATTTCGATTCCATACATGCATATATGGTGACTCAAAGAAATCAATGAATAATGGTGTTCATTTTAAAGGATACCATCATAAGGAATGTAAAGTAAACTTTTATGGTATGATAGATGAAATAATTGATTATGTTATCTGGGACCAAATTATGTTGCAATGTTTAAATGTTATTGGTTTAATACTGATTGAGGGTTGTGAGTTCATCCATGGCATGGAGTCATTGATATTAAATATTACAGCCTTCTTGCATAAAATGAACGATTTATGCTAGAACATCAAGCACATCAAGTTTACTAAGTATATTATTGTGATATTTTGAGATATTTGAAGGACTGGTGGAGTGTGATAAAAATAAAATCACGCAACAATCAGTTTAATGAAAATGAAAATTGTTCTATAAAAGTGAAACATATTGAAATTTTTCAAGAAACATCCCAAAATAAATATCTTACCCAACGATATATAAATATCGATGATGAAACCCCTCAGTTAATGTATGATAATATAGATAATTTTGATTAATTAATAAGGGATGGTGAAACTAAAAGTCATATGGAAGTTGACAATGATGAAGACGTGGATAAAGACATTAATGTCGATGAAAATGGTGATGAATAAGATGATTTTTGAATTATATTCATGTCTTTAGTTATACTTAATTATCATATTATGATATTTATTAGTTTTTTAAATTTCATATTTCTATTAACAATATTTTATAGGTAACATTATTTTATTCAGACATTCATTTGATTTTTATGTTTAAAATCTATTTTAACCATCTCTTAGTGGTGAAAATATTTGTTTCAGAAGGATGGAGATAAACCTCATGATGATTTATTATGTTCTCTCACTGATGTCAGACTTCCTGATGATGAGCCTGATTCAGCTGCTCCTCCTTAGGTTGGTGCGCCTACTAAGTGGGGGCGTTGTCTTGCTTGATTACTGATTCCAGATCCTATTTCAGAGATATGACCATATATTGATTTTGATATGCATTTATAGAGGTATTTTTGATTATTTAATAAGAAATTTATTTTATATTAACTAAGTGTAATTTTAATAATAATTTTATGATTATATATTTGTTTCAATTTGCACAGTTTTTTCATTTAGCCATTGGTCGGGCTGGTGCGATTTTGAGAAATTATTTTTCTGAGCCATGGGTGTCATGGGGCCTGGTACCCATCGTCATGTGTGACAAGATGTCTGACCACTATATTGTATATTATTAAATAATATATACTTTTTTAAAATTTATTTAATTACTAATTTTTTTTAATTGTCTTAAAAAATTAATTTTCTCTGATTTCTGATAGTCAGAGAGATCCTATCTGAAAGACATGGGATACTTGTATACACGAGTACTTTTTTTAGATTCTAAAAAACATCAGAATGTGAGCTATGGATAAAGCTTTTTCTACCGTCTTTGATCAGTCTTTCATCTCCTATCATCCCAACTATATATCAGCTTATGTATGGGATGAGTTGTTCTCCTTTTGGATAGGAGAGACTTTTAAGAGGAGATCAATAGCTGGATGTCAGAGCTGTGAGAAGCAAGAGGTCACCCATAGGTCTGAGAGTTGTACATTTGGCATACATTGACGACATATGGTAAGTTATATTATTTATTAATGTATATTTATTATAACTATAACATGTTTTTATATTATACAGGCCTCTATTGAACCATCTATTATGGACTTTGAAGTTTATAATAATATGTATTTGGATCCCTATATAAGAGAAGTTTTAGGCGAATGACAATGCCACATTGTGGTTTGTGATTTTTTTGAACAATTCCATCAATATTAATTTTATTGTTATTCGAATTTGTCATTATATTGAAAGAAAAAATATGAGGCTATGACTTCTCATTCATAGGAGAGTCAAGATGAGGTCGAACAAGATGTCACTACTAATTCAGGTTCTGATGAGGGGGATTGGATATAGGTAGCATCATAGGGTGTCGAGAAAGGTTGAGTGATTGGTATTGGTTCTCTACTGACACCTATGAATTATTATGGTATTTCTGTGATGGAATCAGTGAGAACGAAGGGTGCTCGTGGAGAGTTGTCATCCACACCATTTTCCATTTCACATAATGAGAAGAGGTTGGGAGATCAGGATGAGATGATACAAAAGATACAGAAGCATAGGGAAGAGTATCTAGAGCAGTAGTAATTGATAGATGAGGAGATGATGGATTATATGGGGAGACTTTGATGTGGCATTGATATGGAGTTTCCTTCTCTAGGTCTATCGAGTGATCCTCCTCCACAAGATTCCAGTTTATGATTTTTGAAGATTTTCATGACTATTTTGTAATTTAGTATGATAGATATATTATATTTGAAATAATGTATTACTTTTATGTGTGTTTTATTTTTTTTATTTTTTTTAAATATCTGTAATTTTATTTATTTATAAATAATATAATTATTTCTTTTTTTTAAATTTTATTTGCAACGAATCATCGCAAAAGGGGTATAAATAATATTTCGGGTTTTTTTGAGACATACTATATATCCGTTGCAAAAAAATCATTATGGACCTTCAAAAATAATTATATTTGCGACGCCTTCTTCTATGATGGGCTATTTGTGATGGAAACCATCGTAAAAAGTCATTTTCAATGTGAATCTATCAAAAATTCACTGCACAAATTATAAAAAAAATCATGTTTTGAATGAATAGAACCCTATTAGACAGAACAAGGGTGATACTGAAGACTGTAGGAGTTAACAAGATGTTCTGGGTAGAATCAGTAAATACTTCATACTATGTGATCAATCAATCTCCTTTAGTGGAAATTAATATAAAGACACCGATGGAGATATGGACTGGTAAACCCACTGATTATTCTCAATTGCATTCTTTTAGATGTCCTATGTATTCACTGTTTAATGAATTAGAAAGATCTAAGTTGGACTTGAGATATAGGGAATGTATATTCTTGGGATACGCTAATGGTGTGATGGGGTATTGTTTGTGGGATTCCACTACCCCCAAAATTTTCATAATAAGAGATTTTATTTTTGTATAAAATAAGTTGAAAATGACGCTTGATAAATACACAAAGAAAAAGAGTACAAAAAAAAAATAGTCGAGGTGAAGGAAAAAATAAAGGAAGAAACAGTTTCCCCTAAGGCATTTCCAGAGCCTGATGATCAAGTACGGGATGATTCTGGAATATGATAGTCAAATCAAGATAAAAGAGCACCAATATGGTACTGACATTATGTCACTGAGCACAATGTTTCATATTTCTTATTGACAGAGGATGGATAAACATCATCTTTTTTTGGAGGTGACCCAGAGTCCAAATGTATCTTCATAGATGGAGGTTATGTGGGAGGAACTTGAAGCCCTATATAAGAACATAACTAGGGACCTTATTCCATTACCTCATGGAAGGAAGGCCATTGGGAATAAATGGGTAAACAAGATCAAGAAGGATGAAATAGACCAGGTGGAATGATATTATTCAAGACTGGTGGTCAATGGATATCCTCATAAGGAATATATTTATTTCAATAAAACATTTTCTCCTATTGTTAGACTGAAGACTATTTGGGCAGTTCTGGTAATGTGTGCTACATACACTCCATATCTAGTGCTTGTATATGTGAAAAAAACTTTTCTCCATGGTGATCTTGATGAATAAATCTACATGATCCAACCATAAGTTTTTTCTAAATAATGTAAAGAGAACTTTATTGGCAGCTTGAAAAAATATATGTACTGTCTCAAATAGGTGTCGGGGTGTCGGTACAAGATATTTGATTCCTATATCATGTAACATCGATACAAAAACTTAATTCATATCCTTACACATATTTCAATGGTCTAGATGGTAATTATTTCTTCATTCTACTATTATATTTGGATGACAAGTTGGTTGTAAGACCCAACACTGATAAAATCTAAGAGACAAAGGCACAATTGTCTAGGGAGTTTGAACATGGGTGCTCCAATTTTCTAGTGTCCACATATGCTTAGTGATACCCAAAGTGAATACTCTACTGATCGATGGTCGCTTCCCTGAATTAACCCCTTGGAATGTCTATACATAATCATCATAATTAATTGGCATCCACAAAAATATGGCATTGGGAATGAGTTTCATGAACAATGTCTTAATTTATAAGTGAGTCCTGAACTAGGCGATGAATTCTGAAGAGGAATCCATGGAATAGGGGACTGACATCTCATCATCCTATTTAAATCAAGGATAATATATATATTAATAATTGATGGATTATACCCACCAATGGAAAGTGGGAATGTAGGGTAACAAATGCGATGCACCCCAGCGTGCAGCGAACACACAGAGTCGGGCGCACCCCAACAGAAAGCTTCAATAAAATTATATATGTCACACATTTCTCTATAAAGAAAATTTCTCCATATATTTAATGAAAATATTACCATTGATAAATCTAAATAATTATTCATGTTATTTTTCTCATGAACCTTTAATTGGTAGGAGGCATAACTTATAACTATATCATTTTGTATGAGAACACATCTCATCCCTTTATTTGATCCATCACTCTAAATCATAAACCCATATCCACTATAGGGCAGTGTTAGAACATGTTAAATAAACAAACATTACTTTAGTTCTTTGAAATTGTATTCAAATTCACCAGTCCAAAGGAACTTAACTCCCTTCTTAGTTAACTTGGTGAGTAAATTAGATAGCTATGAGAAATTCTTCACAAAGGGTCAACAATATCCATCCAGTCCAAGAAAACTATGGATTTAAATCAGAGTGATTGGTATGGGATAATTTTAAAAAACTTATTCCTTTGATGGATCCACTAAAATACCCTCTTTTGAGATTATATGAACCAAAAACGAAACATTCTATGGTCAAAATTCACCCTTGGTAAATTTTTTATACAAATTCTATTTCCTAGGGGTATTCAATACAATCCTCAAGTGATCTTTATTACCTTATGTACTCCTAGAATATATAATAATATCATCTAAAAATACTACCAAAAATTGATTGAGGTAGTCACTATAGCCTTTATTCATTAAATCCATGAAGATAATATGGGCATTAGTAAGACCAAATAGAATCAATATAAATTCATGGTTATTATACCTTGAATAGAATGTTTTCATGGTTTTGAAATTAATTTTGAACCTCAATTGGTAGTATCCAAATCGAAGATCAATATTATAAAAATATTAAGATCCTCATAATTGATGAAAAAATCATCAATATGGGGTATAGGATACTTATTTATGGTTATTATCTTATTTCATCCAATGGCCCGAAGGCATTCATTTTTTATTGATTTTTAAAATCCACCTTTCAAGGGGTGAGGTGGAACCCTTACAAGGCCTATAGGAATAAGCATAACATGGCCCATAGGCCTTATAGGAATTCATTTCCCGTAGGCTTCAAACATTACATACAACCCAGACTAACTACTTGGAATTTCTCCTCCCCGACATCTTCATCGTGAAATCATCTCTCCACCTTCGCATGGCTGTTCAGTAAGGCTTTCCCAAGCATGCGCAGGCTTGTACCGATGGAAGGTATCTTACCCTCTCATTCTTGTAATATGTTTTAGCTTCTACACTGGTGAAATCTCTTTGCTCATCCTCCTTCTAAAGCTTGTTCCTTATAGGTTCTCTAGTTTGCATCTGCACTTATGGTGGCTCTAAGGCCTTGAGGTGGCCCGAAGGCCTTACTGACCTGAAGGCATGGGTGGTCTGAACGCCTTAAAGGACTTAGAGACCAAATCGGTGGCCTAAAGGCCCAAACAGGGAATATTCCCAGCTGCTACAGTGCCTGCTATAGTTCCTGCTACAGTACCCTCGAAAATTAGCCTCCACCTTGATTTGATCCTGAGTCGCATGGATTTACTTAGGGAGTCCTCACCTACTGGGTTGAGGCCCATGTGCGGTCATTATCTTATTAGGTGCCTGATAATCAATGTAGAGTCTCATTGATCCATCTTTCTTCATAACAAAATGTATTGGTTCATCCCATGGTGACACACATGGATGAATGAATACCTTATCAAGATTCTCCTAGTGTTTCTTATTCAATTCCTATAACTGAGTAGAGGTCATTATATATAGATTTGTTGAAATAGGTATAGAACTGGGTATGATTTCTATTGAAAAATCATCTTCATAATTTTGTGTAATACTTGGAAACTCTTTAAAAAATACATCAAAAAACTCAGGTATAATAGGCATGTCATCAAATTTGATTTTCACCCCTACCATCTGAGATAAATACCCAATTTAAATAGGAATAAGGAACCAATAATTGGATTTAATTTCCATTGGAAGTTAACATTTATCCTTGAACTAAGAGACAGTCATAGGTTGGTTCAGAATATCAAATGTGACTTCCCTTCCTCGAAAATTGATATGAACTTTATATGAAAAAATTAAATTCATGACCAAAATCATATTGAATTAAACTAGATGAATAATAACAATATTTTTAGGAAGAAAATTCCCACAAAATTCAATTGGGAAGATTCATATACTTTTGATGCAACCATTATACCATTAGTAGTTTTTACTGATATTTGAACATCTATTCATTGAGGATACAAATTAACATTCCTTAATACTTTTTATGATATATAGGAACTCATATAACTAAGATAAAATAGGGTACGTCAATATTTTAGCATACATATTTCCACCTCAACTTTATCATTCTATCTTTAATACCTTATTAAAAACAAAATGGTTAGAATGTCCATCAAGCATCATTAATCAAGGTGATTAATCATTAAAAATTATTTATTCTATGTCTAAATATCCACACTTTATTTTAAATCTATAACACCTTAGGTTTAACCTAAGTCATACATGGTCAATATCTATTAAAATCCTTCATAATTTATCTTATAAAAAATGTGAACTAACCTAATAATATCCCATGGGAGTGTCAAAATAGGTGCACAGAAAAGGCACATTCACTGTACACAAGAATGATGGTTGAGATATACTCGACCAACTATTTTTGGGGTTATCACCCCTAGATACATTTTTTCCAAAACCACATCCACTTGAAGTATCCAAAAAAAAGATTTATTTTCTAAAGGAAACCACACTCATTTTTTTAATAACTTATGATGTTCTCATATACTTATTCTTATCCTAATGGTTCTCACTAAATTTTCCTCATTCTAGTTTCTAAAAGTTATTAATCCTTTCCTATAATACCAACTATACCGATACATACTTTTCATACATAAATATTACATCATTTTAGATTAATATTCAATACATTTCACCATAATTCACAAATAGGAACCATATAGGTTTAGTGTATTTAGAAACTTTGATACACAAAAAATTGGAAAATAGAATATCTATATTATTTCTAATTAATTTCACCACAACTAGCACCCTTCTTAGACATATCATACTAAAAACCTTTCTTTATAACTCGGGGAAGGGAAACATAAGAAAGGGTGAGCTCAAATTTTCAATAAGGATAAACATAATAGATATTAATAAATAATCATAAGTAAGTATAATTAAATCATAATGGAAGATAACATGATCAATACTAACAATAATCATACCCAATATGTCAAAAATCATTAATCGTGAAACATAGTGCACAGTTTTTTCAAAAAAATGACATAATACATTAAGAGTACAGAATAATCAATGATCAATCATGAGATATGATAACATATCATAATCATAAGACATAATTTTTTGTCATGAACAAAAGTAAATAAATTCATTTCATTAGTCAAATATCACATTCAAGACTATTATAGTGGATTGGGTTAACTCCTCATTCCACCATTTCCTTAGTCAAGGTTCACTCTCAATAGTATCTTATTAGGTAAAGTCTCTTACTTGACTAGGTTCACTCCCCATTCTAATCCTTATTATCTATTATGATATCCTTATTTACCCAATGCATTATATGGCAATAAATTTGTTTCCCACCAATCATATAATGAAAACCATACATATATGTACCACAAGATCATAAAACATTCATTATGTCATAAAATCACAACCTATTGAAATAATACATGTTTTATAAACATTTCATCATCATAATCATAAAAAATCCAAATAAAGAATAAATATGGTAACATAGGATCATATTCGTAATAAATTATAAGAAATATTAAAGGATGGTGTTATAGATAAAAACATCTTTAAAAATCTCGATAACATTTCTTCAGGAAAGTACCCTTTTATTTAAAATCACTTATTTAGAATCTAAATTTTCATATTATTAAGGAAAATTTTTTATATTAAAATAACCAAGTAAAATTATAAATTACAACTCAAATAAAATATTATCCATGATGGTGGATAAATTCAAACATGTAGTGTTCGTTAAAACAAAAAATTCTTTCATATTATCGGTAAAAATTCAGAAGTACCTTGTTTGAAAAATGATAAGAAGATTAATTTAAAATATTTTAATATAAATTAAAAAAATGGTAAAAATTAATCTAATAAATATTTTGATAATATTAAAAAAATTCCTCAAAAAAATTATATAAAATATTAACATGGTAAGAGATTCTTGACAGAAGAGAAAAACATGGTCTGTTTTATTTAAAAAAATTATTTTGGTCTCTTGAGTAATTAAATAGAGAAAAATAAAAGTAAATCATGAAATTTCCATAATTAACCTTAGTATAAGAATATAAATAAAACTCGGGATATATATATCATAAAATTTCATCATAAAAAATAATCCAGATAAAAATATGATTGTAACATAAAACCATTGTTGTTGTGGTAAAATTTGGTTCATAAACCTTGAAAGAAATAACTTCAAATGAAACTTTAAATACCATGGAAATAATGGTATTAATGATTAAATATATTAATGGTTCAGTAGATACACCTCATAAATAAATATATGTGTATACCATCAAACATGTCTAAATGAAACAAAATTGAGACGAACCCTAATAGCTTTAGTAATTTTTTAAACAAAAATAATTTGAAGCTTAAAAATCATATGGTTATATAAATACCTTTAATTTAATCATATATTATTCCAAAATACATTATTGGGTACTATATACAAAATATAAATAATAAATTGGTGCATAACATTAAAATATGTCTCAATGAAGAGAAATTTTGACGAAACCCTTACCTTATATATGACTTGATTCGTAAGAAATCTAAAATCCTATATAATAAATTTAGATTTATTATAATTATATACTAGATTCATATAAATTATTGTAATATGATATATGATCCAATTATATCATTTCAACACCCATTTATTAAATTTTATCTATTAAAGTCGTCATTTCGTGTGTTAATCTCTTCATTTTTCATTAATATTTTAGTTCTAAAGTTATGATACCTACACATTGATCATGGTTAATCCATATAGAAAATTTTAATCATGATATTATTATGATATATATTCATTATATAAATATTTATAACCATTCATATAAATAAATTTTGAAAAATTAATTATATCACTTTGTGGAGATGGTAGTCTTATGTACGCATGAGTAATGTTACCATTTTTCGATGGATGGAATGAAATAAAGTTAAATATTAATTAATATTAATATAATAATTATTATAACATGACATCATATATATAAATCAAATCTATCATTATAACCAACCATGAATGAAGTGGTTGTAGTATTCAACACACACGCACGACCGATACTTTTATCTCTCATTGGATTGAGAATAGGTGGTAAATGGTTATAAAATCATCATAATAACATATCAGTATTTTTATTATACTATATTAATTAGGTTTTTGTGGATAGAAACTTTTTATAGAAGGTATAATAACAAATAAATTTGAAAGATTTTGGATAAGATTTACACCTCATCTTTGAGACACCCACTTTGGCTTACACCTTAAACATTGGAGGATTGGTCTTAAGAGAATAAAATAAGATCTAGTATGAATGGAAGGATTATAAGAAGTTTTTTTGAATTTGTTTTTTTCTATAAGTCTCAAATATTGTGAATAATGTAGAAAAAATATCCCTTTTATAAGTGAGGGGAGGGACACGCATGGAGTTTCTTAAAAGATTTCTATGATATAAGGTCACTTTCATGGGAAAGTGGTAAAAAATGGATAGTGATTTGAAGTTAAGATAATTAAGGTATAAATATCATCAAAAAATTATAATTTTATCAGTTTGGGTGTAAATACTATCCTTATCTCATGGTTTAACCCCCCCCCCCCCAGGTAAACTCGTTTTAACATTAACAGTGGCAACACAATTTTACTATTTTTAATATTCATTATGACCAAAAATTAACTTAACCATATTAAATTATATTAACTACTATGATTCAAAATTTTGAATCTATTTTAACAAATTCAATTTCTTTAAGTTGGATAATTTAATTTTAATTAAGCGTGCAACCAGTAATGAAAACTCGTTCTCAAAAAATGAATTTTTAAGGGGAAAACTTATTTTACTTCCATTATTTTCCTTGTAAAAACCATAAAATGAATTTTAAAATAATATATTTTATATTTAATATAAAATTTTCTTTAAAACAATTAATAAATATAGATTAAATTAATTTATTAAGATAAAAACACATTGTGCATAAAAAAATTAGAAAAATATGTTTTTAAGCAAAAAAAACTAACTTATAACAAAATAAATTATAATAATGATTACAATGTAATTAATTATATTATTTCAAATTAAAGGATACTTAGATTAATTTAATATAAAATTAAAAACATAATGGCACATTTACTTGAAAATAAATGAAACTTTTTACAAAAAAATCGAATTTCCCACAATTAACTGAAAAGTAAATCTTTTCAGAAAAATCCTAAAAATTCACCCCTATGATAATATTTAGATGATTATTTTAAAAATGGTATTCATTTACTCAAATAAAATTTCTAAAAAATTTAGAAATGAATTATAAACTTCATGTGAAAAAATATGATAAAAATCGTTTTTGAAAAAAAAATTGAAGCAAAAAATAACTACTGATAATTGAGTACTTATTTATTATGAATTAATAAATACATTTGCATTAATAAAAACATTTATACATATTTTTCATAAATTTTTTATTACTATTCATACCTACTAATTTAACGTCTGGGTTATAATGGTTTATTATGTCATTGTTCATATAGACTCGGAGTTGCATATAAGGTAGATTGTTGAGTACATAAAGTCTTATTTCAAAGGAAATACATATATAACCTTGGGGTATTGCAAGGAATCCCTCACTTTTTCCATAACTAAATGGATGTTCCCAATTCACTATGGCCACATTTTTCAGAGAGTACTACATTAATCTATACAGTATTTCTTTCCTTTTTACTCTTTTATGTTTTTCAATAACTTATTTCTCACTGAATCTCTCCTACCATAATCTCATATAATGAGGAAACTATTTTATTTTAAGTATTGGGGTCATTACTGAGCTTACCTTTGACCCACTTGACTTTTGTTTTGTAATAATTAGTCTTTGAGACATTTATCATTGGATTATTTATATTACCTTAAGACATCACAACAACCTTGAGAATAAAAGTAAAATAATTTAGGGGAATTCGTTGGAAATTAATTTCTAGTTTATTCCTATATTTAATTTTTGTCTAATTGTTGAATTATATCTGATATCTAGTTTTACATTTCTGAAATTATTGTTAATTGGATGATTACTTAGCATTCATATCTTAATTGGTTGGCCAAAATTTTTAAATTCCATTCCAGATACCTTTTATAACTCATTGTTGAGTATTATTTCATATACCCTCATTCTTGAGAGAACTCAATACACACATCACTACTATAACATGCTTGTTTGTCTTATTTAAACATGATGATTTTGAGTCACATTTAAATGATTGAGGCCATAGATTAACTTGTTTTCATCCCATTTAATCTTGATACCTACCCTACATTTGATCCATTTTGATCCCATATAAACCATGGATTCCCTCATAAAAATCCACATTATAATCCCATCTATCATTCCTACCCTTCATAATGAGTATGTGTGCATGATTATTATTTTTGGATCTTTTAAAAGGGATTTGAGTTTTTCATGGGGTTATTTTTTTAAAATTCTATGAACAAATATAGGGATGAAATTTCTTTATATTTGGGAAGAAGGTTCACTACTATTGTTATTATGATTTATTAAGGCCTCTACAGTTGAGAAAGATAATAAAATAAAGAAAAATTGATGGAAAATTGAGAAATTGAAATAACTTGGGTAAACCAATGACTAAAAGCACCACCTCCTTCTTTTTCCAAATGTAAAAAAATAATTTTTATGGGATATGATGGTGGGGAATGAGGTATTTTCTCTGTTTTACTTATAAGAGTGTGGGACCTTCCCTTACACACATCCCACTAAGAAATTCCAGACTGAAGAAAAAAATTGAGAGAAAAGAGGGCCACTTTTTTCACTATTTTAAATTATTATTTTGAAAACACATGAAATATGAGGAGGAAGTTTTGGTTCTTCCAATGAAGTAAAATTGAAGTAAGAGATATGGTTTTATTTTATCTATATATTGAATATCATGTATTGTTCTTTAAGAAGCTACCTCCTATTTCCAACCACTGAAATTTCTTTTTCACATCATAACTTACCTACATTAATACTCAAAATCATTTGAACTCAAATGCAATGTCCTTATGATAGTTGTGGTTTAATATCTATGTAGAGATTTTGGTAGTCTATAAGACTATGGATGGGGTCTGAGAACTTGAGATTGAGCATAATTTTAACACCCCAACCCCAGTTTCCCAGAGTTGGTGCATCATTATATTACATTGGCATGATTATTAGAAAATAAAATCTCGAAGGACCGATTAGTTTTGTAGACTTGGAAAAACTATATACAAAAATAAGATTTACATTACATCATGAAATGAAAAACTACACAGTTTCACCTTTTAAAACACACATATCCGTTAGAATCTCCCTGCAGGTCAGTCATAATATACCTCTTCGCATCTTGGGGAAAAATGAAACATATGAAAGGGGTGAGATCATATGCTCAGTAAGGATAAACATTATAGTAGAAGCTATCATAAATAACCATAAACTTTTAACGAAATATAGAAAACTGAAACAAAAGCCTTTTAAACATAATATTCAGCATAAAAATGCATGAATAAATCAAATAATTCCCTTTAAACTTTCACATGGATATTCTACTAGTTGAATAATCACATGCAATATCAATAACTAATCTTATAATGAGGGAATGCATAATGTGGGACATCATAACCATACTGTCAAGGCCTCATTCCAAGACCATTACCATACCATCAAGGTCTTGTTACAAGAAACTATTTTGTCTTATGAGACCAACCGATACATCGAGGGGCTGTAGTGGGCCCCACCCATCACTTACTCAGTCCAATGCATTCCTCTTATAAAAAGGGTAAAACATAACATAAGCATTCGTATTAAATGTAGCATAGAAAATGTTAATACTTTAACCATAAACCAAAAATGGTATCAAAATAACACATCCATAGTCAAATATATCATAAAACTTTCAATAAAATATGGAAGATTTTATCATAATAAATCAACCTCAATTAAGCATAAAACCAATAAAGGATATTGACATAGATGAAAATAATCTTATAAATTTATTAAAAATCTTTGAGAGAAAAATCCCTTTTTAATTTGAAATCATTTAAATTCCATGCAATTATAAAAGTATTTCAAACTATTCTGATTAGTATATATCTCATATATTTCACCATAGAGATAGTGTCTCTATATCTTCAGGGAAATGATTAATGTAGTTAACTCAATATCATGAGTTGGATAGTTTTTCACATGAATTTTTAATTTCCTTGATGCATAAACAATAACTCTATCATTCTTCATAAGGAAACAACCAATTCTTTTTCTTGAATCATCACTATAATCACAAAACCATAATTGCCAGATGGTAAAGTCAAGATAGGATCATTGACTAATATTCTCTCCAATTATTATAAACATTATTCACACTCTTTTGTCTAAACAGATTTAATCCCTTTACGTGCGATTTTGGTTAACAGGTTATCCAATTGGGAAAAATCATGGAAAAAACACTGATAGTAACCTGCTAAACCAATGAAATTGAATACATCGGTTATGATCTTCAGTGCCAGCCATTCTAGGATTTCCTTTTTCTTTGAAGTATCAACAGATATTCCATCCTTCGAGACAATATGTCCAAGAAAATAAATTTTCTGAAGCTATAATTCACTCTTTCAAAATATACCATATAATTCATTTCTTCTAAGAGTCTTCAGAACAATATTCTAGTGGTTCTCATGGTCTTTGTAGATTTTGGAATATACCAAAATATAATCAATAAATACTACAAAAAAAACATCATGATATTCCTTGAAAACTATGTTCGTTATATCCATGAAAACATAGGGTTCATTAGTCAATCCAAATGGCATTACTGTAAATTCTTAATGACCATACCTCGTTCATAATGTTGTCTCTGGAATAACTTTCTTCATTACACACAGTTTATTATATCCAGAACGAAGGTCAATCTTTGAAAAATATTGATCTCTATAAAGTTGATCAAACAAATCATCAATGCAAGTCAGAGGATACTTGTTCTTTATTATAAAAAATTTATTTCTCTATAGTCAATGCACAACCTCATTGATCCATCATCTTCTTAACAAAAACAACTAGGGATCCCCCTGGAGACACACTAGGGTGAATAAATCCCTTGTTTCTCAACTCCTCTAGTTGTTTCTTCATCTCTACTAATTCCACTGTAGCCATTCTATAGGGAGTCTTTGATATTGGTCATGCATCAGGGATTAAATCAATAAAAAACTAAACTTCTAAATCTAGAGGATGTCTAGGTAAATCCTCTGGAAATACATCATTGTATTCTTGTACAATAGGCACATCCTTAATTTGGATATTTAATTCTTCTCCCATGGATGATTTTTTCTCTTCCTCCCCAAGAATTTCATTCAGAAGAGATACTATGAGTGGATCTAGATAAGAATCGGATGACGAAATTTATACTCTAAAGATAATAGATTATACATCATCCTCACAAATCAGAACTTCATTCTTCTTACAATAAATTTTCACATAATATTTTGATTTCTAATCCATACCAAGGATTATATCAATGTCGATCATAGGTATGATGATAAATCTAGAAGATAAAACATGTTTATATGTCAAAATAGGAACGACCAGACACATCTTTATTGCAATGAGACTTCCCATAGGGGTTTTGAATAACAACTCCCTTGTGAATGTGAATTGGAAATATCTAATTTTTAATGAAAATTTGGAATATATAAAGGAATTTGAGGCTCCAAAATCAAATAATTCTTTGGCTAAGTTTGAGGAGATGATTATAGTACCTACCACCATGTCATTCAGAACTTCAACCTCAAGAGTTGTTATCGCATAAGATTGGCCTTTCTCCCTTAGCCTTTTTGGGAGTAAATTTCCTTGATTATCAGGACAATCATTTCAATAATGTCTCATCTCTTTACAATTTTATCATTGAACATTTGTATCTTCTTTTATCCCCTTTTAATCATGACCTTGGTGGCATTTTTCTCCACACTTGTACCAAAATCGCATTCCTTTTTGGAAATTATTGTGTTGTTTCTTCCCACATTTACTATAGGGTTTAATGTCACCTTTTTGACTTCATCCCATTATTTCCTTTTCTCGATTTTTAAACAACCCTATTATTCTCTTTCATTACATTAAATTCATAAGCCTTATAGAATTCTATTTTCATCTTGATAGCATGTGAGACTATATCTTCATATGATGAGAAAGATTGTGAGACCAGTTCCCATCATAGGAATGGCTTCAACCCATCAAAGAATTGATGAATCTTACTGATTGGGTTACATATATAGTACGAAGCAAGTATAAATAACCTTGGGAAGTTAGCCTCATACTTTTTAACATTATCATTATCCTTTTTCCTCGGACTCAGATATTGCTTTTCCATATCAGATCATTGTTCACGAGGAAAGTATTTTTCTACAAAAAATTCTTTAAACTCCCTCCATTACATATTTTCTAATTCTTCATATTTAATTATATTTTTAATTAATTACCAACATTGATCTGAATCTTGTGACACACAGTAAAATTCCATGAAATTTTTTTCCCTTTCATTACACCTAAAAGCAAGAAATATTTTTTCTAAGGAACTTATCCATTGATCCAATACAAATAGATTTGTATTCCTATTTAATGTTGGAAGTTTTTGTATCATTAAGTGATCTAACATTGATCCTCTATGTTGTGGATCAGGGTACTTTATATGGGTAAGGTTATTATTCATAAACTGAGTCAACTGTCCCAGTATGGCTATAAGTTGTTCAGCAGCAGTTGTATCACTTGCTCCACTATCATTATCATTCATAGGATGGAAATCCCAACATGGATTACGTGTGTTGATACGATTTCCATTTCTTCCACTTGGTTCCATTTCTAAACAATGGCATACACAAGACTATGTTATGAATCATAATTCATAATTCCAAACTAGTAAAATACTTAACATAAATTGAAAATTTTATGATATCTAATCCATAATCATAAACATGGTTTCTTTGAGGACATAGTTAATCATAATTCATTCATAATGGTTTGTAATGAAAATATGAATTATCCTAATCATATCCCCCAGGAGTGTCAAACTAGGTGCATAGTAAGTCTTGTTGTCATGTACCAGGTAACCTCGAGTCAAGACTGGAACACCTTGCCAGCATTTTCACCCCTAGGTACATCATTACCAGAACCATGTCCACTTGTAGTATCCACATAAAGATTTATTTTCTAGGAATACCCACATAATATCTAAATTATCCAAAATTTTAGAAAGTTCCTCTATACTTATCCTCAAAGTTTATCTTATGGTAATGTTCATTAATCAATGTTTTTTTATATCTAGTTTTCAAGTATTGTACTAAACATCCTATTATACCTACTATAATGCCCCGACCCCAATTTCCCAAAGTTGGTGCATTATTTTATTACATTTCCATGATCATAAGAAAATAAAATCCTAAAGGACTGATCAGTTTAGTAGCCTTAAAACTAGATAAAAATATACGTTTTTCATTATATCCTGAAATGAAAAACTACATAGTGTCTCCTTTGAACACACACATATCCCCAAGAATATCCCACCAGGTCAGTCATAATATACTTCTTCGCATCCTGGGGGAAAATTAAAGATAATAAATGGGTGATCTTAGATTCTCAATAAGGACAAACATTATAGTGGAAGCTATCATAGATAAGCATAAACTTTTAAGGAAATGTATAAAACTAAAACACAAGCCTTTTAAACATAATCATCAGTATAATATGGAAAGAATAAATCAAATAATACAATTTAAACTTTCACATGGATATTCTACTGGTCGAATAATCACATGCAATATCAATAACTAATACCATAATGAGGAAATGCATAATTTCGAACATCGTAACCATACCGTCAAGACCTCATGCCAAGGCCATTACCATACTATCAAGGCCTTGTGGTAAGATACTAGTTTGTCTCATGAGAACTACCAATGCATTCAGGGACTCTATTGGGCCCGCCCATCACATACAAAGTCCATTTCATTCCTATTATGAAAGGGGTAAAACACAACATAAACATTTTTATTAAAACTAACATATGAAATGTTAATACTTTAACCATAAACCATGAATAATATCAAAATAGCACATCCACAGTCAAATATATTATAAACCCTTTAATACAATATGGAATATCTTATCATAATAAATCAACCTCAATCAAGCATAAAATCCAATAATGGATGTTGACATAGATGAAAATAATCTAATAAATTTATTAAAAAACTTTAAGATAAATATCCCTTGTTTACTTTGAAGTCATTTAAAATCCATGAAATTATAAAAGAAAAAACTTATTTTGAAAATAATATTGTGATATTTTAAGGTAATATTCAAAATGTTAAGGCATAATAATGGCGAAAATAGCCTCTTGTGTCGTATAAGTAACAAAAACATTCTTTCCTTAATTTGTTGAAAATTTCAAAAAGTACCTCATTTGTAAAATGATGGAAAGATTCCTTTCAAAACATTTATAAAGAGTCAAAATGGGTAAATATTATTTTAAATAATTTTTTATAGTATTTTGAAAGACCTTTTAAGAAATATGGATATGGATGATAAAGATTTTCCAGTAGATACTTAAGTATAACCAATCTCAGATAATAAAGTGATTGTGAAATTAACCTTTAACTTATACATTCCTTCAGTCGAGGGTGAGTTAGCATCCTGAATAATGGTTAAATCATGTTATTAAATTATAATAGGACCATATCCATATTTATGATATCATATATGATCCTCTCATATCATTCTGTTAATAATATTTCAGTATTACCACTGTTTTGGGTGTTAACTACTTTGTTTTCCTATGCATGTTTTGTTGTGTAAGTCTGGTTTGTTATGCATAGGATGTATTTTATTCATATAAATAATGATATTAAGTTCGTAATTATTATTTTTACTAATTATATAAATTTTATAATCTTTCTTTAATGGTTAATGTGTAAAATGAATCTCATCACATCGTAGAGGCGGTAGGCCGTATGTACGAATTAACGACAGTACCATTCTCTTAATGGTTAAATGGTATGTAATTGGATGATATATTAATTATAAAAAATAATTATCTTATTATATTCATTACTTACATCCATTATACTCATAATTATACCAATCCAAATAATTTAGTGTTGAATAACACATTACACCATGGCTTGGAAATGATAAGTCGTACGTACGCACGCATGGTGATATTATTATTCATAGGATAGATAAAAGGATTAATATGGCTGTCCCATAATTATAATAAAATATATGCATGTATAAAGTACTGGAGTTATTACTTTAGTATTGAAACAACATAGAAAGTGGACATAGAAGAATAAAATAACTTTACAAGAGGTGATAAAATAATTACCTCTTTTTCAGGTGTCTCCTTTTAATTTTCAAAAAAGGACTCCTTAGGTTGGATTTCTGCCCAAAGTGTGGCCTCTATGATGAATTGAGGGAAGTTTGGAGGATAATTGGGTATGTTTGGACCAATACAAAGGGTTTTAGAGGTATTAGATAAAGATAAGGACAAGTGCCATTTTTATTAGAGATGTGAGGGGCACTTTTGGAAGATCTTAAAATATTAATCTACTACAAATTGATTTTATGTTCCAAATATCTCCAAAGTGATTTATTTAGAGGATATGATGATAATGGGTCTAAATAATCTCAACCAATGAATTTTAGACACATTTAGGTCATAAAATTAACCTTATCTTTTGGATTTAACTCTTAGTTAAACAGTTTAACTCTTACCATGTCTTCTTATATTTTTACATTATACATTTAATATAGCTACTATAAAATGAAAAATAAACTCTAATTGGATTATTAATGAAATATTTGACATTATAAATGTTATTTGGATGAACCTAATATTTTTATGAATTTTATATCATTTTTTAAAAGATTATTTATTTTAAAGTATCATTTATGTCAATTTTGATACTATTCAAAAATTTTAATTTTTAAAAATATCAAACCATCATGATAACTTCAAACCAATACATTCAATATGTCACGAACATGTCTATGTTATCTATAAAATTAATTTATGTCATTAATTAAGTAAAATTATATTTATTTTAATATTTTTAATATCATTTAATTAATATCTCAATTAATTAATCAATTACTGCTTCATCATTGTGTCAGCCTTTAATTTAATTATTAAATATATAAAAATTATAAATAAATTATCATGATGTAGATAAGTTTATTATATTTTTAAACAATATTTATATTTGACCATATCACCTATATAACCTTATATTAAAAATAAAATAGTTATTAAAAGTTGAATATGAAATTTTTAAATCTTCTTTAAATAAAATATAATAAATGTCTTAATCTAACAAAAGTGGCTTAAAAAAGATCATATTTTCTAACTAAGGTTGATTTTGGTCGAAATATACTTATCCAATGAGATTAGGACAAGTGTTAGGATAATATTATATTATTATAATATTCTTTTACCTTTAATTACACTATTTACCTTTAACTATGGTAAATAAAATTTAAATGTTATTATTCACAAAAAAATTATTTTGATCCTATTAGAATGAATTTTTCATACTAATTAAAATCATGTATTTCTATTTTTCTAAATTCAATTCACAAAAGCAGTAAAATTATGTTTAATTCTAATCTGTAAATGTGGTTAGAAGACGGGTAAACGAGACGTTCAAAAGTATAAAAAAATTATTATATCTAATTCTATTATAAAAATTATTCCTATGACCTATATTGGACTAATGTATTTATTATATATCTATTATGAAATTAAAATAAATTTAATGTAAAATAATTATTTAAATGAAAAAGTTGGCTTTTTGACAATAATGTAGTATTTTTCACTATTCATCAAAAATTGAAACTTTTCAGAAAAATACAAACAATTCATAATAAGCTAATTTTAATATTATGAATTCAAAAATTAAGTCCATTTTGATAAAATAAAATTTCATAATTTCATAATTTGGTTAATACTGTTCATAACCACTTTTTAAAGGGCTAGTTTGATAGGTGTGCTCAAACTCAGTGTTGTGTGAAGTGCACGCTATTGGATTATTTAAAAATAAGTATACCGTAAAAGCTTGGGGTTTTACAATAACTCTAGTTAAATTTATCATTAGTGTTGAGTGCAAATTTTTTAGAAAGGAAAACCACAATATGGATATAGATGTTTAAGAAAAAATTGAGAGATGATAATGGAAGGAAAAGGGAATTAAAGTGAAAGTCTAATGTTGAAGCATGAATAGATACTAATGAGGAATGAGTTATTGAAATTCAATGACTTTTCATTAATATTTTTTTATATTAACATGCTTGGGTGTAATTTTTCTCTGGTTGGTGTGTGTTGTCCTTTGAGATCTTTGTTGCTATGTTTTTTCCTTAAGGACAGTAATTATTCTTGTGTGAGGAATTTCATACTTGTAATTCATGCATGTATTTTTAGTATATTTCATAGTGAATTTGAACATAATACTACCTTATTTGGTGAAATTATAATGAAATATTGAAAAATTGCTGCATTGAAGAGATGTTGAGCCTTGGAAGAATTCTAAAGTAATTTCATTCATTCACATCATGACAGGCATTTCACAGCGTGATCGGGGAATAATAAAATTTTGCAATGAGGGAACCGTGGATCGAGGCCACGACTTTGGATATTTGTGCCATGTAAGAATCCAAATAGATCAAGTAGATTAAACATGACATTAATTCACATCATGATACATGGCTTGTGTTACTCCCATAAAACATAAGTTGAAATTGAAAAGACCTAAAAACTATATAAGAGTAATGCCAAACTTTATAAGATTCATCTCAATGGTAGAATAATGATTCACACCATGATGGATGATTTCATTCCATGACCAAGAAATCAAGAATTATCCTAGTCTGGAAAACTTCATAATAATAATGTTGAAGGAATTTCTAAGGTTCAAGGATAAATTTTATAAGAATTATTTGCATCACAATGAAGGTGGTCACACCTCAGAGATGATTGTGTAAGAATCTTTTGAAAGAGAATAATAATGATCCACACACAAAAAAGTGGCTCCCCCCGTGAAGGATACTTTATAGGGTTGATTGCAGACTTTGTAAGAATGGTTCACACCACAAAAAATCTACCACATTGTGATGAACCAGGTCAACATTCAAGGAAGAAGATATCTATACTGATATCCCAAAGATCTCATGTTATGATCTTTTGGGGAGATTCAAAGTTGAAAAAAGTAACATTCCAGTTGCATCACAATAGAACAGATTGCACCATCATGTGTGATGTAGATTTCCTCTGTTATGTGTGGATAGTCATTTTAGGGGTGAGGGATTAAGAGTAGATGATTGTGTGAGTTATTGTCTTACTAATATTACCCATGGAAGGTTGTTTCAATTAGGAACTCTCTTGGTGTTTGATTTCATCTCATCCCTTCATGAAAATCTGATCAAGAGATGTGTGGAGGGAAGAAATCCAAATCGATTGATTTGATAAGTCTATGAACAATAGTCAATATTTTTTTTCTACTTTATGAGCCAAGAATAATGTATATAGGCTTGGTGGATTTCCTCAATCCATGGATTTACACTGGTTTAGATAGAATCAACTGAATTGATCATAAGAAGTTGGTAATCATAGAACGACATTACAACCAATTAGAATTATTAATCCATGAATGAGAAAGGTAGCACCATTATGAAATAATTCTTAAAAATTGATCTTGATCCCTTTTTTTAATCAACTGTTTTTAATCACAAATAATTTTGATGTTTTTAACTTGATCTAACAACAAAATTCTTGACTCAACAAATGACTCAACCAACTCTAAAATCTCAGATTTTAGTTTCATCGTGGGGAAACCTCCGACTTCTGCTATAGTACACTCTTGTATTTAGTGAAGAGTCGAGCACTCTTATTAATTCTAAACTCCAACAACAACCCAGGATCCAACAACACTCAAGGAGTCATTAGGAAGTGATGCAAGCATCGAAATATGTAGGTGTTGTAGTAGGAGCATTAGTTCTAAAAGTTGGCACTGATGTATGTGATAATGCAGTGGAGATGAAAAGGCAACATCATTCCTTCTTGTCTCCAGAAGCATGTGTTGTACACTAGGTGATCCAGTTGTAGCAGCGATTAACATTGACCATGTGGTTCAATGCCCATGATGATCAGAACCATGAAGCGTTCATTCCATAAAGACGACTTCGTGGTGGAATTGGGATTAGCAGATGGTAGTTGATATATATTTTTGGTTGGGGTCATTTATACTATATAAGGAATGTAATATGTGTGATCAATTAAGCTTAAGCTTTTATCAACCTATGCTTTGGAGTTATTGTTTTGAACCACTTAAATCACTTGTGTTCATTTTCCTTTACTTTTGTTCATTATATATTCCACTTTTGTTTGTATTCTCTTAGTGTATCTTGAGTAGTTGGAAGGTGCGAGGTTAGGGTGTGTGGCTTATTGATTTCAGAGATATATTCTTTTAGCACCAATATTCTCCAGACATTCTGGTGTCATTATTCCATGCTTGAGGAGTAAAGTTTGAGTTCTTCAAAAGATAATGCTTCTGTTGCAACAGAAACGACTAGATTTTTAGGCATTTTGAATTTGAAGGTCGTGGTTTTAGGAATCAAAGTGTTTACTAAACCCAACCACACCATGGCATTGCACAACGTGTTGTGATTTATGAAATTTATGAATAAATGGAAGATTTTATCATATTTTAATTTATGGGAAGGCTTTACCAATCATGGGGACTTTGGATCATTTTTGGTGGTTGTTTTTAGAATTTAATAAAATGCATATAAGTGACATAAATTAGGAAAATTTTGAAAGTCAATAATGGAGAGAAAAAATAGAAGGATTTGAGAATTTTGAGTAGACGCAACATATTAAACTGATTGGAGAGGGAATTCTACACATCTAGAGATTTTTTGAGGAGGTTTCTATAGATAACTTGAATATTATTGAAGATCGACATTTGATCAAATGTTGAACTAGATAGAAAACACCCATGTTTTCATGGGGTTTAAATATTCTTCTTATAGTCATTGAGATAATCTGCATGACAACTATTCTTATTTCCTTTTCTTGAAGAATTGTGTGGAGAGTTAAGTTGAAAAGTGACCCTTTGTTATGGTAGCAAGTCTTACCTAAACCCTTGCAATCACAATAGTGAATAGTGATTTTAGCACATCGATACATTGACGGTGTATGGTCTTTAAATGTATCATTTTGTGGTGAACTATGTAAAATCATCGTATCATTGCATTTTCTATTCATAGCTGCATGTTGAGGGTGTTTTATTGATATTATCATATTCGAAGTGATCTTGTAAATGCGAGAATAATATTTTTTTGAAGAGTAAACGAATTGGACACCCAAATTAACCCCCCCCATGGTGTTTGGTAGGATGTGTTTGCAATAATGTGTCATGCATATTAGTTATAAAAGGAATAAACTAATGGGACAAGTCTAAAAATGAGCCCCATAACCTACCCTATAGAAGTAAAATTCCCAAAAGGCATACCAAAATCTAGTCAAAGAGAGTGTGGTCATGTCACCCTACTCAACCCCTACTAGCCTTGCTGATAAATCCCACAAAACCTTGAGAGGGCAGGAGTGAATTAGGGTGTTAAATTTTTCTTGGAATAAAGAAACACAACCCATCAGAAATACATAGTTTATTGTTAAGGGCTATTCCAAGGAGCATATGGCGATGGTGTTTCGGTCATACCAGTATCCACTAAACTTCACTACAATTTAAGGATTACCATTTTTCTGTCATGGTGACCCCCATGAAAGGCTCACTGCATTTACAAGAATTTTAAAGATAACACATTGCATCCATCAGATCACTTTTGTCAACTCCCTCTTGCTCGCTACTTTGGGTTAAGTCTTTCTCAGCTTATCAACTTGAAAATCACTTCCATATCTAAATGTATAATGATGATGTTTTGCATCACTAGAGATTGAATACGATGCTTCAATGAATTCCACTAACCTTCTCCCAAGTATTTTTTACGAAGCTTTCTATTTTTCACAACTACTAACATTCACCAAACCTCAATCTTTCATGCAACTGTCCCTCTGCAAATCTTGTATTTGCATATGAGTGTCCTTGTAGATCCTTGCAACTTTCACTTTACCAACAAACATTTACTTTCGGGCAACTTTCAATGTTTTGTGAATCTCCTTTGTTCTGAAGCGACTCAAGTTACTTCGCACAACTGATGCACACGCAGGAAATAATTTTAAGCAACTCTACTTTGCACAAATCTTTCACAAAGCAAAGAAATCAGATCTTCATTGAGTGTCTAGGTGCTTCAAATGATGGGGGTAACCGTTGATTTATAGGCATGGTTGAATCTTAGCTCAACTGCCTTGCGCTCCACCGACCTTACGCGCAAATTTCTCAGTTCACTGAACTTCATCGACTTAATGTCACCTATAGCATGAAACTCACCATTGTCATGCAACTCCATCATTATTACGTTGGTTAATGCAACTATGATTTTTGTGCAACTTCAAAACTTTCATAAAACACTTTCCTTAGTCGTATTTTGATGAGGCGAGGCCGAAACATCTATTTTGTGCAACTTCATGAAACTTCTTCACCCTTTCAGGAAAAAATTGTATTTGTGTAAGAATATTTCTTTTGCCAAAAACAAATTTCTCCATCCTTCAAATTTTTGGGTCCACAAATTTGGTAAACATTGAAAAATTATGTCACCTTCAACTCTAGTGTGGATTGACCATAAACACAATATACTACAAATTTTCAACATTAAATAACCTTGGTTCAAACACTTATCAATCCATGTAGTACTCTCAACCCTCAACCAAAGGGAGGGAGTATGGTTATATCGCCGTACTCAACCCCTATTAGTCTTCTTGATCCACATAGTACTCTCAACCCTCTACCAAAAAACAAGGCCTACATGTTCATGCACATGATGTGCAAGTAAATAGTGATTATAATACTTAGTAGGATTTTTCAATTGATCCCTACTTCCTCTCATGTTGTGACTCCTTTCAAACTTGTGTTTGTGTGCATGAATGTGAGATAGAAAGAGATTAAACACCCCATAGAGGCAAAGAAAACAATAAAATTCACATCATATATCACAATATTATACTCAACACACAATTCTGAAAACCCAAAAAAATCAATATCATGCTAGGATACCGATGTTATGTCTTATTTTCAATGTTTGAATCATACCTTACAAGTCATTGCATAAAATAAATCTACAGCTTTTTATAGACCATCATGTCTTGTGTGACGAGAAAAATCCCCACCAACTTTTGTGTCTTAAATGAAAACAATATCTCTCATAAAACTCCCAAAAAAGAATAACATGGATGCACCTTGCAAGTTAAGGTTTTGAGTAAATATAAGAGGTCGCCCTTGTGGGTTGTCCCCCAAATGATAATAACAATGGATTGTGGACTTTTGATTCCCAATGAAAAATAACATGTATCATGAAACTGTGTGCCATGATTGCGAATAACTAAGATCACAAACCTATGTGTCACTAGTGATGAGAACTCTCTCTCTTCATGCTTGGCAGCTTGTAATCATATGTAATGTGATCCATTTTTAAAATTAAATAAAACATCATAAAAAATCACATAATCACGACATTATTAAATGAACACACCATGGAGTGTTGGAAAATTATCTCTCCTAACATCATGAAATGCAGGACATAATCAAACATGCAACATGTAAACATTCAAATAATCATACATCATGGCATAAATACATCAAAAAACTATGTGAAATTATTAAAGCACACAATATAGCATAAAATAATTAAAAATATTTATTTAACAACCTTCCTAAAAATAAAGGCCATGGCCATCTATATTAGGTATGGTTTAGGATAATAAATCTTAAACGCTAAAGACCACCATGCCTAACCATAAGTTTCACAAAGAATCTAACAAAAATCCTCCATTTCTAGGTTCAAAAACATAGAGAAATACAGTTGGAATAAAAGAACCAAAATGATTTCTCCTTCCAATAAAAAAAATCGTCTACATGAAGAAATAACGGAGAGGTAGATCATTTGGAGGGAGGGAGAAATTCGTTGCATCGTGCACCAAAGGAAGACAGAGAGAAAACGGATGGATATAATACTTTGGTGGAAGAGAAAAGGGAGTAGGGGTTGATGGCATGAATAAGTAATGCAGAAAGAGAGGGAGGGTTTTAATGAAAAAAAATATAAAATTTACAATAGTTCAGGTGATGAATCAAGGAAACTACAAAGTATTCGGGGAGACTGGATCTTAAGCCATCCCGTGAAACCCCTAAAAGAAAAAGTTTGTTCTTTGTTCATTATCCCCCTATCTTTTAAATTTTCTCCACCCTTGTTCCAACATTAGAAAATAATCCCACACGGAAATTGATTAAAACAGCAACTGCCCAGAAAATAGCCCGATTTGGGTACATGTTAGCCACCTTCATCCGGTCTCGGATCCAATAATCCGGGGCCTTTCCATTCACATATGCTAGGATTAAGGTATCAAACTGCAGGGGTCGGGGCACATACCCTCAAGCTTCATCCGGTGAAGCATCTAGACATCGTCCTTCCTCGCATACTGGCCCATCCCTATGCCAAGGGATTCTCGCCGGTGATGTGAGGAAAGGAGATATCCCCAACACCGAAAAGTTCAATGGGCTATTTGGATTCGAAGCAGGACACAAAGCCCACATGGGTATCCGGAACGAAATTTTGAAAAGAACACGGGAAAAAACTAACAGGTAATCGAGATATGTCAACACGCAGATATATTCTTTGACTTTTGTGATGGATTTTTGTACCTACGCTAAAAAAAATATACATTATAATTGAACCAATTAACATATATAGCGGTATGTGTTTATAATAAGTATATTTTTGCAAAAATGGGATAAGATACAAACATACATGTTTACACAAACAAGTACAAGATTAAACAAAAAACATAATGATGTGTAATAATCAGAACATAACACATCAAACACAGTAGATAACAAAAATTTAACATTACAACAACACCGCTCATTGCCTTATGAAAAATAAAGGTAGAAAATGACAATATAATATTTCGGTAAATTGGCATCAATTCCCCCGATGTTAAAATATTCAAAAAAATTGGATGTTGAAGGTGATTGAAAAGGAGCCTCTGGTGGTTGATGAAGTTGTCCTCCTCTTTTCTGTATAATTCGTGCTTGTTCACCTTGAATAAAAGAACAGATATTTGGATCACTAATTTTATTCAGATCGCGTGACAAAATTTTATTTTCCTCTTTAAACTCTTTGAAGGCCATTCTCTTTTCTTCAATTTCCATTTGTTGTTTCCTTGACTTCTCCAACATCTCTAAAAGCCGTTGATTTTCTTCTTTCAAAGTTTCAATGATCCCCTGTGACTTTTCATCATTTTTTCTTTTTAATTTATCTTTCTTCACTCCAATGGGTCATGTAGAAAATGAGCCGCCAACATCATCATCATTTATGTTCAGCGAAAATGATGACAAACCTGGAGAGTCGGATGGATAAGATCCAGGAGTTGGATTATCCGACACTGATGATACATAGTTCTATTTTCGAGGCATTTGTCTTGCAGTACTTGCACCGTCTTTGAATTTTTCAAAAAAATTTATAGTGCTCCATACATGATCAAACCTAAATCCTTTCTTGCATGTGGGATCTTGCATGAGTAAAATTTTTGCTCGATCTAGCTGGAAAATTTTCAATGTTAATCCTATGTATTTACATATATAAACATAAAATAGAAAAATAATAAACTACTCACAATATCTTGTTCTGATGCACCACTGGGATTCATATTTTCAACTTGCCTGATGCATCCGTTTAATTTCTTCACAGCCTTCTCGACCGCTTGTATCCGACACTGCAACGATCTTTTACTTCGAAGTTCCCAACCCTCGTTCTTGCCTTCGTTGTATGCATTTTCGATGCGAGATCAAAAACAATCGGATGACTGGTAAACACCAGTAATAGGATCTTGAGAAATGCTCATGTACACCTCACATAAGAGTATGTCTTCTCCAACAGAGTAGCTAGAAGACCGAGAAACCATCTCTTTCTAAAACAAGATAGTTTTAGGAAGGTATTGATGAAACGAAGAGAATGAGCATTTGGGTGGAATAAAATTGATAGTTATTTATATGGAGTATGATAGATAAAGCATATCCAAAGTATAAAAAATAGACCGTTGGATGGATTTCATATTGATCTCAATCATTGGATGGATTTCGTCATCATCCAACCTTATCATGAATGCACATTCATTTCAACCGTTGGATGGATTTCATTTTGACATGAACCGTCAGATGAATTTTATCTATGTGTCAGCTTTATCATGATTTCACTACAATCACAACCATACAAATGGATTTCATTTTGATCACAACCGTCAGATGTGTTATAACTTTATCTAACCTTATCATGATCGCATATTCATCTCGACCGTTGGATGGATTTCATTTTGATATCAATCGTAGGATGGATTTCATCCTTATCCAACCTTATAAGGGTCTCATATACATTTTTAATATTTATTTATAAATATTTATTGATTAACATTTCATGTTTTTAATACACCTATAATTTTCATAAATAATATATGTATTCATTTTAATTTTAAGTATTCGTTTTTAGTTTTTTCAAATTTATTTAATTAACAACTCTTATTCATTATTCTAATATTTTTTTGATATATTCATATTTTAATTAAATTTCACTTATTTTTAACATTCAAAGTATAAAAAATGGATCGTTAGATGGATTTGATAGTAATCTCAATCGTTGGATGAATTTTTTCATCATCCAACCTTATCATGATTGAACCTACATCCCAACCGTTGGATGGATTTCATTTGGAAATGAACCGCTAGATGAGTTTTATCTTTATGCCAACCTTATCATTATATTACTACGATCTCATCCATCCGTTAGATTTCATTTTGATCGTAGCCATCAGATGATTTTAGCTTTATCGAACCTTATCATGATTTCATATTTATCCTGACCGTTGGATGGATTTCATCTTGATCTCAATCGTTGGATGGATTTCATCCTCATCCAACCTTATCGTGATTGTATATTTATTCCATTGGATTTTTCTATATATAAGTATCATTGTATTACTTCTTGAGAATAGATGCTCGATAAGAGTACGAAAATGAATTACAATATTGGAGATCCTTCTGATATTCATTTTGAAATTTCATCATCATCATCGCCATCTTCTTCTTCATCTTCGTCTAATGATGCGGCAAAAAATGCATTTGAAGAGATGAAAGAATCAGTACATCGAGCAGTGTAGAGGAACAATATGATGATGGCGCATTTTTATAGTGAATACAACGATCAGTCTGCTCACGCTGGATCCATCCCAGGGCACATAGTTATCAATTGCGATCGTGATGCTGTAGATCATAATTTGTATGATGATTATTTTTCTAGAAATCCACGATATAATGCGACATTGTTCCGTCGGCGATATAGAATGTCTCGAAGTCATTTTCTTTGTATTGCTGATGCAGTTAAAGCACATGGTCATTACTTTCAACAAATAAGTGATGAGCTTGGTATACCTGGATTATCAACTCTGTAGAAATTAACAGCCGCATTTTGGATGTTGGCATATGGCCTCCCAGCTGATGCTACTGATGAATATGTTAAAATTTGTGAGTCTACTACAATTGAATGTTTAAAAAGATTCTGTCGTGCTATTGTTGAGATTTTTTCAGAGCGATACCTTCAATCACCTAATGCAAATGATATTTCAAGATTACTTTAAATTGGTCAAGAACGTGGTTTTCCAGGAATGTTAGGTAGTTTGGATTGTATGCATTGGAATTGGAAAAATTGTCCTACGACTTGGGCTGGACAATATGCAGGACGTTCTGGATCCCCAACTATTATTCTAGAAGCAGTGGCTGATTATGATCTTTGGATATGGCACACATATTTTGGTATGTCAGGTACCAATAATGACATCAATGTGCTTGAATCATCTCATTTGTTTTTTAATCTCGCTCAGGGTATTTCTCCTCCTACTCGTTATGTCATTCAAGGAAAAGAATATGATATGGGATATTATTTGGCTGATAATATATATCCAAAGTGGTCCACAATTGTGCAAAGTATCCACGATCCACGTAGTGCGAAGAAGAAATATTTTTTAATGAGGCAAGAAGCATGTAGAAAAGATGTGGAACGAGCATTTGGAGTTTTACAGACACGCTTTGCAATCATCGCAGGACCTACACGTTTTTGGAGAAAACATGTATTACATGATATAATGACTACATGCATCATCATGCACAACATGATAATCGAGGATAAATGTAATTTGAATGCTCCAATTATTGATACGATGGAAGTGTCAGCTCTAACTGTAGAGATAACGACAGATGAAAATGTTTGATTTCAACACTTACTCAGTCAGCATAGAAGAATCAAGGATAAGGATGCTCATATCGCACTTCGTAATGCATTAATCGAGCATATATGGCAACGATATTCTGATTTAGAAAATTAATTATAATCTATTATCCATTGTAATTTTTTGCATTTTTAATTGAATATCATTTTAAATATCATATAGTTTTATTTTATTTTATTTTATATTATTAAATAATGAGTACAAGTTTAATTTAATTTAATCATTAATTAATTACATAGTTAATTTTATTATTATATTAAACTTGTTTTTTAATATATATAAATAAATAATTATTATATAACTATTTAAAAAAGATTTCACTTAATTAATCAAATCACACATGTGTAATTATAATTAAAATTATAATAATATAATTTGTTCAAAATACACATGTCATAAATTAAAATTATATTATAGATAAATCAATAAAAATTAATGATACATAATAAATAAAAATTAAAAATTAAAATACATTATATTGATGTATAATGAAAATAAAGCATGATTTATTATATTTAAATTGATATTGTTAAATAAAGATATCAAATTTAATTTAATTTAATTATTAATCAATATCAATTTTTTTTAATTATTATGCTTATTAAATATCATAATATATCATATTGTTTAATTTTATGAAAAATATTAGTTTTAATATAATGTATTGAATAAAAGTAATAATAAAACATATATAAAGAAGAATATTCAAATAATATTCTTTTTGAAGTGGAAAATGAAGTAAGTGGGTTGGAGAGAAATTTACTGTTCATACTTCAAAATGGAGTAAAGTTACTTCAAAATGGAACGCTGCGTTGGAGTTTCCCTAATCTCCCTCGCTGCCATACCAAACGCGTGGCTGATAGTTGATATTCTTTGTCTTTTTCCATGTATCCATATTCATCTTCCATCACAGGCCCCTATGCATTTGAGACTGGTTGATATCTTTTCATCCAAAATCTTTTAATAAACTTTTGAATGTAAAATTTATGAGATTTCACCATTGTTAATGGTTTACTCTCTCAATTTTCATCCTCAATATCAAGTTGGATTGTTGGAGATCTCTCGTCTCAAAACACCGAGGAACTTTATTCTTCTGTTTTCAAATCATCATATCACCTAGTCCACCCAACAACATGTTGTCAACCTATAAAATAGTTTGATTATACATCTACTTCTCATAAAAAATTATCTATGTTTCACCAATCAACTCTTTATTCTTAAATTGATCCATAAAATATCTTATTCCTTCAATGTGGTGCTCGATTCAAGCTATACAGATCTTTCTTCAACTTATAAACATAGTTTTGGATTCTATCTTATGTGAAACCTACTTGATGATTGAAGTAATTTTCTTACTCCAAATCATGATGAAGGAAGACTATCATGAAATCTGTATGAATAGATATCAATTTTCTTACTCCAGATATCAATTTTTTTATTCTATTGGGCTTAACACTGTTTGAATAGATGAATATATAAATACTGAAGATAATATTTTAAATAAATAAAAACCTTCTATTTATTGAAATTACTTTTTCAATAGTCATGCTTTGTAAAGATTCTTTCCAACAAATTCCACTTTTAATTGAAATACACAATAATTTTACAATGAATTTTTACCATTTGATAACTCCATCAACTATCAAGTTCCATTGGTTTTCAATGAATCCATTTCTTCACCCATAGATAACTTCAACTATTTAGCAACATTCAATGTTTCAAATTCTCATGGACATTCGAGATCCCCATACATTTCCATTTTCACTTAAATCTAATTAAATCCATCTAAATTATTTTTTAAAAATACAATGACATCAAATGACCTTGAGACTTAAAATACACATCAATACTCCAATATCGTAAGTTATACAAAGAAGTACGTAAATTCCATGTGAAATCCCATAAGAATTATTGAAAAACCATACCATGAGACTGACTCCAGCAAAATTTCATTTACCTTGTTTTTAAAGGATCAGAAGCCCCAATTACGTACAAGAAATAAATAACATGCACACAACTAAGGGGGTAATTTTGGTCCGGCGGCCCAAAAGCCCGACTGGCCCGACCTAAAAAAACCCGAGTCAATAAAGACCTAGGTTTAGCGTGGATTTAGAATCCAACATGAAGGAAGATCATTCAATCAATTCATGATTCAAACTTATTTTTACGAAGTGCAATAAAATTTTACAAAATAATGTCAAAAAATATTGATCTCATCATATAAGACTTTCATTCCCATATTTTAGTCTAATAAACAAACAAAACAATAGAATACCTCAAGGAAACTTCAAGAAATTCTTATTCTATCATCATCATCGTCATCAAAAGTGCAAGTACTATCAACATTACTAATACTACAATTACAATAATTATTGTTTTTCCAAAATCTTTTATATTAATCAAATACAAAGGGAACCAGTAACAACACCTACAATGTCGTTCTAAATACCCTCCTCTTATAAATATTGTTCCTGATGCCCATAAGTTCTTCTCTGGTCAAATCTTTATGTTAAAATTTATCAAGAATCATGTGAATCGAGTTGCCGAAAGGGAAACCTAGAATGGTCTTTAATAATGTTACAAAAACATTTTTCTTCGCTATCTTCTTCGCATCCAAACATTTTTTTACACCATCTGCTACTTCCAAACTGTTTTCCAAAGCCAGATCTTCCAAGGATTAATCATACTCTGAAAATTATAGTTCAAAGATTAAATCCTACTCATTTTCAATCTTGGGAACCCCATATTCCAAATCATATTCTTCCCCAACTAGTAAGTAAAAGTTGTTCTTCCAAGTACAACAAATTAAAAATGTTCACCATGTGGAACAATAACACTTATTGGAAGAAAAATATCTATCAAATAATGCATTGGAATTATTCAAAATTTCATCCCTGTCGGGTAAGCCACTTATGATTTCACATCTTCTAGAACCAAATCTCAAAATTTTTATAATAGAAGCCCGATTCACGTAAATGTGATGAATACACTTTGGTCAACTGGAAACAAGTATGAAAGAAATCAAAGGGTCAAATCCCTTATTAACAAGGAAATTTAGATTTCACCACAAAGCAATGATGAAACTGAATCTGTCAATGCAAAACATATTCCTTTGAAAAATCATTACAACAAAAAGGTTTGAAAGATGAGATTTTAAATTATCATGATTATCATTGTCAATTACGTTTGATAAATAAATAACACACAGCTAAGAGTGTAATTTTGGCTCAGCGGCCCGAAAGCCCGACTGACTTGGACCAAAATCTCAACTAGCCCGACCCGGAAAATCTTGAGTCGGTAAAGACCCAGGTTTATCAAGGATTTGAATCTAACATGAAGGGGTCTCATTCAATCAATTCATAAAACAAACATATTTTTACAAATTGCAATAAAAATTTTCAATATAAACTAAAAAAATGTCGATCTTATCACAAGAAGACTTCCATTCCTAGATTTTAGTTTGGTAAACAAACAAAACAATGAATCACCTTTAGAAAACTTCAAGGAATGCTTATTATATCATCATCATCATCATCATCATCACCATTGTTGTGATCACCATCATCATCATCCACAACAAAATTATTGTCCACATTACCAATACTACAATTACAATTATTGTTGCTTCTCTGCAAAATCTTTCATATTAAGTAAAAAAATGGAACCAGTAAAAGTACCAACAATTCCTTTCTAAATACCATCCTATTGTAGAGATTGTTCATGAAAACCATAAGATCTTATCTAGTAAAATATTTATGTTAAAATTTATCATGAATCATGTGAATAGAGTTGTGGGAAATGACATCTAGAATGGGCTATAGTAATGTTGTAAAATAATTTTTCTTCGCTACCTTCTTCCCATCCAAACATTTTTCAGCACCATCAGCTGCTTCCAAACTGTTTAAAAAAGCTATATCATCTAAGGTTTCATCATCCTCTAAAAATTATGGTTCAGAGATTAACTCATCATTGTTTTCAGTCTTGGGAACCCCATCATCCAAATCATCTTCCTCCCCGGCTTGTGAGGAAAACCTATGCTTCCAAGTAGAGCACATTAAAAATACGCCGTATGTGGAACAGTAAAAGTTATTAGAAGAAAAATATCTATCAAATAATGCATTGGAAAACTTCAAAATTACTTCCTTTTCTGGTAAACCAATTATAATTTTAGACCTGGAAGAACCAACTCTCAAAATTCTTATGTTAGAAGCCTGATTCTTGTAAATGTGATGAATACACTTTGGTCAACTGGCAACAAGAATGAAAGAAATAAAAGGGGTTAAATCACTTCTAGCCAAAAAAATTCATATTTCCCCACAAAGAAACTATGAAACAGAATCTCTCAATGAAAGAGTTATTCATTTACAAACTCTTTACAATGTAAAGTTTGGAAAGAAAAGATTTAAAATATCCTCCTCTTGTAAAGATTGTTCAAGAATACCACAAGTTCTTCTCTTGTAAAATCTTTATGTTCAAATTTATCAAGAACCGTGTGAATCGAGTTATTGGAAGGGATACCTAGAATGTGTTAGAGTTGGTGTCCTAGAACAAACTATTTTTACTTTTGATTACATTGATAGGTAATGTATTTAAATGTTAAACATCTTATTGCATATGGTTCATTGTTTTGCATGACTATGATGTAATAATGTCCAAGAGTATTTGATGCATTGATAAGGTCATGACATTTCCCCGCTACGATGAGAACCATGAAATGTTATAACAATATTCTTAAATATAGTTATGCGATTGGATGACATACTATAATGATACACATAGTATACATACTGTTAGGTATGAGTACTCATAAGCAGATGAGACTTCCTCTCATGAAGTTCATGCTTGGTAATCTCCAAGATGAGAGATTATGAGAATATACTTGCTAGTAGGAATTTTGAATGTTTTGGTGTCATCAGATATTCTTATTTGTGAGCGTGTGTAATGATACTTATACGTTAAAATTATCATTAATATGTGTCACGACTCACACACTTTGATTTAATGAAAACCGTCACATTTAGTGGGAAGTAGGGTACGTTGGGTACCTCATGAGTGACATGTTATTACTGGATAAGTCATGGAAGGATTTGTCCCTTCTATTTATAAAATTTTATATCTCAGCCTTTTGATTGAAATAGAACCGTCATGTAAAATTTCATGACCATGGTGTAATGAAGTGTTTATTTCAGGTAGTCAAAGAATGACGTATCAAGCACAATATTTGATGACACTATCATGAAACCTGCTTGATGAGATATAAATACAAATGGATTATATTACACAGTGAGCATTCATATGTGGATGTCATTGTTGCGAATTTATGTTCTTTCTCTTGGGTTCCTTGACTTGTTGCTAGATAGTACTATTGGGCTTTAAGAAAGCCCACCTAATGCAAACGATAAAGAATCCTAGAGGGTCACACACTAAGTGTTTCAGGTTGTCTTGATTAAATTTTATTTGAATTTAATTAATGGAATAAATATTATTCTCATGCCAGTGGAATAATAATATTCTTGTTAAAATGATTTCATAAATTAAATAAATATTTATTCACCAGATTGTGGGTAAAATATATTTATTTATTTTACTGAACGTCTAATAAATATTTATTTACTAGTTTGTAAATAAAATATTTATTTATGAGAATAATTTATTTATTTATTTATTTTGGAGTTAAATAAATGGATGTGGAATTCGAGAAGATCAAGGCTGGTCCAGAAGTAAAATAATTATTTGCAAGACTGTAAATAATCATTTATCTAGTAGGCATAAATTAAAATAATAATAACTCTTCTTTTAATTTGTGATGTAGAATTTTATTTATTCCATTTTGCATAAGTTGGTACCCCATAAATAATGACACATTATTATTATTAAAAAACATGGGTTTTCTCCAAGGTTATGTATGTATTTAATTACTATTACACACATAAATATTATTACCGAAACCCCCTATCGAAAAATAGACACGTACGTCTATTGTACCATGTACCAAACTGCATGACCGGTGAATTGAGAATTGTTGAGCTAAATTATTTCTCTCTCGAATCCTTTTCTCACCCCTCTTAAAAATAAGAGACGTTTTTCCAAATCAAAGAAAAAAAGATCAAGAACGACCGACACAAGACACTCACTTATCCGCTCCAGCACCCAGAGAACGAGTGGTGTTGACCGGAGGCCATCCAAGCACATGTGGATCACCGCTAGAGGGATTTTGGTTTTGGATCCTCACATGTACAATGAGACAATCCAGAAGGGTCATTCCAGATGATCAATATCATCAATAAAGAAAATACTGAAGATCTAGGTATTTTTTTCTTTAGGAAATTAATTAAATTAATTATAAACATGATATGCAAGAAACTCTCAAAAGGTTTCATGCATCTTCCTTATTTATCTCAATCATTGATTCTATTCTGTGGAGACATTTGTTCATCGTCGTATTGATCCCAAAATAATAATTGATCATGGTAAAAATTAATGTTCTGGGTCGTCCCAACCGTGCTTCCACTGCGTCCGGAACCTTCAAGTTGTATTAGAGGGGTCACATCATATTTTATAATTATTTAAATATTTCGTTGATGATTTATGCATTTAATAATTTAGTTGTTTCAATTCAAGTTAATCATTCTATAAATCTGAATCTTGAGATCTTTTCCTCCTCTTTCATTTCTCATTCACCTTATAAAAACAGTCTTTTATTTTAATTTTGATTAAAATAAAATAGAGGATCTCATCCGGAGATGCCGCAGGTTCCTGGCCATACAACACCAGAACACATGATGTGTATTTGGAAGTACATGTCATTTAGTTAGGGTTCAATTCTCCAGGTCTGGTCCACCAAACCAATCCATGTCATTGGAGTTTTTCTAAGTCCTAATGACTCAGTTTGTTGACTAGGAATAGGTGGCACATGGTTTTCGGATTACACGTCGTGTGGGCTATTGGACATTGTGTGTAGTCCATTCGGGTTAGGGTTGGACTGTGTACTCCGTACACGGATTTCCCGACTGGAGACCATGTAATGCTGATACTACACGACGTGTGGCCCACTAGATACATTGTGTACTCTGAAGATTTCAAAAGTACACTCACACACTGTATCCCCAGGCATGTACTTCAGATCGATGGTGAACAATGGTACATGCCGTGTACTCATCCAAATTACCCATATTTATTAAAAATTATTATTATATTATAAAAACTGTTGAGACACGTACCGTGGTGCAGGCATAAAGCTGAGGCACAACACGTGATAGGTGTTTTATATACAAGTGTTTAATTTGACATTTGTGTAATGTTTATTTCTAATAATTAGGTAGTTATGAACAAGAATTCACTAGGTTGCCTCCAAGATACAAGTTACGTACAAAGATAATTTTAAATTAATTTATTTGTTTAAAATTATGATGGATGAGAATCTCAAGTAAATTCAGAAAAGGGTTTAAGATAAAAGGATTGACTAATTAAAGATGAGAATTAATTGATTTGAGTGTTATTTATCTTAAACAAGAACAATTAAAGAATTGAATGATAGTTTCATTTATGGGTAAATATCATTGCATGTATAGATAATCATGAGCTAGACCAAGACCTTTGTATATAGATGGTTTCTTTTAATTAATTTATTTAAATTAAATTTATTGGCCTATGAGCCTTCTCCTCATTAATATTTAGGACCTGTGTGCCCAAGGTTGATTTTATGTAAAACTCTGTTATACCCCTCACTTGCGTGTGATTTTAAAAGCATATGTAATGGATGGAACTCCCAAGCTAGTGGTGGTGGTTCAATATGGAGCTGAGACAAAACCAATCTTAGGAGATACAGAGGTGGATTGGTGGAAAGCTGTAAACATGAACCTAAAAGGCTAAAGGTGTTTCTCCCCTAGGCTAGGGTTCGTTTATCAACCACTAGATAAACTAACCATTAGAAAATATCATGATCATTCCCTTTACTTCATTTTATTTATGTCAGTTTTTTGGTTTATCATTATGGATGTGTTGTCGCGATCACATAATTAATGAATTAAACAAGAGTTTTTTGAATACATTTTAAAAAAAAAATATTTTTTTAAAAACGGTTAGGTCGATTTTTTTTTCAAATTGCGCCTCAAAGGCGGAATTGTTGATGCCGCATTTGCATTATGGGTGAAAGGTGGCATCGCGGATGCCGCCTTTGCACTGCCGGCACGGATCGGTGACGTGGCAAAGGCGGCACCCGCCGTGCCGCCTTTCTGTATCACGTCATCTGAAAGGCGGCACCGCGAGTACCACCTTTCGCCTGAAGTCATTGCGAAAGGTGGCACCTGCGGTGACGCCTTTTCCTGTGCGCCCCATAAAAGGTTAGCACCCCCCTCACCTTCTCCTCACTTCCAAGCATTGATCCTCTCTCAAATTCTCTCTTTTGTGGCGGTGTTCTGTGGTTTGAAATTTTTGGAAAGCTTTTAGAGGTATGTTTTTTTAATTTAATGTTTTTTATTTTGTAGAATTGTTTTTAGTTAAATATTTTTATAATTTTAATTTTTTTTATTTAGTTGAATTGTTTATAGTTAAATATTTTAAATCTTTAATAGTTTAGTTAGTTTTAAATTTTTTCGTTTATTAGATTGTTTATATATATTTAGGAATTATAATTGTCATTAGTATAAATTAATTTAGGATTTTTTAATGAAATTTTGGTAGCATAAAGAGTATCTTATCTAAGCAATAAAATCCTTGTCTGGATACAAACAAGTGAATGTGGCTCTGGCACAACTGTACCAAGGGGTAAAACTTGAAAACACCGATTTGATCTAGACTCGAACGGGAACTAATGTACGACAACAGGCCTTGCTGCATTCTGGTTTGACACTCCCAGAGGATATGCTTAAGATATTCATATTTCTTTATAAACTACTAAAATATATAAGAAAAGAAATGATAAATTGATAATTTAGTAATGATGTTGATATTTATTATTAGGAATGATTAATTAAAAATTAATTAATAAATAGTGTTAAAAATAAATAATATGGAGTTGAAATATAAATAAGATGGAGATAAAATATAAATAACATAGAGTTAAAATATAAATAACATGAAGTTTAAAATATAAATAATAGCATGTTAAAATATAAACAATAGCATGTTAAAATATAAATAACAGTGTGTTAAAATATTAATAACATGAAGTTTAAATATAAATAACAGCATGTTAAAATATAAATAACACATATAAATAACATAGAGTTAAAATATAAATAACATATATAAATAACATAGAGTTAAAATATAAATAACATATATAAATAACATAGAGTTAAAATATAAATAACATAGAGTTAAATAATAGAATGTTAAAATATAAATAACATGGAGTTAAAATATAAATAAGAGAATGTTTTGAGCTTCTTGCTTTTCTTGCAGTGAATTGAATATCAAAATTTCAGAAATCACAGGTTTTCTGAAATTTTGATATCCAATTCACTGCAAGAAAAGCTAGAAGCTGAAAACATTCTCTTATTTATTTTTTTAACTCGATGTTATTTATATTTTAACTCACTAATTATAAAGTGTACTAAGAAATACCCTAGTTTAGGATATAAGATCTTTTAAAATTTAAGTATCATAAAGATTGTATAGTTTAGAAGTAATAGTTATTATTTGAATGTGAGGTAAAATCCAACTTATTTTTAATAAGATGTTTAATTACAGCTTCAAAGTATAAAATGCAACTTATATTGGTAACCATTATTCTGAATGTCACTTACATTATCAAAATCTTGATCATAAAACTTTATTTACGTAGAGCAGAATGTGTTTCTGTGTGTATTTCTATGGGGAGGTTATTCAAACTGAGCAAGGGGATTCTTACAGTACACAACCAATAACAGTGGTTAATACAACTCATTGTGTAACCCTAAATGACCTTCAAGACAGAATTCATGGATCATAAAATTTAGGACCCAATCAGAAGATCAAGTCAATGAGTTATAGACATTTGTAGTTCTCGTCAACATTGTGGCATCTAGCTTGTCCATTGGTTGATGATGCACAATGGATCCAAACAATTAATTTTTTTTCTCAACGGTCGGATGGTACCATGATGGAGTTATATGTTGATGTTTCTACTGTACAACAACAACATCCAATTGTACATAGAGATAGACTTACAAGAGTCGTTGAAGATAGTCCGCCCCATGAAGTTCAGACTATTCCAAATGATGCAGAGGACAACCTACTTGATCTCTCGAATATACATGTTAACCCAACATCTGATGAGGAGTTTTGTAATAACGAAACAGATGGTGATAGTAGTGCTGATGAGGAAGGAACAACAGAAGTTTCGAGAAATTCATTAGTTGTACAACATGCTCGACCTACAATAAATCATCCACCGCTCTTTGCATCTTGGTCAGAAGCAATGACACATGTGCCTGAATTTGAAGATAATGTTCTCACATCGACAACTGAGTTTCCCAGAGTTATACAAGATAAGTTTAGTGAGATGGACAAAACTTTATATATTGGAAGGAATTTTCCAAGTAAAGATGCATTAAAAAATATGCTAAAGATATTTCACATTGAGAGGCACTTCAACTATTTAGTTTACGAATCAGATCGTAGAAAATATGGCATATGATGTGAGAAGTATGGGGATGATTGTAGATTTCAATTGAGGGCGATTCTGGACATTGCATTTGGAGGTTGGAGAATCTCGAGGATTGAGGCTGCTCATACTTGCGTTCAGCCAAGTCTGACACAAGATCATACATCATTGGATAAAGAATTTGTGTCATCCATTGTTGTTGAGATGATTAGAACATGTCAAGATGTTCGGATATACCTTGTGAAAGAGAGGATACAAAAGAGATTCGGTTATCAGATATCCTATAATAAGGCATGGAAGGCGAAGCATAAGACAATTGTGAAGGTCTATGGTGATTAGGATGAATCATATCGGGTGTTGCCGCAATTTCTAGCCATACTGAGGCATCATAACCAAGTTGTCTTCCATATGGATATAAACGAAAATGTGTCTCGTGATAACCGACTTGATTCATCTCGTGTTCAATTTCATCGGTTGTTCTGGGCATTCCTTCCCAATATCTCTGCCTTTCGTTTCTGTAAACATTTTATTCAGATTGATAGAACATTTCTATATTGAAAATACAAGGGTGTATTGTTGATTGCGGAAACCCAAGATGGAAACCATTCACTCCTTCCGCTTTCCTTTTCCATTGTAGATAAAGAAAACTATGAATCTTGGAGTTGGTTTTTGGCATGTATCAACACCCATTTCCACAAAATTCGAGGTGTTTGTTTGATATCTGATCGGCACTGAGCAATTAATGTGGCAATCAATGCGGATCCTCATACATGGCATTACCCAAATTCACATCATCGGTTCTGAATTAGACACATTTCTAGAAACTTGCATAAAAAATTCCACAACGGACCGATGAATAAGGCAATCACCAGACTTGGTACGCATTGTATTTGTTATTTTTTTTGTATATCAATGTAAAGATAAATTCAAAATATGTGAAATATCATTTATTCTATGTAGCATATGAGTCTGATCGAAGACAGTTTTAAGAACAATTCGAACAAATCCGTCAGGTTAATGGATAAGTTTACGATTATATGATGTGAATTCCGAAAGAAAAATGGACATTGGCATATGATAGGGGGAAGAGGTATGAACACATGATGACCAAAATTGTAGAGTGCATCAATGGTGTCTTAAAAGGGATTCTCAAGCTACCTATAACTTCCCTAGTTCAGGAGACATTATATTTTTGCATGAAGTACTTTGTTGATAGAGAAAAACTAGCATCGGATGGAATAAATTAGGGGCTAATGTATGGAAGACATGTTCAACGAGAGATTGAAAAGAATATTGAAGAAGCTCCTGGTTATCAAGTCTGCCTATTTCAATGAGAAAACTATCGATTTGATGTTAAAGAGAAGTCGAACCCCACCACAAATAGAATTGGTGAAAAAGTAGTGGTATTACTAGAAACAAGGCAATGTCAATGTGGAAGCTTTCAGGACTTACAGTTTCCATGCTCACACACCATCGCAGTATGTGCCTCTGTTAACATATCATGGGAAGCATATGTTGATCCAGTGTACCGGATGAACACCATTTCTAACTGTTACGCTGCACCATGGACACCTATTGGCAAGTTTTGTTATTTTCCAATGCCCGAAGGTCAACTGATAGTGGTACCTAATATGAATCGGTTGTGTCCCCATGGGAGACCGAAGGCCAGCAGGATGTGAAATGAGATGGACTAGCCTCAAGAACAAATATAGAGTTTGAGATGCACCGTATGTCATCAAGAAGGTCATAATCGGAAACGATGCCCTAACATTGTTGGGTCGATTTCACACTCTTAAGCCACAATGATGTATTGTCGTTATTGGGAGATTCTCATATTGTAAATTTTATGTTGTTATCTCTTCATTTTACCTCTATTTTCTAACCCCCAAAAATGAAAACCATAACAGTAAACCCCGAAACATCTTTTTTATACCGTAATCCTAACAATCTAAACCATAATACTGAAAATATTTTCTCAAATCATTAACCTAAATCATAAAACGTTAAAAAAAATCTAAAATCCCAGTTCCAAAAGGTAAACTATGAAACCCTAATCTTTAAATCCTAAAATTGAAAACATGAACCGTAAGCCCAAAAACATATTCCATTTACATCAATTTTCAAAACATTATGTGATTGAGAAAATAATCATGAAACATATGACCATATTGTCTAGTACAATCATATATCAATATGACTAATATTCCCTACAAATCCCTATAACTCATTCATAATGTTTTAGGGAATAAAGGAGCAACCCGAAAATTGAACCCTCCTACATTGTTAATGAAGTCATAGAGACAAATGAATCTTGATCTAGTAATAGAATAACACCCCAAAAAGTGAACTCTCTTACAATATCAAAATATGAGCCCTAATACTACACCTTCCACCTATATACCCTAGTTTCACATTTGAGATATACATAAAATTATTTTGAAAGGGAATTATAACATTCAAAAATTACAAAATACCCTTTCTTGATATAAAAACATTCTTTGAAAACTAGTTCACATTTTATTTCAAAATTCTTTAAAAACACCCTTCTATTTACCAAAATTAGGGGAAACCATATTTTATCAAAAACCCTTTTTAGAAAATAAAAATTTCATGCCAATTATTTTATAAAAAAATTTATAAAACAAAGTGAAATCATGATTCATCCAACATAGATTAGAGACAGAACCATTTATAGGTCATGAATGATCCATGATGTGAATCCTTGATAAAACTCTATTTGTTTATATGCAGATGACTGACACCATACTACTCAGTCAGCAGGCTACCCATTGTTCATAGGTTTTGATAGAGGGTGGTCCAGATCGATTGATCAGGGTGCGTCGAGCACACCATTTTCATCACACAGAGCCTCATCCTTCCATTATACCATACTTGCGTCGTGCTGGTTTCTATAGAATTGCAGTATCCAATTTTACATTTTTATACCATCACCTGCTAGCTGCACTCGTGGAGAGGTGGAGACCAGAGACACACACATTCCACCTGCTTGAGGGAGAGATGACCATCACCCTCCAGGATGTGGCTGTGCTTCTTGGTCTTCCTATCCAGGGGAGACCTGTTATTGGATCCACTCGGGTAGCTTGGCCTGACCTTTCTCAGCGCTTGTTAGGCGTTGAAATTTTGTCTGATCGTAGTTCTACTAATGGAGCATCGATATCCATGCCTTGGCTGGAGGCACAGATTCCAATTTTAGCTAATTATGCTGACAAGCAGACGGTGATGCGTTATACACGTGCATATATATTACGACTTATTGGAGGGACCATGTGTACGGATCATTCAGGGATGCACAAGTACATGATATATCTACCCCTGCTAGAGGATTTTGATCAAGCAGGGACGTAAAGTTGGGGATCCGCCTGCTTGGCATACACATACAGAGAATTATGAAGTATATCTGATAGGAGGCGCACAGGTCTCGGGGGATGCGTCATCCTTATTCAGATGTGGGCATGAGAGCACTTCCCCTCATTCTATCCTGATCATGCGGGTCCGTCGGTCATGATGGCGGTGTTGCATGATGTGCCACATGGATGCTGGTATGATCACTCGTTTCTAGAAGTTTCTGATGATACTACAAGTTATTGACTTTAATCTCTCATTATTTATCACTGTCGATGTTGTATTTTATAGGTGGTGTCAGCGCCACAATTTCAATACAGTTCCGAGACACGATTTGAACATATATCAGCTCGAGTTGGACTTTCTCTTAACCCATCTGGTATGTATATAAAATCTATAACTGTCTAAAAAATTTAATAATAACATCATTTTTTTAGTTAACAGTTTTTCTAACAAGGTTAATATGTTATTTCCGATTTTATGTGTTCCATACTGGTCTTTTATGGACCAGTTGCCTCCATACTGCACGGTTGGTCTTGACGATGTTACGGTTGTAGTGCCACTTATTCACTTTCATATTGTTGAGTGGCACCAGCCTGATAGAGTCATGCGCCAGTTTATCTTCACTCAGCGGATTCCATTACCGCCGAGGCAGACAGATCATCTTCATGGGATGAAGCTGACAGGGAGGCAGGATGATGACTGGCATTGAGTACATGCTGTATTTCTCAACTGTTGGCACAGACACACAAAGTTTCGCATCCAGGGAGTTCCTACGGTGCATTTATTTCTTTTAGCGCAGCACGAGTATGAGCCATGGTATAGACTGAAGTCTATACTGTATCTTACCCGAGACGGCAGAGAGATGCATACGATTATATTTCAATTAAATTATATTACTATGTTTGTTGAGTTATTTTCTAATTCATTTTTAATCTATTTACAAGAGAGTCAGACAGACAGACTTATTGATATGAGTGATGAGGTTGAGGATAGAGTCTTCAGCTGGGAAGCCGTTCATGATCAAGCGTTGGAGCTGAGGTCATCTGTCTGCGCATTTGTCGAGAGCCTCTTCGAGCGTCCGACACAGAGACAGTAGGTTCCTACCGCAGAGGAAGATCCTGCAGCAGCTGCTGGGGCTGAGGAGCCACGACCACAACGACGTAGACAACATCGTCTTTCATGTCAGGCCTCACCAGTTCCACAGGCAGAGGTCAGGCCTCTAGTAGTCCAGTCTGAGCTGATGCAGGATCTGCCTTAGTCGTCATGGGATCCATCCTTTTTGACAGCATATCCTTAGTTTTCTCCATCATGGGGCCCATATAGAGCACAACCTTTCGGTCCAGTGTCATCACAACCTTGGGGTCCAGACCCATCACAGAGTTGGGGTACATCATCACCATATGATTTGTTCCCCACTGCGATGATGTCGGGTTCTTCTACCATGGAGGTGGGAGAAGGATCTGGAGGGCCGTATGAGGTGGAGTTGACATTTTCTCCCACTGGCACAAAGATGGAGGATATGACAGTCGACATTCCATTGCCTAAGTACCAGCCCTCTCCAGGTCCTCAGACTCCCCAGAGATCTCACCGTGGACGTCCTATTATTAGACCACCACGTGGGACAGGATCTCCTCACCGTAGACATAGACATTGATTGTTTATGCTCATTTATATGTTTTATGTCTATGGAAATGAAAAACTATATTTTATGAAATGATTTGTGTTAGACCACCATGTGGGACATGATCTCCTCACTGTAGATATAGACATTGATTGTTTATGTTCATTTATATGTTTTATGTCTATAGAAATGAAAAATAAATTATTAGCTTTCAAAACCGCCTACTTGAAAGTTAAAAATATTTCAAGTACATGACTTTTAAGGACTATAAAATATAAACCATAAGACCAATCTAAACAAAATTTTAAACATTCATTAAACATATATCCAATTGTTGTAAACAAAAATCATTTCATAACAACTGTTCATGAAAAATAATTTATTAGCTTTCAAAACCACCTAATTGAAACTTAGAAATGTTTAAAGTACATGACTTTGAAAGACTATAAAATATAAACCATAATACCAATCTAAATAAAACCTTGACCATGCATTAAAAATATAACCAATTGTTGTAAACAAAAATCATTTCATAACAATTGTTCATGAAAAATAAATTATTAGCTTTCAAAACCGCCTATTTGAAAGTTAAAAATATATCAAGTACGTGACTTTGAAGGAATATAAAACATAAATCCTAAGACCAATCTAAACAAAACTTTAAACATTCATTAAACATATAACCAATTGTTGTAAACACAAATCATTTCATAACAACTGTTCATGAAAAATAATTTATTAGCTTTCAAAACTGCCTACTTGAAACTTAGAAATGTTTCAAGTATGTGACTCTGAAAGACTATAAAATATAAACCATAAGACCAATCTAAATGAAACCTTAAACATTCATTAAACATATATGAGTGTACCCCGCATCAATAAAATGCATTTTGTCGCTAGTATCACATACATATATAATATTTGATGCATGAAAACATGTTATCTCTCCTTTCATGGAACAAAGAAATCCATTCTTCCATCCACCATGTCCATATCCATATCAACATCTAGTCGTATAAGGGTATGTTCAAAGATATGCCACATGAAATTATCGTACGTTTTCATTCCTGCAAATATCAACCCCTTCAACACCACAATGCATCCAACCATTATAATTTTTCTACAATTGTCACCCCATTTCCACACGTCTAGTTGATCAGATCAAAACACCGGCAATTCCACATAGCCCATTGAACTATTCATCACCAAATATTTATCTTTTATCATCTTCAAAAGGCCACTGTAGGACTTTATTAATCTATCCATTCCAAACACTCACATACAAGTATACTATAAACATAAAAACCTGAAAACTTGTTGGTTTTTATGCTTATCGTAAACTTATATGTGAGTGTTTGGAATGGATTGATCAAGGAGGTCCTACAGTGGTCTTTTGAAGATGATAAAAGATAAAGATTTGGTGATGAAGAGTTCATTGGGCTATGTGGAATCGTTGGTGTTTTCATCTGATCAACTGAACGTGCGGAGGTGACATTTCCGCATGTCGAGTGGATCGGATGAAAACACCAACAATTCCACATAACCCATTGAACTCTTCATCACCAAATCATTATCTGTTATCATCTTCAAAAGGCCACTATAGGACCTCCTTGATCTATCCATTCCAAACACTCACATACAAGTATACTATAAACATAAAAACCTGAAAACTTGTTGGTTTTTATGCTTATAGTATACTTGTATGTGAGTGTTTGGAATTGATAGATTAAGGAAGTCCTACAGTGGCCTTTTGAAGATGATAAAAGATAAAGATTTGGTGATGAAGAGTTCAATGGGATATGTGGAATCACTGGTGTTTTCATCTGATCAACTAGACGTGTGGAAATGGGGTGAAAATTGTAGAAAAATTATAATGGTTGGATGCATTGTGGTGTTGAAGGGGTTGATATTTGTAGGAATACGAATGTATGAGAATTTCATGTGGTATATCTTTGAACATACCGTTATGTGACTGGATGTTGATATGGATATGGACATGGCGGGTGGAAGAATGGATTTCGTTGTTCCATGAAAGGAGAGATAAAATGTTTTCATGTATCAAAGATTATAGATGTATGTGATACTAGGGAAAACATGTATCCTATATTTTCGGGGTTGACTCATATATGTTTAATGAATCTTTAAGGTTTCTCTTATATTGGTCTTATGGTTTTTATTTTAAAGTCTTTCAAAGTCACGTACTTGAAACATTTCTAAGTTTCAAGTAGGTAGTTTTGAAAGCTAATAAATTATTTTTCATGAATAGTTGTTATGAAATTATTTGTGTTTACAACAATTGGTTATATGTTTAATTAATTTTTAAAGTTTCATTTAGATTTGTCTTATGGTTTATATTTTATAGTCCTTCAAAGTCACGTACTTGAAATATTTTTAACTTTTAAATAGGCGGTTTTGAAAGCTAATAACATATCTTTCATGAATAGTTGTTATGAAATTATTTGTGTTTACAACAATTGGTTATATGTTTAATGCATTTTTAAGGTTTCGTTTAGATTGGTCTTATGGTTTATATTTTATAGTCTTTCAAAGTCGCGTAATTGAAACATTTATAAGTTTCAAGTAGGCGATTTTGAACGCTAATAAATTATTTTTCATGAACAGTTGTTATGAAATGATTTGTGTTTACAACAATTGGTTATATTTTTAATGAATGTTTAAATTTTTGTTTAGATTGGTCTTATGGTTTATTTTTTATAGTCTTTCAAAGTCACGTACTTGAAACATTTTTGACTTTGTGATTTTGAAACAAAATTTTAAAAACTAATAAATTTTTTTGTTAGGTGAAAGGAAGAATTCTCCTGAACATTTTTTATGAATTATGTATATAAATAAATATATAAACGAATCAAAACAAAAAAAATTCAATTTTTTTTCTTAGGGGAAAGGCGGCATCGTGGGTGTCGCCTTTATGAAATAGTGCAAAGGCAGCATCACAGATGCCGCCTTTCACCTGTAATGCAAAGGCGTCATCGTGGATGCCGCCTTTGAGGCGCATTTTGAAAAAAAAATCAACCTAACCGTTTTTTGATTTTTTTTAAATGTATTAAAAAAACCAATTAAACAAGCATGCAAGATATAACTAAAATAATCCAGGCTTATGTGTAAATATTATCAAGACATGGTTAATCACTTAAGTATGTTCCAATTAATATTAACAAGCATGTGATAATGATACTAAACAATTCGTGCATAAGAGATAAAAATCCCTCAAATAAAATATTAAGTCAGACTAAGCCTTTTGTTACTTGATTAAGGGAAAAACTCAATAAGACTATGTGTTTGACCAACCCTTGTTTGGAGAACTACTTTTATACAAGAATCCATTATGAAAGGTTTCAAGTTGACTTAACCATATTACATTAGGAGGAGTATCCCTTGATTGACTTGGTGTAATATTGGAGGCAAGAGTTTAGGAAATCCAAAGTTATGATTTTAGGATTGGGGAGTCCACTCAATATATCAAGGAGTTTCAAGCCCATAGTTGGAAACGAACTTCCTACCTAAATACCTTTAAATAACTTGACCAACCCTTGTTGGGGTTATGCAAAGGGGAATATTAATTTTTTCCACTAGAATGTCATGGAAACTGGACATTCCAGGTTCAATGGTGAGGGCCTTTGGGACTTGTTAAAAGAGTGGGAGAATTAATAAAATTAATTTATTATTTCTCATAAAATGTAATCAATAAATTACTAATGATATGCTCTTTTAATTGTAGAATAAAATGAAAAGCCTGTCAACCACCCTATCCCTGCGATCAATTCTGGATAAAGACAACATCCTCACCGGGAGTAACATCCATGAATGGTTTTTATGCCTTCGGGTTATCCTATTCCATGAACTGAAGTCTTACGTGTTGGAGTTAGCAATACGTGATCCACCTGCCAAAGAGATGAGTGGTGAGGATTTCCTGGTCTATGAGAAACATATAAACGATTTGGTCGACGTTGAATGTTTGATATTATCATCAATGTATAGTGAGATCATGAAGTCTCATGAAAACAGGGATATTTATAGAATGCTCGAGCACCTTCATGGTCTTTACCAAGATAGAGCAAGATAGAAATTGTTTGAGATCTCTTAGGCACTCTTTCAGAGTAAGGTTGGAGAGGGTGCCCCAGCTGGGCCTCATGTAGTCAATCTCATTGGATACATTGAGCAACTGGAGGTTATAGGGTTTAAACTCCCTGAAGAGTTGGGAACTGATCTTATTCTTGCATCACTCCCTCGGAGCTTCTCTAGCATTGTTGTTAATGTTAACATGAACAACATTGAGAAGTATCTATCTAATCTTTTTATCCTCATTCACTAAGTGGACAAAGATATGAAGCACGAAAATCCTTCTATCCTTATGGTGAATAAGATGAAAGGGAAGAAAAAGAGCTTTAATACCAAAGCTTCTTCACGTCCTTATAATAAATAGAAGATCAAGGGGGAGACAAGGGAACTAGAGGCTATTTGTTTCTCATGTGGCAAGAAGAGCCGCTAGAAGAAACATTTCACCCACCCTAAGAAACAATGGAAAGCTTCAGCTGCATTTGTAATTGAATGTAATCTATATGTTTCTACAAATTGGGTATTATATACAACATGTAGTGCTCACATATGTATCCAAATATAGGAACCAAGTAGATTTATAAAGATTGACCGAGGGGAGGTAGATATGCGAGCACCCAACAGAGTCAGACTTGCTGCTGTAGTTGTCAGGGACTACCTCCTCACATTTCCAATTGGGATGACCTTGGTGTTAAAGGGTTTTTATTATATTCCATCTATTACTAAAATCATTATTTTTGTATCAAGATTAGATACAAATGGATTTTTTTTCAAGTTTGGAAATTAATGTTGCTTCTTTTACAAAGATATAATTTGTTTTGATAGGGAACATTTATACAACAGTCTTTACGTGTTGGATTACACAAACCAAGTAATGACAATAGATAACAAAGATACTTCAAATGAATCATACCTCACACAACTTTGGTATCCTCAGCCAGGTCATGTAAATGAAAAATGCTTGAAAAAGTTGCATCAAGATGGATATTTAGATTTTTTCAAACTAAAACCACTTGGCATATGTCATTCATGTTTACAAGGAAAAAAGACCAAAGCCCCATTTAGTGGGAAAGGTGAAAAGGCTAAATATTCTCTTGAATTGGTTCATACAGATGTGTGTGAAACATTTCTATTTGAAGCAAGGGGAGTGTACTCTTTATAACTTTTACTGATTATTTTAGCTGATATGGATATATCTACTTAATGAGGTATAAGTCAGATTCTTTTGATAAGTTCAAAGAATACAAGAATGAAGTTGAGTACTAGCTTGGTAACAAGATTAAAAAACTCCATTCAAACTGAGGTGGATAATTTCTTAATCAAGACTTCATTTACTACTTACAGGATTTTGGGATCCTATCCCAACTCACTCCTACATACACGTCCTTGTGGAATGGTGTGAGTGAAAGGAGGAACCACACCTTTTTGTACATAGTTAGATCAATGATGAGTCATGCAAGTCTTCCATTATCTTTTTGGGAATATGTGTTATAAAAAGTGGCACACATACTAAACCAAGTACAAACTAAATCAATAAATGGTTTTCCATATGAGTTCTGGAGTGGAAAGAAATCTCTGTATCGAATGTACATGTGTGGAGAAGCGATGTGTTTGTTAAGGCCTCTTCAGGTAACAAAATTTCACCCTGATGCACAACGTTTAATTTTATAGGATACCCTAAGGAAGAAAGGGGATATTACCTATAAAACCCCTCAGAAAAAAAGTTTATAGTGGTAAGACACACCATATTCCTTGATAGGGAGCACATATCCGAAAGAGATTGTGGGAGTGAGATAGACTCCAATGAATTTGAGGCTCAAGGTATGCAAGAGTTGGTATAGGAACATATTCCACAAATCCCCATGGAATAAAGAACTATTCTAGTCACACAAGAACTATGTAGGAGTACAAGAGAGGTAAGAGTAATAGAACAATACAGTTTTATAGATATTGAGGATGGTGACTCATTATTAGTTGACAATAATGATCCTCTAACCTACAAGGAAGCAGTAAGTGGCCAAAATTTTTCCAAGTGGTAAGAAGCCATGAATTCTGAATTGGATTACATGTACCAAAACCAAGTTTGGATATTGGTAGATCCTCTAATTATTGTAAATCATGTTGGTTGAAAATGAGAATTCAATAATAAACTAGACATGGAAGGACAAGTCAGAACCTATAAGACATGACTAGTTGCAAAAGGGTTCAAGTAGAGTCAAGGAATTGACAACGAAGAAACCTTTTCACTAATTGCAATGTTGAAATCCATCAAAATTCTATTGGTCATTGCCGCTTACCATGACTATGAGATTTGAAAAATGGATGTCAAAATAGCCTTCCTTAACAAAATCCTTCATGAAGATATCTACATGACACAACTTGATGGTTTTATGACTCCAAAGGATTCCAATAAAGTATGCAAGTTGAATAAATCTATTTATGGATTAAAACAAGAATCCAGGTCATGGATTTTTTTTGATGAAGCCATAATGGAATTTGGTTTTATCAAAAATAAATGTTATCCTTGTTTCTACAAATAGTTTAGTGGGAGGGTAGTCATTTTCCTAATAGTATATATTGATGACATATTACTTATTGGAAATGAGATACCAGTCTTACAGTCTATTAAGGCATGGTTGAATCAATGCTTATCCATAAAGGACTTGGGGGAGGGAGCATATATTCTTGGGATCAAGATCCATTGTGATAGATCCAAGAGATTGTTGGGCCTAAGTCAAAGTACATACATTGATAAGATGTTGAAGAGATTCAGTATGGAACAATCCAAGAGGGGATTGTTTCTAGAATCATATGGTATTCATCTTTCCAGGAAAATGTGTCCTCCGAAACATTATGAAAGAAAGATAATGGAAAGTAATCCATACAAATTAGTGATGGGGTCAGTCATGTATTCCATGCTATGTACTAGGTAGGATGTCACCTATACATTGAGTGCGGTAGGTAGATATCAAGATGACCCAGGTAACTATTGTTGGATGATAGTCAAGACTATCCTAAAGTATCTAAGGTGTACTAAGGATATATTCCTGGTTTATGGAGGATATGAGGAACTAGTAATCAGAGGATATGCAGATGCTAGTTTCCAAACTGATCAAATGACTTGAAGTCGCAAACAGAATACATCTTCACTTTAAATGGAGGTGCAGTGATCTGGAAGATCTCAAAGCAGAGTGTGGACATTGATTTTACAGAAGTGTCCGAGTATATCACAAATTTTATGGTAGCTAAAGAATCATTTTCGATGCAAAGCTTCATCCAAGAACCGGATGTGATACCTAGCAGTAAAGATCTCATCACACTGTACTGTGATAATACCGCAGTGGTGGCTCTCGCAAAAGAGCCAATGTCGCATCAGCAGATGAAGCACATAATTTGGAAGTATCATCTCTTGAGGGATTCTTATCAGAGAGATGAAGTTGAAATGAGAATAATTTTCATGGAAGACAACGTTGAGGACCCCTTGACTAAAGCCCTAACTTAGTAGAAACATGATCATCATGTGAGGTCTAGCAGATTGATAGTTGTAGGCAGTTAGCTCTATTACAAGTGGGAGTTTGTTAGAGTTGGTGTCCTAGAACAAACTATTTGTACTTTTGTTACATAAATATTTAATGTATTTAAATATTAAACATCTTACTACATATTTTTCATTGTTCTTCATGACTATGATGTAATAATGTCATAGAGTATTTGTTGCATTGATAAGGTCATGGTAGTTCCCCTCTATGATGATAACCTTGAAATGTTATAACTATATTCATAAATATAGTTCTGCGGTTAGATGACATACTATTATTGTACACATAGTATAAATACCATTAGGTATGAGTACTCATAAGCAGATGATACTTCCTCTCATGAATTTCATACTTGGTAATCTCTGAGATGGGATGTTCTGAGAACAGACCTGTCAGTAGAAATTCTGCATGTTTTGGTGTTATATTATATTCCTATCTGCAAGTGTTTGTAATGATTCTTAGAATTTATGATTATTATTAATATGTTTCATGACTTGCACACTTTGATTTACTGACGAAAACCTTGACACATACAGTCGGTGGGAAGTAGGGTACGTTGGGTTCATCATGAGTGGCATGTTATTAATGGATAAGTTGAGGAAGGATTTGTCCCTTCCATTTATAGAAGTTGATATCTTGGACCTTTGATTGAAATAGAACCATCTCATGAAATTCCATGGCCATGGTGTAACGACGTGGTTATTTCCAATATTCAAAGAACGACGTATCAATCACAAAGGTTGATAACACTATCATGAAATCTGATTGATGAGATATGGAGACAAATGGATTATATTACACAGTGAGCGTTCCTATGTGGATGTCATTGTTAAGAAATTTAGTTCTTTCTCTTGGGTGCCTTGACCTGTTGCAAGATATTAATCTTGGACTTTTGGAAAGCCCATCTAATTCCAATTAGAAAGAATCCTAGAGGGGTACACACTAAGTGTTTCTGCTGGTGTCGGTTAAATTTTATTTGAATTTAATTAATAGAATAAATATTATTCTTATGATAGTGGAATAATTTTATTCAAGTTAAAATGATTTCATAAATTAAATAAATATTTATTCACCAGATTGTGGGTAAAATATATTTATTTATTTTATTGAACATTTAATAAATATTTATTTACTAGTTTGTAACTAAAATATTTTTTTAAGAGAATAAATTATTAATTTATTTATTATGGTGTTCAATAAATGGAAGTGGAGTTTGAGTGGACCAAGGATGGTCTGATAATAAAATAATTATTTGTAAGACAGTAAATAATTATTTAACTAGTTGGCACAAATTAAAATAATTATAACGCTGCTATAATTTTGTGACACACAATTTTATTTATTCTGTTTTTGCACAAGTTGGAACACCATAAATAATGGTGTGGTATTATTTTTAAAAATCATGGGTTTTATCTAAGTTTATTAATGTATTTAATTACTAGTACCCAATTAAATATTGTAACCAAAGCTCTATGTAGATAAATAGACACGTACATCTATTATGCCATGTACCAAACTGCACGCCTGGTGAATTGAGAATTGTTGAGCTAAAATATTTCTCTCTCGAATCCTCTTCCTACCCCTCTCAAGAACGATAGACGTTCTTCAAGACTGAAGAACAACCAATCCAGAACGATCGACACAATACACTCGCTTCATCACGGTAGAACCCAGAGAATGAGTGGTGTCAAACGGAGGCCATCAGAGTATGTGTGGATCACTGCTAGAGGGATTCTGTTTTGGATCCTCTCAAGTTCAATGAGACAATCCGAAAGGGTCATTCTGGATGATCAACATCATCAATGAAAAAAATACTGAAGATCCATGTATTCTTTTCTTTATAAAATTAATTAAATTAATTATCAACATGATGTGCGGGATCCTCTCAAAAGGTTTCAGTCCTCTTCCATCTTTTTCCAAATCTTTGATTCTATTCCGCGACTGACATTCATCATAATATTGATCCCAGAATTATCATGAACTAAGCCGGGTCGCCATCTAACATGGAGCCCGACCCGGTCCATGGCATGGCCTGAAGGGTGTTCCCAATCCCCACGGGTTAGAACAAATGCTCGGGTATCAAAACTAACACATGGGAACAATTTACTCAAAATAGTATACAAAAACAACTGAAAAGATAAATAAACTAAAACGGAAAACAAAAAACCAAACAAGACCTTAAACTAAATATAGGTTTAAGCCTACAATTCAACTAAAAATCCAAACTGAACAAAACAAATATAGAGAACCAAAACTCTAATAAAAACTTCCAAGTGACATGAGAAGCCCCATCCCCAAGATAAAAACACCAACCTACATGCGATGACCAACAAAATCCAGGACCACTACCACTTAACAGGATGCCTCAACCTAGAATACACAAAGAATAAGGTCTACATGCACCCAAAGGTGTATTTATGGAGGGAGCCAAGAGCCCAGTAGGACATCACCCAATAAAATGGTTCCACGTATAAACATTAAATGAAAAATACATTTGGAGGCTAAATAAATGAAAGGACACCAAAGCTTAATTTTTTTTAAAGAAATAGTTTCTATAAAGAAAACACCTTAAAAAAACAGCATAAATAAATAGAAAAACACCTTTTCATTTATAAAAACCCAAACCTTCAAGAAAACCCAAAAGCAACACCATATGCCGACGATGAGTGTATAGTATTCTAGGAGCAACAAAAGTGGGAGAGGCCCTATTGGTACTAGAAAAAACAATGGGACCCTAGAACATCGCATCTCGGTGAACAGTAGTATAGGAAACAAAACAAAATACGTTCTCGTGCACAATCCACTAGTAGGAAAACACATCCATAACCTAGTAGTCTCCAATCATCATTCAAATTCACTAAGTGTTGTAATTGTAAAACTAGCTATGTGTAACCGGGCCAGAGCCGCTCCCATATCACTAGTGCCCGAGATCTAGTCGGCCCACCTAGTACCCATGCTTCCCCTTTTTGTGCTCAAGATGTTCTAATTTCACATTTCAAGTCAAACTCAGACAAATAAAACAAACTGGGTGTTACTTAAACCCAGCGCCACCCTTTCACACACACAAAAACCATTTGAAATTGTCTGCACACAAAAGTATTTTCATAACTCAATTAAACCATTTTTTCACCGTTAATAATTATTTACTAAAACATATTAAATGTTGTAAACCTGTTCTTTAAAAAGAGACATGGAATGACTTAACACAAAAATCCAACCCAGACCTCCTTAATGACCAAACACACACAATTCCATATCAAGAACCCTACCTGCACCACTCACATTGATTAATAAACCAACCGTACAGCTAAAAGACCATTTTTCCGATTAAACAAGACACCCAAAATTTTATTAAGCAATTCCAGAATATAAAACATGACTTGGCCTAAGACCCAATCAAACCATCTTTTTGGACAAAACACATACGAATGCTACACCAAAACATAAACCGTGCACTTTGCGCATTTTTTCAAAACAAACACAACATCTTCACTGATGACCAAGCGCATGAAATGCTATGTCGAAACACAATTAACACCACTTGCACAAATTATAATCTAATTGTATACATTATTAAACACTAACAATTGAATAAGGATAAGTTTTCAACCAATGAATACACCCACCCATATAAACATACTACCAAAAAAATTAAACACATGAAAAAATTCAAGAAAACCAAATCCACACCCAAAATAATTAATCAAAGAATATAATATATTAACTAAGAAATCAAATTAATTCATTAAAAAATGTTTAAATGTATAACCACCTACCGACGTGTAGTGGCTTTAAAAAAAATGGCACAAAACACACCCACACCACATTCGCACCACGAAGAAGCAATGAGGAAGCCTAACCAAGGAGATAAAACCCAAAAAAAGTGGTTAAAACTAAAAATCGGACCCCAAAGCCATTGGAAAAAAACTCAAAGAGAGAAAAATGAAATAAAGAAGGGGTTTCATAGGAGAGGAGGGAGGTCACGGTAGAGGTGATCATAACAGGAGTGGTAGGTAGTGTCAGTCATGGTGAAAAATAGCAGTGGCTAGGGAAGGTTGAAAACAGTTTGTCGGATGGCACTGCTTTCTGGGAGATAGGGTGGCATGATGGGCTAGCCGTGGAGTATGGGTGTGAGCTTGGGGGAAACCGATGATCCATGGAGAGGATGGTTTGACAGTTAGGCTTGGGTGTAGTGCGACGAAATTCTAAGCAGAAGGGATAGGCATGGCACGCTGGGGAGGGGGGATTTGAGCGATGACATGAGTCCGGGGAGAAGGTAGGGGTGTGACACGACCGATAGGAGAGGGAGGAGGGGCAACCCAGGGGAGTGATGAAGGGGAAAGTCTGGCGGCTGCACATGGGGTAGGGTTTCATGGGGTGGGGAAGTCGCGCGATCTAGGGGGAAGGGGGGGTGACGAGAGAGTGAGAGGGAGGGAGAGGAGAAAAAAAATAAAAAAAAGAGAGAAAAGAAAAAGAGAATATGAAGAAAAAAAGAGGGGGAAAAAGAAGTAAAAAAATGGAAAATGAAAATAAAAATAAAAATTAAATGGAACCTAAAAATAATAATAAGAAAAATAATAATAATATTGTTGATAAGAAATGAATAATATTATTACAATCATAACTTAATTAACAATTATAACCTAATTAAAATATTAATGAAAATAATAATAATAATAATATAAATTACCATTTTTTATTAAAATAATTCTTTAAAGTTTAACCTTCTTTATTTTCATTTTACTTTATTTATTTTCCCTGAACATTAGGCAGGTCCTACGGAGAACTGGGTGAGGTCGTGCAGTGACCTACGTAAAGTCATGCGGCTTCGACCATCCCCCGCCTGTGTGTCAGACGCCACCACACCAAAAATATTAATTTATGAGTATAAAGTAAAAAAAAATTAATCGGGCTCAGCCCGCACTTCGACAACAATTTACAAAAGCGAATAGAAATAAAAAAAATAATATTTAAAAATTATTTTAGAAATCCGATTGTGACAATTCCCCCCACCATAGCACTTTTCGTCCCCAGAAATCCTCAATTAATATTGAAGCTCAAAGTAGAAAACTACACCCCCTTAAGGTTCAAAGAGGATCCCCACCAAAAAGCAAGTGAAGAGAGGCAAAAGCACTGTGCTCAGAGAAAGTGACTCAAAGAAAAATTTAAAAAAATTTGTAAAAAGACTTTATGATATATGTCGCCCGCCCTAAAGAGCTAGAACGCCTCCAGTTGACTGATCAAGGAAAGGAACTCTCGCACCCACGGGAACCAACTTCACAAGCTGAAACATCGAAAGAATTAATAAACAAAAACCACACCATTTGGCTAGAATGAACAAACAAGGTCAAACCATGTCCAAGGAACACTCATATCACTTATCACCAATCCATCATTTGAAATATAACCAAAAGGTCAACATGGGGAAGCCTGAGGGCCTCCCCACCCTTAAGAACCCACCAACGCCCAAGATGAGACAAGAAAACTGACACGGGGAGGTCTGAGCAGACTCCCAAACATTAAAGAAAAGTCCAACATTGATTAATTCTAGAGACATTTGCGCAAGACCCAACATGGGTATCCCCCCATTAGAACTAATAAAAGATACAGAACTTTGAATGTTTCCCAATGGTGACCAAACACCCCACCACAAGGGGCGGGGAAGTAGGGGCCGGACCACCGGGCATCAAAACCATGACCTAAGACCAACCAACATCTCCACATCTCTGGATAAGCACCATTCAAATTTGAGACCAATTCACTCAAAAAAACTCCATAAGGACCGATAAAAGAGGTTACCTCCAATGGGACGCAACCCCTGGGACTTTAATATAATGAGGCAACCATGCCTCCTCATAGCCAAGGGAAACTTCACGCACCCAAATGGGTCGTTAGAATGGAACAACCATAGAGAAAATTTTAAATTTCCATCACTCTCAATACTGACGACATAAATAATTTTGGGGTCTCATCTACTCTTGGGGTTCCTAACCACGTTCCAGCTTCACTCGGAGGCCTATGGCTGGATCCCTAATGTTTGAAGCATCCCATGCCTCACAGTTAGGCATTGAAGACTTCCGAACATAGCTTCTCCTTTTTGGTGCCACACAAAACAACACCACAATCGAGACAACACAAACAAACACAACATACCCAAACATCCAAATACCCCCTCACGACACATGTACTAATACTAGGGTTTAGATGATACCCATGCATCACCTCTTCACAATCACCAAGAAACTTCAAAAGGAGTATTGCATGAAAAACACTCCCCTTTGAACATAAAAAAAATTAGAACTCCATAAGAGGAGGACACACCCCAATTAAAATAGGGATTCCCAGAGGATCATACAAAATCCACCCTTGCTTTTCAAAGATAACTCACACTGCAAGATGTCACCAAACATGACCCTTGGGAACAAAGAAAGTACTACAAATCCCTTCAAGACACTGGTCAACATTAAAAATTCTGAACCGCCTTTACCCTTCCCAACAAGAATTCCTTTCACCATTTCTAGGGGGAACCTTCAGAAGTGACGGTGTCAAACTTCACACCCGACAACTCAGACGACTCAAAGAGACCAAAACTCCCTTCGACTCCCCTAGCATCTGTCACCCCACTGCGAGAGGATCTATTTAACTGAAAATGAAAAAGGGATAGACTTAGAACTATAACAAAAAGGGGAGAGTTCTCACTTTAATCAACTAGAGGGTTGGCCAACGGTGAATTACCCATGGCCATAATTCAATCACATATTAACACTTTATGGGGGGAATTCACCTGTCAAGAAAGAAAACCATTGACCCAATCAAACTTGTCAAATGACCAAGACATACCACAAGAGAACACTAAACATACAGGGGGAACCACTGAAAGGGATTCTTGAATCACTTTTCAAAAGAATTCACTAACCCCTTGCTTTCACAATAACTTACAAATAAGAATTCAAACTCAATACATAAATTAGTCAAAAAGGATTCTCGGCTCGAAACGCCTCACATATAACATTTCCAAAACACAAGGACACACCACAAAATCACCATTTATTAACACACCAAATTCTCATTTAACAAAACTTTTGAAAATAAGAAAATATAGTGGGTTTCACAAACACCAATGGTGTCCCATGGGCCTTGCACAAGTATGTTCCCATGCCACACCAGCACCCACCTCATATCCATCTAGGAATTCATCTGCTCGTTCCATTGACAACTTCTCTTTCCATATACACTTGTGCATGTGGTTTCCCACAAGAAAACCAAGGATCAAAACCAAATGTTTCCATTTTTCAAAACCAAAACATTAAACCCACACTTTTTAAATCTCAGAAATCATTTTCTTTTTAAAGATCTTAATTTACAAACATTTTCCAAGACCAAAAAGTTTTAACTTAAAAACCAAATTTCCACAAATCCAAAAAAATAAATGAAGAATGGTGCAAGAGAAAACTAGTGTCAGTGGGTGACTGGAACATATGGTTGGAGGCCATACGCCAATCACGCCACCACCACAGAGGGTATTCTGGGACATCATCCTTGACTCCACATGGCTTGCCAGACCTTGTGAGCTCACTAGGACTACTAACCCTACTACTTTTTCATTTCCCCTAAACAAGATTAACCACATGGGCAAAAGATTTAGACAGACCTCAACTTACTTTGGTAACTCGAGTCCCACCACGAGGTGTGCTGGCCAAACACCTTACTCGTAACCAAGATTCCGAGTCTCGACAACCTTAACTTTGGTCTACCATAAATCTATCCCAAAAGAACACGACCCAATAGGACAAACCTCTTTTGATACCATTTTGTCACAAACCAAACCAGGACTCCATCTGACCCGGTGCCTGACCCAGTCCGCAGCATGGCCCGAAGGGCATTCTCGATCCCTACGGGCTAGTACAAGTTCCCGAGTATCAAAAATAACACATGGTAAATATTTACACAAAATAGTATACATAAAAAAATTGACAGGATAAATAAACTAAAATAGAAAACATAAAACTAAACAAGACCTTAAACTAAAAACATGTTTTATTCTACAATTCAACTAAAAAACCCAAAGTGAACAACCACCAAGATAGAGAACTAAAACTATAATACCAACTTCCAAGAAACACAAGAAGCTGCATCCCCTTGATACCAACACCTACCTACATGGGAAGACCAATATCATCCAGAACCACTACCACTCAGCAGGATGCCTCAACATGGAATACACAAAGAATAAGGTCTACATACACCCAAAGGTGTGTATGTAGGGTGTGATCCAAGAGCCCATTAGGAAATCACCCAATTAAAAGGTTCCACATACAATCATTAAATGACAAATAAATTTTCAGCTAAATAAATGAAAGGAAACCAAAGCTTGAAATTTTTTAAAGAAACTGTTTCTATAAAGAAAACACCTTTAAATAAAACAAAATAAATAAATAAAAAAACACCCTTGCATTTAAAAAAACCCAAAACTTCAAGAAAACACAAAAGCAACATTGTATGCCAATGGTGAGTGTATAGTAGCCCAGGAGAACCAAAAGTGGGAGAGGCCCAATCGGTACTAGCAAAAAGAATGGGACCCTAGAACATCACATCTCAGTGAATAGTAGTATAAGAAACAGAACAAAATACGTTCTCCTGCAGGATCCACTAGTAGGGCAACACATCTATAACCTAGTGGTCTCCAATAATCATTCAAAGTTTAGTTAGTGTTATAATCGTCAACCATATATGTAAAACCGGGACAGAGCTGCTTCTGTATCACTAGAACGCTAGATCTAGTCTGCCCACTTAGTACCCAGGCTTCCCCTTTTTGTGCTCAAGATGTTCCAATTTCCCATTTTAAGACAAACTGAGAAATATAAAACCAATAGGGTGTTAACTAAACCCAAAAAAACACTTTCACACACACAAAAACCATTTGAAATAGTCCTCACACAAAATACTTCACATAACTCAATTAAACCATTTTTGCACCGTTAATAATTATTTACTAAAACATATTAAATTTTGTAAAGAAGTTTTCTAAAAATATTCATGGAAGGACTTAACAAAAAAAGCCAACCCAGCCCTCATTCATGACCAAACACACACAATGCCATATCAAGAACTCAACCTAGACCACTCACATCGATTAATAACCCAACCACATAGTTAAAAGACCGTATTTTCCGATTAAACAAGATACCATAAATTTTATTAAGAAATTAAAAATGATAAAACACGACTTTAAATATCGAAGACCCACTCAAATACTCTTTTTGGATGAAACACATACAAACACTACACCAGAACATAAACTACGCACTTTGCGCATTTTCAAAATACAAATGCAAACTTTATAAAACACTAGTAGAGAGCTCAAAATGGGTTTCACAATAAAAAACTACTCAACCAACACAAAATTTTCACTTATTACCAAGAACATGCAACGCTATGTCGAAACAGAATTAACACCACATGCACAAATGAAAAGCTAACTACACACATTATTAAACACTAACAATTGACTAAGGATAAGCTTTTAACCAATGAATGCACCCACCCATATAAACATACTACCAAACAAATTTAACACATGAAAAACTTCAAGAAAAACAAATAACCAACCAAAATAATTAATCAAAGAACATCATAAATTAACTAAGAAAGAAAATTAATTCATTAAATAATTTTTAAATGTTGAACCACATACCGACATGTAGCAGCTTTCGAAAAAATGGTGCAAAACACAACCTCACCACATTCGCACCATGAAGAAGAAAAGAGGAAGCCTAGCCCGGGAGATCCATCCTAAAAAAGTGGTTAAAACTCAAAATCGGACCCAAAATCCGCTAGAAAAATACTCAAAGATAGAAAAATTAAATAAAGAAGGGGTTTCACAGGAGAGAAGGGAGGTCACGATGGTGGCGGTCACAACAAGAGCAGCGGGTGGTGTGGGTCGTGGTGCAAAATAGTAGCAGATAGGGAAGGTCGACAGACAGTTCATCAGACATAACTGCTTTTTGGGAGATAGAGCGGTGTGATGGGCTAGCCGTGGATTTGGGGTGCGAGATAGGGGAAGCCGACGAGCCATGGGGAGGATGGTCTGGCGGTTAGGCTTGGGTGCGGCGTGACGGAATTCTGAGCGGAAGGGATGGGCATTGTAACATCCCAGGTAAATAAAGAATAAAGAATTTTCATATTTATTAATATTTACGATTTAAATATTAATTTTATTTTAAAGGGGTTGCTATGTTCGATAGCGTACCCGATACGCAACGATGAGTTTCTTTGAAACTTACGTAGCACACTAGTAATAAAATAATATTATTTTAAATGTTAGTTAACAAGTAGCCGTTGTACTGGCGGGAATGGATAGAAATAACTAAAATATGATTAGATATGTTTTTAAATGTTTATACATTTACCCAATAAAAGATAAAGGCTTAAAATACGGAAAGAGTTCAATTTTACGGGCATATATACTCTAATTTTCACTAAAGGTTCACTTATCACCTTTTAATGGTGAACTGTCATTAAATATAGTTTTTATCACTCTTATACTTTATTTTGGACCAAATATAACTCTTCTTTAGAATCGGGACATCAAAATTTACTTTGTGTAAATTTTTGGTACCTTTCTGATAAAGTTCATTTTTTTTATGAATAGTGTAAAATGTTGTATTTTAATTCAAAACCTCTTTTTAATCTAAATTATTTATATGATTAGATTATTATTTTAATTGTTTTTAAAGTTAAATTAGAAAATATTTTTACCAGTTAATCCAATGGTGGTCATTGGAATCAATTTCACTTTGAAATTGGACTTAAACTGGTGTCAATCTTTTGATACTTATTGTTTCACAAAAACACGCTATTTGTCATGACAGCGGGAATTAATTATTAAATTAATTAATTTTACTTATATGTTTTGAATTTTGTAAAATGGACTTCATTTTTGAATTCGGAATATCAAATATAGCTTAGGGTGAATTTTTGGTAATTTTCTGAAAAACTTCAATTTTTGATGAATAGTGAAACCACTAAGTGGTAATCAAGCAAACTGATTTTTCAGTTAAATGAAAGTTTACCACTAATGTGTATTGAATTTTGAAAATCCTACATACATGGTTGTCATTAAGAAGTAAAATGTGGTTCAATGAGATTAAAATAATTTTTTGGTGAATAGTAACTTATTAAGTTTTTAATCGCGATTAGAGGTAATTAGGGTAGTTTAAGGTAAAAATGGTATTATAAAAATGTGAAAACACCATGACACTTGTCTTAAACCTATTGGGTGAGTCATGGCCGACCAAGAAAATCCATGGGCCAACTTGGGGACCCCATGAGCCACTTTAGTTGGAAAATGACATTAATATATTTTTATTTAATGTTAAAGTGAAAATGACACTAACATAAATTGTTTTACTAAAACAATTTTTAAGTAGGGTTATACAAGTCCACATTTTGATTATAAATAATCACTGTAAATCTAAAAAGATTTCCTACATCATAGTATTTTTTATATAATTTTTAGACATTAAATAAATTAAATTATATATGACATAATAATGATGCAGCGATGACATCATTATTTGACGATTTAAATAAATGGAAAGATAATGAAAAATATAAAACCTAAACATGGCCAAAACCAATTGGATGAGTGTATTTCTAACCCTTATCACCTTATCCACGAATTATATCAATGTGGGACCTTTTAAAACCGAAACACATTTTCAAATAAAGTAATATTTCTTTACATTCCAAAAGTGCCCTCCTCTCCTCTTATAAAAGGCCCCCAACTCTACCCCATTTCACACACTTCTCAAGCCTTTGGCTCGGCCAACCCCTGCCCAATTACTCTCTAAACATCCCTCTCCTCATCCTAGAGGATTCCCTTTGGGATGAATCCTTTCAAAGGAAGCCTTTAGGCTCAAATAAAAAGGGAGTTACACTTTTAAAGGTAATTCATTCTCTCTTGTTCATTTGTTTTATTTTGCTTCTCCAACCCTCTAAACTCTTTTTATTTACTTCTTTTGTAACAACACCAGTATCTTAAATATACTAGGATGTTGTTATAATATTTATTTGAGCTACACTCTCACACAACTACATCAAATGGTTAAAGAACATACGGTTTCCGTGGATGGCGAAATTCTGCCTCCCGAAACGATGATTGTTCAATACTCATTTAACACCTTCAAGGGTGGCCATTATGATGTCAATATTTTTATATATGATATATAATATGTTTATGTTTTCTTTAAGCCTCTTTATTTTTCATTTTTGGCATACCTTTATGGTTTCCATTATGGGTAAACACGATATCTTCATTTAAGGAAGTGCGGACTACCGCCCCCTAAAAGTGATGTGATTCGTTAATGCCATATGTGGGACGTGTAAAGGATGGATTTAAAGTTATTATATATGATGTTATACTAGAATTATAATATACCTCTATATCATTATTATTTCTTTCCATTAAAGTATGAGATATAAATGAAAGTAGCGTTCATGCGTACGTACGGCTTACCGTCTCCATGAACGGTGCATTTCATTTCTTATCCCCAAATGTAATGTACTATTAAAATTACATGTATATAATGTATATATATAATTAATGATATATCTAAATGATTAATATAATTCTGGAATTAAAATATACATACCTCTCATTTATTTTTAATTCCACTAATATGACAAAGAAATGAAAGTATCGTTCATGCGTACGTACGGCTTACCGTCTCCATGAACGGTGCATTTCATTTATTACCTCTAAATGATTATGTAATATTATAAATACATGTATATTCTGGATATATAAAATAAATATTATATCCAAATCGGGAATTTCATTCTGGATATAAAGAACTTTTGACCACATGAACAACATGTAATTGTAAGAAGTCAACTTTCGACTTAAGAACCAAATATTGACAAAACAAACATTATTGACTTAAATGGTTACATAATGTTTATAACATGGCAATAAGTGATATAAAAAGAATAATGAACTTTAAAAAGGTTCTTAATCAAGTATAAATTAACTCAAGTTTATTATTCAGGACGTTAAAGAACGATCGAGTCAAGTCGGACCCAAGGTAAGGGACTTCGTCTCAATCTACTTTCATTGAGGCATATTTCATTTTATACACAACTTTCTTTTATACGGTGTATAAACCCCTTTGACTTTTACTTTTATACAAAAGGAATCTTTTTCTACGAAGCGTTTTACAAAACGACAAAAAGGAATTTTTTTTAGCGTACGCGGTGACAACGACCTTTTCCGCCGCCACGAGTATTATTTGGTCTTTGGCTTTCTCAACAAGCCGTAATGTTTTTGGAATAAAATAAATACCATATACTCTTTTATGTATTTTGGTATTGAAAATGGTTTTGAAAAAGGATTCTATTATGTTAATATATTTATGATATATTGTGATTGAAATGTGGAAATGTTATCATTCATTTATATTGGTTTTATGTTTTATGATTTTATACTGGTACTTGGACATTTTAACGGGTGGTTACGTTATAAACCATATGACGGGTGGTGCCGTGAATACTAGGACGGGTGGTTACGTTATAACCTCCAATGCATTGGGTATGGAAGTCATCCGTATGGCTATTCCATTATGTATGTATGGAAATTGGCCGTATGGCTATTCCATTAAGTGATATGTGTGGAATTCAACCGTATGGTTATTCCACTTAAGTATGATTACGTCCCAAGTTACCTTTATATATTCTATGTGTTCTTTATATGGGTTTTATGGTAATCCTTTGGTTACAAAAAGGTAAGTAATGATACTTTATTCAGTGAAGATTTTTTTTACTACTTCATGAAGGTGAAGGTATTACTTTGATATAGTATACATGGTTTACTTGATGTTTGAAAAACTAACAGTTTTCATTCTTTTTGTATCCCTTACTGAGCTTTTTATGCTCACCCCAAGTTTTTCGAAATGTTTTTCACATGACTTAAGGTGGAATAAGGTCAAGGATGGGATCAAGGGAATTTCATGCTATCTAAAACATGGAATCTAGACATCTTTCTTTTTAAGAGTTTTTATTTTATGGAGACTTAGTATAAGTGTCTACTTTGTAATCTTTTAAGATGTAATAGTTATGTTCTAATTCTCTAAAACTCTAAACCTGAAAAGATCCTCAATGTGAATTATTAATTTAATTCAATATTAAGTAAGGTTTAAGGCTGGGACCTTATATTTGGTATCAAAGGACGGTTTAGACATCTTTAGGAGTTAGAAAAGTGTTAAATTATAATATGATTGAAATGATATAGCATTTACGGATTACCATGTTGCTTCGCCTAAGATATTTCTGTGTTCAGAATGGTTTTCCGCAGAGGAAACAAAGCAGCTATGTTGGGACGACATCAGGAGGAAGATAACCTTCCAAATCAGCAACCTGAGATGGTCAGAATCGAAACTGAACAGTTTGTTGCTGTGATGGCACAGTTGACTCAGGCTATAAATGGTGGTGGTATACATGCACGAGATCAGCCAGATCAACCACAGAGGAACATGTCAGTGGTGGAACACTTCATGAGGCAACATCCCCCATCATTCAGAGGATCATCTGACCCTGTGCAAGCTGAAGGGTGGATTAAAGCACTGGAGAAGATTTTTGATGTCATGGGGTGTTCAGAACATCAAAAGGTTAGTCTTGCTGTTTACCGTTTTGAAGGTGAAGCTGATCAGTGGTGGTCGATGGTAAAAAATATAAGGGATAGTGATGAGATTGAGGATCTTCACTTGGACAAATTCAAAGGTATGTTTCTTGATAAATATTTTCCTAAGGTGGTTCGTCTTAGGATGGAAAAACAGTTCCTAGAATTGAGGCAGGAGGATGATTCAGTGGCTGCTTATGAAGAAAAGTTCACTCGATTGGCAAGGTATGCTCCAAACTTCATTTGAGATCTTGATAGTAAAATAAACCGTTTTTACTCAGGGTTAAAGCCAAAGTATCGAAGGGCTTTAGCTTCTCGTGAATTCAAAAGTTATGAAAAACTTGTTCGATGTGCGGAGAAGGTAGAAATGGAGTTTGCCGATGATCAAGTGTTCTATAAAAAACAACAGAATAAGAGGTCTAATTGGCAGGAAAAGGGGAAGAATTCATCAAAGAAGCAAGGAGGTAAGAAAACCAAATATCCATTCGGTGAGAAGTGTGGTAAAATGCATCCTGGAGAATGTTTATCCATGTCTGGTAAGTGCTTTCGGTGTGGTAAGATTGGTCATATTTCTCGTAACTGTAAGGAAGATGATCAAGCAGGAAATGAAAAGCCAACGATAAGATGTTTTAAGTGTAATGAAATGGGTCATTATGAAAATGAGTGTCCAACGAAGAACTCAACTGGGGGAATGCAGCTAGACTACAAGCAGAAAGGGGTGGTAAAATCATTTGCAACAACTTCAGTAGATGTTGGGCCATCGAATGAAGTGGTATCAGCTCCAGGGAGCTCAGTATTTTTCGAAGATTGACTTGAGGTCGGGGTACCATCAGTTGAAAGTAAAAGAAGCAGACGTTCCGAAGACTGCGTTCCGTACTAGATATGGACATTATGAATTTGTAGTTATGCCTTTTGGGTTAACCAATGCACCTGCTGTATTCATGGACCTTATTAATAAAATTTTCCATGAGTTCTTGGATAAGTTTGTGTTTGTGTTTTGAGGTTTGTGAAGAGGTTATGTGTGCCTTGTGATTCACAGTTGAAGAATGAGATTGTTTTTTCATCCTGGCAGTACTAAGATGTACAGAGGTCTGTGGGAGTATTACTGGTGGGATGGAATGAAAAGAGACATTGCTAATTTTACTGTGAAGTGTTTGACATGTCAACAGGTTAAAGCAGAGCAGCAGTTACCGAAAGGGATGCTTCAGCCTTTACCAGTGCCAGAGTGGAAATGGGGAAACATATCCATGGACTTTGTTGTGGGATTACCAAGGACATCTCGAGGTAATAATGCAATCTGGGTTATTGTTGATCGCTTGACTAAATCTGCTCTTTTCCTTTCTATACGATATACTTTCTCTCTTGATCAACTTTCCCGTTTGTATCTTAAAGAGATAGTCAGGTTACATGGAGTTCTTCTCTCCATTGTATCGGATCGTGAACCCAGGTTTACTTCTAACTTTTGGAAAGGCCTTCAGAAGTCGTTGGGTACTGAATTAAAATTTTAGTACAACTTTTCATCCTCAATCAGATGGGCAGTCAGAACGAACAATCCAGACATTGGAGGATATGCTACGAGCTTGTTCTATGGATTATCAGGGAAGTTGGGACCAACATTTTTCTTTGGTTTACTTTTCTTATAATAACAGTTTTCATTCCAGTATACAGATGGCACCATTTGAGGCATTATATGGGAAGCGGTGTCGAACTCCAACTTTCTGGGATGAAGTGGGTGGAAGGAAGTTGATGGGACCAGAATTGGTAGAAGAGATGGCAGAAAAAGTCCAGCTAATTCAGAAAACACATGAGAACAGCTCAGAGCAGGCAGAAGAGTTATGCGGATAACCGGAGGAAGGATCTATCTTTTGAGGTAGGTGATCATGCTTTTCTCAAGGTTTCTCCTTGGAAAAGTGTGATGAGATTTGGTAAGAAAGGAAAGTTGAGTCCAAGGTTTGTTGGACCATACGAAATTCTGGAAAGAGTTGGATCAGTTGCATACCGAGTGGCTTTACCTCCGAGTTTATCTCAGGTACACAATGTTTTTCACGTTTCGATGTTGAGAAAGTATATGCCAGATCCATCTCATGTTTTGAGTCCAGAGGTAGTTTAGCTGGAAGAGAACCTATCTTATGAGGAACAACCGGTCCAGATTCTTGACCACAGGGAGCAAGTGTTACGGAATAAGGTGATTCATCAGGTAAAGGTTTTGTGGAAAAACCATGTGATTGAAGAGGCAATGTGGGAATCTGAAAATGCTATGAGGGATAAATACCCCCACTTATTTTGATAAGTGAATAAAATTGCGAGGAAGCAATTCCCAAAAGGGGGAAGGATGTAACATCCCAGGTAAATAAAGAATAAATAATTTTCATATTTATTAATATTTATGAATTAAATATTAATTTTATTTTAAAGGGGTTGCTATGTTCGATAGCGTACCCGATACGCAACGATGAGTTTCTTTGAAACTTACATAGCACACTAGTAATAAAATAATATTATTTTAAATGTTAGTTAACAAGTAGCCGTTGTACTGGCGGGAATGGATAGAAATAACTAAAATATGATTAGATATGTTTTTAAATGTTTATACATTTACCCAATAAAAGATAAAGGCTTAAAATACGGAAAGAGTTCAATTTTACGGGCATATATACTCTAATTTTCACTAAAGGTTCACTTATCACCTTTTAATGGTGAACCGTCATTAAATATAGTTTTTATCACTCTTATACTTTATTTTGGACCAAATATAACTCTTCTTTAGAATCGGGACACCAAAATTTACTTTGTGTAAATTTTTGCTACCTTTCTGATAAAGTTCATTTTTTTTATGAATAGTGTAAAATGTTGTATTTCAATTCAAAACCTCTTTTTAATCTAAATTATTTATATGATTAGATTATTATTTTAATTGGTTTTAAAGTGAAATTAGAAAATATTTTTACCAGTTAATCCAATGGTGGTCATTGGAATCAATTTCACTTTGAAATTGGACTTAAACTGGTGTCAATCTTTTGATACTTATTGTTTCACAAAAACACGCTATTTGTCATGACAACGGGAATTAATTATTAAATTAATTAATTTGACTTATATGTTTTGAATTTTGTAAAATGGACTTCATTTTTGAATTCGGAATATCAAATATAGCTTAGGGTGAATTTTTGGTAATTTTCTGAAAAACTTCAATTTTTGATGAATAGTGAAACCACTAAGTGGTAATCAAGAAAACTGATTTTTCAGTTAAATGAAAGTTTACCACTAATGTGTATTGAATTTTGAAAATCCGACATACATGGTTGTCATTAAGATGTAAAATGTGGTTCAATGAGATTAAAATAATTTTTTGGTGAATAGTAACTTATTAAGTTTTTAATCGCGATTAGAGGTAATTAGTGTAGTTTAAGGTAAAAATGGTATTATAAAAATGTGAAAACACCATGACACTTGTCCTACACCTATTGGGTGAGTCATGGCCGACCAAGAAAAGCCATGGGACAACTTGGAGACCCCTATGAGCCACTTTATTTGGAAAATGACATTAATATATTTTTATTTAATGTTAAAGTGAAAATGACACTAACATAAATTGTTTTACTAAAACAATTTTTAAGTAGGGTTATACAAGTCCAAATTTTGATTATAAATAGTCATTGTAAAGATAAAACGATTTCCTACATCATAGGATTTTTTTTATAATTTTTAGACATTAAATAAATTAAATTATATATGACATAATAATGATGCAGCGATGACATCATTATTTGACGATTTAAATAAAATGGAAAGATAATGAAAAATATAAAACCTACACATGGCCAAAACCAATTGGATGAGTGGATTTAGAACCCTTATCACCTTATCCACTAATTATATCAATGTGGGACCTTTTAAAACCGAAACACATTTTCAAATAAAGTAATATTTCTTTACTTTCCAAAAGTGCCCCTCCTCTCCTCTTATAAAAGGCCCCCACCTCTACCCCATTTCACACACTTCTCAAGCCTTTGGCTCGTCCAAACCCTGCCCAATTACTCTCTACACATCCCTATCCTCATCCTAGAGGATTCCCTTTGGGCAGAATCCTTTCAAAGGAAGCCTTTAGGATCAAATAAAAAGGGAGTTACACTTTTAAAGGTAATTCATTCGCTTTTGTTCATTTGTTTTATTTTGCTTCTCCAACCCTCTAAACTCTTTTTATTTACTTCTTTTGTAACAACACCAGTATCTTAAATATAATAGGATGTTGTTATAATATATATTTGAGCTACACTCTCACACAACTACATCAAATGGTTAAAGAACATACGGTTTCCGTGGATGGCGAAATTCTGCCTCCCGAAACGATGATTGTTCCATACTCATTTAAAACCTTCAAGGGTGGCCATTATGATGTCACTATTTTTATATATGATATATAATATGTTTATGTTTTCTTTAAGCTTCTGTATTTTTCATTTTTGGCATACCTTTATGGTTTCCATTATGGGTAAACACGATATCTTCATTTAAGGAAGTGCGGACTACCGCCCCCTAAAAGTGATGTGATTCGTTAATGCCATATGTGGGACGTGTAAAGGATGGATTTAAAGTTATTATATATGATGTTATACTAGAATTATAATATACCTCTATATCATTATTATTTATTTCCATTAAAGTATGAGATAGAAATGAAAGTAGCGTTCATGCGTACGTACGGCTTACCGTCTCCATGAACGGTGCATTTCATTTCTTATCCCCAAATGTAATGTACTATTAAAATTACATGTATATAATATATATATATAATTAATGATATATCTAAATGATGAATATAATTCTGGAATTAAAATATACATACCTCTCATTTAGTTTTAATTCCACTAATATGACAAAGAAATGAAAGTAGCGTTCATGCGTACGTACGGCTTACCGTCTCCATGAACGGTGCATTTCATTTCTTACCTCTAAATGATTATGTAATATTATAAATACATTTATATGCTGGATATATATGATACATATTATATCCAAATCGGGAATTTCATTCTGGATATAAAGAACTTTTGACCACATGAACACCATGTAATTGTAAGAAGTCAACTTTCTACTTAAGAACCAAATATTGACAAAACAAACATTATTGACTTAAATGGTTACATAATGTTTATAACATAGAAATAAGTGATATAAAAAGAATAATGAACTTTAAAAAGGTTCTTAATCAAGTATAAATTAACTCAAGTTTATTATTTAGGACGTTAAAGAACGATCGAGTCAAGTCGGACCCAAGGTAAGGGACTTCGTCTCAATCTCCTTTCATTGAGGCATATTTCGTTTTATACACAACTTTCTTTTATACGGTGTATAAACCCCTTTGACTTTTACTTTTATACAAAAGGAATCTTTTTCTACGAAGCGTTTTACAAAACGACAAAAAGGAATTTTTTTTAGCGTACGCGGTGACAACGACCTTTTCCACCGCCGCGAGTATTATTTGGTCTTTGGATTTCTCAACAAGCCGTAATGTTTTTAGAATAAAATAAATACCATATACTCTTTTATGTATTTTGGTATTGAAAATGGTTTTGAAAAAGGATTCTATTATGTAAATATATTTATGATATATTGTGATTGAAATGTGGAAATGTTATCATTCCTTTATATTGGTTTTATGTTTTATGATTTTATACTGGTACTTGGAAATTTTAACGGGTGGTTACGTTATAAACCATATGACGGGTGGTGCCGTGAATACCAGGACGGGTGGTTACATTATAACCTCCAATGCATTGGGTATGGAAGTCGGCCGTATGGCTATTCCATTTTGTATGTATGGAAATTGGCCGTATGGCTATTCCATTAAGTGATATGTGTGGAAGTCAACCGTATGGTTATTCCACTTAAGTATGATTATGTCCCAAGTTACCTTTATATATTCTATGTGTTCTTTATATGGGTTTTATGGTAATCCTTTGGTTACAAAAAAGGTAAGTAATGATACTTTATTCAGTGAAGTTTTTTTTACTACTTCATGAAGGTGAAGGTATTACTTTGATATAGTATACATGGTTTACTTGATGTTTGAAAAACTAACAGTTTTCATTCTTTTTGTATCCCTTACTGAGCTTTTTATGCTCACCCCAAGTTTTTCGAAATGTTTTTCACAGGACTTAAGGTGGAATAAGGTCAAGGATGGGATCAAGGGAATTTCATGCTATATAAAACATGGAATCTAGACATCTTTCTTTTTAAGAGTTTTTATTTTATGGAGACTTAGTATATGTGTCTACTTTGTAATCTTTTAAGATGTAATAGTTATGATCTAATTCTCTAAAACTCTAAACCTGAAAAGATCCTCAATGTGAATTATTCATTTAATTCAATATTAAGTAAGGTTTAAGGCTGGGGCCTTATAGGCACGGCACACTGGGTAGGATGGGGGGCTTGGCGTGAGGACGCAAGTCTGGGGATAAGGCAAGGGTGAAATGCAACTAGTAGGAGAGGGAGGAGGGGCGATGCGGGGGTGCGATGAAGGGGAAAGTTTGGCAGATGCGCATGGGGTAGGGTTTCAGGGTGGTGGGGAAGTCGTGCGAACTAGGGGGAAGGGGGTGACGGGAGAGAGAGAGGGAGAGAGGAGAAAAAAAGAAAAAGAAAAGAGAGGAAAGGTAAAATATAATAAGAAGAAAAAAAAGAGGGGGGAAAAGAGGTAAAAAGAATGGAAAAAAAATTAAAATTAAAAATAAATGGAACCTAAAAATAATAATAAGAAAAATAATAATAATATTGTTGATATCATGTGAATAATATTATCATAATCATAACTTAATTAAAAATTATAGCCTAATTAAAATATTAATGAAAATAATAATAATAATAATAAGAGAAATTGATATTTTTTATTAAAATAAATATTTAATATTTAACCTTATTTATTTTCATTTCACTTTATTTATTTTCCCTGAACGTCAGGCAGGTCATGCAGTGAATTGGGAGAGGTCACGAAGTAACCCGCGTAAAGTCGCGCAGCTTCGACCGTCCCCCGCCCGTGCGTCAGATGCTACCATGCCCAAAATATTCATTTATCAGTATAAAGTAAATAATTTTAATCATTCTCAACCCGGGCTTCAAAAAATATTTTCAAAAGCAAATAAAAATAATAAATAGAAATTGTTTTAGAAATTTTAATGTGACAAGAATAATCATTTATCACGGTAAAAATTAAAGCCGGGTGTCATCCCAATCGTGCTTCCGCTGCACCAAGAACCATAAAAATGGTCTTTCATAATTTTGTAAAAGCATTTTTATTTGTTGTGTTCTTTGCATATGAACCTTTTTTAGCACCATCAGCTGCTTCTAAACTATTTAGCAAATCTAGATCTTCTTAGGTTTCATCACCCACTAAAAATTTTGGTTTAGAGATTAACGAATACTTGTTTTTAGTCTTGGAAACCCCATATTCCAAATTATCTTCTTCCCCAACTTGTGAGAAAAATTAATGCTTCCAAGCAGGGCACATTAAAAATTCACAACATATGGAACAATAAAACTTATTGGAAGGCAAATATCTATCACATAATGAATTTGAAGGCTTCAAAATTTCTACCTTATCGGGTAAACCACTTATGTTTTCAGACCTTCAAGAACCAAATATCAAAATTATTATAATAGAAGCCTAATTCATGTAAATGTGATGAATACACTTTGGTCAACTGGCAATAAGAATGAAAGAAATGAAAGGGGTCAAATCACTTCTTGTGAACAAAATTCATATCCCACCACAAAGTAACTATATAACTGAATCACTCAATAAAAAATATATTCCCTAACAAACCCCTTCCAACAAAAAGGATGGAAATATAATATTTTAAACTATCATGACTATCATTGAAAATTACATATGAGAAATAAATAACATGCACATAGATAAGGGTGTAATTTTGGCCCGATGGCCCGTAAGCCCGGTTGGCCCAACCTAGAAAATTTTGAGTAGGGATTGGGCCAATGATTTATCAGGATGGGCCTATGTAATTAACCTCATGGGCCAGCCCAACCCTTTGGTCCGTGTGAAGCTCATCCCGTAAAAGATCATCTGCTCTTAAAAAAATTGGGAAACTACTAGTAGGTAGTCTTGAACCCCCTACCACAAGTTTCGAAGGCTGTGACTGGTTAAAAACTCATAGAATATATATATATATATATATAAAGTTTATAAACAAAACTACTAATAAAAAACAAAACATGCACATCCCCACCCACCTCTTGTGTAGCCCAGTGCATGCCCCCAACCCTCTTCAGTATATTATTGTTTTTTAAATGATCAAACAAAAATAAAGTTATATTATTTTTTTTAAAAATTAAATAGGTCACACATCCTTCTTGCATAGAGCGCAACACGCCCACCCCTCTTCCACATATTAAAAAAATTAAATCATCAAAAAAATGGAAATTTATATATATATATTTTAAAATGGGTCATACATGCCTGCCTGTCTGGGCACACCCCCACCCTCACCACCCACTATTTTACCCCCGTTGCCACCCACTATTTTTCCCACCCAATCGAAATAAATTAAAAAATATTGACAATGGTCATATAACTATTTCTCGTTCTTGCGAACCCCAGGGATATCAAAAACCAAACAAAAAAGAAATGATCATATGACCATTTTTGGTGCATCTGCAATCCCTAGAGATAAAAAAACAAACAGTACAATGACTGTCTGATATTAAAAAAACAAAAAAACTTATTTTTTAATTATGAATAACACAACAACCCTCTGTTTTTTTAACATTATTACTTTTTATTGTCCACCAATTCCATCAGACCACTTCTAGCATAACACTACGCAAGCCTCATTGTGGTGATTTTTCTACTTTTGCATGTTGTGTGTGCATACCAACATCCACTTTGTGCTTCACCAAAAACTCCCAATAGGGTATTTTATTTAATAATTTGATGTTTACAATTTATTTTATTTTTTTAGATAGATCCCTGTCAATTTTTTATCATAAATAAATCCTCTCACCAAGTGTTGATATTATATCATCATCTCATCATCCTCATGCTGCATCGTCATCTAGACCTAAAAATTATTCTAATGTTTGGGATCACTTTGAAAAAATTTATATCAATGAATACTAGGGTACAAAAATATCTAAATAAAATGAAAATATTGTGCTATGTTACTTATTGGTTCATCTAATAGGGACACTATACACATTAAAAGGCAAGTTAATGCACATATTAGAAGCAATCAATTAGATATTAGAACAAAAATGCAATTAAGATGTAATAAATTAAGAAATTGTTCTTATGATCCTATACATGAAAAAATATGATGGTTGATTATTTATTTAAAAAAGAACAACTGATTAATACTATATAATGGTCATATTTTACTAATTTGGTTCAAGGGGCATTTACTCAACAATATAAACCTTTTTCACAAAATACTACTAGATATTTTTACAAACAATTAACAATATTAAATTATATATTATAAATATTTTCAAATAATTAAATGGAAATGTTTGTTTATATTATGATTTATTACATTCTAATTAACATATAGAATATCAATTCATTTCTACTCATTTAATTAATAGTGATTGGAAATTACATAAATTTTTCATTTAAATTGGATGAACTTCCATATACTGGTCATTCACTAGGAATTTCATAAAGAGACCATATCTCTGAATGGTATTTTCAAAATAAAGTATTTAAAATTAGCACGGGTAATGCATCCTATTATAATAATGGATTGATATCTTATATCTACATTAAAATTACCATGTGATGGAAAAATATTTAGTGTTCATTGTTTTACTCATATTTTATATTTAACTGTAAACGATGAATTATCTATTTATAAATATATTTTTGTTATTATTATAAAATGAATTAGAATTATTAATAGTTTTTCTAATCATGTACAAGTATATAGAAGAATTTTTCATTATAAAAATATGAAATAATGAAATTTAAAATTAGATGTAGAAAATAGATGGAATTCTAAATATTATATGTTAAAATTATCTTTAAAGAAAAGAAAAACAATAGATTTATTTTTTTAGTCTACAATAATACGTGAAGGGTTTATTATCTCTGAAGACACTACCATGAAAATGGATTTACAAAGTGCTGCCTTTTAAGAGTGTTTAAAAAAGTACTGATAAAGATACCCATTTATCATCACTTTTTTTAGCATTGTTAAAAGTGCCCGCTTTATCAGCGCTTTGTTATAATCGCTGATAAAGACCTCCCTTTAGCTGTGAATTTTTACTAGCATTGATAAAGGGTATATTTCAAAAAAAATCATTAAAAATAATATATTTATATTGATATAAATATAATATATTTCTTAAAATATGTTTTAGATAAGGCAAATAGGCATTTACACATGATATATAAGATATTTAGTGAAAATAACTTATAAAATAATTTGAAAAATATTTTTAATGAATAAATAACTAATTATAATCGAGTAATAGTCATTTAATATCAATTTGAAGATAAAAAAATCAAAAGAAAAATAAAATATGTAAAATAAGTTGAAAGCATAACTCGAACTTCAAACGACCATAAATTTTGATTCGAGTGTCCGTTTGAGCTCTACCACATACCAAATTAAAGCCTGCAATGAGATCTATGCTGTAAAGGACTAGAATAAGCTCTATGAGATTTGTTTTTTTTAAACTCTAAAAGTCCTAGAAGGCCTCTAAAATTGAGTTTTTAGTCGGTATACCCAAATTTTTTAACATTCCATTGATTTTCAACCTCGATTATGGGGGCCTTTTGCCCTTTTTTAGTGGGGAATGAATTTATTTCTAGGGATTACATTAATATTGAAATTATGGATTTGAAATTTTATCAATTTTCATAATAATTTTTTTTATAATCAAATATATTACAATATATACATATTTTTTATGAATTTATACATTTAAATTTTATTTTATAAATAAATAATTAAACATATTTACATATAAAATATGTTTATAAACCTATAAACCGTATCTAAATAAAAAAAATATCCATTTTATTTAAAATAAAAATTTATGAATATTTATATACCTATATAGTGTGTGTGTTTGTGTCTGTATTAACAAACTAATATATATTATCTATATATTCTAATATATGTACATAAATATTAATATATAATATATGTAAATAAATAAAAATATTTATAATTTTATTTATATATACAAAAATATATAATATATATGTATGTATGTTGTATATATGTATGTATATATTTATTTATTTATAAACACACAAACACAAAACATATTTTATAAATGTATTAAAAAATAATCATATAAACATATATTAATATATGAATAAATATATGGATAAAAAAATATAACAAGGTATATAACTAAATAAATATATATAAATATATATTAACATAAGAATAAATATATAAATATAACTCTATGTTTTTAATATATATATTAATAAATGAATAAATGAAAAAATATGTATATATATATTAATATAACTATACATATATATTAATATTAATATAAATTAATATTAGAATAAATATAACTAAATATATATATAAATAAATAGATATATCATAAAATAGAGAAAAAACAAGATAGATGAGTGGTAAAGGTACAGGCGCGCAAGGAAGAAATCTTGGGTTCGAATCTTAGTGGAGGTAGGGGTGCGTCAGTGGGTGAAGGGGGTTACTAGAACTGTTAATGGGGTGGGGGTCCTAGTGTAGTTAAAGGTGGGGGGTGGGGGGGGGGGGGGTCCACCTAGTACCATCAAAGGGGGAACTGTAGAGCTGATAAAAGGGGTTGGAATTTTATCTTTAATTTTTTGTTTTTTTCCTTTTAAACATTTATTTTTTTACTTTTATCTGCGTTTTTTAGTACTGTTAAAAGACTCCTATTATTAGATTTCTTAGCACTTATAAAAGGGACCGTCTTTTTACCACACTTCAATTAGATACACTTTTTAGGCATTGTTAATATATTTTTTAGCGCCGTTTAAATCATGTTCTATTGTAGTGAGAAAATGTTTAGGGTCAAGTTAAATTATATAAATATTTTTTTCATGTATTTGAAAAATAGACTCGATTATTTTCAAATGCGTATATTCCTACATCACCTTTAGTTTTACATGATTTAAAAGATATAATGTTTGTTTTTATTAAATATATGACTTATAAATATTATATACCAATTATTAATTCCATGAAATAAAATTTTGATAATTATTTTAAGACATTACCTATAATATTTGGAATGACAGTTATATAGGATCCAAGACGAAAAGACACTGGTTTGAAAAAATTTAGAAATTATTTTTGATGATGAATCTCAATATGATGATATATTTTATTTTATTTTTTAAATTATATAATGAATATAAATTTATTATAAATGTTGATATTAGTAGACATCCCAGACAACAAACACATTCTTCTCATGGAAGTGGAAGAGTATGGACAACTATAAAAAACAGACAACTTTCAGAATCTTCCAGTGCAATCACATATGATCTAAAACGATATTTAAACTCTCCACCAATTCAGAATGAAGATGATTTTTATATATTAAAATTTTCAAAATATTATAAATCTAAATGGCCTATACAAACAAAAATTTCTCATTATGTAGTTAGTGTTCCTGTTTCTTCAGTTGAATCTGAGTATACTTTTAATAAAGGTGGATAATTTATCATTGATTATCATACACGACATACAATGGACATGGTTGAAGCTCTTATAGTCACAAGAGATCATTTATATACACAATATCGATAATAATAATTTATCAATGTTGATAATGATCTCCACATGTTGTCAAGCCACATAGAAGACACAACATCAGAACCAGATGATTATTTTTGTATGGTTGTTATAATACATTTTTATATTGGAATTGATATATATTGTGTAGGTTCTAGGTGCAACAGAATTGCATTAGGGGTAGTGACTAACTTTTCTTTTTGTCATGATTGATGGTCAATCTGAGATATCTACGACGATGAATGTCGCGATCCATGAAATTGATCATTGAGATCAGATGAGGGTAATCACCCCAGGACCAATAGATAGGAGATATACACATATTATTTATAATTAATTTAAATAAATAAGAATTACCTCTAAGGAATTATTTATTCTTGGATGTATCTGATGAAATATTTGCAGTGCGTTGTCATTGCGTTGTAGAAACCGAGCATATATTTCCCCCAATGGTGATCAACACATGTTCCCTGAATCACTGGACATCACCGAAGGTTTCTCTAGGTTATAGCACGGAAGATCTTTTTACTTGTGTCATCTGCCTTTTTCCACCTTGATAATCACTTCCAAATCATTCTCCTTGATCTAGTGGATGGGGATTGCTCTCCATTCTTGAGAGTGTTCTTAGAGAATAGAGCTCTCTATTCTTGAGAGGTTTTCTCTAGATCCGTTGTGAACAAATGGATTGGATTATGAGAGAAAAATATAATTGGGTATTTATATTGGTCAGATTAGAATAAAATAATTACACAAGTTCCCTTAATTATTTTATTTAATCCTAGAAAAACCACATGTCAAATAATAATAATAATATTATTATTTCTCGACATGTTATTAGATTGTGAATTATAATTAAATATTATTTAATTAAATAATATCTATTATTATTATTTCTCACCGGACCATTTAACTCAGTCTCTCATTCCTCCATAATATTTACCAGGCCTTGAATAAAGACTATTTATTTATTAAATAAGTATCACTACAATATTCGCCGATAAATAAATAAATATTATATTAACTAATGAAAAAATAAATATTTATAAAATATTCTCCTCATAATATATTCTCTCAAATAACTAGTGATGAAATAAATGTGATCATACATACATAAATAATTATTAAACCATTATCAGGAATAATATTTATTCAACTTGTTAAATAATAATATGTTATTTAACTGAGATTCTAGATACACTTAGTGTGTGACCCTTTAGGCCTCTTTCTCAGTGGCATTATATTAGGCAGCCTAAATTCCTAGGTTAGCGTCTAACAACATGCCAAGACACCCATAGTGAATGAAGTTAATGCCACAATGACATGTCACCTCATATGAATTTTTACTATGTAATATAATCTCTTTATAACGATATCTCTAATCGAGAAAGTTGCATGCCAGTGTCGTCAACCCATACGCTTAATTTCTCTTTCTTTAACATTTCAGAAATAGAACATGCCTATTGAACACCATGACCATGGATTTATTTAGGCTATATCATTTCCATAAATGGGCATGAGATGTTAACTTCTGTTAATAAACAAAATGGATAAATCCTTTCTAGTATTATTCATTAATGCAATATTACTCATCATGAACCCAACATATCCTACCTCACCGAAAACATCTGTCATCACGGGTTTCATTAATACATCAAAGTATGTGACTTATAATATTCGTTAATAATAATCATAAAGTATAAGGACCAATACACATGGCTGCAGATAGGAACATAAAATGACACTTATAAATGTGTATTTCCTACTAGCGGGTCTCGTTCTCATAATATCCTATTGGATATTACCAAGGGCGTACACCATGAGAAGGTGCCTCAAAGTCCTATGAATCTCCACCCCTGATAGCCTATATCATTTATGTCCCTCAAATTATATCATTCAGTCATTGAACATATATTCAATAATAGTGTCATAGAACTTACGTGTTCTCATCATAGGGGGGAGCTGTTATGACCTTTTAGTGCAACATCTAATCATAGCACAATATCACATACTATGTCACGTAGAATAACAATCCTGATGAGATATGTAGTTAATTAATATTCAAAACAATGAATGCATGTTTATCATAAAGTCCATAGAGGTTGGTTCTAGGGTACCAACTCCAACATATTGTATTTTTTTAAATATATTTTAGTAATTTATTTTTTTGTCATTACACAAATAAAAAATGTAATTTTTTAATGTTTATTAGTAATTTACATTTTTCATCACAAATAATATATTAGTTTGTGAAAAAATGTTTAATATTTTTATTATAATGTAATATATATATATATATATATATCAACAATTTATTTATTATAGGAGATAACTTTTTATAGCCTTCCCTCACACTCCTTGGGGCTCCCCTCAATTAAATCTCTTTTACCATATTAAATTGGGGGAATAATGGTAGTGTGTCACCCTCTTTGAATGAAATGAATGTAGTGACCATCATTATTATTTTATCTCTCCATAACGTCTTCCAAAATATATCCCATGGGTTTTGACCCCTTTCATTTGGGATTTTTTCCATGTTACATCAAGTGTTCATCTTATTTCCAAACTTTTACACTTTATTTTTATCTCTCAATTATCTATGTACCAAAGGGAAAATTGTTCCTGATCCTAACAAGTGGTATAAAAGGCCCGATTCTGGCACAAGGATATTTTTGAAAGAGGATGTGTCCAAATGACAGTGAAATTTGAGATCAAAAAATTCAATGGAAATACTTTTTCATTGCGGAAAATGAATATGAAAGTGGTGCTACAGAAAGATAATTTTTTACATGCGATTGGAGAAAAACTGACATGTGTGATGGAGGATAAATGGAATGACATGGACGAGAATGCTATTGCCAACATCCATTTTTCTTTGGAAGACAGGGTCCTGCAATTCATTGTGGAGAAAATATGGTGAAAGAGATTTGGGAAACTTTGAAAAGTTGTATGAGCCAAAGTCACTCCACAAAAAAATTTTCTTGAAGAGAAAATTATACACTCTTTGAATGGAGGATTCATCATCGGTGACCAACCACAAAACACCCTCAATACCGTTTTTGATCACCTAACTGTGTTTTGCTATAAATATTTTGATACTAAATTTGCAGAGATTATGCTCTAGAGTTTTCCAAATTCAGGTGATCAACTTATCATCAACCTCACAATTAATATCAAAATGGATGTGTTTCTCTTCAAGGATGTTCTAGCTATGATTATTGTAGAAGAAATTAAACATAAGAACAAGGAACGTAGATAGAAAACTTCACACCAAGTGGAATCTCTATCAATGTAAAGAGGAAGAATGATAGAGCATGGTTCCTGTGGAAGACAAAATCATGGAAGGTATAAATAAAGGACCAAGAAGAAAAACATCAGATGCTACAATTGTGGTAAGATGGGGAGTTTTAGCAAATAATGTTTGATTAAGATGTATGGTGAGAAGAACTCTCAATAAAATGTGGCAAGTAAATCTAGAAATGGATATGTACTAGTCAGTAAAGTGGTGATGACTATTGAAGGTAGATAGAATCTCAATGAAGCATAGATAATTGACTCAGGATCAATATGGCATGTGACATCTTGATGAGAATGGTTTGATCAATATGAAACTATCCCAAAAGGACTTATATTCATGGGGAAAGATCATACCTTGTATATATTTAGAGTTGGTGCCATCAAAATGAAGATTAATGATAATATAGTTCCCACCATTCAAGGAGTACTCAATGTATAGGTCCTCAAGAATAACATTTTGTCCTTGGGACACCTTGATGATATCAGATGCAAGAAACACAATAAGAAAGGGATGATGATGATTGTGAAGGGATCACTTGTGGTGATGAAGGCAGGGAAGATATCAAAGAACCTATATGCGCTTATGGTTAAATGTACAAGGAAGAAGAGATATTAGTCACATCAATTGCCTCAACGGTAGCATTGAAGAAATTATGGCATCAGAAGCTTAGCTATATTTCCGAACAAGGCCAGAATATTTTTTCTAATTGGATGTTGCTATATAGTCTTATGATGGTATCCTTTCCATTTTTCAAGCATTGTGTTTTGAGTAAGAAACATAGATTAAAGTTTGGAACCTCAATGGTGAGGATCAAGGAGTTCTTGGAGTTGATCCATTAAGACATTTGGAAATCACTGGTTGTGTTCCTAGGAGGAGAAAGGTAATTTGTACCTTTCATTGATGACAATTCTAGACGATGATGGGTGTTTCTAATCAAGAGTAAATAACATGTCTTTTAATTATTCAAAACATTCAAAGTGAGGAAGGATCCTGAACTGGAAAATAAAATCATGAGTTTGAGGACTGACAATGGTGGAATATATAAAAGCGAGGAGTTTGAATCTTTTTTTCAACAGGAAGGAATCAAGAGACATTTCACGGTGGCATACACTCCTCAACATAATGGAGTGATAGAGAAAATCACTACTATAATTTCAAACATTTGCAACGGTTCATTTGTAATGGCCAAATGACCCCTTGCAAATAGTATATTTTATATTATTATTTGTGATGGACTAAATAGTCCATAAAAATAATGGTTTATCGTGACAGAATGCATTGTCCGTCGCAACTATTTTTGGTGTGCATTCTCGCCACCCAGTGTGAAAATTCATCACGATGGGCATTTGAGATGGATAAAAAAATCCACCACAAATTCCCCTAGGATTTGGAATATTTTCAATGGACACTATGTTCTATCACAAATAATCTTCACAAAAAAATGTATTTGCGACAACATTAATTCCATCAAAAATAATCCATCGCAAAAAACCCCATCGTTTTAACACTGTGTGAGGCCTCCTCTTCTTCTTCCTCTTCTTTCTTTCTTCCTCCTCCCTCTCCCATAGAAAACCCTATGACCCTCCATTTCCCCCAGCTCCGTACGACTCCATTCTTCCCATTTGTTTTGTAGATTTTGGCTCAGATCTTCAAGGTACAAACTCCTCTTACGTTTTCCATCAATTTTTTAACAAATTTGGGTTCAATGTTTAATATACTAGTTTGGTCCCTAGCTTTATAAATTTATCGGATTTTCATGCTATATTTGATATTTAGGATAGATGCAATTGCAATAATTTCTATTTTGATTTTAATCTAGTTTGTTTTTTGTGCATTTTAGGCTTAATATCGAATATATTGGTATGGTTAAACCCTATGTTTAGATATTTATCTGATTTTCATGTTTTATTTAATAATAAGGAGTGAAGAAATTGTATGAATCTTTGTTTTGATTTTAATCTAGATTGTATAATGAATTTTAATTGTTTTTTAGGAATTTTGGTAATTTTTTATTTTTGATATTTATATGTGTTTTGTATTTATATATATAGATATATATATAAATATTTTTGGTTATCATGTTAATTTTGATATATGTTTGTGTGTATATATATATATTAAAATGTGTTTATATATATATATAAATGATTTTAAATATATGTTTATGGTTTGTGGTATATATATATATATACATATATGTATATCTGTATGTATATTTGTATATATGTATATATAAATTTGTTGTGTAGATCTGTTAAAAAAATTACCAAAATATATTTTATATATTTATATTAATTAATAAATATTTTTATATAAATTCATGTTCAAGGGTTGCTGGAAATTAGTTATAATTTTACCCGTTCTTTTCTCTTTATTGTTTTTTTTGTTTTATTATTCCTTTCATTTGTTTTCTGGTTCCAAATTTTTTATTGCGCACACGTGTGTGTATGTCTAAATATTTATATGTCTAAATATTTGTTATGTTATTTTTTTTCACGCGAACGTAATTATAATATTTGGGCACGCATAATATTTGTTTATAATTATATTTGCACGAACATAATATTTGTTTATAATAATATTTTTTTATAATAATTTTTTTGGCGCATGTGCATGTATGTATGTATGTATAAATATTTTTATGTCTCAATATAATTGATTTATTTTTAATAATGGTGATAAAATTATTTTAGAGAAAACATTTTAATAAAAAGTTATTTATAGGAATTTTGTTTTATAAAAAAATGTTAATAAATTGTATAATTGAAAAATAATGACAATTTAAAATATGTAATATTTAGTAAAAAATTATTTAATAATAATTAGGATAATTTTCTGTAATAGTTTGTAAAAAAATATAACAAATATAAATAATTATTATAAATTAGTAAAAAAAATATTAATTATTAAAAATGTAGTATTAATTTAAATAATTAGTAAAAATCAATACATAATTTATAATATGTAATAATTATTGAGTCTTTATTATTAATAAATTTAAAAAATTAGTGACAATTATAAAATTATAATAATTTGTAAAAAAATTATAATAAAATGTAACAACGTTTAGAAATTCATAATAATTCATATAAAATGTTGTATTAATTAAAATAAATAGTATTAATATTTCATATAAATGTTGTAAAAACACTCGATTCACATAACTATTATAATACATCTAGGGTAAAAATTATGAATAATAATCAGTACATAATTTATAATAATTTAAATAATTAATAATAATTTAAGAAATTATGATATCTATATATATAATCATTTCATAATTTATAATAATTTAAATAATGAATAATAATCAGTACATAATTTATAAAAATTAATAATAATTAATAATAATCATTACATAATTAATAATATTTGTTATATAATTTATAATTAATTGTATTATATATATATATTAATTATTAACTAATTAATAATTATTTCATATAAATGTTTATTTAATTAATATATTTCGTATTAATAAATTTTATTAAAATTTTCATATATATTTATATATAAAAATAAATAATTATATAAATAATATTAATAAAATATTAAAAATGATACCCCTACGTGTGATGTAACGAAATAGTTGACCCTAACAAATTTTAGGTCGCGCTTAGGGTAAACCCCATATCCCGGACCTAATGGTGATATATGATTTATCATCTGATGCGTAGTTTGAAAGATACATTTAATTTTTATAATAATTTTTAATACAAATATTAAATGAATTACCCTCCCCTGTAAGGTAACTACCCGATGCTCACAAATCCAATGTCATGTCTAGGATAAACCCCACATCCTAGACCCAACGGTGATATCCAATTTATTATATACAACACCATTTAAGATATATTCTATTATTTTCAAAAAATAGCATGTATCTTATATAATATATTTAATATTTTTACTTTTTTTCTACACCGAGCCTCTATGGGCCCTATAAACTAGTGCTAACCCAATGCCTCACTCTGCTCATATTTCATAGAATATTTCAAGATGGTAAAATATAATAATAATTTTCAACTAGTTAAAATGATCATCAATAATTATTCTTATTCCTTTTGTTTTTTAGATAACTATTGACTCAGGAAGTAGACAACAACATCTATTATGTGACCATGATTGGGTAAATAATCAAAAAAATCCAAACAGATCTGGTTTAAATCATATCTACATTGATGGCGTTGAAGCCTTTATATCATTTTCATAGTCAAATTTTGATTTTTTTCTAAAGGAAACAATTAAATGTTCATGTCAGAAATGTGTTCTTAGGACATTTTAAACATTTGATAATGTTATACTTTGTCTATTGCATTATGGTTTTCAGTAAGATTACTTTTTTTGGTATCAACATGGTGAAAAGAGTTCAATAGAAAATACAATTTTTTTTGGTTCCAGATCCATCATTTTATAATTTAATACATGAGGCTATTGATCCATCTATTCCTCAAAATAAAACTCATAATGACATTCCAAATCCTAAATCTGAACCTTCATAGTGTTACAATTTGTTGTAATCTGCTGAGGAGGCCTTATATTTGAGAAGTCGTATGAGAAAACTTGAATCTGTTACAAAATTTATGGCTATTAAATAAGATTTTGGAATGTCTAATTGTTGTTTCGATTGGATTTTATCTTTTGTAAAGTCATTTTTTCCTGACATAAATGCATTACATACAAGTTTCTATGAATGTAAAAGGTTGGTTCATAATTTGGTTCTAATTTATCAAAAGATCCATGCAAGTTCAAATGACTGCATCTTATATTATGGTGAATATGAATCTTTGATTAATTATCCAACACGTGGAGAATCGAGGTATAGAGTTGCACAACAATTAAAATTTAAAGTTCCTATGAAATAGTTGAGATATTTTCCAATTACACCTCATTTACATCTTTTATTTTTTTCACGCAACACAAAAGGATTTATGACATGAAATAAATCAAATATTTCTATTTAAAAAGCTTAAATCATCCAAGTGATGGTGACTCATGGAAACATTTTGATCAGACACATCCTTCTTTTACTGCAAAACCTCGTAACATACGGTTGGGCATTTCTACTGATGGTTTTTGTCCATTTGAAGCTTATGACAATAAATATTCTTGTTGGACTATTTTCGTTACTTCTTACAACCTTCATCCTTTGATGTTGATAAAATAACCGTATATATATATTTGATGTTGTTAATTCTATGACATCCAAAGAATAATTTTTATGTCTATTTGAAACCACTAATTGAAGATTTAATTTCATTATGGAACAACGATGTGACTACAAACTGTAGATCAGAATTTTATACTGAAGGTTTCATTAATATGGACGATCAATGACTTTCCAGCGTATGGTATGTTATCTAGATGGATCACACATGGTCTAAAATCATGTCTATACCTCATGGCTGAGAATAAATCATTTATACTTTTTAATGGGTGAAAGGTTATTTATTTTGATTTTCATCAAAGATTTCTTCCTACGGATCACCCTTTTTAAAGAAACCAAATTAATTTTACAAAAGGTCAAATTGAAATATATGCACCTCTAGTGGTGCTCTCAGGTAATCAAGTAAACTCTATTGTATCTCCATTACCTCATGTTATTTTTGGACAAACCATAAATGAGGAAAAGATAAATGGTTTTGGGAGAGATCATAATTAGATAAAGTGGAGTATTTTTTAGGACCTTCCATATTGGTCTGACTTTTTGGTTCTTCACTTGTTAGGTGTAATGAATATTGAGAAGAATGTTTTTGATAAAATGTTTTATACCATGTTGGACACACCTAGTAATACCAAAGATAATGTAAAGGCATAATTATATATTGCACATATTTGAAGACGTCTTGAACTTGAATTATTTTAAGATGAAAGATCACACAAATTAATGAATCCAAAATCAGCTTACTCACTTAGTAAAGAAAAACATTTATTATTCTGTTAATGGATTAGATATTTGAGGTTATCAGATGGTTATGCTTTTAATTTTTATTATTTCATCAGAAATGGGCATATTACCAGGTTAAAAAGTCATGATTGTTATGTCATAATTGAAAGATTACTACCTATTGGTCTTAGAGGGATATTGAATTCTTCAATCTGGGATGTGTTGACCAAAATATCATTTTTATGAGATATTTGTGAGTCAACATTGGATTATAATGCATTGAATTCCATGGAAATAGATATTTTTTTAATTTTATGTAAATTGGAGAAAATATTCCCACCAAGCTTCTTTGATTCCATGGAACATTTAATATTGAATTTTTGATATGAAGAAAAATGTGGAGGTCCAATAAAATTCTGATGTTTGTATCCATTTGAGATATGTATGTAAAAAATTAAAGAATCAAGTATATAAAAAAGCATCAGATGAAGGGTCAATTGCAGAAGCATACTTGGAGGAGGAAATTTCAAATTTTTGCTCTTATCATTTTCAGTCATAATATCCTTAAAAACATAATCAGATGGGTTGCAATGAGACAAATGTTGATGATGTCAAAGACCATCAGTTGTTAGTTGTTAATCATCCTGAGATTGGTTTTGGGGGTTACTGTGATCCATGACTTGCATATAAAGAACAACACAGATATCATACTTATGTACTGCTGAATTGTGAAGAAATGATATGATTTTTGTAGTAACTACTAATTTTTTATTATTTCATTAAATATTTATAAAAGATATATTTATTTAACTTAACTTTTTTATAGAATATATGATGACCATATAAAAATCAATTTCCGTAAATTACATCTACTGCTCTGGAGGAACGTTGGCAACAAACTTTTTCATATTAGATTCAAAGACTGGTAAGTAAAGTTTTTTTAATGGAATAATAAATCAAAATTTCAATGATATCAATTATTAATAATTTTTATTTTTTATAGGTAACATGGCATGAAAATAAAATTAACATTCGATTATGTGTGCTCAAAAACACTCCATTGAAATTAGTAAAATCTCATAATGGGTATAAGGTAAATGGATTTCGATTCCATACAAGCATATATGGTGACTCAAATAAATCAATGAATAATGGTGTTCATTTGAAAGGATACCATCATAAGGAATGTAAAGTAAACTTTTATGGTATGATAGATGAAATAATTGAGTTATGTTATCTGGGACCAAATTATGTTACAATGTTTAAATGTTATTGGTTTGATACTGATTGAGGGTTGTGAGTTCATCCATGGCATGGAGTCATTAACATTAAATATTACAGTCTTCTTGCATCAAATGAATGATATATGCTGGCACATAAAGAACATCAAGTTTACTAAGTATATTATTGTTATATTTTGAGATATTTTAAGGACTGGTGGAGTGTGATAAAAATGAAATCACGCAAAAATCAGTTTACTGAAAATTAAAATGGTTCTGTAGAAGTGAAACATATTGAAATTTTTCGAGAAACATCCCAAAATAAATATCTTACCCAACGAGATATAAATATCGATGATGAAACCCCTCATTTAATGTATGATGATATAGATAATTTTGATGAATTAATAAGGGATGATGAAACTAAAAGTCATATGGAAGTTGACAATGATGAAGACGAGGATAAAGACATTAATGTCAATGAAAATGGTGATGAATATGATGATTTTTGAATTATATTCATGTCTTTAGTTATAGGTAATTATCATATTATGATATTTATTAGTTTTTTAAATTTCATATTTATATTAACAATATTTTATTGGTAACATTATTTTATTCTGACATTCATTTTATTTTTATGTTTCAAATCTATTTTAACCATCTCTTAGTGGTGAAAATATTTGTTTCAGAAAGATGGAGATAAACCTCATGATGATTTATTATATTCTCTCACTGATGTCAGACTTCCTGATGATGAGCCTAATTCAGCTCCTCCTCCTTAGGTTGGTGCGCCTACTAAGAGGGGGAGTTGTCTTGCTCGATTACTGATTCCAGATCTTATTCCATAGAGATGACCGTCTATTGATTTTGATATGCATTTATAGATGTATTTTTGATTATTTAATAAGAAATTTATTTTATATTAACTAAGTGTAATTTTAATAACAATCTTATGATTATATATTTGTTTCAATTTTCAATGTTTTTTGCATTTAGCCATTGGTCAGGCTGGCGCGATTATAAGAAATTATTTTTCTGAGCCATGGGTGTCATGGGGCCTGGTACCCATCATCATGTGTGATAAGATGTCCGACCACTAGATTGTATATTATTAAATAATATATACTTTTTTAAAATTTATTTAATTACTAATTTTTTTAATTGTCTCAAAAAATTAATTTTCTCTGATTTCTGATAGTCAGAGAGATCCTATCTGAAAGACATGGGATACTTGTATACACGAGTACTTTTGTTAGATTCTACACAACATCAGAAAGTGAGCTATGGATAAAGCTTTTTCTACCGTCTTTGATCAGTCTTTCATCTCCTATCATCCCAACTATATATCAGCTTATGTATGGGATGAGTTGTTCTCCTTTTGGATAGGAGAGACTTTTAAGAGGAGATCAATAGCTGGATGTCAGAGCTGGGGGAAGCAAGAGGTCACCCATAGGTCTGAGAGTTGTACATTTGGCATACATTGACGACATATGGAAAGTTATATTATTTATTAATGTATATTTATTATAACTATAACATTTTTTTTATATTATATAGGCCTCTATTGAACCATATATTATGGACTTTGATGTTTATAATAATATGTATTTGGATCCCTATATAAGAGAAGTTTTAGGTGAATGATAATGACACATTGTGGTTTGTGATTATTTTGAACAATGCCATCAATATTAATTTTATAGTTATTCTAATTTTTCATTATATTGAAAGGAAAAATATGAGGCTATGACTTCTCATTCATAAGAGAGTCAAGATGAGTCCGAACAAGATGTCACTACTAATTCAGGTTTTGATGAGGGGGCTTGGATACAGGTAGCATCATAGGGTGTCGAGAAAGGTTGAGTGATTGGTATTGGTTCTCTACTGACACCTATGAGTTATTATGGTATTTCTGTGATGGAATTAGTGAGAATGAAGGGAGCTTATGGAGAGTTTTTATCCACACCATTTTCCATTGCACATTATGAGAAGAGGTTGGGAGATCAGGATGAGATGATACAGCAGATACAGAAGCACAGGGAAGAGTATCTAGAGCAGTAGCATTTGAGAGATGAGGAGATGATGGATTATATGTGCCGACTTTGATGTGGCATTGATATGGAGTTTCCTTCTCTAGGTCCATTGAGTGATCCTCCTCCACAAGATTCCAGTTTATGATTTTTTATGATTTTCATGACTATTTTGTAATTTAGTATGATAGATATAATATTTTTGAAATGATGTATTAATTTTATGTGTGTTTTAATTTTTTTATTTTTTTTAAATATTTGTAATTTTATTTATTTACAAACAATCTAATTATTTATTTTTTTTAAATTTTATTTACAACAAATCATCGCAAAAGGGTTATAAATAATATTTCGGGTTTTTTGAGACATACTATATATCCGTTGCAAAAACAATCATTATGGACCTTCAAAAATAATTATATTTGCGACGCCTTCTTCTACGATGGGCTATTTGTGATGGAAAACGGTCGTAAAAAGTCATTTTCAATGTGAATCTGTCAAAAATGCACTGCACAAATTATAAAAAAGTCAAGTTTTGAATGAATAGAACCCTATTAGACAGAAAAAGGGTGATACTGAAGACTATAGGAGTTAACAAGATGTTCTGGGTAGAATCAGTAAATACTGCATACTATGTGATCAATCAATCTACTTTAGTGGAAATTAATATGAAGACACCGATGGAGATATGGACTAGTAAACCCACTAATTATTCTCAATTGCATTCTTTTAGATGTCCTATGTATTCACTGTTTAATGAATTGGAAAGATCTAAGTTGGACTTGAGATCTAGGGAATATATATTATTGGGATACGCTAATGGTGTGATGGGGTATTATTTGTGGGATTCCACTACCCCCAAAATTTTCATAATAAGAGATTTCATTTTTGTAGAAAACAAGTTGAAAACGACGCTTGATAAATACACAAAGAAAAAGAGTACAAAAACTAAAATAGTCGAGGTGAAGGAAAAAATAAAGGAAGAAACAGTTTCCCCTAAGGAATTTCCAGAGCCTGATGATCAAGTACGGGATGATTCTGGACTATGATAGTCAAATCAAGATAAAAGAGCACCAATATGGTACTGACATTATGTCACTGAGCAAAATGTTTCATATTTCTTATTGACAGAGGATGGATAAACATCATATTTTTTTGAGGCGACCCAGAGTCCAAATGTATCTTCATGGATGGAGGTTATGTGGGAGGAAATTGAATCCCTATATAAGAACATGACTAGGGATCTTATTCCATTACCTCATGGAAGGAAGGCAATTGGGAACAAATGGGTCAACAAGATCAAGAAGGATGAAATAGACCAGGTGGAATGATATCATTCAAGACTAGTGGTCAATGGATATCCTCATAAGGAATATATTGATTTCAATAAAATATTTTCTCCTATTGTTAGACTGAAGACTATTTGGGCAGTTCTGGTAATGTGTGCTACATACACTCCATATCTAGTGCCTGTATATGTGAAAAAAAAACATTTCTCCATGGTGATATTGATGAAGAAATCTACATGATCCAACCATTAGTTTTTTCTAAATAATGTAAAGAGAACTTGATTTGCAGGTTGAAGAAATCTATGTACTGTCTCAAATAGGTGTCGGGGTGTCAATACAAGATATTTGATTCCTATATCATGTAACATCGATACAAAAAACTTAATTCATATCCTTGAACATATTTCAAGGGTCTAGATGGTAATTATTTCATCATTATACTATTATATGTGTATGACATGTTGGTTGTAAGACCCAACACTGATCAAATCTAAGAGACAAAGGCACAATTGTCTAGGGAGTTTGAACCTGGGTGCTCCAATTTTCTAGTGTCCACATATGCTTAGTGATACCCAAAGTGAATAATCTACTGATCGAAGGTGGCTGCCCTGAATTAACCCCTTGGAATGTCCATACATAATCATCATAATTAATTAGCATCCACAAAAATATGGCATTGGGAATGAGTTTCATGAACATTGTCTTAATTTATAAGTGAGACCTGAACTAGGCGATGAATTCTGAAGAGGAATCCATGGAATAGGGGACTGGCATATCATCATCCTATTTAAATCAAGGATAATACATATATTAATAATTTATGGATTATACCCACCAATGGAAAGTGGGAATGTAGGGTAACAAATGCGATGCACCCCAGCATGCAGCGAACACATAGAGGCGGGCGCACCCCAACGGAAAACTTCAAAAAAAATATATATGTCACACATTTCTATATAAAGATAATTTCTCCATATATTTAATGAAAATATTACCATTGATAAATCTAAATAATTATTCATGTTATTTTTCTCATGAACCTTTAATTGGTAGGAGGCATAACCTATAACTATATCATTTTGTTTGAGAACACATCTCATTCCTTTATTTGATCCATCACACTAAATCACAAACCCATATCCACTATAGGGTAGTGTGAGCACATGTTAAATAAACAACCATCACTTTAGTTACTTGAAATTGTATTCAAATTCATCAGTCCAAAGGAACTTAACTCCCTTCTTAGTTAACTTGGTGAGTAAATTAGATAGCTATGAGAAATTCTTCACAAAGGGTCAACAATATCCATCCAATCCAAGAAAACTATGGATTTAAATCATAGTGATTGGTATGGGATAATTTTAAAAAAAACTTATTCCTTTGATGGATCCACTAATATACCCTCTTTTTAGATTATATAAACCAAAAATGAAACATTCTATGGTCAGAATTCACCCTTGGTAAATTTTTTATACAAATGCTATTTCCTAGGGGTATTCAATACAATCCTCAAGTGATCTTTATTCCCTTATGTACTCTTAGAATATATAAGAATATCATCTACAAAGACTACCAAAAAGTGATTGAGGTAGTCACTATATAATTTATTCATTAAATCCATGAAGATAATAGAGGCATTAGTAAGACCAAATGGAATCAATATAAATTCATGGTTATCATACCTTTAATAGAATTTTTTCTTGGGTTTGAAATTAATTTTGAACCTCAATTGGTAGTATCCAATTCAAAGATCAATCTTATAAAAATATTAAGATCCTCATAATTGATGAAAAAAATCATCAATATGGGGTATAGGATACTTATTTATGGTTATTATCTTATTTCATCCAATGGCCCGAAGGCATTCATTTTTTATTGATTTTGATAATCCACCTTTCAAGGGGTGAGGTGGAACACTAACAAGACCTGTAGGCATAAGCATAACATGGTCCATAGGCCTTATAGGAATTCATTTCCCGTAGGCTTCAAACATTACATACAACCCAGACTAACTACTTGGAATTGCTCCTCCCTGGCATCTTCATCGTGAAATCATCTCTCCACCTTCACATGGCTGTTCGGTAAGGCTTTCCCATGCATGCACAGACTTTTCCCGATGGCAGGTGTCTTACCCTCTCATTCTTGCAATCTGTTTTAGCTTCTGCACAGGTGAAATATCTTTTCTCATCCTCCTTCTGAAGCTTGTTCCTTATAGGTTCTCTAGTTTGCATCTGCACTTATGGTGGCTCTAAGGCCTTGAGGTGGCCTGAAGGCCTTACTGTCCTGAAGGCATGGGTGGTCTGAACGCCTTAAAGGACTCAGAGAACAAATCGGTGGCCTAAAGGCCCAAACGGGTAATATTCCCAGCTGCTACAGTGGCTGCTATAGTTCCTACTACAGTACCCCCGGAAATTAGCCTCCACCTTGATTTGATCCCGTGTCGCATGGATTCACTTAGGGAGCCCTCACCTACTGGGTTGAGGCCCATGTGCGGTCATTATCTTATTAGGCGCCTGATAATCAATGTAGAGTCTCATTGATCCATCTTTCTTCTTAACAAAATGTATTGGTTCATCCCATGGTGACACACATGGATGAATGAATACCTTATCAAGATTCTCCTAGTGTTTCTTATTTAATTCCTATAACTGAGTAGAGGTCATTATATATAGAGTTGTTGAAATAGGTATAGAACTGGGTAAGAGTTCTATTGAAAACTCATCTTCATAATTTGGTGGAATACTTGGAAACTCTTCAAAAAATACATCAAAAAACTCAGGTATAATAGGCATGTCATCAAAGTTGATTTTCACCCCTACCATCTGAGATAAATACCCAATTTAAATAGGAATAAGGAACCAATAATTGGATTTAATTTCCATTGGAAGTTCACATTTATCATTGAACTAAGAGACAGTCATAGGTTGGTTCAGAATATCAAATGTGACTTCCCTTCCTAGAAAATTGATATGAACTTTATATGAAAAAATTAAATTCATGACCAAAATCACATTGAATTCAACTATATTAATAATAACAATATTTTTAGGAATCAAATTACCACAAAATTAAATTGGGAAGATTCATATATTTGTGATGCAACCATTATACCATTAGTATTTTTTACTGATATTTGAACATCTATTCATTGAGGATAAAAATTAACATTCTTTAATACTTTTTATGATATATAAGAACTCATATAACTAAGATAAAATAGGGTACGCCAATATCTTAGCATATATATTTCTACCTCAACTTTATCATTCTATCTTCAATACCTTATTAAAAACAAAATGGTTAGAATGGTCATCAAGCATCATTAATCAAGGTGATTAATCATTAAAAATTATTTATTCTATGTCTAAATATTCACACTTTCTTTTAAATATATAACACCTTAGGTTTAACCTAATTCATAAATGGTCAATATCTATTAAAATCCTTCATAATTTATCTTATATAAAATGTGAACTAACCTAATAATATCCCCTGGGAGTGTCAAAACAGGTGCACAGAAAAGGAAAATTCACTATACACCAGAATGATGGTTGAGATATACTCGACCAACTATTTTGGGGTTATCACCCCTAGATACATTTTTTCCAAAACCACATCCACTTGAAGTATCCAAAAAAAGATTTATTTTCTAAAGGAAACCACACTCCTTTTTTTAATAACTTATGCTGTTCTCATATACTTATTCTTATCCTAAGGGTTCTCACTAAATTTTCCTCATTTTGGTTTCAAAAAGTTATTAATCCTTTCCTATAATACAAACTATACCGATACATACTTTTCATACATAAATATTACATCATTTTAGATTAATATTCAATACATTTCACCATAATTCACAAATAAGATCCATATAGGTTTAGTGTATTTAGAAAATTTGATACACAAAAAATTGGTAAATAGAATATCTATATTATTTCTAATTAATTTCATCATAGCTAGCACCTTTCTTAGACATATCATACTAAAAACCTTTCTTTATAACTCGGGTAAGGGAAACATAAGAAAGGGGGAGCTAAAATTTTCAATAAGGTTAAACATAATAGATATTAATCAATAATCATAAGTGAGCATAAGTAAATCATAATGGAAGATAACATGATCAATACTAACAATAATCATACCCAATATGTCAAAAATCATTAATCGTGAAACATAGTGTACGATATTTTCAAACAAATGACATAATACATTAAGAGTACGGAATCATCAATAATCAATCATGAGATATGATAACATATCATAATAATAAGACATAATTTTTTTTCATGAACATAAGTAAATAAATTCATTTCATTAGTCAAATATCACATTCAAGACCATTATAGTGGATTTGGTTAACTCCTCATTCCACCATTTCCTTAGTCAAGGTTCACTCTCAATAGTATCTTATTAGGAAAAGTCTCTTACTAGACTGGGTTCACTCCCCATTCCAATCCTTATTATCTATTATGATATCCTTATTTACCCAATGCATTATATGGCAATAAATTTTTTTCCCACCAATCATATAATAAAAACCATACATATATGTACCACAAGATCATAAAACATACATTATGTCATAAAATCACAACCTATTGAAATAATACGGGTTTTATAAACATTTCAACATCATAATCATAAAAAATCCAAATAAAGAATAAATATGGTAACATAGGATCATATCCCTAGTAAATTATAAGAAATATTAAAGGATGGTGTTATAGATAAAAACATCTTTAAAAATCTCGATAACATTTTTTGAGGAAAGTACCCTTTTATTTGAAATCACTTATTTAGAATCTAAATTTTTATATTATTAAGGAGAAATTTTTATATTAAAATAAACAAGTAAAATTATAAATTAAAACTTAAATAAAATATTATCCATGATGTTGGAGAAAGTCAAACATGTAGTGTTTGTTAAAACAAAAAATTCTTTCATATTATCGGTAAAAATGCAGAGGTACCTTGTTCGAAAAATGATAAGAAGATTAATTTAAAATATTTAAATATAAATTAAAAAATGGTTAAAATGAATCTAATAAATATTTGGATAATATTAAAAAAATTCCTGAAAAAAATTATATAAAATATTGACATGGTAAGATATTCTTGACAGAAGAGAAAAACATGGTCTGTTTTATTTAAAAACATTATTTTGGTCTCTTGAGTAATTAAATAGAGAAAAATAAAAGTAAATCATGAAATTTCCATAATTAACCTTAGTATAATAATATAAATAAAACTTGGGATATATAGATCATAAAATTTCATCATAAAAATATTCCGGATAAAAATATGATTGTAACATAAAACCATTGTTGTTGTGGTAACCTTTGAATCATAAACCTTGAAAGAAATAACTTCAAATGAAACTTTAAATACCATGGAAATAATGGTATTAATGATTAAATATATTAATGGGTCAGTAGATACACCTCATAAATAAATATATTTATATAACATCAAACATGTCTAAATGAAACAAAATTGAGACGAACCCTTATAGCTTTAGTAATTTTTTAAACAAAAATAATTTGAAGATTAAAAATCATATCGTTATATAAATACCTTTAATTTAATAATTTATTATTCCAAAATAAATTATTGGGTACTATATACAAAATATAAATAATGAATTGGTGCATAACATTAAAATATGTCTCAATGAAGAGAAATTTTGACGAAACCCTTACCTTATATATGACTTGATTCGTAAGAAATCTAAAATCCTGTATAATAAATTTAGATTTATTATAATTATATACTAGATTCATATAAATTATTTTAATATCATATATGATCCAATTATATCATTTCAACACCCATTTATTAAATTTTATCCATTAAAGTCGTCATTTTGTGTGTTAATCTCTTCATTTTTCATTAATATTTTAGTTCTAAAGTTATGATACCTGCACATTGATCATGGTTAATCCATATATATAATTTTAATCATGATATAATTATCACATATATTCATTATATAAATATTTATAACCATTCATATAAAGAAATTTTGAAAAATTAATTATATCACTTTGTGGAGATGGTAGTCTTATGTACGCATGAGTAATGTTACCATTTTTCGATGGATGGAATGAAATAAAGTTAAATATTAATTAATATTAATAGAATAATTATTATAACATTAAATCATATATATAAATCAAATCTATCATAATAACCAACCACGAATTAAGTGGTTATAGTATTCAACACACATGCACGACCGATACTTTTATCTCTCATTGGATTGAGAATAGGTGGTAAATTTTTATAAAATCATCATAATAACATATCAGTATATTTATTATACTATATTAATTAGTTTTTTTTGGAAAGAAAATTTTTATAGAAGGTATAAAAACAAATAAATTTGAAAGAGTTTCGTTAAGATTTACACCTCATCTTTGAGACACCCACTTTGGCTTACACCTTAAACAATGGAGGATTGGTCTTAAGAGAATAAAATAAGATCTAGTATGAATGGAAGGATTATAAGAAGTTTTTTTGAGTTTTTTTTCTATAAGTCTCAAATATTGTGAATAATGTAGAAAAAAATATCCCTTTTATAAGTGAGGGGAGGGACACGCATGGAATTTCTTAAAAGATTTCTATGATATAAGGTCACTTTCATGGGAAAGTGGTAAAAAATGGATAGTGATTTGAAGTTAAGATAATTAAGGTATAAATATCATCCAAAAATTATAATTTTATCGATTTGGGTGTAAATACTATCCTTATCTCATGGTTTAACCCCCCCCCCCCAGGTAAACTCATTTTAACATTAACAGTGGCAACGAAATTTTACTATTTTTAATATTCATTGTGACCAAAAATTAACTTAACCATATTAAATTATATTAACTAATATGATTCAAAATTTTGAATCTATTTTAACAAATTCAATTTCTTTAAGTTGGATAATTTAATTTTAATTAAGCGTGCAACCCGTAATGAAAACTCATTCTCAAAAAATGAATTTTTAAGGGGAAAACTTATTTTACTTCCATTATTTTCCTTGTAAAAACCATAAAATGAATTTTAAAATAATATATTTTATATTTAATATAAAATTTTCTTTAAAACAATTAATAAATATAGATTAAATTAATTTATTAAGATAAAAACACATTGTGCGTAAAAAAATTAGAAAAATATATTTTTAAGCCAAAAAAACTAACTTATAACAAAATAAATTATAATAATTATTACAATGTAATTAATTATATTATTTCAAATTAAAGGATACTTAGATTAATTTAATATAAAATTAAAAACATAATGGAACATTTAATTGAAAATAAATGAAACTTTTTACAAAAAATCGTATTTCCCACAATTCACTGAAAAGTAAATCTTTTCAGAAAAATCCTAAAAATTCACCCCTATGATAATATTTAGATGTTTATTTTAAAAATGGTAATCATTTAATCAAATAAAATTTCTAAAAAATTTAGAAATGAATTATAAACTTCATGTGAAAAAATATGATAAAAATCAATTTTGAAAAAAAATTGAATCCCAAAATAACTACTGATAATTGAGTACTTATTTATTATGAATTAATAAATAAATTTTCATTAATAAAAACATTTATACATATTTTTCATAAATTTTTTATTACTATTCATACCTACTAATTTAACGGCTTGGTTATAATGGTTTATTATGTCTTTGTTCATATAGACTCGGAGTTGCATATAAGGTAGATTGTCGAGTACATAAAGTATTATTTCAAAGGAAATACATATATAACCTTGGGGTTTTGCAAGGAATACCTCACTTTTTCTATAACTAAATGGATGTTCCCAATTCACTATGGCCACATTTTTCATAGAGTACTACACTAATCTATAGAGTATTTCTTTTCCGTTTACTCTTTTATGTTTTTCACTGACATATTTCTCACTGAATCTCTCCTACCATAATCTCATATAATGAGGAAACTATTTGATTTTAAGTATTGGGGTCATTATTGAGCTTACCTTTGACCCACTTGACTTTTGTTTTGTAATAATTAGTCTTTGAGACATTTATCATTGGATTATTTATATTACCTTAAGACATCACAACAACCTTGAGAATAAAAGTAAAATAATTTAGGGGAATTCGTTGGAAATTAATTTCTAGTTTATTCCTATATTTAATTTTTGTCTAATTGTTGAATTATATCTGATATCTAGTTTTACATTTCTGAAATTATTGTTAATTGGATGATTACTTAGCATTCACATCTTAATTGGTTGGCCAAAATTTTTAAATTCCATTCTCGATACCTTTTATAACTCATTGTTGAGTATTATTTCATATACCCTCTCTCTTGAGAGAACTCAATACACACATCACTACTATAACATGCTTGTTTTCCTTATTTAAACATGATGATTTTGAGTCACATTTAAATGATTGAGGCCATAGATTAACTTGTTTTCATCCCATTTAATATTGATACCTACCCTACATTTGATCCATTTTGATCCCATATAAACCATGGATTCCCTCATAAAAATGCACATTATAATCCCATGTATCATTCCTACCCTTCATAATGAGTATGTTTGCATGATTATTATTTTTGGATCTTTTAAAAGGGATTTGAGTTTTTCATGGGGCTATTTTTTTAGAATTCTATGAACAAGTGTAGGGATGAAATTTCTTTATATTTGGGAAGAAGGTTCACTACTATTGTGATTATGATTTATTGAGGCATCTACAGTTGAGAAAGAGAATAAAATAAAGAAAAATTGATGGAAAATTGAGAAATTGAAATAACTTTGGTAAACCATTGACTAAAAGCACCACCTCCTTCTTTTTCCAAATGTAAAAAAATAATTTTTATGGGATATGATGGTGGGGAATGAGGTATTTTATCCGTTTTACTTCTAAGAGTGTGGGACCTTCCCTTACACACGTCCCACTAAGAAATTCCAGACTGAAGAAAAAAATTGAGAGAAAAAGAGGGGAACTTTTTTCACTATTTTAAATTATTATTTTGAAAACACATGAAATATGAGGAAGAATTTTTGGTTCTTCCAATGAAGTCAAATTTAAGTAAGAGATATGGTTTTATTTTATCTATATATTGAATATCATGTATTGTTCTTTAAGAATATACCTCCTTTTTCCAACCACTGAAATTTATTTTTCACATCATAACTTACCTACATTAATACTCAAAATCATTTGAACTCAAATGAAATGTCCTTATGATAGTTGTGGTTTAATATCTATGTAGAGATTTTGGTAGCTTATAAGACTATGGATGGGGTGTGAGAACTTGAGATTGAGCATAATTTTAACACCCCAACCCCAGTTTCCCAGAGTTGGTGCATCATTATATTACATTGGCATGATTATTAGAAAATAAAATCTCGAAGGACCGATTAGTTTTGTAGCCTTGGAAAAATTAGATACAAACATAAGATGTATATTACATCATGAAATGAAAAACTACACAGTTTCACCTTCGAAAACACACATATCCCTTAGAATCTCCCTGCAGGTTAGTCATAATATACCTCTTAGCATCTTGGGGAAAAATGAAACATATGATAGGGGTGAGCTCATATGCTCAGTAAGGATAAACATTATAGCAGAAGCTATCATAAATAACCATAAACTTTTAATGAAATATATAAAACTGAAACAAAAGCCTTTTAAACATAATATTCAGCATAAAAATGCAATAATAAATCAAATAATTCCATTTAAACTTTCACATGGATATTCTACTAGTTGAATAATCACATGCAATATCAATAACTAATCTTATAATGAGGGAATTCATAATGCGGGACATCCTAACCATACTGTCAAGGCCTCATTCCAAGACCATTACCATACCATCAAGGCCTTGTTACAAGAAACTATTTTGTCTTACGAGACCTACCAATACATCGAAGGGATGTAGTGGGCCCCACCCATCACTTACTCAGTCCAATGCATTCCTCTTATAAAAAGGGTAAAACATAACATAAGCATTCATATTAAATGTAGCATAGAAAATGTTAATATTTAACCATAAACCAAAAATGGTATCAAAATAGCACATCCATAGTCAAATATATCATAACACTTTCAATAAAATATGGAAGATTTTATCATAATAAATCAACCTCAATTAAGCATAAAACCAATAAAGGATATTGACATAGATGAAAATAATCTAATAAATTTATTAAAACTCTTTGAGAGAAAAATCCCTTTTAATTTGAAATCATTTAAAGTCCATGCAATTATAAAAGTATTTCAAACTATTATGATTAGTATATATCTCATATCTTTTACCATAGAGATAGTGTCTCTATATCTTCAGGGAAATGATTACTGTAGTTATCTCAATATCATGAGTTGGATAGTTTTTCTCATGAATTTTTAATTTCCCTGATGCATAAACAATAACTCTATCATTCTTCATAAGGACACAAAAAATTCTTTTTCTTGAATCATCACTATAAATCACAAAACCATAATTTCCAGATGGTAAAGTCAAGATAGGATAATTGACTAATATTCTCTCCAATTATTATAAACATTATTCACACTCTTTTGTCTAAATAGATTTAATCCCTTTACGTGTGATTTTGGTTAACAGGTTATCCAATTGGGAAAAATCATGGACAAAACACCGATAGTAACCTGCTAAACCAATAAAATTTCATACATCGGTTATTCTCTTCAGTGCAAGCCATTCTTGGATTGCCTTTTTCTTTGAAGTATCAACAGATATTCCATCCTTCGAGACAATATGTCCAAGAAAAGAAATTTTCTGAAGCTAGAATTCACTCTTTCAAAATATACCATATAATTCATTTCTTCTAAGAGTCCTCAGAACAATATTCTAGTGGTTCTCATGGTCTTTGTAGATTTTGGAATATACCAAGATATAATCAATAAATAATACAAAAAAATCATCATGATATTCCTTGAAAACTATGTTCATTAGATCCAAGAAAACACAGGGTTCATTAGTCAATCCAAATGGCATTACTGTAAATTCTTAATGGCCATACCTCGTTCATAATGTTGTCTTTGGAATAACTTTCTTCTTTACACACAATTTATTATATCCAAAACTAAGGTCAATCTTTGAAAAATATTGATCTCTATAAAGTTGATCAAACAAATCATCAATGCAAGTCAGAGGATACTTGTTCTTTATTATAAACAAATTTATTTCTCTATAGTCAATGCACAACCTCATTGATCCATCATCTTCTTAACAAAAACAACTAGGGATCCCCATGGAGACACACTAGGGTGAATAAATCCCTTGTTTCTCAACTCCTCTAGTTGTTTCTTCATCTCTACTAATTCCACTGTAGCCATTCTATAGGGAGTCTTTGATATTGTTCATGCATCAGGGATTAAATCAATAAAAAACTAAACTTCTCACTCTGGAGGATGTTTAGGTAAATCCTCTAGAAATACATCATTGTATTCTTGTACAATAGGCACATCCTCAATTTGGATATTTTATTCTTCTCCCATGGATGATTTTTTCTCTTCCTCCCCAAGAATTTCATTCAGAAGAGATACTAGGAGTGGATCTAGATAAGAATCAGATGATGAAATTTATACTCTAAAGATAATTGATTCTACATCATCCTCACAAATCAGAACTTCATTCTTCTTACAATAAATTTTCACATCATATTTTGATATCCAATTCATACCAAGGATTATATCAATGTCGATCATAGGTATGATGATAAATCTAGAAGAAAAAACATGTTTATATGTCAAAATAGGAACCACGAGACACATCTTTATTGCAATGAGACTTCCCATAGGGGTTTTTACTAACAACTCCCTTGTTAATGTGAATTGGAAATATCTAATTTTTAATGAAAATTGGGAATATATAAAGGAATGTGAGGCTCCAGAATCAAATAATTCTTTGGCTAAATTTGAGGAGATGATTATAGTACCTACCACCATGTCATTCGGAACTTCAACCTCAAGAGTTGTTATCGCATAAGATTGGACTTTCTCCCTTAGCCTTTTTCGGGGTAAATTTCCTTGATTATTAGGAAAATCATTTCAATAATGTCTCATCTATTTACAATTTTAGCATTGAACATTGGTATCTTCTTTCATCCCCTTTTAATCATGAGCTTGGTGGAATTTTTCTGCACACTTGTAGCGAAATCGCATTCCTTTTTGGAAATTATTGTGCTGTTTATTCCTACATTTACTATAGGGTGTAATGTCACCTTTTTCCTTCATCCCGTTATTTCCTTTTCTAGATTTTTAAGCAGCCCTATTATTCTCTTTCATTACATTAAATTCATAAGACCTATAGAATTCTATTTCCATCTTGATAGCATGTGAGACTATATCTTCATATGATGAGAAAGATTCTGAGACCAGTTCCCATCATAGGAATGGATTCAACCCATCAAAGAATCGATGAATCTTACTGATTGGGTTAGATATATAGTACGAACCAAGTATAACTAACCTTGTGAAGCTATCCTCATACTTTGTAACATTATCACTATCCTTTTTCCTCGGACTCAGATATTGCCTTTCCATATCAGATCATTGTTCACGAGGAAAGTATTTTTCTACAAAAAATTCTTTAAACTCCCTCCATTCCATATTTTCTACTTCTTCATATTTCATTATATTTTGAATTAATGACCACCATTTATCTGAATCTTGTGACACATAGTAAAATTCCATGAAATTTTTTCCCTTTCATTACACCTAAAAGCAAGAAATATGTTTTCTAAGGAACTTATCCATTTCTCAAATACAAATAGATTTGTATTCCTATTTAATGTTGGAAGTTTTTGTATCATTATGTGATATAACATTGATCCTCAATGTTGTGGATCAGGGTACTTCATATGGGTAAGGTTATTATTCATAAACTGAGTCAACTGTCCCAGTATGGCTATAAGTTGTTCAACACCATTTGTATCACCTGCTCAACTATCATTATCATTCATAGGATGGAAATCCCTACATGGATTACGTGTGTTGATACTATTTCCATTTCTTCCACTTGGTTCCATTTCTAATCAATGGCATACACTAGATTAGGTTATGAATCATAATTCATAATTCCAAACTAGTAAAATACTTAACATAAATTGAAAATTTTATGATATCTAATCCATAATCATAAACATGGTTTCTTTGACGACATAGTTAATCATAATTCATTCATAATGGTTTGTAATGAAAATATGAATTATCCTAAGCATATCCCCCAGGAGTGTCAAACTAGGTGCGTAGTAAGTCTCGTTGTCATGTACCAGGTAACCTCGAGTCAAGACTGAAACACCTTGCCCCCATTTTCACCCCTAGGTACATCATTACCAGAACCACGTCCACTTGTAGTATCCACATAGAGATTTATTTTTCTAGGAATACCCACATAATATCTAAATTATCCAAAATTTTAGGAAGTTCCTCTATACTTTTCCTCAAAGTTTATCTTAGGGTAATGTTCATTAATCAATGTTTTTTTATATCTAGTTTTCAAGGATTGTAATAAACATCCTGTTATACCTACTATAATGCCCCAACCCCAATTTCCAAAAGTTGGTGCATTATTTTATTACATTTCCATGATCATAAGAAAATAAAATCCTAAAGGACCGATCAGTTTAGTAGCATTAAAACTAGATAAAAATATATGTTTTTCATTACATCCTGAAATGAAAAACTACCTAGTGTCTCCTTTGAACACACACATATCCCCAATAATATCCCAACAGGTCAGTCATAATATACTTCTTCGCATCCTGGGGGAAAATTAAACATAATAAATGGGTGATCTTAGATGCTCAGTAAGGATAAACATTATAGTGGAATCTATCATAGATAAGCATAAACTTTTAAGTAAATGTATAAAACTAAAACACAAGCCTTTTAAACATAATCATCAGTATAATATGGAAAGAATAAATCAAATAATACAATTTAAACTTTCACATGGATATTCTACTGGTCGAATAATCACATGAAATATCAATAACTAATACCATAATGAGGAAATGCATAATTTCGAACATCATAACCATACCATCAAGAACTCGTGCCAAGGCCATTACCATACTATTAAGGCCTTGTGGTAAGATACTAGTTTGTCTCATGAGACCTAACAATGCATTGAGGGACTATATTGGGCCCGCCCATCACATACAAAGTCCATTTCATTCCTATTATGAAAGGGGTAAAACATAACATAAATTTTTTTATTAAAACTAACATATGAAATGTTAATACTTTAACCATAAACCATGAATAATATCAAAATAGCACATCCACAGTCAAATATATTATAAACCCTTTAATACAATATGGAATATTTTATCATAATAAATCAAACTCAATCAAGCATAAAATACAATAATGGATGTTGACATAGATGAAAATAATCTAATAAATTTATTAAAAAACTTTAAGATAGATATCCCTTTTTTACTTTGAAATCATTTAAAATCAATGAAATTATAAAAGAAAAAACTTATTTTGAAAATAATATTGTGATATTTTAAGGTAATATTCAAAATGTTAATGCATAATAATGGCGCAAAATAGCTGCCCATGTCGTATAAGTAACAAAAACATTCTTTCCTTAATTTGTTGAAAAGTTCAAAAAGTACCTCATTTGTAAAATGATGGAAAGATTACTTTCAAAACATTTATAAAGAGTCAAAATGGGTAAATATTATTTTAAATAATTTTTATAGTATTTTGAAAAACCTTTTAAGAAACATGGATATGGATGATAAATATTTCCCAGTAGATACTTAAGTATAAACAATCTCAGATAATAAAAAGATTGTGAAATTAACCTTTAACGTATACATTCCTTCAGTCGAGGGTGAGTTAGCATCCTGAATAATGGTCAAAACATGTTATTAAATTATAATAGGACTATATACATATTTATGATATCATATATGATCCTCTCATATCTTTCTGTTAATAATATTTCAGTATTACCACTGTTTTGGGTGCTAACTACTTTGTTTTCCTATGCATGTTTTGTTGTGTAAGTCTGGTTTGTTATGCATAGGATTTATTTTATTCATATAAATAATGATATTAAGTTCGTAATTATTATTTTTAATCATCATATAAATTTTGTAATCTTTCTTTAATGGTTAATGTGGAGAATGAATCTCATCACGTCGTAGAGGCGGTAGGCCGTATGTACGAATGAGCGACAATACCATTCTCTTAATGGTTAAATGGTATGTAATTGGATGATATATTAATTATAAAAAATAATTATCTTATTATATTCATTACTTACATCCATTATAATCATCATTATTACCATCCAAATAATTTAGTGTTGAATAACACATTACACCATGGCTTGGAGATGATAAGTCGTACGTATGCACGCATGGTGATATTATTATTCATAGGATAGATAAAAGAAGTAATATGGTTGTACCATAATTATAATAAAATATATGCATGTATAAAGTACTGGAGTTATTACTTTAGTATTTAAACGACATAGAAAGTGGACAAAGTAGAAGAAAATAACATTGCAATTGGTGATAAAACAATTACCTCTTTTTCAGGTGTCTCCTTTTAATTTTCAAAAAAGGACTCCTTAGGTTAGATTTCTGCCCAAATTGTGGCCTCTAGGATGAAGTGAGGGAAGTTTGAAGGATACTTGGGTAGGTTTGGACCAATACAAAGGGTTTTAGAGGTGTTAGATAAAGATAAGGACAAGTACCATTTTTAAATAATATTTATATTTGACCATATCACCTATATAACCTTATATTAAAAATAAAATAGTTATTAAAATTTGAATATGAAAATTTTAAATCTTCTTTAAATAAAATATAATACATGTCTTAATCTAACACAAGTGGCTTAAAAAAGATCATATTTTCTACCTAAGGTTGATTTTGGTCTAAATATACTTATCCAATGAGATTAGGACAAGTGTTAGGATAATGTTATATTATTATAATATTTTTTTACCTTTAATTACCCTATTTACCTTTAACTATGGTAAATAAAATTTAAAAGTTATTATTCACAAAAAAATTATTTTGATCCTATTAGACTGAATTTTTCATACTAATTACAATCATGTATTTCTATTTTTCTAAATTCAATTCACAAAAGCGGTAAAATTATGTTTAATTCTAATATGTAAATGTGGTTAGAAGACGGGTAAACGAGACGTTCAAAAGTATAATAAAATTATTATAACTAATTCTATTATAAAAATTATTCCTATGACCTATATTGGACTAATGTATTTATTATATATCTATTATGAAATTAAAATAAATTTAATGTAAAATAATTATTTAAATTAAAAAGTTGGCTTTTTGACAATAATGTAGTATTTTTCACTATTCATCAAAATTGAAACATTTCAGAAAAATACAAAAAATTCATCATAAGCTAATTTTGATATTATAAATTCAAAAATGAAGTCTATTTTGAAAAAATAAAATTTATAAATTTCATAATTTGGTTAATACTGTTCATAAGCACTTTTTAAAGGGCTAGTTTGATAGGTGTGCTCGAACTCAGTGTTGTGTGAAGTGCACGCTATTGGATTATTTTAAAATAAGAATACCGTAAAAGCTTGGGGTTTTACAATAACTCTAGTTAAATTTATCATGAGTGTTGAGTGTAATTTTTTTCGAAAGGAAAACCACAATATGGATATAGATGTTTAAGAAAAAATTGAGAGATGATAATGGAAGGAAAAGGGAATTAAAGTGAAAGTCTAATTGTGAAGCATGACTAGATACTAAGGAGGAATGAGTTATTGAAATTCAATGACTTTTCATTAATATTTTTTTATATTAACATGCCTGGGTGTAATTTTTCTCTGGTTGGTGTGTGTTGTCCTTTGAGATCTTTGTTGCTATGTTTTTTCCTTAAGGACAGTAATTATTCTTGTGTGAGTATTTTGATACTTGTAATTCATGAATTTATTTTTAGTATATTTCAAAGTGAATTTGAACATAATACTACCTTATTTGGTGAAATTATAATGAAATGTTGAAAAATTGCTGCATTGAAGATATGTTGAGCCTTAGAGGAATTCTAATGTAATTTCATTCATTCACATCATGATAGGAATTTCACAACGTGATCGGGGAATAATAAAATTTTGTAATGAGGGAACCGTGGATCGAGGCCAGGACTTTGGATATTTGTGCCATGTAAGAATCCAAATAGAGCAAGTAGATTAAACATGACATTAATTCACATCGTGATACATGGCTTGTGGTACTCCCATAAAACTTAAGTTCAAATAGAAAAGACCTAAAAACTGTATAAGAGTAATGCCAAACTTCATAAGATTTATCTCAATGGTAGAATAATGATTCACACCATGATGGATGATTTCATTCCATGACCAAGAAATCAAGAATTTTCCTAGTCTGGAAAACTTCATAATAATAATGTTGAAGGAATTTCTAAGGTTCAAGGATAAATTTTATAAGAATTATTTGCATCACAATGAAGGTGGTCACACCACAGAGATGATTGTGTAAGAATCTTTTGAAAGAGCATAATAATGATCCACACACAAAAAAGTGGCTCCCCCCGTGAAGGATACTTTGTAGGGTTGATTGCAGACTTTGTAAGAATGGTCCGCACCACAAAAAATTCAAGGAAGAAGATATCTATACTGATATCCCAAAGATCTCATGTTATGATCTTAAAGGGAGATTCAAAGTTGAAAAAAGTAACATTCCAGTTGCATCACAATAGAACAGATTGCATCATCATGTGTGATGTAGATTTCCTCTGTTATGTGTGGATAGTCATTTCAGGGGTGATGGATTAAGAGTAGATGATTGTGTGAGTTATTGTCTTACTAATATTACCCATGGAAGGTTGTTTCAATTAGGAAATTGCTTGGTGTTTGATTTCATCTTATCCCTTCATGAAAATATGATCAAGAGATGTGTGGAGGGAAGAAATCCAAATCGATTGATTTGATTAGTCTATGAACAATAGTCAGTATTTTTTTCTTCTTTATGAGCCAAGAATAATGTATATAGGCTTGGTGGATTTCCTCAATCCATGGATTTACACTAGTTTAGATAGAATCAATTGAATTGATCATAAGAAGTTGGTAATCATAGAACGACATTACAACCAATTAGAATTATTAATCCATGAATGAGAAAGGTAGCACCATTATGAAATAATTCTTAAAAATTGATCTTGATCCCTTTTTTAATCAACTTTTTTTAATCACAAATAATTTTGATGTTTTTCACTTGATCTAACAACAAAATTCTTGACTCAACAAATGACTCAACCAACTCTAAAATCTCAAATTTTAGTTTCATCGTGGGGAAACCTCAGAATTCTGCTATAGTACACTCTTGTATTTAGTGAAGAGTCAAGCACTATTATTAATTCTAAACTCCAACAACATCCCAGGATCCAACAACACTCAAGGAGTCATTAGGAAGTGATGCAAGCATTGAAATATGTAGGTGTTGTAGTAGGAGGATTAGTTCCAAAAGTTAGCACTGATTTATGTGCTAATGCAGTGGAGATGAAAAGGCAACATCATTCCTTCTTGTCTCTAGAAGCATGTGTTGTACACTAGGTGATCCAGTTGTAGCAGCGATTAACATTGACCATGTGGTTCAATGCCCACGATGATCCGAACCATGAAGCGTTCATTCCATAAAGACAACTTCGTGGTGGAACTGGGATTAGCAGATGGTAGCTGATATATATTTTTGGTTGGGGTCATTTATACTATATAAGGAATGTAAGATGTGTGATCAATTAAGCTTAAGCTTCTATCAACCTATGCTTTGGAGTTATTGTTTTGAACCACTTAAATCACTTGTGTTCATTTTCCATTACTTTTGTTCACTGTATATTCCACTTTTGTTTGTATGCTCTCAGTGTATCTTGAATAGTTGGAAGGTGCAAGGTTAGGGTGTGTGGCTTCTTGATTTCAGAGATATATTCTTTTAGCACCAATATTCTCCAGACATTCTTGTGTCATTATTCCATGCTTGAGGAGCAGAGTTAGAGTTCTTCAAAAGATAATGCTTCTGTTGCAACAGAAATGACTAGATTTTTAGGCATTTTGATTTTGAAGGTCGTGGTTTTAGGAATCAAAGTGTTTACTAAACCCAACAATGCCAAGGCATTGCACAACATGTTGTGATTTATGAAATTTATGAATAAATGGAAGATTTTATCAAATTTGAATTTATGGGAAGACTTTACCAATCATGGGGACTTTGAATCATTTTTTGTGGTTGTTTTTAGAATTCAATAAAATGCATATAAGTGACATAAATTAGGACAATTTTGAAAGTCAATAATGGAGAGATAAAATAGAATGATTTGAGAATTTTGAGTAGACGCGACATATTAAACTGATTGGAGAGGGAATTCTACACATCTAGAGATTTATTGAGGAGGTTTCTATGGATAACTTGAATATTATTGAAGATCGGTATTTGATCAAATGTTGAACTAGATGGAAAACACCCATGTTTTCATGGGGTTTAAATATTCGTCTTATATTCATTGAGATCAATCTGCATGACAACTACTCTTATTTCCTTTTTTTGAAGAATTGTGTGGAGAGATAAGTTGAAAAGTGACCCTTGGTTATGGTAGCAATTCTTACCTAAACCCTTGCAATCACAATAGTGCATAGTGATTTTAACACATCGATACATTGACGGTGTATGGTCTTTAAATGTATCATTTTGTGGTGAACTATGTAAAATCATCGTATCATTGCATTTTCTTTTCATAGTTGGATGTTGAGGGTGTTTTATTGATATTATCATATTCCAAGTGATCTTGTAAATGAGAGAATAATATTTTTTTGAAGAGTAAAGGAATTGGACACCCAAATTAACTCCCGCCCATGGTGTTTGGAAGGCTGTGTTTGCAATAATTTGTCATGCATATTAGTTATAAAATGAATAAACTAATGGGACAAGTCTAAAAATGAGCCCTATAGCCTACCCTATAGAAGTAAAATTCCAAAAAGTCATACCAAAATCTAGTCAAAGAGAGTGTGGTCATGTCACCCTACTCAACCCCTACTAGCCTTGATGATAAATCCCACAAAAACTTGCGAGGGAAGGATTGAATTAGGGTGTTAAATTTTTCTTGGAATAAAGAAACACAACCCATCAGAAATACATAGTTCATTGTTAAGGGCTATTCCAAGGAGCATACGCCGATGGTGCTTCGGTCATACCAGAATCCACTAAACCTCACTACAATTTAAGGATTACCATTTTTCGGTCATGGTCACCCCCATGAAAGGATCACTGCATTTACAAGAATTTTAAAGATAACACATTGCCTCCATCAGATCACTTTTGTCAACTCCCTCTTGCTCGCTACTTTGGGTTAAGTCTTTCTCAGCTTATCAACTTGAAAATCACTTCCATATCTAAATGGATAATGATGATGTTTTTCATCACTAGATATTGAATATGATGCTTCAATGCATTCCACTAACCTTCTCCCAAGTATTTTTTCCGAAGCTTTCTATTTTTCACAACTACTAACATTCGCCAAACCTCAATATTTCATGCAACTGTCCCTCTGCAAAGCTTTTATTTGCATATGAGTGTCCTTGTAGTTCCTTGAAACTTTCACTTTACCAACAAACATTTACTTTCGGGCAACTTTCAATGTTTTGTGAATCTCCTTTATTCTGAAGCGACTCAAGTTACTTCGCACAACTGATGCACGCGCAGAAAATAATTTTAAGAAACTCTACTTTGCACAACTCTTTCACAAAGCAAAGAAATCAGATCTTCATTGAGTGTATAAGTGCTTCAAATGATGGGGGTAGCCGCCGATTTATAGGCATGGTTGAATCTTAGCTCAACTGCCTTGCGTTCCACTGAACTTACGTGCAAATTTCTCGGTTCACTGAACTTCATCGACTTAATGTCACCTATAGCTTGCAACTCACCATTGTCACGTAACTCCATCAGTATTACGTTGGTTAATGCAACTATGATTTTTGTGCAACTTCAAAACTTTCATAAAAGACTTGCCTTAGTCATATTTTGATGAGGCGAGGCCAAAACATCTATTGTGTGCAACTTCATGAAACTTCTTCACCCTTTCAGGAAAAAATTGTAATTGTGTAAGAATATTTCTTTTTCCAAAAACAAATTTCTTCATCCTTCAAATTTTTGGGTCCAAAAATTTGGTAAACATTGAAAAATTGTGTCACCTTCAACTCTAGTGTGGATTGACCATAAACACAATATACTACAAATTTTCAACTTTAAATAACCTTGGTTCAAACACTTATCAATCCATGTAGTACTCTCAACCCTCAACCAAAGGGACGGAGTATGGTCATATCGCCCTACTCAACCCCTATTAGCCTTCTTGATCCACATAGTACTCTCAACCCTCTACCAAAAAACAAGGCCTACATGTTCATGCACATGATGTGCAAGTAAATAGTGAGTTTAATACTTAGTAGGATTTTTCAAATGATCCCTACTTCCTCTCATGTTGTGACTCCGTTCAAACTTGTGTTTGTGTGCATGAATATGAGATAGAAGGAGATTAAACACCCCATAGAGGCAAAGAAAACAATCAAATTCACATCATATATCACAATATTATGCTCAACACAAAATTCTGAAAACCCAAAAAAAATCAATATCATGCTAGGATACCGATGTTATGTCTCATTTTCAATGTTTGAATCATACTTTACAAGTCATTGCATAAAATGAATCTACAGATTTTTATATACCATCATGTCTTGTGTGGCGAGAAAAAGCCCCACCAACTTTTGTGTCTTAAATGAAAACAATCTCTCTCATAAACCTCCCAAAAAAGAATAACATGGATGCACCTTGCAAGTTAAGGTTTTGAGTAAATATAAGAGGCTGCCCTTGTGGGTTGTCCCCCAAATAATAATTACAATGGATTGTGGAATTTTTATTCCCAATGAAAAATAACATGTATCACGAAACTGTGTGCCATTATTGCGAATAACTAAGATCACAAACCGATGTGTCACTAGTGATGAGAACTCTCTCTCTTCATGCTTGGCAGCTTGTAATCATACGTAATGTGATCCATTTTTAAAATTAAATAAAACATCATAAAAAATCACATAATCATGACATTATTAAATGAACACACCATGGAGTGTTGGAAAATTATCTCTCCTAACATCCTGAAATGCAGGACATAATCAAACATGCAACATGTAAACATTTAAATAATCAAACATCATGGCATAAATACATCAACAAACTATGTGACATTATTAAAGCACACAATATAGAATAAAATAATTAAAAATATTTATTTAACAACCATCCTAAAAATAAAGGCCATGGCCATCTATATTAGGTATGGTTTAGGATAATAAATCTTAAATGCTAAAGACCACCATGCCTAACCATAAGTTTCACAAAGAATCTAACAAAAATCCTCCATTTCTAGGTTCGAAAACATAGAGAAATCCAGTTGGAATAAAAGAACCCAAATTATTTCTCCTTCCACTCAAAATAATGGTCTACATGAAGAAATAACGGAGAGGTATATCATTTGGAGGGAGGGAGAACTTCGTTGCATCGTGCACCAAAGGAAGACAGAGAGAAAACGGATGGAGATAATACTTTTTTGGAAGAGAAAAGGGAGTAGGAGTTGATGGAATGAAGAAGTAATGCAGAAAGAGAGGGAGGGTTTTAATGAAAAAAAATATAAAATTTACAATAGATCGGGTGATGAATCAAAGAAACTACAAAGTTTTTGGGGAGACTGGATCTTAATCCATCCCGTGAAACCCCTAAAAGAAAAAGTTTGTTCTTTTTTCATTATCCCCCTATCTTTTAAATTTTCTCCTCCCTTGTTCCAAATAATTATCCTCTCCTAACCTAATTCCAAACCCCCTCCTACCGCCCGGTCCAAAAAATAACCTGCGATGAATCCAACCTGAGATGAATCCTGTTGTTTTGAAAACAGGACCATTAGAAACTCCATTAGAGGGAGAACAAACCAACATTAGAAAATAATCCCACATGGCAATTGATTAAAATAGCAACTGCCCAGAAAATAGCCCGATTTGGGTACATGTTAGCCGCCTTCATCCGGTCTCGGATCCAATAAGCTGGGGCCTTTCCATTCACATATGCCAGGATTAAGGTATCAAACTGTAGGGGTCGGGGCACATACCCTCAAGCTTCATCCGGGGAAGCATCTGGACATCGCCCTTCCTCGCATACTGGCCCATCACTATGCCAAGCGATTCTCGACGGTGATGCGAGGAAAGGAGATATCCACAACACCGAAAAGTGGATCTGCTCGATGATGGACTGTGTCTCAGGGTCTAGCTCGATGCTTACTGACTTCATCGTCTCGATGATCTGCTCCATCCCTGTTATGTCAGGTGACCGGCTGAAGGAGTGTCTGGAAGCTTTACGAGTTGAGTCACAACTGCATTTCTCAGTTTTTAGATCGGAAAAATACTATCAAAAGCAGAACAGAGCTGAAATGCTAATCAAACCCAACCAGAAGTACACTAACGACAACAAGAAGAATGCGAATGGGGAGGGGGTGTTACTTGATTAGATTCGAAGCACGACCAAGAGCCCACATTGCGATCCGGAACGAAATTCTGAAAAGAACAAGGGAGGTAACTGAGAGAAGGGAACCCTGCTGTCGATTGCGTTTACAAATTGATTAAACCCTAAGACCCAGAAACCTTCTCTTTCTAAAACAAGATAGTTTTAGGAAGGTATTGATGAAACGAAGAGAATGATCATTTGGGTGGAATGAAATTGATAGTTATTTATAGAGAGTATGATAGATAATGCATATCCAAAGTATAAAAAATAGACCGTTGGATGGATTTCATATGGATCTCAATCGTTGGATGGATTTCGTCATCATCCAACCTTATCATGAATGCACATTCATTTCAACCATTGGATGGATTTAATTTTGATATGAACCATCAGATGAATTTTATCTATGTGTCAACTTTATCATGATTTCACTGCAATCACAACCATTCAAATGGATTTCATTTTGATCACAACCGTCAGATGTGTTATAACTTTATCTAGCCTTATCATGATCACATATTAATCTCGACCGTTGGATGGATTTCATTTTGATATCAATCGTAGGATGGATTTCATCCTTATCCAACCTTATAAGGGTCTCATATACATTTTTAATATTTATTTATAAATATTTATTAATTAACATTTCATGTTTTTAATACACCATTAATTTTCATAAATAATATATGTATTCATTTTCATTTTAAGTATTCGTTTTTAGTTTTTTCAAATTTATTTAATTAACAACTCTTATTCATTATTCTAATATTATTTTGACATATTCATACTTTAATTAAATTTCACTTATTTTTAACATTCAAAGTATAAAAAATGGATCGTCAGATGGATTTGATAGTAATCTCAATTGTTGGATTAATTTTTTCATCATCCAACCTTATCATGATTGAACCTACATCCCAACCGTTGGATGGATTTCATTTGGAAATGAACCGCTGGATGAGTTTTATCTTTATGACAACCTTATCATGATATTACTACAATCTCAGCCATCCGTTAGATTTCATTTTGATCGTAGCCGTCAGATGATTTTAGCTTTATTGAACCTTATCATGATTGCATATTTATCCTAACCGTTGGATGGATTTCATCTTGATCTCAATCGTTGGAAGGATTTCATCCTCATCCAACCTTATTATGATTGTATATTTATTCCATTGGATTTCTCTATATATAAGTATCATTGTATTACTTCTTGAGAATAGATGCTCGATAAGAGTACCAAAATGAATTACAATATTGGATATCCTTCTGATATTCATTTTGAAATTTCATCATCATCATCATCATCGCCATCTTCTTCTTCATCTTCGTCTAATGATGCAGAAAAAAATGCATTTGAAGAGATGCAAGAAGCAGTACATCGAGCAGTGCAGAGGAACAATATGATGATAGCACATTATTATAGTGAATACAATGATTAGTCTGCTCACGATGGATCCATCCCAGGGCACATAGTTATCAATCGCGATCGTGATGTTGCAGATCGTAATTTGTATGATGATTATTTTTCTAGCAATCCACGATATAATGTGACATTGTTCAGTCGGCGATATAGAATGTCTCGAAATCTTTTTCTTCGTATTGCTGATGCAGTTAAAGCACATGGTCATTACTTTCAACAAATAAGTGATGGGCTTGGTATACCTGGATTATCAACTCTGTAGAAATTAACAGTCGCATTTTGGATGTTGGCATATGGACTCCCAGTTGATGCTACTGATGAATATGTTAAAATTGGTGAGTCTACTACAATTGAATGTTTAAAAAGATTCTGTCGTGCTATTGTTGAGATTTTTTCAGAGCGATACCTTCGATCACCTAATGAAAATGATATTTCAAGATTGCTTTATATTGGTCAAGAACGTGGTTTTGCAGGAATGTTAGGTAGTTTGGATTGTATGCATTGGAATTGGAAAAATTGTCCTACGACATGGGTTGGACAATATGCAGGACGTTCCGGATCCCCAACTATTATTCTAAAAGCAGTGGATGATTATGATCTTTGGATATGGCATGCATATTTTGGTAAGCCGGGTACCAATAATGACATCAATGTGCTTGAATAATCTCATTTGTTTTTTAATCTCGCTCAAGGTATTGCTCCTCCTGCTCGTTATGTCATTCAAAGAAAAGAATATGATATGGGATATTATTTGGCTGATAATATATATCCAAAGTGGTCCACAATTGTGCAAAGTATCCATGATCCACGTAGTGCGAAGAAGAAATATTTTTCAATGAGGCAAGAAGCATGTAGAAAAGATGTGGAATGAGCATTTGGAGTTTTACAAACATGATTTGCAATCATCGCAGGACCTACACGTTTTTGGAGAAAACATGTATTACATGATATAATGACTACATGCATCATCATGCACAACATGATAATCGAGGATGAACATAATTTAAATGCTCCAATTATTGATACGATGGAAGTGTCAGCTCCAACTGTAGAGATAACGACAGATGAAAATGTTCGATTTCAACACTTACTCAGTCAACATAGAAGAATCAAGGATAAGGATGCTCACATCGCACTTCGCAATGCATTAATCGAGCATCTATGGCAACGATATTCTGATTTAGAAAATTAATTGTAATCGATTATCCATTGTAATTTTCTGCATTTTTAATTGAATATCGTTTTAAATATCATATAGTTTTATTTTATTTTATTTTATTTTATTAATTAATGAGTACACGTTTAATTTAATTTAATCATTAATTAATTACATAGTTAATTTTATTATTATATTAAACTTGTTTTTTAATATATATAAATAAATAATTATTATATAACTATTTAAAAAAGTTTTCACTTAATTAATCAAATCACACATGTGTAATTATAATTAAAATTATAATAATATAATTTGTTCAAAATACACATGTCATAAATTAAAATTATATTGTAAATAAATCAATAAAAAATAATGATACATAATAAATAAAAATTAAAAAAGAAAATACATTATGTTGATGTATAATGAAAATAAAGCATGATTTATTATATTTAAATTGATATTGTTAAATAAAGATATCAAATTTAATTTAATTTAATTATTAATCAATATCAATTTTTTTTTAATTATTATGCTTATTAAATATCATAATATATCATATTGTTTAATTTTACGAAAAATATTAGTTTTAATATAATTTATTGAATAAAAGTAATAATAAAACATATATAAAGAAGAATATTCAAAGAATATTCTTTTTGAAGTGGAAAATGAAGTAAGTGGGTTGGATAGAAATTTACTATTCATACTTCAAAATGGAGTAAAGTTACTTCAAAATGGTGCGCTGTGTTAGAGTTTCCCTAATCTCCCTCGCTGCCATACCAAACGCGCGGCTGACAATTGATATTCTTCTTCTTTTTCCATGTATCCATATTCATCTTCCATCACAGGCCCCTATGCATTTGAGAATGGTTGATATCTTTTCATCCAAAATCTTTTAATAAACTTTTGAATGTAAAATTTATGAGATTTCACCATTGTTAATGCTTTACTCTCTCAATTTTCATCCTCAATATCAAGTTGGATTGTTGGAGATCTCTCGTCTCAAAACACCGAGGAACTTTATTCTTATGTTTTCAAATCATCATATCACCTAGTCCACCCAACAACATGTTTTCAACCTATAAAATAGTTTGATTATACATCTACTTCTCATAAAAAATTATCTATGTTTCACCTATCAACTCTTTATTCTTAAATTAATCCATAAAATATCTTATTCCTTCAATGTGGTGCTCGATTCAAGCTATACAGATTTTTCTTCATCTTATAAACACAATTTTGGATTCTATCTTATGTGAAACCTACTTGATGATTCAAGTAATTTTATTACTCCAAATCATGATGAAGGAAGACTATCATGAAATCTGTATGAATAGATATCGATTTTCTTACTCCAGATATCGATTTTTTATTCTATTGGGATTAACACTGTTTGAATAGATGAATATATAAATACTGAAGATAATATTTCAAATAAATAAACACCTTCTATTTATTGAAATTAATTTTTCAATAGTCATGCTTGGTAAATATTCTTTCCAACAAATTCCACTTTTAATTGAAATACCCAATAATTTTACAATGAATTTTTACCTTTTGATAACTCCATCAACCATCAAGTTCCATTGGTTTTCAATGAATCCATTTCTTCACCCATAGATAACTTCAACTATTTATCAACATTCGGTGTTTCAAATTCTCATGGACATTCGGGATCCCCATACATTTCCATTCTCACTTAAATCTAATTAAATCCATCTAAATTATTTTTTAAAAATACAATGACATCAAATGACCTTGATACTTAAAATACATATCAATACTCCAATATCGTAAGTTATACAAAGAAGTACGTCAATGCCATGTGAAATCCCATAAGAATTATTGAAAAACCATACCATGAGACTGACTCCAACAAAATTTCATTTACCTTGTTTTTAAAGGATCAAAATCCCCAATTACGTACAAGAAATAAATAACATTCACACAACTAAGGGGGTAATTTTGGTCCGGCGGCCCAAAAGCCCGACTGGCCCGACCTGAAAAAACCCGAGTCAATAAAGACCCGGGTTTAGTATGGATTTAGAATCCAACATGAAGGAAGCTCATTCAATCAATTCATGATTCAAACTTATTTTTACGAAGTGCAATAAAATTTTACAAAATAATGTCAAAAAATATTGATCTCATCATATAAGACTTTCATTCCCATATTTTAGTCTAGTAAACAAACAAAGCAATAGAATACCTCAAGTCAACTTCAAGAAATGCTTATTCTATCGTCATCATCTTCATCAAAAGCACAATTACTATCAACATTACTAATACTAAAATTACAATAATTATTTTTTTTCCAAAATCTTTTATATTAATAAAATACAAAGGGAACCAGTAACAACACCTGCAATGTCATTCTAAATACCCTCCTCTTATAAATATTGTTCCTAAGGCCCATAAGTTCTTCTATGGTCAAATATTTATGTTAAAATTTATCAAGAATCGTGTGAATCAAGTTTTCGATAGGGACACCTAGAATTGTCTTTAATAATGTTGCAAAAACATTTTTATTCGCTGTCTTCTTCGCATCCAAACATTTCTTTACACCATCTTCTACTTCCAAACTATTTTGCAAAGACATATCTTCAAAGGTTTCATCATACTGTGAAAATTCTAGTTCAAATATTAACTCTTCCTCATTTTCAATCTTGGAAACCCCATCTTCCAAATCATATTCTTCCCCAACTAGTAAGGAAAAGTTGTTCTTCCAAGTACAACAAATTAAAAATGCACACCATGTGGAACAATAACACTTATTGGAAGAAAAATATCTGTCAAATAATGCATTGGAATTATTCAAAATTTCATCCTTGTCGGGTAAGCCACTTATGATTTCACATCTTCTAGAACCATCTCTCAAAATTTTTATACTAGAAGCCCGATTCACGTAAATGTGATGAATACACCTTGGTCAACAGGAAACAAGTATGAAAGAAATCAAAGGGTAAAATCCCTTATTACCAAGGAAATTTAGATTTCACCACAAATCAACGATGAAACTGAATTTTTCAATGCAAAACATATTCCTTTGAAAAATCATTACAACAAAAAGGTTTGAAAGATGAGATTTTAAATTATCATGACTATCATTGTCAATTACGTTTGATAAATAAATAACACACAGCTAAGAGTGTAATTGATTAGCCAATAAAAACATATATTTTGATTAAATTTTAATGGTATTAAATGTTTATTTTTGATCTTATGGGCCTGAGTTAGTGGATTCTAATTTTGAACATCCATTCTCTTCATTTGTGCACTCCATGCCTAATATGCACCAATTTAGGCCCAATGTTTCATCTGATTTCAAATAATTTATTTATCCATATTTTAATTTGATATTTTTTTAAATGGATATAAACTTAAATATGAACATTTTTCATTCAAGGATCAATAGAGGATTTATAAAGGATGATGAGGATTTTTGGAGAAGAAAAGAAACAATTCTGGAGAAGGCAGATTGGATATCATTCCACCGATGGGAATGTGGGGCCCACAATACAGGCCAAATGAATCCCAAAATTCATTAGAGACTAGAAGATATATATAGGAACAAATACTTCTTCTGGATCTAGTGAGAATTCGTCCTTAATGGTGGGGATTAAGGCGTCCCAAGTTGAAGATTCAATTCTGGGCCAGATTCGGCGGCCCAAAAAAACATCCCACTATGTTTATCATATCTCGCGAAAGGGTTATTATTTTGGGCGGAAATTTTACAGGAAGTTAGGGTACATCCGGGGCTTCATTGATGTCTTCTAGGGCCCACTCAAATTAGGCCTTCTAGAAGGTCCTTCTGGCGCTTCTTTACGGTGGATGCAAGCTGGCTGCAACTTCGGGGCAAGAAGTGGAAAAGTCTCTCAACATTAATGTTCCACCCACCTTTCCCCAACAAAATTAATTAAAGGCACATGGGATGTTGGGGGCTCGTCCAAGGCTTCATTTTTTCCTATTTAAGGTAGTAGTGGTGGAGTATTTAGGGATATTGAGTGCTTTGTTTCATTGTAATGTTATGATGTCCATTTGATGTTGTAATTGTTCTTCATTCTCATGTAAGTTCTTTGAATCACATTAGTTCTTAATAAAAGTTCTTCATTTCATATTTTTCTTTTCTTATTATTATCACTTTGATACTATTTATTTATGGTCTGAATTTATTCACACCAGCACTTGTGAATTTATTCACACAACGGTGGAGTGATCATTGTTGTTGTTGTTGTTTTTGCTTCTTCAATTCTGCCCCTATGAGTCTGCTTTCCACTTCCTTTGAGATCATAGAATCAATGGAGGGATAAACCCTTATGGGTTGGTCCTAGGGAGCTGCATGGGTAAGATTGGATTTTATTTTATGATCTTAATTTATGTAATCATTTCATTACTTTAAGATTTCCATTTGATGATTTATTTTCTTCTTCGTCTTTGCCAACTTTAACAATGACACATTTTGAGTGCTAGTGCGATCCAATTCCTTGGGGTGATCAATAAATTGATACTAAAAGTGCATTGGTTATTAGACTTGGAATGGTGTTGGGATTAAATTGGTGAATTATTTTGAGGAATTATATCATTTTTTGGATACATCTTGAATTAGTGAAACGAATGTTATAAGAAAATAAATGCATCCAATCTTACCCTAGTAACAACTTAGGATCAACCCATCTCCCTTAATTGTTTTATACTAAGTAATTGTATGTTTTAATTTATTTTCCTTAGATTAAATCAGTAGTTATTAAAATCAAATCAATCCAAATAGTTGTCCACTCCATAGCCAAATCCTTCCAAAATCAAAGTGTCTCTCGGTTTCTTCTTCGGTCCCTGTGGATTCGACCCCTACCTGTACTACAACGACCGCATACCTGTAGGGTAAATTTGGGCACAACCAAATTTTGGCGATGTTTCCGGGGACCCAAGTAAGTTATCTTAGACACTATCATCCTTTTCTCACCCCACATTCTCTATTCTCACCCCATCTCTCTTATCTTTACCCCATTCTATTTGTGTGTGTCCTGAGAATCTAGAATCCAACCTTCTATCTTCTCCAATGGAGTATCTTCAAAATCACCATGTCAGAAACTCATGCAAGAATCCAATGGAAATTCGATATTGGGAAACCTATAAATTTGAAAATTTCTTTGATCAACCCTTTAATGATTACCCCGCACCCGATGAGACGTACAATCAATGGGATAATGGATGTTTAAATGATCAGTTTCCTTCCCTCTCAAGGATCATTGAAGAGTATAATCTTAGTGAAGTCCATAATGTTCAACATCCCATACTATATGTTCCTCAATCATTTCTTGAAAAATTGTGTAATCAAATGGATATAATGAGTTCCGAGGTATCATCTTTGAGATTAGAACTACAACGCATTAATACTTCTGAGGAACTCATCCCTACACCAATTGTACCTTCCAAAACCTTATGTGGACTGTCTAGTTTCCCACAATCCTCTCATGAATTAATTAAAGAACTGACCTTTGGATTTGGGGTAGGGGAAGTGAATCAAGAAATTGTTGAAGGGTCTTTAAATCAGGTGGAAATTGATTTCATGTATTCACAAGAGGGGAATTTGACATCATGGATTGAGTCTCCTAAGTGTAACTCTATTGACGATTTTTCAAAAACCCGAATCACTGAACCACTGAGAGAAATCAAAAACATTGAGTCCATGCCCATTACTAACACTATTCTTTCCAATTTTTTGGTTGAATCTTCTGTTCAAAATGAAACAATTTTTTTGGAAAATGAAATTGAGTTGGATTCAAATTATCAACCTGTGTCTAAATGTTCTATCCATACCAAGATCAAAATCATTGTCCTTCCTTCCCCACTCGAGTACCCTATCATTTGTGTTAATAAAGATCGTGGGGGTTTCATTCATTTATCTCATGAAACCAAAAAATGGGGGTTGATCTTTGATTTATTAAGAAAGACTACAGAAGAAAAAAGAACAACCATTTCTGATATTCCTTGGATTTTTCCATTCGTTTTAGAAAATAGGATTGTTCATGAATTAAATTCCAAATCTTCTTACAAACCACAAGGGATACGCCTTCTCAATCATTTTTAAGTAGAGAAAGATGAGGTCATTAAAATTTTTATAGTTGTAATTGGCTAAGTTAGGAGGTTCATGTTGAGCTAGCGATGTTAAAAAAAAGCGCTACACGGGAGGCAACCCGTGATTTTCATGTTTTATTTCACTTAATTAGTACCTTGGACTATTGAACTATTCTTCTTTTATGAGTAAGGATGAGTATGACAGGAGAGCACCATATTCACCAGTGTCACGTGGTGTGATCCTTGAGTAATGCCTTACCCATAAAATTAAGAGAAGATAATGATTCATCAGTTTGTTTTATTTATGTTTTTGTAGGTTAAAAAAAATTAGACTGTTGACCTGTTATTCATTTATGAGTATCGATGGGTTTGAAAGGGGAGCAACGTATTCATCTATGTCACACGGTGTGATCCCTGAGTAATACCTTACCCGAAAAATATAAATAAGACAATGTATCATCAGTTTGATTTTTAAAATTTTAAAAAAAATGAAATCCATAAAAATGTTGATACTTGGTTTTAAATAAATTGTTGTGTTGTTTGTTTTGTCTGGTTTGTTCTTCTTTTTATGGTTCAGGGACTATTTTGGGTGATACATATTCGATCAAGGAGGTGCATACATCTCCAAAGAGATCAAAAGAGTAATCTGGAGCATCATGAACTTCAACTTCAAAAATCAGGTGAATTTGTTCCATGTTTATCATTTTCAATTTCCTCTTTGAACTCCTCTCCTCTACCCCTTCTAATATTTCTTTTCTTTAAACACTGGGTACAGTGTTATTTTAAGTTGGGGGGAGATGAAATTAACATTTTGATCTTGTGTGCAAAAAATAAAATGCGTGGAAGGAAAAATTTCGAACATGATAACACACATTTCAAACTCTGAAATTGGATATCAAATAATTTTGCATGCCTTGATTCTGATTTTAATGCACGTTTATGTTCATGTGCATAGATATTGGAAAGTGAGGTTGTCCGATATGATTTTTCATCGTTATATTTTCATCCATTTAAAAAAAACACAATGCACGTCCACTAGATTGTGGGGTTTTAGTTTGAGTTCTTGGGGACCTATAATAAATAGCATAGGATTGGCGACCATTTTAATTTTAACATGAGTATTCAAAAAAAATCAATTATGCGTAGAGCAATGAATTGACCTAATGTGTGGCTTTTGACACTTAGGGATCGTGACTCCATAGTTGTCTGACCCAGAGTTGGGCATTTTATCTCTATTTGTGGTAATTTGAATTTGTTTTTGATTGAGTTAACTCGAGATGATGCCCAAGTATGTGAACTTCACTTGGTGCCCTAAGGTCTTTGAGCCTGGGAGTCATCGGAAAAGTCTTACTTCATGGGTTGACTCGATTGAGTTCAATTTCAATTACCATGGAAAAATTGCAAAAAAAAATGAAAAAAAAAGAAAATAAAAAAATGAGTACTCATCTTATTATTAAAATTTGATTGCTCCTAGCGCTTCCATCTTTTCTCCCTCGAATGGAAATGAACCCCCATGTCTATTGTGACACACAACACTTCATCATGATTAATTGAATTTGGATGAAATATGGAAATGAATTTGAACAAAAGAATGGGCTTGGGCTTGATATATGCCTATGGACATAGCTTGTTTTAAATGATTTTGATGGGTTTCATAATTTTTTGGTATGTGATATTTGGGTGAGAATGTGTATTAAAATGTTTTTGGAAAAGGTCATTCGAATTTCATTTTTGTGAGATATATTTTGCTCGGGACTAGCAAAACTCAAGTTGGGGGGTGTGATTAGCAAATAAAAACACATATTTTGATTACATTTTAATGGTATTAAATGTTTATTTTTGATCTTATGGGCCTGAGTTAGTGGATTTTAATTTTGAACATCCATTCTCTTCATTTGTGCACTCCATGCCTAATATGCACCAATTTAGGCCCAATGTTTCATCTGATTTCAAAGAATGTAATTATCCATATTTTAATTTGATATTTTTAGAAATGGATATAAACTTAAATATGAACATTTTTCATTTAGGTATCAATATAGGATTCATAAAGGATGATGAGGATTTTTGGGGAAGAAAAGAAACAATTCTGGAGAAGGCAGATTGGATATCATCCCACCGTTGGGAATTTGGGGCCCACAATACAGGCCAAATGAATCTCAAAATTCATGGAAGAATAGAAGAAATATATGGGAACAAATAATTATTCTGGAGATAGTGATAATTCGTCCTAAATGGTGGGGATTAAGGTGGCCCAAGTTGAAGATTCAATTCTGGGCCAGATTCTGCGGCCCAGAAAAACATCCCACTATTTTTATCATATCTCGCTAAAGGTTTATTATTTTGGGCTGAAATTTTACAGTACGTTAGGGGACATCCGGGGAGTCATTTAAGTCTTCTAGGGCCCACTCCAATACGTCCTTCTATATGGTCCTTCAGGCACGTATTTCCGGTGGATGCAAGCTGGCTGCAACTTTGGGGCAAGAAGTGAAAAAGTCTCTCAACATTAATGTTCCACCCACCTTTCCCCAACACAATTAATTAAAGGCACATAGAATGTTATGGTCTCGGCCAAGGCTTAATTTTTTACTATTTAAGGCAGTAGTGGTGGAGTATTTAGGGATATTTGGTGCTTTGTTTCATTATAATGTTATGTTGCCTATTTGATGTTGTAATTGTTCTTCATTATCATGTAAGTTGTTTGAATCACATTAGTTCTTAATAAAAGTTCTTCATTTACTCTTTTTATTTTCTTCTTATTATCACTTTGATACTTTTTATTTAAGGTGTGAATTTATTCACACCAGCACTTGTGAATTTATTCACACAACGGTGGAGTGATCATTGTTGTTGTTGTTGTTGTTTTTGCTTCTTCAATTCTACCCCTATGAGTCTGCTTTCCGCTTCCTTTGAGATCATAGAATCAATAGAGGGCTAAACCCTTATGGGTTGGTCCTAGGGAGTTGCATGGGGAAGATTTTATGTTATTTTATGATCTTAATTTCTGTAATCATTTCATTACTTTAAGATTTTCATTTGATGATTTATTTTCTTCTTCGTCTTCGCCAACTTTAACAATGACACATTTCGAGTGCTAGTGCAATCCAATTCCTTAGAGTTATCAATAAATTGATACTACAAGTGCATTGGTGATTAGCCTTGGAATGGTGTTGGGATTAAATTGGTGAATGATTTTGAGGAATTATATCATTTTTTTGGATACATCTTGAATTAGTGAAACGAATGTTATAAGAAAATAAATGCATCCAATCTAACCCTAGTAACAAATTAGGATCAACCCATCTCCATTAATTGTTTTAAACTATGTTATTGTATGTTTTAATTTATTTTCTTTAGATTAAATCAGTAGTTATTAAAATCAAATCAATCCAAATAGTTGGCCACTCCATAGCCAAATCCTTCCAAAATCAAAGTGTCTCTCAGTTTCTTTTTCAGTCCCTGTGGATTCGACCCCTACCTGTAACGCCCCGACCCCAGCTACCCAGAGTCGGTGCATTACTTCGTAACATTGGCATGATCACAAAAGATCAAGTCTCCAAAGACCAATTAGTTTAGTAGCCTTGGAAACACTAGATACATTCGAAAACGTTACATTACATCATAAAGTGAAAAACTACAATAACAAAGTCTCCGTAGTCCACCCTCATATCCTCTTCTCACAATCCCTGCAGGTCATTCATAAAATACTTCTTCACATCCTGGAAAATATTAAAACATTGAAAGGGGTGAGCTCAGATGCTCAGTAAGGATAACAATATTGCGGAAGCTTTCATAAATAAACATAAAAATTTAAGGCAATGTATAACTAAAACAAAAGCCTTTTAAACTTGAACATCAACATAATATGGAAAAAGTAAAATGAGATAATGTCATTCACTTCTTCACATGGATATTCTACTGGTCGAATAATCACATGAAATATCAATAACCACTTTCATAATGAGGGAATGTATAATGCCGGACATTCTGAAACATTTCTTCAAGGCCTCGGCCAAGACGTCTAAAATGATTAAGGCCTCGGCCAAAACCATAAATCAAATTGGGAAAGGGCCTCAGCCAATTCCACGTCTAGTTGTCTCATGAGACCTACCGATGCATCGATGAGCTATTGCGGGCTCCACCCTCCACTTATTAAGTCCAATACATTCCTCATATGAATAGGTTTAAACATATCATAAACCATAACATAATCGTATCTCATAAAACATGCATAAAGGAAACATAAAATTTCCACATTTCAATCACAAGATATCAATACAACACATTGATATAATAAAAACGCTTTCAAAACCATTTTCAATACCAAAATAAAAGAAAGTTATAACTTTGTATTTATTTTTCATTAAAAAAAATGATGGCTTGTAGAGGAAGTCGAAACTCAAATAATGGTCACGACGATGGAGAAGTCATTGTCACCGCATAAGTACGGAAAGAAAAAAATTCCCTTTTGTCGTTTAGCAAAACGCTTCGTATAAAAAGATTCCTTTTGAATAAACGTAAAAGTCAAAGGGGTTTATACACCGTATAAAAGAAAGTTGTGTATAAAACCAAATATGCCTCAATGAAAGGGGATTGAGACGAAGTCCTTAAAAAGATCATTTTTTTAAATAAAGTACATCTATAATGTGTATTCACTATAAGTACACATAAATAATGTAAAAATACAAGATATGACATAATAATATCATGACATAATTTGAAAGTAGGAGATTAACCCAAAGAATAGAAGTTGGGTTAAGAAGTTCCCTTACCTTGTGTCTGACTTGACTCAACCGTTCTTTAACCCCCTGAATAATAAACTAGAGTTAATATATACCTAATTAAGAACAATTTTCAATTTCATTATCCTTTTTATATCACTTATTACAATGATATGAACATTATTTAATTATTTAAGTTAATAACGGTCGTTTTGTCGATCTTTGGTACTTGAGTCAACAATAAACATCTTATAATTACAAGTTGTTTATGTGGTAGAATATCCATTATCTCCAGAATTATATTCATGATTTAGATTTCATATATTTCATATATATCCAGTATATACATTCATTTATAATATTACGTAACATTTAGAGGTAAGAAATGAAATGCACCGTTCATGGAGACGGTAAGCCGTACGTACGCATGAACGCTACTTTCATTTCTATTTCATATTTAATGGAATGAAATCATAATTATATAAAGGTATAATATAGTTCCAGTATAATATCATATATAATATCATTTACTCCATCCTTTATACATCCCACATATGGCATTAACGATTCACATCACTTTGAGGGGGCGGTAGTCCGCACTTCCTAAAATGAAATTATCGCATTTTACCCATAATGGAAATCATAAATTATGCCATAAATAAGAAATACAGAAGCATAAGTAAAACATAAACATATTATATATCATATATAAATATAGTGACATCTTAATGGCCACCTTTGAAGGTGTTATATGAGTGTTGAACAATCATCATTTCGTGAGGCATAAATTCGCCATCCACAGAAACCGTATGTTCATTAACCATTAGATGTAGGTGTGTGTAAGTGTAGCTCGAATCCTTCTTATAACAACATACTAGTATATTGAGGATATTGGTGTTGTTACAAAAGAAATGAATAAAAAGAGTTTAGGGGGTTGGAGAAGAAAAATAAACCAAAACAACATTAGAGAAGACATTACCTCAAAATCGGGTAACTCTTTTTGATTTGAGCCAAAGGCTTCCTTGGGAAGCGTTCTGCCCAAAGTGAGGCTTCTAGGAGTAAGAGAGGGATGTTGGGAGAGTATTTGGGCAGAGGTTGTCCGAGAAAAATGGCTTTAAGGTGTGAATAAGGTGGGAGAGGTGGGGGCCTTTTATAAGTGGAGAGGAGGGGCTCTTTTGGAAAGATTGAAATGTTACATTATTACACAATTATTTTCGGATTCTAAAGGTCCCACACTTATATAATTCGAGGCTAAGGTGATAAGGGTTCGAAATCTCCTCATCCAATTGGCTTTGGACAAGTGTAAGCCTTGGATTTTGCATTATCTTCCCATTTTAATTAAATCGTTAAATAATACAGTCATCGCTGCATCATCATGATGTCATAAATAATATAATTTATTTAATGTCTAAAAATTATAAAAAAAATATTATGATGTAGGAAATCTTTTTAGCTTTCTAATGAATATTTATAATCAAAATTTGGACTTGTGTAACCCCACATAAAAACTGTTTTAGTAAAACAACTCATGTTTGTGTCAATTTAATTTTAACATTAAATAAATATATATTAATGTCATTTTCCAACTAAAGTGGATCCATGGGGTCCCCAAGTTGACCCATGGGTTGTCTTGGTCGGCCATGACTCATCCAATATGAGTAGGACAAATGTCAAGCTCATATCATATTATTAAAACATTGTTTTTACCTTAAACTACACTAATTACCTCTAATCGCGATTAAGAACTTAAAAGTTACTATTCACCAAAAAATTATTTTAATCTCATTGAACCAAATTTTACTTCTTAATGACAACCATGTATGTCGGATTTTTGAAAATCAAATCATAGAAGTGGTAATATTTCATTTAAATGAAAAATCAGTTATTTAACTACCACTTAGTGGTTTCACTATTCATCAAAAATTGAAGTTTTTCAGAACAATGCCAAAATTTCACCCTAAGCTATAATTGATATTCCAAATTCAAAAATGATGTCTATTTTACAAAATTCCAAACATATAAGTTGCATTATTTAATTTTAAAATTAATTCCCGCTGTCACAACAAATAACGTGTTTTTAAGAAACAATTTATATCAAAATATTGGCAATTGTTTATGTCCAATTTCAATGTTAAATTAATTCTAATGACCACCATTGGATAAAATGGTAAAAATATATTCTAATTATACTTTAAAACCACTAAATAGTATAATTTATCACAATAAATTATTTTGATTAAAAAAGTTGTTTTAAGTATTTTTCACTATTCATAAAAAAATTGGAAGTTCTCAGAAAGTTACAAAAAATTCAACTTAGGATAATTTCGATATTACGAATACAAAAATGAAGTCCATTTTGAAATATAAAATTTCTATAATTTTAAAAAGTGGTTATTACTATTCATAACGGCTACTTTGATTAGTCGCGGTGTTTTAGAACTTGAAGTTGCGTACAATGCAAGCTATTGCATTATTGAATGAGAAGCGTATCGTGGAAACTCAGGGTGTTACATTCTCCCCTCCTTCAATAAATTGCGTCCTCGCAATTTGAAATTTTTCTTTGAAAATAAAAGGTTGAAAAGAGAAAATACCTTTGTGGAAAACGCACATCGGAAATGAGGTTAATAAATATATAGCATTAAAAGAAAGCAAGATAAGTACAATGGTCACCCGAGATAACCCATTCTAGGATTCTATGAAAATATGGATATGGAGGAGAAACAAACCATCAAGGTCTGACTGAGAGTTATAGAAAACAGGATTAGGAGAAAGTTTAACTACAAGAAAATCACAAACTTGTGATTGGTTAAACGATCATTGATTCCCCAGTAGGAAAAGTTAACCGACAACATTTTTGTTTTGAGTTAACTTTTATAATGTTGAGGAATTTATTTAGGAGATTTACTAAGAACGTAAGGGAATATACATACTTGTTATGTATACTTTCATTCTTTAATAAATTTTTACCACAAACCCAACTTTTACTCCAAATGGTAACGGAACTCAAAAATATTTTTTTATCCTAATTGTATACGGTTCCAAATATTAACACATGCCATTTAGATTACTAAAACTATTTTGTAATAACCAGGGACTTCCTGTAGGCTAGTGGTAGGAAATAAAGGCATGTCGCACTATGGTTTTGGGTTCGATTCCTACAGCTTTGTCCGACGCGACGGGTTATGCCCCACCCTGCAGGTTGTCCTTTTCCTAAAACTATAGTATCATAATATTCCAAAAATAATCTTCATAAATGATTTAACATTAAACAATACTATCCATGGTTCAACTTAATCCATTCCAACCTTAATAGTTATCCAAAATACCTCCGTCCAGACTTTCTCTAAAAGGTCTCTAAATTCCAAAATCAATTGTAACATCAGATTCCCCAAACAAAGAAATGTTTCTCTTATTGTCACATACTAAAAATATGATTACCTTAATCATATTACCTTAATCAAAAAGTAATGCAGTACAATCCTTATATACTCCATAATTATTATAACAAGTACATCATTGATACAACACTCAAATTACAGAATTCATTAATAACAATATAAGAACTCTAATCGTTCCTCATCATTTGTGGTAGTATCATAACTTGATTATTATCCAATAACATCATTTGAGACATACTCTGATGATTTGAACATTGGTTTGCGTAGTGTCCCCACTCCTTGCAGATGAAGCATTGTACATTTGAAACCTTTTTCTTACCCTTGCAGTCACGCACTCGGTGTCCTTTTTCTCTACACTTATAACAAACTCCCATTCCCTTCAGGAAAATTCCAAGGTGTTTCTTCCCACAGTTATCACATATTGGAAAATTCTTCTTTTCCCTCGTCACTTTATCCATCATTCTCTCTTCCATCCTTTTCTTCTCTTTCATCCCTTAAAATCCATAAGACTTAGAGAATTCTCTACTTATCTTATTAACACATGATACTATTTATTCATATGTTGATAACACATGGGAGAATATTTTCCTTCCAAATGTTGGCTTAATACCATGAAAGATATGATCCTTCTTACTCTTTGGATCATACATATTGATGGAGTTCACCTTCCTTCTACTGGGCGCCATTTCTATACAATGGCATAAACTAGATCAGTTTATGAATCAAAATACATAATCCCATACTTATAAAACACTTAACATAAATTGAACTCTTTATGGATATAATCCATAATCATAAAAATGTTTTCTTTGAGGAAGTATATACTCATAAACCCTTCATAATGATTTGTAAAGAAAATGAGAGTTATCCTAAGCATATCCACCGAGAGTGTCGTAACCAAGAGTGCAGCAAGGCCCGTTGTCGTGCACCGGTTCCCGTTCGAGTCTAGCTCAAAGCGGTGTTTTTGGGTTTTACCCCTAGGTACATCTGTGCCAGAGCCGCCTCTACCTGCTCGTATCCAGACAGGTATGTATTGCTCGGAAAACTCACAAAATATCTACAATACCATAATTCTAGGAAGTTCTTCTATACTAATCCTCAAAGTTTATCTTAGGTCTACGTGCTATAATCAGAGTTTATCTAAATATAGCTTCCAAGGTTAGTACTAAACTGCCTCTGATACCAACTGTAACACCCCGAACCCAGCTACCCAGAGTCGGTGCATTACTTCGTAACATTGGCATGATCACAAAAGATCAAGTCTCGAAAGACCGATTAGTTTAGTAGCCTTGGAAACACTAGATACATTCGTAAACGTTACATTACATCATAAAGTGAAAAACTACAATAACAAAGTCTCCATAGTCCATCCTCATATCCTCTTCTCACAATCCCTGCAGGTCATTCATAAAATACTTCTTCACATCCTGGAAAATATTAAAACATTGAAAGGGGTGAGCTCAGATGCTCAGTAAGGATAACAATATTGCGGAAGCTTTCATAAATAAACATAAAAATTTAAGGCAATGTATAACTAAAACAAAAGCCTTTTAAACTTGAACATCAACATAATATGGAAAAAGTAAAATGAGATAATGCCATTTACTTCTTCACATGGATATTCTACTGGTCGAATAATCACATGAAATATCAATAACCACTTTCATAATGAGGGAATGTATAATGCCGGACATTCTGAAACATTTTGTCAAGGCCTCGGCCAAGACGTCTAAAATGATTAAGGCCTCGGCCAAAACCATAAATCAAATTGGGAAAGGGCCTCGGACAATTCCACATCTAGTTGTCTCATGAGACCTACCGATGCATCGAGGAGCTATTGCGGGCTCCACCCGTCACTTATTAAGTCCAATACATTCCTCATATGAATAGGTTTAAACATATCATAAACCATAACATAATCGTATCTCATAAAACATGCATAAAGGAAACATAACATTTCCAAATATCAATCACAAGATATCAATACAACACATTGATATAATAAAAACTCTTTTAAAACCATTTTCAATACCAAAATAAAAGAAAGTTATAACTTTGTATTTATTTTTCATTAAAAAAAATGATGGCTTGTAGAGGAAGCCGAAACTCAAATAATGGTCACGGCGGCGGAGAAGTCATTGTCACCGCATAAGTACGGAAAGAAAAACATTCCCTTTTGTCATTTAGAAAAACGCTTCGTATAAAAATATTCCTTTTGAATAAACGTAAAAGTCAAAGGGGTTTATACACCGTATAAAAGAAAGTTGTGTATAAAACCAAATATGCCTCAATGAAAGGGGATTGAGACGAAGTCCTTAAAAAGATCATTTTTTATAAATAAAGTACATATATAATGTGTATTCACTATATGTACACATAAATAATGTAAAAATACAAGATAGGACATAATAATATCATGACATAATTTGAAAGTAGGAGATTAACCCAAAGAATAGAAGTTGGGTTAAGAAGTTCCCTTACCTTGTGTCTGACTTGACTCAACCGTTCTTTAACCCCCTGAATAATAAACTAGAGTTAATATATAACTTATTAAGAACCATTTTCAATTTCATTATCGTTTTTATATCACTTATTACAATGATATGAACATTATGTAATTATTTAAGTTAATAACGGTCGTTTTGTCGATCTTTGGTACTTGAGTCAACAATAAACATCTTATAATTACAAGTTGTTTATGTGGTAGAATATCCATTATCTCCAGAATTATATTCATGATTTAGATGTCATATATGTCATATATATCCAGTATATACATTCATTTATAATATTACGTAACATTTAGAGGTAAGAAATGAAATGCACCGTTCATGGAGACGGTAAGCCGTACGTACGCATAAACGATACATTCATTTCTATTTCGTATTTAATGGAATGAAATCATAATTATATAAAGGTATAATATAGTTCCAGTATAATATCATATATAATATCATTTACTCCATCCTTTATACATCCCACATATGGCATTAACGATTCACATCACTTTGAGGGGGCGGTAGTCCGCACTTCCTAAAATGAAATTATCGCGTTTTACCCATAATGGAAATCATAAAGTATGCCATAAATGAGAAATAAAGAAGCATAAGAAAAACATAAACATATTATATATCGTATATAAAAATAGTGACATATTAATGGCCACCTTTGAAGGTGTTATATGAGTGTTGAACAATCATCGTTTCGTGAGGCAGAAATTCGCCATCCACAGAAACCGTATGTTCAGTAACCATTAGATGTAGGTGTGTGTAAGTGTAGCTCGAATCCTTCTTATAACAACATACTAGTATATTGAGGATACTGGTGTTGTTCCAAAAGAAATGAATAAAAAGAGTTTAGGGGGTTGGAGAAGAAAAATAAACCAAAACAACATTAGAGAAGACATTACCTCAAAATCGGGTAACTCTTTTTGATTTGAGCCAAAGGCTTCTTTAGGAAGAGTTCTGCCCAAAGTGAGGCTTCTAGGAGTAATAGAGGGATGTTGGGAGAGTATTTGGGCAGAGGTTGGCCTATCGAAATGGCTTGAAGGTGTGAACAAGGTGGGAGAGGTGGGGGCCTTTTATAAGTGGAGAGGAGGGGCTCTTTTGGAAAGATTGAAATGTTACATTATTACACAATGCTTTTCGGATTCTAAAGGTCCCACACTTATATAATTCTAGGCTAAGGTGATAAGGGTTCGAAATCTCCTCATCCAATTGGCTTTGGACAAGTGTAAGCCTTGGATTTTGCATTATCTTCCCATTTTATTTAAATCGTTAAATAATGAGGTCATCACTGCATCATCATGATGTCATAAACAATTTAATTTATTTAATGTCTAAAAATTATAAAAAAACTATTATGATGTAGGAAATATTTTTATATTTCTAATGAATATTTATAATCAAAATTTGGACTTGTGTAACCCCACTTAAAATCTGTTTTAGTAAAACAACTCATGTTTGTGTCAATTTAATTTTAACATTAAATAAATATATATTAATGTCATTTTCCAACTAAAGTGGCTCCATGGGGTCCCCAAGTTGACCCATGGGTTGTCTTGGTCGGAAATGACTCATCCAATAGGAGTAGGACAAGTGTCAAGCTCATATCATATTATTAAAACATTTTTTTTACCTTAAACTACACTAATTACCTCTAATCGCGATTAAGAACTTAAAAGTTACTATTCACTAAAAAATTATTTTAATCTCATTGAACCACATTTTAATTCTTAATGACAACCATGTATGTCGGATTTTTGAAAATCAAATCACAGAAGTGGTAATATTTCATTTAAATGAAAAATCAGTTATTTAACTACCACTTAGTGGTTTCACTATTCATCAAAAGTTGAAGTTTTTCAGAACAATGCCAAAATTTCACCCTAAGCTATAATTGATATTCCAAATTCAAAAATGATGTATATTTTACAAAATTCCAAACATATAAGTTGCATTAGTTAATTTTATAATTAATTCCCGCTGTCACAACAAATAGCGTGTTTTTAAGAAACAATTTATATCAAAAGATTGACAATTGTTTATGTCCAATTTCAATGTTAAATTAATTATAATGACCACCATTGGATAAAATGGTAAAAATATATTCTAATTATACTTTAAAACCACTAAATAGTATAATTTATCACAATAAATTATTTTGATTAAAAAAGTTTTTTTAAGTATTTTTCACTATTCATAAAAAAATTGGAAGTTCTCAGAAAGTTACAAAAAATTCAACTTAGGATAATTTCGATATTACGAATACAAAAATGAAGTCCATTTTGAAATATAAAATTTCTATAATTTTAAAAAGTGGTTATTACTATTCATAACGACTACTTTGATTAGTCTCGGTGTTTTAGAACTTGAAGTTGCGTACAATGCAAGCTATTTCATTATTGAATGAGAAGCGTATCGTGGAAACTCGGGGTGTTAAACTACCTATACTAAAACGACCGCATACCTGTAGGGTAAATTTGGGCGCAACCAGTAATTTTGGCTCAGCGGCCTGAAAGCCCGACTAACTTGGACCAAAAGCTCAACTAGCCCGACCCGGAAAATCTTGAGTCGGTAAAGACCCAGGTTTATCAACGATTTGAATCTAACATGAAGGGGTCTCATTCAATAAATTCATAAAACAAACATATTTTTAAAAAGTGCAATAAAAATTTTCAAAATAAACTCAAAAAATGTCGATCTTATCACAAGAAGACTTCCATTCCCAGATTTTAGTTTGGTAAACAAACAAAACAATGAATCACCTTTAGGAACCTTCAAGGAATGCTTATTATATCATCATTATAATAATCATCATCACCATTGTTGTGATCACCATCATCATCATCCACAACAAAATTATTTTCCACATTACCATTACTACAATTACAATTATTGTTGCTTCTCTGCAAAATATTTCATATTAAGTAAAAAAATGGAACCAGTAACAGTACCAAAAATTCCTTTCTAAATACCATCCTTTTGCAAATATTGTTCATGACAACCATAAGATCTTCTCTAGTAAAATATTTATGTTCAAATTTATCAAGAATCATGTGAATAGAGTTGTGGGAAATGACATCTAGAATGGGATATAGTAATGTTGTAAAATCATTTTTCTTCACTACCTTCTTCCCATCCAAACATTTTTCAGCACCATCAGCTGCATCCAAACTGTTTAAAAAATCCAGATCATCCAAGGTTTCATCATCCTCTAAAAATTCTGGTTCAGAGATTAACTCATCATTATTTTCAGTCTTGGGAACCCCATCATCCAAATCATCTTCGTCCTCATCTTGTGCAGAAAACCTATGATTCCAAGTAGAGCACATTAAAAATATACCACATGTGGAACAATAAAAGTTATTAGAAGAAAAATATCTATCAAATAATGCATTGGAAGACATCAAAATTACTTCCTTTTCCGGTAAACCAATTATGATTTTAGACCTAGAAGAACCAACTCTCAAAATTCTTATGTTAGAAGCCTGATTCTTGTAAATATGACCAATACACTTTGGTCAACTGGCAACAAGAATGAAAGAAATAAAAGGGGTTAAATCACTTCTTACCAACAAAATTCATATTTCACCACAAAGAAAATATGAAACTGAATCTCTCAATGAAAGAGTTATTCATTTACAAACTCTTTACAATGTAAAGTTTGGAAAGAAAATATTTAAAATATCCTCCTCTTGCAAAGATTGTTCAAGAATACCACAAGTTCTTCTCTTATAAAATCTTTATGTTCAAATTTATCAAGAACCGTGTGAATCGAGTTATTGGAAGGGATACCTAGAATGTGTTAGTGTTGGTGTCCTAGAAAAAACTATTTGTACTTTTGATTACATTGATAGTTAATGTATTTAAATATTAAACATCTTATTGCATATGGTTCATTGTTCTGCATGACTATGATGTAACAATGTCCTAGAGTATTTGTTGCATTGAAAAGGTCATGACAGTTCCCCGCTACGATGAGAACCATGAAATGTTATTACAATATTCTTAAATATAGTTATGCGATTGGATGACATACTATAATGAGACACATATTATACATTCTGTTAGGTATGAGTACTCATAAGCAGATGATACTTCCACTCATGAAGTTCATGCTTAGTAATCTCCAAGACGAGAGATTATGAGAATATACTTGCTAGTATGAATTTTGCATGTTTTGGTGTCATCTAATATTCTTATTTGTGAGCATGTGTAATGATACTTATACTTTAAAATTATCATTAATATGTGTCAAGACTCACGCACTTTGATTTAACGAAAACCGTCACAGTTGGCGGGAAGAAGGGTACGTTGGGTACGTCATGAGTGACATCTTATTACTGGATAAGTCGTGGAAGGATTTGTCCCTTCTATTTATAAAAGTTTATATCTCAGCCTTTTGATTGAAATAGAACCGTCATGTAAAATTTCATGACCAAGGTGTAACGAAGTGTATATTTGAGGTAGTCAAAGAATGACATATCAAGCACAATATTTGATGACACTATCTTGAAACCTGATTGATGAGATATAAATACAAATGGATTATATTACACAGTGAGCATTCATATGTGGATGTCGTTGTTGCGAATTTATGTTCTTTCTCTTGGGTGCCTTGACTTGTTGCTAGATAGTACTATTGGGCTTTAGGCAAGCCCACCTAATGCAAACGATAAAGAATCCTAGAGGGTCACACACTAAGTGTTTCGGTTTGTCTCGGTTAAATTTTATTTGAATTTAATTAATGGAATAAATATTATTCTCATTCCAGTGGAATAATAATATTCTTGTTAAAATGATTTCATAAATTAAATAAATATTTATTCACCAGATTGTGGGTAAAATATATTTATTTATTTTACTGAATATCTAATAAATATTTATTTACTAGTTTGTAAATAAAATATTTATTTAAGAGAATAATTTATTTATTTATTTATTTTGGAGTTAAATAAATGGATGTGGAATTCGAGCAGATCAAGGCTGGTCCAGAAGTAAAATAATTATTTTCAAGACTATAAATAATCATTTATCTAGTTGGCATAAATTAAAATAATAATAACTCTACTTTTACTTTATGATGTAGAATTTTATTTATTCCATTTTTCATAAGTTGGCACCCCATAAATAATGACGCATTATTATTATTAAAAAACATGGGTTTTCTCTAAGGTTATGTATGTATTTAATTACTGTTACACACATAAATATTATTACCGAAACCCCCTATCGAAAAATAGACACGTACGTCTATTGTACCATGTACCGAACTGCATGACCAGTGAATTGAGAATTGTTGAGCTAAATGATTTCTCTCTTGAATCCTTTTCTCACCCCTCTTAAGAATAAGAGACGTTTTTCTAGATCAAAGAACACAAGATCAAGAACGACCGACACAAGACACTCACTTATCTGTGCCACCACCCAGAGAACGAGTGGTGTCGACCGGAGGCAATCCAAGCACGTGTGGATCACCACTAGAGGGATTTTGGTTTTGGATACTCACATGTACAATGAGACAATCCAGAAGGGTCATTCCAGATGATCAATATCATCAATAAAGAAAATACTGAAGATCTAGGTATTTTTTTCTTTAGGAAATTAATTAAATTAATTATAAACATGATATGCAAGATACTCTCAAAAGGTTTCATGCATCTTCTTTATTTATCTCAATCATTGATTCTATTATGTGGAGACTTTTGTTCGTCGTCGTATTGATCCCAAAATAATAATTGATCATGGTAAAAATTAATGTTCTGTGTCGTCCCAACCATGCTTCCGCTGCGTCCGGAACCTTCAAGTTGTATTAGACGGGTCACATCATATTTTATAATTATTTAAATATTTCGTTGATGATTTATGAATTTAATAATTTAGTTGTTTCAATTCAAGTTAATCATTCTGTAAATATGAATCTTGAGATATTTTCCTCCTCTTTCATTTCTCATTCACCTTATAAAAACTTCTTTTATTTTAATTTTGATTAAAATAAAATAGAGGATCTCATCCGGAGATGCCAAAAGTTCCTGGCCATACATCACCAGAACACACGATGTGTATTTGGAAGTACACGCCGTGTAGTCAGGGTTCAATGCTCCGGGTCTGGTCCACCAAACCAAGCCATGTCATTGGAGTTTTTCTAAGTCCTAATGACTCAGTGTGTTGACTAGGAATAGGTGGCACATGGTTTCTGTATTACATGTCGTGTGGCCTATTGGACATTGTGTGTAGTCCATTCGGGTTAGGGTTGGATTGTGGACTCTGTAGACGGATTGCCCAACTGGAGACCGTGTAATGATGATACTACACGATGTGTGTCCCACTAGATACATTGTGTACTCTGAAGATTTCCAAAGTACACTCACACACTGTATCCCCAGGCATGTACTTCAGATCGATGGTGAACAATGGTACATGCCGTGTACTCATCCAAATTACCCATATTTATTAAAAATTATTATTATATTATAAAAACCATTGAGACGCGTACCATGGTGTGGGCATAAAGCTGAGGAACAACATGTGATAGGTGTTTTATATACAAGTGTTTAATTTGACATTTTTGTAATGTTTATTTCTAATAATTAGGTAGTTATGAACAAGAATTCACTAGGTTGCCTCCAAGATACAAGTTACGTACAAAGATAATTTTAAATTAATTTATTTTTTTAAAATTATAATGGATGAGAATCTCAAGGAAATTCAGAAAAGGGTTTAAGATAAAAGGATTGATTAATTAAAGATGAGAATTAATTGATTTGAGTGTGATTTATCTTAAACAATAACAATTAAAGAATTGAATGATAGTTTCATTTATGGGTAAATATCATTGCATGTATAGATAATCATGAGCTAGACCAAGACCTTTGTATATGGATGGTTTCTTTTAATTAATTTATTTAAATTAAATTTGTTGGCCTATGAGCCTTATCCTCATTAATATGTAGGGCCGGTGTGCCCAAGGTTGCTTTTATGTAAAACTTTGTTTTACCCCTCACTTGCCTGTGATTTTAAAAGCATATGTAATGGTTGGAACTCCCAAGCTAGTGGTGGTGGTTCAAGATGGAGCTGAGACAAAACCAATCCTAGGAGATACAGAGGTGGATTTGTGGAAAGCTGTAAACACAAACCTAAAAGGTTCAAGGTGTTTCTCCCCTAGGCTAGGGCTAGTTTATCAACCACTAGATAAACTAACCATTAGAAAATATCATGATCATGCCCTTTACTTCATTTTAGTTATGTCAGTTTTATGGTTTATCATTATGGATGTGTTGTCGCGATCACATAATTAATGAATTAAACAAGAGTTTTTTTAATACATTTTCTAAAAAAAATATTTTTTTTAAAACGGTTATGTCGATTTTTTTTTTCAAATTAAGCCTCAAAGGCGGCTTTGCAGATGCCACATTTGCATTACGGGTGAAAGGCGGAATCACGAATGCCGCCTTTGCACTGCCGGCACGGATCAGTGACGTGGAAAAGGCGGCACCCGCGGTTCCACCTTTCTGTATCATGCCATCCGAAAGGCAGCACCGCGGGTACCGCCTTTCACCTGACGTCATTGCGAAAGGCGGCACCCGCGGTGCCGCCTTTGCCTCCGCGCCCTATAAAAGGGTAGCACCCCCTCCCCTTCTCCTCACTTCCAAGCATTCATCCTCTCTCAAATTCTCTCTTTTGTGGTGGTGTTCTGTGGTTTGAAATTTTTGGAAAGATTTTAGAGGTATGTTTTTTTAATTTAATGTTTTTTATTTTGTAGAATTGTTTTTAGTTAAATATTTTTATAATTTTAATGTTTTTTATTTAGTTGAATTGTTAATAGTTAAATATTTTAAATCTTTAATAGTCTAGTTAGTTTTAAATTTTTTTGTTTATTAGATTGTTTATATATATTTAGGAATTATAATTTTCATTAGTATAAATTAATTTAGGATTCTTTTAATGAAATTTTGGTAGCATAAAGAGTATCTTATCTAAGCAATAAAATCCTTGTCTGGATTCAAACAAGTGAATGTGGCTCTGGCACAGATGTACCTAGGGGTAAAACCTGAAAACACCGATTTGAGCTAGACTCGAACGAGAACTGATGCACGACAACGGGCCTTGCTGCATTCTGGTTTGACACTCCCGGAGGATATGCTTAAGATATGCATATTTCTTTATAAACTACTAAAATATCTAAGAAAAGAAATGATAAATTGATAATTTAGTAATGATGTTGATATTTATTATTAGGAATGATTAATTAAAAATTAATTAATAAATAGAGTTAAAAATGAGTAATATGGAGTTGAAATATAAATAAGATGGAGTTAAAATATAAATAACATGGAGTTAAAATATAAATAACATGATGTTAAAATATAAATAATAGCATGTTAAAATATAAATAACAGCATGTTAAAATATAAATAATAGCATGTTAAAATATTAATAACATGAAGTTTAAATATAAATAATAGCTTGTTAAAATATAAATAACACATATAAATAACATAAAGTTAAAATATAAATAACATATATAAATAACATAGAGTTAAAATATAAATAACATATATAAATAACATAGAGTTAAAATATAAATAACATAGAGTTAAATAACAGAATGTTAAAATATAAATAACATGGAGTTAAAATATAAATAAGAGAATGTTTTGAGCTTCTTTCTTTTCTTGCAATGAATTGATATCAAAATTTCAGAAATCACAGGTTTTCTGAAATTTTGATATCCAATTCACTGCAAGAAAAGCTAGAAGCTGAAAACATTCTCTTATTTATTTTTTAACTCGATGTTATTTATATTTTAACTCAGTAATTAAAAAGTGTACTAAGAAATATCCTAGTTTAGGATATAAGATCTTTTAAAATTTAAGTATCATAAAGATTGTATAGTTTAGAAGTAATAGTTATTATTTGAACATGAGGTAAAATCCAACTTTTTTTTAATAAGCTATTTAATTAGAGCTTCAAAGTATAAAATGCAACTTATATTGGTAACCATTATTCTGAATGTCACTTACATTATCAAAATCTTGATCAAAAAACTTTATTTACGTAGAGCGGAATGTTTTCCTGTGTGTATTGCTATGGGGAGGTTATTCAAACTGAGCAAGGGGATTCTTACAGTACACAACCAATAAAAGTGGTTAATACAAATGATTGTGTAACCCTAAGTGACCTTCAAGACAGAATTCATGGATCATTAAATCTAGGACCCGATCAGAAGATCAAGTCAATGAGTTATAGACATTTGCAGTTCTCGTCAACATTGTGGCATCTAGCTTGTCCATTGGTTGATGATGCACAATGGATCCAAACAATTAATTTGTTTTCTCAACGGTCGGATGGTACCATGATGGAGTTATATGTTGATGTTTCTACTGTACAATAACAACACCCAATTGTACATAGACATAGACTTACAAGAGTCGTTGAAGATAGTCCGCCCCATGAATTTCAGACTATTCCAAATGATGTAGAGGACAACCAACTTGATCTCCCAAATATACATGTTAACCCAACATCTGATGAGGAGTTTTGTAATAACGAAACAGATGGTGATAGTAGTGATGATGAGGAAGGAATAACAGAAGTTTCAAGAAATACATTAGTTGTACAACATGCTTGACCTACAATAAATCATCCACCGCTCTTTGCATCTTGGTCAGAAGCAATGACACATGTTCCTGAATTTGAAGATAATGTTCTCACATCGACAACTGAGTTTCACAGAGTTATACAAGATAAGTTTAGTGAGATGGACAAAACTTTATATGTTGGAAGGAATTTTCCAAGTAATGATGCATTAAAAAATATGCTAAAGAGATTTCACATTGAGAGGCACTGAAACTATTTAGTTTATGAATCAGATCGTAGAAAATATGGCATATGATGTGAGAAGTATGGGGATGATTGTAGATTTTGATTGAGGGAGATTCCGGACATTTCATTTGGAGGTTGGAGAATCTCGAGGATTGAGGCAGCTCATACTTGCATTTAGCCAAGCCTGACACAAGATCATACTTCATTGTATGAAGAATTTGTGTCATCCATTTTTGTTGAGATGATTAGAATATGTTAAGATGTTCTGATATACCTTGTGAAAGAGAGGATACAAAAGAGATTCGGTTATATGATATCCTATAATAAGGCATGGAAGGCGAAGCATAAGAAGATTGTGAAGGTCTATGGTGATTGGGATGACTCATATCGGGTGTTACCGCAATTTCTAGCCATACTGAGGCATCATAACCAAGTTGTCTTCCATATGGTTACAAACGAACATGTGTCTCACGATAACCGACTTGATCCATCTCGTGTTCAATTTCATCGGTTGTTCTGGGTATTCCTTCCCTATATCTCTGCCTTTCGTTTCTGTAAACATTTTATTCAGATTGATGGAACATTACTGTATGGAAAATACAAGGGTGTATTGTTGATTGCGGAAACCCAAGATGGAAACCGTTCACCCCTTCCGCTTGCCTTTTCCATTGTAGATCAAGAAAACTATGAATCTTGGAGTTGGTTTTTGGCATGTATCAACACCCATTTCCCCAAAATTCGAGGTGTTTGTTTGATATCTGATCGGCACCGAGCAATTAATGTGGCAATCAATGAGGATCCTCATACATGGCGTTACCCAAATGCACATCATCGGTTCTGAATTAGACACATTTCTAGAAACTTGCATAAAAAATTCCACAACGAACCGATGAATAAGGCAATCACCAGACTTGGTACACATTGTATTTGTAATTTTTTTGTATATCAACGTAAAGATAAATTCAAAATATGTGAAATATCATTTATTCTGTGTAGCATATGAGTCCGATCAAAGACGGATTGAAGAACGATTCGAACAAATCCGTCAGGTTAATGGATAAGTTTACGATTATATGATGCGGATTCCGAAAGAAAAATGGACATTGGCATATGATGGGGGTAAGAGGTATGAACACATGACGACCAACATTGTAGAGTGCATAAATGGTGTCTTCAAAGGGATTCTCAAGCTACCTATAACTGCCCTAGTTCAGGAGACATTATATTGTTGCATGAATTACTTTGTTGGTAGAGAAAAACTAGCATCGGATGGAATAAATCAGGGGATAATGTACAGAAGACATGTTCAACAAGAGATTGAAAAGAATATCGAAGAAGCTTCTGGTTATCAAGTCTTCCTATTTTGATGAGAAAACTCTCGATTTGACGTTAAAGATAAGTCGAACCCCACCACAAATAGCATTGGTGAAAAAGTAGTGGTATTACTAGAAACAAGGCAATGTCATTGTGGAAGCTTTCAGGCCTTAAGGTTTCCATGCTCACACGCCATCGCAGCATGTGCCTCTATTAACATATCATGGGAAGCATATGTTGATCCAATGTACCAGATGAACACCATTTCTAACTTTTACGCTGCACTATGGACACCTATTGGCGAGTTTCGTTATTTTCCAATGCCTGAAGGTCAACTGATAGGGGTACCTGATATGAATCGGTTGCATCCCCATGGGAGACCGAAGGCCAGAAGGATGTGAAATTAGATGGACTAGCCTCAAGAACAAAGACAGAGTTTGAGATGCACCGTATGTCATCAAAAAGGTCATAATCGAAAACCATGCCCTAACATTTTTGGGTTGAGTTCACACTCTTAATCCACAATGATGTATTGTCGTTATTGGTAGATTCTCATATTGTAAATTTTATGTTTTTATCTCTTCATTTTACCTCTATTTTCTAACCCCCAAAACTGAAAACCATAACAGTAAACCCAGAAACATCTTTTTTATACCGTAATCCTAACAATCTAAACCATAATACTGAAAATATTTTCTCAAAATCATTAACCTAAATCATAAAACATTAAAAAAATCCAAAATCCTAGTTCCAAAAGGTAAAATGTGAAACCCTAATCTTTAAATCCTAAAATTGAAAACATGAACCATAAGCCCAAAAACATATTCCATTTACATCGGTTTTCAAAACATTATGTGAATGAGAAAATAATCATGAAACATATGACCACATTGTCTAGTACAATAATATATCAATATGACTAATATTCCCTACAAATCCCTATAAATCGTGCATAAAATTTTAGGGAATAAAGGAGAACCCCAGAAATTGAACCCTCCTACATTGTTAATGAATTCATATAGACAAATGAATCTTGATTTAGTAATAGAATAACACCCCAAAAAGTGAACTCTCTTACAATATCAAAATATGAGCCCTAATACTACACCTTCCAGCTATATACCCAAGTTTCACATTTGAGATATACATAAAATTATTTTGAAAGGGAATTATAACATTCAAAAATAACAAAATACCCTTTCTTGATATAAAAACATTATTTGAAAACTAGTTCACACTTTATTTCACAATTCTTTAAAAACACCCTTATATTTACCAAATTTAGGGGAAACCATATTTTATCAAAAACCCTTTTCAGAAAATAAAAATTGCATGCCAATTATTTTATAAAAAAATTTATAAAAAAAAGTGAAATCATGATTCATCCAACAGAGATTAGAGACAGAACCATTTATAGGTCGTGAATGATCCATGATGTGAATCCTTGATAAAAAATTATTTGTTTATATGCAGATGAATGTCACCATACTACTCAGTCAGAAGGCTACCCATTGTTCACAGGTTGTGATAGAGGGTGGTCCAGATCGATTGATCAGGGTGCATCCAGCGCACCATTTTCAACACACAGAGCCTCCTCCTTCCATTATACCATACTTGTGTCGTGCTGGCTTCTATGGAATTACAGTATCCAATTTTACATTTGTAGACCATCACCTGCTAGCTGCACTCATGGAGAGGTGGAGACCAAAGACACACACATTCCACTTTCCTGAGGGAAAGATGACTATCACCCTCTAGGATGTGGCTGTGATTCTTGGTCTTCCTATCCAGGGGAGACCTGTTATTGGATCCACTCGGGTAGCTTGGCCTGACCTTGCTCCGCACTTGTTAGGTGTTGACATTTTTTCTGATCGTAGTGCTACTAATGGAGCATCGATATCCATGCCTTGGCTGGAGGCACAGATTCCAATTTTAGCTAATGATGCTAACGAGCAGTCGGTGATGCGTTATACACGTGCATATATATTACGACTTATTGGAGGGACCATGTCTACGGATCATTCAGGGATGCACATGCACATGATATATCTACCCCTGCTAGAGGATTTTGATCAGGCAAGGACGTACAGTTGGGGATCCGCCTGCTTGGCATGCACATATAGAGAATTATGCAGTATATCTGATAGGAGGCGCACAGGTCTCGGGGGATGCATCATCCTTATTCAGATGTGGGCATGGGAGCACTTCCCCGCATTCTACCCTGATCTTGTGGGTCCGCTGGTCGAGATGGCGGTGCTGCATGATGTGCCACGTGGACGCTGGTATGATCACTAATTTCTAGAAGTTTCTGATGCTACTACAAGTTATTGAATTTAATCTCTCATTATTTATCACTGTCGATGTTGTATTTTATAGGTGGTGTTCGCACCACAATTTCAATATAGTTCCGAGACACGATTTGACCATATATCGGCTTGAGTTGGACTTTCTATTAACCCATCATGTATGTATATAAAATCTATAACTGTCTAAAAAATTTAATAATAACATCATTTTTTTAGTTAACAGTTTTTCTAACAAGGTTAATATTTTATTTTAGATTTTATGAGTTCCATACTGGTCTTTTATGGACCAGTTGCCTCCATACTGCACGTTTGGTCTTGAAGATGTTACGACTATAGTGCCACTCATTCACTATCATATTGTTGAGTGGCACCAGCCTGACAGAGTCATGCGCCAGTTTTTCTTCACTCAGCGGATTCCATTATCGCCGAGTCAGACAGATCATCTTCATGGGATGAAGCTGATAGGGAGGCAGGATGACGACTGGCATCGAGTACGTGCTGTATTTCTCAACTATTGGCACAGACGCGCAAAGTTTCGCATCCAAAGAGTTTCTACGGTGCAGTTATTTCTTTTAGCGCAGCACGAGTATAAGCCATGGTATAGACTGAAGTCTATACTGTATCTTACCTGAGACGGCAGAGAGATGCATACGATTATATGTCAATTAAATTATATTACTATGTTTGTTGAGTTATTTTCTAATTCATTTTTAATCTGTTTATAAGAGATTCGGACAGACAGACTTATTGATATGAGTGATGAGGTTGAGGATAGAGTCTTCAGTTGGGAAGCCATTCATGATCAAGCATTGGAGCTGAGGTCATCTGTCTGTGCGTTTGTTGAGAGCCTCTTCGAGCGTCCGGCACAGAGACAGCAGGTTCCTACCGTAGAGGAAGATCCTGTAGCAGCTGCTGGTGCTGAGGATCCATGACCACGGCGATGTAGACAGCATCGTTTTACATGTCAGGCCTCACCAGTTCCACAGGCAGAGGTCAGGCCTCTAGTAGTCCAGTCTGAGCTGATGCATGATCTTCCTTAGTCATCATGGGATCCATCCTTTTTGACAGCATATCCACAGTTTTCTCCATAATGGGGCCCATATGGAGCACAAACTTTCGGTCCAGTGTCATCACAACCATGGGGTCCAGACCCATCGCAGAGTTGGGGTACATCATCACCATATGATTTGTTCCCCACTACGATGATGTCGGGTTCTTCTACCATAGAGGTGGAAGAAAGATCTGGAGGGCCGTATGAGGTGGAGTTGACATTTTCTCCCACTAGCACATAGATGGTGGATATAACAGTCGACGTTCTAGCGCCTGAGTACCATCCCTCTCTAGGTCATCAGACTCCCCAGAGATCTCACCGCGGACGTCCTATTATTAGACCACCATGTGGGACAGGATCTTCTCACCGTAGACATAAACATTGATTGTTTATGCTCATTTATATGTTTTATGTCTATGGAAATTAAAAACTATATTTTGTGAAATGATTTGTGTTAGACCACCATGTGGGACAGGATCTCCTCACTGTAGATATAGACATTAATTGTTCATGTTCATTTATATGTTTTATGTCTATAAAAATGAAAAATAAATTATTAGCTTTCAAAACCGCCTACTTGAAAGTTAAAAATATTTCAAGTACATGACTTTGAAGGACTATAAAATATAAACCATAAGACCAATCTAAAAAAATGTTAAAAGTTTATTAAACATATATCCAATTGTTGTAAACAAAAATCATTTCATAACAACTGTTCATGAAAAATAATTTATTAGCTTTCAAAACCGCCTAATTGAAACTTAGAAATGTTTCAAGTACGTGACTTTGAAAGACTATAAAATATAAACCATAAGACCAATCTAAACGAAACCTTAACCATGCATTATACATATAACTAATTGTTGTAAACACAAATCATTTCATAACAAATGTTCATGAAAAATAAATTATTAGCTTTCAAAACCGCCTATTTGAAAGTAAAAAATGTTTCAAGTACGTGACTTTGAAGGAATATAAAATATAAACCATAAGACCAATCTAAACGAAACTTTAATCATTCATTAAATATATAACTAATTGTTTTAAACACAAATCATTTCATAACAACTGTTCATGAAAAATAATTTATTAGCTTTCAAAATTGCCTACTTGAAACTTAGAAATGTTTAAAGTACATGACTTTGAAAGAATATAAAATATAAAGCATAAGACCAATCTAAATGAAACCTTAAACATTTATTAAACATATATGAGTGAACCCCGCATCAATAGGATGCACGTTGTTGCTAGTATCACATACATCTATAACGATGCATGAAAACATGTTATCTCTCCTTTCATGGAACAACGAAATCCATTCTTCCACCCACCATGTCCATATCCATATCAACATCTGGTCGCATAAGGGTATGTTCAATGATATGCCACATGAAATTATCTTACGTTCACATTCCTGCAAATTTCAACCCCTTCAACACCACAATGCATCCAACCATTATAATTTTTCTACAATTTTCACCCCATTTCCGCACGTTTAGTTGATCAGATGAAAACACCAACGATTCGACATGGCCCATTGAACTCTTCATCACCAAATCTTTATCTTTTATCATCTTCAAAAGTCCACTATAGGAATTTCTTAATCTATCCATTCCAAACACTCACATACAAGTATACTATAAACATAAAAACCTGAAAACTTGGTGGTTTTTATGCTTATAGTATACTTGTATGTGAGTGTTTGGAATGGATTGATCGAGGAGGTCCTACAGTGGCCTTTTGAAGATGATAAAATATAAAGATTTGGTGATGAAGAGTTCATTGGGCTATGTGGAATCGTTGGTGTTTTCATCTGATCAACTGGACCTGTGGAGGTGACATTTCCATATGTCCAGTTGATCAGATGAAAACAACAATGATTCCATATATCCCATTGAACTCTTTATCACCAAATCTTTATCTTTTATCATCTTCAAAAGGCCACTGTAGGACCTCCTTGATCTATCCATTCCAAACACTCACATAAAAGTATACTATAAACATAAAAACCTGAAAACTTGCTGGTTTTCATGCTTATAGTATACTTGTATGTGAGTGTTTGGAATGGATAGATTAAGGAAGTACTACAGTTGCCTTTTGAAGATGATAAAATATAAAAATTTGGTGATAAAGAGTTCAATGGGATATGTGGAATCACTGGTGTTTTCATCTGATCAACTAGACGTGTGGAAATGGGGTGACAATTGTAGAAAAATTATAATGGTTGGATGCATTGTGGTGTTGAAGGGTTTGATATTTGTAGGAATGCAAACGTATGAGAATTTCAAGTGGAATATCTTTGAACATACCCTTATGTGACCGGATGTTGATATGGATATGGACCTGGCAGGTGGAAGAATGTATTTCGTTGTTCCATGAAAGGAGAGATAACATGTTTTCATGTATCAAAGATTATAGATGTATGTGATACTAGAGACAACGTGTATCCTATTTTTGCGGGGTTGACTCATATATGTTTAATGAATCTTTAAGGTTTCTCTTAGATTGGTCTTATGGTTTATATTTTATAGTCTTTCAAAGTCATGTTCTTGAAACATTTCTAAGTTTCAAGTAGGCGATTTTGAAATCTAATAAAATATTTTTCATGAAAAGTTGTTATGAAATGATTTGTGTTTACAACAATTGGTTATATGTTTAATTAATGTTTAAAGTTTCATTTATTTTGGTCTTATGGTTTATATTTTATAGTCCTTCAAAGTCACTTACTTGAAATACTTTTAAATTTTAAATAGGCAGTTTTGAAAGCTAATAATTTATCTTTCATGAACAGTTGTTATGAAATTATTTGTGTTTACATCAATTGGTTATATGTTTAATGCATGTTTAAGGTTTCGTTTAGATTGGTCTTATGGTTTATATTTTATAGTCTTTCAAAGTCACGTACTTGAAACATTTCTAAGTTTCAAGTAGGCGATTTTGAAAGCTAATAAATTATTTTTCATGAACAGTTGTTATGAAATGATTTGTGTTTACAACAATTGGTTATATGTTTAATGAATGTTTAAAGTTTTGTTTAGATTGGTCTTATGGTTTATATTTTATAGTCTTTCAAAGTCACGTACTTGAAACATTTTTGACTTTGCGATTTTGAAACAAAATTTTAAAAACTAATAAATTTTTTTGTTAGGTGAAAGGAAGAATTCTCCTGAACATTTTTATGAATTATGTATATAAATAAATATATAAACGAAACAAAACAAAAAAATTCAATTTTTTTTCTTAGGGGAAAGGCGGCATTGCAGGTGCCGCCTTTATGCAATAGTGCAAAGGCAGCATCACGGATGCCACCATTCACCCGTAATGCAAAGGCGGCATCGCGAATGTCACCTTTGAGGCACATTTTGAAAAAAAAAATCAACCTAACCATTTTTTGATTTTTTTAAATGTATTAAAAAACCAATTAAACAAGCATGCAAGATAGAACTAAAATAAACCAGGCTTATGTGTAAATATTATGAAGACATGGTTAATCACTTAAGTATGTTCCAATTAATATTAACAAGCATGTGATAATGATAATAAACAATTCGTGCAAAAGAGATAAAAATACCTCAAATAAAATATTAAGTCAGACCAAGCCTTTTGTTACTTGATTAAGGGAAAAACTCAATAAGACTATGTTTTTGACCAACCCTTGTTTGGAAAACTACTTTTATACAAGAATCCATTATGAAAGGTTTCAAGTTGACTTAACCATATTAAATTAAGAGGAGTAGCCCTTTATTGAATTGGTGTAATATTGGAGGCAAGAGTTTAGGAAGTCCAAAGTTTCGATTTTAGGATTGGGGAGTCCACTCAACATATCAAGGAGTTTCAAGAGCATAGTTGGCAACGAACTTCATACCTAAATACCTTTAAATAACTTAACCATCCCTTGTTGGGGTTATGCAAAGGGGAATATTAATTTTTTCCACAAGAATTTCATGGAAACTGGACATTCCTGGTTCAATGGTGAGGTCTATTGGGACCTGTTAAAAGAGTGGGAGAATTAATAAAATTAATTTATTATTTCTCATAAAATGTAATCAATAAATTACTAATGATATGCTCTTTTAATTGTAGAATAAAATGACAAGCTTTTCAACCACCCTATCCCTGTGATCAATTCTGGATAAAGACAACATCCTCACTAGTAATGACAATCGATAACAAAGATGTTGGATTACACAAACCAAGTAATGACAATCGATAACAAAGATACTTCACATGACTCATACCACACACAACTTTGGCATCCCCAGCTAGGTCATGTAAATGAAAAATGCTTGAAAAAGTTTCATCAAGATGGATATTTATATTTTTTCAAACTAAAACCACTTGGCATATGTCATGCATGTTTACACGGAAAAATGACCAAATCCCCATTTAGTGGGAAAGGTGAAAAGGCTAAATATTCTCTTGAATTGGTTCATACCGATGTGTGTGGAACATTTCTAGTTGAATCAAGGGGAGTGTATTCTTCATAACTTTTACTGATTATTTTAGCTGATGTGGATATATCTACTTAATGAGGTATAAGTCAGATTGTTTTGATAAGTTCAAAGAATACAAGAATGAAGTTGAGTACTAGATTGGTAAGAAGATTAAGAAACTGCACTCAGACTGAGGTGGATAATTTCTTAATCAAGACTTCATTGACTACTTACAGGATTTTGGGATCCTATCCCAACTCACTCCTACATACATGCCCTTGTGGAATGGTGTGAGTGAAAGGAGTAACCACACCTTTTTGTACATAGTGAGATCAATGATGAGTCATGCAAGTCTTCCATTATCCTTTTGGGAATATGCGTTATAAACAGTGGCGCACATACTAAACCAAGTACAAACTAAATCAATAAATGGTTTTCCATATGAGTTCTGTAGTGGAAAGAAATCTATGTTATCGAATTTACATGTGTGGGGAAGTGATGTGTTTGTTAAGGCCTCTTCAGGTAACAAAATTTCACCCTGATGCACAAAGTTTAATTTTATAGGATACCCTAAGGAAGAAAGGGGATATTACCTATAAAACCCCTCAGAAAAAAAGTTTATAGTGGTAAGACACACCATATTCCTTGATAGGGAGCACATATCCAAAAGAGATAGTGGGAGTGAGATAGACTCCAATGAATTCGAGGCTCAAGGTATGCAAGAGTTGGTATAAGAACATATTCCACAAATCCCCATCGAAGAAAGAACTGTTCTAGTGACACAAGAACTATGTAGGAGTACAAGAGAGGTAAGAGTAATATAATGATATAGTTTTATAGATATTGAGGATGGTAACTCATTATTAGTTGACAATAATGATCTTCTAACCTACAAGGAAGCGGTAAGTGGCCAAAATGTTTCCAAGTGGAAAGAAGCCATGAATTCTGAATTGGATTACATGTACCAAAACCAAGTTTGGATATTGGTAGATCCTCTAATTATTTTAAAGAATGTGGGTTGAAAATGAGCATTCAATAATAAACTAGACATGGAAGGACATGTCAGAACCTATAAGACATGACTAGTTGAAAAAGGGTTCAAGTAGAGGAAAGGCATTGACAATGAAGAAACCTTTTCACTAATTTCAATGATGAAATCCATCAAAATTCTATTGGTCATTACCGCTTACCATGACTATGAGATTTTAAAAATGGATGTCAAAAGAGCCTTCCCTAAAAAAATCCTTCAGGAAGATATCTACATGACACAACTTGATGGGTTTATGACTCCAAAGGATTCCAATAAGTTATGCAAGTTGAATAAATCTACTTATGGATTAAAACAAGCATCCAGGTCATTAATTTTTTTTTGATGAAGCCATAATGGAATTTGGTTTTATCAAAAATAAATTTTATCCTTGTTTCTAAAAATAGTTTAGTGGGAGGGCAGTCATTTTCCTAATAGTATATATTGATGACATATTACTTATTGGAAATGAGATACCAGTCTTACAGTCTATTAAGGCATGGTTGAATCAATGCTTATCCATGAAGGACTTGGGGGAGGGAGCATATATTCTTGGGATCAAGATCCATTGTGATAGATCCAAGAGATTTTTGGGCCTAAGTCAAAGTACATACATTGATAAGATGATGAATAGATTCAGTATGGAACAATCCAAGAGGGGATCGTTTCTAGAATCATATGGTATTCATCTTTCTAGGATAATGTGTCCTTAGAAACATGAGGAAAGAAAGATAATGGAAAGTAATCCATACAAATCAGCGGTGGGGCCAGTCATGTATTCCATGCTATGTACTAGGCAGGATGTCACCTACACATTGAGTGCGGTAGGTAGATATCAAGATGACCCAGGTAACTACTGTTGGATGGCATTCAAGACTATCCTAAAGTATCTGAGGCGTACTAAGGATATATTCCTAGTTTATGGAGGATATGAGGAACTAGTAATCAGAGGATATGAAGATGCTAGTTTCCAAACTGATCAAATGAATTGAAGTCGCAAACAGAATACATCTTCACCTTAAATGGAGGTGCAGTGATCTGGAAGATCTCAAAGCAGAGTGTGGACATAGATTTTACAGAAGATTCCGAGTATATCACAAATTTTATGGTAGATAAAGAATCATTTTGGATGTAAAGCTTCATCCAAGAACCGGATGTGATACCTAACAGTAAAGATATCATCACACTGTTCTGTGATAATATTGTAGTGGTGGTTCTCGCAAAAGAGCCAATGTCGCATCAGCGGATGAAGCACATAATTTGGAAGTATCATCTCTTGAGAGATTCTTATCAGAGAGATGAAGTTGAAATGAGAATAATTTTCATGGAAGACAACGTGGAGGACCCCTTGACTAAAGCCCTGACTCAGTATAAACATTATCATCATGTGAGTTCTAGCAGATTGAAAGTTGTAGGCAGTTGGCTCTATTACAAGTGGGAGTTTGTTAGAGTTGGTGTCCTAGAACAAACTATTTGTACTTTTATTACATAAATATTTAATGTATTTAAATATTAAACATCTTACTACATATTTTTCATTTTTCTTCATGACTATGATGTAATAATTTCCTAGAGTATTTGTTGCATTGATAAGGTCATGGTAGTTCCCCTCTATGATGAGAACCTTGAAATGCTATAACTATATTCATAAATATAGTTATGCGGTTAGATGACATACTATTATGGGACACATAGTATAAATACCATTAGGTATGAGTACTCATAAGCATATGATACTTCCTCACATGAATTTCATACTTGGTAATCTCTGAGATGGGATATTCTGAGAACAGACCCATCAGTAGAAATTCTGCATGTTTTGGTGTTATTTTATATTCCTATCTGCAAGTGTTTATAATGGTTCTTAGAATTTATGATTATTATTAATATGTTTCATGACTTGCACACTTTCATTTACTAACGAAAACCTTCACGCATACAGTTGGTGGGAAGTAGGGTACGTTGGGTTCATCATGAGTGGCATGTTATTAATGGATAAGTTGAGGAAGGATTTGTCCCTTCCATTTATGGAAGTTGATATCTTGGACCTTTGATTGAAATAGAACCATCTCATGAAATTCCATGGCCATGGTGTAACGACGTGGTTATTTTAGGTATTCAAAGAACGACGTATCAAGCACAATGGTTGATAACACTATCATGAAATCTGATTGATGAGATATGGAGACAAATGGATTATATTACACAGCGAGCGTTCATATGTGGATGTCGTTGTTAAGAAATTTAGTTCTTTCTATTGGGTTCCTTGACCCGTTGTAAGATATTAATCTTGGAATTTAGGCAATCCCATCTAATTCCAACGAGAAAGAATCCTAGAGAGGTACACACTAAGTGTTTTTGCTGGTGTCGGTTAAATTTTATTTGAATTTAATTAATGGAATAAATATTATTATTATGATAGTGGAATAATTTTATTCAAGTTAAAATGATTTCATAAATTAAATAAATATTTGTTCACCGTATTGTGGGTAAAATATATTTATTTATTTTATTGAACATTTAATAAATATTTATTTACTAGTTTGTAACTAAAATATTTTTTTAATAGAATAAATTATTTATTTATTTATTCTGGTGTTTAATAAATGGAAGTGGAGTTTGAGTGGACCAAGGATGTTCTGATAGTAAAATAATTATTTGTAAGACAGTAAATAATTATTTAACTAGTTGGCACAAATTAAAATAATTATAACGCTGCTATAATTTCGTGACACACAATTTTATTTATTCTGTTTTTGCACAAGTTGGAACACCATAAATAATGGTGTGGTATTATTTTTAAAAATCATGGGTCTTATCTAAGTTTATGAATGTATTTAATTACTAGTACCCAATTAAATATTGTAACCAAAGCTCTATATAGATAAATAGACACGTACATCTATTGTGCCATGTACCGAACTGCACGCCTAGTGAATTGAGAATTGTTGAGGTAAAATATTTCTCTCTCGAATCCTCTTCCTACCCCTCTCAAGAATGAGAGACGTTCTTCATGACTGAAGAACATCCAATCAAGAACGATCGGCACAATACACTCGCTTCATCACGCTAGAACCCAGAGAATGAGTGGTGTCGACTGGAGGCCATCAGTGTACGTGTGGATCACTGCTAGAGGGATTCTGTTTTGGATCCTCTCAAGTGCAATGAGACAATCCGAAAGGGTCACTCTGGATGATCAACATCATCAATGAAAAAAATACCGAAGATCCGGGTATTCTTTTCTTTATAAAATTAATTAAATTAATTATCAACATGATGTGCAAGATCCTCTGAAAAGGTTTCAGTCCTCTTCCATCTTTTTCCAAATCTTTGATTCTATTCTGCGACTGACATTCATCATAATATTGATCCCAGAATTATCACGAACCAAGCCGGGTCGCCATCTGACATGACGCCCAACCTGGTCCACGGCATGGCCTGAAGGGTGTTCCCAATCCCCACAGGTTAGAACAAGTGATCGGCTATCAAAACTAACACATGGGAACAATTTACTCAAAATAGTATACACAAAACAACTGAAAAGATAAATAAACTAAAACTGAAAAAAGACAACCAAACAAGACCTTAAACTAAAAACAGGTTTAAGCCTTCAATTCAACTAAAAATCCAAAGTGTACAAAAACAAATATAGAGAACCAAAACTCTAATAGAAACGTCCAAGTGACATGAGAAGCCCCATCCCCAAGATACAAACACCAACCTGCATGTGAAGACCAACAAAATCCAGGACCACTACCACTCAACAGGATGCCTCAACCTAGAATACACAAAGAACAAGGTCTATATGCACTCAAAGGTGTATGTATGGAGGGAGCCAAGAGCCTAGTAGGACATCACCCAATAAAATGGTTCCATGTATAAACATTAAATGACAAATACATTTGGAGGCTAAATAAATTAAAGGACACCAAAACGTAATTTTTTTTATTTAAATAGTTTCTATAAAGAAAACACTTTAAAAAACAACATAAATAAATAAAAAAACACCCTTGCATTTATAAAAACCCAAACCTTCAAGAAAACCCAAAAGCAACACTGTATGCCGACTATGAGTGTATAGTAGTCTAGGAGCACCAAAAGTGGGAGAGGACCTATTGGTACTAGCAAAAAGAATGGGACACTAGAACATCGTGTCTTGGTGAATAGTAGTATAAGAAACAAAACAAAATATGTTCTCATGCACAAGCCACTAGTAGGAAAACACATCCATATCCTAGTGGTCTCCAATCATCATTCAAAGTTCAGTCAGTGTTGTAATTATCAAACTAGCTATGTGTAACCGGTCCAGAGCCGCTCCCATATCACTAGCGCCCTAGATCTAGTCGGCCCACCTAGTACCCAGGCTTCCCCTTTTTGTGCTCAAGATGTTATAATTTCACATTTCAAGTCAAACTCAGACAAATAAAAAAAACAGGGTGTTACCTAAACCCAGCGCCACCCTTTCACACACACAAATACCATTTGAAATTGTCTGCACACAAAAGTCTTTTCATAACTCAATTAAACAATTTTTACACTGTTAATAATTATTTACTAAAACATATTAAATTTTGTAAACATGTTCTTTAAAAAGAGACATGGAATTACTTAACACAAAAATCCAACCGAGCCCTCCTTAATGACCAAACACACACAATTCCATATCAAGAACCCTACCTGCACCACTCACATTGATTAATAAACCAACCGTACAGTTAAAAGACCATTTTTCCGATTAAACAATATACCCTAAATTTTATTAAGCAATTCCAGAATATAAAACATGACTTGGACGAAGACCCAATCAAACCCCCTTTTTGGACAAAATGCATACGAACGCTACACCAGAACATAAACCATGCACTTTGCGCATTTTTACAAAACAAACACGAACTTTATAAAACACTAGTAGACAACTCAACAATGGTTTTCACAGCAAAAAACTATTGAACCAACACAACATCTTCACTTATGACCAAGCACATGAAATGCTATGTCGGAACACAATTAACACCACTTGCACAAATTAAAATCTAATTGCACACATTATTAAACACTAACAATTGAATAAGGATAAGTTTTCAACCAATGAATGCACCCACCCATATAAACATACTACCAAAAAAATTTAACACATGAAAAAATTCAAGAAAACCAAATCCACACCCAAAATAATTAATCAAAGAATATAATAAATTAACTAAGAAATCAAGTTAATTCATTAAAAAATGTTTAAATGTAGAACCACCTACCGACGTGTAGTGGATTTCAAAAAAATGGCGCAAAACACACCCACACCACATTCGCACCACGAAGAAGCAATGAGGAAGCCTAACCGAGGAGATAAAACCCCAAAAAAGTGGTTAAAACTCAAAATCTGACCCTAAAGCCACTGGAAAAAAACTCAAAGAGAGAAAAATGAAATAAAGAAGGGGTTTCACAGGAGAGGAGGGAGGTCACATCAGCGATGATCATAACAGGAGTGGTAGGTGGTGTGGGTCATGGTGAAAAATAGCAGTGGCTAGGGAAGGTTGGCAAACAATTTGTCAGATGGCACTTCTTTCTGGGAGATAGGGTGGCATGATGGGCTAGTCGTGGAGTATGGGTGTGAGCTTGTGGGAAACCGACGAGCCATGGAGAGGATGGTCTGACAATTAGTCTTGGGTGAGGTGCGACAGAATTCTAAGGGGAAGGGATATGCATGGCACGCTGGGGAGGGGGGGATTCGAGTGACAACATGAGTTCGAGGAGAAGGTAGGGGTGTGACACGACTGATAGGAGAGGGAGGAGGGGCAACACAGGGGAGTGATGAAGGGGAATGTCTGGAGGCTGTGCATGGGGTAGGGTTTTAGGGGGTGGGGAAGTCGTGCGAACTAGGGGAAGGGGGGGGTGACGAGAGAGAGAGAGAGAGGGAGAGGAGAAAAAAATAAAAAAAAAGAAAGAAAAGAAAAAGAGAATATGAATAAAAAAAGAGGGGGAAAATGAAAATAAAAATAAAAAATAAATGGAACATAAAAATAATAATAAGAAAAATAATAATAATTTTGTTGATAACATATGAATAATATTATTATAATCATAACTTAATTAACAATTATAACCTAATTAAAATATTAATGAAAATAATAATAATAATAATAATAATAATAATATAAATTACCATTTTTTATTAAAATAATTCTTTAAATTTTAACCTCATTTATTTTCATTTTACTTTATTTATTTTCCCTGAACGTCAGGGAGGTCCTGCGGAGAACTGGGTGAGGTCGTGCAGTGACCTGCATAAAGTCATGCGGCTTCGACCATCCCTCGCCCGTGTGTTAGACGCCACCACACCAAAAATATTAATTTATGAGTATAAAGTAAAAAAAATTAATCGGGCTCAGCCCATACTTCGACAACAATTTACAAAAGCGAATAAAAATAAAAAAAATAATATATAAAAATTATTTTAGAAATCCAATTGTGAAAATTCTCCCCACCATAGCACTTTTTTTCCCCGAAAATCCACAACTAAGATTGAAGCCCAAAGTAGAAAACTACACCCCCTTAAGGTTCAAAGAGGATCCCCACCAAAAAGCAAGTGAAGAGAGGCAAAAGCACCGTTCTCAGAGAAAGTGACTCAAAGAAAACATTAAAAAAATGTGTAAAAAGACTTTCTGATATATGTCACCTGCCCCAAAGAGCTAGAACGCCTCCAGTTGACTGATCAAGGAAAGGAACTCTCGCACCCACGAGAACCAACTTCACAAGCTGAAACATCGCAAGAATTAATAAACAAAAACCACACTATTTGGCTAGAATGAAAAAACAAGGTCAAACCATGTCCAAGGAACACTCTTATAACTTATCACCAATCCATCATTTGAAACAGAACCAAAAGGTCAACATGGGGAAGCCTGAGAGGCTCCCCACCCTTAAGAACCCACCAACGCCCAAGATGAGACTGGAAAACTGACACGGGGAGGTCTGAGCAGACTCCCCAACATTAAAGAAAATTCCAACATTGATTCATTCTAGAGACATTTGTGCAAGACCCAACGTGGGTATCCCCCCATTAGAACTAATAGAAGATACAGAACTTTTAATGTTCCCCGATGGTGACCAAACACCCCACCACAAGGGGCAGGGAGGGAGGGGACTGACCACCGTGCATCAAAACCATGACATAAGACCAACCAACGTCTCTAAATATCTGGATAAGCACCATTCAAATTTGAGACCAATTTACTCAAAAAAACTTCATAAGGACCGATAAATGAGGTTACCTCCAATGGGACGCAACCCCTGGGACTTTAATATAATGAGGCAACCATGCCTCCTCATAGCCAAGGGAAACTTCACGCACCCAAATGGGTCGTTCGGAACGGAACAACCATAGAGAAAATTTTAAATTTCCTTCACTCTCAATACTAACGACATAAATAATTTTGGGGTCTCATATAATCTTGGGGTTCCTAACCATGTTCCAGATTCACTCGGAGGCCTATGGTTGGATCCCTAATTTTTGAAGCATCCCATGCCTCATAGTTAGGCATTGAAGACTTACGAACAGAGCTGCTCATTTTTTGTGCCACACAAAACGAAACCATAATCGAGACAACACAAACAAACACAACATACCCAAACATCCAAATACCCCCTCATGACACATCTACTAAGAGTAGGGTTTAGATGATACCCATGCATCACCTATTCACAATCACCAAGAAACTTCAAAAGGACTAATGCATGGAAAACACTCCCCTTTGAACATAAACAAAATTAGAACTCCATAAGAGGAGGACACATCCCAATGAAAATAGGGATTCCCGGAGGATCATACGAAATCCACCCTTGCTCTTCAAATATAACTCACACTGCAAGATGCCACCAAACATGGCCCTTGTGAACAATGAAAGTACTACAAATCCCTTCAAGAAACTGGTCAACATTGAAAATTATGAACCGCCTTTACCCTTCCCAACAAGAATTCCTTTCACCATTTCTAGGGGGAACATTCAGAAGTGACAGTGTCAAACTTCACACCCAATAACTCAGACGACTGAAAGAGACCAAAACTCCCTTCGACTCCCCTAGCATCTATCACCCCACTGCGAGAGGATCTATTTAACTGAAAAGGAAAAAGGGATATACTTAGAACTATCACAACAAGGGGAGAGTTCTCACTTTAATCAACTGGAGGGTTGGCCAATGGCGAATTACCCATGGCCATACTTCAATCACATATTAACGCTTTATGGGGGGCATTCACTTGTCAAGAAAGAAAACCATTGACCCAATCAAACTTGTCGAATGACCAAGACATACCAAAAGAGAACACTAAACATAAAGGGGGAACCACTGAAAGGGATTCTTGAATCAGTTTTCAAAATAATTCACTAACCCGTTGCTTTCACAACAACTTAAAAATAAGAATTCAAACTCAATACATAAATTTGTCAAAAAGGATTCTCAGCTCGAAACGCCTCATATATAACATTTCCAAAACACAAGGACACACCACAAAATCACCATTTATTAACACACCAAATTCTCATTTAACAAAACTTTTGAAAATAAGAAAATCTAGTGGGTTTCACAAACACCAATGGTGTCCCATGGGCCTCTCACAAGCATGTTCCCATGCCACACCAGCACCCACCTCATATCCATCTAGGAATTCATCTGCTCGTTCCATTGACAACTTCTCATTCCATATACACTCATGCATGTGGCTTCCCACAAGAAAACCAAGGATCAAAAACAAACGTTTCCATTTTTCAAAACCAAAACATTCAATCCACACTTTTTAAATCTCAGAATTCATTTTCTTTTTAAGGATCTTAATTTACAAACATTTTCCATGAACAAAAACTTTTAACTTAAAAACCAAATTTCCACAATTCCAAAACAAATAAATGAATAATGGTGCAAGAGAAAACTAGTGTCAGTGGGTTACAGGAACATATGGTTGGAGGCCATACGCCAATCACGTCACCACCACAGAGGGTATTCTGGGACATCATCCCTGACTCCACATGGCTTGCCAGACCTTGTGAGCTCACTAGGACTACTAATCCTTCTCCTTTTTCATTTCCCCTAAACAAGATTAACCACACAGGAAAAAGATTTAGATAGACCTCAACTTACTTTGGTAACTCGAGTCACACCACGAGGTGTGCTGGCCAAACACCTTACTCGTAACCAAGATTCCGAGTCTCGACAACCTTAACTTTGGTCTACCATAACTATATCCCAAAAGAACACGACCCAATAGGACAAACCTCTTTTGATACCATTTTGCGACAAACCAAACCCGGACTCCATCTGACCCGGTGCCTGACCCAGTCCGCAACATTTCCCAAAGGGCATTCTCGATCCCTACGGTCTAGTACAAGTGCCCGGGTATCAAAACTAACACATGGGAAATATTTACACAAAATAGTATACATAAAACAATTGACAAGATAAATAAACTAAAACTGAAAACAGAAAACTAAACAAGACCTTAAACTAAAAACAGGTTTAATCCTACAATTCAACTAAAAACCCAAAGTGAACAACAACCAAGATAGAGAACAAAAACTATAATACCAACTTCCAAGAAACACGAGAAGCTGCATCCCCTAGATACCAACACCTACCTGCACGCGAATACCAATAGCATCCAGAACCACTACCACTCAGCAGGATGCCTCAACATGGAATACACAAAGAATAAGGTCTACATACACCCAAAGGTGTGTATGTAGGGTGTGATCCAAGAGCCCATTAGGACGTCACCCAATTAAAAAGTTCCACATACAATCATTAAATGACAAAATACATTTGCAGCTAAATAAATGAAAGGACACCAAAGCTTGAAAATTTTTAAAGAAACTATTTCTATAAAGAAAACACCTTCAAATAAAACAAAATAAATAAATAAAAAAACACCCTTGCATATAAAAAAACCCAAAACATCAAGAAAACACAAAAGAAACATTGTATGCCAATGGTGAGTGTATAGTAGTCCAGGAGAACCAAAACTAGGAGAGGCCCAATCGGTACTAGCAAAAAGAATGGGACCCTAGAACATCACCTCTCAGTGAACAGTAGTATAAGAAACAGAACAAAATATGTTCTCGTGCAGGATCCACTAGTAGGGAAACACATCTATAACCTAGTGGTCTCCAATCATCATTCGAAGTTTAGTTAGTGTTATAATCGTCAACCATATATGTAAAACCGGTCCAGATCTGCTTCTGTATCACTAGAATGCTAGATCTAGTCCACCCACTTAGTACCCAGGCTTCCCCTTTTTGTGCTCAAGATGTTCCAATTTCCCATTTTAAGTCAAACTGATAAAAATAAAACCAATAGGGTGTTAACTAAACCCAACTCCACACTTACACACACACAAAAACCATTTGAAATAGTCCTCACACAAAATAATTCACATAACTCAATTAAACCATTTTTTCACCGTTAATAATTATTTACTAAAACATATTAAATTTTGTAAAGAAGTTTTCTAAAAATATTCATGGAAGGACTTAAGAAAAAAAGCCATCCCAGCCCTCATTCATGACCAAACACACACAATGCCATATCAAGAACTCAACCTAGACCACTCACATCGATTAATAACCCAACCGCACAGTTAAAAGACCGTATTTTCCGATTAAACAAGATACCATAAATTTTATTAAGAAATTCCAAAAGATAAAACACGACTTTAAATATCGAATACCCACTCAAATCCTCTTTTTGGATGAAACACATACGAACACTACACCAGAACATAAACTGCACACTTTGCACATTTTCAAAAAACAAACGCAAACTATATAAAACACCAGTAGAGAGCTCAACAATGGTTTTCACAACAAAAAAACTACTCAACCAACACAAAATTTTCACTTATGACCAAGAACATGAAACGCTATGTCGAAATAGAATTAACACCACAAGCACAAATGAAAATCTTACTACACACATTATTAAACACTAAAAATTGACTAAGGATAAGCTTTCAACCAATGAATGCACCCACCCATATAAAAATACTACCAAACAAATTTAACACATGAAAAACTTAAAGAAAAAAAAATACCCACCCAAAATAATTAATCAAAGAACATCATAAATTAACTAAGAAAGAAAATTAATTCATTAAATAATTTTTAATTGTAGAACCACATACCGAAATGTAGCAGCTTTTGAAAAAATGGTGCAAAACACAACCGCACCACATCCTCACCACGAAGAAGCAAAGAGGAAGCCTAACCCAGGAGATCAATCCCAAAAAAGTGGTTAAAACTCAAAATTGGACCCAAAAGCCGCTGGAAAAAAACTCAAAGAGAGAAAAATTAAATAAAGAAGGGGTTTCACAGGAGAGAAGGGAGGTCGCGATGGTGGCAGTCACAACAAGAGCGGTGGGTGGTGTGGGTCATGGCGCAAAATAGTAGCAGCCAGGGAAGGTCGGCGGACGGTTCATCAGATGTAACGGCTTTTCGGGAGATAGAGTGGTGTGATGGGCTAGCCGTGGATTTGGGGTGCGAGATAGGGGATGCCGACGAGCCATGGGGAGGATGGTCTGGCGGTTAGTCTTGGGTGCGGCGTGACAGAATTATGAGCGGAAGGGATGGGCATGGCACACTTGGTAGGAGGGGGGGCTTGGCGTGAGGACACAAGTCTGGGGATAAGGTAAGGGTGAAATGCGACTAGTAGGAGAGGGAGGAGGGGCGATGCGGGGGTGCGATGAAGGGGAAAGTACGACGGCTGCGCATGGGGTAGGGTTTCAGGGTGGTGGGGAAGTCGTGCGAACTAGGGGGAAGGGGGGTGACGGGAGAGAGAGAGAGAGGGAGAGGAGAAAAAAATAAAAAGAAAAGATAGGAAAGGTAAAATATAATAAGAAGACAAAAAGAGGGGGAAAAAGAGGTAAAAAGAATGGAAAAAAAATTAAAATTAAAATTAAATGGAACCTAAAAATAATAATAATAAAAATAATAATAATATTGTTGATATCATGTGAATAATATTATAATAATCATAACTTAATTAACAATTATAGCACAATTAAAATATTAATGAAAATAATAATAATAATAATAAGAGAAATTGCTATTTTTTATTAAAATAATTCTTTAATGTTTGACCTCATTTATTTTAATTTCACTTTATTTATTTTCCCTGAACGTCAGGCAGGTCATGTAGTGAACTGGGTGAGGTCACGAAGTAACCTGGGTAAAGTCACGCAGCTTCGACCGTCCCCCGCCCATGCGTCAGATGCTACCATGCCCAAAATATTCATTTATCAGTATAAGGTAAATAATTTTAATCCTTCTCAACCCGGGCTTCAAAAAATATTTTCAAAAGAAAATAAAAATAATAAATAAAAATTGTTTTAGAAATCTGAATGTGACAAGAATAATCATTTATCACGGTAAAAATTAAAGCTGGGTGTCATCCCAACCGTGCTTCCGCTGCACCAAGAACCATCAAAATGGTCTTTCATAATGTTGTAAAAGCATTTTTATTTGTTGTCTTCTTTGCATATGAAACTTTTTTATCACCATCAGCTGCTTATAAACTATTTAGCAAAGCCAGATCTTATGAGGTTTCATCATCCACTAAAAATTTTGGTTTAGAGATTAACTAATCCTTGTTTTTAGTCTTGGAAACCCCATATTCCAAATTATCTTCTTCCCCAACTTGTGAGAAAAATTAATGCTTCCAAGCAGCGTAGATTAAAAATTCACAACATATGGAACAATAAAACTTATTGGAAGGAAAATATCTATCAAATAATGCATTTGAAGGCTTCAAAATTTCTACCTTATCGGGTAAACCACTTATGTTTTCAGACCTTGAAGAACCAAATATCAAAATTATTATAATAGAAGCCTGATTCATATAAATGTGATGAATACACTTTGTTCAAATGACAATAAGAATGAAAGAAATCAAAGGGGTCAAATCCCTTCTTGCCAATAAAATTCATATCCCACCACAAAGTAACTATATAACTGAATCAATCAATAAAAAATCTATTCCCTAACAAACCCATTCCAACAAAATGGATGGAAATATAAGATTTTAAATTGTCATGACTATCATTGAAAATTACATATGAGAAATAAATAACATGCACATAGATAAGGGTGTAATTTTGGCCCGATGGCCCGTAAGCCCGGTTGGCCCGACCTAGAAAATTTTGAGTAGGGATTGGGCCAATGATTTATCAGGATGGGCCTATGTAATTAACCTCATGGGCCAGACCAACCCTTTGGTCCGTGTGAAGCTCATCCCATAAAATATCGTCTGCTCTTAAAAAAATTGGGAAACTACTAGTAGGTAGTCTTGAACACCCTACCACAAGTTTTGAAGGCTGTGACTGTTTAAAAACTCATGGACTAGATATATATATATATATATATAAAGTTTATAAACAAAACTACTAATAAAAAACAAAACATGCACATCCCCACCCACCTCTTGTGTAGCGCAGTGCACGCCCCCAGCCCTCTTCAGTATATTATTGTTTTTTAAATGATCAAACAAAAATAAAGTTATATTATATTTTAAAAAAATTAAATAGGTCACACATCCTTCTTTCATAGAGCGCAACACGCCCACCCCTCTTCCACATATTAAAAAAAATTAAATCATCAAAAAATGGAAATTTATATATATATATATTTTAAAATGGGTCATACATGCCTGCCTGTCTGGGCACACCCCCACCCTCACCACCCATTATTTTACCCCCGTTTCCACCCACTATTTTTCCCACCCAATTAAAATAAATTAAAAAATATTGAAAATGGTCATATAACTTTTTTGGTTCTTGAGAACCCCATGGAGATCAAAAAACAAACAAAAAAGAAACGATCATATGACCATTTTTGGTTCATCTGCAATCCCTAGAGATAAAAAAACAAACAGTCAAATGACTCTTTGATATTAAAAAAACAAAAAAACTTATTTTTTCATTATAAATAACACAACAACCCTCTATTTTTTTAACATTATTACTTTTTATTTTCCACCAATTACATCAGACCACTTCCAGCATAGCACTACGCAGGCCTCATTATGGTGATTTTTCTACTTTTGCAAGTTGTGTGTGCATACCAACATCTACATTGTGCTTCACCAAAAACTCTCAATAGGGTATTTAATTTATTAATTTGGTGGTTAGAATTTATTTAATTTTTTTAGATAGATCCACGTCAATTTGTTTATCATAAATAAATCCTCTCACCAAGTTTTGATATTCCATCATCATCTCATCATCCTCATGTTGCATCATCATCTAGACCTAAAAATCATTCTAATGTTTGGGATCACTTTGAAAAAATTTATATCAATGAATACTAGGGTACAAGAATATCTAAATAAAATGAAAATATTGTGCTATGTTACTTATTGGTTTATCTAATAGGGACACTATACACATTAAAAGGCATGTTAATGCACATATTAGAAGCAATCAATTAGATATTAGAACAAAAATGCAATTAAGATGTATTAAATTAAGAAATTTTTCTTATGATTCTATACATGAAAAAAATATGATGGTTGATTATATATTTAAAAAAGAACAACTGATTAATACTATAGAATGGTCATATTTTACTAATTTGGTTCAAGGGGCATTTACTCAACAATATAAACCTTTTTCACAAAATACTACTAGATATTTTTACAAACAATTAACAATATTAAATTATATATTATAAATATTTTCAAATAATTAAATGGACATGTTTGTTTATATTTTGATTTATTAAATTCTAATTAACATATGAAATATCAATTCATTTATACTCATTTAATTAATAGTGATTGGAAATTACATAAATTTTTCATTTAAATTGGATGAACTTCCATATACTGGTCATTCACTAGGAATTTCATAAAGAGACCATATCTCTGAATGGGATTTTCAAAATAAAGTATTTAAAATCAGTACGAGTAATGCATCCTATTATAATAATGCAGTGATATCTTATATCTACATTAAAATTACCATGTGATGGAAAAATATTTCTTGTTCATTATTTTACTCATATTTTATATTTAACTGTTAACGATGAATTATCTATTTATAAATATTTTTTAGTTATTATTATAAAATGAATTAGCATTATTAATAGTTCTGCTAATCATGTACAAGTATATAGAATCATTTTTCGTTAGGAAAATATGAAATAATGAAATTTAAAATTAGTTGTAGAAAATAGATGGAATTATAAATATTATATGTTAAAATTATCTTTAAAGAAAAGAAAAACAATAGATTTATTTTTTTAGTCTACAACAATACATAAAGGGGTTATTATCTCTGAAGACACTACCATGAAAATGGATTTACACAGCGCTGCCTTTTAAGAGTGTTTAAAAAAGTACTGATAAAGATACCCCATTTATCATCACTTTTTTTAGCATTGTTAAAAGTGCCCCCTTTATCAGCGCTTTGTTATAATCGCTGATAAAGACCGCCCTTTAGCTGTGATTTTTTACTAGCATTGATAAAGGGTATATTTCAAAAAAAATCATTAAAAATAATATATTTATATTGATATAAATATAATATATTTCTTAAAATATGTTTTAGATAAGGTAAATAGGTATTTACACATGATATATAAGATATTTAGTGAAAATGAATTATAAAATAATTTGAAAAATATTTTTAATGAATAAATAACTTATTATAATCGAGTAATAGTCATTTAATATCAATTTGAAGATAAAAAAATCAAAAGAAAAATAAAATATATAAAATAAGTTGAAAACATAACTTGAACTTCAAATGACCATAAATTTTGATTCGGGTGTCCGTTTGAGCTCTACCACATACCAAATCAAAGTCTGAAATGAGATCTATGATGTAAAGGACTAGAATAAGCTCTATGAGCTTTGTTTTTTTTAAACTCTAAAAGTCCTATAAGGCCTCTAAAATTGAGTTTTTACTTGGTATACCCAAATTTTTTAACATTCCATTGATTTTCAGCCTCGATTATGGGGGTATTTTTCCCTTTTTTAGTGGGGAATGAATTTTTTTCTAGGGATTACATTAATATTAAAATTATGGATTTGAAATTTTATCAATTTTCATAATGCATTTTTTTATAATCAAATATATTACAATATATACATATTTTTTATAAATTCATACATTAAAATTTTATTTTATAAATAAATAATTAAACATATTTACATATAAAATATCTTTATAAACATATAAACCGTATCTAAATAAAAAAATATCCATTTTATTTAAAATAAAAATTTATGGATATTTATATACCTATATAGTGTGTGTGTGTGTGTGTCTGTATTAACAAACTAATATATATTATCTATATATTCTAATATATGTACATAAATATTAATATATATTATATGTAAATAAATAAAAATATTTATAATTATATTTATATATACAAAAATATATAATATATATGTTTGTATGTTGTATATATGTATGTATATATTTATTTATTTATAAACACACAAACACAAAACATATTTTATAAATGTATTAAAAAATAATCATATAAACATATATTAATATATTAATAAATATATGGATAAAAAAATATAACAAGATATATAACTAAATAAATATATATAAATATATATTAACATAAGAATAAATAGATAAATATAACTCTATGTTTTTTAATATATATATATTAATAAATGAATAAATGAATAAATATGTATATATATATTAATATAACTATACATATATATTAATATTAATATAAATTAATATTCGAATAAATATAACTAAAAATATATATAAATAAATAGATATATCATAAAATAGAGAAAAAACAAGATAGATTAGTGGTAAAGGTACAAGCGCGCAAGGAAGAAGTCTTGGGTTCGAATCTTAGTGGAGGTAGGGGTGCATCAATGGGTGAAGGGGGTTACTAGCACTGTTAAAGTGGTGGGGGTCCTAGTGTAGTTAAAGGTGGGGGGGGGGGGTCCACCTAGCACTATTAAAGGGGGAATTGTAGAGCTGATAAAAGGGGTCGGGATTTTATCTTTAATTTTTTGTTTTTTTCCTTTTAAACATTAATTTTTTTACTTTTATCTGCATTTTTTTAGTACTGTTAAAAGACTCCTATTATTAGATTTTTTAGCACTTATAAAAGGGACCGTATTTTAACCACACTTTGATTAGATACACATTTTAGGCATTTTTAATATATTTTTTAGCACCGTTTAAATCATGTTCTATTGTAGTGAGAAAATGTTTAGGGTCAAGTTAAATTATATAATTTTTTTTTCATGTATTTGAAAAATCGACTCGATTATTTTCAAATGCATATATTCCTACATCGCCTTTAGTTTCAAATGATTTAAAAGATATAATGTTTGTTTTTATTAAATATATGACTTATGAATATTATATACCAATTATTAACTTCATGAAATAAAATTTTGATAATGATTTTAAGACATTACCTATAATATTTGGAATGCCAGTTATATAGGATCCAAGATGAAAAGACATTGGTTTGAAAAAATTTAGAAATTATTTTTGATGATGAATCTCAATATGCTGATATATTTTATTTAATTTTTTAAATTATATAATGAATATAAATTTATTATACATGTTGATATTAGTAGACGCCCCAGACAACAAACACATTCTTCTCATGGAAGTGGAAGAGTATGGACAACTATAAAAAACAGACAACCTTCAAAATCTTCTAGTGCAAGCACATCTGAACTAAAATGATATTTAAAATATCCACCAATTCAGAATGAAGATGATTTTTATATATTAAATTGGTCGAAATATTATGAATCTAAATGGCCTATACAAACACAAATTTCTCATTATGTAGTTAGTGTTCCTATTTCTTCAGTTGAATATGAGTCTACTTTTAATAAAGGTGGATAATTTATCAGTGATTATCATACACGACATACAATGGACATGAATGAAGCTCTTATAGTCACAATAGATCATTTATATACACAATATCGATAATAATAATGTATCAATGTTGATAATGATCTCCACATGTTGTCAAGCCACATAAAAGACACAACATCAGAACCAGATGATTATTTTTCTATGGTTGTTATAATACATATTTATATTGGAATTGATATATATTGTGTAGGTTCTAGGTGCAACATAATTACATTAGGGATAGTGACTAACTTTTCTTTTTGTCATGATTGATGGTCAATCTGAGATATCTACGACGATGAATGTCACGATACATGAAATTGATCATTGAGATCAGATGAGGGTAATCACCCCAGGACCAATAGATAGGAGATATACACATATTATTTATAATTAATTTAAATAAATAAGAATTACCTCTAAGGAATTATTTATTCTTTGATGTATCTGATGAAAGATTTGCAGTGCGCTGTCATTGCATTGTAGAAACCAAGCATAGATTTCCCCCAATGGTGATCAACACATGTTCCATGAATCACGGGACGTCACCGAAGGTTTCTCTAGGTGCTAGCACAGAAGATCTTTTTGCTTGTGTCATCCTCCATTTTTCACCTTGAGAATCACTTCCAAAGCATTCTCCTTGATCTAGTGGATGTGGATTGATCTCCATTCTTGAGAGTGTTATTAGAGAATAGAGCTCCTTATGCTTGAGAGGTTTTGTCTAGATCCGTTGTGAACAAGTGGATTGGATTATGAGAGAAAAATATAATTGGGTATTTATATTGGTCGAATTAGAATAAAATAATTACACAAGTTCCCTTAATTATTTTATTTAATCCTAGAAAAACCACATGTCAAATAATAATAATAATATTATTATTTCTCAACATGTTATTAGATTTTGAATTATAATTAAATATTATTTAATTAAATAATATCTATTATTATTATTTCTCACCGAACCATTTAACTCAGTCTGTCATTCCTCCATAATATTTACCATGCCTTGAATAATGACTATTTATTTATTAAATAAGTATCACTACATTATTCACCGATAAATAAATAAATATTATATTAACTAATGAAAAAATAAATATTTATGAAATATTCTCCTCACAATATATTCTCTTGAATAACTAGTGATAAAATAAATGTGATCATACATACATAAATAATTATTAAACCATGATCAGGAATAATATTTATTCAACTTGTTAAATAATAATATGTTATTTGACTGAGATTCTAGATACACTTAGTGTGTGACCCTTTAGGCCTCTTTCTCAGTGGCATTAGATTAGGCAGCCTAAATTCCTAGGTCAGCGTCTAACAACATGCCAAGACATCCATAGTGAATGAAGTTAATGCCAAAACGACATGTCACCTCATATGAATTCTTACTATGTAATATAATCTCTTTATAACAATATCTCTAATCGAGCAGGTTGCATGCTAGTGTCATCAACCCATACGCTTAATTTCTCTTTCTTTAACATTTCAGAAATAGAACATGCCTATTGAACACCATGACCATGGATTTATTTAGGCTATATCATTTCCATCAATGGTCATGAGATATTAACATATATTAATAAACAAAATGGATAAATCCTTTCTAGTATTATTCATTAATGCAATATTACTCATCATGCACCCATCATATCCTACCTCACCACAAACATCTGTCATCACGGGTTTCATTAATACATCAAAGTATGTGACTTATAATATTCATTAATAATAATCATAAAGTCTAAGGACCAATACACACGTCAGCAGATAGGAACATAAAATGACACTTATAAATGTGTATTTCCTACTAGCGGGTCTCGTTCTCATAATATCCTATTGGATATTACCAAGGGCGTACACCATGAGAAGGTGCCTCAAATTCCTATGAATCTCCACCCCTGATAGCCTATATCATTTATGTCCCTCAAATTATATCATTCTGTCATTGAACATATATTCAAGAATAGTGTCATAGCACTTACGTGTTCTCATCATAGGGGGGAGATGTTATGACCTTTTAGTGCAACATCTAATCATAGCACATTATCACATACTATGTCACGTAGAATAACAATCCTGATGAGATATGTTGTTAATTAATATTCAAAAAAATGAATGCATGATTATCATAAAGTCTATAGAGGTTGGTTCTAGGGTACCAACTCCAACATATTGTATTTTTTTAAATATATTTCAGCAATTTATTTTTTTGTCATTACATAAATAAAAAATATAATTTTTTAATGTTTAATAGTAATTTACATTTTTCATCACAAATAATATATTAGTTTTTGAAAAAATGTTTAATATTTTTATTATAATTTAATAATATATATATATATATATCAACAATTTATTTATTGTAGGAGATAACTTTTTATATCCTTCCCTCACACTCCTTGGGGCTCCCCTCAATTAAATCTCTTTTACCATATTAAATGGGGGGAATAATGGTAGGGTGTCACCCTCTTTGAATGAAATGAATGTAGTGACCATCATTATTATTTTATCTCTCCATAACGTCTTACAAAATATATCCCATGGGTTTTTACCCCTTTAATTTGGGATTTTTTCCATGTTACATAAAGTTTTCATCTTATTTCTAACCTTTTACACTTTATTTTTATCTCTCAATTATCTATGTACCAAAGGGACAATTGTTCCGGATCCTAGAAAGTGTTATAAAAGGCCCGATTCTAGCCCAAGGAAATTTTGGAAAGAGGATGTGTCCATATGATAGTGAAATTTGAGATCAAAAAAATCAATGGAAATACTTTTTCATTGCGGAAAATGAATATGAAAGTGGTGCTACGGAAAGATAATTTTTTACATGTGATTGGAGAAAAACTGACATGTGTGATGGAGGAGAAATGTAATGACATGGACGAGAATTCTATTGCCAACATCCATTTGTCTTTGGAAGACAGGGTCCTGCAATTCATTGTGGAGAAAATATGGTGAAAGAGATTTGGGAAACTTTGAAAAGTTGTATGAGCTAAATTCACTCCAAAACAAAATTTTCTTGAAGAGAAAATTATACACTCTTTGAATGGAGGATTCATCATCGGTGAACAACCCCAAAAACACCCTCAATACCCTTTTTGATCACCTAAATGTGTTTTGCTATAAATATTTTGATACTAAATTTGCAGAGATTATGCTCTAGAGTTTTCCAAATTCAGGTGATCAACTTATCATCAACCTCACAATTAATATCATAATGGATGTGTTTCCCTTCAAGAATGTTCTAGCTACGATTATTGAAGAAGAAATTAAACATAAGAAGAAGGAACTTAGATAGAAAACTTTACACCAAGTGGAATATCTATCAATGGAAAGAGGAAGAATGATAGAGCATGGTTCCTGTGGAAGACAGAATCATGGAAGGTATAAATAAAGGAGAAATAAGAAAAACATCAGATGCTACAATTGTGGTAAGATGGGGAGTTTCAGCAAATAATGTTTGATTAAGATGTATGGTGAGAAGAACTCTCAAGTAAATGTGGCAAGTAAATCTAGAAATGGATATGTACTAGTTAGTAAAGTGGTGATGACTATTGAAGGTATATAGAATCTCAATGATGCATAGATAATTGACCCGGGATCAATATGGCATGTGACATCTTGACGAGAATGGTTTGATCAATATGAAACTATCCCACAAGGACTTATATACATGGGGAAAGATCATACCTTGTATATATTTAGAGTCAGCGCCATCAAAATGAAAATTAATGATAATATAGTTCCCACCATTCAAGGAGTACTCAATGTGTAGGGCCTCAAGAATAACATTTTGTCCTTGGGACACCTTGATGATATCAGATGCAAGAAACACAACAAGAAAGGGATGATAAAGATTGTGAAGGGATCACTTGTGGTGATGAAGGCAGGGAAGATATCAAAGAACCTATACGCGCTTATGGTGAAATGTACAAGGAAGAAGAGATAGTAGTCACATCAATTGCCTCAACGGTAGCATTGAAGAAATTATGGCATTAGAAGCTTAGCCATATATCCGAACGAGGCCAGAATATTTTTTCTAATTGGATGTTCCTATCTAGGCTTATAATGGTATCCTTTCCATTTTTCAAGCATTGTGTTTTGAGTAAGAAACATAGATTAAAGTTTGGAACCTCAATGGTGAGGAGCAAGGAGATCTTGGAGTTGATCCATTAAGACATTTTGAAATCACCAGATGTGTTCCTAGGAGGAGAAAGGTACTTTGTACCTTTCATTGATGAAAATTCTAGACGATGATGGGTGTTTCTAATCAAGAGTAAATAACATGTCTTTGAATTATTCAAAACATTCAAAGTGAGGAAGGATCTTGAACTAGAAAATAAAATCATGAGTTTGAGGACTGACATGGTGGAATATATAAAAGCGAGGAGTTTGAATATTTTTTTCAACAGGAAGGAATCAAGAGACATTTCATGGTGGCATACACTCCTCAACATAATGGAGTGATAGAGAAAATCACTACTATAATTTCAAACATTTGCAACGGTTCATTTGTAATGGCCAAATGACCCCTTGAAAATAGTATATTTTATGTTATTATTTGTGACGGACTAAATAGTCCATAAAAATAATGGTTTATTGTGACAGAATGCATAGTCCGTCGCAACTATTTTTGGTGTGCATTCTCACCGCCCAGTGTGAAAATTCATCACGATAGGCATTTGAGATGGACCACAAAATCCACCGCAAATTCCCCTAGGATTTGGATTATTTGCGATGGACACTATGTTCTGTCGCAAATAAACTTCTCAAAAAAATGTATTTGCGAGAACATTAATTCCATCACAAATAATCCATCGCAAAAAACCCCATCGTTTTAACACCGTGTGAGGCCTCCTTTTCTTCTTCCTCTTCTTTCTTCCTTCCTCCTCCCTCTCCTGTGGCAAACCCTATGACCCTCCATTTCCCCCAGCTCCGTACGACTCCATTCTTCCCATTTGTTTTGTAGATTTTGGCTCAGATCTTCAAGGTACAGACTCCTCTTACGTTTTCCATCAATTTTTTAACATATTTGGGTTCAATGTTTAATATACTAGTTTGGTCCCTAGTTTTATAAATTTATCGGATTTTCATGCTATATTTGATATTTAGGATAGAGGCAATTGCAATAATTTCTATTTTGATTTTAATCTAGTTTGTTTTTTGTGCATTTTAAGCTTAATTTCATATATATTGGTATGGTTTAACCCTATGTTTAGAAATTTATCCGATTTTCATGTTTTAGTTAATATTAAAGAGTGACGCAATTGTATGAATCATTGTTTTGATTTTAATCTAGATTTTATAATGAATTTTTATTGTTTTTTAGGAATTTTGGTAATTTTTTATTTTTGATATTTATATGTGTTTTGTATTTATATATATAGATATATATATAAATATTTTTGGGTATCATGTTAATTTTGATATATGTTTGTGTGTATATATATATATATTAAAATGTGTTTATATATATATATAAATGATTTTAAAAATATGTTTATGGTTTGTGGTATATATATATATATATACATATATGTATATCTGTATGTATATTTGTATATATGTATATATAAATTTGTTGTGTAGATCTGTTAAAAAAATTACCAAAATATATTTTATATATTTATATTAATTAATAAATATTTTTATATAAATTCATGTACAAGGGTTGCTGGAAATTAGTTATAATTTTACCCGTTCTTTTCTTTTTATTGTTTTTTTGTTTTATTATTCCTTTCATTTGTTTCCTAGTTCCAAATTTTTTATTGCGCACACGTGTGTGTATGTCTAAATATTTATATGTCTAAATATTTGTTATGTTATTTTTTTTCAACCACGCGTAATAATAATATTTGTGCACGCATAATATTTGTTTATAATTATATTTGCATGAACATAATATTTGTTTATAATAATATTTTTTTATAATAATTTTTTTGGTGCACGTGTATGTATGTATGTATGTCTAAATATTTTTATGACTCAATATAATTGATTTATTTTTAATAATGGTGATAAAATTATTTTAGAGAAAACATTTTAATAAAATGTTATTTATAAGAATTTGGTTTTATAAAAAAACGTTAATAAATTGTATAATTGAAAAATAATGACAATTTAAAATATGTAATATTTAGTAAAAAATTATTTAATAATAATTAGGATAATTTTCTGTAATAGTTTGTAAAAAAATATAACAAATATAAATAATTATTATAAATTAGTAAAAAATATTAATTATTAAAAATGTAATATTAATTTAAATAATTAGTAAAAATCAATACATAATTTATAATATGTAATAATTATTGAGTCTTTATTATTAATAAATTTAAAATATTATTGATAATTATAAGATTATAATAATTTGTAAAAAAATTATAATAAAATGTAACAACGTTTAGAAATTCATAATAATTCATATAAAATGTTGTATTAATTAAAATAATTAGTATTAATATTTCATATAAATGTGGTAAAAACAACTGATTCACATAACTATTATAATAAATCTAGGGTAAAAATTATGAATAATAATCAGTACAAAATTTATAAGAATTTAAATAATTAATAATAATTTAATAAATTCTGATATATATATATATATATATAATCATTACATAATTTATAATAATTTAAATAATGAATAATAATCAGTGCATAATTTATAAAAGTTAATAATAATTAATAATAACCATTACATAATTTATAATAATAATGACTGCATAATTAATAATATTCGTTATATAATTTATAATTAATTGTATTATATATATATATATATTAATTATTAACTAATTAATAATTATTTCATATAAATGTTTAATTAATTAATATATTTCGTATTAATAAATTTTATTAAAATTTTCATATATATTTATATATAAAAATAAATAATTATATAAATAATATTCATAAAATATTAAAAATGATACCCCCACGTGCGATGTAATGAAACAGTTGACCCTAACAAATGTTAGGTTGCACTTAAGGTAAACCCCATATCCTGGACCTAATGGTGATATATGATTTATCATCTGATGCGTAGTTTGAAAGATATATTGATTTTTTATAATAATTTTTAACACAAATATTAAATGAATTACCCTCCACTGCAAGGTAACTACCCGATGCTCACAAATCCAATGTGATGTCTAGGATAAACCCCACATCCTAGACCCAACGGTGATATCCAATTTATTATATGAATCACCATTTAAGATATATTCTATTATTTTCAAAAAAATAGCACGTATCTTATATAATATATTTAATATTTTTACTTTTTTTCTACACTGAGCCTCTATGGGCCCTATAAACTAGTGCTAACCCAATGCCTCACTCTGCTCATATTTCATAGAATATTTCAAGATGGTAAAATATAATAATAATTTTCAACTAGTTAAAATGATCATCAATAATTATTCTTATTCTTTTTGTTTTTTAGATAACTATGGACTCAGGAAGTAGACAACAACATCTATTATGTGACCATGATTGGGTAAATAATCAAAAAAATCCAAACAGATCTGGTTTAAATCCTGTCTACATTGATGGTGTTGAAGCCTTTATATCATTTTCATAGTCAAATTTTGATTTTTTTCTAAAGTAATAATTAAATTTTCATGTTAGAAATGTGGTCTTAGGACATTTTAAACATTTGAAAATGTTATACTTCGTCTATTGCATTATGGTTTTCAGTAAGATTACATTTTTTGGTATCAACATGGTGAAAAGAGTTCAATATAAAATAATTTTTTTTTGGTTCCAGATCCATCATTTAATAATTTAATACATGAGGCTATTGATCCATATATTCCTATAAAAAACTCATAATAACATTCCAAATCCTAAATTTGAACCTTCTTAGTGTTACAATTTGTTGTAATCTGCTGAGGAGGCCTTATATTTGAGAAGTCGGATGAGAAAACTTGAATCTGTTACAAAATTTACCGCTATTAAATCAGATTTTGGAATGTATAATAGTTGTTTCAATTGGATTTTATCTTTGGTTAAGTCATTGTTTCCTGACGTAAATGCATTACATACAAGTTTCTATGAAAGTAAAAGGTTGGTTCATAATTTGGGTCTAATTTATTAGAAGATCCATGCAAGTTCAAATGACTGCATCTTATATTATGGTGAATATGAATCTTTGATTAATTATCCAACACGTGGAGAATCAAGGTATAAAGTTGCACTACAAGTAAAATTCAAAGTTCCTATGAAATAGTTGAGATATTTTCCAATTACACCTCATTTACATCTTTTATTTATGTCACGCAACACAAATGGATTTATGACATGACATAAATCAAATATTTCTATTAAAAAAGCTTAAATCATCCATGTGATGGTGACTCATGGAAACATATTGATCAGACACATCCTTCTTTTACTGCAAAACCTCATAACATATGGTTGGGCCTTTCTACTGATGGTTTTTGTCCATTTGGATCTTATGACAATAAATATTATTGTTGGACTATTTTTGTTACTTCTTACAACCTCCCTCCTTTGATGTTGATAAAAGAACCGTATATATATATATTTGATGCTGTTAATTTTATGACATCCAAAGAATAATTTTGACGTCTATTTGAAACCACTAATTGAAGATTTAATTTCATTATGGAACAACGGAGTGACTACAAACTACAGATCAGAATTTTATATTGAAGGTTTCATTAATATGGATGATCAATGACTTTCCAGCGTATGGTATGTTATCTAGATGGATCACACATGGACTAAAATCATATCTATACTGCATGGATGAGAATAAAGCATTTATACTTTGTAATGGGTGAAAGGTTAGTTATTTTGATTTCCATCATATATTTCTTCCTACGGATCACCCTTTTCAAAGAAACCAAATTAATTTTACAAAAGGTCAAATTGAAATATATGCACCTCTAGCGGTGCTCTCAGGTAATCAAGTAAATTCTATTGTATCTCCATTACCTCATGTTATTTTTGGACAAACCATAAATGAGGAAAAGATAAATGGTTTTGGGAGAGATCATAATTAGATAAAGTGGAGTATTTTTTAGGACCTTCCATATTGGTCTGATTTTTTGGTTCTTTACTTGTTAGGTGTAATGAATATTGAGAAGAATGTTTTTTGTAACAAGTTTTATACCATGTTGGACACACCTGGTAAGACCAAAGATAATTTAAAGGCATAATTATGTACTGCACATATTTGAAGACGTCTTGAACTTGAATTATTTTAAGATGAAATATCACACAAATTAATGAATCCAAAATCAGTTTACTCACTTAGTAAAGAAAACCATTTATTATTCTGTCAATGGATTAGAGATTTGAGGTTATCAGATGGTTATGCTTATAATTTTTATCATTTTATTAGAAATGGGCATATTACCAGGTTAAAAAGTCATGATTGTTATGTCATAATTGAAAGATTACTACCTATTGGTCTTAGAGGGATATTGAATTCTTCAATCTCGGACGTGTTGACCAAAATATCATTTTTATGAGATATTTGTGAGTCAACATTGGATTATAATGCATTGAATTCCATGGAAAGAGATATTGTTTTAATTTTATGTAAATTGGAGAAAATATTCCCACAAAGATTCTTTGATTCCATGGAACATTTAATATTGAATTTTTGATATGAAGATAAATGTGGAGGTCCAATATAATTCCGATGTATGTATCGATTTGAGAGATGTATGAAAAAATAAAGAATCATGTATATAAAAAAGAATTAGTTGAAGGGTCAATTGCAGAAGCATACTTGCAGGAGGAAATTTCAAATTTTTGCTCTTATCATTTTCAGTTGGAATATCCTTCAAAACATAATCAGATGGGTTGCAATGAGACAAATGTTGATGATTTCAAAGACCATCAGTTTTTAGTTTTTAATCAGCCTGAGATTGGTTTTGGGGGTTACTGTGATCCATGACTTACAAATAAAGAACAGCACAGATCTCGTACTTATGATCTTCTGAATTGTGAAGAAATGATACGATTTTTGTATTAAGTACTAATTTTTTATTATTTTTTTAAATATTTATAAAAGATATATTTATTTACCTTAACTTTTTTATAGACTGTATGATGAACATATAAAAATCAATTTCCATAAATTACATCTTCTGCTCTAGAGGAACGTTGGCTACAAACTTTTTGATATTAGATTGAAAGACTGGTAAGTAAAGTTTTTTTAATGGAATAATAAATCAAAATTTCACTGATATCTATTATTAATAATTTTTATTTTTTACAGGTAACACGACATGAAAATAAAATTAACATTCGATTATGTGTGCTCAAAAACACTCCATTGAAATTAGAAAAATCTCATAATGGGTATAAGGTTAATGGATTTCGATTCCATACATGCATATATGGTGACTCAAAGAAATCAATGAATAATGGTGTTCATTTGAAAGGATACCATCATAAGGAATGTAAAGTAAACTTTTATGGTATGATAGATGAAATAATTGAGTTATGTTATCTGGGACCAAATTATGTTGCAATTTTTAAATGTTATTGGTTTGATACTGATTGTGGGTTGTGAGTTCATCCATGGCATGGAGTCATTGACATTAAATATTACAGTCTTCTTGCATAAAATGAACGATTTATGCTGGAACATCAAGCACATCAAGTTTACTAAGTATATTATTGTGATATTTTGAGATATTTAAAGGACTGGTGGAGTGTGATAAAAATAAAATCATGCAATAATCAGTTTATTGAAAATGAAAATGGTTCTATAAAAGTGAAACATATTGAAATTTTTCGAGAAACATCCCAAAATAAATATCTTACCCAACGAGATATAAATATCGATGATGAAACCCCTCAGTTAATGTATGATAATATAGATAATTTTGATTAATTAATAAGGGATGATGAAATTAAAATTCATATGGAAGTTGACAATGATGAAGACGAGGATAAAGGCATTAATGTCGATGAAAATGGTGATGAATATGATGATTTTTGAATTATATTCATGTCTTTAGTTATAGGTAATTATCATATTATGATATTTATTAGTTTTTTAAATTTCATATTTCTATTAACAATATTTTATAGGTAACATTATTTTATTCTGACATTCATTTATTTTTTATGTTTCAAATCTATTTTAACCATCTCTTAGTGGTGAAAATATTTTTTTCAGAAAGATGGAGATAAACCTCATGATGATTTATTATGTTCTCTTACTGATGTCAGACTTCCTGATGATGAGCCTAATTTAGCTGCTCCTCCTTAGGTTGGTGCTCCTACTAAGAGGGGGCGTTGTCTTGCTCGATTACAGATTCCAGATCCTATTTCAGAGAGACGACCGTCTGTTAATTTTGATATGCATTTATAGAGGTATTTTTGATTATTTAATAAGAAATTTATTTTATATTAACTAAGTGTAATTTTAATAATAATTTTATGATTATATATTTGTTTCAATTTGCACAGTTTTTTGCATTTAGCCATTGGTCAGGCTGGTGCGATTATGAGAAATTATTTTTCTGAGCCATGGGTGTCATGGGGCCTAGTACCCATCGTCATGTGTGACAAGATGTCTGACCACTAGATTGTATATTATAAAATAATATATACTTTTTGAAAATTTATTTAATTACTATTTTTTTAATTTTCTTAAAAAATTAATGTTCTCTAATTTCTGATAGTCAGAGAGATCCTATCTGAAAGACATGGGATACTTGTATACACGAGTACTTTTGTTAGATTCTAAACAACATCAGAAAGTGAGCTATGGATAAAGCTTTTTCTACCATCTTTGATCAGTCTTTCATCTCCTATCATCCCAACTATATATTAGCTTATGTATGGGATGAGTTGTTCTCCTTTTGGATAGGAGATACTTTTAAGAGGAGATCAATAGCTGGATGTCAGAGCTGGGGGAAGCAAGAGGTCACGCATAGGTCCGAGAGTTGTATATTTGGCATACATTGACGACATATGGTAAGTTATATTATTTATTAATGTATATTTATTATAACTATAACATGTTTTTTATATTATACATGCCTCTATTGAACCATCTATTATGGAAATTGAAGTTTATAATAATAAGTATTTGGATCCCTATATAAGAGAAGTTTTAGGCGAATGAAAATGCCACATTGTGGTTTGTGATTTTTTTGAACAATGCCATCAATATTAATTTTATTGTTATTCTAATTTTTCATTATATTGAAAGGAAAAATATGAGGCTATGACTTCTCATTCATAGGAGAGTCGATATGAGGCCGAACAAGATGTCACTACTAATTCAGGTTCTGATGAGGGGGCTTGGATATAGGTAGCATCATAGGGTGTCGAGAAAGGTTGAGTGATTGGTATTAGTTCTCTACTGACACCTATGAGTTATTATGGTATTTCTATGATGGAATCAGTGAGAACGAAGGGAGATCGTAGAGAGCTGTCACCCACACCATTTTCCATTGCACATTATGAGAAGAGGTTGGGATATCAGGATGAGATGATACAGCAGATACAGAAGCAGAGGGAAGAGTATCTAGAGCAGTAGCATTTAAGAGATGAGGAGATGATGGATTATATGTGGCGACTTTGATGTGGCATTGATATGGAGTTTCCTTCTCTAGGTCCATCGAGTGATCCTCCTCCACAAGATTCCAGTTTATTATTTTTGAAGATTTTCATGACTATTTTGTAATTTAGTATGATAGATATATTATATTTGAAATAATGTATTACTTTTATGTGTGTTTTAATTTTTTTATTTTTTTTAAATATTTGTAATTTTTTTCTATTTATAAATAATCTAATTATTTCTTTTTTTTTTAATTTTATTTGCAACGAATCATCGCAAAAGGGTTATAAATAATATTTCGGGTTTTTTTAGACATACTATATATCCGTTGAAAAAAAATCATTATGGACCTTCAAAAATAATTATATTTGCGATGCCTTCTTCTATGATGGGCTATTTGTGATGGAAAACCATCGTAAAAAGTCATTTTCAATGGGAATCTGTCAAAAATGCACTAAACAAATTATAAATAAATCATGTTTTTAATGAATAGAACCCTATCAGACAGAAAAAGGGTGATACTAAAGACTGTAGGAGTTAACAAGATGTTCTGGGTAGAATCAGTAAATACTTCATACTATGTGATCAATCAATCTACTTTAGTGGAAATTAATATAAAGACACCGATGGAGATATGGACTGGTAAACCCACTGATTATTCTCAATTGCATTCTTTTACATGTCCTATGTATTCACTGTTTAATGAATTGGAAAGATCTAAGTTGGACTTGAGATCTGGGGAATGTATATTCTTGGGATACGCTAATGGTGTGATGGGGTATTGTTTGTGGGATTCCACTACCCCCAAAATTTTCATAATAAGAGATTTCATTTTTGTAGAAAATAAGTTGAAAACGAAACTTGATAAATACACAAAGAAAAAGAGTACGAAAACTAAAATAGTCGAGGTGAAGGAAAAAATAAAGGAAGAAATAGTTTCCCCTAAGGCATTTCCAGAGCCTGATGATCATGTACGGGATGATTCTGGACTATGATAGTCAAATCAAGATAAAAGAGCACCAATATGGTATTGAAATTATGTCACTGAGCACAATGTTTCATATTTCTTATTGACATAGGATGGATAAACATCATCTTTTTTTGGAGGTGACCCAGAGTCCAGATGTATCTTCATGGATGGAGGTTATGTGGGAGGAACTTGAATCCCTATATAAGAACATGACTAGGGATATTATTCCATTACCTCACGGAAGGAAGGCCATTGGGAACAAATGGGTCAACAAGATCAAGAAGGATGAAATAGACCAGGTGGAATGATATTATTCAAGACTGGTGGTCAATGGATATCCTCATAAGGAATATATTTATTTCAATAAAACATTTTCTCCTATTGTTAGATTGAAGACTATTTGGGCAGTTCTGGTAATGTGTGCTACATACACTCCATATCTAGTGCCTGTATATGTGAAAAACACTTTTCTCCATGGTGATCTTGATGAATAAATCTACATGATCCAACCATAAGTTTTTTCTAAATAATGTAAATAGAACTTGATTTTCAGGTTGAAAAAATCTATGTACTATCTAAAATAGGTGTCGGGGTGTCGGTACAAGATATTTGATTCCTATATCATGTAACATCGATACAAAAAACTTAATTCATATCCTTACACATATTTCAATGGTCTCTATGGTAATTATTTCATCATTCTACTATTATATTTGGATGACATGTTGGTCGTAAGACCCAACACTGATCAAATCTAAGAGACAAAGGCACAATTGTCTAGGGAGTTTGAACATGGGTGCTCCAATTTTCTAGTGTCCACATATGCTTAGTGATACCCAAAGTGAATACTCAACTGATCGAAGGTTGCTGCCCTGAATTAACCCCTTGGAATGTCCATACATAATCATCATAATTAATTGGCATCCACAAAAATATGGCATTAGGAATGAGTTTCATGAACAGTGTCTTAATTTATAAGTGAGACCTGAACTAGGCGATGAATTCTGAAGAGGAATCCATGGAATAGGGGACTGACATCTCATCATCCTATTTAAATCAAGGATAATATATATATTAATAATTTATGTATTATACCCACCAATGGAAAGTGTTAATGTAGGGTAACAAATGCGATGCACCCCAGTGTGCAGCGAACACACAGAGTCGGGCGCACCCCAACGGAAAGATTCAAAAAAATTATATATGTCACACATTTCTCTATAAAGGAAATTTCTCCATATATTTAATGAAAATATTACCATTGATAAATCTAAATAATTATTCATGTTATTTTTCTCATGAACCTTTAATTGGTAGGAGGCATAACTTATAACTATATCATTTTGTATGAGAACACATCTCATCCCTTTATTTGATCCATCACTCTAAATCACAAACCCATATCCACTATAGGGTAGTGTGAGCACATGTTAAATAAACAACCATCACCTTAGTTCTTTGAAATTGTATTCAAATTCATCAGTCCAAAGGAACTTAACTCCCTTCTTAGTTAACTTGGTGAGTAAATTAGATAGCTATGAGAAATTCTTCACAAAGGGTCAACAATATCCATCCAATCCAAGAAAACTATGGATTTAAATCATAGTGATTGGTATGGGATAATTTTAAAAAACTTATTCCTTTGATGGATCCACTAAAATACCCTCTTTTGAGATTATATGAACCAAAAATGAAACATTCTATGGTCAAAATTCACCCTTGGTAAAGTTTTTTATACAAATTCTATTTCCTAGGGGTATTCAATACAATACTCAAGTGATCTTTATTCCCTTATGTACTCTTAGAATATATAATAATATCATCTACAAAGACTACCAAAAATTGATCTAGGTAGTCACTATAGACTTTATTCATTAAATCCATGAAGATAATATGGGCATTAGTAAGACCAAATGGAATCAATATAAATTCATGGTTATTATACCTTGAATAGAATGTTTTCTTGGTTTTGAAAGTAATTTTGAACCTCAATTGGTAGTATCCAAATCAAAGATCAATCTTATAAAAATATTAAGATCCTCATAATTGATGAAAAAAATCATCAATATGGGGTATAGGATACTTATTTATGGTTATTATCTTATTTCATCCAATGGCCTGAAGGCATTCATTTTTTATTGATTTTGATAATCCACCTTTCAAGGGGTGAGGTGGAACCCTTACGGGGCCTATAGGAATAAGCATAACATGGCCCATAGGCCTTATAGGAATTCATTTCCCATAGGCTTCAAACATTACATAAAACCCAGACTAACTACTTGGAATTGCTCCTCCCCGGCATCTTCATCGTGAAATCATCTCTCCACCTTCGCATGGTTGTTCGGTAAGGATTTCCCATGCATGCGCAGGCTTGTCCCGATGGCAGGTGTCTTACCCTCTCATTCTTGCAATCTGTTTTAGCTTCTGCACTGGTGAAATCTCTTTGCTCATCCTCCTTCTGAAGCATGTTCCTTATAGGTTTTCTAGTTTGCATCTGCACTTATGGTGGCTCTAAGGCCTTGAGGTGGCCCGAAGGCCTTACTGACCTGAAGGAATGGGTAGTCTGAATGCCTTAAAGGACTCAGAGACCAAATCGGTGGCCTAAAGGCCCAAATGAGGAATATTCCTAGCTGCTACAGTGCCTGCTATAGTTCCTGCTACAGTACCCCCAGAAATTAGCCTCCACCTTGATTTGATCCCGAGTCACATGGATTCACTTAGGGAGTCCTCACCTATTGGGTTGAGGCCCATGTGCGGTCATTATCTTATTAGGCGCCTGATAATCAATGTAGAGTCTCATTGATTCATCTTTCTTCTTAACAAAATGTGTTGGTTCATCCCATGGTGACACACATGGATGAATGAATACCTTATCAAGATTCTCCTAGTGTTTCTTATTTAATTCCTATAACTGAGTAGAGGTAATTATATATAGAGTTGTTGAAATAGGTATAGAACTGGGTAGGAGTTCTATTGAAAACTCATCTTAATAATTTGGTGGAATACTTGGAAACTCTTTAAAAAATACATAAAAAAACTCAGGTATAATAGGCATGTCATCAAAGTTGATTTTCACCCCTACCATCTGACATAAATACACAATTTAAATAGGAATAAGGAACCACTAATTGGATTTAATTTCCATTGGAAGTTCACATTTATCCTTGAACTAAGAGACAGTCATAGGTTGGTTCATAATATCAATTGTGACTTCCCTTCCTCGAAAATTGATATGAACTTTATATGAAAAAATAAATTCATGACCAAAATCACATTGAATTAAACTAGATGAATAATAACAATATTTTTAGGAAGCAAATTCCCACAAAATTCAATTGTGAAGATTCATATACTTGTGATGAAACCATTATACCATTAGTACTTTTTACTGATATTTGAACATCTATTCATTGAGGATACAAATTAACATTCCTTAATACTTTTTATGATATATAGGAACTCATATAACTAAGATAAAATAGGGTACATCAATATTTTAGCATACATATTTCCACCTCAACTTTATCATTATATCTTCAATACCTTATTAAAAACAAAATGGTTATAATGGCCATCAAGAATCATTAATCAAGGTGATTAATCATTAAAAATTATTTATTCTATGTCTAAATATTCACACTTTCTTTTAAATCTATAACACCTTAGGTTTAACCTAAGTCATACATGGTCAATATCTATTAAAATCCTTTATAATTTATCTTATAAAAAATGTGAACTAACCTAATAATATCCCCTGGGAGTGTCAAAATAGGTGCACAGAAAAGGCACATTCACTGTACACGAGAATGATGGTTGAGATATACTCGACCAACTATTTTTGGGGTTATCACCCCTAGATACATTTTTTCCAAATCCACATCCACTTGAAGTATCCAAAAAAAAGATTTATTTTCTAAAGGAAACCACACTCCTTTTTTTAATAACTTATGATGTTTTCATATACTTATTCTTATCCTAAGGGTTCTCACTAAATTTTCCTCATTCTGGTTTCTAAAAGTTATTAATCCTTTCCTATAATACCGACTATACCGATACATACTTTTCATACATAAATATTACATCATTTTAGATTAATATTCTATACATTTCACCATAATTCACAAATTAGAACCATATAGGTTTAGTGTATTTAGAAACTTTGATACACAAAAAATTGGTAAATAGAATATCTATATTATTTCTAATTAATTTCATCACAACTAGCACCCTTATTAGACATATCATACTAAAATCCTTTCTTTATAACTCGGGGAAGGGAAACATAAGAAAGGGTGAGCTCAAATTTTCAATAAGGTTAAACATAATAGATATTAATAAATAATCATAAGTAAGCATAAGTAAATCATAATGGATGATAACATGATCAATACTAACAATAATCATACCCAATATGTCAAAAATCATTAATCATGAAACATAGTGTACAGTTTTTTCAAACAAATGACATAATACATTAAGAGTACGGAATCATCAATAATCAATCATGAGATATGATAACATATCATAATCATAAGACATAATTTTTTGTCATGAACATAAGTAAATAAATTCATTTCATTAGTCAAATATCACATTCAAGACTATTATAGTGGATTGGGTTAACTCCTCATTCCACCATTTCCTTAGTCAAGGTTCACTCTCAATAGTATCTTATTAGGTAAAGTCTCTTACTAGACTCGGTTCACTCCCCATTCCAATCCTTATTATCTATTATGATATCCTTATTTACCCAATGCATTATATGGCAATAATTTGTTTTACCATGAATCATATAATGAAAACCATACATATATGTACCACAAGATCATAAAACATTCATTATGTCATAAAATCACAACCTATTGAAATAATATGGGTTTAATAAACATTTCAACATCATAATCATAAAAAATTCAAATAAAGAATAAATATGGTAACATAGGATCATATCCCTAGTAAATTATATGAAATATTAAAGGATGGTGTTTTAAAAAAAACATCTTTAAAAATCTCGATAACATTTTTTGAGGAAAGTACCCTTTTATTTGAAATCACTTATTTAGAATCTAAATTTTCATATTATTAAGGAATAGTTTTTATATTAAAATAACAAAGTAAAATTTTAAATTAAAACTCAAATAAAATATTATCCATGATGGTGGAGAAACTCAAACATGTAGTGTTTGTTAAAACAAAAAATTCTTTCATATTATCGGTAAAAATTCAGAAGTACCTTGTTCGAAAAATGATAAGAAGATTAATTTAAAATATTTTAATAGAAATTAAAAAATGGTAAAAATGAATCTAATAAATATTTGTATAATATTAAAAAAATTCCTGAAAAAAATATAAAAAATATTGACATGGTAAGAGATTCTTGATAGAAGAGAAAAACATGGTCTGTTTTATTTAAAAACATTATTTTGGTATCTTGAGTAATTAAATAGAGAAAAATAAAAGTAAATCATGAAATTTCCATAACTAATCTTATTAGAAGAATATAAATAAAACTTGGGATATATATATCATAAAATTTCATCATAAAAAATAATCCGGATAAAAATATGATTGTAAAATAAAACCATTGTTGTTGTGGTAACATTTGAATCATAAACCTTGAAAAAAATAACTTCAAATGAAACTTTAAATACCATGGAAATAATGGTATTAATGATTAAATATATTAATGGGTCAGTAGATACACCTCATAAATAAATATATTTGTATAACATCAAACATGTCTAAATGAAACAAAATTGAGACAAACCCTTATAGCTTTAGTAATTTTTTAAACAAAAATAATTTGAAGCTTAAAAATCATATGGTTATATAAATACCTTTAATTTAATAATTTATTATTCCAAAATACATTATTGGGTACTATATACAAAATATAAATAAAAAATTGGTGCATAACATTAAAATATGTCTCAATGAAGAGAAACTTTGACGAAACCCTTACCTTATATATAACTTGATTCGTAAGAAATCTAAAATCTTGTATAATAAATTTAGATTTATTATAATTATATACTAGATTCATATAAATTATTTTAATATAATATATGATCCAATTATATCATTTCAACACCCATTTATTAAATTTTATCTATTAAAGTCGTCATTTTGTGTGTTAATCTCTTCATTTTTCATTAATATTTTAGTTATAAAGTTATGATACCTGCACATTGATCATGGTTAATCCATATATATAATTTTAATCACGATATAATTATCATATATATTCATTATATAAATATTTATAACCATTCATATGAAGAAATTTTGAAAAATCAATTATATCACTTTGTGGAGATGGTAGTCTTATGTATGCATGAGTAATGTTACCATTTTTCGATGGATGGAATGAAATAAAGTAAAATATTAATTAATATTAATAGAATAATTATTATAACATGACATCATATATATAAATCAAATCTATCATAATAACCAACCATGAATGAAGTGGTTGTAGTATTCAACTCACACGCACGACCTATACTTTTATCTCTCATTGGATTGAGAATAGGTGGTAAATGGTTATAAAATCATCATAATAACATATCAGTATATTTATTATACTATATTAATTAGGTTTTTGTGGATAGAAAATTTTTATAGAAGGTATAATAACAAATAAATTTGAAAAAGTTTGGTTAATATTTACACCTCATCTTTGAGACACCCACTTTGGCTTACACCTTAAACATTGGAGGATTGGTCTTAAGAGAATAAAATAAGATCTAGTATGAATGGAAGGATTATAAGAAGTTTTTTTGAATTTGTTTTTTTCTATAAGTCTCAAATATTGTGAATAATGTAGAAAAAATATCCCTTTTATAAGTGAGGGGAGGGACACGCATGGAATTTCTTAAAAGATTTCTATGATATAAGGTCACTTTCATGGGAAAGTGGTAAAAAATGGATAGTTATTTGAAGTTAATATAATTAAGGTATAAATATCATCAAAAAATTATAATTGTATCGGTTTGGGTGTAAATCCTATCCTTATCTCAGGTTTTAACCCCCCCCAGGTAAACTCGTTTTAACATTAACAGTGGCAACAAAATTTTACTATTTTTAATATTCATTATGACCAAAAATTAACTTATCCATATTAAATTATATTAACTACTATGATTCAAAATTTTGAATATATTTTAACAAATTCAATTTCTTTAAGTTGGATAATTTAATTTTAATTAAGCGTGCAACCCGTAATGAAAACTCGTTCTCAAAAAATGAATTTTTAAGGGGAAAACTTATTTTACTTCCATTATTTTCCTTGTAAAAACCTTAAAATGAATTTTAAAATAATATATTTATATTTAATATAAAAGTTTCTTTAAAAAAATTAATAAATATAGATTAAATTAATTTATTAAGATAAAAACACATTGTGCGTAAAAAAATTAGAAAAATATGTTTTTAAGCCAAAAAACTAACTTATAAGAAAATAAATTATAATAATTATTACAATGTAATTAATTATATTATTTCAAATTAAAGGATAATTAGATTAATTTAATATAAAATTCAAAACATAATGGCACATTTACTTGAAAATAAATGAAACTTTTTACAAAAAATCAAATTTCCCACAATTAACTGAAAAGTAAATCTTTTCAGAAAAATCCTAAAAATTCACCCCTATGATAATATTTAGATGATTATTTTAAAAATGGTATTCATTTACTCAAATAAAATTTCTAAAAAATTTAGAAATGAATTATAAACATCATATGATAAAATATGATAAAAATCGTTTTTGAAAAAAAAAATTGAAGCCAAAAATAACTACTGATAATTGAGTACTTATTTATTATGAATTAATAAATACATTTGCATTAATAAAAACATTTATACATATTTTTCATAAATTTTGTATTACTATTCATACATACTAATTTAACGGCTAGTTTATAATGGTTTATTATGTCATTGTTCATATAGACTCGGAGTTGCATATAAGGTAGATTGTTGAGTACATAAAGTCTTATTTCAAAGGAAATACATATATAACCTTGGGGTATTTCAAGGAATCCCTCACTTTTTCCATAACTAAATGGATGTTCCCAATTCACTATGGCCACATATTTCAGAGAGTACTACATTAATCTATAGAGTATTTCTTTCCGTTTTACTCTTTTATGTTTTTCACTAACTTATTTCTCACTGAATCTCTCCTACCATAATCTCATATAATGAGGAAACTATTTGATTTTAAGTATTGGGGTCATTATTGAGCTTACCTTCGACCCACTTGACTTTTGTTTTGTAATAATTAGTCTATGAGACATTTATCATTGGATTATTTATATTACCTTAAGACATCACAACAACCTTGAGAATAAAAGTAAAATAATTTAGGGGAATTCGTTGGAAATTAATTTCTAGTTTATTCATATATTGAATTTTTGTCTAATTGTTGAATTATATATGATATCTAGTTTTACATTTCTGAAATTATTGTTAATTGGATGATTACTTAGCATTCATATCTTAATTGGTTGGCCAAAATTTTTAAATTCCATTCCCAATACCTTTTATAACTCATTGTTGAGTATTATTTCATATACTATCTTTCTTGAGAGAACTCAATACACACATCACTACTATAACATGCTTGTTGTTCTTATTTAAACATGATGATTTTGAGTCACATTTAAATGATTGAGGCCATAGATTAACTTGTTTTCATCCCATTTAATCTTGATACCTACCCTACATTTGATCCATTTTGATCCCATATAAACCATGGATTCCCTCATAAAAATCCACATTATAATCCCATGTATCATTCCTACCCCTCATAATGAGTATGTGTGCATGATTATTATTTTTGGATCTTTTAAAAGGGATTTGAGTTTTTCATGGGGCTATTTTTTTATAATTCTATGAACAAATGTAGGGATGAAATTTCATTATATTTGGGAATAAGGTTCACTACTATTGTGATTATGATTTATTTAGGCCTCTACAGTTGAGAAAGATAATAAAATAAAGAAAAATTGATGTAAAATTGAGAAATTGAAATAACTTGGGTAAACCACTGACTAAAAGAACCACCTCATTCTTTTTCAAAATGTAAAAAAATAAGACTATGGATGGGGTGTGAGAACTTGAGATTGAGCATAATTTTAACACCCCAACCCCAGTTTCCCAGAGTTGGTGCATCATTATATTACATTGGCATGATTATTAGAAAATAAAATCTCGAAGGACCGATTAGTTTTGTAGCCTTGGAAAAACTAGATACAAAAATAAGATTTACATTACATCATGAAATGAAAAACTACACAGTTTCACCTTTTAAAACACACATATCCCTTAGAATCTCCCTGCAGGTCAGTCATGATATACCTCTTCGCATCTTGGGGAAAAATGAAACATATGAAAGGGGTGAGCTATATGCTTAGTAAGGATAAACATTATAGCAGAAGCTATCATAAATAACCATAAACTTTTAATGAAATATATAAAACTGAAACAAAAGCCTTTTAAACATAATATTCAGCATAAAAATGCAAGAATAAATCAAATAATTCCATTTAAACTTTCACATGGATATTCTAATAGTTGAATAATCACATGCAATATCAATAACTAATCTTATAATGAGGGAATGCATAATGTGGGACATCATAACCATACTGTCAAGGCCTCATTCCAAGACCATTACCATACCATCAAGGCCTTGTTACAAGGAACTATTTTGTCTTATGAGACCTACCGATACATCGAGGGGCTGTAGTGGGCCCCACCCATCACTTACTCAATCCAATGCATTCCTCTTATAAAAAGGGTAAAACATAACATAAGCATTCGTATTAAATGTAGCATAGAAAATGTTAATACTTTAACCATAAACCAAAAATGGTATCAAAATAGCACATCCATAGTCAAATATATCATAAAACTTTCAATAAAATATGGAAGATTTTATCATAATAAATCAACCTCAATTAAGCATAAAACCAATAAAATATATTGACATAGATGAAAATAATCTAATAAATTTATTAAAAATCTTTGAGAGAAAAATCCATTTTTAATTTTAAATCATTTAAATTCCATGCAATTATAAAAGTATTTCAAACTATTCTGATTAGTATATATCTCATATATTTCACCATAGAGATAGTGTCTCTATATCTTCAGGAAGATGATTAATGTAGTTAACTCAATATCATGAGTTGGATAGTTTTTCTCATGAATTTTTAATTTCCTTGATGCATAAACAATAACTCTATCATTCTTCATAAGGACACAACAAATTCTTTTTCTTGAATCATCACTATAAATCAAAAAACCATAATTTCCAGATGGTAAAGTCAAGATAGGATCATTGACTAATATTCTCTCCAATTATTATAAACATTATTCACACTCTTTTGTCTAAATAGATTTAATCCCTTTAAATGTGATTTTGGTTAACAGGTTATCCAATTGGGAAAAATCATGGACAAAACACCGATAGTAACCTGCTAAACCAATAAAGTTGCATACATAGGTTATGCTCTTTAGTGCCAGCCATTCTTGGATTGCCTTTTTCTTTGAAGTATCAACAGATATTCCATCCTTCGAGACAATATGTCCAAGAAAAGAAATTTTCTGAAGCTATAATTCACTCTTTCAAAATATACCATATAATTTATTTCTTCTAAGAGTCTTGAGAACAAAATTCTAGTGGTTCTCATGGTCTTTGTAGATTTTGGAATATACCAAGATATAATCAATAAATACTACAAAAAAATAATCATGATATTCTTTGAAAACTATGTTCATTAGATCTATGAAAACATAGGGTTCATTAGTCAATCCAAATGGAATTACTGTAAATTCTTAATGACCATACCTCATTCAGAATGTTGTCTTTGGAATAACTTTCTTCTTTACGCACACTTTATTATATCCAGAAGGAAGGTCAATCTTTGAAAATTGTTGATCTCTATAAATTTGATCAAACAAATCATCAATGCAAGTCAGAGGATGTTTGTTCTTTATTATAAACAAATTTATTTCTCTATAGTCAATGCACAACCTCATTGATCCATCATCTTCTTAACAAAAACAACTAGGGATCCCCATGGAGACACACTAGGGTGAATAAATCCCTTGTTTCTCAACTCCTCTAGTTGTTTCTTCATCTCTACTAATTCCACTGTAGCCATTCTATAGGGATTCTTAGATATTGGTCATGCATCAGGGATTAAATCAATAAAAAACTAAACTTCTCACTCTAGAGGTTTTCTAGGTAAATCCTCTGGAAATACATCATTGTATTCTTGTACAATAGGCACATCCACAATTTGGATATTTAATTCTTCTCCCATGGATGATTTTTTCTCTTCCTCCCCAAGAATTTCATTTAGAAGAGATACTGGGAGTGGATCTAGATAAGAATCAGATGATGAAATTTATACTCTAAAGATAATAGATTCTACATCATCCTCACAAATCAGAACTTCATTATTCTTACAATAAATTTTCACATCATATTTTTATTTCCAATCCATACCTAGGATTATATCAATGTCGATCATAGGTATGATGATAAATCTAGAAGATAAAACATGTTTATATGTCAAAATAGGAACCACCAGACACATCTTTATTGCAATGAGACTTCCCATAGGGGTTTTGACTAACAACTCCCTTGTTAATGTGAATTGGAAATATCTAATTTTTAATGAAAATTGGGAATATATAAAGGAACGTGAGGCTCCAAAATCAAATAATTATTTGGCTAAATTTGAAGAGATGATTATAGTACCTACCACCAAGTCATTCGGAACTTCAACCTCAAGAGTTGTTATCGCATAAGATTGGCCTTTCTCCCTTAGCCTTTTTGGGGGTAAATTTCCTTGATTATCAGGACAATAATTTCAATAACTTCTCATCTCTTTAAAATTTTATCATTGAACATTGGTATCTTCTTTTATCCCCTTTTAATCATGATCATGGTGGCATTTTTCTCCACACTTGTAGCAAAATCCCATTCCTTTTTGGAAATTATTGTGTTGTTTCTTCCCACGTTTACTATAGGGTGTAATGTCACATTTTTTCCTTCATCCCATTATTTCCTTTTCTAGATTTTTAAGCAGCCCTATTATTCTCTTTCATTACATTAAATTCATAAGACTTATAGAATTATATTTCCATCTTGATAGCATGTGAGACTATATCTTCATATGATGAGAAAGATTGTGAGACCAGTTCCCATCATAGGAATGGCTTCAACCCATCAAATAATCGATGAATCTTACTGATTGGGTTACATATATAGTACGAAGAAAGTATAACTAACCTTGTGAAGTTAGCCTCATACTTTGTAACATTATCATTATCCTTTTTCCTCAGACTCAGATATTGCCTTTCCATATCAGATCATTGTTCACGAGAAAAGTATTTTTCTACAAAAATTTCATTAAACTCCCTCCATTCCATATTTTCTAATTCTTCATATTTAATTATATTTTTAATTAATAACCACCATTGATCTGAATCTTGTGACACACAGTAAAATTCCATGAAAATTTTTTCCCTTTCATTACACCTAAAAGCAAGAAATATTTTTCCTAAGGAACTTATCCATTGCTCAAATAAAAACAGATTTGTATTCCTATTTAATGTTGGAAGTTTTTGTATCATTAAATTATCTAACATTGATCCTCTATGTTGTGGATCAGGGTACTTCATATGGGTAAGGTTATTATTCATAAACTAATTCAACTGTCCCAGTATGGCTATAAGTTGTTCAGCACCAGTTGTATCACCAGCTCCACTATCATTATCATTCATAGGATGGAAATCCCAACATGGATTACATGTGTTGAAACGATTTCCATTTCGTCCACTTGGTTCCATTTCTAAACAATGGCATACACTAGATTAGGTTATGAATCATAATTCATAATTCTAAACTAGTAAAATACTTAACATAAATTGAAATTTTTATGATATCTAATCCATAATCATAAACATGGTTTCTTTGAGGAAATAGTTAATCACAATTAATTCATAATGGTTTGTAATGAAAATATGAATTATCCTAAGCATATCCCCCAGGAGTGTCAAACTAGGTGCATAGTAAGTCTTGTTGTCATGTACCAGGTAACCTCGAGTCAAGACTAGAACACCTTGCCAGCATTTTCACCCCTAGGTACATCATTACCAGAACCACGTCCACTTGTAGTATCCACATAAAGATTTATTTTCTAGGAATACCCACATAATATCTATATTATCCAAAATTTTAGGAAGTTCCTCTATACTTATCCTCAAATTTTATCTTAGGGTAATGTTCATTAATCAATGTTTTTTATATCTAGTTTTCAAAGATTGTACTAAACATCCTATTATACCTACTATAATGCCCCCACCCCAATTTCCCAAAGTTGGTGAATTATTTTATTACATTTCCATGATCATAAGAAAATAAAATCCTAAAGGACCGATCAGTTTAGTAGCCTTAAAACTAGATAAAAATATAAGTTTTTCATTACATCCTGAAATGAAAAACTACATAGTGTCTCCTTTGAACACACACATATCCCCAAGAATATCCCAGAAGGTCAGTCATAATATACTTCTTCGCATCCTGGGGGAAAATGAAACATAATAAATGGGTGATCTTAGATGCTCAGTAAGGATAAACATTATAGTGGAAGCTATCATAGATAAGCATAAACTTTTAAGGAAATGTATAAAACTAAAACAAAAGCCTTTTAAACATAATCATTAGTATAATATGGAAAGAATAAATCAAACAATATAATTTAAACTTTCACATGGATATTCTACTGGTCGAATATTCACATGCAATATCAATAACTAATACCATAATGAGGAAATGCATAATTTCGAACATCATAACCATACTGTCAAGACCTCATTCCTAGGCCATTACCATTCTATCAAGGCCTTGTGGTAAGATACTAGTTTGTCTCATGAGACCTACCAATGCATTGAGGGACTATATTGGGATCTCCCATCACATACAAAGTCCATTGCATTCCTATTATGAAAGGGGTCAAACATAGCATAAACATTTTTATTAAAACTAACATATGAAATGTTAATACTTTAACCATAAACCATGAATAATATCAAAATAGAACATCCACAGTCAAATATATTATAAACCCTTTAATACAATATGGAATATTTTATCATAATAAATCAACCTCAATCAAGCATAAAATCCAATATTGGATGTTGACATAGATGAAAATAATCTAATAAATTTATTAAAAAACTTTAAGATAAATATCCCTTTTTTACTTTGAAATCATTTAAAATCCATGAAATTATAAAAGAAAAAACTTATTTTGAAAATAATATTGTGATATTTTAAGGTAATATTCAAAATGTTAAGGCATAATAATGGCGCAAAATAGCCGCTCGTGTCATATAAGTAACAAAAACATTCTTTCCTTAATTTGTTGAAAAGTTCAAAAAGTACCTCATTTGTAAAATGATGGAAAGATTCCTTTCAAAACATTTATAAAGAGTCAAAATGGGTAAATATTATTTTAAATAATTTTTTATAGTATTTTGAAAAACCTTTTAAGAAACATGGATATGGATGATAAATATTTCCCAGTAGATACTTAAGTATAAACAATCTCAGATAATAAAGAGATTGTGAAATTAACCTTTAACTTATACATTCCTTCAGTCGAGGGTGAGTCAGCATCCTGAATAATGGTTAAAACATGTTATTAAATTATAATAGGACTATATCCATATCTATGATATCATATATGATCCTCTCATATCATTCTGTTAATAATATTTCAGTATTACCACTATTTTGGGTGTTAACTACTTTGTTTTCCTATGCATGTTTTGTTGTGTAAGTCTGGTTTTTTATGCATAGGATGTATTTTATTCATATAAATAATGATATTAAGTTCGTAATTATTATTTTTAATCATCATATAAATTTTATAATCTTTCTTTAATGGTTAATGTGGAGAATGAATCTCATCACGTCGTAGAGGCGGTAGGCCGTATGTACGAATGAGCGACAGTACCATTCTCTTAATGGTAAAATGGTATGTAATTGGATGATATATTAATTATAAAAAATAATTATCTTATTATATTAATTACTTACATCCATTATAATCATCATTATACCCATCCAAATAATTTAGTTTTGAATAACACATTACACCATGGCTTGGAGATGATAATTCGTACGTATGCACGCATGGTGATATTATTATTCATAGGATAGATAAAAGGAGTAATATGGTTGTCCCAAAATTATAATAAAATATATGCATGTATAAAGTAATGGAATTATTACTTTAGTATTTAAACGACATAGAAAGTGGACATAGAAGAAGAAAATAACTTTGCAATTGGTGATAAAACAATTACCTCTTTTTCAGGTGTCTCCTTTTAATTTTCAAAAAAGGACTCCTTAGGTAGGATTTCTGCCCAAAGTGTGGCCTATAGGATGAAGTGAGGGAATTTTGGAGGATACTTGGGTAGGTTTGGACCAATACAAAGGGTTTTAGAGGTGTTAGATAAAGAGAAGGACAAGTACCATTTTTATAAGAGATGTGAGGGGCACTTTTGGAAGATCCTAAAATATTAATTTACTACAAATTGATTTTATGTTCCAAATATCTCCAAAGTGATTTATTTAGAGGATAAGATGATAATGGGTCTAAATCATCTCAACCAATGAATTTTAGACACATTTAGGTTATAAAATTAACCTTATCTTTTGGATTTAACTCTTAGTTAAACAGTTTAACTCTTACCATGTCTTCTTATATTTTTACATTATACATTTAATATAGCTACTATAAAATGAAAAATAAACCCCAATTGGATTATTAATGAAATATTTGACATTATAAAAGTTATTTGGATGAACCTAATATTTTTATGACTTTTATATCATTTTTTAAAATATTATTTATTTTAAAGTATCATTTATGTCAATTTTGATACTATTCAAAAATTATGATTTTTAAAAATATCAAACCATCATGATAACTTCAAACCAATACATTAAATATGTCACGAACATGTATATGTTATCTATAAAATTAATGGATGTCATTAATTAAGTAAAATTATATTTATTATAATATTTTTAATATCATTTAATTAATATCTCAATTAATTAATCAATTACTTCTTCATCATTGTGTCAGCCTTTAATTTAATTATTTAATATCTAAAAATTATAAATAAATCATCATGATGTAGATAAGTTATTTATATTTTTAAATAATATTTATATTTGACCATATCACCTATATAACCTTATATTAAAAATAAAATAGTTATTAAAATTTGAATATGAAATTTTTAAATCTTCTTTAAATAAAATATAATAAATGTCTTAATCTAACACAAGTGGCTTAAAAAAGATCATATTTTCTACCTAAGGTTGATTTTGGTCGAAATATACTTATCCAATGATATTAGGACAAGTGTTAGGATAATATTTTATTATTATAATATTTTTTTACCTTTAATTACACTATTTACCTTAAACTATGGTAAATAAAATTTAAAAGTTATTATTCACAAAAAAATTATTTTGATCCTATTAGACTGAATTTTTCATACAAATTAAAATCATGTATTTCTATTTTTCTAAATTCAATTCACAGAAGCGGTAAAATTATGTTTAATTCTAATCTGTAAATGTGGTTAGAAGACGGGTAAATGAGACGTTCAAAACTATAAAAAAATTATTATATCTAATTCTATTATAAAAATTATTCCTATGACCTATATTGGAATAATGTATTTATTATATATCTATTATGACATTAAAATAAATTTAATGTAAAATTATTATTTAAATGAAAAATTTGGCTTTTTGACAATAATGTAGTATTTTTCACTATTCATCAAAAATTGAAACTTTTCAGAAAAATACAAATAATTCATCATAAGATAATTTTAATATTATGAATTCAAAATTGAAGTCCATTTTGAAAAAATAAAATTTATAAATTTCATAATTTGGTTAATACTGTTCATAACCACTTTTTAAAGGGCTAGTTTGATAGGTGTGCTCGAACTCAGTGTTGTGTGAAGTGCACGCTATTGGATTATTTAAAAATAAGAATACCGTAAAATCTTGGGGTTTTACAATAACTCTAGTTAAATTTATCATGAGTGTTGAGTGAAAAATTTTTAGAAAGGAAAACTACAATATGGATATATATGTTTAAGAAAAAATTGAAAGATGATAATGGAAGGAAAAGGGAATTAAAGTGAAAGTATAATGGTGAAGCATGACTAGATACTAAGGAGGAATGAGTTATTGAAATTCAATGAATTTTCATTAATATTTTTTTATATTAACATTCTTGGGTGTAATTTTTCTCTGGTTGGTGTGTGTTGTCCTTTGAGATCTTTGTTGCTATGTTTTTTCCTTAAGGACAGTAATTATTCTTGTGTGAGGAATTTGATACTTGTAATTCATGCATGTATTTTTAGTATATTTCATAGTGAATTTGAACATAATACTACCTTATTTGGTGAAATTATAATGAAATATTGAAAAATTAATGCATTAAAGAGATGTTGAGCCTTGGAGGAATTATAAAGTAATTTCATTCATTCACATCATGACAGGAATTTCACAGCGTGATCGGGGAATAATAAAATTTTGTAATGAGGGAACCGTGGATCGAGGCCACGACTTTGGATATTTGTGCCATGTAAGAATCCAAATAGAGCAAGTAGATTAAACATGACATTAATTCACATCGTGATACATGGATTGTGGTACTCCCATAAAACTTAAGTTGAAATAGAAAAGACCTAAAAACTGTATAAGAGCAATGCCAAACTTCATAAGATTCATCTCAATGGTAGAATAATTATTCACACCGTGATGGATTATTTCATTCCATGACCAAGAAATCAAGAATTGTCCTAGTCTGGAAAACTTCATAATAATAATGTTGAAGGAATTTCTAAGGTTCAAGGATAAATTTTATAAGAATTATTTGCATCACAATGAAGGTGGTCACACCGTAGAGATGATTGTGTAAGAATCTTTTGAAAGAGCATAATAATGATCCACACACAAAAAAGTGGCTCCCCCCGTGAAGGATACTTTGTAGGGTTGATTGCAGACTTTGTAAGAATGGTTCAAACCACAAAAAATATACCACATTGTGATGAACCAGGTCAACATTCAAGGAAGAAGATATCTATACTGATATCCCAAATATCTCATGTTATGATCTTCAGGGGAGATTCAAAGTTGAAAAAAGTAACATTCCAGTTGCATCACAATAGAACAGATTACACCATCATGTGTGATGTAGATTTCCTCTGTTATGTGTGGATAGTCATTTCTGGGGTGAGGGATTAAGAGTAGATGATTGTGTGAGTTATTGTCTTACTAATATTACCCATGGAAGGTTGTTTCAATTAAGAACTCGCTTGGTGTTTGATTTCATCTTATCCCTTCATGAAAATCTGATCAAGAGATGTGTGGAGGGAAGAAATCCAAATCGATTGATTTGATTAGTCTATGAACAATAGTCAGTATTTTTTTCTTCTTTATGAGCCAAGAATAATGTATATAGGCTTGGTGGATTTCCTCAATCCATGGATTTACACTGGTTTAGATAGAATCAACTGAATTGATCATAAGAAGTTGGTAATCATAGAACGACATTACAACCAATTAGAATTATTAATCCATGAATGAGAAAGGTAGCACCATTATGAAATAATTCTTAAAAATTGATCTTGATCCATTTTTTTAATCAACTATTTTTAATCACAAATAATTATGATGTTTTTCACTTGATCTAACAACAAAATTCTTGACTCAACAAATGACTCAACAAATGACTCAACCAACTCTAAAATCTCATATTTTAGTTTCATCGTGGGGAAACCTCAGACTTCTACTATAGTACACTCTTGTATTTAGTGAAGAGTCGAGCACTCTTATTAATTCTAAACTCCATCAACAACCCAGGATCCAACAACACTCAAGGATTCGTTAGGAAGTGATGAAAGCATCGAAATATGTAGGTGTTGTAGTAGGAGGATTAGTTCCAAAATTTGGCACTGATGTATGTGCTAATGCAGTGGAGATGCAAAGGCAACATCATTCCTACTTGTCTCCAGAAGCATGTGTTGTACACTAGGTGATCCAGTTGTAGCAGCGATTAACATTGACCATGTGGTTCAATGCCCACGATGATCAGAACCATGAAGCGTTCATTCCATAAAGACGACTTCGTGGTGGAACTGGGATTAGCAGATGGTAGCTGATATATATTTTTGGTTGGGGTTATTTATACTATATAAGGAATGTAAGATGTGTGATCAATTAAGCTTAAGCTTCTATCAACCTATGCTTTGGAGTTATTGTTTTGAACCACTTAAATCAATTGTGTTCATTTTCCTTTACTTTTGTTCATTTTATATTCCACTTTTGTTTGTATGCTCTCAGTGTATCTTGAGTAGTTTGAAGGTGTGAGGTTAGGGTGTGTGGCTTCTTGATTTCAGAGATATATTCTTTTAGCACCAATATTCTCCAGACATTCTGGTGTCATTATTCCATGCTTGAGGAGCAGAGTTTGAGTTCTTCAAAAGATAATGCTTCTATTGCAATAGAAACGACTAGATTTTTAGGCATTTTGAATTTGAAGGTCGTGGTTTTAGGAATCAAAGTGTTTACTAAACCCAACCACACCATGGCATTGCACAACATGTTGTGATTTATGAAATTTATGAATAAATGGAAGATTTTATCATATTTGAATTTATGGGAAGGCTTTACCAATCATGGGGACTTTGGATCATTTTTTGTGGTTGTTTTTAGAATTCAATAAAATGCATATAAGTGACATAAATTAGGAAAATTTTGAAAGTCAATAATGGAGAGATAAAATAGAAGGATTTGAGAATTTTGAGTAGACGCGACATATTAAACTGATTGGAGAGGGAATTCTACACATCTAGAGATTTATTGAGGAGGTTTCTATGGATAACTTGAATATTATTGAAGATCGGTATTTGATCAAATGTTGAACTAGATGGAAAACACCCATGTTTTCATGGGGTTTAAATATTCTTCTTATATTCATTGAGATCAATCTGCATGAAAACTATTCTTATTTCCTTTTTTTGAAGAATAGTGTGGAGAGATAAGTTGAAAAGTGACCCTTGGTTATGGTAGCAAGTCTTACCTAAACCCTTGCAATCACAATTGTGCATAGTGATTTTAGCACATCGATACATTGACGGTGTATGGTATTTAAATGTCGCATTTTGTGGTGAACTATGTAAAATCATCGTATCATTGCATTTTCTATTCATAGCTGGATGTTGAGGGTGTTTTATTGATATTATCATATTCGAAGTGATCTTGTAAATGTGAGAATAATATTTTTTTGAAGAGTAAACGAATTGGACACCCAAATTAACCCCCCCCCATGGTGTTTGGTAGGCTGTGTTTTCAATAATGTGTCATGCATATTAGTTATAAAAGGAATAAACTAATGGGACAAGTCTAAAAATGAGCCCCATAGCCTACCCTATAGAAGTAAAATTCCAAAAAGGCATACCAAAATCTAGTCAAAGAGAGTGTGGTCATGTCACCCTACTCAACCTCTACTAGCCTTGCTGATAAATCCCACAAAACCTTGAGAGGGTAAGAGTGAATTAGGGTGTTAAATTTTTCTTGGAATAAAGAAAAACAACCCATCAGAAATACATAGTTCATTGTTAAGGGCTATTCCAAGGAGTATACGCCGATGGTGTTTCGGTCATACCAGAATCCACTAAACTTCACTGGAATTTAAGGATTACTATTTTTCGATCATGGTCACCCCCATGAAAGGCTCACTGCATTTACAAGAATTTTAAAGATAACACATTGCCTCCATCAGATCACTTTTGTCAACTCCCTCTTGCTCGCTACTTTGGGTTAAGTCTTTATCAGCTTATCAACTTGAAAATCACTTCCATATCTAAATGGATAATGATGATGCTTTGCATCACTAGATATTGAATATGATGCTTCAATCCATTCCTCTAACCTTCCCCCAAGTATTTTTTCCCTAGATTTCTATTTTTCACAACTACTAACATTCGCCAAACCTCAATCTTCCATGCAACTGTCCCTCTGAAAAGCTTGTATTTGCATATGAGTGTCCTTGTAGTTCCTTGCAACTTTCACTTTACCAACAAACATTTACTTTCGAGCAACTTTCAATGTTTTGTGAATCTCCTTTGTTCTGAAGCGACTCAAGTTACTTCGCACAACTGATGTACGCGCAGAAAATAATTTTAAGCAACTCTACTTTGCACAACTCTTTCACAAATCAAAGAAATAAGATCTTCATTGAGTGTCTAAGTGCTTCAAATGATGGTGGTAGTCGTCGATTTATAGGCATGGTTGAATCTCAGCTCAACTGCCTTGCGCTCCACCGACCTTACGTGCAAATTTCTCGGTTCACTAAACTTCATCTACTTAATGTCACCTATAGCATGCAACTCACCATCATCACGCAACTCCATCAGTATTACGTTGGTTAATTCAACTATGATTTTCGTGCAACTTCAAAACTTTCATAAAACACTTTCCTTAGTCGTATTTTGATGAGGCGAGGCCGAAACATCTATTGTGTGCAACTTCCTGAAACTTCTTCACCCTTTCAGGAAAAAATTGTATTTGTGTAAGAATATTTATTTTGCCAAAAACAAATTTCTTCATCCTTCAAATTTTTGGTTCCACAAATTTGGTAAACACTGAAAAATTGTGTCACCTTCAACTCTAGTGTGGATTGACCATAAACACAATATACTACAAATTTTTAACTTTAAATAACCTTGGTTCAAACACTTATCAATCCATGTAGAACTCTCAACCCTCAACCAAAGGGAGGGAGTATGGTCATATCGCCCTACTCAACCCCTATTAGCCTTCTTGATCCACATAGTACTCTCAACCCTCTACCAAAAAACAAGGCCTACATGTTCATGCACATGATGTGCAAGTAAATAGTGAGTATAATACTTAGTAGGATTTTTCAAATGATCCGGACTTCCTCTCATGGTGTGACTCCTTTCAAACTTGTGTTTGTGTGCATGAATGTGAGATAGAAAGAGATTAAACACCCCATAGAGGCAAAGAAAACAATCAAATTCAAATCATATATCACAATATTATGCTCAACACACAATTTTGAAAACCCAAAAAAAAATCAATATCATGCTAGGATACTGATCTTATGTCTTATTGTCAATGTTTGAATCATACTTTACAAGTCATTGCATAAAATGAATCTACAGCTTTTTATAGACCATCATGTCTTGTGAGACGAGAAAAAGCCCCACCAACTTTTGTGTCTTAAATGAAAACAACCTCTCTCATAAACCTCCCAAAAAATAATAACATGGATGCACCTTGCAAGTTAAGGTTTTGAGTAAATATAAGAGGCCGCCCTCGTGGGTTGTCTCCCAAATGATAATAACAATGGATTATGGACTTTTGATTCCCAATGAAAAATAACATGTATCATGAAACTGTGTGCCATGATTGCAAATAACTAAGATCACAAACCGATGTGTCACTAGTGATGAGAACTCTCTATCTCTTCATGCTTGGCCGCTTGTAATCATACGTAATGTGATCCATTTTTAAAATTAAATAAAACATCATAAAAAATCACATAATCATGACATTATTAAATGAACACACCATGGAGTGTTGGAAAATTATCTCTCCTAACATCATGAAATGCAGGACATAATCAAACATGCAATATGTAAACATTCAAATAATCATACATCATGGCATAAATACATCAACAAACTATGTGACATTATTAAAGCACACAATATAGCATAAAATAATTAAAAATATCTATTTAAAAACCTTCCTAAAAATAAAGGCCATGTCCATCTATATTAGGTATGGTTTAGGATAATAAATCTTAAACGCTAAACACCACCATGCCTAACCATAAGTTTCACAAAGAATCTAACAAAAATCCTCCATTTCTAGGTTCGAAAACCTAGAGAAATCCAGTTGGAATAAAATAACCCAAATGATTTCTCCTTCCACTCAAAAGAATGGTCTACATGAAGAAATAACAGAGAGGTAGATCATTTGGAGGGAGGGAGAACCTCGTTGCATCGTGCACCAAAGGAAGACAGAGAGAAAATGGATGGAGATAATACTTTGGTGGAAGAGAAAAGGGAGTAGGAGTTGATGGCATGAAGAAGTAATGCATAAAGAGAGGGAGGTTTTTAATGAAAAAAACAAAATTTACAATAGTTCGGGTGATGAGGATTATAAAGAATCAAAGAATCTACAAAGTATTCGTGGAGACTGGATCTTAAGCCATCCCGTGAAACCCCTAAAAGAAAAAGTTTGTTCTTTGTTCATGATCCCCCTATCTTTTAAATTTTCTCCTCCCTTGTTCCAAATAATTATCCACTCCTAACCTAATTCCAAACCCCCTCCTGCCGCCCGGTCCAAAAAATAACCTGCGATGAATCCAACCTGAGATGAATCCTGTTGTTTTAAAAACAGGACCATTAGAAACTCCATTAGAGGGAGCACAAACCAACATTAGAAAATAATCCCACACGGCAATTGATTAAAACAGCAACTGCCCAGAAAATAGCCCGATTTGGGTACATGTTAGCCGCCTTCATCTGGTCTCGGATCCAATAAGTCGGGGCCTTTCCATTCACATATGCCAGGATTAAGGTATCAATCTGCAGGGGTCGGGGCACATACCCTCAAGCTTCATCCGGTGAAGCATCTGGATAAGATACAAACATACATGTTTACACAAACAAGTACAAGATTAAACAAAAAACATAATGATGTGTAATAATCAGAACATAACACATCGAACACAGTAGATTACACAAATTTAACATTACAACAACACCGCTCACTTCCTTACGAAAAATAAAGGTAGAAAATGACAATCTAATAATCCGATAAATTGGCATCGCTTCCCCCGATGTTAAAATATTCAAAAAAATTGGATGTTGAAGGTGATTGCAAAGGAGCCTCTGGTGGTTGATGAAGTTGTCCTCCTCTTTTCTATATAATTCGTTCTTGTTCACCTTGAATAAAAGCACAGATATTTGGATCACTGATTTTATTCAGATCGCGTGACAAAATTTTATTTTCCCCTTTAAACTCTTTGAAGGCCATTCTCTTTTCTTCAATTTCCATTTTTTGTTTCCTTGACTTCTCCAACATCTCTAAAAGCCATTGATTTTCTTCTTTCAAAGTTTCAATGATCCCCTGTGACTTTTCATCATTTTTTCTTTTTAATTTAGCTTTCTTCACTCCAATGGGTTGTGTAGAAAATGAGCCGTCAACATCATCATCATTTATGTTCAGCGAAAATGATGAAAAACCAGGAGAGTCGGATGGATAAGATTCGGGAGTTGGATTATCCAACTCTGATGATACATAGTTCTGTTTTCGAGGCTTTTTTCTTGCAGTACTTGCGCCGTCTTTGAATTTTTCAAAAAATTTACAGTGCTCCATACATGATCAAACCTAAATCCTTTCTTGCATGTGGGATCTTGCATGAGTAAATTTTTTGCTCAATCTAGCTGGAAAATTTTCAATGTTAATCCTATGTATTTACATATATAAACATAAAAGAGAAAAATAATAAACTACTCACAATATCTTGTTCTGATGCACCACTAGGATTCATATTTTCAACTTGTCTGATGCATCCGTTTAATTTCTTCATAGCCTTCTCGATAGCTTGTATCCGACACTTCAACGATCTTTTACTTCGAAGTTCCCAGCCCTCATTCTTGCCTTCGTTGTATGCATTTTCGATGCGAGATCAAAAACAATCGGATGACTGGTAAACACCAGTAATAGGATATTGAGAAATGCTCATGTACACCTCATATAAGAGTATATCTTCACCAAAAGAGTAGCTAGAAGACCGAGAAACCATCTCTTTCTAAAACAAGATAGTTTTAGGAAGGTATTGATGAAACGAAGAGAATGAGAATTTGGGTGGAATGAAATTGATAGTTATTTATAGGGAGTATGATAGATAATGCATATCCAAAGTATAAAAAATAGACCGTTGGATGGATTTCATATTGATCTCAATCGTTGGATGGATTTCGTCATCATCCAACCTTATCATGAATGCACATTCATTTCAACCGTTGGATAGATTTCATTTTGACATGAACCGTCAGATGAATTTTATCTATGTGTCAGCTTTATCATGATTTCACTAAAATCACAACCATACAAATGGATTTCATTTTGATCACAACCGTCAGATGTGTTATTACTTTATCTAACCTTATCATGATTGCATATTCATCTCGACCGTTGGATGGATTTCATTTTGATATCAATCGTAGGATGGATTTCATCATTATCCAACCTTATAAGGGTCTCATATACATTTTTAATATTTATTTATAAATATTTATTGATTAACATTTAATGTTTTTAATACAGATTTAATTTTCATAAATAATATATGTATTCATTTTCATTTTAAGTATTTGTTTTTAGTTTTTTCAAATTTATTTAATTAACAACTCTTATTCATTATTTTAATTTTTTTTTGATATATTCATATTTTAATTAAATTTCACTTATTTTTAACATTCAAAGTATAAAAAATGGATCGTCAGATGGATTTGATAGTAATCTCAATCGTTTGATGAATTTTTTCATCATCCAACTTTATCATGATTGAACCTACATCCCAACCGTTGTATGGATTTCATTTGGAAATGAACCGCTAGATGAGTTTTATCATTATGCCAACCTTATCATGATATTACTACGATCTCAGCCATCTGTTAGATTTCATTTTGATCATAGCCGTTAGATGATTTTAGCTTTATCGAACCTTATCATGATTTCATATTTATCCTGATCGTTGGATGGATTTCATCTTGATCTCAATTGTTCGATGGATTTCATCCTCATCCAACCTTATCGTGATCGTATATTTATTCCATTGGATTTCTCTATATATAAGTATCATTGTATTACTTCTTGAGAATAGATGCTCGATAAGAGTACCAAAATGAATTACAATATTGGAGATCCTTCTGATATTCATTTTGAAATTTCATCATCATCATCGCCATCTTCTTCTTCATCTTCGTCTAATGATGCGGGAAAAAATGAATTTGAAGAGATGCAAGAAGCAGTACATCGAGCAGTGTAGAGGAACAATATGATGATGGTGCATTATTATAGTGAATACAACGATCAGTCTACTCATGCTGGATCCATCCCAGGGAACATAGTTATCAATAACGATCGTGATGCTGCAGATCGTAATTTGTATGATGATTATTTTTCTAGCAATCCACGATATAATGCGACATTGTTCCGTCGGCGATATAGAATGTCTTGAAGTCTTTTTCTTTGTATTTCTGATGCAGTTAAAGCACATGGTCATTACTTTCAACAAATAAGTGATGGGATTGGTATACCTGGATTATCAACTCTGTAGAAATTGACAGCCGTGTTTTGGATGTTGGCATATGGCCTCCCAGCTGATGCTACTGATGTATATGTTAAAATTGTTGAGTCTACTACAATTGAATGTTTAAAAAGATTCTGTCGTGATATTGTTGAGATTTTTTCAGAGCGATACCTTCGATCACCTAATGCAAATGATATTTCAAGATTGCTTTATATTGGTCAAGAACGTGGTTTTCTAGGAATGTTAGGTAGTTTGGATTGTATGCATTGGAATTGGAAAAATTGTCCTACGACATGGGCTGGACAATATGCAGGACGTTCTGGATCCCCAACTATTATTCTAGAAGCAATGGCTGATTATGATCTTTGGATATGGCACGCATATTTTGGTATGTCAGGTACCAATAATGACATCAATGTGCTTGAATCGTCTCATTTTTTTTAATCTCGCTCAAGGTATTTCTCCTCCTGCTAGTTATGTCATTCAAGGAAAAGAATATGATATGGGATATTATTTGGCTGATAATATATATCCAAAGTGGTCCACAATTGTGCAAAGTATCCATGATCCATGTAGTGCGAAGAAGAAATATTTTTCAATGAGGCAAGAAGCATGTAGAAAAGATGTGGAATGAGCATTTGGAGTTTTACAGACACGCTCTGCAATCATCGCAGGACCTACACGTTTTTGGAGAAAACATGTATTACTTGATATAATGACTACATGCATCATCATGCACAACATGATAATCGAGGATGAACGTAATTTGAATGCTCCAATTATTGATATGATGGAAGTGTTAGCTCCAACTGTAGAGATAACGACAGATGAAAATGTTCGATTTCAACACTTACTCAGTCAGCATAGAAGAATCAAGGATAAGGATGCTCATATCGCACTTCACAATGCATTAATCGTGCATCTATGGCAATGATATTCTGATTTAGAAAATTAATTGTAATCGATTATCCATTGTAATTTTCTTCATTTTTAATTGAATATCGTTTCAAATATCATATAGTTTTATTTTATTTTATATTATATTATTAAATAATGAGTACAAGTTTAATTTAATTTAATCATTAATTAATTACATAGTTAATTTTATTATTATATTAAACTTGTTTTTTAATATATATAAATAAATAATTATTATATAACTATTTAAAAAAGTTTTCACTTAATTAATCAAATCACACATGTGTAATTATAATTAAAATTATAATAATATAATTTGTTCAAAATGCACATGTCATAAATTAAAATTATATTGTAGATAAATCAATAAAAATTAATGATACATAATAAATAAAAATTAAAAAACAAAATACATTATATTGATATATAATGAAAATAAAGCATGATTTATTATATTTAAATTGATATTGTTAAATAAAGATATCAAATTTAATTTAATTTAATTATTAATAAATATCAATGTTTTTTAATTATTATGCTTATTAAATATCATAATATATCATATTGTTTAATTTTATGAAAAATATTAGTTTTAATTAATGTATTGAATAAAAGTAATAATAAAACATATATAAAGAAGAAATTCAAAGAATATTCTTTTTGAAGTGGAAAATGAAGTAAGTGGGTTGGAGAGAAATTTACTGTTCATACTTCAAAATGGAGTAAAGTTACTTCAAAATGGTGCGTTGCGTTGGAGTTGCCCTAATCTCCCTCGCTGCCATACCAAACGCGCGGCTGACAGTTGATATTCTTCGTCTTTTTCCATGTATCCATATTCATCTTCCATCACAAGCACCTATGCATTTGAGACTGGTTGATATCTTTTCATCCAAAATCTTTTAATAAACTTTTGAATGTAAAATTTATGAGATTTCACCATTGTTAATGCTTTACTCTCTCAATTTTCATCCTCAATATCATGTTGGATTGTTGGAGATCTCTCGTCTCAAAACACCGAGGAACTTTATTCTTCTGTTTTCAAATCATCATATCACCTAGTCCACCCAACAACATGTTGTCAACCTATAAAATAGTTTGATTATACATCTACTTCTCATAAAAAATTATCTATGTTTCACCTATCAACTCTTTATTCTTAAATTAATCCATAAAATATCTTATTCCTTCAATGTGGTGCTCTATTCAAGCTATACAGATTTTTCTTCAACTTATAAACACAGTTTTGGATTCTATCTTATGTGAAACCTACTTGATGATTCAAGTAATTTTCCTACTCCAAATCATGATGAAGGAAGACTATCATGAAATATGTATGAATAGATATCGATTTTCTTACTCCAGATATCGATTTTTTTATTCTATTGGGCTTAACACTGTTTGAATAGATGAATATATAAATACTGAAGATAGTATTTCAAATAAATAAAAACCTTATATTTATTTAAATTACTTTTTCAATATTCATTCTTTGTAAATATTCTTTCCAACAAATTCCTCTTTTAATTGAAATACCCAATAATTTTACAATGAATTTTTACCTTTTGATAACTCCATCAACAATCAAGTTCTATTGGTTTTCAATGAATCCATTTCTTTACCCATAGATAACTTCAACTATTTAGCAACATTCAGTGTTTCAAATTCTCATGGACATTCGGGATCCCCATACATTTCCATTTGCACTTAAATATAATTAAATCCATCTAAATTATTTTTTAAAAATACAATGACACAAAATGACCTTGAGACTTAAAATACACATCAATACTCCAATATCGTAAGTTATACAAAGAAGTACGTAAATGCCATGTGCAATCCCATAAGAATTATTGAAAAACCATACCATGAGACTGACTCCAGCAAAATGTCATTTACCTTGTTTTTAAAGGATCAGAAGCCCCAATTATGAGCTAGACCAAGAACTTTGTATATGGATGGTTTCTTTTAATTAATTTATTTAAATTAAATTTGTTGGCCTATGAGCCTTCTCCTCATTAATATGTAGGGCATGTGTTCCCAAGGTTACTTTTATGTAAAACTTTGTTTTACCCCTCACTTGCGTGTGATTTTAAAAGCATATGTAATGGATGGAACTCCCAAGCTAGTGGTGGAGGTTCAATATGGAGTTGAGACAAAACCAATCCTAGGAGATACATAGGTGGATTGGTGGAAATCTGTAAACATGAACCTAAAAGGCTAAAGGTGTTTCTCCTCTAGGCTAGGGTAAGTTTGTCAACCACTAGATAAACTAACCATTAGAAAATATCATGATCATTCCCTTTACATCATTTTATTTATGTCAGTTTTATGGTTTATCATTATGGATGTGTTGTCGTGATCACATAATTAATTAATTAAACAAGAGTTTTTTTAATACATTTTTTTAAAAAAATATTTTTTTAAAAACGGTTAGGTCGATTTTTTTTTCAAATTGCGCCTCAAAGGCGGCATTGTAGATGCCGCATTTGCATTACGGGTGAAAGGTGGCATCATGGATGCCACCTTTGCACTGCCGGCACGGATCGGTGACGTGGCAAAGGCGGCACCCGCGGTGCCGCCTTTTTGTATCACATCATCCGAAAGGTGGCACCGCGAGTACTGCCTTTCGCCTGACGTCATTGTGAAAGGCGACACCCGCGGTGCCGCCTTTGCCTCCGCGCCCTATAAAAGGGTAGCACCCCCCTCCCCTTCTCTTCACTTCCAAGCATTCATCCTCTCTCAAATTCTCTCTTTTGTGGTGGTGTTCTGTGGTTTGAAATTTTTGGAAAGCTTTTAGAGGTATGTTTTTTTAATTTAATGTTTTTTATTTTGTAGAATTGTTTTTAGTTAAATATTTTTATAATTTTAATGTTTTTTATTTAGTTGAATTGTTTATAGTTAAATATTTTAAATCTTTAAAAGATTAGTTAGTTTTAATTTTTTTGTTTATTAGATTGTTTATATATATTTAGGAATTATAATTATCATTAGTATAAATTAATTTAGGATTTTTTAATGAAATTTTGGTAGCATAAAGAGTATCTTATCTAAGCACTAAAATCCTTGTCTGGATACAAACAAGTGAATGTGGCTCTAGCACAGATGTACCTAGGGGTAAAACTTGAAAACAACGATTTGATCTAGACTCGAATGGGAACTGATGCACGACAACAGGCCTTGCTGCATTCTGGTTTGACACTCCCAGAGGATATGCTTAAGATATTCATATTTCTTTATAAACTACTAAAATATCTAAGAAAAGAAATGATAAATTGATAATTTAGTAATGATGTTGATATTTATTATTAGGAATGATTAATTAAAAATTAATTAATAAATAGAGTTAAAAATAAATAATATGGAGTTGAAATATAAATAAGATGGAGTTAAAATATAAATAACATGGAGTTAAAATATAAATAACATGAAGTTAAAATATAAATAATATCATGTTAAAATATAAACAACAGTATGTTAAAATATAAATAACAGCGTGTTAAAATATTAATAACATGAAGTTTAAATATAAAGAACAGCATATTAAAATATAAATAACACATATAAATGTCATAGAGTTAAAATATAAATAACATATATAAATAACATAGAGTTAAAATATAAATAACATATATAAATAACATTGAGTTAAAATATAAATAACATAGAGTTAAATAACAGAATGTTAAAATATAAATAACATGGAGTTAATATATAAATAAGAGAATGTTTTGAGATTCTTGATTTTCTTGCAGTGAATTGAATATCAAAATTTTAGAAAGAATAAGGTCTACATACACCCAATGGTGTGTATGTAGGGTGTGATCCAAGATCCCATTAGGACGTAACCCAATTAAAAGGTTCCACATACAATCATTAAATGACAAATAAATTTGCAGCTAAATAAATGAAAGGAAACCAAAGCTTGAACAATTTTAAAGAAACTGTTTCTATAAAGAAAACACCTTCAAATAAAACATAATAAATAAAAAAACACCCTTGCATTTAAAAAAACCCAAAACTTCAAGAAAACACAAAAGAAACATTGTATACCAATGGTTAGTGTATAGTAGTCCAGGAGAACCAAAAGTATGAGAGGCCCAATCGGTACTAGAAAAAAGAATGGGACCCTAGAACATCACATCTCAGTGAACAGTAGTATAAGAAACAGAACAAAATACGTTCTCTTGCAGGATCCACTAGTAGGGCAACACATCTATATCCTAGTGGTCTCCAATCATCATTCGAAGTTTAGTTAGTGTTATAATCGTCAACCATCTATGTAAAACCGGGCCAGAGCTGCTTCTGTATCACTAGCACGCTAGATCTAGTCCGCCCACTTAGTACCCAGGCTTCCCCTTTTTGTGCTCAAGATGTTCCAATTTCCCATTTTAAGTCAAAATGAGAAAAATAAAACCAATAGGGTGTTAACTAAACCCAACAACACACTTGCACACACACAAAAACCATTTGAAATAGTCCTCACACAAAATACTTCACATAACTCAATTAAACCATTTTTGCACCATTAATAATTATTTACTAAAACATATTAAATTTTGTAAAGAAGTTTTCTAAAAATATTCATTGAAGGACTTAACAAAAAAATCCAACCCAGCCCTCATTCATGACCAAACACACACAATGCCATATCAAGAACTCAACCTAGACCACTCACATCGATTAATAACCCAACCACATAGTTAAAATACCGTATTTTCCGATTAAACAAGATACCATAAATTTTATTAAGAAATTACAAAAGATAAAACACGACTTTAAATATCAAAGACCCACTCAAATACTCTTTTTGGATGAAACACATACGAACACTACACCAGAACATAAACTACGCACTTTGCGCATTTTCAGAAAACAAACGCAAACTTTATAAAACACTAGTAGAGAGCTCAATAATGGTTTTCACAACAAAAAACTACTCAACCAACACAAAATTTTCACTTATGACCAAGAACATGCAATGCTATGTCGAAACAGAATTAACACCACATGAACAAATGAAAAGCTAACTGCACACATTATTAAACACTAACAATTGACTAAGGATAAGCTTTTAACCAATGAATGCACCCACCCATATAAACATACAACCAAATAAATTTAACACATGAAAAACTTCAAGAAAAACAAATACGCACCCAAAATAATTAATCAAAGAACATCATAAATTAACTAAGAAATAAAATTAATTCATTAAATAATTTTTAAATGTAAAACCACATACCGACATGTAGCATCTTTTGAAAAAATGGTGCAAAACACAATCGCACCATATTCGCACCACGAAGACACAAAGAGGAAGCCTAGCCCGTGATATCAATCCCAAAAAAGTGGTTAAAACTCAAAATCGGACCCAAAAGCCACTAGAAAAAAACTCAAAGAGAGAAAAATTAAATAAAGAATGGGTTTCACAGGAGAGAAGGGAGGTCGCGATGGTGGCGGTCACAACAAGAGCGGCGGGTGGTGTAGGTTGTGGTGCAAAATAGTAGCAGATAGGGAAGGTCGGCGGACGGTTCATCATACGTAACTTCTTTTCGGGAGATAGAGCCGTGTGAAGGGCTAGCCATGGAGTTGGGGTGCGAGATAGGGGAAGCCGATGAGCCATGGGGAGGATGGTCTAGCGGTTAGGCTTGGGTGCGGCGTGACGGAATGTGACAAGAATAATCATTTATCACGGTAAAAATTTCTACCACGCCCAAAATATTCATTTATCAGTATAAAGTAAATAATTTTAATCGTTCTCAACCCGGGCTTCAAAAAATATTTTCAAAAGCAAATAAAAATAATAAATAAAAATTGTTTTAGAAATCTGAATGTGACAAGAATAATCATTTATCACGGTAAAAATTAAAGCTGGGTGTCATCCCAATCGTGCTTCCGCTGCACCAAGAACCATCAAAATGGTCTTTCATAATGTTGTAAAAGCATTTTTATTTGTTGTCTTCTTTGCATATGAACCTTTTTTGCACCATCAGCTGCTTCTAAACTATTTAGCAAAGCCAGATCTTCTGAGGTTTCATCATCCACTAAAAATTTTGGTTTAGAGATTAACTAATCCTTGTTTTTAGTCTTAGAAACCCCATATTCCAAATTATCTTCCTCCCCAACTTGTGAGATAAATTAATGCTTCCAAGAAGGGCACATTAAAAATTCACAACATATGGAACAATAAAACTTATTGGAAGGCAAATATCTATCAAATAATGCATTTGAAGGATTCAAAATTTCTACCTTATCAGGTAAACCACTTATGTTTTCAGACCTTGAAGAACCAAATCTCAAAATTATTATAATAGAAGCCTGATTCATGTAAATGTGATGAATACACTTTGGTCAACTGGAAATAAGAATGAAATAAATCAAAGGGGTCAAATCACTTCTTGCGAACAAAATTCATATCCCACCACAAAGTAACTATATAAATGAATCACTCAATAAAAAATATATTCCCTAACAAACCCATTCCAACAAAAAGGATGGAAATATAATATTTTAAACTATCATGTCTATCATTGAAAATTACATATGAGAAATAAATAACATGCACATAGATAAGGGTGTAATTTTGGCCCGATGGCCCGTAAGCCCGGTTGGCCCAACCTAGAAAATTTTGAGTAGGGATTGGGCCAATGATTTATCAGGATGGGCCTATGTAATTAACCTCATGGGCCGGACCAACCCTTTGGTCCATGTGAAGCTCATCCCGTAAAAGATCGTCTGCTCTTAAAAAAATTGGGAAACTACTAGTAGGTAGTCTTGAACCCCCTACCACAAGTTTTAAAGGCTGTTACTGGTTAAAAACACATGGAATAGATATATATATATATATATATAAAGTTTATAAACAAAACTAATAATAAAAAACAAAACATGCACATCCCCACCCACCTCTTGTGTAGCGCAGTGCACACCCCCAGCCCTCTTCAGTATATTATTGTTTTTTAAATGATCAAACAAAAATAAAGTTATATTATTTTTTAAAAAAATTAAATAGGTCACACATCCTTCTTGCATAGAGCGCAACACGCCCACCCCTCTTCCACATATTAAAAAAATTAAATCATCAAAAAATGGAAATTTATATATATATATTTTAAAATGGGTCATACATGCCTGCCTGTCTGGGAACACCCCCACCCTCACACCCACTATTTTACCCCCGTTGCCACCCAATATTTTTCCCACCCAATCGAAATAAATTAAAAAATATTGACAATGGTCATATAACTATTTATGGTTCTTGCGAACCCCATGGATATCAAAAAACAAACAAAAAAGAAATGATCATATGACCATTTTTGGTGCATCTGCAATCCCTAGAGATAAAAAAACAAACAGTAAAATGACTGTCTGATATTAAAAAAACAAAAAAACTTATTTTTTAATTATAAATAACACAATAACCCTCTATTTTCTTAACATTATTAATTTTTATTGTCCACCAATTCCATCAGACCACTTCTAGAATAGCACTACGCAAACCTCATTGTGGTGATTTTTTTACTTTTTCATGTTGTGTGTGCATACCAACATCTACTTTGTGCTTCACTAAAAACTCTCAATAGGGTATTTTATTTATTAATTTGATGTTTACAATTTATTTTATTTTTTTAGATAGATCCCTGTCAATTTGTTTATCATAAATAAATCCTCTCACCAAGTGTTGATATTCTATCATCATCTCATCATCCTCATGCTGCATCGTCATCTATACCTAAAAATCATTCTAATGTTTGGGATCACTTTGAAAAAATTTATATCAATGAATACTAGGGTACAAGAATATCTAAATAAAATGAAAATATTGTGCTATGTTACTTATTGGTTCATCTAATATGGACACTATACACATTAAAAGGAATGTTAATGCACATATTAGAAGCAATCAATTAGATATTAGAACAAAAATGCAATTAAGATGTAATAAATTAAGAAATTTTTCTTATAATCCTATACATGCAAAAAATATGATGGTTGATTATATATTTAAAAAAGAACAACTGATTAATACTACAGAATGGTCATATTTTACTAATTTGGTTCAAGGGGTATTTACTCAACAATATAAACCTTTTTCACAAAATACTACTAGATATTTTTACAAAAAATTAACAATATTAAATTATATATTATAAATATTTTAAAATAATTAAATGGACATGTTTGTTTATATTCTGATTTATTAAATTCTAATTAACATATAGAATATCAATTCATTTCTACTCATTTAATTAATAGTGATTGGAAATTACATAAATTTTTCATTTAAATTGGATGAACTTCCATATACTGGTCATTCACTAGGAATTTCATAAAGAGACCATATCTCTGAATGGGATTTTCAAAATAAAGTATTTAAAATCAGTACGGCTAATGCATCCTATTATAATAATGCAGTGATATCTTATATCTACATTAAAATTACCATGTGATGGAAAAATATTTCATGTTCATTGTTTTACTCATATTTTATATTTAACTGTTAACGATGAATTATCTATTTGTAAATATTTTTTTGTTATTATTATAAAATGAATTAGCATTATTAATAGTTTTTATAATCATGTACAAGTATATAGAAGCATTTTTCATTAGGAAAATATGAAATAATAAAATTTAAAATTAGATGTAAAAAATAGATGGAATTCTAAATATTATATGTTAAAATTATCTTTAAAGAAAAGAAAAAAAATAGATTTATTTTTTTAGTCTACAACAATACGTGAAGGGGTTATTATCTCTGAAGAAACTACCATGAAAATGGATTTACACAGCGCTGCCTTTTAAGAGTGTTTAAAAAAGTACTGATAAAGATACCCATTTATCATCACTTTTTTTAGCATTGTTAATAGTGCCCCCTTTATCAGCGCTTTTTTATAATCGCTGATAAAGACCTCCCTTTAGCTGTGATTTTTTCTAGCATTGATAAAGGGTATATTTCAAAAAAATCATTAAAAATAATATATTTATATTGATATAAATATAATATATTTCTTAAAATTTGTTTTAGATAAGGTAAATAGGCATTTAAACATGATATATAAGATATTTAGTGAAAATGACTTATAAAATAATTTGAAAAATATTTTTAATGAATAAATAACTAATTATAATCAAGTAATAGTCATTTAATATCTATTTGAAGATAAAAAAATCAAAAGAAAAACAAAATATATAAAATAAGTTGAAAACATAACTCGAACTTCAAACGACCATAAATTTTGATTCGGGTGTCCGTTTGAGCTCTACCACATTCCAAATGAAAGCCTGCAATGAGCTCTATGCTGTAAAGGACTAGAATAAGCTCTATGAGCTTTGTTTTTTTTAAACTATAAAAGTCCTAGAAGGTCTCTAAAATTGAGTTTTTAGTCAGTATACCCAAATTTTTTAACATTCCATTGGTTTTCAACCTCGATTATGGGGGTCTTCTGCCCTTTTTAGTGGGGAATGAATTTATTTCTAGGGATTACATTAATATTGAAATTTTGGATTTAAAATTTTATCAATTTTCATAATGCTTTTTTTAATCAAATATATAACAATATATACATATTTTTTATAAAAATACATTGAAATTTTATTTTATAAATAAATAATTAAACATATTTACATATAAAATATCTTTATAAACATATAAACCGTATCTAAATAAAAAAATATCCATTTTATTTAAAATAAAAATTTATGAATATTTATATACCTCTATAGTGTGTGTGTGTTTGTGTCTGTATTAACAAACTAATATATATTATCTATATATTCTAATATATGTACATAAATATTAATATATAATATATGTAAATAAATAAAAATATTTATAATTATATTTATATATACAAAAATATATAATATATATGTATATATATATTTATTTATTTATAAACACACAAACACAAAACATATTTTATAAATGTATTAAAAAATAATCATATAAACATATATTAATATATGAATAAATATATGGATAAAAAAATATAACAAGATATATAACTAAATAAATATATATAAATATATATTAACATAAGAATAAATAGATAAATATAACTCTATGTTTTTTAATATATATATATTAATAAATGAATAAATGAATAAATATGTATATATATATATATTAATATAACTATACATATATATTAATATTAATATAAATTAATATTCGAATAAATATAACTAAATATATATATAAATAAATAGATATATCATAAAATAGAGAAAAAACAAGATAGATGAGTGGTAAAGGTACAGGCGCACAAGGAAGAAGTCTTGGGTTCGAATCTTAGTGGAGGCAGGGGTGCGTCAGTGGGTGAAGGGGGTTACTAGCACTGTTAAAGGGGTGGGGGTCCTAGTGTAGTTAAAGGTGGGGGGGGGTCCACCTAGTACCATTAAAGGGGGAACTGTAGAGCTGATAAAAGGGGTTGGAATTTTATCTTTAATTTTTTGTTTTTTTCCTTTTAATCATTTATTTTTTTACTTTTATCTGCGTTTTTTTAGTACTGTTAAAAGACTCCTACTATTAGATTTTTTAGCACTTATAAAAGGGATCGTCTTTTAACCACACTTCGATTAGATACACTTTTTAGGCATTGTTAATATATTTTTTAGCACCGTTTAAATCATGTTCTATTGTAGTGAGAAAATGTTTAGGGTCAAGTTAAATTATATAAATATTTTTTTCATGTATTTGAGAAATCGACTCGATTATTTTCAAATGCGTATACTCCTACATCACCTTTAGTTTTACATGATTTAAAATATATAATGTTTTTTTATTAAATATATGACTTATGAATATTATATACCAATTATTAATTCCGTGAAATAAAATTTTGATAATGATTTTAAGACATTACCTATAATATTTGGAATGACAGTTATATAGGATCCAAGACGAAAAGACACTGGTTTGAAAAAATTTAGAAATTATTTTTGATGATGAATCTCAATATGATGATATATTTTATTTTATTTTTTAAATTATATAATGAATATAAATTTATTATACATGTTTATATTAGTAGATGTCCCAGACAACAAACACATTCTTCTCATGGAAGTGGAAGAGTATGTACAACTATAAAAAACAGACAACTTTCAAAATCTTCCAGTGCAAGCACATCTGATCTAAAATGATATTTAAACTCTCCACTAATTCAGAATGAAGATGATTTTTATATATTAAATTGGTCGAAATATTATGAATCTAAATGGCCTATACAAACACAAATTTCTCATTATGTAGTTAGTGTTCCTGTTTCATTAGTTGAATCTGAGTCTACTTTTAATAAAGGTGGATAATTTATCATTGATTATCATACACGACATACAATGGACATGGTTGAAGCTCTTATAGTCACAAGAGATCATTTATATACACAATATCGATAATAATAATTTATTAATGTTGACAATGATCTCCACATGTTGTCAAGCCACATAGAAGACACAACATCAGAACCAGATGATTATTTTTGTATTGTTGTTATAATACATTTTTATATTGGAATTGATATATATTGTGTAGGTTCTAGGTGCAACAGAATTACATTAGGGGTAGTGACTAACTTTTCTTTTTGTCATGATTGATGGTCAATCTGAGATATCTACAACGATGAATGTCGCGATCCATGAAATTGATCATTGAGATTAGATGAGGGTAATCACCCCAGGACCTATAGATAAGAGATATAGACATATTATTTATAATTAATTTAAATAAATAAGAATTACCTCTAAGGAATTATTTATTCTTTGATGTATCTGATGAAATATTTGCAGTGCGCTGTCATTGCGTTGTAGAAACTGAGCATAGATTTCCCCCAATGGTGATCAACACATGTTCCATGAATCACTGGACGTCACCGAAGGTTTCTCTTGGTGCTAGCACGGAAGATCTATTTGCTTGTGTCATCTCCCATTTTTCACCTTGAGAATCACTTCCAAAGCATTCTCCTCGATCTTGTGGATGTGGACTGCTCTCCATTCTTGAGAGTGTTCTTAGAGAATAGAGCTCTCTATGCTTGAGAGGTTTTCTCTAGATCCGTTGTGAACAAATGGATTGGATTATGAGAGAAAAATATAATTGGGTATTTATATTGGTCGTATTAGAATAAAATAATTACACAAGTTCCCTTAATTATTTTATTTAATCCTAGAAAAACCACATGTCAAATAATAATAATATTATTATTATTTCTCGACATGTATTTATATTGTGAATTATAATTAAATATTATTTAATTAAATAATATCTATTATTATTATTTCTCACCGAACCATTTAACTCAGTCTGTCATTCCTCCATAATATTTACCAGGCCTTGAATAATGACTATTTATTTATTAAATAAGTATCACTACATTATTCGCCGATAAATAAATAAATATTATATTAACTAATGAAAAAATAAATATTTATTAAATATTCTCCTCATAATATATTCTCTCGAATAACAAGTGATGAAATAAATGTGATCATACATACATAAATAATTATTAAACCATGATCAGGAATAATATTTATTCAACTTGTTAAATAATAATATGTTATTTAACTGAGATTCTAGATACACTTAGTGTGTGACCCTTTAGGCCTCTTTCTCAGTGGCATTATATTAGGCAGCCTAAATTCCTAGGTTAGCGTTTAACAACATGCCAAGACACACATAGTGAATGAAGTTAATGCCACAATGACATGTCACCTCATATGAATTCATACTATGTAATATAATCTCTTTATAACGATATCTCTAATCGATCAGGTTGCATGCCAGTGTCATCAACCCATACACTTAATTTCTCTTTCTTTAACATTTCAGAAATAGAACATGCCTATTGAACACCATGACCATGGATTTATTTAGGCTATATCATTTCCATCAATGGGCATGGGATATTAACTTCTGTTAATAAATAAAAGGGATAAATCCTTTCTAGTATTATTCATTAATGCAATATTACTCATCATGAACCCAACATATCCCACCTCACTGCAAACATCTGTCATCACGGGTTTCATTAATACATCAAAGTATGTGACTTATAATATTCATTAATAATAATCATAAATTCTAAGGACCAATACACACGTCCGCAGATAGGAACCGAAAATGACACTTATAAATGTGTATTTCCTACTAGCGGGTCTCGTTCTCATAATATCCTATTGGATATTACCAAGGGCGTACACCATGAGAAAGTGCCTCAAAGTCCTATGAATCTCCACCCCTGATAGCCTATATCATTTATATCCCTCAAATTATATCATTTAGTGATTGAACATATATTCAATAATAGTGTCATAGAACTTACGTGTTCTCATCATAGGGGGGAGCTGTTATGACCATTTAGTGCAACATCTAATCATAGCACATTATCACATACTATGTCACGTAGAATAACAATCCTGATGAGATATGTAGTTAATTAATATTCAAAACAATGAATGTATGTTTATCATAAAGTCCATAGAGTTTGGTTCTAGGGTACCAACTCCAACATATTGTATTTTTTTAAATATATTTCAGTAATTTTTTTTTTGTCATTACACAAATAAAAAATGTAATTTTTTAATGTTTAATAGTAATTTACATTTTTCATCACAAATAATATATTAGTTTGTGAAAAAATGTTTAAATTTTTTATTATAATGTAATAATATATATATATATATCAACAATTTATTTATTGTAGGAGATAACTTTTTATAGCCTTTCCTCACACTCCTTGGGGCTCCCCTAAATTAAATCTCTTTTACCATATTAAATGGGGGGAATAATGGTAGGATGTCACCCTCTTTGAATGAAATGAATGTAATGACCATCATTATTATTTTATCTCTCCATAACGTCTTCCAAAATATATCCCATGGGTTTTTACCCCTTTCATTTGGGATTTTTTTCCATGTTACATCCAGTGTTCATCTTATTTACAAACTTTTACACTTTATTTTTATCTCTCAATTATTTATGTACCAAAGGGACAATTGTTCCTGATCCTAACAAGTGGTAAAAAAGGCCCGATTCTGGCACAAGGAAATTTTGGAAAGAGGATGTGTCCAAATGACAGTGAAATTTGAGATCAAAAAATTCAATGGAAATACTTTTTCATTGCGTAAAATGAATATGAAAGTGGTGCTACGGAAAGATAATTTTTTACATGCGATTAGAGAAAAACTGACATGTGTGATGGAGGAGAAATGGAATGACATGGACGAGAATGCTATTGCCAACATCCATTTGTCTTTGGAAGATAGGGTCCTGTAATTCATTGTGAAGAAAATATGGTGAAAGAGATTTGGGAAACTTTGAAAAGTTTTATGAGCCAAAGTCACTCCACAACAAAATTTTCTTGAAGAAAAAATTATACACTCTTTGAATGGAGGATTCATCATCGGTGACCAACCACAAAAACACCCTCAATACCCTTTTTGGTCATCTATCTGTGTTTTGCTATTAATATTTTGATACTAAATTTGCAGAGATTATGCTCTAGAGTTTTCCAAATTCAGGTGATCAACTTATCATCAACCTCACAATTAATATCATAATGCATGTGTTTCTCTTCAAGGATATTATAGCTACGATTATTGAAGAAGAAATTAAACATAAGAACAAGGAACGTAGATAGAAAAATTCACACCAAGTGGAATCTCTATCAATGAAAAGAGGAAGAATGATAGAGCATGGTTCCTGTGGAAGACAGAATCATGGAAGGTATAAATAAAGGAGAAAGAATAAAAACATCAGATGCTACAATTGTGGTAAGATGGGGAGTTTCAGCAAAGAATGTTTGATTAAGATGTATGGTGAGAAGAACTCTCAAGTAAATGTGGCAAGTAAATCTAGAAATGGATATGTACTAGTCAGTGAAGTGGTGATGACTATTGAAGGTAGATAGAATCTCAATGATGCATAGATAATTGACTTAGGATCAATATGGCATGTGACATCTTGACGAGAATGGTTTGATCAATATGAAACTGTCCCACAAGGACTTATATACATGGGGAAAGATCATACCTTGTATATATTTAGAGTCGGTGCCATCAAAATGAAGATTAATGATAATATAGTTCCCACCATTCAAGGAGTACTCAATGTATAGGTCCTCAAGAATAACATTTTGTTCTTGGGACACATTGATGATATCAGATGCAAGAAACACAACAAGAAAGGGATGATGAAGATTGTGAAGGGATCACTTGTGGTGATGAAGGCAGGGAAGATATCAAAGAACCTATATGCGCTTATGGTGAAATGTACAAGGAAGAAGAGATATTAGTCACATTAATTGCCTCAACGGTAGCATTGAAGAAATTATGGCATCAGAAGCTTAGCTATATGTCCAAACGACGCCAGAATATTTTTTCTAATTTGATGTTGCTATCTAGGATTATGATGGTATCCTTTACATTTTTCAAGCATTGTGTTTTGAGTAAGAAACATAGATTAACGTTTGGAACCTCAATGGTGAGGAGCAAGGAGATCTTGGAGTTGATCCATTAAGGCATTAGGAAATCACTGGTTGAGTTCCTAGGAGGAGAAAGGTACTTTGTACCTTTCATTGATGACAATTCTAGATGATGATGGGTGTTTCTAATCAAGAGTAAATAACATGTCTTTGAATTATTCAAAACATTCAAAGCGAGGAAGGATCTTGAACTAGAAAATAAAATCATGAGTTTGAGGACTGATAATGGTGGAATATATAAAAGCGAGGATTTTGAATCTTTTTTTCAACAGGAAGGAATCAAGAGACATTTCACGGTGGCATACACTCCTCAACATAATGGAGTGAGAGAAAATAACTACTAGAATTTCAAACATTTGCAACGGTTCATTTGTAATGGCCAAATGACCCCTTGCAAATAGTATATTTTATATTATTATTTGTGACGGACTAAATAGTCCATAAAAATAATGGTTTATCGTGACAGAATGCATTGTCCGTCGCAACTATTTTTGGTGTGCATTCTCGCCGCCCAGTGTGAAAATTCATCACGATGGGAATTTGAGATGGATAAAAAAATCCACCGCAAATTTCCCTAGGATTTGGATTAGTTGCGATGGACACTCTGTTCTGTCACAAATAATCTTCACAAAAAAATGTATTTGTGAAAACATTAATTCCATCACAAATAATCCATTGCAAAAAACCCCGTTGTTTTAACACTGTGTGAGGCCTCCTCTTCTTCTTCCTCTTCTTTCATTCTTCCTCCTCCCTCTCCCATAGCAAACCCTATGACCCTCCATTTCCCCCAGCTCCGTACGACTCCATTCTTCCCATTTGTTTTGTAGATTTTGGCTCAGATCTTCAAGGTACATACTCCTCTTACGTTTTCCATCAATTTTTTAACATATTTGGGTTCAATTTTTAATATACTAGTTTGGTCCCTAGGTTTATAAATTTATCAGATTTTCATGCTATATTTGATATTTAGGATAGATGCAATTGCAATAATTTCGATTTTGATTTTAATCTAGTTTGTTTTTTGTGCATTTTAGGCTTAATGTCAAATATATTGGTATGGTTAAACCCTATGTTTAGAAATTTATCAGATTTTCATGTTTTATTTAATATTAAGGAGTGACGCAATTGTATGAATGTTTGTTTTGATTTTAATCTAGATTGTATAATAAATTTTAATTATATTTTAGGAATTTTGGTAATTTTTCATTTTTGATATTTATATGTGTTTTGTATTTATATATATAGATATATATATAAATATTTTTTGGTATCATGTTAATTTTCATATATGTTTGTGTGTATATATATATATTAAAATGTGTTTATATATATATATATAAATGATTTTAAAAATATGTTTATAGTCTGTGGTATATATATATATATACATATATGTATATGTGTATGTATATTTATATATATGTATATATAAATTTGTTGTGTAGATCTGTTAAAAAAATTACCAAAATATATTTTATATATTTATATTAATTAATAAATATTTTTATATAAATTCATGTTCAAGGGTTGCTGGAAATTAGTTATAATTTTACCCGTTCTTTTCTCTTCATTGTTTTTTTTGTTTTATTATTCCTTTCATTTGTTTCCTGGTTCCAAATTTTTTATTGCGCACACGTGTGTGTATGTCTAAATATTTATATGTCTAAATATTTGTTATGTTATTCTTTTTCAAGCGCGCATAATAATAATATTTGTGCACGCATAATATTTGTTTATAATTATATTTGCATGAACATAATATTTGTTTATAATAATATTTTTTTATAATAATTTTTTTGGCGCACGTGCATGTATGTATGTATGTCTAAATATTTTTATGTCTCAATATAATTGATTTATTTTTAATAATGGTGATAAAATTATTTTAGAGAAAACATTTTAATAAAATGTTATTTATAAGAATTTTGTTTTATAAAAAAACGTTAATAAATTGTATAATTGAAAAATAATGACAATTTAAAATATGTAATATTTAGTAAAAAATTATTTAATAATAATTAGGATAATTTTCTGTAATAGTTTGTAAAAAAATATAACAAATATAAATAATTATTATAAATTAGTAAAAAAATATTAATTATTAAAAATGTAATATTAATTTAAATAATTAGTAAAATTCAACACATAATTTATAATATGTAATAATTATTGAGTCTTTATTATTAATAAATTTAAAATATTATTGATAATTATAAAATTATAATAATTTGTAAAAAATTATAATAAAATGTAGCAACGTTTAGAAATTCATAATAATTCATATAAAATGTTGTATTAATTAAAATAATTAGTATTAATATTTCATATAAATGTTGTAAAAACACTTGATTCACATAACTATTATAATACATCTAGGGTAAAAATTATGAATAATAATAAGTACATAATTTATAATAATTTAAATAATTAATAATAATTTAAGAAATTCTGATATATATATATATAATCATTACATAATTTATAATAATTTAAATAATGAATAATAATCGGTACATAATTTATAAAAATTGATAATAATTAATAATAATCATTACATAATTTATAATAATAATGATTGCATAATTAATAATATTTGTTATATAATTTATAATTAATTGTATTATATATATATATATTAATTATTAACTAATTAATAATTAATTCATATAAATGTTTAATTAATTAATATATTTCGTATTAATAAATTTTACTAAAATTTTCTTATATATTTATATATAAAAATAAATAATTATATAAAGAATATTAATAAAATATTAAAAATGATACCCCCGCGTGCGATGTAACGAAACAGTTGACCCTAACAAATGTTAGGTCTCGCTTAGGGTAAACCCCATATCCCGGACCTAATGGTGATATATGATTTATCATCTGATGCATAGTTTGAAAGATATATTGAATTTTTATAATAATTTTTAATACAAATATTAAATGAATTACCCTCCCTTGTAAGGTAACTACCCAATGCTCACAAATCCAATGTCATGTCTAGGATAAACCCCACAACCTAGACCCAACAGTGATATCCAATTTATTATATGCAACACCATTTAAGATATATTCTATTATTTTCAAAAAAATAGCATGTATCTTATATAATATATTTAATATTTTTACTTTTTTTCTACACTGAGCCTCTATGGGCCCTATAAACTAGTGCTAACCCAATGCCTCACTCTGCTCATATTTCATAGAATATTTCAAGATGGTAAAATATAATAATAATTTTCAACTAGTTAAAATGATCATCAATAATTATTCTTATTCCTTTTGTTTTTTAGATAACTATTGACTCAAGAAGTAGACAACAACATCTATTATGTGACCATGATTGGGTAAATAATCAAAAAAATTCAAACAGATCTGGTTTAAATCCTGTCTACATTTATGGTGTTGAATCCTTTATAACATTTTCATATTCAAATTTTGATTTTTTTTCTAAAGGAACAATTAAATGTTCATGTCAAAAATGTGGTCTTAGGACATTTTAAACATTTGAAAATGTTATACTTCGTCTATTGCATTATGGTTTTCAGTAAGATTACTTTTTTTGGTATCAACATGGTGAAAAGAGTTCAATAGAAAATAAAAAAAAAATTGGTTCCAGATCCATCATTTAATAATTTAATACATGAGGCTATTGATACATCTATTCCTAAAAAAAACTCATAATGACATTCCAAATCCTAAATCTGAACCTTCATAGTGTTACAATTTGTTGTAATCTGCTGAGGAGGCCTTATATTTGAGAAGTCGGATGAGAAAACTTGAATCTGTTACAACATTTACAGCTATTAAATCAGATTTTGGAATGTCTAATAGTTGATTCGATTGGATTTTATCTTTGGTTAAGTCATTTTTTCCTGACGTAAATGCATTACATACAAGTTTCTATGAAAGTAAAAGGTTGGTTCATAATTTCGGTCTAATTTATCAGAAGATCCATGCAAGTTCAAATGACTGCATCTTATATTATGGTGAATATGAATCTTTGATTAATTATCCAACACGTGGAGAATCGAGGTATAAAGTTTCACAACAAGTAAAATTCAAAGTTCCTATGAAATAGTTGAGATATTTTCCAATTACACTTCATTTACATCTTTTATTTTTTTCATGCAACACAAAAGGATTTATGACATGAAATAAATCAAATATTTCTATTAAAAAAGCTTAAATCATCCATGTGATGGTGACTCATGGAAACATTTTGATTAGAAACATCCTTCTTTTACTACAAGACCTCGTAACATACGGTTGGGCCTTTCTACTGATGGTTTTTGTCCATTTGGAGCTTATGACAATAAATATTCTTGTTGGACTATTTTTGTTACTTCTTACAACCTGCCTCCTTTGATGTTGATAAAAGAACCGTATATATATATTTGATGCTGTTAATTCTATGACATCCAAAGAATAAATTTTATGTCTATTTGAAACCACTAATTGAAGATTTAATTTCATTATGGAACAACGATGTGACTACTAACTACAGATCAGAATTTTATATTGAAGGTTTCATTAATATGGACGATCAATGACTTTCCAGCGTATGGTATGTTATCTAGATGGATCACACAAGGTCTAAAATCATGTCTATACTTCATGGCTGAGAATAAAGCATTTATACTTTGTAATGGGTGAAAGGTTATTTATTTTGATTTTCATCAGAGATTTCTTCCTACGGATCACCCTTTTCAAAGAAACCAAATTAATTTTACAAAAGGTCAAATTGAAATATATGCACCTCTAGCGGTGCTCTCAGGTAATCAAGTAAATTCTATTGTATCTCCATTACCTCATGTTATTTTTGGAAAACCCATAAATGAGGAAAAGATAAATGGTTTTGGGGGAGATCATAATTAGATAAAGTGGAGTATTTTTTAGGACCTTCCATATTGATATGATTTTTTGGTTCTTCACTTGTTAGGTGTAATGAATATTGAGAAGAATGTTTTTGATAACATGTTTTATACCATGTTGGACACACCTGGTAAGACCAAAGATAATGTAAAGGCATAATTATATATTGCACATATTTTAAGACGTCTTGAACTTGAATTATTTTAAGATGAAAGATCACACAAATTAATGAATCCAAAATCAGCTTACTCACTTAGTAAAAAAAACATTTATTATTCTGTTAATGGATTAGAGATTTGAGGTTATCAGATGGTTATGCTTCTAATTTTTATTATTTCATCAGAAATGGGCATATTACCAGGTTAAAAAGTCATGATTGTTATGTCATAATTGAAAGATTACTACCTATTGGTCTTAGAGGGATATTGAATTCTTCAATCTGGGATGTGTTGACCAAAATATCATTTTTATGAGATATTTGTGAGTCAACATTGGATTATAATGCATTGAATTCCATGGAAACAGATATTGTTTTAATTTTATGTAAATTGGAGAAAATATTCCCACCAAGCTTCTTTGATTCCATGGAACATTTAATATTGAATTTTTGATATGAAGATAAATGTGGAGGTCCAATAAAATTCCGATGTATATATCCATTTGATAGATGTATGTAAAAAATTAAAGAATCAAGTATATAAAAAAGCATCAGTTGAAGGGTCAATTGCAGAAGCATACTTGCAGGAGGAAATTTCAAATTTTTGCTCTTATCATTTTCAGTCGTAATATCCTTCAAAACATAATCGGATGGGTTGCAATGAGACAAATGTTGATGATGTCAAAGACCATCAGTTGTTAGTTGTTAATCAGCCTGAGATTGGTTTTGGGGGTTACTGTGATCCATGACTTACATATAAATAACAACACATATCTCATACTTATGTTCTGCTGAATTGTGAAGAAATGATACGATTTTTGTAGTAAGTACTAATTTTTTATTATTTCGTTAAATATTGATAAAAGATATATTTATTTACCTTAACTTTTTTATAGAATATATGATGACCATATAAAAATCAATTTCCATAAATTACATCTGCTGCTCTGGAGGAACGTTGGCATCCAACTTTTTCATATTAGATTCAAAGACTGGTAAGTAATGTTTTTTTAATGGAATAATAAATCAAAATTTCAATGATATATATTATTAATAATTTTTATTTTTTACAGGTAACACGACATGAAAATAAAATTAACATTCGATTATGTGTGCTCAAAAACACTCCATTGAAGTTAGTAAAATATCATAATGGGTATAAGGTTAATGGATTTCGATTCCATACATACATATATGGTGACTCAAAGAAATCAATGAATAATGGTGTTCATTTGAAAGGATACCATCATAAGGAATGTAAAGTAAACTTTTATGGTATGATAGATGAAATAATTGAGTTATGTTATCTGGGACCAAATTATGTTACAATGTTTAAATGTTATTGTTTTGATACTGATTGAGAGTTGTGAGTTCATCCATGGCATGGAGTCATTAACATTAAATATTACTGTCTTCTTGCATCAAATGAATGATTTATGCTAGAACATCAAGCACATCAAGTTTACTAAGTATATTATTGTGATATTTTGAGATATTTGAAGGACTGGTGGAGTGTGATAAAAATGAAATCAAGCAAAAATCAATTTATTGAAAATGAAAATGGTTTTGTAGAAGTGAAACATATTGAAATTTTTTGAGAAACATCCCAAAATGAATATCTTACCCAATGAGATATAAATATCGATGATGAAACCTTTCATTTAATGTATTATGATATATATAATTTTGATGAATTAATAAGGGATGATGAAACTAAAATTCATATGGAAGTTGACAATGATGAAGATGAGGATAAAGAAATTAATGTCGATGAAAATGGTGATGAATATGATGATTTTAGAATTATATTCATGTCTTTAGTTATAGGTAATTATCATATTATGATATTTATTAGTTTTTTAAATTTCATATTTATATTAACAATATTTTATTGGTAACATTATTTTATTCTGATATTCATTTGATTTTTATGTTTCAAATCTATTTTAACGATCTCTTAGTGGTGAACATATTTGTTTCAGAAAGATGGAGATAAACCTCATGATGATTTATTATGTTCTCTCACTGATGTCAGACTTCCGGATGATGAGCCTAATTCAGCTGCTCCTCCTTAGGTTGGTGCGCCTACTAAGAGGGGGCGTTGTCTTGCTCGATTACTGATTCCATATCTTATTCCAGAGAGATGACTGTCTATTGATTTTGATATGCATTTATAGAGGTATTTTTGATTATTTAATAAGAAATTAATTTTATATTAACTAAGTGTAATTTTAATAATAATTTTATGATTATATATTTGTTTCAATTTTCACAGTTTTTTGCATTTAGCAATTGGTCAGGCTGGTGCAATTATGAGAAATTATTTTTCTGAGCCATGGGTGTCATGGGGCCTGGTACCCATCGTCATGTGTGACAAGATGTCCGACCACTAGATTGTATATTATTAAATAGTATATACTTTTTTAAAATTTATTTAATTACTAATTTTTTTAATTGTCTTAAAAAATTAATTTTCTCTGATTTCTGATAGTCAGAGAGATCCTATCTGAAAGACATGGGATACTTGTATACATAAGTACTTTTGTTAGATTCTACACAACATCAGAAAGTGAGCTATGGATAAAGCTTTTTCTACCGTCTTTGATCAGTCTTTCATCTCCTATCATCCCAACTATATATCAGCTTATGTATGGGATGTGTTGTTCTCCTTTTGGATAGGAGAGACTTTTAAGAGGAGATCAATAGCTGGATGTCAGAGCTGGGAGAAGAAAGAGGTCACCCATAGGTCCGAGAGTTGTACATTTGGCATACATTGACAACATATGGTAAGTTATATTATTTATTAATGTATATTTATTATAACTATAACATGTTTTTTATATTATACAGGCCTCCATTGAACCATCTATTATAGACTTTGTAGTTTATAATAATATGTATTCAGATCCCTATATAAGAGAAGTTTTAGGCGAATGACAATTCCACATTGTGGTTTGTGATTATTTTGAACAATGCCATCAATATTAATTTTATAGTTATTCTAATTTGTCATTATATTGAAAGGAAAAATATGAGGCTATGACTTCTCATTCACAGGAGAGTCAAGATGAGGCCGAACAAGATTTCACTACTAATTCAGGTTTTGATGAGGGGGCTTGGATACAGGTAGCATCATAGGGTGTCGAGAAAGGTTGAGTGATTGGTATTGGTTCTCTACTGACACCTATGAGTTATTATGGTATTTCTGTGATGGAATTAGTGAGAATGAAGGGAGCTCATAGAGAGTTTTCATCCACACCATTTTCCATTGCACATTATGAGAAGAGGTTGGGAGATCAGGATGAGATGATACAGCAGATACAGAAGCAGAGGGAAGAGTATCTAGAGCAGTAGCATTTGAGAGATGAGGAGATGATGGATTATATGTGGCGACTTTGATGTGGCATTGATATGGAGTTTCCTTCTCTAGGTCGATCGAGTGATCCTCCTCCACAAGATTCCAGTTTATGATTTTTTATAATTTTCATGAATATTTTGTAATTTAGTATGATAGATATAATATTTTTGAAATGATGTATTACTTTTATGTGTGTTTTAATTTTTTTATTTTTTTTAAATATTTGTAATTTTATTTATTTATAAATAATCTAATTATTTATTTTTTTTTTAAATTTTATTTTCAACAAATCATCACAAAAGGGTTATAAATAATATTTCGGGTTTTTTTGAGACATACTATATATCTGTTGCAAAAAAAATCATTATGGACCTTCAAAAATAATTATATTTGCGACGCCTTCTTCTCTGATGGGCTATTTGTGATGGAAAACCGTCGTAAAAAGTCATTTTCAATGTGAATCTGTCAAAAATGCACTGCACAAATTATAAAAAAAATCATGTTTTGAATGAATAGAACCCTATTAGACAGAAAAAGGGTGATACTGAAGACTGTAGGAGTTAACAAGATGTTCTGGGTAGAATCAGTAAATACTGCATACTATGTGATCAATCAATCTCCTTTAGTGGAAATTAATATGAATACACCGATGGAGATATGGACTGGTAAACCCACTAATTATTCTCAATTGCATTCTTTTAGATGTTCTATATATTCACTGTTTAATGAATTGGAAAGATCTAAGTTGGACTTGAGATCTAGGGAATGTATACTCTTGGGATACACTAATGGTGTGATGGGTAATTGTTTGTGGGATTCCACTACCCCCAAAATTTTCATAATAAGAGATTTCATTTTTGTAGAAAATAAGTTGAAAACGACGCTTCATAAATACACAAAGAAAAAGAGTACAAAAAATAAAATAGTCGAGGTGAAGGAAAAAATAAAGGAAGAAACAGTTTCCCCTAAGGCATTTCCAGAGCCTGATGATCAAGTACGGGATGATTCTGGACTATGATAGTCCAATCAAGATAAAAGAGAACCAATATGGTACTGGCATTATGTCACTAAGCGCAATGTTTCATATTTCTTATTGACAGAGGATGGATAAACATTATCTTTTTTTAGGCGACCCAGAGTCCAAATGTATCTTCATGGATGGAGGTTATGTGGGAGGAACTTGAATCCCTATATAAGAACATGACTAGGGATCTTATTCCATTACCTCACGGAAGGAAGGCCATTGGGAACAAATGGGTCAACAAGATCAAGAAGGATGAAATAGACCAGGTGGAATGATATCATTCAAGACTGGTGGTCAATGGATATCCTCATAAGGAATATATTTATTTCAATAAAACATTTTCTCTTATTGTTAGACTGAAGACTATTTGGGCAGTTCTGGTAATGTGTGCTACGTACACTCCATATCTAGTGCCTGTATATGTGAAAAAAACTTTTCTCCATGGTGATCTTGATGAAGAAATCTACATTATCCAACCATAAGTTTTTTCTAAATAATGTAAAGAGAACTTGATTTGCAGGTTGAAAAAATCTATGTACTGTCTCAAATAGGTGTCGGGGTGTCGATACAAGATATTTGATTCCTATATCATGTAACATCGATACAAAAAACTTAATTCATATCCTTTCACATATTTCAAGGGTCTAGATGGTAATTATTTCATCATTCTACTATTATATGTGTATGAAATGTTGGTTGTAAGACCCAACACTGATCAAATCTAAGAGACAAAGGCAAAATTGTCTAGGGAGTTTGAACATGGGTGCTCCAATTTTATAGTGTCCACATATGCTTAGTGATACCCAAAGTGAATACTCTACTGATCGAAGGTCACTACCTTGAGTTAACCCCTTGGAATGTCCATACATAATCATCATAATTAATTAGCATCCACAAAAATATGGCATTGGGAATGAGTTTCATGAACAATGTCTTAATTTATAAGTGAGACCTGAACTAGGTGATGAATTCTGAAGAGGAATCCATGGAATAGGGGGCTGACATCTCATCATCCTATTTAAATCAAGGATAATACATATATTAATAATTTATGGATTATACCCACCAATGGAAAGTGGGAATGTAGGGTAACAAATGCGATGCACCCCAGCGTGCAGCGAACACACAGAGGCGGGCGCACCCCAACAGAAAGCTTCAAAAAAATTATATATGTCACACATTTCTCTATAAAGATAATTTCTCCATATATTTAATGAAAATATTACCATTGATAAATCTAAATAATTATTCATGTTATTTTTCTCATGAACCTTTAATTGGTAGGAGGCATAACCTATAACTATATCATTTTATATGAGAACACATCTCATTCCTTTATTTGATCCATCACTCTAAATCACAAACCCATATCCACTATAGGGTAGTGTGAGCACATGTTAAATAAACAACCATCAATTTAGTTCTTTGAAATTGTATTCAAATTCATCAGTCCAAAGGAACTTAACTCCCTTCTTAGTTAACTTGGTGGGTAAATTAGATAGCTATGAGAAATTCTTCACAAAGGGTAAACAATATCCATCCAATCCAAGAAAACTATGGATTTAAATCATAGTGATTGGTATGGGATAATTTTAAAAAACTTATTCCTTTGATGGATCCACTAATATACCCTCTTTTTAGATTATATGAACCAAAAATGAATCATTCTATGGTCATAATTCACCCTTGGTAAATTTTTTATACAAATTCTATTTCCTAGGGGTGTTCAATACAATCCTCAAGTGATCTTTATTCCCTTACGTACTCTTAGAATATATAAGAATATCAACTACAAAGACTACCAAAAATTAATTGAGGTAGTCACTATATAATTTATTCATTAAATCCATGAAGATAATAAGGGCATTAGTAAGACCAAATGGAATCAATATAAATTCATGGTTATCATACCTTTAATAGAATTTTTTCTTGGGTTTGAAATTAATTTTGAACCTCAATTGGTAGTATCCAAATCGAAGATCAATCTTATAAAAATATTAAGATCCTCATAATTGTTGAAAAAAATCATCAATATGGGGTATAGGATACTTATTTATGGTTATTATCTTATTTCATCCAATGGCCCGAAGGCATTCATTTTTTATTGATTTTGATAATCCACCTTTCAAGGGGTGAGGTGGAACCCTTACAAGACCTGTAGGCATAAGCATAACATGGCTCATAGGCCTTATAGGAATTCATTTCCCGTAGGCTTCAAACATTACATACAAGCCAGACTAACTACTTGGAATTTCTCCTCCCCGACATCTTCATCGTAAAATCATCTCTCCACCTTCGCATGGCTATTAGGTAAGGCTTTCCCATGCATGCACAGGCTTGTCCCAATGGCAGGTGTCTTACCCTCTCATTCTTGCAATCTGTTTTAGCTTCTGCACAGGTGAAATCTCTTTGCTCATCCTCCTTCTGAAGCTTGTTCCTTATAGGTTCTCTAGTTTGCATCTGCACTTATGGTGGCTCTAAGGCCTTGAGGTGGCCCGAAGGCCTTACTGACATGAAGCCATGGGTGGTCTGAACGCCTTAAAGGACTCAGAGACCAAATCGGTGGCCTAAAGGCCCAAACGGGTAATATTCCAAGCTGCTACAGTGCCTACTATAGTTCCTGCTACAGTACCCCTGGAAATTAGCCTTCACCTTGATTTGATCCCGAGTCACATGGATTCACTTAGGGAGTCCTCACCTACTGGTTTGAGGACCATGTGCGGTCATTATCTTATTAGGCACCTGATAATCAATGTAGAGTCTCATTGATCCATCTTTCTTCTTACCAAAATGTATTGGTTCATCCCATGGTGACACACATGGATGAATGAATACCTTATCAATATTCTCCTAGTGTTTCTTATTTAATTCCTATAACTGAGTAGAGGTCATTATATATAGAGTTGTTGAAATAGGTATATAACTGGGTATGAGTTCTATTGAAAACTCATCTTCATAATTTGGTGGAATACTTGGAAACTCTTCAAAAAATACATCAAAAAACTCAGGTATAATAGGCATGTCATCAAAGTTGATTTTCACCCCTACCATCTGAGATAAATACCCAATTTAAATAGGAATAAGGAACCACTAATTGGATTTAATTTCCATTGGAAGTTCACATTTATCCTTGAACTAAGAGACAGACATAGGTTGGTTTAGAATATCAAATGTGACTTCCCTTCCTAGAAAATTGATTGAACTTTATTTGAAAAAATTAAATTCATGACCAAAATCACATTGAATTCAACTAGATGAATAATAACAATATTTTTGGGAAGCAAATTCCCACAAAATTAAATTGGGAAGATTCATATACTTGTGATGAAACCATTATACCATTAGAAGTTTTTACTGATATTTGAACATCCATTCATTGAGGATACAAATTAACATTCCTTAATACTTTTTATGATATATAGGAACTCATATAACTAAGATAAAATAGGGTATACCAATATTTTAGCATATATATTTCCACCTCAACTTTATCATTCTATCTTCAATACCTTATTAAAAACAAAATGGTTAGAATGTCCATCAACCATAATTAATCAAGGTGATTAATCATTAAAAATTATTTATTCTATGTCTAAATATTCACACTTTCTTTTAAATCTATAACACCTTAGGTTTAACCTAAGTCATACATGGTCAATATCTATTAAAATACTTCATATTTTATCTTATATAAAATGTGAACTAACCTAATAATATCCCATGGGAGTGTCAAAACAGGTGCACAGAAAATGCAAATTCACTGTACACCAGAATGATGGTTGAGATATACTCGACCAACTATTTTTGGGGTTATCAACCCTAGATACATTTTTTACAAAACCACATCCACTTGAAGTATCCAAAAAAAGATTTATTTTCTAAAGTAAACCACACTCCTTTTTTTAATAACTTATGATGTTCTCATATACTTATTCTTATCCTAAGGGTTCTCACTAAATTTTCCTCATTCTGGCTTCTAAAAGTTATTAATCCTTTCCTATAATACAAAATATACCGATACATACTTTTCATACATAAATATTACATCATTTTAGATTAATATTCAATACATTTCACCATAATTCCCAAATAAGATCCATATAGGTTTAGTGTATTTAGAAACTTTGATACACAAAAAATTGGTAAATAGAATATCTATATTATTTCTAATTAATTTCATCACAACTAGCACCATTCTTAGACATATCATACTAAAAACCTTTCTTTATAACTCGAGGAAGGGAAACATAAGAAAGGGTGAGCTCAAATTTTCAATAAGGTTAAACATAATAGATATGAATCAACAATCATAAGTGAGCATAAGTAAATCATAATGGAAGATAACATGATCAATACTAACAATAATCATACCCAATATGTCAAAAATCATTAATCGTGAAACATAGTGTACGGTTTTTTCAAACAAATGACATAATACATTAAGAGTACGGAATCATCAATAATCAATCATGAGATATGATAACATATCATAATCATAAGACATAATTTTTTGTCATGAACATAAGTAAATAAATTCATTTCATTAGTCAAATATCACATTCAAGACTATTATTGTGGATTGGGTTAACTCCTCATTCCACCATTTCCTTAGTCAAGGTTCACTCTCAATAGTTTCTTATTAGGTAAAGTCTCTTACTAGACTAGGTTCACCCCCCATTCCAATACTTATTATCTATTATGATATCCTTATTTACCCAATGCATTATACGGCAATAAATGTTTTTCCCACCAATCATATAATGAAAACCATACATATATGTACCACAAGATCATAAAACATTCATTATGTCATAATATCACAACCTATTGAAATAATGCTGGTTTTATAAACATTTCAACATCATAATCATAAAAAATCCAAATAAAGAATAAATTTGGTAACATAGGATCATATCCCTAGTAAATTATAAGAAATATTAAAGGATGGTGTTATAGAAAAAAACATCTTTAAAAATCTCGATAACATTTTTTGAGGAAAGTACCCTTTTATTTGAAATCACTTATTTAGAATCTAAATATTCATATTATTAAGGAAAAATTTTTATATTAAAATAACCAAGTAAAATTTTAAATTACAACTCAAATAAAATATTGTCCATGATTGTGGAGAAAGTCAAACATGTAGTGTTTGTTAAAACAAAAAATTCTTTCATATTATCGGTAAAAATTCAGAAGTACCTTGTTCAAAAAATGATAAGAAGATTAATTTAAAATATTTTTATAGAAACTAAAAAATGGTAAAAATGAATCTAATAACTATTTGGATAATATTAAAAAAATTCCTGAAAAAAATTATATAAAATATTGACATGGTAAGAGATTCTTGACAGAAGAGAAAAACATGGTCTGTTTTATTTAAAAACATTATTTTGGTCTCTTGAGTAATTAAATAGAGAAAAATAAAAGTAAATCATGAAATTTCCATAATTAACCTTATTATAAGAATATAAATAAAACTTGGGATATATAGATCATAAAATTTCATCATAAAAAATAATCCAGATAAAAATATGATTGTAACATAAAACCATTGTTGTTGTGGTAACATTTGAATCATAAACCTTGAAAGAAATAACTTCAATTGAAACTTTAAATACCATGTAAATAATGGTATTAATGATTAAATATATTAATGGGTCAGTAGATACACCTCATAAATAAATATATTTGTATAACATCAAACATGTCTAAATGAAACAAAATTGAGACGAACCCTTATAGCTTTAGTAATTTTTTAAACAAAAATAATTTGAAGCTTAAAAATCATATGGTTATATAAATACCTTTAATTTAATAATTTATTATTCCAAAATACATTATTGGGTACTATATACAAAATATAAATAATAAATTGGTGCATAACATTAAAATATGTCTCAATGAAGAGAAATTTTGACGAAACCCTTACCATATATATGACTTGATTCGTAAGAAATCTAAAATCCTGCATAATAAATTTAGATTTATTATAATTATATACTAGATTCATATAAATTATTGTAATATAATATATGATCCAATTATATCATTTCAACACCCATTTATTAAATTTTATCTATTAAAGTCGCCATTTCGTGTGTTAATCTCTTCATTTTTCATTAACATTTTAGTTCTAAAGTTATGATACCTGCACATTGATCATGGTTAATCCATATATATAATTTTAATCATGATTTAATTATCATATATATTCATTATATAAATATTTATGACCATTCATATAAAGAAATTTTGAAAAATTAATTATATCACTTTGTGGAGATGGTAGTCTTATGTACGCATGAGTAATGTTACCATTTTTCGATAGATGGAATGAAATAAAGTTAAATATTAATTAATATTAATAGAATAATTATTATAACATGAAATAATATATATAAATCAAATCTATCATAATAACCAACCATGAATGAAGTGGTTGTAGTATTCAACACACACGCACGACCGATACTTTTATCTCTCATTGGATTGAGAATAGGTGGTAAATGGTTATAAAATCATCATAATAACATATCAGCATATTTATTATACTATATTAATTAGGTTTTTGTGGATATAAAATTTTTATAGAAGTTATAATAACAAATAAATTTGAAAGAGTTTGGTTAAGATTTACACCTCATCTTTGAGACACCCACTTTGGCTTACACCTTAAACATTGGAGGATTGGTCTTAAGAGAATAAAGTAAGATCTAGTATGAATGGAAGGATTATAAGAAGTTTTTTTGAGTTTTTGTTTCTACAAGTCTCAAATATTGTGAATAATGTAGAAAAAAATATCCCTTTTATAAGTGAGGGGAGGGACACACATGGAATTTCTTACAAGATTTCTATGATATAAGGTCACTTTCATGGGAAAGTGGTAAAAAATGGATAGTGATTTGAAGTTAAGATAATTAAGGTATAAATAACATCAAAAAATTATAATTTTATCGGTTTGGGTGTAAATACTATCCTTTTCTCATGGTTTAACCCCCCCCCCCAGGTAAACTCGTTTTAACATTAACAGTGGCAACCAAATTTTACTATTTTTAATATTCATTGTGACCAAAAATTAACTTAACCATATTAAATTATATTAACTACTATGATTCAAAATTTTGAATATATTTTGCCAAATTAAATTTCCATAAGTTGGATAGTTTAATTTTAATTAAGCGTGCAACCCGTAATGAAAACTCGTTCTCAAAAAATGAATGTTTAAGGGGAAAACTTATTTTACTTCCATTATTTTCCTTGTAAAAACCTTAAAATGAATTTTAAAATAATATATTTTATATTTAATATAAAATTTTCTTTAAAACAATTAATAAATATAGATTAAATTAATTTATTAAGATAAAAACACATTGTGCATAAAAAAATTAGAAAAATATGTTTTTAAGCCAAAAAAACAAACTTATAACAAAATAAATTATAATATCGATTACAATGTAATTAATTATATTATTTCAAATTAAAGGATACTTAGATTAATTTAATATAAAATTCAAAACATAATGGAACATTTACTTGAAAATAAATGAAACTTTTTACAAAAAATCGTATTTCCCACAGTTCACTGAAAAGTAAATATTTTCAGAAAAATCCTAAAAATTCACCCCTATGATAATATTTAGTTGATTATTTTAAAAATGGTATTCATTTACTCAAATAAAATTTCTAAAAAATTTAGAAATGAATTATAAACTTCATGTGAAAAAATATGATGAAAATCATTTTTGAAAAACAAATAAAGCCAAAAAAAACTATAGATAATTGAGTACTTATTTATTATGAATTAATAAATACATTTTCATTAATAAAAACATTTATACATATTTTTCATAAATTTTTTATTACTATTCATACCTACTAATTTAATGGCTGGGTTATAATGGTTTATTATGTCTTTGTTCATATAGACTCGGAGTTTCATATAAGGTAGATTGTCGAGTACATAAAGTCTTATTTAAAAGGAAATACATATATAACCTTGGGGTTTTGCAAGGAATCCCTCACTTTTTCCATAACTAAACGGATGTTCCCAATTCACTATGGCCACATTTTTCAGAGAGTACTACATTAATCTACAGATTATTTCTTTCCCTTTTACTCTTTTATGTTTTTCAGTAACTTATTTCTCACTCAAAATCTCCTACCATAATCTCATATAATGAGGAAACTATTTTATTTTAAGTATTGGGGTCATTATTGAGCTTACCTTTGACCCACTTGACTTTTGTTTTGTAATAATTATTCTAGGAGACATTTCTCATTGGATTATTTATATTACCTTAAGACATCACAAAAAACTTGAGAATAAAAGTAAAATAATTTAGGGGAATTTTTTGGAAATTAATTTCTAGTTTATTCCTATATTGAATTTTTTTCTAATTGTTGAATTATATCTGATATCTAGTTTTAAATTTCTGAAATTATTGTTAATTGGATGATTACTTAGCATTCACATCTTAATTGGATGGCCAAAATTTTTAAATTCCATTCTTGATACCTTTTATAACTCATTGTTGAGTATTATTTCATATACCCTCTCTCTTGAGAGAACTCAATACACACCTCACTACTATAACATGCTTGTTTGTCTTATTTAAACATGATGATTTTGAGTCACATTTAAATGATTGAGGTCATAGATTAACATGTTTTCATCCCATTTAATCTTGATACCTACCCTACATTTGATCCATTTTGATCATATATAAGCCATGGATTCCCTCATAAAAATCCACATTATAATCCCATGTATAATTCCTACCCTTCATAATGAGTATGTGTGCATGATTATTATTTTTGGATCTTTTAAAAGGGATTTGAGTTTTTCATGGGGCTATTTCTTTAGAATTCTATGAAGAATTGTAGGGATGAAATTTCTTTATATTTGGGAAGAAGGTTCACTACTATTGTGATAATGATTTATTAAGGCATCTACAGTTGAGAAAGAGAATAAAATAAAGAAAAATTGATGGAAAATTGAGAAATTGAAATAACTTGGGTAAACCAATGACTAAAATCACCACCTCCTTCTTTTTCCAAATGTAAAAAAATAATTTTTATGGGATATGATTGTGGGGAATGAGGTATTTTCTCTGTTTTACTTCTAAGAGTGTGGGACCTTCCCTTACACACGTCCCACTAAGAAATTCCAGACTGAAGAAAAAAATTGAGAGAAAAAGAGGGCCACTTTTTTCACTATTTTAAATTATTATTTTGAAAACACATGAAATATGAGGAGGAAGTTTTGGTTATTCCAATGAAGTCAAATTTAAGTAAGAGATATGGTTTTATTTTATCTATATATTGAATATCATGCATTGTTCTTTAAGAATATACCTCTTTTTTCCAACCACTAAAATTTCTTTTTCACATCATAACTTACCTACATTAATACTCAAAATCATTTGAACTCAAATGCAATGTCCTTATGATAGTTGTGCTTTAATATCTATGTAGAGATTTTGGTAGCTTATAAGACTATGGATGGGGTGTGAGAACTTGAGATTGAGCATAATTTTAACACCCCAACCCCAGTTTCCCAGAGTTGGTGCATCATTATATTACATTGGCATGATTATTAGAAAATAAAATCTCGAAGGACTGATTAGTTTTGTAGCCTTGGAAAAACTAGATACAAACATAATATTTACATTACATCATGAAATGAAAAACTACACAGTTTCACCTTTGAAAACACACACATCCCTTAGAATCTCTCTGCAGGTCAGTCATAATATACCTCTTCGCATCTTGGGGAAAATGAAACATATGATAGGGGTGAGCTCATATGCTCAGTAAGGATAAACATTATAGTAGAAGCTATCATAAATAACCATAAACTTTTAATGAAATATATAAAACTGAAACAAAAGCCTTTTAAACATAATATTCAGCATAAAAATGCAATAATAAATCAAATAATTCCATTTAAACTTTCACATGGATATTCTACTAACTGAATAATCACATGAAATATCAATAACTAATCTTATAATGAGGGAATGCATAATGCGGGACATCATAACCATACTGTCAAGGCCTCATTCCAAGACCATTACCATACCATCAAGGCCTTGTTACAAGAAACTATTTTGTCTTATGAGACCTACCGATACATCGAGGGGCTGTAGTGGGCCCCACCCATCACTTACTCAGTCCAATGCATTCCTCTTATAAAAAGGGTAAAACATAACATAAGCATTCGTATTAAATTTAGCATAGAAAATGTTAATACTTTAACCATAAACCAAAAATGGTATCAAAATAGCACATCCATAGTCAAATATATCATAAGACTTTCAATAAAATATGGAAGATTTTATCATAATAAATCAACCTCAATTAATCATAAAACCAATAAAGAATATTGACATAGATGAAAATAATCTAATAAATTTATTGAAACTCTTTGAGAGAAAAATCCCTTTTTAATTTGAAATCATTTAAAGTCCACACAATTATAAAAGTATTTCAAACTATTATGATTAGTATATATCTCATATCTTTCACCATAGAGATAGTTTCTCTATATCTTCAGGGAAATGATTACTGTATTTAACTCAATATCATGAGTTGGATAGTTTTTCTCATGATTTTTTAATTTCCTTGATGCATAAACAATAACTCTATCATTCTTCATAAGGACACAACAAATTATTTTTCTTGAATCATCACTATAAATCACAAAACAATAATTTCTAGATGGTAAAGTCAAGATAGGATAATTGACTAATATTCTCTCCAATTATTATAAACATTATTCAAACTCTTTTGTCTAAATAGATTTAATCCCTTTACGTGTGATTTTGGTTAACAGGTTATCCAATTGGGAAAAATCATGGAAAAAACACCGATAGTAACATGCTAAACCAATAAAATTTCATACATTGGTTATGCTCTTCAGTGTCAGCCATTCTTGGATTGCCTTTTTCTTTGAAGTATCAACATATATTCCATCCTTCGAGACAATATGTCCAAGAAAAGAAATTTTCTGAAGCTAGAATTCACTCTTTCAAAATATACCAGATAATTCATTTCTTCTAAGAGTCTTCAGAACAATATTCTAGTGGTTCTCATGGTCTTTGTAGATTTTGGAATATTCCAAGATATAATCAATAAATAAAACAAAAAAATAATCATGATATTCCTTGAAAACTATGTTCATTAGATCCATAAAAACATAGGGTTCATTAGTCAATCCAAATGGCATTACTGTAAATTATTAATGACCATACCTCGTTCATAAGGTTGTATTTGGAATAAATTTCTTCTTTACACACAGTTTATTATATCCAGAACGAAGTTCAATCTTTGAAAAGTATTGATCTCTATAAAGTTGATCAAACAAATCATCAATGCAAGTCAGAGGATACTTGTTCTTTATTATAAACAAATTTATTTCTCTATAGTCAATGCACAACCTCATTGATCCATCATCTTCTTAACAAAAACAACTAGGGATCCCCATGGAGACACACTAGGGTGAATAAATCCCTTGTTTCTCAACTCCTCTAGTTGTTTCTTCATCTCTACTAATTCCACTGTAGCCATTCTATAGGGAGTCTTTGATATTGGTCATGCATCAGGGATTAAATCAATAAAAAACTAAACTTCTCACTCTAGAGGATGTCTAGGTAAATCCTCTAGAAATACATCATTGTATTCTTTTACAATAGGCACATCCTCAATTTGGATATTTCATTCTTCTCCCATGGATGATTTTTTCTCTTCCTCCCCAAGAATTTCATTCAGAAGAGATACTAGGAGTGGATCTAGATAAGAATCAGATGATGAAATTTATACTCTAAAGATAATAGATTCTACATCATCCTCACAAATCAGAACTTCATTCTTCTTACAATAAATTTTCACATCATATTTTGATAGCCAATCCATACCAAGGATAATATCAATGTCGATCATAGGTATGATGATAAAGATAGAAGATAAAACATGTTTATATGTCAAAATAGGAACCACCAGACACATCTTTATTGCAATGAGACTACCCATAGGGGTTTTGACTAACAACTCCCTTGTTAATGTGAATTGGAAATATCTAATTTTTAATGAAAATTGGGAATATATAAAGGAATGTGAGGCTCTAGAATCAAATAATTCTTTGGATAAATTTGAGGAGATGATTATAGTACCTACCACCATGTCATTCGGAACTTCAACCTCAAGAGTTGTTATCGCATAAGATTGGCCTTTCACCCTTATCCTTTTGGGGGGTAAATTTCCTTTATTATTAGGACAATAATTTCAATAATGTCTCATATCTTTACAATTTTAGCATTGAACATTGGTATCTTCTTTCATCCCCTTTTAATCATGAGCTTGGTGGCATTTTTCTCCACACTTGTAGCAAAATCGCATTCCTTTTTGGAAATTATTGTGCCATTTCTTCCAACATTTACTATAGGGTGTAATGCCACCTTTTTCCTTCATCCCATTATTTCCTCTTCTATATTTTTAAGCAGCACTATTATTCTCTTTCATTACATTAAATTCATAAGACTTATAGAATTCTATTTCCATCTTGATAGCATGTGAGACTATATCTTCATATGATGAGAAAGATTCTGAGACCAGTTCCCATCATAGGAATGGATTCAACCCATCAAAGAATCGATGAATCTTATTGATTGGGTTAGATATATAGTACGAAGCAAGTATAACTAACCTTATGAAGTTATCCTCATACTTTGTAACATTATCATTATCCTTTTTCCTCGGACTCAGATATTGCCTTTCCATATCAGATCATTGTTCACGAGGAAAGTATTTTTCTACAAAAAATTCTTTAAACTCCCTCTATTCCATATTTTCTATTTCTTTATATTTCATTATATTTTGAATTAATGTCCACCATTGATCTGAATCTTGTGACACAGTAAAATTCCATGAAATTTATTTCCCTTTCATTACACCTAAAAGCAAGAAATATTTTTTCTAAGGAACATATCCATTGATCAAATACAAATAGATTTGTATTCCTATTTAATGTTGTATGTTTTTGTATCATTAAGTGATCTAACATTGATCCTCTATGTTATGGATCAGGGTACTTCATATGGGTAAGGTTATTATTCATAAACTGAGTCAACTGTCCCAGTATGGCTATAAGTTGTTCAGCACCATTTTTATCACCAGCTCTACTATAATTATCATTCATAGGATGGAAATGCCAACATGGATTATGTGTGTTGATACGATTTCCATTTCTTCCACTTGGTTCCATTTCTAAAAAATGGCATACACTAGATTAGGTTATGAATCATAATTCATAATTCCAAACTAGTAAAATACTTAACATAAATTGAAAATTTTATGATATCTAATCCATAATCATAAACATGGTTTCTTTGAGGACATAGTTAATCATAATTCATTCATAATGGTTTGTAATGAAAATATGAATTATCCTAAGCATATCCCCCAGGAGTGTCAAACTAGGTGCGTAGTAATTCTCGTTGTCATGTACCAGGTAACCTCGAGTCAAGATTGGAACACCTTGCCAGCATTTTCACCCCTAGGTACATCATTACCAGAACCACGTCCAATTGTAGTATCCACATAGAGATTTATTTTCTAGGAATACCCACATAATATCTAAATTATCCAAAATTTTAGGAAGTTCCTCTATACTTATCCTCAAAGTTTATCTTAGGGTAATGTTCATTAGTCAATGTTTTTTTATATCTAGTTTTCAAGGATTGTACTAAACATCCTATTATACCTACTATAATGCCCCGACCCCAATTTCCCAAAGTTGGTGCATTATTTTATTACATTTCCATGATCATAAGAAAATAAAATCCTAAAGGACCGATCAGTTTAGTAGCCTTAAAACTAGATAAAAATATAAGTTTTTCATTACATCCTGAAATGAAAAACTACAGTGTCTCCTTTGAACACACACATATCCAAAAGAATATCCCAGCAGGTCAGTCATAATATACTTCTTCGCATCCTGGGGGAAAATGAAACATAATAAATGGGTGATCTTAGATGCCCAGTAAGGATAAACATTATAGTGGAAGCTATCATAGATAAGCATAAACTTTTAAGTAAATGTATAAAACTAAAACAAAATCCCTTTAAACATAATCATCAGTATAATATGGAAAGAATAAATCAAATAATACAATTTAAACTTTCACATGGATATTCTACTGGTCGAATAATCACATGAAATATCAATAACTAATACCATAATGAGGAAATGCATAATTTTGAACATCATAACCAAACTGTCAAGACCTCGTGCCAAGGCCATTACCATACTATCAAGGCCTTGTGGTAAGATACGAGATTGTCTCATGAGACCTACCAATGCATTGAGGGACTATATTGGGCCCGCCCATCACATACAAAGTCCATTTCATTCCTATTATGAAAGGGGTAAAACATAACATAAACATTTTTATTAAAACTAACATATGAAATGTTAATACTTTAACCATAAACCATGAATAATATCAAAATAGCACATCCACAGTCAAATATATTATAAACCCTTTAATACAATATGGAATATTTTATCATAATAAATCAACCTCAATCAAGCATAAAATCCAATAATGGATGTTGACATAGATGAAAATAATATAATAAATTTATTAAAAAACTTTAAGATAAATATCCCTTTTTTACTTCGAAATCATTTAAAATCCATGAAATTATAAAAGAAAAAACTTATTTTGAAAATAATATTGTGATATTTTAAGGTAATATTCAAAATGTTAAGGCATAATAATGGCGCAAAATAGCCGCTCGTGTCGTATAAGTAACAAAAACATTCTTTTCTTAATTTGTTGAAAAGTTCAAAAAGTACCTCATTTGTAAAATGATGGAAAGATTCCTTTCAAAACATTTAGAAAGAGTCAAAATGGGTAAATATTATTTTAAATAATTTTTTATAGTATTTTGAAAAACCTTTTAAGAAACATGGATATGGATGATAAAGATTTCCCAGTAGATACTTAACTATAAACAATCTCAGATAATAAAAAGATTGTGAAATTAACCTTTAACTTATACATTCCTTCAGCCGAGGGTGAGTCAGCATCCTGAATAATGGTTAAAACATGTTATTAAATTATAATAGGACTATATCCATATTTATGATATCATATATGATCCTCTCATATCATTCTGTTAATAATATTTCAGTATTACCACTATTTTGGGTGTTAACTACTTTGTTTTCCTATGCATGTTTTGTTGTCTAAGTCTGGTTTTTTATGCATAGGATGTATTTTATTCATATAAATAATGATATTAAGTTTGCAATTATTATTTTTAATCATCATATAAATTTTATAATCTTTCTTTAATGGTTAATGTGGAGAATGAATCTCATCACGTCGTAGAGGCGGTAGGCCGTATGTACGAATGAGCGACAATACCATTCTCTTAATGGTTAAATGGTATGTAATTGGATGATATATTAATTATAAAAAATAATTATCTTATTATATTCATTACTTACATCCATTATAATCATCATTATACCCATCCAAATAATTTAGTTTTGAATAACACATTACACCATGGCTTGGAGATGATAAGTCGTACGTATGCACGCATGGTGATATTATTATTCATAGGATAGATAAAAGGAGTAATATGGTTGTACCATAATTATAATAAAATATATTCATGTATAAAGTAATGGAATTATTACTTTAGTATTTAAACGACATAGAAAGTGGACATAGAAGAAGAAAATAACTTTGCAATTGGTGATAAAACAATTACCTCTTTTTCAGGTGTCTCCTTTTAATTTTCAAAAAAAGGACTCCTTAGGTAGGATTTCTGCCCAAAGTGTGGCCTCTAGGATGAAGTGAGGGAAGTTTGGAGGATACTTGGGTAGGTTTGGACCAATACAAAGGGTTTTAGAGGTGTTAGATAAAGAGAAAAACAAGTGCCATTTTTAAATAATATTTATATTTGACCATATCACCTATATAACCTTTTATTAAAAATAAAATAGTATTTAAAATTTGAATATGAAATTTTTAAATCTTCTTTAAATAAAATATAATAAATGTCTTAATCTAACACAAGTAGCTTAAAAAAGATCATATTTTCTACCTAAGGTTGATTTTGGTCGAAATATACTTATCCAATGAGATTAGGACAAGTGTTAGGATAATGTTATATTATTATAATATTTTTTTACCTTTAATTACCCTATTTACCTTTAACTATGGTAAATAAAATTTAAAATTTATTATTCAAAAAAAATTATTTTGATACTATTAGACTGAATTTTTCATACTAATTACAATCATGTCTTTCTATTTTTCTATATTCAATTCACAAAACCGGTAAAATTATGTTTAATTCTAATCTGTAAATGTGGTTAGAGGTCGGGTAAACGAGACGTTCAAAAGTATAATAAAATTATTATATCTAATTATATTATAAAAATTATTCCTATGACCTATATTAGACTAATGTATTTATTATATATCTATTATGACATTAAAATAAATTTAATGTAAAATAATTATTTAAATGAAAAAGTTGGCTTTTTGACAATAATGTAGTATTATTCACTATTCATCAAAAATTGAAACTTTTCAGAAAAATACAAAAAATTAATCATAAGCTAATTTTGATATTATGAATTCAAAAATGAAGTCTATTTTGAAAAAATAAAATTTATAAATTTCATAATTTGGTTAATAATGTTCATAACCACTTTTTAAAGGGCTAGTTTGATAGGTGTGCTTGAACTCAGTGTTGTATAAAGTGCACGCTATTGTATTATTTAAAAATAAGAATACCGTAAAAGCTTGGGGTTTTACAATAACTCTAGTTAAATTTATCATGAGTGTTGAGTGCAAATGTTTTAGAAAGGAAAACCACAATATGGATATAGATGTTTAAGAAAAAATTGAGAGATGATAATGGAAGGAAAAGGGAATTAAAGTGAAAGTCTAATGGTGAAGCATGACTAGATACTAAGGAGGAATGAGTTATTGAAATTCAATGACTTTTCATTAATATTTTTTTATATTAACATGCTTGGGTGTAATTTTTCTCTTGTTGGTGTGTGTTGTCCTTTTAGATCTTTGTTTCTATGTTTTTTCCTTAAGAACAGTAATTATTCTTGTGTGAGGAATTTGATACGTGTAATTCATGCATGTATTTTAGTATATTTCATAGTGAATTTGAACATAATACTACCTTATTTGGTGAAATTATAATGAAATATTGAAAAATTGCTTCATTGAAGAGATGTTGAGCCTTGGAGGAATTCTAAAGTAATTTCATTCATTCACATCATGACAGGAATTTCACAGCGTGATCGGGGAATAATAAAATTTTGTAATGAGGGAACCGTGGATCGAGGCCACGACTTTGGATATTTGTGCCATGTAAGAATCCAAATAGAGCGAGTAGATTAAACATGACATTAATTCACATCGTGATACATGGCTTGTGGTACTCCCATAAAACTTAAGTTGAAATAGAAAAGACCTAAAAACTGTATAAGTGTAATTCCAAACTTCATAAGATTCATCTCAATGGTAGAATAATGATTCACAACATGATGGATGATTTCATTCCATGACCAAGAAATCAAGAATTTTCCTAGTCTGGAAAACTTCATAATAATAATGTTGAAGGAATTTCTAAGGTTCAAGGATAAATTTTATAAGAATTATTTGCATCACAATGAAGGTGGTCACACCGCAGAGATGATTGTGTAAGAATCTTTTTAAAGAGCACAATAATGATCCACACACAAAAAAGTGGCTCCCCCCGTGAAGGATACTTTGTAGGGTTGATTGCAGACTTTGTAAGAATGGTTCGCACCACAAAAAATCTACCACATTGTGATGAACCTGGTCAACATTCAAGGAAGAAGATATCTATACTGATATCCCAAATATCTCATGTTGTGATCTTCAGGGGAGATTCAAAGTTAAAAAAAGTAACATTCCAGTTGCATCACAATAGAACAGATTGCACCATCATGTGTGATGTAGATTTCCTCTGTTATGTGTGGATAGTCATTTCAGGGGTGAGGGATTAAGAGTAGATGATTGTGTGAGTTATTGTCTTACAAATATTACCCATGGAAGGTTTTTTCAATTAGGAACTCTCTTGGTGTTTGATTTCATCTTATCCCTTCATGAAAATCTGATCAAGAGATGTGTGGAGGGAAGAAATCAAAATCGATTGATTTGATTTGTCTATGAACAATAGTCAGTATTTTTTTCTTCTTTATGATCCAAGAATAATGTATATAGGCTTGGTGGATTTCCTCAATCCATGGATTTACACTAGTTTAGATAGAATCAACTGAATTGATCATAAGAAGTTGGTAATCATAGAACGACATTACAACCAATTAGAATTATTTATCCATGAATGAGAAAGGTAGCACCATTATGAAATAATTCTTAAAAATTGATCTTGATCCCTTTTTTAATCAAATGTTTTTAATCAAAAATAATTTTGATGTTTTTCACTTGATCTAACAACAAAATTCTTGACTCAACAAATGACTCAACCAACTCTAAAATCTCATATTTTAGTTTCATCGTGGGGAAACCTCAGACTTCTGCTATAGTACACTCTTGTATTTAGTGAAGAGTCGAGCACTCTTATTAATTCTAAACTCCAACAACAACCCAGGATCCAACAACACTCAAGGAGTCGTTAGGAAGTGATGCAAGCATCGAAATATGTATGTGTTGTAGTAGGAGGATTAGTTCCAAAAGTTAGCACTGATGTATGTGCTAATGTAGTGGAGATGCAAAGGCAACATCATTCCTTCTTGTCTCCAGAAGCATGTGTTGTACACTAGGTGATCCAATTGTAGCAGCGATTAACATTGACCATGTGGTTCAATGCCCACGATGATCCCCCTGTCTTAAATTTTCTCCTCCCTTGTTCCAAATAATTATCCTCTCCTAACCTAATTCCAAACCCCCTCCTGCCGCCCGGTCCAAAAAATAACCTGTGATGAATCCAACCTGAGATGAATCCTGTTGTTTTAAAAACAGGACCATTAGAAACTCCATTAGAGGGAGCACAAACCAAAATTAGAAAATAATCCCACACGACAATTGATTAAAACAGCAACTGCCCAGAAAATAGCCCGATTTGGGTACATGTTAGCCGCCTTCATCCGGTCTCGGATCCAATAAGCCGGGTCTTTCCATTCACATATGCCATGATTAAGGTATGAAACTGCAGGGGTCAGGGCACATACCCTCAAGCTTCATCTGGTGAAGCATCTGGACATCGCCCTTCCTCACATACTGGCCCATCAGAATGCCAAGCGATTCTCGCCGGTGATGCGAGGAAAGGAGATATCCACAACACCAAAAAGTTGATCTACTCGATGATGGACTGTGTCTCAGGTTCTAGCTCAATGCCTACTGACTTCATCATCTCGATGATCTGCTCCATCCCTGTTATGTCAGGTGACTGGTTGAAGGAGGGTCTGGAAGCTTTATGAGTCGATTCACAGCTGCATTTCTCAGTTTTCAGATCGGAAAAATACTATCAAAAGCAGAACAGAGCTGAAATGCTAATCGAACCCAACCAGAAGTACACTAACGACAACAAGAAGAATGAAAATGGGGAGGGGGTGTTACTTGATTGGATTAGAATCACGACCAAGAGCCCACATCGCGATCCAGAACGAAATTCTAAAAAGAACAAGGGAGGTAACCGAGAGGAGGGAACCCTGCTGTCGATTACGTTTACAAATTGCTTAAACCCTAAGACCGAGAAACCATCTCTTTCTAAAACAAGATAGTTTTAGGAAGGTATTGATGAAACTAAGAGAATGAGCATTTGGGTGGAATGAAATTGATAGTTATTTATAGGGAGTATGATAGATAATGCATATCCAGAGTATAAAAAATAGACCGTTGGATGGATTTCATATTGATCTCAATCGTTGGATGCATTTTGTCATCATCCAACCTTATCATTAATGCACATTCATTTCAACCATTGGATGGATTTCATTTTGATATGAACCTTCAGATGAATTTTATCTATGTGTCAAATTTATCATGATTTCACTGCAATCACAACTATACAAATGGATTTCATTTTGATCACAATCGTCGGATGTGTTATAACTTTATCTAACCTTATCATGATCGCATATTCATCTCGACCGTTGGATGGATTTCATTTTGATATCAATCGTAGGATGGATTTCATCCTTATCCAACCTTATAAGGGTCTCATATACATTTTTAATATTTATTTATAAATATTTATTAATTAACATTTCATGTTTTTAATACAGATTTAATTTTCATAAATAATATATGTATTCATTTTCATTTTAAGTATTCGTTTTTAGTTTTTTTAAATTTATTTAATTAACAACTCTTATTCATTATTCTAATATTTTTTTGACATATTCATATTTTAATTAAATTTCACTTATTTTTAACATTCAAAGTATAAAAAATGGATCATCAGATGGATTTTATAGTAATCTCAATCGTTGGATGAATTTTTTCATCATCCAACCTTATCATGATTGAACCTACATCCCAACCGTTGGATGGATTTCATTTGTAAATGAACCTTTAGATGAGTTTTATCTTTATGCCAACCTTATCATGATATTACTACGATCTTAGCCATCCGTTAGATTTCATTTTGATCGTAGCTGTCAGATGATTTTAGCTTTATCGAACCTTATCAGGATTGCATATTTATCCTAACCGTTGGATGGATTTCATCTTGATCTCAATTGTTGGATGGATTTCATCCTCATCCAACCTTATCGTGATTGTATATTTATTCCATTGGATTTCTCTATATATATGTATCATTGTATTACTTCTTGAGAATAGATGCTCGATAAGAGTACCAAAATGAATTACAATATTGGAGATCCTTCTGATATTCATTTTGAAATTTCATCATCATCATCGCCATCTTCTTCTTCATCTTCATCTAATGATGTGGCAAAAAATGCATTTGAAGAGATGCAAGAAGCAGTACATCGAGCAGTGCAGAGGAACAATATGATGATGGCGCATTATTATAGTGAATACAACGATCAGTCTGCTCACGCTGGATCCATCCCAGGGCACATAGTTATCAATCGCGATCGTGATGTTGCAGATCGTAATTTGTATGATGATTATTTTTCTAGCAATCCACGATATAATGTGACATTGTTCTGTCAACGATATAGAATGTCTCGAAGTCTTTTTCTTCATATTGCTGATGCAGTTAAAGCACATGGTCATTACTTTCAACAAATAAGTGATGGGCTTGGTATACCTGGATTATCAACTCTGTAGAAATTAACAGTCGTGTTTTGGATGTTGGCATATGGCCTCCCAGTTGATGCTACTGATGAATATGTTAAAATTGGTGACTCTTCTACAATTGAATGTTTAAATAGATTCTGTCGTGCTATTGTTGAGATTTTTTCAGAGCGATACCTTTGATCACCTAATTCAAATGATATTTCATGATGGCTTTATATTGGTCAAGAACATGGTTTTCCAGGAATGTTAAGTAGTTTGGATTGTATGCATTGGAATTGGAAAAATTGTCCTACGACATGGGCTGGACAATATGCAAGACATTCCGAATCCCCAACTATTATTCTAAAAGCAGTGGCTGATTATGATCTTTGGATATGGCACACATATTTTGGTATGTCGGTTACCAATAATGACATCAATGTGCTTGAATCATCTCATTTGTTTTTTAATATCGCTCAAGGTATTGCTCCTCATGCTCGTTATGTCATTCAAGGAAAAGAATATGATATGGGATATTATTTGGCTGATAATATATATCCAAAGTGATCCAAAATTGTGCAAATTATCCACGATCCACGTAGTGTGAAGAAGAAATATTTTTCAATGAGGCAAGAAGCATGTAGAAAATATGTGGAACGAGCATTTGGAGTTTTACAGACACGCTTTGAAATCATCGCAGGACCTACACGTTTTTGGAGAAAACATCTATTACATGATATAATGACTACATGCATCATCATGCACAACATGATAATCGAGGATGAACATAATTTGAATGCTCCAATTATTGATACGATGGAAGTGTCTGCGCCAACTGTAGAGATAACGACAGATGAAAATGTTCGATTTCAACACTTACTCAGTTAGCATAGAAGAATCAAGGATAAGGATGCTCATATCGCACTTCGCAATGCATTAATCGAGCATCTATGGCAACAATATTCTGATTTAGAAAATTAATTGTAATCAATTATCCATTGTAATTTTCTGCATTTTTAATAGAATATCGTTTTAAATATCATATAGTTTTATTTTATTTTATTTTATATTATTAAATAATGAGTACCAGTTTAATTTAATTTAATCATTAATTAATTGCATAGTTAATTTTATTATTATATTAAACTTGTTTTTTAATATATATAAATAAATAATTATTATATAACTATTTAAAAAAGTTTTCACTTAATTAATCAAATCACACATGTGTAATTATAATTAAAATTATAATAATATAATTTGTTCAAAATACACATGTCATAAATTAAAATTATATTGTAGATAAATCAATAAAAATTAATGGTTCATAATAAATAAAAATTAAAAAACAAAATACATTATATTGATGTATAATGAAAATAAATCATGATTTATTATATTTAAATTGATATTGTTAAATAAAGATATCAAATTTAATTTAATTTAATTATTAATCAATATCATCTTTTTAATTATTATTCTTATTAAATATCATAATATATCATATTGTTTAATTTTATGAAAAATATTAGTTTTAATATAATGTATTGAATAAAAGTAATAATAAAACATATATAAATAAGAATATTCAAAGAATATTCTTTTTGAAGTGGAAAATTAAGTAAGTGGGTTGCAGAGAAATTTACTGTTCATACTTCAAAATGGAGTAAAGTTACTTCAAAATGGCGTGCTGCGTTGGAGTTTCCCTAATCTCCCTCGCTTCCATACCAAACGCGCGGCTGATAGTTGATATTCTTCGTCTTTTTCCATGTATCCATATTCATCTTCCATCACAGGCCCCTATGCAGTTGAGACTGGTTGATATCTTTTCATCCAAAATCTTTTAATAAACTTTTGAATGTAAAATTTATGAGATTTCACCATTGTTAATGCTTTACTCTCTCAATTTTCATCCTCTATATCAAGTTGGATTGTTGGAGATCTCTCATCTCAAAACACCGAGGAACTTTATTCTTCTGTTTTCAAATCATCATATCACCTAGTCCACCCAACAACATGTTGTCAACCTATAAAATAGTTTGATTATACATCTACTTATCATAAAAAATTATATATGTTTCACCTATCAACTCTTTATTCTTAAATTAATCCATAAAATATCTTATTCCTTCAATGTGGTGCTCAATTCAAGCTATACAGAATTTTCTTCAACTTATAAACACAGTTTTGGATTCTATCTTATGTGAAACCTACTTGATGATTCAAGTAATTTTTTTACTCCAAATCATGATGAAGGAAGACTATCATGAAATCTGTATGAATAGATATCGATTTTCTTACTCCAGATATCAATTTTTTTATTCTATTGGGCTTAACACTGTTTGAATAGATGAATATATAAATACCGAAGATAATATTTCAAATAAATAAAAACCTTCTATTTATTGAAATTAATTTTTCAATATTCATGCTTTGTAAAGATTCTTGCCAAAAAATTCCACTTTTAATTGAAATACCCAATAATTTTACAATTAATTTTTACCTTTTGATAACTCCATCAACCATCAAGTTCCATTGGTTTTCAATGAATCCATTTCTTCACACATAGATAACTTTAACTATTTAGCAAAATTCAGTGTTTCAAATTCTCATGGACATTTGGGATCCCCACACATTTCCATTTTCACTTAAATCTAATTAAATCGATCTAAATTATTTTTTAAAAATACAATGACATCAAATGACCATGAGACTTAAAATACACATCAATACTCCAATATCGTAAGTTATACAAAGAAGTACGTAAATGCCATGTGCAATCCCATAAGAATTATTGAAAAACCATACCATGAGACTGACACCAGAAAAATGTCATTTACCTTGTTTTTAAAGGATCAGAAGCCCCAATTACGTACAAGAAATAAATAACATGCACACAACTAAGGGGGTAATTTTGGTCCGGCGGCCCAAAAGCCAGACTTCCCCAACCTGAAAAAACCCGAGTCAATAAAGACCCGGGTTTAGCGTGGATTTAGAATCCAACATGAAGGAAACTCATTAAATCAATTCATGATTCAAACTTATTTTTACGAAGTGCAATAAAATTTTACAAAATAATGTCAAAAAATATTGATCTCATCATATAAGACTTTCATTCCCATATTTTAGTCTAGTAAACAAACAAAACAATAGAATACCTCAAGGCAACTTCAAGAAATGCTTATTCTATCGTCATCATCGTCATCAAAAGCACAAGTACTATCAACATTACTAATACTAAAATTACAATAATTATTGTTTTTCCAAAATCTTTTATATTAAGAAAATACAAAGGGAACCAGTAAAAAAATCTGCAATGTCGTTCTAAATACCCTCCTCTTATAAATATTGTTCATGACACCCATAATTTCTTCTCTGGTCAAATCTTTATGTTAAAATTTATCAAGAATCGTGTGAATCGATTTTTCGAAAGGGACACCTAGAATGGTGTTTAATAATGTTGCAAAAACATTTTTCTTCGCTGTCTTCTTCGCATCCAAACATTTTTTTACACCATCTACTACTTCCAAACTATTTTGCAATGACAGATCTTCCAAGGTTTCATCATACTCTGAAAATTCTAGTTCAAATATTAACTTGTCCTCATTTTCAATCTTGGAAACCCCATCTTCCAAATCATATTCTTCCCCAACTAGTAAGGAAAAGTTGTTCTTCCAAGTACAACAAATTAAAAATGTGCACCATGTGGAACAATAACACTTATTGGAAGAAAAGTATCTGTCAAATAATGCATTGGAATTATTCAAAATTTCATCCTTGTCGGGTAAGCCACTTATGATTTCACATCTTCTAGAACCAACTCTCAAAATTTTTATACTAGAAGCCCGATTCACGTAAATGTGATGAATACACTTAGGTCAACTGGAAAAAAGTATGAAAGAAATCAAAGGGTCAAATCCCTTATTACCAAGGAAATTTAGATTTCACCACAAAGCAACGATGAAACTGAATTTTTCAATGAAAAACATATTCCTTTGAAAAATCATTACAACAAAAAGGTTTGAAAGATGAGATTTTAAATTATCATGACTATCATTGTCAATTACGTTTGATAAATAAATAACACAGAGCTAAGAGTGTAATTGATTAGCCAATAAAAACATATATTTTGATTACATTTTAATGGTATTAAATGTTTATTTTTGATCTTATGGGCCTGAGTTAGTGGGTTTTAATTTTGAACATTCATTCTCTTCATTTGTGCACTCTATGCGTAATATGCACCAATTTAGGCCCAATGTTTCATCTGATTTCAAAGAATTTAATTATCCATATTTTAATTTGATATTTTTTAAATGGATATAAACTTAAATATGAACATTTTTCATTCAGGGATCAATAGAGGATTCATAAAGGATGATGAATATTTTTGGCGAAGAAAAGAAACAATTCTGGAGAAGGCAGATTGGATATCATTCCACCGATGGGAATGTGGGGCCCACAATACAGGCCAAAGGAATCCCAAAATTAATGGGAGACTAGAAGACATATATAGGAACAAATAATTCTTCTGAAGCTAGTGATAATTCGTCCTAAATGGTGGCGATTAAGGCGGCCCAAGTTGAAGATTCAATTCTGGGCCAGATTCTGCGGCCCAGACAAACATCCCACTATTTTTATCATATCTCGCGAACGGTTTATTATTTTGGGCTGAAAGTTTACAGTAAGATAGGGTACATCCGCGGCTTCATGTATGTCTTCTAGGGCCCACTCAAATTAGGCCTTCTAGAAGGTCCTCCAGGTGATTCTTTATGGTGGATGCAAGCTGGCTGCAACTTTGGGTCAAGAAGTGGAAAAGTCTCTCAACATTAATATTCCACCCACCTTTCCCCAAAAAAATTAATTAAAGGCACATGGGATGTTGGGGGCTCGGCCAAGGATTCATTTTTTCCTATTTAAGGAAGTAGTGGTGGAGTATTTAGGGATCTTGGGTTCGTTGTTTCATTATAATGTTATGATGTCCATTTGATGTTGTAATTGTTCTTCATTCTCATGTAAGTTGTTTGAATCACATTAGTTCTTAATAAAAGTTCTTCATTTCCTCTTTTTATTTTCTTCTTCTTATCACTTTGATACTATTTATTTAAGGTGTGAATTTATTCACACCATAACTTGTGAATTTATTCACACAACGGTGGAGTGATCATTGTTGTTGTTGTTGTTTTTGCTTCTTCAATTCTACCCCTATGAGTCTGCTTTCCGCTTCCTTTGAGATCATAGAATCAATGGAGGGATAAACCATTATGGGTTGGTCCTAGGGCGTTTCATGGGGAAGATTGGATTCTATTTTATGATCTTAATTTCTGTAATCATTTCATTACTTTAAGATTTCCATTTAATGATTTATTTTCTTCTTTGTCTTTGCCAACTTTAACAATGACACATTTCGAGTGCTAGTGCGATCCAATTCCTTGGAGTGATCAATAAATTGATACTAAAAGTGAATTGGTTATTAGCCTTGGAATGGTGTTGGGATTAAATTGGTGAATGATTTTGAGGAATTATATCATTTTTTGGATACATCTTGAATTAGTGAAACGAATGTTATAAGAAAATAAATGCATCCAATCTAACCCTAGTAACAACTTAGGATCAACCCATCTCCATTAATTGTTTTAGACTAAGTAATTGTATGTTTTAATTTATTTTATTTAGATTAAATCAGTAGTTATTAAAATCAAATCAATCCAAATAGTTTTCCACTCCATAGCCAAATCCTTCCAAAATCAAAGTGTCTCTCGGTTTCTTCTTCGGTCCCTATGGATTCGACCCCTACCTGTACTACAACTACCGCATACCTGTAGGGTAAATTTGGGCACAACCAAATTTTGGTGCCGTTTCTGGGGACCCAAGTAAGTTATCTTAGACACTATCATCCTTTTCTCACCCCACATTCTCTATTCTCACCCCATCTCTCTTAACTTTACCCCTTTCTATTTGTGTGTGTCCTGAGAATCTAGAATCCAACTTTCTATCTTCTCCAGTGGAGTATCTTCAAAATCACCATGTCAGAAACTCATGCAGGAATCCAATGGAAATTCAATATTGGGAAACCTCTAAATTTTAAAATTTCTTTGATTAACCCTTTAATGATTACCCCGCACCCGATGAGACGTACAATCAATGGGATACTGAATGTTTAAATGATCAGTTTCCTTCCCTATCAAGGATGATTGAAGAGTCTAATCTTAGTGATGTCCATAATGTTCAACATCCCATCCTATCTGTTCCTCAATAATTTCTTGAAAAATTGTGTAATCAAATGGATATAATGAGTTCTGAGGTATCATCTTTGATATTAGAACTACAACGCATTAATACTTCTGAGGAACTCATCCCTACACCAATTGTACCTTCCAAAACCTTATGTGGAGTGTCTAGTTTCCCACAATCGTCTCATGAATTAATTGAAGAACCGAACTTTGGATTTGGGGTAGGGGAAGTGAATCAAGAAATTTTTGAAGGGTCTCTAATCAAGAGAAAATTGATTTCATGTATTCACAAGAGGGGAATTTGACATCGTGGATTGAGTCTCCTAAGTGTAACTCTATTGATGATTTTTCAAAAACACGAATCACTGAACCACTGAGAGAAATCAAAAATATTGAGTCCATTCCCATTACTAACACTATTCTTTCCAATTTTTTGGTTGAATCTTCTGTTCAAAATGAAACAATTTTTTTTGGAAAATTAAACTGAGTTGGATTCAAATTCTCAACCTGTGTCTAAATGTCCTATCCATACCAAGATCAAAATCAGTGTCCTTCCTTCCCCACTCGAGTACCCTATCATTTGTGTTAAGAAAGATCTTGGTGGTTTCATTCATTTATCTCATGAAACCCAAAAAGGGGGTTGATCTTTGATTTATTAAGAAAGACTACAGAAGAAAAAAGATCAACCATTTCTGATATTCCTTGGATTTTTCCATTCGTTTTAGAAAATATGATTGTTGATGAATTAAATTCCAAATCTTCTTACCAACCACAAGGGATATTCATTCTCAATCATGTTGAAGTAGAGAAATATGAGGTCATTAAAATTTTTAAAGTTGGAATTGACTAAGTTAGGAGGTTCATGTCGAGCTAGCGACGTTAAAAAAAGCGCTACACGGGAGGAAACCCGTGGTTTTCATGTTTTATTTCACTTAATTAGTACCTCGGACTATTGACCTGTTCTTATTTTATGAGTAAGGATGATTATGAAAGGAGAGCACCATATTCACCCATGTCACGTGGTGTGATCCTTGAGTAATGCCTTTCACATAAAATTAAGAGAAGACAATGTATCATCAGTTTGTTTTATTTATGTTTTTGTAGGTTAAAAAAAACTAGACTGTTGACCTGTTCTTGGTTTATGAGTATGGATGGGTATGAAAGGGGAGCACCGTATTCATCTATGTCACGTACTGTCATCCCTGAGTAATACCTTACCCGGAAAATATAAAGAATACAATGTATCATCAGTTTGATTTTTAAATTTTTTTTAAAAAAATGAAACCCATAAAAATGATGATACTTGGTTTTAAATAAATTGTTGTTTTGTTTGTTTTTTCTGGTTTTTTCTTCTTTTTATGGTTCAGGGACTATTTTGGGTGATACATATTCGATCAAGGAGGTGCATACATCTCCAAAGAGATCAAAAGAGTAATCTGGAGCATCATGAACTTCAACTTCAAAAATAAGGTGAATTTGTTCCATGTTTATCATTTTAAATTTCCTCTTTGAACTCCTCTCCTCTACCGCTTCTAATATTTCATTTCTTTAAACACTGGGTACAATGTTATTTTAGGTTGGGGGGAGATGAAATTAACATTTTGATCTTGTGCGCAAAAAAGAAAATGTGTGGAAGGAAAAATTTCGAACTTGATAACACACATTTCAAACTCTGAAATTGGATATCAAATAATTTTGCATGCCTTGATTCTGATTTTAATGCAAGTTTATGTTCATGTGCATAGATATTGGAAAGTCTGGTTGTCCGATATGATTTTTCATCGTTATATTTTCATCCATTTAAAAAAAACACAATGCACGTCCTCTAGATTGTGGGGTTTTAGTTTGAGTTCTTGGGGACCCATAATAAATAGCATAGGATTGGCGACCATTTTAATTTTAACATGAGTATTCAAAAAAAAAATCAATTGCACGTAGAGAAATGAATTGACCTAATGTGTGGCTTTCGACACTTGGGGATCATTACTCCATAGTTGTCTAACCCAGAGTTGGGCATTTTATCTCTATTTGTGGTAATTTGAATTTGTTTTTGATTGAGTTAACTCGATATGATGCCCGAGTATGTGAAATTCACTTGGTTCCCTAAGGTCTTTGAGCCTGGGAGTCATCAGCAAAGTCTTACTACATGGGTTGAATTGATTGAGTTCAATTTCAATTACCATGGAAAAATTGCAAAAAAAACGAAAAAAAAGAAAATAAAAAAATGAGTACTCATCTTATTATTAAAAATTAATTGCTCCTAGCGCTTCCATCTTTTCTCCCTCGAATGGAAATGAACCCCCATGTCTATTGTGACACACAACACTTTATCATGATTAATTGAATTTGAATGAAATATGGAAATGAATTTGAACAAAAGAATGGGCTTGGGCTTCAGATATGCTTGTGGACATAGCTTGTTTTAAATGATTTTGATGGGTTTCATAATTTTTTGGTATGTGATCTTTGGGTGAGAATGTGTATTAAAATGTTTTTGGAAAAGGTCATTCGAATTTCATTTTTGTGAGATATATTTTGCTCGGGACTAGAAAAACTCAAGTTGTGGGGTGTGATTAGCCAATAAAAACACATATTTTGATAACATTTTAATGGTATTAAATGTTTATTTTTGATCTTATGGGCCTGAGTTAGTGGATTTTAATTTTGAACATCCATTCTCTTCATTTGTGCACTCCATGCCTAATATGCACCAATTTAGGCCCAATGTTTCATCTGATTTCAAAGAATGTAATTATCCATATTTTAATTTGATATTTTTGGAAATGGATATAAACTTAAATATGAACATTTTTCATTTAGGTATCAATATAGGATTCATAAAGGATGATGAGGATTTTTGGCGATGAAAAGAAACAATTCTGGAGAAGGTAGATTGGATATCATCCCACCGATGGGAATGTGGGGCCCAAAATACAGGCCAAATGAATCTCAAAATTCATGGGAGACTAGAAGACATATATAGGAACAAATAATTCTTCTGAAGATAGTGATAATTCATCCTAAATGGTGGGGATTAAGGCGGCCCATGTTGAAGATTCAATTTTGGTCCAGATTCTGCGGCCCAGAAAAACATCCCACTATTTTTATCATATCTCGCTAAAGGTTTATTATTTTGGGCTGAAAGTTTACAGGAAGTTAGGGGAAATCCGGGGCTTCATTTAAGTCGTCTAGGGCCCACTCAAATTCGTCCTTATAGATGGTCCTTCAGGCGCGTATTTCCGGTGGATGCAAGCTGGCTGCAACTTCGGGGCAAGAAGTGGAAAAGTCTCTCAACATTAATGTTCCGCCCACCTTTCCCCAACACAATTAATTAAAGGCACATGGGATGTTGGGGTCTCGGCCAAGGCTTCATTTTTTTCCTATTTAAGGCAGTAGTGGTGGAGTATTAAGGGATCTTGGGTGCTTTGTTTCATTATAATGTTATGTTGTCCATTTGATGTTGTAATTGTTCTTCATTCTCATGTAAGTTGTTTGAATCACATTAGTTCTTAATAAAGGTTCTTCATTTCCTCTTTTTATTTTCTTCTCATTATCACTTTGATACTATTTATTTAAGGTGTGAATTTATTCACACCAGCACTTGTGAATTTATTCACACAACGGTGGAGTGATTATTGTTGTTGTTGTTGTTTTTGCTTCTTCAATTCTACCCCTATGAGTTTGCTTTCCGCTTCCTTTGAGATCATAGAATCAATGGAGGGCTAAACCCTTACGGGTTGGTCCTAGGGAGTTGCATGAGGAAGATTGGATGTTATTTTATGATCTTAATTTCTCTAATAATTTCATTACTTTAAGATTTCCATTTGATGATTTATTTTCTTCTTCGTCTTCGCCAACTTTAACAATGACACATTTCGAGTGCTAGTGCGATCCAATTCCTTAGAGTGATCAATAATTTGATACTACAATTTCATTGGTTATTAGCCTTGGAATGGTGTTGGGATTAAATTGGTGAATGATGTTGAGGAATTATATCATTTTTTTGGATACATCTTGAATTAGTGAAACGAATGTTATAAGAAAATAAATGCATCCAATCTAACCCTAGTAACAACTTAGGATCAACCCATCTCCATTAATTGTTTTATACTAAGTAATTGTATGTTTTAATTTATTTTCTTTGGATTAAATCAGTAGTTATTAAAATCAAATCAATCCAAATAGTTGGCCACTCCATATCCAAATTCTTCCAAAATCAAAGTGTCTCTTGGTTTCTTCTTCGGTCCCTGTGGATTCGACCCCTACCTGTACTACAATGACCGCATACCTGTAGGGTAAATTTGGGCGCAACCAGTAATTTTGGCTCAGCGGCCCGAAAGCCCAACTAACTTGGACCAAAAGCTCAACTAGCCCGACCTGGAAAATCTTGAGTCGGTAAAGACCCAGGTTTATCAAGGATTTGAATCTAACATGAAGGGGTCTCATTCAATCAATTCATAAAACAAACTTATTTTTACAAAGTGCAATAAAAATTTTCAAAATAAACTAAAAAAATGTCGAACTTATCACAAGAAGACTTCCATTCCCAGATTTTAGTTTGGAAAACAATCAAAACAATGAATCACCTTTAGGAACCTTCAAGGAATTATTATTATATCATCATTATAATCATCATCATCACCGTTGTTGTGATCACCATCATCATCATCCACAATAAAATTATTTTCCACATTACCAATACTACAATTACAATTATTGTTGCTTCTCTACAAAATCTTTCATATTAAGTAAAAAAATGGAACTAGTAATAGTACCAACAATTCCTTTCTAAATACCATCCTTTTGAAAATATTGTTCATGACAACCATAAGATCTTCTCTAGTAAAATATTTATGTTCAAATTTACCAAGAATCATGTGAATAGAGTTGTGGGAAATGACATCTAGAATGGGCTATAGTAATGTTGTAAAATAATTTTTCTTCGCTACCTTCTTCCCATCCAAACATTTTTCAGCACCATCAGCTGCTTCCAAACTGTTTAAAAAAGCCAGATCATCCAAGGTTTCATCATCCTCTAAAAATTCTGGTTCAGAGATTAACTCATCATTGTTTTCAGTCTTGGGAACCCCATCATCCAAATCATCTTCCTCCCCGGCTTGTGAGGATAACCTATTCTTCCAAGTAGAGCACATTAAAAATACGCCGCATGTGGAACAATAAAAGTTATTAGAAGAAAAATATCTATCAAATAATGCATTGGAAGACTTCAAAATTACTTCCTTTTCCGGTAAACCAATTATGATTTCATACCTGGACGAACCAAATCTCAAAATTCTTATGTTAGAAGCCTAATTCTTGTAAATATGATGAATACACTTTGGTCAACTGGAAACAAGAATTAAAGAAATAAAAGGGGTTAAATCACTTCTTGCCAACAAAATTCATATTTCACCACAAAGAAAATATGAAACTGAATCTCTCAATGAAAGAGTTATTCATTTAAAAACTCTTTACAATGTAAAGTTTGGAAATAAAAGATTTAAAATATCCTCATCTTGCAATGATTGTTCAAGAATACCACAAGTTCTTCTCTTATAAAATCTTTATGTTCAAATTTATCAAGAACCGTTTGAATCGAGTTATTTGAAGGGATACCTAGAATGTGTTAGAGTTGGTGTCCTAGAACAAACTATTTGTACTTTTGATTACATTGATAGTTAATGTATTTAAATATTAAACATATTATTGCATATGGTTCATTGTTCTGCATGACTATGATGTAATAATGTCCTAGAGTATTTGTTGCATTGATAAGGTCATGACAGTTCCCCGCTATGATGAGAACCATGAAATGTTATAACAATATTCTTAAATATAGTTATGCGATTGGATGACATACTATAATGAGACACATAGTATACATACTGTTAGATATGAGTACTCATAAGCAGATGAGACTTCCACTCATGAAGTTCATGCTTAGTAATCTCCAAGATGAGAGATTATGAGAATATACTTTCTAGTAGGAATTTTTCATGTTTTGTTGTCATCAAATATTCTTATTTGTGAGAATGTGTAATGATACTTATACATTAAAATTATCATTAATATGTGTCACGACTCACGCACTTTGATTTAACGAAAACCGTCACAGTTGGCAGGAAGAAGGGTACGTTGGGTACGTCATGAGTGACATGTTATTACTGGATAAGTCGTGGAAGGATTTTTCCCTTCTATTTATAAAATTTTATATCTCAGCCTTTTGATTGAAATAGAACCGTCATGTAAAATTTCATGACCATGGTGTAACGAAGTGTTTATTTCAGGTAGTCAAAGAATGGCGTATCAAGCCCAATATTTGATGACACTATCATGAAACCTGCTTGATGAGATATAAATACAAATGGATTATATTACACAGTGAGCATTCAAATGTGGATGTCGTTGTTGCGAATTTATGTTCTTTCTCTTGGGTGCCTTGACTTGTTGCTGGATAGTACTATTGGGCTTTAGGCAAGCCCACCTAATGCAAACGATAAAGAATCCTAGAGGGTCACACACTAAGTGTTTCGGGTTGTCTTGGTTAAGTTTTATTTGAATTTAATTAATGGAATAAATATTATTCTCATGCCAGTGGAATGATAATATTCTTGTTAAAATGATTTCATAAATTAAATAAATATTTATTCACCTGATTGTGGGTAAAATATATTTATTTATTTTACTGAATATCTAATAAATATTTATTTACTAGTATGTAAATAAAATATTTATTTAAGAGAATAATTTATTTATTTATTTATTTTTGAGTTAAATAAATGGATGTGGAATTCGAGCAGATCAAGGCTGGTCCAGAAGTAAAATAATTATTTGAAAGACTATAAATAATCATTTATCTAGTAGGCATAAATTAAAATAAAAATAACTCTAATTTTACTTTGTGATGTAGAATTTTATTTATTCCATTTTGCATAAGTTAGAACCCCATAAATAATGACGCATTATTATTATTAAAAAACATGGGTTTTCTCTAAGGTTATGTATGTATTTAATTACTGTTACACACATAAATATTATTACCGAAACCCCCTATCGAAAAATAGACACGTACGTCTATTGTACCATGTACCGAACTGCATGACCTGTGAATTGAGAATTGTTGAGCTAAATGATTTCTCTCTCGAATCCTTTTCTCACCCCTCTTAAGAATAAGAGACGTTTTTTTAGATCAAAGAACACAAGATCAAGAACGACCGACACAAGACACTCACTTATCTGCACCACCACCCAGAGAACGAGTGGTGTCGACCGGAGGCCATCCCAGCACGTGTGGATCACCGCTAGAGGGATTTTGGTTTTGGATACTCACATGTAGAATGAGACAATCCAGAAGGGTCATTCTAGATGATCAATATCATCAATAAAGAAAATACTGAAGATCTAGGTATTTTTTTCTTTAGGAAATTAATTAAATTAATTATAAACATGATATGCAAGATACTCTCAAAAGGATTCATGCATCTTCTTTATTTATCTCAATCATTGATTTTATTATGTGGAGACTTTTGTTCATCGTCGTATTGATCCCAAAATAATAATTGATCATGGTAAAAATTAATGTTCTGTGTCTTCCCAACCGTGCTTCCGCTGCGTCCGGAACCTTCAAGTTGTATTAGAGGGGTCACATCATATTTATAGTTATTTAAATATTTCATTGATGATTTATGCATTTAATAATTTAGTTGTTTCAATTCAAGTTAATCATTCTGTAAATCTAAATCTTGAGATCTTTTCCTCATCTTTCATTTCTCATTCACCTTATAAAAATATTCTTTTATTTTAATTTTGATTAAAATAAAATAGAGGATCTCATCCGGAGATGCCACCGGTTCCTAGCCATACAACACCAGAACACACGATGTGTATTTGGTAGTACACGCCGTGTAGTCAGGGTTCAATGCTCCGGGTCTGGTCCACCAAACCTAGCCATGTCATTGGAGTTTTTCTAAGTCCTAATGACTCAGTGTGTTGACTAGGAATAGGTGGCACATGGTTTCTGGATTACACGTCGTGTGGCCTACTGGACATTGTGTGTAGTCCATTCGGGTTAGGGTTGGACTGTGTACTCCGTACACGGATTGCCCGACTGGAGACCGTGTAATGATGACACTACACGGTGTGTGGCCCACTAGATACATTGTGTACTCTGAATATTTCCAAAGTACACTCACACACTGTATCCCCAGGCATGTACTTCAGATCGATGGTGAACAATGGTACATGCCGTGTAGTCATCCAAATTACCCGTATTTATTAAAAATTATTATTATATTATAAAAACCGTTGAGACGCGTACCATGGTGTGGGCATAAAGATGAGGCACAACACGTGATAGGTGTTTTATATACAAGTGTTTAATTTGACATTTGTGTAATGTTTATTTCTAATAATTAGGTAGTTATGAACAAGAATTCACTAGGTTTCCTCCAAGATACAAGTTACGTACAAAGATAATTTTAAATTAATTTATTTGTTTAAGATTATGATGGATGAGAATCTCAAGGAAATTCAGAAAAGGGTTTAAGATAAAAGGATTTATTAATTAAAGATGAGAATTAATTGATTTGAGTGTGATTTATCTTAAACAAGAACAACTAAAGAATTGAATGATAGTTTCATTTATGGGTAAATATCATTGCATGTATAGATAATCATGAGCTAGACCAAGACCTTTGTATATGGATGGTTTCTTTTAATTAATTTAATTAAATTAAATATGTTGGCCTATGAGCCTTCTCCTCATTAATATGTTGGGTCTGTGTCCCCAAGGTTGCTTTTATGTAAAACTTTGTTTTACCCCTCACTTGCGTGTGATTTTAAAAGCATATGTAATGGATGGAACTCCCATGCTAGTGGTGGTGGTTCAAGATGGAGCTGAGACAAAACCAATCCTAGGAGATACAGAGGTGGATTGGTGGAAAGCTGTAAACACGAACCTAAAAGGTTCAAGATGCTTCTCCCCTAGGCTAGGGTAATTTTATCAACCACTAGATAAACTAACCATTAGAAAATATCATGATCATGCCCTTTACTTCATTTTATTTATGTTAGTTTTATGGTTTATCATTATGGATGTGTTGTCGCGATCACATAATTAATGAATTAAACAAGAGTTTTTTTAATACATTTTTTTAAAAAAATATTTTTTTAAAAACGGTTAGGTCGATTTTTTTTTCAAATTACGCCTCAAAGGGAGAATTTCAGATGCCGCATTGGCATTACGGGTGAAAGGCGGCATCTCGAATGCCGCCTTTGCACTGCTGGCACGGATCGGTGATGTGGCAAAGGCGGCACCCATGGTTCCGCCTTTCTGTATCACGTCATCCGAAAGGTGGCACCGCGGGTACCGCCTTTCGCCTGACGTCATTGCGAAATGCGGCACCCGCGGTGCTGCCTTTGCCTCCGTGTCCTATAAAAGGGTAGCACCCCCATCCCCTTCTCCTCACTTCCAAGCATTCATCCTCTCTCAAATTCTCTCTTTTGTGGTGGTGTTCTGTGGTTTGAAATTTTTGGAAAGCTTTTAGAGGTATGTTTTTTTAATTTAATGTTTTTTATTTTGTAGAATTGTTTTTAGTTAAATATTTTTATAATTTTAATGTTTTTTATTTAGTTGAATTGTTTAGAGTTAAATATTTTAAATCTTTAATAGTTTAGTTAGTTTTAAATTTTTTTGTTTATTATATTGTTTATATATATTTAGGAATTATAATTGTCATTAGTATAAATTAATTTAGGATTCTTTTAATGAAATTTTGGTAGCATAAAGAGTATCTTATCTAAGCAATAAAATCCTTGTCTGGATACAAACAAGTGAATGTGGCTCTGGCACAGATGTACCTAGGGGTAAAACCTGAAAACACCGATTTGTGCTAGACTCGAACGGGAACTGGTGCACGACAACGGGCCTTGCTGCATTCTGGTTTGACACTCCTGGAGGATATGCTTAAGATATGCATATTTCTTTATAAACTACTAAAATATCTAAGAAAAGAAATGATAAATTGATAATTTAGTAATGATGTTGATATTTATTATTAGGAATGATTAATTAAAAATTAATTAATAAATAGAGTTAAAAATAAATAATATGGAGTTGAAATATAAATAAGATGGAGTTAAAATATAAATAACATGGAGTTAAAATTTAAATGACATGAAATTAAAATATAAATAATAGAATGTTAAAATATAAATAACAGTGTGTTAAAATATAAATAACAGCATGTTAAAATATTAATAACATGAAGTTTAAATATAAATAACAACATGTTAAAATATAAATAACACATATAAATAACATAGAGTTAAAATATAAATAACATATATAAATAACATAGAGTTAAAATATAAATAACATATATAAATAACATAGAGTTAAAATATAAATAACATAGAGTTAAATAAAAGAATGTTAAAATATAAATAACAAGGAGTTAAAATATGAATAAGAGAATGTTTTGAGCTTCTTTCTTTTCTTGCAGTGAATTGAATATCAAAATTTCAGAAATCACAGGTTTTCTGAAATTTTGATATACAATTCACTGCAAGAAAATCTAAAAGCTGAAAACATTCTCTTATTTATTTTTTAAATCGATGTTATTTATATTTTAACTCAGTAATTAGAAAGTGTACTAAGAAATATCCTAGTTTAGGATATAAGATCTTTTAAAATTTAAGTATCATAAAGATTGTATAGTTTAGAAGTAATAGTTATTATTTGAACGTGAGGTAAAATCCAACTTATATTTAATAAGATGTTTAATTAGAGCTTCGAAGTATAAAATGCAACTTATATTGGTAACCATTATTCTGAATGTCACCTACATTATCAAAATCTTGATCAGAAAACATTATTTACGTAGAGCGGAATGTTTTCCTGTGTGTATTGCTATGGGGAGGTTATTCAAACTGAGCAAGGGGATTCTTACAGTACACAACCAATAACAGTGGTTAATACAAATGATTTCGTAACCCTAAGTGAACTTCAAGACAGAATTCATGGATCATTAAATCTAGGACCCGATCAGAAGATCAAGTCAATGAGTTATAGACATTTGCAGTTCTTGTCAACATTGTGGCATCTAGCTTGTCCATTGGTTGATGATGCACAATGGATCCAAACAATTAATTTGTTTTCTCAACGGTCGGATGGTACCATGATGGAGTTATATGTTTATGTTTCTACTGTACAACAACAACATCCAATTGTACATAGACATAGACTTACAAGAGTCGTTGAAGATAGTCCACCCCATGAAGTTCAGACTATTCCAAATGATGCAGAGGACAACCTACTTGATCTCCCGAATATACATGTTAACCCGAAATCTGATGAGGAGTTTTTTAATAACAAAACAGATGGTGATAGTAGTGCTGGTGGGGAAGGAATAACAAAAGTTTCGAGAAATTCATTAGTTGTACAACATGCTTGACCTACAATAAATCATCCACCGCTGTTTGCATCTTCGTCAGAAGCAATGACACATGTGCCTGAATTTGAAGATAATGTTCTCACATCGACAACTGAGTTTCCCAGAGTTATACAAGATAAGTTTAGTGAGATGGACAAAACATTATATGTTGGAAGGAATTTTCCAAGTAAAGATGCATTAAAAAAATATGCTAAAGAGATTTCACATTGAGAGGCACTACAACTATTTAGTTTACGAATCAGATCGTAGAAAATATTGAATATGATGTGAGAAGTATGGGGATGATTGTAGATTTCGATTTATGGCGATTCCGGACATTTCATTTGGAGGTTGGAGAATCTCGAGGATTGAGGCAGCTCATACTTGCGTTCATCCAAGCCTGACACAAGATCATACTTCATTGGATGAATAATTTGTGTCATCCATTATTGTTGAGATGATTAGAACATGTCAAGATGTTCTGATATCCCTAGTGAAAGAGAGGATACAAAAGAGATTCGGTTATAAGATATCCTATAATAAGGCATGGAAGGCGAAGCATAAGACAATTGTGAAGGTCTATGGTGATTGGGATGACTCATATCTGGTGTTACCGCAATTTCTAGCCATACCGAGGCATCATAACCAAGTTGTCTTCCAAATGGATACAAACAAACATGTTTCTCATGATAACCGACTTGATCCATCTCGTGTTCAATTTCATCGGTTGTTCTGGGCATTCCTTCCCTGTATCTCTGCCTTTCGTTTCTGTAAACATTTTATTCAGATTGATGGAACATTTCTGTATGGAAAATACAAGGGTGTATTGTTGATTGCAGAAACCCAATATGGAAACCGTTCACCTCTTCCGCTTTCCTTTTCCATTGTAGATAAAGAAAACTATGAATCTTGGAGTTGGTTTTTGGCATGTATCAACACCCATTTCCCCAAAATTCGAGGTGTTTGTTTGATATCTGATCGGCACCGAGAAATTAATGTGGCAATCAATGAAGATACTCATACACGGCGTTACCCAAATTCACGTTATCGGTTCTTCATTAGACACATTTCTAGAAACTTGCATAAAAAATTCCACAATGAACCGATGAATAAGGCAATCACCAGACTTGGTACGCATTTTATTTGTTATTTTTTTGTATATAAACGTAAAGATAAATTCAAAATATGTGAAATATCATTTATTCTGTGTAGTATATGAGTCCGATCAAAGACGGTTTGAAGAACATTTCGAAAAAGTCCGTCAGGTTAATGGATAAGTTTACGATTATATGATGTGAATTCCGAAATAAAAATGGACATTGGCATATGATGGGGGGAAGAGGTATGAACACATGACAGACAACATTGTAGAGTGCATCAATGGTGTCTTCAAAGGGATTCTCAAGCTACCTATAACTTCCCTAGTTCAGGAGACATTATATTGTTTCATGAAGTACTTTGTTGATAGATAAAAAATAGTATCAGATGGAATAAATCAGGGGCTAATGTACGGAAGACATGTTCAACGAGAGATTGAAAAGAATATTGAAGAAGCTTCTAGTAATCAAGTCTGCCTATTTCGAAGAGAAAACTCTCGATTTGAAGTTAAAGAGAAGTCGAACCCCACCACAAATAGCATTGGTGAAAAAGTGGTGGTATTACTAGAAACAAGGCAATGTCAATGTGGAAGCTTTCAGGCCTTACGGTTTCCATGCTCACACGCCATCGCAGCATGTGGCTCTGTTAACATATCATGGGAAGCATATGTTGATCCAGTGTACTGGATTAACACCATTTCTAACTGTTACGCTGCACCATGGACACCTATTGGCGAGTTTCTTTATTTTCCAATGCCTGAAGGTCAACTGATAGTGGTACCTGATATGAATCGGTTGCGTCCCCGTGGGAGACCGAAGGCCAGCAGGATGTGAAATTAGATGGAATAGCCTCAAGAACAAAGACAGAGTTTGAGATACACCGTATGTCATCAAAAAGGTCATAATCGGAAACGATGCCCTAACATTGTTGGGTCGAGTTCACACTATTAATCCACAATTATGTATTTTCGTTATTGGGAGATTCTCATATTGTAAATTTTATGTTGTTATCTCTTCATTTTACCTCTATTTTCTAACCCCCAAAACTGAAAACCATAATAGTAAACCCAAAAACATATTTTTTATACCGTAATCATAACAATATAAACCATAATACTGAAAATATTTTCCCAAATCATTAACCTAAATCATAAAACGTTAAAAAAATCCAAAATCCTAGTTCCAAAAGGGAAAATGTGAAACCCTAATCTTTAAATCCTAAAATTGAAAACATGAACCCTATGCCCAAAAACATATTCCATTTACATCGGTTTTCAAAACATTATGTGATTGAGAAAATAATCATGAAACATATGACCAGATTGTCTAGTACAATCATATATCAATATGACTAATATTCCCTATAAATACCTATAAATCATGCATAATGTTTTAGGGAATAAAGGAGCACACCAGAAATTGAACCCTCCTACATTGTTAATGAATTCATATAGACAAATGAATCTTGATCTAGTAATAGAATAACACCCCAAAAAGTGAACTCTCTTACAATATCAAAATATGAGCCCTAATACTACACCTTCCACCTATATACCAAAGTTTCACATTTGAGATATACATAATATTAATTTGAAAGGGAATTATAACATTAAAAAATAACAAAATAGCCTTTCTTGATATAAAAACATTCTTTGAAAACTAGTTCACACTTTATTTCAAAATTCTTTAAAAACACCCTTATATTTACCAAATTTAGGGGAAACCATATTTTATCAAAAAACCTTTTCAGAAAATAAAAATTGCATGCCAATTATTTTATAAAAAAATTTATAAAACAAAGTGAAATAATGATTCATCCAACATAGATTAGAGACAGAACCATTTATAGGTCGTGAATGATCCATCATGTGAATCCTTGATAAAACATTATTTGTTTATATGCAGATGAATGTCACCTTACTACTCAGTCAGCAGGCTACCCATTATTCACAGGTTGTGATAGAGGGTGGTCCAGATCGATTGATCAGGGTGCATCGAGCGCACCATTTTCATCACATAGAGCCTCCTCCTTCCATTATACCATACTTGTGTCATGCTGGTTTCTATGGAATTGCACTATCCAATTTTACATTTGTAGACCATCACCTGCTAGCTGCACTCATGGAGAGGTGGAGACCAGAGACACACACATTCCACCTGCCTGAGGGAGAGATGACTATCACCCTCTAGGATGTGGCTGTGCTTCTTGGTCTTCCTATCCAGGGGAGACCTGTTATTGGATCCACTCGGGTAGCTTGGCCTGACCTTGCTCAGCACTTGTTAGGCATTGACATTTTGTCTGATCGTAGTGCTACTAATGGAGCATCGATATCCATGCCTTGGCTGGAGGCACAGATTCCAATTTTAGCTAATGATGCTAACGAGCAGATGGTGATGCATTATACACGTGCATATATATTACGACTTATTGGAGGGACCATGTGTACGGATCATTCAGGGATGCACATGCACATGATATATCTACCCCTGCTAGAGGATTTTGATCAGGCAGGGACGTACAGTTGGGGATCCGCATGCTAGGCATGCACATACAGAGAATTATGCACTATATTCGATAGGAGGTGCACAAGTCTCGGGGGATTCATCATCCTTATTCAGATGTGGGCATGGGAGCACTTCCCTGCATTCTACCCTGATCTTGCGGGTCTGCCGGTTGAGATGGCGGTGCTTCATGATGTGCCACATGGACGCTGGTATGATCACTCATTTCTAGAAGTTTCTGATGCTACTACAAGTTATTGACTTTAAGCTCTCATTATTTATCACTGTTGATGTTGTATTTTATAGGTGGTGTTCGCGCCACAATTTCAATACTGTTCCGAGACACGATTTGACCATATATCGGCTCGAGTTGGACTTTCTCTTAACCCATCAGGTATATATATAAAATCTATAACTATCTAAAAAATTTAATAATAACATCATTTTTTTAGTTAACAGTTTTTCTAACAAGGTTAATATTTTATTTCAGATTTTATGGGTTCCATACTTGTCTTTTATGGGCCAGTTGCCTCCATACTACACGGTTGGTCTTGAAGATGTTACGGCTGTAGTGCCACTCATTCACTTTCATATTGTTGAGTGGCACCAGACTGACAGAGTCATGCACCAGTTTCTCTTCACTCAGCGGATTCCATTACTGCCGAGGCAAACAGATCATCTTCATGGGATGAAGCTGACAGGGAGGCAGGATGACGACTGGCATCGAGTACATGTTGTATTTCTCAACTATTGGCACAGACGTGCAATGTTTCACATCCAAGGAGTTTCTACGGTGCAGTTATTTCTTTTAACAGAGCACGAGTATGAGCCATGGTATAGACTGAAGTCTATACTGTATCTTACCCGAGATGGCAGAGAGATGCATACGATTATATGTCAATTAAATTATATTACTATGTTTGTTGAGTTATTTTATAATTCATTTTTAATCGTTTTACAGGAGATTCATACAGACAGACTTATTGATATGAGTGATGAGGTTGAGGATAGAGTCTTCTGCTAGGAAGCCGTTCATGATCAAGCGTTGGAGCTGAGGTCATCTATCTGTGTGTTTGTCGAGAGCCTCTTCGAGCATCCGGCACAGAGACAGCAGGTTCCTACCGCAGAGGAAGATCCTGCAGCAGCTACTGGTGCTGAGGAGCCACGACCACGACGACGTAGACAACATCGTCCTGCACGTCAGGCCTCACCAGTTCTACAGGCAGAGGTCATGCCTCTAGTAGTCCAGTCTGAGCTGATGTGGGATCTGCCTTAGTCATCATGGGATCCATCCTTTTTGACAGCATATCCTCAGTTTTCTCCATCATGGGGCCCATATGGAGCACAACCTTTCGGTCCAGTGTCATCACAACCTTGGGGTCCAGACCCATTGCAGAGTTGGGGTACATCATCACCATATGATTTTTTCCCCACTACGATGATGTCGGGTTCTTCTACCATGGAGGTGGGAGAAGGATCTGCAGGGCCATATGATGTGGAGTCGACATTTTCTCCCACTAGCACAGAGATGGAGGATATGACAGTCGACATTCCAGCGCCTGAGTACCAGCCCTCTCTAGGTCATCAGAATCCCCAGAGATCTTGCCGCGGACATCCTATTATTATACCACCATGTGGGATAGGATCTCCTCACCGTAGACATAAACATTGATTGTTTATGCTCATTTATATGTTTTATGTCTATGGAAATTAAAAACTATATTTTATTAAATGATTTGTGTTAGACCACCATGTGGGACATGATCTCCTCAATGTAGATATAGACATTGATTGTTTATGTTCATTTATATGTTTTATGTCTATAAAAATGAAAAATAAATTATTAGCATTCAAAACCGCCTACTTGAAAGTTAAAAATATTTCAAGTACATGACTTTGAAGGACTATAAAATATAAACCATAACACCAATCTAAAAAAACCGGTAAACATTCATTAAACATATATCCAATTGTTGTAAAAAAAATCATTTCATAACAACTGTTCATGAAAAATAATTTATTAGCTTTCAAAACTGCCTAATTGAAACTTAGAAATGTTTCAAGTATGTGACTTTGAAAGACTATAAAATATAAGCCATAAGACCAATCTAAACGAAACCTTAACCATGCATTAAACATATAACTAATTGTTGTAAACACAAATCATTTCATAACAACTGTTCATGAAAAATAAATTATTAGCTTTCAAAACTGCCTATTTGAAAGTTAAAAATGTTTCAAGTACGTGACTTTGAAGGAATATAAAATATAAACCATAAGACCAATCTAAATGAAACATTAAACATTCATTAAATATATAACCAATTGATGTAAACACAAATCATTTCATAAAAACTATTCATGAAAAATAATTTATTAGCTTTCAAAACCGCCTAATTGAAACTTAGAAATGTTTCAAGTAAATGACTTTGAAATACTATAAAATATAAACCATAAGACCAATCTAAATGAAACGTTAAATATTTATTAAACATATATGAGTGAACCCCACATCAATAGGATGCACGTTGTCGCTAGTATCTCATACATCTATAATGATGCATGAAAACATGTTATCTCTCCTTTCATGGAACAACGAAATCCATTCTTCCACCCACCATGTCCATATCCATATCAACATCTGGTCGCATAAGGGTATGTTCAAAGATATGCCACATGAAATTATCTTACGTTCAAATTCCTGCAAATATCAACCCCTTCAACACCACAATGCATCCAACCATTATAATTTTTCTACAATTTTCACCCCATTTCCGCACGTCTAGTTGATCAGATGAAAACACCGGCAATTCCACATAGCCCATTGAACTCTTCATCACCAAATCTTTATCTTTTATCATCTTCAAAAGCCCACTGTAGGATTTTCTTAATCTATCCATTCCAAACACTCACATACAAGTATACTATAAACATAAAAACCTGAAAAATTGTTGGTTTTTATGCTTATAGTATACTTGTATGTGAGTGTTTGGAATGGATTGATCAAGGAGGTCCTATAGTGGCCTTTTGAAGAAGATAAAATATAAATATTTGGTGATGAAGAGTTCATTGGGCTATGTGGAATCGTTGGTGTTTTCATCTGATCAACTGGACGTGCGGAGGTGACATTTCCGCATGTCCAGTTGATTAGATGAAAACACCAACGATTCCATATAGCCCATTGAACTCTTTATCACCAAATCTTTATCTTTTGTCATCTTCAAAAGGCCAGTGTAGGACCTCCTTGATCTGTCCATTCCAAACACTCACATAAAAGTATACTATAAACATAAAAACCTGAAAACTTGTTGGTTTTTATGCTTATAGTATACTTGTATGTGAGTGTTTGGAATGGATAGATTAAGGAAGTCCTATAGTGGCCTTTTTAAGATGATAAAAGATAAATATTTGGTAATGAAGAGTTCAATGGGATATGTGGAATCACTGGTGTTTTCATCTGATCAACTAGACGTGTGGAAATGGGGTGACAATTGTAGAAAAATTATAATGGTTGGATGCATTGTGGTGTTGAAGGGTTTGATATTTGCTGGAATGCAAATGTATGAGAATTTCATGTGGCATATCTTGGAACATACCCTTATGTGACCGGATGTTGATATGGATATGGACATGGCAGGTGGAAGAATGGATTTTGTTGTTCCATGAAAGGAGAGATAACATGTTTTCATGTATCAAAGATTATAGATGTATGTGATACTAGGGACAACGTGGATCCTATTTTTGTGGGGTTGAATCATATATGTTTAATGAATCTTTAAGGTTTCTATTAGATTGGTCTTATGGTTTATATTTTATAGTCTTTCAAAGTCACGTACTTGAAACATTTCTATGTTTCAAGTAGGCGGTTTTGAAAGCTAATAAATTATTTTTCATGAATAGTTGTTATGAAATGATTTGTGTTTACAACAATTGGTTATATGTTTAATTAATGTTTAAAGTTTCATTTAGATTGGTCTTATGGTTTATATTTTATAGTCCTTCAAAGTCACGTACTTGAAATACTTTTAACTTTTAAATAGGCAGCTTTGAAAGCTAATAATTTATCTTTCATTAACAGTGGTTGTGAAATTATTTGTGTTTAAAACAATTGGTTATATGTTTAATGCATGTTTAAGGTTTCGTTTAGATTGGTCTTATGGTTTATTTTATAGTCTTTCAAAGTCACGTACTTGAAACATTTCTATGTTTCAAGTAGCTGATTTTGAAAGCTAATAAATTATTTTTCATGAACATTTGTTATGAAATTATTTGTGTTTACAACAATTGGTTATATGTTTAATGAATCTTTAAAGTTTTGATTAGATTGGTCTTATGATTTATATTTTATAGTCTTTCAAAGCCACGTACTTGAAACATTTTTGACTTTGTGATTTTGAAACAAAATTTTAAAAACTAATAAATTTTTTTGTTAGGTGAAAGGTAGAATTCTCCTGAACATTTTTATGAATTATGTATATAAATAAATATATAAATGAAACAAAACAAAAAAATTCAATTTTTTTATTAGGGGAATGGCGGCATCGTGGGTGCCGCCTTTATGCAATAGTGCAAAGGCAGCATCACGGATTCCACCTTTCACCCGTAATGCAAAGGCGGCATCGCGGATGCCACCTTTGAGGCGCATTTTGAAAAAAAATCAACCTAACCGTTTTTTGATTTTTTTTTAAAATGTATTAAAAACCCAATTAAACAAGCATGCAAGATAAAACTAAAATAAACCAGGCTTATGTGTAAATATTATCAAGACATGGTTAATCACTTAAGTATGTTCCAATTAATATTAACAATCATGTGATAATGATAATAAACAATTCGTGCATAAGAGATAAAAATCCCTCAAATAAAATATTAAGTCAGACCAAGCCTTTTGTTACTTGATTAAGGGAAAAACTCAATAAGACTATGTTTTTCACCAACCCTTGTTTGGAAAACTACTTTTATACAAGAATCCATTATGAAAGGTTTCAAGTTGACTTAAACATATTAAATTAAGAGGAGTAGCCCTTGATTGACTTGGTGTAATATTGGAGGAAAGAGTTTAGGAAATCCAAAGTTGCGATTTTAGGATTGGGGAGTCCACTCAACATATCAAGGAGTTTCAAGCCCATAGTTGGCAACGAACTTCATACCTAAATACCTTTAAATAACTTGACCAACCCTTGTTGGGGTTATGCAAAGGGGAATATTAATTTTTTCCACTAGAATGTCATGGAAACTGGACATTCTAGGTTCAATGGTGAGGGCCGTTGGGACTTGTTAAAAGAGTGGGAGAATTAATAAAATTAATTTATTATTTCTCATAAACTGTAATCAATAAATTACTAATGATATGCTCTTTTAATTGTAGAATAAAATGACAAGCTTTTCAACCACCCTATCCCTGTGATCAATTCTGGATAAAGACAACATCCTCACCGGGAGTAACATCCATGAATGGTTTATATGCCTTCGGGTTATCCTACGCCATGAACCGAAGTCTCATGTGTTGGAGTTATCAATATGTGATCCACCTTCCAAAGAGAAGAGTGGTGAGGATTTCCTGGTCTATGAGAAACATATAAACGATGTGGTCGACGTTTAATGTTTGATATTATCATCAATGTATAGTGAGATCATGATGTCTCATGAAAACCGGGATATTTATAGAATGCTCGAGCACCTTCGTGGTATTTACCAAGATAGAGCAAGATAGAAATTGTATGAGATCTCTTAGGCACTCTTTCAGAGTAAGGTTGGAGAGGGTGCCCCAGCTGGGCCTCATGTAGTCCATCTCATTGGATACATTGAGCAGCTGGAGGTTATAGGGTTTAAACTCCCTGAAGAATTGGGCACCGATCTTATTCTTGCATCACTCCCTCATAGCTTCTCTAGCATTGTTGTTAATGTTAACATGAACAACATTGAGAAGTATCTATCTAATATTTTTATCCTCATTCACTAAGTGGAAAAATATATGAAGCACGAAAATCCTTCTATCCTTATGGTGAATAAGATTAAAGGGAAGGAAAAGAGTTTTAATACCAAAGATTCTTCACGTCCTTCCAATAAATAGAAGATCAAGGGGGAGACAAGGGAACTAGAGGCTATTTTTTTCTCATGTGGCAAGAAGAGCCGCTAGAAGAAAAATTGCACCCACCCTAAGAAACAAGGGAAAGCTTCAACTGCATTTGTAATTGAATGTAATCTATATGTTTCAAAAAATTGGGTATTAGATACAACATGTAGTGCTCACATATGTATCCAAATATAGGAACCAAGTAGATTTAAAAAGATTGACCGAGGGGAGGTAGATCTGCAAGCACCCAACAGAGCCAGACTTGCTGCTGTAGTTGTCAGGGACTACCTCCTCACATTTACAATTGGGATGATCTTGGTGTTATAGGGTTGTTATTATATTCCATATGTTACTAAAATCATTATTTTTGTATCAAGATTAGATACATATGGATTGTTTTTCAAGTTTGGAAATGAATGTTGCTTCTTTTACAAAGATAGAATTTGTTTTGATAGGGCACATTTATACAACAGTCTTTACGTGTTGGATTACACAAACCAAGTAATGACAATTGATAACAAAGATACTTCACATGACTCATACCACACACAACTTTGGCATCCCCAGCTAGGTCATGTAAATGAAAAATGCTTGAAAAAGTTGCATCAATATGGATATTTAGATTTTTTTCAAACTAAAACCACTTGGCATATGTCATGCATGTTTACAAGGAAAAATGCCCAAATCCCCATTTAGTGGGAAAGGTGAAAAGGCTAAATATTCTCTTGAATTGGTTCATACTGATGTGTGTGGAACATTTCTAGTTGAAGCAAGGGGAGTGTATTCTTCATAACTTTTACTGATTATTTTAGATGATATGGATATATCTACTTAATGAGGTATAAGTCAGATTCTTTTGATAAGTTCAAAGAATACAAGAATGAAGTTGAGTACTAGCTTGGTAAGAAGATTAAGAAACTCCACTCAGACTGAGGTGGATAATTTCTTAATCAAGACTTCATTGACTACTTACAGGATTTTGGGATCCTATCCCAACTCACTCTTACATACATGCCTTTGTGGAATGGTGTGAGTGAAAGGAGTAACCACACCTTTTTGTACATACTGAGATCAATGATGAGTCATGCAAGTCTTCCATTATCTTTTTGGGAATATGCATTATAAACAGTGGCACACATACTAAACCAAGTAAAAACTAAATCAATAAATGGTTTTCCATATGAGTTCTGTAGTGGAACGAAATCTATGTTATCGAATTTACATGTGTGGGGAAGTGATGTGTTTGTTAATGCCTCTTCAGGTAACCAAATTTCCCCCTGATGCACAAAGTTTAATTTTATAGGATACCCTAAGGAAGCAAGGGTATATTACCTATAAACCCCCTTAGAAATAAAGTTTATAGTGGTAAGACACACCATATTCCTTGATAGGGAGCACATATACAAAATAGATAGTGGGAGTGAGATAGACTCCAATAAATTCGAGGCTCAAGGTATGAAAGAGTTGGTATAGGAACATATTCCACAAATCCCCATGGAAGAAAGAACTGTTCTAGTGACACAAGTACTATATAGGAGTACAAGAGAGGTAAGAGTAATAGAATGATATTGTTTTATAGATATTGAGGATGGTGACTCATTATTAGTTGACAATAATGATCCTCTAAGCTACAAGGAAGCAGTAAGTGGCCAAAATGTTGCCAAGTGGCAAGAAGCCATGAATTTAGAATTGGATTACATGTACCAAAACCAAGTTTGTATATTGGTAGATCCTATAATTATTGTAAAGAATGTTGGTTGAAAATGAGCATTCAATAATAAACTAGACATGGAAGGGCAAGTTAGAACCTATAAGACATGAATAGTTGAAAAAGGGTTCAAGTAGAGTCAAGGCATTGACAATGAAGAAATCTTTTCACTAATTCCAATGCTGAAATCCATCAAAATTCTATTGTTCATTGCCGCTTAACATGACTATGAGATTTGAAAAATGGATGTAAAAACAGCCTTCCCTAACAAAATCCTTCAGGAAGATATCTACATGACACAACTTGATGGGTTTATGCCTCCAAAGGATTCCAATAAGGTATGCAAGTTGAATAAATCTATTTATGGATTAAAACAAGCATCCAGGTCATGGATTTTTTTTGGTGAATCCATAATGGAATTTGGTTTTATCAAAAATAAATTTTATCCTTGTTTCTATAAATAGTTTAGTGGGAGGGCAGTCATTTTCCTAATAGTATATATTGATGACATATTACTTATTGGAAATGAGATACTAGTCTTACAGTCTATTAAGGAATGGTTGAATCAATGCTTATCCATGAAGGACTTGGGGGAGGGAGCATATATTCTTGCGATCATGATCCATTGTGATAGATCCAAGAGATTGTTGGGCCTAAGTCAAAGTACATCCATTGATAAGATGCTGAAGAGATTCAGTATGGAACAATCCAAGAGGGGATTATTTCTAGAATCTTATGGTATTCATCTTTCTAGGAAAATGTGTCCTCAGAAACATGAGGAAAGAAAGATAATGGAAAGTAATCCATACAAATCAGCGATGGGGCCAGTCATGTATTTCATGCTATGTACTAGGCAGGATGTCACCTACACATTGAGTGTGGTAGGTAGATATCAAGATGGCCCAGGTAACTACTGTTGGATGGCAGTCAAGATTATCCTAAAGTATCTGAGGTGTACTAAGGATATATTCCTTCTTTATGGAGGATATGAGAAACTAGTAATCAGAGGATATGAAGATGCTAGTTTCCAAACTGATCAAATGACTTGAAGTCACAAACAGAATACATCTTCACCTTAAATGGAGGTGCAATGATCTGGAAGATCTCAAAGCAGAGTGTGGACATAGATTTTACAGAAGAGTCCGAGTATATCACAAATTTTATGGTAGCTAAAGAATAATTTTGGATGTAAAGCTTCATCCAAGAACCGGATGTGATACCTATCAGTAAAGATATCATCACACTGTTCTGTGATAATACTGTAGTGGTGGCTCTCGCAAAAGAGCCAATGTCGCATCAGCGGATGAAGCACATAATTTGGAAGTATCATCTCTTGAGGGATTCTTATTAGAGAGATGAAGTTGAAATGAGAATAATTTTCATGGAAGACAACGTGGAGGACCCCTTGACTAAAGCCCTGACTCAGTATAAACATGATCATCATGTGAGGTTTAGCAGATTGAAAGTTGTAGGCAGTTGGCTCTATTACAAGTGGGAGTTTTTTAGAGTTGGTGTCCTAGAACAAACTATTTGTACTTTTATTACATAAATATTTAATGTATTTAAATATTAAAAATCTTACTACATATTTTTCATTGTTCTTCATGACTATGATGTAATAATGTCCTAGAGTATTTGTTGCATTGATAAGGTCATAGTAGTTCCCCTCTATGATGATAACCTTGAAATGCTATAACTATATTCATAAATATAGTTATGTGGTTAGATGACATACTATTATGGGACACATTGTATAGAGACCATTAGGTATGAGTACTCATAATCATATGATACTTCCTCTCATGAATTTCATACTTGGTAATCTCTGAGATGGGATATTCTGAGAACAGACCCGTCAGTACAAAGTCTGCATGTTTTGGTGTTATTTTATATTCCTATCTGCAATTGTTTGTAATGATTCTTAGAATTTATGATTATTATTAATATGTTTCATGACTTGCACACTTTGATTTACTGACGAAAACCTTCACGCATACAGTTGGTGGAAGGTAGGGTACGTTGGGTTCATCATGAGTGGCATGTTATTAATGGATAAGTTGAGGAAGGATTTGTCCCTTCCATTTATGGAAGTTGATATCTTGGACCTTTGATTGAAATAGAACCATCTCATGAAGTTACATGGCCATGGTGTAACTATGTGGTTATTTTAGGTATTCAAAGAACGACGTATCAAGCACAAAGGTTGATAACACTATCAAGAAATCTGATTGATGAGATATGGAGACAAATGGATTATATTACACAGTGAGCATTCATATGTGGATGTCATTGTTAAGAAATTTAGTTCTTTTTCTTGGGTTCCTTGACCCGTTGCAAGATATTAATCTTGGAATTTAGGCAAGCCCATCTAATTCCAACGAGAAAGAATCCTAGACGGGTACACACTAAGTGTTTCTGCTGGTGTCGGTTAAATTTTATTTGAATTTAATTAATGGAATAAATATTATTCTTATGATAGTGGAATAATTTTATTCAAGTTAAAATGATTTCATAAATTAAATAAATATTTATTCACCGTATTGTTCATAAAATATATTTATTTATTTTATTGAACATTTAATAAATATTTATTTACTAGTTTGTAACTAAAATAATTTTTTAAGAGAATAAATTATTAATTTATTTATTCTGGTGTTCAATAAATGGAAGTGGAGTTTCAGTGGACCAAGGATGGTCAATATCTATTAAAATCCTTCATAATTTATCTTATATAAAATGTGAACTAACCTAATAATATCCCCTGGGAGTGTCAAAACAGGTGCACAGAAAAGGAAAATTCACTGTACACCAGAATGATGATTGAGATATACTCGACCAACTATTTTTGGGGTTATCACCCCTAGATACATTTTTTCCAAAACCGCATCCACTTGAAGTATCCAAAAAAGATTTATTTTCTAAAGGAAACCACACTCCTTTTTTTAATAACTTATGATGTTCTCATATAATTATTCTTATCCTAAGGGTTCTCACTAAATTTTCCTCATTCTGGTTTCTAAAAGTTATTAATCCTTTCCTATAATACAAACTATAGCGATACATACTTTTCATACATAAATATAACATCATTTTAGATTAATATTCAATACATTTCACCATAATTCAGAAATAAGATCCATATAGGTTTAGTGTATTTAGAAACTTTGATACACAAAAAATTGGTAAATAGAATATCTATATTATTTCTAATTAATTTCATCACAACTAGCACCCTTCTTAGACATATCATACTAAAAAACATTCTTTATAACTCGGGGAAGGGAAACATAAGAAAGGGTGAGCTTAAATTTTCAATAAGGTTAAACATAATAGATATTAATCAATAATCATAAGTGAGCATAAGTAAATCATAATGGAAGATAACATGATCAATACTAACAATAATCATACCAAATATGTCAAAAATCATTAATCGTGAAACATAGTGTACGGTTTTTTCAAACAAATGACATAATACATTAAGAGATATATAATAATCATAAGACATAATTTTTTGTCATGAACATAAGTAAATAAATTCATTTCATTATTCAAATATCACATTCAAGACTATTATAGTGGATTGGGTTAACTCCTCATTCCACCATTTCCTTAGTCAAGGTTCACTCTCAATAGTATCTTATTAGGTAAAGTCTCTTACTAGACTGGGTTCACTCCCCATTCCAATCCTTATTATCTATTATGATATCCTTGGGGTATTTCAAGGAATCCCTCACTTTTTCCATAACTAAACGGATGTTCCCAATTCACTATGGCCACATATTTCAGAGAGTACTACATTAATCTATAGAGTATTTCTTTCCGTTTTACTCTTTTATGTTTTTCACTAACTTATTTCTCACTGAATCTCTCCTACCATAATCTCATATAATGAGGAAACTATTTGATTTTAAGTATTGGGGTCATTATTGAGCTTACCTTTGACCCACTTGACTTTTGTTTTGTAATAATTAGTCTATGAGACATTTATCATTGGATTATTTATATTACCTTAAGACATCACAACAACCTTGATAATTAAAGTAAAATAATTTAGGGGAATTCATTGGAAATTAATTTCTAGTTTATTCCTATATTGAATTTTTGTCTAATTGTTGAATTATATCTGATATCTAGTTTTACATTTCTGAAATTATTGTTAATTGGATGATTACTTAACATTCATATCTTAATTGGTTGGCCAAAATTTTTAAATTACATTCCCAATACCTTTTATAACTCATTATTGAGTATTATTTCATATACCCTCTTTCTTGAGAGAACTCAATACACACATCACTACTATAACATGCTTGTTTGTCTTATTTAAACATGATGATTTTGAGTCACATTTAAATGATTGAGGCCATAGATTAACTTGTTTTCATCCCATTTAATCTTGATACCTACCCTACATTTGATCCATTTTGATCCCATATAAACCATGGATTCCCTCATAAAAATCCACATTATAATCCCATTTATCATTCCTACCCTTCATAATGATTATGTGTGCATGATTATTATTTTTGGATCTTTTAAAAGGGATTTGAGTTTTTCATGGGGCTATTTTTTTAGAATTCTATGAACAAATGTAGGGATGAAATTTCTTTATATTTGGGAAGAAGGTTCACTACTATTGGGATTATGATTTATTGAGGCCTCTACAGTTGAGAAAGATAATAAAATAAAGAAAAAATGATGGAAAATTGAGAAATTGAAATAACATGGGTAAACCAATGACTAAAAGAACCACCTCCTTCTTTTTCCAAATGTAGAAAAATAAGACTATGGATGGGGTGCGAGAACTTGAGATTGAGCATAATTTTAACACCCCAACCCCAGTTTCCTAGAGTTGGTGCATCATTATATTACATTGGCATGATTATTAGAAAATAAAATCTCAAAGGACCGATTAGTTTTGTAGCCTTGGAAAAACTAGATACAAAAATAAGATTTACATTACATCATGAAATGAAAAACTACACAGTTTCACCTTTTAAAACACACATATCCCTTAGAATCTCCCTACGGGTTAGTCATAATATACCTCTTCGCATCTTGGGGAAAAATGAAACATATGAAAGGGGTGAGCTCATATGCTCAGTAAGGATAAACATTATAGCATAAGCTATCATAAATAACCACAAACTTTTAATGAAATATATAAAACTGAAACAAAAGCCTTTTAAACATAATATTTAGCATAAAAATGCAAGAATAAATCAAATAATTCCATTTAAACTTTCACATGGATATTCTACTAGTTGAATAATCACATGAAATATCAATAACTAATCTTATAATGAGGGAATACATAATGTGGGACATCATAACCATACTATCACGGCCTCATTCCAGGACCATTACCATACCATCAAGGCCTTGTTACAAGAAACTATTTTGTCTTATGAGACCTACCGATACATCGAGGGGATGTAGTGGGCCCCACCCATCACTTACACAGTCCAATGCATTCTTCTTATAAAAAGGGTAAAACATAACATAATCATTTGTATTAAATGTAGCATAGAAAATGTTAATACTTTAACCATAAACCAAAAATGGTATCAAAATAGAACATCCATAGTCAAATATATCATAAAAATTTCAATAAAATATGGATGATTTTATCATAATAAATCAACCTCAATTTAGCATAAAACCAATAAAGGATATTGACATAGATGAAAATAATCTAATAAATTTATTAAAAATCTTTGAGAGAAAAATCCCTTTTTAATTTGAAATCATTTAAATTCCATGCAATTATAAATGTATTTCAAACTATTCTGATTAGTATATATCTCATATATTTCACCATAGAGATAGTGTCTCTATATCTTCAGGGAAATGAGTAATGTAGTTAACTCAATATCATGAGTTGGATAGTTTTTCTCATGAATTTTTAATTTCCTTAATGCATAAACAATAACTCTATCATTCTTCATAAGGACACAACAAATTCTTTGTCTTTAATCATCACTACAAATCACAAAACCATAATTTCCAGATGGTAAAGTCAAGATAGGATCATTGACTAATATTATCTCCAATTATTATAAACATTATTCACACTCTTTTGTCTAAACAGATTTAATCCCTTTACGTGTGATTTTGGTTAACAGGTTATCCAATTGGGAAAAATCATGGAAAAAACACTGATAGTAACCTGCTAAACCAATAAAATTGCATACATCAGTTATGCTCTTCAGTGCCAGCCATTCTTGGATTGCCTTTTTCTTTGAAGTATCAATAGATATTCTATCCTTCGAGACAATATGTCCAAGAAAAGAAATTTTCTGAAGCTAGAATTCACTCTTTCAAAATATACCATACAATTCATTTCTTCTAAGAGTCTTCAGAACAATATACTAGTGGTTCTCATGGTCTTTGTAGATTTTGGAATATACCAAGATATAATCAATAAATACTACAAAAAAATCATCATGATATTCCTTGAAAACTGTGTTCATTAGATCCATGAAAACATAGGGTTCATTAGTCAATCCAAATAGCATTACTATAAATTCTTAATGACCATACCTCGTTCATAATGTTGTCATTGGAATAACTTTCTTCTTTACACACAGTTTATTATATCCAGAACGAAGGTCAATCTTTGAAAAATATTGATCTCTATAAAGTTGATCAAACAAATCATCAATGAAAGTCAGAGGATACTTGTTCTTTATTATAAACAAATTTATTTCTCTATAGTCAATGCACAACCTCATTGATCCATCATCTTCTTAACAAAAACAACTAGGGATCCCCATGGGGACACACTAGGGTGAATAAATCCCTTGTTTCTCAACTCCTCTAGTTGTTTCTTCATCTCTACTAATTCCACTATAGCCATTATATAGGGAGTCTTTGATATTGGTCATGCATCAGGGATTAAATCAATAAAAAACTAAACTTCTCACTCTAGAGGATGTCTAGGTAAATCCTCTGGAAATACATCATTGTATTCTTGTACAATAGGCACATCCTCAATTTGGATATTTAATTCTTCTCCCATGGATGATTTTTTCTCTTCCTCCCCAAGAATTTCATTCATAAGAGATACTAGGAGTGGTTCTAGATAATAATCGGATGATGAAATTTATACTCTAAAGATAATATATTCTACATCATCCTCACAAATCAGAACTTCATTCATCTTACAGTAAATTTTCACATCATATTTTGATTTCCAAGACATACCAAGGATTATATCAATGTCGATCATAGGTATTATGATAAATCTAGAAGATAAAACATGTTTATATGTCAAAATAGGAACCACCAGACATATCTTTATTACAATGAGACTTCCCATAGGGGTTTTGACTAACAACTCCCTTGTTAATGTGAATTGGAAATATCTAATTTTTAATGAAAATTGGGAATATATAAAGGAATGTGAGGCTCTAAAATCAAATAATTATTTGGATAAATTTGAGGAGAGGATTATAGTACCTACCACCATGTCATTCGGAACTTCAACCTCAAGAGTTGTTATCGCATAAGATTGGCCTTTCTCCCTTAGCCTTTTGGGGGGTAAATTTCCTTGATTATCAGGACAATCATTTCAATAATGTCTCATCTCTTTACAATTTTATAATTGAACATTGGTATCTTCTTTTATCCCCTTTTAATCATGAGCTTGGTGGCATTTTTCTCCACACTTGTAGCAAAATCGCATTCCTTTTTGGAAATTATTGTGTTGTTTCTTCCCACATTTACTATAGGGTGTAATGTCACCTTTTTCCTTCATCCCATTATTTCCTTTTCTAGACTTTTAAGCAGCCCTATTACTCTCTTTCATTACATTAAATTCATAATACATATAGAATTCTATTTCCATCTTGATAGCATGTGAGACTATATCATCATATGATGAGAAAGATTGTGAGACCAGTTCCCATCATAGGAATGGCTTCAACCCATCAAAGAATCGATTAATCTTACTGATTGGGTTACATATATAGTACGAAGCAAGTATAACTAACCTTGTGAAGTTAGCCTCATACTTTGTAACATTATCATTATCCTTTTTCCTCGGACTCAGATATTGCCTTTCCATATCAGATCATTGTTCCCGAGGAAAGTATTTTTCTACAAAAAATTCTTTAAACTCCCTCCATTCCATATTTTCTACTTATTCATATTTAATTATATTTTTAATTAATAACCACCATCGATCTGAATCTTGTGACACACAGTAAAATTCCAGGAAAATTTTTTCCCTTTCATTACACCTAAAAGCAAGAAATATTTTTTCTAAGGAACTTATCCATTGCTCAAATACAAATAGATTTGTATTCCTATTTAATGTTGGAAGTTTTTGTATCATTAAGTGATCTAACATTGATCCTCTATGTTGTGGATTAGGGTACTTCATATGGGTAAGGTTATTATTCATAAACTGAGTCAACTGTCCCAGTATGGCTATAAGTTGTTCAGCACCAGTTGTATCACCAGCTCCACCATCATTATCATTCATAGGATGGAAATCCCAACATGGATTACGTGGGTTGATACGATTTCCATTTCTTCCACTTGGTTTCATTTCTAAACAATGGCATACACTAGATTGGGTTATGAATCATAATTCATAATTCCAAACTAGTAAAATACTTAACATAAATTGAAAATTTTATGATATCTAATCCATAATCATAAACATGGTTTCTTTGAGGACATAGTTAATCATAATTCATTCATAATGGTTTGTAATGAAAATATGAATTATCCTAAGCATATCCCCCAGGAGTGTCAAACTAGGTGCATAGTAAGTCTTGTTGTCATGTACCAGGTAACCTCGAGTCAAGACTGGAACACCTTGCCAGCATTTTCACCCCTAGGTACATCATTACCAGAACCACGTCCACTTGTAGTATCCACATAAAGATTTATTTTCTAGGAATACCCACATAATATCTAAATTATCCAAAATTTTAGGAAGTTCCTCTATACTTATCCTCAAAGTTTATCTTAGGGTAATGTTAATTAATCAATGTTTTTTTATATCATGTTTTCAAGGATTGTACTAAACATCCTATTATACCTACTATAATGCCCCGACCCCAATTTCCCAAAGTTGGTTCATTATTTTATTACATTTCCATGATCATAAGAAAATAAAATCCTAAAGGACTGATCAATTTAGTAACCTTAAAACTAGATAAAAATATAAGTTTTTCATTACATCCTGAAATGAAAAACTACATAGTGTCTCCTTTGAACACACACATATCCCCAAGAATATCCCAGCAGGTCAGTCATAATATACTTCTTCGCATCCTGGTGGAAAATGAAACATAATAAATGGGTGATCTTAGATGCTCAGTAAGGATAAACATTATAGTGGAAGCTATCATAGATAAGAATAAACTTTTAAGGAAATGTATAAAACTAAAACACAAGACTTTTAAACATAATCATTAGTATAATATGTAAAGAATAAATCAAATAATAAAATTTAAACTTTCACATGGATATTCTACTGGTCGAATAATCACATGCAATATCAATAACTAATACCATAATGAGGAAATGCATAATTTCGAACATCATAACCATACCGTCAAGACCTCATGCCAAGGCCATTACCATACTATCAAGGCCTTGTGGTAAGATACTAGTTTGTCTCATGAGACCTACCAATGCATTGAGGGACTATATTGGGCCCGCCCATCACATACAAAGTCCATTGCATTCCTATTATGAAAGGGGTAAAACATAAGATAAACATTTTTATTAAAACTAACATATGAAATGTTAATAATTTAACCATAAACCATGAATAATATCAAAATAGCACATCCACAGTCAAATATATTATAAACCCTTTAATAAAATATGGAATATTTTATCATAATAAATCAACCCCAATCATGCATAAAATCCAACAATGGATGTTGACATAGATGAAAATAATCTAATAAATTTATTAAAAAACTTTAAGATAAATATCCCTTTTTTTACTTTGAAATCATTTAAAATCCATGAAATTATAAAAGAAAAAGCTTATTTTGAAAATAATATTGTGATATTTTAAGGTAATATTCAAAATGTTAGGGCATAATAATGGCACAAAATAGCCCCTCGTGTCGTATAAGTAACAAAAACATTCTTTCCTTAATTTGTTGAAAAGTTCAAAAAGTACCTCATTTGTAAAATGATGGAAAGATTCCATTCAAAACATTTATAAAGAGTAAAAATGGGTAAATATTATTTTAAATAATTTTTTATAGTATTTTGAAAAGCCTTTTAAGAAACATGGATATGGATGATAAAGATTTCCCAGTAGATACTTAAGTATAAACAATCTCAGATAATAAAGAGATTGTGAAATTAACCTTTAACTTATACATTCCTTCAGTCGAGGGTGAGTTAGCATCCTGAATAATGGTTAAAGAATGTTATTAAATTATAATAGGACTATATCCATATTTATGATATCATATATGATCCTATCATATCATTCTGTTAATAATATTTCAGTATTACCACTGTTTTGGGTGTTAACTACTTTGTTTTCCTATGCATGTTTTTTTGTGTAAGTCTGGTTTGTTATGCATAGGATGTATTTTATTCATATAAATAATGATATTAAGTTCTTAATTATTATTTTTACTCATCATATAAATTTTATAATCTTTCTTTAATGGTTAATGTGGAGAATGAATCTCATCACGTCGTAGAGGCGGTAGGCCGTATGTACGAATGAGCGACAGTACCATTCTCTTAATGGTTAAATGGTATGTAATTGGATGATATATTAATTATAAAAAATAATTATCTTATTATATTAATTACTTACATCCATTATACTCATCATTATACCCATCCAAATAATTTAGTGTTGAATAACACATTACACCAGGGCTTGGAGATGATAAGTCGTACGTACGCACGCATGGTGATATTATTATTCATAGGATAGATAAAAGGAGTAATATGGTTGTCCCATAATTATAATAAAATATATGCATGTATAAAGTACTGGAGTTATTACTTTAGTATTGAAACAACATAAGAAGTGGACATAGAAGAAGAAAATAACTTTACAAGAGGTGATAAAACAATTACCTCTTTTTCAGGTGTCTCATTTTAATTTTCAAAAAAGAACTCCTTAGGTTGGATTTCTGCCCAAAGTGTGGCCTATAGGATTAATTGAGGGAAGTTTGGAGGATACTTGGGTAGGTTTGGACCAATACAAAGGGTTTTAGAGGTGTTAGATAAAGATAAGGACAAGTGCCATTTTTATAAGAGATGTGAGGGGCACTTTTGGAAGATCTTAAAATATTAATTTACTACAAATTGATTTTATGTTCTAAATATCTCCAAAGTGATTTATTTAGAGGATAAGATGAGAATGGGTCTAAATGATCTCAAATAATGAATTTTAGACACATTTAGTTCATAAAATTCACCTTATCTTTTGGATTTAACTCTTAGTTAAACAGTTTAACTCTTACCAGGTCTTCTTATATTTTTACATTATACATTTAATATAGCTACTATAAAATGAAAAATAAACCCCAATTGGATTATTAATGAAATATTTGACATTATAAAATTTATTTGGATGAACCTAATATTTTTATGACTTTTATATCATTTTTTAAAATATTATTTATTTTAAAGTATCATTTATGTCAATTTTGATACTATTCAAAAATTTTGATTTTTAAAAATATCTAACCATCATGATAACATCAAACTAATACATTCAATATATCTCGAACATGTCTATGTTGTCTATAAAATTAATGGATGTCATTAATTAAGTAAAATTATATTTATTTTAATATTTTTAATATCATTTAATTAATATCTCAATTAATTAATCAATTACTGCTTCATCATTGTGTCAGCCTTTAATTTAATTATTTAATATCTAAAAATTATAAATAAATTATCATGATGTAGATAAGTTTCATATATTTTTAAATAATATTTATATTTGACCATATCACCTACATAACCTTATATTAAATATAAAATAGTTATTAAAATTTGAATATGAAATTTTTAAATGTTCTTTAAATAAAATATAATAAATGTCTTAATCTAACACAAGTGGCTTAAAAAAGATCATATTTTCTACCTAAGGTTGATTTTGGTCGAAATATACTTATCCAATGATATTAGGACAAGTGTTAGGATAATATTATATTATTATAATATTTTTTTACCTTTAATTACACTATTTACCTTTTACTGTGGTAAATAAAATTTAAAAGTTCTTATTTACAAAAAAAATTATTGTGATCCTATTAGACTGAATTTTTCATACTAATTAAAATCATGTATTTCTATTTTTCTAATTCAATTCACAAAAGCGGTAAAATTATGTTTAATTCTAATCTGTAAATGTGGTTAGAAGATGGGTAAACGAGACGTTCAAAAGTATAAAAAAAATTCTTATATCTAATTCTATTATAAAAATTATTCCTATGACCTATATTGGACTAATGTATTTATTATATATCTATTATGACATTAAAATAAATTTAATGTAAAATAATTATTTAAATGAAAAAGTTGGCTTTTTTACACTAATGTAGTATTTTTCACTATTCATCAAAAATTGAAACTTTTCAGAAAAATACAAACAATTCATCATAAGCTAAATTTAATATTATGAATTCAAAAATGAAGTCCATTTTTAAAAAATAAAATTTATAAATTTCATAATTTGGTTAATACTATTCATAACCACTTTTTAAAGGGCTAGTTTGATAGGTGTGCTCGAGCTCAGTGTTGTGTGAAGTGCACGCTATTGGATTATTTAAAAATAAGCATACCGTAAAAGCTTGGGGTTTTACAATAACTCTAGTTAAATTTATCATGAGTGTTGAGTGCAAATTTTTTAGAAAGGAAAACCACAATATGGATATAGATGTTTAAGAAAAAATTGAGAGATGATAATGGAAGGAAAAGGGAATTAAAGTGAAAGTCTAAGGGTGAAGCATGACTAGATACTAAGGAGGAATGAGTTATTGAAATTCAATGACTTTTCATTAATATTTTTTTATATTAACATGCTTGGGTGCAATTTTTCTCTGGTTGGTGTGTGTTGTCCTTTGAGATCTTTGTTGCTCTGTTTTTTCCTTAAGGACAGTAATTATTCTTGTGTGGGGAATTTGATACTTGTAATTCATGCATGTATTTTTAGTATATTTCATAGTGAATTTGAACATAATACTACCTTATTTGGTGAAATTATAATGAAATATTGAAAAATTGCTACATTGAAGAGATGTTGAGCCTTGGAGGAATTCTAATGTAATTTCATTCATTCACATCATGACAGGCATTTCACAGCGTGATCGGGGAATAATACAATTTTTTAATGAGGGAACTGTGGATCGAGGCCACGACTTTGGATATTTGTGCCATGTAAGAATCCAAATAGAGCAAGTAGATTAAACATGAAATTAATTCACATCGTGATACATGGCTTGTGGTACTCCCATAAAACTTAAGTTGAAATATAAAAGACCTAAAAACTGTATAAGATTAATGCCAAACTTCATAAGATTCATCTCAATGGTAGAATAATGATTCACACCATGATGGATGATTTCATTCCATGACCAAGAAATCAAGAATTGTCCTAGTCTGGAAAACTTCATAATAATAATGTTGAAGGAATTTCTAAGGTTCAAGGATAAATTTGATAAGAATTATTTGCATCACAATGAAGGTGGTCACACCATAGATATGATTGTGTAAGAATCTTTTGAAAGAGCATAATAATGATCCACACACAAAAAAGTGGCTCCCCCCGTGAGGGATACTTTGTAGAGTTGATTGTAGACTTTGTAAGAATGGTTCACACCACAAAAAATCTACCACATTGTGATGAACCAGGTCAACATTAAAGGAAGAAGATATCTATACTGATATCCCAAAGATCTCATGTTATGATCTTCAGGGGAGATTTAAAGTTTAAAAAAGTAACATTCCAGTTTCATCACAATAGAACAGATTGCACCATCATGTGTGATGTAGATTTCCACTGTTATGTGTGGATAGTCATTTCAGGGGTGAGGGATTAAGAGTAGATGATTGTGTGAGTTATTTTCTTACTAATATTACCCATGGAAGGTTGTTTCAATTAGGAACTCGCTTGGTGTTTGATTTCATCTTATCCCTTCATGAAAATCTGATCAAGAGATGTGGGAGGGAAGAAATCCAAATCGATTGATTTGATTAGTCTATGAACAATAGTCAGTATTTTTTTTCTTCTTTATGAGCCAAGAATAATGTATATAGGCTTGGTGGATTTCCTCAATCCATGGATTTACACTTTTTTAGATATAATCAACTGAATTGATCATAAGAATTTGGTAATCATAGAACGACATTACAACCAATTAGAATTATTAATCCATGAATGAGAGGTAGCACCATTATGAAATAATTCTTAAAAATTGATCTTGATCACTTTTTTTAATCAACTGTTTTTAATCATAGATAATTTTGATGTTTTTCACTTGATATAACAACAAAATTCTTGACTCAAAAAATGACTCAACCAACTCTAATATATCAGATTTTAGTTTCATCATGGGGGAACCTCAGACTTCTGCTATAGTACACTCTTGTATTTAGTGAAGAGTCGAGCACTCTTATTAATTCTAAACTCCAACAACAACCCAGGATCCAACAACACTCAAGGAGTCTTTAGGAAGTGATGCAAGCATCGAAATATGTAGGTGTTGTAGTAGGAGGATTAGTTCCAAAAGTTGGCACTGATGTATGTGCTAATGCAGTGGAGATGCAATGGCAACATCATTCCTTATTGTCTCCAGAAGCATGTGTTGTACACTAGGTGATCGAGTTGTAGCAGCGATTAACATTGACCATGTGGTTCAATGCCCATGATGATCAGAACCATGAAGCATTCATTCCATAAAGACGACTTCGTGGTGGAACTGGGATTAGCAGATGGTAGCTGATATATATTTTTGGTTGGGGTCATTTATACTATATAAGGAATGTAAGATGTGTGATCAATTAAGCTTAATCTTCTATCAACCTATGCTTTGGAGTTATTGTTTTGAACCACTTAAATCACTTGTGTTCATTTTCCTTTACTTTTGTTCATTGTATATTCCAAATTTGTTTGTATGCTCTCAGTGTATCTTGAGTAGTTGGAAGGTGCGAGGTTAGGGTGTGTGGCTTCTTGATTTCAATGATATATTCTTTTAGCACCAAGATTCTCCAGACATTCTGGTGTCATTATTCCATGCTTGAGGAGCAGAGTTTGAGTTCTTCAAAAGATAATTCTTCTGTTGCAAGATAAACGACTAGATTTTTAGGCATTTTGAATTTGAAGGTCGTGGTTTTAGGAATCAAAGTGTTTACTAAACCCAACCACACCATGGCATTGCACAACATGTTGTGATTTATGAAATTTATGAATAAATGGAAGATTTTATCATATTTGAATTTATGGGAAGGCTTTACCAATCATGGGGACTTTGGATCATTTTTGGTGGTTGATTTTAGAATTCAATAAAATGCATATAAGTGACATAAATTAGGAAAATTTTGAAAGTCAATAATGGAGAGATAAAATAGAAGTATTTGATAATTTTGAGTAGACGCGACATATTAAACTGATTGGAGAGGGAATTATACACATCTTGAGATTTATTGAGGAGGTTTCTATGGATAACTTGAATATTATTGAAGACCGGTATTTGATCAAATGTTGAACTAGATGGAAAACACCCATGTTTTCATGGGGTTTAAATATTCTTCTTATATTCATTGAGATCAATCTGCATGACAACTATTCTTATTTCCTTTTTTTGAAGAATTGTGTGGAGAGATAAGTTTAAAAGTGACCCTTGGTTATGGTAGCAAGTCTTACCTAAACCCTTGAAATCACAATTGTGCATAGTGATTTTAGCACATCGATACATTGACGGTGTATGGTCTTTAAATGTAGCATTTTGTGGTGAACTATGTAAAATCATCGTATCATTGCATTTTCTATTCATAGATGGATGTTGAGGGTGTTTTATTGATATTATCATATTCGAAGTGATCTTGTAAATGCGAGAATAATATTATTTTGAAGAGTAAACGAATTAGACACCCAAATTAACCCCCCCATGGTGTTTGGTAGGCTGTGTTTGCAATAATGTGTCATGCATATTAGTTATAAAAGGAATAAACTAATGGGACAAGTCTAAAAATGATCCCCATAGCCTACCCTATAGAAGTAAAATTCCAAAAAGGCATACCAAAATCTAGTCAAAGAGAGTGTGGTCATGTCACCCTACTCAACCCCTACTAGCCTTGCTGATAAATCCCACAAAACCTTGAGAGGGCAGGAGTGAATTAGGGTGTTAAATATTTCTTGGAATAAAGAAACACAACCCATCAGAAATACATAGTTCATTGTTAAGGGCTATTCCAAGGAGCATACGCCGATGGTGTTTTGGTCATACCAGAATCCACTAAACTTCACTACAATTTAAGGATTACCATTTTTCTGTCATGGTCACCCCCATTAAAGGCTCACTGCATTTACAAGAATTTTAAAGATAACACATTGCCTCCATCAGATCACTTTGGTCAACTCCCTCTTGCTCGCTACTTTGGGTTAAGTCTTTCTCAGCTTATCAACTTGAAAATCACTTCCATATATAAATGGATAATTATGATGTTTTGCATCACTAGAGATTGAATATGATGCTTCAATGCATTCCACTAACCTTCTCCCAAGTATTTTTTCCGAAGCTTTCTATTTTTCACAACTACTAACATTCGCCAAACCTCAATGTTTCATGCAACTGTCCCTCTGTAAATCTTGTATTTTCATATGAGTGTCCTTGTAGTTCCTTGAAACTTTCACTTTACCAACAAACATTTACTTTCGGGCAACTTTCAATGTTTTGTGAATCTCCTTTGTTCTGAAGCGACTCAAGTTACTTCGCACAACTGATGCACGCGCAGAAAATAATTTTAAGCAACTCTACTTTGCACAACTCTTTCACAAAGAAAAGACATAAGATCTTCATTGAGTGTCTAGGTGCTTCAAATGATGGTGGTAGCCGCCGATTTATAGGCATGGTTGAATCTTAGCTCAACTGCCTTGCGCTCCACCGACCTTACGTGCAAATTTCTCGGTTCACTGAACTTCATCGACTTAATGTCACCTATAGCATGCAACTCACCATTATCACGAAACTCCATCAGTATTACGTTGGTCAATGCAACTATGATTTTCGTGCAACTTCAAAACTTTGATAAAACACTTGCCTTAGTCGTATTTTGATGAGGCGAGGCCGAAACATCTATTGTGTGCAACTTCATGAAACTTCTTCACCCTTTCAGGAAAATTTTTTATTTGTGTAAGAATATTTCTTTTACCAAAAACAAATTTCTTCATCCTTCAAATTTTTGGGTCCACAAATTTGGTAAACATTGAAAAATTGTGTCACCTTCAACTCTAGTGTGGATTGACTATAAACACAATATACTACAAATTTTCAACTTTAAATAACCTTGGTTCAAACACTTATCAATCCATGTATTACTCTCAACCCTCAACCAAAGGGAGGGAGTATGGTCATATCACCCTACTCAACCCCTATTAGCCTTCTTGATCCACAAAGTACTCTCGACCCTCTACCAAAAAACAAGGCCTACATGTTCATTCACATGATGTGTAAGTAAATAGTTAGTATAATACTTAGTAGGATTTTTCAAATGATCCCTACTTCCTCTCATGTTATGACTCCTTTCAAACTTGTGTTTTTGTGCATGAATGTGAGATAGAAGGAGATTAAACACCCCATAGAGGCAAAGAAAACAATCAAATTCACATCATATATCACAATATTATGCTCAAAACAAAATTCTTAAAACCCAAATAAAATCAATATCATGCTAGGATACCGATGTTATGTCTTATTGTCAATGTTTGAATCATACTTTACAAGTCATTGCATAAAATGAATCTACAGCTTTTTATAGACCATCATGTCTTGTGTGATGAGAAAAATCCCCACCAACTTTTGTGTCTTAAATGAAAACAATCTCTCTCCTAAACCTCCCAAAAAATAATAACATGGATGCACCTTTCAAGTTAAGGTTTTGAGTAAATATAAGAGGCCGCCCTTGTGGGTTGTCCCCCAAATGATAATAACAATGGATTGTGGACTTTTTATTCCCAATGAAAAATAACATGTATCATGAAACTGTGTGCCATGATTGCGAATAACTAAGATCACAAACCGATGTGTCACTAGTGATGAGAACTCTCTCTCTTCATGCTTGGCAGCTTGTAATCATACGTAATGTGATCCATTTTTAAAATTAAATAAAACATCATAAAAAATCACATAATCATGACATTATTAAATGAACACACCATGGAGTGTTGGAAAATTATCTCTCCTAACATCATGAAATTCAGGACATAATCAAACATGCAACATGTAAACATTCAAATAATCATACATCATGGCATAAATACATCAACAAACTATGTGACATTATTAAAGGTAGAAACATACATGTTTACACAAAAAAAAACATAATGATGTGTAATAATCAAAACATAACACATCGAACACACTAGATAACACAAATTTAACATCACAACAACACCGCTCACTGCCTTACGAAAAATAAAGGTAGAAAATGACAATCTAATAATCCGGTAAATTGGAATCGCTTCCCCCGATGTTAAAATATTCAAAAAAATTGGATGTTGAAGGTGATTGCAAAGGAGCCACTAGTGGTTGATGAAGTTGTACTCCTCTTTTCTGTATAATTCGTGCTTGTTCACCTTGAATAAAATCACGGATATTTGGATCACTGATTTTATTCAGATCGCGTGACAAAATTTTATTTTCCTCTTTAACTATTTTAAGGCCATTCTCTTTTCTTCAATTTCCATTTGTTGTTTCCTTGACTTCTCCAACATCTCTAAAAGCCGTTGATTTTCTTCTTTCAAAGTTTCAATGATCCCCTGTGACTTTTCATCATTTTTTCCTTTTAATTTAGCTTTCTTCACTCCAATGGGTCGTGTAGAAAATGAGCCGCCAACATCATCATCATTTATGTTCAGCGAAAATGATGACGAACCAGGAGAGTCGGATGGATAAGATTCAGGAGTTGGATTATCCGACTCTGATGATACATAGTTCTGTTTTCGAGGCTTTTGTCTTGCAGTACTTGCGTCATCTTTGAATTTTTCAAAGAAATTTACAGTGCTCCATACATGATCAAACCTAAATCCTTTCATGCATGTGGGATCGTGCATGAGTAAACTTTTTGCTCGATCTAGCTGGAAAATTTTCAATGTTAATCCTATGTATTTACATATATAAACATAAAAGAGAAAAATAATAAACTACTCACAATATCTTGTTCTGATGCACCACTGGGATTCATATTTTCAACTTGCCTGATGCATCAGTTTAATTTCTTTACAGCCTTCTTGACAGCTTGTATCCGACACTGCAACAATCTTTTACTTCGAAGTTCCCACCCCTCGTTCTTGCCTTCGTTGTATGCATTTTCGATGCGAGATCAAAAACAATCGGATGACTGGTAAACACCAGTAATAGGATCTTGAGAAATGCTTATGTACACCCCACATAAGAGTATATCTTCGCCAACAGAGTAGCTAGAAGACCGAGAAACCATCTCTTTCTAAAACAAATAGGTTTAGGAAGGTATTGATGAAACGAAGATAATGAGCATTTGGGTGGAATGAAATTGATAGTTATTTATAGGGATTATGATAGATAATCCATATCCAAAGTATAAAAAATAGACCGTTGGATGGATTTCATATTGATCTCAATCGTTGGATGGATTTCGTGATCATCCAACCTTATCATGAATGCACATTCATTTCAACCGTTGGATGGATTTCATTTTGACATGAACCGTCAGATGAATTTTATCTATGTGTCAGATTTATCATGATTTCACTACAATCACAACCATACAAATGGATTTCATTTTTATCACAACCATCATATGTGTTATAACTTTATCTAACCTTATCATGATCGCATATTCATCTCGACCGTTGGATGGATTTCATTTTGATATCAATCGTAGGATGGATTTCATCCTTATCCAACCTTATAAGGGTCTCATATACATTTTTAATATTTATTTATAAATATTTATTGATTAAAATTTCATGTTTTTAATACAGCTTTAATTTTCATAAATAATATATGTATTCATTTTCATTTTAAGTATTCGTTTTTAGTTTTTTCAAATTTATTTAATTAACAACTCTTATTCATTATGCTAATATTTTTTTGATATATTCATATTTTAATTAAATTTCACTTATTTTTAACATTCAAAGTATAAGAAATGGATCGTCATATGGATTTGATAGTAATCTCAATCGTTGGATGAATTTTTTCATCATCCAACCTTATCATGATTGAACCTACATCCCAACCGTTGGATGGATTTCATTTGGAAATGAACCGCTAGATGAGTTTTATCTTTATTCCAACCTTATCATGATATTACTACGATCTCAGCCATCCGTTAGAATTCATTTTGATCATAGCCGTCAGATGATTTTAGCTTTATCGAACCCTATCATGATTTCATATTTATCCTGACCATTGGTTTGATTTCATCTTGATCTCAATCATTGGATGGATTTCATCCTCATCCAACCTTATCGTGATTGTATATTTATTACATTGGATTTCTCTATATATAAGTATCATTGTATTACTTCTTGAGAATAGATGCTCGATAAGAGTACCAAAATGAATTACAATATTGGAGATCCTTCTGATATTCATTTTGAAATTTCATCATCATCATCGCTATCTTCTTCTTCATCTTCGTCTAATGATGCAGCAAAAAATGCATTTGAAGAGATGCAAGAAGCAGTACATCAAGCAGTGCAGAGGAACAATATGATGATGGCGCATTATTATAGTGAATACAACGATCAGTCTGCTCACGCTGGATCCATCCTAGGGCACATAGTTATCAATCGCGATCGTGATGCTGGAGATCGTAATTTGTATGATGATTATTTTTCTAGCAATCCACGATATAATGCAACATTGTTCCGTCGGCGATATAGAATGTCTCGAAGTCTTTTTCTTTGTATTGCTGATGCAGTTAAAGCACATGGTCATTACTTTCAACAAATAAGTGATGGGCTTGGTATACCTAGATTATCAACTCTGTAGAAATTAACAGCCGCATTTTGGATGTTGGCATATGGCCTCCCAACTGATGCTACTGATGAATATGTTAAAATTGGTGAGTCTACTACAATTGAATGTTTAAAAAGATTCTGTCGTGCTATTGTTGAGATTTTTTCAGAGCGATACCTTCGATCACCAAATGAAAATGATATTTCAAGATTTCTTTATATTGGTCAAGAACGTGGTTTTCCAGGAATGTTAGGTAGTTTGGATTGTATGCATTGGAATTGGAAAAATTTTCCTACGACATGGGCTGGACAATATGCAGGACGTTCTGGATCCCCAAATATTATTCTAGAAGTAGTGGCTGATTATGATCTTTGTATATGGCACACATATTTTGGTATGTCGAGTACCAATAATGACATCAATGTGCTTGAATCATCTCATTTGTTTTTTAATCTCGCTCAAGGTATTTCTCCTCCTGCTCGTTATGTCATTCAAGGAAAAGAATATGATATGCGATATTATATGGCTGATAATATATATCCAAAGTGGCCCACAATTGTGCAAAGTATCCACGATCCACGTAGTGAGAAGAAGAAATATTTTTCAATGAGGAAAGAAGCATGTAGAAAAGATGTGGAACGAGCATTTGGAGTTTTACAGACACACTTTGCAATCATCGCAGGACCTACACGTTTTTGGAGAAAACATGTATTACATGATATAATGACTACATGCATCATCATGCACAACATGATAATCGAGGATAAACGTAATTTGAATGCTCCAATTATTGATACGATGGAAGTGTCAGCTCCAACTGTAGAGATAACGACAGATGAAAATGTTCGATTTCAACACTTACTCAGTCAGCATAGAAGAATCAAGGATAAGGATGCTCATATCGCACTTCGTAATGCATTAATCGAGCATCTATGGCAACGATATTCTGATTTAGAAAATTAATTGTAATCGATTATCCATTGTAATTTTCTGCATTTTTAATTGAATATCATTTTAAATATCATATAGTTTTATTTTATTTTATTTTATATTATTAAATAATGAGTACAAGTTTAATTTAATTTAATCATTAATTAATTACATAGTTAATTTTATTATTATATTAAACTTGTTTTTTAATATATATATATAAATAATTATTATATAACTATTTAAAAAGGTTTTCACTTAATTAATCAAATCACACATGTGTAATTATAATTAAAATTATAATAATATAATTTGTTCAAAATACACATGTCATAAATTAAAATTATATTGTAGATAAATCAATAAGAATTAATGATACATAATAAATAAAAATTAAAATACAAAATACATTATATTGATGTATAATGAAAATAAAGCATGATTTATTATATTTAAATTGATATTGTTAAATAAAGATATCAAATTTAATTTAATTTAATTATTAATCAATATCAATTTTTTTAATTATTATGCTTATTAAATATCATAATATATCATATCGTTTAATTTTATGAAAAATATTAATTTTAATATAATGTATTGAATAAAAGTAATAATAAAACATATATAAAGAAGAATATTCAAATAATATTGTTTTTGAAGTGGAAAATGATGTAAGTGGGTTGGAGAGAAATTTATTGTTCATACTTCAAAATGGAGTAAAGTTACTTCAAACTGGCGTGCTGCGTTGGAGTTGCCCTAATCTCCCTCGCTGTCATACCAAACGCGTAGCTGACAGTTGATATTATTCTTATTTTTTCATGTATCCATATTCATCTTCCATCACAGGCCCCTATGAATTTGAGACTGGTTGATATCTTTTCATCAAAAATCTTTTAATAAACTTTTGAATGTAAAATTTATGAGATTTCGCCATTGTTAATGCTTTACGCTCTCAATTTTCATCCTCAATATCAAGTTGGATTATTGGAGATCTCACGTATCAAAACACCGAGGAACTTTATTCTTCTGTTTTCAAATCATCATATCACCTAGTCCACCCAACAACATGTTTTCAACCTATAAAATAGTTTGATTATACATCTACTTCTCATAAAAAATTATCTATGTTTCACCTATCAACTCTTTATTCTTAAATTAATCCATAAAATATCTTATTCTTTCAATGTGGTGCTCAATTCAAGCTATACAGATCTTTCTTCAACTTATAAACACAGTTTTGGATTCTATCTTATGTGAAACCTACTTGATGATTCATGTAATTTTCTTATTCCAAATCAAGATGAAGGAAGACTGCCATGAAATCTGTATGAATAGATATCGATTTTCTTACTCCAGATATCGATTTTTTTATTCTATTGGGCTTAACACTGTTTGAATAGATGAATATATAAATACTGAAGATAATATTTCAAATAAATAAACACCTTCTATTTATTGAAATTACTTTTTCAATAGTCATGCTTTGTAAAGATTCTTGCCAACAAATTCCACTTTTAATTGAAATACCCAATAATTTTACAATGAATTTTTACCTTTTGATAACTCCATCAACTATCAAGTTCCATTGGTTTTTAATGAATCCATTTCTTCACCCATAGATAACTTCAACTATTTAGCAACATTCAGTGTTTTAAATTCTCATGGACATTTGGGATCCCCATACATTTCCATTTGCACTTAAATCTAATTAAATCCATCTAAATTATTTTTTAAAAATACAATGACATCAAATGACCTTGAGACTTAAAATACACATCAATACTCCAATATCGTAAGTTATACAAAGAAGTACGTAAATGTCGTGTGCAATCCCATAAGAATTATTGAAAAACCATACCATGAGACTGACTTCAGCAAAATGTCATTTACCTTGTTTTTAAAGGATCAGAAGCCCCAATTACGTACAAGAAATAAATAACATGCACACAACTAAGGGGGTAATTTTGGTCCGGCGGCCCAAAAGCCCGACTGGCCCGACCTGAAAAAACCCGAGTCAATAAAGACCCGGGTTTAGCGTGGATTTAGAATCCAACATGAAGGAAGATAATTCAATCAATTCATGATTCAAACTTATTTTTACGAGGTGTAATAAAATTTTACAAAATAATGTCAAAAAATATTGATCTCATCATATAAGACTTTCATTCCAATATTTTAGTCTAGTAAACAAAAAAAAACAATAGAATACCTCAAGGCAACTTCAAGAAATTCTTATGCTATCGTCATCATCATCATCAAAAGTGAAAGTACTATCAACATTACTAATACTAAAATTACAATAATTATTGTTTTTCCAAAATCTTTTATATTAATCAAATACAAAGGGAACCAGTAACAACACCTCCAATGTCGTTCTAAATACCCTCCTCTTATAAATATTGTTCCTGACGCCCATAAGTTATTCTCTGGTCAAATATTTATGTTAAAATTTATCAAGAATCATGTGAATCGAGTTGCCGAAAGGGACACCTAGAATGGTCTTTAATAATGTTGCAAAAACTTTTTTCTTCGCTGTCTTCTTCGCATCCAAACATTTTTTTTACACCATCTGCTACTTCCAAACTGTTTCACAAATCCATATCTTCCAAGGTTTCATCATACTCTGAAAATTCTAGTTCAAAGATTAAATCCTCCTCATTTTCAATCTTGGAAACCCCATCTTCCAAATCATATTCTTCCCCAACTAGTAAGGAAAAGTTGTTCTTCCAAGTACAACAAATTAAAAATGCGCACCATGTGGAATAATAACACTTATTGGAAGAAAAATATCTATCAAATAATGCATTAGAATTATTCAAAATTTCATCCCTGTCGGGTAAGCCACTTATGATTTCACATCTTCTAGAACCAACTCTCAAAATTTTTATACTAGAAGCCCGATTCACGTAAATGTGATGAATACACTTTGGTCAACTGGAAACAAGTATGAAAGAAATCAAAGGGTCAAATCCCTTATTACCAAGGAAATTTAGATTTCACCACAAAGCAACGATGAAACTGAATCTATCAATGAAAAACATATTACTTTGAAAAATCATTACAACAAAAATGTTTGAAAGATGAGATTTTAAATTATCATTACTATCATTGTCAATTACTTTTGATAAATAAATAACACACAGCTAAGAGTGTAATTTTGGCTCAGCGGCCCGAAAGCCCGACTGACTTGGACCAAAAGCTCAACTAGCCCGACCCGGAAAATCTTGAGTCGGTAAATACCCAGGTTTGTCAAGGATTTGAATCTGACATGAAGGGGTCTCATTCAATCAATTTATAAAACAAACTTATTTTTACAAAGTGAAATAAAAATTTTCAAAATAAACTCAAAAAATGTCGATCTTATCAAAAAAGACTTCCATTCCCAGATTTTAGTTTGGTAAACAAACAAAACAATGAATCACCTTTAGAAACCTTCAAGGAATGCTTATTATATCATCATCATCATCATCATGATGATCATCACCATTGTTGTGATCACCATCATCATCATCCACAAAAAAATTATTGTCCACATTACCAATACTACAATTACAATTATTGTTGCTTCTCTGCAAAATCTTTCATATTAAGTAAAAAAATGGAACCAGTAACAGTACCAGCAATTCCTTTCTAAATACCATCCTATTGCAAAGATTGTTCATGAAAACTATAAGATATTCTCTAGTAAAATATTTATGTTCAAATTTATCAAGAATCATGTGAATAGAGTTGTGGGAAATGACATCTAGAATGGGCTATAGTAATGTTGTAAAATCATTTTTCTTCGCTACCTTCTTCCCATCTAATCATTTTTCAGCACCATCAGCTGATTCCAAACTATTTAAAAAAGCCAGATCATCCAAGGTTTCATCATCCTCTAAAAATTCTGGTTCAGAGATTAACTCATCATTGTTTTCAGTCTTGGGAACCCCATCATCCAAATCATCTTCCTCCCCGGCTTGTGAGGAAAACCTATGCTTCCAAGTAGATCACATTAAAAATACACCGTATGTGGAACAATAAAAGTTATTAAAAGAAAAATATCTATCAAATAATGCATTGGATGAATTCAAAATTACTTCCTTTTTCGGTAAACCAATTATTATTTCAGACCTGGAAGAACCAACTCTCAAAATTCTTATGTTAGAAGCTTGATTCTTGTAAATGTGATGAATACACTTTAGTCAACTGAAAACAAGAATGAAAGAAATAAAAGGGGTTAAATCACTTCTTTCTAACAAAATTCATATTTCACCACAAAGAAACTATGAAACGGAATCTCTCAATGAAAGAGTTATTCATTTACAAACTCTTTACAATGTAAAGTTTGGAAAGAAAAGATTTAAAATATCCTCCTCTTGCAAAGATTGTTCAAGAATACCACAAGTTCTTCTCTTGTAAAATCTTTATGTTCAAATGTATCAAGAACCGTGTGAATCGAGTTATTGGAAGGGATACCTAGAATGTGTTAGAGTTGGTTTCCTAGAACAAACTATTTGTACTTTTGATTACTTTGATAGTTAATGTATTTAAATATTAAACATCTTATTGCATATGGTTCATTGTTCTGCATGAATATGATGTAATAATGTCCTATAGTATTTGATGCATTGATAAGGTCATGACAGTTCCCCGCTACGATGAGAACCATGAAATGTTATAACAATATTCTTAAATATAGTTATGCGATTGGATGACATACTATAATGAGACACATAGTATACATACTGTTAGGTATGAGTACTCATAAGTAGATGAGACTTCCTCTCATGAAGTTCATGCTTGGTAATCTCCAAGACGAGAGATTATGAGAATATACTTGCTAGTAGGAATTTTGAATGTTTTGGTGTCATCGGATATTCTTATTTGTGAGTGTGTGTAATGGTACTTATACTTTAAAATTATCATTAATATGTGTCACGACTCACACACTTTGATTTAACGAAAACCGTCACATTTGGTGGGAAGTAGGGTACGTTGGGTACGTCATGAGTGACATGTTATTACTGGATAAGTCATGGAAGGATTTGTCCCTTCTATTTATAAAAGTTTATATCTCAGCCTTTTGATTGAAATAGAACCGTCATGTAAAATTTCATGACCATGGTGTAATGAAGTGTTTATTTTAGGTAGTCAAAGAATGACGTATCAAGCACAATATTTGATGACACTATCATGAAACTTGCTTGATGAGATATAAATACAAATGGATTATATTACACAGTGAGCATTCATATGTGGATGTCGTTGTTGCGAATTTATGTTCTTTCTCTTGGGTGCCTTGACTTGTTGCTAGATAGTACTATTGGGCTTTAGGAAAGACCACCTAATGCAAACGATAAAGAATCCTAGAGGGTCACACACTAAGTGTTTCGGGTTGTCTCGGTTAAATTTAATTTTAATTTAATTAATGGAATAAATATTATTCTCATGCCAGTGGAATAATAATATTCTTGTTAAAATTATTTCATAAATTAAATAAATATTTATTCACCAGATTGTGGGTAAAATATATTTATTTATTTTACTGAATGTCTAATAAATATTTATTTACTAGTTTGTAAATAAAATATTTATTTAAGAGAATAATTTATTTATTTATTTATTTTGGAGTTAAATAAATGGATGTGGAATTCGAGCAGATCAAGGCTGGTCCAGAAGTAAAATAATTATTTGCAAGACTATAAATAATCATTTATCTAGTAGGCATAAATTAAAATAATAATAACTCTACTTTTAATTTGTGATGTAGAATTTTATTTATTCCATTTTGCATAAGTTGGCACCCCATAAATAATGACGCATTATTATTATTAAAAAACATGGGTTTTCTCTAAGGTTATGTATGTATTTAATTACTTTTACACACATAAATATTATTACCGAAACCCCCTATCGAAAAATAGACACGTACGTCTATTGTACCATGTACCGAACTGCATGACCGGTGAATTGAGAATTGTTGAGCTAAATGATTTCTCTCTCAAATCCTTTTCTCACCCCTCTTAAGAATAAGAGACGTTTTTCCAAATCAAAGAACAAAAGATCAAGAACGACCAACACAAGACACTCACTTATCCACGCCAGCACCCAGAGAACGAGTGGTGTCGACCGGAGGCCATCCAAGCACGTGTGGATCACCGCTAGAAGGATTTTGGTTTTGGATCCTCACATGTAAAATGAGACAATCCAGAAGGGTCATTCTAGATGATCAATATCATCAATAATGAAAATACTAAAGATCTAGGTATTTTTTTCTTTAGGAAATTAATTAAATTAATTATAAACATGATATGCAGGATACTCTCAAAAGGTTTCATGCATCTTCCTTATTTATCTCAATAATTGATTCTATTCTGTGGAGACTTTTGTTCATCGTCGTATTGATCCCAAAATAATAATTGATCATGGTAAAAATTAATGTTCTAGGTCATCCCAACCGTGCTTTCGCTGCGTCCGGAACCTTCAAGTTGTATTAGAGGGGTCACATCATATTTTATAATTATTTAAATATTTCGTTGACGATTTATGCATTTAATAATTTAGGTGTTTCAATTCAAGTTAATCATTCTGTAAATCTGAATCTTGATATCTTTTCCTCCTCTTTCATTTCTCATTCACCTTATAAAAACAGTCTTTTATTTTAATTTTGATTAAAATAAAATAGAGGATCTCATCCGGAGATGTCGCAGGTTCCTAGCCATACAACACCAGAACACATGATGTGTATTTGGCAGTACACGTCGTTTAGTCAGGGTTCAATGCTCCGGTTCTGGTCCACCAAACCAATCCATGTCATTGGAGTTTTTCTAAGTCCTAATGACTCAGTTTGTTGACTAGGAATAGGTGGCACATGGTTTTCGGATTACACGTTGTGTGGCCTATTGGAAATTGTGTGTAGTCCATTCAGGTTAGGGTTGGACTGTGTACTCCGTACACGGATTGCCCGACTTGAGACCGTGTAATGCTGATACTACACGATGTGTGGCCCACTAGATACATTGTGTACTCTGAAGATTTCCAAAGTACACTCACACACTGTATCCCCAGGCATGTACTTCAGATCGATGGTGAACAATGGTACATACTGTGTACTCATCCAAATTACCCATATTTATTAAAAATTATTATTATATTATAAAAACCGTTGTGATGCGTACCATGGTGCAGGCATAAAGTTGAGGCACAACACATGATAGGTGTTTTATATAAAAGTGTTTAATTTGACATTTGTGTAATGTTTATTTCCAATAATTAGGTAGTTATTAACAAGAATTCACTAGGTTGCCTCCAAGATACAAGTTACGTACAAAGATAATTTTAAATTAATTTATTTGTTTAAAATTATGATGGATGAGAATCTTAAAGAAATTCAGAAAAGGGTTTAAGATAAAAGGATTGATTAATTAAAGATGAGAATTAATTGATTTGAGTGTGATTTATCTTAACCAAGCACAATTAAAGAATTGAATGATAGTTTCATTTATGGGTAAATATCATTTCATGTATAGATAATCATGAGCTAGACCAAGAACTTTGTATATGGATGGTTTCTTTTAATTAATTTATTTAAATTAAATTTGTTGGCCTATGATCCTTCTCCTCATTAATATGTAGGGTCTATGTTCCCAAGGTTGCTTTTATGTAAAACTTTGTTTTACCCCTCACTTGCGTGTGATTTTAAAAGCATATGTAATGGATGGAACTCCCAAGCTAGTGGTGGTGCTTCAATATGGAGCTGAGACAAAACCAATCCTAGGAGATACAGAGGTGGATTGGTGGAAAGCTGTAAACATGAACCTAAAAGGTTCAAGGTTTTTCTCCCCTAGGCTAGGGTTAGTTTATCAACCACTAGATAAACTAACCATTAGAAAATATCATGATAATGCCCTTTACTTTATTTTATTTATGTCAGTTTTATGGTTTATCATTATGGATGTGTTGTCGCGATCACATAATTAATGAATTAAACAAGAGTTTTTTTTAATACATTTTTTTAAAAAAATATTTTTTTTAAACGTTTAGGTTGATTTTTTTTTTCAAATTGCACCTCAAAGGCGGCATTTCAGAAGCCACATTTTCATTACGGGTGAAAGGCGTCAACGCGGATGCCGCCTTTGCACTGCCGGCACGGATCAGTGACATGGCAAAGGCGGCACCCGTGGTGCCGCCTTTCTGTATCACGTCATCTGAAAGGCGGCACCGCGAGTACCACCTTTCGCCTGACGTCATTGCGAAAGGCGGCACCTGCGGTGCCGCCTTTGCCTCCGCGCCCTATAAAAGGGTAGCACCCCCTCCCCTTCTCCTCACTTCCAAGCATTCATCCTCTCTCAAATTCTCTCTTTTGTGGCGGTGTTCTGTGGTTTGAAATTTTTGGAAAGCTTTTAGAGGTATGTTTTTTTAATTTAATGTTTTTTATTTTGTAGAATTGTTTTTAGTTAAATATTTTTATAATTTTAATGTTTTTTATTTAGTTTAATTGTTTATAGTTAAATAATTTAAATCTTTAGTAGTTTAGTTAGTTTTAAATTATTTTGTTAATTAGATTGTTTATTTATATTTAGGAATTATAATTGTCATTAGTATAAATTAATTTAGGATTTTTTTAATGAAATTTTGGTAGCATAAAGAGTATCTTATCTAAGCAATAAAATCCTTGTTTGGATACAAACAAGTGAATGTGGTTATGGCATAGATGTACCTAGGGGTAAAACTTGAAAACACCGATTTGATCTAGACTCGAATGGGAAATGATGCACAACAACAGGCCCTACTGCATTCTGGTTTGACACTCCCAAAGGATATGCATAAGATATTCATATTTCTTTATAAACTACTAAAATATCTAAGAAAATAAATGATAAATTGATAATTTAGTAATGATGTTGATATTTATTATTAGGAATTATTAATTAAAAATTAATTAATAAATAGAGTTAAAAAAATAATATCGAGTTGAAATATAAATAAGATGGAGTTAAAATATAAATAACATGGAGTTAAAATATAAATAACATGAAGTTAAAATATAAATAATAGCATGTTAAAATATAAACAACAGTATGTTAAAATATTAATAACAGCGTGTTAAAATATTAATAACATGAAGTTTAAATATAAATAACAGCATTTTAAAATATAAATAACACATATAAATAACATAGAGTTAAAATATAAATAACATATATAAATAACATAGAGTTAAAATATAAATAACATAGAGTTAAAATATAAATAACATAGAGTTAAATAACAAAATGTTAAAATATAAATAACATGGAGTTAAAATATAAATAAGAGAATTTTTTGAGCTTCTTGCTTTTCTTGCAGTGAATTGAATATCAAAATTTCAGAAATCATAGGTTTTCTGAAATTTTGATATCCAATTCACTGCAAGAAAAGATAGAATTTGAAAACATTGTTTTATTTATTTTTAAACTCGATGTTATTTATATTTTAACTCACTAATTATAAAGTGTACTAAGAACTATCCTAGTTTAGGATATAAGATCTTTTAAAATTTAAGTATCATAAATATTGTATAGTTTAGAAGTAATAGTTATTATTTGAACGTGAGGTAAAATCCAACTTATTTTTAATAAGATGTTTAATTATAGCTTCAAAGTATAAAATGCAACTTATATTGGTAACCATTATTCTGAATGTCACTTACATTATCAAAATCTTGATCAGAAAACTTTATTAACATAGAGAGGAATGTTTTTCTGTGTGTATTGCTATGGGGAGGTTATTCAAACTGAGCAAGGGGATTCTTACAGTACACAACCAATAACAGTGGTCAATACAACTGATTGTGTAACCCTAAGTGACCTTCAAGACAGAATTCATGGATCATTAAATTTAGGACCCGATCAGAAGATCAAGTCAATGAGTTATAGATATTTGTAGTTCTCATCAACATTGTGGCATCTAGCTTGTCCATTGGTTGCTGATGCACAATGGATCCAAACAATTAATTTGTTTTATCAACGGTCGGATGGTACCATGATGGAGTTATATGTTGATGTTTCTACTGTACAACAACAACATCCAATTGTTCATAGAAATAGACTTACAAGAGTCGTTGAAGATAGTCCGCCCCATGAAGTTCAGACTATTACAAATGATGCAGAGGACAACCTACTTGATCTTCCGAATATACATGTTAACCTAACATCTGATGAGGAGTTTTGTAATAATGAAACAGATGGAGATAGTAGTGCTGATGAGGAATGAACAACAGAAGTTTCGAGAAATTCATTAGTTGTACAACATGCTCGGCCTATAATAAATCATCCACCGCTCTTTGCATCTTGGTTAGAAGAAATGACACATGTGCCTGAATTTGAAGATAATGTTCTCACATCGACAACTGAGTTTCCCAGAGTTATACAAGATAAGTTTAGTGATATGGACAAAACTTTATATATTGGAAGGAATTTTCCAAGTAAAGATGCATTAAAAAATATGCTAAAGAGATTTCACATTGAGAGGCACTTCAGCTATTTAGTTTACGAATCAGATCGTAGAAAATATGGCATATGATTTGAGAAGTATGTGGATGATTGTAGATTTCGATTGAGGGCGATTCTGGACATTGCATTTGGAGGTTGGAGAATCTCGAGGATTGAAGCAGCTCGTACTTGCGTTCAGCCAAGCCTGACACAAGATCATACATCATTGGATGAAGAATTTGTGTCATCCACTGTTGTTGAGATGATTAGAACATGTCAAGATGTTCTGATATCCCTTGTGAAAGAGAGGATACAAAATAGATTCGGTTATAAGATATCATATAACAAGGCATGGAAGGCGAAGCATAAGACAATTGTGAAGGTCTATGGTGATTGGGATGACTCATATCGTGTGTTTTTGCAATTTCTAACCATACTGAGGCATCATAACCAAGTTTTCTTCCATATGGATACAAACAAAAATGTGTCTCACGATAACCGACTTGATTCATCTCGTGTTCAATTTCATCGGTTGTTCTGGGCATTCCTTCCCTATATCTCTACCTTTCGTTTCTGTAAACATTTTATTCAGATTGATGGAACATTTCTGTATGGAAAATACAAGGGTGTATTATTGATTGCGGAAACCCAAGATGGAAACTGTTCACCCCTTCCGCTTGCCTTTTCCATTGTAGATAAAGAAAACTATGAATCTTGGAGTTGGTTTTTGGCAGGTATCAACACCCATTTCCCCAAAATTCGAGGTGTTTGTTTGATATCTGATCGGCACTGAGCAATTAATGTGGCAATCAATGCGGATCCTCATACATGGCATTACCCAAATGCACATCATCGATTCTGAATTAGACACATTTCTAGCAACTGGCATAAAAAATTCCACAACGAACCGATGAATAAGGCAATCACCAGACTTGGTACGCATTGTATTTGTTATTTTTTTGTATATCAACGTAAAGATAAATTCAAAATATGTGAAATATCATTTATTATGTGTAGCATATGAGTCCGATCAAAGACGGTTTGAAGAACGATTCGAACAAATCCGTCAAGTTAATGGATAAGTTTACGATTATATGATGCGAATTTCGAAAGAAAAATGGACATTGGCATATGATGGGGGGAAGAGGTATGAACACATGACGACCAACATTGTAGAGTGCATCAATGGTGTCTTCAAAGGGATTCTCAAGCTACCTATAACTGCCCTAGTTCAAGAGAAATTATATTGTTGCATGGAATACTTTGTTGATAGAGAAAAACTAGCATCGGATGGAATAAATCAGGGGCTAATGTACGGAAGACATGTTCAACGAGAGATTGAAAAGAATATTGAAGAAGCTTCTGGTTATCAAGTCTGCCTATTTCGATGAGAAAACTATCGATTTCAAGTTAAAGAGAAGTCAAACCCCACCACAAATAGCATTGGTGAAAAAGTGGTGGTATTACTAGAAACAAGGCAATGTCAATGTGGAAGATTTCAGGCCTTACGGTTTCCATGCTCACACGCCATCGCAGCATGTGACTCTGTTAACATATCATGGGAAGCATATGTTGATCCAGTGTACCGGATGAACACCATTTCTAACTGTTACGATGCACCATGGACACCTATTGGCAAGTTTCATTATTTTCCAATTCCCAAAGGTCAACCGATAGTGGTACCTAATATGAATCGGTTGTGTCCCCATGGGAGACCGAAGGCCAGCAGGATGTGAAATGAGATGGACTAGCCTCAAGAACAAAGATAGAGTTTGAGATGCACCATATGTCATCAAGAAGGTCATAATCAGAAACGATGTCGTAACATTGTTGGGTCGAGTTCACACTCTTAAGCCACAATGATGTATTGTCGTTATTGGGAGATTCGCATATTGTAAATTTTATGTTGTTATCTCTTCATTTTACCTCTATTTTCTACCCCCCAAAACTGAAAACCATAATAGTAAACCCAGAAACATCTTTTTTATACCGTAATCCTAACAATCTAAACCATAATACTAAAAATATTTTCTCAAATCATTAACCTAAATCATAAAACGTTAAAAAAATCCAAAATCCTAGTTCCAAAAGGTAAAATGTGAAACCCTAATCTTTAAATACTAAAATTGAAAACATGAACCATAATCCCAAAAACATATTCCATTTACATCAGTTTTCAAAACATTATGTGATTGAGAAAATAATCATGAAACATATGACCATATTGTCTAGTACAATCATATATCAATATGACTAATATTCCCTACAAATCCCTATAACTCATGCATAATGTTTTAGGGAATAAAGGAGAAACCCAAAAATTGAACCCTCCTACATTCTTAATGAAGTCATAGAGACAAATGAATCTTGATCTAGTAATAGAATAACACCCCAAAAAGTGAACTCTCTTACAATATCAAAATATGAGCCCTAATACTACACCTTCCACCTATATACCCAAGTTTCACATTTGAAATATACATAAAATTATTTTTAAAGGGAATTATAACATTCAAAAATAACAAAATACCCTTTCTTGATATAAAAACATTCTTTGAAAACTAGTTCACACTTTATTTCAAAATTCTTTAAAAACACCCTTCTATTTACCAAAATTAGGGGAAACCATATTTTATCAAAAACCCTTTTCAGAAAATAAAAATTGCATGCCAATTATTTTATAAAAAATTTATAAAACAAAGTGAAATCATGATTCATCCAACATAGATTAGAGACAGAACCATTTATAGGTCGTGAATGATCCATGATGTGAATCCTTGATAAAACTTTATTTGTTTATATGAAGATGACTGACACTATACTACTCAGTCAGTAGGCTACCCATTGTTCACAGGTTGTGATAGAGGGTGGTCCAGATCGATTGATCAGGGTGCGTCGAGCGCACCATTTTCATCACACAGAGCCTCCTCCTTCCTTTATACCATACTTGCGTCGTGCTGGTTTCTATAGAATTGCAGTATCCAATTTTACATTTGTAGACCATCACCTGCTAGCTGCACTCGTGGAGAGGTGGAGACCAGAGACACACACATTCCACCTGCCTTAGGGAGAGATGACCATCACCCTCCAGGATGTGGCTGTGCTTCTTGGTCTTCCTATCCAGGGGAGACCTGTTATTGGATCCACTCGGGTAGCTTGGCCTTACCTTGCTCAGCGCTTGTTAGGCATTGAAATTTTGTCAGATCGTAGTGCTACTAATAGAGCATCGATATCCATGCCTTGTCTGGAGGCACATATTCCAATTTTAGCTAATGATGATGACGAGCAGACGGTGATGCGTTATAAACGTGCATATATATTACGACTTATTGGAGGGACCATGTGTATGGATCATTCAGGGATGCACAAGCACATGATATATCTACCCCTGCTAGAGGATTCTGATCAGGCAGGGACGTAAAGTTGGGGATCCGCCTGCTTGGCATACACATATAGAGAATTATGCAGTATATCTGATAGGAGGTGCACAGGTCTCGGGGGATCCGTCATCCTTATTCAGATGTGGGAATGAGAGCACTTCCCCGCATTCTACCCTGATCTTGCGGGTCCGCCGGTCGAGATGGTGGTGTTTCATGATGTGCCACATGGATGCTGGTATGATCACTCATTTCTAGAAGTTTCTGATGCTACTACAAGTTATTGACTTTAATCTCTCATTATTTATCACTATCGATGTTGTATTTTATAGGTGGTGTCAGTGCCACAATTTCAATACTGTTCCGAGACATGATTTGACCATATATCGGCTCGAGTTGGACTTTCTCTTAACCCATCAGGTATGTATATAAAATCTATAACTGTCTAAAAAATTTAATAATAACATCATTTTTTTAGTTAACAGTTTTTCTAACAAGGTTAATATGTTATTTCAGATTTTATGGGTTCCATACTGGTCTTTTAGGGACCAGTTTCCTCCATACTGCATGGTTGGTCTTGACGATGTTACGGCTATAGTGCCACTCCTTCACTTTCATATTGTTGAGTGGCACCAGCCTGACAGAGTCATGCGCCAGTTTCTCTTCACTCAGCGGATTCCATTACCGCTGAGGCAGACAGATCATCTTCATGGGATGAAGCTGACAGGAAGGCAGGATGACGGCTGGCATCGAGTACATGCTGTATTTCTCAACTGTTGGCACAGACGCACAGTGTTTTGCATCCAGGGAGTTTCTACGGTGCATTTATTTCTTTTAGCACAGCACGAGTATGAGCCATGATATAGACTGAAGTCTATACTGTATCTTACCCGAGACAGCAGAGAGATGCATACGATTATATGTAAATTAAATTATATTACTATGTTTGTTGAGTTATTTTCTAATTCATTTTTAATCTATTTATAGGAGTGTCAGACAGACAGACTTATTGATATGATTGATGAGGTTGAGGATAGAGTCTTCAGCTGGGAAGCCGTTCATGATCAAGCGTTGGACCTGAGGTCATCTGTCTGTGCGTTTGTCGAGAGCCTCTTCGAGCGTCCGACACGAAGACAGCAGGTTCCTACCGCAGGATCTGCCTTAGTCGTCATGGGATCCATCCTTTTTGACAGCATATCCTTAGTTTTCTCCATCATGGGGCCCATATAGAGCGCAACCTTTCGTTCTAGTGTCATCACAACCTTGGGGTCCAGACCCATCGCAGATTTGGGGTACATCATCACCATATGATTTGTTCCCCACTGCGATGATGTTGGGTTCTTCTACCATGGAGGTGGGAGAAGGATCTGGAGGGCCGTATGAGGTGGAGTTGACATTTTCTCCCACTAGCATAGAGATGGAGGATATGACAGTCGACGTTACAATGCCTAAGTACCACCCCTCTCCAGGTCATTAGACTCCCCAGAGATCTCACCGTGGATGTCCTATTATTAGACCACCACGTGGGACAGGATCTCCTCACCGTAGACATAGACATTGATTTTTTATGCTCATTTATATGTTTTATGTCTATTGAAATGAAAAACTATATTTTATGAAATGATTTTTGTTAGACCACCATGTGGGATAGGATCTCATCACTGTAGATATAGACATTGATTATTTATGTTCATTTATATATTTTATGTCTATAGAAATGAAAAATAAATTATTAGCTTTAAAAACCACCTACTTGAAAGTTAAAAATATTTCAAGTACATGACTTTGAATGACTATAAAATATAAACCATAAGACCAATATAAACAAAATGTTAAACATTCATTAAACATATATCCAATTGTTGTAAACAAAAATCATTTCATAACAACTGTTCATGAAAAATAATTTATTAGCTTTCAAAACCGCCTAATTGAAACTTAGAAATGTTTCAAGTACATGACTTTGAAAGACTATAAAATATAAACCATAAGAAAAATATAAATAAAACCTTAACCATGTATTAAACATATAACCAATTGTTGTAAACACAAATCATTTCATAACAACTGTTCATGAAAAATAAATTATTAGCTTTCAAAACCACCTATTTGAAAGTTAAAAATGTATCAAGTACGTGACTTTGAAGGAATATAAAATATAAACCATAAGACCAATCTAAACGAATCTTTAAACATTTGTTAAAAATATAACCAATTGTTGTAAACACAAATCATTTCATAACAACTTTTCATGAAAAATAATTTATTAGCTTTCAAAACTGCCTACATGAAACTTAGAAATGTTTCAAGTACGTGACTCTGAAAGATTATAACATATAAACCATAAGACCAATCTAAATGAAACCTTAAACATTAATTAAACATATATGAGTGAACCCCACATCAATAGGATGCATGTTGTCGCTATTATCACATACATCTATAATATTTGATGCATGAAAACATGTTATCTCTCCTTTCATGGAACAACAAAATCCATTCTTCCACCCACCATTTCCATATCCATATCAACATCTCGTCGTATAAGGGTATGTTCAAAGATATGCCACATGAAATTATCGTACGTTCGCATTCCTACAAATATCAACCCCTTCAACACCACAATGCATCCAACCATTATAATTTTTCTACAATTGTTACCCCATTTCCGCACGTCTAGTTGATCAGATGAAAACACCGACGATTCCACATAGCCCATTGAACTCTTCATCACCAAATCTTTATCTTTTATCATCTTAAAAAGGCCACTGTAGGACTATCTTAACCTATCCATTCCAAACACTCACATACAAGTATACTATAAACATAAAAACATGAAAACTTGTTGGATTTTATGCTTATAGTATACTTATATGTGAGTGTTTGGAATGGATTGATCAAGGAGTTCCTACAGTGGCCTTTTGAAGATGATAAAAGATAAAGATTTGGTGATGAAGATTTCATTGGGCTATGTAGAATCATTGGTGTTTTCATCTGATCAACTGGACGTGTGGAGGTGACATTTCCGCATGTCCAGTTGATCGGATGAAAACACCCACGATTCCACATATCCCATTGAACTCTTCATCACCAAATCATTATCTTTTATCATCTTCAAAAGGCCACTCTAGGACCTCCTTGATCTATCCATTCCAAACACTCACATACAAGTATACTATAAACATAAAAACCTGAAAACTTGTTGGTTTTTATGCTTATAGTATACTTGTATGTGAGTGTTTGGAATGGATAGATTAAGGAAGTCCTACAGTGGCCTTTTGAAGATGATCAAAGATAAAGATTTGGTGATGAAGAGTTCAATGTGATATGTGGAATCACTGGTGTTTTCATCCGATCAACTAGACGTGTGGAAATGGGGTGACAATTGTAGAAAAATTATAATGGTTGGATGCATTGTTGTGTTGAAGGGTTTGATATTTGCAAGAATGAGAATGTATGAGAATTTCATGTGGTATATCTTTGAACATACCCTTATGTGACCGAATGTTGATATAGATATGGACATGGCGGGTGGAATAATGGATTTCGTTGTTCCATGAAAGGAGAGATAACATGTTTTCATGTATCAAAGATTATAGATGTATGTGATACTAGGGACAACATGTATCCTATTTTTTCAGGGTTGACTCATATATGTTTAATGAATATTTAAGGTTTCTCTTATATTGGTCTTATGGTTTATATTTTATAGTCTTTCAAAGTCACGTACTTGAAACATTTCTAAGTTTCAAGTAGGCAGTTTTTAAAGATAATAAATTATTTTTCATGAATAGTTGTTATGAAATGATTTGTGTTTACAACAATTGGTTATATGTTTAATTAATTTTTAATGTTTCATTTAGATTGGTCTTATGGTTTATATTTTATATTCCTTCAAAGTCACGTACTTGAAATATTTTTAACTTTTAAATAGGTGGTTTTGAAAGCAAATAATTTATCTTTCATGAACAGTTGTTATGAAATTATTTGTGTTTACAACAATTGGTTATATGTTTAATGCATGTTTAATGTTTCCTTTAGATTGGTCTTATGGTTTATATTTTATAGTCATTCAAAGTCGCATACTTGAAACATTTCTATGTTTCAAGTAGGCGATTTTGAACGCTATTAAGATATTTTTCATCAACAGTTGTTATGAAATGATTTGTTTTTAAAACAATTGGTTATATGTTTAATGAATGTTCAAATTTTTGTTTAGATTGGTCTTATGGTTTATATTTTATAGTCTGTCAAAGTCACGTACTTGAAACATTTTTGACTTTGTGATTTTGAAACAAAATTTTAAAAACTAATAAATTTTTTTGTTAGGTGAAAGGCAGAATTCTCCTGAACATTTTTTATGAATTATGTATATAAATAAATATATAAACAAAACAAAACAAAAAAAAATCATTTTTTTTCTTAGGGGAAAGGCGGCATCGCGGGTGCCGCCTTTATGCAATAGTGCAAAGGCAGCATCACAGATGCCGCCTTTGAGGCGCATTTTGAAAAAAAAATCAACCTAACCGTTTTTTGATTTTTTTTAAATGTACTAAAAAAACCAATTAAACAAGCATGCAAGATATAAATAAAATAAACCAGGCTTATGTTTAAATATTATCAAGACATGGTTAATCACTTAAGTATGTTCCAATTAATATTAACAAGCATGTGATAATGATAATAAACAATTCATGCATAAGAGATAAAAATTCCTCAAATAAAATATTAAGTCAGACCAAGCCTTTTATTACTTGATTAAGGGAAAAACTCAAGAAGGCTATGTGTTTGACCAAACCTTGTTTGGAAAACTACTTTTATACAATAATCCATTATGAAAGGTTTCAAGTTGACTTAACCATATTACATTAAGAGGAGTATCCCTTGATTGACTTGGTGTAATATTGGAGGCAAGACTTTAGGAAATCCAAAGTTACGATTTTAGGGTTGGGGAGTCCACTCAACATATCAAGGAGTTTCAAGCCCATAGTTGGCAACGAACATCCTACCAAAATACCTTTAAATAACTTGACCAACCCTTGTTGGGGTTATACAAAGGGGAATATTAATTTTTTCCACTAGAATGTCATGGAAACTGGACATTCCAGGTTCAATGGTGAGGGCCATTGGGACTTGTTAAAAGAGTGGGAGAATTAATAAAATTAATTTATTATTTCTCATAAAATTTAATCAATAAATTACTAATGATATTCTCTTTTAATTGTAGAATAAAATGAAAAGCTTGTCAACCACCCTATCCCTGCGATCAATTTTGGATAAAGACAACATCCTCACCGGGAGTAACATCCACGAATGGTGTATATGCCTTCGGGTTATCCTACGCCATGAACCGAAGTCTTATGTGTTGGAGTTAGCATTACGTGATCCACCTACCAAAGAGACGAGTGGTGAGGTTTTCTTGGTCTATGAGAAACATATAAATGATGTGGTCGACGTTGAATGTTTGATATTATCATCAATGTATAGTGAGATCATACTTGTTAATCTCTAAGATGGGATATTCTGAGAACAGACCCATCAGTAGAAATTCTGCATGTTTTGGTGTTATATTATATTCCTATTTGCAAGTGTTTGTAATGATTCTTAGAATTTATGATTATTATTAATATGTTTCATGACTTTCACACATTGATTTACTGACGAAAACCTTGACGCATACAGTCGGTGGGAAGTAGGGTACGTTGGGTTCATCATGAGTGGCATGTTATTAATGGATAAGTTGAGGAAAGATTTTTCCCTTCCATTTATAGAAGTTGATATCTTGGACCTTTGATTGAAATAGAACCATCTCATGAAATTCCATGGCCATGGTGTAACGACGTGGTTATTTCTAGTATTCAAAGAATGACGTATCAATCACAAAGGTTGATAATACTATCATGAAATCCGATTGATGAGATATGGAGACAAATGGATTATATTACACAGTGAGCGTTCATATGTGGATGTCATTGTTAAGAAATTTAGTTCTTTCTCTTGAGTGCCTTGACCAGTTTCAAGATATTAATCTTGGACTTTAGGCAAGCCCATCTAATTCCAATGAGAAAGAATCCTAGAGGGGTACACACTAAGTGTTTCTGCTGGTGTCGGTTAAATTTTATTTGAATTTAATTAATGGAATAAATATTATTCTTATGATAGTGGAATAATTTTATTCAAGTTAAAATAATTTCATAAATTAAATAAATATTTATTCACCAGATTGTGAGTAAAATATATTTATTTATTTTATTGAACATTTAATAAATATTTATTTACTAGTTTGTAACTAAAATATTTTTTTAAGAGAATAAATTATTAATTTATTTATTCTAGTGTTCAATAAATAGAAGTGGAGTTTGAGTGGACCAAGGATGGTCTGATATTAAAATAATTATTTGTAAGACAGAAAATAATTATTTAACTAGTTGGAAAAAATTAAAATAATAATAACGCTGCTATAATTTTGTGACACACAATTTTATTTATTCTGTTTTTTCACAAGTTGGAACACCATAAATAATGGTGTGGTATTATTTTTAAAAATCATGGGTTTTATCTAAGTTTATTAATTTATTTAATTACTAGTACCCAATTAAATATTATAACCAAATCTCTATGTAGATAAATAGACACATACATCTATTATGCCATGTACTGAACTGCACGCCTGGTGAATAGAGAATTGTTGAGCTAAAATATTTCTCTCTCGAATTCTCTTCCTACCCCTCTCAAGAACGATAGACGTTCTTCAAGACTGAAGAACAACCAATCAAGAACGATCTACACAATACACTCGCTTCATCACGCTAGAACCCAGAGAATGAGTGGTGTCGACCAGAGGCCATCAGAGAACATGTGGATCACTTCTAGAGGGATTCTGTTTTGGATCCTCTCAAGTGGAATGAGATAATCCGAAAGGGTCATTCTGGATGATCAACATCATTAATGAAAAAAAATACCGAAGATCCATGTACTCTTTTCTTTATAAAATTAATTAAATTAATTATCAACATGATGTGCAGGATCCTCTCAAAAGGTTTCAGTCCTCTTCCATCTTTTTCCAAATCTTTGATTCTATTCCGCGACTGACATTCATCATAATATTGATCCCAGAATTATCACTAACCAAGCCGGGTCTCCATCTGACATGGCGCCCTACCCGGTCCACGGCATGGCCTGAAGGGTGTTCCCAATCCCAACGGGTTAGAACAAGTGCTCGGGTATCAAAACTAACACATGGGAACAATTTACTCAAAATAGTATACACAAAACAACTGAAAAGATAAATAAACTAAAACTGAAAACAAACAACCAAACAAGTCCTTAAACTAAATATAGGTTTAAGCCTACAATTCAATTAAAAGTCCAAACTGAACAAAAACAAATATAGAGAACCAAAACTCTAATACAAACTTCCATGTGACATGAGAAGCCCCATCCCCAAGATACAAACACCAACCTGCATTCTAAGACCAACAAAATCTTGGACCACTACCACCCAGTAGGATGACTCAACCTAGAATACACAAAGAACAAGTTCTACATGCACCCAAAGGTGTATGTATGGAGGGAGCCAAGAGCCCAGTAGGACATCACCCAATAAAATGGTTCCACGTATAAACATTAAATGACAAATACATTTGGAGGCTAAATAAATGAAAGGACACCAAAGCTTAATTTTTTTTAAAGAAATAGTTTCTATAAAGAAAACACCTTAAAAACAGCATAAATAAATAGAAAAACACCCTTGCATTTATAAAAACCCAAACCTTAGAGAAAACCCAAAAGCAACACCGTATGCCGACGATGAGTGTATAGTAGTCTAGGAGCACCAAAAGTGGGAGAGGCCCTATTGGTACTAGCAAAAAGAATGGGACCCTAGAACATCGCGTCTCGGTGAACAGTAGTATAGGAAACAAAACAAAATGCGTTCTCATGCACAAGCCACTAGTAGGAAAACACATCCATAACCTAGTGGTCTCCAATCATCATTCAAAGTTCAGTAAGTGTTGTAATTGACAAACTAGCTATGTGTAATCGGGCCAGAGCCGCTCCCATATCACTAGCGCCCTAGATCTAGTTGGCCCACCTAGTACCCAGGCTTCCCCTTTTTGTGCTCAAGATGTTCTAATTTCACATTTCAAGTAAAAATCAGACAAATAAAACAAACAGGGTGTTACCTAAACCCAGCGCCACCCTTTCACACACACAAAAACCATTTGAAATTTTCTGCACACAAAAGTCTTTTCATAACTCAATTAAACCATTTTTGCACCATTAATAATTATTTACTAAAACATATTAAATTTTGTAAACATGTTCTTTAAAAAGAGACATGGAATGAATTAACACAAAAATCCAACCCAACCCTCCTTAATGACCAAACACACACAATTCCATATCAAGAACCCTACCTGCACCACTCACATTGATTAATAAACCAACCGTACAGCTAAAAGGCCATTTTTTCAATTAAACAAGACACCCAAAATTTTATTAAGCAATTCCAGAATATAAAACATGACTTGTCCTAAGACCCAATCAAACCCTCTTTTTTGGAAAAAACGCATACGAACGCTACACCAGAACATAAACCGTGCACTTTGCGCATTTTTACAAAACAAACACAAACTTTATAAAACACTAGTTGACAGCTCAACAATGGTTTTCACATAAACAAACTACTGAACCAACACAACATCTTCACTGATGACCAGGCACATGCAATGCTATGTCGAAACACAATTAACACCACTTGCACAAATTATAATCTAATTGTACACATTATTAAACACTAACAATTGAAGAAGGATATGTTTTCAACCAATGAATACACCCACCCATATAAATATACTACCAAAAAAATTAAACACAAGAAAAAATTCAAGAAAACCAAATCCACACCCAAAATAATTAATCAAAGAATATAATAAATTAACTAAGAAATCAAATTAATTCATTAAAAAATGTTTAAATGTAGAACCACCTACCGACGTGTAGTGGATTTCAAAAAAATGGCGCAAAACACACCCACACCACATTCTCACCACGAAGAAGCAATGAGGAAGCCTAACCAAGGAGATAAAACCCAAAAAAAGTGGTTAAAACTCAAAATAGGACCCCAAAGCTGTTGGAATAAAACTCAAAGAGAGAAAAATGAAATAAAGAAGGGGTTTCATAGGAGAGGAGGGAGGTCACGGTAGCGGTGATCATAATAGGAGTGGTAGGTGGTGTGGGTCATGGTGATAAATAACAGTGGCTAGGGAAGGTTGGAAAACAGTTTGTCGGATGGCACTGCTTTCTGGGAGATAGGGTGGCATGATGGGATAGTCGTGGATTATGGGTGTGAGCTTGGGGGAAACCGACGATCCATGGAGAGGATGGTCTGACAGTTAGGCTTGGGTGCGGTGCGACTGAATTCTAAGTAGAAGGGATAGGCATGGCACGCTGGGGAGGGGGGATTCGAGTGACGACATGAATCCGGGAAGAAGGTAGGGGTGAGACACGTCCGATAGGAGAGGGAGGAGGGGTGACGCAGGGGAGTGATGAAGGGGAAAGTCTGGCGGCTGCGCATGGGGTAGGGTTTCAGGGGGTGGGGAAGTCACGCGAACTAGGGTGAAGGGGGGGTGATGAGAGAGAGAGAGAGAGAGGTAGAGGAGAAAAAAAATAAAAAAAAAGAGAGAAAAGAAAAAGGGATTATGAAGAAAAAAATAGGGGGAAAAGAAGTAAAAAAATGGAAAATGAAAATAAAAATAAAAATTAAATGGAACCTAAAAATAATAATAAGAAAAATAATAATAATATTGTTGATAACATATGAATAATATTATTACAATCATAACTTAATTAACAATTATAACCTAATTAAAATATTAATGAAAATAACAATAATAATAATATAAATTACGATTTTTTATTAAAATAATTCATTAAAGTTTAAACTTCTTTATTTTCATTTTACTATATTTATTTTCCCTGAACATTAGGCAGGTCCTGCAGAGAACTGGGTGAGGTCGTGCAGTGACCTGCGTAAAGTCATGCGGCTTCGACCATCCCCCGCCCGTGTGTCAGACACCACCACACCAAAAATATTAATTTATGAGTATAAAGTAAAAAAATTTAATCGGGCTCACCCCGCACTTCGACAAAAATTTACAAAAGCGAATAAAAATAAAAAAAATAATATATAAAAATTATTTTAGAAATCCGATTTTGAAAATTCTCCCCACCATAGCACTTTTCGTCCCCAGAAAGCCACAACTAAGATTGAAGCTCAAATTAGAAAACTACACCCCCTTAAGGTTCAAAGAGGATCCCCACCAAAAAGCAAGTGAAGAGAGGAAAAATCACTGTGCTCAGAGAAAGTGACTCAAAGAAAACTTTAAAAAAATGTGTAAAAAGACTTTATGATATATGTCGCCAGCCCCAAAGAGCTAGAACGCCTCCAATTGACTGATCAAAGAAAGGAACTCTCGCACCCACGGGAACCAACTTCACAAGCTGAAACATCGCAAGAATTAATAAACAAAAACCACACCATTTGGCTAGAATGAACAAACAAGGTGAAACCATGTCCAAGGAACACTCTTATCACTTATCACCAAGCCATCATTTGAAACACAACCAAAAGGTCAACATGGGGAAGCATGAGGGCCTCCCCACCCTTAAGAACCCACCAACGCCCAAGATGAGACTAGAAAACTGACACGAGGAGGTCTGAGCAGACTCCCAAACATTAAAGAAAAGTCCAACATTGATTAATTCTAGAGACATTTGCGCAAGACCCAACGTGGGTATCCCGCCATTAGAACTAATAGAAGATACAGAACTTTGAATGTTTCCCGATGGTGACCAAACACCCCACCACAAGGGGCGGGGAAGTAGGGGCCTGACCACCGGGCATCAAAACCATGACCTAAGACCAAACAAAGTCTCCACATCTTGGGATAAGCACCATTAAAATTTGAGACCAATTCACTCAAAAAAAACTCCATAAGGACCGATAAAAGAGGTCACCTCCAATGGGACGCAACCCCTGGGACTTTAATATAATGAGGCAACCATGCCTCCTCATAGCCAAGGGAAACATCACGCACCCAAATGGGTCATTCGGAACAGAACAACCATAGAGAAAATTTTAAATTTCCTTCACTCTCAATACTGACGACATAAATAATTTTGGGGTCTCATCTACTCTTGGGGTTCCTAACCATGTTCCAGCTTCACTCGGAGGCCTATGGCTGGATCCCTAATGTTTGAAGCATCCCATGCCTCATAGTTAGGCATTGAAGACTTCCGAACAGAGCTTCTCCTTTTTGGTGCCACACAAAACGACACCAATCGAGACAACACAAACAAACACAACATACCCAAACATCCAAATACCCCCTCACGACACATCTACTAAGACTAGGGTTTAGATGATACCCATGCATCACCTCTTCACAATCACCAAGAAACTTCAAAAGGACTAATGCATGAAAAACACCCCCCTTTGAACATAAAAATAATTAGAACTCCATAAGAGGAGGACACACCCCAATGAAAATAGGGATTCCCAGAGGATCATACGAAATCCACCCTTGCTCTTCAAAGATAACTCACACTCCAAGATGTCACCAAACATGACCCATGTGAACAATGAAAGTACTACAAATCCCTTCAAGACACTGGTCAACATTGAAAATTCTGAACCGCCTTTTCCCTTCCCAATAAGAATTCCTTTCACCATTTCTAGGGGGAACCTTCAGAAGTGACGGTGTCAAACTTCACACCCGACAACTCAGACGACTCAAAGAGACCAAAACTCCCTTTGACTCCCCTAGCATCTGTCACCCCACTGCGAGAGGATCTATTTAACTGAAAAGTAAAAAGGGATAGACTTAGAACTATCAAAAAAAGGGGAGATTTCTCACTTTAATCAACTGGAGGGTTGGCCAATGGCGAATTACCTATGGCCATACTTCAATCACATATTAACGCTTTATGGGGGGCGTTCACTTGTCAAGAAAGAAAACCATTGACCCAATCAAACTTGTCAAATGACCAAGACATACCACAAGAGAACACTAAACATACAGGGGGAACCACTAAAAGGGATTCCTGAATCACTTTTCAAAAGAATTCACTTACCCATTGCTTTCACAACAACTTACAAATAAGAATTCAAACTCAATACATAAATTAGTCAAAAAGGATTCTCGGCTCGAAACGCCTCACATATAACATTTCCAAAACACAAGGACAAACCACAAAATCACCATTTATTAACACACCAAATTCTCAGTTAACAAAACTTTTGAAAATAAGAAAATATAGTTGGTTTCACAAACACCAATGGTGTCCCATGGGCCTCGCACAAGCATGATCCCATGCCACACCAGCACCTACTTCATATCCATCTAGGAATTCATCTGCTCGTTCCATTGACTACTTCTCTTTCCATATACACTCATGCATGTGGTTTCCCACAAGAAAACCAAGGATCAAAACCAAACGTTTCCATTTTTCAAAACCAAAACATTCAACCCACACTTTTTAAATCTCAGAAATCATTTTCTTTTTAAAGAGCTTAATTTACAAACATTTTCCAAGACCAAAAAGTTTTAACTTAAAAAACAAATTTCCAAAATTCCAAAACAAATAAATGAAGAATGGTGCAAGAGAAAACTAGTGTCAATGGGTGACTGGAACATATGGTTGGAGGCCATACGCCAATCATGCCACCACCACAGAGGGTATTCTGGGACATCATCCCCGACTCCACATGGCTTTCCAGACCTTGTGAGCTCACTAGGACGACTAACCCTACTCCTTTTTCATTTCCCCTAAACAAGATTAACCACACGGGCAAAAGATTTAGACAGACCTCAACTTACTTTGGTAACTCGAGTCCCACCACGAGGTGTGCTGGCCAAACACCTTACTCATAACCATGATTCCGAGTCTCGACAACCTTAACTTTGGTCTACCATAACTCTATCCCAAAAGAACATGACCCAATAGGACAAACCACTTTTGATACCATTTTGTCACAAACCAAACCAGGACACCATCTGACCTGGCGCCTGACCCTGTCCGCAGCAGGGCCCGAAGGGCATTCTCGATCCCTACGGGCTAGTACAAGTGTCCGGGTATCAAAACTAACACATGGGAAATATTTACACAAAATAGTATACATAAAACAACTGACAAGATAAATAAACTAAAACTAAAAACAGAAAACTAAACAAGACCTTAAAATACAAACAGGATTAATTCTACAATTCAACTAAAAACCCAAAGTGAACAACCACCAAGATAGAGAACTAAAACTATAATACCAACTTCCAAGAAACACGAGAAGCTGGATCCCCTAGATACCAACACCAACCTGCACGGGAAGACCAATATCATCCAGAACCACTACCACTCAGCAGGATGCCTCAACATGGAATACACAAAGAATAAGGTCTACATACACCCAAAGGTGTGTATGTAGGGTGTGATCCAAGAGCCCATTAGGACGTTACCCAATTAAAAGGTTCCACATACAATCATTAAATGACAAATAAATTTGCAGCTAAATAAATGAAAGGAAACCAAAGCTTCAAAAATTTTAAAGAAACTGTTTCTATATAGAAAACACCTTAAAATAAAACAAAATAAATAAATAAAAAAACACCCTTGCATTTAAAAAAACCCAAAACTTCAAGAAAACACAAAAGCAACATTGTATGCCAATGGTGAGTGTATAGTAGTCCAAGAGAACCAAAAGTGGGAGAGGCCCAATCGGTACTATCAAAAATAATGGGACCCTAGAACATCACATCTCAGTGAACAGTAGTATAAGAAATAGAACAAAATACGTTCTCGTGTAGGATCCACTAGTAGGGCAGCACATCTATAACCTAGTGGTCTCCAATCATCATTTGAAGTTTAGTTAGTGTTATAATATTAAACCATCTATGTAAAACCGGGCCAGAGCTGCTTCTGTATCACTAGCACGCTAGATCTAGTCCGCCCACTTAGTACCCAGGCTTCCCCTTTTTGTGCTCAAGATGTTCCAATTTCCCATTTTAAGTGAAACTGAGAAAAATAAAACCAATAGGGTGTTAACTAAACCCAACAACGCACTTGCACACACACAAAAACCATTTGAAATAGTCCTCACACAAAATACTTCACATAACTCAATTAAACCATTTTTTCACCGTTAATAATTATTTACTAAAACATATTAAATTTTTTAGAGAATTTTTCTAAAAATATTCATGGAAGGACAAAAAACCCTACCCAGCTCTCATTCATGACCAAACACACACAATTCCATATCAAGAACTCAACCTAGACCACTCACATCGATTAATAACCCAACCACATAGTTAAAAGACCGTATTTTACGATTAAACAAGATACCATAAATTTTATTAAGAAATTAAAAAAAGATAAAACATGACTTTAAATATAGAAGACCCACTCAAATACTCTTTTTGGATGAAACACATATAAACACTACACCAGAACATAAACTGCGCACTTTGCGCATTTTCAAAAAACAAACGCAAACTTTATAAAACACTAGTAGAGAGCTCAACAATGGTTTTCACAACAAAAAACTACTCAACCAACACAAAATTTTCACTTATGACCAAGAACATGCAACACTATGTCAAAACAGAATTAACACCACACGCCCAAATGAAAAGCTAACTACACACATTATTAAACACTAAAAATTGACTAAGGATAAGCTTTTAACCAATGAATGCACCCACCCATATAAACATACTACCAAACAAATTTAACACATGAAAAACTTCAAGAAAAACAAATACCCACCCAAAATAATTAATCAATGAATATCATAAATTAACTAAGAAAGAAAATTAATTCATTAAATAATTTTTAAATGTAGAACCACATGCCGACATGTAGCAGCTTTTGAAAAAATGGTGCAAAACAGAATCGGACCACATTCGCACCACGAAGAAGCAAAGAGGAAGCCTAGCCCGGGAGATCAATCCCCAAAAAGTGGTTAAAACTCAAAATCGGACCCAAAAGCCGCTAGAAAAAAACTCAAAGAGAGAAAAATTAAATAAAGAATGGGTTTCATAGGAGAGAAGGGAGGTCACGATGGTGGCGGTCACAACAAGAGCGGCGGGTGGTGTGGGTCGTGGTGAAAAATAGTAGCAGATAGGGAAGGTCAGTGGATGGTTCATCAGACGTAACTGCTTTTCGGGAGATAGAGCGGTGTGAAGGGCTAGCTGTGGAGTTGGGGTGCGAGATAGGGGAAGCCGACGAGCCATGGGGAGGATGGTCTGGCGGTTAGGCTTGGGTGCGGCGTGATGGAATTCTTAGCGGAAGGGATGGGCATGGCACACTGGGTAGGAGGGGGGGCTTGGCGTGAGGATGCAAGTCCGGGGATAAGGCAAGGGTGAAATGCAACTAGTAGGATAGGGAGGAGGGGCGAAGCGGGGGTGCGATGAAGGGGAAAGTACAACGGATGCGCATGGGGTAGGGTTTCAGGGTTGTGGGGAATTCGTGCGAACTAGGGGAAGGGGGGTGACGGGAGAGAGATAGGGAGAGAGGAGAAAAAAAGAAAAAGAGAAGAGAGGAAAGGTAAAATATAATAAGAATAAAAAAAGAGGGGGAAAAGAGGTAAAAAGAATGGAAAAAAATTAAAATTAAAATTAAATGGAACCTAAAAATAATAATAAGAAAAATAATAATAATATTGTTGATATCATGTGGATAATATTATCATAATCATAAATTAATTATCAATTATAGCCTAATTAAAATATTAATGAAAATAATAATAATAATAAGAGAAATTTTTATTTTTTATTAAAATAATTATTTAATGTTTAACCTCATTTATTTTCATTTTACTTTATTTATTTTCCCTGAACGTCAGGCAGGTCATGCAGTGAACTGGGTGAGGTCACGAAGTAACCTGCGTAAAGTCGCGCAGCTTCGACCGTCCCCCGCCCGTGTGTCAGATGCTACCACGCCCAAAATATTCATTTATCAGTATAAAGTAAATAATTTTAATCGTTCCCAACCTGAGCTTCAAAAAATATTTTCAAAAGCAAATAAAAATAATAAATAAAAATTGTTTTTGAAATATGAATGTGACAAGAATAATCATTTATCACGATAGAAATTAAAACTGGGTGTCATCCCAATTGTGCTTCCGTTGCACCAAGAACCATCAAAATGGTCTTTCATAATGTTGTAAAAGCATTTTTATTTGTTTTCTTCTTTGCATATGAACCTTTTTTAGCACCATCAGCTGCTTCTAAACTTCTTAGCAAAGCCAGATCTTCTGAGGTTTCATCATCCACTAAAAATTTTGGTTTAGAGATTAACTAATCCTTGTTTTTAGTCTTGGAAACCCCATATTCCAAATTATCTTCTTCCCCAACTTGTGAGAAAAATTAATGCTTCCAAGTAGGGCACATTAAAAATTCACAACATATAGAACACTAAAACTTATTGGAAGGCAAATATCTATCAAATAATGCATTTGAAGGCTTCAAAATTTCTACCTTATCGGGTAAACCACTTATGTTTTCAGACCTTGAAGAACCAAATCTCAAAATTATTATAATAGAATCCTGATTCATGTAAATGTGATGAATACACTTTGGTCAACTGGCAATAAGAATGAAAGAAATCAAAGGGGTCAAATCACTTCTTGCGAACAAAATTCATATCCCACCATAAAGTAACTATATAACTGAATCACTCAATAAAAAATATATTACCTAACAAACCCATTCCAACAAAAAGGATGGAAATAAAATATTTTAAACTATCATGACTATCATTGAAAATTACATATGAGAAATAAATAACATGCACATAGATAAGGGTGTAATTTTGGCCCGATGGCCCGTAAGCCCGGTTGGCCCAACCTAGAAAATTTTGAGTAGGGATTAGGCCAATGATTTATCAAGATGGGCCTATGTAATTAACCTCATGGGCTGTCCCAACCCTTTGGTCCGTGTGAAGCCCATCCCATAAAAGATCGTCTGCTCTTAAAAAAATTGGGAAACTACTAGTAGGTAGTCTTGAACCCCCTACCACAAGTTTCGAAGGCTGTGACTGGTTAAAAACTCATGGAATCGATATATATATATATATATATATATATATATAAAGTTTATAAACAAAACTACTAATAAAAAACAAAACATGCACATCCCCACCCACCTCTTGTGTAGCGCAGTGCACGCCCCCAACCCTCTTCAGTATATTATTGTTTTTTAAATGATCAAACAAAAATAAAGTTATATTATTTTTTAAAAAAATTAAATAGGTCACACATCCTTCTTGCATAGAGCGCAACATGCCCACCCCTCTTCCACATATTAAAAAAATTAAATCATCGAAAAATGGAAATTTTTATATATATATTTTAAAATGGGTCATACATGCCTGCCTGTCTGGGCACACCCCCACCCTCACCACCCACTATTTTACCCCCGTTGACACCCACTATTTTTTCCACCCAATCGAAATAAATTAAAAAATATTGACAATGGTCATATAATTATTTTTGGTTCTTGCGAACCCCAGGGATATCAAAAAACAAACAAAAAATAAATGATCATATGACCATTTTTGGTGCATCTACAATCCCTAGAGATAAAAACAAACAGTAAAATGACTGTCTGATATTAAAAAAACCAAAAAAACTTATTTTTTAATTATAAATAACACAACAAACCTCTGTTTTTTTAACATTATTACTTTTTATTTTCCACCAATTCCATCATACCACTTCTAGCATAGCACTACGCAAGCCTCATTGTGGTGATTTTTCTACTATTGCATGTTGTGTGTGCATACCAACATCTACTTTGTGCTTCACCAAAAACTCTCAATAGGGTATTTTATTTATTAATTTGATGTTTACAATTTATGTTATTTTTTTAGATAGATCCCTATCAATTTTTTTATCATAAATAAATCCTCTCACCAAGTGTTGATATTCTATCATCATCTCATCATCCTCATGTTGCATCGTCATCAAGACCTAAAAATCATTCTAATGTTTGGGATCACTTTGAAAAAATTTATATCAATGAATACTAGGGTACAAGAATATCTAAATAAAATGAAAATATTGTGCTATGTTACTTATTAGTTCATCTAATAGGGACACCATACACATTAAAAGGCATGTTAATGCACATATTAGAAGCAATCAATTAGATATTAGAACGAAAATGCAATTAAGATGTAATAAATTAAGAAATTTTTCTTATGATCCTATACATGCAAAAAATATGATGGTTGATTATATATTTAAAAAAGAAAAACTGATTAATACTATAGAATGGTCATATTTTACTAATTTGGTTCAAGGGGCATTTACTCAACAATATAAACCTTTTTCACAAAATACTACTAGATAATTTTACAAACAATTAACAATATTAAATTTTATATTATAAATATTTTCAAATAATTAAATGGACATGTTTGTTTATATTTTGATTTATTAAATTCTAATTAACATATAGAATATCAATTCATTTCTACTCATTTAATTAATAGTGATTGGAAATTACATAAATTTTTCATTTAAATTGGATGAACTTCCATATACTGGTCATTCACTAGGAATTTAATAAAGAGACCATATCTCTGAATGGGATTTTCAAAATAAAGTATTTAAAATCAGTACGGGTAATGAATCCTATTATAATAATGCTGTGATATCTTATATCTACATTAAAATTACCATGTGATGGAAAAATATTTCATGTTCATTGTTTTACTCATATTTTATATTTAACTGTTAACGATGAATTATCTATTTATAAATATTTTTTTGTTATTATTATAAAATGAATTAGCATTATTAATATTTTTTCTAATCATGTACAAGTATATAGAATCATTTTTCATTAGGAAAATATGAAATAATGAAATTTAAAATTAGATGTAGAAAATAGATGGAATTCTAAATATTATATGTTAAAATTATCTTTAAAGAAAAGAAAAACAATAGATTTATTTTTTTAGTCTACAACAATACGTGAAGGGGTTATTATATCTGAAGACACTACCATGAAAATGGATTTACACAGCGCTACCTTTTAAGAGTGTTTAAAAAAGTACTGATAAAGATACCCATTTATCATCACTTTTTTTATCATTGTTAAAAGTGCCCCCTTTATCAGCGCTTTGTTATAATCGCTGATAAATACCGCCCTTTAGCTGTGATTTTTTACTAGCATTGATAAAGGGTATATTTCAAAAAAAATCATTAAAAATAAAATATTTATATTGATATAAATATAATATATTTCTTAAAATATGTTTTAGATAAGGTAAATAGGCATTTACACATGATATATAAGATATTTAGTGAAAATGACTTATAAAATAATTTGAAAAATATTTTTAATGAATAAATAACTAATTATAATCGAGTAATAGTCATTTAATATCAATTTGAAGATAAAAAAATCAAAAGAAAAATAAAATATATAAAATAAGTTTAAAACATAACTCGAACTTCAAACGACCATAAATTTTGATTCGGGTGTCCGTTTGAGCTCTACCACATACCAAATCAAAGCCTGCAATGAGCTCTATGCTGTAAAGGACTAGAATAATCTCTATGAGCTTTGTTTTTTTTTACTCTAAAATTCTTAGAAGGCCTCTAAAATTGAGTTTTTAGTCGGTATACCCAAATGTTTTAACATTCCATTGATTTTCAACCTCGATTATAGGGGTCTTTTGCCATTTTTTAGTGGGGAATGAATTTATTTCTAGGGATTACATTAATATTGAAATTATGGATTTGAAATTTTATCAATTTTCTTAATGCATTTTTTTATAATCAAATATATTACAATATATACATATTTTTTATAAATTCATACATTAAAATTTTATTTTATAAATAAATAATTAAACATATTTACATATAAAATATCTTTATAAACATATAAACCATATCTAAATAAAAAAATATCCATTTTATTTAAAATAAAAATTTATGTATATTTATATACCTATATAGTGTGTGTGTTTGTGTATGTATTAACAAACTAATATATATTATCTATATATTCTAATATATGTACATAAATATTAATATATAATATATGTAAATAAATAAAAATATTTATAATTATATTTATATATACAAAAATATATAATATATATGTATGTATGTTGTATATATGTATGTATATATTTATTTATTTATAAACACACAGACACAAAACATATTTTATAAATGTATTAAAAAATAATCATATAAACATATATTAATATATGAATAAATATATGGATAAAAAAATATACAAGATATATAACTAAATAAATATATATAAATATATATTAACATAAGAATAAATAGATAAATATAACTCTATGTTTTTTAATATATATATACTAATAAATGAATAAATGAATAAATGAATAAATATGTATATATATATATTAATATAACTATACATATATATTAATATTAATATAAATTAATATTCGAATAAATATAACAAAATATAAATATATAAATAAATAGATATAACATAAAATAGAGAAAAAACAAGATAGATGAGTGGTAAAGGTACAGGCGCGCAAGGAAGAAGTCTTGGGTTCGAATCTTAGTGGAGGCAGGGGTGTGTCAGTGGGTGAAGGGGGTTACTAGTACTGTTAAAGGGGTGGGGGTCCTAGTGTAGATAAAGGTGGGGGGTCCACCTAGTACCATTAAAGGGGGAACTGTAGAGCTGATAAAAGGGGTTGGATTTTTATCTTTAATTTTTTGTTTTTTTCCTTTTAAACATTTATTTTTTTACTTTTATCTGCGTTTGTTTAGTACTGTTAAAAGACTCCTATTATTAGATTTTTTAGCACTTATAAAAGGGACCATCTTTTAACCACACTTCGATTAGATACACTTTTTAGGCATTGTTAATATATTTTTTAGCACCTTTTAAATCATGTTCTATTGTAGTGAGAAAATGTTTAGGGTCAAGTTAAATTATATAAATATTTATTTCATGTATTTGAAAAATTGACTCGATTATTTTCAAATGCGTATAGTCCTACATCACCTTTAGTTTTACATGATTTAAAAGATATAATGTTTGTTTTTATTAAATATATGACTTATGAATATTATATACCAATTATTAATTCCATGAAATAAAATTTTGATAATGATTTTAAGACATTACCTATAATATTTGGAATGACAGTTATATAGGATCCAAGACGAAAAGACACTGGTTTGAAAAAATTTAGAAATTATTTTTGATGATGAATCTCAATATGATGATATATTTTATTTTATTTTTTAAATTATATAATGAATATAAATTTATTATACATGTTGATATTATTAGACGTCCCAGACAAAAAACACATTCTTCTCATGGAAGTGGAAGAGTATGGACAACTATAAAAAACAGGCAACTTTCAGAATCTTCCAGTGCAAGCACATCTGATCTAAAACGATATTTAAACTCTCCACCAATTCAGAATGAAGATGATTTTTATATATTAAATTGGTCAAAATATTATGAATCTAAATGTCCTATACAAACACAAATTTCTCATTATGTAGTTAGTGTTCCTGTTTCTTCAGTTGAATCTGAGTCTAATTTTAATAAAGGTGGATAATTTATGATTGATTATCATACTCGACATACAATGGACATGGTTGAAGCTATTATAGTCACAAGAGATCATTTATATACAAAATATAGATAATAATAATTTATCAATGTTGATAATGATCTCCACATGTTGTCAAGCCACATAGAAGACACAACATCAGAACCAGATGATTATTTTTGTATGGTTGTTATAATACATTTTTATATTGGAATTGATATATATTGTGTAGGTTCTAGGTGCAACAGAATTGCATTAGGGGTTGTGACTAACTTTTCTTTTTGTCATGATTGATGGTCAATATGAGATATCTACGATGATGAATGTCGTGATCCATGAAATTGATCATTGAGATTAGATGAGGGTAATCACCCCAAGACCAATAGATTGGAGATATACACATATTATTTATAATTAATTTAAATAAATAATAATTACCTCTAAGGAATTATTTATTCTTTGATGTATCTGATGAAATATTTGCAGTGCGCTGTCATTGCGTTGTAGAAACCGAGCATAGATTTCCCCCAATGGTGATCAACACATGTTCCATGAATCACTGGACGTCACTGAAGGTTTCTCTAGGTGCTAGCACGGAAGATCTTTTTGCTTGTGTCATCCGCCTTTTTTTACCTTGAGAATCACTTCTAAAGCATTCTCCTTGATCTAGTGGATGTGGATTGCTCTCCATTCTTGAGAGTTTTCTTAGAGAATAGAGCTCTCTATGATTGAGAGGTTTTCTCTAGATCTGTTGTGAACAAATGGATTGGATTATGAGAGAAAAATATAATTGGGTATTTCTATTGGTCGGATTAGAATAAAATAATTAAACAAGTTCCCTTAATTATTTTATTTAATCCTAGAAAAACCACATGTCAAATAATAATAATATTATTATTATTTCTCGACATGTTATTAGATTGTGAATTATAATTAAATATTATTTAATTAAATAATATCTATTATTATTATTTCTCACCGAACCATTTAACTCAGTCTGTCATTCCTCCATAATATTTACCAGGCCTTGAATAATGACTATTTATTTATTAAATAAGTATCACTACATTATTCGCTGATAAATAAATAAATATTATATTAACTAATGAAAAAATAAATATTTATTAAATATTCTCCTCATAATATATTCTCTCGAATAACTAGTGATGAAATAAATGTGATCATACATACATAAATAATTATTAAACCATGATCAGGAATAATATTTATTCAACTTGTTAAATAATAATATGTTATTTAACTGAGATTCTAGATACACTTAGTGTGTGACCCTTTAGGCCTCTTTCTTAGTGGCATTAGATTAGGAAGCCTAAATTCCTAGGTTAGCATCTAACAACATGACAAGACACTCATATTGAATGAAGTTAATGCCACAATGACATGTCACCTCATATGAATTCTTACTATGTAATATAATCTCTTTATAACGATATCTCTAATCGAGCAGGTTGCATGCCAGTGTCATCAACCCATACGCTTAATTTCCCTTTCTTTAACATTTCAGAAATAGAACATGCCTATTGAACACCATGACCATGGATTTATTTAGGCTATATCATTTCCATCAATGGGCATGAGATATTAACTTCTGTTAATAAAAAAAAGGGATAAATCCTTTCTAGTATTATTCATTAATGCAATATTACTCATCATGAACCCAACATATCCTACCTCACCGCAAACATCTGTCATCACGGGTTTCATTAATACATCAAAGTATGTGACTTATAATATTCATTAATAATAATAATAAAGTCTAAGGACCAATACACACATCCGCAGATAGGAACATAAAATGACACTTATAAATGTGTATTTCCTACTAGCGGGTCTCGTTCTCATAATATTCTATTGGATAATACCAAGTGCGTACACCATGATAAGGTGCCTCAAAGTCCTATGAATCTCCACCCCTGATAGCCTATATCATTTATGTCCCTCAAATTATATCATTCAGTCATTGAACATATATTCAATAATAGTGTCATAGAACTTATGTGTTCTCATCATAGGGGGGAGCTGTTATGACCTTTTAGTGCAATATCTAATCATAGCACATTATCACATACTATGTCATGTAGAATAACAATCCTGATGAGATATGTAGTTAATTAATATTCAAAACAATGAATGCATGTTTATCATAATGTCCATAGAGGTTGGTTATAGGGTACCAACTCCAACATATTGTATTTTTTAAATATATTTCATTAATTTATTTTTTGTCATTACACAAATAAAAAATGTAATTTTTTAATGTTTAATAGTAATTTACATTTTTCATCACAAATAATATATTAGTTTGTGAAAAAATGTTTAATATTTTTATTATAATGTAATAATATATATATATATATATATATCAACAATTTATTTATTGTAGGAGTTAACTTTTTATAGCCTTCCCTCACACTCCGTAGGGCTCCCCTCAATTAAATCTCTTTTACCATATTAAATGGGGGGAATAATGGTAGGGTGTCACCCTCTTTGAATGAAATGAATGTAGTGACCATCATTATTATTTTATCTCTCCATAACGTCTTCCAAAATATATCCCATGGGTTTTTACCCCTTTCATTTGGGATTTTTTTCCATGTTACATCAAGTGTTCATCTTATTTCCAAACTTTTACACTTTATTTTTATCTCTCAATTATCTATGTACCAAAGGGACAGTTGTTCCTAATCCTAGCAAGTGGTATAAAAGGCCCGATTCTGGCACAAGGAAATTTTTGAAAGAGGATGTGTCCAAATGACAGTGAAATTTGAGATCAAAAAATTCAAGGGAAGTACTTTTTCATTACGGAAAATGAATATGAATGTGGTGCTACGGAAAGATAATTTTTTACATGCGATTGGAGAAAAACTAACATGTGGGATGGAGGAGAAATGGAATGACATGGACGAGAATTCTATTGCCAACATCCATTTGTCTTTGGAAAACAGGGTCCTACAATTCATTGTGGAGAAAATATGGTGAAAGAGATTTGGGAAACTTTGAAAAGTTGTATGAGCCAAAGTCACTCCAAAACAAAATTTTCTTCAAGAGAAAATTATACACTCTTTGAATGGAGGATTCATCATCGGTGACCAACCACAAAAACACCCTCAATACCCTTTTTGATCACCTAACTGTGTTTTTCTATAAATATTTTGATACTAAATTTGCAGAGATTATGCTCTAGAGTTTTCCAAATTCAGGTGATCAACTTATCATCAACCTCACAATTAATATCATAATGGATGTGTTTCTCTTCAAGGATGTTCTAGCTATGATTATTGAAGAAGAAATTAAACATAAGAACAAGGAACATAGAGAGAAAACTTCACACCAAGTGGAATCTCTATCAATGGAAAGAGGAAGAATGATAGAGCATGGTTCCTATGGAAGACAGAATCATGGAAGTTATAAATAAAGGAGCAAGAAGAAAAACATCAGATGCTACAATTGTGGTAAGATGGGGAGTTTCAGCAAAGAATGTTTGATTAAGATGTATGGTGAGAAGAACTCTCAAGTAAATGTGGCAAGTAAATCTAGAAATGGATATGTACTAGTCAGTGAAGTGGTGATGACTATTGAAGGTAGATAGAATCTCAATGATGCATAGATAATTGACTCGGGATCAATATGGCATGTGACATCTTGACGAGAATGGTTTGATCAATATGAAACTATCCCACAAGGACTTATATACATGGGGAAAGATCATACCTTGTATATATTTAGAGTCGGTTCCATCAAAATGAAGATTAATGATAATATAGTTCCCACCATTCAAGGAGTACTCAATGTATAGGTCCTCAAGAATAACATTTTTTCCTTGGGACACCTTGATGATATCAGATGCAAGAAACACAACAAGAAAGGGATGATGAAGATTGTGAAGGGATCACTTGTGGTGATGAAGGCAGGGAAGATATCAAAGAACCTATATGCGCTTATGGTGAAATGTACAAGGAAGAAGAGATATTAGTCACATCAATTTCCCCAACGGTATCATTGAAGAAATTATGGAATCAGAAGCTTAGCTATATGTCCGAATGAGGCCAGAATATTTTTTCTAATTGGATGTTTCTATCTAAGCTTATGATGGTATCCTTTCCATTTTTCAAGCATTGTGTTTTGAGTAAGAAACATAGATTAAATTTTGGAACCTCAATGGTGAGGAGCAAGGAGTTCTTGGAGTTGATCCATTAAGTCATTTGGAAATCACTGGTTGTGTTCCTAGGAGGAGAAAGGTACTTTGTACCTTTCATTGATGACAATTCTAGACAATGATGGTTGTTTCTAATCAAGAGTAAATAACATGTCTTTGAATTATTCAAAACATTCAAAGCGAGGAAGGATCTTGAACTAGAAAATAAAATCATGAGTTTGAGGACTGACAATGGTGGAATATATAAAAGCGAGGAGTTTGAATCTTTTTTTCAATAGGAAGGAATCAAGAGACATTTCACAGTGGCATACACTCCTCAAAATAATGGAGTGATAGAGAAAATCACTACTAAAATTTCAAACATTTGCAACGGTTCATTTGTAATGGCCAAATGACCCCTTGCAAATAGTATATTTTATATTATTATTTGTGACGGACTAAATAGTCCATAAAAATAATGGTTTATCGTGTCAGAATGCATTGTCCATCGCAACTATTTTTGGTGTGGATTCTCACCGCCCAGTGTGAAAATTCATCACGATGGGCATTTGAGATGGATAAAAAAATCCACCGCAAATTCCCCTAGGATTTGTATTATTTGTGATGGACACTATGTTCTATCACAAATAATCTTCACAAAAAAATGTATTTGCGACAACATTAATTCCATCACAAATAATCCATCGCAAAAAACCCCATCGTTTTAACACTGTGTGAGGCCTCCTATTCTTCTTCCTCTTCTTTCTTTCTTCCTCCTCCCTCTCCCATAGCAAACCCTATGACCCTCCGTTTCCCCCAGCTCCATACGACTCCATTCTTCCCATTTGTTTTGTAGATTTTGGCTCAGATCTTCAAGGTACAGACTCCTCTTACGTTTTCCATCAATTTTTTAACATATTTGGGTTCAATGTTTAATATACTAGTTTGGTCCCTAGGTCTATAAATTTATCGGATTTTCATGCTATATTTGATATTTAGGATAGATGCAATTGCAATAATTTCTATTTTGATTTTAATCTAGTTTTTTTTGTGCATTTTAGGCTTAATGTCAAATATATTGGTATGGTTAAACCCTATGTTTAGAAATTTATCTGATTTTCATGTTTTATTTAATATTAAGGAGTGACGCAATTGTATAAATATTTGTTTTGATTTTAATCTAGATTGTATAATGAATTTTAATTGTTTTTTGGGAATTTTGGTAATTTTTTATTTTTGATATTTATATGTGTTTTGTATTTATATATATAGATATATATATAAATATTTTTGGGTATCATGTTAATTTTGATATATGTTTGTGTGTGTATATATATATTAAAATGTGTTTATATATATATAAATGATTTTAAAAATATGTTTATGGTTTGTGGTATATATATATATACATATATGTATATCTGTATGTATATTTGTATATATGTATATATAAATTTGTTGTGTAGATCTGTTAAAAAAATTACCAAAATATATTTTATATATTTATATTAATTAATAAATATTTTTAAATAAATTCATGTTCAAGGGTTGCTGGAAATTAGTTATAATTTTACCTGTTCTTTTCTCTTTATTGTTTTTTTTTGTTTTATTATTCCTTTCATTTGTTTCCTGGTTCCAAATTTTATATTACGCACACGTGTGTGTATGTCTAAATATTTATATGTCTAAATATTTGTTATGTTATTTTTTTTCACGCGCGCTTAATAATAATATTTGTGCACGCATAATATTTGTTTATAATTATATTTGCACGAACATAATATTTGTTTATAATAATATTTTTTTATAATAATTTTTTTGGCGCATGTGCATGTATGTATGTATGTCTAAATATTTTTATGTCTCAATATAATTGATTTATTTTTAATAATGGTGATAAAATTATTTTAGAGAAAACATTTTAATAAAATGATATTTATAAGAATTTTGTTTTATAAAAAAACATTAATAAATTGTATAATTGAAAAATAATGACAATTTAAAATATGTAATATTTCGTAAAAAATTATTTAATAATAATTAGGATAATTTTCTGTAATAGTTTGTAAAAAAGTATAACAAATATAAAAAAATTATTATAAATTAGTAAAAAAATATTAATTATTAAAAATGTAGTATTAATTTAAATAATTAGTAAAAATCAATACATAATTTATAATATGTAATAATTATTGAGTCTTTATTATTAATAAATTTAAAATATTACTGATAATTATAAAATTATAATAATTTGTAAAAAAATTATAATAAAATGTAACAACGTTTAGAAATTCATAATAATTCAAATAAAATGTTGCATTAATTAAAATAATTAGTATTAATATTTCATATAAATGTTGTAAAAACACTCGATTCACATAACTATTATAATACATCTAGGGTAAAAATTATGAATAATAATTAGTACATAATTTATAAAAATTTAAATAATTAGTAATAATTTAAGAAATTCTGATATATATATATATATATATATATATAATCATTACATAATTTATAATAATTTAAATAATGAATAATAATCAGTACATAATTTATAAAAAATTATAATAATTAATGATAATCATTACGTAATTTATAATAATAATGATTGCATAATTAATAATATTCGTTATATAATTTAAAATTAATTGTATTACAAATATATATATATTAATTATTAACTAATTAATAATTATTTCATATAAATGTTTAATTAATTAATATATTTCGTATTTATAAATTTTATTAAAATTTTCATATATATTTATATATAAAAATAAATAATTATATAGATAATATTAATAAAATATTAAAAATGATACCCCCACGTGCGATGTAACGAAACAGTTGACCCTAACAAATGTTAGGTCGTACTTAGGGTAAACCCCATATCCCGGACCTAATGGTGATATATGATTTATCATCTGATGCGTAGTTTGAAAGATATATTGAATTTTTATAATAATTTTTATTACAAATATTAAATGAATTACCCTCCCCTGTAAGGTAACTACCCGATGCTCACAAATCCAATGTCATGTCTAGGATAAACCCAACATCCTAGACCCAACGGTGAGATCCAATTTATTATATGCAACACCATTTAAGATATATTCTATTATTTTCAAAAAATAGCATGTATCTTACATAATATATTTAATATTTTTACTTTTTTTCTACACTGAGCCTCTACGGGCCCTATAAACTAGTGCTAACCCAATGCCTCACTCTGCTCATATTTCATAGAATATTTCAAGATGGTGAAATATAATAATAATTTTCAACTAGTTAAAATGATCATCAATAATTATTCTTATTCCTTTTGTTTTTTAGATAACTATTGACTCAGGAAGTAGACAACAATATCTATTATGTGACCATGATTGGGTAAATAATCAAAAAAATCCAAACAGATCTGGTTTACATCATGTCTACATTGATGGTGTTGAAGCCTTTATATCATTTTCATAGACAAATTTTGATTTTTTTTCTAAAGGAACAATTAAATGTTCATGTCAGAAATGTGGTCTTAGGACATTTTAAACATTTGAAAATGTTATACTTCGTCTATTGCATTATGGTTTTCAGTAAGATTACTTTTTTTGGTATCAACATGGTGAAAAGAGTTCAATAGAAAATACAAATTTTTTTGGTTCCATATCCATCATTTAATAATTTAATACATGAGTCTATTGATCCACCTATTCCTAAAAAAACTCATAATGACATTCCAAATCCTAAATCTGAACCTTCTTATTGTTACAATTTGTTGTAATCTGCTGAGGAGGCCTTATATTTGAGAAGTTGGATGAGAAAACTTGAATCTGTTACAAAATTTACGGCTATTAAATCAGATTTTGGAATGTCTAATAGTTGTTTCGATTGGATTTTATCTTTGGTTAAGTCATTTTTCCTGACGTAAATGCATTACATACAAGTTTCTATGAAAGTAAAAGGTTGGTTCATAATTTGGGTCTAATTTATCAGAAGATCCATGCAATTTCAAATGACTGCATCTTATATTATGGTGAATATGAATCTTTGATTAATTATCCAAAACGTGGAGAATTGAGGTATAAAGTTGCACAACAAGTAAAATTCAAAGTTCCTATGAAATATTTGAGATATTTTCCAATTACACCTCATTTACATCTTTTATTTTTTTTACGCAACACAAAAGGATTTATGACATGAAATAAATCAAATATTTCTATTAAAAAGCTTAAATCATCCATGTGATGGTGACTCATGGAATCATTTTGATCAGACACATCCTTCTTTTACTGAAAAACCTCGTAACATACGGTTGGGCCTTTCTACTGATGGTTTTTGTCCATTTAGTGCTTATGACAATAAATATTCTTGTTGGACTATTTTCTTTAATTCTTACAACCTGCCTCCTTTGATGTTGATAAAAGAACCGTATATATATATTTGATGCTGTTAATTCTATGACATCCAAAGAATAATTTTTAAGTCTATTTGAAACCACTAATTGAAGATTTAATTTCATTATGGAACAACGATGTGACTACAAACTGCAGATCAGAATTTTATATTTATGGTTTCATTAATATGGATGATCAATGACTTTCCAGCGTATGGTATGTTATCTAGATGGATCACACATGGTATAAAATCATGTCTATACTTCATGGCTGAGAATAAATAATTTATACTTTGTAATGGGTGAAAGGTTATTTATTTTTATTTTCATCATAGATTTCTTCCTACGGATCACCCTTTTCAAAGAAACCAAATTAATTTTACAAAAGGTCAAATTGAAATATATGCACCTCTAGCAGTGCTCTCGGGTAATCAAGTAAATTCTATTGTATCTCCATTACCTCATGTTATTTTTAGACAAACCATAAATGAGGAAAAGATAAATGGTTTTGGGAGAGATCATAACTAGATAAAGTGGAGTATTTTTTAGGACCTTCCATATTGGTCTGATTTTTTGGTTCTTCACTTGTTAGGTGTTATGAATATTGAAAAGAATGTTTTTGATAACATGTTTTATACCATGTTGGACACACCTGGTAAAACCAAAGATAATGTAAAGTCATAATTATATATTGCACATATTTGAAGATGTCTTGAACTTGAATTATTTTAAGATGAAAGATCAAACAAATTAATGAATCCAAAATCATCTTACTCACTTAGTAAAAAAAACATTTATTATTCTTTTAATGGATTAGAGATTTGAGGTTATCAAATGGTTATGCTTCTAATTTTTATTATTTCATCAGAAATGGGCATATTACCAGGTTAAAAAGTCATGATTGTTATGTCATAATTAAAAGATTACTACCTATTGGTCTTAGATGGATATTGAATTCTTCAATCTGGGACGTGTTGATAAAAATATCATTTTTATGAGATATTTGTGAGTCAAAATTGGATTATAATGCATTTAATTCCATGGTAACAGATATTGTTTTAATTTTATGTGAATTGGAGAAAATATTCCCACCAAGCTTCTTTGATTCCATGGAACATTTAATATTGAATTTTTGATATGAAGATAAATGCGGAGGTCCAATACAATTCCGATGTATGTATCCATTTGAGAGATGTATGTAAAAAATTAAAGAATCAAGTATATAAAAAAGAATCAGTTTAAGGGTCAATTGCAGAAGCATACTTGCAGGAGGAAATTTCAAATTTTTTCTCTTATCATTTTCAGTCGTAATATCCTTCAAAACATAATCGGATGGGTTGCAATGAGACAAATGTTGACGATGTCAGAGACCATCAGTTGTTAGTTGTTAATCAGCCTGAGATTGGTTTTAGGGGTTACTGTGATCCATGACTTAAATATAAAGAATAGCACAGATCTCATACTTATGTTCTGCTGAATTGTAAAGAAATGATACGATTTTTGTAGTAAGAACTAATTTTTTATTATTTCGTTAAATATTTATAAAAGATATATTTATTTAACTTAACTTTTTTATAGAATATATGATGATCATATAAAAATAAATTTCCATAAATTACATCTACTACTCTGGAGGAACGTTGGAAACAAACTTTTTCATATTAGATTCAAAGACTGGTAAGTAAAGTTTTTTTAATGGAATAATAAATCAAAATTTCAATGATACCTATTATTAATAATTTTTATTTTTTACAGGTAACACGACATGAAAATAAAATTAACATTCGATTATGTGTGCTCAAAAACACTCCATTGAAATTATTAAAATCTCATAATGGGTATAAGGTTAATGGATTTCGATTCCATACATGCATATATGGTGACTCAAAGAAATCAATGAATAATGGTGTTCATTTGAAAGGATACCATCATAAGGAATGTAAAGTAACTTTTATGGTATGATAGATGAAATAATTGAGTTATGTTATCTGGGACCAAATTATGTTACAATGTTTAAATGTTATTGGTTTGATACTGATTGAGGGTTGTGAGTTCATCCATGGCATGGAGTCATTAACATTAAATATTACAGTCTTCTTGCATCAAATGAATGATTTATGCTAGAACATCAAGCACATCAAGTTTACTAAGTATATTATTGTGATATTTTGAGATATTTGAAGGACTGGTGGAGTGTGATGAAAATGAAATCACGCAAAAAACAGTTTATTGAAAATGAAAATGGTTCTATAGAAGTGAAACATATTGAAATTTTTCGAGAAACATCCCAAAATAAATATCTTACCCAACGAGATATAAATATCGATGATGAAACCCCTCATTTAATGTATGATGATATAGATAATTTTGATGAATTAATAAGGGATGATGAAACTAAAATTCATATGGAAGTTTAAAATGATGAATATGAGGATAAAGACATTAATGTTGATGAAAAAGGTGATGAATATGATGATTTTTGAATTATATTCATGTCTTTAGTTATAGGTAATTATCATATTATGATATTTATTAGTTTTTTAAATTTCATATTTATATTAACAATATTTTATTGGTAACATTATTTTATTCTGACATTCATTTGATTTTTATGTTTCAAATCTATTTTAACCATCTCTTAGTGGTGAAAATATTTGTTTCAGAAAGATGGAGATAAATTTCATGATGATTTATTATGTTCTCTCACTGATGTTAGACTTCCGGATGATGAGCCTAATTCAGCTGCTCCTCCTTAGGTTGGTGCGCCTACTAAGAGGGGGCGTTGTCTTGCTCGATTACTGATTCCAGATCTTATTCCAGAGAGACGACCGTCTATTGATTTTGATATGAATTTATAGAGGTATTTTTTATTATTTAATAAGAAATTTATTTTATATTAACTAAGTGTAATTTTAATAATAATTTTATGATTATATATTTTTTTTCAATTTTCACAGTTTTTTGCATTTAGCCATTGGTCAGGCTGGTGCGATTATGAGAAATTATTTTTCTGAGCCATGGGTGTCATGGGGCCTGGTACCCATCGTCATGTGTGAAAAGATGTCCGACCACTAGATTGTATATTATTAAATAATATATACTTTTTTAAAATTTATTTAATTACTAATTTTTTTAATTCTCTTAAAAAATTAATTTTCTCTGATTTTTTATAGTCAGAGAGATCCTATCTGAAAGACATGGGATACTTGTATACACGAGTACTTTTGTTAGATTCTACACAACATCAGAAAGTGAGCTATGGATAAATCTTTTTCTACCGTCTTTGATCAGTCTTTCATCTCCTATCATCCTAACTATATATCAGCTTATGTATGGGATGAGTTGTTCTCCTTTTGGATAGGAGATACTTTTAAGAGGAGATTAATAGCTGGATGTCAGAGCTGGGGGAAGAAAGAGGTCACCCATAGGTCTGAGAGTTGTACATTTGGCATACATTGACGACATATGGTAAGTTATGTTATTTATTAATGTATATTTATTATAACTATAACATTTTTTATATTATACAGGCCTCTATTGAACCATCTATTATGGACTTTGAAGTTTATAATAATATGTATTCGGATACCTATATAAGAGAAGTTTTAGGCGAATGACAATGCCATATTGTTTTTTGTGATTATTTTGAAGAATGCCATCAATATTAATTTTATATTTATTCTAATTGGTCATTATTTTGAAAGGAAAAATATGAGGCTATGACTTCTCATTCATAGGAGAGTCAAGATGAGGCCGAACAAGATGTCACTACTAATTCAGGTTTTGATGAGGGGGCTTGGATACAGGTAGCATCATAGGGTGTCGAGAAAGGTTGAGTGATTGGTATTGGTTCTCTACTGACACCTATGAGTTATTATGGTATTTCTGTGATGGAATTAGTGAGAATGAAGGGAGCTCATGGAGAGTTTTCATCCACACCATTTTCCATTTCACATTATGAGAAGAGGTTGGGAGATCAGGATGAGATGATACGGCAGATACAGAAGCAGAGGGAAGAGTATCTAGAGTAGTAGCATTTGAGAGATGAAGAGATGATGGATTATATGTGGCGACTTTGATGTGGCATTGATATGGAGTTTCCTTCTCTAGGTCCATCGAGTGATCCTCCTCCACAAGATTCCAGTTTATGATTTTTTATGATTTTCATGACTAGTTTGTAATTTAGTATGATAGATATAATCTTTTTGAAATGATGTATTACTTTTATGTGTGTTTTAATTTTTTTAATTTTTTTTAAATATTTGTAATTTTATTTATTTATAAATAATCTAATTATTTCTTTTTTTTTAAATTTTATTTGCAACAAATCATCGCAAAAGGGTTATAAATAATATTTTGGGTTTTTTTGAGACATACTATATATCCGTTGCAAAAAAATCATTATGGACCTTCAAAAATAATTATATTTGCGACGCCTTCTTCTATGATGGGCTATTTGTGATGGAAAACCGTCGTAAAAAGTCATTTTCAATGTGAATCTGTCAAAAATGCACTGCACAAATTATAAAAAAATCATGTTTTGAATGAATAGAACCCTATTAGACAGAAAAAGGGTGATACTGAAGACTGTAGGAGTTAACAAGATGTTCTGGGTAGAGTCAGTAAATACTGCATACTATGTGATCAATCAATATAATTTAGTGGAAATTAATATGAAGACACCGATGGAGATATGGACTGGTAAACCCACTGATTATTCTCAATTTCATTCTTTTAGATGTCTTATGTATTCACTGTTTAATGAATTGGAAAGATCTAAGTTGGACTTGAGATCTAGGGAATGTATATTCTTAGGATACGCTAATGGTGTGATGGGGTATTGTTTGTGGGATTCCACTACCCCCAAAATTTTCATAAAAAGATATTTCATTTTTATAGAAAAGAAGTTGAAAACGACGCTTGATAAATACACAATGAAAAAGAGTACAAAAACTAAAATAGTTGAGGTGAAGGAAAAAATAAAGGAAGAAACAGTTTCCCCTAAGGCATTTCCAGAGCCTGATGATCAAGTACGGGATGATTCTGGACTATGATAGTCAAATCAAGATAAAAGAGCACCAATATGGTACTAACATTATGTCACTGAGCACAATGTTTCATATTTCTTATTGATAGAGGATGGATAAACATCATTTTTTTAGGCGACCCAGAGTCCAAATGTATCTTCATGGATGGAGGTTATGTGGGAGGAACTTGAATCCCTATATAAGAACATGACTGGGGATCTTATTCCATTACCTCACGGAAGGAAGGGCATTGGGGACAAATGGGTCAACAAGATCAAGAAGGATGAAATAGACCAGGTGGAATGATACCATTCAAGACTGGTGGTCAATGGATATCCTCATAAGGAATATATTTATTTCAATAAAACATTTTCTCCTATTGTTAGACTGAAGACTATTTGGGAAGTTCTGGTAATGTGTGCTACAAACACTCCATATCTAGTGCCTGTATATGTGAAAAAAACTTTTCTCCATGGTGATCTTGATGAATAAATCTACATGATCCAACCATAAGTTTTTTCTAAATAATGTAAAGAGAACTTGATTTGCAGGTTGAAAAAATCTATGTACTGTCTCAAATAGGTGTCGGGGTTTCGATACAAGATATTTGATTCCTATATCATGTAACATCGATACAAAAAACTTAATTCATATCCTTGCACATATTTCAAGGTTCTAGATGGTAATTATTTCATCATTCTACTATTATATGTGTATGACATGTTGGTTGTAAGACCCAACAATGATCAAATCTAAGAGACAAAGGCACAATTGTCTAGGGAGTTTGAACATGGGTGCTCCAATTTTCTAGTGTCCACAAATGCTTAGTGATACCCAAAGTGAATACTCTACTGATCGAAGGTCGCTGCCCTGAATTAACCTCTTGGAATTTCCATAAATAATCATTATAATTAATTGGAATCCACAAAAATATGGCATTGGTAATGAGTTTCATGAACTGTGTCTAAATTTATAAGTGAGACCTGAACTAGGCGATGAATTCTGAAGAGGAATCCATGGAATAGGGGACTTACATCTCATCATCCTATTTAAATCAAGGATAATACATATATTAATAATTTATGGATTATACCCACCAATGGAAAGTGGTAATGTAGGGTAACAAATGCGATGCACCCCAGCGTGCAGCGAACACACAGAGGCGGGCGCACCCCAACGGAAAGCTTCAAAAAAATTATATATGTCACACATTTCTCTATAAAGATAATTTCTCCATATATTTAATGAAAATATTACCATTGATAAATCTAAATAATTATTCATGTTATTTTTCTCATGAACGTTTAATTGGTAGGAGGCATAACCTATAACTATATCATTTTGTATGAGAACACATCTCGTTCCTTTATTTGATCCATCACTCTAAATCAGAAACCCATATCCACTATAGGGTAGTGTGAGCACATGTTAAATAAACAACCATCACTTTAGTTCTTTGAAATGGTATTCAAATTCATCAGTCCAAAGGAACTTAACTCCCTTCTTAATTAACTTGGTGAGTAAATTAGATAGATATGAGAAATTATTTATAAAGGGTCAACAATATCCATCCAATCCAAGAAAACTATGGATTTAAATCATAGTGATTGGTATGAGATAATTTTAAAAAACTTATTTCTTTGATGGATCCACTAATATACCCTCTTTTTAGATTATATGAACCAAAAATGAAACATTCTATGGTCAGAATTCACCTTTGGTAAATTTTTTATACAAATTCTATTTCCTAGGGGTATTCAATACAATCCTCAAGTGATCTTTATTCCCTTACTTACTCTTAGAATATATAAGAATATCATCTACAAAGACTACCAAAAAGTGATTGAGGTAGTCACTATAGAATTTATTCATTAAATCCATGAAGATAATAGGGGAATTAGTAAGACCAAATGGAATCAATATAAATTCATGGTTATCATACCTTTAATAGAATTTTTTCTTGGGTTTGAAATTAATTTTGAACCTCAATTGGTAGTATCCAAATCGAAGATCAATCTTATAAAAATATTAAGATCCTCATAATTGATGAAAAAAATCATCAATATGGGGTATAGGATACTTATTTATAGTTATTATCTTATTTAATCCAATGGCCCGAAGGCATTCATTTTTTATTGATTTTGATAATCCACCTTTCAAGGGGTGAGGTGGAACCCTTACAAGACCTGTAGGCATAAGAATAACATGGTCCATAGGCCTTATAGGAATTCATTTCCCGTAGGCTTCAAACATTACATACAACCCAGACTAACTACTTGGAATTGCTCCTCCTCGGCATCTTCATCATGAAATCATCTCTCCACCTTCGCATGGCTGTTCGGTAAGGCTTTCCCATGCATGAACAGGCTTGTCCCGATGGCAGGTGTCTTACCCTCTCATTCTTGCAATCTGTTTTAGCTTCTGCACTGGTGAAATCTCATTTCTCATCCTCCTTCTGAAGCTTGTTCCTTATAGGTTCTCTAGTTTTCATCTGCACTTATGGTGGCTCTAAGACCTTGAGGTGGCCCGAAGGCCTTACTGACCTGAAGGCATGGGTGGTCTGAACGCCTTAAAGGACTCAGAGACCAAATCGGTTGCCTAAAGGCCCAAACGAGTAATATTCCCAGCTGCTACAGTGCCTGTTATAGTTCCTGCTACAGTACCCTCATAAATTAGCCTCCACCTTGATTTGATCCCGAGTCGCATGGATTCACTTAGGGAGTCATCACCTACTGGTTTGAGGCCCATGTGTATTCATTATCTTATTAGGCGCCTGATAATCAATGTAGAGTCTCATTGATCCATCTTTCTTCTTAACAAAATGTATTGGTTCATCCCATGGTGACACCCATGGATGAATGCATACCTTATCAAGATTGTCCTAGTGTTTCTTATTTAATTCCTATAACTGAGTAGAGGTCATTATATATAGAGTTGTTGAAATAGGTATAGAACTGGGTATGAGTTCTATTGAAAACTCATCTTCATAATTTGGTGGAATACTTGGAAACTCTTCAAAAACTACATCAAAAAAATATGGTATAATAGGCATGTCATCAAATTTGATTTTCACCCCTACCATCTGAGATAAATACCCAATTTAAATAGGAATAAGGAACCACTAATTGGATTTAATTTCCATTGGAAGTTCACATTTATCCTTGAACTAAGAGACAGTCATAGGTTTGTTCAGAATATCAAATGTGACTTCCCTTACTAGAAAATTGATATGAACTTTATATGAAAAAATAAATTCATGAACAAAATGACATTGAATTCAACTAGATGAATAATAACAATATTTTTAGGATGCAAATTCCCACAAAATTCAATTGGGAAGATTCATATACTTGTGATGCAACCATTATACCATTAGTAGTTTTTACTGATATTTGAACATCTATTAATTGAGGATACAAATTAACATTCCTTAATATTTTTTATGATATATAGGGACTCATATAACTAAGATAAAATAGGGTACACCAATATTTTAGCATATATATTTCCACCTCAACTTTATCATTCTATCTTCAATACATTATTAAAAACAAAATGGTTAGAATGGCCATCAAGCATCATTAATAAAGGTGATTATTCATTAAAAATTATTTATTCTATGTCTAAATATTCACACTTTCTTTTAAATCTATAACACCTTAGGTTTAACCTAAGTCATACATGGTCAATATCTATTAAAATCCTTCATAATTTATCTTATATAAAATGTGAACTAACCTAATAATATCCCCTGGGAGTGTCAAAACAGGTGCACAGAAAAGGCAAATTCACTGTACACCAGAATGATGGTTGATATATACTCGAACAACTATTTTTGGGGTTATCACCCCTAGATACATTTTTTCAAAAACCACATCCACTTGAAGTATCCAAAAAAAGATTTATTTTCTAAAGGAAACCACACTCCTTTTTTTTATAACTTATGATGTTCTCATATACTTATTCTTATCCTAAGGGTTCTCACTAAATTTTCCTCATTCTGGTTTCTAAAAGTTATTAATCCTTTCATATAATACAAACTATACCAATACATACTTTTCATACAGAAATATTACATCATTTTAGATTAATATTCAATACATTTCACCATAATTCACAAATAAGATCCATATAGGTTTAGTGTATTTAGAAACTTTGATACACAAAAAATTGGTAAATAGAATATCTATATTATTTCTAATTAATTTCATCACAACTAGCACCCTTCTTAGACATATCATACTAAAAACCTTTCTTTATAACTCGGGGAATGGAAACATAAGAAAGGGTGAGCTCAAATTTTCAATAAGGTTAAACATAATAGATATTAATCAATAATCATAAGTGAGCATAATTAAATCATAATGGAAGATAACATGATCAATACTAACAATAATCATACCCAATATGTCAAAAATCATAAATCGTGAAACATAGTGTACGGTTTTTTCAAACAAATGACATAATACATTAAGAGTACGGAATCATCAATAATCAATCATGAGATATGATAACATATCATAATCATAAGACATAAATTTTTGTCATGAACATAAGTAAATAAATTCATTTCATTAGTCAAATATCACATTCAAGACTATTATAGTGGATTGGGTTAACTCCCCATTCCACCATTTCCTTAGTCAAGGTTCACTCTCAATAGTATCTTATTAGGTAAAGTCACTTACTAGACTGGGTTCACTCCCCATTCCAATCCTTATTATCTATTATAATATCCTTATTTACCCAATGCATTATACGGCAATAAATGTTTTTCGCACCAATCATATAATGAAAACCATACATATATGTACCACAAGATCATAAAACATTCATTATGTCATAAAATCACAACCTATTGAAATAATATGGGTTTTATAAACATTTCAACATCATAATCAAAAAAATCCAAATGAAGAATAAATATGGTAACATAGGATCATATCCCTAGTAAATTATAAGAAATATTAAAGGATGGTGTTATAGATAAAAACATATTTAAAAATCTCGATAACATTTTTTGAGGAAAGCACCCTTTTATTTGAAATCACTTATTTAGAATCTATATTTTCATATTATTATGGAAAAATTTTTATATTAAAATAACCAAGTTAAATTTTAAATTACAACTAAAATAAAATATTATCCATGATGGTGGAGAAAGTCAAACATGTAGTGTTTGTTAAAACAAAAAATTCTTTCATATTATCGGTAAAAATTCAGAAGTACCTTGTTCGAAAAATGATAAGAAGATTAATTTAAAATATTTTAATAGAAATTAAAAAATGGTAAAAATTAATCTAATAAATATTTGGATAATATTAAAAAAATTCCTGAAAAAAATTATATAAAATATTGATATGGTAAGAGATTCTTGACAGAAGAGAAAAACATGGTCTGTTTTATTTAAAAACGTTATTTTGGTCTCTTGGGTAATTAAATAGAGAAAAATAAAAGTAAATCATGAAATTTCCATAATTAACCTTATTATAAGAATATAAATAAAACTTGGGATATATAGATCATAAAATTTCATCATAAAAAATAATCCGGATAAAAATATGATTGTAACATAAAATCATTGTTGTTGTGGTAACATTTGAATCATAAACCTTGAAAGAAATAACTTCAAATGAAACTTTAAATACCATGGAAAAAATGGTATTAATGATTAAATATATTAATGGGTCAGTAGATACACCTCATAAATAAATATATTTGTATAACATCAAACATGTCTAAATGAAACAAAATTGAGACGAACCCTTATAGCTTTAGTAATTTTTTAAACAAAAATAATTTGAAGCTTAAAAATCATATGGTTATATAAATACCTTTAATTTAAAAATTTATTATTCCAAAATACATTATTGGGTACTATATACAAAATATAAATAATAAATTGGTGCATAACATTAAAATATGTCTCAATGAAGAGAAATTTTGACGAAACCCTTACCTTATATATGACTTGATTCGTAAGAAATCTAAAATCCTGTATAATAAATTTAGATTTATTATAATTATATACTATATTCATATAAATTATTCTAATATAATATATGATCCAATTATATCATTTCAACACCCATTTATTAAATTTTATCTATTAAAGTCGTCATTTCGTGTGTTAATCTCTTCATTTTTCATTAATATTTTAGTTCTAAAGTTATGATACCTGCACATTGATCATGGTTAATCCATATATATAATTTTAATCATGATATAATTATCATATATATTCATTATATAAATATTTATAACCATTCATATAATGAAATTTTGAAAAATTAATTATATCACTTTGTGGAGATGGTAGTCTTATGTACGCATGAGTAATGTTACCATTTTTCGATGGATGGAATGAAATAAAGTTAAATATTAATTAATATTAATAGAATAATTATTATAACATGAAATAATATATATAAATCAAATCTATCATAATAACCAACCATGAATGAAGTGGTCGTAGTATTCAACACACACGCACGACTGACACTTTTATCTCTCATTGGATTGAGAATAGGTGGTAAATGGTTATAAAATCATCATAATAACATATCAGTATATTTATTACACTATATTAATTAGGTTTTTGTGGATATAAAATTTTTATAGAAGGTATAATAACAAATAAATTTGAAAGAGTTTGGTTAAGATTTACACCTCATCTTTGAGACACCCACTTTGGCTTACACCTTAAACATTAGAGGATTGGTCTTAAGAGAATAAAATAAGATCTAGTATGAATGGATGGATTATAAGAAGTTTTTTTGAGTTTGTTTTTTTCTATAAGTCTCAAATATTGTGAATAATGTAGAAACAAATATCCCTTTTATAAGTGAGGGGAGGGACACGCATGGAATTTCTTAAAAGATTTCTATGATATAAGGTCACTTTCATGGGAAAGTGGTAAAAAATGGATAGTGATTTGAAGTTAAGATAATTAAGGTATAAATATCATCAAAAAATTATAATTTTATCGTTTTGGGTGTAAATACTATCCTTATCTCCTGGTTTAACCCACCCCCCCCCCAGGTAAACTCATTTTAACATTAACAATGGCAACAAAATTTTACTATTTTTAATATTCATTGTGACCAAAAATTAACTTAACCATATTAAATTATATTAACTACTATGATTAAAAAAATTTAATCTATTTTAACAAATTCAATTTCTTTAAGTTGGATAATTTAATTTTAATTAAGCGTGCGACCCGTAATGAAAACCCGTTCTCAAAAAATGAATTTTTAAGGGGAAAACTTATTTTACTTCCATTATTTTCCTTGTAATAACCTTAAAATGAATTTTAAAATAATATATTTTATATTTAACATAAAATTTTCTTTAAAACAATTAATAAATATAGATTACATTAATTTATTAAGATAAAAACACATTGTGTGTAAAAAAATTAGAAAAATATGTTTTTAAGCCAAAAAAACTAACTTATAACAAAATAAATTATAATAATGATTACAATGTAATTAATTATATTATTTCAAATTAAAGGATACTTAGATTAATTTAATATAAAATTCAAAACATAATGGAACATTTACTTGAAAATAAATGTAACTTTTTACAAAAAATCGTATTTCCCACAATTCACTGAAAAGTAAATCTTTTCAGAAAAATCCTAAAAATTAACCCCTGTGATAATATTTAGATGATTATTTTAAAAATGGTATTCATTTACTCAAATAAAATTTCAAAAAAATTTAGAAATGAATTATGAACTTCATGTGAAAAAATATGATAAAAATCATTTTTGAAAAAAAAAATGAAGCCAAAAATAACTACTGATAATTGAGTACTTATTTATTATGAATTAATAAAAACATTTGCATTAATAAAAACATTTATACATATTTTTCATAAATTTTTTATTACTATTCATACCTACTAATTTAAGGGCTGGGTTATAATGGTTTATTATGTCTTTGTTCATATAGACTCGGAGTTGCATATAAGGTAGATTGTCGAGTACATAAAGTCGTATTTCAAAGGAAATACATATATAACCTTGGGGTTTTGCAAGGAATCCCTCACTCTTTCCATAACTAAACGGATGTTCCCAATTCACTATGGCCACATTTTTCAGAGAGTACTACATTAATCTATAGAGTATTTCTTTCCCTTTTACTCTTTTATGTTTTTCACTAACTTATTTCTCACTGAATCTCTCCTACCATAATCTCATATAATGAGGAAACTATTTGATTTTAAGTATTGGGGTCATTATTGAGCTTACCTTTGACCCACTTGACTTTTGTTTTGTAATAATTATTATAGGAGACATTTCTCATTGGATTATTTATATTACCTTAAGACATCACAACAACCTTGAGAATAAAAGTAAAATAATTTTGGGGAATTCGTTGGAAATTATTTTCTAGTTTATTCCTATATTGAATTTTTGTCTAATTTTTGAATTATATCTGATATCTAGTTTTAAATTTCTGAAATTATTGTTAATTGGATGATTACTTAGCATTCACATCTTAATTGGTTGGCCAAAAATTTTAAATTCCATTCTCGATACCTTTTATAACTCATTGTTGATTATTATTTCATATACCCTCTCTCTTGAGAGAACTCAATACACACATCACTACTATAACATGCTTGTTTGTCTTATTTAAACATGATGATTTTGAGTCACATTTAAATGATTGAGGCCATAGATTAACTTTTTTTCATCCCATTTAATCTTGATACCTACCCTACATTTGATCCATTTTGATCCCATATAAACCATGGATTCCCTCATAAAAATCCACATTATAATCCCATGTATCATTGCTACCCTTCATAATGAGTATGTGTGCATGATTATTATTTTTGGATCTTTTAAAAGGGATTTGAGTATTTCATGGGGCTATTTTTTTATAATTCTATGAACAAGTGTAGGGATGAAATTTCTTTATATTTGGGAAGAAGGTTCACTACTATTGTGATTATGATTTATTGAGGCATCTACAGTTGATAAAGAGAATAAAATGAAGAAAAATTGATGGAAAATTGAGAAATTGAAATAACTTGGGTAAACCAATGACTAAAAGCACCACCTCCTTCTTTTTCCAAATGTAAAAAAAAATAATTTTTATGGGATATGATGGTGGGGAATGAGGTATTTTCTCCGTTTTACTTCTAAGAGTGTGGGACCTTCCCTTACACACGTCCCACTACGAAATTCCAGACTGAAGAAAAAAATTGACAGAAAAAGAGGGCCACTTTTTTCACTATTTTAAATTATTATTTTGAAAACACATGAAATATGAGGAGGAAGTTTTGGTTCTTCCAATGAAGTCAAATTTAAGTAAGAGATATGGTTTTATTTTATCTATATATTAAATATCATGTATTGTTCTTTAAGAATCTACCTCCTTTTTCCAACCACTGAAATTTCTTTTTCACATCATAACTTACCTACATTAATACTCAAAATGATTTCAACTCAAATGCAATGTCCTTATGATAGTTGTGGTTTAATATCTATGTAGAGATTTTGGTAGCTTATAAGACTATGGATGGGGTGTGAGAACTTGAGATTGAGCATAATTTTAACACCCCAACCCCAGTTTCCCAGAGTTGGTGCATCGTTATATTACATTAGCATGATTATTAGAAAATAAAATCTCGAAGGACGGATTATTTTTGTAGCCTTGGAAAAACTAGATACAAACATATGATTTACATTACATCATAAAATGAAAAACTACACAGTTTCACCTTTGAAAACACACATATCCCTTAGAATCTCCCTGAAGGTTAGTCATAATATACCTCTTCACATCTTGGGGAAAAATGAAACACATGATAGGGGTGATCTCATATGCTCAGTAAGGATAAACATTATAGTAGAAGCTATCATAAACAACCATAAACTTTTAATGAAATATATAAAACTGAAACAAAAGCCTTTCAAACATAATATTCAGCATAAAAATGCAATAATAAATCAAATAATTCCATTTAAACTTTCACATGGATATTCTACTAGTTGAATAATCACATGAAATATCAATAACTAATATTATAATGAGGGAATTCATAATGCGGGACATCATAACCATACCGTCAAGGCCTCATTCCAAGACCATTACCATATCATCAAGGCCTTGTTACAATAAACTATTTTGTCTTATGAGACCTATCGATACATCGAGGGGCTGTAGTGGGCCCCACCCATCACTTACTCAGTCCACTGCATTCCTCTTATAAAAAGGGTAAAACATAACATAAGCATTCGTATTAAATGTAGCATAGAAAATGTTAATACTTTAACCATAAACCATAAATGGTATCAAAATAGCACATCCATAGTCAAATATATCATAAAAATTTCAATAAAATATGGATGATTTTATCATAATAAATCAACCTCAATTAAGCATAAAACCAATAAAGGATATTGACATAGATGAAAATAATCTAATAAATTTATTAAAACTCTTTGAGAGAAAAATCCCTTTTTAATTTGAAATCATTTAAAGTCCATGCAATTATAAAAGTATTTCAAACCATTCTGATTAGTATATATCTCATATCTTTCACAATAGAGATAGTGTCTCTATATCTTCAGTGAAATGATTACTGTAGTTAACTCAATATCATGAGTTGGATAGTTTTTCTCATGAATTTTTAATTTCCTTGATGCATAAACAATAACTCTATCTTTCTTCATAAGGACACAACAAATTCTTTTTCTTGAATCATCACTATAAATCACAAAACCATAATTTCCAGATGGTAAAGTCAAGGTAGGATAATTGACTAATATTCTCTCCAATTATTATAAACATTATTCACGCTCTTTTGTCTAAACAGATTTAATCCCTTTACGTGTGATTTTGGTTAAAAGGTTATCCAATTGGGAAAAATCATGGACAAAACACCGATAGTAACCTACTAAACCATTAAAATTGCATACATCGGTTATGCTCTTCAGTGCCAGCCATTCTTGGATTGCCTTTTTCTTTGAAGTATCAACAGATATTCCATCCTTCGAGACAATATGTCTAAGAAAAGAAATTTTCTAAATCTAGAATTCACTCTTTCAAAATATACCGTATAATTCATTTCTTCTAAGAGTCTTCAGAACAATATTCTAGTGGTTCTCATGGTCTTTGTAGATTTTGGAATATACCAAGATATAATCAATAAATACTACAAAAAAATCATCATGATATTCATTGAAAACTATGTTCATTAGATCCATGAAAACATAGGGTTCATTAGTCAATCCAAATGGCATTACTGTAAATTCTTAATGACCATACCTAGTTCATAATGTTGTCTTTGGAATAAATTTCTTCTTTACACACAGTTTATTATATCCAGAACGAAGGTCAATCTTTGAAAAATATTTATCTCTATAAAGTTGATCAAACAAATCATCAATGCAAGTTAGAGGATACTTATTCTTTATTATAATCAAATTTATTTCTCTATAGTCAATGCACAACCTCATTGATCCATCATCTTCTTAACAAAAACAACTAGGGATCCCCATGGAGACACACTAGGGTGAATAAATCCCTTGTTTCTCAACTCCTCTAGTTGTTTCTTCATCTCTACTAATTCCACTGTAGCCATTCTATAGGGAGTCTTTGATATTGGTCATGCATCAGGGATTAAATCAATAAAAAACTAAACTTCTCACTCTAGAGGATGTCTAGGTAAATCCTCTAGAAATACATCATTGTATTCTTGTACAATAGGCACATCCTCAATTTGGATATTTCATTCTTCTCCCATGGATGATTTTTTCTCTTCCTCCCCAAGAATTTCATTCAGAAGAGATACTAGGAGTGGATCTAGATAAGAATCAGATGATGAAATTTATACTCTAAAGATAATAGATTCTACATCATCCTCACAAATCAGAACTTCATTCTTCTTACAATAAATTTTCACATCATATTTTGATAACCAATCCATACCAAGGATTATATCAATTTCGATCATAGGTATGATGATAAATCTAGAAGATAAAACATGTTTATATGTCAAAATAGGAACAACCAGACACATCTTTATTGCAATGAGACTTCTCATAGGGGTTTTGACTAACAACTCCCTTGTTAATGTGAATTGGAAATATCTAATTTTTAATGAAAATTGGGAATATATATAGGAATGTGAGGCTCCAGAATCAAATAATTATTTGGCTAAATTTGAGGAGATGATTATAGTACCTACCACCATGTCATTCGGAACTTCAACCTCAAGAGTTGTTATCGCATAAGATTGGCCTTTCTCCCTTAGCCTTTTTGGGGGTAAATTTCCTTGATTCTTAGGACAATAATTTCAATAATGTCTCATATATTTACAATTTTAGCATTGAACATTGGTATCTTCTTTCATCCCCTTTTAATCATGATCTTGGTGGCATTTTTCTCCACACTTGTAGCAAAATCGCATTCCTTTTTGGAAATTATTGTACTGTTTCTTCCCACATTTACTATAGGGTGTAATGTCACATTTTTCCTTCATCCTATTATTTCCTTTTCTAGATTTTTAAGTAGCCCTATTATTCTCTTTCATTACATTAAATTCATAAGACTTATAGAATTGTATTTCTATCTTGATAGCATGTGAGACTATATCTTCATATGATGAGAAAGATTCTGAGACCAGTTCCCATCATAGGAATGGATTCAACCCATCAAAGAATCGATGAATCTTACTGATTGGGTTAGATATATATTACGAAGCAAGTATAACTAACCTTGTGAAGTTATCCTCATACTTTGTAACATTTTCATTATCCTTTTTCCTCGGACTCAGATATTGACTTTCCATATCAGATCATTGTTCACGAGGAAATTATTTTTCTACAAAAAATTATTTAAACTCCCTCCATTCCATATATTCTACTTCTTCATATTTCATTATATTTTGAATTAATGACCACCATTGATCTGAATCTTGTGACACACAGTAAAATTCCATGAAAATGTTTTCCCTTTCATTACACCTAAAAGCAAGAAATATTTTTTCTAAGGAACTTATCCATTGCTCAAATACAAATAGATTTGTATTACTATTTAATGTTTGAAGTTTTTGTATCATTAAGTGATCTAACATTGATCCTCTATGTTGTGGATCAGGGTACTTCATATGGGTAATGTTATTATTCATAAACTGAGTCAACTATCCTAGTATGGCTATAAGTTGTTCAGCACCATTTGTATCACCAGCTCTACTATCATTATCATTCATAGGATGGAAATCCCAACATGGATTACGTGTGTTGATACGATTTCCATTTCTTCCACTTGGTTACATTTCTAAACAATGTCATACACTAGATTAGGTTATGAATCATAATTCATAATTCCAAACTAGTAAAATACTTAACATAAATTGAAAATTTTATGATATCTAATCCATAATCATAAACATGGTTTCTTTGAGGACATAGTTAATCATAATTAACTCATAATGGTTTGTAATGAGAATATGAATTATCCTAAGCATATCCCCCAGGAGTGTCAAACTAGGTGCGTAGTAAGTTTCGTGGTCATGTACCAGGTAACCTCGAGTCAAGACTGGAACACCTTGCCAGCATTTTTACCCCTAGGTACATCATTACCAGAACCATGTCCACTTTTAGTATCCACATAGAGATTTATTTTCTCGGAATACCCACACAATATCTAAATTATCCAAAATTTTAGGAAGTTCCTCTATACTTATCCTCAATGTTTATCTTAGGGTAATTTTCATTAATCAATGTTTTTTTATATCTAGTTTTCAAGGATTGTACTAAACATCCTATTATACCTACTATAATGCCCCGACCCCAATTTCCCAAAGTTGGTGCATTATTTTATTACATTTCCATGATCATAAGAAAATAAAATCCTAAAGGACCCATCATTTTAGTATCCTTAAAACTAGATAAAAATATAATTTTTTCATTACATCCAGAAATGAAAAACTACATAGTGTATCCTTTGAACACACACATATCCCCAAAATATCCCAGCAGGCCAGTCATAATATACTTCTTCGCATCCTGGGGGAAAATGAAACATAATAAATGGGTGATCTTAGATGCTCAGTAAGGATAAACATTATAGTGGAAGCTATCATAGATAAGCATAAACTTTTAAGTAAATGTATAAAACTAAAACACAAGCCTTTTAAATATAATCATCAGTATAATATGGAAAGAATAAATCGAATAATACAATTTAAACTTTCACATGGATATTCTACTGGTCGAATAATCACATGCAATATCAATAACTAATACCATAATGAGGAAATGCATAATTTCGAACATCATAACCATACCTTCAAGACCTCGTGCCAAGGCCATTACCATACTATCAAGGCCTTGTGGTAAGATACTAGTTTGTCTCATGAGACCTACCAATGCATTGAGGGACTATATTGGGCCCACCCATCACATACAAATTCCATTTCATTCCTATTATGAAAGGGGTAAAACATAACATAAACATTTTTATTAAAACTAACATATGAAATGTTAATACTTTAACCATAAACCATTAATAATATCAAAATAGCACATCCGCATTCAAATATATTATACACCCTTTAATACAATATGGAATATTTTATCATAATAAATCAACGTCAATCAAGCATAAAATCCAATAATGGATGTTGACATAGATGAAAATTATCTAATAAATTTATTAAAAAACTTTAAGATAAATATCCCTTTTTTACTTTGAAATCATTTAAAATCCATGAAATTATAAAAGAAAAAAATTATTTTGAAAATAATATTGTGATATTTTAAGGTAATATACAAAATGTTAAGGCATAATAATGGCCCAAAATAACCGCTCGTGTCGTATAAGTAACAAAAACATTCTTTCCTTAATTTGTTGAAAGTTCAAAAAGTACCACATTTGTAAAATGATGGAAATATTCCTTTCAAAACAATTATAAAGAGTCAAAATGGGTAAATATTATTTAAAATAATTTTTTATAGTATTTTGAAAAACCTTTTAAGAAACATGGATATGGATGATAAAGATTTCCCAGTAGATACTTAAGTATAAAAAATCTCAGATAATAAAAAGATTGTGAAATTAACCTTTAACTTATACATTCCTTCAGTCGAGGGTGAGTTAGCATCCTGAATAATGGTTAAAACATGTTATTAAATTATAATAGGACTATATCCATATTTATGATATCATATATGATCCTCTCATATCATTATGTTAATATTATTTTAGTATTACCACTGTTTTGGGTATTAACTACTTTGTTTTCCTACGCATGTTTTGTTGTGTAAGTCTGGTTTGTTATGCATAGGATGTATTTTATTCATATAAATAATGATATTAAGTTTTTAATTATTATTTTTAATCATCATATAAATTTTATAATCTTTATTTAATGGTTAATGTGGAGAATGAATCTCATCACGTCGTAGAGGCGGTAGGCCGTATGTACGAATAAGCGACAGTATCATTCTCTTAATGGTTAAATGGTATGTAATTGGATGATATATTAATTATAAAAAATAATTATCTTATTATATTCATTACTTACATCCATTATAATCATCATTATACCCATCCAAATAATTTAGTGTTGAATAACACATTACACCATGGCTTGGAGATGATAAGTCGTACGTACGCACGCATGGTGATATTATTATTCATAGGATAGATAAAAGGAGTAATATGGTTGTACCATAATAATAATAAAATATATGCATGTATAAAATACTGGAGTTATTAATTTAGTATTTAAACGACATATAATGTGGACATAGAAGAAGAAAATAACTTTGCAATTGGTGATAAAACAATTACCTCTTTTTCAGGTGTCTCCTTTTAATTTTCAAAAAAGGACTCCTTAGGTTGTATTTCTGCCCAAAGTGTGGCCTCTAGGATGAAGTGAGGAAGTTTGAAGGATACTTGGGTAGGTTTGGACCAATACAAAGGGTTTTAGAGGTGTTTTATAAAGAGAAGGACAAGTGCCATTTTTAAATAATATTTATATTTGACCATATCACCTATATAACCTTATATTATAAATAAAATAGTTATTAAAATTTGAATATGAAATTTTTAAATCTTCTTTAAATAAAATATAATAAATGTCTTAATCTAACACAAGTGGCTTAAAAAAGATCATATTTTCTACCTAAGGTTTATTTTGGTCGAAATATACTTAACCAATGACATTAGGACAAGTGTTAGGATAATTTTATATTATTATAATATTTTTTTACCTTTAATTACCCTATTTACCTTTAACTATGGTAAATAAAATTTAAAAGTTATTATTCACAAAAAAATTATTTTGATCCTATTAGACTGAATTTTTCATACTAATTACAATCATGTATTTCTATTTTTCTAAATTCAATTCACAAAAGCGGTAAAATTATGTTTAATTATAATCTGTAAATGTGGTTAGAAGACGGGTAAACGAGACGTTCAAAAGTATAATAAAATTTTTATATCTAATTCTATTATAAAAATTATTCCTATGACCTATATTGGACTAATGTATTTATTATATATCTATTATGACATTAAAATAAATTTAATGTAAAATAATTATTTAAATGAAAAAGTTGGCTTTTGACAATAATGTAGTATTTTTCACTATTCATCAAAAATTGAAACTTTTCAGAAAAATACAAAAAATTCATCATAAGCTAATTTTGATATTATGAATTCAAAAATGAAGTCTATTTTGAAAAAATAAAATTTATAAATTTCATAATTTTGTTAATACTGTTCATAACCACTTTTTAAAGGGCTAGTTTGATAGGTGTGCTCGAACTCAGTGTTGTGTGAAGTGCACGCTATTGGATTATTTAAAAATAAGCATACCGTTAAAGCTTGGGGTTTTACAATAACTCTAGTTAAATCTATCATGAGTGTTGAGTGCAAATTGTTTAGAAAGGAAAACCACAATATGGATATAGATGTTTAAGAAAAAATTGAGAGATGATAATGGAAGGAAAAGTGAATTAAAGTGAAAGTCTAATGGTGAAGCATGACTAGATACTAAGGAGGAATGAGTTATTGAAATTCAATGACTTTTCATTAATATTTTTTTATATTAACATGCTTGGGTGTAATTTTTCTCTGGTTGGTGTGTGTTGTCCTTTGAGATCTTTGTTGCTATGTTTTTTCCTTAAGGGCAGTAATTATTATTGTGTGAGGAATTTGATACTTGTAATTCATGCATGCATTTTTAGTATATTTCATAGTGAATTTGAACATAATACTACCTTATTTGGTGAAATTATAATGAAATATTGAAAAATTGTTGCATTGAAGAGATGTTGAGCCTTGGAGGAATTCTAAAGTAATTTCATTCATTCACATCATGACAGGAATTTCACAGCGTGATCGGGGAATAATAAAATTTTGTAATGAGGGAACCGTGGATCGAGGCCACGACTTTGGATATTTGTGCCATGTAAGAATCCAAATAGAGAAAGTAGATTAAACATGACATTAATTCACATCGTGATACATGGCTTGTGGTACTCCCATAAAACTTAAGTTGAAATAGAAAAGACCTAAAAACTGTATAAGAGTAATGACAAACTTCATAAGATTCATCTCAATGGTAGAATAATGATTCACACCATTATGGATGATTTCATTCCATGACCAAGAAATCAAGAATTCGCCTAGTCTGGAAAACTTCATAATAATAATGTTGAAGGAATTTCTAAGGTTCAAGGATAAATTTTATAAGAATTATTTGCATCATAATGAAGGTGGTCACACCGCAGAGATGATTGTGTAAGAATCTTTTGAAAGAGCATAATAATGATCCACACACAAAAAAGTGGCTCCCCCCGTGAAGGATACTTTGTTGGGTTGATTGAAGACTTTGTAAGAATGGTTCATACCACAAAAAATCTACCACATTGTGATGAACCAAGTCAACATTCAAGGAAGAAGATATCTATACTGATATCCCAAAGATCTCATGTTATGATCTTCAGGGGAGATTCAAAGTTGAAAAAATTAACATTCCAGTTGCATCACAATAGAACAGATTGCACCATCATGTGTGATGTAGATTTCCTCTGTTATGTGTGGATAGTCATTTCAGCAGTGAGGGATTAAGAGTAGATGATTGTGTGAGTTATTGTCTTACTAATATTACCCATGGAAGGTTGTTTCAATTAGGAACTCGCTTGGTGTTTGATTTCATCTTATCCCTTCATGAAAATATGATCAAGAGATGTGTGGAGGGAAGAAATCCAAATCGATTGATTTGATTAGTCTATGAACAATAGTCAGTATTTTTTTCTTCTTTATGAGCCAAGAATAATGTATATAGGCTTGGTGGATTTCCTCAATCCATGGATTTACACAGGTTTAGATATAATCAACTTAATTGATCATAAGAAGTTGGTAATCATAGAACGACATTACAACCAATTAGAAATATTAATCCATTAATGAGAAAGGTAGAACCATTATGAAATAATTCTTAAAAATTGATCTTGACCCCTTTTTTGATCAACTATTTTTAATCACAAATAATTTTGATGTTTTTCACTTGATCTAACAACAAAATTCTTGACTAAACAAATGACTCAACCAACTCTAAAATCTCATATTTTAGTTTCATCGTGGGGAAACCTCAGACTTCTGCTATAGTACACTCTTGTATTTAGTGAAGATTCAAGCACTCTTATTAATTCTAAACTCCAACAACAACCCAGGATCCAACAACACTCAAGGAGTCATTAGGAAGTGATGCAAGCATCGAAATATGTAGGTGTTGTAGTAGGAGGATTAGTTCCAAAATTTGGCACTAATGTATGTGCTAATGCAGTGGAGATGCAAAGACAACATCATTCCTTCTTGTCTCCAGACGCATGTGTTGTACACTATGTGATCCAGTTGTAGCAGCGATTAACATTGACCATGTGGTTCAATAACCACGATGATCAGAACCATGAAGCGCTCATTCCATAAAGACGACTTCGCGGTGGAACTGGGATTAGAAGATGGTAGCTGATATATATTTTTGGTTGGGGTCATTTATACTATATAAGGAATGTAAGATGTGTGATCAATTAAGCTTAATCTTCTATCAACCTATGCTTTGGAGTTATTGTTTTGAACCACTTAAATCACTTGTTTTCATTTTCCTTTACTTTTGTTCATTGTATATTCCACTTTTGTTTGTATTCTCTCAGTGTATCTTGAGTAGTTGGAAGGTGCGAGGTTAGGGTGTGTGGCTTCTTGATTTCATAGATATATTCTTTTAGCACCAATATTCTCCAGACATTCTTGTGTCATTATTCCATGCTTGAGGAGCAGAGTTTGAGTTCTTCAAAAGATAATTCTTCTGTTGCAACAGAAACGACTAGATTTTTAGGCATTTGGATTTGAAGGTCGTGGTTTTAGGAATCAAAGTGTTTACTAAACCCAACCACACCATGGCATTGCACAACATGTTGTGATTTATGAAATTTATGAATAAATGGAATATTTTATCATATTTGAATTTATGGGAAGACATTACCAATAATGGGGACTTTGAATCATTTTTTGTGGTTGTTTTTAGAATTCAATAAAATGCATATAAGTGACATAAATTAGGACAATTTTGAAAGTCAATAATGGAGAGATAAAATAGAAGGATTTGAGAATTTTGAGTAGACGCGACATATTAAACTGATTGGAGAGGGAATTCTACACATCTAGAGATTTATTGAGGAGGTTTCTATGGATAACTTGAATATTATTGAAGATCAATATTTGATCAAATGTTGAACTAGATGGAAAACACCCATGTTTTCATGGGGTTTAAATATTCTTCTTATATTCATTGAGATCAATCTGCATGACAACTATTCTTATTTCCTTTTTTTTTGAAGAATTTTGTGGAGAGATAAGTTGAAAAGTGACCCTTGGTTATGGTAGCAAGTCTTACCTAAACCCTTGAAATCACAATATTGCATAGTGATTTTAACACATCGATACATTGATGGTGTATGGTCTTTAAATGTAGCATTTTGTGGTGAACTATGTAAAATCATCGTATCATTGCATTTTCTTTTCATAGCTAGATGTTGAGGGTGTTTTATTGATATTATCATATTCTAAGTGATCTTGTAAATGCGAGAATAATATTTTTTTGAAGAGTAAAGGAATTGGACACCCAAATTAACTCCCCCCCATGGTGTTTGGTAGGCTGTGTTTGCAATAATATGTCATGCATATTAGTTATAAAAGGAATAAACTAATGGGACAAGTCTAAAAATGATCCTCATAGCCTACCCTATAGAAGTAAAATTCCAAAAAGGAATACCAAAATCTAGTCAAAGAGAGTGTGGTCATGTCGCCCTACTCAACCCCTACTAACCTTGCTGATAAATCCCACAAAACCTTGAGAGGGAAGGAGTGAATTAGGGTGTTAAATTTTTCTTGGAATAAAGAAACACAACCCATCAGAAATACATAGTTCATTATTAAGGGCTATTGCAAGGAGCATACGCCGATGGTGTTTTGGTCATACCAGAATCCACTAAACTTCACTGGAATTTAAGGATTACCATTTTTTGGTCATGGTCACCCCCATGAAAGGCTCGCTGCATTTACAAGAATTTTAAAGATAACACATTTCTTCCATCAGATCACTTTTGTCAACTCCCTCTTGCTCGCTACTTTGGGTTAAGTCTTTCTCAGCTTATCAACTTGAAAATCACTTCTATATCTAAATGGATAATGATGATGTTTTGCATCACTAGAGATTTAATATGATGCTTCAATGCATTCCACTAACCTTCCCCCAAGTATTTTTTCCGAAGCTTTCTATTTTGCACAACTACTAACATTCTCCAAACCTCAATCTTTCATGCAACTGCCCCTCTGCAAAGCTTGTATTTGCATATGAGTGTCCTTGTAGTTCCTTGCAACTTTCACTTTACCAACAAACATTTACTTTCGGGCAACTTTCAATGTTTTGTGAATCTCCTTTGTTCTGAAGCGACTCAAGTTACTTCGCACAACTGATGCACACGCAGAAAATAATTTTAAGAAACACTACTTTGCACAACTCTTTTACAGAGCAAAGAAATCAGATATTCATTGAGTGTCTAAGTGCTTCAAATTATGGGGGTAGTCGTCGATTTATAGGCATGGTTGAATCTTAGCTCAATTGCCTTGCGCTCCACTGACCTTACGTGCAAATTTCTCGGTTCACTGAACTTCATCGACTTAATGTCACCTATAGCATGCAACTCACCATCGTCACGCAACTCCATCAGTATTACATTGGTTAATGAAACTATGATTTTCGTGCAACTTCAAAACTTTCATAAAACACTTGCCTTAGTCATATTTTGATGAGGCGAGGCCGAAACATCTATTGTGTGCAACTTCATGAAACTTCTTCACCCTTTCAGGAAAAAAATGTATTTGTGTAAGAATATTTCTTTTGCCAAAAACAAATTTCTTCGTCCTTCAAATTTTTGGTTCCACAAATTTGGTAAACACTGAAAAATTGTGTCACCTTCAACTCTAGTGTGGATTGACCATAAACACAATATACTACAAATTTTTAACTTTAAATAACCTTGGTTCAAACACTTATCAATCCATGTAGTACTCTCAACCCTCAACCAAAGGGAGGGAGTATGGTCATATCGCCCTACTCAACCCCTATTATCCTTCTTGATCCACATAGTACTCTCAACCCTCTACCAAAAAACAAGGCCTACATGTTCATGCACATGATGTGAAAGTAAATAGTGAGTATAATACTTAGTAGGATTTTTCAAATGATCCCTACTTCCTCTCATGTTGTGACTCCTTTCAAACTTGTGTTTGTGTGCATGAATGTGGGATAGAAGGAGATTAAACACCCCATATAGGCAAAGAAAACAATCAAATTCACATCATATATCACAATATTATGCTCAACACAAAATTTTGAAAACCCAAAAAAATCAATATCATGCTAGGATACCGATGTTATGTCTTATTGTCAATGTTTGAATCATACTTTACAATTAATTGCATAAAATGAATCTACAGCTTTTTATAGACCATCATGTCTTGTGTGACGAGAAAAAGCCCCCACCAACTTTTGTGTCTTAAATGAAAACGATCTCTCTCATAAACCTCCCAAAAAAGAATAACATGGATTCACCTTGCAAGTTAAGTTTTTGAGTAAATATAAGAGGTCGCCCTTGTGGGTTGTCTCCCAAATGATAATAACAATGGATTTTGGACTTTTTATTCCCAATGAAAAATAACATGTATCATGAAACTATGTGCCATGATTACGAATAACTAAGATCACAAACCGATGTGTCACTAGTGATGAGAACTCTCTATCTCTTCATGCTTGGCAGCTTTTAATCATATGTAATGTGATCCATTTTTAAAATTAAATAAAACATCATAAAAAATCACATAATCATGACATTATTAAATGAACACACCATGGAGTGTTGGAAAATTATCTCTCTTAACATCATGAAATGAAGGACATAATCAAACATGCAACATGTAAACATTCAAATAATCATACATCATGGCATAAATACATCAAAAAACTATGTGACATTATTAAAGCACACAATATAGCATGAAATAATTAAAAATATCTATTTAACAACCTTCCTAAAAATAAAGGCCATGGCCATCTATATTAGGTATGGTTTAGGATAATAAATCTTAAACGCTAAAGACTACCATGCCTAACCATAAGTTTCACAAATAATCTAACAAAAATCCTCCATTTCTAGGTTCGAAAACATAGAGAAATCCAGTTGGAATAAAAGAACCAAAATTATTTATCCTTCCACTCAAAAGAATGGTCTACATGAAGAAATAACGGAGAGGTAGATCATTTGGAGGGAGGGAGAACTTCGTTGCATCGTGCACCAAAGGAAGACAGAGAGAAAACGGATGGAGATAATACTTTGGTGGAAGAGAAAAGGGAGTAGGAGTTGATGGCATGAAGAAGTAATGCAGAAAGAGAGGGAGGGTTTTAATGAAAAAATATATAAAATTTACAATAGTTCAGGTGATGAATCAAAGAAACTACAAAGTATTCAGGGAGACTGGATCTTAAGCCATCCCGTGAAACCCCTAAAAGAAAAAGTTTGTTCTTTTTTCATTATCCCCCTATCTTTTAAATTTTCTCCTCCCTTGTTCCAACATTAGAAAATAATCCCACACGGCAATTGATTAAAACAGAAACTGCCCATAAAATAGCCCGATTTGGGTACATGTTAGCCGCCTTCATCCGGTCTCGGATCCAATAAGCCGGGGCCTTTCCCTTCACATATTACAAGATTAAGGTATCAAACTGCAAGGGTCGGGTCACATACCCTAAACCATCATCAGGTGAAGCATCTGGACATCGCCCTTCCTCGCATACTGGCCCATCACTATGCCAAGCGATTCTCGTCGGTGATGCGAGGATAGGAGATATCCACAACACCGAAAAGTTGATCTGCTCGATGATGGACTGTGTCTCAGGGTCTAGCTCGATGCCTACTGACTTCATCATCTTGATGATCTTCTCCATCCCTGTTATGTCAGGTGACTGGCTGAAGGAGGGTCTGTAAGCTTTACGAGTCGAGTCACAGCTGCATTTCTCAGTTTTCAGATTGGAAAAATACTATTAAAAGCAGAACAGAGCTGAAATGCTAATAAAACCCAACCAGAAGTACACTAAAGACAACAAGAAGAATGCAAATGGGGAAGGGGTGTTACTTGATTGGATTCGAAGCACGACCAAGAGCCCACTTCGCGATCTAGAACGAAATTCTAAAAAGAACAAGGGAGGTAACCGAGAGAAGGGAACCCTGTTGTCGATTGCGTTTACAAATTGCTTAAACCCTAAGACCGAGAAACCAACTCTTTCTAAAACAAGATAGTTTTAGGAAGGTATTGATGAAATGAAGAGAATGAGCATTTGGGTGGAATGAAATTGATAGTTATTTATAGGGAGTATGATAGATAATGCATATCCAAAGTATAAAAAATAGACCGTTGTATGGATTTCATATTGATCTCAATCATTGGATGGATTTCGTCATCATCCAACCTTATCATGAATGCACATTCATTTCAACCATTGGATGGATTTCATTTTGATATGAACCATCATATGAATTTTATCTATGTGTCAACATTATCATGATTTCACTGCAATCACAACCATACAAATGGATTTCATTTTGATCACAACCATCGGATGTGTTATAACTTTATCTAACCTTATCATGATCGCATATTCATCTCGACCGTTGGATGGATTTCATTTTGATATCAATCGTTGGATGGATTTCATCCTTATCCAACCTTATAAGGGTCTCATATAAATTTTTAATATTTCTTTATAAATATTTATTGATTAACATTTCATGTTTTTAATACAGCTTTAATTTTCATAAATAATATATGTATTCATTTTCATTTTAAGTATTCGTTTTTAGTTTTTTCAAATTTATTTAATTAACAACTCTTATTAATTATTCTAATATTTTTTTGACATATTCATATTTTAATTAAATTTCACTTATTTTTAACATTCAAAGTATAAAAAATGGATCATCAGATGGATTTGATAGTAGTCTCAATCATTGGATGAATTTTTTTTCATCATCCAACCTTATCATGATTGAACCTACATCCCAACCGTTGGATGGATTTCATTTGGAAATGAACTGCTAGATGAGTTTTATCTTTATGCCAACCTTATCATAATATTACTACGATCTCATCCATCCGTTCGATTTCATTTTGATCGTAGCTGTCAGATGATTTTAGCTTTATCGAACCTTATCATGATTGCATATTTATCCTAACTGTTGGATGGATTTCATCTTGATCTCAATCATTGGATGGATTTCATCCTCATCCAACCTTATCATGATTGTATATTTATTCCATTGGATTTCTCTATATATAAGTATCATTGTATTACTTCTGGAGAATAGATGCTCGATAAGAGTACCAAAATGAATTACAATATTAGAGATCCTTCTGATATTCATTTTGAAATTTCATCATCATCATCGCCATCTTCTTCTTCATCTTCGTCTAATGATGCGGCAAAAAATGCATTTGAAGAGATGCAAGAAGTAGTACATTGAGCAGTGCAGAGGAACAATATGATGATGGCACATTATTATAGTGAATACAACGATCAGTCTGCTCACGCTGGATCTATCCCAGGGCACATAGTTATCAATCGCGATCATGATGTTGCAGATCGTAATTTGTATGATGATTATTTTTCTAGAAATCCATGATATAATGCGACATTGTTCCGTCAGCGATATAGAATGTCTCGAAGTCTTTTTCTTCATATTGTTGATGCAGTTAAAGAACATGGTCATTACTTTCAACAAATAGGTGATGGGCTTGGTATACCTGGATTATAAACTCTGTAGAAATTAACAGTCATGTTTTGGATGTTGGCATATGGCCTCCCAGTTGATGCTACTGATGAATATGTTAAAATTGGTGAGTCTACTACAATTGAATGTTTAAAAAGATTCTGTTGTGCTATTGTTGAGATTTTTTCAGATCGATACCTTCGATCACCTAATGCAAATGATATTTCAAGATTGCTTTATATTGGTCAAGAACGTGGTTTTCCAGGAATGTTAGGTAGTTTGGATTGTATGCATTGGAATTAGAAAAATTGTCCTACGACATGGGCTGGACAATATGCAGGACGTTCTGGATCCCCAACTATTATTATAGAAGCAGTGGCTGATTATGATCTTTGGATATGGCACACATATTTTGGTATGTCGGGTACCAATAATGGCATCAATGTGCTTGAATCATCTCATTTGTTTTTTAATCTCGCTCAAGGTATTCCTCCTCCTGCTCGTTATGTCATTCAAGGAAAAGAATATGATATGGGATATTATTTGGCTGATAATATATATCCAAAGTGGTCCACAATTGTGCAATGTATCCACGTAGTGCGAAGAAGAAATACTTTTCAATGAGGCAAGAAGAAAGTAGAAAAGATGTGGAACGAGCATTTGGAGTTTTACAGACACGCTTTGCAATCATCACAGGACCTACACGTTTTTGGAGAAAACATGTATTACATGATATAATGACTACATGCATCATCATGCACAACATGATAATCGAGGACGAACGTAATTTGAATGCTCCAATTATTGATACGATGGAAGTGTCAGCTCCAACTGTAGAGATAACAATAGATGAAAATGTTTGATTTCAACACTTACTCAGTCAGCATTGAAGAATCAAGGATAAGGATGCTCATATCGCACTTCGCAATGCATTAATCGAGCATCTATGGCAACAATATTCTGATTTAGAAAATTAATTGTAATCGATTATCGATTGTAATTTTCTGCATTTTTAATTGAATATCGTTTTAAATATCATGTAGTTTTATTTTATTTTATTTTATATTATTAAATAATGAGTACAAGTTTAATTTAATTTAATCATTAATTAATTACGTAGTTAATTTTATTATTATATTAAACTTGTTTTTTAAAATATATAAATAAATAATTATTATATAACTATTTAAAAAAAATCACTTAATTAATCAAATCACACATGTGTAATTATAATTAAAATTATAATAATATAATTTGTTCAAAATACACATGTCATAAATTAAAATTATATTGTAGATAAATCAATAAAAATTAATGATACATAATAAATAAAAATTAAAAAACAAAATACATTATATTGGTGTATAATGAAAATAAAGCATGATTTATTATATTTAAATTGATATTGTTAAATAAAGATATCAAATTTAATTTAATTTAATTATTAATCAATATCCATTTTTTTAATTATTATGCTTATTAAATATAATAATATATCCTATTGTTTAATTTTATGAAAAATATTAGTTTTAATATAATGTATTGAATAAAAGTAATAATAAAACATATATAAAGAAGAATATTCAAAGAATATTCTTTTTGAAGTGAAAAATGAAGTAAGTGGGTTGGAGAGAAATTTATTGTTCATACTTCAAAATGGATTAAAGTTACTTCAAAACGGCGCACTGCGTTGGAGTTTCCCTAATCTCCCTCGCTGCCATACCAAACGCGCGGCTGACAGTTGATATTCTTCGTCTTTTTCCATGTATCCATATTCATCTTCCATCACAGGCCCCTATGAATTTGAGACTAGTTGATATCTTTTCATCCAAAATCTTTTAATAAACTTTTGAATGTAAAATTTATGATATTTCACCATTGTTAATGCTTTACTCTCTCAATTTTCATCCTCAATATCAAGTTGGATTGTTGGAGATCTCTCGTCTCAAAACACCGAGGAACTTTATTCTTCTGTTTTCAAATCATCATATCACCTAGTCCACCCAAAAACATGTTGTCAACCTATAAAATAGTTTTATTATACATATACTTCTCATAAAAAATTATCTATGTTTCACCTATCAACTCTTTATTCTTAAATTAATCCATAAAATATCTTATTCCCTCAATGTGGTGCTCGATTCAAGCTATACAGATTTTTCTTCAACTTATAAACACAGTTTTGGATTCTATCTTATGTGAAACCTACTTGATGATTCAAGTAATTTTCTTACTCCAAATCATGATGAAGGAAGACTATCATGAAATCTGTATGAATAGATATCGATTTTCTTACTCCAGATATCGATTTTTTTATTCTATTGGGCTTAACACTGTTTGAATAGATGAATATATAAATACTGAAGATAATATTTCAAATAAATAAACACCTTCTATTTATTGAAAATACTTTTTCAATAGTCATGATTTGTAAATATTCTTGCCAACAAATTCCACTTTTAATTGAAATACCCAAAAATTTTATAATGAATTTTTACCTTTTGATAACTCCATCAAATATCCAGTTCCATTGGTTTTCAATGAATCCATTTCTTCACCCATAGATAACTTCAACTATTTAGCAACATTCAGTGTTTCAAATTCTCATGGACATTCAGGATCCCCATACATTTCCATTTGCACTTAAATCTAAATAAATCCATCTAAATTATTTTTTAAAAATACAATGACATAAAATGACCTTGAGACTTAAAATACACATCAATACTCCAATATCGTAAGTTATACAAAGAAGTACGTAAATTCCATGTGCAATCCCATAATAATTATTGAAAAACCATACCATGAGACTGACTCCAGCAAAATTTCATTTACCTCGTTTTTAAAGGATAAGAAGCCCCAATTACGTACAAGAAATAAATAACATGCACACAACTAAGGGGGTAATTTTGGTCCGGCGGCCCAAAAGCCCGACTAGACCGACCAGAAAAAACCCGAGTCAATAAAGACCCGGGTTTAGCATGGATTTAGAATCCAACATGAAGGAAGATCATTCAATCAATTCATGATTCAAACTTATTTTTACGAAGTGAAATAAAATTTTACAAAATAATGTCAAAAAATATTGATCTCATCATATAAGACTTTCATTCCCATATTTTAGTCTAGCAAACAAACGAAACAATAGAATACCTCAAGGCAACTTCATGAAATTCTTATTCTATCGTCATCATCGTCATCAAAAGTGAAAGTACTATCAACATTACTAATACTACAATTACAATAATTATTGTTTTTCCAAAATCTTGTATATTAATCAAATACAAAGGGAACCAGTAACAACACCTGCAATGTCGTTCTAAATACCCTCCTCTTATAAATATTGTTCCTGATGCCCATAATTTCTTCTCTGGTCAAATCTTTATGTTAAAATTTATCAAGAATCGTGTGAATCGAGTTGTCGAAAGGGACACCTAGAATGGTCTTTAATAATGTTGCAAAAACATTTTTATTCGATGTCTTCTTCGCATCCAAACATTTTTTTACACCATCTGCTACTTCCAAACTGTTTTACAAAGACAGATCTTCCAAGGTTTCATCATACTCTGAAAATTCTAGTTCAAAGATTAACTCGTCCTCATTTTCAATCTTGGAAACCCCATCTTCCAAATCATATTCTTCCCCAACTAGTAAGGAAAAGTTGTTCTTCCAAGTACAACAAATTAAAAATGTGCACCATGTGGAACAATAACACTTATTGGAAGAAAAATATCTGTCAAATAATGCATTGTAATTATTCAAAATTTCATCCTTTTCGGGTAAGCCACTTATGATTTCACATCTTCTAGAACCAACTCTCAAAATTTTTATACTAGAAGCCCGATTCACATAAATGTGATGAATACACTTTGGTCAACTGGAAACAAGTATGAAAGAAATCAAAGGGTCAAATCCCTTATTACCAAGGAAATTTAGATGTCACCACAAAGAAACTATGAAACTGAATTTGCCAATGCAAACATATTCCTCTGAAAAATCATTACAACAAAAAGGTTTGAAAGATGAGATTTTAAATTATCATGACTATCATTGTCAATTACGTTTGATAAATAAATAACACACATCTAAGAGTTTAATTGATTATCCAATAAAAACATATATTTTGATTACATTTTAATGGTATTAAATGTTTATTTTTGATCTTACAGGCCTGAGTTAGTGGATTTTAATTTTGAACATCCATTCTCTTCATTTGTGCACTCCATGCCTAATATGCACCAATTTAGGCCCAATGTTTCATCTGATTTCAAAGAATTTAATTATCCATATTTTAATTTGATATTTTTTAAAATGGATATAAACTTAAATATGAACATTTTTCATTCAGGGATCAAAAGAGGATTCATAAAAGATAATGAGGATTTTTGGCGAAGAAAAGAAACAATTCTGGAGAAGGCAGATTGGATATCATTCCACCGATGGGAATGTGGGGCCCACAATACAGGCCAAATGAATCCCAAAATTCATAGGAGACTAGAAGACATATATAGGAACAAATAATTCTTCTGGAGATAGTGATAATTAGTTCTAAATAGTGGGGATTAAGGCGGCCCAATTTAAAGATTCAATTCTGGTCCAGATTCTGTAGCCCAGAAAAACATCCCATTATTTTTATCATATCTCGCGAAAGGTTTATTATTCTGGGCTGACATTTTACAGGAAGTTAGGGTATATCAGGGGTTTCATTTAAGTCTTCTAGGGTCCACTAAGATTATTCCTTATAGAAGGTCGTTCAGGCGCTTCGTTACGGTGGATGCAAGCTGGATGCAACTTCGGTGCAAGAAGTGGAAAAGTCTCTCAACATTAATGTTCCACCCACCTTTCCCCAACACAATTAATTAAAGGAACATGGGATGTTGTGGGCTAGGCCAAGGATTAATTTTTTCCAATTTAATGTAGTAGTGGTGGATTATTTAGGGATCTTGGGTGCTTTGTTTCATTATAATGTTATGATGTCCATTTGATGTCGTAATTGTTCTTCATTCTCATGTAAGTTGTTTGAATCACATTAGTTCTTAATAAAAGTTCTTCATTTACCCTTTTTATTTTCTTCTTCTTATCAGTTTGATACTATTTCTTTAAGGTGTGAATTTATTCACACTAGCACTTGTGAATTTATTCACACAACGGTGGAGTGATCATTGTTGTTGTTGTTGTTTTTGCTTCTTCAATTATGCCCCTATGAGTCTGCTTTCCGCTTCCTTTGAGATCATAGAATCAATGGAGGGCTAAACCCTTATGGGTTATTCCTAGGGAGTTGAATGGGGAAGATTGGATTTTATTTTATGATCTTAATTTCTGTAATAATTTCATTACTTTAAGATTTCCATTTGATGATTTATTTTCTTCTTCGTCTTTGCCAACTTTAACAATGACACATTTCGAGTGCTAGTGCGATCCAATTCCTTGGAGTGATCAATAAATTGATACTAAAAGTGCATTGGTGATTAGCCTTGGAATGGTGTTGGGATTAAATTGGTGATTGATGTTGAGGAATTATATCATTTTTTTGGATACATCTTGAATTAGTGAAACGAATGTTATAAGAAAATAAATGCATCAAATCTAACCCTAGTAACAACTTAGGATCAACCAATCTCCATTAAATGTTTTAGACTAAGTAATTGTATGATTTAATTTATTTTCTTTAGATTAAATCAGTAGTTATTAAAATCAAATCAATCCAAATAGTTGTCCACTCCATAGCCAAATCCTTCCAAAATCAAAGTGTCTCTCGGTTTCTTCTTCGGTCCTTGTGGATTCGACCCCTACCTGTACTACAACGACCGCATAACTGTAGGGTAAATTTGGGCACAACCAAATTTTGGCGCCATTTACGGGGACCCATGTAAGTTATCTTAGACACTATCATCCTTTTCTCACACCACGTTCTCTATTCTCACCCCATCTCTCTTATCTTTACCCCTTTCTATTTGTGTGTGTCCTGAGAATCTAGAATCCAACTTTCTATCTTCTCCAATTGAGTATCTTCAAAATCACCATGTCAGAAACTCATGCAGTAATCCAATGGAAATTCAATATTGGGAAACCTCTAAATTTGAAAATTTCTTTGATCAAACCTTTAATGATTACCCGGCACCCGATGAGACGTACAATCAATGGGATAATGAATGTTTTAATGATCAGTTTCCTTCCCTCTCATGGATGATTGAAGAGTATAATCTTAGTGAAGTCCATAATGTTCAACATCCCATCTTATCTTTTCCTCAATCATTTCTTGAAAAATTGTGTAATCAAATGGATATAATGAGTTCTGAGGTATCATCTTTGAGATTAGAACTACAACGCATTAATACTTCTGAGGAACTCATCCCTACACCAATTGTACCTTCCAAAACCTTATGTGGAGTGTCTAGTTTCCCACAATACTCTCATGAATTAATTGAAGAACCGACCTTTTGATTTGGGGTAGGGGAAGTGAATCAAGAAATTGGTGAAGGGTATTTAAATCAGGTGGAAATTGATTTCATGTATTCACAAGAGGGGAATTTGACATCGTGGATTGAGTCTCCTAAGTGTAACTCTATTGATGATTTTTCAAAAACACGAATCACTGAACCAATAAGATAAATCAAAAAAAATGAGTCCATGCCCATTACTAACACTATTCTTTCCAATTTTTTGGTTGAATCTTCTGTTCAAAATGAAAAAAAAATTGGAAAATGAAACTGAGTTGGATTCAAATTCTCAACCTGTGTCTAAATGTCCTATCCATACCAAGATCAAAATCATTGTCCTTCCTTCCCCACTCGAGTACCCTATCATTTGTGTTAAGAAAGATCTTGGGGGTTTCATTCATTTATCTCATGAAACCCAAAAAGGGGGGTTGATCTTTGATTTATTAAGAAAGGCTACAGAAGAAAAAAGATCAACCATTTCTGATATTCCTTGGATTTTGACATTCGTTTTAGAAAATAGGATTGTTCATGAATTAAATTCCAAATCTTCTTACCAACCACAAGGGATAAGCATTCTCAATCATGTTGAAGTAGAGAAATATGAGGTCATTAAAATTTTTAAAGTTGGAATTGGCTAAGTTAGGAGGTTCATGTCGATCTAGCGACGTTAAAAAAAGTGCTACACGGGAGGCAACCCGTGGTTTTCATGTTTTATTTCACTTAATTAGTACCTCAGACTGTTGACATGTTCTTATTTTATGAGTATGGATGGGTATGAAATGGGAGCACCGTATTCATCTGTGTCACGCGGTGTGATCCCTGAGTAATACCTTACCCAGAAAATATAAAGAAGACAATGTATCATCAGTTTGATTTTTAAAATTAAAAAAAAATGAAACCCATAAAAATGTTGATACTTGGTTTTAAATAAATTGTTGTGTTGTTTGTTTTGTCTGGTTTGTTCTTCTTTTTATGGTTCAGGGACTATTTTGGGTGATACATATTCGATCAAGGAGGTGCATACATCTCCAAAGAGATCAAAAGAGTAATCTGGAGCATCATGAACTTCAACTTCAAAAATCAGGTGAATTTGTTCCATGTTTATTATTTTCAATTTCCTCTTTGAACTCCTCTCCTCTACCCCTTCTAATCTTTCTTTTCTTTAAACACTGGGTACAGTGTTATTTTAAGTTGGGGGAGATGAAATTAACATTTTGATCTTGTGTGCAAAAAAGAAAATGTGTGGAAGGAAAAATTTTGAACATGATAACACACATTTCAAACTCTGAAATTGGATATCAAATAATTTTGCATGCCTTGATTCTGATTTTAATACAAGTTTATGTTCATGTGCATAGATATTGGAAAGTTCGGTTGTCCGATATGATTTTTCATCATTATATTTTCATCCATTTAAAAAAACACAATGCACGTCCTCTAGATTGTGGGGTTTTAGTTTGAGTTCCTGGGGACCCATAATAAATAGCATAGGATTGGCGACCATTTTAATTTTAACATGAGTATTCAAAAAAAAATCAATTGCACGTAGAGCAATGAATTGACCTAATGTGTGGCTTTCAACACTTGGGGATAGTGACTCCATAGTTTTCTAACCCAGATTTGGGAATTTTATCTCTATTTGTGGTAATTTTAATTTGTTTTTGATTGAGTTAACTCGAGATGATGCCCGAGTATGTGAACTTCACTTGGTGCCCTAAGGTCTTTGAGCCTGGGAGTCATCGACAAAGTCTTACTACATGGGTTGACTCGATTGAGTTCAATTTAAATTACCATGGAAAAATTGCAAAAAAAAGAAAATAAAGAAAATAAAAAAATGAGTACTCATCTTATTATTAAAATTTGATTTCTCCTAGCGTTTCCATCTTTTCTCCCTCGAATGGAAATGAACCCCCATGTCTATTGTGACACACAACACTTCATCATGATTAATTGAATTTGGATGAAATATGGAAATGAATTTGAACAAAGGAATGGGATTGGGCTTGAGATATGCATGTGGACATAGCTTATTTTAAATTATTTTGATGGGTTTCATAATTGTTTGGTATGTGATCTTTGGGTGAAATGTGTATTAAAATGTTTTTGGAAAAGGTCATTCGAATTTCATTTTTGTGAGATATATTTTTCTCAGGACTAGCAAAACTCAAGTTGGGGGGTGTGATTAGCCAATAAAAACACATATTTTGATTACATTTTAATGGTATTAAATGTTTATTTTTGATCTTATGGGCCTGAGTTAGTGGATTTTAATTTTGAACATCCATTCTCTTCATTTTTGCACTCCATGCCTAATATGCACCAATTTAGGCCCAATGTTTCATCTGATTTCAAAGAATGTAATTATACATATTTTAATTTGATATTTTTTGAAATGGATATAAACTTAAATATGAACATTTTTCATTTAGGTATCAATATAGGATTCATAAAGGATGATGAGGATTTTTGGCAAAGAAAAGAAACAATTCTGGAGAAGGCAGATTGGATATCATCCCACCGATGGGAATGTGGGGCCCCCAATACAGGCCAAATGAATCCCAAAATGCATGGGAGACTAGAAAACATATATAGGAACAAATAATTCTTCTGGAGATAGTAAGAATTTGTCCTAAATGGTGGGGATTAAGGCGGCCCAAGTTGAAGATTCAATTCTGGGCCAGATTCTGCGGCCCAGAAAAACATCCCACTATTTTTATCATATCTCGATAAAGGTTTATTATTTTGGGCTGAAATTTTTCGGGAATATAGGGGGCAGCCGGGGCTTCATTTACGTCTTCTAGGGCCCACTCAAATTCTTCCTTCTAGATGGTCCTTCGGGCACGTATTTTCGGTTGATGCAAGCTGGATGCAACTTCGGGGCAAGAAGTGGAAAAGTCTATCAACATTAATGTTCCACCCACCTTTCTCCAACACAATTAATTAAAGGCACATGGGATGTTGGGGTCTCGTCCAAGGCTTCATTTTTTCCTATTTAAGGCAGTATTGGTGGATTATTTATGGATCTTGGGTGCGTTGTTTCATTATAATGTTATGTTGTCCATTTGATGTTGTAATTGTTCTTCATTCTCATGTAAGTTGTTTGAATCACATTAGTTCTTAATAAAAGTTCTTAATTTCCTCTTTTTATTTTCTTCTTATTATCACTTTTATACTGTTTCTTTAAGGTGTGAATTTATTCACACCAGCACTTGTGAATTTATTCACACAACGGTGGATTGATCATTGTTGTTGTTGTTGTTTTTGCTTCTTCAATTCTGCCCCTATGAGTCTACTTTCCGCTTCCTTTGAGATCATAGAATCAATGGAGGGATAAACCCTTATGGTTTCGTCCTAGGGAGTTTCATGGGGAAGATTGGATGTTATTTTATGATCTTAATTTCTGTAATCATTTCATTACTTTAAAATTTCCATTTGATGATTTATTTTCTTCTTCGTCTTCACCAACTTTAACAATGACACATTTCGAGTGCTAGTGCGATCCAATTCCTTAGAGTGATCAATAAATTGATACTACAAGTTCATTGGTGATTATCCTTGGAATGGTGTTGGGATTAAATTGGTGAATGATGTTGAGGAATTATATCATTTTTTTGAATACATCTTGAATTAGTGAAACGAATGTTATAAGAAAATAAATGCATCCAATCTAACTCTAGTAACAATTTAGGATCAACCCATCTCCATTAATTGTTTTAGACTAAGTAATTGTATGTTTTAATTTATTTTCTTTAGATTAAATCACTAGTTATTAAAATCAAATCAATCCAAATAGTTGGCCACTCTATAGCCAAATCCTTTCAAAATCAAAGTGTCTCTCGGTTTCTTCTTCGGTCCCTGTGGATTCGACCCCTACCTGTACTACAATGACCGCATACCTATAGGGTAAATTTGGGCGCAACCAGTAATTTTGGCTTAGCGGCACGAAATCCCGACTAACTTGGACCAAAATATCAACTAGCCTGACCCGGAAAATCTTGAGTCGGTAAAGACCCAAGTTTATCAAGGATTTGAATCTAACATGAAGGGGTCTCATTCAATCAATTCATAAAACAAACTTATTTTTACAAAGTGAAATAATAAATTTCAAAATAAACTCAAAAAATGTCGATCTTATCACAAGAAGACTTCCATTCCCAGATTTTAGTTTGGTAAACAAAGAAAACAATGAATCACCTTTAGGAACCTTCAAGGAATGCTTATTATATCGTCATTATAATAATCATCATCACCGTTGTTTTGATCACCATCATCATCATCCACAACAAAATTATTGTCCACATTACCAATACTAAAATTACAATTATTATTGCTTCTCTGCAAAATCTTTCATATTAAGTAAAAAAATGGAACCAGTAACAGTAACAGCAATTCCTTTCTAAATACCATCCTTTTGCAAATATTGTTCATGACAACCATAAGATCTTCTCTTGTAAAATATTTATGTTCAAATTTATCAAGAATCATGTGAATAGATTTGTGGGAAATGACATCTAGAATGGGCTATAGTAATGTTGTAAAATCATTTTTCTTCGCTACCTTCTTCCCATCCAAACATTTTTCAGCACCATCAGCTGCTTCCAAACTATTTAAAAAAGCCAGATCATCCAAGGTTTCATCATCCTCTAAAAATTCTGGTTCAGAGATTAACTCATCATTGTTTTCAATCTTGGGAACCCCATCATCCAAATCATCTTCCTCCCCGGCTTGTGAGGAAAACCTATACTTCCAAGTAGAGCACATTAAAAATACGCCGCATGTGCAACAATAAAAGTTATTATAAGAAAAATATCTATCAAATAATGCATTGGAAGACTTCAAAATTACTTCCTTTTCCGGTAAACCAATTATGATTTCAGACCTGGAAGAACCAAATCTCAAAATTCTTATGTTAGAAGCCTGATTCTTGTAAATATGATGAATACACTTTGGTCAACTGGAAACAAGAATGAAAGAAATAAAAGGGGTTAAATCACTTCTTGCCAACAAAATTCATATTTCACCACAAAGAAAATATGAAACGGAATCTCTCAATGAAAGAGTTATTCATTTACAAACTCTTTACAATGTAAAGTTTGGAAAGAAAAGATTTAAAATAACCTCCTATTGTAAAGATTGTTCAAGAATACCACAAGTTCTTCTCTTGTAAAATCTTTATGTTCAAATTTATCAAGAACTGTGTGAATCGAGTTATTGGAAGGGATACCTAGAATGTGTTAGAGTTGGTTTCCTAGAACAAACTATTTGTACTTTTGATTACATTGATAGTTAATGTATTTAAATATTAAACATCTTATTGCATATGGTTCATTGTTCTGCATGACTATGATGTAATAATGTCCTAGAGTATTTGTTGCATTGATAAGGTCATGACAGTTCCCCGCTACGATGAGAACCATGAAATGTTATAACAATATTCTTAAATATAGTTATGCGATTGGATGAAATACTATAATGAGACACATAGTATACATACTGTTAGGTATGAGTACTCATAAGCAGATGAGACTTCCACTCTTGAAGTTCATGCTTAGTAATCTCCAAGATGAGAGATTATGGAATATACTTGCTAGTAGGAATTTTTCATGTTTTGGTGTCATCGAATATTGTTATTTGTGAGCGTGTGTAATGATACTTGCACTTTAAAATTATCATTAATATGTGTCACGACTCACGCACTTTGATTTAACGAAAACCGTCACAGTTGGCGGGAAGAAGGGTATGTTGGGTACGTCATGAGTGACATGTTATTACTGGATAAGTCGTGGAAGGATTTGTCCCTTCTATTTATAAATGTTTATATCTCATCCTTTTGATTGAAATAGAACCGTCATGTAAAATTTCATGACCATGGTGTAACGAAGTGTTTATTTCAGGTAGTCAAAGAATGACGTATCAAGCACAATATTTGATGACACTATCATGAAACCTGCTTGATGAGATATAAATAAAAATGGATTATATTACACAGTGAGCATTGATATGTGGATGTCGTTGTTGTGAATTTATGTTCTTTATCTTGGGTGCCTTGACTTGTTGCTAGATAGTACTATTGGGCTTTAGGAAAGCCCACCTAATGCAAACGATAAAGAATCCTAGAGGGTCACACACTAAGTGTTTCGGGTTGTCTCGGTTAAATTTTATTTGAATTTAATTAATGGAATAAATATTATTCTCATGTCAGTGGAATAATAATATTCTTGTTAAAATGATTTCATAAATTAAATAAATATTTATTCACCAGATTGTGGGTAAAATATATTTATTTATTTTACTGAATATCTAATAAATATTTATTTACTAGTTTGTAAATAAAATATTTATTTAAGAGAATAATTTATTTATTTATTTATTTTGGAGTTAAATAAATGGATGTGGAATTCGAGCAGATCAAGGCTGGTCCAGATGTAAAATAATTATTTGCAAGACTATAAATAATCATTTATCTAGTAGGCATAAATTAAAATAATAATAACTCTACTTTTACTTTGTGATGTAGAATTTTATTTATTCCATTTTTCATAAGTTGGCACCCCATAAATAATGACGAATTATTATTATTAAAAAACATGGGATTTCCCTAAGGTTATGTATGTATTTAATTACTGTTACACACATAAATATTATTACCGAAACCCCCTATAGAAAAATAGACATGTACGTCTATTGTACCATATACCGAACTGCATGACCGGTGAATTGAGAATTGTTGAGCTAAATGATTTCTCTCTCGAATCCTCTTCTCACCCCTCTTAAGAATAAGAGACATTTTTTCAGATCAAAGAACACAAGATCAAGAACGACCGACACAAGACACTCACTTATCCGCGCCACCACCTAGAGAATGAGTGGTGTCGACCGGAGGCCATCCAAGCACGTGTGGATCACCGCTAGAGGGATTTTGGTTTTGGATACTCACATGTACAATGAGACAATCCAGAAGGGTCATTCCAGATGATCAATATCATAAATAAAGAAAATACTGAAGATCTAGGTATTTTTTTCTTTAGGAAATTAATTAAATTAATTATAAACATGATATTCAAGATACTCTCAAAAGGTTTCATGCATCTTCTTTATTTATCTCAATCATTGATTCTATTATGTGGAGACTTTTGTTCATCGTCGTATTGATCCCAAAATAATAATTGATCGTTGTAAAAATTAATGTTCTGTGTCGTCCCAATCGTGCTTCTGCTGCGTCCGGAACCTTCAAGTTGTATTAGAGGGGTCACATTATATTTTATAATTATTTAAATATTTCGTTGATGATTTATGCATTTAATAATTTAGTTGTTTCAATTCAAGTTAATCATTCTGTAAGTCTGAATCTTGAGATCTTTTCCCCCTCTATCATTTCTCATTCACCTTATAAAAACAGTCTTTTATTTTAATTTTGATTAAAATAAAATAGAGGATCTCATCCGGAGATGCCACAGGTTCCTGGCCATACAACACCAGAACACACGATGTGTATTTGGCAGTACACGCCGTGTAGTCAGGGTTCAATGCTACGGGTCTGGTCCACCAAACCAAGCCATGTCATTGGAGTTTTTCTAAGTCCTATTGACTCAGTGTGTTGACTAGGAATATGTGGCACATGGTTTCTGGATTACACGTCATGTGGCCTATTGGACATTGTGTGTAGTCCATTCGGGTTAGGGTTTGACTGTGTACTCCGTACACGGATTGCCCGACTGGAGACCGTGTAATGATGATACTACACGACGTGCGTCCCACTAGATACATTGTGTACTCTGAAGATTTCCAAAGTAAACTCACACACTGTATCCCCAGGAATGTACTTCAGATCGATGGTGAACAATGGTAAATTCCGTTTACTCATCCAAATTACCCATTTTTATTAAAAATTATTATTATATTATAAAAACCGTTGAGACGTGTACCATGGTGTGGGCATAAAGCTGAGGCACAACACGTGATAGGTGTTTTATATACAAGTGTTTAATTTGACATTTGTGTAATGTTTATTTTTAATAATTAGGTAGTTATGAACAAGAATTCACTAGGTTTCCTCCAAGATATATGTTACGTACAAAGATAATTTTAAATTAATTTATTTGTTTAAAATTATGATGGATGAGAATCTCAAGGAAATTCGGAAAAGGGTTTAAGATAAAAGGATTGATTAATTAAAGATGAGAATTAATTGATTTGAGTGTGATTTATCTTAAACAAGAACAATTAAAGAATTGAATGATAGTTTCATTTATGGGTAAATATCATTGCATGTATAGATAATCATGAGCTAGACCAAGACCTTTTTATATGGATGGTTTCTTTTAATTAATTTATTTAAATTGAATTTTTTGGCCTATGAGCCTTCTCCTCATTAATATGTAGGGCTTGTGTGCCCAAGGTTACTTTTATGTAAAACTTTGTTTTACCCCTCACTTGCGTGTGATTTTAAAAGCATATGTAATGGATGGAACTCCCAAGCTAGTGGTGGTGGTTCAAGATGGAGCTGAGACAAAACCAATCCTAGGAGATACAGAGGTGGATTGGTGGAAAGCTATAAACACGAACCTAAAAGGTTCAAGGTGTTTCTCCCCTAGGCTAGGGTTAGTTTATCAACCACTAGATAAACTAACCATTAGAAAATATCATTATCATGCCCTTTACATCATTTTATTTATGTCAGTTTTATGGTTTATCATTATGGATGTGTTGTCCAGATCACATAATTAATGAATTAAACAAGAGTTTTTTTTTAATACATTTTTTTTAAAATATTTTTCTAAAAACGGTTAGGTCGATTTTTTTTCAAATTACACCTCAAAGGCGGCATTGCAGATGCCACATTTGCATTACGGGTGAAAGGCGGCATCGCGAATGCCGCCATTGCACTTCCGGCACGGATCGATGACATGGCAAAGCCGGCACCCACGGTGCCGCCTTTGCCTCCGCGCCCTATAAAAGGGTAGCACCCCCCTCCCCTTCTTCTCACTTCCAAGCATTCATCCTATCTCAAATTCTCTCTTTTGTGGTGGTGTTCTATGGTTTGAAATTTTTGGAAAGCTTTTAGAGGTAAGTTTTTTTAATTTAATGTTTTTTATTTTGTAGAATTGTTTTTAGTTAAATATCTTTATAATTTTAATGTTTTTTATTTAGTTGAATTGATTATAGTTAAATATTTTAAATCTTTAATAGTTTAGTTAGTTTTAAATTTTTTTGTTTATTAGATTGTTTATATATATTTAGGAATTATAATTGTCATTAGTATAAATTAATTTAGGATTCTTTTAATGAAATTTTGGTAGCATAAAGAGTATCTTATCTAACAATAAAATCCCTGTCTGGATACAAACAAGTGAATGTGGCTCTGGCACAGATGTACCTAGGGGTAAAACCTGAAAACACCGATTTGAGCTAGACTCGAATGGGAACTGATGCACGACAACAGGCCTTGCTGCATTCTGGTTTGACACTCCCTGAGGATATGCTTAAGATATGCATATTTCTTTATAAACTACTAAAATATCTAAGAAAAGAAATGATAAATTGATAATTTAGTAATGATGTTGATATTTATTATTAGGAATGATTAATTAAAAATTAATTAATAAATAGAGTTAAAAATAAATAATATGGAGTTGAAATATAAATAAGATGGAGTTAAAATATAAATAACATGGAGTTAAAATATAAATAACATGAAGTTAAAATATAAGTAATAGCATGTTAAAATATAAATAACAGCATGTTAAAATATAAATAACATCATGTTAAAATATTAATAACATGAATTTTAAATATAAATAACAGCATGTTAAAATATAAATAACACATATAAATAACATAGAGTTAAAATATAAATAACATATTTAAATAACATAGAGTTAAAATATAAATAACATATATAAATAACATAGAGTTAAAATATAAATAATATAGAGTTAAATAACAGAATGTTAAAATATAAATAACATGGAGTTAAAATATAAATAATATAATGTTTTGAGCTTCTTGCTTTTCTTGCAGTGAATTTAATATCAAAATTTCAGAAATCACAGGTTTTCTGAAATTTTGATATCCAATTCACTACAAGAAAAGATAGAAGCTAAAAACATTCTCTTATTTATTTTTTAACTCGATGTTATTTATATTTTAACTCAGTAATTAGAAAGTGTACTAAGAAATATCATAGTTTAGGATATAAGATCTTCTAAAATTTAGGTATCATAAAGATTGTATAGTTTAGAAGTAATAGTTATTATTTGAACGTGAGGTAAAATCCAACTTATTTTTAATAAGCTGTTTAATTAGAGCTTCAAAGTATAAAATGAAACTTATATTGGTAACCATTATTCGGAATGTCACTTACATTATCAAAATCATGATCAGAAAACTTTATTTACGTAGAGAGGAATGTTTTCATGTGTGTATTGCTAGGGGGAGGTTATTCAAACTGAGCAGGGGGATTCTTACAGTACACAACCAGTAACAGTGGTTAATAGAAATGATTGTGTAACCCTAAGTGACCTTCAAGACATAATTCATGGATCATTAAATCTAGGACCCGATCAGAAGATCAAGTCAATGAGTTATAGACATTTGCAGTTCTCGTCAACATTGTGGCATCTAGCTTGTCCATTGGTTGATGATGCACAATGGATCCAAACAATTAATTTTTTTTCTCAACGGTCGGATGGTACCATGATGGAGTTATATGTTGATGTTTCTACTGTACAACAACAACATCCAATTGTACATAGACATAGACTTACAAGAGTCGTTGAAGATAGTCCGCCCCATGAAGTTCAGACTATTCCAAATGATGCAGAGGAAAACCTACTTGATCTCCTGAATATACATGTTAACCCGACATCTGATGAGGAGTTTTGTAATAACGAAACAGATGGTGATAGTAGTGCTGATGAGGAAGGAATAACAGAATTTTCGAGAAATGCATTAGTTGTACAACATGCTTGACCTACAATAAATCATTCACCGCTCTTTGCATCTTGGTCAGAAGCAATGACACATGTTCCTGAATTTGAAGATAATGTTCTCACATCGACAACTGAGTTTCCCAGAGTTATACAAGATAAGTTTAGTGAGATGGAAAAAACTTTATATGTTGGAAGGAATTTTCAAAGTAAAGATGCATTAAAAAATATGCTAAAGAGATTTCACATTGAGAGGCACTGTAACTATTTAGTTTACGAATCAGATCGTAGAAAATATGGCATATGATGTGAGAAGTATGGGGATGATTATAGATTTAGATTGAGGGCGATTCCGGACATTTCATTTGGAGGTTGGAGAATCTCGAGGATTGAGGCAGCTCATACTTGCGTTCAGCCAAGCCTGACACAAGATCATAATTCATTGGATGAATAATTTATGTCATCCATTGTTGTTGAGATGATTAGAACATGTCAATATGTTCTGATATCCCTTGTGAAAGAGAGGATACAAAAGAGATTCGGTTATAAGATATCCTATAATAAGGCATGGAAGGCGAAGCATAAGACAATTGTGAAGGTCTATGGTGATTGGGATGACTCATATCGGGTGTTACCGCAATTTCTAGCCATATTGAGGCATCATAACCAAGTTTTCTTCCATATGGATACAAACAAACATGTGTCTCACGATAACCGACTTGATCCATCTCATGTTCAATTTCATCGGTTGTTCTGGGCATTCCTTCTCTGTATCTCTGCCTTTCATTTCTGTAAACATTTTATTCATATTGATGGAACATTTCTGTATGGAAAATACAAGGGTGTATTGTCGATTGCAGCAACCCAAGATGGAAACCGTTCACCTCTTCCGCTTTCCTTTTCCATTCTAGGTAAAGAAAACTATGAATCTTGGAGTTGGTTTTTGGCATGTATCAACACCCATTTCCCCAAAATTTGAGGTGTTTGTTTGATATCTGATCGGCACCAAGCAATTAATGTGGCAGTCAATGCGGATCCTCATACATGGCGTTACCCAAATGCATGTCATCGGTTCTGCATTAGACACTTTCTAGCAACTTTCATAAAAAATTCCACAATGAACTGATGAATAAGGCATTCACCAGACTTGGTACGCATTGTATTTGTTATTTTTTGTATATAAACGTAAATATAAATTCAAAATATGTGAAATATCATTTATTCTGTGTAGTATATGAGTCCGATCAAAGATGGTTTGAAGAACGTTTCGAACAAATCTGTCAGGTTAATGGAGAAGTTTACGATTATATGATGCGAATTACGAAATAAAAATGGGCATTGGCATATGATGGGGGGAAGAGGTATGAACACATGACGGCCAACATTGTAGAGTGCATCAATGGTGTCTTAAAATGGATTCTCAAGCTACCTATAACTGCCCTAGTTTAGGAGACATTATATTGTTTCATGAATTACTTTGTTGATAGAGAAAAACTAGTATCGGATGGAATAAATCAGGGGCAAATGTACGGAAGACATGTTCAACGAGAGATTGAAAAGAATATTGAAGAAGCTTATAGTTATCAAGTCTGCCTATTTTGATGAGAAAACTCTCGATTTTAAGTTAAAGAGAAGTCGAACCCCACCACAAATAGCATTGGTGAAAAAGTGGTGGTATTACTAGAAACAAGGCAATGTCAATGTGGAAGCTTTCAGGCCTTACAGTTTCCATGCTCACACGCCATCGTAGCATGTGCCTCTGTTAAAATATCATGGGAAGCATATGTTGATCCAGTGTACCAGATGAACACCATTTCTAACTGTTACGCTGCACCATGAACACCTATTGGCGAGTTTCGTTATTTTCCAATGCCTAATGGTCAACCGATAGTGGTACCTGATATGAATCGGTTGCGTCCCCGTGGGAGACCGAAGGCCAGAAGGATGTGAAATTAGATGGACTAGCCTCAAGAACAAAGACAGAGTTTGAGATGCACCGTATGTCATCAGAAAGGTCATAATTAGAAACGATGCCCTAACATTGTTGGGTCGAGTTCACACTCTTAATCCACAATGATGTATTGTCGTTATTGGGAGATTCTCATATTGTAAATTTTATGTTGTTATCTCTTCATTTTACCTCTATTTTCTAACCCCCAAAACTAAAAACCATAATAGTAAACCCAGAAACATCTTTTTTATACCATAATCCTAACTATCTAAACCATAATGCTGAAAATATTTTCTCAAATCATTAACCTAAATCATAAAACGTTAAAAAAATCCAAAATCCTAGTTCCAAAAGGTAAAATGTGAAACCCTAATCTTTAAATCCTAAAATTGAAAACATGAACTGTAAGCCCAAAAACATATTCCATTTACATTGGTTTTCAAAACATTATGTGATTGAGAAAATAATCATGAAACATATGACCAGATTTTCTAGTACAATCATATATCAATATGACTAATATTCCCTACAAATCCCTATAACTCGTGCATAAAGTTTTAGGGAATAAAGGATCACCCCAGAAATTGAACCCTCCTACATTGTTAATGAATTCATATAGACAAATGAATCTTGATCTAGTAATAGAATAACACCCCAAAAAGTGAACTCTCTTACAATATCAAAATATGAGCCCTAATACTACACCTTCCACCTATATACCCAAGTTTCACATTTGAGATATACATAAAATTATTTTTAAAGGGAATTATAACATTCAAAAATAAAAAAATACCATTTCTTGATATAAAAACATTCTTTGAAAACTAGTTCACACTTTATTTCACAATTCTTTAAAAACTCCCTTATATTTACCAAATTTAGGGGAAACCATATTTTATCAAAAACCCTTTTTAGAAAATAAAAATTGCATGCCAATTATTTTATAAAAAATTTATAAAACAAAGTGAAATCATGATTCATCCAACATAGATTAGAGACAAAACCATTTATAGGCCGTGAATGATCCATGATTTGAATCCTTGATAAAAATTTATTTGTTTATATGAAGATGAATGTCACTATACTACTCAGTCAGTAGGCTACCCATTGTTCACAGGTTGTGATAGAGGGTGGTCCAGATCGATTGATCAGGGTGCATCGAGCGCACCATTTTCATCACACAGAGCCTCCTCCTTCCATTATACCATACTTGTGTCGTGCTGGTTTCTATGGAATTGCAGTATCCAATTTTACATTTGTAGACCATCACCTGCTAGCTGCACTCGTGGAGAGGTGGAGACCAGAGACACACGCATTCCACCTGCCTGAGGGAGAGATGACTATCACCCTCCAGGATGTGGCTGTGCTTCTTGGTCTTCCTATCCAGGGGAGACCTGTTATTGGATCCACTCGGGTAGCTTGGCCTGACCTTGCTCAGAACTTGTTAGGCGTTGACATTTTGTCTGATCGTAGTGCTACTAATGGAGCATCGATATCCATGCCTTGGCTGGAGGCACAGATTCCAATTTTAGCTAATGATGCTAATGAGCAGACGGTGATGCGTTATACACGTGCATATATATTACGACTAATTGGAGGGACCATGTGTACGAATCATTCAGGGATGCACATGAACATGATATATCTACCCCTGCTAGAGGATTTTGATCAGGCAGGGACGTACAGTTGGGGATCCGCCTGCTTGGCATACACATACAAGGAATTATGAAGTATATCTGATAGGAGGCGCACAGGTCTTGGGGGATGCATCATCCTTATTCAGATGTGGGCATGGGAGCACTTCCCCGCATTCTACCCCGATCTTGCGGGTCCGCCGGTCGAGATGGTGGTGCTGCATGATGTGCCACGTGGATGCTGGTATGATCACTCATTTCTAGAAGTTTCTGATGCTACTACAAGTTATTGACTTTAATCTCTCATTATTTATCACTGTTGATGTTGTATTTTATAGGTTGTGTTCGCGCCACAATTTCAATACAGTTACGAGACAAGATTTGATCATATATCGGCTCGAGTTGGACTTTATCTTAACCCATCAGGTATGTATATAAAATCTATAAATGTCTAAAAAAATTAATAATAACATCATTTTTTTAGTTAACAGTTTTTCTAACAAGTTTAATATTTTATTTCAGATTTTATGGGTTCCATACTTGTCTTTTATGGACCAGTTGCCTCCATACTGCACGGTTGGTCTTGAAGATGTTACGGCTGTAGTTCCACTCATTCACTTTCATATTGTTGAGTGGCACCAGCCTGACAGAGTCATGCGCCAGTTTCTCTTCACTCAGCGGATTCCATAACCGTCGAGGCAGACAGATCATCTTCATGGGATGAAGCTGACAGGGAGGCAGGATGACGACTAGCATCGAGTACATGTTGTATTTCTCAACTATTGACACAGATGCGCAAAGTTTCACATCCAAGGAGTTTCTACGGTGCAGTTATTTCTTTTAGCGTAGCATGAGTATGAGCCATGGTATATACTGAAGTATATACTATATCTTACTCGAGACGGCAGAGAGATGCATATGATTATATTTCAATTAAATTATATTACTATGTTTGTTGAGTTATTTTCTAATTCATTTTTAATCTGTTTACAGGAGATTCAGATAGACAGACTTATTGATATGAGTGATGAGGTTGAGGATAGAGTCTTCAGCTGGGAAGTCGTTCATGACCAATCATTGGAGCTGAGGTCATCTGTTTGTGCGTTTGTCGAGAGCCTCTTCGAGCGTCCGGCACAGAGACAGCGGGTTCCTACCGCAGAGGAAGATCCTGCAGCAGCTACTAGTGCTGAGGATCCATGACCACAGCGATGTAGATAGCATCGTCCTGCACGTCAGGCCTCACTAGTTCCACAGGCAGTGGTCAAGCCTCTAGTAGTCTAGTCTGAGCTGATGCAGGATCTGCCTTAGTCATCATGGGATCCATCCTTTTTGACAACATATCCTCAGTTTTCTCCATCATGGGGCCCATATGGAGTACAACCTTTCGGTCTAGTGTCATCACAAACTTGGGGTCCAGACCCATCGCAGAGTTGGGGTACATCATCACCATATGATTTTTCCCCCCTACGATGATGTCGGGTTCTTCTACCATGGAGGTGGGAGAAGGATCTGGAGGGTCGTATGAGGTGGAGTTGACATTTTCTCCCACTAGCACAGAGATGGAGGATATGACAGTCAACGTTCCAGCGCCTGAGTACCAGCCCTCTCCAGGTCATCAGACTCCCCAGAGATCTCGCCGCATACCTCCTATTATTAGACCACCATGTGGGACAGGATCTCCTCACCGTAGACATAAACATTGATTGTTTATGCTCATTTATATGTTTTATGTCTATGGAAATTAAAAACTATATTTTATGAAATGATTTGTGTTAGACCACCATGTGGGACAGGATCTCCTCACTGTATATATAGACATTGATTTTTTATGTTCATTTATATGTTTTATGTCAATAAAAATGAAAAATAAATTATTAGCTTTCAAAACTGCCTACTTGAAAGTTAAAAATATTTCAAGTACATGACATTGAAGGACTATAAAATATAAACCATAAGACCAATCTAAAAAAACATTAAACATTCATTAAACATATATCCAATTATTGTAAACAAAAATCATTTCATAACAAATGTTCAGGAAAAATAATTTATTAGCTTTCAAAACCGCCTAATTGAAACTTAGAAATGTTTCAAGTACGTGACTTTGAAGGACTATAAAATATAAACCATAAGACCAATCTAAACGAAACCTTAACCATGCATTAAACATATAACTAATTGTCGTAAACACAAATCATTTCATAATAAATGTTCATGAAAAATAAATTATTAGCTTTCAAAACCGCCTATTTGAAAGTTAAAAATGTTTCAAGTACGTGACTTTGAAGGAATATAAAATATAAACCATAAGACCAATCTAAACGAAACTTTAAACATTCATTAAATATATAACCAATTGTTGTAAACACAAATCATTTCATAACAACTGTTCATGAAAAATAATTTATTAGCTTTCAAAACCACCTACTTGAAACTTAGAAATGTTTCAAGTACATGACTTTGAAATACTATAAAATATAAACCATAATACCAATCTAAATGAAACCATAAACATTTATTAAACATATATGATTGAACCCCACATCAATAAGATGCAGGTTGTCACTAGTATCACATACATCTATAATGATGCATGAAAACATGTTATCTCTCCTTTCATGGAACAACGAAATCCATTCTTCCACCCACCATGTCCATATCCATATCAACATCTGGTCGCATAAGGGTATGTTCAAAGATATTCCATATGAAATTATCTTATGTTCGCATTCCTGCAAATATCAACCCCTTCAACACCACAATGCATCCAACCATGATAATTTTTCTACAATTGTCACCCCATTTCCGCACGTCTAGTTGATCAGATGAAAACACCGGCGATTCCACATAGCCCATTGAACTCTTCATCACCAAATCTTTATCTTTTATCATCTTCAAAAGGCCACTGTAGTACTTTCTTAATCTATCCATTCCAAACACTCACATACAAGTATACTATAAACATAAAAACCTGAAAACTTGTTGGTTTTTATGCTTATAGTATACTTGTATGTGAGTGTTTGGAATGTATTGATCAAGGAGGTCCTACAGTGACCTTTTGGAGATGATAAAATATAAATATTTGGTGATGAAGAGTTCATTGGGCTATGTGGAATCGTTGGCGTTTTCATCTGATCAACTGAATGTGCGGAGGTGACATTTCTGCATGTCCAGTTGATCAGATGAATACACCAACAATTCCATATAGCCCATTGAACTCTTTATCACCAAATCTTTATCTTTTATCATCTTCAAAAGGCCACTGTAGGACCTCCTTGATCTATCCATTCCAAACACTCACATACAAGTATACTATAAACATAAAAACGTGAAAACTTGTTGGTTTTTATGCTTATAGTATAATTGTAAGTGAGTGTTTGGAATGGATAGATTAAGGAAGTCCTATAGTGGACTTTTGAAGATGATAAAAGATAAAGATTTGGTGATGAAGAGTTCAATGGGATATGTGGAATCACTGGTGTTTTCATCTGATCAACTAGACGTGTGGAAATGGGGTGACAATTGTAGAAAAATTATAATGGTTGGATGCATTGTGGTGTAGAAGGGTTTGATATTTGTAGGAATGCGAACGTCTGAGAATTTCATGTGGCATATATTTTAACATACCCTTATGTGACCAGATGTTGATATGGATATGGACATGGCAGGTGGAAGAATGGATTTCGTTGTTCCATGAAAGGAGAGATAACATGTTTCCATGTATCAAAGATTATAGATGTATGTGATACTAGGGACAACGTGTATCCTATTTTTTCGGGGTTGACTCATATATGTTTAATGAATCTTTAAGGTTTCTCTTAGATTGGTCTTATGGTTTATATTTTATAGTCTTTCAAAGTCACGTACTTGAAACATTTCTAAGTTTCAAGTAGGCGGTTTTGAAAGCTAATAAATTATTTTTCATGAATATTTGTTATGAAATGATTTGTGTTTACAATAATTGGTTATATGTTTAATTAATGTTTAAAGTTTCATTTATATTGGTCTTATGGTTTATATTTTATAGTCCTTCAAAGTCACGTACTTGAAATACTTTTAACTTTTAAATAGGCAGTTTTGAAAGCTAAAAATTTATCTTTCATGAACAGTTGTTATGAAATTATTTGTGTTTACAACAATTGGTTATATGTTTATTGCATGTTTAAGGTTTTTTTTAGATTGGTCTTATGGTTTATATTTTATATTCTTTCATAGTCACGTACTTGAAACATTTCTAAGTTTCAAGTAGGTGATTTTGAAAGCTAATAAATTATTTTTCATGAACAGTTGTTATGAAATGATTTATGTTTACAACAATTGGTTATATGTTTAATGAATTTTTACAGTTTTGTTTAGATTGGTCTTATGGTTTATATTTTATAGTCTTTCAAAGTCACGTACTTGAAACATTTTTGACTTTGCGATTTTGAAACAAAATTTTAAAAACTAATAAATTTTTTTGTTAGGTGAAAGGCGGAATTCTCTTGAACATTTTTATGAATTATGTATATAAATAAATATATAAACGAAACAAAACAAAAAAAATCAATTTTTTTTCTTAGGGGAAAGGCGGTATCGTGGGTGCTGCCTTTATGCAATAGTGCAAAGGCAGCATCACGGATGCCACCTTTCACCCGTAATACAAAGGTGGCATCACGGATGCCGCCTTTGAGGCGCATTTTGAAAAAAAAAATCAACCTAACCATTTTTTGATTTTTTTTAAATGTATTAAAAAAACCAATTAAGCAAGCATGCAAGATAGAACTAAAATTAACCAGTCTTATGTGTAAATATTATTAAGACATGGTTAATCACTTAAGTATGTTCCAATTAATATTAACAAGCATGTGATAATGATAATAAAAAATTCGTGCATAAGAGATAAAAATCCCTGAAATTAAATATTAAGTCATACCAAGCCTTTTGTTACTTGATTAAGGGAAAAACTCAATAAGACTATGTTTTTGACCAACCCTTGTTTGGAAAACAACTTTTATACAAGAATCCATTATGAAAGGTTTAAAGTTGACTTAACTATATTAAATTAAGAGGATTAACCCTTGATTGACTTGGTGTAATATTGGAGGCAAGAGTTTAGGAAATCCAAAGTTGCGATTTTAGGATTGGGGAGTCCACTCAACATATCAAGGAGTTTCAATCCCATAGTTGGCAACGAACTTCATAGCTAAATACCTTTAAATAACTTGACCAACCCTTGTTGGGGTTATTCAAAGGGGAATATTAAATTTTTCCACTAGAATTTCATGGAAACTAGACATTCCAGGTTCAATGGTGAGGGCCATTAGGACTTGTTAAAAGAGTGGGAGAATTAATAAAATTAATTTATTATTTCTCATAAAATGTAATCAATAAATTACTAATGATATGATCTTTTAATTGTAGAATAAAATGACAATCTTTTCAACCACCCTATCCCTGCAATCAATTCTGGATAAAGACAACATCCTCACCGGGAGTAACATCCATGAATGGTTTATATGCCTTCGGGTTATCCTATTCCATGAACCGAAGTCTTATGTGTTGGAGTTAGCAATACGTGATCCACCTGCCAAAGAGATGAGTGGTGAGGATTTCCTGGTCTATGAGAAACATATAAACGATGTGGTCAACGTTGAATTTTTGATATTATCATCAATGTATAGTGAGATCATGAAGTCTCATGAAAACAGGGATATTTATAGAATTCTCGAGCACCTTCGTGGTCTTTACCAAGATAGAGCAAGATAGAAATTGTTTGAGATCTCTTAGGCTCTCTTTCAGAGTAAGGTTGGAGAGGGTGCCCCAGCTGGTCCTCATGTAGTCAATCTCATTAGATACATTGAGCAACTGGAGGTTATAGTGTTTAAACTCCCCGAAGAATTGGGCACCGATCTTATTCTTGCATCACTCCCTCAGATATTCTCTAGCATTGTTGTAAATGTTAACATGAACAACATTGAGAAGTATCTATCTAATCTTTTTATCCTCATTCACTAAGTGGAAAAAGATATGAAGCACGAAAATACTTCTATCCTTATGGTGAATAAGATGAAAGGGAAGGCAAAGAGCTTTAATACCAAAGCTTTTTCACATCCTTCCAAGAAATAGAAGATCAAGGGGGTGATAAGGGAACTAGAGGCTATTTTTTTCTCATGTGGCAAGAAGATCCGCTAGAAGAAAAATTGCACCCACCCTAAGAAACAAGGGAAAGCTTCAGCTGCATTTGAAATTGAATGCAATCTATATGTTTAAAAAATTGGGTATTAGATACAACATGTAGTGCTCACATATGTATCCAAATATAGGAACCAAGTAGATTTAGAAAGATTGACCGAGGAGAGGTAGATCTGCAAGCACCCAACAGAGCCAGACTTGCAGCTGTAGTTGTCAAGGACTACCTCCTCACATTTACAATTGGGATGATCTTGGTGTTATAGGGTTGTTATTATATTCCATATGTTACTAAAATAATTATTTTTGTATCAAGATTAGATACAGATGGATTTTTTTTCAAGTTTGGAAATGAATGTTGCTTATTTTACAAAGATAGAATTTGTTTTTATAGGGCACATTTATACAATAGTCTTTACGTGTTGGATTACACAAACCAAGTAATGACAATCGATAACAAAGATACTTCACATGAATCATACCACACACAACTTTGGCATCCCCAGCTAGGTCATGTAAATTAAAAATGCTTGAAAAAGTTGCATCAAGATGGATATTTAGATTTTTTTCAAACTAAAACCACTTGGCATATGTCATGCATGTTTACAAGGAAAAATGACCAAATCCCCATTTAGTGGGAAAGGTTAAAAGGATAAATATTCTCTTGAATTGGTTCATACCGATGTGTGTGGAACATTTCTAGTTGAAGCAAGGGGAGTGTATTCTTCATAACTTTTACTGATTATTTTAGCTGATATGGATATATCTACTTAATGAGGTATAAGTCAGATTCTTTTGATAAGTTCAAAGAATACAAGAATGAAGTTGAGTACTAGCTTGGTAAGAAGATTAAGAAACTCCACTCAGACTGAGGTGGATAATTTCTTAATCAAGACTTCATTGACTACTTACAGGATTTTGGGATCCTATCCTAACTCACTCCTATATACACGCCCTTGTGGAATGGTGTGAGTGAAAGGAGGAACCACACCTTTTTGAACATAGTGAGATCAATGATGAGTCATGAAAGTCTTCCATTTTCTTTTTGGGAATATGCGTTATAAACAGTGGCACACATACTAAACCAAGTACAAACTAAATCAATAAATGGTTTTACATATGAGTTCTGTAGTGGAAATAAATCTTTGTTATCGAATTTACATGTGTGGGGAAGTGATGTGTTTGTTAAGTCCTCTTCAGGTAACAAAATTTCACCCTGATGCACAAAGTTTAATTTTATAGGATAACCTAAGGAAGCAAGGGAATATTACCTATAAAACCCCTCAGAAAAAATTTTTATAGTGGTAAGACACACCATATTCCTTGATAGGGAGCACATATCCAAAAGAGATAGTGGGTGTGAGATAGAGTCCAATGAATTCGTGTCTCAAGGTATGTAAGAGTTGGTATAGGAACATATTCCACAAATCCCCATGGAAGAAAGAACTGTTCTAGTGACACAATAACTATGTAGGAGTATAAGAGAGGTAAGAGTAATAGAATGATATAGTTTTATAGATATTGAGGATTGTGACTCATTATTAGTTGACAATAATGATCCTCTAACCTACAAGGAAGCAGTAAGTGGCCAAAATGTTTCCAAGTGTCAAGAATCCATGAATTCTGAATTGGATTACATGTACCAAAACCAAGTTTGGATATTGGTAGATCCTATAATTATTGTAAAGAATGTTGGTTGAAAATGAGCATTCAATAATAAACTAGACATGGAAGGACAAGTCAGAACCTATAAGACATGACTAGTTGCAAAAGGGTTCAAGTAGAGTCAAGGCATTGACAACGAAGAAACCTTTTCACTAATTTCAATGCTGAAATCCATCAAAATTATATTGGTCATTGCCGCTTAACATGACTATGAGATTTGAAAAATGGATGTCAAAACAGCCTTCCCTAACAAAATCCTTCAGGAAGATATCTACATGACACAACTTGATGGGTTTATGACTCCAAAGGATTCCAATAAGGTATGCAAGTTGAATAAATCTATTTATGGATTAAAACAAGCATCCAGGTCATGGATTTTTTATGATGAATCCATAATGGAATTTGGTTTTATCAAAAATAAATTTTATCCTTGTTTCTACAAATAGTTTAGTGGGAGGGCAGTCATTTTCCTAATAGTATATATTGATGACATATTACTTATTGGAAATGAGATACCAGTCTTACAGTCTATTAAGGCATGGTTGAATCAATGCTTATCCATGAAGGACTTGGGGGAGGGAGAATATATTCTTGGGATCAAGATCCATTGTGATAGATCCAAGAGATTGTTGGGCCTAAGTCAAAGTACATACATTGATAAGATGCTGAAGAGATTCAGTATGGAACAATCCAAGAGGGGATTGTTTCTAGAATCATATGGTATTCATCTTTCTAAGAAAATGTGTCCTCAGAAACATGAGGAAAGAAAGATAATGGAAAGTAATCCATACAAATCAGCGATGGGGCCAGTCATGTATTCCATGTTATGTACTAGGCAGGATGTCACCTACACATTGAGTACGGTAGGTAGATATCATGATGACCCAGGTAACTACTATTGGATGGCAGTCAAGACTATCCTAAAGTATGTGAGGCGTACTAAGGATATATTCCTGGTTTATGGAGGATATGAGGAACTAGTAATCAGAGGATATGAAGATGCTAGTTTCCAAACTGATCAAATGACTTGAAGTCGCAAACAGAATACATCTTCACCTTAAATGGAGGTGCAGTGATCTGGAAGATCTCAAAGCAGAGTGTGGACATAGATTTTACAGAAGAGTCTGAGTATATCACAAATTTTATGGTAGCTAAAGAATCATTTTGGATGTAAAGCTTCATCCAAGAACCGGATGTGATACCTAGCAGTAAATATATCATCACACTGTTCTGTGATAATACTGTAGTGGTGGCTCTTGCAAAAGAGCCAATGTCGCATCAGTGGATGAAGCACATAATTTGGAAGTATCATATCTTGAGGGATTCTTATCAGATAGATGAAGTAGAAATGAAAATAATTTTCATGGAAGACAATGCGGAGGACCCCTTGACTAAAGCCCTGACTCAGTATAAACATGATCATCATGTGAGGTCTAGCAGATTGAAAGTTTTATGCAGTTGGCTCTATTACAAGTGGGAGTTTGTTAGAGTTGGTGTCCAAGAACAAACTATTTGTACTTTTATTACATAAATATTTAATGTATTTAAATATTAAACATATTACTACATATTTTTCATTGTTCTTCATGACTATGATGTAATAATGTCCAAGAGTATTTGTTGCATTGATAAGGTCATGTTAGTTCCCCTCTATGATGAGAACCTTGAAATGCTATAACTATATTCATAAATATAGTTATGCGGTTAGATGACATACTATTATGGGACACGTAGTATAAAGACCATTAGGTATGAGTACTCATAATCATATGATACTTCCTCTCATGAATTTCATACTTGGTAATCTCTAAGATGGGATATTCTGAGAACAGACCCGTCAGTAGAAATTCTGCATGTTTTGGTGTTATCTTATATTCCTATCTGCAAGTGTTTGTAATGATTCTTAGAATTTACGATTATTATTAATATGTTTCATGACTTGCACACTTTGATTTACAGACGAAAACCTTCACACATACAGTTGGTGGGAAGTAGGGTACGTTGAGTTCATCATGAGTGGCATGTTATTAATGGATAAGTTGAGGAAGGATTTGTCCCTTCCATTTATGGAAGTTGATATCTTGGACCTTTGATTGAAATAGAACCATCTCATGAAATTCCATGTACATGGTGTAATGACGTGGTTATTTTAGGTATTCAAAGAACGACATATCAAGCACAAAGGTTGATAACACTATCATGAAATCTAATTGATGAGATATGGAGACAAATGGAATATATTACACAGTGAGCATTCATATGTGGATGTCGTTGTTAAGAAATTTAGTTCTTTATCTTGGGTTCCATGAGCCGTTGCATGATATTAATCTTGGACTTTAGGCAAGCCCATCTAATTCCAATGAGAAAGAATCCTAGAGGGGTACACACTAAGTGTTTCTGCTGGTGTCGGTTAAATTTTATTTGAATTTAATTAATGGAATAGATATTATTCTTATGATAGTGGAATAATTTTATTCAAGTTAAAAAGATTTCATAAATTAAATAAATATTTATTCACCGTATTGTGGGTAAAATATATTTATTTATTTTATTGAACATTTAATAAATATTTATTTACTAGTTTGTAACTAAAATATTTTTTTAAGAGAATAAATTATTAATTTATTTATTCTGGTGTTCAATAAATGAAAGTGGAGTTTGAGTGGACCAAGAATGGTTTGATAGTAAAATAATTATTTGTAAGACAGTAAATAATTATTTAACTAGTTGGCACAAATTAAAATAATAATAACACTGCTATAATTTTGTGACACACAATTTTATTTATTCTATTTTTGCACAAGTTGGAACACCATAAATAATGGTGTGGTATTATTTTTAAAAATCATGGGTTTTATCTAAGTTTATGAATGTATATAATTACTAGTACCCAATTAAATATGGTAACCAAAGCTCTATGTAGATAAATAGACACGTACATCTATTGTGCCATGTACCGAACTGCACGCCTGGTTAATTAAGAATTGTTGAGCTAAAATATTTCTCTCTCGAATCCTCTTCCTACCCCTCTCTTCTTCAAGACTGAAGAACAACCAATCAAGAACGATCGGCACAATACACTCGCTTCATCACGCTAGAACCCGGAGAATGAGTGGTGTCGACTGGAGGCCATCAGAGTACGTGTGGATCACTGCTAGAGGGATTCTGTTTTGGATCCTCTCAAGTGCAATGAGACAATCCGAAAGGGTCATTCTGGATGATCAACATCATCAATGAAAAAAATACCGAAGATCCAGGTATTCTTTTCTTTATAAAATTAATTAAATTAATTATCAACATGATGTGAAAGATCCTCTCAAAAGGCTTCAGTCCTCTTCCATCTTTTTCCAAATCTTTGATTCTATTCCGCGACTGACATTCATCATAATATTGATCCCAGAATTATCACGAACCAAGCCGGGTCGCCATCTGACATGGCGCCCGGCCCGGTCCACAGCATGGCCTGAAGGGTGTTCCCAATCCCCACGGGTTAGAACAAGTGCTTGGGTATCAAAACTAACACATGGGAACAATTTACTCAAAATAGTATACACAAAACAACTGAAAAGATAAATAAACTAAAAGTGAAAACAGACAACCAAACAAGACCTTAAACTAAAAACAGGTTTAAGCCTACAATTCAACTAAAAATCCAAAGTGAACAAAAACAAATATAGAGAACCAAAACTCTAATACAAACTTACAAGTGACATGAGAAGCCCCATCCCCAAGATACAAACACTAACCTGCATGCGAAGACCAACAAAATCTAGGACCACTACCACTCAATAGGATGCCTCAACCTAGAATACACAAAGAACAAGGTCTACATGCACCCAAAGGTGTATGTATGGAGGGAGCCAAGAGCCCAGTAGGACATCACCCAATAAAATGGTTCCACGTATAAACATTAAATTACAAATACATTTAGAGTCTAAATAAATGAAAGGACACCAAAGCTTAATTTTTTTATTTAAATAGTTTCTATAAAGAAAACACCTTAAAACAACATAAATAAATAGAAAAACACCCTTGCATTTAAAAAAACCCAAACCTTCAAGAAAACCCAAAAGCAACATTGTATGCCGACGATGAGTGTATAGTAGTCTAGGAGCACCAAAAGTGGGAGAGGCCCTATTGGTACTAGCAAAAAGAATGGGACCCTAGAACATCGCGTCTTGGTGAACAGTAGTATAGGAAACAAAACAAAATATGTTCTCGTGCACAAGCCACTAGTAGGAAAACACATCCATAACCTAGTGGTCTCCAATCATCATTCAAAGTTCAGTAAGTGTTGTAATTGTCAAACTAGCTATGTGTAACCGGGCCAGATCCGCTCCCATATCAGTAGCGCCCTAGATCTAGTCGGCCCACCTAGTACCCAGGATTCCCCTTTTTGTGCTCAAGATGTTATAATTTCACATTTCGATTCAAACTTAGACAAATAAAAAAAACAGGGTGTTACCTAAACCCATCGCCACCCTTTCACACACACAAAACCCATTTGAAATTGTCTGCACACAAAAGTCTTTTCACAACTCAATTAAACCATTTTTTCACCATTAATAATTATTTACTAAAACATATTAAATTTTGTAAACATGTTCTTTAAAAAGAGACATGGAATTACTTAACACAAAAATCCAACCCAGCCCTCCTTAATGACCAAACACACAATTCCATATCAAGAACCCTACCTGCACCACTCACATTGATTAATAAACCAACCGTACAGTTAAAAGACCATTTTTCCGATTAAACAAGACACCCGAAATTTTATTAAGCAATTCCAGAATATAAAACATGACTTGGCCGAAGACCCAATCAAACCCTCTTTTTGGACAAAAAGCATACGAACTCTACACTAGAACATAAACCATGCACTTTGCGCATTTTTACAAAACAAACACAAACTTTATAAAACACTAGTAGACAAGTCAACAATGGTTTTCACAGTAAAAAACTACTGAACCAACACAACATCTTCACTTATGACAAAGCACATGAAATGCTATGTCGAAACACAATTAACACCACTTGCACAAATTAAAATCTAATTGCACACATTATTAAACACTAACAATTGAATAAGGATAAGTTTTCAACCAATGAATGCACCCACCCATATAAACATACTACCAAAAAAATTAAACACATGAAAAAATTCAAGAAAACCAAATCCACACCCAAAATAATTAATCAAAGATTATAATAAATTAACTAAGAAATAAAATTAATTCATTAAAAAATGTTTAAATGTAGAACCACCTACCGACGTGTAGTGGCTTTCAAAAAAATGGCGCAAAACACACCCACACCACATTCGCTCCACGAAGAAGCAATGAGGAAGCCTAACCAAGGAGATAAAACCCAAAAAAAGTGGTTAAAACTCAAAATCGGACACTAAAGCCACTGGAAAAAAACTCAAAGAGAGAAAAATGAAATAAATAAGGGGTTTCACAGGAGAGGAGGGAGGTCACGACAGCGGTGATCATAACAGGAGTGGTAGGTGGTGTGGGTCATGGTGAAAAATAGTAGTGGCTAGGGAAGGTCGGCAAACAGTTTGTCGGATGGCACTACTTTCTGGGAGATAGGGTGGCATGTTGGGCTAGTCGTGGAGTATGGTTTTGAGCTTGGGGGAAACCGACGAGCCATGGAGAGGATGGTCCGACAGTTAGGCTTGGGTGCGGTGCGGCAGAATTCTAAGCGGAAGGGATATGCTTGGCACGCTGGGGAGGGGGGGATTCGAGCGACAACATGAGTTCGGGGAGAAGGTAGGGGTGCGACATAACTGATAGGAGAGGGAGGAGGGGCGACGCAGGGTAGTGATGAAGGGGAAAGTCTGGCGGCTGCGCATGGGGTAGGGTTTCAGGGGGTGGGGAAGTCGCGCGAACTAGGGGGAATGGGGGGTGATGAGAGAGAGAGAGAGGGGGAGAGGAGAAAAAAATAAAAAAGAAAGAAAGAAAAGAAATAGAGAATATGAAGAAAAAAAGAGGGGGGAAAAGAAGTAAAAAAAATGGAAAATGAAAATAAAAATAAAAATTAAATGGAACCTAAAAATAATAATAATATTGTTGATAACATATGAATAATATTATTACAATCATAACTTAATTAACAATTATAACCTAATTAAAATATTAATGAAAATAATAATAATAATAATATAAATTACCATTTTTTATTAAAATAATTCTTTAAATTTTAACCTCCTTTATTTTCATTTTACATTATTTATTTTCCCTGAACGTTAGGCAGGTCCAGCGGAGAACTGGGTGAGGTTGTGCAGTGACCTGAATAAAGTCATGCGGCTTCGACCATCCCCCGCCCGTGTGTCAGATTCCACCACACCAAAAATATTAATTTTTGAGTATAAAGTAAAAAAATTTAATCGGGCTCAACCCGTACTTCGACAACAATTTACAAAAGAGAATATAAATAAAAAAAATATATAAAAATAATTTTAGAAATCCGATTGTGACAATTCATTCCACCATAGCACTTTTCATCCCCGGAAATCTACAACTAAGATTGAATCCCAAAGTAGAAAACTACACCCCCTTAAGGTTCAAAGAGGATCCCCACCAAAAATCAAGTGAAGAGAGGAAAAAGCACCATGCTCAGAGAAAGTGACTCAAAGAAAACTTTAAAAAAATGTGTAAAAAGACTTTCTAATACATGTTTCCCGCCCCAAAGATCTAGAACGCCTCCAGTTGACTGATCAAGGAAAGGAACTCTCGCACCCATGGGAACCAACTTTACAAGCAGAAACATCGTAAGAATTAATAAACAAAAACCACACCATTTGGCTAGAATGAACAAACAAGGTCAAACCATGTCCAAGGAACACTCTTATCACTTATCACCAAGACATCATTTGAAACAGAACCAAAAGGTCAACATGGGGAAGCCTGAGGGGCTCCCCACCCTTAAGAACCCACCAACGCCCAAGATGAGACTGGAAAACTGACACGGGGAGGTATGAGCAGACTCCCCAACATTAAAGAAAAGTCCAACATTGATTCATTCTAGAGACATTTTTTCAAGACCCAACGTGGGTATCCCCCCATTAGAACTAATAGAAGATACAGAACTATGAATGTTTCCCGATGGTGACCAAACACCCCACCAGAAGGGTCGGGGAGGAAGGGGACTGACCACCGAGCATCAAAACCATGACCTAAGACCAACCAACGTCTCCACATATCTGGATAAGCACCATTCAAATTTGAGACCAATTTACTCAAAAAAAACTCCATAAGGACCGATAAAAGAGGTTACCTCCAATGGGACACAAACCCTGGGACTTTAATATAATGAGGCAACCATGCCTCCTCATAGCCAAGGGAAACTTCACGCACCCAAATGGGTCGTTCGTAACGGAACAACCATAGAGAAAATTTTAAATTTCCTTCACTCTCAATACTGACAACATAAATAATTTTGGGGTCTCATCTACTCTTGGGGTTCCTAACCACGTTCCAGCTTCACTCGGAGGCCTATGGCTGGATCCCTAATGTTTGAAGCATCCCATGCCTCATAGTTAGGCATTGAAGACTTCCGAACAGAGATTCTCCTTTTTGGTGCCACACAAAACGACACCACAATCGAGACAACACAAACAAACACAACATACCCAAACATCCAAATACCCCCTCACGACACATCTTTTAAGACTAGGGATTAGATGATACCCATGCATCACCTATTCACAATCACCAAGAAACTTCAAAGGACTAATGCATGAAAAACACTCCCCTTTGAACATAAAAAAAATAGAACTCCATAAGAGGAGGACACACCCCAATGAAAACAGGGATTCCCGGATGATCATACGAAATCCACCCTTGCTCTTCAAAGATAACTCACACTGCAAGATGTCACCAAACATGACCCTTGTGAACAATGAAAGTACTACAAATCCCTTCAAGACACTGGTCAACATTGAAAATTCTGAACCGCCTTTACCCTTCCCAACAAGAATTCCTTTCACCATTTCTAGGGGGAACATTCAGAAGTGACGGTGTCAAACTTCACACCCGGCAACTCAGACGACTCAAAGAGACCAAAACTCCCTTCGACTCCCCTAGAATCTGTCACCCCACTGCGAGAGGATCTATTTAACTGAAAAGGAAAAAGGGATAGACTTAGAACTATCACAAAAAGGGGAGAGTTCTCACTTTAATCAACTGGAGGGTTGGCCAATGGTGAATTACCCATGGCCATACTTTAATCACATATTAACGCTTTATGGGGGGCGTTCACTTGTCAAGAAAGAAAACCATTGACCTAATCAAACTTGTCGAATGACCAAGACATACCACAAGATAACACTAAACATACAGGGGGAACCACTGCAAGGGATTCTCGAATCACTTTTCCAAATAATTCACTAACCCCTTGCTTTCACAACTTAAAAATAAGAATTCAAACTCAATACATAAATTAGTCAAAAAGGATTCTTGGCTCGAAACGCCTCACATCTAACATTTCCAAAACACAAGGACACACCACAAAATCACCATTTATTAACACACCAAATTCTCATTTAACAAAACTTTTGAAAATAAGAAAATCTAGTGGGTTTCACAAACACCAATGGTGTCCCATGGGCCTCGAACAAGCATGTTCCCATGCCACACCAACACCCACCTCATATCCATCTAGGAATTCATTTGCTCATTCCATTGAAAACTTCTCTTTCCATATACACTCATGCATGTGGTTTCCCAAAAGAAAAACAAGGATCAAAAACAAACGTTTCCATTTTTCAAAACAAAAACATTCAACCCACACTTTTTAAATCTCAGAATTCATTTTCTTTTTAAAGAGCTTAATTTACAAAAATTTCAAAGTCCAAAAAGTTTTAACTTAAAAACCAAATTTCCACAATTCCAAAACAAATAAATGAAGAATGGTGCAATAGAAAACTAGTGTTAGTGGGTGACTGGAACATATGGTTGGAGGCCATACGCCAATCACGTCACCACTACAGAGGGTATTCTGGGACATCATCCCCGACTCCACATGGCTTTCCAGACCTTGTGAGCTCACTAGGACTACTAACCCTACTCCTTTTTAATTTCCCCTAAACAAGATTAACCACACTGGAAAAAGATTTAGATAGACCTCAACTTACTTTGGTAACTCGAGTCCCACCACGAGGTGTGCTGGCCAAACACCTTACTCGTAACCAAGATTCTGAGTCTCGACAACCTTAACTTTGGTCTACCATAACTCTATCCCAAAAGAACACGACCCAATAGGACAAACCTCTTTTGATACCATTTTTTCACAAACCAAACCAGGACTCCATCTGACCCGAAGCCTGGCCCAGTCCGCAACATGGCCCGAAGGGCATTCTCGATCCCTACGTGCTAGTACAAGTGCCCGGGTATCAAAACTAACACATGGGAAATATTTACACAAAATAGTATACATAAAACAACTGACAAGATAAATAAACTAAAACTGAAAACAAAAAACTAAACAAGACCTTAAACTAAAAACAGGTTTAATTCTACAATTCAACTAAAAACCCAAAGTGAACAAAAACCAAGATAGAGAACTAAAACTATAATACCAACTTCCAAGAAACACGATAAGATGCATCCCCTAGATACCAACACCTACCTGCACGCGAATACCAATAGCATCCAGAACCACTACCACTCAGCAGGATGCCTCAACATGGAAAACACAAAGAATAAGGTCTACATACACCCAAAGGTGTGTATGTAGGGTGTGATCCAAGAGACCATTAGGACGTCACTCAATTAAAAGGTTATACATACAATCATTAAATGAAAAATACATTTGCAGCTAAATAAATGAAAGGACACCAAAGCTTGAACAATTTTAAAGAAACTGTTTCTATAAAGAAAACACCTTCAAATAAAACAAAATAAATAAATAAAAAAACACCCTTGCATTTAAAAAAACCCAAAACTTCAAGAAAACACAAAAGAAACATTGTATGCCAATGGTGAGTGTATAGTAGTCCAGGAGAACCAAAAGTGGGAGAGGCCCAATCGGTACTAGCAAAAAGAATGGGACCCTAGAACATCACATCTCAGTGAACAGTAGTATAAGAAACAGAACAAAATAAGTTCTCGTGCAGGATCCACTAGTAGGGCAACACATCTATAACCTAGTGGTCTCCAATCATCATTCGAAGTTTAGTTAGTGTTATAATCGTCAACCATATATGTAAAACCGGGCCAGAGCTGCTTCTGTATCACTACCACGCTAGATCTAGTCCGCCAACTTAGTACCCAGGCTTCCCCTTTTTGTGCTCAAGATGTTCCAATTTCCCATTTTAAGTCAAACTGAGAAAAATATAACCAATAGGGTGTTAACTAAACCCAAATCCACACTTACACACACACAAAAACCATTTTAAATAGTCCTCACACAAAATACTTCACATAACTCAATTAAACCATTTTTGCACCGTTAATAATTATTTACTAAAACATATTAAATTTTGTAAAGAAGTTTTCTAAAAATATTCATGGAAGGAATTAACAAAAAAAGCCAACCCAGCCCTCATTCAAGACCAAACACACACAATGCCATATCAAGAACTCAACCTAGACCACTCACATCGATTAATAACCCAACCACACAGTTAAAAGACCATATTTTACGATTAAACAAGATACCATAAATTTTATTAAGAAATTACAAAAGATAAAACATGACTTTAAATATCGAAGACCCACTCAAATCCTCTTTTTGGATAAAACACATACGAACACTACACCAGAACATAAACTACGCACTTTGCACATTTTCAGAAAACAAACGCAAACTTTATAAAACACCAGTAGAGAGCTAAAAAATGGTTTTCACAACAACAAACTACTCAACCAACACAAAATTTTCACTTATGACCAAGAACATGCAACGCTATGTCGAGACAGAATTAACACCACAAACACAAATGAAAAGCTAACTGCACACATTATTAAACACTAAAAATTGACTAAGGATAAGCTTTCAACCAATGAATGCACCCACCCATATAAAAACACTACCAAAAAAATTTAACACATGAAAAACTTCAAGAAAAACAAATTCCCACCAAAAATAATTAATCAAAGAACATCATAAATTAACTAAGAAAGAAAATTAATTCATTAAATAATTTTTAAATGTAGAACCACATACCGAAATGTAGCATCTTTCGAAAAAATGGTGCAAAACACAACCACACCACATTTGCACCACGAAGAAGCAAAGAGGTAGCCTAGCCCGGGAGATCAATCCCAAAAAAGTGGTTAAAACTCAAAATCGGACCCAAAAGTCGCTGGAAAAAAACTCAAAGAGAGAAAAATTAAATAAAGAAGGGGTTTCACGGGAGAGAAGGGAGGTCGTGATGGTGGAAGTCACAATAAGAGTGGCGGGTGGTGTGGGTCATGGCAAAAAATAGTAGCAGCCAGGGAAGGTCGGCGGACGGTTCATCAGACGTAACTGCTTTTCGGGAGATAGAGAGGTGTGATGGGCTAGCCATGGATTTGGGGTGTGAGACAGGGGAAGCCGACGAGCCATGGGGACGATGGTCTGGTGGTTAGTCTTGGGTGCGGCGTGATGGAATTCTGAGCGGAAGGGATGGGAATGTCACACTAGGTAGGAGGGGGGCTTGGCGTGAGGACACAAGTCTGGGGATAAGGCAAGGGTGAAATGCGACTAGTAGGAGAGGGAGGAGGGGCGATGCGGGGGCGCGATGAAGGGGAAAGTACGGCGGCTACGCATGGGGTAGGGTTTCAGGGTGGTGGGGAAGTCGTGCGAACTAGGGGGAAGGGGGGTGACGGGAGAGAGAGAGAGAGGGAGAGGAGAAAAAAATAAAAAGAAAAGAGAGGAAAGGTAAAATATAATAAGAAGAAAAAAATAGGGGGAAAAAGAGGTAAAAAGAATGGAAAAAAATTAAAATTAAAATTAAATGGAACCTAAAAATAATAATAACAAAAATAATAATAATATTGTTGATATCATGTGAATAATATTATCATAATCATAACTTAATTAACAATTATAGCCTAATTAAAATATTAATGAAAATAATAATAATAAGAGAATTTTCTATTTTTTATTAAAATAATTCTATAATGTTTAACCTCATTTATTTTCATTTCACTTTATTTATTTTCCCTGAACGTCAGGCAGGTCATGCAGTGAACTGGGCGAGGTCATGAAGTAACCCGAGTAAAGTCGCGCAGCTTCGACCATCCCCCGCCCATGCGTCAGATGCTACCACGCCCAAAATATTCATTTATCAGTATAAAGTAAATAATTTTAATCGTTCTCAACCTGGGATTCAAAAAATATTTTCAAAAGCAAATAAAAATAATAAAAATAATAAATAAAAATTATTTTAGAAATCTGAATGTGACAAGAATAATCATTTATCACGGTAAAAATTAAAGCTGGGTGTCATCCCAACCGTGCTTCCGTTGCACCAAGAACCATCAAAATGGTCTTTCATAATGTTGTAAAAGCATTTTTATTTGTTTTCTTCTTTGCATATGAACCTTTTTTAGCACCGTCAGCTACTTATAAACTATTTAGCAAAGCCAGATCTTCTGAGGTTTCATCATCCACTAAAAGTTTTGGTTTAGAGATTAACTAATCCTTGTTTTTAGTCTTGGAAACCCCATATTCCAAATTATCTTCTTCCCTAACTTGTGAGAAAAATTAATCCTTCCAAGTAGGGCAGATTAAAAATTCACAACATATGGAACAATAAAACTTATTGGAAGGAAAAGATCTATCAAATAATGCATTTGAAGGCTTCAAAATTTCTACCTTATCGGGTAAACCACTTATGTTTTCAGACCTTGAAGAACCAAATCTCAAAATTATTATAATAGAAGACTGATTCATGTAAATGTGATGAATACACTTTGGTCAACTGACAATAAGAATGAAAGAAATCAAAGGGGTCAAATCACTTCTCGGCAACAAAATTCATATCCCACCACAAAGTAACTATATAACTGAATCAATCAATAAAAAATCTATTCCCTAACAAAACCATTCCAACAAAAAGGATGGAAATATAATATTTTAAACTGTCATGACTATCATTGAAAATTACATATGAGAAATAAATAACATGCACATATATAAGGGTGTAATTTTGGCGCGATGGCCCGTAAGCCCGGTTGGCCCGACCTAGAAAATTTTGAGTAGGGATTGGGCCAATGATTTATCAGGATGGGCCTATGTAATTAATCTCATGGGCCGGACCAACCCTTTGGTCTGTGTGAAGCTCATCTCGTAAAAGATCGTCTTCTCTTAAAAAATTGGGAAACTACTAGTAGGTAGTCTTGAACCCCCTACCACAAGTTTTGAAGGTTGTGACTGGTTAAAAACTCATGGACTAGATATATATATATATATATAAAGTTTATAAAAAAACTACTAACAAAAAACAAAACATGCACATCCCCACCCACCTCTTGTGTAGCGCAGTGCACGCCCCCAGCCCTCTTCAGTATATTATTGTTTTTTAAATGATCAAACAAAAATAAAGTTATATTATATTTTAAAAAAATTAAATAGGTCACACATCCTTCTTGCATAGAGCGAAACACGCCCACCCCTCTTCCACATATTAAAAAAAATTAAATCATAAAAAAAATGGAAATTTATATATATATATTTTAAAATGGGTCATACATGCCTGCCTGTCTGGGCACACCCCCACCCTCACCACCCACTATTTTACCCCGGTTTCCACCCACTATTTTTCCCACCCAATCAAAATAAATTAAATAATATTGACAATGGTCATATAACTATTTTTGGTTCTTGAGAACCCCATGGAGATCAAAAAACAAACAAAAAAGAAACGATCATATGACCATTTTTGGTGCATCTGCAATCACTAGAGATAAAAAACAAACAGACAAATGACTGTTTGATATTAAAAAAAAACTTATTTTTTTCATTATAAATAACACAACAACCCTCTGTTTTTTTAACATTATTACTTTTTATTTTCCACCAATTCCATCAGACCACTTCCAGCATAGCACTACACAAGCCTCATTATGGTGATTTTTCTACTTTTGCATGTTGTGTGTGCATACCAACGTCTACTTTGTGCTTCACCAAAAACTCTCAATAGGGTATTTTATTTATTAATTTGATGTTTATAATTTATTTTATTTTTTTAGATAGATCCCCGTCAATTTGTTTATCATAAATAAATCCTCTCACCAAGTGTTGATATTCCATCATCATCTCATCATCCTCATGTTGCATCGTCATCTAGACCTAAAAATCATTCAAATGTTTGGGATCACTTTGAAAAAATTTATATCAATGAATACTAGGGTACAAGAATATCTAAATAAAATGAAAATATTGTGCTATGTTACTTATTGGTTCATCTAATAGGGACACTATACACATTAAAAGGCATGTTAATGCACATATTAGAAGCAATCAATTAGATATTAGAACAAAAATGCAATTAAGATGTAATAAATTAAGAAATTTTTCTTATGATCCTATACATGCAAAAAATATGATGGTTGATTATATATTTAAAAAAGAACAACTGATTAATACTATAGAATGGTCCTATTTTACTAATTTGGTTCAAGGGGAATTTACTCAACAATATAAACCTTTTTCACAAAATACTACTTGATATTTTTACAAACAATTAACAATATTAAATTATATATTATAAATATTTTCAAATAATTAAATGGACATGTTTGTTTATATTTTGATTTATTAAATTCTAATTAACATATGAAATATCAATTCATTTCTACTCATTTAATTAATAGTGACTGGAAATTACATAAATTTTTCATTTAAATTGGATGAACTACCATATACTGGTCATTCACTAGGAATTTCATAAAGAGACCATATCTTTGAATGGGATTTTCAAAATAAAGTATTTAAAATCAGTACGAGTAATGAATCCTATTATAATAATGCAGTGATATCTTATATCTACATTAAAATTACCATGTGATGGAAAAATATTTCGTGTTCATTGTTTTAATCATATTTTATATTTAACTATTAACGATGAATTATCTATTTATAAATATTTTTTAGTTATTATTATAAAATGAATTAGCATTATTAATAGTTCTTCTAATCATGTACAAGTATATAGAAGCATTTTTCGTTAGGAAAATATGAAATAATGGAATTTAAAATTAGATGTAGAAAATAGATGGAATTCTAAATATTATATGTTAAAATTGTCTTTAATGAAAAGAAAAACAATAGATTTATTTTTTTAGTCTACAACAATACGTGAAGGGGTTATTATCTCTGCAGACACTACCATGAAAATGGATTTACACAGCTCTACCTTTTAAGAGTGTTTAAAAAAGTACTGATAAAGATACCCCATTTATCATCACTTTTTTTAGTATTGTTAAAAGTGCCCCCTTTATCAGCGCTTTGTTATAATCGCTGATAAAGACAGCCCTTTAGCTGTGATTTTTTACTAGCATTGATAAAGGGTATATTTCAAAAAAATCATTAAAAATAATATATTTATATTGATATAAATATAATATATTTCTTAAAATATGTTTTAGATAAGGTAAATAGGCATTTACACATGATATATAAGATATTTAGTGAAAATGACTTATAAAATAATTTGAATTTTTTTTAATGAATAAATATCTAATTATAATCAAGTAATAGTCATTTAATATCATTTTAAAGATAAAAAAATCAAAAGAAAAATAAAATATATAAAATAAGTTGAAAATATAACTCGAACTTCAAACGACCATAAATTTTGATTCGGGTGTCCGTTTGAGCTCTACCACATACCAAATCAAAGCCTGTAATGAGCTCTATGATGTAAAGGACTAGAATAAGCTCTATGAGCTTTGTTTTTTTTAAACTCTAAAAGTCCTATAAGGCCTCTAAAATTGAGTTTTTAGTTGGTATACCCAAATTTATTAACATTCTATTGATTTTCAGCCTCGATTATGGGGGTCTTTTTCCCTTTTTTAGTGGGGAATGAATTTATTTCTAGGGATTACATTAATATTAAAATTATGGATTTGAAATTTTATCGATTTTCATAATGCATTTTTTTATAATCAAATATATTACAATATATAAATATTTTTTATAAATTCATACATTAAAATTTTATTTTATAAATAAATAACTAAACATATTTACATATAAAATATCTTTATAAACATATAAACCGTATCTAAATAAAAAAATATCAATTTTATTTAAAATAAAAATTTATGAATATTTATATACCTATATAGTGTGTCTGTGTGTGTCTGTATTAACAAACTAATATATATTATCTATATATTCTAATATATGTACATAAATATTAATATATAATATGTGTAAATAAATAAAAATATTTATAATTATATTTATATATACAAAAATATATAATATATATGTATGTATGTTGTATATATGTATGTATATATTTATTTATTTATAAACACACAAACACAAAACATATTTTATAAATGTATTAAAAAATAATCATATAAACATATATTAATATATGAATAAATATATGGATAAAAAAATATAACAAGATAAATAACTAAATAAATATATATAAATATATATTAACATAAGAATAAATAGATAAATATAACTCTATGTTTTTTAATATATATATATATATTAATAAATGAATTAATGAATAAATATGTGTATATATATATATATTAATATAACTATACATATATATTAATATTAATATAAATTAATATTCGAATAAATATAACTAAATATATATATAAATAAATAGATATATCATAAAATAGAGAAAAAACAAGATAGATGAGTGGTAAAGGTACAGGCGCGCACGGAAGAAGTCTTGGCTTCGAATCTTAGTGGAGGCAGGGGTGCATCAGTGGGTGAAGGGGGTTACTAGCACTATTAAAGGGGTGGGGGTCCTATTGTAGTTAAAGGTGGGGGGTCCACCTAGCACTATTAAAGGGGAAATTGTAGAGCTGATAAATGGGGTCGGGATTTTCTCTTTAATTTTTTGTTTTTTCCTTTTAAACATTTATTTTTTTACTTTTATCTGTGTTTTTTTAGTACTGTTAAAAGACTCCTATTATTAGATTTTTTAGCACTTATAAAAGGGACCGTATTTTAACCACACTTCGATTAGATACACTTTTTAGGCATTGTTAATATATTTTTTAGCACCGTTTAAATCATGTTCTATTATAGTGAGAAAATGTTTAGGGTCAAGTTAAATTATATAAATATTTTTTTCATGTATTTGAAAAATCGACTCGATTATCTTCAAATGCGTATATTCCTACATCGCCTTTAGTTTTACATGATTTAAAAGATATAATGTTTGTTTTTATTAAATATATGACTTATTAATATTATATTCCAATTATTAATTCCATGAAATAAAATTTTGATAATGATTTTAAGACATTACCTATAATATTTGGAATGCCAGTTATATAGGATCCAAGACGAAAAGACACTGGTTTGAAAAAATTTATAAATTATTTTTGATGATGAATCTCAATATGCTGATATATTTTATTTTATTTTTTAAATTATATAATGAATATAAATGTATTATACATTTTGATATTAGTAGACGTCTCAAACAACAAACACATTCTTCTCATGGAAGTGGAAGAGTATGGACAACTATAAAAAACATACAACTTTCAAAATCTTTTAGCGCAAGCACATCTGAACTAAAATGATATTTAAAATATCCACCAATTCAGATTGAAGATGATTTTTATATATTAAATTGGTCGAAATATTATGAATCTAAATGGCCTATACAAACACAAATTTCTCATTATATAGTTAGTGTTCCTGTTTCTTCAGTTGAATCTGAGTCTACTTTTAATAAAGGTGGATAATTTATCAGTGATTATCATACACGACATACAGTGGACATGGTTGAAGCTCTTATAGTCACAATAGATCATTTATATACACAATATCGATAATAATAATTTATCAATGTTGATAATGATCTCCACATGTTGTCAAGCCACATAGAAGACACAACATCAGAACCAGATGATAATATTTGTATGGTTGTTATAATACATTTTTATATTGGAATTGATATATATTGTTTAGGTTATAGGTGCAACATAATTTCATTAGGGGTAGTGACTAACTTTTCTTTTTATCATGATTGATGGTCAATCTGAGATATCTACGATGATGAATGTCGCGATCCATGAAATTGATCATTGAGATCAGATGAGGTTAATCACCCCAGGACCAATAGATAAGAGATATACACATATTATTTATAATTAATTTAAATAAATAAGAATTACCTCTAAGGAATTATTTATTCTTTGATGTATCTGATGAATGATTTGCAGTGCGCTTTCATTGCGTTGTAGAAATCAAGCATAGATTTCCCCCAATGGTGATCAACAAATGTTTCATGAATCACGGGACGTCACCAAAGGTTTCTCTAGGTGCTAGCACGAAAGATCTTTTTGCTTGTGTCATCCGACTTTTTTCACCTTGAGAATCACTTCCAAAACATTCTCCTTGATCTAGTGGATGTCGATTGCTCTCCATTCTTGAGAGTGTTCTTATAGAATAGAGCTCTCTATGCTTGAGAGGTTTTCTCTAGATCCGTTGTGAACAAATGGATTGGACCATGAGAGAAAAATATAATTGGGTATTTATATTGGTCGAATTAGAATAAAATAATTACACAAGTTCCCTTAATTATTTTATTTAATCCTAGAAAAACCACATGTCAAATAATATTATTATTATTATTATTTCTCGACATGTTATTAGATTGTGAATTATAATTAAATATTATTTAATTAAATAATATCTATTATTATTATTTCTCACCGAACCATTTAACTCAGTATGTCATTCCTCCATAATATTTACCAGGCCTTGAATAATGACTATTTATTTATTAAATAAGTATCACTACATTATTCGCCGATAAATAAATAAATATTATATTAACTAATGAAAAAATAAATATTTATTAAATATTCTCCTCACAATATATTCTCTCGAATAACTAGTGATGAAATAAATGTGATCATACATACATAAATAATTATTAAATAATGATCAGGAATAATATTTATTCAACTTGTTAAATAATAATATGTTATTTAACTGAGATTCTAGATACACTTATTGTGTGACCCTTTAGGCCTCTTTCTCAGTGGGATTAGATTAGGTAGCCTAAATTCCTAGGTCAGTGTCTAACAACATGCCAAGACATCCATAGTGAATGAAGTTAATGCCACAATTACATGTCACCTCATATGAATTCTTACTATGTAATATAATCTCTTTGTAACGATATCTCTAATCGAGCAGGTTGCATGACAGTGTCATCAACCCATACGCTTAATTTCTCTTTCTTTAACATTTCAGAAATAGAACATGCCTATTGAACACCATGACCATGGATTTATTTAGGCTATATCATTTCCATCAATGGGTATGAGATATTAACTTCTGTTAATAAACAAAATGGATAAATCCTTTCTAGTATTATTCATTAATGCAATATTACTCATCATGCACCCAACATATCCTACCTCACCACAAACATCTATCATCATGGGTTTCATTAATACATCAAAGTATGTGACTTATAATATTCATTAATAATAATCATAAAGTCTAAGGACCAATACACACGTCCGCAGATAGGAACATTAAATGACACTTATAAATGTGTATTTCCTACTAGCGGGTCTCGTTCTCAAAATATCCTATTGGATATTACCAAGGTCGTACACCATGAGAAGGTGCCTCAAAGTCCTATGAATCTCCACCCCTGATAGCCTATATCATTTATGTCCCTCAAATTATATCATTCAGTCATTGAACATATATTCAAGAATAGTGTCATAGAACTTACGTGTTCTCATCATAGGGGGGAGATGTTATGACCTTTTAGTGGAACATCTAATCATAGCACATTATCACATACTATGTCACGTAGAATAACAATCTTGATGAGATATGTAGTTAATTAATATTCAAAAAAATGAATGCATGTTTATCATAAAGTTCATAGAGGTTGGTTCTAGGGTAACAACTCCAACATATTGTATTTTTTTAAATATATTTCAGTAATTTATTTTTTTGTCATTACATAAATAAAAAATATAATTTTTTAATGTTTAATAGTAATTTACATTTTTCATCACAAATAATATATTAGTTTGTGAAAAAATGTTTAATATTTTTATTATAATGTAATAATATATATATATATATATCAACAATTTATTTATTATAGGAGATAACTTTTTATAGCCTTCCCTCACACTCCTTGGGGCTCCCCTCAATTAAATCTCTTTTACCATATTAAATGGGGGGAATAATGGTAAGGTGTCACCCTCTTTGAATGAAATGAATGTAGTGACCATCATTATTATTTTATCTCTCCATAATGTCTTACAAAATATATCCCATGGGTTTTTACCCCTTTCATTTGGGATTTTTTTCCATGTTACATCAAGTTTTCATCTTATTTCCAAACTTTTACACTTTATTTTTATGTCTCAATTATCTATGTACCAAAGGGACAATTGTTCCTGATCCTAACAAGTGGTATAAAAGGCCCGATTCTGGCCCAAGGAAATTTTGGAATGAGGATGTGTCCAAATGACAATGAAATTTGAGATCAAAAAATTCAATGGAAATACTTTTTCATTGCGGAAAATGAATATGAAAGTGGTGCCATGGAAAGATAATTTTTTACATGCGATTGGAGAAAAACTGACATGTGTGATGGAGGAGAAATGGAATGACATGGACGAGAATGCTATTTCCAATATCCATTTGTCTTTGGAAGACAGGGTCCTGCAATTCATTGTGGAGAAAATATGGTGAAAGAGATTTGGGAAACTTTGAAAAGTTGTATGAGCCAAAGTCACTCCACAACAAAATTTTCTTGAAGAGAAAATTATACACTCTTTGAATGAAGGATTCATCATCAGTGACCAACCACAAAAACACCCTCAATACCCTTTTTGATCACCTAACTATGTTTTGCTATAAATATTTTGATACTAAATTTGCAGAGATTATGCTCTAGATTTTTCCAAATTCAGGTGATCAACTTATCATCAACCTCACAATTAATATCATAATGGATGTGTTTCTCTTCAAGGATGTTCTAGATACTATTATTGAAGAAGAAACTAAACATAAGAACAAGGAACTTAGATAGAAAACTTTACACCAAGTGGAATCTCTATCAATGTAAAGAGGAATAATGATAGAGCATGGTTCCTGTGGGAGACAGAATCATGGAAGGTATAAATAAAGGAGCAAGAAGAAAAACATCAGATGCTACAATTGTGGTAAGATGGGGAGTTTCATCAAATAATGTTTTGTTAAGATGTATGGTGAGAAGAACTCTCAGGTAAATGTGGCAAGTAATTCTAGAAATGGATATGTACTAGTCAGTGAAGTGGTTATGACTATTGAAGGTAGATATAATCTCAATGATGCATAGATAATTGACTCGGGATCAATATGGCATGTGACATCTTGACGAGAATGGTTTGATCAATATGAAACTATCCCACAAGGACTTATATACATGGGGAAAGATCGTACCTTGTATATATTTAGAGTCGGCGCCATCAAAATGAAAATTAATGATAATATAGTTCCCACCATTCAAGGAGTACTCAATGTATAGGGCCTCAAGAATAACATTTTGTCCTTGGGACACCTTTATGATATCAAATGGACACTATGTTCTGTCGCAAATAATCTTCGCAAAAAAATGTATTTGCAAGAACATTAATTCCATCACAAATAATCCATCGCAAAAAACCCTGTCCTTTTAACACCGTGTGAGGCCTCCTTTTCTTATTCCTCTTCTTTCTTTCTTCCTCCTCCCTCTCCCGTAGCAAACCCTATGACCCTCCATTTCCCCCAGCTCCGTACGACTCCATTCTTCCCATTTGTTTTGTAGATTTTGGCTCAGATCTTCAAGGTACAGACTCCTCTTACGTTTTCCATCAATTTTTTAACATATTTGGGTTCAATGTTTAATATACTAGTTTGGTCCCTAGGTTTATAAATTTATCAGATTTTCATGCTATATTTGATATTTAGGATAAATGCAATTGCAATAATTTCTATTTTGATTTTAATCTACTTTGTTTTTTGTGCATTTTAAGCTTAATGTCAAATATATTGGTATGGTTAGACCCTATGTTTATAAATTTATCTGATTTTCATGTTTTAGTTAATATTAAGGAGTGACGCAATTGTATGAATCTTTGTTTTGATTTTAATCTAGATTGTATAATGAATTTTAATTGTTTTTTTGGAATTTTGGTAATTTTTTATTTTTGATATTTATATGTGTTGTGTATTTATATATATAGATATATATATATATATTTTTGGGTATCATGTTAATTTTGATATATGTTTGTGTGTATATATATATATTAAAATGTGTTTATATATATATATATAAATGATTTTAAAAATATGTTTATGGTTTGTGGTATATATATATATATACATATATGTATATCTGTATGTATATTTTTATATATGTATATATAAATTTGTTGTGTAGATCTGTTAAAAAAATTACCAAAATATATTTTATATATTTATATTAATTAATAAATATTTTTATATAAATTCATGTTCAAGGGTTGCTGGAAATTAGTTATAATTTTACCCGTTCTTTTCTCTTTATTGTTTTTTTTTGTTTTATTATTCCTTTCATTTGTTTCCTGGTTCCAAATTTTTTATTGCGCACACGTGTGTGTATGTCTAAATATTTATATGTCTAAATATTTGTTATGTTATTTTTTTTCAAGCGTGCGTAATAATAATATTTGTTCACGCATAATATTTGTTTATAATTATATTTGCATGAAAATAATATTTGTTTATAATAATATTTTTTTATAATAATTTTTTTGGCGCACGTGCATGTATATATGTATGTCTAAATATTTTTATGTCTCAATATAATTGATTTATTTTTAATAATGGTGATAAAATTATTTTAGAGAAAACATTTTAATAAAATGTTATTTATAAGAATTTTGTTTTATAAAAAAACGTTAATAAATTGTATAATTGAAAAATAATGGCAATTTAAAATATGTAATATTTAGTAAAAAATTATTTAATAATAATTAGGATAATTTTCTGTAATAGTTAGTAAAAAAATATAACAAATATAAATAATTATTATAAATTAGTAAAAAAATATTAATTATTAAAAATGTAATATTAATTTAAATAATTAGTAAAAATCAATACATCATTTATAATATGTAATAATTATTGAGTCTTTATTATTAATAAATTTAAAATATTAGTGATAATTATAAAATTATAATAATTTGTAAAAAAATTATAATAAAATCTAACAACGTTTAGAAATTCATAATAATTCATATAAAATGTTGTATTAATTAAAATAATTAGTAATAATATTTTATATAAATGTTATAAAAACACCTGATTCACATAACTATTATAATACATCTAGGGTAAAAATTATGAATAATAATCAGTACATAATTTATAATAATTTAAATAATTAATAATAATTTAAGAAATTCTGATATATATATATATATATATAATCATTACATAATTTATAATAATTTAAATAATGAATAATAATCAGTACATAATTTATAAAAGTTAATAATAATTAATAATAATCATTACATAATTTATAATAATAATGATTGCATAATTAATAATATTCATTATATAATTTATAATTAATTGTATTATATATATATATATTAATTATTAACTAATTAATAATTATTTCATATAAATGTTTAATTAATTAATATATTTCGTATTAATAAATTTTATTAAAATTTTCATATATATTTATATATAAAAATAAATAATTATATAAATAATTATATAAATAATATTAATAAAATATTAAAAATGATACCCCCACCTGCGATGTAACGAAACAGTTGACCCTAACAAATGTTAGGTCGCACTTAAGGTAAACCCCATATCCCGGACCTAATGGTGATATATGATTTATCATCGGATGCGTAGTTTGAAAGATATATTGATTTTTTATAATAATTTTTAATACAAATATTAAATGAATTACCCTCCCCTGCAAGGTAACTACCCGATGCTCACAAATCCAATGTCATGTCTAGGATAAACCCCACATCCTAGACCCAATGGTGATATCCAATTTATTATATGCATCACCATTTAAGATATATTCTATTATTTTCAAAAAAATAGCATGTATCTTATATAATATATTTAATATTTTTACTTTTTTTCTACATTGAGCCTCAATGGGCCCTATAAACTAGTGCTAACCCAATGCCTCACTCTGCTCATATTTCATAGAATATTTCAAGATGGTAAAATATAATAATAATTTTCAACTAGTTAAAATGATCATCTATAATTATTCTTATTCTTTTTGTTTTTTAGATAACTATGGACTCAGGAAGTAGACAACAACATCTATTATGTGACCATGATTGGGTAAATAATCAAAAAAATCCAAACAGATCTGGTTTAAATCATGTCTATATTTATGGTGTTGAAGCCTTTATATCATTTTCATAGTCAAATTTTGATTTTTTTTCTAAAGGAACAATTAAATGTTCATGTTAGAAATGTGGTCTTAGGAAATTTTAAACATTTGACAATGTTATAATTCGTCTATTGCATTATGGTTTTCAGTAAGATTACATTTTTTGGTATCAACATGGTGAAAAGAGTTCAATATAAAATAAAAATTTCTTTGGTTCCAGATCCATCATTTAATAATTTAATACATGAGGCTATTGATCCATCTATTCCACACACAAAAAACTCATAATGACATTCCAAATCCTAAATCTGAACCTTCTTAGTGTTACAATTTGTTGTAATCTGCTGAGGAGGCCTTATATTTGAGAATTCAGATGAGAAAACTTGAATCTGTTACAAAATTTACAGCTATTAAATCATATTTTGGAATGTATAATAGATGTTTTGATTGGATTTTATCATTGCTTAAGTCATTTTTTCCTGACGTAAATGCATTACATACAAGTTTCTATGAGAGTAAAAGGTTGGTTCATAATTTGGGTCTAATTTATCAGAAGATCCATGAAAGTTCAAATGACTGCATCTTATATTATGGTGAATATGAATCTCTGATTAATTATCCAACACGTGGAGAATCAAGGTATAATGTTACACAACAAGTAAAATTCAAAGTTCCTATGAAATAGTTGAGATATTTTCCAATTACACCTCATTTACATCTTTTATTTATGTCACGCAACACAAATGGATTTATGACATGACATAAATCAAATATTTCTATTAAAAAAGCTTAAATCATCCATGTGATGGTGACTCATGGAAACATTTTGATTAGACACATCCTTCTTTTACTGCAAAACCTCGTAACATATGGTTGGGCCTTTCTACTGATGGTTTTTTTCCATTTGGATCTTATGACAATAAATATTCTTGTTGGACTATTTTCGTTACTTCTTACAACCTCCCTCCTTTGATGTTGATAAAAGAACCGTATATATATATTTGATGTTGTTAATTATATGACATCCAAAGAATAATTTTGATGTCTATTTGAAACCACTAATTGAAGATTTAATTTCGTTATGGAACAACGGTGTGACTACAAACTGTAGATCAGAATTTTATATTGAAGGTTTCATTAATATGGATGATCAATGACTTTCTAGCGTATGGTATGTTATCTAGATGGATCACACATGGTCTAAAATCATGTCTATACTGCATGGCTGAGAATAAAGCATTTATACTTTGTAATGGGTGAAAGGTTAGTTATTTTGATTGTCATCATATATTTCTTCCTACAGATCACCCTTTTCAAAGAAACCAAATTAATTTTACAAAAGGTCAAATTGAAATATATGCACCTCTAGCGGTGCTCTCAGGTAATCAATTAAATTCTATTGTATCTCCATTACCTCATGTTATTTTTGGACAAACCATAAATGAGGAAAAGATAAATGGTTTTGGGAGAGATCATAATTAGATAAAGTGGAGTATTTTTTAGGACCTTCCATATTGGTCTGATTTTTTGGTTCTTTACTTGTTAGGTGTAATGAATATTGAGAAGAATGTTTTTGATAACATTTTTTATACCATGTTGGACACACCAGGTAAGACCAAAGATAATGTAAAGGAATAACTATATATTGCACATATTTGAAGACGTCTTGAACTTGAATTATTTTAAGATGAAATATCACACAAATTAATGAATCCAAAATCAGCTTACTCACTTAGTAAAGAAAACCATTTATTATTCTGTCAATGGATTATAGATTTGAGGTTATCAGATGGTTATGCTTCTAATTTTTATCATTTTATCAGAAATGGACATATTACCAGGTTAAAAAGTCATGATTGTTATGTCATAATTGAAAGATTACTACCTATTGGTCTTAGAGGGTTATTGAATTCTTCAATATGGGACGTGTTGACCAAAATATCATTTTTATGAGATATTTGTGAGTCAACATTGGATTATAATGCATTGAATTCCATGGAAACAGATATTGTTTTAATTTTAAGTAAATTGGAGAAAATATTCCCACCAAGCTTCTTTGATTCCATGGAACATTTAATATTGAATTTTTGATATGAAGATAAATGTGGAGGTCCAATACAATTCCGATGTATGTATCCATTTGAGAGATGTAAGAAAAAAACAAAGAATCAAGTATATAAAAAAGCATTAGTTGAAGGGTCAATTGTAGAAACATACTTGCAGGAGGAAATATCAAATTTTTTCTCTTATCATTTTCAGTCGGAATATCCTTCAAAACATAATCGGATGGGTTGCAATGAGACAAATGTTGATGATTTCAAAGACCATAAATTGTTAGTTTTTAATCAGCCTGAGATTGGTTTTGGGGGTTACTGTGATCCATGACTTACATATAAAGAACAGCACAGATCTCATACTTATGTTCTGCTGAATTGTGAAGAAATGATACGATTTTTGTATTAAGTACTAATTTTTTATTATTTTGTTAAATATTCATAAAAGATATATTTATTTACCTTAACTTTTTTATAGACTGTATGATGACCATATAAAAATCAATTTCCATAAATTACATCTGCTTCTCTAGAGGAACGTTGGCAACAAACTTTTTCATATTAGATTCAAATACTGGTAAGTAAAGTTTTTTTAATGGAATAATAAATCAAAATTTCAATGATATCTATTATTAATAATTTTTATTTTTTACAGGTAACACGACATGAAAATAAAATTAACATTCGATTATGTGTGCTCAAAAACACTCCATTGAAATTAGTAAAATCTCATAATGGGTATAAGGTTAATGGATTTCGATTCCATACATGCATATATGGTGACTCAAAGAAATCAATGAATAATGGTGTTCATTTGAAATGATACCATCATAAGGAATGTAAAGTAAAATTTTATTGTATGATAGATGAAATAATTGAGTTATGTTATCTGGGACCAAATTATGTTGCAATGTTTAAATGTTATTGGTTTAATACTGATTGAGGGTTGTGAGTTCATCCACGGCATGGAGTCATTGACATTAAATATTACAGTATTATTGCATCAAATGAACGATTTATGCTGGAACATCAAGCACATAAAGTTTACTAAGTATATTATTGTGATATTTTGAGATATTTTAAGGACTGGTGGAGTGTGATAAAAATAAAATCACGCAAAAATCAGTTTATTGAAAATGAAAATGGTTCTGTAAAAGTGAAACATATTGAAATTTTTCGAGAAACATCCCAAAATAAATATCTTACCCAACGAGATATAAATATCGATGATGAAACCCCCCAGTTAATGTATGATAATATAGTTAATTTTGATTAATTAATAAGGGATGATGAAACTAAAAGTCATATGGAAGTTGACAATGATGAAGATGAGGATAAAGACATTAATGTCGATGAAAATGGTGATGAATATGATGATTTTTGAATTATATTCATGTCTTTAGTTATAGGTAATTATCATATTATGATATTTATTAGTATTTTAAATTTCATATAAATATTAACAGTATTTTATAGGTAACATTATTTTATTCTAACATTCATTTGATTTTTATGTTTCAAATCTATTTTAACCATCTCTTAGTGGTGAAAATATTTGTTTCAGAAAGATGGAGATAAACCTCATGATGATTTATTATGTTCTCTCACTGATGTCAGACTTCCTGATGATGGGCCTGATTCAACTGCTCCTCCTTAGGTTGGTGCGCCTACTAAGATGGGGCGTTGTCTTTCTCGATTACTGATTCCAGATCCTATTTCATAGAGATGACCGTCTATTGATTTTGATATGCATTTATAGAGGTATTTTCGATTATTTAATAAGAAATTTATTTTATATTAACTAAGTGTAATTTTAATAATAATTTTGTGATTATATATTTGTTTCAATTTGCACAGTTTCTTGCATTTAGCCATTGGTCAGGCTGGTGCGATTATGAGAAATTATTTTTCTGAGCCATGGGTGTCATGGGGCCTGGTACCCATCGTCATGTGTGACAAGATGTCCGACCACTAGATTGTATATTATTAAATAATATATACTTTTTAAAAATTTATTTAATTACTAATTTTTTTTAATTGTCTTAAAAAGTAATTTTCTTTGATTTCTGATAGTCAGAGAGATCCTATCTGAAAGACATGGGATACTTGTATACACGAGTACTTTTTTTAGATTCTAAAAAACATCAGAAAGTGAGCTATGGATAAAGCTTTTTCTACCATCTTTGATCAGTCTTTCATCTCCTATCATCCCAACTATATATCAACTTATGCATGGGATGAGTTGTTCTCCTTTTGGATAGGAGAGACTTTTAAGAGGAGATCAATAGATGGATGTTAGAGCTGGGGGAAGCAAGAGGTCACCCATAGGTCCGAGAGTTGTACATTTGGCATACATTGATGACATATGGTAAGTTATGTTATTTATTAATGTATATTTATTATAACTATAACATGTTTTTTATATTATACAGGCCTCTATTGAACCATCTATTATGGACTTTGAAGTTTATAATAATATGTATTCGGATCCCTATATAAGAGAAGTTTTAGGCGAATGACAATGCCACATTGTGGTTTGTGATTTTTTTGAACAATGCCATCAATATTAATTTTTTTATTATTCTAATTTGTCATTATATTGAAAGGAAAAATATGAGGCTATGACTTCTCATTCATAGGAGAGTCAATATGAGGCTGAAAAAGATGTCACTACTAATTCAGGTTCTGATGAGGGGGCTTGGATATAGGTAGCATCATAGGGTGTCGAGAAAGGTTGAGTGATTGGTATTGGTTCTCTACTGACACCTCTGAGGTATTATGGTATTTCTGTGATGGAATCAGTGAGAACGAAGGGAGCTCATGGAGAGTTTTTATCCACACCATTTTCCATTGCACATTATGAGAAGAGGTTGGGAGATCAGGATGAGATGATACAGCAGATACAGAAGCAAAGGGAAGAGTATCTAGAGTAGTAGCATTTGAGAGATGAGGAGATGATGGATTATATGTGGCGACTTTGATGTGGCATTGATATGGAGTTTCCTTCTCTAGGTCCTTCGAGTGATCCTCCTCCACAAGATTCCAGTTTATGATTTTTGAAGATTTTCATGACTATTTTGTAATTTAGTATGATAGATATATTATATTTTAAATAATGTATTACTTTTATGTGTGTTTTAATTTTTTAATTTTTTTTAAATATTTGTAATTTTATTTATTTATAAATAATCTAATTATTTCTTTTTTTTAATTTTATTTGCAACGAATCATTGTAAAAGGGTTATAAATAATATTTCGGGTTTTTTTGAGAATATTATATATCCGTTGCAAAAAAATCAATATGGACCTTCAAAAATAATTATATTTGCGACGCCTTCTTCTATGATGGGATATTTGTGATGGAAAACCATCGTAAAAAGTCATTTTCAATGTGAATCTGTCAAAAATGCACTGTACAAATTATAGAAAAATCATGTTTTGAATGAATAGAACCCTATTATACAGAACAAGTGTGATACTGAAGACTGTAGGAGTTAACAAGATGTTCTGGGTAGAATCAGTAAACACTTCATACTACGTGATCAATCAATCTCCATTAGTGGAAATTAATATAAAGACACCGATGGAGATATGGACTGGTAAACCCACTGATTATTCTTAATTGCATTCTTTTAGATGTCCTATGTATTCACTGTTTAATGAATTAGAAAGATCTAAGTTGGACTTGAGATCTAGGGAATGTATATTCTTGGGATACGCTAATGGTGTGATGGGGTATTTTTTGTGGGATTCCACTACCCCCAAAATTTTCATAATAAGAGATTTCATTTTTGTAGAAAATAAGTTGAAAACAACGCTTGAAAAATACACAAAGAAAAAGAGTACAAAAACTAAAATAGTCGAGGTGAAGGAAAAAATAAAGGAAGAAATAGTTTCCCCTAAGGCATTTCCAGAGCCTGATGATCAAGTACGGGATGATTCTGGACTATGATAGTCAAATCAAGATAAAAGAGCACCAATATGGTACTGACATTATGTCACTGAGCACAATGTTTCATATTTCTTATTGATAGAGGATGGATAAACATCATCTTTTTTTGGAGGTGACCCAGAGTCCAAATGTATCTTCATGGATGGAGGTTATGTGGTAGGAACTTGAATCCCTATATAAGAACATGACTAGGAATATTATTCCATTACCTCATGGAAGGAAGGACATTGGGAACAAATGGGTAAACAAGATCAAGAAGGATGAAATAGAACAGTTGGAATGATATTATTCAAGACTGGTGGTCAATGGATATCCTCATAAGGAATATATTTATTTCAATAAAACATTTTCTCCTATTGTTAGACTGAAGACTATTTGGGCAGTTCTGGTAATGTGTCCTACATACACTCCATATCTAGTGTCTGTATATGTGAAAAAAACTTTTCTCCATGGTGATCTTGATGAATAAATCTGCATGATCCAACCATAAGTTTTTTCTAAATAATGTAAAGAGAACTTGATTTGCAGGTTGAAAAAATCTATATACTGTCTCAAATAGGTGCCAGGGTGTCGGTACAAGATATTTGATTCCTATATCATGTAACATCGATACAAAAAACTTAATTCATATCCTTACACATATTTCAATGGTCTAGATGGAAATGATTTCATCATTCTACTATTATATTTGGATGACATGTTGGTTTTAAGACCCAACACTGATCAAATCTAAGAGACAAAGGCACAATTGTCTAGGGAGTTTGAACATGGGTGCTCCAATTTTCTAGTGTCCACATATGCTTAGTGATACCCAAAGTAAATACTCTACTGATCGAAGGTCACCGCCCTGAATTAACCCCTTGGAATGTCCATACATAATCATCATAATTAATTGGCATCCACAAAAATATGGAATTGGGAATGAGTTTCATGAACAATGTCTTAATTTATAAGTGAGACCTGAACTTGGCGATGAATTCTGAAGAGGAATCCACGGAATAGGGGAATGACATCTCATCATCCTATTTAAATCAAGGATAATATATATATTAATAATTGATGGATTATACCCACCAATGGAAAGTGGGAATGTAGGGTAAAAAATGCGATGCACCCCAGCGTGCAGCGAACACACAGAGTCGGGCGCACCCCAACGGAAAGCTTCAAAAAAATTATATATGTCACACATTTCTCTATAAAGACAATTTCTCCATATATTTAATGAAAATATTACCATTTATAAATCTAAATAATTATTCATGTTATTTTTCTCATGAACCTTTAATTGGTAGGAGGCATAACTTATAACTATATCATTTTGTATGAGAACACATCTCATCCCTTTATTTGATCCATCACTCTAAATCACAAACCCATATCCACTATAGGGTAGTGTGAGCACATGTTAAATAAACAACCATTACTTTAGTTCTATGAAATTGTATTCAAATTCATTAGTCCAAAGGAACTTAACTCCCTTCTTAGTTAACTTGGTGAGTAAATTAGATAGCTATGAGAAATTCTTCACAAAGGGTCAACAATATCCATCCAATCCAAGCAAACAATGGATTTAAATCATAGTGATTGGTATGGGATAATTTTAAAATACTTATTCCTTTGATGGATCCACTAAAATACCCTCTTTTGAGATTATATGAACCAAAAATGAAACATTCTATGGTCAAAATTCACCCTTGGTAAATTTTTTATACAAATTCTATTTCCTAGGGGTATTCAATACAATCCTCAAGTGATATTTATTCCCTTACGTACTCTTAGAATATATAAGAATATCATCTACAAAGACTACCAAAAATTGATCGAGGTAGTCACTATAGACTTTATTCATTAAATCCATGAAGATAATATGGGCATTAGTAAGACCAAATGGAATCAATATAAATTCATGGTTATTATACCTTGAATAGAATGTTTTCTTGGTTTTGAAATTAATTTTGAAACTCAATTGGTAGTATCCAAATCGAAGATCAATCTTATAAAAATATTAAGATCCTCATAATTGATGAAAAAAATCATCAATATGGGGTATAGGATACTTATTTATGGTTATTATCTTATTTCATCCAATGGCCCGAAGGCATTCATTTTTTATTGATTTTGAAAATCCACATTTCAAGGGGTGAGGTGGAACCCTTACAAGGCCTATAGTCATAAGCATAACATGGCCCATAGGCCTTATAGGAATTAATTTCCCGTAGGATTCAAACATTACATACAACCCAGACTAACTACTTGGAATTGCTCCTCCCCGGCATCTTCATCGTGAAATCATCTCTCCACCTTCGCATGGCTGTTCGGTAAGGCTTTCCCATGCATGTGCAGGCTTGTACTGATGGCAGGTATCTTACCCTCTCATTCTTTCAATATGTTTTAGCTTCTACATTGGTGAAATCTCTTTGCTCATCATCCTTCTGAAGCTTGTTCCTTATAGGTTCTCTAGTTTGCATCTGCACTTATGGTGTCTCTAAGGCCTTGAGGTGGCCCGAAAGCCTTACTGACCTGAAGGCATGGGTGGTCTGAACGCCTTAAAGGACTCAGAGACCAAATCGGTGGCCTAAAGGCCCAAATAGGGAATATTCCCAGCTGCTACAGTGCATGCTATATTTCCTACTACAGTACCCCCGAAAATTAGCCTCCACCTTGATTTGATCCCGAGTCGCATGGATTCACGTAGGGAGTCCTCACCTACTGGGTTGAGGCCCATGTGCGGTCATTATCTTATTAGGCTCCTGATAATCAATGTAGAGTCTCATTGATCCATCTTTCTTCTTAACAAAATGTATTGGTTCATCCCATGGTGACACACATGGATGAATGAATACCTTATCAAGATTCTCCTAGTGTTTCTTACTCAATTCTTCTAACTGAGTAGAGGTCATTATATATAGAGTTGTTGAAATAGGTATAGAACTGGGTATGAGTTCTATTGAAAACTCATCTTCATAATTTGGTGGAATACTTGGAAACTCTTTAAAAAATACATCAAAAAACTCAGGTATAATAGGCATGTCATCAAATTTGATTTTCACCCCTACCATCTGAGATAAATACCCAATTTAAAGAGAAATAAGGAACCACTAATTGGATTTAATTTCCATTGGAAGTTCACATTTATCCTTGAACTAAGAGACAGTCATAGGTTGGTTCAGAATATCAAATGTGACTTCCCTTCCTCGAAAATTGATATGAACTTTATATGAAAAAATTAAATTCATGACCAAATCATATTGAATTCAACTAGATGAATAATAACAATATTTTTAGGAAGCAAATTCCCACAAAATTCAATTGGGAAGATTCATATACTTTTGATGCAACCATTATACCATTAGTAGTTTTTACTGATATTTGAACATCTATTCATTGAGGATACAAATTAACATTCATTAATACTTTTTATGATATATAGGAACTCATATAACTAAGATAAAATAGGGTACGTCAATATTTTAGCATACATATTTCCACCTCAACTTTATCATTCTGTCTTCAATACCTTATTAAAAACAAAATGGTTAGAATGGCCACCAAGCATCATTAATCAAGGTGATTTATCATTAAAAATTATTTATTCTATGTCTAAATATTCACACTTTCTTTTAAATCTATAACACCTTAGGTTTAACCTAAGTCCTACATGGTCAATATCTATTAAAATCCTTCATAATTTATCTTATAAAAAATATGAACTAACCTAATAATATCCCATAGGAGTGTCAAAATAGGTGCACAGAAAAGGCACATTCACTGTACACGAGAATGATGGTTGAGATATACTCGACCAACTATTTTTGGGGTTAACACCCCTAGATACATTTTTTCCAAAACCACATCCACTTGAAGTATCCAAAAAAAGATTTATTTTCTAAAGGAAACCACACTCCTTTTTTTAATAACTTATGATGTTCTCATATACATATTCTTATCCTAAGGGTTCTCACTAAATTTTCCTCATTCTGGTTTCTAAAAGTTATTAATCCTTTTCTATAATACCTACTATACCGATACATACATTTCATATATAAATATTACATCATTTTAGATTAATATTCAATACATTTCACCATAATTCACAAATAAGAACCATATAGGTTTAGTGTATTTAGAAACTTTGATACACGAAAAATTGGAAAATAGAATATCTATATTATTTCTAATTAATTTCATAACAACTAGCACCCTTCTTAGACATATCATACTAAAAACCTTTCTTTATAACTCGGGGAAGGGAAACATAAGAAAGGGTGAGCTAAAATTTTCAATAAGGTTAAACATAATAGATATTAATAAATAATCATAAGTAAGCATAAGTAAATCATAATGGAAGATAACATGATCAATACTAACAATAATCATACCCAATATGTCAAAAATCATTAATCGTGAAACATAGTGTACAGTTTTTTCAAACAAATGACATAATACATTAAGAGTACGGAATCATCAATAATCAATCATGAGATATGATAACATATCATAATCATAAGACATAATTTTTTGTCATGAACATAAGTAAATAAATTCATTTCATTAGTCAAATATCACATTCAAGACTATTATAGTGGATTGGGTTAACTCCTCATTCCACCATTTCCTTAGTCAAGGTTCACTCTCAATAGTATCTTATTAGGTAAAGCCTCTTACTAGACTGGGTTCACTCCCCATTCTAATCCTTATTATCTATTATGATATCCTTATTTACCCAATTCATTATATGGCAATAAATTTTTTCCCACCAATCATATAATGAAAACCATACATATATGTACCACAAGATCATAAAACATTCATTATGTCATAAAATCACAACCTATTGAAATAATACAGGTTTTATAAACATTTCATCATCATAATCATAAAAAATCCAAATAAAGAAAAAATATGGTAACATAGGATCATATCCCTAGTAAATTATAAGAAATATTAAAGGATGGTGTTATAGATAAAAACATCTTTAAAAATCTCGATAACATTTCTTTAGGAAAGTACCCTTTTATTTAAAATCACTTATTTAGAATCTAAATTTTCATATTATTAAGGAAAAATTTTTATATTAAAATAACCAAGTAAAATTATAAATTACAACTCAAATAAAATATTATCCATAATGGTGGAGAAAGTCAAACATGTAGTGCTCGTTAAAACAAAAAATTCTTTTATATTATCGGTAAAAATTCAGAAGTACATTGTTCGAAAAATTATAAGAAGATTAATTTAAAATATTTTAATATAAATTAAAAAATGGTAAAAATGAATCTAATAAATATTTGGATAATATTAAAAAAATCCTGAAAAAAATTATACAAAATATTAACATGGTAAGAGATTCTTGACAGAAGAGAAAAACATGGTCTGTTTTATTTAAAAACATTATTTTGGTATCTTGAGTAATTAAATAGAGAAAAATAAAATTAAATCATGAAATTTCCATAATTAACCTTAGTATAAGAATATAAATAAAACTTCGGATATATAGATCATAAAATTTCATCATAAAAAATAATCTGGATAAAAATATGATTGTAACATAAAACCATTGTTGTTGTGGTAAAATTTGAATCATAAACCGTGAAAGAAATAACTTCAAATTAAACTTTAAATACCATAGAAATAATGGTATTAATGATTAAATATATTAATGGTTCAGTAGATACACCTCATAAATAAATATATGTGTATAACATCAAACATGTCTAAATGAAACAAAATTGAGACGAACCCTAATAGCTTTAGTAATTTTTTGAACAAAAATAATTTGAAGCTTAAAAATAATATGGTTATATAAATACCTTTAATTTAATCATATATTATTCCAAAATACATCATTGGGTACTATATACAAAATATAAATAATAAATTGGTGCATAACATTAAAATATGTCTCAATGAAGAGAAATTTTGACGAAACCCTTACCTTATATATGACTTGATTCATAAGAAATCTAAAATCCTGTATAATAAATTTAGATTTATTATAATTATATACTAGATTCATATAAATTATTTTAATATAATATATGATCCAATTATATCATTTCAACACCCATTTATTAAATTTTATCTATTAAAGTCGTCATTTCGTGTGTTAATCTCTTCATTTTTCATTAATATTTTAGTTCTAAAGTTATGATACCTACACATTGATCATGGTTAATCCATATAGATAATTTTAATCATGATATAATTATCATATATATTCATTATATAAATATTTATAACCATTCATATAAATAAATTTTGAAAAATTAATTATATCACTTTGTGGAGATGGTAGTCTTATGTACGCATGAGTAATGTTACCATTTTTCGATGGATGAAATGAAATAAAGTTAAATATTAATTAATATTAACAGAATAATTATTATAATATAATATCATATATATAAATCAAATCTATCATAATAACCAACCATGAATGAAGTGGTTGTAGTATTCAACACACACGCACGACCGATACTTTTATCTCTCATTGGATTGAGAATATGTGGTAAATGGTTATAAAATCATCATAATAACATATCAGTATATTTATTATACTATATTAATTAGGTTTTTGTGGATATAAAATTTTTATAGAAGGTATAATAACAAATAAATTTGAAAGATTTTGGTTAAGATTTACACCTCATCTTTGAGACACCCACTTTGGCTTACACCTTAAACATTGGAGGATTGGTCTTAAGAGAATAAAATAAGATCTAGTATGAATGGAAGGATTATAAGAAGTTGTTTTGAATTTTTTTTTCTATAAGTCTCAAATATTGTGAATAATGTATAAAAAATATCCCTTTTATAAGTGAGGGGAGGGACACGCATGGAATTTCTTAAAAGATTTCTATGATATAAGGTCACTTTCATGGGAAAGTGGTAAAAAATGGATAGTGATTTGAAGTTAAGATAATTAAGGTATAAATATCATCAAAAAATTATAATTTTATCGGTTTGGGTGTAAATCCTATCCTTATCTCATGTTTTAACCCCCCCCCCCCCAAGGTAAACTCGTTTTAACATTAACAGTGGCAACAAAATTTTACTATTTTTAATATTCATTGTGACCAAAAATTAACTTAACCATATTAAATTATATTAACTACTAGGATTCAAAATTTTGAATCTATTTTAACAAATTCAATTTCTTCAAGTTGGATAATTTAATTTTAATTAAGCGTGCAACCCGTAATGAAAACTCGTTCTCAAAAAATGAATTTTTAAGGGGAAAACTTATTTTACTTCCATTATTTTCCTTGTAAAAACCTTAAAATGAATTTTAAAATAATATATTTATATTTAATATAAAATTTTCTTTAAAATAATTAATAAATGCAGATTAAATTAATTTGTTAAGATAAAAACACATTGTGCGTAAAAAAATTAGAAAAATATGTTATTAAGCCAAAAAACCTATCTTATAAAAAAATAAATTATAATAATGATTACAATGTAATTAATTATATAATTTCAAATTAAAGGATACTTAGATTAATTTAATATAAAATTCAAAACATAATGGAACATTTACTTGAAAATAAATGAAACTTTTTACAAAAAATCGAATTTCCCACAATTAACTGAAAAGTAAATCTTTTCAGAAAAATCCTAAAAATTCACCCCTATGATAATATTTAGATGATTATTTTAAAAATGGTATTCATTTACTCAAATAAAATTTCTTAAAAATTTAGAAATTAATTATAAACTTCATGTGAAAAAATATGATAAAAACCGTTTTTGAAAAACAAATTGAAGCCAAAAATAACTACTGATAATTGAGTACTTATTTATTATGAATTAATAAATACATTTTCATTAATAAAAACATTTATACATATTTTTCATAAATTTTTTATTACTATTCATTTCTACTAATTTTACGGTTGGGTTATAATGGTTTATTATTTCATTGTTCATATAGACTCGGAGTTGCATATAAGGTAGATTGTTGAGTACATAAAGTCTTATTTCAAAGGAAATACATATATAACCTTGGGGTATTGCAAGGAATCCGTCACTTTTTCCATAACGGATGTTCCCAATTCACTATGGCCACATTTTTCAGATAATACTACATTAATCTATAGAGTATTTCTTTCCTTTTTACTCTTTTATGTTTTTCACTAACTTATTTCTCACTGAATCTCTCCTACCATAATCTCATATAATGAGGAAACTATTTGATTTTAAGTATTGGGGTCATTATTGAGCTTACCTTTGATCCACTTGACTTTTGTTTTGTAATAATTAGTCTATGAGACATTTATCATTGGATTATTTATATTACCTTAAGACATCACAACAACCTTGATAATAAAAGTAAAATAATTTAGGGGAATTCATTGGAAATTAATTTCTAGTCTATTCCAATATTGAATTTTTGTCTAATTGTTGAATTATATCTGATATCTAGTTTTAAATTTCTGAAATTATTGTTAATTGGATGATTACTTAGCATTTATATCTTAATTGGTTGGCCAAAATTTTTAAATTCCATTCCCGATACCTTTTATAACTCATTGTTGAGTATTATTTCTTAAACCATCTTTATTGAGAGAACTCAATACACACATCACTACTATAACATGCTTGTTTTTCTTATTTAAACATGATGATTTTAAGTCACATTTAAATGATTGAGGCCATAGATTAACTTGTTTTCATCCCATTTAATCTTGATACCTACCCTACATTTGATCCATTTTGATCCCATATAAACCACGGATTCCCTCATAAAAATCCACATTATAATCCCATGTATCATTCCTACCCTTCATAATGAGTATGTGTGCAAGATTATTATTTTTGGATCTTTTAAAAGGGATTTGAGTTTTTCATGGGGCTATTTTTTTAGAATTCTATGAACAAATATAGGGATGAAATTTCTTTATATTTGGGAAGAAGGTTCACAACTATTGTGATTATGATTTATTAAGGCCTCTAAAGTTGAGAAAGATAATAAAATAAAGAAAAATTGATGGAAAATTGAGAAATTGAAATAACTTGGGTAAACCAATGACTAAAAGCACCACCTCCTTCTTTTTCCAAATGTAAAAAAATAATTTTTATGGGATATGATGGTGGGGAATGAGGTATTTTCTCCGTTTTACTTCTAAGATTGTGGGACCTTCCCTTATACACATCCCACTAAGAAATTCCAGACTGAAGAAAAAAAATGAGAGAAAAGAGGGCCACTTTTTTCACTATTTTAAATTATTATTTTGAAAACACATGAAATATGAGGAGGAAGTTTTGGTTCTTCCAATGAAGTCAAATTGAAGTAAGAGATATGGTTTTATTTTATCTATATATTTAATATCATGTATTGTTCTTTAAGAAGCTACCTCCTTTTTCCAACCACTGAAATTTATTTTTCACATCATAACTTACCTACATTATTACTCAAAATAATTTGAACTCAAATGCAATGTCCTTATGATAGTTGTGGTTTAATATCTATGTAGAGATTCTGGTAGCTTATAAGACTATGGATGGGGTGTGAGAACTTGAGATTGAGCATAATTTTAACACCCCAACCCCAGTTTCCCAGAGTTGGTGCATCATTATATTACATTGGCATGATTATTAGAAAATAAAATCTCGAAGGACCGATTAGTTTTGTAGCCTTGGAAAAACTAGATACAAAAATAAGATTTGCATTATATCATGAAATGAAAAACTACACAGTTTCACCTTTTAAAACACACATATCCCTTAGAATCTCACTGCGGGTCAGTCATAATATACCTCTTCGCATCTTGGGAAAAAATGAAACATATGAAAGGGGTGAGCTCATATGCTCAGTATGGATAAACATTATAGCAGAAGCTATCATAAATGACCATAAACTTTTAATGAAATATATAAAACTGAAACAAAAGCCTTTTAAACATAATATTCAGCATAAAAATGCAAGAATAAATCAAATAATTCCATTTAAACTTTCACATGGATATTCTACTAGTTGAATAATCACATGCAATATCAATAACTAATCTTATAATGAGGGAATTCATAATGTGGGACATCATAACCATACTGTCAAGGCCTCATTCCAAGACCATTACCATACCATCAAGGCCTTGTTACAAGAAACTATTTTGTCTTATGAGACCTACCGATACATCGAGGGGCTGTAGTGGGCCCCACCCAACACTTACTCAGTCCAATGCATTCCTCATATAAAAAGGGTAAAACATAACATAAGCATTCGTATTAAAAGTAGCATAGAAAATTTTAATACTTTAACCATAAACCAAAAATGGTATCAAAATAGCATATCCATAGTCAAATATATCATAAAACTTTAAATAAAATATGGAAGATTTTATCATAATAAATCAACCTCAATTAAGCATAAAACCAATAAAGGATATTGACATAGATGAAAATAATCTAATAAATTTATTAAAAATCTTTGAGAAAAAAATACATTTTTAATTTGAAATCATTTAAATTCTATGCAATTATAAAAGTATTTCAAACTATTCTGATTAGTATATATCTCATATATTTCACCATAGAGATAGTGTCTCTATATCTTCAGGGAAATGATTAATGTAGTTAACTCAATATCATGAGTTGGATAGTTTTTCTCATGAATTTTTAATTTCCTTGATGCATAAACAATAACTCTATCATTCTTCATAAGGACACAACAAATTCTTTTTCTTGAATCATCACTATAAATCACAAAACCATAATTTCCAGACGGTAAAATCAAGATAGGATCATTGACTAATATTCTCTCCAATTATTATAAACATTATTCACACTCTTTTGTCTAAACAGATTTAATCCCTTTACGTGTGATTTTGGTTAACAGGTTATCCAATTGGGAAAAATCATGGACAAAACACCGATAGTAACCTGCTAAACCAATAAAATTGCATACATCGTTTATGCTCTTCAGTGCCAGCCATTCTTGGATTTCCTTTTTCTTTGAAGTATCAATAGATATTCCATCCTTCGAGACAATATGTCCAAGAAAAGAAATTTTCTGAAGCTAGAATTAACTCTTTCAAAATATACCATATAATTCATTTCTTCTAAGAGTCTTCAGAACAATATTCTAGTGGTTCTCATGGTCTTTGTAGATTTTGGAATATACCAAGATATAATCAATAAATACTACAAAAAATCATCATGATATTCCTTGAAAACTATGTTCATTAGATCCATGAAAACATAGGGTTCATTAGTCAATCCAAATGGCATTACTGTAAATTCTTAATGACCATACCTCGTTCATAATGTTGTCTTTGGAATAACTTTCTTCTTTACACACAGTTTATTATATCCATAACGAAGGTCAATCTTTGAAAAATATTTATCTCTATAAATTTGATCAAACAAATCATCAATGCAATTCAGAGGATACTTGTTCTTTATTATAAACAAATTTATTTCTCTATAGTCAATGCACAGCCTCATTGATCCATCGTCTTCTTAACAAAAACAACTAGGGATCCCCATGGAGACACACTAGGGTGAATAAATACCTTTTTTCTCAACTACTCTAGTTGTTTCTTCAACTCTACTAATTCCACTTTATCCATTCTATAGGGAGTCTTTGATATTGGTCATGCATCAGGGATTAAATCAATAAAAAACTAAACTTCTCACTCTAGAGGATGTCTAGGTAAATCCTCTGGAAATACATCATTGTATTCTTGTACAATAGGCACATCCTCAATTTGGATATTTAATTCTTCTCCCATGGATGATTTTTTCTCTTCCTCCCCAAGAATTTCATTCAGAAGAGATACTAGGAGTGGATCTAGATAAGAATCGGATGATGAAATTTATACTCTAAAGATAATAGATTCTACATCATCCTCACAAATCAGAACTTCATTCTTCTTACAATAAATTTTCACATCATATTTTGATTTCCAATCCATACCAAGGATTATATCAATGTCTATCATAGGTATGATGATAAAGCTAGAAGATAAAACATGTTTATATGTCAAAATAGGAACCACCAGACACATCTTTATTGCAATGAGACTTCCCATAGGGGTTTTGACTAACAACTCCCTTATTAATGTGAATTGGAAATATCTAATTTTTAATGAAAATTGGGAATATATAAAGGAATGTGAGGCTCCAAAATCAAATAATTCTTTGGCTAAATTTGAGGAGATGATTATAGTACCTACCACCATGTCATTCGAAACTTCAACCTCAAGAGTTGTTATTGCATAAGATTGGCCTTTCTCCCTTAGCCTTTTTGGGGGTAAATTTCCTTGATTATCAGGACAATCATTTCAATAATGTCTCATCTCTTTACAATTTTATCATTGAACATTGGTATCTTCTTTTATCCCCTTTTAATCATGAGCTTGGTGGCATTTTTCTCCACACTTGTAGCAAAATCGCATTCCTTTTTGGAAATTATTGTGTTGTTTCTTCCCACATTTACTATAGGGTGTAATGTCACCTTTTTCCTTCATCCCATTATTTCCTTTTCTAGTTTTTTAAGCAGACCTATTATTCTCTTTCATTACATTAAATTCATAAGACTTATATAATTATATTTCCATCTTGATAGCATGTGAGACTATATCTTCATATGATGAGAAAGATTGTGGGACCAGTTCCCATCATAGGAATGGATTCAACCCATCAAAGAATCGATGAATCTTACTGATTGAGTTACATATATAGTACGAAGCAAGTATAACTAACCTTGTGAAGTTAGCCTCATACTTTGTAACATTATCATTATCCTTTTTCCTTGGACTTAGATATTGCTTTTCCATATCAGATCATTGTTCACGAGGAAAGTATTTTTCAAAAAACAATTATTTAAACTCCATCCATTCCATATTTTCTACTTCTTCATATTTAATTATATTTTTAATTAATGACCACCATTGATCTGAATCTTGTGACACACAGTAAAATTCCATGAAAATTTTTTCCCTTTCATTACACCTAAAAGCAAGAAATATTTTTTCTAAGGAACTTATCCATTGCTCAAATACAAATAAATTTGTATTCCTATTTAATGTTGGAAGTTTTTGTATCATTAAGTGATATAACATTGATCCTCTATGTTGTGGATCAGGGTACTTCATATGGGTAAGGTTATTATTCATAAACTGAGTCAACTGTCCCAATATGGCTATAAGTTTTTCAGCACCAGTTGTATCACTAGATCCACTATCATTATCATTCATAGGATGGAAATCCCAACATGGATTACATGTGTTGATATGATTTCCATTTCTTCCACTTTGTTCCATTTCTAAACAATGGAATACACTAGATTAGGTTATGAATCATAATTCATAATTCCAAACTAGTAAAATACTTAACATAAATTGAAAATTTTATGATATCTAATACATAATCATAAACATGGTTTCTTTGAGGACATAGTTAATCATAATTCATTCATAATGTTTTGTAATGAAAATATGAATTATCCTAATCATATCCCCCAGGAGTGTCAAACTAGGTGCATAGTAAGTCTTGTTGTCATGTACCAAGTAACCTCGAGTCAAGACTGGAACACGTTGCTAGAATTTTCACCCCTAGGCACATCATTACCAGAACCACGTCCACTTGTAGTATCCACATAAAGATTTATTTTCTAGTAATACCCACATAATATCTAAATTATCCAAAATTTTAGGAAGTTCCTCTATACTTATCCTCAAATTTTATCTTAGGTTAATGTTCATTAATCAATATTTTTTTATATCTAGTTTTCAAGGATTGTACTAAACATCCTATTATACCTACTATAATGCCCCGACCCCAATTTCCCAAAGTTGGTGCATTATTTTATTACATTTCCATGATCATAAGAAAATAAAATCCTAAAGGACCGATCTGTTTAGTAGCCTTAAAACTAGATAAAAATATAAGTTTTTCATTACATCCTGAAATGAAAAACTACATAGTGTCTCCTTTGAACACACACATATCCCCAAGAATATCCCAGTAGGTCAGTCATAATATACTTCTTCGCATCCTGGGGGAAAATGAAACATAATAAATGGGTGATCTTAGATGCTCAATAAGGATAAAAGTTATAGTGGAAGCTATCATAGATAAGCATAAACTTTTAAGGAAATTTATAAAACTAAAACACAAGCCTTTTAAACATAATCATCAGTATAATATGGAAAGAATAAATCAAATAATACAATTTAAACTTTTACATGGATATTCTACTGGTCAAATAATCACATGCAATATCAATAACTAATACCATAATGAGGAAATGCATAATTTCAAACATCATAACCATACTGTCAAGACCTAATGCCAAGGCCATTACCATATTATCAAGGCCTTGTGGTAAGATACTAGTTTGTCTCATGAGACCTACCAATGCATTGAGGGACTATATTGGGCCCGCCCATCACATACAAAGTCCATTGCATTCCTATTATGAAAGGGTTTAAACATAACATAAACATTTTTATTAAAACTAACATATGAAATGTTAATACTTTAACCATAAACCATGAATAATATCAAAATAGCACATCCACAGTCAAATATATTATAAACCCTTTAATACAATATGGAATATTTTATCATAATAAATCAACCTAAATCAAGCATAAAATCCAATAATGGATGTTGACATAGATGAAAATAATCTAATAAATTTATTAAAAAACTTTAAGATAAATATCCATTTTTTACTTTGAAGTCATTTAAAATCCATGAAATTATAAAAGAAAAAACTTATTTTGAAAATAATATTGTGATATTTTAAGGTAATATTCAAAATGTTAAGGCATAATAATGGCGCAAAATAGCCGCTCGTGTCGTATAAGTAACAAAAACATTCTTTCCTTAATTTGTTGAAAAGTTCAAAAAGTACCTCATTTGTAAAATGATGGAAAGATTCCTTTCAAAACATTTATAAAGAGTAAAAATGGGTAAATATTATTTTAAATAATTTTTTATAGTATTTTGAAAAACCTTTTAAGAAACATGGATATGGATGATAAAGATTTCCCAGTAGATACTTAAGTATGAACAATCTCAGATAATAAAGAGATTGTGAAATTAACCTTTAACTTATACATTCCTTCAGTCAAGGGTGAGTGAGCATCCTGAATAATAGTTAAAGCATGTTATTAAATTATAATAGGACCATATCCATATTTATTATATCATATATGATCCTATCATATCATTCTGTTAATAATATTTCAGTATTACTACTGTTTTGGGTGTTAACTACTTTGTTTTCCTATGCATGTTTTGTTGTGTAAGTCTGGTTTGTTATGCATAGGATGTATTTTATTCATATAAATAATGATATTAAGTTCGTAATTATTATTTTTACTCATTATATAAATTTTATAATCTTTCTTTAATGGTCAATGTGGAGAATGAATCTCATCACGTCGTAGAGGCGGTAGGCCGTATGTACGAATGAGCGACAGTACCATTCTCTTAATGGTTAAATGGTATGTAATTGGATGATATATTAATTATAAAAAATAATTATCTTATTATATTCATTACTTACATCCATTATACTCATCATTATACCCATCCAAATAATTTAGTGTTGAATAACACATTACACCATGGCTTGGAGATGATAAGTCGTACGTACGCACGCATGGTGATATTATTATTCATAGGATAGATAAAAGGAGTAATATGGTTGTCCCATAATTATAATAAAATATATGCATGTATAAAGTACTGGAGTTATTACTTTATTATTGAAACAACATAGAAAGTGGACATAGAAGAAGAAAATAACTTTACAAGAGGTGATAAAACAATTACCTCTTTTTCAGGTGTCTCCTTTTAATTTTCAAAAAAGGACTCCTTAGGTTGGATTTCTGCCCAAAGTGTGGCCACTAGGATGAATTGAGGGAAGTTTGGAGGGTACTTGGGTAGGTTTGGACCAATACAAAGGGTTTTAGAGGTGTTAGATAAAGAGAAGGACAAGTGCCATTTTTATAAGAGATGTGAGGGGCACTTTTGGAAGATCTTAAAATATTAATTTACTACAAATTGATTTTATGTTCCAAATATCTCCAAAGTGATTTATTTAGAGGATAAGATGATAATGGGTCTAAATCATCTCAACCAATGAATTTTAGACACATTTAGGTCATAAAATTAACCTTATCTTTTGGATTTAACTCTTAGTTAAACAGTTTAACTCTTATCATGTCTTCTTATATTTTTACATTATACATTTAATATAGCTACTATAAAATGAAAACTAACCCCAATTGGATTATTAATGAAATATTTGACATTATAAAAGTTATTTGGATGAACCTAATATTTTTATGACTTTTATATCATTTATGTCAATTTTGATACTATTCAAAAATTTTGATTTTTAAAAATATCAAACCATCATGATAACTTCAAAACAATACATTCAATATGTCACGAACATGTCTATGTTATCTATAAAATTAATTGATGTCATTAATTAAGTAAAATTATATTTATTTTAATATTTTTAATATCATTTAATTAATATCTCAATTAATTAATCAATTATTGCTTCATCATTGTGTCAGCCTTTAATTTAATTATTAAATATCTAAAAATTATAAATAAAATATCATGATGTATATAAGTTTCTTATATTATTAAATAATATTTATATTTGACCATATCACCTATATAACCTTATATTAAAAATAAAATAGTTATTAAAATTTGAATATGAAATTTTTAAATCTTCTTTAAATAAAATATAATAAATGTCTTAATCTAACACAAGTGGCTTAAAAAAGATCATATTTTCTACCTAAGGTTGGTTTTGGTGGAAATATACTTATCCAATGAGATTAGGACAAGTGTTAGGATAATATTATATTATTATAATACTTTTTTACCTTTAATTACACTATTTAACTTTAACTATGGTAAATAAGATTTAAAAGTTATTATTCATGAAAAAATTATTTTGATCCTATTAGACTGAATTTTTCATACTAATTAAAATCATGTATTTCTATTTTTCTAAATTCAATTCACAAAAGCGGTAAAATTATGTTTAATTCTAATCTGTAAATGTGGTTAGAAGACGGGTAAACGAGACGTTCAAAAGTATAAAAAAATTCTTATATCTAATTCTATTATAAAAATTATTCCTATGACCTATATTGGACTAATGTATTTATTATATATCTATTATGAAATTAAAATAAATTTAATGTAAAATAATTATTTAAATGAAAAAGTTGGCTTTTTGACAATAATGTAGTATTTCTCACTATTCATCAAAAAATGAAACTTTTCAGAAAAATACAAACAATTCATCATAAGCTAATTTTAATATTATGAATTCAAAAATGAAGTCCATTTTGAAAAAAAAATTTATAAATTTCATAATTTGTTTAATACTGTTCATAACCACTTTTTAAAGGGCTAGTTTGATAGGTGTGCTCAAACTCAGTGTTGTGTGAAGTGCACGCTATTGGATTATTTAAAATAAGCATACCGTAAAAGCTTGGGGTTTTACAATAACTCTAGTTAAATTTATCATGAGTTTTGAGTGCAACTTTTTTATAAAGGAAAACCACAATATGGATATAGATGTTTAAGAAAAAATTGAGAGATGATAATGGAAGGAAAGGGAATTAAAGTGAAAGTCTAATGGTGAAGCATGACTAGATACTAAGGAGGAATGAGTTATTGAAATTCAATGACTTTTCATGGGTGAGGGATTAAGAGTAGATGATTTAGTGAGTTATTGTCTTACTAATATTACCCATGGAAGGTTGTTTCAATTAGGAACTCTCTTGGTGTTTGATTTCATCTTATCCCTTCATGAAAATATGATCAAGAGATGTGTGGAGGGAAGAAATCCAAATCGATTGATTTGATAAGTCTATGAACAATAGTGAGTATTTTTTTTCTTCTTTATGAGCCAAGAATAATGTATATAGGCTTGGTGGATTTCCTCAATCCATGGATTTACACTGGTTTAGATAGAATCAACTAAATTGATCATAAGAAGTTGGTAATCATATAACGACATTACAACCAATTAGAATTATTAATCCATGAATGAGAAAGGTAGCACCATTATGAAATAATTCTTAAAAATTGATCTTGATCCCTTTTTTAATCAAATATTTTTAATAAAAAATAATTTTTATGTTTTTCACATGATCTAACAACAAAATTCTTGACTCAACAAATGACTCAACCAACTCTAAAATCTCAGATTTTAGTTTCATCGTGGGGAAACCTCAGACTTCTGCTATAGTACACTCTTGTATTTAGTGAAGAGTCGAGAACTCTTATTAATTCTAAACTCCAACAACAACCCAGGATCCAATAACACTCAAGGAGCCGTTAGGAAGTGATGCAAGCATCGAAATATGTAGGTGTTGTAGTAGGAGGATTAGTTCCAAAATTTGGCACTGATGTATGTGCTAATGTAGTGGAGATGCAAAGGCAACATCATTCCTTCTTGTCTCCAGAAGCATGTGTTGTACACTAGGTGATCCAGTTGTAGCAGCGATTAACATTGACCATGTGGTTCAATGCCAACGATGATCAGAACTAAGAAGCGTTCATTCCATAAAGACGACTTCGCGGTGGAACTAGGATTAGCAGATGGTAGTTGATATATATTTTTGGTTGGGGTCATTTATACTATATAAGGAATGTAAGATGTGTGATCAATTAAGCTTAAGATTCTATCAACCTATGCTTTGGAGTTATTGTTTTGAACCACTTAAATCACTTGTGTTCATTTTCCTTTACTTTTGTTCATTGTATATTCCACTTTTGTTTGTATGCTCTTAGTGTATCTTGAGTAGTTGGAAGGTGCGAGGTTAGGGTGTGTGGCTTCTTGATTTCAGAGATATATTCTTTTAGCACCAATATTCTCCAGACATTCTGGTGTCATTATTCCATGCTTGAGGAGAAGAGTTTGAGTTCTTCAAAAGATAATTCTTCTGTTGCAACAGAAACGACTAGATTTTTAGGCATTTTTAATTTGAAGGTTGTGGTTTTAGGAATCAAAGTGTTTAGTAAACCCAACCACACCATGGAATTGCACAACATGTTTTGATTTATGAAATTTATGAATAAATGGAAGATTTTATCATATTTTAATTTATGGGAAGGCTTTACCAATCATGGGGACTTTGGATCATTTTTGGTGGTTGTTTTTAGAATTCAATAAAATGCATATAAGTGACATAAATTAGGAAAATTTTTAAAGTCAATAATGGAGAGATAAAATAGAAGGATTTGAGAATTTTGAGTAAACCCGACATATTAAACTGATTGGAGATGGAATTCTACACATCTAGAGATTTATTGAGGAGGTTTCTATGGATAACTTGAATATTATTGAAGATCGGCATTTGATCAAATGTTGAACTAGATGGAAAACACCCATGTTTTCATGGGGTTTAAATATTCTTCTTAAATTCATTGAGATCAATCTGCATGACAACTATTCTTATTTCTTTTTTTTGAAGAATTGTGTGGAGAGATAAGTTGAAAAGTGACCCTTGGTTATGGTATCAAGTCTTACCTAAACCCTTGCAATCACAATTGTGCATAGTGATTTTAGCACATCGATATATTGACGGTGTATGGTCTTTAAATGTAGCATTTTGTGGTGAACTATGTAAAATCATCGTATCATTGCATTTTCTATTCATAGCTGGATGTTGAGGGTGTTTTATTGATATTATCATATTTGAAGTGATCTTGTAAATGCGAGAATAATATTTTTTCGAAGAGTAAACGAATTGGACACCGAAATTAACCCCCCCCCCCCCCATGGTGTTTGGTAGGCTGTGTTTGCAATAATGTGTCATGCATATTAGTTATAAAAGGAATAAACTAATGGGACAAGTCTAAAAACGAGCCCCATAGCCTACCCTATAGAAGTAAAATTCCAAAAAGGCATACCAAAATCTAGTCAAAGAGAGTGTGGTCACGTCACCCTACTCAACCCCTACTATCCTTGCTGATAAATCCCACAAAACCTTGAGAGGGCAGGAGTGAATTAGGGTGTTAAAATTTTCCTGGAATAAAGAAACTCAACCCATCAGAAATACATAGTTCATTATTAAGGGCTATTCCAAGGAGCATACGCCGACGGTGTTTCGGTCATACCAGAATCCACTAAATTTCACTACAATTTAAGGATTACCATTTTTCTGTCATGGTCACCCCCAAGAAAGGCTCACTGCATTTACAAGAATTTTAAAGATAACACATTGCCTCCATCGGATCACTTTTGTCAACTCCCTCTTGGTCGCTACTTTGGGTTAAGTCTTTCTCAGCTTATCAACTTGAAAATCACTTCCATATCTAAATGGATAATGATGATGTTTTACATCACTAGAGATTTAATATGATGCTTCAATGCATTCCACTAACCTTCTCCCAAGTATTTTTTCCGAAGCTTTCTATTTTGCACAACTACTAACATTCACCAAACCTCAATCTTTCATGCAACTGTCCCTCTGCAAAGCTTGTATTTGCATATGAGTGTCCTTGTAGTTCCTTGAAACTTTCACTTTACCAACAAACATTTACTTCCGGGCAACTTTCAATGTTTTGTGAATCTCCATTGTTCTGAAGCGACTCAAGTTACTTCGCACAACTGATGCACGCGCAGAAAATAATTTTAAGCAACTCTACTTTGCACAACTCTTTCACAAAGCAAAGAAATCAGATCTTCATTGAGTGTATAGGTGCTTCAAATGATGGGGGTATCCACCGATTTATAGGCATGGTTGAATCTTAGCTCAACTGCCTTGCGCTCCACCGACCTTATGCGCAAATTTCTCGGTTCACTGAACTTCATCGACTTAATGTCACCTATAGCATGCAACTCACCATTGTCAAGCAACTCCATCAGTATTACGTTGGTTAATGCAACTATGATTTTCGTGCAACTTCAAAACTTTCATAAAAAACTTGCCTTAGTCGTATTTTGATGAGGCGAGGCCAAAACATCTATTGTGTGCAACTTCATGAAACTTCTTCACGCTTTCAGGAAAAAATTATATTTGTGTAAGAATATTTCTTTTACCAAAAACAAATTTCTTCATTCTTCAAATTTTTGTGTCCACAAATTTGGTAAACAGTGAAAAATTGTGTCACCTTCAACTCTAGTGTGGATTGACCATAAACACAATATACTACAAATTTTCAACTTTAAATAACCTTGGTTCAAACACTTATCAATCCATGTAGTACTCTCAACCCTCAACCAAAGGGAGGGAGTATGGTCATATCGCCCTACTCAACCCCTATTAGCCTTCTTGATCCACGTAGTACTCTCAACCCTCTACCAAAAAACAAGGCCTACATGTTCATGAGCATGATGTGCAAGTAAATAGTGAGTATAATACTTAGTAGGATTTTTCAAATGATCCCTACTTCCTCTCATGTTGTGACTCCTTTCAAACTTGTGTTTGTGTGCATGAATGTGAGATATAAGGAGATTAAACACCCCATAGAGGCAAAGAAAACAATAAAATTCACATCATATATCAGAATATTATGCTCAACACACAATTCTGAAAACCCAAAAAAAATCAATATCATGCTAGGATACCGATGTTATGTATTATTGTCAATGTTTGAACCATAATTTACAAGTCATTGCATAAAATGAATCTACAGCTTTTTATAGACCATCATGTCTTGTGTGACGAGAAAAATCCCCACCAACTTTTGTGTCTTAAATGAAAACAATCTCTCTCATAAACCTCCCAAAAAAGAATAACTTGGATGCACCTTGCAAGTTAAGGTTTTGAGTAAATATAAGAGGCCGCCCTTGTGTGTTGTCCCCCAAATGATAATAACAATGGATTGTGGACTTTTGATTCCCAATGAAAAATAACATGTATCATGAAACTGTGTGCCATGATTGCGAATAACTAAGATCACAAACCTATGTGTCACTAGTGATGAGAACTCTCTCTCTTCATGCTTGGAAGCTTGTAATCATACGTATTGTGATCCATTTTTAAAATTAAATAAAACATCATAAAAAGTCACATAATCATGACATTATTAAATGAACACACCATGGAGTGTTGGAAAATTATCTCTCCTAACATCATGAAATGCAGGACATAATCAAACATGCAACATGTAAACATTCAAATAATCATACATCATGGCATAAATACATCAACAAACTATGTGACATTATTAAAGCACACAATATAGCATAAAATAATTAAAAATATTTATTTAACAACCTTCCTAAAAATAAAGGCCATGGCCATCTATATTAGGTAAGTTTTAGGATAATAAATCTTAAACGCTAAAGACCATCATGCCTAACCATAAGTTTCACAAAGAATCTACCAAAAATACTCCATTTCTAGGTTCGAAAACATAGAGAAATCCAGTTGGAATAAAAGAACCCAAATGATTTCTCCTTCCACTCAAAAGAATGGTCTACATGAAGAAATAACGGAGAGGTAGATCATTTGGAGGGAGGGAGAACTTCGTTGCATCGTGCACCAAAGGAAGACAGAGAGAAAACGGATGGAGATAATACTTTGGTGGAAGAGAAAAGGGAGTAGGAGTTGATGGCATGAAGAAGTAATGCAGAAAGAGAGGGAGGGTTTTAATGAAAAAAAATATAAAATTTACAATAGTTCGGGTGATGAATCAAAGAAACTACAAAGTATTCGGGGAGACTGGATCTTAAGCCATCCCATGAAACCCCTAAAAGAAAAAGTTTGTTCTTTGTTCATTATCCCCCTATCTTTTAAATTTTCTCCTCCCTTGTTCCAAATAATTATCCTCTCCTAACCTAATTCCAAACCCCCTCCTGCCACCAGGTCCAAAAAATAACCTGCGATGAATCCAACCTGAGATGAATCCTGTTGTTTTAAAAATAGGACCATTAGAAACTCCATTAGAGGGAGCACAAACCAACATTAGAAAATAATCCCACATGGCAATTGATTAAAACAGCAACTGCCCTGAAAATAGCCCGATTTGGGTACATGTTAGCCGCCTTCATCCGGTCTCGGATCCAATAAGCTGGGGCCTTTCTATTCACATATGCCAGGATTAAGGTATCAAACTGCAGGGGTCGGGGCACATACCCTCAAGCTTCATCCAGTGAGGCATCTGGACATCGCCCTTCCTCGCATACTGGCACATCACTATGCCAAGCGATTCTCGCCGGTTATGCGAGGAAAGGAGATATCCACAACAACAAAAAGTTCAATGGGCTATTTGGATTCGAAGCAGGACGCAGAGCCCACATGGGGATCCAGAACGAAATTCTGAAAAGAACACGGGAAAAAACTAACAGGTAATCGAGATATGTCAACGTGCACATATATTCTTCGGATTTTGTGATGGATTCACATACCTACGCTAAAAAAATATACATTAGAATTGAACCAATTATTATATATAGCGGTATGTGTTTATAATAAGTATATTTTTGCAAAAATGGGATAAGATACAAACATACATGTTTACACAAACAAGTACAAGATTAAACAAAAAACATAATGATGTGTAATAATCAGAACATAACACATCGAACACAGTAAATAACACAAATTTAACATTACAACAACACCGCTCACTGCCTTACGAAAAATAAAGGTAGAAAATGACAATCTAATAATCCGGTAAATTGGCATCGCTTCCCCCGATGTTAAAATATTCAAAAAAATTGGATGTTGAAGGTGATTGCAAAGGAGCCTATGGTAGTTGATGAACTTTTCCTCCTCTTTTTTGTAGAATTCGTGCTTGTTCACCTTGAATAAAAGCATGGATATTTGGATCACTGATTTTATTTAGATCGCGTGACAAAATTTTATTTTCCTCTTTAAACTCTTTGAAGGCCATTCTCTTTTCTTCAATTTCCATTTGTTGTTTCCTTGACTTCTCCAACATCTCTAAAAGTCGTTGATTTTCTTCTTTCAAAGTTTCAATGATCCCCTGTGACTTTTCATCATTTTTTCTTTTTAATTTAGCTTTCTTCACTCCAATGGGTCATGTAGAAAATGAGCCGCCAACATCATCATCATTTATGTTCAGCAAAAATGATGAAAAAACTAGAGAGTCGGATGGATAAGATTCAGGAGTTGGATTATCCAACTTTGATGATACATAGTTCTGTTTTCAAAACTTTTTTCTTGCAGTACTTGCACCATCTTTTAATTTTTCAAAAAAAATTACAGTGCTCCATACATGATCAAACCTAAATCCTTTCTTGCATGTGGGATCTTGCATGAGTAAAATTTTTGCTCGATCTAGCTGGAAAATTTTCAATGTTAATCCTATGTATTTACATATATAAACATAAAAGAGAAAGATAATAAACTACTCACAATATCTTGTTCTGATGCACCACTGGGATTCATATTTTCAACTTTCATGATGCATCCGTTTAATTTCATCACAGCCTTCTCGACAGCTTGTATCCGACATTGCAATGATCTTTTACTTCAAAGTTCCCATCCCTCGTTCTTGCCTTCGTTTTATGCATTTTCGATGCGAGATCAAAAACTATCGGATGACTGGTAAACACAAGTAATAGGATCTTGAGAAATGATCATGTACACCTCACATAAGAGTATATCTTCTCCAACATAGTAGCTAGAAGACCGAGAAACCATCTCTTTCTAAAACAAGATAGTTTTAGAAAGGTATTGACGAAACGAAGAGAATGAGCATTTGGTTGGAATGAATTTGATAGTTATTTATAGGGAGTATGATAGATAATGCATATCCAAAGTATAAAAAATAGACCGTTGGATGGATTTCATATTGATCTCAATTGTTGGATGGATTTCGTCATCATCCAACCTTATCATGAATGCACATTCATTTCAACCGTTGGATGGATTTCATTTTGACATGAACCGTCAGATGAATTTTATCTATGTGTCAGCTTTATCATGATTTCACTGCAATCACAACCATATAAATGGATTTCATTTTGATCACAACCGTCGGATGTGTTATAACTTTATCTAACCTTATCATGATCGCATATTCATCTCGACCGTTGGATGGATTTCATTTTGATATCTATCGTAGGATGGATTTCATCCTTATCCAACCTTATAAGGGTCTCATATACATTTTTAATATTTATTTATAAATATTTATTGATTAACATTTCATGTTTTTAATACAACTTTAATTTTTATAATTAATATATGTATTCATTTTCATTTTAAGTATTCGTTTTTAGTTTTTTCAAATTTATTTAATTAACAACTCTTATTCATTATTCTGATATTTTTTTGATATATTCATATTTTAATTAAATTTCACTTATTTTTAACATTCAAAGTATAAAAAATGGATCGTCAGATGGATTTGATAGTAATCTCAATCATTGGATGAATTTTTTCATCATCCAACCTTATCATGATTGAACCTACATCCCAATCATTGGATGGATTTCATTTGGAAATGAACCACTAGATGAGTTTTATCTTTATTCCAACCTTATCATGATATTAATACGATCTCATCCATCCGTTAGATTTCATTTTGATCGTAGTCGTCTGATGATTTTATCTTTATCAAACCTTATCATGATTTTATATTTATCCTGACCGTTGGATGGATTTCATCTTGATCTCAATCGTTGGATGGATTTCATCCTCATCCAACCTTATCGTGATTGTATATTTATTCCATTGGATTTCTCTATATATAAGTATCATTGTATTACTTCTTGAGAATAGATGCTCGATAAGAGTACCAAAATGAATTACAATATTGGAGATCCTTCTGATATTCATTTTGAAATTTCATCATCATCATCGCCATCTTCTTCTTTATCTTCGTCTAATGATGCGGCAAAAAATGCATTTGAAGAGATGCAAGAAGCAGTACATCGAGTAGTGCAGAGGAACAATATGATGATGGCGCATTATTATAGTGAATACAACGATCAGTCTGCTTACGTTGGATCCATCCCAGGGCACATAGTTATCAATCACGATCGTGATGTTGTAGATCGTAATTTGTATGATGATTATTTTTCTAGCAATCCACGATATAATGCGACATTGTTCCGTCGGCGATATAGAATGTCTCGAAGTCTTTTTCTTTGTATTGCTGATGCAGTTAAATCACATGGTCATTACTTTCAACAAATAAGTGATGGGCTTGGTATACCTGGATTATCAACTCTGTAGAAATTAACAGCCGCGTTTTGGATGTTGGCATATGGCCTCCCAGCTAATTCTACTGATGAATATGTTAAAATTGGTGAGTCTAATACAATTTAATGTTTAAAAAGATTCTGTCGTGCTATTGTTGAGATTTTTTCAGAGTGATACCTTCGATCACCTAATGCAAATGATATTTCAAGATTTATTTTTATTGGTCAAGAACGTGGTTTTCCAGGAATGTTAGGTAGTTTGGATTGTATGCATTGGAATTGGAAAAATTTTACTACGACATGGGCTGGACAATATGCAGGACGTTCTAGATCCCCAACTATTATTCTAGAAGCAGTGGCGGATTATGATCTTTGGATATGGCACGCATATTTTGGTATGTCGGGTACCAATAATGACATCAATGTGCTTGAATCATCTCATTTGTTTTTTAATCTCGCTCAAGGTATTTCTCCTCCTTCTCGTTATGTCATTCAAGGAAAAGAATATGATATGGGATATTATTTGGCTGATAATATATATCCAAAGTGGTCCACAATTGTGCAAAGTATCCACGATCCACGTAGTGTGAAGAAGAAATATTTTTCAATGAGGAAAGAAGCATGTAGAAAAGATGTGGAATGAGAATTTGGAGTTTTACAGACACGCTTTTCAATCATCGCAGGACCTACACGTTTTTGGAGAAAACATGTATTACATGATATAATGACTACATGCATCATCATGCACAACATGATAATAGAGGATAAACATAATTTGAATGCTCCAATTATTGATACGATGGAAGTGTCATCTCCAACTGTAGAGATAACGACAGATGAAAATGTTCGATTTCAACACTTACTCAGTCAGCATAGAATAATCAAGGATAAGGATGCTCATATCGCACTTCGCAATGCATTAATCGAGCATCTATGGCAACGATATTCTGATTTAGAAAATTAATTTTAATCAATTATCCATTGTAATTTTCTGCATTTTTAATTGAATATCATTTTAAATATCATATAGTTTTATTTTAATTTATTTTATATTATTAAATAATGAGTACAAGTTTAATTTAATTTAATCATTAATTAATTACATAGTTAATTTTAATATTATATTAAACTTGTTTTTTAATATATATAAATAAATAATTATTATATAACTAATTAAAAAAGTTTTCACTTAATTAATCAAATCAAACATGTGTAATTATAATTAAAATTATAATAATATAATTTGTTCAAAATACACATGTCATAAATTAAAATTATATTGTAGATAAATCAATAAAAATTAATGATACATAATAAATAAAAATTAAAAAACAAAATACATTATATTGATGTATAATGAAAATAAAGCATGATTTATTATATTTAAATTGATATTGTTAAATAAAGATATCAAATTTAATTTAATTTATTTATTAATCAATATCAATTTTTTTAATTATTATGCTTATTAAATATCATAATATATAATATCGTTTAATTTCATGAAAAATATTAGTTTTAATATAATGTATTAAATAAAAGTAATAATAAAACATATATAAAGAAGAATATTGAAATAATATTCTTTTTGAAGTGGAAAATGAAGTAAGTGGGTTGGAGAGAAATTTACTGTTCATACTTCAAAATGGAGTAAAGTTACTTCAAAATGGTGTGCTGCGTTGGAGTTTCTCTAATCTCCCTCGCTGCCATACCAAACATGTGGCTGACAGTTGATATTCTTCGTCTTTTTTCATGTATCCATATTCATCTTCCATCACGGGCCCCTATGCTTTTCAGACTCGTTGATATCTTTTCATCCAAAATATTTTAATAAACTTTTGAATGTAAAATTTATGAGATTTCACCATTTTTAATGCTTTACTCTCTCAATTTTCATACTCAATATCAAGTTGGATTGTTGGATATCTCTCATCCCAAAACACCGAGGAACTTTATTCTTCTTTTCTCAAATCATCATATCACCTAGTCCACCCAAAAACATGTTTTCAACCTATAAAATAGTTTGATTATACATCTACTTCTCATAAAAAATTATCTATGTTTCACCTATCAACTATTTATTCTTCAATTAATCCATAAAATATCTTATTCCTTCAATGTGGTGCTCGATTCAAGCTATACAGATATTTCTTCAACTTATAAACACAGTTTTGGATTCTATCTTATGTGAAACCTACTTGATGATTCAAGTAATTTTCTTACTCTAAATCCTGATGAAGGAAGACTATCATGAAATCTATATGAATAGATATCTATTTTCTTACTCCAGATATCGATTTTTTTATTCTATTGGTCTTAACACTATTTGAATAGATGAATATATAAATACTGAAGATAATATTTCAAATAAATAAACACATTCTATTTATTGAAATTACTTTTTCAATAGTCGTTCTTTGTAAAGATTCTTGCCAACAAATTCCACTTTTAATTGAAATACCCAATAATTTTACAATGAATTTTTACCTTTTGATAACTCCATCAACTATCAAGTTCCATTGGTTTTCAATGAATCCATTTCTTCACCCATAGATAACGTCAACTATTTAGCAACATTCAGTGTTTCAAATTCTCATGGACATTCGGGATCCCCGTACATTTCCATTTGCACTTAAATCTAATTAAATCCATCTAAATTATTTTTTAAAAATACAATGACATCAAATGACCTTGAGACTTAAAATACACATCAATACTCCAATATCGTAAGTTATACAAAGAAGTACGTAAATGCCATGTGCAATCCCATAAGAATTATTGAAAAACCATACCATGAGACTGACTCCAGCAAAATGTCATTTACCTTGTTTTTAAAGGATCAGAAGCCCCAATTACGTACAAGAAATAAATAACATGCACACAACTAAGGGGGTAATTTTGGTCTGGCATCCCAAAAGCCCGACTGGCCCAACCTGAAAAAACCCGAGTCAATAAAGACCCGGGTTTAGCATGGATTTAGAATCCAACATGAAGGAAGATCATTCAATCAATTCATGATTCAAACTTATTTTTACGAAGTGCAATAAAATTTTACAAAATAATGTCAAAAAATATTTATCTCATCATATAAGACTTTCATTCCCATATTTTAGTCTAGTAAACAAACAAAACAATAGAATACCTCAAGGCAACTTCAAGAAATTCTTATTCTATCATCATCATCGTCATCAAAAGTGCAAGTACTATCAACATTACTAATACTACAATTACAATAATTATTGTTTTTCCAAAATCTTTTATATTAATCAAATACAAAGGGAACCAGTAACAACACCTACAATGTCATTCCAAATACCCTCCTCTTATAAATATTGTTCCTGACGCCCATAAGTTCTTCTCTGGTCAAATCATTATGTTAAAATTTATCAAGAATCATGTGAATCGAGTTGCCGAAAGGGACACCTAGAATGTCTTTAATAATGTTGCAAAAACATTTTTCTTCGTTGTCTTCTTCGTATCCAAACATTTTTTTACACCATCTGCTACTTCCAAACTATTTTTCAAAGCCAGATCTTCCAAGGTTTCATCATACTCTGAAAATTCTCGTTCAAAGATTAAATCCACGTCATTTTAAATCTTGGAAACCCCATCTTCCAAATCATATTCTTCCCTAACTAGTAAGGAAAAGTTGTTCTTCCAAGTACAACAAATTAAAAATGTGCACCATGTGGAACAATAACACTTATTGGAAGAAAAATATCTATTAAATAATGCATTGAAATTATTCAAAATTTCATCCCTGTCGGGTAAGCCACTTATGATTTCACATCTTCTAGAACCAACTCTCAAAATTTTTATACTAGAAGCCCGATTCACGTAAATGTGATGAATACACTTTGGTCAACTGGAAACAAGTATGAAAGAAATCAAAGGGTCAAATCCCTTATTACCAAGGAAATTTAGATTTCACCACAAAGCAACGATGAAACTGAATCTGTCAAAGCAAAACATATTCCTTTGAAAAATCATTACAACAAAAAGGTTTGAAAGATGAGATTTTAAATTATCATGACTATCATTGTCAATTACGTTTGATAAATAAATAACACACAGCTAAGAGTGTAATTTTGGCTCAGCGGCCCGAAAGCCCGACTGACTTGGACCAAAAGCTCAACTAGCCCGACCTGGAAAATCTTGAGTCGGTAAAGACCCAGGTTTATCAAGGATTTGAATCTAACATGAAGGGGTATCATTCAATCAATTCATAAAACAAACTTATTTTTACAAAGTGCAATAAAAATTTTCAAAATAAAATCAAAAAATGTCGATCTTATCACAAGAAGACTTCCATTACCAGATTTTAGTTTGGTAAACAAACAAAACAATGAATCACCTTTAGAAACCTTCAAGGAATGCTTATTATATCATCATCATCATCATCATAATCATCATCACCGTTGTTGTGATCACCATCATCATCATCCACAACAAAATTATTATCCACATTACCAATACTACAATTACAATTATTGTTGATTCTCTGCAAAATCTTTCATATTAAGTAAAAAAATGGAACCAGTAACAGTACCAGCAATTCCTTTCTAAATACCATCCTATTGCAAATATTGTTCATGAAAACCATAAGATCTTCTCTAGTAAAATATTTTTGTTCAAATTTATCAAGAATCATGTGAATAGAGTTGTGGGAAATGACATCTAGAATGGGCTATAGTGATGTTGTAAAATCATTTTTCTTCACTACCTTCTTCCCATCCAAACATTTTTCAGCACCATGAGCTACTTCCAAACTATTTTAAAAAGCCTGATCATCCAAGGTTTCATCATCCTCTAAAAATTCTGGTTCAAAGATTAACTCATCATTGTTTTCAGTCTTGGGAACCCCATCATCCAAATCATCTTCCTCCCCGGCTTATGAGGAAAACCTATGCTTCCAAGTAGAGCACATTAAAAATATGCCATAAGTGGAATAATAAAAGTTATTAGAAGAAAAATAACTATCAAATAATGCATTGGAAGACTTCAAAATTACTTCCTTTTCTGGTAAACCAATTATGATTTCAGACCTGGAAGAACCAACTCTCAAAATTCTTATGTTAGAAGCCTGATTCTTGTAAATGTGATGAATACACTTTGGTCAACTGGAAACAAGAATGAAAAAAATAAAAGGGGTTAAATCACTTCTTGCCAACAAAATTCATATTTCCCCACAAAGAAACTATGAAACGGAATCTCTCAATGAAAGAGTTATTCATTAACAAACTCTTTACAATGTAAAGTTTGGAAAGAAAAGATTTAAAATATCCTCCTCTTGCAAATATTGTTCAAGAATACCACAAGTTCTTCTCTTGTAAAATCGTTATGTTCAAATTTATCAAGAACCATGTGAATCGAGTTATTGGAAGGTATAGCTAGAATGTGTTAGAGTTGGTGTCCTAGAACAAACTATTTGTACTTTTGATTACATTGATAGTTAATGTATTTAAATATTAAACATCTTATTACATATGGTTCATTGTTCTGCATGACTATGATGTAATAATGTCCAAGAGTATTTGATGCATTGATAAGGTCATGACAGTTCCCCGCTACGATGAGAACCATGAAATGTTATAACAATATTCTTAAATATAGTTATGCGATTGGATGACATACTATAATGATACACATAGTATACATACTGTTAGGTATGAGTACTCATAAGCAGATGAGACTTCCTCTCATGAAGTTCATGCTTGGTAATCTCCAAGGCGAGAGATTATGAGAATATACTTGCTAGTAGGAATTTTGAATGTTTTGGTGTCATCGGATATTCTTATTTGTGAGCATGTGTAATGATACTTATACTTTAAAATTATCATTAATATGTGTCACGACTCACGCACTTTGATTTAATGAAAACCGTCACATTTTATGCTTATAGTATACTTGTATGTGAATGTTTGGAATGGATAGATTAAGGAAGTCCTACAGAGGCCTTTTGATGATGATAAAAGATAAAGATTTGGTGATGAAGAGTTCAATGGGATATGTGGAATCACTGGTGTTTTAATCTGATCAACTAGACGTGTGGAAATGGGGTGACAATTGTAGAAAAATTATAATGGTTGGATGAATTGTGGTGTTGAAGGGTTTGATATTTGCAGGAATGCAAATGTATGAGAATTTCATGTGGTATATCTTTGAACATACCCTTATGTGACCGAATGTTGATATGGATATGGACATGGCGGGTGGAAGAATGGATTTCATTGTTCCATGAAAGGAGAGATAACATGTTTTCATGTATCAAAGATTATAGATGTATGTGATACTAGGGACAACATGTATCCTATTTTTTCGGGGTTGACTCATATATGTTTACTGAATCTTTAAGGTTTCTCTTATATTGGTCTTATGGTTTATATTTTATAGTCTTTCAAAGTCACGTACTTGAAACATTTCTAAGTTTCAAGTAGGTAGTTTTGAAAGATAATAAATTATTTTTCATGAATAGTTGTTATGAAATGATTTGTGTTTACAACAATTGGTTATATGTTTAATTAATGTTTAAAGTTTCATTTAGATTGGTCTTATGGTTTATATTTTATAGTCCTTCAAAGTCACGTACTTCAAATATTTTTAACTTTTAAATTGGCAGTTTTGAAAGATAATAACTTATCTTTCATGAACAGTTGTTATGAAATTATTTGGGTTTACAACAATTGGTTATATGTTTAATGCATGTTTAATGTTTCATTTAGATTGGTTTTATGGTTTATATTTTATAGTCTTTCAAAGTCGCGTACTTGAAACATTTCTAAGTTTCAAGTAGGCGATTTTGAACGCTAATAAATTATTTTTCATGAACATTTGTTATGAAATGATTTGTGTTTACAACAATTGGTTATATGTTTAATGAATGTTTAAAGTTTTGTTTAGATTGGTCTTATGGTTTATATTTTATAGTCTTTCAAAATCACGTACTTTAAACATTTTTGACTTTGCGATTTTGAAGCAAAATTTGAAAAACTAATAAATTTTTTTGTTAGGTGAAAGACAGAATTCTCCTGAACATTTTTTATGAATTATGTATATAAATAAATATATAAACGAAACAAAACAAAAAAAATTAAATTTTTTTTCTTAGGCGAAAGGCGGCATCGCAGGTGCCGCCTTTATGCAATAGTGCAAAGGAAGCATCACAGATGCCGCCTTTCACCTGTAATGCAAAGGCGGCATCGCGGATGCCGCCTTTGTGGCTCATTTTGAAAAGAAAATCAACCTAACCGTTTTTTTATTTTTTTTAAATGTATTAAAAAAACCAATTATACAAGCATGCAAGATATAACTAAAATAAACCAGGCTTATGTGTAAATATTATCAAGACATGGTTAATCACTTAAGTATGTTCCAATTAATATTAACAAGCATTTGATAATGATAATAAAAAATTCGTGCATAAGAGATAAAAATCCCTCAAATAAAATATTAAGTCAGACCAAGCCTTTTGTTACTTGATTAAGGGAAAAACTCAATAAGACTATGTGTTTGACCAACCCTTGTTTGAAAAACTACTTTTATACAAGAATCCATTATGAAAGGTTTCAAGTTGACTTAACCATATTACATTAAGAGGAGTATCCCTTGATTTACTTGGTGTAATATTGGAGGCAAGAGTTTAGGAAATCCAAAGTTACGATTTTAGGATTGGGGAGTCCACTCAATATATCAAGGAGTTTCAAGCCCATAGTTGGCAACGAAATTCCTACCTAAATACCTTTAAATAACTTGACCAACCCTTGTTGGGGTTATGAAAAGGGGAATATTAATTTTTTCCACTAGAATGTCATGGAAACTGGACATGCCAAGTTCAATGGTAAGGGCCATTGGGACTTGTTAAAAGAGTGGGAGAATTAATAAAATTAATTTATTATTTCTCATAAAATGTAATCAATAAATTACTAATGATATGATCTTTTAATTGTAGAATAAAATGAAAATCTTGTCAACCACCCTATCCCTGTGATCAATTCTGGATAAAGACAACATCCTCACTGGGAGTAACATCCATGAATGGTTTATTTGCCTTCGGGTTATCCTACGCCATGAACCGAAGTCTTATGTGTTGGAGTTAGCAATACGTGATCCACCTACCAAAGAGATGAGTGGTGAGGATTTCCTGGTCTATGAGAAACATATAAACGATGTGGTCGACGTTGAATGTTTGATATTATCATCAATTTATAGTGAGATCATGAAGTCTCATGAAAATAGGGATATTTATAGATTGCTCGAGCACCTTCGTGGTCTTTACCAAGATAGAGCAAGATAGAAATTGTTTGAGATCTCTTAGGCACTCTTTCAGAGTAAGGTTGGAGAGGGTGCCCCAGCTGGGCCTCATGTAGTCAATCTCATTGGATACATTGAGCAACTGGAGGTTATAGTGTTTAAACTACCCGAAGAATTGGGAACCGATCTTATTCTTGCATCACTCCCTCGGAGCTTATCTAGCATTATTGTTACTGTTAACATGAACAACATTGAGAAGTATCTATCTAATCTTTTTATCCTCATTCACTAAGTGGACAAAGATATGAAGCACGAAAATCCTTCTATCCTTATGGTGAATAAGATGAAAGGGAAGGAAAAGAGCTTTAATACCAAAGCTTCTTCACATCCTTCCAATAAATAGAAGATCCAGGGGGAGACAAGGGAACTAGAGGCTAGTTGTTCTGATGTGGAAAGAAGAGCCGCTAGAAGAAAAATTGCACCCACCCTAAGAAACAAGGGAAAGCTTCAGCTGTGTTTGTAATTGAATGTAATCTATATGTTTCTACAAATTGGGTATTAGATAAAACATGTAGTTCTCACATATGTATCCAAATATAGGAACCAAGTAGATTTAGAAAGATTGACCGAGGGGAGGTAGATCTGCAAGTACCCAACAGAGTCGGACTTGCTGTTGTAGTCGTCAGGGACTACCTCCTCAAATTTCCAATTGGGATGAACTTGGTGTTAAAGGGTTGTTATTATATTCCATCTGTTACTAAAATCATTATTTTTGTATCAAGATTAGATACAGATGGATTTTTTTTCAAGTTTGGAAATTAATGTTTCTTCTTTTACAAAGATAGAATTTGTTTTGATAGGGCACATTTATACAACAGTCTTTACGTGTTGGATTACACAAACCAAGTAATGACAATCAATAACAAAGATACTTCAAATGACTCATACCACACACAACTTTGGCATCCCCAACTAGGTCATGTAAATGAAAAATGCTTGAAAAAGTTACATCAAGATGGATATTTAGATTTTTTCAAACTAAAACCACTTGGCATATGTCATGAATGTTTACAAGGAAAAATGACCAAAGCCCCATTTAGTGGGAAAGGTGAAAAGGCTAAATATTCTCTTGAATTGGTTCATACAGATGTGTGTGAAACATTTCTAGTTGAAGCAAGGGGAGTGTACTCTTTATAACTTTTACTGATTATTTTAGCTGATATGGATATATCTACTTAATGAGGTATAAGTCAGATTCTTTTGATAAGTTCAAAGAATACAAGAATGAAGTTGAGTACTAGCTTGGTAAGAAGAATAAGAAACTCCACTCAGACTGAGGTGGATAATTTCTTAATCAAGACTTCATTGACTACTTACAGGATTTTGGGATCCTATCCCAACTCACTCCTACATACACGCCCTTGTGGAATGGTGTGAGTGAAAGGAGGAACCACACCTTTTTGTACATAGTTAGATGAATGATGAGTCATGTAAGTCTTCCATTATCTTTTTGGGAATATGCGTTATAAAAAGTGGCACACATACTAAACCAAGTACAAAATAAATCAATAAATGGTTTTCCATATGAGTTATGGAGTGGAAAGAAATCTATGTTATCGAATTTACATGTGTGGGGAAGCGATGTGTTTGTTAAGGCCTCTTTAGGTAAAAAATTTTCACCATGATGCACAAAGTTTAATTTTATAGGATACCCTAAGGAAGAAAGGGGATATTACCTATAAAACCCCTCAGAAAAAAAATTTATAGTGGTAAGACACCCCATATTCCTTGATAGGGAGCACATATCCAAAAGAGATAGTGGGAGTGAGATAGACTCCAATGAATTCGAGGCTCAAGGTATGCAAGAGTTGGTATAGGAACATATTCCACAAATCCCCATGGAAGAAAGAACTGTTATAGTGACACAAGAACTATGTAGGAGTAAAAGAGAGGTAAGAGTAATAGAACAATACAGTTTTATAGATATTGAGGATGGTGACTCATTATTAGTTGACAATAATGATCCTCTAACCAACAAGGAAACAGTAGGTGGCCAAAATGTTTCCAAGTGGTAAGAAGCCATGAATTCTGAATTGGATTACATGTACCAAAACCAAGTTTTGATATTGTTAGATCCTCTAATTATTGTAAATAATGTTGGTTGAAAATGAGCATTCAATAATAAACTAGACATGGAAGGACAAGTCAGAACCTATAAGACATGACTAGTTGCAAAAGGGTTCAAGTAGAGTCAAGGCATTGACGACGAAGAAACCTTTTCACTAATTGCAATGCTGAAATCCATCAAAATTCTATTGTTCATTTCCGCTTACCATGACTATGAGATTTGAAAAATGGATGTCAAAATAGCCTTCCCTAACAAAATCCTTCATGAAGATATCTACATGACACAACTTGATGGTTTTATGACTCCAAAGGATTCCAATAAGGTATGCAAGTTGAATAAATCTATTTATGGATTAAAACAAGCATCCAGGTCATGGATTTTTTTTTATGAATCCATAATGGAATTTGGTTTTATCAAAAATAAATGTTATCCTTGTTTCTACAAATAGTTTAGTGGGAGGGCAGTCATTTTCCTAATAGTATATATTGATGACATATTACTTATTGGAAATGAGATAGCAGTCTTACAGTCTATTAAGGCATGGTTGAATCAATGCTTATCCATGAAGGACTTGGGGGAGGGAGCATATATTCTTGGGATCAAGATCCATTGTGATAGATCCAAGAGATTGTTGGGCCTAATTCAAAGTACATACATTGATAAGATGCTGAAGAGATTCAGTATGGAACAATCCAAGAGGGGATTGTTTCTAGAATCATATGGTATTCATCTTTCCAGGAAAATGTGTCCTCAGAAACATGAGGAAATAAAGATAATGGAAAGTAATCCATACAAATCAGCGATGTGGTCAGTCATGTATTCCATGCTATGTACTAGGAAGGATGTCACCTACACATTGAGTGCGGTAGGTAGATATCAAGATGACCCAGGTAACTACTGTTGGATGATAGTCAATACTATCCTAAAGTATCTGAGGCGTACTAAGGATATATTCCTGGTTTATGGAGGATATGAGGAACTAGTAATCAGAGGATATGTGGATGCTAGTTTCCAAACTGATCAAATGACTTAAAGTCGCAAACAGAATACATCTTCACTTTAAATGGAGGTGCAGTGATCTGGAAGATCTCAAAGCAGAGTGTGGACATAGATTTTATAGAAGAGTCCGAGTATATCACAAATTTTATGGTAGCTAAAGAATCATTTTCAATGAAAAGCTTCATCCATGAACTGGATTTAATACCTAGCAGTAAAGATCTCATCACACTGTACTGTGATAATACTGTAGTGGTGGCTCTCGCAAAAGAGCCAATGTCGCATCAGCGGATGAAGCACATAATTTGGAAGTATCATCTCTTAAGGGATTCTTATCAGAGAGATGAAGTTGAAATGAGAATAATTTTCATGGAAGACAATGTTGAGGACCCCTTGACTAAATCCCTAACTCAGTAGAAACATGATCATCATGTGAGGTCTAGCAGATTGAAAGTTGTAGGCAGTTAGCTCTATTACAAGTGGGAGTTGGTTAGAGTTGGTGTCCTAGAACAAACTATTTGTACTTTTATTACATAAATATTTAATTTATTTAAATATTAAACATCTTACTACATATTTTTCATTTTTCTTCATGAATATGATGTAATAATGTCCTAGAGTATTTGTTGCATTGATAAGGTCATGGTAGTTCCCCTCTATGATGATAACCTTGAAATGTTATAACTATATTCATAAATATAGTTATCCGGTTAGATGACATACTATTATGGGACACATAGTATAAATACCATTAGGTATGATTACTCATAAGCAGATGATACTTCCTCTCATGAATTTCATACTTGGTAATCTCTGAGATGGGATATTCTGAGAACAGACCCGTCAGTAGAAATTCTGCATATTTTGGTGTTATATTATATTCCTATCTGCAAGTGTTTGTAATGATTCTTAGAATTTATGATTATTATTAATATGTTTCATGACTTGGACACTTTGATTTACTGACGAAAACCTTGACGCATACAGTTGGTGGGAAGTAGGGTACGTTGGGTTCATCATGAGTGGCATGTTATTAATGGATAAGTTGAGGAAGGATTTGTCCCTTCCATTTATAGAAGTTGATATCTTGGACCTTTGATTGAAATAGAACCATCTCATGAAATTACATGGCCATGGTGTAATGATGTGGTTATTTCCAGTATTCAAAGAACGACATATCAATAACAAAGGTTGATAACACTATCATGAAATCCGATTGATGAGATATGGAGAAAATGGATTATATTACACAGGGAGTGTTCATATGTGGATGTCATTGTTAAGAAATTTAGTTCTTTCTCTTGGGTTCCTGGACCCATTTCAAGATATTAATCTTGGACTTTAGTCAAGCCCATCTAATTTCAAAGAGAAAGAATCCTATAGGGGTACACACTAAGTGTTTCTGCTGGTGTCGGTTAAATTTTATTTGAATTTAATTAATGGAATAAATATTATTCTTATGATAGTGGGATAATTTTATTCAAGTTAAAATGATTTCATAAATTAAATAAATATTTATTCACCAGATTGTGGGTAAAATATATTTATTTATTTTATTGAACATTTAATAAATATTTATTTACTAGTTTGTAACTAAAATATTTTTTAAGAGAATAAATTATTAATTTATTTATTCTGGTGTTCAATAAATGGAAGTGGAGTTTGAGTGGACCAAGGATGGTCTGATAGTAAAATAATTATTTGTAAGACAGTAAATAATTATTTAACTAGTTGGCACAAATTAAAATAATTATAACGCTGCTATAATTTTGTGACACACAATTTTATTTATTCTGTTTTTGCACAAGTTGGAACACCTTAAATAATGGTGTGGTATTATTTTTAAAAATCATGGGTTTTATCTAAGTTTATTAATGTATTTAATTACTATTACCCAATTAAATATTGTAACCAAAGCTCTATGTAGATAAATAGACACGTACATCTATTATTCCATGTAGCGAACCGCACGCCTGGTGAATTGAGAATTGTTGAGCTAAAATATTTCTCTCTCGAATCCTCTTCCTACCCCTCTCAAGAACGATAGATGTTCTTCAAGACTGAAGAACAACCAATCAAGAACGATTGACACAATACACTCGCTTCATCACGCTAGAACCCAGAGAATGAGTGGTGTCAACCGGAGGCCATCAGAGTACGTGTGGATCACTACTAGAGGGATTCTGTTTTGGATCCTCTCAAGTGCAATGAGACAATCCGAAAGGGTCATTCTGGATGATCAACATCATCAATGAAAAAAATACCGAAGATCCATGTATTCTTTTCTTTATAAAATTAATTAAATTAATTATCAACATGATGTGCAGGATCCTATCAAAAGGTTTCAGTCCTCTTCCATCTTTTTCAAAATCTTTGATTCTATTCCGCGACTAACATTCATCATAATATTGATCCCAGAATTATCACGAACCAAGCCGGGTCGCCATCTGACATGGCGCCCGACCCGGTCCACGGCATGGCCTAAAGGGTGTTCCCAATCCCCACGGGTTAGAACAAGTGCTCGGGTATCAAAACTAACACATGGGAACAATTTACTCAAAATAGTATACACAAAACAACTGAAAAGATAAATAAACTAAAACTGAAAACAAACAACCAAACAAGACCTTAAACTAAATATAGTTTTAAGCCTATAATTCAACTAAAAATCTAAACTGAACAAAAACAAATATAGAGAACCAAAACTCTAATACAAACTTCCAAGTGACATGAGAAGCCCCATCCCCAAGATACAGACACCATCCTGCATGCGAAGACTAACAAAATCCAGGACCACTACCACTTAGTAGGATGCCTCAACCTAGAATACACAAAGAACAAGGTCTACATGCACCCAAAGGTGTATGTATGGAGGGAGTCAAGAGCCCAGTAGAACATCACCCAATAAAATGGTTCCACGTATAAACATTAAATGACAAATACATTTGGAGGCTAAATAAATGAAAGGACACAAAAGCTTAAATTTTTTTAAAGAAATAGTTTCTATAAAGAAAACACCTTAAAAACAGCATAAATAAATATAAAAACACCTTTGCATTTATAAAAACCCAAACCTTCAAGAAAACCCAAAAGCAACACTGTATGCCGACGATGAGTTTATAGTAGTCTAGGAGCACCAAAAGTGGGAGAGGCCCTATTGGTACTAGCAAAAAGAATGGGACCCTAGAACATCGTGTCTCGATGAACAGTAGTATAGGAAACAAAACAAAATACGTTCTTGTGCACAAGTCACTAGTACAAAAACACATCCATAACCTAGTAGTCTCCAATAATCATTCAAAGTTCAGTAAGTGTTGTAATTGTAAAACTAGTTATGTGTAACCGGGCCAGAGCCGCTCCCATATCACTAGCGCCCTAGATCTAGTCGGCCCACCTAGTACCCAGGCTCCCCTTTTTGTGCTCAAGATGTTCTAATTTCACATTTCAATTCAAACTCAGACAAATAAAACAAACAGGGTGTTACCTAAACCCAGCGCCACCCTTTCACACACACAAAAACCATTTGAAATTGTCTACACACAAAAGTCTTTTCATAACTCAATTAAACCATTTTTGTACCGTTAATAATTATTTACTAAAAAATATTAAATTTTGTAAACATGTTCTTTAAAAAGAGACATGGAATGACTTAACACAAAAATCCAACCCAGACCTCCTTAATGACCAAACACACACAATTCTATATCAAGAACCCTACCTTCACAACTCAGATTGATTAATAAACCAACCGTACAGCTAAAAGACCATTTTTCTGATTAAACAAGACACCCGAAATTTTATTAAGTAATTCCAGAATATAAAACATGACTTGGCCTAAGACCCAATCAAACCCTCTTTTTGGACAAAACGCATACGAACGCTACACCAGAACATAAACCATACACTTTGCGCATTTTTACAAAACAAACACAACATCTTCACTGATGACCAAGCACATGCAATGCTATGTCGAAACACAATTAACACCACTTGCACAAATTATAATCTAATTGTACACATTATTAAACACTAACAATTGAATAAGGATAAGTTTTCAACCAATGAATACACCCACCCATATAAAAATACTACCAAAAAAATTAAACACATGAAACAATTCAAGAAAACCAAATCCACACCCAAAATAATTAATCAAAGAATATAATAAATTAACTAGGAAATCAAATTAATTCATTAAAAAATGTTTAAATGTAGAACCACCTACTGACGTGTAGTGGCTTTCAAAAAAATGGCGCAAAACACACCCACACCACATTCGCACCACGAAGAAGCAATGAGGAAGCCTAACCAAGGAGATAAAACCCAAAAAAGTGGTTAAAACTCAAAATCAGACCCCAAAGCCGCTGGAAAAAAACTCAAAGAGAGAAAAATGAAATAAAGAAGGGGTTTCACAGGAGAGGAGGGAGGTCACGGTAGCGGTGATCATAATAGGGGTGGTAGGTGGTGTGGGTCATGGTGAAAAATAGCGGTGGCTAGGGAAGGTTGGAAAATAGTTTGTCAGATGGCATTGCTTTCTGGGAGATAGGGTGGCATGATGGGCTAGCCGTGGAGTATGGGTGTGAGCTTGGGGGAAACCGATGATCCATGGAGAGGATGGTCTGACAGTTAGTCTTGGGTGTGGTGCGACGGAATTCTACGTGGAAGGGATAGGCATGGCACGCTGGGGAGGGGGTATTCGAGCGACGACATGAGTCCAGGGAGAAGGTAGGGGTGCGACACGACCGATAGGAGAGGGAGGAGGGGCGATGTAGGGGAGTGATGAAGGGGAAAGTCTGGCGGCTACGCATGGGGTAGGGTTCCAGGGGGTGGGGAAGTCGTGCGAACTAGGGGGAAGGGGGTGACGAGAGGGAGAGAGAGAAGGAGAGGAGAAAAAAATAAAAAAAAGAGAGAAAAGAAAAAGAGAATATGAAGAAAAAAAGAGGGGAAAAAAGAAGTAAAAAAATAGAAAATGAAAATAAAAATAAAAATTAAATGGAACCTAAAAATAATAATAAGAAAAATAATAATAATATTGTTGATAACATATGAATAATATTATTACAATCATAACTTAATTAATAATTATAACCTAATTAAAATATTAATGAAAATAATAATAATAATAATATAAATTACCATTTTTTATTAAAATAATTCTTTAAAGTTTAACCTCCTTTATTTTCATTTTACATTATTTGTTTTCCCTGAACATTAGGCAGGTCCTGCAGAGAAATGGGTGAGGTCGTGCAGTGACCTGCGTAAATTCATGCAGCTTCGACCAACCCCCGCCTGTGTGTCAGACGCCACCACAACAAAAATATTAATTTATGAGTATAAAGTAAAAAAAATTAATCGGGCTCAGCCCACACTTCGACAACAATTTACAAAAGCGAATAAAAATAAAAAAAATAATATATAAAAATTATTTTAGAAATCCGATTGTGACAATTCTCCCCACCATAGAAATTTTCATCCCTAGAAATCCACAACTAAGATTGAATCTCAAAGTAGAAAACTACACCCCCTTAAGGTTCAAAGAGGATCCCCACCAAAAAGAAAGTGAAGAGAGGAAAAAACATAGTGCTCGGAGAAAGTGACTCAAAGAAAACTTTAAAAAATTTTGTAAAAAGACTTTATGATATATGTCGCCCGCCCCAAAGAGCTAGAACGCCTCCAGTTGACTGATCAAGGAAAGGAACTCTCGCACCCACGGGAACCAACTTCACAAGCTGAAACATCACAAGAATTAATAAACAAAAACCACACCATTTGGCTAGAATGAACAAACAAGGTAAAACCATATCCAAGGAACACTCTTATAACTTATCACCAAGCCATCATTTGAAACAGAACCAAAATGTCAACATGGGGAAGCCTGAGGGCCTCCCCACCCTTAAGAACCCACCAACGCCCAAGATGAGACTAAAAAACTGACACAGGGAGGTCTGAGCAGACTACCAAACATTAAAGAAAAGTCCAACATTGATTAATTCTAGAGACATTTGCGCAAGACCCAACATGGGTATCCCCCCATTAGAACTAACAGAAGATATAGAACTTTGAATGTTTCCTGATGGTGACCAAACACCCCACCACAAGGGGCGGGGAAGTAGGGACCTGACCACCGGGCATCAAAACCTTGACCTAAGACCAACCAACGTATCCACATCTCTGGATAAGAACCATTCAAATTTGAGACCAATTCACTCAAAAAAACTCCATAAGGACCGATAAAAGAGGTTACCTCCAATGGGACGCAACCCCTGGGACTTTAATATAATGAGGCAACCATGCCTCCTCATAGCCAAGGGAAACTTCACGCACCCAAATGGGTCGTTCGGAACGGAACAACCATAGAGAAAATTTTAAATTTCCTTCACTCTCAATACTGACGAAGTAAATAATTTTGGGGTCTCATCTACTCTTGGGGTTCCTAACCACGTTCCAGCTTCATTCGGAGGCCTATGGCTAGATCCCTAATGTTTGAAGCATCCCATGCCTCGCAGTTAGGCATTGAAGACTTCGAAACAGAGGTTCTCATTTTTGGTGCCACACAAAACGACACCACAATCGAGACAACACAAACAAACACAACATACCCAAACATCCAAATACCCCCTCACGACACATCTACTAAGACTAGGGTTTAGATGATACCCATGCATCACCTCTTCACAATCACTAGGAAACTTCAAAAGGACTAATTCATGAAAAACACTCCCCTTTGAACATAAAAAAAATTAGAACTCCATAAGAGGAGGACATACCCCAATGAAAACAGGGATTCCCATAGGATCATACGAAATCCACCCTTACTCTTCAAAGATATCTCACACTGCAAGATGTCACCAAACATGACCCTTGTGAACAATGAAAGTACTAAAAATCCCTTCAAGACACTGGTCAACATTGGAAATTCTGAACCGCCTTTACCCTTCCCAACAAGAATTCCTTTCACCATTTCTAGGTGGAACCTTCAGAAGTGACGGTGTCAAACTTCACACCCGACAACTCAGACGACTCAAAGAGACCAAAACTCCCTTCGACTCCCCTAGCATCTGTCACCCCACCGCAAGAGGATCTATTTAACTGAAAATGAAAAAGGGATAGACTTAGAACTATCACAAAAAGGTGAGAGTTCTCACTTTAATCAACTGGAGGGTTGGCCAATGGAGAATTACCCATGGCCATACTTCAATCACATATTAACGCTTTGTGGGGGGCGTTCACTTGTCAAGAAAGAAAACCATTGACCCAATAAAACTTGTCGAATGACCAAGACATACCCCAAGAGAACACTAAACATATATGGGGAACCACTAAAAGGGATTCTTGAATCAATTTTCAAAAGAATTCACTAACCCCTTTCTTTCACAACAACTTACAAATACGAATTCAAACTCAATACATAAATTAGTAAAAAAGGATTCTCGGCTCGAAACGCCTCACATCTAACATTTCCAAAACACAAGGACACACCACAATATCACCATTTATTAACACACCAAATTCCCATTTAACAAAACTTTTGAAAATAAGAAAATCTAGTGGGTTTCACAAACACCAATGGTGTCCCATGGGCCTTGCACAAGCATGTTCCCATGCCACACCGGCACCCACCTCATATCCATCTAGGAATTCATCTGCTCATTCCATTGACAACTTCTCTTTCCATATACACTCATGCATGTGGTTTCCCACAAGAAAACCAAGGATCAAAACCAAACGTTTCCATTTTTCAAAACCAAAACATTCAACCCACACTTTTTAAATCTCAGAAATCATTTTCTTTTTAAAGAGCTTAATTTAAAAACATTTTCCAAGACCAAAAAGTTTTAACTTAAAAACCAAATTTCCACAATTCCAAAACAAATAAATGAAGAATGGTGCAAGAGAAAACTAGTGTCAGTGGGTGACTGGAACATATGGTTGGAGGCCATACGGAAATCACGCCACCACCACAGAGGGTATTTTGGGACATCATCCCTGACTCTACATGGCTTGACAGACCTTGTGAGCTCACTAGGACTACTAACCCTACTCCTTTTTCATTTCCCCTAAACAAGATTAACCACACAGGCAAAAGATTTAGACAGACCTCAACTTACTTTGGTAACTCGAGTCCCACCACGAGGTGTGTTGGCCAAACACCTTACTCGTAACCAAGATTCCGAGTCTCAACAACCTTAAATTTGGTCTACCATAACTCTATCCCAAAACAACACGACCCAATAGGACAAACCTCTTTTGATACCATTTTGTCACAAACCAAACCAGGACTCCATCTGACCTGGTGCTTGACCCAGTCCGCAGCATGGCCCGAAGGGCATTCTCGATCCCTACGGGCTAGTACAAGTGCCCGGGTATCAAAACTAACACATGGGAAATATTTACACAAAATAGTATACATAAAACAACTGACAAGATAAATAAACTAAAACTGAAAACAGAAAACTAAACAAGACCTTAAACTAAAAACAGGTTTAATTATACAATTCAACTAAAAACCCAAAGTGAACAACCACCAAGATAGAGAACTAAAACTATAATACCAACTTCCAAGAAACACGATAAGCTGCATCCCCTAGATACCAACACCTACCTGCATGGGAAGACCAATATCATCCAGAACCACTACCACTCAGCAGGATGCCTCAACATGGAATACACAAAGAATAAGGTCTACATACACCCAAAGGTGTGTATGTAGGGTGTGATCCAAGAGCCCATTAGGACGTCACCCAATTAAAAGGTTCCACATACAATCATTAAATGAAAAATAAATTTGCAGCTAAATAAATGAAAGGAAACCAATGCTTGAAAAAATTTAAAGAAACTGTTTCTATAAAGAAAACACCTTCAAATAAAACAAAATAAATAAATAAAAAAACACCCTTGCATTTAAAAAAACCCAAAACTTCAAGAAAACACAAAAGCAACATTGTATGCCAATGGTGAGTGTATAGTAGTCCAGGAGAACCAAAAGTGGGAGAGGCCCAATCGGTACTACCAAAAAGAATGGGACCCTAGAACATCACATCTCAGTGAACAGTAGTATAAGAAACAGAACAAAATACGTTCTCGTGTAGGATCCACTAGTAGGGCAACACATCTATAACCTAGTGGTCTCCAATCATCATTTGAAGTTTAGTTAGTGTTATAATCGTCAACCATCTATGTAAAACCGGGCCAGAGCTGCTTCTGTATCACTAGAAAGCTAGATCTAGTCCACCCACTTAGTACCCAGGCTTCCCCTTTTTGTGCTCAAGATGTTCCAATTTCCCATTTTAAGTCAAACTGAGAAAAATAAAACCAATAGGGTGTTAACTAAACCCAACAACACACTTTCACACACACAAAAACCATTTGAAATAGTCCCCGCACAAAATACTTCACATAACTCAATTAAACCATTTTTGCACCATTAATAATTATTTACTAAAACATATTAAATTTTTTAAAGAAGTTTTCTAAAAATATTCACGGAAGGACTTAACAAAAAAGCCAACCCAGCCCTCATTCATGACCAAACACACACAATGCCATATCAAGAACTCAACCTAGACCACTCACAACGATTAATAACCCAACCACATAGTTAAAAGACCGTATTTTCCGATTAAACAAGATACCATAAATTTTATTAAGAAGTTACAAAAGATAAAACACGAATTTAAATATCGAAGACCCACTCAAATACTCTTTTTGGATGAAACACATACAAACACTACACCAGAACATAAACTGCGCACTTTGTGCATTTTCAAAAAACAAACGCAAACTTTATAAAACACTAGTAGAGAGCTCAACAATGGTTTTCACAATAAAAAACTACTCAACCAACACAAAATTTTCACTTATGACCAAGAACATTCAACGCTATGTCGAAACAGAATTAACACCACATGCACAAATAAAAATCTAACTGCACACATTATTAAACACTAACAATTGACTAAGGATAAGATTTTAACCAATGAATGCACCCACCCATATAAACATACTACCAAACAAATTTAACACATGAAAAACTTCAAGAAAAACAAATACCCACCCAAAATAATTAATCAAAGAACTTCATAAATTAACTAAGAAAAAAAATTAATTCATTAAATAATTTTTAAATGTAGAACCACATACCGACATGTAGCAGCTTTCGAAAAAATGGTGAAAAACACAAACGCACCACATTCTCACCACGAAGAAGAAAAGAGGAAGCCTATCACGGGAGATCAATCCCAAAAAAGTGGTTAAAACTCAAAATCGGACCCAAAAGCCGCTAGAAAAAAACTCAAAGATAGAAAAATTAAATAAAGAATGGGTTTCACAGGAGAGAAGGGAGGTCGCGATGGTGGCGGTCACAACAAGAGCGGCGGGTGGTGTGGGTCGTGGTGCAAAATAGTAGCAGATAGGGAAGTTCGGCGAACAGTTCATCAGACATAACTGCTTTTCGGGAGATAGAACGGTGTGAAGGGCTAGCCATGGAGTTGGGGTGCGAGATTGGGGAAGCCGACGAGCCATGGGGAGGATGTTCTGGCGGTTAGTCTTGGGTGCAGCGTGACGGAATTCTGAGCGGAAGGGATGGGCATGGCACACTGGGTAGGAGGGGGGGCTTGGCGTGAGGATGCAAGTCCAGGGATAAGGCAAGGGTGAAATGCAACTTGTAGGAGAGGGAGGAGGGGCGATGCGGGGGTGCGATGAAGGGGAAAGTACGGCGGATGCGCATGGGGTAGGGTTTCAGGGTAGTGGGGAAGTCGTGCGAACTAGGGGGAAGGGGGGTGATGGGAGAGAGAGAGGGAGAGAGGAGAAAAAAATAAAATGAAAAGAGAGAAAAGGTAAAATATAATAAGAAGAAAAAAATAGGGGGAAGAAAGAGGTAAAAATAATGGAAAAAAATTTAAAATTAAAAATAAATGGAACCTAAAAATAATAATAAGAAAAATAATAATAATATTGTTGATATCATGTGAATAATATTATCATAATCATAACTTAATTAACAATTATAGCCTAATTAAAATATTAATGAAAATAATAATAATAATAATAATAAGAGAAATTGCTATTTTTTATTAAAATAATTATTTAATGTTTAACCTCATTTATTTTCATTTCACTTTATTTATTTTCCCTGAACATCAGGAAGGTCATGTAGTGAACTGGGCGAGGTCACGAAGTAACCCGCGTAAAGTCGCGCAGCTTCGACCGTCCCCCGCACGTGCGTCAGATGCTACCACGCCCAAAATATTCATTTATCAGTATAAAGTAAATAATTTTAATCGTTCTCAACCTAGGCTTCAAAAAATATTTTCAAAAGCAAATAAAAATAATAAAAATAATAAATAAAAATTGTTTTAGAAATCTGAATGTGACAAGAATAATCATTTATCACGGTAAAAATTAAAGCTGGGTGTCATCCCAATCGTGCTTCCGCTGCACCAAGAACCATCAAAATGGTCTTTCACAATGTTGTAAAAGCATTTTTATTTTTTGTCTTCTTTGCATATGAACCTTTTTTAGCACCACTAGCTGCTTCTAAACTATTTAGCAAAGCCATATCTTCTGAGGTTTCATCATCCACTAAAAAATTTGGTTTAGAGATTAACTAATACTTGTTTTTAGTCTTGGAAACCCCATATTCCAAAATTATCTTCTTCCCCAAATTGTGAGAAAAATTAATGCTTCCAAGCAGGGAACATTAAAAATTCACAACATATGGAACAATAAAACTTATTGGAAGGCAAATATCTATCAAATAATGCATTTGAAGGCTTCAAAATTTCTACCTTATCGGGTAAACCACTTATGTTTTCAGACCTTGAAGAACCAAATCTCAAAATTATCATAATAGAAGCCTGATTCATGTAAATGTGATGAATACACTTTGGTCAACTGGCAATAATAATGAAAGAAATCAAAGGGGTCAAATCACTTCTTGCGAACAAAATTCATATCCCACCACAAAGTAACTATATAACTAAATCACTCAATAAAAAATATATTCCCTAACAAACCCATTCCAACAAAAAGGATGGAAATATAATATTTTAAACTACCATGACTATCATTGAAAATTACATATGAGAAATAAATAACATGCACATAGATAAGGGTGTAATTTTGGCCCGATGGCCCGTAAGCCCGGTTGGCCCAACCTAGAAAATTTTGAGTAGGGATTGGGCCAATGATTTATCAGGATGGGCCTATGTAATTAACCTCATGGGCCGGCCCAACCCTTTGGTCCATGTGAAGCTCATCCCGTAAAAGATCGTCTACTCTTACAAAAATTGGGAAACTACTAGTAGGTTGTCTTGAACCCCCTACCACAAGTTTTGAAGGCTGTGACTGGTCAAAAACTCATGGAATATATATATATATATATATATAAAGTTTATGAACAACACTACTAATAAAAAACAAAACATGCACATCCCCACCCACCTCTTCTGTAGCGTAGTGCACGCCCCCAGCCCTCTTCAGTATATTATTATTTTTTAAATGATCAAACTAAAAAAAGTTTCATTATTTTTAAAAACAATTAAATAGGTCACACATCCTTCTTGCATAGAGCGCAACACGCCCACCCCTCTTCCACATATCAAAAAAATTAAATCAGCAAAAAAATGTAAATTTATATATATATATTTTTTAAAATGGGTCATACATGCCTGCCTATCTGGGCACACCCCCACCCTCACCACCCACTATTTTACCCCCGTTGCCACCCACTATTTTTCCCACCCAATCGAAATAAATTAAAAAATATTGACAATGGTCATATAACTATTTTTGGTTCTTGCGAACCCCAGGGATATCAAAAAACAAACAAAAAAGAAATGATCATATGGCCATTTTTGTTGCATCTTCAATCCCTAGAGATAAAAAACAAACAGTAAAATGACTGTCTGATATTAAAAAAACAAAAAAAATATTTTTTAATTATAAATAACACAACAAACCTCTGTTTTTTAACATTATTACTTTTTATTGTCCACCAATTCCATCAGACCACTTCTAGCATAGCACTAAGCAAGCCTCATTGTGGTGATTTTTCTACTTTTTCATGTTGTGTGTGCATACCAACATCTACTTTGTGCTTCACCAAAAACACTCAATAGGGTATTTTATTTATTAATTTGATGTTTACAATTTATTTTATTTTTTTAGATAGATCCTTGTCAATTTGTTTATCATAAATAAATCCTCTCACCAAGTGTTGATATTCTATCATCATCTCATCATCCTCATGCTGCATCGTCATCTAGACCTAAAAATCATTCTAATGTTTGGGATCACTTTGAAAAAATTTATATCAATGAATACTAGGGTACAAGAATATTTAAATAAAATGAAAATATTGTGCTATGTTACTTATTGGTTCATCTAATAGGGACACTATACACATTAAAAGGCATGTTAATGCACATATTAGAAGCAATCAGTTAGATATTAGAACAAAAATGCAATTAAGATGTAATAAATTAAGAAATTTTTCTTATGATCTTATACATGAAAAAAATATGATGGTTGATTATATATTTAAAAAATATCAACTGATTAATACTATAGAATGGTCATATTTTACTAATTTGGTTCAAGGGACATTTACTAAACAATATAAACCTTTTTCACAAAATACTACTAGATATTTTTACAAACAATTAACAATATTAAATTATATATTATAAATATTTTCAAATAATTAGATGGACATGTTTGTTTATATTCTGATTTATTAAATTATAATTAACATATAGAATATCAATTCATTCCTACTCATTTAATTAATAGTGATTGGAAATTACATAAATTTTTCATTTAAATTGGATGAACTTCCATATACTGGTCATTCCCTAGGAATTTCATAAAGAGACCATATCTCTGAATGGTATTTTCAAAATAAAGTATTTAAAATCAGTATGGGTAATTCATCCTATTATAATAATGCAGTGATATCTTATATCTACATTAAAATTACCATGTGATGGAAAAATATTTCGTGTTCATTGTTTTACTCATATTTTATATTTAACTGTTAACGATGAATTCTCTATTTATAAATATTTTTTTGTTATTATTATAAAATTAATTAGCATTATTAATAGTTTTGATAATCATGTACAATTATATAGAAGCATTTTTCATTAGGAAAATATTAAATAATGAAATTTAAAATTAGATGTAGAAAATAGATGGAATTCTAAATATTATATGTTAAAATTATCTTTAAAGAAAAGAAAAACAATAGATTTATTTTTTTTGTCTACAACAATACGTGAAGGGGTTATTATCTCTGAAGACACTACCATGAAAATGGATTTACACAGCGCTGCCTTTTAAGAGTGTTTAAAAAAGTAATGATAAAGATACCCATTTATCATCACTTTTTTAGCATTGTTAAAATTGCTCCCTTTATCAGCGCTTTGTTATAATCGCTGATAAAGACCGCCCTTTAGCTGTGATTTTTTACTAGCATTGATAAAGGGTATATTTTAAAAAATATCATTAAAAATAATATATTTATATTGATATAAATACAATATATTTCTTTAAATATTTTTTAGATAAGGTAAATAGGCATTTACACATGATATATAAGATATTTAGTGAAAATGACTTATAAAATAATTTGAAAAATATTTTTAATGAATAAATAACTAATTATAATCGAGTAATAGTCATTTAATATCAATTTGAAGAGAAAAAAATCAAAAGAAAAATAAAATATATAAAATAAGTTGAAAACATAACTCGAACTTCAAACGACCATAAATTTTGATTCGGGTGTCCGTTTGAGCTCTACCACATACCAAATCAAAGCCTGCAATGAGCTCTATGTTGTAAGGGACTAGAATAAGCTCTATAAGCTTTGTTTTTTTTTACTCTAAAAGTCCTAGAAGGCCTCTAAAATTGAGTTTTTAGTCGGGATACCCGAATTTTTTAACATTCCATTGATTTTCAACCTCGATTATGGGGATCTTTTTCCCTTTTTTAGTGGGGAATGAATTTATTTCTCGGTATTACATTAATATTGAAATTATGGATTTGAAATTTTATCAATTTTCATAATGCATTTTTTTATAATCAAATATATTACAATATATACATATTTTTTATAAATTCATACATTAAAATTTTATTTTATAAATAAATAATTAAACATATTTACATTTAAAATATCTTCATAAACATATAAACTTTATCTAAATAAAAAAAATATCCATTTTATTTAAAATAAAAATTTATGAATATTTATATACCTATATAGTGTTTGTGTTTGTGTTTGTATTAACAAACTAATATATATTATCTATATATTCTAATATATGTACATAAATATTAATAAATAATATATGTAAATAAATAAAAATATTTATAATTATATTTATATATACAGAAATATATAATATATATGTATGTATATATTTATTTATTCATAAACACACAAACACAAAACATATTTTATAAATGTATTAAAAAATAATCATATAAACATATATTAATATATGAATAAATATATGGATAAAAAAATATAACAAGATATATAACTAAATAAATATATATAAATATATATTAACATAAGAATAAATAGATAAATATAACTCTATGTTTTTTAATATATATATACTAATAAATGAATAAATGAATAAATATGTTTATATATATATTAATATAACTATACATATATATTAATATTAATATAAATTAATATTCGAATAAATATAACTAAATATATATATATATAAATAAATAGATATATCATAAAATAGAGAAAAAACAAGATAGATGAGTGGTAAAGGTACAGGAGCGCAAGGAAGAAGTCTTGGGTTCGAATCTTAGTGGAGGCAGGGGTGCGTCGGTGGGTGAAGGGGGTTACTAGCACTGTTAAAGGGGTGGGGGTCCTAGTGTAGTTAAAGGTGGGGGGGGTCCACCTAGTACCATTAAAGGGGGAACTGTAGATCTGATAAAAGGGGTTAGAATTTTATCTTTAATTTTCTGTCTTTTTCCTTTTAAACATTTATTTTTTTACTTTTATCTGCATTTTTTTAGTACTGTTAAAAGACTCCTATTATTAGATTTTTTAGCACTTATAAAAGGGACCGTCTTTTAACCACACTTCGATTAGATACACATTTTAGGCATTGTTAATATATTTTTTAGCACCGTTTAAATCATTTTCTATTGTAGTGAGAAAATGTTTAGGGTCAAGTTAAATTATATAAATATTTTTTTCATGTATTTGAAAAATCGACTCGATTATTTTCAAATGCGTATATTCCTACATCACTATAAGTTTTACATGATTTAAAAGATATAATGTTTGTTTTATTAAGTATATGACTTATGAATATTATATACCAATTATTAATTCCATGAAATAAAATTTTGATAATTATTTTAAGACATTACCTATAATATTTGGAATGACAGTTATATAGGATCCAAGACGAAAAGACGCTAGTTTGAAAAAATTTAGAAATTATTTTTGATGATGAATCTCAATATGATGATATATTTTATTTTATTTTTTAAATTATCTAATGAATATAAATTTATTATACATGTTTATATTAGTAGACGTCCCAGACAACAAACACATTCTTCTCATGGAAGTGGAAGAGTATGGACAACTATAAAAAACAGAAAACTTTCAGAATCTTCCAGTGCAAGCACATCTGATCTAAAACGATATTTAAACTCTCCACCAATTCAAAATGAAGATGATTTTTATATATTAAATTGGTCGAAATATTATGAATCTAAATGGACTATACAAACACAAATTTCTCATTATGTAGTTAGTGTTCCTGTTTCTTCAGTTGAATCTGAGTATACTTTTAATAAAGGTGGATAATTTATCATTGATTATCATACACGACATACAATGGACATGGTTGAATCTCTTATAGTCACAAGAGATAATTTATATACACAATATCGATAATAATAATTTATCAATGTTGATAATGATCTCCACATGTTGTCAAGCGACATAGAAGACACAATATCAGAACCAGATGATTATTTTTGTATGGTTGTTATAATACATTTTTATATTGGAATTGATATATATTGTGTAGGTTCTAGGTGCAACAGAATTGCATTAGGGGTAGTGACTAACTTTTCTTTTTGTCATGAGTGATGTTCAATCTGAGATATCTACGACGTTGAATGTCGCGATCCATGAAATTGACCATTCAGATCAGATGAGGGTAATCACCCCAGGACCAATAGATAAGATATATACACATATTATTTATAATTAATTTAAATAAATAAGAATTACCTCTAAGGAATTATTTATTCTTTGATGCATCTGATGAAATATTTGCAGTGCGCTGTCATTGCGTTATAGAAACCGAGCATAGATTTCCCCCAATGGTGATCAACACATGTTCCCTGAATCAATGGACGTCACCGAAGGTTTCTCTAGGTGCTAGCACGGAATATCTTTTTGCTTGTGTCATCTGCCTTTTTTCACCTTGAGAATCACTTCCAAAGCATTCTCCTTGATCTAGTGGATGGGGATTGCTCTCCATTCTTGAGAGTGTTCTTAGAGAATAGAGCTCTCTATGATTGAGAGGTTTTCTCTAGATCCGTTGTGAACAAATGGATTGGATTATGAGAGAAAAATATAATTGGGTATTTATATTGGTCGGATTAGAATAAAATAATTACAAAAGTTCCCTTAATTATTTTATTTAATCCTAGAAAAACCACATGTCAAATAATATTATTATTATTATTATTTCTCAACATGTTATTAGATTGTGAATTATAATTAAATATTATTTAATTAAATAATATCTATTATTATTATTTCTCACCAAACCATTTAACTCAGTCTGTAATTCCTCCATAATATTTACCAGGCCTTGAATAATGACTATTTATTTATTAAATAAGTATCACTACATTATTCGCCGATAAATAAATAAATATTATATTAACTAATGAAAAAATAAATATTTATTAAATATTATCCTCATAATATATTCTCTCGAATAACTAGTGATGAAATAAATGTGATCATACATACATAAATAATTATTAAACCATGATCAGGAATAATATTTATTCAACTTGTTAAATAATAATATGTTATTTAACTGAGATTCTAGATACACTTAGTGTGTGACCCTTTAGGCCTCTTTCTCAGTGGCATTAGATTAGGCATCCTAAATTCCTAGGTTAGCGTCTAACAACATGCCAAGACATCCATAGTGAATGAAGTTAATGCCACAATGACATGTCACCTCATATGAATTCTTACTATGTAATATAATCTCTTTATAACGATATCTCTAATCGAGCAGGTTGCATGCCAGTGTCATCAACCCATACGCTTAATTTCTCTTTCTTTAACATTTCAGAAATAGAACATGCCTATTGAACACCATGACCATGGATTTATTTAGGCTATATCATTTCCATCAATGGGCATGAGATATTAACTTCTGTTAATAAAAAAAGGTATAAATCCTTTCTAGTATTATTCATTAATGCAATATTACTCATCATGAACCCAACATATCCTACCTCACCGCAAACATCTGTCATCACAGGTTTCATTAATACATCAAAGTATGTGACTTATAATATTCATTAATAATAATCATAAAGTCTAAGGACCAATACACACGTCCACAGATAGGAACATAAAATGACACTTATAAATGTGTATTTCCTACTAGCGGGTCTCGTTCTCATAATATCCTATTGGATATTACCAAGGGCGTACACCATGAGAAGGTGCGTCAAAGTCCTATGAATCTCCACCCCTAATAGCCTATATCATTTAAGTCCCTCAAATTATATCATCCAGTCATTGAACATATATTCAATAATAGTGTCATAGCACTTACGTGTTCTCATCATAGGGGGGAGTTGTTATGACCTTTTAGTGCAACATCTAATCATAGCATATTACCACATACTATGTCACGTAGAATAAAAATCTTGATGAGATATGTAGTTAATTAATATTCAAAACAATGAATGCATGTTTATCATAAAGTCCATAGAGGTTGGTTCTTGGGTACCAACTCCAACATATTGTATTTTTTTAAATATATTTCAGTAATTTATTTTTTTGTCATTACACAAATAAAAAATGTAATTTTTTAATGTTTAATAGTAATTTACATTTTTCATCACAAATAATATATTAGTTTGTGAAAAAATGTTTAATATTTTTATTATAATGTAATAATATATATATATATATATCAACAATTTATTTATTATAGGAGATAACTTTTTATAGCCTTACCTCACACTCCTTGGGGATTCCCTCAATTAAATCTCTTTTACCATATTAAATGGGGGGAATAATGGTAGGGTGTCACCCTCTTTGAATGAAATGAATGTAGTGACCATCATTATTATTTTATCTCTCCATAACGTCTTCCAAAATATATCCCATGGGTTTTTACCCCTTTCAATTGGGATTTTTTTCCATGTTACATCAAGTGTTCATCTTATTTCCAAACTTTTACACTTTATTTTTATCTCTCAATTATCTATGTACCAAAGGGACAATTGTTCCTGATCCTAACAAGTGGTATAAAAGGCCCGATTCTGGCACAAGGAAATTTTGGAAAGAGGATGTGTCCAAATGACAGTGAAATTTGAGATCAAAAAATTCAATGGAAATACTTTTTCATTGCGGAAAATGAATATGAAAGTGGTGCTACGGAAAGATAAGTTTTTACATGTGATTGGAGAAAAACTAACATGTGTGATGGAGGAGAAATGGAATGACATGGATGAGAATTTTATTGCCAACATCCATTTGTCTTTGGAAGACAGGGTCCTACAATTCATTGTGGAGAAAATATGGTGAAAGAGATTTGGGAAACTTTGAAAAGTTGTATGAGCCAAAGTCACTCCACAACAAAATTTTCTTGAAGAGAAAATTATACACTCTTTGAATGGAGGATTCATCATCGTTGACCAACCACAAAAACACCCTCAATAACCTTTTTGATCACCTACCTGTGTTTTGCTATAAATATTTTGATACTAAATTTTCAGAGATTATGCTCTAGAGTTTTCAAAATTTAGGTGATCAACTTATCATCAACCTCACAATTAATATCATAATGGATGTGTTTCTCTTCAAGGATGTTCTAGCTACGATTATTGAAGAAGAAATTAAACATAAGAACAAGGAACGTAGATAGAGAACTTCACAACAAGTGGAATCTCTATCAATGGAAAGAGGAAGAATGAGAGAGCATGGTTCCTGTGGAAGACAGAATCATGGAAGGTATAAATAAAGGAGCAAGAAGAAAAACATCATATGCTACAATTGTGGTAAGATGGGGAGTTTCAGCAAAGAATGTTTGATTAAGATGTATGGTGAGAAGAACTCTCAAGAAAATTTGGAAAGTAAATCTAGAAATGGATATGTACTAGTCAGTGAAGTGGTGATGACTATTGAAGGTAGATAGAATCTCAATGATGCATAGATAATTGACTCAGGATCAATATGGCATGTGACATCTTGACGAGAATGGTTTGATCAATATGAAACTATCCCACAAGGACTTATATACATGGGGAAAGATCATACCTTGTATAAATTTAGAGTCAGTGCCATCAAAATGAAGATTAATGATAATATAGTTTCCACCATTCAAGGAGTACTCAATGTATAGGTCCTCAAGAATAACATTTTGTCCTTGGGACACCTTGATGATATCAGATGCAAGAAACACAACAAGAAAGGGATGATGAAGATTTTGAAGGGATCACTTGTGGTGATGAAGGCAAGGAAGATATCTAAGAACCTATATGCGCTTATGGTGAAATGTACAAGGAAGAAGAGATATTAGTCACATCAATTGCCTCAACGGTAGCATTGAAGAAATTATGGTATTAGAAGCTTAGCTATATGTACGAATGAGGCCAGAATATTTTTTCTAATTGGATGTTGCTATATAGGCTTATGATGGTATCCTTTCCATTTTTCAAGCATTGTGTTTTGAGTAAGAAACATAGATTAAAGTTTGGAACCTCAATGGTGAGGAGCAAGGAGTTCTTGGAGTTTATCCATTAAGACATTTGGAAATCACTGGTTGTGTTCCTAGGAGGAGAAAGGTACTTTGTAACTTTCATTGATGAGAATTCTAGACGATGATGGGTGTTTCTAATCAAGAGTAAATAACATGTCTTTTAATTATTCAAAACATTAAAAGTGGGGAAGGATCGTGAACTAGAAAATAAAATCATGAGTTTGAGGACTGACAATGGTGGAATATATAAAAGCGAGGAGTTTGAATCTTTTTTTCAACAGGAAGGAATCAAGAGACATTTCACGGTGGTATACACTCCTCAACATAATGGAGTGATAGAGAAAATCACTACTATAATTTCAAACATTTTCAACGGTTCATTTTTAATGGCCAAATGACCCCTTGCAAATAGTATATTTTATATTATTATTTGTGATGGACTAAATAGTCCATAAAAATAATGGTTTATCGTGATAGAATGCATTGTTCGTCGCAACTATTTTTGGTGTGCATTCTCGCCGCCCAGTGTGAAAATTCATCACAATGGGAATTTGAGATGGATAAAACATCCACCGCAAATTCCCCTAGGATTTGGATTATTTGCGATGGACACTATGTTCTGTCACAAATAATCTTCACAAAAAAATGTATTTGCGACAACATTAATTCCATCACAAATAATCCATTGCAAAAAACCCCATCGTTTTAACACTGTGTGAGGCCTCCTCTTCTTCTTCCTCTTCTTTCTTTCTTCCTCCTCCCTCTCCAATAGCAAACCCTATGACCCTCCATTTCCCCAGCTCCGTACGACTCCATTCTTCCCATTTGTTTTGTAGATTTTGGCTCAGATCTTCAAGGTACAGACTCCTATTACATTTTCCATCAATTTTTTAACATATTTGGGTTCAATGTTTAATATACTAGTTTGGTCCCTAGGTTTATAAATTTATCGGATTTTCATGCTATATTTTATATTTAGGATAGATGCAATTGCAATAATTTCTATTTTTATTTTAATCTAGTTTGTTTTTTTTTGTGCATTTTAGGCTTAATATCAAATATATTGGTATGGTTAAACCCTATGTTTAGAAATTTATCTGATTTTCATGTTTTATTTAATATTATGGAGTGACGCAATTGTATGAATCTTTGTTTTGATTTTAATCTAGATTGTATAATGAATTTTAATTGTTTTTTATGAATTTTGGTAATTTTTTATTTTTGATATTTATATGTGTTTTGTATTTATATATATAGATATATATATAAATATTTTTGGGTATCATGTTAATTTTGATATATGTTTGTGTGTATATATATATATTAAAATGTGTTTATATATATATATATAAATGATTTTAAAAATATGTTTATGGCTTGTGGTATATATATATATATATACATATATGTATATCTGTATGTATATTTGTATATATGTATATATAAATTTGTTGTGTATATCTGTTAAAAAAATTACCAAAATATATTTTATATATTTATATTAATTAATAAATATTTTTATATAAATTCATGTTCAAGGGTTGCTGGAAATTAGTTATAATTTTACCTGTTCTTTTCTCTTTATTGTTTTTTTTTTGTTTTATTATTCCTTTCATTTGTTTCCTGGTTCCAAATTTTTTATTGCGCACACGTGTGTGTATGTCTAAATATTTATATGTCTAAATATTTGTTATGTTATTTTTTTCACGCGCGCGGAATAATAATATTTGTGCACGCATAATATTTGTTTATAATTATATTTGCACGAACATAATATTTGTTTATAATAATATTTTTTTATAATTATTTTTTTGGCGCATGTGCATGTATGTATGTATGTCTAAATATTTTTATGTCTCAATATAATTGATTTATTTTTAATAATGGTGATAAAATTATTTTAGAAAAAACATTTTAATAAAATGTTATTTATAAGAATTTTGTTTTATAAAAAAACGTTAATAAATTGTATAATTGAAAAATAATGACAATTTAAAATATGTAATATTTAGTAAAAAATTATTTAATAATAATTAGGATAATTTTCTGTAATATTTTGTAAAAAAATATAACAAATATAAATAATTATTATAAATTAGTAAACAAATATTAATTATTAAAAATGTAGTATTAATTTAAATAATTAGTAAAAATCAATACATAATTTATAATATGTAATAATTATTGAGTCTTTATTATTAATAAATTTAAAATATTAGTGATAATTATAAAATTATAATAATTTGTAAAAAAATTATAATAAAATGTAACAACGTTTAGAAGTTCATAATAATTCATATAAAATGTTGTATTAATTAAAATAAATAGTACTAATATTTCATATAAATGTTGTAAAAACACTCGATTCACATAACTATTATAATACATCTAGGGTAAAAATTATGAATAATAATCAGTACATAATTTATAATAATTTAAATAATTAATAATAATTTAAGAAATTATGATATATATATATATATGTAATCATTACATAATTTATAATAATTTAAATAATGAATAATAATCAGTATATAATTTATAAAAATTAATAATAATTAATAATAATAATTACATAATTAATAATATTCGTTATATAATTTATAATTATTTGTATTATATATATATATATTAATTATTAACTAATTAATAATTATTTCATATAAATGTTTAATTAATTAATATATTTCGTATTAATAAATTTTATTAAAATTTTCATATATATTTATATATAAAAATAAATAATTATATAAATAATATTAATAAAATATTAAAAATGATACCCCCGCGTGCGATGTAACGAAACAGTTGACCCTTACAAATGTTAGGTCGCGCTTAGGGTAAACCCCATATCCTGGACCTAATGGTGATATATGATTTATCATCTGATGCGTAGTTTGAAAGATATATTGAATTTTTATAATAATTTTTAATACAAATATTAAATGAATTACCCTCCCCTGTAAGGTAACTACCTGATGCTCACAAATCCAATGTCATGTCGAGGATAAACCCCACATCCTAGACCCAACGGTGATATCCAATTTATTATATGCAACACCATTTAAGATATATTCTATTATTTTCAAAAAAATAGCATGTATCTTATATAATATATTTACTTTTTTTACTTTTTTTCTACATTGAGCCTCTATGGGCCCTATAAACTAGTGCTAACCCAATGCCTCACTCTGCTCATATTTCATAGAATATTTCAAGATGGTAAAATATAATAATAATTTTCAACTAGTTAAAATGATCATCGATAATTATTCTTATTCCTGTTGTTTTTTAGATAACTATTGACTCGGGAAGTAGACAACAACATCTATTATGTCACCATGATCGGGTAAATAATAAAAAAATCCAAACAGATCTGGTTTAAATCCTATCTACATTGATGGTGTTGAAGCCTTTATATCATTTTCATAGTCAAATTTTGATTTTTTTTTCTAAAGGAATACTTAAATTTTCATGTCAGAAATGTGGTCTTTGGACATTTTAAACATTTGACAATGTTATACTTCGTCTATTGCATTATGGTTTTCAGTAAGATTACTTTTTTTGGTATCAACATGGTGAAAAGAGTTCAATAGAAAATACAAATTTTTTTGGTTCCAGATCCATCATTTAATAATTTAATACATGAGGCTATTGATCCATCTATTCCTAAAAAAAACTCATAATGACATGCCAAATCCTAAATCTGAACCTTCTTAGTGTTACAATTTGTTGTAATCTACTGAGGAGGCCTTATATTTGAGAAGTCGGATGAGAAAACTTGAATCTGTTACAAAATTTACGGCTATTAAATCAGATTTTGGAATGTCTAATTTTTGTTTCGATTGTATTTTATCTTTGGTTAAGTCATTTTTTCCCGACGTAAATGCATTACATACGAGTTTCTATGAAAGTAAAAGGTTGGTTCATAATTTGGGTCTAATTTATCAGAAGATCCATGAAATTTCAAATGATTGCATCTTATATTATGGTGAATATGAATCTTTGATTAATTATCCAACATGTGGAGAATCGAGGTATAATGTTTCACAAAAAGTAAAATTCAAAGTTCCTATGAAATAGTTGAGATATTTTCCAATTACACCTCATTTACATCTTTTATTTTTTTCACGCAACATAAAAGGATTTATGACATGAAATAAATCAAATATTTCGATTAAAAAAGCTTAAATCATCCATGTGATGGTGACTCATGGAAACATTTTGATCAAACACATCCTTCTTTTACTGCAAAACCTCGTAACATACGGTTGGGCCTTTCTACTGATGGTTTTTGTCCATTTGGAGCTTATGAAAATAAATATTCTTGTTGGACTATTTTCGTTACTTCTTACAACCTGCCTCCTTTGATGTTGATAAAAGAACCGTATATATATATTTGATGCTGTTAATTCTTTGACATCCAAAGAATAATTTTTATGTCTATTTGAAACCACTTATTAAAGATTTAATTTCATTATTGAACAACGATGTGACTACAAACTGCAGATCAGAATTTTATATTGAGGGTTTCATTAATATGGACGATCAATGACTTTCCAGCGTATGGTATGTTATCTAGATGGATCACACATGGTCTAAAATCATGTCTATACTTCATGGATGAGAATAAAGCATTTATACTTTGTAATGGGTGAAATGTTATTTATTTTGATTTTCATCATAGATTTCTTCCTACGGATCACCCTTTTCAAAGAAACCAAATTAATTTTACAAAAGGTCAAATTGAAATATATGCACCTCTAGTGGTGCTCTCAGGTAATCAAGTAAATTCTATTGTATCTCCATTACCTCATGTTATTTTTGGACAAACCATAAATGAGGAAAAGATAAATGGTTTTGGGAGAGATCATAATTAGATAAAGTGGAGTATTTTTTAGGACCTTCCATATTGGTCTGATTTTTTGGTTCTTCGCTTGTTAGGTGTAATGAATATTGAGAAGAATGTTTTTGATAACATGTTTTATACCATGTTGGACACACCTGGTAAGACCAAAGATAATGTAAAGGCATAATTATATATTGCACATATTTGAAGACGTCTTGAACTTGAATTATTTTAAGATGAAAGATCACACAAATTAATGAATCCAAAATCAGCTTACTCGCTTAGTAAATAAAAAAATTTATTATTCTATTAATGGATTAGATATTTGAGGTTATCAGATGGTTATGCGTCTAATTTTTATTATTTCATCAGAAATGGGCATATTACGAGGTTAAAAAGTCATGATTGTTATGTCATAATTGAAAGATTACTACCTATTGGTCTTAGAGGGATATTGAATTCGTCAATCTGGGACGTATTGACCAAAATATCATTTTTATGAGATATTTGTGAGTCAACATTGGATTATAATGCATTGAATTCCATGGAAACAGATATTGTTTTAATTTTATGTAAATTGGAGAAAATATTCCCACCAAGCTTTTTTGATTCCATGGAACATTTAATATTGAATTTTTGATATGAAGATAAATGTGGAGGTCAAATACGATTCCGATGTATGTATCCATTTGAGAGATGTATGTAAAAAATTAAAGAATCAAGTATATAAAAAAGCATCAGTTGAAGGGTCAATTGCAGAAGCATACTTGCAGGAGGAAATTTCAAATTTTTGCTCTTATCATTTTCAGTAGTAATATACTTAAAAACATAATCGGATGGGTTGCAATGAGACAAATGTTAATCATGTCAAAGACCAATAGTTGTTAGTTGTTAATCAGCCTGAGATTGGTTTTGGGGGTTACTCTGATCCATGACTTACATATAAAGAACAGCACAGATCTCATACTTATGTTCTGCTGAATTGTGAAGAAATGATACGATTTTTGTAGTAAGTACTAATTTTTTATTATTTCGTTAAATATTTATAAAAGATATATTTATTTAACTTAACTTTTTTATAGAATATATGATGACCATATAAAAATTAATTTCCATAAATTACATCTGCTGCTCTGGAGGAACGTTGGCAACAAACTTTTTCATATTAGATTCAAAGACTGGTAAGTAAAGTTTTTTTAATGGAATAATAAATAAAAATTTCAATGATATCTATTATTAATAATTTTTATTTTTTACAGGTAACATTACATGAAAATAAAATTAACATTCGATTATGTGTGCTCAAAAACACTCCATTGAAATTAGTAAAATCTCATAATGGTTATAATGTTAATGGATTTCAATTCCATACATGCATATATGGTGACTCAAATAAATCAATGAATAATGGTGTTCATTTGAAAGGATACCATCATAAGGAATGTAAAGTAAACTTTTATGGTATGATAGATGAAATAACTGAGTTATGTTATCTGGGACGAAATTATGTTACAATGTTTAAATGTTATTGGTTTGATACTGATTGAGGGTTGTGAGTTCATCCATGGCATGGAGTCATTAACATTAAATATTACAGTCTTCTTGCATCAAATGAATGATTTATGCTGGCACATCAAGCACATCAAGTTTACTAAGTATATTATTGTGATATTTTGAGATATTTTAAGGACTGGTGGAGTGTGATAAAAATGAAATCATGCAAAAATCAGTTTATTGAAAATGAAAATGGTTTTGTAGAAGTGAACCATATTGAAATTTTTTGAGAAACATCCCAAAATAAATATCTTACCCAACGAGATATAAATATAGATGATGAAACCCCTCAATTAATGTATGATGATATAGATAATTTTGATGAATTAATAAGGGATGGTGAAACTAAAAGTCATATGGAAGTTGACAATGATGAAGACGAGGATAAAGATATTAATGTCGATCAAAATGGTGATGAATATGATGATTTTTGAATTATATTCATGTCTTTAGTTATAGGTAATTATCATATTATGATATTTATTAGTTTTTTAAATTTCATATTTATATTAACAATATTTTATTGGTAACATTATATTATTCTGACATTCATTTGATTTTTATGTTTCAAATCTATTTTAACCATCTCTTAGTGGTGAAAATATTTGTTTCAGAAAGATGGAGATAAACCTCATGATGATGTATTATGTTCTCTCACTGATTTCAGACTTCCTGATGATGAGGCTAATTCAGCTCCTCCTCCTTAGGTTGGTGCGCCTACTAAGAGGGGGCGTTGTCTTGCTCGATTACTGATTCCAGATCTTATTCCAGAGAGACGACCGTCTATTGATTTTGATATGCATTTATAGAGGTATTTTTGATTATTTAATATGAAATTTATTTTATATTAACTAAGTGTAATTTTAATAATAATTTTATGATTATATATTTGTTTCAATTTTCAAAGTTTTTTGCATTTAGCCATTGGTCAGGCTGGCGCGATTATGAGAAATTATTTTTCTGAGCCATGGGTGTCATGGGGCCTGGTACCCATCGTCATGTGTGACAAGATGTCCGACCACTAGATTGTATATTATTAAATAATATATACTTTTTTAAAATTTATTTAATTACTAATTTTTTTAATTGTCTTAAAAAATTAATTTTCTCTGATTTCTGATAGTCAGAGAGATCCTATCTGAAAGACATGGGATACTTGTATACACGAGTAATTTTGTTAGATTCTACACAACATCAGAAAGTGAGCTATGGATAAAGCTTTTTCTACCGTCTTTGATCAGTCTTTCATCTCCTATCATCCCAACAATATATCAGCTTATGTATGGGATGAGTTGTTCTCCTTTTGGATAGGAGAGACTTTTAAGAGGAGATCAATAGCTGGATGTCAGAGCTGGGGGAAGCAAGAGGTCACCCATAGGTCCGAGAGTTGTACATTTGGCATACATTGACGACATATGGTAAGTTATATTATTTATTAATGTATATTTATTATAATTATAACATTTTTTTTATATTATACAGGCCACTATTGAACCATCTATTATGGACTTTGAAGTTTATAATAATATGTATTCGGATCCATATATAAGAGAAGTTTTAGGCGAAAGACAATGCCACATTGTGGTTTGTGATTATTTTGAACAATGCCATCAATATTAATTTTATAGTTATTCTAATTTGTCATTATATTGAAAGTAAAAATATGAGGCTATGACTTCTCATTCATAGGAGAGTCAATATGAGGCCGAACAAGATGTCACTACTAATTCAGGTTTTGATGAGGGGGCTTGGATACAGGTAGCATCATAGGGTGTCCAGAAAGGTTGAGTGATTGGTATTGGTTCTCTACTGACACCTATGAGTTATTATGGTATTTCTATGATGGAATTAGTGAGAATGAAGGGAGATCATGGAGAGTTTTTATCCACACCATTTTCCATTGCACATTATGAGAAGAGGTTGGGAGATCAGGATGAGATGATATAGCAGATACAGAAGCATAGGGAAGAGTATCTAGAGCAGTAGCATTTGAGAGATGAGGAGATGATGGATTATATGTGGCGACTTTGATGTGGCATTGATATGGAGTTTCCTTCTCTAGGTCCATCGAGTGATCCTCCTCCACAAGATTCCAGTTTATGATTTTTTATGATTTTCATGACTATTTTGTAATTTAGTATGACAGATATAATATTTTTGAAATGATGTATTACTTTTATGTGTGTTTTAATTTTTTTATTTTTTTTAAATATTTGTAATTTTATTTATTTATAAATAATCTAATTATTTATTTTTTTTAAATTTTATTTGCAAAAAATCATCGCAAAAGGGTTATAAATAATATTTTGGGTTTTTTTGAGACATATTATATATCCGTTGCAAAAAAAATAATTATGGACCTTCAAAAATAATTATATTTGCGACGCCTTCTTCTATGATGGGCTATTTGTGATGGAAAACCGTTGTAAAAAGTCATTTTCAATGTGAATCTGTCAAAAATGCACTGCACAAATTATAAAAAATCATGTTTTGAATGAATAGAACCCTATTAGACAGAAAAAGGGTGATACTGAAGACTGTAGGAGTTAACAAGATGTTCTGGGTAGAATCAGTAAATACTGCATACTATGTGATCAATCAATCTACTTTAGTGGAAATTAATATGAAGACACCGATGGAGATATGGACTGGTAAACCCACTAATTATTCTCAATTTCATTCTTTTAGATGTCCTATGTATTAACTATTTAATGAATTGGAAAGATCTAAGTTGGACTTGAGATCTAGGGAATGTATATTCTTGGGATACGCTAATGGTGTGATGGGGTATTGTTTGTGGGATTCCACTACCCCCAAAATTTTCATAATAAGAGATTTCATTTTTGTAGAAAATATGTTGAAAACGACTCTTGATAAATACACAAAGAAAAAGAGTACAAAAACTAAAATAGTCGAGGTGAAGGAAAAAATAAAGGAAGAAACAGTTTCCCCTAAGGCATTTCCAGAGCCTGATGATCAAGTATGGGATGATTCTGGACTGTGATAGTCAAATCAAGATAAAAGAGCACCAATATGGTACTGACATTATGTCACTGAGTGCAATGTTTCATATTTCTTATTGACAGAGGATGGATAAACATCATCTTTTTTTAGGTGACCCAGAGTCCAAATGTATCTTCATGGATGGAGGTTATGTGGGAGGAACTTGAATCCCTATATAAGAACATGGCTAGGGATCTTATTCCATTACCTCACGGAAGGAAGGCCATTGGGAACAAATGGGTCAACAAGATCAAGAAGGATGAAATAGACTAGGTGGAATGATATCATTCAAGACTAGTGGTCAATGGATATCCTCATAAGGAATATATTGATTTCAATAAAATATTTTCTCCTATTGTTAGACTGAAGACTATTTGGGCAGTTCTGGTAATGTGTGCTACATACACTCCATTTCTAGTGCCTGTATATGTGGAAAAAAAATTTCTCCATGGTGATCTTGATGAAGAAATCTACATGATCCAACCATTAGTTTTTTCTAAATAATGTAAAGATAACTTGATTTGTAGGTTGAAAAAATCTATGTACTGTCTCAAATAGGTGTCGCGGTGTCGATAAAAGATATTTGATTCCTATATCATGTAACATCAATACAAAAGACATAATTCATATCCTTGCACATATTTCAAGGGTCTAGATGGTAATTATTTCATCATTCTACTATTATATGTGTATGACATGTTGGTTGTAAGACCCAACACTGATCAAATCTAAGAGACAAAGGCACAATTTTCTAGGGAGTTTGAACATGGGTGCTCCAATTTTCTAGTGTCCACATATGCTTAGTGATACCCAAAGTGAATAATCTACTGATCGAAGGTCGCTGCCCTGAATTAACCCCTTGTAATTTCCATACATTATCATTATAATTAATTAGCATCCACAAAAATATGGCATTGGGAATGAGTTTCATGAACAGTGTCTTAATTTATAAGTGAGACCTGAACTAGGCGATTAATTCTGAAGAGGAATCCATGGAATAAGGGACTGACGTCTCATCATCCTATTTAAATCAAGGATAATACATATATTAATAATTTATGGATTATACCCACTAATGGAAAGTGGGAATGTAGGGTAACAAATGCGATGCACCCCAGCGTGCAGCGAACACACAGAGGCGGGCGCACCCCAACGGAAAGATTCAAAAAAATTATATATGTCACACATTTCTATATAAAGATAATTTCTCCATATATTTAATGAAAATATTACCATTGATAAATCTAAATAATTATACATGTTATTTTTCTCATGAACCTTTAATTGGTAGGAGTCATAACCTATAACTATATCATTTTGTATGAGAACACATCTCATTCCTTTATTTGATTCATCACTCTAAATCACAAACCCATATCCACTATAGGGTAGTGTGAGCACATGTTAAATAAACAACCATCACTTTAGTTCTTTGAAATTGTATTCAAATTCATCAGTCCAAAGGAACTTAACTCCCTTCTTAGTTAACTTGGTGAGTAAATTAGATAGCTATGAGAAATTCTTCACAAAGGGTCAACAATATCCATCCAATCCAAGAAAACTATGGATTTAAATCATAGTGATTGGTATGGGATAATTTTAAAAAACTTATTCCTTTGATGGATCCACTAATATACCCTCTTTTTAGATTATATGAACCAAAAATGAAACATTCTATGGTCAAAATTCACCCTTGGTAAATTTTTTATACAAATTCTATTTCATAGGGGTATTCAATACAATCCTCAAGTGATCTTTATTCCCTAATGTACTCTTAGAATATATAAGAATATCATCTACAAAGACTACCAAAAAGTGATTGAGGTAGTCACTATATAATTTATTCATTAAATCCATGAAGATAATAGGGGCATTAGTAAGACCAAATGGAATCAATATAAATTCATGGTTATCATACCTTTAATAGAATTTTTTCTTGGGTTTGAAATTAATTTTGAACCTCAATTGGTAGTATCAAAATCGAAGATCAATCTTATAAAAATATTAAGATCCTCATAATTGATGAAAAAAATCATCAATATGGGGTATAGGATACTTATTTATGGTTATTATCTTATTTCATCCAATGGCCCGAAGGCCTTCATTTTTTATTGATTTTGATAATCCACCTTTCAAGGGGTGAGGTGGAACCCTTACAAGGCATGTAGGCATAAGCATAACATGGCCCATAGGCCTTATAGGAATTCATTTCCCGTAGGCTTCAAACATTACATAAAACCCAGACTAACTACTTGGAATTTTTCCTCCCCGGCATCTTCATCGTGAAATCATCTCCCACCTTCGCATGGCTGTTCGGTAAGGATTTCCCATGCATGCACAGGCTTTTCCCGATGGCAGGTGTCTTACCCTCTCATTCTTGCAATTTGTTTTATCTTCTGCGTAGGTGAAATCTCTTTGCTCATCCTCCTTCTGAAGCTTGTTCCTTATAGGTTCTCTAGTTTGCATCTGCACTTATGGTGGCTCTAAGGCCTTGAGGTGGCCCGAAGGCCTTACTGACCTGAAGGCATGGGTGGTCTGAATTCCTTAAAGGACTCAGAGACCAAATCGGTGGCCTAAAGGCCCAAACGGGTAATATTCCCAGCTGCTACAGTGCCTGCTATAGTTCCTGCTATAGTACCCCCGGAAATTAGCCTCCACCTTAATTTGATCCCGAGTCGCATGGATTCACTTAGGGAGTCCTCACCTACTGGGTTGAGGCCCATGTGCGGTCATTATCTTATTAGGCACCTGATAATCAATGTAGAGTCTCATTGATCCATCTTTCTTCTTAACAAAATGTATTGGTTCATCCCATGGTGACACACATGGATGAATGAATACCTTATCAAGATTCTCCTAGTGTTTCTTATTTAATTCCTATAACTGAGTAGAGGTCATTATATATAGAGTTTTTGAAATAGGTATAGAACTGGGTATGAGTTCTATTGAAAACTCATCTTCATAATTTGGTGAAATACTTGGAAACTCTTCAAAAAATACATCAAAAAACTCAGGTATAATAGGCATGTCATCAAAGTTTATTTTCACCCCTACCATCTGAGATAAATTCCCAATTTAAATAGGAATAAGGAACCAATAATTGGATTTAATTTCCATTGGAAGTTCACATTTATCCTTGAACTAAGAGACAGTCATAGGTTGGTTCAGAATATCAAATTTGACTTCCCTTCCTAGAAAATTGATATGAACTTTATATGAAAAAATTAAATTCATGACCAAAATCACAGTGAATTCAAATAGATGAATAATAACAATATTTTTAGGAATAAAATTCCCACAAAATTCAATTGGGAAGATTCATATACTTGTGATGAAACCATTATACCATTAGTAGTTTTTACTGATATTTGATCATCTATTCATTGAGGATACAAATTAACATTCCTTAATACTTTTTATGATATATAGGAACTCATATAACTAAGATAAAATAGGGTACGCCAATATTTTAGAATACATATTTCCACCTCAACTTTATCATTCTATCTTCAATACCTTATTAAAAACAAAATGGTTAGAATGGCCATCAAGCATCATTAATCAAGGTGATTAATCATTAAAAATTATTTATTCTATGTCTAAATATTCACACTTTCTTTTAAATCTATAACACCTTAGGTTTAACCTAATTCATACATGGTCAATATCTATTAAAATCCTTAAAAATTTATCTTGTATAAAATGTGAACTAACCTAATAATATCCCCTGGGAGTGTCAAAACAGGTGCACAGAAAAGGAAAATTCACTATTATAGTGGATTGGGTTAACTCCTCATTCCACCATTTCCTTAGTCAAGGTTCACTCTCAATAGTATCTTATTAGGTAAAGTCTCTTACTAGACTGGGTTCACTCTCCATTCCAATCCTTATTATCTATTATGATATCCTTATTTACCCAATGCATTATATGGCAATAAATTTTTTTCCCACCAATCATATAATAAAAACCATACATATATGTACCACAAGATCATAAAACATTCATTATGTCATAAAATCACAACCTATTGAAATAATACGGGTTTTATAAACATTTCAACATCATAATCATAAAAAATCCAAATAAAGAATAAATATGGTAACATAGGATCATATCCCTAGTAAATTATAAGAAATATTAAAGGATGGTGTTATAGATAAAAACATCTTTAAAAATCTCGATAACATTTTTTGAGGAAAGTACCCTTTTATTTGAAATCACTTATTTAGAATCAAAATTTTCATATTATTAAGGAAAAATTTTTATATTAAAATAACCAAGTATAATTTTAAATTACAACTCAAATAAAATATTATCCATGATTGTGGAGAAAGTCAAACATGTAGTGTTTGTTAAAACAAAAAATTCTTTCATATTATCGGTAAAAATTTAGAAGTACCTTGTTCGAAAAATGATAAGAAGATTAATTTAAAATATTTTAATAGAAATTAAAAAATGGTAAAAATGAATCTAATAAATATTTGGATAATATTAAAAAAATTCCTGAAAAAAATTATATAAAATATTACATGGTAAGAGATTCTTGACAGAAGAGAAAACATGGTCTGTTTTATTTAAAAACATTATTTTGGTCTCTTGAGTAATTAAATAGAGAAAAATAAAATTAAATCATGAAATTTACATAATTAACTTTAGTATAAGAATATAAATAAAACTTGGGATATATAGATCATAAAATTTCGTCATAAAAAATAATCCGGATAAAAATATGATTGTAACATAAAACCATTGTTGTTGTGGTAACATTTGAATCATAAACCTTAAAATAAATAACTTCAAATGAAACTTTAAATACCATGGAAATAATGGTATTAATGATTAAATATATTAATGGGTCAGTAGATACACCTCATAAATAAATATATTTGTATAACATCAAACATGTCTAAATGAAACAAAATTGAGATGAGCCATTATAGCTTCAGTAATTTTTTAAACAAAAATAATTTGAAGCTTAAAAATCATATGGTTATATAAATACCTTTAATTTAATAATTTATTATTCCAAAATACATTATTGGGTACTATATACAAAATAAAAATAATAAATTGGTGCATAACATTAAAATATGTCTCAATGAAGAGAAATTTTGACGAAACCCTTACCTTATATATGACTTGATTCGTAAAAAATATAAAATCCTGTATAATAAATTTAGATTTATTATAATTATATACTAGATTCATATATGTTATTGTAATATAATATATAATCCAATTATATCATTTCAACACCCATTTATTAAATTTTATCTATTAAAGTCGTCATTTGGTGTGTTAATCTCTTCATTTTTCATTAATATTTTAGTTCTAAAGTTATGATACCTGCACATTGATCATGTTTAATCCATATATATAATTTTAATCATGATATAATTATCATATATATTCATTATATAAATATTTATAACCATTCATATAAAGAAATTTTGAAAAATTAATTATATCAATTTGTGGAGATGGTAGTCTTATGTACGCATGAGTAATGTTACCATTTTTCGATGGATGGAATAGAATAAAGTTAAATATTAATTAATATTAATAGAATAATTATTATAACATGAAATCATATATATAAATCAAATCTATCATAATAACAAACCATGAATGAAGTGGTTTTAGTATTCAACACACACGCACGACCGATACTTTTATCTCTCATTGGATTGAGAATAGGTGGTAAATGGTTATAAAATCATCATAATAATATATCAGTATATTTATTATAATATATTAATTAGGTTTTTGTGGATATAAACTTTTTATATAAGGTATAATAACAAATAAATTTGAAAGAGTTTGGTTAAGATTTACACCTCATCTTTGAGACACCCACTTTGGCTTACACCTTAAACATTGGAGGATTGGTCTTAAGAGAATAAAATAAGATCTAGTATGAATGGAAGGATTATAAGAAGTTTTTTTGAGTTTTTTTTCTATAAGTATCAAATATTGTGAATAATTGTGAAAAAAATATCCCTTTTATAAGTGAGGGGAGGGACACGCATGGAATTTCTTAAAAGATTTCTATGATATAAGGTCACTTTCATGGGAAAGTGGTAAAAAATGGATAGTTATTTGAAGTTAAGATAATTAAGGTATAAATATCATCAAAAAATTATAATTTTATCGGTTTGGGTTTAAATACTATCCTTATCTCATGGTTTAACCCCCCCCCCCCCCAGGTAAACTCGTTTTAACATTAACAGTGGCAACAAAATTTTACTATTTTTAATATTCATTATGACCAAAAATTAACTTAACCATATTAAATTATATTAACTACTATGATTCAAAATTTAGAATCTATTTTAACAAATTCAATTTCTTTAAGTTGGATAATTTAATTTTAATTAAGCGTGCAACCCGTAACGAAAACTCGTTCTCAAAAAATGAATTTTTAAGGGGAAAACTTATTTTACTTCCATTATTTTCCTTGTAAAAACCTTAAAATGAATTTTAAAATAATATATTTTATATTTAAGATAAAATTTTATTTAAAACAATTAATAAATATAGATTAAATTAATTTATTAAGATAAAAACACATTGTGCGTAAAAAATTAGAAAAATATGTTTTTAAGCCAAAAAAACTAACTTATAACAAAATAAATTATAATAATGATTACAATGAAATTAATTATATTATTTCAAATTAAAGGATACTTAGATTAATTTAATATAAAATTCAAAACATAATGGAACATTTACTTGAAAGTAAATGAAACTTTTTACAAAAAATCGTATTTCCCACAATTCACTGAAAAGTAAATCTTTTCAAAAAAATCCTAAAAATTCACCCCTATGATAATATTTAGATGATTATTTTAAAAATGGTATTCATTTACTCAAATAAAATTTATAAAAAATTTAGAAATGAATTATAAACTTCATGTGAAAAAATATGATGAAAATCAATTTTTTAAAAAAAATGAAGCCGAAAATAACTACTGATAATTGAGTACTTATTTATTATGAATTAATAAATACATTTGCATTAATAAAAACATGTATACATATTTTTCATAAATTTTTTATTACTATTCATACCTACTAATTTAACGACTGGGTTATAATGGTTTATTATGTCTTTGTTCATATAGACTCGGAGTTGCACATAAGGTAGATTGTTGAGTACATAAAGTCTTATTTCAAAGGAAATACATATATAACCTTGGGGTTTTGCAAGGAATCCCTCACTTCTTCCATAACTAAACGGATGATCCCAATTCACTATGGCCACATTTTTCAGAGAGTACTACATTAATCTATAGATTATTTCTTTCCCTTTTACTCTTTTATGTTTTTAACTAACTTATTTCTCACTGAATCTCTCCTACCATAATCTCATATAATGAGGAAACTATTTTATTTTAAGTATTGGGGTCATTATTGAGCTTACCTTTGACCCACTTGACTTTTGTTTTGTAATAATTATTCTAGGAGACATTTCTCATTGGATTATTTATATTACCTTAATACATCCCAACAACCTTGAGAATAAAAGTAAAATAATTTAGGGGAATTTGTTGGAAATTAATTTCTAGTTTATTCATATATTGAATTTTTGTCTAATTGTTGAATTATATCTGATATCTAGTTTTAAATTTCTGAAATTATTGTTAATTGGATGGTTACTTAGCATTCACATCTTAATTGGTTGGCCAAAAATTTTAAATTCCATTCTCGATACCTTTTATAACTCATTGTTGAGTATTATTTCATATACCCTCTCTCTTGAGATAACTCAATACACACATCACTACTATAACATGCTTGTTTGTCTTATTTAAACATGATGATTTTGAGTCACATTTAAATGATTGAGGCCATAGATTAACTTTTTTTCATCCCATTTAATCTTGATACCTACCCTACATTTGATCCATTTTGATCCCATATAAACCATGGATTCCCCCATAAAAATCCACATTATAATCCCATGTATAATTCCTACCCTTCATAATGAGTATGTGTGCATGATTATTATTTTTGGATCTTTAAAAATTGATTTGAGTTTTTCATGGGGCTATTTTTTAGAATTCTATGAACAAGTATAGGGATGAAATTTCTTTATATTTGGGAAGAAGGTTCACTACTATTGTGATTATGATTTACTGAGGCATCTATAGTTGAGAAAGAGAATAAAATAAAGAAAAATTGATGGAAAATTGAGAAATTTAAATAACATGGGTAAACCAATGACTAAAAGCACCACCTCCTTCTTTTTCCAAATGTAAAAAAATAATTTTTATGGGATATGATGGTGGGGAATGAGGTATTTTCTCCGTTTTACTTCTAAGAGTGTGGGACCTTCCCTTACACACGTCCCACTAAGAAATTCCAGACTGAAGAAAAAATTTGAGAGAAAAAGAGGGCCACTTTTTTCACTATTTTAAATTATTATTTTGAAAACACATGAAATATGAGGAGGAAGTTTTGGTTCTTCCAATGAAGTCAAATTTAAGTAAGAGATATGGTTTTATTTTATCTATATATTGAATATCATGTATTGTTCTTTAAGAATCTACCTCCTTTTTCCAACCACTGAAATTTTTTTCACATCATAACTTACCTACATTAATACTCAAAATCATTTGAACTCAAATGAAATGTCCTTATGATAGTTGTGGTTTAATATCTATGTAGAGATTTTCGTAGCTTATAAGACTATGGATGGGGTGTGAGAACTTGATATTGAGAATAATTTTAACACCCCAACCCCAGTTTCCCAGAGTTGGTGCATCATTATATTACATTGGCATGATTACTAGAAAATAAAATCTTGAAGGACCAATTAGTTTTGTAGCCTTGGAAAAACTAGATACAAACATAAGATGTACATTACATCATGAAATGAAAAACTACACAATTTCACCTTTGAAAACACACATATCCCTTATAATCTCCCTGCAGGTTATTCATAATATACCTCTTCGCATCTTGGGGAAAAATGAAACATATGATAGGGGTGAGCTCATATGCTCAGTAAGGATAAACATTATAGTAGAAGCTGTCATAAATAAACATAAAATTTTAATGAAATATATAAAACTGAAACAAAAGCCTTTTAAACATAATATTCAGCATAAAATGCAATAATAAATCAAATAATACCATTTAAACTTTTACATGGATATTCTAATAGTTGAATAATCACATGCAATATCAATAACCAATCTTATAATGAGGGAATTCATAATGCGTGACATCATAACCATACTATCAAGGCCTCATTCTAAGACCATTACCATACCATCAAGGCCTTGTTACAAGAAACTATTTTGTCTTATGAGACCTACCGATACATCGAGGGGCTGTAGTGGGCCCCACCCATCACTTACTCATTCCAATTCATTCCTCTTATAAAAAGGGTAAAACATAACATAAGCATTCGTATTAAATGTAGCATAGAAAATGTTAATACTTTAACCATAAACCAAAAATGGTATCAAAATAGCACATCCATAGTCAAATATATCATAAAACATTCAATAAAATATGGACGATTTTATCATAATAAATCAACATCAATTAAGCATAAAACCAATAAAGGATATTGACATAGATGAAAATAATCTAATAAATTTATTAAAACTCTTTCAGAGAAAATTCCCTTTTTAATTTGAAATCATTTAAAGTCCATGCAATTATAAAAGTATTTCAAACTATTCTGATTAGTATATATCTCATATATTTCACCATAGAGATAGTGTCTCTATATCTTCAGGGAAATTATTAATGTAGTTAACTCAATATCATGAGTTGGATAGTTTTTCTCATGAATTTTTAATTTCCTTGATGCATAAACAATAACTCTATCATTCTTCATAAGGACACAACAAATTCTTTTTTCTTGAATCATCACTATAAATCACAAAACCATAATTTCTAGATGGTAATGTCAAGATAGGATAATTGACTAATATTCTCTCCAATTATTATAAACTTTATTCACACTCTTTTGTCTAAAAAGATTTAATCCCTTTACGTGTGATTTTGGTTAACAGGTTATCCAATTGGGAAAAATCATGGACAAAACACCGATAGTAACCTTCTAAACCAATAAAATTGCATACATCGGTTATTCTCTTCAGTGCCATCCATTCGTGGATTCCCTTTTTCTTTGAAGTATCAACAGATATTCCATCCTTCGAGTCAATATGTCCAAGAAAAGAAATTTTCTGAAGCTAGAATTCACTCTTTCAAAATATACCATATAATTCATTTCTTCTAAGAGTCTTCAGAACAATATTCTAGTGGTTCTCATGGTCTTTGTAGATTTTGGAATATACCAATATATAATCAATAAATACTACAAAAAAATCATCATGATATTCCTTGAAAACTATGTTCATTAGATCCATGAAAACATAGGGTTCATTAGTCAATCCAAATGGCATTACTATAAATTCTTAATGACCATACCTCGTTCATAATGTTGTCTTTGGAATAACTTTCTTCTCTACACACAGTTTATTATATCTAGAACGAAGGTCAATCTTTGAAAAATATTGATCTCTATAAAGTTGATCAAACAAATCATCAATGCAAGTCAGAGGATACTTGTTCTTTATTATAAACGAATTTATTTCTCTATAGTCAATGCACAACCTCATTGATCCATCATCTTCTTAACAAAAACAACTAGGGATCCCCATGGAGACACACTAGGGTGAATAAATACCTTGTTTCTCAACTCCTCTAGTTGTTTCTTCATCTCTACTAATTCCACTGTAGGCATTCTATAGGGAGTCTTTGATATTGGTCATGCATTAGGGATTAAATCAATAAAAAACTAAACTTCTCACTCTAGAGGATGTCTAGGTAAATCCTCTAGAAATACATCATTGTATTCTTGTACAATAGGCACATCCTCAATTTGGATATTTCATTCTTCTCCCATGGATGATTTTTTCTCTTCCTCCCCAAGAATTTCATTCAGAAGAGATACTAGGAGTGGATCTAGATAAGAATCGGATGATGAAATTTATACTCTAAAGATAATAGATTCTACATCATCCTCACAAATCAGAACTTCATTCTTCTTACAATAAATTTTCACATCATATTTTGATAGCCAATCCATACTAAGGATTATATCAATGTTGATCATAGGTATGATGATAAAGATAGAAGATAAAACATGTTTATATGTCAAAATAGGAACCACCAGACACATCTTTATTGCAATGAGACTTCCCATAGGGGTTTTGACTAACAACTCCCTTGTTAATGTGAATTGGAAATATCTAATTTTTAATGAAAATTGGTAATATATAAAGGAATGTGAGGCTCCAGAATCAAATAATTCTTTGGCTAAATTTGAGGAGATGATTATAGTACCTACCACCATGTCATTCGGAACTTCAACCTCAAGAGTTGTTATCGCATAAGATTGGCCTTTCTCCCTTAGCCTTTTTGGGTGTAAATTTCCATGATTCTTAGGAAAATCATTTCAATAATGTCTCATCTATTTACAATTTTAGCATTGAACATTGGTATCTTCTTTCATCCCCTTTTAATCATGAGCTTGGTGGCATTTTTCTCCACACTTGTAGAAAAATCGCATTCCTTTTTGGAAATTATTGTGTTGTTTCTTCCCACATTTACTATAGGGTGTAATGTCACCTTTTTTCCTTCATCCCATTATTTACTTTTCTAGATTTTTAATCAGCCCTATTATTCTCTTTTATTACATTAAATTCATAAGACTTATAGAATTCTATTTCCATCTTGATAGCATTTGAGACAATATCTTTATATGATGAGAAAGATTTTGAGACCAGTTCCCATCATAGGAATGGATTCAACCCATCAAAGAATCGATGAATCTTACTGATTGGGTTAGATATATAGTACGAAGCAAGTATAACTAACCTTGTGAAGTTATCCTCATACAGTGTAACATTATCATTATCCTTTTTCCTCGGACTCACATATTGCCTTTCCATATCAGATCATTGTTCACGAGGAAAGTATTTTTCTACAAAAAAATCTTTAAACTCCCTCCATTCCATATTTTCTACTTCTTCATATTTCATTATATTTTGAATTAATGACCACCATTGATCTGAATCTTGTGACACACAGTAAAATTCCATGAAAATTGTTTCCCTTTCATTACACCTAAAAGCAAGAAATATTTTTTCTAAGGAACTTATCCATTGCTCAAATACAAATAGATTTGTATTCCTATTTAATGTTGGAAGTTTTTGTATCATTAAGGGATCTAACATTGATCCTCTATGTTTTGGATCAGGGTACTTCATATGGGTAAGGTTATTATTCATAAACTGAGTCAACTGTCCCAGTATGGCTATAAGTTGTTCAGCACCATTTGTATCACCAGCTCTACTATCATTATCATTCATAGTATGGAAATCCCAACATGGATTACGTGTGTTGATACTATTTCCATTTCTTCCACTTGGTTCCATTTCTAAACAATGGCATACACTAGATTAGGTTATGAATCATAATTCATAATTCCAAACTAGTAAAATACTTAACATAAATTGAAAATTTTATGATATCTAATCCATAATCACAAACATGGTTTCTTTGAGGACATAGTTAATCATAATTCATTCATAATGGTTTGTAATGAAAATATGAATTATCCTAAGCATATCCCCCAGGAGTGTCAAACTAGGTGCGTATTAAGTCTCGTTGTCATGTACCAGGTAACCTCGAGTCAAGACTGGAACACCTTGCCACCATTTTCACCCCTAGGTACATCATTACCAGAACCACGTCCACTTGTAGTATCCATAGAGAGATTTATTTTCTAGGAATACCCACATAATATCTAAATTATCCAAAATTTTAGGAAGTTACTCTATACTTATCCTCAAAGTTTATCTTAGGGTAATGTTCATTAATCAATGTTTTTTTATATCTAGTTTTCAAGGACTATACTAAACATCCTATTATACCTACTATAATGCCCCGACCCCAATTTCTCAATGTTGGTGCATTATTTTATTACATTTCCATGATCATAAGAAAATAAAATCCTAAAGGACCGATCAGTTTAGTAGCCTTAAAACTAGATAAAAATATAAGTTTTTCGTTACATCCTGAAATGAAAAAATACATAGTGTCTCCTTTGAACACACACATATCCCCAAGAATATCCTAGCAGGTCAGTCATAATATACTTCTTCGCATCTTGGGGGAAAATGAAACATAATAAATGGGTGATCTTAGATGCTCAGTAAGGATAAACATTATAGTGGAAGCTATCATAGATAAGCATAAACTTTTAAGTAAATGTATAAAACTAAAACACAAGCCTTTTAAACATAATCATCAGTATAATATGGAAAGAATAAATCAAATAATACAATTTAAACTTTCACATGGATATTCTACTGGTCGAATAATCACATGCAATATCAATAACTAATACCATAATGAGGAAATGCATAATTTTGAACATCATAACCATACCGTCAAGACCTCGTGCCAAGGCCATTACCATACTATCAAGGCCTTGTGGTAAGATACTAATTTGTCTCATGAGACCTACCAATGCATTGAGGGACTATATTGGGCCCGCCCATCACATACAAAGTCCATTTCATTCCTATTATGAAAGGGGTAAAACATAACATAAACATTTTTATTAAAACTAACATATGAAATGTTAATACTTTAACCATAAACCATGAATAATATCAAAATAGAACATCCACAGTCAAATATATTATAAACCCTTTAATACAATATGGAATATTTTATCATAATAAATCAACCTCAATCAAGCATAAAATCCCATAATGGATGTTGACATAGATGAAAATAATCTAATAAATTTATTAAAAAACTGTAAGATAGATATCCCTTTTTTACTTTGAAATCATTTGAAATCCATGAAATTATAAAAGAATAAACTTATTTTGAAAATAATATTGTGATATTTTAAGGTAATATTCAAAATTTTAAGGCATAATAATGGCGCAAAATAGCCACTTGTGTCGTATAAATAACAAAAACATTCTTTCCTTAATTTGTTGAAAAGTTCAAAAAGTACCTCATTTGTAAAATGATGGAAAGATTCCTTTAAAAACATTTTTAAATAGTCAAAATGGGTAAATATTATTTTAAATAATTTTTTATAGTATTTTGAAAAACCTTTTAAGAAACATGGATATGGATGATAAAGATTTCCCAGTAGATACTTAAGTATAAACAATCTTAGATAATAAAAAGATTGTGAAATTAACCTTTAACTTATACATTCCTTCAGTCGAGGGTGAGTTAGCATCCTGAATAATGGTTAAAACATGTTATTAAATTATAATAGGACTATATCCATATTTATGATATCATATATGATCCTCTCATATCATTATGTTAATAATATTTTAGTATTACCACTATTTTGGGTGTTAACTACTTTGTTTTCCTATGCATGTTCTGTTGTGTAAGTCTGGTTTGTTATGCATAGGATGTATTTTATTCATATAAATAATGATATTAAGTTTGTAATTATTATTTTTAATCATCATATAAAGTTTATAATCTTTCTTTAATGGTTAATGTGGAGAATGAATCTCATCACATCGTAGAGGCGGTAGGCCATATGTACGAATGAGCGACAGTCCCATTCTCTTAATTGTTAAATGGTATGTAATTGGATGATATATTAATTATAAAAAATAATTATCTTATTATATTCATTACTTACATCCATTATAATCATCATTATACCCATCCAAATAATTTAGTTTTGAATAACACATTACACCATGGCTTGGAGATGATAAGTCGTACGTACGCACGCATGGTGATACTATTATTCATAGGATAGATAAAAGGAGTAATATGGTTGTCCCATAATTATAATAAAATATATGCATGTATAAAGTACTGGAGTTATTACTTTAGTATTTAAACGACATAGAAAGTGGACATAGAAGAAGAAAATAACTTTTCAATTGGTGATAAAACAATTACCTCTTTTTCAGGTGTCTCCTTTTAATTTTCAAAAAAGGACTCCTTAGGTTGGATTTCTGCCCAAAGTGTGGCCTCTAGGATGAAGTGAGGGAAGTTTGAAGGATACCTGGGTAGGTTTGGACCAATACAAATGGTTTTAGAGGTGTTAGATAAAGGGAAGAACAAGTGCCATTTTTAAATAATATTTATATTTGACCATATCACCTATATAACCTTATATTAAAAATAAAATAGTTATTAAAATTTGAATATGAAATTTTTAAATCTTCTTTAAATAAAATATAATAAATGTATTAATCTAACACAAGTGGCTTAAAAGATCATATTTTCTACCTAAGGTTGATTTTGGTCGAAATATACTTATCCAATGAGATTAGGACAAGTGTTAGGATAATGATATATTATTAGAATATTTTTATACCTTTAATTACCATGTTTACCTTTAACTATGGTAAATAAAATTTAAAAGTTATTATTCACAAAAAAATTATTTTGATCCTATTAGACTGAATTTTTCATACTAATTACAATCATGTATTTCTATTTTTCTAAATTCAATTCACAAAAGCGGTAAAATTATGTTTCATTCTAATCTGTAAATGTTGTTAGAAGATGGGTAAACGAGACGTTCAAAAGTATAATAAAATTATTATATCTAATTCTATTATAAAAATTATTCCTATGACCTATATTGGACTAATGTATTTATTATATATCTATTATGACATTAAAATAAATTTAATGTAAAATAATTATTTAAATGAAAAAGTTGGCTTTTTGACAATAATGTAGTGTTTTTAACTATTCATCAAAAATTGAAACTTTTCAGAAAAATACAAAAAATTCATCATAAGCTAATTTTGATATTATGAATTCAAAAATGAAGTCTATTTTGAAAAAATAAAATTTATAAATTTCATAATTTGGTTAATACTGTTCATAACCACTTTTTAAAGGGCTAGTTTGATAGGTGTGCTCGAACTCAGTGTTGTGTGAAGTGCACGCTATTGGATTATTTAAAAATAAGCATACCATAAAAGCTTGGGGTTTTACAATAACTCTAGTTAAATTTATCATGAGTGTTGGTGAAAATCTTTTAGAAAGTAAAACCACAATATGGATATAGATGTTTAAGAAAAAATTGAGAGATGATAATGGAAGGAAAAGGGAATTAAAGTGAAAGTCTAATGGTGAAGCATGACTAGATACTAAGGAGGAATGAGTTATTGAAATTCAATGACTTTTCATTAATATTTTTTTATATTAACATGCTTGGGTGTAATTTTTCTATGGTTGGTGTGTGTTGTCCTTTGAGATCTTTGTTGCTATGTTTTTTTCTTAAGGATAGTAATTATTCTTGTGTGAGGAATTTGATACTTGTAATTCATGCTTGTATTTTTAGTATATTTCATAGTGAATTTGAACATAATACTACCTTATTGGGTGAAATTATAATGAAATATTGAAAAATTGTTGCATTGAAGAGATATTGAGCCTTGGAGGAATTCTAAAGTAATTTCATTCATTCACATCATGACAGGAATTTCACAGCGTGATCGGAGAATAATAAAATTTTGTAATGAGGTAACTGTGGATCGAGGCCACGACTTTGGATATTTGTTCCATGTAAGAATCCAAATAGAGCAAGTAGATTAAGCATGGAATTAATTCACATCGTGATACATGGCTTGTGGTACTCCCATAAAACTTAAGTTGAAATAGAAAAGACCTAAAAACTGTATAAGAGTAATGCCAAACTTCATAAGATTCATCTCAATGGTAGAATAATGATTCACACCATGATGGATGATTTCATTCCATGACCAAGAAATCAAGAATTGTCCTAGTCTGGAAAACATCATAATAATAATGTTGAACGAATTTCTAAGGTTCAAGGATAAATTTTATAAGAATTATTTGCATCACAATGAAGGTGGTCACACCGCAGAGATGATTCTGTAAGAATCTTTTGAAAGAGAATAATAATGATCCACACACAAAAAAGTGGCTCCCCCCATGAAGGATACTTTGTAGGGTTGATTGCAGACTTTGTAAGAGTGTTCTGCACCACAAAAAATCTACGACATTGTGATGAACCGGGTCAACATTCAAGGAAGAAGATATCTATACTGATATCCCAAAGATCTCATGTTATGATCTTCAGGGGAGATTCAAAGTTGAAAAAAGTAACATTCCAGTTGCATCACAATAGAACAGATTGCATCATCATGTGTGATGTAGATTTCCTCTTTTATGTGTGGATAGTCATTTTAGGGGTGAGTTATTAAGATTAGATGATTGTGTGAGTTATTGTCTTACTAATATTACCCATGGAAGGTTGTTTCAATTAGGAAATCTCTTGGTGTTTGATTTCATCTTATCCCTTCATGAAAATCTGATAAAGAGATGTGTGGAGGGAAGAAATCCAAATCGATTTATTTGATTAGTCTATGAAAAACAGTCAGTATTTTTTTCTTCTTTATGAGCCCAGAATAATGTATATAGGCTTGGTGGATTTCCTCAATCCATGGATTTACACTGGTTTATATAGAATCAACTGAATTGATCATAAGAAGTTGGTAATCATAGAACGACATTACAACCAATTAGAATTATTAATCCATGAATGAGAAAGGTAGCACCATTATGAAATAATTCTTAAAAATTGATATTAATCCCTTTTTTAATCAACTGTTTTTAATCACAAATAATTTTGATGTTTTTCACTTGATCTAACAACAAAATTCTTGACTCAACAAATGACTCAACCAACTCTAAAATCTCAGATTTTAGTTTCATCGTGGGGAAACCTCAGACTTCTGCTATAGTACACTCTTGTATTTAGTGAAGAGTCGAGCACTCTTATTAATTCTAAACTCCAACAACAACCCAGGATCCAATAACACTCAAGGAGTCGTTAGGAAGTGATGCAAGCATCGAAATATGTAGGTGTTGTAGTAGGAGGATTAGTTCCAAAAGTTAGCACTGATGTATGTGCTAATGCAGTGGAGATGCAAAGGCAACATCATTCCTTCTTGTCTCCAGAAGCATGTGTTGTACACTAGGTGATCCAGTTGTAGTAGCGATTAACATTGACCATGTGGTTCAATTCCCACGATGATCAGAACCATGAAGCGTTCATTCCATAAAGACGACTTCACGGGGGAACTGGGATTAGCAGATGGTAGATGATATATATTTTTGGTTGGGGTCATTTATACTATATAAGGAATGTAAGATGTGTGATCAATTAAGCTTAAGCTTCTATCAACCTATGCTTTGGAGTTATTGTTTTGAAGCACTTAAATCACTTGTGTTCATTTTCCTTTACTTTTGTTCACTGTATATTCCACTTTTGTTTGTATGCTCTCAGTGTATCTTGAGTAGTTGGAAGGTGCGAGGTTAGGGTGTGTGGCTTGTTGATTTCAGAGATATATTCTTTTAGCACCAATATTCTCCAGAAATTCTTGTGTCATTATTCCATGCTTGAGGAGCAGAGTTTGAGTTCTTCAAAAGATAATGCTTCTTTTTCAACAGAAATGACTAGATTTTTAGGCATTTTGAATTTGAAGGTCGTGGTTTTAGGAATCAAAGTGTTTACTAAACCCAACCACACCATGGCATTGCACAACATGTTGTGATTTATGAAATTTATGAATAAATGGAAGATTTTATCATATTTGAATTTATGGGAAGACTTTACCAATCATGGGGACTTTGAATCATTTTTTGTGGTTGTTTTTAGAATTCAATAAAATGAATATAAGTGACATAAATTAGGACAATTTTGAAAGTCAATAATGGAGAGATAAAACAGAAGGATTTGAGAATTTTGAGTAGACGCGACATATTAAACTGATTGGAGAGGGAATTCTACACATCTAGAGATTTATTGAGGAGGTTTCTAAGGATAACTTGAATATTATTGAAGATCAGTATTTGATCAAATGTTGAACTAGATTGAAAACACCCATGTTTTCAGGGGGTTTAAATATTCTTCTTATATTCATTGAGATCAATATGCATGACAACTATTCTTATTTCCTTTTTTTGAAGAATTGTGTGGAGAGATAAGTTGAAAAGTGACCCTTGGTTATGGTATCAAGTCTTACCTAAACCCTTGCAATCACAATAGTACATAGTGATTTTAACACATCGATACATTGCCGGTGTATGGTCTTTAAATGTAGCATTTTGTGGTGAACTATGTAAAATCACCGTATCATTGCATTTTCTTTTCATAGCTGGATGTTGAGGGTGTTTTATTGATATTATCATATTCGAAGTGATCTTGTAAATGTGAGAATAATATTTTTTTGAAGATTAAAGGAATTGGACACCCAAATTAACTCCCCCCCATGGTGTTTGGAAGGCTGTGTTTGCAATAATTTGTCGTGCATATTAGTTATAAAATTAATAAACTTATGGTACAAGTCTAAAAATGAGCCCCATAGCCTACCCTATAGAAGTAAAATTCCAAAAAGGCATACCAAAATCTAGTCAAAGAGAGTGTGGTCATGTCACCCTAATCAACCCCTACTAGCCTTGCTGATAAATCCCACAAAACCTTGAGAGGGCAGGAGTGAATTAGGGTGTTAAATTTTTCTTGGAATAAAGAAACACAACCCATCAGAAATACATAGTTCATTGTTAAGGGATATTCCAAGGAGCATACGCCGATGGTGTTTCGGTCATACCAGAATCCACTAAACATCACTACAATTTAAGGATTACCATTTTTCGGTCATGGTCACCCCCATGAAAGGCTCACTGCATTTACAAGAATTTTAAAGATAACACATTGCCTCCATCAGATCACTTTTTTCAACTCCCTCTTGCTCGCTACTCTGGGTTAAGTCTTTCTAAGCTTATCAACTTGAAAATAACTTCCATATCTAAATGGATAATGATGATGTTTTGAATCACTAGAGATTTAATATGATGCTTCAATGCATTCCACTAACCTTCTCCCAAGTATTTTTTCCGAAGCTTTCTATTTTGCACAACTACTAACATTCACCAAACCTCAATCTTTCGTGCAATTGTCCCTCTACAAAGCTTGTATTTTCATATGAGTGTACTTGTAGTTCCTTGCAACTTTCACTTTACCAACAAACATTTACTTTCGGGCAACTTTCAATGTTTTGTGAATCTCCTTTGTTCTGAAGCGACTCAAGTTACTTCGCACAACTGATGCAGGCACAGAAAATAATTTTAAGCAACTCTACTTTGCACAACTCTTTCACAAAGCAAAGAAATCATGATATTACTACGATCTCAGCCATCCGTTAGATTTCATTTTGATTGTAGCCGTCAGATGATTTTAGCTTTATCGAACCTTATCATGATTTCATATTTATCCTAACCGTTGGATGGATTTCATCTTGATCTCAATCGTTGGATGGATTTCATCCTCATCCAACCTTATCGTGATTGTATACTTATTCCATTGGATTTCTCTATATATAAGTATCATTGTATTACTTCTTGAGAATAGATGCTCGATAAGAGTACAAAAATGAATTACAATATTGGAGATCCTTCTGATATTCATTTTAAAGTTTCATCATCATCATCACCATCTTCTTCTTCTTCTTCATCTTCGTCTAATGATGTGGCAAAAAATGCATTTGAAGAGATGCAACAAGCAGTACATCGAGCAGTGCAGAGGAACAATATGATGATGGCGCATTATTATAGTGAATACAACGATCAGTCTGCTCATGCTGGATCCATCCCAGGGCACATAGTTATCAATCGCGTTCGTGATGTTGCAGATCGTAATTTGTATGATGATTATTTTTCTAGAAATCCATGATATAATGCGACATTGTTCCGTCGGCGATATAGAATGTATCGAAGTCTTTTTTTTCGTATTTCTGATGCAGTTAAAGCACATGGTCATTACTTTCAACAAATAAGTGATGGGATTGGTATACCTGGGTTATCAACTCTGTATAAATTAACAGTCGTCTTTTGGATGTTGGCATATGGCCTCCCAGTTGATTCTACTGATGAATATGTTAAAATTTGTGAGTCTACTACAATTGAATGTTTAAAAAGATTATGTCGTGCTATTGTTGAGATTTTTTCAGAGCGATACCTTCGATCACCTAATGCAAATGATATTTCAAGATTGCTTTATATTGGTCAAGAATGTGGTTTTCCAGGAATGTTAGGTAGTTTGGATTGTATGCATTGGAATTGGAAAAATTGTCCTACGACATGTGTTGGACAATATGCAGGACGTTCTGGATCCCCAACTATTATTCTAAAAGCAGTGGCTGATTATGATCTTTGGATATGGAATGCATATTTTGGTATTTCGGGTACCAATAATGACATCAATGTGCTTGAATCATCTCATTTGTTTTTTAATCTCGCTCAAGGTATTGCTCCTCCTGCTCGTTATGTCATTCAAGGAAAAGAATATGATATGGGATATTATTTGGCTGATAATATATATCCAAAGTGGTCCACAATTGTGCAAAGTATCCACGATCCACGTAGTGCGAAGAAGAAATATTTTTCAATGAGGTAAGAGGCACGTAGAAAAGATGTGGAACGAGCATTTGGAGTTTTACAGACATGCTTTGCAATCATCGCAGGACCTACACGTTTTTGGAGAAAACATGTATTACATGATATAATCACTACATGCATCATCATGCACAACATGATAATCGAGGATGAATGTAATTTGAATGCTCCAATTATTGATACGATGGAAGTGTCAGCTCCAACTGTAGAGATAACGACAGATGAAAATGTTCGATTTCAACACTTACTCAGTCAGCATATAAGAATCAAGGATAAGGATGCTCATATCGCACTTCGCAATGCATTAATCGATCATCTATGGCAATGATATTCTGATTTAGAAAATTAATTGTAATCGATTATCCATTGTAATTTTCTACATTTTTAATTGAATATCATTTTAAATATCATATAGTTTTATTTTATTTTATTTTATATTATTAAATATTGAGTATAAGTTTAATTTAATTTAATCATTAATTAATTACATAGTTAATTTTATTATTATATTAAACTTGTATTTTAATATATATAAATAAATAATTATTATATAACTATTTAAAAAAGTTTTCACTTAATTAATCAAATCACACATGTGTAATTATAATTAAAATTATAATAATATAATTTTTTCAAAATACACATGTCATAAATTAAAATTATATTGTAGATAAATCAATAAAAATTAATGATACATAATAAATAAAAATTAAAAAACAAAATACATTATATTGATGTATAATGAAAATAAAGCATGATTTATTATATTTAAATTGATATTGTTAAATACAGATATCAAATTTAATTTAATTTAATTATTAATCAATATAAATTTTTTTTAATTATTATGCTTATTAAATATCATAATATATCATATTGTTTAATTTTATGAAAAATATAAGTTTTAATATAATGTATTGAATAAAAGTAATAATAAAACATATATAAAGAAGAATATTCAAAGAATATTCTTTTTAAAGTGGAAAATGAAGTAAGTGGGTTGGAGAGAAATTTACTGTTCATACTTCAAAATGGAGTAAAGTTACTTCAAAATGGCGCACTGCGTTGGAGTTGCCCTAATCTCCCTCGCTGCCATACCAAACGCGCGACTGACAGTTGATATTCTTCGTCTTTTTCCATGTATCCATACCATCTTCCATCACAGGCCCCTATGCATTTGAGACTGGTTGATATCTTTTCATCCAAAATCTTTTAATAAACTTTTGAATGTAAAATTTATGAGATTTCACCATTGTTAATGCTTTACTCTCTCAATTTTCATCCTCAATATCAAGTTGGATTGTAGGAGATCTCTCGTCTCAAAACACCGAGGAACTTTATTCTTCTATTTTCAAATCATCATATCACCTAGTCCATCCAACAACATGTTGTCAACCTATAAAATAGTTTGATTATACATCTACTTCTCATAAAAAATTATCTATGTTTCACCTATAAACTCTTTATTCTTAAATTAATCCATAAATATCTAATTCCTTCAATGTGGTACTCGATTCAAGCTATTCAGATTTTTCTTCAACTTATAAACACAGTTTTGGATTCTATCTTATGTCAAACCTACTTGATGATTCAAGTAATTTTCTTACTCCAAATCATGATGAAGGAAGACTATCATGAAATCTGTATGAATAGATATCGATTTTCTTATTCTAGATATCGATTTTTTTATTCTATTGGGCTTAACACTGTTTGAATAGATGAATATATAAATACTGAAGATAATATTTCAAATAAATAAACACCTTCTATTTATTGAAATTACTTTTTAAATAGTCATGCTTTGTAAAGATTCTTGCCAACAAATTCCACTTTTAATTGAAATACCCAATAATTTTACAATGAATTTTTACCTTTTGATAACTCCATCAACCATCAAGTTCCATTGGTTTTCAATGAATCCATTTCTTCACCCATAGATAACTTCAACTATTTAGCAAAATTCAGTGTTTCAAATTCTCATGGACATTCGGGATCCCCATACATTTCCATTTGCACTTAAATCTAATTAAATCCATCTAAATTATTTTTTAAAAATACAATGATATCAAATGACTTTGAGACTTAAAATACACATCAATACTCCAATATCGTAAGTTATACAAAGAAGTACGTAAATGCCATGTGCAATCCCATAAGAATTATTGAAAAATCATACCATGAGACTGACTCCAGCAAAATGTCATTTACCTTGTTTTTAAAGGATCAGAAGCCCCAATTACGTACAAGAAATAAATAACATGCACACAACTAAGGGGGTAATTTTGGTCCGGTGTCCCAAAAGCCCGACTGGCCCGACCTGAAAAAACCCAAGTCAATAAAGACCCGGGTTTAGCGTGGATTTAGAATCCAACATGAAGGAAGCTCATTCAATCAATTCATGATTCAAACTTATTTTTACAAAGTGCAATAAAATTTTACAAAATAATGTCAAAAAATATTGATCTCATCATATAAGACTTTCATTCCCATATTTTAGTCTAGTAAACAAACAAAACAATAGAATACCTCAAGTCAACTTCAATAAATGCTTATTATATCGTCATCATCTTCATCAAAAGCACAAGTACTATCAAAATTACTAATACTAAAATTAAAATAATTATTGTTTTTCCAAAATCTTTTATATTAAGAAAATACAAAGGTAACCAGTAACAACACCTGCAATGTCGTTCTAAATACCCTCCTCTTATAAATATTGTTCCTAACTCCTATAAGTTCTTCTCTGGTCAAATCTTTATGTTAAAATTTATCAAGAATTGTGTGAATCGAGTTTTCGAAAGGGACACCTAGAATGGTCTTTAATAATGTTGCAAAAACATTTTTCTTCGCTGTCTTCTTCGCATCCAAACATTTTTTTACACCATCTGATACTTCCAAACTATTTTGCAAAGACAGATCTTCCAAGGTTTCATCATACTCTGAAAATTCTAGTTCAAAGATTAACTCGTCCTCATTTTCAATCTTGGAAACCCCATCTTCCAAATCATATTCTTCCCCAACTAGTAAGGAAAAGTTGTACTTGCAAGTACAAAAAATTAAAAATGCACACCATGTGGAACAATAACAATTATTGGAAGAAAAATATCTGTCAAACAATGCATTGGAATTATTCAAAATTTCATCCTTGTCGGGTAAGCCACTTATGATTTCACATCTTCTAGAACCAACTCTCAAAATTTTTATACTAGAAGCCTGATTCACGTAAATGTGACGAATACACTTTGGTCAACTGGAAACAAGTATGAAAGAAATCAAAGGGTCAAATCCCTTATTACAAAGGAAATTTATATTTCACCACAAAGCAACGATGAAACTGAATTTGTCAACGCAAAACATATTCCTTTAAAAATCATTACAACAAAAATGTTTGAAAGATGAGATTTTAAATTATCATGACTATCATTGTCAATTACGTTTGATAAATAAATAACACACAGCTAATAGTGTAATTGATTAGCCAATAAAAACATATATTTTTATTAAATTTTAATGCTATTAAATGTTTATTTTTAATCTTATGGTCCTGAGTTAGTGGATTTTAATTTTGAACATCCATTCTCTTCATTTGTGCACTTCATGCCTAATATGCACCAATTTAGGCCCAATGTTTCTTCTGATTTCAAAGAATTTAATTATCCATATTTTAATTTGATATTTAAATGGATATAAACTTAAATATGAACATTTTTCATTCAGGGATCAATAGAGGATTCATAAAGGATGATGAGGATTTTTGGCGAAGAAAAGAAACAATTCTGGAGAAGGAAAATTGGATATCATTCCACCGATGGGAATGTGGGGCCCACAATACAGAACAAATGAATCCCAAAATTCCTGAGAGACTAGAAGACATATATAGGAACAAATAATTCTTCTGGAGCTAGTGAGAATTCATCGTAAATGGTGTAGATTAAGGAGGCCCAAGTTGAAGATTCAATTCCGGGCTAGATTCTGCGGCCCAGAAAAACATCCCACTATTTTTATCATATCTCGCGAACGGTTTATTATTTTGGGCTGAAAGTTTACAGGAAGTTAGGCTACATCCGGGGATTCATTTAAGTCTTCTAGGGCCCACTAAAATTAGGCACTATAGAAGTTCCTTTAGGCGCTTCTTTACGGTGGATGCAATCTGGCTGTAACTTCGGGGCAAGAAGTGGAAAAGTCTCTCAACATTAATGTTCCACCCACCTTTCCCCAACACAATTAATTAAAGGCACATGGGATGTTGGGGTCTCGGCCAAAACTTCATTTTTTCCTATTTAAGGTAGTAGTGGTGGAGTATTTAGGGATCTTGGGTGCTTTGTTTCATTATAATGTTATGATGTCCATTTGATGTTGTAATTGTTCTTCATTCTCAGGTAAGTTGTTTGAATCACATTAGTTCTTAATAAAAGTTCTTCATTTCTTCTTTTTCTTTTCTTCTTCTTATCACTTTGATACTCTTTCTTTAAGGTGTGAATTTATTCACACCATCACTTATGAATTTATTCACACAATGGTGGAGTGATCATTGTTGTTGTTGTTGTTTTTGCTTCTTCAATTCTGCCCCTATGAGTCTGCTTTCTGCTTCCTTTGAGATCATAGAATCAATGGAGGGCTAAACCCTTATGGGTTGGTCCTAAGGAGTTGAATGGGGAAGATTTGATTTTATTTTATGATCTTAATTTCTGTAATCATTTCATTACTTCAAGATTTCCATTTGATGATTTATTTTCTTCTTCGTCTTTTCAAACTTTAACAATGACACATTTCGAGTGCTAGTGCGATCCAATTCCTTGGAGTGATCAATAAACTGATACTAAAAGTGCATTGGTTATTAGCCTTGGAATGGTGTTGGGATTAAATTGGTGAATGATTTTGAGGAATTATATCATTTTTTTGGATACATCTTGAATTAGTGAAACGAATGTTATAAGAAAATAAATGCATCCAATCTAACCCTAGTAACAACTTAGGATCAACCCATCTCCATTAATTGTTTTAGAATAAGTAATTGTATGTTTTAATTTATTTTATTTAGATTAAATTAGTAGTTATAAAAATCAAATCAATCCAAATATTTTTCCACTCCATAGCCAAATCCTTCCAAAATCAAAGTGTCTCTCGGTTTCTTCTTCGGTCCCTGTGGATTCGACCCCTAACTGTACTAGTACGACCGCATACCTGTAAGGTAAATTTAGGCACAACCAAATTTTGGTGCCATTGCCGGGGACCCAAGTAAGTTATCTTAGACACTATCATCCTTTTCTCACCCCACGTTCTCTATTCTCACTCCATCTCTCTTATCTTTACCCTGTTCTATTTGTGTGTGTCCTGAGAATCTAGAATCCAACTTTCTATCTTATCCAATGGAGTATCTTCAAAATCACCATGTCAGAAACTCATGTAGGAATACAATGGAAATTCAATATTGGGAAACCTCTAAATTTGAAAATTTCTTTGATCAACCCTTTAATGATTACCCCACACCCGATGAGACGTACAATCAATGGGATAATGAATGTTTAAATGATCAGTTTCCTTCCCTCTCAAGGATGATTGAAGAGTCTAATCTTAGTGAAGTCCATAATGTTAAACATCTCATCCTATCTGTTCCTCAATCATTTCTTGAAAAATTTTGTAATCAAATGGATATAATGAGTTCCGAGGTATCATCTTTGAGATTAGAACTACAACGCATTAATACTTATGAGGAACTCTTCCCTACACCAATTGTACCTTACAAAACCTTATGTGGAGTGTCTAGTTTCCCACAATCCTCTCATGAATTAATTGAAGAACTGACCTTTGGATTTGGGGTAGGGGAAGTGAATCAAGAAATTGTTGAAGGTTCTTTAAATCAGGAGGAAATTGATTTCATGTATTCACAAGAGGGGAATTTGACATCATGGATTGAGTCTCCTAAGTGTAACTCTATTGACGATTTTTCAAAAACATGAATCACTAAACCACTAAGAGAAATCAAAAACATTGAGTCCATGCCCATTACTAACACTATTCTTTCCAATTTTTTGGTTGAATCTTCTGTTCAAAATGAAACAGTTTTTTTGGAAAATGAAACTGAGTTGGATTCAAATTCTCAACCTGTGTCTAAATGTCCTATCCATACCAAGATCAAAATCATTGTCCATCCTTCCCCACTCGAGTACCCTATCATTTGTGTAAAGCAAGATATTGGGGGTTTCATTAATTTATCTCATGAAACCCAAAAAGGTGGGTTGATCTTTGATTTATTAAGAAAGACTACAGAAGAAAAAAGATAAACCATTTCTGATATTCCTTGGATTTTTCCATTCATTTTAGAAAATAGGATTGTTCATGAATTAAATTCCAAATCTTCTTACCAACCACAAGGGATACGCATTCTCAATCATGTTGAAGTAGAGAAAGATGAGGTCATTAAAATTTTTAAAGTTGGAATTGGCTAAGTTAGGAGGTTCATGTCGAGATAGCGACGTTAAAAAAAAGCGCTACACGGGAGGCAACCCGTTGTTTTCATGTTTTATTTCACTTAATTAGTACCTCGGACTGTTGTCATGTTCTTCTTTTATGAGTAAGAATGAGTATGAAAGGAGAGCACCATATTCACTCGTGTCACGTGGTGTGATCCTTGAGTAATGCCTTACCCATAAAATGAAGAGAAGACAATGTATCATCAGTTTGTTTTATTTATGTTTTTTTAGGTTAAAAAAAATTACACTGTTGACCTGTTCTTCTTTTATGAGTATGGATGGGTATGAAAGGGGAGCACTGTATTCATCTGTGTCACGCGGTGTGATACCTGAGTAATACCTTACTCAGAAAATATAAAGAAGACAATGTATCATCAGTTTGATTTTTAAAATTTAAAAAAAAATGAAACCCATAAAAATGTTGATACTTGGTTTTAAATAAATTGTTGTGATGTTTTTTTTTGTCTGGTTTGTTCTTCTTTTTATGGTTTAGGGACTATTTTGGGTGATACATATTCGATCAAGGAGGTGCATACATCTCCAAAGAGATCAAAAGAGTAATCTGGAGCATCATGAACTTCAACATCAAAAATCAGGTGAATTTGTTCCATGTTTATCATTTTCAATTTCCTCTTTGAACTCCTCTCCTCTACCCCTTCTAATCTTTCTTTTCTTTAAACATTGGGTACAGTGTTATTTTAAGTTGGGGGGAGATGAAATTAACATTTTGATCTTGTGTTCAAAAAAGAAAATGCGTGGAAGGAAAAATTTTGAACAAGATAACACACATTTCAAACTCTGAAATTGGATATCAAATAATTTTGCATGCCTTGATTCTGATTTTAATGCAAGTTTATGTTCATGTGCATAGATATTGGAAAGTGAGGTTGTCCGATATGATTTTTCATCGTTATATTTTCATCCATTTAAAAAAACACAATGTACGTCCTCTAGATTGTGGGGTTTTAGTTTGAGTTCTTGGGGACCCATAATAAATAGCATAGGATTGGTGACCATTTAATTTTAACATGGGTATTCAAAAAAAAATCAATTGTGCGTAGAGTAATGAATTGACCTAATGTGTGGCTTTCGACACTTAGGGATCGTGACTTCATAGTTGTCTGACCCAGAGTTGGGAAATTTATCTCTATTTGTGGTAATTTGAATTTGTTTTTGATTGAGTTAACTCGAGATGATGCTCGAGTATGTGAACTTCACTTGGTTCCCTAAGGTCTTTGAGCCTGGGAGTCATCGGCAAAGTCTTACTACATGGGTTGACTCGATTGAGTTCAATTTAAATTACCATGGCAAATTTTCAAAAAAAACGGAAAAAAAGAAAATAAAAAAATGAGTACTCATCTTATTATTAAAATTTGATTGCTCCTAGCGCTTCCATCTTTTCTCCCTCAAATGGAAATGAACCCCCATGTCTATTGTGACACACAACACTTCATCATGATTAATTGAATTTAGATGAAATATGGTAATGAATTTGAACAAAATAATGGGCTTGGGCTTGAGATATGCCTGTGGACATAGCTTGTTTTAAATGATTTTGATGAGTTTCATAATTGTTTGGTATGTGATCTTTGGGTGAGAATGTGTATTAAAATGTTTTTGGAAAAGGTCATTTGAATTTCATTTTTGTGAGATATATTTTGCTCGGGACTAGAAAAACTCAAGTTGGGGGGTGTTATTAGCCAATAAAAACACATATTTTGATTACATTTTAATGGTATTAAATGTTTATTTTTGATCTTATGGGCCTGAGTTAGTGGATTTTAATTTTGAACATCCATTCTCTTCATTTGTGCACTCCATGCCTAATATGCACCAATTTAGGCCCAATGTTTCATCTGATTTCAAAGAATTTAATTATCCATATTTTAATTTGATATTTTTGGAAATGTATACAAACTTAAATATGAACATTTTTCATTTAGGTATCAATATAGGATTCATAAAGGATGATGAGGATTTTTGGCGAAGAAAAAAAACAATTCTGGAGAAGGCAGATTGGATATCATCCCACCGATGAGAATGTGGGGCCCATAATATAGGCCAAATGAATCTCAAAATTCATGGGAGACTAGAAGACATATATAGGAACAAATAATTATTCTGGAGATAGTGAGAATTAGTCCTAAATGGTGGGTATTAAGACGGCCCAAGTTGAAGATTCAATTCTGGACCAGATTCTGCGGCCCAGAAAAACATCCCACTATTTTTATCATATCTCGATAAATGTTTATTATGTTGGGCTGAAATTTTACAGGAAGTTATGGGACATGCGGGGCTTCATTTAAGTATTCTAGGGCCCACTCAAATGCATCCTTCTAGATGGTCCTTCAGGCACGTATTTCCGGTGGATGCAAGATGGCTGCAACTTCGGGGCAAGAAGTGGAAACGTCTCTCAACATTAATGTTCCACCCACCTTTCACCAACACAATTAATTAAAGGCACATGTGATGTTGGGGTCTCGGACAAGGATTCATTTTTTCCTATTTAAGGTAGTAGTGGTGGAGTATTTAGGGATCTTGGGTGCTTTGTTTCATTATAATGTTATGTTATCCATTTGATGTTGTAATTGTTCTTGATTCTCATGTAAGTTGTTTGAATCACATTAGTTCTTAATAAAAGTTCTTCATTTCCTATTTTTATTTTCTTATTATTATCACTTTGATACTGTTTCTTTAAGGTGTGAATTTAGTCACACCAGCACTTGTGAATTTATTCACACAACGGTGGAGTGATCATTTTTGTTGTTGTTGTTTTTGCTTCTTCAATTCTGCCCCTATGAGTCTGCTTTCCGCTTCCTTTGAGATCATAGAATCAATGGAGGGCTAAACCCTTATGGGTTGGTCCTAGGGAGTCTCATGGGGAAGATTGGATGTTATTTTATGATCTTAATTTCTGTAATCATTTCATTACTTTAATATTTCCATTTGATGATTTATTTTCTTCTTCGTCTTCGCCAACTTTAACAATGACACATTTCGAGTGCTAGTGCGATCCAATTCCTTAGAGTGATCAATAAATTGATACTACAAGTGCATTGGTGATTAGCCTTGGAATGTTTTTGGGATTAAATTGGTGAATGATGTTGAGGAATTATATCATTTTTTTGGATACATCTTGAATTAGTGAAACGAATGTTATAAGAAAATAAATGCATCCAATCTAACCCTAGTAACAAATTAGGATCAACCCATCTCCATTAATTGTTTTAGACTAAGTAATTGTATGTTTTAATTTATTTTATTTAGATTAAATCAGTAGTTATTAAAATCAAATCAATCCAAATAGTTGTCCACTCCATAGCCAAATCCTTCCAAAATCAAAGTGTCTCTCGGTTTCTTCTTCAGTCCCTGTGGATTTGACCCCTACCTGTACTACAACGACCGCACACATGTAGGGTAAATTTGGGCGCAACCAGTAATTCTGGCTCAGCGGCCTGAAAGCCTGACTAACTTGGACCAAAAGCTCAACTAGCCCAACCCGGAAAATCTTGAGTCGGTAAAGACCTAGGTTTATCAAGGATTTGAATCTAACATGAAGGGGTCTCATTCAATAAATTCATAAAACAAACTTATTTTTACATAGTGCAATAAAAACTTTCAAAATAAACTCAAAAAATGTCGATCTTATCACAAGAAGACTTCCATTCCCAGATTTTAGTTTGGTAAACAAACAAAACAATGAATCACCTTTAGGAACCTTCAAGGAATGCTTATTATATCATCATTAGAATCATCATCATCACCGTTGTTGTGATCACCATCATCATTATCCACAACAAAATTATTTTCCACATTACCAATACTACAATTACAATTATTGTTGCTTCTCTGCAAAATCTTTCATATTAAGTAAAAAAATGGAACTAGTAACAGTACCAGAAATTCCTTTCTAAATACCATCCTTTTGCAAATATTGTTCATGACAACCGTAAGATCTTCTCTAGTAAAATATTTATGTTCAAATTTATTAAGAATCATGTGAATAGAGTTGTGGGAAATGACATCTAGAATGGGCTATAGTAATGTTGTAAAATCATTTTTCTTCGCTACCTTCTTCCAATCCAAACATTTTTCAGCACCATCAGCTGCTTCCAAACTGTTTAAAAAATCTAGATAATCCAAGGTTTCATCATCCTCTAAAAATTCTGGTTCAGAGATTAACTCATCATTGTTTTTAGTCTTGGGAACCCCATCATCCAAATCATCTTCCTCCCCGGCTTGTGAGGAAAAACTATGCTTCCAAGTAGAGCACATTAAAAATACGCCGCATGTGGAACAATAAAAGTTATTAGAAGAAAAATATCTATAAAATAATGCATTGGAAGACTTCAAAATTACTTCCTTTTCCAGTAAACCAATTATGATTTTAGACCTCGAATAACCAACTCTCAAAATTCTTATGTTAGAAGCCTGATTCTTGTAAATATGATGAATACACTTTGGTCAACTGGCAACAAGAATGAAAGAAATAAAAGGGGTTAAATCACTTCTTGCCAACAAAATTCATATTTCACCACAAAGAAAATATGAAACTGAATCTCTCAATGAAAGAGTTATTCATTTAAAAACTCTTTCCAATGTATAGTTTGGAAATAAAAGATTTAAAATATCCTTCTCTTGCAAAGATTTTTCAAGAATACCACAAGTTCTTCTCTTGTAAAATCTTTATGTTCAAATTTATCAAGAACCGTGTGAATCGAGTTATTGGAAGGGATACCTAGAATGTGTTAGAGTTGGTGTCCTAGAACAAACTATTTGTACTTTTGATTGCATTTATAGTTAATGTATTTAAATATTAAACATCTTATTGCATATGGTTCATTGTTTTGCATGACTATGATGTAATAATGTCCTAGAGTATTTGTTGCATTGATAAGGTCATGACAGTTCCCCGCTACGATGAGAACCATGAAATGTTATAACAATATTCTTAAATATAGTTATGCGATTGGATGACATACTATAATGAGACACATATTATACATACTGTTAGGTATGAGTACTCATAAGCAGATGAGACTTCCACTCATGAAGTTCATGCTTAGTAATCTCCAAGATGAGAGATTATGAGAATATACTTTCTAGTAGTAATTTTGCATGTTTTGGTGTCATCGAATATTCTTATTTGTGAGCATGTGTAATGATACTTATACTTTAAAATTATCATTAATATGTGTCACGACTCACGCACTTTGATTTAACGAAAACCGTCACAGTTGGTGGGAAGAAGGGTACGTTGGGTACGTCATGAGTGACATGTTATTACTGGATAAGTCGTGGAAGGATTTGTCCCTTCTATTTATAAAAGTTTATATCTTAGCCTTTTGATTGAAATAGAACCGTCATGTAAAATTTCATGACCATGGTGTAACAAAGTGTTTATTTCAGGTAGTCAAAGAATGACGTATCAAGCACAATATTTGATGACACTATCATGAAACCTGCTTGATTATATATAAATACAAATGGATTATATTACACAGTGAGCATTCATATGTTGATGTCGTTGTTGCAAATTTATGTTCTTTCTCTTGGGTGCCTTGACTTGTTGCTAGATAGTAGTATTGGGCTTTAGGCAAGCCCACCTAATGCAAACAATAAAGAATCCTAGAGGGTCACACACTAAGTGTTTCGGGTTGTCTCGGTTAAATTTTATTTGAATTTAATTAATGGAATAAATATTATTCTCATGCCAGTGGAATAATAATATTCATGTTAAAATGATTTCATAAATTAAATAAATATTTATTCACCAGATTGTGGGTAAAATATATTTATTTATTTTACTAAATATCTAATAAATATTTATTTACTAGTTTGTAAATAAAATATTTATTTAAGAGAATAATTTATTTATTTATTTATTTTGGAGTTAAATAAATGGATGTGGAATTCGAGCAGATCAAGGTTGGTCCATAAGTAAAATAATTATTTGCAGGACTATAAATAATCCTTTATCTAGTAGGCATAAATTAAAATAATAATAACTCTACTTTTACTTTATGATGTAGAATTTTATTTATTCCATTTTGCATAATTTGGCACCCCATAAATAATGACGCATTATTATTATTAAAAAACATGGGTTTTCTCTATGGTTATGTATGTATTTAATTACTGTTACACACATAAATATTATTACCGAAACCCCCTATCGAAAAATAGACACGTACGTCTATTGTACCATGTACCGAACTGCATGACCGGTGAATTGAGAATTGTTGAGCTAAATGATTTCTCTCTAGAATCCTTTTCTCTCCCATCTTAAGAATAAGATACGTTTTTCCAGATCAAAGAACACAAGATCAAGAACGACCGACACAAGACACTCACTTATCTGCGCCACCACCCAGAGAATGAGTGGTGTCGACCGGAGGCCATCCAAGCACGTGTGGATCACCGCTAGAGGGATTTTGGTTTTGGATACTCACATGTACAATGAGACAATCCAGAAGGGTCATTCCAGATGATCAATATCATCAATAAAGAAAATACTGAAGATCTAGGTATTTTTTTCTTTAGGAAATTAATTAAATTAATTATAAACATGATATGCAAGATACTCTCAAAAGGTTTCATGCATATTCTTTATTTATCTCAATCATTGATTCTATTATGTGGAGACTTTTGTTCATCGTCGTATTGATCCCAAAATAATAATTGATCATGGTTAAAATTAATGTTCTGTGTCGTCCCAACAGTGCTTCTGCTGCGTCCGGAACCTTCAAGTTGTATTAGAGGGGTCACATCATATTTTATAATTATTTAAATATTTCTTTGATGATTTATGCATTTAAAAATTTAGTTGTTTCAATTCAAGTTAATCATTCTGTAAATCTGAATCTTGAGATATTTTCCTCCTCTTTCATTTCTCATTCACCTTATAAAAACTTCTTTTATTTTAATTTTGATTAAAATAAAATAGAGGATCTCATCCGGAGATGCCACAGGTTCCTGGCCATACAACACCAGAACACACGATGTGTATTTGGCAGTACACGCCGTGTAGTCAGGGTTCAATGCTCCGGGTCTGGTCCACCAAACCAAGCCATGTCATTGGAGTTTTTCTAAGTCCTAATGACTCAGTGTGTTGACTAGGAATAGGTGGCACATGGTTTCCAGATTACATGTCGTGTGTCCTATTGGACATTGTGTGTAGTCCATTGAGGTTAGGGTTGGACTGTGTACTCCGTACATGGATTTCCCGACTGAAGACCGTGTAATGATGATACTACATGATGTGTGGCCTACTAGATACATTGTGTACTCTGAAGATTTCCAAAGTGCACTCACACACTGTATCCCCATGCATGTACTTCAGATCGATGGTGAACAATGGTACATGTCGTGTACTCATCCAAATTACCCATATTTGTTAAAAATTATTATTATATTATAAAAACCGTTGAGACGCGTACCATGGTGTGGGCATAAAGCTGAGGCACAACACATGATAGGTGTTTTATATACAAGTGTTTAATTTGACATTTGTGTAATGTTTATTTCTAATAATTAGGTAGTTATGAACAAGAATTCACTAGGTTGCCTCCAAGAAATAAGTTACGTACAAAGATAATTTTAAATTAATTTATTTGTTTAAAATTATGATGGATGAGAATCTCAAGGAAATTCAGAAAAGGGTTTAAGATAAAATGATTGATTAATTAAAGATGAGAATTAATTGATTTGAGTGTGATTTATCTTAAAAAAGAACAATTAAATAATTTAATGATAGTTTCATTTATGGGTAAATATCATTGCATGTATAGATAATCATGAGCTAGACCAAGACCTTTGTATATGGATGGTTTCTTTTAATTAATTTATTTAAATTAAATTTGTTGGCCTATGAGCCTTCTCCTCATTAATATGTAGGGCCTGTGTGCCCAAGGTTTCTTTTATGTAAAACTTTGTTTTACCCCTCACTTGCATGTGATTTTAAAAGAATATGTAATGGATGGAACTCTGAAGCTAGTGGTGGTGGTTCAAGATGGAGCTGAGACAAAACCAATCCTAGGAGATACAGAGGTGGATTGGTGGAAAGCTGTAAACACGAACCTAAAAGGTTCAAGGTGTTTCTCCCCTAGGCTAGGGTTAGTTTATCAACCACTAGATAAACTAACCATTATAAAATATCATGATCATGCCCTTTACTTAATTTTATTTATGTCAGTTTTATGGTTTATCATTATGGATGTGTTGTCGCGATTTCATAATTAATGAATTAAACGAGAGTTTTTTTAATACATTTTTTTAAAAAAATATTTTTTTTTAAACGGTTATGTCGATTTTTTTTTTCAAATTATGCCTCAAAGGCGGCATTGCAGATGCCGCATTTGCATTATGGGTGAAAGGCGGAATCGCAAATGCCACCTTTGCACTACCGGCACAGATCGGTGACGTGGAAAAGGTGGCACCCGCGGTTCCGCCTTTCTGTATCACGTCATCCGAAAGGCAGCACTGCGGGTACCGCCTTTCGCCTGACGTCATTGCGAAAGGCGGCACCCATGGTGCCGCCTTTGCCTTCACGCCCTATAAAAGGGTAGCACCCCCCTCCCCTTCTCCTCACTTCCAAGCATTCATCCTCTCTCAAATTCTCTCTTTTGTGGTGTTGTTCTGTGGTTTGAAATTTTTGGAAAGCTTTTAGAGGTATGTTTTTTTAATTTAATGTTTTTTATTTTGTAGAATTGTTTTTAGTTAAATATTTTTATAATTTTAATGTTTTTTATTTAGTTGAATTGTTTATAGTTAAATATTTTAAATCTTTAATAGTTTAGTCAGTTTTAAATTTTTTTGTTCATTAGATTGTTTATATATATTTAGGAATTATAATTGTCATTAGTATAAATTAATTTAGGATTCTTTTAATGAAATTTTGGTAGCATAAAGAGTATCTTATCTAAGAAATAAAATCCTTGTCTGTATACAAACAAATGAATGTGGCTCTGGCACAGATGTACCTAGGGGTAAAACCTGAAAACACCGATTTGAGCTAGACTCGAACGGGAAATGATGCACGACAACGGGCCTTGCTGCATTCTGGTTTGACACTCCCAGAGGATATGCTTAAGATATGCATATTTCTTTATAAACTACTAAAATATATAAGAAAAGAAATGATAAATTGATAATTTAGTAATGATGTTGATATTTATTATTAGGAATGATTAATTAAAAATTAATTAATAAATAGAGTTAAAAATAAATAATATGGAGTTGAAATATAAATAAGATGGAGTTAAAATATAAATAACATTGAGTTAAAATATAAATAACATGAAGTTAAAATATAAATAATAGCAAGTTAAAATATAAATAACAGCATGTTAAAATATTAATAACATGAAGTTTAAATATAAATAACAACATGTTAAAATATAAATAACACATATAAATAACATAGAGTTAAAATATAAATAACATATATAAATAACATAGAGTTAAAATATAAATAACATATATAAATAACATAGAGTTAAAATATAAATAACATAGAGTTAAATAACAGAATTTTAAAATATAAATAACATGGAGTTAAAATATAAATAAGAGAATGTTTTGAGCTTCTTGCTTTTCTTGCAGTGAATTGATATCGAAATTTCAGAAATCACAGGTTTTCTGAAATTTTGATATCCAATTCACTCCAAGAAAATCTAGAAGCTAAAAACATTCTCTTATTTATTTTTTAACTCGATGTTATTTATATTTTAAATCAGTAATTAGAAAGTGTACTAAGAAATATCCTAGTTTAGGATATAAGATCTTTTAAAATTTAAGTATCATAAAGATTGTATAGTTTAGAAGTAATAGTTATTATTTGAATGTGAGGTAAAATCCAACTTATTTTTAATAAGCTGTTTAATTAGAGCTTCAAAGTATAAAATGCAACTTATATTGGTAACTATTATTCTGAATGTCACTTACATTATCAAAATCTTGATCAGAAAACTTTATTTACGTAGAGAGGAATGTTTTCCTGTGTGTATTGCTATGGGGAGGTTATTCAAACTGAGAAAGGGGATTCTTACAGTACACAACCAATAACAGTGGTTAATACAAATGATTGTGTAACCCGAAGTGACCTTCAAGACAGAATTCATGGATCATTAAATCTAGGACCCGATCAGAAGATCAAGTCAATGAGTTATAGACATTTGCAGTTCTCATCAACATTGTGGCATCTAGCTTGTTCATTGGTTGATGATGCACAATGGATCCAAACAATTAATTTGTTTTCTCAACGGTCGGATGGTACCATGATGGAGTTATATGTTGATGTTTCTACTGTACAACAACAACATCCAATTGTACATAGACATAGACTTACAAGAGTCGTTGAAGATAGTCCACCCCATGAAGTTCAGACTATTCCAAATTATGCAGAGGACAACCTACTTGATCTCCCGAATATACATGTTAACCCGACATCTGATGAGGAGTTTTGTAATAACAAAACAGATGGTGATAGTAGTGCTGATGAGGAAGGAATAACAGAAGTTTCGAGAAATGCATTAGTTGTACAACATGCTTGACCTACAATAAATCATCCACCGCTCTTTGCATCTTGGTCAGAAGCAATGACACATGTGCCTGAATTTGAAGATAATGTTCTCACATCGACAACTGAGTTTCCCATAGTTATACAAGATAAGTTTAGTGAGATGGACAAAACTTTATATGTTGGAAGGAATTTTCCAAGTAAAGATGCATTAAAAAATATTCTAAAGAGATTTCACATTGAGAGGCACTGCAACTATTTAGTTTACGAATCAGATCGTAGAAAATATGGCATATGATGTGAGAAGTATGGGGATGATTGTAGATTTCGATTGAGGGAGATTCCGGACATTTCATTTGGAGGTTGGAGAATCTCGAGGATTGAGGAAGCTCATACTTTCATTTAGCCAAGCCTGACACAAGATCATACTTCATTGGATGAAGAATTTGTGTCATCCATTGTTGTTGAGATGATTAGAACATGTCAAGATGTTCTGATATCCCTTGTGAAAGAGAGGATACAAAAGAGATTCGGTTATAAGATATCCTACAATAAGGCATGGAAGGCGAAGCATAAGAAGATTGTGAAGGTCTATGGTGATTGGGATGACTCATATCGGGTGTTACTGCAATTTCTAGCCATACTGAGTCATCATAACCAAGTTTTCTTCCATATGGATACAAACAAACATGTGTCTCATGATAACCGACTTGATCCATCTCGTGTTCAATTTCATCGGTTGTTCTGGGCATTCCTTCCCTATATCTCTGTCTTTCGTTTCTGTAAACATTTTATTCAGATTGATGGAACATTTCTGTATGGAAAATACAAGGGTGTATTGTTGATTTCGGCAACCCAAGATGGAAACCATTCACCTCTTCCACTTTCCTTTTCCATTGTAGATAAAGAAAACTATGAATCTTGGAGTTGGTTTTTGGCATGTATCAACACCCATTTCCGCAAAATTCAAGGTGTTTGTTTGATATCTGATCGGCACCGAGCAATTAATGTGGCAATCAATGCGGATCCTCATACATGGTGTTACCCAAATGCACGTCATCGGTTCTGCATTAGACACATTTCTAGAAACTTGCATAAAAAATTCCACAATGAACCGATGAATAAGGCAATCACCAGACTTGGTACGCATTGTATTTGTTATTTTTTTGTATATAAACGTAAAGATAAATTCAAAATATGTGAAATATCATTTATTCTGTGTAGTATATGAGTCCGATCAAAGACGGTTTGAAGAACGTTTCGAACAAATCCGTCAGGTTATTGGAGAAGTTTACGATTATATGATGCGAATTCCGAAATAAAAATGGACATTGGCATATGATGGGGGGAAGAGGTATGAACACATGACGGACAACATTGTAGAGTGCATCAATGGTGTCCTCAAAGGGATTCTCAAGCTACCTATAACTGCCCTAGTTTAGGAGACATTATATAGTTTCATGAAGTACTTTGTTGATTGAGAAAAACTAGTATCGGATGGAATAAATCAGGGGCTAATGTACGGAAGACATGTTCAACGAGAGATTGAAAAGAATATTGAAGAAGCTTCTAGTTATCATGTCTGCCTATTTCGACGAGAAAACTCTCGATTTGAAGTTAAAGAGAAGTCGAACCCCACCAAAAATAGCATTGGTGAAAAAGTGGTGGTATTACTAGAAACAAGGCAATGTCAATGTGGAAGCTTTCAGGCCTTACGGTTTCCATGCTCACAGGCCATCACAGCATGTGCCTCTGTTAACAAATCATGGGAAGCATATGTTGATCCAGTGTACCGGATGAACACCATTTCTAACTGTTACGCTGCACCATGGACACCTATTGGTGAGTTTCGTTATTTTCCAATGCCTGATGGTCAACCGATAGTGGTACCTGATATGAATCGATTGCGTCCCCATGGGAGACCGAAGGCCAGCAGGATGTGAAATTAGATGGACTAGCCTCAAGAACAAAGACAGAGTTTGAGATGCACTGTATGTCATCAAAAAGGTCATAATCGGAAACGATGCCCTAACATTGTTGGGGTGAGATCGCACTCTTAATCTACAATGATGTATTGTCGTTATTGGGAGATTCTCATATTGTAAATTTTATGTTGTTATCTCTTCATTTTACCTCTATTTTCTAACCCCAAAAACTGAAAACCATAACAGTAAACCCAGAAACATCTTTTTTATACCGTAATCCTAACAATCTAAACCATAATACTGAAAATATTTTCTCAAATCATTAACCTAAATCATAAAACGTTAAAAAAATCCAAAATCCTAGTTCCAAAAGGTAAAATGTGAAACCCTAATCTTTAAATCCTAAAATTGAAAACATGAACCGTAAGCCCAAAAACATATTCCATTTACATCGGTTTTCAAAACATTATGTGATTGAGAAAAAAATCATGAAACATATGACCAGATTGTCTAGTACAATCATATATCAATATGACTAATATTCCCTACAAATCCCTATAACTAGTGCATAAAGTTTTAGGGAATAAAGGAGCACCCCAGAAATTGAACCCTCCTACATTGATAATGAATTCATATAGACAAATGAATCTTGATCTAGTAATAGAATAACACCCCAAAAAGTGAACTCTCTTACAATATCAAAATATGAGCCCTAATACTACACCTTCCACCTATATACCCAAGTTCCACATTTGAGATATACATAAAATTATTTTGAAAGGGAATTATAACATTCAAAAATAACAAAATACCCTTTCTTGATATAAAAACATTCTTTGAAAACTAGTTCACACTTTATTTCACAATTATTTAAAAACACCCTTATATTTACCAAATTTAGGGGAAACCATATTTTATCAAAAACCCTTTTCAGAAAATAAAAATTGCATGCCAATTATTTTATAAAAAAATTTATAAAACAAAGTGAAATCATGATTCATCCAACATAGATTAGAGAAAGAACCATTTATAGGTCGTGAATGATCCATGATGTGAATCCTTGATAAAACTTTATTTGTTTATATGCAGATGAATGTCACCATACTACTCAGTCAGCAAGCTACCCATTGTTCACAGGTTGTGATAGAGGGTGGTCCAGATCGATTGATCAGGGTGCATCGAGCACACCATTTTCATCACACAGAGCCTCCTCCTTCCATTATACCATACTTGTGTTGTGTTGGTTTCTATGGAATTGCAGTATCCAATTTTACATTTGTAGACCATCACCTGCTAGCTGCACTCGTGGAGAGGTGGAGACCAGAGACACACACATTCCACCTGCCTGAGGGAGAGATGACTATCACCCTCGAGGATGTGGCTGTGCTTCTTGGTCTTCCTATCCAGTGGATACCTGTTATTAGATCCACTCGGGTAGCTTGGCCTGACCTTGCTCAGCACTTGTTAGGCGTTGACATTTTGTCTGATCGTAGTGCTACTAATGGAGCATCAATATCCACACCTTAGCTGGAGTCACAGATTCTAATTTTAGCTAATGATGCTAATGAGCAGTCGGTGATGCGTTATACATGTGCATATATATTACGACTTATTAGAGGGACCATGTGTACGGATCATTCAGGGATGCACATGCACATGATATATATACCCCTTCTATAGGATTTTGATCAGGCAGGGACGTACAGTTGGGGATCCGCCTGCTTGGCATGCACATATAGAGAATTATGCAGTATATCTGATAGGAGGCGCACAGGTCTCGGGGGATGCATCATCCTTATTCAGATGTGGTCATGGGAGCACTTCCCCGCATTCTACCCTGATCTTGCGGGTCCACCGGTCGAGATGGCGGTGTTGCATGATGTGCCATGTGGGCGCTGGTATGATCACTCATTTCTATAATTTTCTGATGCTACTACAAGTTATTGACTTTAATCTCTCATTATTTATCACTGTTGATGTTGTATTTTATAGGTGGTGTTTGCGCCACAATTTCAATACAGTTCCGAGACACGATTTGACCATATATCGGCTCGAGTTGGACTTTCTCTTAACCCATCAGGTATGTATATAAAATTTATAACTGTCTAAAAAATTTAATAATAACATCATTTTTTTAGTTAACAGTTTTTCTAACAAGGTTAATATTTTATTTCAGATTTTATGGGTTCCATACTGGTCTTTTATGGACCAGTTGCCTCCATACTGCATGGTTGGTCTTGAAGATGTTACGGCTGTAGTGCCACTCATTCACTTTCATATTGTTGAGTGGCACCAGCCTGACAGATTCATGTGCCAGTTTCTCTTCACTCGGCAGATTCCATTACCGCCGAGGCAGACAGATCATCTTCATGGGATGAAGCTGACAGGGAGGCAGGATGACGACTGGCATCGAGTACATGCTGTATTTCTCAACTATTGGCACAGACACGCAAAGTTTCGCATCCAAGGATTTTCTACGGTGCAGTTATTTATTTTAGCGCAGCACGAGTATGAGCCATGGTATAGACTGAATCCTATACTGTATCTTACCTGAGACGGCAGAGAGATGCATACGATTATATGTCAATTAAATTATATTACTATGTTTGTTGAGTTATTTTCTAATTCATTTTTAATCTTTTTACAGGAGATTCAGACAGACAGACTTATTGATATGAGTGATGAGGTTGAGGATAGAGTCTTCAGCTGGGAATTCGTTCATGATCAAGCATTGGAGCTGAGGTCATCTGTCTGTGCGTTTGTTGAGAGCCTCTTCGAGCGTCCGGCATGGAGACAGCAGGTTCCTACCGCAGAGGAAGATCCTGCATTAGCTGCTGGTGCTGAGGAGCCACGACCACGGCGACGTAGACAGCATCATCCTGCACGTCAGGCCTCACCAGTTCCACAGGTAGAGGTCAGGCCTCTAGTAGTCCAGTCTGAGCTGATCCAGGATCTGCCTTAGTCATCATGGGATCCATCCTTTTTGACAGCATATCCTCAGTTTTCTCCATCATTGGAACCATATGGAGCACAACCTTTCGGTCCAGTGTCGTCACAACCTTGGGGTCCAGACCCATCTCAGAGTTGGGGTACATCATCACCATATGATTTGTTCCCCACTACGATGATGTCGTGTTCTTCTACCATGGAGGTGGGAGAAGGATCTGGAGGGCCGTATGAGGTGGAGTTGACATTTTCTCCCACTAGCACAGAGATGGAGGATATGACAGTCAATGTTCCAGCACCTGAGTACCATCCCTCTCCAGGTCATCAGACTCCCCAGAGATCTCGCCGCGGACGTCCTATTATTAGACCACCATGTGGGACAGGATCTCCTCACCGTAGACATAAACATTGATTGTTTATGCTCATTTATATGTTTTATGTCTATGGAAATTAAAAACTATATTTTATGAAATTATTTGTGTTAGACCACCATGTGGGACAGGATCTCCTCACTATAGATATAGACATTTATTGTTTATGTTCATTTATATGTTTTATGTCTATAAAAATGAAAAATAAATTATTAGCTTTCAAAACCGCCTACTTGAAAGTTGAAAATATTTCAAGTACATGACTTTGAAGGACTATAAAATATAAACCATAAGACCAATCTAAAAAAACTTTAAACATTCATTAAACATATATCCAATTATTGTAAACAAAAATCATTTCATAACAACTGTTCATGAAAAATAATTTATTAGATTTCAAAACCGCCTAATTGAAACTTAGAAATGTTTCAAGTACGTGACTTTGAAAGACTATAAAATATAAACCATAAGACCAATCTAAAAGAAACCTTAACCATGCATTAAACATATAACTAATTGTTGTAAACACAAATCATTTCATAACAACTGTTCATGAAAAATAAATTATTAGCTTTCAAAACCGCCTATTTGAAAGTTAAAAATGTTTCAAGTACGTGACGTTGAAGGAATATAAAATATAAACCATAAGACCAATCTAAAAGAAACTTTAAACATTCATTAAATATATAACCAATTGTTGTAAACACAAATAATTTCATAACAACTTTTCATGAAAAATAATTTATTAGCTTTCAAAACCGCCTACTTGAAACTTAGAAATGTTTCAAGTACATGACTTTGAAAGACTATAAAATATAAACCATAAGACCAATCTAAATGAAACCTTAAACATTTATTAAACATATATGAGCGAACCCCACATCAATAGGATGCAAGTTGTCGCTAGTATCATATACATCTATAATGATGCATGAAAACATGTTATCTCTCCTTTCATGGAACAACGAAATCCATTCTTCCACCCACCATGTCCATATCCATATCAACATCTGGTCGCATAAGGGTATGTTCAAAGATATGCCACATGAAATTATCTTACGTTCACATTCCTACAAATATCAACCCCTTCAATACCACAATGCATCCAACCATTATAATTTTTCTACAATTTTCACCCCATTTCCGCACGTATAGTTGATCAGATGAAAACACCGGCGATTCCACATATCCCATTGAACTCTTCATCACCAAATCTTTATCTTTTATCATCTTCAAAAGGCCACTGTAGGACTTTCTTAATCTATGCATTCCAAACACTCACATACAAGTATACTATAAACATAAAAACCTGAAAACCTGTTGGTTTTTATGCTTATAGTATACTTGTATGTGAGTGTTTGGAATGGATTGATCAAGGAGGTCCTACAGTGGCCTTTTGAAGATGATAAAATATAAAGATTTGGTGATGAAGAGTTCATTGGGCTATGTGGAATCGTTGGTGTTTTCATCTGATCAACTGGACGTGCGGAGGTGACATTTCCGCAAGTCCAGTTGATCAGATGAAAACACCAATGATTCCAGATAGCCCATTGAACTCTTTATCACCAAATCTTTATCTTTTATCATCTTCAAAAGGCCACTGTAGGACCTCCTTGATCTATCCATTCCAAACACTCACATAAAAGTATACTATAAACGTAAAAACCTGAAAACTTGTTGGTTTTTATGCTTATAGTATACTTGTATGTGAGTGTTTGGAATGGATAGATTAAGGAATTCCTACAGTGGCCTTTTGAAGATGATAAAAGATAAAGATTTGGTGATGAAGAGTTTAATGGGATATGTGGAATCACTGGTGTTTTCATCTGATCAACTAGACGTGTGGAAATGGGGTGACAATTGTAGAATAATTATAATGGTTGGATGCATTGTGGTGTTGAAGGGTTTGATATTTTTAGGAATGCGAACGTATGAGAATTTCATGTGGCATATATTTGAACATACCCTTATGTGACCGGATGTTGATATGGATATGGACCTGGCAGGTGGAAGAATGGATTTCGTTGTTCCATGAAAGGAGAGATAACATGTTTTCATGTGTCAAAGATTATAGATGTATGTGATACTAGGGACAACGTGTATCCTATTTTTGCGGGGTTGACTCATATATGTTTAATGAATCTTTAAGGTTTCTCTTAGATTGGTCTTATGGTTTATATTTTATAGTCTTTCAAAGTCACGTACTTGAAACATTTCTAAGTTTCAAGTAGGCAGTTTTGAAAGCTAATAAATTATTTTTCATGAATAGTTGTTATGAAATGATTTGTGTTTACAAAAACTGGTTATATGTTTAATTAATGTTTAAAGTTTCATTTAGATTGGTCTTATGGTTTATATTTTATAGTCCTTCAAAGTCACGTACTTGAAATACTTTTAACTTTTAAATAGGCAGTTTTGAAAGATAATAATTTATCTTTCATGAATAGTTGTTATGAAATTATTTGTTTTTACAACAATTGGTTATATGTTTAATGCATGTTTAAGGTTTCGTTTACATTGGTCTTATGGTTTATATTTTATAGTCTTTCAAAGTCGCGTACTTGAAACATTTCTAAGTTTCAAGTAGGCGATTTTGAAAGCTAATAAATTATTTTTCATGAACAGTTGTTATGAAATGATTTGTGTTTCCAACAATTGGTTATATGTTTAATGAATGTTTAAAGTTTTGTTTTGATTGGTCTTATGGTTTATATTTTATATTCTTTCAAAGTCACGTACTTGAAACATTTTTGACTTTGCGATTTTGAAACAAAATTTTAAAAACTAATAAATTTTTTTGTTAGGTTAAAGGCAGAATTCTCCTGAACATTTTTATGAATTATGTATATAAATAAATATATAAACGAAACAAAACAAAAAAAATCAATTTTTTTTCTTAGGGGAAAGGCGGCATCGCGGGTGCTGCCTTTATGCAATAGTGCAAAGGCAGCATCACGGTTGCCACCTTTCACCCGTAATGCAAAGGCGGCATCGCGGATGCCGCCTTTGAGGCGCATTTTGAAAAAAAAAATCAACCTAACCATTTTTTGATTTTTTTTAAATGTATTAAAAAAACTAATTAAACAAGCATGCAAGATAGAACTAAAATAAACCAGGATTATGTGTAAATATTATCAAGACATGGTTAATCACTTAAGTATGTTGCAATTAATATTAACAAGCATGTGATAATGATAATAAACAATTCGTGCATAAGGGATAAAAATCCCTCAAATAAAATATTAAGTCAGACAAAGCCTTTTGTTACTTGATTAAGGGAAAAACTCAATAAGACTATGTTTTTGACCAACCCTTGTTTGGAAAACTACTTTTATACAAGAATCTATTATGAAAGGTTTCAAGTTGACTTAACCATATTAAATTAAGAGGAGTATCCCTTGATTGACTTGGTGTAATATTGGAGGCAGTAGTTTAGGAAATCCAAAGTTGCGATTTTAGGATTGGGGAGTCCACTCAACATATCAAGGAGTTTCAAGCCCATAGTTGGCAACGAACTTCATACCTAAATACCTTTAAATAACATGACCAACCCTTGTTGGGGTTATGCAAAGGGGAATATTAATTTTTTCCACTAGAATGTCATGGAAACTGGACATTAGAGGTTCAATGGTGAGGGCCATTGGGACTTGTTAAAAGAGTGGGAGAATTAATAAAATTAATTTATTATTTCTCATAAAATGTAATCAATAAATTACTAATGATATTCTCTTTTAATTGTAGAATAAAATGAAAAGCTTTTCAACCACCCTATCCCTGCGATCAATTCTGGATAAAGACAACATCCTCACCGGGAGTAACATCCATGAATGGTTTATATGCCTTCGGGTTATCCTACGCCATGAACCGAAGTCTTATGTGTTGGAGTTAGCAATATGTGATCCACCTGCCAAAGAGATGAGTGGTGAGGATTTCCTAGTCTATGAGAAACATATAAACGATGTGGTCGACGTTGAATGTTTGATATTATCACCAATGTATAGTGAGATCATGAAGTCTCATTAAAACAGGGATATTTTTAGAATGCTCGATCACCATCGTGGTCTTTACCAAGATAGAGCAAGATAGAAATTGCTTGAGATCTCATAGGCACTCTTTCAGAGTAAGGTTGGAGAGGGTGCCCCAGTTGGGCCTCATGTAGTCAATCTCATTGGATACATTGAGCAACTGGAGGTTATAGGGTTTAAACTCCCCGAAGAATTGGGCACCGATCTTATTCTTGCATCACTCCCTCGGAGCTTCTCTAGCATTGTTGTTAATGTTAACATGAACAACATTGAGAAGTATCTATCTAATCTTTTTATCCTCATTCACTAAGTGGAAAAATATATGAAGCACAAAAATCCTTCTATCCTTATGGTGAATAAGATGAAAGGGAAGGAAAAGAGCTTTAATACCAAAGCTTCTTCACGTCCTTCCAAGAAATAGAAGATCAAGGGGGAGACAAGGGAACTAGAGGCTATTTTTTTCTCATGTGGCAAGAAGAGCCGCTAGAAGAAAAATTGCACCCACCCTAAGAAACAAGGGAAAGCTTCAGCTGTGTTTTTAATCGAATGTAATCTATATGTTTCAAAAAATTGGGTATTAGATACAACATGTAGTGCTCACATATGTATCCAAATATAGGAACCAAGTAGATTTAGAAAGATTGGTCGAGGGGAGGTAGATCTGCAAGCACCCAACAGAGCCAAACTTGCTGTTGTAGTTGTCAGGGACTACCTCCTCACATTTACAATTGGGATGATCTTGGTGTTATAGGGTTGTTATTATATTCCATATGTTACTAAAATCATTATTTTTGTATCAAGATTAGATACAGACGGATTGTTTTTCAAGTTTGGAAATGAATGTTGCTTCTTTTACAAATATAGAATTTGTTTTGATAGGGCACATTTATACAACAGTCTTAACGTGTTGGATTACACAAACCAAGTAATGACAATCGATAACAAAGATACTTCACATGACTCATACCACACACAACTTTGGCATCCCCACCTAGGTCATGTAAATGAAAAATTCTTGAAAAAGTTGCATCAAGATGGATATTTAGATTTTTTCAAACTAAAACCACTTGGCATATGTCATGCATGTTTACAAGGAAAAATGACCAAATCCCCATTTAGTGGGAAAGGTGAAAAGGCTAAATATTCTCTTGAATTGGTTCATACTGATGTGTGTGGAACATTTATAGTTGAAGAAAGGGGAGTGTATTCTTCATAACTTTTACTGATTATTTTAGCTGATATGGATATATCTACTTAATGAGGTATAAGTCGGATTCTTTTGATAAGTTCAAAGAATACAAGAATGAAGTTGAGTACTAGCTTGGTAAGAAGATTAAGAAACTCCACTCAGACTGAGGTGGATAATTTCTTAATCAAGACTTCATTGACTACTTACAGGATTTTGGGATCCTATCCCAACTCACTCCTACATACACGCCCTTGTGGAATGGTGTGAGTGAAAGGAGTAACCACACCTTTTTGTACATAGTGAGATCAATGATGAGTCATGCAAGTCTTCCATTATCCTTTTGGGAATATGCGTTATAAACAGTGGCACACATACTAAACCAAGTACAAACTAAATCAATAAATGGTTTTCTATATGAGTTCTGTAGTGGAAAGAAATCTATGTTATCGAATTTACATGTGTGGGGAAGTGATGTGTTTGTTAAGGCCTCTTTAGGTAACAAAATTTCACCCTGATGCACAAAGTTTAATTTTATAGGATACCCTAAGGAAGCAAGGGGATATTACCTATAAAACCCCTCAGAAAAAAAGTTTATAGTGGTAAGACACACCATATTCCTTGATAGGGAGCACATATCCAAAGAGATAGTGGGAGTGAGATAGACTCCAATGAATTCGAGGCTCAAGGTATGAAAGAGTTGGTATAGGAACATATTCCACAAATCCCCATGGAAGAAAGAACTGTTCTAGTGACACAAGAACTATGTAGGAGTACAAGAGAGGTAAGAGTAATAGAATGATATAGTGTTATAGATATTGAGGATGGTGACTCATTATTAGTTGACAATAATGATCCTCTAACCTACAAGGAAGCAGTAAGTGGCCAAAATGTTTCCAAGTGGCAAGAAGCCATGAATTCTGAATTGGATTACATGTACCAAAACCAAGTTTCGATATTGGTAGATCCTCTAATTATTGTAAAGAATGTTGGTTGAAAATGAGAATTCAATAATAAACTAGACATGGAAGGACAAGTCAGAACCTATAAGACATGACTAGTTGCAAAAGGGTTCAAGTAGAGTCAAGGCATTGACAATGAAGAAACCTTTTCACTAATTTCAATGCTGAAATCAACCAAAATTCTATTGGTCATTGCCTCTTACCATGACTATGAGATTTGAAAAATGGATGTCAAAATAGCCTTCCCTAACAAAATCCTTCAGTAAGATATCTACATGACACAACTTGATGGGTTTATGACTCCAAAGAATTCCAATAAGGTATGCAAGTTGAATAAATCTATTTATGGATTAAAACAAGAATCCAGGTCATGGATTTTTTTTTTGATGAAGCCATAATGGAATTTGGTTTTATCAAAAATAAATTTTATCCTTGTTTCTACAAATAGTTTAGTGGGAGGGCATTCATTTTCCTAATAGTATATATTGATGACAGATTACTTATTGGAAATGAGATACCAGTCTTACAGTATATTAAGGCATGGTTGAATCAATGCTTATCCATGAAGGACTTGGGGGAGGGAGCATATATTCTTGGGATCAAGATCCATTGTGATAGATCCAAGAGATTGTTCGGCCTAAGTCAAAGTACATACATTGATAAGATGCTGATGAGATTCAGTATGGAACAATCCAAGAGGGGATTGTTTCTAGAATCATATGGTATTCATATTTCCAGGAAAATGTGTCCTCAGAAACATGAGGAAAGAAAGATAATGGAAAGTAATCCATACAAATCAGCAATGGGGCCAGTCATGTATTCCATGCTATGTACTAGGAAAGATGTCACCTACACATTGAGTGTGGTAGGTAGATATCAAGATGACCCAGGTAACTACTGTTGGATGGAAGTCAAGACTATCCTAAAGTATCTGAGGCGTACTAAGATATATTCCTGGTTTATGGAGGATATGAGGAACTAGTAATCAGAGGATATGAAGATGCTAGTTTCCAAACTGATCAAATGACTTGAAGTCGCAAACAGAATACATCTTCACCTTAAATGGAGGTGTAGTGATCTGGAAGATCTCAAAGCAGAGTGTGGACATAGATTTTACAGAAGAGTCCGAGTATATCACAAATTTTATGGTAGCTAAAGAATCATTTTGGATTTAAAGCTTCATCCAAGAACCGGATGTGATACCTAGCAGTAAAGATATCATCACAGTGTTCTGTGATAATACTGTAGTGGTGGCTCTCGCAAAAGATCCAATGTCGCATCAGCGGATGAATCACATAATTTGGAAGTATCATCTCTTGAGGGATTCTTATCAGAGAGATGAAGTTGAAATGAGAATAATTTTCATGGAAGACAACGTGGAGGACCCCTTGACTAAAGCCCTGACTCAGTATAAACATGATCATCATGTGAGGTCTAGCAGATTGAAAGTTGTAGTCAGTTGTCTCTATTACAAGTGGGAGTTTGTTAGAGTTAGTGTCCTAGAACAAACTATTTGTACTTTTATTACATAAATATTTAATGTATTTAAATATTAAACATCTTACTACATATTTTTCATTTTTCTTCATGACTATGATGTAATAATGTCCTAGAGTATTTGTTGCATTGATAAGGTCATGGTAGTTCCCCTCTATGTTGAGAACCTTCAAATGCTATAACTATATTCATAAATATAGTTATGCGGTTAGATGACATACTATTATGGGACACATAGTATAAAGACCATTAGGTATGAGTACTCATAAGCATATGATACTTCCTCTCATGAATTTCATACTTGGTAATCTCTGAGATGGGATATTCTGAGAACAGACCCGTCAGTAGAAATTCTGTATGTTTTGGTGTTATTTTATATTCCTATCTGCAAGTGTTTGTAATGATTCTTAGAATTTATGATTATTATTAATATGTTTCATGACTTGCACACTTTTATTTACTGACAAAAACCTTCACACATACAGTTGGTGGGAAGTAGGGTACGTTGGGTTCATCATGAGTGGCATGTTATTAATGGATAAGTTGAGGAAGGATTTGTCCCTTCCATTTATGGAAGTTGATATCTTGGACATTTGATTGAAATAGAACCATCTCATGAAATTCCATGGCCATGGTGTAACGACGTGGTTATTTTAGGTATTCGAAGAACGACTATCAAGCAAAAAGGTTGATAACACTATCATGAAATCTGATTGATGAGATATGGAGACAAATGGATTATATTACATAGTGAGCGTTCATATGTGGATGTCATTGTTAAGAAATTTAGTTCTTTCTCTAGGGTTCCTTGACCCGTTGCAAGATATTAATCTTGGACTTTAGTCAATCCCATCTAATTCCAACGAGAAAGAATCCTAGAGGGGTACACACTAAGTGTTTCTGCTGGTGTCGGTTAAATTTTATTTGAATTTAATTAATGGAATAAATATTATTCTTATGATAGTGGAATAATTTTATTCAAGTTAAAATGATTTCATAAATTAAATAAATATTTATTCACCGTATTGTGGGTAAAATTTATTTATTTATTTTATTGAACATTTAATAAATATTTATTTACTAGTTTGTAACTAAAATATTTTTTTATGAGAATAAATTATTAATTTTTTTATTCTGGTGTTCAATAAATGGAAGTGGAGTTTGAGTAGACCAAGGATGGTCTGATAGTAAAATAATTATTTGTAAGACAGTAAATAATTATTTAACTAGTTGGCACAAATTAAAATAATAATAACGCTGCTATAATTTTATGACACACAATTTTATTTATTCTGTTTTTGCACAAGTTGGAACACCATAAATAATGGTGTGGTATTATTTTTAAAAATCATGGGTTTTATCTAAGTTTATGAATGTATTTAATTACTAGTACCCAATTAAATATTGTAACCAAAGCTCTATGTAGATAAATAGACACATACATCTATTGTGCCCTGTACCAAACTGCACGCCTGGTGAATTGAGAATTGTTGAGCTAAAATATTTCTCTCTCGAATCCTCTTCCTACCCCTCTCAAGAACGAGAGACATTCTTCAAGACTAAAGAACAGTCAATCAAGAACGATCGGCACAATACACTCGCTTCATCACGCTAGAACCCGGAGAATGAGTGGTGTCGACTGGAGGCCATCAGAGTACGTGTGGATCACTGCTAGAGGGATTCTGTTTTGGATCCTCTCAAGTGCAATTAGACAATCCGAAAGGGTCATTCTGGATGATCAACACCATCAATGAAAAAAATACCGAAGATCCAGGTATTCTTTTCTTTATAAAATTAATTAAATTAATTATCAACATGATGTGCAAGATCCTCTCAAAAGGTTTCAGTCCTCTTCCATATTTTTCCAAATCTTTGATTCTATTCTGTGACTGACATTCATCATAATATTGATCCCAGAATTATCACGAACCAAGCCGGGTCGCCATCTGACATGGTGCCCGACCCGGTCCATGGCATGGCCTGAAGGGTGTTCCCAATCCCTACAGGTTAGAACAAGTTCTCGGGTATCAAAACTAACACATGGGAACAATTTACTCAAAATAGTATACACAAAACAACTGAAAAGATAAATAAACTAAAACTGAAAACAGACAACCAAGCAAGACCTTAAACTAAAAACAGGTTTAAGCCTACAATTCAACTAAAAATCCAAAGTGAACAAAAACAAATATAGAGAACCAAAACTCTAATACAAACTTCCAAGTGACATGAGAAGCCCCATCCCCAAGATACAAACACCAACCTGCATGCGAAGACCAACAAAATCCAGGACCACTACCACTCAACAGGATGCCTCAACCTAGAATACACAAAGAACAAGGTCTACATGCACCCAAAGGTGTATGTATTGAGGGAACCAAGAGCCCAGTAGGACATCACCCAATAAAATGGTTCCACGTATAAACATTAAATGACAAATACATTTGGAGGCTAAATAAATTAAAGGACACCAAAGCTTAATTTTTTTTATTTAAATAGTTTCTATAAAGAAAACACCTTAAAAACAGCATAAATAAATGGAAAAACACCCTTGCATTTATAAAAACCCAAACCTTCAAGAAAACCCAAAAGCAACACTGCATGCTGATGATGAGTGTATAGTAGTCTAGGAGCACCAAAAGTGGGAGAGGCCCTATTGGTACTAGAAAAAAGAATAGGACCCTAGAACATCTTGTCTTGGTGAACAGTAGTATAGGAAACAAAACAAAATTACGTTCTCGTGCACAAGCCACTAGTAGGAAAACACATCCATAACCTAGTGGTCTCCAATCATCATTCAAAGTTCAGTAAGTGTTGTAATTGTCAAACTAGTTATGTGTAACCGGGCCAGAGCCACTCCCATATCACTAGCGCCCTAGATCTAGTCGGCCCACCTAGTACCCAGGCTTCCCCTTTTTGTGCTCAAGATGTTATAATTTCACATTTCAAGTCAAACTCAGAAAAATAAAAAAAAGGGTGTTACCTAAACCCATCACCACCCTTTCACACACACAAAAACCATTTGAAATTGTCTGCACACAAAAGTCTTTTCATAACTCAATTAAACCATTTTTGCACCGTTAATAATTATTTACTAAAACATATTAAATTTTGTAAACATGTTCCTTAAAAAGTGACATGGAATTACTTAACACAAAAATCCAACCCAGTCCTCCTTAATGACCAAACACACACAATTCCATATCAAGAACCCTACATGCACCACTCACATTGATTAATAAACCAACCGTACAGTTAAAAGACCATTTTTCCAATTAAACAAGACACCTGAAATTTTATTAAGAAATTCCAGAATATAAAACATGACTTGGCCGAAGACCCAATCAAACCCCCTTTTTGGAAAAAAAGCATACGAACGCTACACCATAACATAAACCATGCACTTTGCGCATTTTTACAAAACAAACACAAACTTTATAAAACACTAGTAGACAAATCAACAATGGTTTTCACAGCAAAAAACTATTGAACCAACACAACATCTTCACTTATGACCAAGCACATGAAATGCTATGTCAAAACACAATTAACACCACTTGCACAAATTAAAATCTAATTTCACACATTATTAAACACTAAAAATTGAATAAGGATAAGTTTTCAACCAATGAATGCACCCACCCATATAAACATACTACCAAAAAAATTAAACACATGAAAAAATTCAAGAAAACCAAATCCACACCCAAAATAATTAATCAAATAATATAATAAATTAACTAAGAAATCAAATTAATTCATTAAAAAATGTTTAAATGTAGAACCACCTACCGACGTGTGGTGGATTGCAAAAAATTGGCGCAAAACACACCCACACCACATTCGCACCACGAAGAAGCAATGAGGAAGCCTAACCAAGGAGATAAAACCCAAAAAAAAGTTGTTAAAACTCAAAATCGGACCCTAAATCCACTGTAAAAAAACTCAAATAGAGAAAAATGAAATAAAGAAGGGGTTTCACAAGAGAGGAGGTGGGTCACAATAGCGGTGATCATAACAGGAGTGGTAGGTGGTGTGGGTCATGGTGAAAAATAGCCGTGGATAGGGAAGGTCGGAAAACAATTTGTCAGATGGCACTTCTTTCTGGGAGATAGGGTGGCATGATGGGCTAGTCATGGAGTATGGGTGTGAGCTTGGGGGAAACCGACGAGCCATAGAGAGGATGGTCCGACAATTAGGCTTGGGTGCGGTGCGACGGAATTCTAAGCGGAAGGGATATGCATGGCACGCTGGGGAGGGGGGTATTCGAGCGACAACATGAGTTCGGGGAGAAGGTAGGGGTGCGACACGACTGATAGGAGAGGGAGGAGGGTCAACGCAGGGGAGTGATAAAGGGGAAAGTCTGGCAGCTGTGCATGGGGTAGGGTTTCGGGGGGTGGGGAAGTCGCGCAAACTTGGGGGTAGGGGGGGTGACGAGAGAGAGAGAGAGATAGGGAGAGGAGAAAAAAATAAAAAAATAAAGAAAAGAAAAAGAGAATATGAAGAAAAAAAGAGGGGGGAAAACAAGTAAAAAAAATGAAAAATGAAAATAAAAATAAAAATTAAATGGAACCTAAAAATAATAATAAGAAAAATAATAATAATATTGTTGATAACATATGAATAATATTATTACAATCATAACTTAATTAAAAATTAAAACCTAATTAAAATATTAATGAAGATAATAATAATAATAATATAAATTACCATTTTTTATTAAAATAATTCTTTAAATTTTAACCTCATTTATTTTCATTTTACTTTATTTATTTTCCCTAAACGTCAGTCAGGTCCTGCGGAGAACTGGGTGAGGTCATGCAGTGACCTGCGTAAATTCATGCGGCTTCGACCATCCCCCGCCCGTGTGTCAGACTCCACCACACCAAAAATATTAATTTATGAGTATAAAGTAAAAAAATTTAATCGGGATCAGCCCGTACTTCGACAAAAATTTACAAAAGTGAATAAAAATAAAAAAAATAATATATAAAAATTATTTTAGAAATCCGATTGTGACAATTCTCCCCACCATAGCACTTTTCGTCCCCGGAAAGTCACAACTAAGATTGAATCCCAAAGTAGAAAACTACACCCCCTTAAGGTTCAAAGAGGATCCCCACCAAAAATCAAGTGAAGAGAGGCAAAAGCACCGTGCTCAGAGAAAGTGACTCAAAGAAAACTTTTAAAAAATGTGTAAAAAGACTTTCTGATATATGTCGCCCGCCCCAAAGAGCTAGAACGCCTCCAGTTGACTGATCAAGGAAAGGAACTCTCGCACCCACGGGAACCAACTTCACAAGCTGAAACATCTCAAGAATTAATAAACAAAAACCACACCATTTGGCTAGAATGAACAAACAAGGTCAAACCATGTCCAAGGAACACTCTTATCACTTATCACCAAGCCATCATTTGAAACAGAACCAAAAGGTCAACATGGGGAAGCCTGAGGGGCTCCCCACCCTTAAGAACACACCAACGCCCAAGATGAGACTGGAAAACTGACATGGGGAGGTCTGAGCAGACTCCCCAACATTAAAGAAAAGTCCAACATTGATTCATTCTAGAGACATTTGTGCAAGACCCAACGTGGGTATCCCCCCATTAGAACTAATAGATGATACAGAACTTTGAATGTTTCCCGATGGTGACCAAACACCCCACCACAAGGGGCGGGGAGGGAGGGGACTGACCACCGGGCATCAAAACCATGACCTAAGACCAACCAACATCTCCACATATCTGGATAAACACCATTCAGATTTGAGACCAATTTACTCAAAAAAAACTCCATAAGGACCGATAAAAGAGGTTACCTCCAATGGGATGCAACCCCTGGGACTTTAATATAATGAGGCAACCATGCCTCCTCATATCCAAGGCAAACTTCACGCACCCAAATGGGTCGTTCGGAATGGAACAACCATAGAGAAAATTTTAAATTTCCTTCACTCTCAATACTGACGACATAAATAATTTTGGGGTCTCATCTACTCTTAGGGTTCCTAACCACGTTCCAGCTTCACTCGGAGGCCTATGGCTAGATCCCTAATGTTTGAAGCATCCCATTCCTCGTAGTTAGGCAATGAATACTTCCGAACAGAGCTTCTCTTTTTTGGTGCCACACAAAACGACACCACAATCGAGACAACACAAACAAACACAACATACCCAAACATCCAAATACCCCCTCACGACACAACTACTAAGACTAGGGTTTAGATGATACCCATGCATCACCTATTCACAATCACCAAGAAACTTCAAAAGGACTAATGCATGAAAAACACTCCCCTTTGAACATAAACAAAATTATAACTTCATAAGAGGAGGACACACCCCAATGAAAACAGGGATTCCCGGAGGATCATACGAAATCAACCCTTGCTCTTCAAAGATAACTCACACTGCAAGATGCCACCAAACATGACCCTTGTGAACAATGAAAGTACTAAAAATCCCTTCAAGACACTGGTCAACATTGAAAATTCTGAACCGCATTTACCCTTCCCAACAAGAATTCCTTTCACCATTTCTAGGGGGAACATTCAGAAGTGACGGTGTCAAACTTCACACCCGAAAACTCAGACGACTCAAAGAGACCAAAACACCCTTCGACTCCTCTAGCATCTGTCACCCCACTGTGAGATGATCTATTTAACTGAAAATGAAAAAGGGATAGACTTAGAACTATCACAAAAAGGGGAGAGTTGTCACTTTAATCAACTGGAGGGTTGGCCAATGGCGAATTACCCATGGCCATACTTCAATCACATATTAACGCTTTATGGGGGGCGTTCACTTGTCAAGAAATAAAACCATTAACCTAATCAAACTTGTCGAATGACCAAGACATACCACAAGAGAACACTAAACATACAGGGGGAACCACTGCAAGGGATTCTCGAATCACTTTTAAAAAATAATTCACTAACCCCTTGCATTCACAATAACTTAAAAATAAGAATTCAAACTCAATACATAAATTAGTCAAAAAGGATTCTCATCTTGAAACACCTCACATATAACATTTCCAAAACACAAGGACACACCACAAAATCACCATTTATTAACACACCAAATTCTCATATGACAAAACTTTTGAAAATAAGAAAATCTAGTGGGTTTCACAAACACCAATGGTGTCCCATGGGCCTCGCACAAGCATGTTCCCATGCCACACCAGTACCCACCTCATATCCATCTAGGAATTCATCTGCTCTTTCCATTGACAACTTCTCTTTCCATATACACGCATGCATGTGGTTTCCCACAAGAAAACCAAGGATCAAAAACAAACGTTTCCATTTTTCAAAACCAAAACATTCAACCCACACTTTTTAAATCTCAGAATTCATTTTCTTTTTAAAGAGCTTAATTTACAAACATTTTCCAAGAACAAAAAGTTTTAACTTAAAAACCAAATTTCCACAATTCCAAAACAAATAAATGAAGAATGGTGCAAGAGAAAACTAGTTTCATTGGGTGACTAGAACATATGGTTGGAGGCCATAGGCCAATCACGTCACCACCACAGAGGGTATTCTGGGACATAATCCCCGACTCCACATGGCTTGCCAGACCTTGTGAGCTCACTAGGACTACTAACCCTACTCCTTTTTCACTTCCCCTAAACAAGATTAACCACACAGGCAAAAGATTTAGATAGACCTCAACTTACTTTGGTAACTCGAGTCCCACCACGAGGTGTGCTGGCCAAACACCTTACTCGTAACCAAGATTTCGAGTCTCGACAACCTTAACTTTGGTCTACCATAACTCTATCCCAAAAGAACACGACCCAATAGGAAAAACCTCTTTTGATACCATTTTGTCACAAACCAAACCAGGACTCCATCTGACCCAGCGCCTGACCCAGTCCGCAACATGGCCCGAAGGGTATTCTCGATACCTACGGGCTAGTACAAGTGCCTGGGTATCAAAACTAACACATGGGAAATATTTACACAAAATAGTATACATAAAACAAGTGACAAGATAAATAAACTAAAACTGAAAACAAAAAGTAAACAAGACCTTAAACTAAAAACAGGTTTAATTCTACAATTCAACTAAAAACCCAAAGTGAACAAAAACCAAGATAGAGAACTAAAACTATAATTCCAACTTCCAAGAAACATGAGAAGCTACATCCCCTAGATACCAACACTTACCTGCACGCGAATACCAATAGAATCCAGAACCACTACCACTCAGCAGGATTCCTCAACATGGAAGACACAAAAAATAAGGTCTACATACACCCAAAGGTGTGTATGTAGGGTGTGATCCAAGAGCCCATTAGGACGTCACCCAATTAAAAGGTTCCACATACAATCATTAAATGACAAATACATTTTCAGCTAAATAAATGAAAGGACACCAAAGCTTGAACAATTTTAAAGAAACCGTTTCTATAAAGAAAACACTTTCAAATAAAACAAAATAAATAAATAAAAAAACACCCTTGCATTTAAAAAAACCCAAAACTTCAAGAAAACACAAAAGAAACATTGTATGCCAATGGTGAGTGTATAGTAGTCCAGGAGAACCAAAAGTGGGAGAGGCCCAATCGGTAGTAGCAAAAAGAATGGGACCCTAGAACATCACATCTCAGTGAACAGTAGTATAAGAAACAGAACAAAATATGTTCTCGTGCAGGATCCACTAGTAGGGAAACACATCTATAACCTAGTGGTCTCCAATCATCATTCGAAGTTTATTTAGTGTCATAATCGTCAACCATATATGTAAAACCGGTCCAGAGCTGCTTCTGTATCACTAGCACGCTAGATCTAGTCCGCCCACTTAGTACCCAGGCTTCCCCTTTTTGTGTTCAAGATGTTCCAATTTCCCATTTTAAGTCAAACTGAGAAAAATAAAACCAATAGGGTGTTAACTAAACCCAACTCCACATTTACACACACACAAAAACCATTTGAAATAGTCCTCACACAAAATACTTCACATAACTCAATTAAACCATTTTTTCACCGTTAAAAATTATTTACTAAAACATATTAAATTTTGTAAAGAAGTTTTCTAAAAATATTCATGGAAGGACTTAACAAAAAAAGCCAAACCAGCCCTCATTCATGACCAAACACACACAATGACATATCAAGAACTCAACCTAGACCACTGACATCGATTAATAACCCAACCGCACAGTTAAAAGACCGTATTTTTCGATTAAACAAGATACCATAAATTTTATTAAGAAATTCCAAAAGATAAAACACGACTTTAAATATCGAAGACCCACTCAAATCCTCTTTTTGGATGAAACACATATGAACACTACACCAGAACATAAACTGCGCACTTTGCACATTTTCAAAAAACAAACGCAAACTTTATAAAACACCAGTAGAGAGCTCAACAATGGTTTTCACAACAACAAACTATTCAACCAACACAAAATTTTCACTTATGACCAAGAACATGCAACGCTATATCGAAACAGAATTAACACCACAAGCACAAATGAAAAGCTAACTACACACATTATTAAACACTAAAAATTGACTAAGGATAAGCTTTCAACCAATGAATGCACCCACCCATATAAAAATACTACCAAACAAATTTAACACATGAAAAACTTCAAGAAAAACAAATACCCACCCAAAATATTTAATCAAAGAACATCATAAATTAACTAAGAAAGAAAATTAATTCATTAAATAATTTTTAAATGTAGAACCACATACCGAAATGTAGCATCTTTCGAAAAAATGGTGCAAAACACAACTGCACCACATTTGCACCACGAAGAAGCAAAGAAGAAGCCTAAACCGGGAGATCAATCCCAAAAAAGTGGTTAAAACTAAAAATCGGACCCAAAAGCCGCTGGAAAAAAACTCAAAGAGAGAAAAATTAAATAAAGAAGGGGTTTCACATTAGAGAAGGGAGGTCGCGACGGTGGCAGTCACAACAAGAGTGGCGGGTGGTGTGGGTCATGGTGAAAAATAGTAGTAGCCAGGGAAGGTCGATGGATGGTTCATCAGACTTAACTGATTTTCAGGAGATAGAGCGGTGTGATGGGCTAGCTGTGGATTTGGGGTGCGAGATAGGGGAATCCGACGATCCATGGGGAGGATGGTCTGGCGGTTAGTCTTGGGTGCGACGTGACGGAATTCTGAGCAGAAGGGATGGGCATGGAACACTGGGTAGGAGGGGGGGCTTGGCGTGAGGACACAAGTCTGGGGATAAGACAAGGGTGAAATGCGACTAGTAGGAGAGGGAGGAGGGGAGATGCGGGGGTGCGATGAAGGGGAAAGTACGGCGGCTGCGCATGGGGTAGGGTTTCAGGGTGGTGGGGAAGTCGTGCGAACTAGGGGGAAGGGGGGTGACGGGAGAGAGAGAGAGAGGGAGAGGAGAAAAAAATAAAAAGAAAAGAGAGGAAAGGTAAAATATAATAAGAAGAAAAAAAGAGGGGGAAAAAGAGGTAAAAAGAATGGAAAAAAATTAAAATTAAAATTAAATGGAACCTAAAAATAATAATAAGAAAAATAATAATAATATTGTTGATATCATGTGAATAATATTATCATAATCCTAACTTAATTAACAATTATAGCCTAATTAAAATATTAATGAAAATAATAATAATAATAATAAGAGAAATTTCTATTTTTTATTAAAATAATTCTTTAATGTTTAACCTCATTTATTTTCATTTCACTTTATTTATTTTCCCTGAACGTCAGGTAGGTCATGCAGTGAACTGGGCGAGGTCACGAAGTAACCTGGGTAAAGTCGCGCAGCTTCGACCGTCCCCCGCCCATGCGTCAGATGCTACCACGCCCAAAATATTCATTTATCAGTATAAAGTAAATAATTTTAATCGTTCTCAACCTGGGCTTCAAAAAATATTTTCAAAAGCAAATAAAAATAATAAAAATAATCAATAAAAATTGTTTTAGAAATCTAAATGTGACAAGAATAATAATTTATCACGGTAAAAATTAAAGCTGGGTGTCATCCCAATCGTTCTTCTGCTGCACCAAGAACTATCAAAATGGTCTTTCATAATGTTGTAAAAGCATTTTTATTTGTTGTCTTCTTTGCATATGAACCTTTTTTAGCACCATCAGCTGCTTATAAACTATTTAGCAAAACCAGATCTTCTAAGGTTTCATCATCCACTAAAAATTTTGGTTTAGAGATTAACTAATCCTTGTTTTTAGTCATGGAAACCCCATATTCCAAATTATCGTCTTCCCCAACTTGTGAGAAAAATTAATGCTTCCAAGCAGGGTAGATTAAAAATTCATAACATATGGAACAATAAAACTTATTGGAAGTAAAATATCTATCAAATAATGCATTTGAAGGCTTCAAAATTTCTACCTTATCGGGTAAACCACTTATGTTTTCAGACCTTGAAGAACCAAATCTCAAAATTATTATAATAGAAGCCTGATTCATGTAAATGTGATGAATACACTTTTTTCAACTAACAATAAGAATGAAAGAAATCAAAGGGGTCAAATCACTTCTTGCCAACAAAATTCATATCCCACCACAAAGTAACTATATAACTGAATCAATCAATAAAAAATCTATTCCCTAACAAACCCATTCCAACAAAAAGGATGGAAATATAAGATTTTAAATTGTCATGACTATCATTGAAAATTACATATGAGAAATAAATAACATGCACATAGATAAGGGTGTAATTTTGGCCCGATGGCCCGTAAGCCCGGTTGGTCCAACCTAGAAAATTTTGAGTAGGGATTGGGCCAATGATTTATCAGGATGGGCCTATGTAATTAACCTCATGGGCTGGACCAACCCTTTGGTCCGTGTGAAGCTCATCCCGTAAAAGATCGTCTGCTCTTAAAAAAATTGGGAAACTACTAGTATGTAGTCTTGAACCCCCTACCACAAGTTTTGAAGGCTGTGACTGGTTAAAAACTCATGGACTAGATATATATATATATATATATATATAAAGTTTATAAACAAAACTACTAATAAAAAACAAAACATGCACATCCCCACCCACCTCTTGTGTAGCGCAGTGCACGCCCCCAGCCCTCTTCAGTATATTATTGCTTTTTAAATGATCAAACAAAAATAAAGTTATATTATATTTTAAAAAAATTAAATTGGTCACACATCCTTCTTCCATAGAGCGCAACACCTCCACCCCTCTTCCACATATTAAAAAAAATTAAATCATCAAAAAAATGGAAATTTATATATATATATTTTAAAATGGGTCATACATGCCTGCCTGTCTGGGCACACCCCCACCCTCACCACCAACTATTTTACCCCCGTTTCCACCCACTATTTTTCCCACCCAATCAAAATAAATTAAAACATATTGACAATGGTCATATAACTATTTTTGGTTCTTGAGAACCCCATGGAGATCAAAAAACAAACAAAAAAGAAATGATCATATGACCATTTTTGGTGCATCTGCAATCCCTAGAGATAAAAAAACAAATAGTCAAATGACTGTTCGATATTAAAAAAACAAAAAAAACTTATTTTTTCATTATAAATAACACAACAACCCTCTGTTTTTTTTAACATTATTACTTTTTATTTTCCACCAATTCCATCAGACCACTTCCAGTATAGCACTACACAAGCCTCATTATGGTGATTTTTCTACTTTTTCATGTTGTGTGTGCATACCAACATCTACTTTGTGCTTCACCAAAAACTCTCAATAGGGTATTTTATTTATTAATTTGATGTTTAGAATTTATTTTATTTTTTTAGATAGATCCACGTAAATTTGTTTATCATAAATAAATCCTCTCACCAAGTGTTGATATTCCATCATCAACTCATCATCCTCATGTTGCATCGTCATCTAGACCTAAAAATAATTCTAATGTTTGGGATCACTTTGAAAAAATTTATATCAGTGAATACTAGGGTACAAGAATATCTAAATAAAATGAAAATATTGTGCTATGTTACTTATTGGTTTATCTAATAGGGACACTATACACATTAAAAGGCATGTTAATGCACATATTAGAAGCAATCAATTAGATATTAGAACAAAAATGAAATTAAGATGTAATAAATTAAGAAATTTTACTTATGATCCTATACATGAAAAAAATATGATGGTTGATTATATATTTAAAAAATAACAACTGATTAATACTATAGAATGGTCATATTTTGCTAATTTGGTTCAAGGGGCATTTACTCAAAAATATAAACCTTTTTCACAAAATACTACTAGATATTTTTACAAACAATTAACAATATTATATTATATATTATAAATATTTTCAAATAATTAAATCGACATGTTTGTTTATATTTTGATTTATTAAATTCTAATTAACATATGAAATATCAATTCATTTCTACTCATTTAATTAATAGTGATTGGAAATTACATAAATTTTTCATTTAAATTAGATGAACTTCCATATACTGGTCATTCACTAGGAATTTCATAAAGAGGCCATATCTCTGAATGGGATTTTCAAAATAAAGTATTTAAAATCAGTACGAGTAATGCATCCTATTATAATAATGCAGTGATATCTTATATCTACATTAAAATTACCATGTGATGGAAAAATATTTCGTGTTCATTTTTTTACTCATATTTTATATTTAACTGTTAACGATGAATTATCTATTTATAAATATTTTTTAGTTATTATTATAAAATGAATTAGCATTATTAATAGTTCTTCTAATCATGTACAAGTATATAGAATCATTTTTCGTTAGGAAAATATGAAATAATGAAATTTAAAATTAGATGTATAAAATAGATGGAATTCTAAATATTATATGTTAAAATTATCTTTAAAGAAAAGAAAAACAATAGATTTATTTTTTTAGTCTACAAAAATACGTGAAGGGGTTATTATCTCTGAAAACACTACCATGAAAATAGATTTACACAGCGCTACCTTTTAAGAGTGTTTAAAAAAGTACTGATAAAGATACCCCATTTATCATCACTTTTTTTAGCATTGTTAAAAGTTCCCCCGTTATCAGCGCTTTGTTATAATCACTAATAAAGACCACCCTTTATCTGTGAGTTTTTACTAGCATTGATAAAGGGTATATTTCAAAAAATTCATTAAAAATAATATATTTATATTGATATAAATATAATATATTTCTTAAAATATGTTTTAGATAAGGTAAATAGGTATTTACACATGATATATAAGATATTTAGTGAAAATGACTTATAAAATAATTTGAAAATATTTTTAATGAATAAATAACTAATTATAATCGAGTAATAGTCATTTAATATCAATTTGAAGATAAAAAAATCAAAAGAAAAATAAAATATATAAAATAAGTTGAAAACATAACTCGAACTTCAAATGACCATAAATGTTGATTCGGATGTCCGTTTGAGCTCTACTACATACCAAATCAAAGCCTGCAATGAGCTCTATGATGTAAAGGACTAGAATAAGCTCTATGAGCTTTGTTTTTTTTAACACTAAAAGTCCTATAAGGCCTCTAAAATTGAGTTTTTACTTGGTATACCCAAATTTTTTAACATTCCATTGATTTTCAGCCTCGATTATGGGGGTCTTTTGCCCTTTTTTAGTGGGGAATGAATTTATTTCTAGGGATTACATTAATATTAAAATTATGGATTTGAAATTTTATCAATTTTCATAATGAATTTTTTTATAATCAAATATATTACAATATATACATATTTTTTTTATAAATTCATACATTAAAATTTTATTTTATAAATAAATAATTAAACATATTTACATATAAAATATCTTTATAAACATATAAACTGTATCTAAATAAAAAAATATCCATTTTATTTAAAATAAAAATTTATGAATATTTATATACCTATATAGTGTGTGTGTGTGTGTCTGTATTAACAAACTAATATATATTATCTATATATTCTAATATATGTACATAAATATTAATATAAAATATATGTAAATAAGTAAAAATATTTATAATTATATTTATATATACAAAAATATATAATATATATGTTTGTATGTTGTATATATGTATGTATATATTTATTTATTTATAAACACACAAACACAAAACATATTTTATAAATGTATTAAAAAATAATCATATAAACATATATTAATATATTAATAAATATATGGATAAAAAAATATAACAAGATATATAACTAAATAAATATATATAAATATATATTAACATAAGAATAAATAGATAAATATAACTCTATGTTTTTTAATATATATATATTAATAAATGAATAAATGAATAAATATGTATATATATATATATATTAATATAACTATACATATATATTAATATTAATATAAATTAATATTCGAATAAATATAACTAAATATATATATATAAATAAATAGATATATCATAAAATAGAGAAAAAACAAGATAGATGAGTAGTAAAGGTACAGGCGCGCAAGGAAGAAGTCTTGGGTTCGAATCTTAGTGGAGGCAGGGGTGCATCAGTGGGTGAAGGGGGTTACTAGCACTGTTAAAGGGGTGGGGGTCCTAGTATAGTTAAAGGTGGGGGGGTCCACCTAGCACTATTAAAGGGGGAATTGTAGAGCTGATAAAACGGGTCGGGATTTTATCTTTAATTTTTTGTTTTTTTACTTTTAAACATTTATTTTTTTACTTTTATCTGCGTTTTTTTAGTACTGTTAAAAGACTCCTATTATTAGATTTTTTATAACTTATAAAAGGGACCGTATTTTAACCACACTTCGATTAGATACACTTTTTAGGAATTGTTAATATATTTTTTAGCACCGTTTAAATCATGTTCTATTGTAGTGAGAAAATGTTTAAGGTCAAGTTAAATTATATAAATATGTTTTTCATGTATTTGAAAAATCGACTCGATTATTTTCAAATGCGTATATTCCTACATCGCCTTTAGTTTTACATGATTTAAAAGATATAATTTTTGTTTTTATTAAATATATGACTTATGAATATTATATACCAATTATTAATTCCATGAAATAAAATTTTGATAATGAATTTAAGACATTACCTATAATATTTGGAATGCCATTTATATAGGATCCAAGACGAAAAGACACTGGTTTGAAAAAATTTAGAAATTATTTTTGATGATGAATCTCAATATGCTGATATATTTTATTTTATTTTTTAAATTATATAATGAGTATAAATTTATTATACATGTTGATATTAGTAGACGTCCCAGACAACAAACACATTATTCTCATGGAAGTGGAAGAGTATGGACAACTATAAAAAACAGACAACTTTCAAAATCTTCTAGTGCAAGCACATCTGAACTAAAACGATATTTAAAATATCCACCAATTTAGAATGAAGATGATTTTTATATATTAAATTGGTCGAAATATTATGAATCTAAATGGCCTATACAAACACAAATTTCTCATTATGTAGTTAGTGTTCCTGTTTCTTCAGTTGAATCTGAGTCTACTTTTAATAAAGGTGGATAATTTATCAGTGATTATCATACATGACATACAATGGGCATGGTTGAAGCTCTTATAGTCACAATAGATCATTTATATACACAATATCGATAATAATAATGTATCAATGTTGATAATGATCTCCACATGTTGTCAAGCCACATAGAAGACACAACATCAGAACCAGATGATTATTTTTATATGGTTGTTATAATACATTTTTATATTAGAATTGATATATATAGTGTAGGTTCTAGGTGAAACATAATTGCATTAGGGGTAGTGACGAACTTTTCTTTTTGTCATGATTGATGGTCAATCTGAGATATCTACAACGATGAATGTCGCGATCCATGAAATTGATCATTGAGATCAGATGAGGGTAATCACCCCAAGACCAATAGATAGGAGATATACACATATTATTTATAATTAATTTAAATAAATAAGAATTACCTATAAGGAATTATTTATTCTTTGATGTATCTGATGAAAGATTTGCAGTGTGCTGTCATTGCGTTGTAGAAACCAAGCATAGATTTCCCCCAATGGTGATCGACACATGTTCCATGAATCACGGGACGTCACCGAAGGTTTCTCTAGGTGCTAGCACGGAATATCTTTTTGCTTGTGTCATCCTCCTTTTTTCACCTTGAGAATCACTTCCAAAGCATTCTCCTTGATCTAGTGGATGTGGATTGCTCTCCATTCTTGAGAGTGTTCTTAGAGAATAGAGCTCTCTATGCTTGAGAGGTTTTCTCTAGATCTGTTGTGAACAAATGGATTGGATTATGAGAGAAAAATATAATTTGGTATTTATATTGGTCGAATTAGAATAAAATAATTACACAAGTTCCCTTAATTATTTTATTTAATCCTAGAAAAACCACAGGTCAAATAATAATAATATTATTATTATTTCTCGACATGTTATTAGATTGTGAATTATAATTAAATATTATTTAATTAAATAATATCTATTATTATTAATTCTCACCGAACCATTTAACTCAGTCTGTCATTCCTCCATAATAGTTACTAGGCCTTGAATAATGACTATTTATTTATTAAATAAGTATCACTACATTATTCGCCGATAAATAAATAAATATTATATTAACTAAGGAAAAAATAAATATTTATTAAATATTCTCCTCACAATATATTCTCTCGAATAACTAGTGATGAAATAAATGTGATCATACATACATAAATAATTATTAAACCATGATCAGGAATAATATTTATTCAACTTGTTAAATAATAATATGTTATTTGACTGAGATTCTAGATACACTTAGTGTGTGGCCCTTTAGGCCTCTTTCTCAGTGACATTAGATTAGGCAGCCTAAATTCCTAGGTCAGCGTCTAACAACATGCCAAGACATCCATAGTGAATTAAGTTAATGCCACAATGACATGTCACCTCATATGAATTCTTAATATGTAATATAATCTCTTTATAACGATATCTCTAATCGAGCAGGTTGCATGCCAGTGTCATCAACCCATACGCTTAATTTCCCTTTCTTTAACATTTCAGAAATAGAACATGCCTATTGAACACCATGACCATGGATTTATTTAGGCTATATCATTTCCATCAATGGGCATAAGATATTAACTTCTATTAATAAAAAAAATGGATAAATCCTTTCTAGTATTATTCATTAATGCAATATTACTCATCATGCACCCAACATATCCTACCTCACCACAAAACATCTGTCATCATGGGTTTCATTAATACATCAAAGTATGTGACTTATAATATTCATTAATAATAATCATAAAGTCTAAGGACCAATACACACGTCCGCAGATAGGAACATAAAATGACACTTATAAATGTGTATTTCCTACTAGCGGGTCTCGTTATCATAATATCCTATTGGATATTACCAAGGGCGTACACTATGAGAAGGTGCCTCAAAGTCCTATGAATCTCCACCCCTGATAGCCTATATCATTTATGTCCCTCAAATTATATCATTCAGTTATTGAACATATATTCAAGAATAGTGTCATAGCACTTACGTGTTCTCATCATAGGGGGGAGATGTTATGACCTTTTAGTGCAACATCTAATCATAGCACATTATCACATACTATATCACATAGAATAACAATCCTGATGAGATACGTAGCTAATTAATATTCAAAAAATGAATGCATGTTTATCATAAAGTCCATAGAGGTTGGTTCTAGGGTACCAACTCCAACATATTGTATTTTTTTAAATATATTTCAGTAATTTATTTTTTTGTCATTACATAAATAAAAAATATAATTTTTTAATGTTTAATAGTAATTTACATTTTTCATCACAAATAATATATTAGTTTGTGAAAAAATGTTTAATATTTTTATTATAATGTAATAATATATATATATATCTCAACAATTTATTTATTGTAGGAGATAACTTTTTATAGCCTTCCCTCACACTCCTTCGGGCTCCCCTCAATTAAATCTCTTTTACCATATTAAATGGGGGGAATAATGGTAGGGTGTCACCCTCTTTGAATGAAATGAATGTAGTGACCATCATTATTATTTTATCTCTCCATAAAATCTTACAAAATATACCCCATGGGTTTTTACCCCTTTCATTTGGGATTTGTTTCCATGTTACATCAAGTTTTCATCATATTTACAAACTTTTACACTTTATTTTTATCTCTCAATTATCTATGTACCAAAGGGACAATTGTTCCTGATCCTAACAAGTGGTATAAAAGGCCCGATTCTGGACCAAGGAAATTTTGGAAATAGGATGTGTCCAAATGACAGTGAAATTTGTGATCAAGAAATTCAATGGAAATACTTTTTCATTGAGGAAAATGAATATGAAAGTGGTGCTATGGAAAGATAATTTTTTACATGCGATTGGAGAAAAACTAACATGTGTGATGGAGGAGAAATGGAATGACATGGATGAGAATGCTATTGCGAACATCCATTTGTCTTTGGAAGACAGGGTCCTACAATTCATTGTGGAGAAAATATGGTGAAAGAGATTTGGGAAACTTTGAAAAGTTGTATGAGCCAAAGTCACTCCACAACAAAATTTTCTTGAAGAGAAAATTATACACTCTTTGAATGGAGGATTCATCATCGGTGAACAACCACAAAAACACCCTCAATACCCTTTTTGATCACCTAACTGTGTTTTTCTATTAATATTTTGATACTAAATTTGCAGAGATTATGCTCTAGAGTTTTCCAAATTCAAGTGATCAACTTATCATCAACCTCACAATTAATATCATAATGGATATGTTTCTCTTAAAGGATGTTCTAGCTATGATTATTGAAGAAAAAATTAAACATAAGAACAAGGAACTTAGATAGAAAACTTTACACCAAGTGGAATCTCTATCAATGGAAAGAGGAAGAATGATAGAGCATGGTTCCTGTGGAAGACAGAATCATGGAAGGTATAAATAAAGGAGCAAGAAGAAAAACATCAGATGCTATAATTGTGGTAAGATGGGGAGTTTCAGCAAATAATGTTTGATTAAGATGTATGGTGAGAATAACTCTCAAGTAAATGTGGCAAGTAAATCTAGAAATGGATATGTACTATTCAGTGAAGTGGTGATGACTATTGAAGGTAGATAGAATCTAAATGATGCATAGATAATTGAATCAGGATCAATATGGCATGTGACATCTTGACGAGAATGGTTTGATCAATATGAAACTATACCACAAGGACTTATATACATGGGTAAAGATCATACCTTGTATATATTTAGAGTCGGCACCATCAAAATGAAAATTAATGATAATAATATTGTTGATATCATGTGAATAATATTATCATAATCATAACTTAATTAAAAATTATAGCCTAATTAAAATATTAATGAAAATAATAATAATAATAAGAGAAATTTATATTTTTATTAAAATAATTATTTAATGTTTAACCTCATTTATTTTCATTTCACTTTATTTATTTTCCCTGAACGTCAAGCAGGTCATGCAGTGAACTGGGCGAGGTCACGAAGTAACCCGTGTAAAGTCGCGTAGCTTTGACCGTCCCCCGCCTGTGCATCAGATGCTACCACGCCCAAAATATTCATTTATCAGTATAAAGTAAATAATTTTAATCGTTCTCAACCCGGGCATCAAAAAATATTTTCAAAAGAAAATAAAAATAATAAATAAAAATTGTTTTAGAAATCTGAATGTGACAAGAATAATCATTTATCACAGTAAAAATTAAAGCTGGGTGTCATCCCAATCGTGCTTCCGCTGCACCAATAACCATCAAAATGGTCTTTCATAATGTTGTAAAAGCATTTTTATTTGTAGTCTTCTTTGCATATGAACCTTTTTTGCAACATCAGCTGCTTCTAAACTATTTAGCAAAGCCAGATCTTCTGAGGTTTCATCATCCACTAAAAATTTTGGTTTAGAGATTAACTAATCCTTGTTTTTAGTCTTGGAAACCCCATATTCCAAATTATCTTCTTCCCCAACTTGTGAGAAAAATTAATGCTTCCAAGCAGGGCACATTAAAAATTCACAACATATGGAACAATAAAACTTATTGGAAGGCAAATATCTATCAAATAATGCATTTGAAGGCTTCAAAATTTCTACCTTATCGGGTAAACCACTTATGTTTTCAGACCTTGAAGAACCAAATCTCAAAATTATTATAATAGAAGCTTGATTCATGTAAATGTGATGAATACACTTTGGTCAACTGGCAATAAGAATGAAAGAAATCAAAGGGGTCAAATCACTTCTTGCGAACAAAATTCATATCCCACCACAAAGTAACTATATAACTGAATCACTCAATAAAAAATATATTCCCTAAAAAACCCATTCCAAAAAAAAGGATGGAAATATAATATTTTAAACTATCATGACTATCATTGAAAATTGCATATGATAAATAAATAACATGCACATAGATAGGGGTGTAATTTTGGCCCGATGGCCCGTAAGCCCGGTTGGCCCAACCTAGAAAATTTTGAGTAGGGATTGGGACAATGATTTATCAGGATGGGCCTATGTAATTAACCTCATGGGCTGGCCCAACCCTTTGGTTCGTCTGAAGCTCATCCCGTAAAAGATCGTCTGCTCTTAAAAAAAATTGGGAAACTACTAGTAGGTAGTCTTGAACCCCCTACCATAAGTTTCAAAGGTTGTGACTGGTTAAAAACTAATGGAATAGATATATATATATATATATATATAAAGTTTATAAATGAAACTAATAATAAAAAACAAAACATGCACATCCCCACCCACCTCTTGTGTAGCGCAGTGCACGCCCCCAGCCCTCTTCAGTATATTATTGTTTTTTAAATGATCAAACAAAAATAAAGTTATATTATTTTTTAAAAAAATTAAATAGGTCACACATCCTTCTTGCATAGAGCGCAACACGCCCACCCCTCTTCCACATATTAAGAAAATTAAATCATAAAAAAATGGAAATTTATATATATATATTTTAAAATGGGTCATACATGCCTGCCTATCTGGGCACACCCCCACCCTCACCACCCACTATTTTACCCCCGTTGCCACCCACTATTTTTCCCACCCAATCGAAATAAATTAAAAAATATTGACAATGGTCATATAACTATTTTTGGTTCTTGCGAACCCCATGGATATCAAAAAACAAACAAAAAAGAAATGATCATATGACCATTTTTGGTGCATCTGCAATCCCTAAAGATAAAAAAACAAACAGTAAAATGACTGTCTGATATTAAAAAAACAAAAAAACTTATTTTTTAATTATAAATAACAAAACAACCCTCTGTTTTTTTAACATTATTACTTTTATTGTCCACCAATTCCATCAGACCACTTCTAGCATAGCACTACGCAAACCTCATTGTGGTGATTTTTTTACTTTTGCATGTTGTGTGTGCATAACAACATGTACTTTGTGCATCACTAAAAACTCTCAATAGGGTATTTTATTTATTAATTTGATGTTTACAATTTATTTTATTTTTTTAGATAGATCCCTGTAAATTTTTTATCATAAATAAATCCTCTCACCAAGTGTTAATATTCTATCATCATCTCATCATCCTCATGTTGCATCATCATCTAGACCTAAAAATCATTCTAATTTTTGGGATCACTTTGAAAAAATTTATATCAATGAATACTAGGGTACAAGAATATCTAAATAAAATGAAAATATTGTGCTATGTTACTTATTGGTTCATCTAATAGGGACACTATACACATTAAAAGGCATGTTAATGCACATATTAGAAGCAATCAATTAGATATTAGAACAAAAATGCAATTAAGATGTAATAAATTAAGAAATTTTTCTTATAATCCTATACATGCAAAAAATATGATGGTTGATTATATATTTAAAAAATAACAACTTATTAATACTACGGAATGGTCATATTTTACTAATTTGGTTCAAGGGGTATTTACTCAACAATATAAACCTTTTTCACAAAATACTACTAGATATTTTTACAAACAATTAACAATATTAAATTATATATTATAAATATGTTCAAATAATTAAATGGAAATGTTTGTTCATATTCTGATTTATTAAATTCTAATTAACATATAGAATATCAATTCATTTCTACTCATTTAATTAATAGTGATTGGAAATTACATAAATTTTTCATTTAAATTGGATGAACTTCCATATACTGGTCATTCACTAGGAATTTCATAAATAGATCATATCTCTGAATGGGATTTTCAAAATAAAGTATTTAAAATCAGTAAGGGTAATGCATCCTATTATAATAATGCAGTGATATCTTATATCTACATTAAAATTACCATGTGATGGAAAAATATTTCGTGTTCATTGTTTTACTCATATTTTATATTTAACTGTTAACGATGAATTATCTATTTATAAATATTTTTTTGTTATTATTATAAAATGAATTAGCATTATTAATAGTTTTTCTAATCATGTACAAGTATATAGAATCTTTTTTCATTAAGAAAATATGAAATAATGAAATTTAAAATTAGATGTAAAAAATAGATGGAATTCTAAATATTATATGTTAAAATTATCTTTAATGAAAAGAAAAACAATAGATTTATTTTTTTAGTATACAATAATACATGAAGGGGTTATTATCTCTGAAGACACTACCATGAAAATGGATTTACACAGCTCTGCCTTTTAAGAGTGTTTAAAAAAGTACTGATAAAGATACCCATTTATCATCACTTTTTTTAGCATTGTTAAAAGTGCCCGCTTTATCAGCGCTTTGTTATTATCGCTGATAAAGACCACCCTTTAGCAGTGATTTTTTACTAGCATTTATAAAGGGTATATTTGAGAAAAAATCATTAAAAATAATATATTTATATTGATATAAATATAATATATTTCTTAAAATATGTTTTAGATAAGGTAAATAGGCATTTACACATGATATATAAGATATTTAGTGAAAATGACTTATAAAATAATTTGAAAAATATTTTTAATGAATAAATAACTAATTATAATCGAGTAATATTCATTTAATATCAATTTGAAGATAAAAAATCAAAAGAAAAATAAAATATATAAAATAAGTTGAAAACATAACTCGAACTTCAAATGACCATAAATTTTGATTCGGGTGTCTGTTTGAGCTCTACCACATACCAAATCAAAGCCTGCAATGAGATCTATGCTGTAAAGGACTAGAATAAGATCTATGAGCTTTGTTTTTTTTAAACTATAAAAGTCCTAGAAGGTCTCTAAAATTGGGTTTTTAGTCGGTATACCCAAATTTTTTAACATTCCATTGATTTTCAACCTCGATTATGGGGGTCTTTTGCCCTTTTTTAGGGGGGAATGAATTTATTTCTAGGGATTATATTAATATTGAAAATATGGATTTGAAATTTTATCAATTTTAATAATGCATTTTTTTAATCAAATATATTACAATATATACATATTTTTTATAAAAATACATTAAAATTTTATTTTATAAATAAATAATTAAACATATTTACATATAAAATATCTTTATAAACATATAAACTGTATCTAAATAAAAAAAATATCCATTTTATTTAAAATAAAAATTTATGAATATTTATATACCTCTATAGTGTGTGTGTTTGTGTCTGTATTAACAAACTAGTATATATTATCTATATATTCTAATATATGTACATAAATATTAATATATAATATATGTAAATAAATAAAAATATTTATAATTATATTTATATATACAAAAATATATAATATATATGTATGTATGTTTTATATATGTATGTATATATTTATTTATTTATAAACACACAACCACAAAACATATTTTATAAATGTATTAAAAAATAATCATATAAACATATATTAATATATGAATAAATATATAGATAAAAAAATATAACAAGATATATAACTAAATAAATATATATAAATATATATTAACATAAGAATAAATAGATAAATATAACTCTATGTTTTTTAATATATATATATTAATAAATGAATAAATGAATAAATATGTATATATATATATTAATATAACTATACATATATATTAATATTAATATAAATTAATATTCGAATAAATATAACTAAATATATATATAAATAAATAGATATATCATAAAATAGAGAAAAAACAAGATAGATGAGTGGTAAAGGTACATGCGCGCAAGGAAGAAGTCTTGGGTTCGAATCTTAGTGGAGGCAGGGGTGCGTCAGTGGGTGAAGGGGGTTACTAGCACTGTTAAAGGGGTGGGGGTCCTAGTGTAGTTAAAGGTGGGGGGGGGTCCACCTAGTACCATTAAAGGGGGAACTGTAGAGATGATAAAAGGGGTTGGAATTTTATCTTTAATTTTTTGTTTTTTTCCTTTTAAACATTTATTTTTTTACTTTTATCTGCGTTTTTTTAGTACTGTTAAAAGACTCCTATTATTAGATTTTTTAGCACTTATAAAAGGGACCGTCTTTTAACCACACTTAGATTAGATACACTTTTTAGGCATTGTTAATATATTTTTTAGCACCGTTTAAATCATGTTCTATTGTAGTGAGAAAATGTTTAGGGTCAAGTTAAATTATATAAATATTTTTTTCATGTATTTGAAAAATCGACTCGATTATTTTCAAATGCGTATATTCCTACATCACCTTTATTTTTACATGATTTAAAAGATATAATGTTTGTTTTTATTAAATATATGACTTATGAATATTATATACCAATTATTAGTTCCATGAAATAAAATTTTGATAATGATTTTAAGACATTACCTATAATATTTGGAATGGCAGTTATATAGGATCCAAGACGAAAAGACACTGGTTTGAAAAAATTTAGAAATTATTTTTGATGATGAATCTCAATATGATGATATATTTTATTTTATTTTTTAAATTATATAATGAATATAAATTTATTATACATGTTGATATTAGTATACGTCCCAGACAACAAACACATTCTTCTCATGGAAGTGGAAGATTATGTACAACTATAAAAAACAGACAACTTTCAAAATCTTCCAGTGCAAGCACATCTGATCTAAAACGATATTTAAACTCTCCACCAATTCAGAATGAAGATGATTTTTATATATTAAATTGGTCGAAATATTGTACATCTAAATGGACTATACAAACACAAATTTCTCATTATGTAGTTAGTTGTCCTGTTTCTTCAGTTGAATCTGAGTCTACTTTTAATAAAGGTGGATAATTTATCATTGATTATCATACACGACATACAATGGACATGGTTGAAGCTCTTATAGTCACAAGAGATCATTTATATACACAATATCGATAATAATAATTTATCAATGTTGATAATGATCTCCACATGTTGTCAAGCCACATAGAAGACACAACATCAGAACCAGATGATTATTTTTGTATGGTTGTTATAATACATTTTTATATTGGAATTGATATATATTGTGTAGGTTCTAGGTGCAACAGAATTGCATTAGGGGTAGTGACTAACTTTTCTTTTTGTCATGATTGATGGTCAATCTGAGATATCTACGATGATGAATGTCGCGATCCATGAAATTGATCATTGAGATAAGATGAGGGTAATCACCCCAGGACCAATAGATAGGAGATATACACATATTATTTATAATTAATTTAAATAAATAAGAATTACCTCTAAGGAATTATTTATTCTTTGATGTATCTGATGAAATATTTTCAGTACGCTGTTATTGCGTTGTAGAAACTGAGCATAGATTTCCCCCAATGGTGATCAACACATGTTCCATGAATCACTGGACGTCACCGAAGGTTTCTCTAGGTGCTAGCACGGAAGATCTTTTTGCTTGTGTCATCCGCCTTTTTTCACCTTGAGAATCACTTCCAAAGCATTCTCCTTGATCTAGTTGATGTGGATTGCTCTCCATTCTTGAGAGTGTTCTTAGAGAATAGAGCTCTCTTTGCTTGAGAGGTTTTCTCTAGATCCGTTCTGAACAAATGGATTGGATTATGAGAGAAAAATATAATTGGGTATTTATATTGGTCAGATTAGAATAAAATAATTACACAAGTTCCCTTAATTATTTTATTTAATCCTAGAAAAACCACATGTCAAATAATATTATTATTATTATTATTTCTCAACATGTTATTAGATTGTGAATTATAATTAAATATTATTTAATTAAATGATATCTATTATTATTATTTCTCACCGAACCATTTAACTCAGTCTGTCATTCCTCCATAATATTTACCAGGCCTTGAATAATGACTATTTATTTATTAAATAAGTATCACTACATTATTCACCGATAAATAAATAAATATTATATTAACTAATGAAAAAATAAATATTTATAAAATATTCTCCTCATAATATATTCTCTTGAATAACCAGTGATGAAATAAATGTGATCATACATACATAAATAATTATTAAACCATGATCAGGAATAATATTTACTCAACTTGTTAAATAATAATATGTTATTTAACTGAGATTCAAGATACACTTAGTGTGTGACCCTTTAGGCCTCTTTCTCAGTGGCATTAGATTAGGCAGCCTAAATTCCTAGGTGAGCGTCTAACAACATGCCAAGACACCCGTAGTGAATGAAGTTAATGCCACAATGACATGTCACCTCATATGAATTCTTACTATGTAATATAATCTCTTTATAACGATATCTCTAATCGAGCAGGTTGCATGCCAGTGTCATCAACCCATACGCTTAATTTCTCTTTCTTTAACATTTCAGAAATAGAACATGCCTATTGAACACCATGACCATGGATTTATTTAGGCTATATCATTTCCATCAATGGGCATGAGATATTAACTTCTGTTAATAAACAAAAGGGATAAATCCTTTCTAGTATTATTCATTAATGCAATATTACTCATCATGAACCCAACATATCCCACCTCACCGCAAACATCTGTCATCACAGGTTGCATTAATACATCAAAGTATGTGACTTATAATATTCATTAATAATAATCATAAAGTCTAAGGACCAATACACATGTCCGCAGATAGGAACATAAAATGACACTTATAAATGTTTATTTCCTACTAGAGGGTCTCGTTCTCATAATATCCTATTGGATATTACCAAGGGCGTACACCATGAGAAGGTGCCTCAAAGTCCTATGAATCTCCACCCCTGATAGCCTATATCATTTATGTCCCTCAAATTATATCATTCAGTCATTGAACATCTATTCAATAATAGTGTCATAGCACTTACGTGTTCTCATCATAGGGGGGAGCTGTTATGACATTTTAGTGAAACATCTAATCATAGCACATTATCACATACTATGTCACGTAGAATAACAATCCTGATGAGATATGTAGTTAATTAATATTCAAAACAATCAATGCATGTTTATCATAAAGTCCATAGAGGTTGGTTCTAGGGTACCAACTCCAACATATTGTATTTTTTTAAATATATTTCAGTAATTTATTTTTTTGTCTTTACACAAATAAAAAATGTAATTTTTTAATGTTTAATAGTAATTTACATTTTTCATCACAAATAATATATTATTTTGTGAAAAAATGTTTATTATTTTTATTATAATGTAATAATATATATATATATCAACAATTTATTTATTGTAGGAGATAAATTTTTATAGCCTTTCCTCACACTCCTTGGTGCTCCCCTCAATTAAATCTCTTTTACCATATTAAATGGGGGGAATAATGGTAGGGTTTCACCCTCTTTGAATGAAATGAATGTAGTGACCATCATTATTATTTTATCTCTCCATAACGTCTTCCAAAATATATCCCATGGGTTTTTACCTCTTTCATTTGGGATTTTTTTCCATGTTACATCCAGTGTTCATCTTATTTCCAAACTTTTACACTTTATTTTTAGCTCTCAATTATCTATGTACCAAAGGGACAATTGTTCCTGATCCTAACAAGTGGTATAAAAGGCCCGATTCTGGAACAATGAAATTTTTGAAAGAGGATGTGTCCAAATGACAGTGAAATTTGAGATCAAAAAATTCAATGGAAATACTTTTTCATTGCAGAAAATGAATATGAAAGTGGTGCTATGGAAAGATATTTTTTTACATGTGATTAGAGAAAAACTGACATGTGTGATGGAGGATAAATGGAATGACATGGACGAGAATGCTATTGCCAACATCCATTTGTCTTTGGAAGACAGGGTCCTGTAATTCATTGTGGAGAAAATATGGTGAAAGAGATTTGGGAAACTTTGAAAAGTTGTATGAGCCAAAGTCACTCCACAACAAAATTTTCTTGAAGAGAAAATTATCCACTCTTTGAATGGAGGATTCATCATCGGTGACCAACCACAAAAACACCCTCAATACCCTTTTTGGTCACCTATCTGTGTTTTGCTATAAATATTTTGATACTAAATTTGTAGGGATTATGCTCTAGAGTTTTCCAAATTCAGGTGATCGACTTATCATCAACCTCACAATTAATATCATAATGGATGTGTTTCTCTTCAAGGATATTATAGCTACGATTGTTGAAGAAGAAATTAAACATAAGAACAAGGAACGTAGATAGAAAACTTCACACCAAGTGGAATCTTTATCAATGGAAAGAGGAAGAATGATAGAGCATGGTTCCTGTGGAAGACAGAATCATGGAAGGTATAAATAAAGGAGAAAGAATAAAAACATCAGATGCTACAATTGTGGTAAGATGGGGAGTTTCAGAAAAGAATGTTTGATTAAGATGTATGGTGAGAAGAAATCTCAAGTAAATGTGGCAAGTAAATCTAGAAATGGATATGTACTAGTCAGTGAAGTGGTGATGACTATTGAAGGTAGATAGAATCTCAATGATGCATAGATAATTGACTCGGGATCAATATGGCATGTGACATCTTGACGAGAATGGTTTGATCAATATGAAACTATCCCACAAGGACTTATATACATGGGGAAAGATCATACCTTGTATATATTTAGAGTCGGTGCCATCAAAATGAAGATTAATGATAATATAGTTTCCACCATTCAAGGAGTACTCAATGTATAGGTCCTCAAGAATAACATTTTGTCCTTGGGACACCTTGATGATATCAGATGCAAGAAACACAACAAGAATGGGATGATGAAGATTGTGAAGGGATCACTTGTGGTGATGAAGGCAGGGAAGATATCAAAGAACCTATATGCTCTTATGGTGAAATGTACAAGGAAGAAGAGATATTAGTCACATTAATTGCCTCAACGGTAGCATTGAAGAAATTATGGCATCAGAAGCTTAGCTATATGTCCGAACGAGGCCAGAATATTTTTTCTAATTTGATGTTTCTATCTAGGCTTATGATGGTATCCTTTCCATTTTTCAAGCATTGTGTTTTGAGTAAGAAACATAGATTAAAGTTTGGAACCTCAATGGTGAGGAGCAAGGAGATCTTGGAGTTGATCCATTAAGACATTTGGAAATCACTGGTTGTGTTCCTAGGAGGAGAAAGGTACTTTGTACCTTTCATTGATGACAATTCTAGACGATGATGGGTGTTTCTAATCAAGAGTAAATAACATGTCTTTTAATTATTCAAAACATTCAAAGTAAGGAAGGATCTTGAACTAGAAAATAAAATCATGAGTTTGAGGACTGATAATGGTGGAATATATAAAAGCGAGGAGTTTGAATCTTTTTTTCAACAGGAAGGAATCAAGAGACATTTCATGGTGGCATACACTCCTCAACATAATGGAGTGATAGAGAAAATCACTACTAGAATTTCAAACATTTGCAACGGTTCATTTTTAATGGCCAAATGACCCCTTGTAAATAGTATATTTTATATTATTATTTGTGATGGACTAAATAGTCCATAAAAATAATGGTTTATCATGACAAAATGCATTGTCCGTCGCAACTATTTTTGGTGTGCATTCTCGCCTCCCAGTGTGAAAATTCATCATGATGGGCATTTGAGATGGATAAAAAAATCCACCGCAAATTCCCCTAGGATTTGGATTATTTGCGATGGACACAATGTTCTGTCACAAATAATCTTCACAAAAAAATGTATTTGCGACAACATTAATTCCATCACAAATAATCCATTGCAAAAAACCTTGTCGTTTTAACACTGTGTGAGGCCTCCTCTTCTTCTTCCTCTTCTTTCTTTCTTCCTCCTCCCTCTCCCATAGCAAACCCTATGACCCTCCATTTCCCCCAGCTCCGTACGACTCCATTCTTCCCATTTGTTTGGTAGATTTTGGATCAGATCTTCAAGGTACAGACTCCTCTTACGTTTTCCATCAATTTTTTAACATATTTGGGTTCAATGTTTAATATACTAGTTTGGTCCCTAGGTTTATAAATTTATCAGATTTTCATGCTATATTTGATATTTAGGATAGATGCAACTGCAATAATTTCTATTTTGATTTGAATCTAGTTTGTTTTTTGTGCATTATAGGCTTAATGTCAAATATATTGGTATGGTTAAACTCTATGTTTAGAAATTTATCTGATTTTCATGTTTTATTTAATATTAAGGAGTGACGCAATTGTATGAATGTTTGTTTTGATTTTAATCTAGATTTTATAATGAATTTTAATTGTTTTTTAGGAATTTTGGTAATTTTTTATTTTTGATATTTATATGTGTTTTGTATTTATATATATAGATATATATATAAATATTTTTGGGTATCATGTTAATTTTGATATATGTTTGTGTGTATATATATATATTAAAATGTGTTTATATATATATATAAATGATTTTAAAAATATGTTTATGGTTTGTGGTATATATATATATATACATATATGTATATCTGTATGTATATTTGTATATATGTATATATAAATTTTTTGTGTATATCTGTTAAAAAAATTACGAAAATATATTTTATATATTTATATTAATTAATAAATATTTTTATATAAATTCATGTTCAAGGGTTACTAGAAATTAGTTATAATTTTACCCGTTCTTTTCTCTTTATTGTTTTTTTTTTGTTTTATTATTCCTTTCATTTGTTTCCTGGTTCCAAATTTTTTATTGCACACACGTGTGTGTATGTCTAAATATTTATATGTCTAAATATTTGTTATGTTATTTTTTTTCAAGCGCGCGTAATAATAATATTTGTGCACGCATAATATTTGTTTATAATTATATTTGCATGAGCATAATATTTGTTAATTATAATATTTTTTTATAATAATTTTTTTGGCGTACGTGCATGTATGTATGTATGTCTAAATATTTTTATGTCTCAATATAATTGATTTATTTTTAATAATGGTGATAAAATTATTTTAGAGAAAACATTTTAATAAAATGTTATTTATAAGAATTTTGTTTTATAAAAAAACGTTAATAAATTGTATAATTGAAAAACAATGACAATTTAAAATATGTAATATTTAGTAAAAAAATTATTTAATAATAATTAGGATAATTTTCTGTAATAGTTTGTAAAAAAATATAACAAATATAAATAATTATTATAAATTAGTAAAAAAATATTAATTATTAAAAATGTAATATTAATTTAAATAATTAGTAAAAATCAATACATAATTTATAATATGTAATAATTATTGAGTCTTTATTATTAATAAATTTAAAATATTAGTGATAATTATAAAATTATAATAATTTGTAAAAAAATTATAATAAAATGTAACAACATTTAGAAATTCATAATAATTCATATAAAATGCTGTATTAATTAAAATAATTAGTAATAATATTTCATATAAATGTTGTAAAAACACCTGATTCACATAACTATTATAATACATCTAGGGTAAAAATTATGAATAATAATTAGTACATAATTTATAATACTTTAAATAATTAATAATAATTTAAGAAATTCTGATATATATATATATATATATAATCATTACATAATTTATAATAATTTAAATAATGAATAATAATCAGTACATAATTTATAAAAGTTAATAATAATTAATAATAATCATTACATAATTTATAATAATAATGATTGCATAATTAATAATATTCATTATATAATTTATAATTAATTGTATTATATATATATATATATATATTAATTATTAACTAATTAATAATTATTTCATATAAATTTTTAATTAATTAATATATTTCGTATTAATAAATTTTATTAAAATTTTCATATATATTTATATATAAAAATAAATAATTATATAAATAATTATATAAATAATATTAATAAAATATTAAAAATGATACCCCCGCGTGCGATGTAACGAAACAGTTGACCCTAACAAATGTTAGGTTGCACTTAAGGTAAACCCCATATACCGGACCTAATGGTGATATATGATTTATCATCTGATGCGTAGTTTGATAGATATATTGATTTTTTATAATAATTTTTAATACGAATATTAAATGAATTACCCTCCTCTGAAAGGTAACTACCCGATGCTCACAAATCCAATGTCATTTCTAGGATAAACCCCACATCCTAGACCCAACGGTGATATCCAATTTATTATATGCATCACCATTTAAGATATATTCTATTATTTTCAAAAAAAATAGCATGTATCTTATATAATATATTTAATATTTTTACTTTTTTTCTACACTGAGCCTCTATCGGCCCTATAAACTAGTGCTAACCCAATGCCTCACTCTGCTCATATTTCATAGAATATTTCAAGATGGTAAAATATAATAATAATTTTCAACTAGTTAAAATGATCATCAATAGTTATTCTTATTCTTTTTTTTAGATAACTATGGACTCAGGAAGTAGACAACAACATCTATTATGTGACCATGATTGGGTAAATAATCAAAAAAATCCAAACAGATCTGGTGTAAATCCTGTCTACATTGATGGTGTTGAAGCCTTTATATCATTTTCATAGTCAAATTTTGATTTTTTTTTCTAAAGGAACAATTAAACTTTCATGTTAGAAATGTGGTCTTAGGACATTTTAAACATTTGAAAATGTTATACTTCGTCTATTGCATTATGGTTTTCAGTAAGATTATATTTTTTGGTATCAACATGGTGAAAAGAGTTCAATATAAAATACAAATATTTTTGGTTCCAGATCCATAATTTAATAATTTAATACATGAGGCTATTGATCCATCTATTCCTCAAAAAAAACTCATAATGACATTCCAAATCCTAAATCTGAACCTTCTTAGTGTTACAATTTGTTGTAACCTGCTGAGGAGGCCTTATATTTGAGAAGTCGGATGAGAAAACTTGAATCTGTTACAAAATTTACGGCTATTAAAACAGATTTTGGAATGTATAATAGTTGTTTCAATTGGATTTTATCTTTGGTTAAGTCATTGTTTCCTGACATAAATTCATTACATACAAGTTTCTATGAAAGTAAAAGGTTGGTTCATAATTTGGGTCTAATTTATCAGAAGATCCATGCAAGTTCAAATGACTGCATCTTATATTATGGTGAATATGAATCTTTGATTAATTATCCAACATGTGGAGAATCAAGGTATAAAGTTGCACAATAAGTAAAATTCAAATTTCCTATGAAATAGTTGAGATATTTTCCAATTACACCTCATTTACATCTTTTATTTATGTCACGCAACACAAATGGATTTATGACATGACATAAATCAAATATTTCTATTAAAAAAGCTTAAATCATCCATGTGATGGTGACTCATGGAAACATTTTGATCAGACACATCATTCTTTTACTGCAAAACCTCGTAACATATGGTTGGGCCATTCTACTGATGGTTTTTGTCCATTTGGATCTTATGACAATAAATATTTTTGTTGGACTATTTTCGTTACTTCTTACAACCTCCCTCCTTTGATGTTGATAAAAGAACCATATATATATATTTGATGCTGTTAATTCTATGACATCCAAAGAATAATTTTGATGTCTATTTGAAACCACTAATTGAAGATTTAATTTCATTATGGAACAACGGTGTGACTACAAACTGCAGATCAGAATTTTATATTGAAGGTTTCATTAATATGGATGATCAATGACTTTCCAGCGTAGGGTATGTTATCTAGATGGATCACACATGGTCTAAAATCATATCTATACTGCATGGCTGAGAATAAATCATTTATACTTTGTAATGGGTGAAAGGTTAGTTATTTTGATTGTCATCATATATTTCTTCCTACGGATCACCCTTTTCAAAGAAACCAAATTAATTTTACAAAAGGTCAAATTGAAATATATGCACCTCTAGCGGTGCTCTCAGGTAATCAAGTAAATTCAATTGTATCTCCATTACCCCATGTTATTTTTGGAAAAACCATAAATGAGGAAAAGATAAATGGTTTTGGGAGAGATCATAATTAGATAAAGTGGAGTATTTTTTAGGACCTTCCATATTGGTCTGATTTTTTGGTTCTTTACTTGTTAGGTGTAATGAATATTGAGAAGAATTTTTTTGATAACATGTTTTATACCATGTTTGACACACCTGGTAAGACCAAAGATAATGTAAAGGCATAATTATATATTGCACATATTTGAAGACGTCTTGAACTTGAATTATTTTAAGATGAAATATCACACAAATTAATGAATCCAAAATCAGCTTACTCACTTAGTAAAGAAAACCATTAATTATTCTATCAATGGATTAGAGATTTGAGGTTATCAGATGGTTATGCTTCTAATTTTTATCATTTTATCAGAAATGGGAATATTACCAGGTTAAAAAGTCATGATTGTTATGTCATAATTGAATGATTACTACCTATTGGTCTTAGAGGGATATTGAATTCTTCAATCTGGGACGTGTTGACCAAAATATCATTTTTATGAGATATTTGTGAGTCAACATTGGATTATAATGCATTTAATTCCATGGAAAGAGATATTGTTTTAATTTTATGTAAATTGGAGAAAATATTCCCACCAAGCTTCTTTGATTCCATGGAACATTTAATATTGAATTTTTGATATGAAGATAAATGTGGAGGTCCAATACAATTCCGATGTATGTATCCATTTGAGAGATGTATGAAAAAAAATAAAGAATCAAGTATATAAAAAAGCATTAGTTGAAGGGTCAATTGCAGAAGCATACTTGCAGGAGGAAATTTCAAATTTTTTATCTTATCATTTTCAGTCGGAATATCCTTCAAAACATAATCGGATGGGTTGCAATGAGACAAATGTTGATGATTTCAAAGACCATCAGTTGTTAGTTTTTAATTAGCCTGAGATTGGTTTTGGGGGTTACTGTGATCCATGACTTACATATAAAGAACAGCACAGATCTCATACTTCTGTTCTACTGAATTGTGAAGAAATGATACGATTTTTGTATTAAGTACTAATTTTTTATTATTTTGTTAAATATTTATAAAAGATATATTTATTTACCTAAACTTTTTTATAGACTGTATGATGACCATATAAAAATCAATTTCCATAAATTACATCTGCTGCTCTAGAGGAACGTTGGCAACAAACTTTTTCATATTAGATTCAAAGACTGGTAAGTAATGTTTTTTAATGGAATAATAAATCAAAATTTCAATGATATCTATTATTAATAATTTTTATTTTTTCAGGTAACACGACATGAAAATAAAATTAACATTCGATTATGTGTGCTCAAAAACACTCCATTGAAATTAGTAAAATCTCATAATGGGTATAAGGTTAATGGATTTAGATTCCATACATGCATATATGGTGACTCAAAGAAATCAATGAATAATGGTGTTCATTTGAAAGGATACCATCATAAGGAATGTAAAGTAAACTTTTATGGTATGATAGATGAAATAATTGAGTTATGTTATCTGGGACCAAATTATGTTGCAATGTTTAAATGTTATTGGTTTGATACTGATTGAGGGTTGTGAGTTCATCCATGGCATGGAGTCATTGACATTAAATATTACAGTCTTCTTGCATAAAATGAATGATTTATGCTGGAACATCAAGCACATCAAGTTTACTAAGTATATTATTTTGATATTTTGAGATATTTGAAGGACTGGTGGAGTGGGATAAAAATAAAATCATGCAATAATCTGTTTATTGAAAATGAAAATGGTTCTGTAAAAGTGAAACATATTGAAATTTTTCGAGAAACATCCCAAAATAAATATCTTACCCAACGAGATATAAATATCGATGATGAAACCCCTTAGTAAATGTATGATAATATAGATAATTTTGATTAATTAATAAGGGATGATGAAACTAAAAGTCCTATGTAAGTTGACAATGATGAAGACGAGGATAAAGACATTAATGTCGATGAAAATGATGATGAATATGATGATTTTTGAATTATATTCATGTCTTTAGTTATAAGTAATTATCATATTATGATATTTATTAGTATTTTAAATTTCATATTTATATTAACAATATTTTATAGGTAACATTATTTTATTCTGACATTCATTTGATTTTTATGTTTCAAATCTATTTTAACCATCTCTTAGTGGTGAAAATATTTGTTTTAGAAAGATGGAGATAAACCTCATGATGATTTATTATGTTCTCTCACTGATGTCAGACTTCCTGATGATGAGCCTAATTCAGCTGCTCCTCTTTAAGTTGGTGCGCCTACTAAGAGGGGGCGTTGTCTTACTCGATTACTGATTCCAGATCCTATTTCAAAGAGATGACCGTCTATTGATTTTGATATGCATTTATAGAGGTATTTTTGATTATTTAATAAGAAATTTATTTTATATTAACTAAGTGTAATTTTAATAATAATTTTATGATTATATATTTGTTTCAATTTGCACAGTTTTTTGCATTTAGCCGTTGGTCAGGCTGGTGCGATTATGAGAAATTATTTTTCTGAGCCATGGGTGTCATGGGTCCTGGTACCCATCATCATGTGTGACATGATGTGCGACCACTAGATTGTATATTATTAAATAATATATACTTTTTTAAAATTTATTTAATTACTTTTTTTTAATTGTCTTAAAAAATTAATTTTCTCTGATTTCTGATAGTCAGAGAGATCCTATCTGAAAGACATGGGATACTTGTATACACGATTACTTTTTTTAGATTCTAAACAACATCAGAAAGTGAGCTATGGATAAAGATTTTTCTACCATATTTGATCAGTCTTTCATCTCCTATCATCCCAACTATATATCAGCTTATGTATGGGATGAGTTGTTCTTCTTTTGGATAGGAGATACTTTTAAGAGGAGATCAATAGCTGGATGTCAGAGCTGGGGGAAGCAAGAGGTCACCCATAGGTCCGAGAGTTGTACATTTGGCATACATTGACGACATATGGTAAGTTATATTATTTATTAATGTATATTTATTATAACTATAACATGTTTTTATATTATACAGGCCTCTATTGAACCATCTATTATAGACTTTTAAGTTTATAATAATATGTATTTGGATCCCTATATAAGATAAGTTTTAGGCGAATGATAATGCCACATTGCGGTTTGTAATTTTTTTGAACAATGCCATCAATATTAATTTTATTGTTATTCTAATTTTTCATTATATTGAAAGGAAAAATATGAGGCTATGAATTCTCATTCATAGGAGATTCGAGATGAGGCCGAACAAGATGTCACTACTAATTCAGGTTCTGATGAGGGGTCTTGGGTATAGGTAGCATCATAGGGTGTCGAGAAAGGTTGAGTGATTGGTATTGGTTCTCTACTGACACCTATGAGTTATTATGGTAATTCTGTTATGGAATCAGTGAGAACAAAGGGAGCTCGTGGAGAGTTTCCATCCACACCATTTTCCATTACACATTATGAGAAGAGGTTGGGATATCAGGATGAGATGATATAGCAGATACAGAAGCAGAGGGAAGACTATCTTGAGCAGTAGCATTTGAGAGATGAGGAGATGATGGATTATATGTGGCGACATTGATGTGGCATTGATATGGAGTTTCATTCTCTAGGTCCATCGAGTGATCCTCCTCCACAAGATTCCAGTTTATGATTTTTGAAGATTTTCATGACTATTTTGTAATTTAGTATGATAGATATATTATATTTGAAATAATGTATTACTTTTATATGTGTTTTAATTTTTTAATTTTTTTTAAATATTTGTAATTTTATTTATTTATAAATAATCTAATTATTTCTTTTTTTTTAAATTTTATTTGCAACGAATCATCACAAAAGGGTTATAAATAATATTTCGGGTTTTGTTGAGACATACTATATATCCGTTGCAGAAAAAATCATTATGGACCTTCAAAAATAATTATATTTGCGATGCCTTCTTCTATGATGGTCTATATGTGATGGAAAACCATCGTAAAAAGTCATTTTCAATGTGAATCTGTCAAAAGTGCACTGCACAAATTATAAAAAAATCATGTTTTGAATGAATAGAACCCTATTAAACAGAACAAGGGTGATACTGAAGACTGTAGGAGTTAACAAGATGTTCTGGGTAGAATCAGTAAATACTTCATACTATGTGATCAATCAATCTCCTTTAGTGGAAATTAATATAAAGACACCGATGGAGATATGTACTGGTAAACCCACTGATTATTCTCAATTGCATTCTTTTAGATGTCCTATGTATTCACTGTTTAATGAATTGGAAAGATCTAAGTTGGACTTGAGTTCTAGGGAATGTATATTCTTGGGATACGCTAACGGTGTGATGGGGTATTGTTTGTGGGATTCCACTACCCCCAAAATTTTCATAATAAGAGATTTCAATTTTGTAGAAAATAAGTTGAAAATGACGCTTGATAAATACACAAATAAAAAGAGTACAGAAACTAAAATAGTCGAGGTGAAGGAAAAAATAAAGGAAGAAACAGTTTCCCCTAAGGCATTTCCAGAGCCTGATGATCAAGTACAGGATGATTCTGGACTATGATAGTCAAATCAAGATAAAAGAGCACCAATATGGTACTGACATTATGTCCCTGAGCACAATGTTTCATATTTCTTATTGACAGAGGATGGATAAACATCATCTTTTTTTGGAGGTGACCCAGAGTCCAAATGTATCTTCATGGATGAAGGTTAGGTGGGAGGAACTTGAATCCCTATATAAGAACATGACTAGGGATCTTATTCCACTACCTCGCGGAAGGAAGGCCATTGGGAACAAATGGGTCAACAAGATCAAGAAGGATGAAATAGACCAGGTGGAATGATATTATTCAAGACTGGTGGTCAATGGATATCCTCATAAGGAATATATTTATTTCAATAAAATATTTTCTCCTATTGTTAGACTGAAGAATATTTGGGTAGTTCTGGTAATGTGTGCTACATACACTCCATATCTAGTGCCTGTATATGTGAAAAAAACTTTTCTCCGTGGTGATCTTGATGAATAAATCTACATGATCCAACCATAAGTTTTTTCTAAATAATGTAAAGAGAACTTGATTTGCAGGTTGAAAAAATCTATGTGCTGTCTTAAATACGTGTCGGGGTGTCGGTACAAGATATTTGATTCCTATATCATGTAACATCGATAAAAAAACTTAATTCATATCCTTACACATATTTCAATGGTCTATATGGTAATGATTTCATCATTCTACTATTATATTTGGATGACATGTTGGTTGTAAGACCCAACACTGATCAAATCTAAGAGACAAAGGCACAATTGTCTAGGGAGTTTGAACATGGGTGCTCCAATTTTCTAGTGTCCACATATGCTTAGTGATACCCAAAGTGAATACTCTACTGATCTAAGGTCGCTTCCCTGAATTAACCCCTTGGAAATTCCATACATAATAATCATAATTAACTGGCATCCACAAAAATATGGCATTGGGAAAGAGTTTCATGAATAGTGTCTTAATTTATAAGTGAGACCTGAACTAGGCGATGAATTCTGAAGAGGAATCCATAGAATAGGGGACTGACATCTCATCATCCTATTTAAATCAAGGATAATATATATATTAATAATTGATGGATTATACCCACCAATGGAAAGTGGGAATGTAGGGTAACAAATGCGATGCACCCCAGTGGGCAGCGAACACACAGAGTCAGGCGCACCCCAATGGAAAGCTTCAAAAAAATTATATATGTCACACATTTCTCTATAAAGACAATTTCTCCATATATTTAATGAAAATATTACCATTGATAAATCTAAATAATTATTCATGTTATTTTTCTCATGAACCTTTAATTGGTAGGAGGCATAACTTATAACTATATCATTTTGTATGAGAACACATCTCATCCCTTTATTTGATCCATCACTCTAAATCACAAACCCATATCCACTATAGGGTAATGTGAGCACATGTTAAATAAACAACCATCACTTTAGTTCTTTGAAATTGTATTCAAATTCATCAGTCCAAAGGAACTTAACTCCCTTCTTAGTTAACTTGGTGAGTAAATTAGATAGCTATGAGAAATTCTTCACAAAGGGTCAACAATATCCATCCAATCCAAGAAAACTATGGATTTAAATCATAGTGATTGGTATGGGATAATTTTAAAAAACCTATTCCTTTGATGGATCCACTAAAATACCCTCTTTTGAGATTATATTAACCAAAAATGAAACATTCTATGGTCAAAATTCACCCTTGGTAAATTTTTTATACAAATTCTATTTCCTAGGGGTATTCAATACAATCCTCAAGTGATCTTTATTCCCTTACGTAATCTTAGAATATATAAGAATATCATCTACAAAGACTACCAAAAATTGATCGAGGTAGTCACTATAGACTTTATTCATTAAATCCATGAAGATAATACGGGTATTAGTAAGACCAAATAGAATCAATATAAATTCATGGTTATTATACCTTGAATAGAATGTTTTCTTGGTTTTGAAATTAATTTTGAACCTCAATTGGTAGTATCCAAATTGAAGATCAATCTTATAAAAATATTAAGATCCTCGTAATTGATGAAAAAAAATCATCAATATGGGGTATAGGATACTTATTTATGGTTATTATCTTATTTCATCCAATGGCCTGAAGGCATTCATTTTTTATTGATTTTGATAATCCACCTTTCAAGGGGTGAGGTGGAACCCTTACAAGGCCTATAGGCATAAGCATAACATGGCCCATAGGCCTTATAGGAATTCATTTCCCATAGGCTTCAAACATTACATATAACCCAGACTAACTACTTGTAATTTCTCTTCCCCGGCATCTTCATCGTGAAATCATATCTCCACCTTCGCATGGTTGTTCGGTAAGGCTTTCCCATGCATGCGCAGGCTTTTCCCGATGGCAGGTGTCTTACCCTCTCATTCTTGCAATCTATTTTAGCTTCTGCACTGGTGAAATCTCTTTGCTCATCCTCCTTCTGAAGCTTGTTCCTTATAGGTTCTCTAGTTTGCATCTGCACTTATGGTGGCTCTAAGCCTTGAGGTGGCCCGAAGGACTTACTGACCTGAAGGCATGGGTGGTCTGAACGCCTTAAAGGACTCAGAGACCAAATCGGTGGCCTAAAGGCCCAAACGGGGAATATTCCCAGCTTCTACAGTGCCTGCTATAGTCCCTGCTACAGTACCCCCGGAATTAGCCTCCACCTTGATTTGATCCCGAGTCGCATGGATTCACTTAGGGAGTCCTCACCTACTGGGTTGAGGCCCATGTGCGGTCATTATCTTATTAGGCGCCTGATAATCAATGTAGAGTCTCATTGATTCATCTTTCTTCCTAACAAAATGTATTGGTTCATCCCATGGTGACACACATGGATGAATGAATACCTTATCAAGATTCTCCTAGTGTTTCTTATTCAATTCCTATAACTGAGTAGAGGTAATTATATATAGAGTTGTTGAAATAAGTATAGAACTGGGTATGAGTTATATTGAAAACTCATCTTCATAATTTGGTGGAATACTTGGAAACTCTTTAAAAAATACATCAAAAAACTCAGGTATAATAGGCATGTCATCAAAGTTGATTTTCACCCCTACCATCTGAGATAAATACACAATTTAAATAGGAATAAGGAACCACTAATTGGATTTAATTTTCATTGGAAGTTCACATTTATCCTTGAACTAAGAGACAGTCATAGGTTGGTTCAGAATATAAAATGTGACTTCCCTTCCTCGAAAATTGATATGAACTTTATATGAAAAAATTAAATTCATGACCAAAATCACATTGAATTCAACTAGATGAATAATAACAATATTTTTAGGAAGCAAATTCCCACAAAATTCAATTGGTAAGATTCATATACTTGTGATGCAACCATTATACTATTAGTACTTTTTACTGATATTTTAACATCTATTCATTGAGGATACAAATTAACATTCCTTAATACTTTTTATGATATATAGGAACTCATATAACTAAGATAAAATAGGGTACGTCAATATTTTATCATACATATTTCCACCTCAACTGTATCATTCTATCTTCAATACCTTATTAAAAACAAAATGGTTAGAATGTCCATCAAGCATCATTAATCAAGGTGATTAATCATTAAAAAATATTTATTCTATGTCTAAATATTCACACTTTCTTTTAAATCTATAACACCTTAGGTTTAACCTAAGTCGTACATGGTAAATATCTATTAAAATCCTTTATAATTTATCTTATATAAAATGTGAACTAACCTAATAATATCCCCTGGGAGTGTCAAAATAGGTGCACAGAAAAGGCACATCCATTGTACACGAGAATGATGGTTGAGATATACTCGACCAACTATTTTTGGGGTTATCAACCCTAGATACATTTTTTCCAAAACCACATCCACTTGAAGTATCCAAAAAAAGATTTATTTTCTAAAGGAAACCACACTCCTTTTTTTAATAACTTGTGATGTTCTCATATACTTATTATTATCCTAAGGGTTCTCACTAAATTTTCCTCATTCTGGTTTCTAAAAGTTATTAATCCTTTCCCATAATACCAACTATACTGATACATACTTTTCATACATAAATATTACTTCATTTTAGATTAATATTCAACACATTTCACCATAATTCACAAATAAGAACCATATAGGTTTAGTGTATTTAGAAACTTTGATACACAAAAAATTGGTAAATAGAATATCTATATTATTTCTAATTAATTTCATCACAACTAGCACCCTTATTAGACATATCATACTAAAAACCTTTCTTTATAACTCGGGGAAGGGAAACATAAGAAAGGGTGAGCTCAAATTTTCAATAAGGTTAAACATAATAGATATTAATAAATAATCATAAGTCATCATAAGTAAATAATAATGGAAGATAACATGATCAATACTAACAATAATCATACCCAATATGTCAAAAATCATTAATCGTGAAACATAGTGTACAGTTTTTTCAAACAAATGACATAATACATTAAGAGTACGAAATAATCAATAATCAATCATGAGATATGATAACATATCATAATCATAAGACATAATTTTTTGTCATGAACATAAGTAAATAAATTCATTTCATTAGTCAAATATCACATTCAAGACTATTATAGTGGATTGGGTTAACTCCTCATTCCACCATTTCCTTAGTCAAGGTTCACTCTCAATAGTATCTTATTAGGTAAAGTCTCTTACTAGACTGGGTTCACTCCCCATTCTAATCCTTATTATCTATTATGATATCCTTATTTACCCAATGCATTATATGTCAATAAATTTTTTTCCCACCAATCATATAATTAAAACCATACATATATGTACCACAATATCATAAAACATTCATTATGTCATAAAATCACAACCTATTGAAATAATACAGGTTTTATAAACATTTCATCATCATAATCATAAAAAATACAAATAAAGAATAAATACGGTAACATAGAATCATATCCCTAGTAAATTATAAGAAATATTAAATGATGGTGTTATAGATAAAAACATCTTTAAAAATCTCGATAACTTTTCTTGAGGAAAGTACCCTTTTATTTAAAATCACTTATTTAGAATCTAAATTTTCATATTATTAAGGAAAAAATTTTATATTAAAATAACCAAGTAAAAATTATAAATTACAACTCAAATAAAATATTATCCATGATGGTGGAGAAAGTCAAACATGTAGTGTTCGTTAAAACAAAAAATTCTTTCATATTATCAGTAAAAATTAAGAAGTACCTTGTTTGAAAAATGATAAGAAGTTTAATTTAAAATATTTTAATATAAATTAAAAAATGGTAAAAATGAATCTAATAAATATTTGGATAATATTAAAAAAAATTCTTGAAAAAAATTATATAAAATATTAACATGGTAAGAGATTCTTGACAGAAGGGAAAAACATGGTCTGTTTATTTAAAAAAATTATTTTGGTCTCTTGAGTAATTAAATAGAGAAAAATAAAAGTAAATCATGAAATTTCCATAATTTACCTTAGTATAAGAATATAAATAAAACTTGGGATATATATATCATAAAATTTCATCATAAAAAATAATCCGGAAAAAAATATGATTGTAACATAAACCCATTGTTGTTGTGGTGACATTTGAATCATAAACCTTGAAAGAAATAACTTCAAATGAAACTTTAAATACCATTGAAATAATGGTATTAATGATTAAATATATTAATGGTTCAGTAGATACACCTCATAAATAAATATATGTGTATAACATCAAACATGTCTAAATAAAACAAAATTGAGACGAACCCTAATAGCTTTAGTAATTTTTTAAACAAAAATAATTGGAAGCTTAAAAATTATATGGTTATATAAATACCTTTAATTTAATCATATATTATTTTAAAATACATTATTGGGTAATATATACAAAATATAAATAATAAATTGGTGCATAACATTAAAATATGTCTCAATGAAGAGAAATTTTGACGAAACGCTTACCTTATATATGACATGATTCGTAAGAAATCTAAAATCCTGTATAATAAATTTAGATTTATTATAATTATATACTAGATTCATATAAATTATTGTAATATAATATATGATCCAATTATATCATTTAAACACCCGTTTATTAAATTTTATCTATTAAAGTCGTCATTTCGTGTGTTAATCTCTTCATTTTTCATTAATATTTTAGTTCTAAAGTTATGATACCTACAAATTGATCATGGTTAATCCATATAGATTATTTTAATCATTATATAATTATCATATATATTCATTATATAAATATTTATAACCATTCATATAAATAAATTTTGAAAAATTAATTATATCACTTTGTGGAGATGGTAGTCTTATGTACGCGTGAGTAATGTTACCATTTTTCGATGGATGGAATGAAATAAAGTTAAATATTAATTAATATTAATAGAATAATTATTATAACATGAAATCATATATATAAATCAAATCTACCATAATAACCAACCATGAATGAAGTGGTTGTAGTATTCAACACACACACACGACCGATACTTTTATCTCTCATTGGATTGAGAATAGGTGGTAAATGGTTATAAAATCATCATAATAACATATCAATATATTTATTATACTATATTAATTAGGTTTTTGTGGATAGAAAATTTTTATAGAAGGTATAATAACAAATAAATTTGAAAGAGTTTGGTTAAGATTTACACCTCATCTTTGAGACACCCACTTTGGCTTACACCTTAAACATTGGAGGATTGGTCTTAAGAGAATAAAATAAGATCTAGTATGAATGGAAGGATTATAAGAAGTTTTTTTGAATTTTATTTTTTCTATAAGTCTCAAATATTGTGAATAATGTAGAAAAATATCTCTTTTATAAGTGAGGGGGGGACACGCATTGAATTTCTTAAAAGATTTCTATGATATAAGGTCACTTTCATGGGAAAGTGGTAAAAAATGGATAGTGATGTGAAGTTAAGATAATTAAGGTATAAATATCATCAAAAAATTATAATTTTATCGGTTTGGGTGTAAATCCTATCCTTATCTCGTGTTTTAACCCCCCCCCCCAGGTAAACTCGTTTTAACATTAACAGTGGCAACAAAATTTTACTATTTTTAATATTCATTGTGACCAAAAATTAACTTAACCATATTAAATTATATTAACTACTATGATTCAAAATTTTGAATCTATTTTAACAAATTCAATTTCTTTAAGTTGGATAATTTAATTTTAATTAAGCGTGCAACCCATAATGAAAACTCGTTCTCAAAAAATGAATTTTTTAGGGGAAAACTTATTTTACTTCCATTATTTTCCTTGTAAAAACCTTAAAATGAATTTTCAAATAATATATTTATATTTAATATAAAAGTTTCTTTAAAACAATTAATAAATATAGATTAAATTAATTTATTCAGATAAAAACACATTGTGCGTAAAAAAATTAGAAAAATATGTTTTTAAGCCAAAAAAACTAACTTATAACAAAATAAATTATAATAATGATTACAATGTAATTAATTATATTATTTAAAATTAAACGATACTTAGATTAATTTAATATAAAATTCAAAACATAATGGCACATTTACTTGAAAATAAATGAAACTTTTTACAAAAAATCGAATTTCCCACAATTAACTGAAAAGTAAATCTTTTCAGAAAAATCCTAAAAATTCACCCCTATGATAATATTTAGATGATTATTTTAAAAATGGTATTCATTTACTCAAATAAAATTTCTAAAAAATTTAGAAATGAATTATAAACTTCATGTAAAAAAATATGATAAAAATCGTTTTTCAAAAAAAAATTGAAGCCAAAAATAACTACTGATAATTGAGTACTTATTTATATGAATTAATAAATACATTTTCATTAATAAAAACATTTATACATATTTTTCATAAATTTTTTATTACTATTCATACCTACTAATTTAACGGCTGGGTTATAATGGTTTAGTATGTCATTGTTCATATAGACTCGGAGTTGCATATAAGGTAGATTGTTGAGTACATAAAGTCCTATTTCAAAGGAAATAAATATATAACCTTGGGGTATTTCAAGGAATCCCTCACTTTTTCCATAACTAAACGGATGTTCCCAATTCACTATAGCCACATATTTCAGAGAGTACTACATTAATCTATAGAGTATTTCTTTCCGTTTTACTCTTTTATGTTTTTCACTAACTTATTTCTCACTGAATCTCTCCTACCATAATCTCATATAATGAGGAAACTATTTGATTTTAAGTATTGGGGTCATTATTGAGCTTACCTTTGACCCACTTGACTTTTGTTTTGTAATAATTAGTCTATGAGACATTTATCATTGGATTATTTATATTACCATAAGACATCACAACAACCTTGAGAATAAAAGTAAAATAATTTAGGGGAATTCATTGGAAATTAATTTCTAGTTTATTCCTATATTGAATTTTTGTCTAATTGTTGAATTATATCTGATATCTAGTTTTACATTTCTGAAATTATTGTTAATTGGACGATTACTTAGCATTCATATCTTAATTGGTTGGCCAAAATTTTTAAATTCCATTCCCTATACCTTTTATAACTCATTGTTGAGTATTATTTCATATACCCTCTTTCTTGAGAGAACTCAATACACACATCACTACTATAACATGCTTGTTTGTCTTATTTGAACATGATGATTTTGAGTCACATTTAAATGATTGAGGCCATAGATTAACTTGTTTTCATCCCATTTAATCTTGATACCTACCCTACATTTGATCCATTTTGATCCCATATAAACCATGGATTACCTCATAAAAATCCACATTATAATCCCATGTATCATTCCTACCCTTCATAATGAGTATGTGTGCATGATTATTATTTTTGGATCTTTTAAAAGGGATTTCAGTTTTTCATGGGGCTATTTTTTTAGAATTCTATGAACAAATGTAGGGATGAAATTTCTTTATATTTGGGAAGAAGGTTCACTACTATTGTGATTATGATTTATTGAGGCCTCTACAGTTGAGAAAGATAATAAAATAAAGAAAAATTGATGGAAAATTGAGAAATTGAAATAACTTGGGTAAACCAATGACTAAAAGAACCACCTCCTTCTTTTTCCAAATGTAAAAAAATAAGACTACGGATGGGGTGTGAGAACTTGAGATTGAGCATAATTTTAACACCCTAACCCCAGTTTCCCAGAGTTGGTGCATCATTATATTACATTGGCATGATTATTAGAAAATAAAATCTCAAAGGACCGATTAGTTTTGTAGCCTTGGAAAAACTAGATACAAAAATAAGATTTACATTACATCATGAAATGAAAAACTACACAGTTTCACCTTTTAAAACACACATATACCTTAGAATCTCCCTGAAGGTCAGTCATAATATACATCTTCACATCTTGGGGAAAAATTAAACATATGAAAGGGGTGAGCTCATATGCTCAGTAAGGATAAACATTATAGTAGAAGCTATCATAAATAACCATAAACTTTTAATGAAATATATAAAACTGAAAAAAAATCCTTTTAAACATAATATTCAGCATAAAAATGCAAGAATAAATCAAATAATTCCATTTAAACTTTCACATGGATATTCTACTAGTTGAACAATCACATGCAATATCAATAACTAATCTTATAATGAGGGAATGCATAATGTGGGACATCATAACCATACTGTCAAGGCCTCATTCCAAGACCATTACCATACCATCAAGGCCTTGTTACAAGAAACTATTTTGTCTTATGAGACCTACCGATACATCGAGGGGCTGTAGTGGGCCCCACCCATCACTTACTCAGTCCAATGCATTCCTCTCATAAAAAGGGTAAAACATAACATAAGCATTCGTATTAAATGTAGCATAGAAAATGTTAATACTTTAACCATAAACCAAAAATGGTATCAAAATAGCACATCCATAGTCAAATATATCATAAAACTTTCAATAAAATATGGAAGATTTTATCATAATAAATCAACCTCAATTAAGCATAAAACCAATAAAGGATATTGACATAGATGAAAATAATCTAATAAATTTATTAAAAATATTTGAGAGAAAAATCCCTTTTTAATTTGAAATCATTTAAATTCCATGCAATTATAAAAGTATTTCAAACTATTCTAATTAGTATATATCTCATATATTTCACCATAGAGATAGTGTCTCTATATCTTCAGGGAAATGATTAATGTAGTTAACTCAATATCATGAGTTGGATAGTTTTTCTCATGAATTTTTAATTTCCTTGATGCATAAAAAATAACTCTATCATTCTTCATAAGGACACAACAAATTCTTTTTCTTGAATCATCACTATAAATCACAAAACCATAATTTCTAGATGGTAAAGTCAAGATAGGATCATTGACTAATATTCTCTCTAATTATTATAAACATTATTCACACTCTTTTGTCTAAACAGATTTAATCCCTTTACATGTGATTTTGGTTAACAGGTTATCCAATTGGGAAAAATCATGGACAAAACACTGATAGTAACCTGTTAAACCAATAAAATTGCATACATCGGTTATGCTCTTCAGTGCCAGCCATTCTTGGATTGCCTTTTTTCTTTGAAGTATCAACAGATATTCCATCCTTCGAGACAATATGTCCAAGAAAAGAAATTTTCTGAAGCTAGAATTCACTCTTTTAAAATATACCATATAATTCATTTCTTCTAAGAGTCTTCAGAACAATATTCTAGTGGTTCTCATGGTCTTTGTAGATTTTGGAATATACCAAGATATAATCAATAAATACTACAAAAAAATCATCATGATATTCCTTGAAAACTATGTTCATTAGATCCATGAAAACATAGGGTTCATTAGTCAATCCAAATGGCATTACTGTAAATTCTTAATGACCATACCTCGTTCATAATGTTGTCTTTGGAATAACTTTCTTATTTACACACAGTTTATTATATCCAGAATGAAGGTCAATATTCGAAAAATATTGATCTCTATAAAGTTGATCAAACAAATAATCAATGCAAGTCAGAGGATACTTGTTCTTTATTATAAACAAATTTATTTCTCTATAGTCAATGCACAACCTCATTGATCCATCATCTTTTTAACAAAAACAACTAGGGATCCCCATGGAGACACAGTAGGGTGAATAAATCCCTTGTTTCTCAACTCCTCTAGTTATTTCATCATCTCTACTAATTCCACTGTAGCCATTCTATATGGAGTCTTTGATATTGGTCATGCATCAGGGATTAAATCAATAAAAAACTAAACTTCTTACTCTAGAGGATGTCTAGGTAAATCCTTTGTAAATACATCATTGTATTCTTGTACAATAGGCACATCCTCAATTTGGATATTTAATTCCTCTCCCATGGATGATTTTTTCTCTTCCTCCCCAAGAATTTCATTCAGAAGAGATACTAGGAGTGGATCTAGATAAGAATCAGATGATGAAATTTATACTCTAAAGATAATAGATTCTACATCATCCTCACAAATCAGAACTTCATTCTTCTCACAATAAATTTTCACATCATATTTTGATTTCCAATACATACCAAGGATTATATCAATGTAGATCATAGGTATGATGATAAAGCTAGAAGATAAAACATGTTTATATGTCAAAATAGGAACCACCAGACACATCTTTATTGCAATGAGACTTCCCATAGGGGTTTTTACTAACAACTCCCTTGTTAATGTGAATTGGAAATATCTAATTTTTAATGAAAATTGGGAATATATAAATGAATGTGAGGCTCCAAAATCAAATAATTCTTTGGCTAAATTTTAGGATATGATTATAGTACCTACCACCATGTCATTCGGAACTTCAACCTCAAGAGTTGTTATCGCATAAGATTGGCCTTTCTCCCTTAGCCCTTTTGGCGGTAAATTTCCTTGATTATCAAAACAGTCATTTCAATAATGTCTCATCTCTTTACAATTTTATCATTGAACATTGGTATCTTCTTTTATCCCCTTTTAATCATGAGCTTGGTGGCATTTTTCTCCACACTTGTAGCAAAATCGCATTCCTTTTTGGAAATTATTGTGGTGTTTCTTCCCACGTTTACTATAGGGTGTAATGTCACCTTTTTCCTTCATCCCATTATTTCCTTTTCTAGATTTTTAAGAAGCCCTATTATTATCTTTCATTACATTAAATTCATAAAACTTATAGAATTCTATTTCCATCTTGATAGCATGTGAGACTATATCTTCATATGATGAGAATGATTGTGAGACCAGTTCCCATCATAGGAATGGCTTCAACCCATCAAAGAATCGATGAATCTTACTGACTGGGTTACATATATAGTACGAATCAAGTATAACTAACCTTGTGAAGTTAGCCTCATACTTTGTAACATTATCATTATCCTTTTTCCTCGGACTCAGATATTGCCTTTCCATATCAGATCATTGTTCATGAGGAAAGTATTTTTCTACAAAAAAATTCCTTAAACTCCCTCCATTCCATATTTTCTACTTCTTCATATTTAATTATATTTTTAATTAATAACCACCATTGATCTGAATCTTGTGACACATAGTAAAATTCCATGAAAATTTTTTCCCTTTCATTACACCAAAAAGCAAGAAATATTTTTTCTAAGGAACTTGTCCATTGCTCAAATAAAAATAGATTTGTATTCCTATTTAATGTTGGAAGTTTTTGTATCATTAAGTGATCTAACATTGATCCTCTATGTCGTGGATCAGGGTACTTCATATGGGTAAGGTTATTATTCATAAACTGAGTCAACTGTCCCAGTATGGCTATAAGTTGTTCAGCACCAGTTGTATCACCAGCTCCACTATCATTATCATTCATAGGATGGAAATCCCAACATGGATTACGTGTGTTGATAAGATTTCCATTTATTCCACTTGGTTCCATTTCTAAACAATGTCATACACTAGATTAGGTAATGAATCATAATTCATAATTTCAAACTAGTAAAATACTTAACATAAATTGAAAATTTTATGATATCTAATCCATAATCATAAACATGGTTTCTTTGAGGACATAGTTAATCATAATTCATTCATAATGGTTTGTAATGAAAATATGAATTATCCTAAGCATATCCCCCCGGAGTGTCAAACTAGGTGCATAGTAAGTCTTGTTGTCATGTACCAGGTAACCTCGAGTCAAGACTGGGACACCTTGCCAGCATTTTCACCCCTAGTTATATCATTACCAGAACCATGTCCACTTGTAATATCCACATAAAGATTTATTTTCTAGGAATACCCACATAATATCTAAATTATCCAAAATTTTAGGAAGTTCCTCTATACTTATCCTCAAAGTTTATCTTAGGGTAATGTTCATTAATCAATGTTTTTTTATATCTAGTTTTTAAGGATTGTACTAAACATCCTATTATACCTACTATAATGCCCCGACCCCAATTTCCCAAAGTTGGTGCATTATTTTATTACATTTCCATGATCATAAGAAAATAAAATCCTAAAGGACCGATCAGTTTAGTAGCCTTAAAACTAGATAAAAATATAAGTTTTTCATTACATCTTGAAATGAAAAACTACATAGTGTCTCCTTTGAACACACACATATCCCCAAGAATATCCCAGAATGTCAGTCATAATATACTTCTTCGCATCCTGGGGGAAAATGAAACATAATAAATGGGTGATCTTAGATGCTCAGTAAGGATAAACATTATAGTGGAAGCTATCATAGATAAGCATAAACTTTTAAGGAAATGTATAAAACTAAAACACAAGCCTTTTAAACATAATCATCAGTATAATATGGAAAGAATAAATCAAATAATACAATTTAAACTTTCACATGGATATTCTACTGGTCGAATAATCAAATGAAATATCAATAACTAATACCATAATGAGGAAATGCATAATTTTGAACATCATAACCATACCATCAAGACCTCATGCCAAGGCCAATACCATACTATCAAGGCCTTGTGGTAAGATACTAGTTTGTCTCATGTGACCTACCAATGCATTGAGGGACTATATTGGGCCCGCCAATCACATACAAAGTCCATTTCATTCCTATTATGAAAGGGGTAAAACATAACATAAACATTTTTATTAAAACTAACATATGAAATGTTAATACTTTAACCATAAACCATGAATAATATCAAAATAGCACATCCACAGTCAAATATATTATAAACCCTTTAATACAATATGGAATATTTTATCATAATAAATCAACCTCAATCAAGCATAAAATCCAATAATGGATGTTGACATAGATGAAAATAATCTAATAAATTTATTAAAAAACTTTAAGATAAATATCCCTTTTTTACTTTGAAATCATTTAAAATCAATGAAATTATAAAAGAAAAAACTTATTTTGAAAATAATATTGTGATATTTTAAGGTAATATTCAAAATGTTAAGGCATAATAATGGCCAAAATAGCCGCTCGTGTCGTATAAGTAACAAAAACATTCTTTCCTTAATTTGTTGAAAAGTTCAAAAAGTACCTCATTTGTAAAATGATGGAAATATTCCTTTCAAAACATTTATAAAGAGTCAAAATGGGTAAATATTATTTTAAATAATTTTTTATAGTTTTTTGAAAAACCTTTTAAGAAACATGGATATGGATGATAAATATTTCCCAGTAGATACTTAAGTATAAACAATCTCAGATAATAAAGAGATTGTGAAATTAACCTTTAACTTATACATTCCTTCAGTCGAGGGTGAGTTAGCATCCTGAATAATGGTTAAAGCATGTTATTAAATTATAATAGGACTATATCCATATTTATGATATCATATATGATCCTATCATATCATTATGTTAATAATATTTCAGTATTACCACTGTTTTGGGTGTTAACTACTTTGTTTTACTATGCATGTTTTGTTGTGTAAGTCTGGTTTGTTATGCATAGGATGTATTTTATTCATATAAATAAGGATATTAAGTTCGTAATTATTATTTTTACTCATCATATAAATTTTATAATCTTTCTTTAATGGTTAATGTGGAGAATGAATCTCATCACGTCGTAGAGGCGGTAGGCCGTATGTACGAATGAGCGACAGTACCATTCTCTTAATGGTTAAATGGTATGTAATTGGATGATATATTAATTATAAAAAATAATTATCTTATTATATTCATTACTTACATCCATTATACTCATCATTATACCCATCCAAATAATTTAGTGTTGAATAACACATTACACCATGGCTTGGAGATGATAAGTCATACGTACGCACGCATGGTGACATTATTATTCATAGGATAGATAATGGGAGTAATATGGTTGTACCATAATTATAATAAAATATATGCATGTATAAAGTACTGGAGTTATTACTTTAGTATTGAAACAACATAGAAAGTGGACATAGAAGAAGAAAATAACTTTACAAGAGGAGATAAAACAATTACCTCTTTTTCAGGTGTCTCCTTTTAATTTTCAAAAAAGGACTCCTTAGGTTGGATTTCTGCCCAAAGTGTGGCCACTAGGATGAATTGAGGGAAGTATGGAGGGTACTTGGGTAGGTTTGGACCAATACAAAGGGTTTTATATGTGTTAGATAAAGAGAAGGACAAGTGCCATTTTTATAAGAGATGTGAGGGGCACTTTTGGAAGATCTTAAAATATTAATTTACTACAAATTGATTTTATGTTCCAAATATCTCCAAAGTGATTTATTTAGAGGATAAGATGATAATGGGTCTAAATAATCTCAACCAATGAATTTTAGACACATTTAGTTCATAAAATTAACCTTATCTTTTGGATTTAACTCTTAGTTAAACAGTTTAACTCTTACCATGTCTTCTTATATTTTTACATTATACATTTAATATAGCTACTATAAAATGAAAAATAAACCCCAATTGGATTATTAATGAAATATTTGACATTATAAAAGTTATTTGGATGAACCTAATATTTTTATGAATTTTATATCATTTTTTAAAATATTATTTATTTTAAAGTATCATTTATGTCAATTTTGATACTATTCAAAAATTTTGATTTTTAAAAATATCAAACCATCATGATAACTTCAAACCAATACATCCAGTATGTCACGAACATGTCTATGTTATCTATAAAATTAATGTATGTCATTAATTAAGTAAAATTATATTTATTTTAATATTTTTAATATCATTTAATTAATATCTCAATTAATTAATCAATTACTGCTTCATCATTGTGTCAGCCTTTAATTTAATTATTTAATATCTAAAAATTATAAATAAATTATCATGATATAGATAAGTTTCTTATATTTTTAAATATTATTTATATTTGACCATATCACCTATATAACTTTATATTAAATATAAAATAGTTATTAAAATTTAAATTTGAAATTTTTAAATCTTCTTTAAAAAAAATATAATAAATGTCTTAATCTAACACAAGTGGCTTAAAAAAGATCATATTCTCTACCTAAGGTTGATTTTGGTCGAAATATACTTATCCAATGAGATTAGGACAAGTGTTAGGATAATATTATATTATTATAATATTTTTTACCTTTAATTACACTATTTACCTTTAACTATGGTAAATAAAATTTAAAAGTTATTATTCACAAAAAAATTATTTTGATCCTATTAGACTGAATTTCTCATACAAATTAAAATCATTTATTTCAATTTTTCTAAATTCAATTCACAAAAGCGGTAAAATTGTGTTTAATTCTAATCTGTAAATGTGGTTAGAAGACGGGTAAAGGAGACGTTCAAAAGTATAAAAAAATTCTTATATCTAATTATATTATAAAAATTATTCATATGACCTATATTGGACTAATGTATTTATTATATATCTATTATGACATTAAAATAAATTTAATGTAAAATAATTATTTAAATGAAAAAGTTGGCTTTTTGACAATAATGTAGTATTTTTCACTATTCATCAAAAATTGAAACTTTTCAGAAAAATACAAACAATTCATCATAAGCTTAATTTAATATTATGAATTCAAAAATGAAGACCATTTTGAAAAAATAAAATTTATAAATTTCATAATTTTGTTAATACTGTTCATAACCACTTTTTAAAGGGCTAGTTTGATAGGTGTACTCGAACTCAGTGTTGTGTGAAGTGCACGCTATTGGATTATTTAAAAATAAGCATACCATAAAAGCTTGGGGTTTTACAATAACTCTAGTTAAATTTATCATGAGTGTTGAGTGAAAAATTTTTAGAAAGGAAAACCACAATATGGATATAGATGTTTAAGAAAAAATTGAGAGATGATAATGGAAGGAAAATGGAATTAAAGTGAAAGTCTAATGGTGAAGCATGACTAGATACTAAGGAGGAATGAGTTATTGAAATTCAATGACTTTTCATTAATATTTTTTTATATTAACATGCTTGGGTGTAATTTTTCTCTGGTTGGTGTGTGTTGTCCTTTGAGATCTTTGTTGCTATGTTTTTTCCTTAAGGACAGTAATTATTCTTGTGTGAGGAATTTGATACTTGTAATTCATGCATGTATTTTTAGTATATTTCATAGTGAATTTGAACATAATACTACCTTATTTGGTGAAATTATAATTAAATATTGAAAAATTGCTGCATTGAAGAGATGTTGAGCCTTGGAGGAATTCTAAAGTAATTTTATTCATTCACATCATTACAGGCATTTCACAGCGTGATCGGGGAATAATAAAATTTTGTAATGAGGGAACCGTGGATTGAGGCCACGAATTTGGATATTTGTGCCATGTAAGAATCCAAATAGAGCAAGTAGATTAAACATGACATTAATTCACATCGTGATACATGGCTTGTGGTACTCCCATAATACTTAAGCTGAAATAGAAAAGACCTAAAAACTGTATAAGAGTAATGCCAAACTTCATAAGATTCATCTCAATGGTAGAATAATGATTCACACCATGATGGATGATTTCATTCCATGACCAAGAAATCAAGAATTGTCCTAGTCTGGAAAACTTCATAATAATAATGTTGAAGGAATTTCTAAGGGTCAAGGATAAATTTTATAAGAATTATTTGCATCACAATGAAGGTGGTCACACTGCAGAGATGATTGTGTAAGAATCTTTTGAAAGAGCATAATAATGATCCACACACAAAAAAGTGGCTCCCCCCGTGAAGGATACTTTGTAGGGTTGATTGCAGACTTTGTAAGAATGGTTCACACCACAAAACATCTACCACATTGTGATGAACCAGGTCAACATTCAAGGAAGAATATATCTATACTGATATCCCAAAGATCTCATGTTATGATCTTCAGGGGAGATTCAACGTTGAAAAAAGTAACATTCCAGTTGCATCACAATAGAACAGATTGCACCATCATGTGTGATGTAGATTTCCTCTGTTATGTGTGGATAGTCATTTCAGGGGTGAGGGATTAATAGTAGATGATTGTGTGAGTTATTGTCTTACTAATATTACCCATGGAAGGTTGTTTCAATTAGGAACTCGCTTGGTGTTTGATTTCATCTTATCCCTTCATGAAAATCTGATCAAGAGATGTGTGGAGGGAAGAAATCCAAATCAATTGATTTGATTAGTCTATGAACAATAGTTAGTATTTTTTTTCTTCTTTATGAGCCAAGAATAATGCATATAGGCTTGGTGGATTTCCTCAATCCATAGATTTACACTGGTTTAGATAGAATCAACTGAATTGATCATAAGAAGTTGGTAATCATAGAACGACATTACAACCAATTAGAATTATTAATCCATGAATGAGAAAGGTAGCACCATTATGAAATAATTCTTAAAAATTGATCTTGATCCCTTTTTTTAATCAACTGTTTTTAATCACAAATAATTTTGATTTTTTTCACTTGATCTAACAACAAAATTCTTGACTCAACAAATGACTCAACAAATGACTCAACCAACTCTAAAATCTCAGATTTTAGTTTCATCGTGGGGAAACCACAGACTTCTACTATAGTACACTCTTGTATTTAGTGAAGAGTCGAGCACTATTATTAATTCTAAACTCCAACAACAACCTAGGATCCAACAACACTCAAGGAGTCGTTAGGAATTGATGCAAGCATCGAAATATGTAGGTGTTGTAGTAGGAGGATTAGTTCCAAAAGTTGGCACTGATGTATGTGCTAATGCAGTGGAGATGCAAAGGCAACATCATTCCTTCTTGTCTCCCGAAGCATGTGTTGTACACTAGGTGATCCAGTTGTAGCAGCGATTAACATTGACCATGTGGTTCAATGCCCACGATGATCAGAACCATGAAGCATTCATTCCATAAAGATGACTTCGTGGTGGAACTGGGATTAGCAGATGGTAGCTGATATATATTTTTGGTTGGGGTCATTTATACTATATAAGGAATGTAAGATGTGTGATCAATTAAGCTTAAGCTTCTATCAACCTATGCTTTGGAGTTATTGTTTTGAACCACTTAAATCACTTGTGTTCATTTTCCTTTACTTTTTTCATTGTATATTCCACTTTTGTTTGTATGCTCACAGTGTATCTTGAGTAGTTGGAAGGTGCGAGGTTAGGGTGTGTGGCTTCTTGATTTCAGAGATATATTCTTTTAGCACCAATATTCTCCAGACATTCTGGTGTCATTATTCCATGCTTGAGGAGAAGATTTTGAGTTCTTCAAAAGATAATGCTTCTGTTGCAACAGAAACGACTAGATTTTTAGGCATTTTGAATTTGAAGGTTGTGGTTTTAGGAATCAAAGTGTTTACTAAACCCAACCACACCATGGAATTTCACAACATGTTGTGATTTATGAAATTTATGAATAAATGGAAGATTTTATCATATTTGAATTTATGGGAAGGCTTTACCAATCATGGGGACTTTGGATCATTTTTTGTGGTTGTTTTTAGAATTCAATAAAATGCATATAAGTGACATAAATTAGGAAAATTTTGAAAGTCAATAATAGAGAGATAAAATAGAAGGATTTGAGAATTTTGAGTAGACGCGACATATTAAACTGATTGGAGAGGGAATTCTACACATCTAGAGATTTATTGAGGAGGTTTCTATGGATAACTTGAATATTATTGAAGATCGGTATTTGATCAAATGTTGAACTAGATGGAAAACACCCATGTTTTCATGGGGTTTAAATATTCTTCTTATATTCATTGAGATCAATCTGCATGACTACTATTCTTATTTCCTTTTTTTGAAGAATTGTGTGGAGAGATAAGTTGAAAAGTGACCCTTGGTTATGGTAGCAAGTCTTACCTAAACCCTTTCAATCACAATTGTGCATAGTGATTTTAGCACATCGATACATTGACGGTGTATGGTATTTAAATGTAGCATTTTGTGGTGAACTATGTAAAATCATCGTATCATTGCATTTTCTATTCATAGTTGGATGTTGAGGGTGTTTTATTGATATTATCATATTCAAAGTGATCTTGTAAATGCGAGAATAATATATTTTTGAAGAGTAAACGAATTGGACACCCAAATTAACCCCCCCCCCCCCATGGTGTTTGGTAGGCTGTGTTTGCAATAATGTGTCATGCATATTAGTTATAAAAGGAATAAACTAATGAGACTAGTCTAAAAATGAGCCCCATAGCCTACCCTATAGAAGTAAAATTCCAAAAAGGCATACCAAAATCTAGTCAAAGAGAGTGTGGTCATGTCACCCTACTCAACCCCTACTAGCCTTGCTGATAAATCCCACAAAACCTTGAGAGGGCAGGAGTGAATTAGGGTGTTAAATTTTTCTTGGAATAAAGAAATACAACCCATCAGAAATACATAGTTCATTGTTAAGGGCTATTCCAAGGAGCATACGCCGATGGTGTTTCGGTCATACCAGAATCCACTAAACTTCACTGGAATTTAAGGATTACCATTTTTCGGTCATGGTCACCCCCATGAAAGGCTCACTGCATTTACAAGAATTTTAAAGATAACACATTGCCTCCATCAGATCACTTTTGTCAACTCCCTCTTGCTCGCTACTTTGGGTTAAGTCTTTCTCAGCTTATCAACTTGAAAATCACTTCCATATCTAAATGGATAATGATGATGTTTTTCATCACTAGACATTGAATATGATGCTTCAATGCATTCCACTAACCTTCCCCCAAGTATTTCTTCCGAAGCTTTCTATTTTGCACAGCTACTAACATTCGCCAAACCTCAATCTTTCATGCAACTGTCCCTCTGCAAAGCTTGTATTTGCATATGAGTGTCCTTGTAGTTCCTTGCAACTTTCACATTACCAACTAACATTTACTTTCGGTAAACTTTCAATGTTTTGTGAATATCCTTTGTTCTGAAGCGACTCAAGTTACTTCGCACAACTGATGCACGCGCAGAAAATAATTTTAAGCAACTCTACTTTGCACAACTCTTTCACAAAGCAAAGAAATCAGATCTTCATTGAGTGTCTAAGTGCTTCAAATGATGGGGGTAGTCGTCGATTTATAGGCATGGTTGAATCTTAGCTCAACTGCCTTGCGCTCCACTGACCTTACGTGCAAATTTCTCGGTTCACTGAACTTCATAGACTTAATGTCACCTATAGCATGCAACTCACCATCATCACGAAACTCCATCAGTATTACGTTGGTTAATGCAACTATGATTTTCGTGCAACTTCAACACTTTCATAAAACACTTGCCTTAGTCATATTTTGATGAGGCGAGGCCGAAACATCTATTGTGTGCATCTTCATGAAACTTATTCACCCTTTCAGGAAAAAATTGTATTTGTGTAAGAATATTTCTTTTGCCAAAAACAAATTTCTTCGTCCTTCAAATTTTTGGTTCCACAAATTTGGTAAACACTGAAAAATTGTGTCACCTTCAACTCTAGTGTGGATTGACCATAAACACAATATACTAAAAAATTTTAACTTTAAATAACCTTGGTTCAAACACTTATCAATCCATGTAGTACTCTCAACCCTCAACCAAAGGGAGGGAGTATGGTCATATCGCCCTACTCAAACCCTATTAGCCTTCTTGATCCACATAGTACTCTCAACCCTCTACCAAAAAAACAAGGCCTACATGTTCATGCACATGATGTGCAAGTAAATAGTGAGTATAATACTTAGTAGGATTTTTGAAATGATCTCTACTTCCTCTCATGTTGTGACTCCTTTCAAACTTGTGTTTGTGTGCATGAATGTGAGATAGAAGGAGATTAAACACCCCATAGAGGAAAAGAAAACAATCAAATTCACATCATATATCACAATATTATGCTCAACACACAATTTTGAAAACCCAAAAAAAAATCAATATCATGCTAGGATACCGATGTTATGTCTTATTATCAATGTTTGAATCATACTTTACAAGTCATTTCATAAAATGAATCTACATCTTTTTATAGACCATCATGTCTCGTGTGATGAGAAAAATCCCCACCAACTTTTGTGTCTTAAATGAAAACAATCTCTCTCATAAACCTCCCAAAAAAGAATAACATGGATGCACCTTGCAAGTTAAGGTTTTGAGTAAATATAAGAGGCCGCCCTTGTGGGTTGTCTCCCAAATGATAATAACAATGGATTGTAGACTTTTGATTCCCAATGAAAAATAACATGTATCATGAAACTATGTGCCATGATTGCGAATAAATAAGATCACAAACCGATGTGTCACTAGTGATGAGAACTCTCTATCTCTTCATGCTTGGCAGCTTGTAATCATACGTAATGTGATCCATTTTTAAAATTAAATAAAACATCATAAAAATCACATAATCATGACATTATTAAATGAACACACCATGGAGTGTTGGAAAATTATCTCTCCTAACATCATGAAATGCAGGACATAATCAAACATGCAACATGTAAACATTCAAATAATCATACATCATGGCATAAATACATCAACAAACTATGTGACATTATTAAAGCACACAATATAGAATAAAATAATTAAAAATATCTATTTAACAACCTTCCTAAAAATAAAGGCCATGGCCATCTATATTAGGTATGGTTTAGGATAATAAATATCACGCTAAAGACCAACATGCCTAACCATAAGTTTCACAAAGAATCTAACAAAAATCCTCCATTTCTAGGTTCGAAAACATAGAGAAATCCAGTTGGAATAAAAGAACCCAAATGATTTCTCTGTCCACTCAAAAGAATGGTCTACATGAAGAAATAACGGAGAGGTAGATCATTTAGAGGGAGGGAGAACTTCGTTGCATCGTGCACCAAAGGAAGACAGAGAGAAAACGGATGGAGATAATACTTTGGTGGAAGAGAAAAGGCAGTAGGAGTTGATGGCATGAAGAAGTAATGCAGAAAGAGAGGGAGGGTTTTAATGAAAAAAAAATTTACAATAGTTCGGGTGATGAGGATAATAAAGAATCAAAGAAACTACAAAGTATTCGGGGAGACTGGATCTTAAGCCATCCCGTGAAACCCCAAAAAGAAAAAATTTGTTATTTTTTCATGATCTCCCTGTCTTTTAAATTTTCTCCTCCCTTGTTCCAAATAATTATCCACTCCTAACCTAATTCCAAACCCCCTCCTGCCTCCCGGTCCAAAAAATAACCTGCGATGAATCCAACCTGAGATGAATCCTGTTGTTTTAAAAACAGGACCATTAGAAACTCCATTAGAGGGAGCACAAACCAACATTAGAAAATAATCCCACACGGCAATTGATTAAAACAGAAACTGCCCAAAAAATAGCCCGATTTGGGTACATGTTAGCCGCCTTTATCCGGTCTCGAATCCAATAAGTCGAGGCCTTTCCATTCACATATGCCAGGATTAAGGTATCAAACTGCAGGGGTCGGGGCACATACCCTCAAGCTTCATCCGGTGAAGCATCTGGACATCGCCCTTCCTCGCATTGTAGAGACCTGAAGTCTGACGTACATGGACATTACATTACTTTTGCGGAATACTTAGTACATAACAAAAACACACACACAAGGACCGTAATAGTTTAGTGTCTTTGGAAACTCGGAATATAATCTTCTAATCGTTGTGAAAGATCTTCAACATCTCCCATAAAGATCTTCTTTTTTTTATACCTAAAACCTTTCTTTATATCCTGTGGAAAAGAAAACATAAAAGGGTGAGCTCAAATGCTCAGTAAGGGTAAACAAAAGAAAAATCAATCACATCATATTCATAAGAACATAACTTTTGGAAATCTTAACCTGCAAAAGAGAGCATAATTTCATAACATGGGATAAATCATAGTAGTGAAATGAAATCCCAATAATCATAACTTAAAACATGAAACTTTGTGGCATTCACACATAATAATAGAGAATCATTTCTTGTTAGTCAAGACTCATTGCCAAGACTATCTTAGTGGACAAAGTCCCTTTCTAAATCAAGTAACCCTCGTTTCAGTCCTGTTTCACTGAACCGGTATAACCTACCGTTCCAGCCATGTCTATCTCATGAGATATAAAATCTTTATCCAATGCATTGGAGGGAGATATAGGTCCCACCCATCTCATAATGATACCATTCTTATGTGTGCCACAAAATCATAAATCATACATCATTGCATAACCCATGTAATAAAAATGGGAATCTTAAACATCATGACATCATAAAATAATTCATATAAGATAAAGGAATTCATAAAAATAATTCCATCACAAGATAACCAAATCAATGTAATAATAGAGATAAAAACAGAACCCTTTATTATCTTAGATGGAAAATAATTTTGATAAAACACTTGAAATGAATTCTTGAGGGAAATATCCTTTCTTCTTCAAAATCAATTTCTTTTCACAAAACGTCATGCAATTTTAAAAGAAAGAGATTTTATTGAAAATAGTCATGAAATATTTTGGAGGAAGCTTCATGAAAATAAAACCGTAAAAAATCCGTTCATGCCGTATAAGTTAAAAAAAACATTCTTCGTACTTTTGTCGGAAAACTCAAAAAGTACCTCGTACGAAAAACGACAAAAGATTCCCTTCATATCTTTTACAAAAAACTAATTGAAGGGTAAAATTGGATATAAACTATTGTAGAAGGATGGAAATAATATTACATATTGAGGGAACATTGATGTGGATGATAAAATACACCCCAGTAAATACCAAAGTAAAAACAATCTCGGATAAAAATGAGATTGTGATATTTCCCTTACCTTAGGTCCGATTTGCTTCGTATGTGTCCGAACCTCCTGTATAATGATTTAAATAATGTCATTGACTTATTACAGAATCATATTCATTTTTATGATATCATATATGGTTCACTTATGACTTTATATTACCCATTCTTTTGTAAATTCCATGTTAAAGAAGCGTTTTGGGTAAAATCATTTCATTTATCGTAGGTGTTTTGACTTGTTGTTCTTGAAATTATTATTACTTATATCATGATTTACATACTTCCAGAATATAAAATATGATTTATATATCATATATATTCAGTATATATATATATATATAATAGATAGATAAATGAAATGAAAAACACCGTTCATGGAGACGGTAGTCCGTACGTACGCATGAACGTTGTTTTCCTTTCCTTATTGTCTTGAATGGAAGTAAGTAGATGACATACATATATATATATATACATAAATCCAGTAGCTTTATAATGTCATGTATTTAATTTTTATTTCTTATATATACTTTTTAATCATTATTAAATGGTTAACATGGAGAATGAATCTCATCGCGTCGTGGAGACGGTAGTCCGTACGTACGCACGAGTGATGGTATCGTTCCCATGGTCGTGGAATTGTGTTGAATTGTATGTATAATATTTCAGTATCAATATAACTTTATAATAATCATGTATAGTTACTCATTACATCATTATACCCATCCAATTAAGGTGGTGACAGAAAATAGATTACACCACGGCGTGGAGACGGTATTCCGTACGTACGCACGCGCGGTGATTTCCTTTCTCCGTAGGATGGATTGAAGGTTAATTAGAGTTTTTTCATATTTATAATAGCATATAAGTATATAAGAAATACTGATGTTATTAATTTATCATGAAAAATATAAAGAAGAAGAAGTTGAAGAAGAAAGAAATTGAAAAGATCGGTAATGGATATTACCTCTTCTTTAGAACACCTCTTTGAATCCTCCACTTAGGGAACTAAGATTGGTCTTTGAAGAAGAGAAGGACCTCTAGGATTATTCTAGGGATGTGGAGAAGGGAAAATGTCAGGGGTTGGCCGAGCTTGAGTGCCCAAATTGGTGTGAGGAGGAGGGGGAGGAGGTGTCCTTTTATAAGGGAGGAGAGGGGTACCTTAGGAATATCTCAAAATATTATTTTATATTAAAGTCAAAATCGGTTTATAATGGTTCCAAAGGGTCTTATTTCGAAGCTAAAGTGGGGATGGGTCGAAATCCTATCATCCAATAGGATTTAGACAAGTTTAGGGTATTATTTTAACCTTATCAATTAGATTTAACTCTAAGTTAAATAATTTAACTTTTACCATGTCTTTTTGTTTTCTTTCACTATATGGTTAATACACTTACTATAACATGCCAAAAGAACCCCAAATTGTTTATTATTAATATATATATCCTTATCTAAGTCATTTGGCCGATCCTTAGATTTTTAGGAATAAAATAACAATTAATAATATAATATTAGATTTAAAAACTATTTTGTGTCAATTTTGACACTATTTGATATATGATTTTTGTGAAAGTCATAACAGAATTATATGTTCGAACCAAGTTTATTAAATCAACACTAATATATCATAGTAACCTAGAAAATTAGTTTAATTCATAAAAAGTCTCAAATTACATTTATTTTGGTGTTTATAACATCAATTATGTCAACATTTCCTAAATAAGATAATTACTGCATCATAATTGTGTCATAAATAAATTAAATTATTTAATGTCTAAAAATTATAAATAAAATACCATAATGTAGGAAATCTTTTAAATTTCTAATGAATATTTATAGTCTAATTTATCTTATGTATAACCCTATATTAAAAATGTTTTAGTAAATAAACTTTGATTTTAACTCTTTTAACTCTTCTTTGAATTAAATAATAATAAATGTCCTAATCTAATCCAAGTGGGCCTAAATGATAATATTTTACACTTAAGGTTATTTTTGGTCGAGATACACTTGTCCAATAGAATTATGACATGTGTTAGGGTAATATTAATATCATTCTTAACCTTAATTACCCTATTTACTTTTAACCGTGGTAAATAAAAGTAAAAAGTTACTATTCCCCAAAAATTATTTTCATCTCATTGAACCACATTTTACTTACTGACATCAACCGTGTCTCTCGGATTTTTGAAATTCCATTCACAGAAGCGGTAAAATTAAGTTTTATGAAAAATTCAGTTTTATGAAAAATTCAGTTTTTTAACTACCACTTAGTAGTTTCACTATTCATCAAAAATTGATGTTTTTCAGAACAATGCCAAAATTTCATCCTAAGCTATATTTCATATTCCGAATTCAAAAATGAAGTCTATTTTACCAAATTCATAACATAGAAATTGCATTAATTAATTTTATAATTAAATCCCGCTGTTAAAACAAATAGTGTGTTTTTAAGAAACAATATCTATCAAAAGATTGACACTTGATTATGTCTGGTTTAAATGTGAAATTAAATCCAATGACCAACATTGTATTAAATTGTAAAAATATATTCTAAATATACTTTAAAACCACTCAAATTAATGATTTATCACTATTAATTATTTCGATTAAAAAAGTTGTTTTTAATTATAATTTAGTAATTTTCACTATTCATCAGAATATGAAAGTTATCCGAAAAGTACCAAAATTTCACCTTAGGCTAAATTCGGTACTCCGAATCCAAAAATGAAGTCCATTTTGAGAGCTAAAATTTCTAAAATTTAAAAAAGTGGTTATTACTATTCATAACGGCTAGTTTTAATAATATTTTAATAGCATATCGTTGTTTCGTGAAACTCAGTATTGCGTACTACACACGCTATCGAGGAAGGTTGCGATTGCGTGTAATGCAAGTCAAGTCAAGGATGCGTGTTGTGCAAGCTCCTCTTGGTGTAGCGTACAACACAAGACATTAGTGAAAAAAAAGAATATTTTTCATAAAATCTTGGGCTGTTACATTCTACCCCCCTTAAAATGAATTTCGCCCTCGAAATTCGTCGGGGTTATAAATGGTTTACTATTTGAAAGTTTCTTTAATAGAAACCCACATCGTAAAAAGGAATACCAAAACCAATATTTAAAAACAAAAGGATGAAACTTAACGGTTACCCAAATAAACTAATCACTGGGTTTCCACATAGGTGAAAATATGGATATGGAAGAAAAATCTAACCATCATGTTCTGATGGAGAGTGGTAGAGAACATGGCTATGGAAAAGCCAACAATCACAAATCCATAAATTTGTGACGATCTAAGGTACCATCTGATTAATCAGATATAAGATCACCAGGACAACATTTTTTGGTTTTCAAGATCGTTTCCCTAAAGTTGAAGAATTTGAATTAGAATAAATACTTACTTTATTTTGGTACAATCGCACTATTGTTCGTGCCTTGAACAATTTCCACTTCATCTCTTAAATAAATGAAGTTGAATTTGTTATTCGTGAAGTGTTAGCAGATCATGTCATAGAATGACGGGTCATTCCATCTGTCTCAAACAAAATGTTAGCAAAAATTATATACATAAGTCGATCTATAGTGAGATTAATCATATATGGTTCCTAAAATGGACTTATACTTCATATATCATACTACTTAATATAATAAAACTAGTTTCTACTAAACAGGGACTTCCTGTAGGCCAGTGGTAGGCGATAAAGGCCAGTCGCACTTCGGTTGTGGGTTCGATTCCCATAGCCTTGTCCGAAGCGATGGGTTGTCGCCCGTCCTGCAGGTTGTCCTTTTTCTTAAACTACATTACTATAACATCCCATCAATAATATCGAAAATATTCTATCCTTAAACAATACTAACTTACGTCCTACGTAATCCATTCTAATCTTTAGGCTTATCCATAATACTACAGTCCACTCTCATAATATAGTGAAAACGATTACCAGCGATTTAATACTGTCGTTAATCCCCATATATCATAAGATATGTCTTGTTGGTCACATTCCAAACATTCAAAGGCCTAATCATGTATTCTCTTGAATACCCATTGAACCTTAGTGAAAACATGAATGCAGTTAAAAGTTAACTCTTTCCACATACCAAAATCCAAAAATTCAATATACTCAAACCATGATATAACCTTCTCCTTATATCAGTCATGAGCTCATGAATACAATCAAACACATCATTATCTTATTATTCCTTCATTATGCGCATATCATCTAAATTCCAAAAATATCTGAATAACCTTTCATGGATAGTGGTACTTTCATAACTCAAGGAAATACAACAGTGTAATAATCCTTAGATGTCTCTTTATTCCATAGTACCATGAGATTTCTTATACAACATTACACATGATAAACATGTAATCATTCCACTACATTCTTAAACCATTGACTGAGATTCAACAATTCTTTCATCTCACATATCATTTGTAGTCTCTTCATCATCATCAACATAAATACTTCCCATACGACCATACTGATTATCTTCATGAGACTTTCCCATAGGGCATTGGTTTGCATAATGCCCGTACATTCCACATTTAAAACATTTAACCATTGTTGATGTCATAGAAATACCATTATCCTCATCCATGGTGTTATCTGAACCTTTTCCTTTGCACTTACTTGCTTTGTGTCCTTCTTTTCCACACCCAAAGCATCTTCCAGTTCCTTTGAAACATTCTCCTTGATGCCTCTTCCCACATGATTTACATATGGGAAATTGAACTTTCTTTCCTCTATGATCATCATGAAACTACATCTTTCTCTTATTAGCCGAGTCAGGAAACTTACCAAATTTTACTTTATTGATCATATTATGAGATTGCTGATTCGGCATAATAATGATGTTTGGACTTCCAAATCCAATTTCATTATGAAGAATATCATTCCATTTTCCATCATATCCTCCATTATCGTGAATCATCTTGTTTCCAGCCATTTTCTAAAACCCAAAAAAAAGAATAGTGTGAGAGGCAAAAATCATGCTAGGGAAAACAACATAATAAAGGTGGAGTATCCTCAATATCTAACATCTTAGGTTAAATTCTATGATCGTTACTGTAGTTCTAGGACTGTATCCTATACGTATACTTATCCTTAGGGACATCCCTAGACATACCTTATAAATATCTCTAGGTATCTCACTAAAGTTCTCGCATCCTAGTTTCCAAAGGTTGACTAAACCTTTCCTCTGATACCAACTGTAAAGACCCGAAGCCTGATGTACATGGACATTACATTACTTTTGCGGAATACTTAGTACATAACAAAAACACACACACAAGGACCGTAATAGTTTAGTGTCTTTGGAAACTCGGAATATAATCTTCTAATTGTGGTGAAAGATCTTCAACATCTCCCATAAAGATCTTCTTTTTTTTATACCTAAAACCTTTCTTTATATCCTGGGGAAAAGAAAACATAAAAGGGTGAGCTCAAATGCTCAGTAAGGGTAAACAAAAGAAAAATCAATCACATCATATTCATAAGAACATAACTTTTGGAAATCTTAACCTGCAAAAGAGAGCATAATTTCATAACATGGGATAAATCATAGTATTGAAATGAAATCCCAATAATCATAACTTAAAACATGAAACTTTGTGGCATTCACACATAATCATAGAGAATCATTTCTTGTTAGTCAATACTCATTGCCAAGACTATCTTAGTGGACAAAGTCCCTTTCTGAATCGAGTAACCCTCGTTTCAGTCCTGTTTCACTGAATCGGTATAACCTACCATTCCTGCCATGTCTATCTCATGAGATATAAAATCTTTATCCAATGCATTGGAGGGAGATATAGGTCCCACCCATCTCATAATGATACCATTCTTATGTGTGCCACAAAATCATCAATCATACATCATTACATAACCCATGTAATACAAATGGGAATCTTAAACATCATGACATCATAAAATAATTCATATAAGATAAAGGAATTCATAAAAATAATTCCATCACAACATAACCAAATCAATGTAATAATATAGATAAAAACAGAACCCTTTATTATCTTAGATGGAAAATAATTTTGATAAAACACTTGAAATGAATTCTTGAGGGAAATATCCTTTCTTCTTCAAAATAAATTTCTTTTCACAAAACATCATGAAATTTTAAAAGAAAGAGATTTTATTGAAAATAGTCATGAAATATTTGGGAGGAATCTTCATGAAAATAAAACCGTAAAAAATCTGTTCTTGCCGTATAAGTTAAAAAAAACATTCTTCGTACTTTTGTCGGAAAACTCAAAAAGTACCTCGTACGAAAAACGACAAAAGATTCCTTTCATATCTTTTACAAAAAACTAATTGAAGGGTAAAATTGTATAAAACTATTGTATAAGGATGGAAATAATATTACATATTGAGGGAACATGGATGTGGATGATAAAATACACCCCAGTAAATACCAAAGTAAAAACAATCTCGGATAAAAATGAGATTGTGATATTTCCCTTACCTTAGGTCCGATTTGCTTCGTATGTGTCCGAACCTCCTGTATAATGATTTAAATAATTTCATTGACTTATTACAGAATCATATTCATTGTTATGATATCATATATGGTTCACTTATGACTTTATATTACCAGTTCTTTTGTAAATTCCATGTTAAAGAAGCGTTTTGGGTAAAATCATTTCATTTATCGTAGGTGTTTTGACTTGTTGTTCTTGACATTATTATTAATTATATCATGATTTAATTACTTCAAGAATATAAAATATGATTTATATATCATATATATTCAGTATATATATATATATAATAGATAGATAAATTAAATGAAAAACACCGTTCATGGAGACGGTAGTCCGTACGTAAGCATGAACGCTGTTTTCCTTTCCTTATTGTCTTGAATGGAAGTAAGTAGATGACATACATATATATATATATATACATAAATCCAGTAGCTTTATAATGTCATGTATTTCATTATTATTTCTTATATATACTTTTTAATCATTCTTAAATGGTTAACATGGAGAATGAATCTCATCGCGTCGTGGAGACGGTAGTCCGTACGTACGCACGAGCGATGATATCGTTCCCATGGTCGTGGAATTGTGTTGAATTGTATGTATACTATTTCAGTATCAATATAACTTTATAATAATCATGTATAGTTACTCATTACATCATTATAACCATCCAATTAAGGTGGTGACGGAAAATAGATTACACCACGGCGTGGAGACGGTATTCCGTACGTACGCACGCGTGGTGATTTCCTTTCTCCGTAGGATGGATAGAAGGTTAATTAGATTTGTTTAATATTTATAATAACATATCAGTATATAAGAAATACTGATGTTATTACTTTATCATGAAAAATCTAAAGAAGAAGAAGTTGAAGAAGAAAGAAATTGAAAAGATCGGTAATGGATATTACCTCTTCTTTGGAACACCTCTTTAAATCCTCCACTTAGGGAACTAAGATTGGTCTTTGAAGAAGAGAAGGACCTCTAGGATTATTCTAGGGATGTGGAGAAGGGAAAATGGCAGGGGTTGGCTGAGCTTGAGTGCCCAAATTGATGTGAGGAGGAGGGGGAGGAGGTGTCCTTTTATAAGGGAGGAGAGGGGTACCTTAGGAATATCTCAAAATATTATTTTATATTAAAGTCAAAATCAGTTTATAATGGTTCCAAAGGGTCTTATTTCTAAGCTAAAGTGGGCATGGGTCAAAATCCTATCATCCAATAGGATTTAGACAAGTTTAGGGTATTATTTTAACCTTATCAATTAGATTTAACTCTAAGTTAAATAATTTAACTTTTACCGTGTCTTTTTGTTTTCTTTCACTATATGGTTAATACACTTACTATAACATGACAAACGAACCCCAAATTGTTTATTATTAATATATATATCCTTATCTAAGTCATTTGGCCGAACTTTAGATTTTTAGGAATAAAATAACAATTAATAATATAATATTAGATTTAAAAACTATTTTGTGTCAATTTTGACACTATTTGATATATGATTTTTTTGAAAGTCATAACAGAATTATATGTTCGAAACAAGTTTATTAAATCAACAATAATATATCATAGTAACCTAGAAAATTAGTGGAATTCATAAAAAGTCTCAAATTACATTTATTTTGGTGTTTATAACATCAATTATGTCAATATTTCATAAATAAGATAATTACTGCATCATAATTGTGTCATAAATAAATTAAATTATTTAATGTCTAAAAATTATAAATAAACTACCATCATGTAGGAAATCTTTTTAGATTTCTAATGAATATTTATAGTCTAATTTATCTTATGTATAACCCTATATTAAAAATGTTTTAGTAAATAAACTTTGATTTTAACTCTTTTAACTCTTCTTTGAATTAAATAATAATAAATGTCCTAATCTAATCCAAGTGGGCCTAAATGATAATATTTTACATTTAAGGTTGTTTTTGGTCGAGATACACTTGTCCAATAGAATTAGGACATGTGTTAGGGTAATATTAATATCATTCTTAACCTTAATTACCCTATTTACTTTTAACCGTGGTAAATAAAAGTAAAAAGTTACTATTCACCAAAAATTATTTTCATCTCATTGAACCACATTTTACTTACTGACATCAACCGTGTCTCTCGGATTTTTGAAATTCCATTCACAGAAGCGGTAAAATTAAGTTTTATGAAAAATTCAGTTTTTTAACTACCACTTAGTAGTTTCACTATTCATCAAAAATTGATGTTTTTCAGAACAATGCCAAAATTTCATCCTAAGCTATATTTCATATTCCGAATTCAAAAATGAAGTCTATTTTACCAAATTCATAACATATAAATTGCATTAATTAATTTTATAATTAAATCCCGCTGTTAAAACAGATAGCGTGTTTTTAAGAAACAATATCTATCAAAAGATTGACACTTGATTATGTCTGGTTTAAATGTGAAATTACATCCAATGACCAACATTGTATTAAATTGTAAAAATATATTCTAAATATACTTTAAAACCACTCAAATTAATGATTTATCACTATTAATTATTTATATTAAAAAAGTTGTTTTTAATTATAATTTAGTAATTTTCACTATTCATCAGAATATGAAAGTTATCTGAAAAGTACCAAAATTTCACCTTAGGCTAAATTCGGTACTTCGAATCCAAAAATGAAGTCCATTTTGAGAGCTAAAATTTCTAAAATTTAAAAAAGTGGTTATTACTATTCATAACGGCTAGTTTTAATAATATTTTAATAGCATATCGTTGTTTCGTGAAACTCAGTATTGCATACTACACACGCTATCGAGGAAGGTTGCGATTGCGTGTAATGCAAGACAAGTCAAGGATGCGTGTTGTGAAAGCTCCTTTTGGTGTAGCGTACAACACAAGACATTAGTGAAAAAAAAAGAATATTTTTCATAAAATCTTGGGCTGTTACACGCATACTGGCCCATCACTATGCCAAGCGATTCTCGCCGGTGATGCGAGGAAAGGAGATATCCACAACACCGAAAAGTTGATCTACTCGATGATGGACTGTGTCTCAGGGTCTAGCTCGATGCCTACTGACTTCATCGTCTCGATGATCTGCTCCATCCCTGTTATCGCCCTTCCATTTGTTGTTTCCTTGACTTCTCCAACATCTCTAAAAGCCGTTGATTTTCTTCTTTCAAAGTTTCATTGATCCCCTGTGACTTTTCATCATTTTTTCTTTTTAATTTAGCTTTCTTCACTCCAATGGGTCGTGTAGAAAATGAGCCGCCAACATCATCATCATTTATGTTCAGCGAAAATGATGACAAACCAGGAGAGTCCGATGGATAAGATTCAGGAGTTGGATTATCCGACTCTGATGATACATAGTTCTATTTTCGAGGCTTTTGTCTTGCAGTACTTGCGCCGTCTTTGAATTTTTCAAAAAAAATTACAGTGCTCCATACATGATCAAACCTAAATCCTTTCTTGCATGTGGGATCTTGCATGAGTAAATTTTTTGCTCGATCTAGCTGGAAAATTTTCAATGTTAATCCTATGTATTTACATATATAAACATAAAAGAGAAAAATAATAAACTACTCACAATATCTTGTTCTGATGCACCACTGGGATTCATATTTTCAACTTTCCTTATGCATCCGTTTAATTTCTTCACAGCCTTCTCGACAGCTTGTATCTGACACTGCAACGATCTTTTACTTCGAAGTTCCCAGCCCTCGTTCTTGCCTTCGTTGTATGCATTTTCGATGCGAGATCAAAAACAATCGGATGACTGGTAAACACCGGTAATAGGATCTTGAGAAATGCTCATGTACACCTCACATAAGAGTATATCTTCTCCAAAAGAGTATCTAGAAGACCGAGAAACCATCTCTTTCTAAAACAAGATAGTTTTAGGAAGGTATTGATGAAACGAAGAGAATGAGCATTTGGGTGGAATGAAATTGATAGTTAATTATAGGGAGTATGATAGATAATGCATATCCAAAGTATAAAAAAAAGATCGTTGGATGGATTTCATATTGATCTCAATCGTTGGATGGATTTCGTCATCATCCAACCTTATCATGAATGCACATTCATTTCAACCGTTGGATGGATTTCATTTTGACATGAACCGTCAGATGAATTTTATCTATGTGTCAGCTTTATCATGATTTCACTGCAATCACAACCATACAAATGGATTTCATTTTGATCACAACCGTCGGATGTGTTATAACTTTATCTAACCTTATCATGATCGCATATTCATCTCGACCGTTGGATGGATTTCATTTTGATATCAATCATAGGATGGATTTCATCCTTATCCAACCTTATAAGGGTCTCATATACATTTTTAATATTTATTTATAAATATTTATTGATTAACATTTCATGTTTTTAATACAGCTTTAATTTTCATAAATAATATATGTATTCATTTTCATTTTAAGTATTCGTTTTTAGTTTTTTCAAATTTATTTAATTAACAACTCTTATTCAGTATTCTAATACTTTTTTGATATATTCATATTTTAATTAAATTTCACTTATTTTTAACATTCAAAGTATAAAAATGGATCGTCAGATGGATTTGATAGTAATCTCAATCGTTGGATGAATTTTTTCATCATCCAACCTTATCATGATTGAACCTACATCCCAACCGTTGGATGGATTTCATTTGGAAATGAACCGCTAGATGAGTTTTATCTTTATGCCAACCTTATCATGATATTACTACGATCTCAGCCATCCGTTAGATTTCATTTTGATCATAGCCGTCAGATGATTTTAGCTTTATAGAACCTTATCATGATTTCATATTTATCCTGAGCGTTGGATGGATTTCATCTTGATCACAATCGTTGGATGGATTTCATCCTCATCCAACCTTATCGTGATTGTATATTTATTCCATTGGATTTCTCTATATATAAGTATCATTGTATTACTTCTTGAGAATAGATGCTCAATAAGAGTACCAAAATGAATTACAATATTGGAGATCCTTCTAATATTCATTTTGAAATTTCATCATCATCATCGCCATCTTCTTCTTCATATTCGTCTAATGATGCGGCAAAAAATGCATTTGAAGAGATGCAAGAAGCAGTACATCGAGCAGTGCAGAGGAACAATATGATGATGGTGCATTATTATAGTGAATACAACGACCAGTCTGCTCACGCTGGATCCATCCCAGGGAACATAGTTATCAATCGCGATCGTGATGCTGCAGATCGTAATTTTTATGATGATTATTTTTCTAGCAATCCACGATATAATGCGACATTGTTCCATCGGCGATATAGAATGTCTCGAAGTCTTTTTCTTTGTATTGCTGATGCAGTTAAAGCACATGGTCATTACTTTCAACAAATAAGTGATGGGCTTGGTATACCTGGATTATCAACTCTGTAGAAATTAACAGTCGCGTTTTGGATGTTGGCATATGGCCTCCCAGCTGATGCTACTGATGAATATGTTAAAATTGGTGAGTCTACTACAATTGAATTTTTAAAAAGATTCTGTCATGATATTGTTGAGATTTTTTCAGAGCGATACCTTTGATCACCTAATGCAAATGATATTTCAAGATTTATTTATATTGGTCAAGAACGTGGTTTTCCAGGAATGTTAGGTAGTTTGGATTGTATGCATTGGAATTGGAAAAATTGTCCTACAACATGGGGTGGACAATATGCAGGACATTCTGGATCCCCAACTATTATTCTAGAAGCAGTGGCTGATTATGATCTTTGGATATGGCACGCATATTTTGGTATGTCGGGTACCAATAATGACATCAATGTGCTTGAATCATTCATTTGTTTTTTAATCTCGCTCAAGGTATTTCTTCTCCTGCTCGTTATGTCATTCAAGGAAAAGAACATGATATGGGATATTATTTGGCTGATAATATATATCCAAAGTGGTCCACAATTGTGTAAAGTATCCACGATCCACGTAGTGCGAAGAAGAAATATTTTTCAATGAGGCAAGAAGCATGTAGAAAAGATGTGGAACAAGCATTTGGAGTTTTACAGACACGCTTTGCAATCATCGCAGGACCTACACGTTTTTGGAGAAAAAATGTATTACATGATATAAGGACTACATGCATCATCATGCACAACATGATAATCGAGGATGAACGTAATTTGAATGCTCCAATTATTGATACGATGGAAGTGTTAGCTCCAACTGTAGAGATAACGACAGATGAAAATGTTCGATTTCAACACTTACTCAGTCAGCATAGAAGAATCAAGGATAAGGATGCTCATATCGCACTTCGCAATGCAATAATCGAGCATCTATGGCAACGATATTCTGATTTAGAAAATTAATTGTAATCGATTATCCCTTGTAATTTTATGAATTTTTAATTGAATATCGTTTTAAATATCATATAGTTTTATTTTATTTTATTTTATATTATTAAATAATGAGTACAAGTTTAATTTAATTTAATCATTAATTAATTACATAGTTAATTTTATTATTATATTAAACTTGTTTTTAATATATATAAATAAATAATTATTATATAACTATTTAAAAAAGTTTTCACTTAATTAATCAAATCACACATGTGTAATTATAATTAAAATTATAATAATATAATTTTTTCAAAATACACATGTCATAAATTAAAATTATATTGTAGATAAATCAATAAAAATTAATGATACATAATAAATAAAAATTAAAAAACAAAATACATTATATTGATGTATAATGAAAATAAAGCATGATTTATTATATTTAAATTGATATTGTTAAATAAAGATATCAAATTTAATTTAATTTAATTATTAATCAATATCAATTTTTTTTAATTATTATGCTTATTAAATATCATAATATATCATATTGTTTAATTTTATGAAAAATATTAGTTTTAATATAATGTATTGAATAAAAGTAATAATAAAACATATATAAAGAAGAATATTCAAAGAATATTCTTTTTGAAGTGGAAAATGAAGTAAGTGGGTTAGAGAGAAATTTACTGTTCATACTTCAAAATGGAGTAAAGTTACTTCAAAATGGCGCGCTGCATTGGAGTTGACCTAATCTCCCTCACTGCCATACCAAACTCGCGGCTGACAGTTGATATTCTTTGTCTTTTTCCATGTATCCATATTCATCTTCCATCACAGGCCCCTATGCATTTGAGACTGGTTGATATCTTTTCATCCAAAATCTTTCAATAAACTTTTGAATGTAAAATTTATGAGATTTCACCATTGTTAATGCTTTACTCTCTCAATTTTCATCCTCAATATCAAGCTGGATTGTTGGAGATCTCTCCTCTCAAAACACCGAGGAACTTTATTCTTCTGTTTTCAAATCATCATATCACCTAGTCCACCCAACAACATGTTGTCAACCTATAAAATAGTTTGATTATACATCTACTTCTCATAAAAAATTATCTATGTTTCACCTATCAACTCTTTATTCTTAAATTAATCCATAAAATATCTTATTCCTTCAATGTGGTGCTCGATTCAGGCTATACAGATTTTTCTTCAACTTATAAAAACAGTTTTGGATTCTATCTTATGTGAAACCTACTTGATGATTCAAGTAATTTTCTTACTCCAAATCATGATGAAGGAAGAATATCATGAAATCTGTATGAATAGATATCGATTTTCTTACTCCAGATATCGATTTTTTTATTCTATTGGGCTTAACACTATTTGAATAGATGAATATATAAATACTGAAGATAATATTTCAAATAAATAAACACCTTCTATTTATTGAAATTACTTTTTCAATAGTCATGCTTTGTAAATATTCTTTCCAACAAATTCCACTTTTAATTGAAATACCCAATAATTTTACAATGAATTTTTACCTTTTGATAACTCCATCAACTATCAAGTTCCATTGGTTTTCAATGAATCCATTTCTTCACCCATAGATAACTTTAACTATTTAGCAACATTCAGTGTTTCAAATTCTCATGGACATTCGGGATCCCCATACATTTCCATTTGCACTTAAATCTAATTAAATCCATCTAAATTATTTTTTAAAAATACAATGACATCAAATGACCTTGAGACTTAAAATACACATCAATACTCCAATATCGTAAGTTATACAAAGAAGTACATAAATTCCATGTGCAATCCCATAAGAATTATTGAAAAACCATACCATGAGACTGAATCCAGAAAAATGTCATTTACCTTGTTTTTAAAGGATCAGAAGCCCCAATTACATACAAGAAATAAATAACATGCACACAACTAAGGGGGTAATTTTGGTCCGGCGGCCCAAAAGCCCGACTGGCCTGACCTAAAAAACCTGAGTCAATAAAGACTCGGGTTTAGCGTGGATTTAGAATCCAACATGAAGGAAGATCATTCAATCAATTCATGATTCAAACTTATTTTTACGAAGTGCAATAAAATTTTACAAAATAATGTCAAAAAATATTGATCTCATCATATAAGACTTTCATTCCCATATTTTAGTCTAGTAAACAAACAAAACAATAGAATACCTCAAGGAAACTTCAAGAAATTCTTATTCTATCATCATCATCGTCATCAAAAGTGCAAGTACTATCAACATTACTAATACTAAAATTACAATAATTATTGTTTTTCCAAAATCTTTTATATTAATCAAATACAAAGGGAACCAGTAAAAACACCTGCAATGTCGTTCTAAATACCCTCCTCTTATAAATATTGTTCCTGACGCCCATAAGTTCTTCTCTAGTCAAATCTTTATGTTAAAATTTATCAAGAATCGTGTGAATCGAGTTGTTGAAAGGGACTCCTAGAATGGTCTTTAATAATGTTATAAAAACATTTTTCTTCGCTGTCTTCTTCGCATCCAAACATTTTTTTTACACCATCTGCTACTTCCAAACTGTTTTGCAAAGCCAGATCTTCCAAGGTTTCATCATACTCTGAAAATTCTAGTTCAAAGATTAAATCCTCCTCATTTTCAATCTTGGAAACCCCATATTCCAAATCATATTCTTCCCCAACTAGTAAGGAAAATTTGTTCTTCCAAGTACAACAAATTAAAAATGCGCACCATGTGGAACAATAACACTTATTGGAAGGAAAATATCTATCAAATAATGTATTGGAATTATTCAAAATTTCATCCCTGTCGGGTAAGCCACTTATGATTTCAAATCTTCAAGAACCAACTCTCAAAATTTTTATACTAGAAGCCCGATTCACGTAAATGTGATGAATACACTTTGGTCAACTGGAAATAAGTATGAAAGAAATCAAAGGGTCAAATCCCTTATTACCAAGGAAATTTAGATTTCACCACAAAGCAACGATGAAACTGAATCTGTCAATGCAAAACATATTCCTTTGAAAAATCATTACAAAATAAAGGTTTGAAAGATGAGATTTTAAATTATCATGACTATCATTTTCAATTACGTTTGATAAATAAATAACACACAGCTAAGAGTGTAATTTTGGCTCAGCGGCCCGAAATCCCGACTGACTTGGACCAAAAGCTCAACTAGCCCGACCCAGAAAATCTTGAGTCGGTAAAGTCCCAGGTTTATCAAGGATTTGAATCTAACATGAAGGGGTCTCATTCAATCAATTCATAAAACAAACTTATTTTTACAAAGTGCAATAAAATTTTTCAAAATAAACTCAAAAAATGTCGATCTTATCACAAGAAGACTTCCATTCCAAGATTTTAGTTTGGTAAACAAACAAAACAATGAATCACCTTTAGAAACCTTCAAGGAATGCTTATTATATCATCATCATCATCATCATCATCACCGTTGTTGTGATCACCATCATCATCATCCACAACAAAATTATTTTCCACATTACCAATACTACAATTACAATTATTGTTGCTTCTCTGCAAAATCTTTCATATTAAGTAAAAAAATGGAACCAGTAATAGTACCAGCAATTCCTTTCTAAATACCATCCTATTGCAAAGATTGTTCATGACCACCATAAGATATTCTCTATTAAAATATTTATGTTCAAATTTATGAAGAATCATGTGAATAGAGTTGTGGGAAATGACATCTATAATGGGCTATAGTAATGTTGTAAAATCATTTTTCTTCGCTACCTTCTTCCTATCCAAACATTTTTCAGCACCATCAGCTGCTTCCAAACTGTTTCAAAAAGCCAGATCATCCAAGGTTTCATCATCCTCTAAAAATTCTGGTTCATAGATTAACTCATCATTGTTTTCAGTCTTGGGAACCCCATCATCCAAATCATCTTCCTCCCCGGCTTGTGAGGAAAACCTATGCTTCCAAGTAGAGCACATTAAAAATACGCCGTATGTGGAACAATAAAAGTTATTAGAATAAAAATATATATCAAATAATTCATTGGAATACTTCAAAATTACTTCTTTTTCCGGTAAACCAATTATGATTTCAGACCTGGAAGAACCAACTCTCAAAATTCTTATGTTATAAGCCTGATTCTTATAAATGTGATGTATACACTTTGGTCAAATGGAAACAAGAATGAAAGAAATAAAAGGGGTTAAATCACTTCTTGCCAACAAAATTCATATTTCACCACAAAGAAACTATGAAACGGAATCTCTCAATGAAAGATTTATTCATTTACAAACTCTTTACAATGTAAAGTTTGGAAAGAAAAGATTTTAAATATAATCCTCTTGCAAAGATTGTTCAAGAATACCACAAGTTCTTCTCTTGTAAAATCTTTATGTTCAAATTTATCAAGAACCGTGTGAATCGAGTTATTGGAAGGGATACCTAGAATGTGTTAGAGTTGGTGTCCTATAACAAACTATTTGTACTTTTGATTACATTGATAGTTAATGTATTTAAATATTAAACATCTTATTGCATATGGTTCATTGTTCTTCATGACTATGATGTAATAATGTCCTAGAGTATTTGATGCATTGATAAGGTCATGACAGTTCCCCACTACGATGAGAACCATGAAATGTTCTAACAATATTCTTAAATATAGTTATGCGATTGGATGACATACTATAATGAGACACATAGTATACATACTGTTAGGTATGAGTACTCATAAGCAGATGAGACTTCCTCTCATGAAGTTCATGCTTGGTAATCTCCAAGACGAGAGATTATGAGAATATACTTGCTAGTATGAATTTTGAATGTTTTGGTGTCATTGGATATTCTTATTTGTGAGTGTGTGTAATGATACTTATACTTTAAAATTATCATTAATATGTGTCACGACTCATGCACTTTGATTTAACGAAAACCGTCACATTTGGTGGGAAGTAGGGTACGTTGGGTACGTCATGAGTGACATGTTATTACTGGATAAGTCATGGAAGGATTTGTCCCTTCTATTTATAAAAGTTTATATCTCATCCTTTGGATTGAAATAGAACCGTCATGTAAAATTTCATGACCATGGTGTAATGAAGTGTTTATTTCAGGTAGTCAAAGAATGACGTATCAAGCACAATATTTGATGACACTATCATGAAACCTGCTTGATGAGATATAAATACAAATGGGTTATATTACACAGTGAGCATTCATATGTGGATGTCGTTGTTGAGAATTTATGTTCTTTCTCTTGGGTGCCTTGACTTGTTACTAGATAGTACTATTGGGCTTTAGGAAAGCCCACCTAATGCAAACGATAAAGAATCCTAGAGGGTCACACACTAAGTGTTTCGGGTTGTCTTGGTTAAATTTTATTTGAATTTAATTAATGGAATAAATATTATTCTCATGCCAGTGGAATAATAATATTCTTGTTAAAATGATTTCATAAATTAAATAAATATTTATTCACCAGATTGTGGGTAAAATATATTTATTTATTTTACTGAATGTCTAGTAAATTTTTATTTACTAGTTTGTAAATAAAATATTTATTTAAGAGAATAATTTATTTATTTTTTTATTTTGGAGTTAAATAAATGGACGTGTAATTCGAGCAGATCAAGGCTGGTCCAGAAGTGAAATAATTATTTGCAAGACTATAAATAATCATTTATCTAGTAGGCATAAATAAAAATAATAATAACTCTACTTTTAATTTGTGATGTAGAATTTTATTTATTCCATTTTTCATAAGTTGGCACCCCATAAATAATGATGCATTATTATTATTAAAAAACATGGGTTTTCTCTAAGGTTATTTATGTATTTAATTACTGTTACACACAAAAATATTATTACTGAAACCCCCTATCGAAAAATAGACACGTACGTCTATTGTACCATGTACCGAACTGCATGACCGGTGAATTGAGAATTGTTGAGCTAAATTATTTCTCTCTCGAATCCTTTTCTCACCCCTCTTAAGAATAAGAGACGTTTTTCCATATCAAAGAACAAAAGATCAAGAATGACCAAAACAAGACACTCACTTATCCGCGCCAGCACCCAGAGAACGAGTGGTGTCGATCAGAGGCTATCCAAGCACGTGTGGATCACCGCTAGAGGGATTTTGGTTTTGGATCCTCACATGTACAATGAGACAATCCATAAGGGTCATTCTAGATGATCAATATCATCAATAAAGAAAATACTGAAGATATAGGTATTTTTTTTCTTTAAGAAATTAATTAAATTAATTATAAACATGATATGCAAGATACTCTCAAAAGATTTCACGCATCTTCCTTATTTATCTCAATCATTTATTCTATTCTGTGCAGACTTTTGTTCTTCGTCATATTGATCCCAAAATAATAATTGATCATGGTAAAAATTAATGTTCTGGGTCGTCCCAACCATGCTTCTACTGCATCCGGAACCTTCATGTTGTATTAGAGGGGTCACATCAAATTTTATAATTATTTAAATATTTCGTTGATGATTTATGCATTTAATAATTTAGTTGTTTCAATTCAAGTTAATCATTCTGTAAAATTGAATCTTGAGATCTTTTCCTCCTCTTTCATTTCTCATTCACCTTATAAAAACAGTCTTTTATTTTAATTTTGATTAAAATAAAATAGAGGATCTCATCCGGAGATGTCGCAGGTTCCTGGCCATACAACACCAGAACACATGATGTGTATTTGGCAGTACACGTCATTTAGTCAGGGTTCAATGCTCCGGGTCTGGTCCACCAAACCAATCCATGTCATTGGAGTTTTTCTAAGTCCTAATGACTCAGTTTGTTGACTAGGAATAGGTGGCACATGGTTTCCGGATTACACATTGTGTGTAGTCCATTCGAGTTAGGGTTGGACTGTGTACTCCGTACACGGATTGCCCGACTGGAGACCATGTAATGCTGATACTACACGACGTGTGGCCCACTAGATACATTGTGTACTCTGAACATTTCCAAAGTACACTCACACAATGTATCCCCAGGGATATACTTCAGATCGATGGTGAACAATGGTACATGCCGTGTACTCATCCAAATTACCCATATTTACTAAAAAATATTATTATATTATAAAAACCATTGAGACGCGTACCATGGTGCGGGCATAAATCTGAGGCACAACACGTGATAGGTTTTTTATATACAAGTGTTTAATTTGACATTTGTGTAATGTTTATTTCCAATAATTAGGTAGTTATGAACAAGAATTCACTAGGTTTCCTCCAAGATACAAGTTACGTACAAAGATAATTTTAAATTAATTTATTTGTTTAAAATTATGATGGATCATAATCTCAAGGAAATTCAGAAAAGGGTTTAAGATAAAAGGATTGATTAATTAAAGATGAGAATTAATTGATTTGAGTGTGATTTATCTTAAACAAGAACAATTAAAGAATTGAATGATAGTTTCATTTATGGGTAAATATCATTGCATGTATAGATAATCATGAGCTAGAACAAGACCTTTGTATATGGATGGTTTCTTTTAATTAATTTATTTAAATTAAATTTGTTGGCCTATGAGCCTTCTCCTCATTAATATGTAGGGCTTGTGTGCCCAAGGTTGCTTTTATGTAAAACTTTGTTTTACCCCTCACTTGCATGTGATTTTAAAAGCATATGTAATGGGTGGAACTCCCAAGCTAGTGGTGGTGGTTCAATATGGAGCTGAGACAAAACCAATCCTAGGAGATACAGAGGTGGATTGGTGGAAAGCTGTAAACACGAACCTAAAAGGTTCAAGGTGTTTCTCCCCTAGGCTAGGGTTAGTTTATCAACCACTAGATAAACTAACCATTAGAAAATATCATGATCATGCCCTTTACTTCATTTTATTTTTGTCAGTTTTATGGTTTATCATTATGGATGTGTTGTCACGATCCCATAATTAATGAATTAAACAAGAGTTTTTTTTAATACATTTTTTTAAAAAAAATATTTTTTTTAAACGGTTAGGTCGATTTTTTTTCAAATTGCGCCTCAAAGGCGGCATTGTAGATGCCGCATTTGCATTACGGGTGAAAGGCGGCATCACGGATGCTGCCTTTGCACTGACGGTACGGATCGGTGACGTGGCAAAGGTGGCACCCGTGGTGCTGCCTTTCTGTATCACGTCATCCGAAAGGCGGCACCGTGAGTACCGCCTTTCTCCTGACGTCATTGCGAAAGGCGGCACCCGCGGTGCTGCCTTTGCCTCCGCGCCCTATAAAAGGGTAGCACCCCCCTCCCCTTCTCCTCACTTCCAAGCATTCATCCTCTCTCAAATTATCTCTTTTGTGGTGGTGTTCTGTGGTTTGAAATTTTTGGAAAGCTTTTAGAGGTATGTTTTTTTAATTTAATGTTTTTTATTTTTTAGAATTGTTTTTAGTTAAATATTTTTATAATTTTAATGTTTTTTATTTAGTTGAATTTTTTATAGTTAAATATTTTAAATCATTAATAGTTTAGTTAGTTTTAAATTTTTTTGTTTGTTAGATTGTTTATATATATTTAAGAATTATAATTGTCATTAGTATAAATTAATTTAGGATTTTTGTAATGAAATTTTGATAGCATAAAGAGTATCTTATCTAAGTAATAAAATCCTTGTCTGGATACAAACAAGTGAATGTGGCTCTGGCACAGATGTACCTAGGGGTAAAACTTGAAAACACCGATTTGATCTAGACTCGAACAGGAAATGATGCACGACAACAGGCCTTGCTGCATTCTGGTTTGACACTCCCGGAGGATATGCTTAAGATATTCATATTTTTTTATAAACTACTAAAATATCTAAGAAAAGAAATGATAAATTGATAATTTAGTAATGATGTTGATATTTATTATTAGGAATGATTAATTAAAAATTAATTAATAAATAGAGTTAAAAATAAATAATATGGAGTTGAAATATAAATAAGATGGAGTTAAAATATAAATAACATGGAGTTAAAATATAAATAACAGGAAGTTAAAATATAAATAATAGCATGTTAAAATATAAACAACAGCATGTTAAAATATAAATAACAGCGTGTTAAAATATTAATAACATGAAGTTTAAATATAAATAACAGCATGTTAAAATATAAATAACACATATAATGAACATAGAGTTAAAATATAAATAACATATATAAATAACATAGAGTTAAAATATAAATAACATATATAAATAACATAGAGTTAAAATATAAATAACATAGAGTTAAATAACAGAATGTTAAAATATAAATAACCTGGAGTTAAAATATAAATAAGAGAATGTTTTGAGCTTATTTCTTTTCTTGTAGTGAATTGAATATCAAAATTTCAGAAATCACAGGTTTTCTGAAATTTTGATATCCAATTCACTGCAAGAAAAGCTAGAAGCTGAAAACATTCTCTTATTTATTTTTTAACTCGATGTTATTTATATTTTAACTCACTAATTATAAAGTGTACTAAGAAATATCCTAGTTTAGGATATAAGATCTTTTAAAATTTAAGTATCATAAAGATTTTATAGGTTAGAAGTAATAGTTATTATTTGAACGTGAGGCAAAATCCAACTTATTTTTAATAAGCTGTTTAATTACAGCTTCAAAGTATAAAATGCAACTTATATTGGTAACCATTATTCTGAATGTCACTTACATTATCAAAATCTTGATCAGAAAACTTTATTTACGTAGAGCGGAATGTTTTTCTGTGTGTATTGCTATGGGGAGGTTATTCAAACTGAGCAAGGGGATTCTTATAGTACACAACCAATAACATTGGTTAATACAACTGATTGTGTAACCCTAAGTGACCTTCAAGGCAGAATTCATGGATCATTAAATTTAGGACCTGATCAGAAGATCAAGTCAATGAGTTATAGACATTTGCAGTTCTCGTCAACATTGTGGAATCTAGCTTGTCCATTGGTGGATGATGCACAATGGATCCAAACAATTAATTTGTTTTCTCAATGGTCGAATGGTACCATGATGGAGTTATATGTTGATGTTTCTACTGTACAACATCAACATCCAATTGTGCATAGACATAGACTTACAAGAGTCGTTGAAGATAGTTCACCCCATGAAGTTCAGACTATTCCAAATGATGCAGAGGACAACCTACTTGATCTCCCGAATATACATGTTAACCCAACATCTAATGAGGAGTTTTGTAATAACAAAATAGATGGTGATAGTAGTGCAGATGAGGAAGGAACAACAGAAGTTTCGAAAAATTCATTAGTTGTACAACATGCTTGACCTATAATAAATCATCCACCGCTCTTTGCATCTTGGTCAGAAGCAATGACACATGTGCCTGAATTTGAAGATAATGTTCTCACATCGACAACTGAGTTTCCCAGAGTTATAAAAGATAAGTTTAGTGAGATGGACAAAACTTTATATATTGGAAGGAATTTTCCAAGTAAAGATGCATTAAAAAATATGCTAAAGAGATTTCACATTGAGAGGAACTTCAGCTATTTAGTTTACGAATAAGATCATAGAAAATAGGGCATATGATGTGAGAAGTATGGGGATGATTGTAGATTTTGATTGAGGGCGATTCTGGACATTGCATTTGGATGTTGGAGAATCTCGAGGATTGAGGCAGCTCATACTTGCGTTCAGCCAAGCCTGACACAAGATCATACATCATTGGATGAATAATTTGTGTCATCCATTGTTTTTGAGATGATTAGAACATGTCAAGATGTTCTGATATCCCTTGTGAAATAGAGGATACAAAAGAGATTTGGTTATAAGATATCCTATAATAAGGCATGGAAGGCGAAGCATAAGACAATTGTGAAGGTCTATGGTGATTGGGATGACTCATATCGGGTGTTGCCGCAATTTCTAGCCATGCTGAAGCATCATAACCAAGTTGTCTTCCATATGGATACAAACGAAAATGTGTCTCGCGATAACCGACTTGATTCATCTCATGTTCAATTTCATCGGTTGTTCTGGGCATTCCTTCCCTATATCTCTGCCTTTAGTTTCTGTAAACATTTTATTCAGATTGATGGAACATTTCTGTATGGAAAATACAAGGGTGTATTGTTGATTGAGGAAACCCAAGATGGAAACCGTTCACCCCTTCCACTTGCCTTTTCCATTGTAGATAAAGAAAACTATGAATCTTGGAGTTGGTTTTTGGCATGTATCAACACCCATTTCCCCAAAATTTGAGGTGTTTGTTTGATATCTGATCGGCACCGAACAATTAATGTGATAATCAATGCGGATCCTCATACATGGCATTACCCAAATGCACATCATCGGTTCTGAATTAGACACATTTCTAGCAAATTGCATAACAAATTCCACAATGAACCGATGAATAAGGCAATCACCAGACTTGGTACGCATTGTATTTGTTATTTTTTTGTATATCAACGTAAAGATAAATTCAAAATATGTGAAATATCATTTATTCTTTGTAGCATATGAGCCCGATCAAAGAAGGTTTGAAGAACGATTCGAACAAATCCGTCAGGTTAATGGATAATTTTACGATTATATGATGCAAATTCCGAAAGAAAAATGGACATTGGCATATGATGGGGGGAAGAGGTATGAACAAATGACGACCAACATTGTAGAGTGCATCAATGGTGTCTTCAAAGGGATTCTCAAGCTACCTATAACTGCCCTAGTTCAAGAGACATTATATTGTTGCATGAAGTACTTTGTTGATAGAGAAAAACTAGCATTGGATGGAATAAATCAGGGGCTAATGTACGAAAGACATGTTCAACGAGATATTGAAAAGAATATTGAAGAAGCTTCTGGTTATCAAGTCTGCCTATTTTGATGAGAAAACTCTCGATTTCAAGTTAAAGAGAAGTCGAACCCCCCCCCCCCCCACAAATAGAATTGGTGAAAAAGTGGTGGTATTACTAGAAACAAGGCAATGTCAATGTGGAAGCTTTCAGGCCTTACGGTTTCCATGCTCACACACCACCGCATCATGTGCCTCTGTTAACATATCATGGGACGCATATGTTGATCCAGTGTACCGGATGAACACCATTTCTAACTGTTACGCTGCAGCATGGACACCTATTGTCAAGTTTCGTTATTTTCCAATGCCCGAAGGTCAACCGATAGTGGTACCTCATATGAATCGGTTGCGTCCCCATGGGAGACCGAAGGCCAACAGGATGTGAAATGAGATGGACTAGCCTCAAGAACAAAGATAGAATTTGAGATGATAAAAGATAAAGATTAAGGAATGTGTTGGTCTTATGGTTTATATTTTATATTATACTTGTATGTGAGTGTTTGTAATGGATAGATTAAGGAAGTTCTATAGTGGCCTTTTGAAGATGATAAAAGATAAAGATTTGGTGATGAAGAGTTCAATGGGATATGTGGAATCACTGGTGTTTTCATCTAATCAACTAGACGTGTGGAAATGGGGTGACAATTGTAGAAAAATTATAATGGTTGGATGCATTGTGGTGTTGAAGGGTTTGATATTTGCAGGAATGTGAATGTATGATAATTTCATGTGGTATATCTTTGAACATACCCTTATGTGACCGGATGTTGATATGGATATGGACATGGCGGGTGGAAGAATGGATTTTATTGTTCCATGAAAGGAGAGATAACATGTTTTCTTGTATCAAAGATTATAGATGTATGTGATACTAGGGACAACATGTATCCTATTTTTTCGGGGTTGACTCATATATGTTTAATGAATCTTTAAGGTTTCTCTTATATTAGTCTTATGGTTTATATTTTATAGTCTTTCAAAGTCACGTACTTGAAACATTTCTAAGTTTCAAGTAGGTAGTTATGAAAGCTAATAAATTATTTTTCATGAATAGTTGTTATGAAATGATTTGTGTTTACAACAATTGGTTATATGTTTAATTAATGTTTAAAGTTTCATTTAGATTGGACTTATGGTTTATATTTTATAGTCCTTCAAAGTCACGTACTTGAAATATTTTTAACTTTTAAATAGGCGGTTTTGAAAACTAATAATTTATCTTTCATGATCAGTTGTTATGAAATTATTTGTATTTACAACAATTGGTTATATTTTTAATGCATGTTTAAGGTTTCGTTTAGATTGGTCTTATGGTTTATATTTTATAACCTTTCAAAGTCGCGTACTTGAAACATTTCTAAGTTTCAAGTAGGCGATTTTGAACGCTAATAAATTATTTTTCATGAACAGTTGTTATGAAATGATTTGTGTTTAGAACAATTGGTTATATGTTTAATGAATGTTTAAAGTTTTGTTTATATTGGTCTTATGGTTTATATTTTATAGTCTTTCAAAGTCACATACTTGAAACATTTTTGACTTTACGATTTTGAAACAAAATTTTAAAAACTAATAAATTTTTTTGTTAGGTGAAAGCCATAATTCTCCTGAACATTTTTTATGAATTATGTATATAAATAAATATATAAAGTAAACAAAACAAAAAAAATTCAATTTTTTTTCTTAGGGGAAAGGCGGCATCGCGGGTGCCGCCTTTATGCAATAGTGCAAAGGCAGCATCACAGATGCCGCCTTTCACCTGTAATGAAAAGGTGGCATCATGGATGCCGCCTTTGAGGCGCATTTTGAAAAAAAAAATCAACCTAACCGTTTTTTTATTTTTTTTAAATGTATTAAAAAAACCAATTAAACAAGCATGCAGGATATGACTAAAATAAACCAGGCTTATGTGTAAATATTATCAAGACATGGTTAATCACTTAAGTATGTTCCAATTAATATTAACAAGCATGTGATAATGATAATAAACAATTCGTGCATAAGAGATAAAAATCCCTCAAATAAAATATTAAGTCAGACCAAGCCTTTTGTTACTTGATTAAGGGAAAAACTCAATAAGACTATGTGTTTGACCAACCCTTATTTAGAAAACTACTTTTATACAAGAATCCATTATGAAAGGTTTCAAGTTGACTTAACCATATTACATTAAGAGGAGTATCCCTTGATTGACTTGGTGTAATATTGGAGGCAAGAGTTTAGGAAATCCAAAGTTACGATTTTAGGATTGGGGAGTCCACTCAACATATCAAGGAGTTTCAAGCCCATAGTTGGAAATGAACTTCCTACCTAAATACCTTTAAATAACATGACCAACCCTTGTTGGGGTTATGCAAAGGGGAATATTAATTTTTTCCACTATAATGTCATGGAAACTGGACATTCCAGGTTCAATGGTGAGGGCCATCGGGACTTGTTAAAAGAGTGGGAGAATTAATAAAATTAATTTATTATTTCTCATAAAATGTAATCAATAAATTACTAATGATATGCTATTTTATTTGTAGAATAAAATGAAAAGCTTGTCAACCACCCTATCCCTGCGATCAATTCTGGATAAAGACAACATCCTCACCGGGAGTAACATCCATGAATGGTTTATATGCCTTCGGGTTATCCTGCGCCATGAACCGAAGTCTTATGTGTTGGAGTTAGAAATACGTGATCCACCTGCCAAAGAGACGAGTGGTGAGGATTTCCTGGTCTATGAGAGACATATAAATGATGTGGTCGACGTTGAATGTTTGATATTATCATCAATGTATAGTGAGATCATGAAGTCTCATGAAAACAGGGATATTTATAGAAGCTCGATCACCTTCGTGGTCTTTACCAAGATAGAGCAAGATAGAAATTTTTTGAGATCTCTTAGGCACTCTTTCAGAGTAAGGTTGGAGAGGGTGCCCCAGCTGGGCCTCATGTAGTCAATCTCATTGGATACATTGAGCAATTGGAGGTTATAGGGTTTAAACACCATGAAGAATTGGGAACCGATCTTATTCTTGCATCACTCCCTCGGAGCTTCTCTAGCATTATTGTTAATGTTAACATGAACAACATTGATAAGTATCTATCTAATCTTTTTATCCTCATTCACTAAGTGGACAAAGATATGAAGCACGAAAATCCTTCTATCCTTATGGTGAATAAGATGAAAGGGAAGGAAAAGAGCTTTAATACCAAAGCTTCTTCACGTCCTTCCAAGAAATAGAAGATCAAGGAGGAGACAAGGGAACTAGAGGCTATTTGTTTCTCATGTGGCAAGAAGAGCCGCTAGAAGAAAAATTTCACCCACCCTAAGAAACAAGGGAAAGCTTCAGCTGTGTTTTTAATTGAATGTAATCTATATGTTTCTACAAATTGGGTATTAGATACAACATGTAGTGATCACATATGTATCCAAATATAGGAACCAAGTAGATTTAGAAATATTGACCGAGGGGAGGTAGATCTGCGAGCACCCAACAGAGTCAGACTTTCTACTGTAGTTGTCAGGGACTACCTCCTCACATTTCCAATTGGGATGAAGTTGGTGTTAAAGGGTTGTTATTATATTCCATCTGTTACTAAAATCATTATTTTTGTATCAAGATTAGATACAGATGGATTTTTTTTCAATTTTGGAAATTAATGTTGCTTCTTTTACAATGATAGAATTTGTTTTGATAGGGCACATTTATACAACAGTCTTTACATGTTGGATTACACAAACCAAGTAATGAAAATAGATAACAAAGATACTTCAAATGACTCATACCACACACAAATTTGGCATCCCCAGCTAGGTCATGTAAATGAAAAATGCTTGAAAAAGTTGCATCAAGATGGATATTTAGATTTTTTCAAACTAAAACCACTTGGCATATTTCATGCATGTTTACAAGGAAAAATGACCAAAGCCCCATTTAGTGGGAAAGGTGAAAAGGCTAAATATTCTCTTGAATTGGTTCATACGGATGTGTGTGAAACATTTCTAGTTGAAGCAAGGGGAGTGTACTCTTTATAACTTTTACTGATTATTTTAGCTGATATGGATATATCTACTTAATGAGGTATAAGTCAGATTCTTTTGATAAGTTCAAAGAATAAAAGAATGAAGTTGAGTACTAGCTTGGTTAGAAGATTAAGAAACTCCACTCAGACTGAGGTGGATAATTTCTTAATCAAGACTTCATTGACTACTTACAGGATTTTGGGATCCTATCCCAACTCACTCCTACATACACGCCCTTGTGGAATGGTGTGAGTGAAAGGAGGAACCACACCTTTTTGTACAAAGTTAGATCAATGATGAGTCATGCAATTATTCCATTATCTTTTTGGGAATATGCGTTATAAAAAGTGGCACACATACTAAACCAAGTACAAACTAAATCAATAAATGGTTTTCCATATGATTTCTGGAGTGGAAAGAAATCTATGTTATCGAATTTACATGTGTGGGGAAGCGATGTGTTTGTTAAGGCCTCTTTAGGTAATAAAATTTCACCCTGATGCACAAAGTTTAATTTTATAGGATACCCTAAGGAAGAAAGGGGATATTACCTATAAAACCCCTCAGAAAAAAAGTTTATAGTGGTAAGACACACCATATTTCTTGATAGGGAGCACATATCCAAAAGAGATAGTGGGAGTCAGATAGACTCCAATGAATTCGAGGCTCAAGGTATGAAAGAGTTGGTATATGAACATATTCTACAAATCCTCATGGAAGAAATAACTGTTCTAGTGACACAAGAACTATGTAGGAGTACAAGAGAGGTAAGAGTAATAGAATGATACAGTTTTATAGATATTGAGGATGGTGACTCATTATTAGTTGACAATAATGATCCTCTAACCTACAAGGAAGCAGTAAGTGGACAAAATGTTTCCAAGTGGTAAGAAGCCATGAATTCTGAATTGGATTACATGTACCAAAACCAAGCTTGGATATTGTTAGATCCTATAATTATTGTAAAGCATGTTGGTTGAAAATGAGCATTCAATAATAAACTAGACATGGAAGGACAAGTCAGAACCTATAAGACATGACTAGTTGCAAAAGGGTTCAAGTAGAGTCAAGGCATTGACAACGAAGAAACCTTTTCACTAATTGCAATGCTGAAATCCATCAAAATTCTATTGGTCATTGTCGCTTCCCATGACTATAAGATTTGAAAAATGGATGTCAAAATAGCCTTCCCTAACAAAATCCTTCATGAAGATATCTACATGACACAACTTGATGGGTTTATGACTCCAAAGGATTCCAATAAGGTATGCAAGTTGAATAAATCTATTTATGGATTAAAACAAGCATCCAGGTCATGGATTTTTTTTTGATGAAGCCATAATGTAATTTGGTTTTATCAAAAATAAATGTTATCCTTGTTTCTACAAATAGTTTAGTGGGAGGGCAGTCATTTTCCTAATAGTATATATTGATGACATATTACTTATTGGAAATGAGATACCAGTCTTACAGTCTATTAAGGCATTGTTGAATCAATGCTTATCCATGAAGGACTTGGGGGAGGGGGCATATATTCTTGGGATGAAGATCCATTGTGATAGATCCGAGAGATTGTTGGGCCTAAGTCAAAGTACATACATTGATAAGATGCTGAAGAGATTCAGTATGGAACAATCCAAGAGGGGATTGTTTCTAGAATCATATGGTATTCATCTTTCTAGGAAAATGTGTCCTTAGAAACATGAGGAAAGAAAGATAATGGAAAGTAATCTATACAAATCAGCGATGGGGTCAGTCATGTATTCCATGCTATGTACTAGGTGGGATCTCACCTACACATTGAGTGCGGTAGGTAGATATCAAGATGACCCAGGTAACTACTGTTGGATGATAGTCAAGACTATCCTAAAGTATCTGAGGTGTACTAAGGATATATTCCTGGTTTATGGAGGATATGAGGAACTAGTAATCCGAGGATATGCAGATGATAGTTTCTAAACTAATCAAATGACTTGAAGTCGCAAACAGAATACATCTTCACTTTAAATGGAGGTGCAGTGATCTGGAAGATCTCAAAGCAGAGTGTGGACATAGATTTTACAAAAGAGTCCGAGTATATCACAAATTTTATGGTAGCTAAAGAATAATTTTCGATGCAAGGCTTCATCCAAGAACCGGATGTGATACCTAGCAGTAAAGATCTCATCACACTGTACTGTGATAATACTGCAGTGGTGGCTCTCGCAAAAGAGCCAATGTCGCATCAGCGGAGGAAGCACATAATTTGGAAGTATCATCTCTTGAGGGATTCTTATCAGAGAGATGAAGTTGAAATGAGAATAATTTTCATGGAAGACAACGTTGAGGACCCCTTGACTAAATCCCTAACTCAGTAGAAACATGATCATCATGTGAGGTCTAGAAGATTGAAAGTTGTAGGCAGTTAGCTCTATTACAAGTGGGAGTTTGTTAGAGTTGGTGTCCTAGAACAAACTATTTGTACTTTTATTACATAAATATTTAATGTATTTAAATATTAAACATCTTACTACATATTTTTCATTTTTCTTCATGACAATGATGTAATAATGTCCAAGAGTATTTGTTGCATTGATAAGTTCATGGTAATTCCCCTCTATGATGATAACCTTGAAATGTTATAACTATATTCATAAATATAGTTCTGTGGTTAGATGACATACTATTATGGGACACATAGTATAAATACCATTAGGTATGAGTACTCATAAGTAGATGATACTTCCTCTCATGAATTTCATACTTGGTAATCTATGATATGGGATATTCTGAGAACAGCCCTGTTAGTAGAAATTCTGCATGTTTCGGTGTTATATTATATTCCTATCTGCAAGTTTTTGTAATGATTCTTAGAATTTATGATTATTATTAATATGTTTCATGACTTGCACACTTTGATTTACAGACGAAAACCTTGACGCATACAGTTGGTGGGAAGTAGGGTACGTTGGTTTCATCATGAGTGGCATGTTATTAATGGATAAGTTGAGGAAGGATTTGTCCCTTCCATTTATAGAAGTTGATATCTTGGACCTTTGATTGAAATAGAACCATCTCATGAAATTCCATGGCCATGGTGTAACGACGTGGTTATTTCCAGTATTCAAAGAACGGCGTATCAATCACAAAGGTTGATAACACTATCATGAAATCCGATTGATGAGATATGGAGACAAATGGATTATATTACACAGTGAGCGTTCATATGTGGATGTCATTGTTAAGAAATTTAGTTCTTTTTCTTGGGTTCCTTGACCCGTTGCAAGATATTAATCTTGGACTTTAGGCAAGCCCATCTAATTCCAATGAGAAAGAATCCTAGAGGGGTACACACTAAGTGTTTCTGCTGGTGTCGGTTAAATTTTATTTGAATTTAATTAATGAAATAAATATTATTCTTATGATAGTGGAATAATTTTATTCAAGTTAAAATGATTTCATAAATTAAATAAATATTTATTCACCAGATTGTGGGTAAAATATATTTATTTATTTTATTAAACATTTAATAAATATTTATTTACTAGTTTGTAACTAAAATATTTTTTTAAGAGAATAAATTATTAATTTATTTATTCTGGTGTTCAATAAATGGAAGTAGAGTTTGAGTGGACCAAGGATGGTCTGATAGTAAAATAATTATTTGTAAGAAAGTAAATAATTATTTAACTAGTTGGCACAAATAAAAATAATAATAATGCTGCTATAATTTTGTGACACACAATTTTATTTATTCTGTTTTTGCACAAGTTGGAACACCATAAATAATGGGGTGGTATTATTTTTAAAAATCATGGGTTTTATCTATGTTTATTAATTTATTTAATTACTAGTACCCAATTAAATATTGTAACCAAAGCTCTATGTAGATAAATAGACACGTACATCTATTATGCCATGTACCGAACTGCACGCCTGGTGAATTGAGAATTGTTGAGCTAAAATATTTCTCTCTCGAATCCTCTTCCTACCCCTATCAATAACGATAGATGTTCTTCAAGACTGAAGAAAAACCAATCAAGAACGATCGACACAATACACTCACTTCATCACGCTAGAACCCAGAGAATGAGTGGTGTCGACCGGAGGCCATCAGAGTACGTGTGGATCACTGCTAGAGGGATTCTGTTTTGGATCCTCTCAAGTGCAATGAGACAATCTGAAAGGGTCATTCTGGATGATCAACATCATCAATGAAAAAAATACCGAAGATCCATGTATTCTTTTCTTTATAAAATTAATTAAATTAATTATCAACATGATGTGCAGGATCCTCTCAAAAGGTTTCAGTCCTCTTGCATCTTTTTCCAAATATTTGATTCTATTCCGCGACTGACATTCATCATAATATTGATCCCAGAATTATCACGAACCAAGTCAGGTCACCATCTGACATGGCGCCCGACCCGGTCCACGACATGGCCTGAAGGGTGTTCCCAATCCCCACGGGTTAGAACAAGTGCTCGAGTATCAAAACTAACACATGGGAACAATTTACTCAAAATAGTATACAAAAAACAACTAAAAAGATAAATAAACTAAAACTGAAAACAAACAACCAAAGAAGACCTTAAACTAAATATAGGTTTAAGCCTACAATTCATATAAAAATCCAAACTGAACAAAAACAAATATAGAGAACCAAAAATCTAATACAAACTTCCAAGTGACATGAGAAGCCCCATCCCCAAGATACAAACACCAACCTACATGTGAAGACCAACAAAATCCAGGACCACTACCACTCAGCAGGATGCCTCAACCTAGAATACAAAAAGAACAAGGTCTACATGCACCCAAAGGTGTATGTATGGAGGGATCCAAGAGCCTAGTAGGACATCACCCAATAAAATGGTTCCACATATAAACATTAAATGACAAATACATTTGGAGCTCAATAAATGAAAGGACACCAAAGCTTAATTTTTTTTAAAGAAATAGTTTCTATAAAGAAAACACCTTAAAAAACAGCATAAATAAATAGAAAAACACCCTTGCATTTACAAAAACACAAACCTTCAAGAAAACCCAAAAGCAACGCTGTATGAAAACGATGAGTGTATAGTAGTCTAGGAGCACCAAAAGTGGGAGAGGCCCTATTGGTACTAGAAAAAAGAATGGGACCCTAGAACATCGCGTCTCAGTGAACAGTAGTATAGGAAACAAAACAAAATATGTTCTCGTGCACAAGCCACTAGTAGGAAAACACATCCACAACCTAGTGGTCTCCAATCATCATTCAAAGTTCAGTAAGTGTTGTAATTGTTAAACTAGCTATGTGTAACCGGGCCAGAGCCACTCCCATATCACTAGCGCCCTAGATCTAGTCGGCCCACCTAGTACCCAGGCTTCCCCTTTTTGTGCTCAAGATGTTCTAATTTCACATTTCAAGTCAAACTCAGACAAATAAAACAAACAGGGTGTTACCTAAACCCAGCGCCACCCTTTCACACACACAAAAACCATTTGAAATTTTCTGCACACAAAAGTCTTTTCATAACTCAATTAAACCATTTTTGCACCGTTAATAATTATTTACTAAAACATATTAAATTTTGTAAACATGTTCTTTAAAAAGAGACATGGAATGACTTAACAAAAAAATCCAACCCAGCCCTCCTTAATGACCAAACACACAGAATTCCATATCAAGAACCCTACCTACACCACTCACATTGATTAATAAACCAACCGTACAGCTAAAAGACCATTTTTCTGATTAAACAAGACACCCGAAATTTTATTAAGAAATTCCAGAATATAAAACATGACTTGGCCTAAGACCCAATCAAACCCTCTTTTTGGACAAAACGCATACGAACGCTACACCAGAACATAAACCGTGCACTTTGCGCATTTTTACAAAACAAACACAAACTTTATAAAACACTAGTAGACAGCTCAACAATGGTTTTCACAGCAACAAACTACTGAACCAACACAACGTCTTCACTGATGACCAAGAACATGCAATGCTATGTCGAAACACAATTAACACCACTTGCACAAATTATAATCTAATTGTACACATTATTAAACACTAAAAATTGAATAATGATAAGTTTTCAACCAATGAATACACCCACCCATATAAACATACTACCAAAGAAATTAAACACATGAAAAAATTCAAGAAAACAAAATCCACACCCAAAATAATTAATCAAAGAATATAATAAATTAACTAAGAAATCAAATTAATTCATTAAAAAAATTAAATGTAGAACCACCTACCGACGTGTAGTGGCTTTCAAAAAAATGGCGCAAAACACACCCACACCACATTCGCACCACGAAGAAGCAATGAGGAAGCCTAACCAAGGAGATAAAACCCAAAAAAAGTGGTTAAAACTCAAAATCAGACCCCAAAGCCGCTGGAAAAAAACTCAAAGAGAGAAAAATGAAATAAAGAAGGGGTTTCACAGGAGAGGAGGGAGGTCACGGTAGCGGTGATCATAACAGGAGTGGTAGGTGGTGTGGGTCATGGTGAAAAATAGCAGTGGCTAGGGAAGGTTGGAAAACAGTTTGTCGGATGGCACTGCTTTCTGGGAGATAGGGTGGCATGATGGGCTAGCCGTGGAGTATGGGTGTGAGCTTGGGGGAACCCGACAATCCATGGAGAGGATGTTCTGACAGTTAGGCTTGGGTGCGGTGCGACGGAATTCTAAGCGGTAGGGATAGGCATGGCACGCTGGGGAGGTGGGATTTGAGCGACGACATGAGTCCGGGGAGAAGGTAGGGGTGCGACACGACCGATAGGAGAGGGAGGAGGGGAGACGCAGGGGAGTGATGAAGGGGAAAGTCTGGCGGCTGCGCATGAGGTAGGGTTTCAGGGGGTGGGGAAGTCGCGCGAACTAGGGGGAAGGGGGTGAAGAGAGAGAGAGAGAGGGGGAGAGGAGAAAAAAAGATAGAATAGAAAAAGAGAATATGAAGAAAAAAAGAGGGGGAAAAAGAAGTAAAAAAATGGAAAATGAAAATAAAAGTAAAAATTAAATGGAACCTAAAAATAATAATAAGAAAAATAATAATAACATTGTTGATAACATATGAATAATATTATTACAATCATAACTTAATTAAAAATTATAACCTAATTAAAATACTAATTAAAATAATAATAATAATAATATAAATTACCATTTTTTATTAAAATAATTCTTTAAAGTTTAACCTCCTTTATTTTAATTTTACTTTATTTATTTTCCCTGAACATTAGGCAGGTCCTGCAGAGAACTGGGTGAGGTCGTGCAGTGACCTGCGTAAAGTCATGCGGCTTCGACCATCCCCCGCCTGTGTGTCAGACGCCACCACACCAAAAATATTAATTTATGAGTATAAAGTAAAAAAATTTAATCGGGCTCAGCCCGCACTTCGACAACAATTTACAAAAGCGAATAAAAATAAAAAAAATAATATACAAAAATTATTTTAGAAATCCGATTGTGACAATTCTCCCCACCATAGCACTTTTCGTCCCCAGAAATCCACAACTAAGATTGAAGCTCAAAGTAGAAAACTACACCCCCTTAATGTTCAAAGAGGATCCCCACCAAAAATCAAGTGAAGAGAGGCAAAAGCACTGTGCTCAGAGAAAGTGACTCAAAGAAAACTTTAAAAAAATGTGTAAAAAGACTTTATGATATATGTCGCCTACCCCAAAGAGCTAGAACGCCTCCAGTTGACTGATCAAGGAAAGGAACCCTCGCACCCACGGGAACCAACTTCACGAGCTGAAACATCGCAAGAATTAATAAACAAAAACCACATCATTTTGCTAGAATGAACAAACAAGGTCAAACCATGTCCAAGGAACACTCTTATCACTTATCACCAAGCCATCATTTGAAACAGAACCAAAAGGTCAACATGGGGAAGCCTGAGGGCCTCCCCACCCTTAAGAACCCACCAACGCCCAAGATGAGACTGGAAAACTGACACGGGGAGGTCTGAGCAGACTCCCAAACATTAAAGAAAAGTCCAACATTGATTAATTCTAGAGACATTTGCGCAAGACCCAACGTGGGTATCCCCCCATTAGAACTAATAGAAGATACAGAACTTTGAATGTTTCCCGATGGTGACCAAACACCCCACCACAAGGGGCAGGGAAGTAGGGGCCTAACCACCGGGCATCAAAACCATGACCTAAGACCAACCAACGTCTCCACATCTCTGGATAAGCACCATTAAAATTTGAGACCAATTCACTCAAAAAAACTCCATAAGGACTGATAAAAGAGGTTACCTCCAATGGGACGCAACCCCTGGGACTTTAATATAATGAGGAAACCATGCCTCCTCATAGCCAAGGGAAACTTCACGCACCCAAATGGGTCGTTCGGAACGGAACAACCATAGAGAAAATTTTAAATTTCCTTCACTCTCAATACTTACGACATAAATAATTTTGGGGTCTCATCTACTCTTGGGGTTCCTAACCACGTTCCAGCTTCACTCGGAGGCCTATGGCTGGATCCTTAATGTTTTAAGCATCCCATGCCTCGTAGTTAGGCATTAAAGACTTCCGAACAGAGCTTCTCCTTTTTGGTGCCACACAAAACGACACCACAATCGAGACAACACAAACAAACACAACATACCCAAACATCCAAATACCCCCTCATGACATATCTACTAAGACTAGGGTTTAGATGATACCCATGCATCACCTCTTCACAATCACCAAGAAACTTAAAAAGGACTAATGCATGAAAAACACTCCCCTTTTAACATAAAAAAAAATTAGAACTCCATAAGAGGAGGACACACCCCAATGAAAACAGGGATTCCCAGAGGATCATACGAAATCCACCCTTGCTCTTTAAAGATAACTCACACTGCAAGATGTCACCAAACATGACCCTTGTGAACAATGAAAGTACTACAAATCCATTCAAGACACTGGTCAACATTGAAAATTCTGAACTGCCTTTACCCTTCCCTACAAGAATTCCTTTCACCATTTCTAGGGGGAACCTTCAGAAGTGACGGTGTCAAACTTCACACCCGACAACTCAGACGACTCAAAGAGACCAAAACTCCCTTCGACTCCCCTAGAATCTGTCACCCCACTGCGAGAGGATCTATTTAACTGAAAAGGAAAAGGGGATAGACTTAGAACTATCATAAAAAGGGGAGAGTTCTCACTTTAATCAACAAGAGGGTTGGCCAACGGTGAATTACCCATGGCCATACTTCAATCGCATATTAACGCTTTATGGGGGCATTCACTTGTCAAGAAAGAAAACCATTGACCCAATCAAACTTGTCGAATGACCAAGACATACCACAAGAGAACACTAAACATACAGGGGAACCATTGAAAGGGATTCTCGAATCACTTTTCAAAAGAATTCACTAACCCCTTGCTTTCACAACAACTTACAAATAAGAATTCAAACTCAATACATAAATTAGTCAAAAAGGATTCTCAGCTTGAAACGCCTCACATCTAACATTTCCAAAACACAAGGACACACCACAAAATAACCATTTATTAACACACCAAATTCTCATTTAACAAAACTTTTGAAAATAAGAAAATCTAGTGGGTTTCACAAACACCAATGGTGTACCATGGGCCTCGCACAAGCATGTTCCCATGCCACACCAGCACCCACCTCATATCCATCTAGGAATTCATCTGCTCGTTCCATTGACAACTTCTCTTTCGATATACACTCATGCATGTGGTTTCCCACAAGAAAAACAAGGATCAAAACCAAACATTTCCATTTTTCAAAACCAAAACATTCAACCCACACTTTTTAAATCTCAGAAATCATTTTCTTTTTAAAGAGCTTAATTTACAAACATTTTCCAAGACCAAAAAGTTTTAACTTAAAAACCAAATTTCCACAATTCCAAAACAAATAAATGAAGAATGGTGCAAGAGAAAACTAGTGTCAGTGGGTGACTGGAACATATGGTTGAAGGCCATACGCCAATCACGCCACCACCACAGAGGGTATTCTGGGACATCATCCCCAACTCCACATGGCTTTCCAGACCTTGTGAGCTCACTAGGACTACTAACCCTACTCCTTTTTCATTTCCCCTAAACAAGATTAACCACACGGGCAAAAGATTTAGACAGACCTCAACTTACTTTGGTAACTCGAGTCCCACCACGAGGTGTGCTGGCCAAACACCTTACTCGTAACCAAGATTCCGAGTCTCGACAACCTTAACTTTGGTCTACCATAACTCTATCCCAAAAGAACACGACCCAATAGGACAAACCTCTTTTGATACCATTTTGTCACAAACCAAATCAGGACTCCATCTGACCTGGCGCCTGACCCAGTCCACAGCATGGCCCGAAGGGAATTCTCGATCCCTACGGGCTAGTACAAGTGCCCGGGTATCAAAACTAACACATGGGAAATATTTACACAAAATAGTATACATAAAACAACTAACAAGATAAATAAACTAAAACTGAAAATAGAAAACTGAAAAAGACCTTAAACTAAAAACATGTTTAATTCTACAATTCAACTAAAAACCCAAAGTGAACAACCACCAAGATAGAGAACTAAAACTATAATACCAACTTCCAAGAAACACGAGAAGCTGCATCCCCTAGATACCAACACCTACCTACATGGGAAGACCAATATCATCCAGAACCACTACCACTCAGCAGGATGCCTCAACATGGAATACACAAAGAATAAGGTCTACATACACCCAAAGGTGTGTATGTAGGGTGTGATCCAAGATCCCATTAGGACGTCACCCAATTAAAAGGTTCCACAAACAATCATTAAATGACAAATAAATTTGCAGCTAAATAAATGAAAGGAAACCAAAGCTTGAACAATTTTAAAGAAACTGTTTCTATAAAGAAAACACCTTCAAATAAAACAAAATAAAAAAATAAAAAAACACCCTTGCATTTAAAAAAACCCAATGCTTCAAGAAAACACAAAAGAAACATTGTATGCCAATGGTGAGTGTATAGTAGTCCAAGAGAACCAAAAGTGGGAGAGGCCCAATCGGTACTAGCAAAAATAATGGGACCCTAGAACATCACATCTCAGTGAACAGTAGTATAAGAAATAGAAAAAAATACATTCTCGTGCAGGATCCACTAGTAGGGAAACACATCTATAACCTAGTGGTCTCCAATCATCATTTGAAGTTTAGTTAGTGTTATAATCGTCAACAATCTATGTAAAACCGGGCTAGATCTGCTTCTGTATCACTAGCACGCTAGATCTAGTCCGCCCACTTAGTACCCAGGATTCCCCTTTTTGTGCTCAAGATGTTCTAATTTCCCATTTTAAGTCAAACTGAGAAAAATTAAACCAATAGGGTGTTAACTAAACCCAACAACACACTTTCACACACACAAAAACCATTTGAAATAGTCCTCACACAAAATACTTCACATAACTCAATTAAACCGTTTTTGCACCATTAATAATTATTTAATAAAACATATTAAATTTTTTAAAGAAGTTTTCTAAAAATATTCATGGAAGGAATTAACAAAAAAAGCCAACCCAACCCTCATTCATGAACAAACACACACAATTCCATATCAAGAACTCAACCTAGACCACTCACATCAATTAATAACCCAACCACATAGTTAAAAGACTGTATTTTACGATTAAAAAAGATACCATAAATTTTATTAAGAAATTACAAAAGATAAAACATGACTTTAAATATCGAAGACCCACTCAAATACTCTTTTTGGATGAAACACATACGAACACTACACCATAACATAAACTACGCACTTTGCATATTTTCAAAAAACAAATGCAAACTTTATAAAACACTAGTAGAGAGATCAACAATGGTTTTCACAACAAAAAACTACTCAACCAACACAAAATTTTCACTTATGACCAAGAACATGAAACGCTATGTCGAAACAAAATTAACACCACTTGCACAAATGAAAAGCTAACTGCACACATTATTAAACACTAACAATTGACTAATGATAAGATTTTAACCAATGAATGCACCCACACATATAAACATACTACCAAACAAATTGAACACATGAAAAACTTCAATAAAAACAAATACCCACCCAAAATAATTAATCAAAGAACATCATAAATTAACTAAGAAAGAAAATTAATTCATTAAATAATTTTTAAATGTAGAACCACATACCGACATGTAGCAGCTTTCGAAAAAATGGTGAAAAACACAACCGCACCACATTCACACCACGAAGAAGCAAAGAGGAAGCCTAGCCTGGGAGATCAATCCCAAAAAGTGGTTAAAACTGAAAATCGGACCCAAAAGCCGCTAGAAAAAAACTCAAAGAGAGAAAAATTAAATAAAGAAGGGGTTTCACAGGAGAGAAGGGAGGTCGCGATGGTAGCGGTCACAACAAGAGCGGCGGGTGGTGTGGGTCGTGGTGCAAAATAGTAGCAGATAGGGAAGGTCAACGGACGGTTCATCAGACGTAACTACTTTTCGGGAGATTGAGCGGTGTGAAAGGATAGCCGTGGAGTTGGGGTGCGAGATAGGGGAAGCCGATGAGCCATGGGGAGGATGGTCTGGCGGTTAGGATTGGGTGCGGCATGATGGAATTCTGAGTGGAAGGGATGGGCATGGCACACTGGGTAGGGGGGGCTTGGCGTGAGGATGCAAGTCTGGGGATAAGGAAAGGGTGAAATGAAACTAGTAGGAGAGGGAGAAGGGGCGATGCGGGGGTGCGATGAAGGGTAAAGTATGGCGGATGCGCATGGGGTAGGGTTTCAAGGTGGTGGGGAAGTCATGCGAACTAGGGGGAAGGGGGTGACGGGAGAGAGAGAGGGAGAGAGGAGAAAAAAAGAAAAAGAAAAGAGAGGAAAGGTAAAATATAATAATAAGAAAAAAAGAGGGGGAAAAAGAGGTAAAAAGAATGAAAAAAAATTAAAATTAAAATTAAATGGAACCTAAAAATAATAATAAGAAAAATAATAATAATATTGTTGATATCTTGTGAATAATATTATCATAATCATAACTTAATTAACAATTATAGCCTAATTAAAATATTAATGAAAATAATAATAATAATAATAATAAGAGAAATTTTTATTTTTTATTAAAATAATTATTTAATGTTTAACCTCATTTATTTTCATTTCACTTTATTTATTTTCCCTGAACGTCAGGCAGGTCATGCAGTGAACTGGGAGAGGTCACGAAGTAACCCGTGTAAAGTCACGCAGCTTCGACCATCCCCCGCCCGTGCGTCAGATGCTACCACGCCCAAAATATTCATTTATCAGTATAAAGTAAATAATTTTAATCGTTCTCAACCTGGGCTTCAAAAAATATTTTCAAAATCAAATAAAAATAATAAATAAAAATTGTTTTAGAAATCTGAATGTGACAAGAATAATCATTTATCACAGTAAAAATTAAAGCTGGGTTTCATCCCAATCGTGCTTTTGATGCACCAAGAACCATCAAAATGGTCTTTCATAATGTTGTAAAAGCATTTTTATTTGTTGTCTTCTTTGCATATGAACCTTTTTTAGCACCATCAGCTGCTTCTAAACTATTTAGCAAAGCCAGATATTCTAAGGTTTCATCATCCACTAAAAATTTTGGTTTAGAGATTAACTAATCCTTGGTTTTAGTCTTGGAAACCCCATATTCCAAATTATCTTCTTCCCCAACTTGTGAGAAAAATTAATGCTTCCAAGCAGGGCACATTAAAAATTCACAACATATAGAACAATAAAACTTATTGGAAGGCAAATATCTATCAAATAATGCATTTGAAGGCTTCAAAATTTCTACCTTATCGGGTAAACCACTTATGTTTTCAGACCTTGAAGAACCAAATCTCAAAATTATTATAATAGAAGCCTGATTCATGTAAATTTGATGAATACACTTTGGTGAACTGGCAATAAGAATGAAAGAAATAAAAGGGGTCAAATCACTTCTTGCGAACAAAATTCATATCCCACCACAAAGTAACTATATAACTGAATCACTCAATAAAAAATATATTCCCTAACAAACTCATTCCAACAAAAAGGATGGGAATATAATATTTTAAACTATCATGACTATCATTGAAAATTACATATGAGAAAAAAATAACATGCACATAGATAAGGGTGTAATTTTGGCCCGATGGCCCATAAGCCCGGTTGGCCCAACCTAGAAAATTTTAAGTAGGGATTGGGCCAATGATTTATCAAGATGGGCCTATGTAATTAACCTCATGGGCCGGCCCAAACCTTCGGTCCGTGTGAAGCTCATCCCGTAAAAGATCGTCTGCTCTTTAAAAAATTGGGAAACTACTAGTAGGTATTCTTGAACCCCCTGCCACAAGTTTTGAAGGTTGTGACTGGTTAAAAACTCATGGAATATATATATATATATATATATATATATATATATATATATAAAGTTTATAAACAAAACTACTAATAAAAAACAAAACATGCACATCCCCACCCACCTCTTGTGTAGCGCAGTGCACGCCCCCAGCCCTCTTCAGTATATTATTGTTTTTTAAATGATCAAACAAAAATAAAGTTATATTATTTTTAAAAAAAATTAAATAGGTCACACATCCTTCTTGCATAGAGCGCAACACGCCCACCCCTCTTCCACAAATTAAAAAAATTAAATCATAAAAAAATGGAAATTTATATATATATATTTTAAAATGGGTCATACATGCCTGCCTGTCTGGGCACACCCCCAACCTCACAACCCACTATTTTACCCCCGTTGCCACCCACTATTTTTCCCACCAAATCGAAATAAATTAAAAAATATTGACAATGGTCATATAAATATTTTTGGTTCTTGCGAACCCCAGGGATATCAAAAAACAAACAAAAAAGAAATGATCATATGACCATTTTTGGTGCATCTGCAATCCCTAGAGATAAAAAAACAAACAGTAAAATGACTGTCTGATATTAAAAAAACAGAAAAAACTTATTTTTTAATTATAAATAACACAACAACCCTCTGTTTTTTTAACATTATTACTTTTTATTGTCTACCAATTCCATCAGACCACTTCTAGCATAGCACTACGCAAGCCTCATTGTGGTGATTTTTCTACTTTTGCATGTTGTGTGTGCATACCAACATCTACTTTGTGCTTCACCAAAAACTCTCAATAGGGTATTTTATTTATTAATTTGATGTTTACAATTTATTTTATTTTTTTAGATAGATCCCTGTCAATTTTTTTATCATAAATAAATCCTCTCACCAAGTGTTGATATTATATCATCATCTCATCATCCTCATGCTGCATCGTCATCTAGACCTAAAAATCATGCTAATATTTGGGATCACTTTGAAAAAATTTATATCAATGAATACTAGGGTACAAAAATATCTAAATAAAATGAAAATATTGTGCTATGTTACTTATTGGTTCATCTAATAGGGACACTATACACATTAAAAGGCATGTTAATGCACATATTAGAAGCAATCAATTAGATATTAGAACAAAAATGCAATTAAGATGTAATAAATTAAGAAATTTTTCTTATGATCCTATACATGCAAAAAATATGATGGTTGATTATATATTTAAAAAAGAACAACTGATTAATAATATAGAATGGTCATATTTTACTAATTTGGTTCAAGGGGCATTTACTCAACAATATAAACCTTTTTCACAAAATACTACTAGATATTTTTACAAACAATTAACAATATTAAATTATATATTATAAATATTTTCAAATAATTAAATGGACATGTTTGTTTATATTCTGATTTATTAAATTCTAATTAACATATATAATATCAATTCATTTCTACTCATTTAATTAATAGTGATTAGAAATTACATAAATTTTTCATTTAAATTGGATGAACTTCCATATACTGGTCATTCACTAGGAATTTCATAAAGAGACCATATCTCTGAATGAGATTTTCAAAATAAAGTATTTAAAATCAGTACGGGTAATGCATCCTATTATAATAATGCAGTGATATCTTATATCTACATTAAAATTACCATGTGATGGAAAAATATTTCGTGTTCATTGTTTTACTCATATTTTATATTTAACTGTTAACGATGAATTATCTATTTATAAATATTATTTTGTTATTATTATAAAATGAATTATCATTATTAATAGTTTTTCTAATCATGTACAAGTATATAGAAGCATTTTTCATTAGGAAAATATGAAATAATGAAATTTAAAATTAGATGTAGAAAATAGATGGAATTCTAAATATTATATGTTAAAATTATCTTTAAAGAAAAGAAAAACAATAGATTTATTTTTTTAGTCTACAATAATACGTGAAGGGGTTATTATCTTTGAAGACACTACCATGAAAATGGATTTACACAGCGCTGCCTTTTAAGAGTGTTTAAAAAAGTACTGATAAAGATACCCATTTATCATCACTTTTTTTAGCATTGTTAAAAGTGCCCCCTTTATCAGCGCTTTGTTATAATCGCTGATAAAGACCGCCCTTTAGCTGTGATTTTTTACTAGCATTGATAAAGGGTATATTTCAAAAAAATCATTAAAAATAATATATTTATATTGATATAAATATAATATATTTCTTAAAATATGTTTTAGATAAGGTAAATAGGCATTTACACATGATATATAAGATATTTAGTGAAAATGACTTATAAAATAATTTGAAAAATATTTTTAATGAATAAATAACTAATTATAATCGAGTAATAGTCATTTAATATCAATTTGAAGATAAAAAAATCAAAAGAAAAATAAAATATATAAAATAAGTTGAAAACATAACTCGAACATCAAACGACCATAAATTTTGATTCGGGTGTCCGTTTGAGCTCTACCACAAACCAAATCAAAGCCTGCAATGACCACTATACTGTAAAGGACTAGAATAAGCTCTATGAGCTTTGTTTTTTTTTAACTCTAAAAGTCCTAGAAGGCCTCTAAAATTGATTTTTTAGTCGGTATACCCAAATTTTTTAACATTCCATTGATTTTCAACCTCGATTATGGGGGTCTTTTTCCCTTTTTTAGTGGGGAATGAATTTATTTCTAGGGATTACATTAATATTGAAATTATGGATTTAAAATTTTATCAATTTTCATAATGCATTTTTTTATAATCAAATATATTACAATATATACATATTTTTTATAAATTCATACATTAAAATTTTATTTTATAAATAAATAATTAAACGTATTTACATATAAAATATCTTTATAAACATATAAACCATATCTAAATAGAAAAATATCCATTTTATTTAAAATAAAAATTTATGAATATTTATATACCTATATAGTGTGTGTGTTTGTGTCTGTATTAAAAAACTAATATATCTTATCTATATATTTTAATATATGTACATAAATATTAATATATAATATATGTAAATAAATAAAAATATTTATAATTATATTTATATATACAAAAATATATAATATATATGTATGTATGTTGTATATATGTATGTATATATTTATTTATTTATAAACACACAAACACAAAACATATTTTATAAATGTATTAAAAAATAATCATATAAACATATATTAATATATGAATAAATATATGGATAAAAAAATATAACAAGATATATAACTAAATAAATATATATAAATATATATTAACATAAGAATAAATAGATAAATATAACTCTATGTTTTTTAATATATATATATTAATAAATGAATAAATGAATAAATATGTATATATATATATATTAATATAACTATACATATATATTAATATTAATATAAATTAATATTCGAATAAATATAACTAAATATATATATAAATAAATATATATATCATGAAATAGAGAAAAAACAATATAGATGAGTGGTAAAGGTACAGGCGCGTAAGGAAGAAGTCTTGGGTTCGAATCTTAGTGGAGGCAGGGGTGCGTCAGTGGGTGAAGGGGGTTACTAGAACTGTTAAAGGGGTGGGGGTCCTAGTGTAGTTAAAGGTGGGGGGTTCCACCTAGTACCATTAAAGGGGGTACTGTAGAGCTAATAAAAGGAGTTGGAATTTTATCTTTAATTTTTTGTTTTTTCCTTTTCAACATTTATTTTTTTACTTTTATCTGCGTTTTTTTAGTACTGTTAAAAGACTCCTATTATTAGATTTTTTAGCAGTTATAAAAGGGACTGTCTTTCAACCACACTTCGATTAGATACACTTTTTAGGCATTGTTGATATATTTTTTAGCACCGTTTAAATCATGTTCTATTGTAGTGAGAAAATGTTTAGGGTCAAGTTAAATTATATAAATATTTTTTTCATGTATTTGAAAAATCGACTCGATTATTTTCAAATGCATATATTCCTACATCACCTTTAGTTTTACATGATTTAAAAGATATAATGTTTGTTTTTATTAAATATATGACTTATGAATATTATATACCAATTATTAATTCCATGAAATAAAATTTTTATAATGATTTTAAGACATTACCTATAATATTTGGAATGACAGTTATATAGGATCCAAGACGAAAAGACACTGGTTTGAAAAAATTTAGAAATTATTTTTGATGATGAATCTCAATATGATGATATATTTTATTTTATTTTTTAAATTATATAATGAATATAAATTTATTATAATATATTTTTATATTGGAATTGATATATATTGTGTAGGTTCTTGGTGAAATATAATTGCATTAGGTGTAGTGACTAACTTTTCTTTTTTTCATGATTGATGGTCAATATGAGATATCTACGACGATGAATGTCGCGATCCATGAAATTGATCATTGAGATCAGATGAGGGTAATCACCCCAGGACCAATAGATAGGAGATATACACATATTATTTATAATTAATTTAAATAAATAAGAATTACCTCTAAGGAATTATTTATTCTTTGATGTATCTGATGAAATATTTGCAGTGCGCTGTCATTGCGTTGTAGAAACCGAGCATAGATTTCCCCCAATGGTGATCAACACATGTTCCATGAATCATTGGACGTCATCGAAGGTTTCTCTAGGTTCTAGCACGGAAGATCTTTTTTCTTGTGTTATCCGCCTTTTTTCACCTTGAGAATCACTTCTAAAGCATTCTCCTTGATCTAGTGGATGTGGATTGCTCTCCATTCTTGAGAGTGTTCTTAGAGAATAGAGCTCTCTATGCTTGAGAGGTTTTCTCTAGATCCGTTGTGAACAAATGGATTGGATTATGAGAGAAAAATATAATTGGGTATTTATATTGGTCAGATTAGAATAAAATAACTACACAGGTTCCCTTAATTATTTTATTTAATCCTAGAAAAACCACATGTCAAATAATAATAATATTATTATTATTTCTCAACATGTTATTAGATTGTGAATTATAATTAAATATTATTTAATTAAATAATATCTATTATTATTATTATTTCTCACCGAACCATTTAACTCAGTCTGTCATTCCTCCATAATATTTACCAGGCCTTGAATAATGACTATTTATTTATTAAATAAGTATCACTGCATTATTCGTCAATAAATAAATAAATATTATATTAACTAATGAAAAAATAAATATTTATTAAATATTCTCCTCATAATATATTCTCTCGAATAACTAGTGATGAAATAAATGTGATCATACATACATAAATAATTATTATACCATGATCAGGTATAATATTTATTCAACTTGTTAAATAATAATATGTTATTTAACTGAGATTCTAGATACACTTAGTGTGTGACCCTTTAGGCATCTTTCTCAGTGGCATTAGATTAGGCAGCCTAAATTCATAGGTTAGCGTCTAAAAACATGCCAAGACACCCATAGTGAATGAAGTTAATGCCACAATGACATGTCACCTCATATGAATTCTTACTATGTAATATAATCTCTTTATAACGATATCTCTAATCGAGCAGGTTTCATGCCAGTGTCATCAACCCATACGCTTAATTTCTCTTACTTTAACATTTCAAAAATAGAACATGCCTATTGAACACCATGACCATGGATTTATTTAGGCTATATCATTTCCATCAATAGGCATGAGATATTAACTTCTGTTAATAAACAAAATGGATAAATCCTTTCTAGTATTATTCATTAATGCAATATAACTCATCATGAACCCAACATTTCCTACCTCACTGCAAACATCTGTCATCACGGGTTTCATTAATACATCAAAGTATGTGACTTATAATATTCATTAATAATAATCATAAAGTCTAAGGACCAATACACACGTCCGCAGATAGGAACATAAAATGACACTTATAAATGTGTATTTCCTACTAGCGGGTCTCGTTCTCATAATATCCTATTGGATATTACCAAGGGCGTACACCCTGAGAAGGTGCCTCAAAGTCCTATGAATCTCCACCCCTGATAGCCTATATCATTTATGTCCCTCAAATTATATCATTCAGTCATTGAACATATATTCAATAATAGTGTCATAGTACTTACGTGTTCTCATCATAGGGGGGAGTTGTTATGACCTTTTAGTGCAACATCTAATCATAGCACATTATCACATACTATGTCACGTAGAATGACAATCCTGATGAGATATGTAGTTAATTAATATTTAAAAAAATGAATTCATGTTTATCATAAAGTCCATAGAGGTTGGTTCTAGGGTACCAACTCCAACATATTGTATTTTTTTAAATATATTTCAGTAATTTATTTTTTTGTCATTACACAAATAAAAAATGTAATTTTTTAATATTTAATAGTAATTTTCATTTTTCATCACAAATAATATATTAGTTTGTGAAAAAATGTTAAATATTTTTATTATAATGTAATAATATATATATATATCAACAATTTATTTAATGTAGGAGATAACTTTTTATAGCCTTCCCTCACACTCCTTGGGGCTCCCCTCAATTAAATCTCTTTTACCATATTAAATGGGGGGAATAATGGTAGGGTGTCGCCCTCTTTGAATTAAATGAATGTAGTGACCATCATTATTATTTTATCTCTCTGTAACGTCTTCCAAAATATATCCCATGGGTTTTTACCCCTTTAATTTGGGATTTTTTTCCATGTTACATCAAGTGTTCATCTTATTTCCAAACTTTTACACTTTATTTTTATCTCTCAATTATCTATGTACCAAAGGGACAATTGTTCTTGATCCTAACAAGTGGTATAAAAGGCCTGATTCTGGCACAAGGAAATTTTGAAAGAGGATGTGTCTAAATTACAGTGAAATTTGAGATCAAAAAATTCAATGGAAATACTTTTTCATTGCGGAAAATTAATATGAAAGTGGTGCTACGGAAAGATAATTTTTTACATGCGATTGGAGAAAAACTGACATGTGTGATGGAGGAGAAATGGAATGACATGGATGAGAATGCTATTGCCAACATCCATTTGTCTTTGGAAGACAGGGTCCTGCAATTCATTGTGGAGAAAATATGGTGAAATAGATTTGGGAAACTTTGAAAAATTGTATGAGCCAAATTCACTCCACAACAAAATTTTCTTGAAGAGAAAATTATACACTCTTTGAATGGAGGATTCATCATCGGTGACCAACCACAAAAACACCCTCAATACCCTTTTTGATCACCTAAATGTGTTTTGCTATAAATATTTTGATACTAAATTTGCAGAGATTATGCTCTAGAGTTTTCCAAATTCAGGTGATCAACTTATCATCAACCTCACAATTAATATCATAATGGATGTGTTTCTCTTCAAGGATGTTCTAGCTACGATTATTGAAGATGAAATTAAACATAAGAACAAGGAATGTAGATAGAAAGCTTCAGACCAAGTGGAATCTCTATCAATGGAAAGAGGAAGAATGATAGAGCATGGTTCCTGTGGAAGACAGAATCATGGAAGGTATAAATAAAGGAGCAAGAAGAAAAACATCAGATGCTACAATTGTGGTAAGATGGGGAGTTTCAGCAAATAATGTTTGATTAAGATGTATGGTGAGAAGAACTCTCAAGTAAATGTGGCAAGTAAATCTAAAAATGTATATGTACTAGTCAGTGAAGTGGTGATGACTATTGAAGGTAGATAGAATCTCAATGATGCATAGATAATTGACTCGGGATCAATATGGCATGTGACATCTTGACGAGAATGGTTTGATCAATATGAAACTATCCCACAAGGACTTATATACATGGACAAAGATCATACCTTGTATATATTTAGAGTCGGTGCCATCAAAATGAAGATTAATGATAATATAGTTCCCACCATTCAAGGAGTACTCAATGTATAGGTCCTCAAGAATAACATTTTGTCCTTGGGACACCTTGATGATATCAGATGCAAGAAACACAACAAGAAAGGGATGATGAAGATTGTGAAGGGATCACTTGTGGTGATGAAGGCAGGGAAGATATCAAAGAACCAATATGCGCTTATGGTGAAATGTACAATGAAGAAGAGATATTAGTCACATCAGTTGCCTCAATGGTAGCATTGAAGAAATTATGGAATCAGAAGCTTAGCTATATGTCCGAACGAGGCCAGAATATTTTTTCTAATTGGATGTTGCTATCTAGGCTTATAATGGTATCCTTTCCATTTTTCAAGCATTGTTTTTTGAGTAAGAAACATAGATTAAAGTTTGGAACCTCAATGGTGAGGAGCAAGGAGTTCTTGGATTTGATCCATTAAGACATTTGGAAATCACTGGTTGTGTTCCTAGGAGGAGAAAGGTACTTTGTACCTTTCATTGATGACAATTCTAGACGATGATGGGTGTTTCTAATCAAGAGTAAATAACATGTCTTTGAATTATTCAAAACATTCAAAGTGAGGAAGGATCTTGAACTAGAAAATAAAATCATGAGTTTGAGGACTGATAATGGTGGAATATATAAAAGCGAGGAGTTTGAATATTTTTTTCAACAGGAAGGAATCAAGAGACATTTCACGGTGGCATACACTCCTCAACATAATGGAGTGATAGAGAAAATCACTACTAGAATTTCAAACATTTACAATGGTTCATTTGTAATGGCCAAATGACCCCTTGCAAATAGTATATTTTATATTATTATTTGTGACGGACTAAATAGTCCATAAAAATAATGGTTTATCGTGACAGAATGCATTGTCCGTCACAACTATTTTTGGTGTGCATTCTCGCCGCCCGGTGTGAAAATTCATCACGATGGGCATTTGAGATGGATAAAAAAATCCACCGCAAATTCCCCTAGGATTTGGATTATTTGCGACGGACACTGTGTTCTGTCACAAATAATCTTCACAAAAAAAATGTATTTGCGACAACATTAATTCCATCACAAATAATCCATCGCAAAAAACCCCATCATTTTAACACTGTGTGAGGCCTCCTCTTCTTCTTCCTCTTCTTTCTTTCTTCCTCCTCCCTCTACCATAGCAAACCCTATGACCCTCCATTTCCCCCAGCTCCGTACGACTCCATTTTTCCCATTTTTTTTTTGTAGATTTTGGCTCAGATCTTCAAGGTACAGACTCCTCTTACGTTTTCCATCAATTTTTTAACATATTTGGGTTCAATGTTTAATATACTAGTTTGGTCCCTAGGTTTATAAATTTATCAGATTTTCATGCTATATTTAATATTTAGGATAGATGCAATTGAAATAATTTCTATTTTGATTTTAATCTAGTTTGTTTTTTGTGCATTTTACGCTTAATGTCAAATATATTGGTATGGTTAAACCCTATGTTTAGAAATTTATCTGATTTTCATGTTTTATTTAATATTAAGGACTGACGCAATTGTATGAATCTTTGTTTTGATTTTAATCTAGATTGTATAATGAATTTTAATTGTTTTTTAGGAATTTTGGTAATTTTTTATTTTTGATATTTATATGTGTTTTGTATTTATATATATAGACATATATATAAATATTTTTGGGTATCATGTTAATTTTGATATATGTTTGTGTGTATATATATATATTAAAATGTGTTTATATATATATATATAAATGATTTTAAAAATATGTTTATGGTATGTGGTATATATATATACATATATGTATATCTGTATGTATATTTGTATATATGTATATATAAATTTTTTGTGTAGATCTGTTAAAAAATTACCAAAATATATTTTATATATTTATATTAATTAATAAATATTTTTATATAAATTCATGTTCAAGGGTTGCTGGAAATTAGTTATAATTTTACCCATTCTTTTCTCTTTATTGTTTTTTTTTGTTTTATTATTCCTTTCATTTGTTTCCTGGTTCCAAATTTTTTATAGCGCACACGTGTGTGTATGTCTAAATATTTATATGTATAAATATTTGTTATGTTATTTTTTTCACGCGCGCGTAATAATAATATTTGTGCACGCATAATATTTGTTTATAATTATATTTTCACGAACATAATATTTGTTTATAATAATATTTTTTTATAATAATTTTTTTGGCGCATGTGCATGTATGTATGTATGTCTAAATATTTTTATGTCTCAATATAATTGATTTATTTTTAATAATGGTGATAAAATTATTTTAGATAAAACATTTTAATAAAATGTCATTTATAAGAATCTTGTTTTATAAAAAAACGTTAATAAATTGTATAATTGAAAAATAATGATAATTTAAAATATGTAATATTTAGTAAAAAAAATATTTAATAATAATTAGGGTAATTTTCTATAATAGTTCGTAAAAAATATAACAAATATAAATAATTATTATAAATTAGTAAAAAAATATTAATTATTAAAAATGTAGTATTAATTTAAATAATTAGTAAAAATCAATACATAATTTATAATATGTAATAATTATTGAGTCTTTATTATTAATAAATTTAAAATATTAGTGATAATTATAAAATTATAATAATTTGTAAAAAAATTATAATAAAATGTAACAACGTTTAGAAATTCATAATAATTCATATAAAATGTTGTATTAATTAAAATAATTAGTATTAATATTTCATATAAATGTTGTAAAAACACTCGATTCACATAACTATTATAATACATCTAGGGTAAAAATTATGAATAATAATTAGTACATAATTTATAATAATTTAAATAATTAATAATAATTTAAGAAATTCTGATATATATATATATATATAATCATTACATAATTTATAATAATTTAAACAATGAATAATAATCAGTACATAATTTATAAAAATTAATAATAATTAATAATAATCATTAAATAATTTATAATAATAATTATTGCATAATTAATAATATAGCATCCCGTCTTTTTATAACATAACTTTCATTTCATTACACGGAACTGAGGATCGTTAAGGTTTAGTGTCTTGGAAACAAGGAACATAATACATGAAAAAAACATAAAACATTCTTCTTAAACACTTGAAAGGCTTCTCCTTTAGTTCATCCTAGGTTCATTACTGCATCTCATAACCTGGGGACATACATCAAAAGAAAGGGTGAGCAGAAGGCCCAGTAAGGGAAACAAGAGAAACATTTTTCATGTGAACTTGAGATACTTCAATAAGGACATGAAAAGAACTTTAAGGCATGAGAAAGAAATCATGAGATACATCATAATAAAAATAAAAAATTTCATAACTTGAAGATGTGGCTGCAACATTTAATATTGACAATCGTTTCGTTTCACCAAGGTTCATCCCCAAGGTGTCGTTAAAAATTACCAAGGTTATTCACCAAGGCGTCGTTAAAATGGTCATCTCTAGAGATTAAGTCATTACCCAATGCATTGGAGCGCTATCAGGGTGCACCCTTAAATTTTCCTTTATTATCATGTGAGCCACATATATCATCATCAAACATTTCATAAATAACCCATATATCATAAAATAAATGGGTTTCATTTCATAATCATAATGTTTTAAAAACTGCTTTAAAGACATGATCTTTACGTTACTTTAAACCCACGGAAAGGGAAAGTGGGTATCATGTATGTAAATCCCAGAATTTAAAATAGAACATTTTTATATATATGTGAATACCCCTGTAGAAATAAGAGCTTTGAGTATTCACTTCATAACATAAAATAATTTTGAGAAAAGAGAGGCATTTTGAGACGAAAATTCTACAGCATAATGGCTATGTTACAAGGTTTTAGAAAACATTGAAAAGAGAGGAACATGGGTCGAACAATCATAATTGACCCATAAAACAGTATAGGGATACAATAATAAGGGTATATGGACATGGTGATGCAATTTAAAGGACATACCATTTGAAATGAAAAACATGGAAGGAAGACAAAATTTGATTTCTCTTATGAAAATTCGGCAGCCTAACGGCGTCACTTAAACTTCAACCAAAAATGAATTGAACAGATCAAATAGGGTATCTCATCATATGATCATAAGAGTTCAGTATGATAGATATAGATATCATACCCCAACATAATAAAAAGGTACTTGAAATATTTGACATGAAAATTGAACTTGAAAAATGAGAAGGGTGAAAGAATCACTTAAAAATTCGGCAGCCTAACGGCGTCACTTAAACTTTCATAAAACGAAATGATGAGAGTAAGAGGGTATCTCTCATCATATAAACATGAAAGGGCAGTAAGAGGAATATAAAGTAACATCCTCTCACATAATAACATGGAGCATAAAAGGAATGACATAAAAGAGATTACATGAAAAGAAAGAGAGAGGTCGGATCCCTTACCTTAAAACGTGACTCTTGAAACTCAATGTTTTGGACCTTGAGGGCTTGGGGGCACCTTGGGAGGACTCCTTGGGAGGTAAGGAGACCAGAACTTCGTTGGGGGAGAGTTGGGAGTGAAAACTAAAGGAGGAAAGGATGGGTATTTATAGGGAAAGTGAGGGGACAAGGCATTAATGGCTAAGGGACACCTCATTAGTGGTTTTGGCAAAACCATGGGCTTGCCCATGGTATTGGCCACTTGGGACACCTCATACCTTATCTTACTATTCATAATTCTACAATATTGAATATATACTTAATACATCATTTAATGATGTCATTAAACACACGTAACTTAAAAACTATATTTTCACTATTCATCGAAAATTCAACTTTCTCAAAATAATCCCAAAATTTCACCTTAACCAAATATCAATGCTCTGATTTCAAAAATGAAATCCATTTTATAAAAATAATTTTCTAAATATTTTTAATTTAATTTTTAAATAAAATCACTATTCATCTAGAATTCATTTTTTTCTGAAAAATCCCCAAAAATTACCTTAACATAATATCGATGCTCTGAGTTCAAAAATAAAGTCCTTTTTATAAAAATAATTTTCTAATTATTTTTAATTAAATTTTTAATTAAAAAACACTATTCACTCGAAAAAACTAATACTTGACTAATAATTTATGAAATCGTTATTTACCCATTTTATTGAATCACATTACTTAATCTAGGTGTCTAAATTATATTAAAACTTTCTTTGAGTGAAATTAATAATCCATTTGGTCACATTACTAATCCTAAGCGTAAAATCACTATTCATAATTTACTATTCATCAAAAATTAAGTTGATCTTATTAGACTCCAAATTCCTTACTCAACACTTTTGTAGAAGACCATTTTTTGAAAATCATTACACATCATTAATTATTTATGGTTTACATAAATATTTTAAAATATCTTTTTTTTCAAAAAAATCATCAATAAAATATATCCTAAAATTATCCAGACAAAAGAAATTCCACAAACATCACTAAAGGAAGAGATCTCAATTTATTCACCCGAAAGGATTACACAAGGAAGCTAGGGTCTCGTCACATAGCCCCTTATAACACCGGCATAAGACCTAAGTGTAAGGTGTGCTATGGTGAGAGAATCTGAGGGAGGCTCAGATAACATTGCCCTAGTAGTAATCTCTACTAACTTGAACTTCTCCCGTAGGCGTTTTCGTTCAATCTTGACACGTTGGAGTTCGGCTTGGGCTTGGTCCAAAAAGAAGCCCACAGATGCTACCTCCTTCCCAAGCTCTGATAAGTGGGCTTCATAAGGGTCAAGTCTACTGGATGAAGCCATCGACTCCTCTTTCTGTATTAACCATTAACATATTATTAAATCATTAAGATTAAGTTAATATACTACTCAAAAATATTGGGTCGTTATATTCTTCCCCCCTTAAGAAATTTCGTCCCCGAAATTTATACTTGAGGCCTAGTCGAAAAGGTGAGGGTACTTTTGCTTCATTGTTTCCTCACGCTCCCAAGTCGCTTCTTCATATTTATGATTCCTCCACAACACTTTCACAAGGTTGGTAGTCTTGTTTCGTAGTACCTTGTCTCTACGGTCCAAGATCTCCACTGGCTGCTCCTCATAAGAGAGGTCATGTTCCAGTTGTACCACCTCTGGGTTCAGTACATACGAAGGTTCGGGTATGTACTTCCTCAAGAGAGATACATGGAAGACATCATGATCTTGAGCTAGGTTTGGTGGAAGTGCAAGACGATAGTCCACTCCTCCTATGCGATCAAAGATTTCATAGGGGCCAATGTACCTAGGGATGAGCTTCCCTTTCTTCCCAAACCGCATGACTCTCTTCTAGGGAGAAATTCGAAATAAGACTTTGTCACCAACACCAAACTCCAAGTCCCTTCGACGATTGTCAGCATAGCTCTTCTGTCGACTCTGAGCAGCCTTTATGTGTTGTTGGATGGCATGAACCTGTTCTATTATCTCTTTCACAAGATCAGGCCCAAGAAGCTTTCTCTCACCAGTTTCATCCCAACAAGTGGGAGTTCTACATAACTTTCCATACAGAGCTTCATAGGGTGCCATCTGAATACTCGAATGGAAGCTGTTGTTATAGGAGAACTCAACTAATGGGAGGTGTTGATCCCATCCACCTTTAAATTCCATTGAGAATAATCTCAGCATGTCTTCGAGTGTCTGAATAGTCCTTTCAGATTGGCAATCAGTTTGAGGATGATAGGCCGTACTAAAATTCAATTCAGTATTCAGAGCATGTTGAAGACTTCTCCAGAATTTTGATGTGAATCTTGGGTCACGATCAGACACGATGGATAGTGGTACCCCATGAAGCCTTACCACTTCCTTCACGTATATCTTGGCAAGCTGATCCAGATATAAATCTTCCCGAATAGAGATAAAATGGGTTGTCTTGGTGAGACGGTCCACAATAACCCATATCACATTGTTTCCTTTGGATGTTTTCGGGAGACCAGTTACAAATTCCATAGTGATATTATCCCACTTCCATACTGGTATGGGTAGCGGTTGTAATACCCCCTTAGGAATTTGTCGTTCTGCCTTTACTTGCTGACACACCAGGCACCTTGTAGTGTAATCAGCAATCTCCCTCTTCATGTTATCCCACCAATAATGATCATGAAGGTCTCTATACATCTGAGTGCTTCCCGGATGTATAGAGAAAGTATATCTATGAGCTTCATCCCTCGGTTCTTTCTTTATCTCCAGAATAGATGGAACACATAGTCTTGTATGAAATTTTAATACACCCTCTTGATCAATATTGAAATCAGGGAACTTCCCATCTTTTACAGCCTCCAACTTCTCCTGCAGCAAAGGATCTTCTTTTTGAGCCTTCTTGATCTTCTCTAGTAATGAAGTTTGAGAAATCATTTTGGATAGGGTTGATGATGTCCCTTTCCTTATAATTCCCATGTCCAGTTTTACTAGATCTTTAATCAAGGGATCTCCTAGGATCCTCATTGTTGCCAGAACAACAGGATCTTTCCTGCTTAACGCATCCGCGACTTTGTTTGCTCTTCCAGGGTGATAATGAATTGAACAATCATAGTCTTTAATAAGCTCCAACCATCTCCTTTGTCTCATGTTCAATTCTTTCTGTGTGAAAATATAATTTAGACTTTTTTGGTCAGTGTATATATCACATTTCTCCCCATAAAGATAGTGCCTCTATATCTTTAGAGAAAAAACAACTGCCGCCAGCTCTAGATCATGCGTAGGATAATTCTGCTCATGAATCTTCAACTGTCGAGATGCATAAGCAGTTACCTTGTCATTTTGCATGAGGACGCACCCAAGCCCTTTCAGAGATGCATCGCTAAAAATAATGAATCCTTCTCCGATAGAGGGTGGTGTTAACACAGGTGCAGTAACCAATCTCTTCTTCAGCTCTTGGAAACTTTCCTCACATTCCTTTGTCGAGATGAACTTAACCCCTTTTCGAGTCAACTTGGTTAGTGGATTAGAAAGCCGTGAAAAGTTTTTCACAAACCTCCTATAATATCCTGCTAAACCAAGGAAACTACGAATCTTAGTTACTGTTGTGGGTTGAGGCCACTCCTCCACAACCATTGTCTTTTCAGGGTCAACCGAGATTCATTCATTGGTTATGATGTGCCCCAAGAAAGCCACTTGTTGTAACCAAAACTCACACTTGCTGAACTTCCCAAAGAGCCTCTCCTTCCGCAGAGTTTTCAACATAACCCTTAGATGATCTTCATGCTCCTCATGACTTTTTGAATATATCAAAATATCATCAATAAAAACTACCACAAATTTATCAAGGTAGTCCTTAAAGACTCTATTCATAAAATCCATGAAAATAGCAGGAGCATTAGTCAAGCTGAAGGGTATAACAGTAAACTCATAATGCCCATATCTTGATCGGAAGGCGGTCTTTGGAATATCTTCCTTCTTCACCCTCAGTTGATGATAACCAGATCGAAGGTCAATCTTAGAGAAGAATTGAGCCCCGCGAAGTTGGTCAAATAAATCATCAATTCTTGGAAGAGGATATCTGTTCTTCACTGTGATCTCGTTCAGTTCTCTATAATCAATGCATAGCCGCATTGATCCATCCTTCTTCTTCACAAAGAGAACTGGTTCTCCCCAAGGAGACACACTCGGTCGGATAAACCCCTTCTACAACAAGTCTTGGAGTTGTTTCTTTAACTCTTCTAGCTCCACATTTACCATTCTATATGGAGTCTTTGATATCGGTTGAGACCCAGGTACGAGTTCAATGGAGAACTCTACCTCTCTTTCTGGGGGAGGTCCAGGTAACTCCTCAGGAAATACATCCATGTATTCATGAAAATTCGGAACATCTTCTATTTGTACGCTCCCTTTTCCTTCTTCATCATTACCTATTAACTCCATAAAGAAAGCTATAGGAGGTGCTTCTAGATAGGGATCAGTTCGGGATATCTCTCCTCGGAAGATAACTGTAGGTCGTTCATTCAAGACTACTGATATTTCCTTACTTCTGCATTTGATCTTAGCATTATACTTTGAGAGCCAGTCCATCCCTAGTATAATGTCTAATTCCATTATGGGAATGACTACTAGATTTGCGATAAGATTGTGCTCACCAAAGTAAACACTAGAGTCTCTAAATACTGTTGATGCAAGGATAATCACACTTGGAGTCTTGACTGACAACTCTACCTCTAGCAGTTCGGGGATTGATTCTATATTCCTTCCAAACTTGGAGGAAATAAAGGAATGCGTAGAACCAGAATCAAATAAAGTAATTGCTAGTTTTGAGAGGACAATAAGAGTACCTGCTCCCACATCGTTCAGAACATCAACTTCAGTTGTTGTGATAGCGAAAGCACGACCTTGCTCCCTTGGCCTCTGCTGAGGTTGATGGTGATTCCCCTCCACCGCCCTCAGATTTGAACATTGGTTAGCAAAGTGCCCAAGTTGTCCACACTTGAAGAATGTGACTTCGGGTAGGGCCAGAACCATCTTTCCTCTGTCGTTAGTGTTGGGAAGCTGAGGCTTCACCTCACTATGACAATTCCGAGCAATATGGCCTCCTCTTCCACACTTGTAGCACTTGCCACTTCTGTTCAAGCAGTTCCCCAGATGATTCTTCCCACATCTATTGCATGTGGTAAGTTGCATTTGCTTTCCACCTCTTCCCTGATCAAAAGACTTCCCTAAACTGGGCTCCAACGATCTCTTCTTTTCATTTGGTTTGTGAGACCACTGTGTCTTACCAAACTCCAGCTCGACTTTCATAGCACTTCGAACTATTTCTTCATAGCTATCATACTCCCCGTTGGCTAGATTATTCCGCAGATGAGGTCGTAGTCCACCAAAGAATCTATCAACCTTCCCATTAGGGTCCATGACAAAGCTTGAGGTATAATGGGAAAGCCTTTTGAAGTTCATCTCATAGCTTCCGACAAATTCATTCTCCTTCTGCTTCAGCTCTAGAAACTCTTTCTCTATTCTCGTTCTCATGGAACGAGGGAAATACTTGTTAAAGAAAATTCCCTGAAATTCTTTCCACTCCATAGCTTCCATCTCTCCTCGTGGCTTCGTGTTTTTGACCAGTGACCACCACTGATCAGCTTCTCCCTCTAGGAGGTAAACAGCAAGGGTGACTTTTTCTTGTTCCGAACAATGAAGTACAGAAAAGATCTTTTCAATGGAGCTTATCCATTGTTCCGCAACGAATGGGTCAGTAGATCCACTGAATGTTGGCGGTCGTTGACGCATGAAGGACTCAACAGATTGTTGTTCCCTTCGTGGTGAGGTCGGACTCTCATCTTGATTCAAGTTATTACTCATAACTTGAGTCAGTTGGTTCATCATTCGCATGAATGTTTCCATTTTAGCTTCCATCGGAGGGCCGTCAGCACATGGTGCATTGCGGTCACCATCGGCACGGTTCCTCCTACTGCCCGCCATTTTCTAAAAGAATAAAAACTTAGTAAGAAACTTATTTTATTTATGAATCTTTTAACTAAGACTTCATGCTTAGACAATTACACTTTTCTATAATTCCTTCATAATGATTCATAAAAAGCTTGGGATTAACCAAACATATCCCCCAGGAGTGTTGTAACCAAGAGTGCAGCAAGGCCCATTATCGTGCACCAGTTCCCGTTCGAGTCTAGCTCAAAGCGGTGTTTTTGGGTTTTACCCCTATGTACATCTGTTCCAGAGCCGCCTCTACCTGCTCGTATCCAGACAGGGATGTATTTGTTTGATAAACCACTTACTCAATACATACCAAAATACCAGGAAGTTTTCATATATTTAAACTTTTCTATAGGGTTCTTCCTAAAGTTTTTATATCCTAATTTCCACAAATAACTAAACCATCCTTTGATACCAACTATAGCATCCCGTCTTTTTATAACATAACTTTCATTTCATTACACGGAACTGAGGATCGTTAAGTTTTAGTGTCTTGGAAACAAGGAACATAATACATGAAAAAAACATAAAACATTCTTCTTAAACACTTGAAACACTTCTCCTTTAGTTCATCCTAGATTCATTACTGCATCTCATAACCTGGGGACATACATCAAAAGAAAGGGTGAGCAGAAGGCCCAGTAAGGGAAACAAGAGAAACATTCTTCATGTGAACTTCAGATACTTCAATAAGGACATGAAAAGAACTTTAAGGCATGAGAAAGAAATCATGAGATACATCATAATAAAAATAACATTTTTCATAACTTGAAGATGTGGATGAAACATTTAATATTTTCAATCGTTTCGTTTCACCAAGGTCCATCCCCAAGGTGTCGTTAAAAATTACCAAGGTTATTCACCAATGTGTTGTTAAAATGGTCATCTCTAGAGATTAAGTCTTTACCCAATGCATTGGAGCGCTATCAGGGCGCACCCTTAAATTTGCCTTTATTATCATGTGAGCCACATATATCATCATCAAAAATTTCATAAATAACCCATATAGCATAAAATAAATGGGTTTCATTTCATAATCATAATGTTTTAAAAACTGCTTTAAAGACATGATCTTTACGTTACTTTAAACCCACGGAAAGGGAAAGCGGGTATCATGTATGTAAATCCCAGAATTTAAAATAGAACATTTTGATATATATGTGAATACCCTTGTAGAAATAAGAGCTTTGAGTATTCACTTCATAACATAAAATAATTTTGAGAAAAGAGAGGCATTTTGAGACGAAAATTCTGCAGCATAATGGCTATGTTACAAGGTTTTAGAAAACTTTGAAAAGAGAGGGAACATGGGTCGAACAATCATAATTGACCCATAAAACAGTATAGGGACAGAATAAGAAGGGTATATGGACATGGTGATGCAATTTAAAGGACATACCATTTGAAATGAAAAACATGTAAGGAAGACAAAATTTGATTTCTCTTATGAAAATTCGGCAGCCTAACGGCGTCACTTAAACTTCAACCAAAAATGAATTGAACAGATCAAATAGGGTCTCTCATCAGATGATCATAAGAGATCATTATGATAGATATAAAGATCATACCCCAACATAAAAAAAAGGTACTTGAAATATTTGACATGAAAATTGAACTTGAAAAATGAGAAGGGTGAAAGAATCACTTAAAAATTCGGCAGCCTAACGGCGTCACTTAAACTTTCATAAAACGAAATGATGAGAGTAAGAGGGGATATCTCATCATATAAAGATGAAAGGTAAGTAAGAGGAATATAAAATAACATCCTCTCACATAATAACATGGAGCATAAAAGGAATGACATAAAAGAGATTACATGAAAAGAAAGAGAGAGGTCGGATCCCTTACCTTAAAACGTGACTCTTGAAACTCAATGTTTTGGACCTTGAGGGCTTGGGGGCACCTTGGGAGGACTCCTTGGGAGGTAAGGAGACCATAACTTAGTTGGGGGAGAGTTGGGAGTGAAAACTAAAGGTGGAAAGGGTGGTTATTTGTAGGGAAAGTGAGGGGACAAGGCATTAATGGCCAAGGGACACCTCATTAGTGGTTTTGGCAAAACCATGGGCTTGCCCATGGTATTTGCCAATGGTATTGGCCACTTGGGACACCTCATACGTTATCTTACTATTCATAATTCGAACATATTGAATATATACTTAATACATCATTTAATGATGTCATTAAACACCCGTAACTTAAAAACTATATTTTCACTATTCATCAAAAATTCAACTTTCTCAGAATAATCCCAAAATTTCACCTTAACCAAATATCAATGCTCTGATTTCAAAAATGAAATCCATTTTATAAAAATAATTTTCTAAATATTTTTAATTTAATTTTTAAATAAAAACACTATTCATTGAGAATTCATTTTTTTCAGAAAAATCCCCAAAAATTACCTTAACATAATATCGATGCTCTGAGTTCAAAAATAAATTCTTTTTTATAAAAATAATTTTCTAATTATTTTTAATTAAATTTTTAATTAAAAAAACTATTCACTCGAAAAAACTAATACTTGACTAATAATTTATGAAACTGTTATTTACCCATTTTATTGAATCACATTACTTAATCTAGGTGTCTAAATTATATTAAAACTTTCTTTGAGTAAATTACTAATCCATTTCGTCACATTACTAATCCTAAGCGTAAAATCACTATTCATAATTTACTATTCATCAAAAATTAAGTTGATCTTATTAGACTCCAAATTCCTTACTGAACACTTTTGTAGAAGACCATTTTTTGAAAATAATTACACATCATTAATTATTTATGGTTTACATAAATATTTTAAAATATCTTTTTTTTCAAAAAAATCATCAATAAAATATATCCTAAAATTATCCGGACAAAATAAATTCCACAAACATCACTAAAGGAAGAGCTCTCAATTTATTCACCCAAAAGGATTACATAAGGAATCTAGGGTCTCGTCACATAGCCCCTTATAACACCGGCATAAGACCTAAGTGTAAGGTGTGCTATAGTGAGAGAATCTGAGGGAGGATCAGATAACATTGCCCTAGTAGTAATCTCTACTAACTTGAACTTCTCCCATAGGCATTTCTGTTCAAGCTTGACACGCTGGAATTCGGCTTGGTATTGGTCCAAAGCGAAGCCCACAGATGCTACCTCCTTCCCAAGCTCTGATAAGTGGGCTTCATAAGGGTCGAGTCTACTGGATGAAGCCATCGACTCCTCTTTCTGTATTAACCATTAACATATTATTTAATCATTAAGAGTAAGTTAATATACTACTCAAAAATATTGGGTCCTTACATTCTTCCCCCCTTAAGAAATTTCGTCCCCGAAATTTATACTTGAGGCCTAGTCGAAAAGGTGAGGGTACTTTTGGTTCATTGTTTCCTCAGGCTCCAAAGTCGCTTCTTCATATTTATGATTCCTCCAAAACACTTTCACAAGGTGGGTAGTCTTGTTTCGTAGGACCTTGTCTCTACGGTCCAAGATCTCCACTGGCTGCTCCTCATAAGAGAGGTCATGTTCCAGTTGTACCACCTCTGGGTTCAGTACATGCGAAGGGTCGGGTATATACTTCCTCAAGAGAGATACATGGAAGACATCATGAACTTGATCTAGGTTCGGTGGAAGTTCTAGACGATAGGCCACTACTCCTATGCGATCAAGGATTTCATAGGGGCCAATGTACCTAGGGCTGAGCTTCCCTTTCTTCCCAAACCGCATGACTCTCTTCCAGGGAGAAATTCGAAGGAAGACTTTGTCACCAACACCAAACTCCAAGTCCCTTCGACGATTTTCAGCATAGCTCTTCTACCGACTCTGAGCAGCCTTTATGTGTTGTTGGATGGCATGAACCTGTTCTATCATCTCTTGCACAAGATCAGGCCCAATAAGATTTCTCTCACTAGTTTCATCCTAACAAGTGGGAGTTCTACATCACTTTCCATACAGAGCTTCATAGGTTTCCATCTGAATACTCGAATGGAAGCTGTTGTTATAGGAGAACTCAACTAATGGGAGGTGTTGATCCCATCCACCTTTAAATTCCATTGAGCATAATCTCAGCATGTCTTCGAGTGTCTGAATACTCCTTTCAGATTGGCCATCAGTTTGAGGATGATAGGCCGTACTGAAATTCAATTCAGTATTCAGAGCAAGTTGAAGACTTCTCCAGAATTTTGATGTGAATCTTGGGTCACGATCAGACACGATGGATAGTGGTACCCCATGCTGCCTTACCACTTCCTTCACATATATCTTGGCAAGCTGATCCAGAGATAAATCTTCCCGAATAGAGATAAAATGGGCTGTCTTGGTGAGATGGTCCACAATAACCCATATTGCATTGTTTCCTTTGGATTTTTTCGGGAGACCAGTTACAAAGTCCATAGTGATATTATCCCACTTCCATACTGGTATGGGTAGCGGTTGTAATACCCCCTTAGGAAGTTGTCGTTCTACCTTTACTTACTGACACACCAGGCACCTTGTAGTGTAATCAGCAATCTCCCTCTTCATGTTATCCCACCAATAATGATCACGAAGGTCTCTATACATCTGAGTGCTTCCCGGATATATAGAGAAAGTAGATCTATGAGCTTCATCCATCAGTTCTTTCTTTATCTCCGGAATAGATGGAACACATAGTCTTGTACGAAATTTTAATACACCCTCTTTATCAATATTGAAATCAGGGAACTTCCCATCTTTTACAGCCTCCAACTTCTCCTACAGCAAAGGATCTTCTTTTTGAGCCTTCTTGATCTTCTCTAGTAATGAAGGTTGAGAAATCATTTGGGATAGGGTTGATGATGTCCCTTTCCTTATAATTACCATGTCCAGTTTTACTAGATCTTTAATCAAGGGATCTCCTAGGATCCTCATTGTTTCCAGAACAACAGGATCTTTCCTGCTTAATGCATCTGCGACTTTGTTTTCTCTTCCAGGGTGATAATGAATTGAACAATCATAGTCTTTAATAAGCTCCAACCATCTCCTTTGTCTCATGTTCAATTCTTTCTGTGTGAAAATATACTTTAGACTTTGGTGGTCAGTGTATATATCACATTTCTCCCCATAAAGATAGTGCCTCCATATCTTTAGAGCAAAAACAACTGCCGCCAGCTCTAGATCATGCGTAGGATAATTCTGCTCATGAATCTTCAACTGTCAAGATGCATAAGCAGTTACCTTGTCATTTTTCATGAGGACGCACCCAAGCCCTTTCAGAGATGCATCGCTAAAAATAACGAATCCTTCTCTGATAGAGGGTAGTGTTAACACAGGTGCAGTAACCAATCTCTTCTTCAGCTCTTGGAAACTTTCCTCACATTCCTTTGTCCAGATGAACTTAACCCCTTTTCAGGTCAACTTGGTTAGTGGATTAGAAAGCCGTGAAAAGTTTTTCACAAACCTCGTATAATATCCCGCTAAACCAAGGAAACTACGAATCTCAGTTACTATTGTGGGTTGAGGCCACTCCTCCACAACCATTGTCTTTGCAGGGTCAACCGAGATTCCTTCATTGGTTACGATGTGCCCCAAGAAAGCCACTTGTTGTAACCAAAACTCACACTTGCTGAACTTCCCAAAGAGCCTCTCCTTCCGCAGAGTTTTCAATATAACCCTTAGATGATCTTCATGCTCCTCATGACTTTTTCAATATATCAGAATATCATCAATAAAAACTACCACAAAGTTATCAAGGAAGTCCTTAAAGACTCTATTCATCAAATCCATGAAAATAGCAGGAGCATTAGTCAAGCTGAAGGGAATAATAGTAAACTCATAATTCCCATATCTTGATCGGAAGGCAGTCTTTGGAATATCTTCCTTCTTCACCCTCAGTTGATGATAACCAGATCGAAGGTCAATCTTAGAGAAGAATTGAGCCCCGCGAAGTTGGTCAAATAAATCATCAATTCTTGGAAGAGGATATCTGTTCTTCACTGTGATCCCGTTCAGTTCTCTATAATTAATGCATAGCTGCATTGATCCATCCTTCTTCTTCACAAAGAGAACTAGTGCTCCCCAAGGAGACACACTCGGTCGGATAAACCCCTTCTCCAACAAGTCTTGGAGTTGTTTATTTAACTGTTCTAGCTCCACATTTTCCATTCTATACAGAGTCTTTGATATCGGTTGAGACTCAGGTACTAGTTCAATGGAGAACTCTACCTCTCTTTCTGGGGGAGGTCCAGGTAACTCCTTAGGAAATACATCCATGTATTCCTGAACAATCGGAACATCTTCTATTTGTACGCTCCCTTTTCCTTCTTCATCATTACCGATTAACTCCATAAATAAAGCTATAGGAGGTGCTTCTATATAGGGATCAGTTCGGGATATCTCTCCTCGGAAGATAACTGTAGGTCATTCATTCAAGACTACTGAGATTTCCTTACTTTGGCATTTGATCTTAGCATTATACTTTGAGAGCCAGTCCATCCCTAGTATAATGTTGAATTCCATCATGGGAATGACTAATAGATTTGCGATAAGATTGTGCTCACCAAAGTAAACACTAGAGTCTCTAAATATTGTTGATGCAAGGATAATCCCACTTGGAGTCTTGACTGACAACTCTACCTCTAGAAGTTTGGGGATTGATTCTATATTCCTTGCAAACTTGGAGGAAATAAACGAATGCGTAGAACCAGAATCAAATAAAGTACTTGCTAGTTTTGAGAGGACAACAAGAGTACCTGCTACCACATCATTCAGAACTTCAACTTTAGTTGTTGTGATAGCGAAAGCACGACCTTGCTCCCTTGGCCTCTGCTGAGGTTGATGGTGATTCCCCTCCACCACCCTCAGATTTGGACATTGGTTAGCAAAGTGCCCAAGACGTCCACACTTGAAGCATGTGACTTCGGGTAGGGCCAGAACCATCTTTCCTCTGTCGTTAGTGTTGGGAAGCTGAGGCTTCACCTCACTATGACAATTCTGAGCAATATGGCCTCCTCTTCCACACTTGTAGCACTTTCCACTTCCGTTCAAGCAGTTCCCTAGATGATTCTTCCCACATTTATTGCATGTGGTAAGTTGCATTTGCTTTCCACCTCTTCCCTGATCAAAATACTTCCCTAAACTGGGCTCCAACGATCTCTTCTTTTCATTTGGTTTGTGAGACCATTGTGTCTCACCAAACTCCAGCTCGACTTTCATAGCACTTAGAACTATTTCTTCATAGCTATCATAGTCCCTGTTGGCTAGATTCTTCCGCAGATGAGGTCGTAGTCCACCAAAGAATATATCAACCTTCCCATTAGGTTTCATGACAAAGATTGAGGTATAACGGGAAAGCCTTGTGAAGTTCATCTCATAGCTTCCGACAGATTCATTCTCCTTCTGCTTCATCTCGAGAAACTCTTTCTCCATTCTCGTTCTCATGGAACGAGGGAAATACTTGTTAAATAAAATTCCCCAAAATTCTTCCCACTCCATAGCTTCCATCTCTCCTCGTGGCTTCGTTTTTTTGACCAGTGACCACCACTCATCAGCTTCTCCCTCTAGGCGGTAAACAGCAAGGGTGACTTTTTCTTGTTCCGAACAATGAAGTACAGAAAAGATCTTTTCAATGGAGCTTATCCATTATTCCGCAACCAATGGGTCAGTAGATCCACTGAATGTTGGATGTCGTTGACGCATGAAGGACTCGACAGAGTGTTGTTCCCTTCGTGGTGAGGTCGGCCTCTCAGCTTGATTCAAGTTATTACTCATAACTTGAGTCAGTTGGTTCATCATTTTCATGAATGTTTCCATTCTGTCTTCCATCGGAGGGCTGTCAGCACAAGGTGCATTGCGGTCACCATTGGCACGGTTCCTCCTATTGCCCGCCATTTTCTAAAAGAATAAAACCTTAGTAAGAAACTTATTTTATTTATGAATCTTTTAACTAAGACTTCATTCTTAGACAATTACACTTTTCTATAATTCCTTCATAATGATTCATAAAAAGCTTGTGATTAACCAAACATATCCCCTGGGAGTGTCGTAACCAAGAGTGCAGTAAGGCCTGTTATCGTGCACCAGTTCTCGTTTGATTCTATCTCAAAGCGGTGTTTTTGGGTTTTACCCCTATGTACATCTGTTCCAGAGCCGCCTCTACCTGCTCGTATCCAGACAGGGATATATTTGTTTGATAAACCACTTACTCAATACTTACCAAAATACCAAGAATTTTTCCTATATTTAAACTTTTTTATAGGGTTCTTCCTAAAGTTTTTATATCCTAATTTCCACAAATAACTAAACCATCCTTTGATACCAACTATAGAATCCCATCTTTTTATAACATAACTTTCATTTCATTACACGGAACTGAGGATCGTTAAGGTTTAGTGTCTTGGAAACAAGGAACATAATACATGAAAAAAACATAAAACATTCTTCTTAAACACTTGAAAGGATTCTCCTTTATTTCATCCTAGGTTCATTACTGCATCTCATAACCTGGGGACATACATCAAAAGAAAGGGTGAGCAGAAGGCCCAGTAAGGGAAACAAGAGAAACATTTTTCATGTGAACTTGAGATACTTCAATAAGGACATGAAAATAACTTTAAGGCATGAGAAAGAAATCATGAGATACATCATAATAAAAATAAAATTTTTCATAACTTGAAGATGTGGCTGCAACATTTAATGTTGTCAATCATTTCGTTTCACCAAGGTCCATCCCCAAGGTGTCGTTAAAAATTACCAAGGTTATTCACCAAGGCGTCGTTAAAATGGTCATCTCTAGAGATTAAGTCTTTACCCAATGCATTGGAGCGCTATCAGGGAGCACCCTTAAATTTGACTTTATTATCATTTGAGCCACATATATCATCATCAAAAATTTCATAAATAACCCATATAGCATAAAATAAATGGGTTTCATTTCATAATCATAATGTTTTAAAAACTGCTTTAAAGACATGATCTTTACGTTACTTTAAACCCACAGAAAGGGAAAGCGGGTATCATGTATGTAAATCCCAGAATTTAAAATAGAACATTTTGATATATATGTGAATACCCCTGTAGAAATAAGAGCTTTGAGTATTCACTTCATAACATAAAATAATTTTGAGAAAAGAGAGGCATTTTGAGACGAAAATTCTGCAGCATAATGGCTATGTTACAAGGTTTTAGAAAACATTGAAAAGAGAGGGAACATGGGTCAAACAATCATAATTGACCCATAAAACAGTATAGGGACAGAATAAGAAGGGTATATGGACATGGTGATTCAATTTAAAGGACATACCATTTGAAATGAAAAACATGGAAGGAAGACAAAATTTGATTTCTCTTATGAAAATTCGGCAGCCTAACGGCGTCACTTAAACTTCAACCAAAAATGAATTGAACAGATCAAATAGGGTCTCTCATAATATGATCATAATAGATCAGTATGTTAGATATAGAGATCACACCCCAACATAATAAAAAGGTCCTTGAAAGATTTGACATGAAAATTGAACTTGAAAAATGAGAAGGGTGAAAGAATCACTTAAAAATTCGGCAGCCTAACGGCGTCACTTAAACTTTCATAAAACGAAATGATGAGAGTAAGAGGGGATCTCTTATCATATAAACATGAAAGGGCAGTAAGAGGAATATAAAATAACATCCTCTCACATAATAACATGGAGCATAAAAGGAATTACATAAAAGAGATTACATGAAAAGAAAGAGAGATGTCAGATCCCTTACCTTACAACGTGACTCTTGAAACTCAAAGTTTTGGACCTTGAGGGCTTGGGGGCACCATGGTAGGACTCCTTGGGAGGTAAGGAGACCATAACTTAGTTGGGGGAGAGTTGGGAGTGAAAACTAAAGGAGGAAAGGGTGGGTATTTATAGGGAAAGTGAAGGGACAAGGCATTAATGGCCAAGGGACACCTCATTAGTGGTTTTGGAAAAACCATGGGCTTTCCCATGGTATTTTCCCATGGTATTGGCCACTTGGGACACATCATACCTTATATTACTATTCATAATTCGACCATATTGAATATATACTTAATACATCATTTAATGATGTCATTAAACACCCGTAACTTAAAAACTATATTTTCACTATTCATCGAAAATTCAACTTTCTCAGAATAATCCCAAAATTCCACATTATCCAAATATCAATGCTCTGATTTCAAAAATGAAATCCATTTTATAAAAATAATTTTCTAAATATTTTTAATTTAATTTTTAAATAAAAACACTATTCATCGAGAATTCATTTTTTTCATAAAAATCCCCAAAAATTACCTTAACATAATATCGATGCTCTGAGTTCAAAAATAAAGTCCTTTTTATAAAAATAATTTTCTAATTATTTTTAATTAAATTTTTAATTAAAAACACTATTCACCCGAAAAAACTAATACTTGACTAATAATTTATGAAACCGTTATTTACCCATTTTATTGAATCACATTACTTAATCTTGGTGTCTAAATTATATTAAAACTTTCTTTGAGTGAAATTACTAATCCATTTGGTCACATTACTAATCCTAAGCGTAAAATCACTATTCATAATTTACTATTCATCAAAAATTAAGTTGATCTTATTAGACTCCAAATTCCTTACTGAACACTTTTGTAGAAGACCATTTTTTGAAAATCATTACACATCATTAATTATTTATGGTTTACATAAATATTTTAAAATATCTTTTTTTTCAAAAAAATCATCAATAAAATATATCCTAAAATTATCCGGACAAAAGAAATTCCACAAACATCACTAAAGGAAGAGATCTCAATTTATTCACCTTAAAGGATTACACAAGGAAGCTAGGGTCTCGTCACATATACCCTTATAACACCGGCATAAGACCTAAGTGTAAGGTGTGCTATGGTGAGAGAATCTGAGGGAGGCTCAGATAACATTGCCCTAGTAGTAATCTCTACTAACTTGAACTTCTCCCGTAGGCGTTTCCGTTCAATCTTGACACGCTGGAGTTCGGCTTGGGCTTGGTCCAAAGCGAAGCCCACAGATGCTACCTCCTTCCCAAGCTCTGATAAGTGGGCTTCATAAGGGTCGAGTCTACTGGATGAAGCCATCGACTCCTCTTTCTGCATTAACCATTAACATCTTATTAAATCATTAAGAGTAAGTTAATATACTACTCAAAAATATTGGATCGTTACAAATAATATTCATTATATAATTTATAATTAATTGTATTATATATATATATATATTAATTATTAACTAATTAATAATTATTTCATATAAATGTTTAATTAATTAATATATTTCGTATTAATAAATTTTATTAAAATTTTCATATATATTTACATATAAAAATAAATAATTATATAAATAATATTAATAAAATATTAAAAATGATACCCCCGCGTGCGATGTAACGAAACAGTTGACCCTAAAAAATGTTAGGTCGCGCTTAGGGTAAACCCCATATCCTGGACCTAATGGTGATATATGATTTATCATCTGATGCGTAGTTTGAAAGATATATTGAATTTTTATAATAATTTTTAATACAAATATTAAATGAATTACCCTCCCCTGTAAGGTAACTACCCGATGCTCACAAATCCAATATCATGTCTAGGATAAACCCCACATTCTAGACCCAACGGTGATATCCAATTTATTATATGCAACACCATTTAAGATATATTCTATTATTTTCAAAAAAATAGCATGTATCTTATATAATATTTTTAATATTTTTACTTTTTTTCTACACTGAGCCTCTATGTGACCTATAAACTAGTGCTAACCCAATGCCTCACTCTGCTCATATTTCATAGAATATTTCAAGATGGTAAAATATAATAATAATTTTCAACTAGTTAAAATGATCATCAATAATTATTCTTATTCCTTTTTTTTAGATAACTATTGACTCAGGAAGTAGACAACAACATCTATTATGTGACCATGATTGGGTAAATAATCAAAAAAATCCAAACAGATCTGGTTTAAATCCTGTCTACATTGATGGTGTTGAAGCCTTTATATCATTTTCATAGTCAAATTTTGATTTTTTTTCTAAAGGAACAATTAAATGTTCATGTCAGAAATGTGGTCTTAGGACATTTTAAACATTTGAAAATGTTATACTTCGTCTATTGCATTATGTTTTTCAGAAAGATTACTTTTTTTGGTATCAACATGGTGAAAAGAGTTCAATAGAAAATACAAATTTTTTTGGTTCCAGATCCATCATTTAATAATTTAATACATGAGGCAATTGATCCATCTATTCCTCAAAACAAACTCATAATGACATTCCAAATCCTAAATCTGAACCTTCTTAGTGTTACAATTTGTTGTAATCTGCTGAGGAGGCCTTATATTTGAGAAGTCGGATGAGAAAACTTGAATCTGTTACAAAATTTACGGCTATTAAATCAGATTTTGGAATGTCTAATAGTTGTTTCGATTGGATTTTATCTTTGGTTAAGTCATTGTTTCCTGACATAAATGCATTACATACAAGTCTCTATGAAAGTAAAAGGTTGGTTCAAAATTTGGGTCTAATTTATCAGAAGATCCATGCAAGTTCAAATGACTGCATCTTATATTATGGTGAATATGAATCTTTGATTAATTATCCAACATGTGGAGAATCGAGGTATAAAGTTGCACAACAAGTAAAATTCAAAGTTCCTATGAAATAGTTGAGATATTTTCCAATTACACCTCATTTACATCTTTTATTTTTTTCACGCAACACAAAAGTATTTATGACATGAAATAAATCAAATATTTCTATTAAAAAAGCTTAAATCATCCATGTGATGGTGACTCATGGAAACTTTTTGATCAGACACATCCTTCTTTTACTGAAAAACCTCGTAACATACGGTTGGTCCTTTCTACTGATGGTTTTTGTCCATTTGGAGCTTATGACAATAAATATTCTTGTTGGACTATTTTCGTTACTTCTTACAACCTGCCTCCTTTGATGTTGATAAAAGAACCGTATATATATATATATTTGATGATGTTAATTCTATGACATCCAAAGAATAATTTTTATGTCTATTTGAAACCACTAATTGAATATTTAATTTCATTATGGAACAACGATGTGACTACAAACTGCAGATCAGAATTTTATATTGAAGGTTTCATTAATATGGATGATCAATGACTTTCCAGCGTATGGTATGTTATCTAGATGGATCACACATGGTATAAAATCATGTCTATACTTCATGGCTGAGAATAAAGCATTTATACTTTGTAATGGGTGAAAGGTTATTTATTTTGATTTTCATCATAGATTTCTTCCTACGGATCACCCTTTTCAAAGAAACCAAATTAATTTTACAAAAGGTCAAATTGAAATATATGCACCTCTAGCGGTGCTCTCAGGTAATCAAGTAAATTCTATTGTATCTCCATTACCTCATGTTATTTTTGGACAAACCATAAATGAGGAAAAGATAAATGGTTTTGGGAGAGATCATAATTAGATAAAGTGGAGTATTTTTTAGGACCTTCCATATTGGTCTGATTTTTTGGTTCTTCACTTGTTAGGTGTAATGAATATTGAGAAGAATATTTTTGATAACATGTTTTATACCATGTTGGACACACCTGGTAAGACCAAAGATAATTTAAAGGCATAATTATATATTGCACATATTTGAAGACGTCTTGAACTTGAATTATTTTAAGATGAAAGATCACACAAATTAATGAATCCAAAATCAGCTTACTCGCTTAGTAAAGAAAAACATTTATTATACTGTTAATGGATTAGAGATTTGAGGTTATTAGATGGTTATGCTTCTAATTTTTATTATTTCATCAGAAATGGGCATATTACCAGGTTAAAAAGTCATGATTGTTATGTCATAATTGAAAGATTACTACCTATTGGTCTTAGAGGGATATTGAATTCTTCAATCTGGGACGTGTTGACCAAAATATCATGTTTATGAGATATTTGTGAGTCATCATTGGATTATAATGCATTGAGTTCCATGGAAACAGATATTGTTTTAATTTTATGTAAATTGGAGAAAATATTCCCACCAATCTTCTTTGATTCCATGGAACATTTAATATTGAATTTTTGATATGAAGATAAATTTAGAGGTCCAATACAATTCCGATGTATGTATCCATTTGAGAGATGTATGTAAAAAATTAAAGAATCAAGTATATAAAAAAGCATCAGTTGAAGGGTCAATTGCAGAAGCATACTTGCCGGAGGAAATTTAAAATTTTTGCTCTTATCATTTTCAGTCGTAATATCCTTCAAAACATAATCGGATGGGTTGCAATGAGACAAATGTTGATGATGTCAAAGACCATCATTTGTTAGTTTTTAATCAGCCTGAGATTGGTTTTGGGGGTTACTGTGAACCATGACTTACATATAAAGAACAGCACAGATCTCATACATATGTTTTGCTGAATTGTGAAGAAATGATACGATTTTTGTAGTAAGTACTAATTTTTTATTATTTCATTAAATATTTATAAAGATATATTTATTTACCTTAACTTTTTTATAGAATTTATGATGACCATATAAAAATCAATTTCCATAAATTACATCTGCTACTATGGAGGAACGTTGGCAACAAACTTTTTCATATTAGATTCAAAGACTGGTAAGTAAAGTTTTTTTAATGGAATAATAAATCAAAATTTCAATGATATCTATTATTAATAATTTTTATTTTTTACAGGTAACACGACATAAAAATAAAATTAACATTCGATTATGTGTGCTCAAAAACACTCCATTGAAATTAGTAAAATATCATAATGGGTATAAGGTTAATGGATTTCGATTCCATACATGCATATATGGTGACTCAAAGAAATCAATAAATAATGGTGTTCATTTGAAAGGATACCATCATAAGGAATGTAAAGTAAACTTTTATGGTATTATAGATGAAATAATTGATTTATGTTATCTGGGACCAAATTATGTTATAATGTTTAAATGTTATTGGTTTGATACTGATTGAGGATTGTGAGTTCATCCATGGCATGGAGTCATTAACATTAAATATTACAGTCTTCTTGCATCAAATGAATGATTTATGCTGGCACATCAAGCACATCAAGTTTACTAAGTATATTATTGTGATATTTTGAGATATTTGAAGGACTGGTGGAGTGTGATAAAAATGAAATCACCCAAAAATCATTTTATTGAAAATGAAAATGGTTCTGTAGAAGTGAAGCATATTGAAATTTTTCGAGAAACAGCCCAAAATAAATATCTTACCCAACGAGATATAAATATCGATAATGAAACCCCTCATTTAATGTATGATGATATAGATCATTTTGATGAATTAATAAGGGATGATGAAACTAAAAGTCATATGGAAGTTGAAAATGATGAAGACGAGGATAAAGACATTAATGTCGATGAAAATGGTGATGAATATGATGATTTTTGAATTATATTCATGTATTTAGTTATAGGTAATTATCATATTATGATATTTATTAGTTTTTAAAATTTCATATTTATATTAACAATATTTTATTGGTAACATTATTTTATACTGACATTCATTTGATTTTTATGTTTCAAATCTATTTTAAACATCTCTTAGTGGTGAAAATATTTGTTTTAGAAAGATGGAGATAAACCTCATGAGGATTTATTATGTTCTCTCACTGATGTCAGACTTCTTGATGATGAGCCTAATTCAGCTGCTCCTCTTTAGGTTGGTGCGCCTACTAAGAGGGGGCGTTGTCTTACTCGATTACTGATTCCAGATCCTATTTCAAAGAGACGACCGTCTATTGATTTTGATATGCATTTATAGAGGTATTTTTGATTATTTAATAAGAAATTTATTTTATATTTACTAAGTGTAATTTTAATAATATTTTTATGATTATATATTTGTTTCAATTTGCACAGTTTTTTGCATTTAGCCATTGGTCAGGCTGGTGCGATTATGAGAAATTATTTTTCTGAGCCATGGGTGTCATGGGGCCTGGTACCCATCGTCATGTGTGACAAGATGTCCGACCACTAGATTTTATATTATTAAATAATATATACTTTTTTAAAATTTATTTAATTACTTTTTTTTAATTGTCTTAAAAAATTACTTTTATCTGATTTCTGATAGTCAGAGAGATCCTATCTGAAAGACATGGGATACTTGTATACACGATTACTTTTGTTAGATTCTAAACAACATCAGAAAGTGAGCTATGGATAAAGATTTTTCTACCATCTTTGATCAGCCTTTCATCTCCTATCATCCCAACTATATATCAGCTTATGTATGGGATGAGTTGTTCTCCTTTTGGATAGGAGAGACTTTTAAGAGGAGATCAATAGCTGGATGTCAGAGCTGGGGGAAGCAAGAGGTCACCCATAGGTCCGAGAGTTGTACATTTGGCATACATTGACGACATATGGTAAGTTATATTATTTATTAATGTATATTTATTATAACTATAACATGTTTTTTATATTATACAGGCCTCTATTGAACCATCTATTATGGACTTTGAAGTTTATAATAATATGTATTTGGATCCCTATATAAGAGAAGTTTTAGGTGAATGATAATGACACATTGTGGTTTGTGATTTTTTTGAACAATGCCATCAATATTAATTTTATTGTTATTCTAATTTTTCATTATATTGAAAGGAAAAATATGAGGCTATGACTTCTCATTCATAGGAGAGTCAAGATGAGGCCGAACAAGATGTCACTACTAATTTAGGTTTTGATGAGGGGGCTTGGATACAGGTAGCATCATAGGGTGTCGAGAAAGGTTGAGTGATTGGTATTGGTTCTCTACTGACACCTATGAGTTATTATGGTATTTCTGTGATGGAATTAGTGAGAATTAAGGGAGCTCATGGAGAGTTTTCATCCACACAATTTTCCATTGCACATTATGAGAAGAGGTTGGGAGATCAGGATGAGATGATACAGCAGATACAGAAGCAAAGGGAAGAGTATCTAGAGCAGTAGCATTTGAGAGATGAGGAGATGATGGATTATATGTGGCGAATTTGATGTGGCATTGATATGGAGTTTCCTTCTCTAGGTCCATTGAGTGATCCTCCTCCACAAGATTCCAGTTTATGATTTTTTATGATTTTCATGACTATTTTGTAATTTAGTATGATAGATATAATATTTTTGAAATGATGTATTACTTTTATGTGTGTTTTAATTTTTTTATTTTTTTTAAATATTTGTAATTTTATTTATTTATAAATAATCTAATTATTTTTTTTTAAAATTTTATTTGCAAAAAATCATCGCAAAAGAGTTATAAATAATATTTCGGGTTTTTTTGAGACATACTATATATCCGTTGTAAAGAAAAATCATTATGGTCCTTCAAAAATGATTATATTTGCGATGCCTTCTTCTATGATGGGCTATTTGTGATGGAAAACCGTCGTAAAAAGTCATTTTCAATGTGAATCTGTCAAAAATGCACTGCACAAATTATAAAAAAATCATGTTTTGAATGAATAGAACCCTATTAGACAGAAAAAGGGTGATACTGAAGACTGTAGGAGTTAACAAGATGTTCTAGGTAGAAAATACTGCATACTATGTGATCAATCAATCTACTTTAGTGGAAATTAATAAGAAGACACCGATGGAGATATGGACTGGTAAACCCACTGATTATTCTCAATTGCATTCTTTTAGATGTCCTATGTATTCACTGTTTAATGAATTGGAAAGATCTAAGTTGGACTTAAGATCTAGGGAATGTATATTCTTGGGATACGCTAATGGTGTGATGGGGTATTGTTTGTGGGATTCCACTACCCCCAAAATTTTCATAATAAGAGATTTCATTTTTGTAGAAAATAAGTTGAAAACGACGCTTGATAAATACACAAAGAAAAAGAGTACAAAAACTAAAATAGTCGAGGTGAAGGAAAAAAATAAAGGAAGAAACAGTTTCCCCTAAGGCATTTCTAGAGCCTGATGATCAAGTACGGGATGATTCTGGAATATGATAGTCAAATCAAGATAAAAGAGCACCAATATGGTACTGAAATTATGTCACTGAGCGCAATGTTTCATATTTCTTATTGACAGAGGATGGATAAACATCATATTTTTTTTAGGCGACCCAGAGTCCAAATGTATCTTCATGGATGGAGGTTATGTGGGAGGAACTTGAATCCCTATATAAGAACATGACTAGGGATCTTATTCCATTACCTCACGGAAGGAAGGCCATTGGGAACAAATGGGTCAACAAGATCAAGAAGGATGAAATAGAACAGGTGGAATGATATCATTCAAGACTGGTGGTCAATGGATATCCTCATAAGGAATATATTGATTTCAATAAAACATTTTCTCCTATTGTTAGACTGAAGACTATTTGGGCAGTTCTGGTAATGTGTGCTACATACACTCCATATCTAGTGCCTGTATATGTGGAAAAAAAATTTCTCCATGGTGATCTTGATAAAGAAATCTATATGATCCAACCATAAGTTTTTTCTAAATAATGTAAAGAGAACTTGATTTGCAGGTTGAAAAAATCTATGTACTGTCTCAAATAGGTGTCGGGGTGTCAATACAAGATATTTGATTCCTATATCATGTAACATCGATACAAAAAACTTAATTCATATCCTTGCACATATTTCAAGGGTCTAGATGGTAATTATTTCATCATTCTACTATTATATGTGTATGACTTGTTGGTTGTAAGACCCAACACTGATCAAATCTAAGAGACAAAGGCACAATTGTCTAGGGAGTTTGAACATGGGTGCTCCAATTTTCTAGTATCCACATATGCTTAGTGATACGCAAAGTGAATACTCTACTGATCGAAGGTCGCTGCCCTGAATTAACCCCTTGGAATGTCCATACATAATCATCATAATTAATTAGCATCCACAAAAATATGGCATTGGGAATGAGTTTCATGAACAGTGTATTAATTTATAAGTGAGACCTGAACTAGGCGATGAATTCTGAAAAGGAATCCATGGAATAGGGGACTGACATCTCATAAACCTATTTAAATCAAGGATAATACATATATTAATAATTTATGGATTATACCCACCAATGGAAAGTGGGAATGTAGGGTAACAAATGTGATGTACCCCAGCGTGCAGCGAACACACAGAGGCGGGCGCACCCCAACGGAAAGCTTCAAAAAAATTATATATGTCACACATTTCTCTATAAAGATAATTTCTCCATATATTTAATGAAAATATTACCATTGATAAATCTAAATAATTATTCATGTTATTTTTCTCATGAACCTTTAATTGGTAGGAGGCATAACCTATAACTATATCATTTTGTATGAGAACACGTCTCATTTCTTTATTTGATCCATCACTCTAAATCACAAACCCATATCCACTATAGGGTAGTGTGAGCACATGTTAAATAAACAACCATCACTTTAGTTCTTTGAAATTGTATTCAAATTCATCATTCCAAAGGAACTTAATGCCCTTCTTAGTTAACTTGGTGAGTAAATTAGATATCTATGAGAAATTCTTCACAAAGGGTCAACAATATCCATCCAATCCAAGAAAACTATGGATTTAAATCATAGTGATTGGTATGGGATAATTTTAGAAAACTTATTCCTTTGATGGATCCACTAATATACCCTATTTTTAGATTATATGAACCAAAAATGAAACATTCTATGGTCAGAATTCACCCTTGGTAAAATTTTTATACAAATTCTATTTCCTAGGGGTATTCAATACAATCCTCAAGTGATCTTTATTCCCTTACGTACTCTTAGAATATATAAGAATATCATCTACAAAGACTACAAAAAAGTGATTGAGGTAGTCACTATAGAATTTATTCATTAAATCCATGAAGATAATAGGGGCATTAGTAAGACCAAATGGAATCAATATAAATTCATGGTTATCATACCTTTAATAGAATTTTTTCTTGGGTTTGAAATTAATTTTGAACCTCAATTGGTAGTATCCAAATCGAAGATCAATATTATAAAAATATTAAGATCCTCATAATTGATGAAAAAAATCATCAATATGGGGTATAGGATACTTATTTATGGTTATTATCTTATTTCATCCAATGGCCCGAAGGCATTCATTTTTTATTGATTTTGATAATCCACCTTTCAAGGGGTGAGGTGGAACCCTTACAAGACCTGTAGGCATAAGCATAACATGGCCCATAGGCCTTATAGGAATTCATTTCCCGTGGGCTTCAAACATTACATACAACCCAGACTAACTACTTGGAATTGCTCCTCCCCGGCATCTTCGTCGTGAAATCATCTCTCCACATTCGCATGGCTGTTCGGTAAGGCTTTCCCATGCATGCACAGGCTTGTCCCGATGGCAGGTGTCTTACCCTCTCATTCTTGCAATCTTTTTGTAGCCTTGGAAAAACTAGATACAAACATAAGATTTACATTACATCATGAAATGAAAAACTACATAGTTTCACCTTTGAAAACACACATATCCCTTAGAATCTCCCTGCAGGTCAGTCATAATATACCTCTTCGCATCTTGGGGAAAAATGAAACATATGATAGGTGTGAGTTCATATGCTCAGTAAGTATAAACATTATAGTAGAAGCTATCATAAATAACCATAAACTTTTAATGAAATATATAAAACTGAAACAAAATCCTTTTAAACATAATATTCAGCATAAAAATGCAATAATAAATCAAATAATTCCATTTAAACTTTCACATGGATATTCTACTAGTTGAATAATCACATGCAATATCAATAACTAATCTTATAATGAGGGAATGCATAATGCGGGACATCATAACCATACTGTCAAGGCCTCATTCCAAGACCATTACCATACCATCAAGGCCTTGTTACAAGAAACTATTTTGTCTTATGAGACCTACCGATACATCGAGGGGCTGTAGTGGGCCCCACCCATCACTTACTCAGTCCAATGCATTCCTCTTATAAAAAGGGTAAAATATAACATAAGCATTCATATTAAATATAGCATAGAAAATGTTAATAATTTAACCATAAACCAAAAATGGTATCAAAATAGCACATCCATAGTCAAATATATCATAAAACTTTCAATAAAATATGGAAGATTTTATCATAATAAATCAACCTCAATTAAGCATAAAACCAATAAAGGATATTGGCATAGATGAAAATAATCTAACAAATTTATTAAAACTCTTTGAGAGAAAAATCCATTTTTAATTTGAAATCATTTAAAGTCCATGAAATTATAAAAGTATTTCAAACTATTCTGATTAGTATATATCTCATATCTTTCACCATAGAGATAGTGTCTCTATATCTTCAGGGAAATGATTACTGTAGTTAACTCAATATCATTAGTTGGATAGTTTTTCTCATGAATTTTTAATTTTCGTGATGCATAAACAATAACTCTATCATTTTTCATAAGGACACAACAAATTCTTTTTCTTGAATCATCACTATAAATCACAAAACCATAATTTCCAGATGGTAAAGTCAAGATAGGATAATTGACTAATATTCTTTCCAATTATTATAAACATTATTCACACTCTTGTCTAAACATATTTAATCCCTTTTCGTGTGATTTTGGTTAACAGGTTATCCAATTGGGAAAAATCATGGACAAAACACCGATAGTAACCTGCTAAACCAAAAAAATTGCATACATCGGTTATGATCTTCAGTGCCAGCCATTCTTGGATTGCCTTTTTCTTTGAAGTATCAACAGATATTCTATCCTTCGAGACAATATTTCTAGGAAAAGAAATTTTCTGAAGCTAGAATTCACTCTTTCAAAATATACCATATAATTCATTTCTTCTAAGAGTATTCAAAGCAATATTCTAGTGGTTCTCATGGTCTTTGTAGATTTTGGAATATACCAAGATATAATCAATAAATACTACAAAAAAATCATCATGATATTCCTTGAAAACTATGTTCATTAGATCCATGAAAACATAGGGTTCATTAGTCAATCCAAATGGAATTACTGTAAATTCTTAATGACCATACCTCGTTCAGAATGTTGTCTTTGGAATAACTTTCTTCTTTACACACAGTTTATTATATCTAGAACGAAGGTCAATCTTTGAAAAATATTGATCTGTATAAAGTTGATCAAAAAAATCATCAATGCAAGTCAGAGGATACTTGTTCTTTATTATAAACAAATTTATTTCTCTATAGTCAATCCACAACCTCATTGATCCATCATCTTCTTAACAAAAACAACTAGGGATCCCCATGGAGACACACTAGGGTGAATAAATCCCTTGTTTCTCAACTCCTCTAGTTGTTTCTTCATCTCTACTAATTCCACTGTAGCCATTCTATAGGGAGTCTTTGATATTGGTCATGCATCAGGGATTAAATCAATAAAAAAACTAAACTTCTCACTCTAGAGGATGTCTAGGTAAATCCTCTAGAAATACATCATTGTATTCTTGTACAATAGGCACATCCTCAATTTGGATATTTAATTCTTCTCCCATGGATGATTTTTTCTCTTCCTCCCCAGGAATTTCATTCAGAAGAGATACTAGGAGTGGATCTAGATAAGAATCGGATGATGAAATTTATACTCTAAAGATAATAGATTCTACATCATCCTCACAAATCAGAACTTCATTCTTCTTACAATAAATTTTCACATCATATTTTGATAGCCAATCCATACCAAGGATTATATCAATGTCGATCATAGGTATGATGATAAAGATAGAAGATAAAACATGTTTATATGTCAAAATAGGAACCACCAGACACATCTTTATTGCAATGAGACTTCCCATAGGGGTTTTGACTAACAACTCCCTTGTTAATGTGAATTGAAAATATCTAATTTTTAATGAAAATTGGGAATATATAAAAGAAGGTGACGCTCCAGAATCAAATAATTCTTTGGCTAAATTTGAGGAGATGATTATAGTACCTACCACCATGTCATTCGGAACTTCAACCTCAAGAGTTGTTATCGCATAAGATTGGCCTTTCTCCCTTAGCATTTTTGGGGGTAAATTTCCTTGATTATTAGGAAAATCATTTCAATAATGTCTCATCTCTTTACAATTTTAGCATTGAACATTGGTATCTTCTTTCATCCCCTTTTAATCATGAGTTTGGTGGCATTTTTCTCCACACTTGTAGCAAAATCGCATTCCTTTTTGGAAATTATTGTGCTGTTTCTTCCCACATTTACTATAGGGTGTAATGTCACCTTTTTCCTTCATCCCATTATTTCCTTTTCTAGATTTTTAAGTAGCCCTATTATTCTCTTTCATTACATTAAATTCATAAGACTTATAGAATTCTATTTCCATCTTGATAGCATGTGAGACTATATCTTCATATGATGAGAAAGATTCTGAGACCAGTTCCCATCATAGGAATGGATTCAACCCATCAAAGAATTGATGAATCTTACTGATTGGGTTAGATATATAGTACGAAGCATGTATAACTAACCTTGTGAAGTTATCCTCACACTTTGTAACATTATCATTATCCTTTTCCTCAGACTCAGATATTTCCTTTCCATATCAGATCATTGTTCACGAGGAAAGTATTTTTCTACAAAAAATTCTTTAAACTCCCTCCATTCCATATTTTCTACTTCTTCATATTTCATTATATTTTGAATTAATGACCACCATTTATCTGAATCTTGTGACACACAGTAAAATTCCATGAAAATTTTTTCCCTTTCATTACACCTAAAAGCAAGGAATATTTTTTCTAGGGAACTTATCCATTGCTCAAATACAAATAGATTTGTATTCCTATTTAATGTTGGAATTTTTTGTATCATTAAGTGATCTAACATTGATCCTCTATGTTGTGGATCAGGGTACTTCATATGGGTAAGGTTATTATTCATAAACTGAGTCAACTGTCCCAGTATGGCTATAAGTTGTTCAGCACCATTTGTATCACCAGCTCTACTATCATTATCATTCATATGATGGAAATCCCAACATGGATTACGTGTGTTGATACGATTTCCATTTCTTCCACTTGGTTCCATTTCTAAACAATGGCATACACTAGATTAGGTTATGAATCATAATTCATAATTCCAAACTAGTAAAATACTCAACATAAATTGAAAATTTTATGATATCTAATCCATAATCATAAACATGGTTTCTTTGAGTACATAGTTAATCATAATTCATTCATAATGGTTTGTAATGAAAATATGAATTATCCTAAGCATATCCCCCAGGAGTGTCAAACTAGGTGCATAGTAAGTCTCATTGTCATGTACCAGGTAACCTTGAGTCAATACTGGAACACCTTGCCAGCATTTTCACCCCTAGGTACATCATTACCAGAACCACATCCACTTTTAGTATCCACATAGAGATTTATTTTCTAGGAATACCCACATAATATCTAAATTATCCAAAATTTTAGGAAGTTCCTCTATACTTAGCCTCAAAGTTTATCTTAGGGTAATGTTCATTAATCAATGTTTTTTTATATCTAGTTTTCAAGGATTGTACTAAACATACTATTATACCTACTATAATGCCCCGACCCCAATTTCCCAAAGTTGGTGCATTATTTTATTACATTTCCATGATCATAAGGAAATAAAATCCTAAAGGACCGATCAGTTTAGTAGCCTTAAAACTAGATAAAAATATAAGTTTTTCATTACATCCTGAAATGAAAAACTACATAGTGTCTCCTTTGAACACACACATATCCCCAAGAATATCCCAGCAGGTCAGTCATAATATACTTCTTCGCATCCTGGGGGAAAATGAAACATAATAAATGGGTGATCTTAGATGCTCATTAAGGATAAAAATTATAGTGGAAGCTATCATAGATAAGCATAAACTTTTAAGTAAATATATAAAACTAAAACAAAATCCTTTTAACCATAATCATCAGTATAATATGGAAAGAATAAATCAAATAATGCAATTTAAAATTTCACGTGGATATTCTACTGGTCGAATAATCAAATGAAATATCAATAACTAATACCATAATGAGTAAATGAATAATTTCGAACATCATAACCATACCATCAAGACCTCATGCCAAGGCCATTACCATACTATCAAGGCCTTGTGGTAAGATACTAGTTTGTCTCATGAGACCTAACAATGCATTGAGGGACTATATTGGGCCCGCCCATCACATACAAAGTCCATTTCATTCCTATTATGAAAGGGAAAAAACATAACATAAACATTTTTATTAAAACTAACATTTGAAATGTTAATACTTTAACCATAAACCATGAATAATATCAAAATAGAACATCCACAGTCAAATATATTATAAACCCTTTAATACAATATGGAATATTTTATCATAATAAATCAACCTCAATCAAGCATAAAATCCAATAATGGATGTTGACATAGATGAAAATAATATAATAAATTTATTAAAAAACTTTAAGATAAATATCCCTTTTTTACTTTGAAATCATTTAAAATCCATGAAATTATAAAAGAAAAAACTTATTTTGAAAATAATATTGTGATATTTTAAGGTAATATTCAAAATGTTAAGGCATAATAATGGCGCAAAATAGCCGCTCGTGCCGTATAAGTAACAAAAACATTCTTTCCTTAATTTGTTGAAAAGTTCAAAAAGTACCTCATTTATAAAATGATGGAAAGATTCCTTTCAAAACATTTATAAAGAGTCAAAATGGGTAAATATTATTTTAAATAATTTTTTATAGTATTTTGAAAAACTTTTTAAGAAACATGGATATGGATGATAAAGATTTCCCAGTAGATACTTAAGTATAAACAATCTCAGATAATAAAAAGATTGTGAAATTAACCTTTAACTTATACATTCCTTCAGTCGAGGGTGAGTTAGCATCCTGAATAATGGTTAAAACATGTTATTAAATTATAACAGGACTATATCCATATTTATGATATCATATATGATCCTCTCATATCATTCTATTAATAATATTTCAGTATTACCACTGTTTTGGGTGTTAACTACTTTGTTTTCCTATGCATGTTTTGTTGTGTAAGTCTAGTTTGTTATGCATAGGATGTATTTTATTCATATAAATAATGATATTAAGTTCGTAATTATTATTTTTAATCATCATATAAATTTTATAATCTTTCTTTAATGGTTAATGTGGAGAATGAATCTCATCACGTCGTAGAGGCGGTAGGCCGTATGTACGAATGAGCAACAGTACCATTCTCTTAATGGTTAAATGGTATGTAATTGGATGATATATTAATTATAAAAAATAATTATCTTATTATATTCATTACTTACATCCATTATAATCATCATTATACCCATCCAAATAATTTAGTGTTGAATAACACATTACACCATGGCTTGGAGATGATAAGTTGTACGTACGCACACATGCTGATATTATTATTCATAGGATAGATAAAAGGAGTAATATGGTTGTCCCATAATTATAATAAAATATATGCATGTATAAAGTACTGGAGTTATTACTTTAGTTTTTAAACGACATAGAAAGTGGACATAGAAGAAGAAAATAACTTTGCAATTGGTGATAAAACAATTACCTCTTTTTCATGTGTCTCCTTTTAATTTTCAAAAAAGGACTCCTTAGGTTGGATTTCTGCCCAAAGTGTGGCCTCTAGGATGAAGTGAGGGAATCTTGGAGGATACTTGGGTAGGTTTGGACCAATAAAAAGTGTTTTAGAGGTGTTAGATAAGGAGAAGGACAAGTTACATTTTTAAATAATATTTATATTTGACCATATCACCTATATAACCTTATATTAAAAATAAAATAGTTATTAAAATTTGAATATGAAATTTTTAAATGTTCTTTAAATAAAATATAATAAATTCCTTAATCTAACACAAGTGGCTTAAAAAGATCATATTTTCTACCTAAGGTTGATTTTGGTCAAAATATAATTATCCAATGAGATTAGGACAAGTGTTAGGATAATGTTATATTATTATAATATTTTTTACCTTTAATTACCCTATTTACCTTTAACTATGGTAAATAAAATTTAAAAGTTATTATTCACAAAAAAATTATTTTGATCCTATTAGACTGAATTTTTCATACTAATTACAATCATGTATTTCTATTTTTCTAAATTAAATTCACAAAAGCGGTAAAATTATGTTTAATTCCAATCTGTAAATGTGGTTAGAAGACGGGTAAACGAGACGTTCAAAAGTATAATAAAATTATTATATCTAATTCTATTATAAAAATTATTCCTATGACCTATATTGGACTAATGTATTTATTATATATATATTATGACATTAAAATAAATTTAATGTAAAATAATTATTTAAATGAAAAAGTTGGCTTTTTGACAATAATGTAGTATTTTTCACTATTCATCAAAAGTTGAAACTTTTCAGAAAAATACAAAAAATTCATCATAAGATAATTTTGATATCATGAATTCAAAAATGAAGTCTATTTTGAAAAAATAAAATTTATAAATTTCATAATTTGGTTAATACTGTTCATAACCACTTTTTAAAGGGCTAGTTTGATAGGTGTGCTCGAACTAAGTGTTGTGTGAAGTGCACGCTATTGGATTATTTAAAAATAAGCATACCATAAAAGCTTGGGGTTTTACAATAACTCTAGTTAAATTTATCATGATTTTTGAGTGAAAATTTTTTAGAAAGGAAAACCACAATATGGATATAGATGTTTAAGAAAAAATTGAGAGATGATAATGGAAGGAAAAGGGAATTAAAGTGAAAGTCTAATGGTGAATCATGACTAGATACTAAGGAGGAATGAGTTATTGAAATTCAATAACTTTTCATTAATATTTTTTTATATTAACATGCTTGGGTTTAATTTTTCTCTGGTTGGTGTGTGTTGTCCTTTGAGATCTTTGTTGCTATGTTTTTTCCTTAAGGACAGTAATTATTCTTGTGTGAGGAATTTGATACTTGTAATTCATGCATGTATTTTTAGTATATTTCATAGTGAATTTGAACATAATACTACCTTATTTGGTGAAATTATAATGAAATATTGAAAAATTGCTGCATTGAAGAGATGTTGAGCCTTGGAGGAATTCTAAAGTAATTTCATTCATTCACATCATGACAGGAATTTCACAGTGTGATCGGGGAATAATAAAAAAATTTAATGAGGGAACCGTGGATCTAGGCCAAGACTTTGGATATTTGTGCCATGTAATAATCCAAATAGAGCAAGTAGATTAAACATGACATTAATTCACATCGTGATACATGGCTTGTGGTACTCCCATAAAACTTAAGTTGAAATAGAAAAGACCTAAAAACTGTATAAGAGTAATTCCAAACTTCATAAGATTCATCTCAATGGTAGAATAATGATTCACACCATGATGGATGATTTCATTCCATGACCAAGAAATCAAGAATAGTCCTAGTCTGGAAAACTTCATAATAATAATGTTGAAGGAATTTCTAAGGTTCAAGGATAAATTTTATAAGAATTATTTGCATCACAATGAAGGTGGTCACACCGTAGAGATGATTGTGTAAGAATATTTTGAAAGAGAATAATAATGATCCACACACAAAAAAAGTGGCTCCCCCCGTGAAGGATACTTTGTAGGGTTGATTGCAGACTTTGTAAGAATGGTTCGCACCACAAAAAATCTACCACATTGAACCAGGTCAACATTCAAGGAAGAAGATATCTATACTGATATCCCAAAGATCTCATGTTATGATCTTCAAGGGAGATTCAAAGTTGAAAAAAGTAACATTCCAGTTGCATCACAATAGAATAGATTGCACCATCATGTGTGATGTAGATTTCCTCTGTTATGTGTGGATAGTCATTTCAGGGGTGATGGATTAAGAGTAGATGATTGTGTGAGTTATTTTCTTATTAATATTACCCATGGAAGGTTGTTTCAATTAGGAACTCGCTTGGTGTTTGATTTCATCTTATCCCTTCATGAAAATCTGATCAAGAGATGTGTGGAGGGAAGAAATCCAAATCGATTGATTTGATTAGTCTATGAACAATAGTCAGTATTTTTTTTCTTCTTTATGAGCCAATAATAATGTATATAGGCTTGTTGGATTTCCTCAATCCATGGATTTACACTGGTTTAGATAGAATCAACTGAATTGATCATAAGAAGTTGGTAATCATAGAATGACATTACAACCAATTAGAATTATTAATCCATGAATGAGAAAGGTAGCACCATTATGAAATAATTCTTAAAAATTGATCTTGATCCCTTTTTTAATCAACTGTTTTTAATCACAAATAATTTTGATGTTTTTCACTTGATCTAACAACAAAATTCTTGACTCAACAAATGACTCAACCAACTCTAAAATCTCAGATTTTAGTTTCATCGTGGGGAAACCTCAGACTTCTGCTATAGTACACTCTTGTATTTAGTGAAGAGTCGAGAACTCTTATTAATTCTAAACTCCAACAACAACCCAGGATCCAACAACACTCAAGGAGTCATTAGGAAGTGATGCAATCATCGAAATATGTAGGTGTTGTAGTAGGAGGATTAGTTCCAAATGTTGGCACTGATGTATGTGCTAATGCAGTGGAGATGCAAAGGCAACATCATTCCTTCTTGTCTCCAGAAGCATGTGTTGTACACTAGGTGATCCAGTTGTAGCAGTGATTAACATTGACCATGTGGTTCAATGCCCACGATGATCAGAACCATGAAGCGTTCATTCCATAAAGACGACTTCGCGGTGGAACTGGGATTAGCCGATGGTAGCTGATATATATTTTTGGTTGGGGTCATTTATACTATATAAGGAATGTAAGATGTGTGATCAATTAAGCTTAATCTTCTATCAACCTATGCTTTGGAGTTATTGTATTGAACCACTTAAATCACTTGTGTTCAATTTCCTTTACTTTTTTTCATTTTATATTCCACTTTTGTTTGTATGCTCTCAGTGTATCTTGAGTAGTTGGAAGGTGCGAGGTTAGGGTGTGTGGCTTCTTGATTTCAGAGATATATTCTTTTAGCACCAATATTCTCCAGACATTCTTGTGTCATTATTCCATGCTTGAGGAGCAGAGTTTGAGTTCTTCAAAAGATAATGCTTCTGTTGCAACAGAAACGACTAGATTTTTAGGCATTTTGAATTTGAAGGTCGTGGTTTTAGGAATCAAAGTGTTTACTAAACCCAACCACACCATGGCATTGCACAACATGTTGTGATTTATGAAATTTATGAATAAATGGAAGATTTTATCATATTTGAATTTATGGGAAGACTTTACCAATCATGGGGACTTTGAATCATTTTTTGTGGTTGTTTTTAGAATTCAATAAAATGCATATAAGTGACATAAATTAGGACAATTTTGAAAGTCAATAATGGAGAGATAAAATAGAAGTATTTGAGAATTTTGAGTAGACGCGACATATTAAACTGATTGGAGAGGGAATTCTACACATCTAGAGATTTATTGAGGAGGTTTCTATGGATAACTCGAATATTATTGAAGATCGGTATTTGATCAAATGTTGAACTAGATGGAAAACACCCATGTTTTCATGGGGTTTAAATATTCTTCTTATATTCATTGAGATCAATCTGCATGACAACTATTCTTATTTCCTATTTTTGAAGAATTGTGTGGAGAGATAAGTTGAAAAGTGACCCTTGGTTATGGTAGCAAGTCTTGCCTAAACCCTTGCAATCACAATAGTGCATACTGATTTTAACACATCGATACATTGACGGTGTATGGTCTTAAAATGTAGCATTTTGGGGTGAACTATTTAAAATCATCGTATCATTGCATTTTCTTTTCATAGCTGGATTTTGAGGGTGTTTTATTGATATTATCATATTCGAAGTGATCTTGTAAATGCGAGAATAATATTTTTTTGAAGAGTAAAGGAATTGTACACCCAAATTAACTCCCCCCCCCATGGTGTTTGGTAGGCTGTGTTTGCAATAATTTGTCATGCATATTAGTTATAAAATGAATAAACTAATGGGACAAGTCTAAAAATGAGCCCCATAGCCTACCCTATAGAAGTAAAATTCCAAAAAGGCATACCAAAATCTAGTCAAAGGGAGTGTGGTCATGTCACCCTACTCAACCCCTACTAGCCTTGCTGATAAATCCCATAAAACCTTGAGAGGGAAGGAGTGAATTAGGGTGTTAAATTTTTCTTGGAATAAAGAAACACAACCCATCAGAAATACATAGTTCATTGTTAAGGTCTATTCCACGGAGCATATGCCGATGGTGTTTCGGTCATACCAGAATCCACTAAACTTCACTGGAATTTAAGGATTACCATTTTTCGGTCATGGTCACCCCCATGAAAGGCTCACAGCATTTACAAGAATTTTAAAGATAACACATTGCCTCCATCAGATCACTTTTGTCAACTCCCTCTTGCTCGCTACTTTGGGTTAAGTCTTTCTCAGCTTATCAACTTTAAAATAACTTCCATATCTAAATGGATAATGATGATGTTTTGCATCACTAGAGATTGAATATGATGCTTCAATGCATTCCACTAACCTTCCCCCAAGTATGTTTTCCAAAGCTTTATATTTTTCACAACTACTAACATTCACCAAACCTCAATCTTTCATGCAACTATCCCTCTGCAAAGCTCGTATTTGCATATGAGTGTCCTTGTAGTTCCTTGCAACTTTCACTTTACCAACAAACATTTACTTTCGGGCAACTTTCAATATTTTGTGAATCTCCTTTGTTCTGAAGCGACTCAAGTTACTTCGCACAACTGATGCACGTGCAGAAAATAATTTTAAGCAACTCTACTTTGCACAACTCTTTCACAAAGCAAAGAAATCAGATCTTTATTGAGTGTCTAAGTGCTTCAAATGATGGGGGTAGCCGCCGATTTATAGGCATGGTTGAATCTTAGCTCAACTGCCTTGCGCTCCACCGACCTTACGTGCAAATTTCTTGGTTCACTGAACTTCATCAACTTAATGTCACCCATAGCATGCAACTCACCATCGTCACGCAACTCCATCAGTATTACATTGGTTAATGCAACTATGATTTTCGTGCAACTTCAAAACTTTCATAAAACACTTCCCTTAGTCGTATTTTGATGAGGCGAGGCCGAAACATCTATTGTGTGCAACTTCATGAAACTTCTTCACCCTTTCAGGAAAAAATTGTATTTGTGTAAGAATATTTCTTTTGCCAAAAACAAATTTCTTCGTCCTTAAAATTTTTGGTTCCACAAATTTGGTAAACACTGAAAAATTGTGTCACCTTCAACTCTAGTGTGGATTGAGCATAAACACAATATACTACAAATTTTTAACTTTAAATAACCTTGGTTTAAACACTTATCAATCCATGTAGCACTCTCAACCCTCAACCAAAGGGAGGGAGTATGGTCATATCGCCCTACTCAACCCCTATTAGCCTTCTTGATCCACATAGTACTCTCAACCCTCTACCAAAAAAGAAGGCCTACATGTTCATGCACATGATGTGTAAGTAAATAGTGAGTATAATACTTAGTAGTATTTTCCAAATGATCCCTACTTCCTCTCGTGTTGTGACTCCTTTCAAACTTGTGTTTGTGTGCATGAATGTGAGATAGAAGGAGATTAAACACCCCATAGAGGCAAAGAAAACAATCAAATTCACATCATATATCACAATATTATGCTCAAAACACAATTTTGAAAACCCAAAAAAAATCAATATCATGCTAGGATACCGATTTTATGTCTTATTGTCAATGTTTTAATCATACTTTACAAGTCATTACATAAAATGGATCTACAGCTTTTTATAGACCATCATGTCTTGTGTGACGAGAAAAAGCCCCACCAACTTTTGTGTCTTAAATGAAAACAATATCTCTCATAAACCTCCCAAAAAAGAATAACATGGATGCACCTTGCAAGTTAAGGTTTTGAGTAGATATAAGAGGCCGCCCTTGTGGGTTGTCTCCCAAATGATAATAACAATGGATTGTGGACTTTTGATTCCCAATGAAAAATAACATGTATCATGAAACTGTGTGCCATGATTGCGAATAACTAAGATCACAAACCGATGTGTCACTAGTGATGAGAACTCTCTCTCTCTTCATGCTTGGCAGCTTGTAATCATACGTAATGTGATCCATTTTTAAAATTAAATAAAACATCATAAAAAATCACATAATCATGACATTATTAAATGAACACACCATGGAGTGTTGGAAAATTATCTCTCCTAACATCATGAAATGCAGGACATAATCAAACATGCAACATGTAAACATTCAAATAATCATACATCATGGCATAAATACATCAACAAACTATGTGACATTATTAAAGCACACAATATAGCCTAAAATAATTAAAAATATCTATTTAACAACCTTCCTAAAAATAAAGGCCATGGCCATCTATATTAGGTATGGTTTAGGATAATAAATCTTAAATGCTAAAGACCACCATGCCAAACCATAAGTTTCACAAAGAATCTAACAAAAATCCTCCATTTCTAGGTTCGAAAACATAGAGACATACAGTTGGAATAAAAGAACCCAAATGATTTCTCCTTCCACTCAAAAGAATGGTCTACATGAAGAAATAACAGAGAGGTAGATCATTTGGAGGGAAAGAGAACTTCGTTGAATCGTGCACCAAAGGAAGACAGAGAGAAAACGGATGGAGATAATACTTTGGTGGAAGAGAAAAGGGAGTAGGAGTTGATGGCATGAAGAAGTAATGCAGAAATAGAGGGAGGGTTTTAATGAAAAAAAATATAAAATTTACAATAGTTCGGGTGATGAATCAAAGAAACTACAAAGTATTCGGGGAGACTGAATCTTAAACCATCCCGTGAAACCCCTAAAAGAAAAATTTTGTTCTTTGTTCATTATCCTCCTATCTTTTAAATTTTCTCCTCCATTGTTCCAAATAATTATCCTCTCCTAACCTAATTCCAAACCCCCACATGTCGCCCGGTCCAAAAAATAACCTGCGATGAATCCAACCTGAGATGAATCCTGTTGTTTCAAAAACATGACCATTAGAAACTCCATTAGAGGGAGCACAAACCAACATTAGAAAACAATCCCACACGGCAATTGATTAAAACAGCAACTGCCCAGAAAATAGCCCGATTTGGGTACATGTTAGCCGCCTTCATCCGATCTCGGATCCAATAAGTCGGGGCCTTTCCATTCACATATGCCAGGATTAAGGTATCAAACTGCAGGGGTCGAGGCACATACCCTCAAGCTTCATCCAGTGAAGCATCTGTACATCGCCCTTCCTCGCATACTGTCCCATCACTATGCCAAGCGATTCTCGCCGGTGATGCGAGGAAAGGAGATATCCACAACATCGAAAAGTTGATCTGCTCGATGATGGACTGTGTCTCAGGGTCTAGCTCGATGCCTACTGACTTCATCCTCTCGATGATCTGCTCCATCCCTGTTATGTCAGGTGACTGGCTGAAGGAGGGTCTGGAAGCTTTACGAGTCGAGTCACAGCTGCATTTCTCAGTTTTCAGATCGGAAAAATACTATCAAAAGCATAACAGAGCTGAAATGCTAATCGAACCCAACCAGAAGTACACTAACGACAACAAGAAGAATTCAAATGGGGAGGGGGTGTTACTTTATTGGATTCGAAGCATGACCAAGAGCCCACATAACGATCCGGAATGAAATTCTAAAAAGAACAAGGGAGGCAACCGAGAGAAGGGAACCCTGCTGTCGATTGCGTTTACAAATTGCTTAAACCCTAAGACCGAGAAACCATCTCTTTCTAAAACAAGATAGTTTTAGGAAGGTATTGATGAAACGAAGAGAATGAACATTTGGGTGGAATGAAATTGATAGTTATTTATATGGAGTATGATAGATAATGCATATCCAAAGTATAAAAAATAAACCGTTGGATGGATTTCATATTGATCTCAATCGTTGGATGGATTTCGTCATCATCCAACCTTATCATGAATGCACATTCATTTCAACCGTTGGATGGATTTCATTTTGATATGAACCGTCAGATGAATTTTATCTATGTGTCAACTTTATCATGATTTCACTGCAATCACAACCATACAAATGGATTTCATTTTGATCACAACCGTCGGATGTGTTATAACTTTATCTAACCTTATCATGATCGCATATTCATCTCGACCGTTGGATGGATTTCATTTTGATATCAATCGTAGGATGGATTTCATCCTTATCCAACCTTATAAGGGTCTCATATACATTTTTAATATTTATTTATAAATATTTATTGATTAACATTTGATGTTTTTAATACAGCTTTAATTTTCATAAATAATATATGTATTCATTTTCATTTTAAGTATTCGTTTTTAGTTTTTTCAAATTTATTTAATTAACAACTCTTATTCATTATTCTAATATTTTTTTGACATATTCATATTTTAATTAAATTTCACTTATATTTAACATTCAAAGTATAAAAAATGGATCGTCAGATGGATTTGATAGTAATCTCAATCATTGGATGAATTTTTTCATCATCCAACCTTATCATGATTGAACCTACATCCCAACCATTGGATGGATTTCATTTGGAAATGAACCGATAGATGAGTTTTATCTTTATGCCAACCTTATCATGATATTACTATGATCTCAGCCATCCGTTAGATTTCATTTTGATCGTAGTCGTCAGATGATTTTAGCTTTATCGAACCTTATCATGATTGCATATTTATCCTAACCGTTGGATGGATTTCATCTTGATCTCAATCGTTGGACGGATTTCATCCTCATCCAACCTTATCGTGATTTTATATTTATTCCATTGGATTTCTCTATATATAAGTATCATTGTATTACTTCTTGAGAATAGATGCTCGATAAGAGTACCAAAATGAATTACAATATTGGAGATCCTTCTGATATTCATTTTGAAATTTCATCATCATCATCGCCATCTTCTTCTTCATCTTCGTCTAATGATGCGGCAAAAAAATCATTTGAAGAGATGCAAGAAGCAGTACATCGAGTAGTGCAGAGGAACAATATGATGATGGTGCATTACTATAGTGAATACAACGATCAGTCTGCTCACGCTGGATCCATCCCAGGGCACATAGTTATCAATCGCGATCGTGATGTTGCAGATCGTAATTTGTATGATGATTATTTTTCTAGCAATATACGATATAATGCAACATTGTTCCATCGGCGATATAGAATGTCTCGAAATATTTTTCTTTGTATTGTTGATGCAGTTAAAGCACATGGTCATTACTTTCAACAAATAAGTGATGGGCTTGGTATACCTGGATTATCAACTCTGTAGAAATTAACAGTCATGTTTTGTATGTTGGCATATGGCCTCCCAGTTGATGCTACTGATGAATATGTTAAAATTGGTGAGTCTACTACAATTGAATGTTTAAAAAGATTCTGTCGTGCTATTGTTGAGATTTTTTCAGAGCGATACCTTCGATCACCTAATGCAAATGATATTTCAAGATTGCTTTATATTGGTCAAGAACGTGGTTTTCCAGGAATGTTAGGTAGTTTGGATTGTATGCATTGGAATTGGAAAATTTGTCCTATGACATGGGCTGGACAATATGCAGGACGTTCCGGATCCCCAACTATTATTCTAGAAGCAGTGGATGATTATGATCTTTGGATATGGCACGCATATTTTGGTATGCTGGGTACCAATAATGACATCAATGTGCTTGAATCATCTCATTTGTTTTTTAATCTCGCTCAAGGTATTGCTCCTCTTGCTCGTTATGTCATTAAAGGAAAAGAATATGATATGGGATATTATTTGGCTGATAATATATATCCAAAGTGGTCCACAATTGTGCAAAGTATCCATGATCCACGTAGTGCGAAGAAGAAATATTTTTCAATGAGGCAAGAAGCATGTAGAAAAGATGTGGAACGAGCATTTGGAGTTTTACAGACACGCTTTGCAATCATCGCAGGACCTACATGTTTTTGGATAAAACATGTATTACATGATATAATGACTACATGCATCATCATGCACAACATGATAATCGAGGATGAATGTAATTTGAATGCTCCAATTATTGATACGATGGAAGTGTCAGCTCCAACTGTAGAGATAACGACAGATGAAAATGTTCGATTTCAACACTTACTCAGTCAGCATAGAAGAATTAAGGATAAGGATGCTCATATCGCACTTTGCAATGCATTAATCGAGCATCTATGGCAACGATATTCTGATTTAGAAAATTAATTCTAATTGATTATCCATTGTAATTTTCTGCATTTTTAATTGAATATCGTTTTAAATATCATATAGTTTTATTTTATTTTATTTTATATTATTAAATAATGAGTACAAGTTTAATTTAATTTAATCATTAATTAATTACATAGTTAATTTTATTATTATATTAAACTTGTTTTTTAATATATATAAATAAATAATTATTATATAACTATTTAAAAAAATCACTTAATTAATCAAATCACACATGTCTAATTATAATTAAAATTATAATAATATAATTTGTTCAAAATACACATGTCATAAATTAAAATTATATTGTAGATAAATCAATAAAAATTAATGATACATAATAAATAAAAATTAAAAAACAAAATACATTATATTGATGTATAATGAAAATAAAGCATGATTTATTATATTTAAATTGATATTGTTAAATAAATATATCAAATTTAATTTAATTTAATTATTAATCAATATCAATTTTTCTTAATTATTATGCTTATTAAATATCATAATATATCATATTGTTTAATTTTATGAAAAATATTAGTTTTAATATAATGTATTGAATAAAATTAATAATAAAACATATATAAAGAAGAATATTCAAAGAATATTATTTTTGAAGTGGAAAATAAAGTAAGTGGGTTGGAGAGAAATTTACTGTTCATACTTCAAAATGGAGTAAAGTTACTTCAAAATGGCGTGCTGCGTTGGAGTTTCCCTAATCTCCCCAACTACCATACCAAACGCGCGGCTGACAGTTGATATTCTTCATCTTTTTCCTTGTATCCATATTCATCTTCCATCACAGGCCCCTATGAATTTGAGATTGGTTGATATTTTTTCATCCAAAATCTTTTAATAAACTTTTGAATGTAAAATTTATGAGATTTCACCATTGTTAATGCTTTACTCTCTCAATTTTCATCCTCAATATCAAGTTGGATTGTTGGAGATCTCTCATCTCAAAACACTGAGGAACTTTATTCTTCTGTTTTCAAATCATCATATCACCTAGTCCACCCAAAAACATGTTGTCAACCTATAAAATAGTTTGATTATACATCTACTTCTCATAAACAATTATCTATGTTTCACCTAACAACTCTTTATTCTTAAATTAATCCATAAAATATCTTATTCCTTCAATGTGGTGCTCGATTCAAGCTATACAGATTTTTCTTCAACTTATAAACACAGTTTTGGATTCTATCTTATGTGAAACCTAATTGATGATTCAAGTAATTTTCTTACTCAAAATCATGATGAAGGAAGACTATCATGAAATCTGTATGAATAGATATCGATTTTCTTACTCCAGATATCGATTTTTTTATTCTATTGGGCTTAACACTGTTTGAATAGATGAATATATAAATACTGAAGATAATATTTCAAATAAATAAACACCTTCTATTTATTGAAATTACTTTTTCAATAGTCGTGCTTTGTAAAGATTCTTTCCAACAAATTCCACTTTTAATTGAAATACCCAATAATTTTACAATGAATTTTTACCTTTTGATAACTCCATAAACTATCAAGTTCCATTGGTTTTCAATGAATCCATTTCTTCACCCATAGATAACTTCAACTATTTAGCAACATTCAGTGTTTCAAATTCTCATGGACATTCGAGATCCCCATACATTTCCATTTGCACTTAAATCTAATTAAATCCATCTAAATTATTTTTTAAAAATAAAATGACATCAAATGACCTTGAGACTTAAAATACACATCAATACTCTGATATCGTAAGTTATACAAATAAGTACGTAAATGTCATGTGCAATCCCATAAGAATTATTGAAAAACCATACCATGAGACTGACTCCAGCAAAATGTCATTTACCTTGTTTTTAAAGGATCAGAAGCCCCAATTACGTACAAGAAATAAATAACATGCACACAACTAAGGGGGTAATTTTGGTCCGGCGGCCCAAAAGCCCGACTGGCCCGACCTGAAAAAACCCGAGTCAATAAAGACCTGGGTTTAGCATGGATTTTGAATCCAACATGAAGGAAGCTCATTCAATCAATTCATGATTCAATCTTATTTTTATGAATTGCAATAAAATTTTACAAAATAATGTCAAAAAATATTAATCTCATCATATAAGACTTTCATTCCCATATTTTATTCTAGTAAACAAAAAAACAATAGAATACCTCAAGGAAACTTGAAGAAATTCTTATTCTATCGTCATCTTTGTCATCAAAAGCACAAGTACTATCAACATTACTAATACTAAAATTACAATAATTATTGTTTTTCCAAAATCTTTTATATTAATCAAATACAAAGGGAACCAGTAACAACACCTGAAATGTCATTCTAAATACCCTCATCTTATAAATATTGTTCCTGACACCCATAATTTCTTCTCTGGTCAAATATTTATGTTAAAATTTATCAAGAATCGTGTGAATCGAGTTGTTGAAAGGGACACCTAGAATGGTCTTTAATAATGTTTCAAAAACATTTTTCTTCGCTGTCTTCTTCGCATCCAAATATTTTTTACACAATCTGCTACTTCCAAACTATTTTGTAAAGACAGATCTTCCAAGGTTTCGTCATACTCTGAAAATTCTAGTTCAAAGATTAACTCGTCCTCATTTTCAATCTTGGAAACCCCATCTTCCAAATCATATTCTTCCCCAACTAGTAAGGAAAAGTTGTTCTTCCAAGTACAACAAATTAAAAATGCGCACCATGTGGAACAATAACACTTATTGGAAGAAAAATATCTTTCAAATAATGCATTGAAATTATTCAAAATTTCATCCTTGTCGGGTAAGCCACTTATGATTTCACATCTTCTAGAACCAACTCTCAAAATTTTTATACTAGAAGCCTGATTCACGTAAATGTGATGAATACACTTTGGTCAACTGGAAACAAGTATGAAAGAAATAAAAGGGTCAAATCCCTTATTACCAAGGAAATTTAGATTTCACCACAAAGCAACGATGAAACTGAATTTTTCAATGCAAAACATATTCCTTTGAAAAACATTACAACAAAAAGGTTTGAAAGATGAGATTTTAAATTATCATGAATATCATTGTCAATTACGTTTGATAAATAAATAACACACAGCTAAGAGTGTAATTGATTATCCAATAAAAACATATATTTTGATTACATTTTAATGTTATTAAATGTTTATTTTTGATCTTATGGGCTTGAGTTAGTGGATTTTAATTTTGAACATCCATTCTCTTCATTTGTGCACTCCATGCCTAATATGCACCAATTTAGGCCCAATGTTTCATCTGATTTCAAAGAATTTAATTATAAATATTTTAATTTGATATTTTTGTAAATGGATATAAACTTAAATATGAACATTTTTCATTCAGGGATCAATAGAGGATTCATAAAGGATGATGAGGATTTTTGGCGAAGAAAAGAAACAATTCTGGAGAAGGAAAATTGGATATCATTCCACCGATGGGAATGTGGGGCCCACAATAAAGGCCAAATGAATCCCAAAATTCTTGGGAGACTAGAAGACATATATAGGAACAAATAATTCTTCTGGAGCTAGTGATAATTCGTCCTAAATGGTGGGGATTAAGGCGGCCCATTTTCATGTTTTATTTCACTTAATTAGTACCTCGGACTGTTGACATGTTCTTCTTTTATGAGTAAGGATGAGTATGAAAGGAGAGCACCATATTCACCTGTGTCACGTGGTGTGATCCTTGAGTAATGCCTTACCCATAAAATTAAGAGAAGACAATGTATCATCAGTTTGTTTTATTTATGTTTTTGTAGGTTAAAAAAAATTAGACTGTTGATCTGTTCTTCTTTTATGAGTATGGATGGGTATGAAAGGGGAGCACCGTATTCATCTGTGTCATGCGGTGTGATCCCTGAGTAATACCTTACCCAGAAAATATAAAGAAGACAATGTATCATCAGTTTGATTTTTAAAATTTAAAAAAAAACGAAACCCATAAAAATGTTGATACTTGGTTTTAAATAAATTGTTGTGTTGTTTGTTTTGTCTGGTTTGTTCTTCTTTTTATGGTTCAGGGACTATTTTGGGTGATACATATTTGATCAAGGAGGTGCATACATCTCCAAAGAGATCAAAAGAGTAATCTGGAGTATCACGAACTTCAACTTCAAAAATCAGGTGAATTTGTTCCATGTTTATCATTTTCAATTTCCTCTTTGAACTCCTCTCCTCTACCCCTTCTAATCTTTCTTTTCTTTAAACACTGGGTACAGTGTTATTTTAAGTTGGGGGGAGATGAAATTAACATTTTGATCTTGTGTGCAAAAAATAAAATGCGTGGAAGGAAAAATTTCGAACATGATAACACACATTTCAAACTCTGAAATTGTATATCAAATAATTTTGCATGCCTTGATTCTGATTTTAATGCAAGTTTATGTTCATGTGCATAGATATTGGAAAGTGAGGTTGTCCGATATGATTTTTCATCGTTATATTTTCATCCATTTAAAAAAACACAATGCACATCCTCTAGATTGTGGGGTTTTAGTTTGAGTTCTTGGGGACCCATAATAAATAGCATAGGATTGGCGACCATTTTAATTTTAACATGAGTATTCAAAAAAAAAATTGCATGTAGAGCAATGAATTGACCTAATGTGTGGCTTTCAACACTTGGGGATCGTGACTCCATAGTTGTCTGACCCAGAGTTGGGAATTTTATCTCTATTTGTGGTAATTTGAATTTGTTTTTGATTGAGTTAACTCGAGATGATGCCCGAGTATGTGAACTTCACTTGGTGCCCTAAGGTCTTTGAGCCTGGAAGTCATCGGCAAAGTCTTACTACCTGGGTTGACTCGATTGAGTTCAATTTCAATTACCATGGCAAAATTGCAAAAAAAATGAAAAAAAAAGAAAATAAAAAAATGAGTACTCATCTTATTATTAAAATTTTATTGCTCCTAGCGCTTCCATCTTTTCTCCCTCGAATGGAAATGAACCCCCATGTCTATTGTGACACACAACACTTCATCATGATTAATTGAATTTGGATGAAATATGGAAATGAATTTGAACAAAGGAATGGGCTTCGGCTTGAGATATGCATGTGGACATAGCTTGTTTTAAATGATTTTGAGGGGTTTCATAATTGTTTGGTATGTGATCTTTGGGTGAGAATGTGTATTAAATTTTTTTTGGAAAAGGTCATTCAAATTTCATTTTTGTGAGATATATTTTGCTCGGGACTAGCAAAACTCAAGTTGGGGGGTGTGATTAGCCAATAAAAACACATATTTTGATTACATTTTAATGGTATTAAATGTTTATTTTTGATCTTATGGTCCTGAGTTAGTGGATTTTAATTTTGAACATCCATTCTCTTCATTTGTGCACTCCATGCCTAATATGCACCAATTTAGGCCCAATGTTTCATCTGATTTCAAAGAATGTAATTATCCATATTTTAATTTGATATTTTTGGAAATGGATATAAACTTAAATATGAACATTTTTCATTTAGGTATCAATATAGGATTCATAAAGTATGATGACGATTTTTGGCGAAGAAAAGAAACAATTCTGGAGAAGGCAGATTGGATATCATCCCACCGATGGGAATTTTGGGCCCACAATACAGGCCAAATGAATCCAAAAATTCATGGGAGACTAGAAGACATATATAGGAACAAATAATTCTTCTGGAGATAGTGATAATTCGTCCTAAATGGTGGGGATTAAGGTGGCCCAAGTTGAAGATTCAATTCTGGGCCAGATTCTGCGGCCCATAAAAACATCCCACTATTTTTATCATATCTCGCCAAAGGTTTATTATTTTGGGCTGAAGTTTTATAGGAAGTTAGGGGACATCCGGGGATTCATTTAAATCTTCTACGGCCCACTAAATTTCGTCCTTCTATATGGTAATTCAGGCGCTTATTTCCGGTGGATGCAAGTTGGCTGCAACTTCGGGGCAAGAAGTGGAAAAGTCTCTCAACATTAATGTTCCACCCACCTTTCCCCAACACAATTAATTAAAGTCACATGAGATGTTGGGGTCTCGTCCAAGGCTTCATTTTTTCCTATTTAAGGCAGTAGTGGTGGAGTATTTAGGGATCTTGGGTGCTTTGTTTCATTATAATGTTATGTTGTCCATTTGATGTTGTAATTGTTCTTCATTCTCATGTAAGTTGTTTGAATCACATTAGTTATTAATAAAAGTTATTCATTTCCTCTTTTTATTTTCTTCTTATTATCTCTTTGATATTGTTTCTTTAAGGTGTGAATTTATTCACACCAGAACTTGTGAATTTACTCACACAATGGTGGAGTGATCATTGTTGTTGTTGTTGTTTTTGCTTCTTCAATTCTGCCCCTATGAGTCTGCTTTCCGCTTCCTTTGAGATAATAGAATCAATGGAGGGATAAACCCTTATGGGTTGGTCCTAGGGAGTTGCATGGGGAAGATTGGATGTTATTTTATGATCTTAATTTCTGTAATCATTTCATTACTTTAAGATTTCCATTTGATGATTTATTTTCTTCTTCGTCTTCGCCAACTTTAACAATGACACATTTCGAGTGCTAGTGCGATCCAATTCCTTAGAGTGATCAATAAATTGATACTAAAAGTGAATTGGTGATTAGCCTTGTAATGGTGTTGGGATTAAATTGGTGAATGATGTTGAGGAATTATATCATTTTTTGGATACATCTTGAATTAGTGAAACGAATGTTATAAGAAAATAAATGCATCCAATCTAACCCTAGTAACAACTTAGGATCAACCCATATCCATTAATTGTTTTAGACTAATTAATTGTATGTTTTAATTTATTTTCTTTAGATTAAATCAGTAGTTATTAAAATAAAATCAATCCAAATAGTTGGCCACTCCATAGCCAAATCCTTCCAAAATAAAAGTGTCTCTCGGTTTCTTCTTCGGTCCCTGTGGATTCGACCCCTACCTGTACTACAACGACCGCATACCTGTAGGGTAAATTTGGGCGCAACCAGTAATTTTGGCTCAGCGGCCCGAAAGCCCGACTAACTTGGACCAAAAGTTCAACTACCCAGACCCAGAAAATCTTGAGTCGGTAAAGACCCAGGTTTATCAAGGATTTGAATCTAACATGAAGGGGTTTCATTCAATCAATTCATAAAACAAACTTATTTTTACAAAGTGCAATAAAAATTTTCAAAATAAACTCCAAAAATGTCGATCTTATCACAAGAAGACTTCCATTCACAGATTTTAGTTTGGTAAACAAACAAAACAATGAATCACCTTTAGGAACCTTCAAGGAATGCTTATTATATCATCATTATAATCATCATCATCACCGTTGTTTTGATCACCATCATCATCATCCACAACAAAATTATTGTCCACATTACCAATACTACAATTACAATTATTGTTGCTTCTCTGTAAAATCTTTCATATTAAGTAAAAAAATGGAACCAGTAACAGTACCAGCAATTCCTTTCTAAATACCATCCTTTTGCAAATATTGTTCATGACAACCATAAGATCTTCTCTAGTAAAATATTTATGTTCAAATTTATCAAGAATCATGTGAATAGAGTTGTGGGAAATGACATCTATAATGGGCTATAGTAATGTTGTAAAATCATTTTTCTTCGCTACCTTCTTCCCATCCAAACATTTTTCAGCACCATCAGCTGCTTCCAAACTGTTTAAAAAAGCCAGATCATCCAAGGTTTCATCATCCTCTAAAAATTATGGTTCAGAGATTAACTCATCATTGTTTTCAGTCTTGGGAACCCCATCATCCAAATCATATTCCTCCCCAGCTTGTGAGGAAAACCTATGCTTCCAAGTAGAGCACATTAAAAATACACCGCATGTGGAACAATAAAAGTTATTAGAAGAAAAATATCTATCAAATAATGAATTGGAAGACTTCAAAATTACTTCCTTTTCTGGTAAACCAATTATGATTTCAGACCTGGAAGAAACAACTCTCAAAATTATTATGTTAGAAGCCTGATTCTTGTAAATATGATGAATACACTTTGGTCAACTGGCAACAAGAATGAAAAAAATAAAAGGGGTTAAATCACTTCTTTCCAACAAAATTCATATTTCACCACAAAGAAAATATTAAACTGAATCTCTCAATGAAAGAGTTATTTATTTACAAACTCTTTACAATGTAAAGTTTGGAAAGAAAAGATTTAAAATACCCTCCTCTTGCAAAGATTGTTCAAGAATACCACAAGTTATTCTCTTGTAAAATCTTTATGCTCAAATTTATCAAGAACCGTGTGAATCGAGTTATTGGAAGGGATACCTAGAATGTGTTAGAGTTGGTGTCCTAGAACAAACTATTTTTACTTTTGATTACATTGATAGTTAATGTATTTAAATATTAAACATCTTATTGCATATGGTTCATTGTTCTGCATGACTATGATGTAATAATTTTTTAGAGTATTTGTTGCATTGATAAGGTCATGATAGTTCCCCGCTACGATGGGAACCATGAAATGTTATAACAATATTCTTAAATATAGTTATTCGATTGGATGACATACTATAATGAGACACATAGTATACATACTGTTAGGTATGAGTACTCATAAGCAGATGAGACTTCCACTCATGAAGTTCATGCTTAGTAATCTCCAAGACGAGATATTATGAGAATATACTTGCTAGTAGGAATTTTGCATGTTTTGGTGTCATCGAATATTCTTATTTGTGAGCGTGTGTAATGATACTTATACTTTAAAATTATCATTAATATGTGTCACGACTCACGCACTTTGATTTAACAAAAACCATCACAGTTGGCGGGAAGAAGGGTACGTTGGGTACGTCATGAGTGACATGTTATTACTGGATAAATCGTGGAAGGATTTGTCCCTTCTATTTATAAAAGTTTATATCTTAGCCTTTTGATTGAAATAGAACCATCATGTAAAATTTCATGACCATGGTGTAACGAAGTGTTTATTTCAGGTAGTCAAAGAATGACGTATCAAGCACAATATTTGATGACACTATCATGAAACCTGCTTGATGAGATATAAATACAAATGGATTATATTACACAGTGAGCATTCATATGTGGATGTCGTTGTTGTGAATTTATTTTCTTTATCTTGGGTGCCTTGACTTGTTTCTAGATATTACTATTGGGCTTTAGGCAAGCCCACCTAATGCAAACGATAAAGAATCCTAGAGGGTCACACACTAAGTGTTTCGGGTTGTCTCGGTTAAATTTTATTTGAATTTAATTAATGGAATAAATATTATTCTCATGCCAGTGGAATAATAATATTCTTGTTAAAATGATTCCATAAATTAAATAAATATTTATTCACCAGATTGTGGGTAAAATATATTTATTTATTTTACTGAATATCTAATAAATATTTATTTACTATTTTGTAAATAAAATATTTATTTAAGAGAATAATTTAATTATTTATTTATTTTGGGGTTAAATAAATGGATGTGGAATTTGAGCAGATCAAGGCTGGTCCAGAAGTAAAATAATTATTTTCAAGACTATAAATAATCATTTATCTAGTAGGCATAAATTAAAATAATAATAACTCTAATTTTACTTTGTGATGTAGAATTTTATTTATTCCATTTTGCATAAGTTGGCACCCCATAAATAATGACGCATTATTATTATTAAAAAACATGGGTTTTCTCTAAGGTTATGTATGTATTTAATTACTGTTACACACATAAATATTATTACCGGAACCCCCTATCGAAAAATAGACACGTACGTCTATTGTACCATGTACCGAACTGCATGACCGGTGAATTGAGAATTGTTGAGCTAAATGATTTCTCTCTCGAATCCTTTTCTCACCCCTCTTAAGAATAAGAGACGTTTTTCCAGATCAAAGAACACAAGATCAAGAACGACTGACACAAGACACTCACTTATCCATGCCACCACCCAGTGAACGATTGGTGTCGACCGGAGGCCATCCAAGCACATGTGGATCACCACTAGAGGGATTTTGGTTTTGGATACTCACATGTACAATGAGACAATCCAGAAGGGTCATTCTAGATGATCAATATCATCAATAAAGAAAATACTAAAGATCTAGGTATTTTTTTCTTTAGGAAATTAATTAAATTAATTATAAACATGATATGCAAGATACTCTCAAAAGGTTTCACGCATCTTCTTTATTTATCTCAATCATTGATTCTATTATGTGGAGACTTTTGTTCATAGTCGTATTAATCCCAAAATAATAATTGATCATGGTAAAAATTAATGTTCTGTGTCATCCCAGTCGTGCTTCCACTGCGTCTGGAACCTTCAAGTTGTATTAGAGGGGTCACATCATATTTTATAATAATTTAAATATTTCATTGATGATTTATGCATTTAATAATTTAGTTGTTTAAATTCAATTTAATAATTCTGTAAATCTGAATCTTGAGATCTTTTCCTCCTCTTTCATTTCTCATTCACCTTATAAAAACAGTCTTTTATTTTAATTTTGATTAAAATAAAATAGAGGATATCATCTAGAGATGCCACAGGTTTCTGGCCATACAACACCAGAACACACGATGTGTATTTGGCAGTACACGCCGCGTAGTCAGGGTTCAATGCTCCGGGTCTGGTCCACCAAACCAAGCCATGTCATTGGAGTTTTTCTAATTCCTAATGACTCGGTGTGTTGACTAGGAATAGGTGGCACATGGTTTCCGGATTACACGTCGTGTGGCCTATTGGAAATTGTGTGTAGTCCATTCGGGTTAGGGATGGACTGTGTACTCCATACACGGATTGCCCGACTGGAGACCGTGTAATGATGATACTACACAACGTGTGGCCCACTAGATACATTGTGTACTCTGAAGATTTCCAAAGTACACTCACACACTGTATCCCCAGGCATGTACTTCAGATCGATGGTGAACAATGGTACATGACGTGTACTCATCCAAATTACCCATATTTATTAAAAATTATTATTATATTATAAAAACCGTTGAGACGTGTACCATGGTGGGGGCATAAATCTGAGGCACAACATGTGATAGGTGTTTTATATACAAGTGTTTAATTTGACATTTGTGTAATGTTTATTTCTAATAATTAGGTAGTTATGAACAAGAATTCACTAGGTTGCCTCCAAGATACAGGTTACGTACAAAGATAATTTTAAATTAATTTATCTGTTTAAAATTATGATGGATGGGAATCTCAAGGAAATTCAGAAAGGGGTTTAAGATAAAAAGATTGATTAATTAAAGATGAGAATTAATTGATTTGAGTGTGATTTATCTTAAACAAGAACAATTAAAGAATTTAATGATAGTTTCATTTATGGGTAAATATCATTTCATGTATAGATAATCATGAGCTAGACCAAGACCTTTGTATATGGATGGTTTCTTTTAATTAATTTATTTAAATTAAATTTGTTGGCCTATGAGCCTTCTCCTCATTAATATGTAGGGTCTGTGTGCCCAAGGTTGCTTTTATGTAAAACTTTGTTTTACCCCTCACTTGAGTGTGATTTTAAAAGCATATGTAATGGATGGAACTCCCAAGCTAGTGGTGGTGGTTCAAGATGGAGCTGAGACAAAACCAATCCTAGGAGATACAGAGGTGGATTGGTGGAAAGCTGTAAACACGAACCGAAAAGGTTCAAGGTGTTTCTCCCCTAGGCTAGGGTTAGTTTATCAACCACTAGATAAACTAACCATTAGAAATTATCATGATCATGCCCTTTACTTCATTTTATTTATGTCAGTTTTATGGTTTATCATTATGGATGTGTTGTCGCGATCACATAATTAATGAATTAAACAAGAGTTTTTTTTAATACATTTTTTTGAAAAAATATTTTTTAAAAAATGGTTAGGTCGATTTTTTTTCAAATTACGCCTCAAAGGCGGCATTGCAGATGCCGCATTTGCATTACAGGTGAAAGGTGGCATCGTGAATGATGCCTTTGCACTGCCAGCACGGATCGGTGACGTGGCAAAGGCGGCACCCACAGTGCCTCCTTTCTGTATCACGTCATCCGAAAGGCGGCACCCGCGGTGTCGCCTTTGCCTCCGCGCCCTATAAAACGGTAGCACACCCCTCTCCTTATCCTTGCTTCCAAGCATTCATCCTCTCTCAAATTCTCTCTTTTGTGGTGGTGTTATGTGGTTTGAAATTTTTGGAAATCTTTTAGAAGTATGTTTTTTTAATTTAATGTTTTTTATTTTGTAGAATTGTTTTTAGTTAAATATTTTTATAATTTTAATGTTTTTTATTTAGTTGAATTGTTTATAGTTAAATATTTTAAATCTTTAATAATTTAGTTAGTTTTAAATTTTTTTGTTTATTAGATTGTTTATATATATTTAGGAATTATAATTGTCATTAGTATAAATTAATTTAGGATTATTTTAATGAAATTTTGGTAGCATAAAGAGTATCTTATCTAAGTAATAAAATCCATGTCTCGATACAAACAAGTGAATATGGCTCTGGCACAGATGTACATAGGGGTAAAACCTGAAAACACCGATTTGAGCTAGACTCGAACGGGAACTGATGCACAACAATGGGTCTTGCTGCATTTTGGTTTGACACTCCTGGAGGATATGCTTAAGATATGCATATTTCTTTATAAACTACTAAAATATCTAAGAAAAGAAATGATAAATTGATAATTTATTAATGATGTTGATATTTATTATTAGGAATGATTAATTAAAAATTAATTAATAAATTGAGTTAAAAATAAATAATATGGAGTTGAAATATAAATAAGATGGAGTTAAAATATAAATAACATGGAGTTAAAATATAAATAACATGAAGTTAAAATATAAATAATAGCATGTTAAAATATAAATAACAACATGTTAAAATATAAATAACAGCATGTTAAAATATTAATAACATAAAGTTTAAATATAAATAACAACATGTTAAAATATAAATAACACATATAAATAACATAGAGTTAAAATATAAATAACATATATAAATAACATAGAGTTAAAATATAAATAACATATATAAATAACATAGAGTTAAAATATAAATAACATAGAGTTAAATAACAGAATGTTAAAATATAAATAACATGGAGTTAAAATATAAATAACATGGAGTTAAAATATAAATAAGAGAATGTTTTGAGCTTCTTGCTTTTCTTGCAGTGAATTGAATATCAAAATTTCAGAAATCACAGGTTTTCTGAAATTTTGATATCCAATTCACTGCAAGAAAATCTAGAAGCTGAAAACATTCTCTTATTTATTTTTTAACTTGATGTTATTTATATTTTAACTCAGTAATTAGAAAGTGTACTAAGAAATATCCTAGTTTAGGATATAAGATCTTTTAAAATTTAAGTATCATAAAGATTGTATAGTTTAGAAGTAATAGTTATTATTTGAATGTGAGGTAAAATACAACTTATTTTTAATAAGCTGTTTAATTAGAGCTTCAAAGTATAAAATGCAACTTATATTGGTAACCATTATTCTGAATGTCACTTACATTATCAAAATCTTGATCATAAAACTTTATTTACGTAGAGCGGAATGTTTTCCTGTGTGTATTGCTATGGGGAGGTTATTCAAACTGAGCAAGGGGATTCTTACAGTACACAACCAATAACAGTGGTTAATATAAATGATTGTGTAATCCTAATTGACCTTCAAGACAAAATTCATGGATCATTAAATCTAGGACCCGATCAGAAGATCAAGTCAATGAGTTATAGACATTTTCAGTTCTCGTCAACATTGTGGCATCTAGCTTGTCCATTGGTTGATGATGCACAATGGATCCAAACAATTAATTTGTTTTCTCAACGGTCGGATGGTACCATGATGGAGTTATATGTTTATGTTTCTACTGTACAACAACAACATCCAATTGTACATAGACATAGACTTACAAGAGTTGTTGAAGATAGTCCGCCCCATGAAGTTCAGACTATTCCAAATGATGCATAGGACAACCTACTTGATCTCCTGAATATACATGTTAACCCGACATCTTATGAGGAGTTTTGTAATAATGAAACAGATGTTGATAGTAGTGCTGATGATGAAGGAATAACAGAAGTTTCGAGAAATGCATTAGTTGTACAACATGCTTGACCTACAATAAATCACCCACCGCTCATTGCATCTTGGTCAGAAGCAATGACACATGTGCCTGAATTTGAAGATAATGTTCTCACATCGACAACTGGGTTTCCCAAAGTTATACAAGATATGTTTAGTGAGATTGACAAAACTTTATATGTTGGAAGTAATTTTCCAAGTAAATATGCATTAAAAAATATGCTAAAGAGATTTCACATTGAGAGGCACTGTAACTATTTAGTTTATGAATCAGATCGTAGAAAATATGGCATATGATGTGAGATGTATGGTGATGATTGTAGATTTCGATTGAGGGCGATTCCAGACATTTCATTTGGAGGTTGGAGAATCTCGAGGATTGAGGCATCTCATACTTGCGTTCAGCCAAGCCTGACACAAGATCATACTTCATTGGATGAATAATTTGTGTCATCCATTGTTGTTGAGATGATTAGAACATTTCAAGATGTTCTGATATCCCTTGTGAAAGATAGGATAAAAAAGAGATTCGGTTATAAGATATCCTATAATAAGGCATAGAAGGCGAAGCATAAGACAATTGTGAAGGTCTATGGTGATTGGGATGACTCATATAGGGTGTTACCGAAATTTCTAGCCATACTGAGGCATCATAACCAAGTTTTCTTCCATATTGATACAAACGAACATGTGTCTCACGATAACTGACTTGATCCATCTCGTGTTCAATTTCATCGGTTGTTCTGGGCATTCCTTCCCTGTATCTCTGCCTTTCGTTTCTGTAAACATTTTATTCAGATTGATGGAACATTTCTGTATGGAAAATAAAAGGGTGTATTGTTGATTGTGGCAACCCAAGATGGAAACCGTTCACCTCTTCCGCTTTCCTTTTCCATTGTAGATAAAGAAAACTATGAATCTTGGAGTTGGTTTTTGGCATGTATCAACACCCATTTCCCCAAAATTCGAGGTGTTTGTTTGATATCTGATCGGCACCGAGCAATTAATGTGGAAATCAATGTGGATCCTCATACATGGCGTTACCCAAATGCACGTCATCGGTTCTGCGTTAGACACATTTATAGCAACTTGCATAAAAAATTCCACAATGAACCGATGAATAAGGCAATCACCAGACTTGGTACGCATTGTATTTGTTATTTTTTGGTATATAAACGTAAAGATAAATTCAAAATATGTGAAATATCATTTATTCTGTGTAGTATATGAGTCTGATCAAAGACGGTTTGAAGAACGTTTCGAACAAATCCGTCAGGTTAATGGAGAAGTTTACGATTATATGATGTGAATTCTGAAATAAAAATGGACATTGGCATATGATGGGGGGAAGAGGTATGAACACATGACGGCCAACATTGTAGAGTGCATCAATGGTGTCTTGAAAGGGATTCTCAAGCTACCTATAACTTCCCTAGTTCAGGAGACATTATATTGTTTCATGAAGTACTTTGTTGATAGAGAAAAACTAGTATCGGATGGAATAAATCAGGGGCTAATGTACGGAAGACATGTTCAACGAGATATTGAAAAGAATATTGAAGAAGCTTCTAGTTATCAATTCTGCCTATTTCGATGAGAAAACTCTCGATTTGAAGTTAAAGAGAAGTCGAACCCGACCACAAATAGCATTGGTGAAAAAGTGGTGGTATTACTAGAAACAAGGCAATGTCAACGTGGAATATTTCAGGCCTTATGGTTTCCATGCTCACACGCCATCGAAGCATGTGCCTCTGTTAACATATCATGGGAAGCATATGTTGATCCAGTGTACCAGATGAACACCATTTCTAACTGTCACGCTGCATCATGGACACCTATTGGCGAGTTTCGTTATTTTCCAATGCCTGAAGGTCAACCGATAGTGGTACCTGATATGAATCGGTTGCGTCCCCGTGGGAGACCCAAGGCCAGCAGGATGTGAAATTAGATGGACTAGCCTCAAGAACAAAGACATAGTTTGAGATGCACCGTATGTCATCAAAAAGGTCATAATCAGAAACGATGCCCTAACATTGTTGGGTCGATTTCACACTCTTAATCCACAATGATGTATTGTCATTATTGGGAGATTCTCATTTTGTAAATTTTATGTTGTTATCTCTTCATTTTACCTCTATTTTCTAACCCCCAAAACTGAAAACCATAATAGTAAACCCAGAAACATCTTTTTTATACCGTAATCCTAACAATCTAAACCATAATACTGAAAATATTTTCTCAAATCATTAACCTAAATCATAAAACATTAAAAAATCCAAAATCCTTGTTCCAAAAGGTAAAATGTGAAACCCTAATCTTTAAATCCTAAAATTGAAAACATGAACCGTAAGCCCAAAAACATATTCCATTTACATCGGTTTTCAAAACATTATGTGATTGAGAAAATAATCATGAAACATATGACCAAATTGTCTAGTACAATCATATGTCGATATGACTAATATTCCCAACAAATCCCTATAACTCATGCATAAAGTTTTAGGGAATAAAGGAGCACCCCAGAAATTGAACCCTCCTACATTGTTAATGAATTCATATAGACAAATAAATCTTGATCTAGTAAAAGAATAACACCCCAAAAAGTGAACTCTCTTACAATATCAAAATATGAGCCCTAATACTACACCTTCCACCTATATACCCAAGTTTCACATTTGAGATATACATAAAATTATTTTGAAAGGGAATTATAACATTCAAAAATAACAAAATACCATTTCTTGATATAAAAACATTCTTTGAAAACTAGTTCACACTTTATTTCACAATTCTTTAAAAACACCCTTATTTTTACAAAATTTAGGGGAAACCATATTTTATCAAAAACCCTTTTCAGAAAATAAAAATTGCATGCCAATTATTTTATAAAAAAATTTATAAAACAAAGTGAAATCACGATTCATCCAACATAGATTAGAGACAGAACCATTTATAGGTCGTGAATGATCCATGATGTGAATACTTGATAAAACTTTATTTGTTTATATGCAGATGAATGTCACCATACTACTCAGTCAGCAGGCTACCCATTGTTCATAGGTTGTGATAGAGGGTGGTCCAGATCGATTGATCAGGGTGCATCGAGCGCACCATTTTCATCACACAGATCCTCCTCCTTCCATTATACCATACTTGTGTCGTGCTGGTTTCTATGGAATTGCAGTGTCCAATTTTACATTTGTAGACCATCACCTGCTAGCTGCACTCATGGAGAGGTGGAGACCAGAGACACACACATTCCACCTGCCTGAGGGAGAGATGACTATCACCCTCCAGGATGTGGTTGTGCTTCTTGGTCTTCCTATCCAAGGGAGACCTGTTATTGGATCCACTCGGGTATCTTGGCCTGACCTTGCTCAGCACTTGTTAGGCATTGACATTTTGTCTAATCGTAGTGCTACTAATGGAGCATCAATATCCATGCCTTGGCTGGAGGCACAGATTCCAATTTTAGCTAATGATACTAACGAGCAGACGGTGATGCGTTATACACGTGCATATATATTACGACTTATTGGAGGGACCATGTGTACGGATCATTCAGGGATGCACATGCACATGATATATCTACCCCTTTTAGAGGATTTTGATCAGGTAGGGACGTACAGTTGGGGATCCGCCTGCTCGGCATACACATACAGAGAATTATGCAGTATATCTGATAAGAGGTGCACAAGTCTCAGGGGATGCATCATCCTTATTCAAATGTGGGCATGGGAGCACTTCCCCGCATTCTACCCTGATCTTGCGGGTCCGCCGGTCGAGATGGCGGTGTTGCATGATGTGCCACATGGACGCTGGTATGATCACTCATTTCTAGAAGTTTCCGATGCTACTACAAGTTATTGACTTTAATCTCTCATTATTTATCACTGTTGATGTTGTATTTTATAGGTGGTGTTCGCGCCACAATTTCAATACAGTTCCGAGACACAATTTGACCCTATATCAGCTCGAGTTGGACTTTCTCTTAACCCATCAGGTATGTATATAAAATCTATAACTGTCTAAAAAATTTAATAATAACATCATTTTTTTAGTTAACAGTTTTTCTAACAAGGTTAATATTTTATTTCAGATTTTATGGGTTCCATACTGGTCTTTTATGGACCAGTTGCCTCCATACTGCATGGTTGGTCTTGAAGATGTTACGGTTGTAGTGCCACTCATTCACTTTCATATTGTTGAGTGGCACCAGCCTGACAGAGTCATGCACCAGTTTCTCTTCACTCAGCGGATTCCATTACCGCCGAGGCAGATAGATCATCTTCATGGGATGAAGCTAATAGGGAGGCAGGATGACGACTGGCATCGAGTACATGCTGTATTTTTCAACTATTGGCACAGACGCGCAAAGTTTCGCATCCAAGGAGTTTCTACAGTGCAGTTATTTCTTTTAGCACAGCACGAGTATGAGCCATGGTATAGACTGAAGTCTATACTGTATCTTACCCGAGATGGCAGAGAGATGCATACGATTATATGTCAATTAAATTATATTACTATGTTTGTTGAGTTATTTTCTAATACATTTTTAATCTGTTTACAGGAGATTCAGACAGGAAGAATTATTGATATGAGTGATGAGGTTGAGGATAGAGTCTTCAGCTGGGAAGCTGTTCATGACCAAGCGTTGGAGTTGAGGTCATCTGTCTGTGCATTTGTCGAGAGCCTCTTCGAGCGTCCAGCACGGAGACAGCAGGTTCCTACCATAGAGGAAGATCCTGCAGCAGCTGCTGGGGCTGAGGAGCCACGACCACGGCGACGTAGACAGCATCATCCTGCACGTCAGGCCTCACCAGTTCCACAGGCAGAGGTCAGGCCTCTAGTAGTCCAGTCTGAGCTGATGCAAGATCTACCTTAGTCATCATGGGATCCATCCTTTTTGACAGCATATCCTCAGTTTTCTCCATCATGGGACCCATATGGAGCACAACCTTTCGGTCCAGTGTCATCACAACCTTGGGGTCCAGACCCATCGCAGAGTTGGGGTACATCATCACCATATGATTTGTTCCCCACTACGATGATGTCAGGTTCTTCTACCATGGAGGTGGGAGAAGGATCTGGAGGGCCGTATGAGGTGGAGTTGACATTTTCTCCCACTGGCACAGAGATAGAGGATATGACAGTCGACGTTCCAGCGCCTGAGTACCATCCATCTCCAGGTCATCAGACTCCCCAGAGATCTCACCGCGGACGTCCTATTATTAGACCACCATGTGGGACAGGATCTTCTCACCGTAGACATAAACATTGATTGTTTATGCTCATTTATATGTTTTATGTCTATGGAAATTAAAAACTATATATTATGAAATGATTTGTGTTAGACCACCATTTGGGATAGGATCTCCTCACTGTAGATATAGACATTGATTGTTTATGTTCATTTATATGTTTTATGTCTATAAAAATGAAAAATAAATTATTAGCTTTCAAAACTGCCTACTTGAAAGTTAAAAATATTTCAAGTACATGACTTTGAAGGACTATAAAATATAAACCATAAGACCAATCTAAAAAAAAACATTAAACATTCGTTAAACATATATCCAATTGTTGTAAACAAAAATCATTTCATAACAACTGTTCATGAAAAATAATTTATTAGCTTTCAAAACCGCCTAATTGAAACTTAGAAATGTTTCAAGTACGTTACTTTGAAAGACTATAAAATATAAGCCATAAGACCAATCTAAACGAAACCTTAACCATGCATTAAACATATAACTAATTGTTGTAAACACAAATCATTTCACAACAACTATTCATGAAAAATAAATTATTAGCTTTCAAAACCGCCTATTTGAAAGTTAAAAATGTTTCAAGTACATGACTTTGAAGGAATATAAAATATAAACCATAAGACCAATCTAAATGAAACATTAAACATTCACTAAATATATAACCAATTGATGTAAACAAAAATCATTTCATAACAACTATTCATGAAAAATAATTTATTAGCTTTCAAAACCGCCTACTTGAAACTTAGAAATGTTTCAAGTAAATGACTTTGAAATACTATAAAATATAAACCATAAGACCAATCTAAATGAAACCTTAAATATTTATTAAACATATATGAGTGAACCCCACATCAATAGGATGCACGTTGTCGCTAGTATCTCATACATCTATAATGATGCATGAAAACATGTTATCTCTCCTTTCATGGAACAAAGAAATCCATTCTTCCACCCACCATGTCCATATCCATATCAACATCTGGTCGCATAAGGGTATGTTCAAAGATATGCCACATGAAATTATCTTACATTCAAATTCCTGCAAATATCAACCCCTTCAACACCACAATGCATCCAACCATTATAATTTTTCTACAATTTTCACCCCATTTCCGCACGTCTAGTTGATCAGATGAAAACACCGGCAATTCCACATAGCCCATTGAACTCTTCATCACCAAATCTTTATCTTTTATCATCTTCAAAAGGCCACTGTAGGATTTTCTTAATCTATCCATTCCAAACACTCACATACAAGTATACTATAAACATAAAAAACCTGAAAAATTGTTGGTTTTTATGCTTATAGTATACTTGTATGTGAGTGTTTGGAATGGATTGATCAAGGAGGTCCTATAGTGGCCTTTTGAAGAAGATAAAATATAAAGATTTGGTGATGAAGAGTTCATTGGGCTATGTGGAATCGTTGGTGTTTTCATCTGATCAACTGGACGTGCGGAGGTGACATTTCCGCATGTCCAGTTGATTAGATGAAAACACCAACGATTCCATATAGCCCATTGAACTCTTTATCACCAAATCTTTATCTTTTTTCATCTTCAAAAGGCCAGTGTAGGACCTCCTTGATCTATCCATTCCAAACACTCACATAAAAGTATACTATAAACATAAAAACCTGAAAACTTGTTGGTTTTTATGCTTATAGTATACTTGTATGTGAGTGTTTGGAATGGATAGATTAAGGAAGTCCTATAGTGGCCTTTTTAAGATGATAAAAGATAAATATTTGGTGATGAAGAGTTCAATGGGATATGTGGAATCACTGGTGTTTTCATCTGATCAACTAGACGTGTGGAAATGGGGTGACAATTGTAGAAAAATTATAATGGTTGGATGCATTGTGGTGTTGAAGGGTTTGATATTTGCAGGAATGCGAACGTATGAGAATTTCATGTGGCATATCTTTGAACATACCCTTATGTGACCGGATGTTGATATGGATATGGACATGGCAGGTGGAAGAATGGATTTCGTTGTTCCATGAAAGGAGAGATAACATGTTTTCATGTATCAAAGATTATAGATGTATGTGATACTAGGGACAACGTGTATCCTATTTTTATGGGGTTGAATCATATATCTTTAATGAATCTTTAAGGTTTCTCTTATATTGGTCGTATAGTTTATATTTTATAGTCTTTCAAAGTCACGTACTTGAAACATTTATAAGTTTCAAGTAGGCGGTTTTGAAAGCTAATAAATTATTTTTCATGAATAGTTGTTATGAAATGATTTTTGTTTACAACAATTGGTTATATGTTTAATGCATGTTTAAGGTTTCGTTTAGATTGGTCTTATGGTTTATATTTTATAGTCCTTCAAAGTCACGTACTTGAAATACTTTTAACTTTTAAATAGGCAGTTTTGAAAGCTATTAATTTATCTATCATGAACAGTTGTTATGAAATTATTTGTGTTTACAACAATTGGTTATATGTTTAATGCATGTTTAAGGTTTCGTTTAGATTGGTCTTATGGTTTATATTTTATAGTCTTTCAAAGTCATGTACTTGAAACATTTCTAAGTTTCAAGTAGGCGATTTTTAAAGCTAATAAATTATTTTTCATGAACAGTTGTTATGAAATGATTTGTGTTTACAACAATTGGTTATATGTTTAATGAATTTTTAAAGTTTTGTTTAGATTGGTCTTATGGTTTATATTTTATAGTCTTTCAAAGTCACGTACTTGAAACATTTTTGACTTTGCGATTTTGAAAAAAAAAATTAAAATCTAATAAATTTTTTTGTTAGGTGAAAGGCAAAATTCTCCTGAACATTTTTATGAATTATGTATATAAATAAATATATAAACAAAACAAAACAAAAAAATTCAATTTTTTTCTTTGGGGAAAGGCGGCATCGCGGGTGCCGCCTTTATGCAATAGTGCAAAGGCAGCATCATGGATTCCACCTTTCACCCGTAATGCAAAGGCGGCATCGCGGATGCCGCCTTTGAGGCGCATTTTGAAAAAAAAATCAACCTAACCATTTTTTGATTTTTTTTAAATGTATTAAAAAACTAATTAAACAAGCATGCAAGATAGAACTAAAATAAACCAGGCTTATGTGTAAATATTATCAAGACATGGTTAATCACTTAAGTATGTTCCAATTAATATTAACAAGCATGTGATAATGATAATAAAAAATTCGTGCATAAGAGATAAAAATCCCTCAAATAAAATATTAAGTCAGACCAAGCCTTTTGTTACTTGATTAAGGGAAAAACTAAATAAGACTATGTTTTTTACCAACCCTTGTTTGGAAAACTACTTTTATACAAGAATCCATTATGAAAGGTTTCAATTTGACTTAACCATATTAAATTAAGAGGATTATCCCTTGATTGGATTGGTTTAATATTGGAGGTAAGAGTTTAGGAAATCCAAAGTTGTGATTTTAGGATTGGGGAGTCCACTCAACATATCAAGGAGTTTCAAGCCCATAGTTGGCAACAAACTTCATACCTAAATACCTTTAAATAACTTGACCAACCCTTTTTGGGGTTATGAAAAGGGGAATATTAATTTTTTCCACTAGAATGTCATAGAAACTGGACATTCCAGGTTCAATGGTGAGGGCCATTGGGACTTGTTAAAAGAGTGGGAGAATTAATAAAATTAATTTATTATTTCTCATAAAATGTAATCAATAAATTACTAATGATATGCTCTTTTAATTGTAGAATAAAATGACAAGATTTTCAACCACCCTATCCCTGTGATCAATTCTAGATAAAGACAACATCCTCACCAGGAGTAACATCCATGAATGGTTTATATGCCTTCGGGTTATCCTACGCCATGAACCGAAGTCTTATGTGTTGGAGTTAGCAATACGTGATCCACCTGCCAAAGAGATGAGTGGTGAGGATTTCCTAGTCTTTGAGAAACATATAAACGATGTGGTCGACGTTGAATGTTTGATATTATCATCAATGTATAGTGAGATCTTGAAGTCTCATGAAAACAGGGATATTTATAGAATGCTCGAGCACCTTTGTGGTCTTTACCAAGATAGAGCAAGATAGAAATTTTTTGAGATCTCTTAGGCACTCTTTCAGAGTAAGTTTGGAGAGGGTGCCCCAGCTGGGCCTCATGTAGTCAATCTCATTGGATACATTGAGCAACTGGAGGTTATAGGGTTTAAACTCCCTGAAGAATTGGGCACCGATCTTATTCTTGAATCACTCCCTTGGAGCTTCTCTAGTATTGTTGTTAATGTTAACATGAACAACATTGAGAAGTATCTATCTAATCTTTTTATCCTCATTAACTAAGTGGAAAAAGATATGAAGCACGAAAATCCTTCTATCCTTATGGTGAATAAGATGAAAGGGAAGGCAAAGAGCTTTAATACCAAAGCTTCTTCACGTCCTTCTAAGAAATAGAAGATCAAGGGGGAGACAAGGGAACTAGAGGCTATTTTTTTCTCATGTGGCAAGAAGAGCCGCTAGAAGAAAAATTGCACCCACCCTAAGAAACAAGGGAAAGCTTCAGCTGCGTCTGTAATTGAATGTAATCTATATGTTTCAAAAAATTGGGTATTAGATAAAACATGTAGTTCTCACATATGTATCCAAATATAGGAACCAAGTAGATTTCGAAATATTGACCGAGGGGAGGTAGATCTGCAAGCACCCAACAGAGCCAGACTTGCTGTTGTAGTTGTCAGGGAATACCTCCTCACATTTACAATTGGGATGATCTTGGTGTTATAGGGTTGTTATTATATTCCATATGTTACTAAAATCATTATTTTTGTATCAAGATTAGATATAGATGGATTGTTTTTCAAGTTTGGAAATGAATGTTGCTTCTTTTACAAAGATAGAATTTGTTTTGATAGGGCACATTTATACAACAGTCTTTACGTGTTGGATTACACAAACCAAGTAATCACAATTGATAACAAAGATACTTCACATGACTCATACCACACACAACTTTGCCATCCCCAGCTAGGTCATGTAAATGAAAAATGCTTGAAAAAGTTTCATCAAGATGGATATTTAGATTTTTTTTCAAACTAAAACCACTTGGAATATGTCATGCATGTTTACAAGGAAAAATGACCAAATCCCCATTTAGTGGGAAAGGTGAAAAGGCTAAATATTCTCTTGAATTGGTTCATACCTATGTGTGTGGAACATTTCTAGTTGAAGAAAGGGTAGTGTATTCTTCATAACTTTTACTGATTATTTTAGCTGATATGGATATATCTACTTAATGAGGTATAAGTCAGATTCTTTTGATAAGTTCAAAGAATACAAGAATGAAGTTGAGTACTAGCTTGGTAAGAAGATTAAGAAACTCCACTCAGACTAAGGTGGATAATTTCTTAATCAAGACTTCATTGACTACTTACAGTATTTTGGGATCCTATCCCAACTCACTCCTACATACACGCCCTTGTGGAATGGTGTGAGTAAAAGGAGGAACCACACCTTTTTGTACATAGTGAGATCAATGATGAGTCATTCAAGTCTTCCATTATCTTTTTGGGAATATGCGTTATAAACAGTGGCACACATACTAAACCAAGTACAAAATAAATCAATAAATGGTTTTCCATATGAGTTCTGTAGTGGAAAGAAATCTATGTTATCGAATTTACATGTGTGGGGAAGTGATGTGTTTGTTAAGGCCTCTTCAGGTGACAAAATTTCACCCTGATGCACAAAGTTTAATTTTATAGGATACCCTAAGGAAGCAAGGGGATATTACCTATAAAACCCCTTAGAAAAAAAGTTTATAGTGGTAAGACACACCATATTCCTTGATAGGGAGCACATATCCAAAAGAGATAGTGGGAGTGAGATAGACTCCAATGAATTCGAGGCTCAAGGTATGCAAGAGTTGGTATAGGAACATATTCCACAAATCCCCATGGAAGAAAGAACTGTTCTAGTGACACAAGAACTATGTAGGAGTACAAGAGAGGTAAGAGTAATAGAATGATATAGTTTTATAGATATTGAGGATGGTGACTCATTATTAGTTGACAATAATGATCCTCTAACCTACAAGGAAGCAGTAAGTGGCCAAAATGTTGCCAAGTGGAAAGAAGCCATGAATTCTGAATTGGATTACATGTACCAAAACCAAGTTTGGATATTGGTAGATCCTATAATTATTGTAAAGAATGTTGGTTGAAAATGAGCATTCAATAATAAACTAGACATGGAAGGACAAGTCAGAACCTATAAGACATGACTAGTTGAAAAAGGGTTCAAGTAGAGTCAAGGCATTGACAACGAAGAAAACTTTTCACTAATTGCAATGCTGAAATCCATCAAAATTCTATTGGTCATTTCCACTTACCACGACTATGAGATTTGAAAAATGGATGTCAAAACAGCCTTCCCTAACAAAATCCTTCAGGAAGATATCTACATGACACAACTTGATGGGTTTATGACTCCAAAGGATTCCAATAAGGTATGCAAGTTGAATAAATATATTTATGGATTAAAACAAGAATCTAGGTCATGGATTTTTTTTGATGAAGCCATAATGGAATTTGGTTTTATCAAAAATAAATTTTATCCTTGTTTCTACAAATAGGTTAGTGGGAGGGCAGTCATTTTCCTAATAGTATATATTGATGACATATTACTTATTGGAAATGAGATACCAGTCTTACAGTCTATTAAGGCATGGTTGAATCAATGCTTATCCATGAAGGACTTGGGGGAGGGATCATATATTCTTGGGATCAAGATCCATTGTGATAGATCCAAGAGATTGTTGGGCCTAAGTCAAAGTACATACATTGATAAGATGCTGAAGAGATTCAGTATGGAACAATCCAAGAGGGGATTGTTTCTAGAATCATATGGTATTCATCTTTCCAGGAAAATGTGTCCTCAGAAACATGAGGAAAGAAAGATAATGGAAAGTAATCTATAAAAATCAGAGATGGGGCTAGTCATGTATTCCATGCTATGTACTAGGCAGGATGTCACCTACACATTGAGTGCGGTAGGTAGATATCAAGATAACCCAGGTAACTACTGTTGGATGGCAGTCAAGACTATCCTAAAGTATCTGAGGCATACTAAGGATATATTCCTGGTTTATGGAGGATATGAGGAACTAGTAATCAAAGGATATGAAGATGCTAGTTTCCAAACTGATCAAATGACTTGAAGTCGCAAACAGAATACATATTCACCTTAAATTGAGGTGCAGTGATCTGGAAGATCTCAAAGCAGAGTGTGGACGTAGATTTTACAGAAGAGTACGAGTATATCACAAATTTTATGGTAGATAAAGAATCATTTTGTATGTAAAGCTTCATCCAAGAACCGGATGTGATAACTAGCAGTAAAGATATCATCACACTGTTCTGTGATAATACTGTAGTGGTGGATCTCACAAAAGAGCCAATGTCGCATCAGCGGATGAAGAACATAATTTGGAAGTATCATCTCTTGAGGGATTCTTATTAGATAGATGAAGTTGAAATAAGAATAATTTTCATGGAAGACAACGTGGAGGACCCCTTGACTAAAGCCCTAACTCAGTATAAACATGATCATCATGTGAGGTCTAGCAGATTGAAAGTTTTAGGCAGTTGGCTCTATTACAAGTGGGAGTTTGTTAGATTTGGTGTCCTAGAACAAACTATTTGTACTTTTATTACATAAATATTTAATGTATTTAAATATTAAACATATTACTACATATTTTTCATTGTTCTTCATGACTATGTTGTAATAATGTCCTAGAGTATTTGTTGCATTGATAAGGTCATGGTAGTTCCCCTCTATGATGAGAACCTTGAAATTCTATAACTATATTCATAAATATAGTTATGCGGTTAGATGACATACTATTATGGGACACATAGTATAAATACCATTAGGTATGAGTACTCATAAGCATATGATACTTCCTCTCATGAATTTCATACTTGGTAATCTCTGAGATGGGATATTCTGAGAACAGACCTGTCAGTAGAAATTCTGCATGTTTTGGTGTTATCTTATATTCCTATCTGCAAGTGTTTGTAATGATTCTTAGAATTTATGATTATTATTAATATGTTTCATGACTTGCACACATTGATTTACTGACGAAAACCTTCACGCATACAGTTGGTGGGAAGTAGGGTACGTTGGGTTCATCATGAGTGGCATGTTATTAATGGATAAGTTGAGGAAGGATTTGTCCCTTCCATTTATAGAAGTTGATATCTTGGACCTTTGATTGAAATAGAACCATCTCATGAAATTACATGGCCATGGTGTAATGACGTGGTTATTTTAGGTATTCAAAGAACGACGTATCAAGCACAAAGGTTGATAACACTATCATGAAATCTGATTGATGAGATATGGAGACAAATGGATTATATTACACAGTGAGCGTTCATATGTGGATGTCGTTGTTAATAAATTTAGTTCTTTCTCTTGGGTTCCTTGACCTGTTGCAAGATATTAATCTTGTACTTTAGGCAAGCCCATCTAATTCCAACGAGAAATAATCCTAGAGGGGTACACACTAAGTGTTTCTGCTGGTGTCGGTTAAATTTTATTTGAATTTAATTAATGGAATAAATATTATTCTTATGATAGTGGAATAATTTTATTCAATTTAAAATGATTTCATAAATTAAATAAATATTTATTCACCATATTGTGGGTAAAATATATTTATTTATTTTATTCAACATTTAATAAATATTTATTTACTAGTTTGTAACTAAAATATTTTTTTAAGAGAATAAATTATTAATTTATTTATTCTGGTGTTCAATAAATGGAAGTGGAGTTTGAGTGGACCAAGGATGGTCTGATAGTAAAATAATTATTTGTAAGACAGTAAATAATTATTTAACTAGTTGGCACGAATTAAAATAATAATAACGCTGCTATAATTTTGTGACACACAATTTTATTTATTCTGTTTTTGCACAAGTTGGAACACCATAAATAATGGTGTGGTCTTATTTTTAAAAATCATGGGTTTTATCTAAGTTTATGAATGTATTTAATTACTAGTACCCAATTAAATATTGTAACCAAATCTCTATGTAGATAAATAGACACGTACATCTATTGTGCCATGTACCGAACTGCACGCCTGGTGAATTGAGAATTGTTGAGATAAAATATTTCTCTCTCAAATCCTCTTCCTACCCCTCTCAAGAATGAGAGATGTTCTTCAAGACTGAAGAACAACCAATCAAGAATGATCGGCACAATACACTCGCTTCATCACGCTAGAACCTGGAGAATGAGTGGTGTCGAATGGAGGCCATCAGAGTATGTGTGGATCACTGCTAGAGGGATTCTGTTTTGGATCATCTCAAGTGCAATGAGACAATCCGAAAGGGTCATTCTGGATGATCAACATCATCAATGAAAAAAATACCGAAGATCCAGGTATTCTTTTCTTTATAAAATTAATTAAATTAATTATCAACATGATGTGAAAGATCCTCTCAAAAGGTTTCAGTCCTCTTCCATCTTTTTCCAAATCTTTGATTCTATTCTGCGACTGACATTCATCATAATATTGATCCCAGAATTATCACGAACCAAGTCGGGTCGCCATCTGACATGGCGCCTGACCCGGTCCACGGCATGGCCTGAAGGGTGTTCCCAATCCCCACGGGTTAGAACAAGTGCTCAGGTATCAAAACTAACACATGGGAACAATTTACTCAAAATAGTATACACAAAACAACTGAAAAGATAAATAAACTAAAACTGAAAACAGACAACCAAACAAGACCTTAAACTAAAAATAGGTTTAAGCCTAAAATTCAACTAAAAATCCAAAGTGAACAAAACCAAATATAGAGAACAAAAACTATAATACAAACTTCCAAGTGACATGAGAAGCCCCATCCCCAAGATACAAACACCAACCTGCATGCGAAGACCAACAAAATCCAGGACCACTACCACTCAAAAGGATGCCTCAACCTAGAATACACAAAGAACAAGGTCTACATGCACCCAGAGGTGTATGTATGGAGGGAGCCAAGAGCCTAGTAGGACATCACCCAATAAAATGTTTCCACGTATAAACATTAAATGAAAAATACATTTGGAGGCTAAATAAATGAAAGGACACCAAAGATTAATTTTTTTTATTTAAATAGTTTCTATAAATAAAACACCTTAAAAAATAGCATAAATAAATAGAAAAACACCCTTGCATTTATAAAATCCCAAACCTTCAAGAAAACCCAAAATCAACACTGTATGCTGATGATGAGTGTATAGTAGTCTAGGAGCACCAAAAGTGGGAGAGGCCCTATTGGTACTAGAAAAAAGAATGGGACCCTAGAACATCGCGTCTTGGTGAACAGTAGTATAGGAAACAAAAAAAATGCGTTCTCGTGCACAAGCCACTAGTAGGAAAACACATCCATAACCTAGTGGTCTCCAATCATCATTGAAAGTTCAGTAAGTGTTGTAATTTTCAAACTAGCTATGTGTAACCGGGCCAGAGCCGCTCCCATATCACTAGCGCCCTAGATCTAGTCGGCCCACCTAGTACCCAGGATTCCCCTTTTTGTGCTCAAGATGTTATAATTTCACATTTCAAGTCAAACTCAGACAAATAAAAAAAACAGGGTGTTACCTAAACCCAGCGCCACCCTTTCACACACACAAAAACCATTTGAAATTTTCTGCACACAAAAGTCTTTTCATAACTCAATTAAACCATTTTTTCACCGTTAATAATTATTTACTAAAACATATTAAATTTTGTAAACATGTTCTTTAAAAAGAGACATGGAATTACTTAACACAAAAATCCAACCCAGCCCTCCTTAATGACCAAACACACACAATTCCATATCAAGAACCCTACCTGCACCACTCACATTGATTAATAAACCAACCGTACAGTTAAAAGACCATTTTTCCGATTAAACAAGACACCCGAAATTTTATTAAGCAATTCCAGAATATAAAACATGACTTAGCCGAAGACCCAATAAAACCCCCCTTTTGGAAAAAACGCATACGAACGCTACACCAGAACATAAACCATGCACTTTGTGCATTTTTAAAAAACAAACACAAACTTTATAAAATACTAGTAGACAACTCAACAATGGTTTTCACAGTAAGAAACTACTGAACCAACACAACATCTTCACTTATGACCAAGCACATGAAATGCTATGTCGAAACACAATTAACACCACTTGCACAAATTAAAATCTAATTGCACACATTATTAAACACTAACAATTGAATAAGGATAAGTTTTCAACCAATGAATACACCCACCCATATAAACATACTACCAAAAAAATTAAACACATGAAAAAATTCAAGAAAACCAAATCCACACCCAAAATAATTAATCAAAGAATATAATAAATTAACTAAGAAATCAAATTAATTCATTAAAAAATGTTTAAATGTAGAACCACCTACCGACGTGTAGTGGCTTTTAAAAAAAATGGCTCAAAACACACCCACACCACATTCGCACCACGAAGAAGCAATGAGGAAGCCTAAACAAGGAGATAAAACCCAAAAAAATTGGTTAAAACTCAAAATCGGACCCTAAAGCCACTGGAAAAAAACTAAAAGAGAGAAAAATGAAATAAATAAGGGGTTTCACAGGAGAGGAGGGAGGTCACGGTAGCAGTGATCATAACAGGAGTGGTAGGTGGTGTGGGTCATGGTGAAAAATAGCAGTGTCTAGGGAAGGTCGGCAAACAGTTTGTCGGATGGCACTGCTTTCTGGGAGATAGGGTGGCATGATGGGCTAATCGTGGAGTATGGGTGTGAGCTTGGGGGAAATCGACGAGCCATGGAGAGGATGGTCCGACAGTTTGGCTTGGGTGCGGTGCGACGGAATTCTAAGCGGAAGGGATATGCATGGCACGCTGGGGAGGGGGGGATTCGAGCGACAACATGAGTCTGGGGAGAAGGTAGGGGTGCGACACGACTGATAGGAGAGGGAGGAGGGGCGACGCAGGGGAGTGATGAAGGGGAAAGTCTGGCGGCTGCGCATGGGGTAGGGTTTCAGGGGGTGGGGAAGTCGCGAGAACTAGGGGGAAGGGGGGTGACGAGCGAGAGAGAGAGCGAGAGCGAGAGGAAAAAAAAATTAAAGAAAAGAAAAAGAAAATATGAAGAAAAAAAGAGGGGGAAAATAAGTAAAAAAAATGGAAAATGAAAATAAAAATAAAAATTAAATGGAACCTAAAAATAATAATAAGAAAAATAATAATAATATTGTTGATAACATATGAATAATATTATTACAATCATAACTTAATTAACAATTATAACCTAATTAAAATATTAATGAAAATAATAATAATAATAATATAAATTACCATTTTTTATTAAAATAATTCTTTAAATTTTAACCTCCTTTATTTTCATTTTACTTTATTTATTTTCCCTGAACGTCAGGCAGGTCCTGCGGAGAACTGGGAGAGGTCGTGCAGTGACCTGCGTAAAGTCATGCAGCTTCGACCATCCCCCGCCCGTGTGTCAGATGCCACCACACCAAAAATATTAATTTATGAGTATAAAGTAAAAAAAATTAATCGGGCTTAGCCCGTACTTAGACAACAATTTACAAAAGCGAATAAAAATAAAAAAATAATATATAAAAATTATTTTAGAAATCTGATTGTTACAATTCTCCCCACCATAGCACTTTTCATCCCCGGAAATCCACAACTAAGATTGAATCCCAAAGTAGAAAACTACACCCCCTTAAGGTTCAAAGAGAATCCCCACCAAAAAGCAAGTGAACAGAGGCAAAAGCACCGTTCTTATAGAAAGTGACTCAAATAAAACTTTAGAAAAATGTGTAAAAAGACTTTCTGATATATGTCGCCCGCCCCAAAGAGATAGAACGCCTCCAGTTAACTGATCAAGGAAAGGAACTCTCGCACCCACGGGAACCAACTTCACAAGCTGAAACATCGCAAAAATTAATAAACAAAAAACACACCATTTGGCTAGAATGAACAAACAAGGTCAAACCATGTCCAAGGAACACTCTTATCACTTATCACCAAGCCATAATTTGAAAAAAAAACCAAAAGGTCAACATGGGGAAGCCTGAGGGGCTCCCCACCCTTAAGAACCCACCAACGCCCAAGATGAGACTGGAAAACTGACACGGGGAGGTCTGAGCAGACTCCCCAACATTAAAGAAAAGTCCAACATTGATTCATTCTAGAGACATTTGTGCAATACCCAACGTGGTTATCCCCCCCATTAGAACTAATAAAAGATACAAAACTTTGAATGTTTCCCGATGGTGACCAAACACCCCACCACAATGGGCGGGGAGGGAGGGGACTGACCACCGGGCATCAAAACCATGACCTAAGACCAACCAACGTCTCCACATATCTGGATAAGCACCATTAAAATTTGAGACCAATTTACTCAAAAAACTTCATAAGGAACGATAAAAGAGGTTACCTCCAATGGGACGCAACCCCTGGGACTTTAATATAATGAGGCAACCATGCCTCCTTATAGCCAAGGGAAACTTCACGCACCCAAATGGGTCGTTCGGAACGGAACAACCATAGAGAAAATTTTAAATTTCCTTCACTCTCAATACTGACGACATAAATAATTTTGGGGTCTCATCTACTCTTGGGGTTCCTAACCACGTTCCAGCTTCACTCGGAGGCCTATGGCTAGATCCCTAATGTTTGAAGCATCCCATGCCACATAGTTAGGCATTGAAGACTTCCGAACATAGCTTCTCCTTTTTGGTGCCACACAAAACGACACCACAATCGAGACAACACAAACAAACACAACATACCCAAACATCTAAATACCCCCTCACGACACATCTACTAAGACTAGGGTTTAGATGATACCCATGAATCACCTATTCACAATCACCAAGAAACTTCAAAAGGACTAATGCATGAAAAACACTCCCCTTTGAACATAAAAAAATTAGAACTCCATAAGAGGAGGACACACCCCAATGAAAACAGGGATTCCCAGAGGATCATACGAAATCCACCCTTGCTCTTCAAAGATAACTCACACTGCAAGATGTCACCAAACATGACCCTTGTGAACAATGAAAGTACTACAAATCCCTTCAAGACACTTGTCAACAATGAAAATTCTGAACCGCCTTTACCCTTCCCAACAAGAATTCCTTTCACCATTTCTAGGGGGAATATTCAGAAGTGACGGTGTCAAACTTCACACCCGACAACTCAGACGACTCAAAGAGACCAAAACTCCCTTCGACTCCCCTAGCATCTGTCACCCCACTGCGAGAGGATCTATTTAACTGAAAAGGAAAAAGGGATAGACTTAGAACTATCACAAAAAGGGGAGAGTTATCACTTTAATAAACTGGAGGGTTGGCCAATGGAGAATTACCCATGGTCATACTTCAATCACATATTAACACTTTATGGGGGGCGTTCACTTGTCAATAAAGAAAACCATTGACCCAATCACACTTGTCGAATGACCAAGACATACCACAAGAGAACACTAAACATACAGGGGGAACCACTGCAAGGGATTCTCGAATCACTTTTCAAAATAATTCACTAACCCCTTGCTTTCACAACAACTTAAAAATAAGAATTCAAACTCAATACATAAATTAGTCAAAAAGGATTCTCGGATCGAAACGCCTCACATCTAACATTTCCAAAACACAAGGACACACCACAAAATCACCATTTATTAACACACCAAATTCTCATTTAACAAAACTTTTGAAAATAAGAAAATCTAGTGGGTTTCACAAACACCAATGGTGTCCCATGGGCCTCACACAAGAATATTCCCATGCCACACCAGCACCCACCTCATATCCATCAAGGAATTCATCTGCTCGTTCCATTGAAAAATTCTCTTTCCATATACACTCATGCATGTGGTTTTCCACAAGAAAACCAAGGATCAAAAACAAACGTTTCCATTTTTCAAAACCAAAACATTCAACCCACACTTTTTAAATCTCAGAATTCATTTTCTTTTTAAAGAGCTTAATTTACAAACATTTTCCAAGACCAAAAAGTTTTAACTTAAAAACCAAATTTCCAAAATTCCAAAACAAATAAATGAAGAATGGTGCAAGAGAAAACTAGTGTCAGTGGGTGACTGGAACATATGGTTGGAGGCCATATTCCAATCACGTCACCACCACAGAGGGTATTCTGGGACATCATCCCCGACTCCACATGGCTTGCCAGACCTTGTGAGCTCACTAGGACTACTAACCCTACTCCTTTTTCATTTCCCCTAAACAAGATTAACCACATAGGCAAAAGATTTAGATAGACCTCAACATACTTTGGTAACTCGAGTCCCACCACGAGGTGTGCTGGCCAAACACCTTACTCGTAACCAAGATTCCGAGTCTCGACAACCTTAACTTTGGTCTACCATAACTCTATCCCAAAAGAACACGACCCAATAGGACAAACCTCTTTTGATACCATTTTGTCACAAACCAAAAAAGGACTCCATCTGACCCGGTGCCTGACCCAGTCCGCAACATGGCCCGAAGGGCATTCTCGATCCCTACTGGCTAGTACAAGTGCCCGGGTATCAAAACTAACACATGGGAAATATTTACACAAAATAGTATACATAAAACAACTGACAAGATAAATAAACTAAAACTGAAAACCGAAAACTAAACAAGACCTTAAACTAAAAACAGGTTTAATTCTACAATTCAACTAAAAACCCAAAGTGAACAACAACCAAGATAGAGAACTAAAACTATAATACCAACTTCCAAGAAACATGAGAAGCTGCATCCCCTAGATACCAACACCTACCTGCACGCGAATACCAATAGCATCCAAGAACCACTACCACTCAGCAGGATGCCTCAACATGGAATACACAAAGAATAAGGTCTACATACACCCAAAGGTGTGTATGTAGGGTGTGATCCAAGAGCCCATTAGGACATCACCCAATTAAAAGGTTACACATACAATCATTAAATGACAAATACATTTGCAGCTAAATAAATGAAAGGAAACCAATGCTTGAACAATTTTAAAGAAACTGTTTCTATAAAGAAAACACCTTCAAATAAAACAAAATAAATAAATAAATAAACACCCTTGCATTTAAAAAAACCCAAAACTTAAAGAAAAAACAAAAGCAACATTGTATGCCAATGGTGAGTGTATAGTAGTCCAGTAGAACCAAAAGTGGGAGAGGCCCAATCGGTACTAGCAAAAAGAATGGGACCCTAGAACATCACATCTCAGTGAACAGTAGTATAAGAAACAGAACAAAATACGTTCTCGTGAAGGATCCACTAGTAGGGTAACACATCTATAACCTAGTGGTCTCCAATCATCATTTGAAGTTTAGTTAGTGTTATAATCGTCAACCATATATGTAAAACCGGGCCAGAGATGCTTCTGTATCACTAGCACGCTAGATCTAGTCCGCCCACTTAGTACCCAGGCTTCCCCTTTTTTGTGCTCAAGATGTTCCAATTTCCCATTTTAAGTCAAACTAAGAAAAATAAAACCAATAGGGTGTTAACTAAACCCAACTCCACACTTACACAAACACAAAAACCATTTGAAATAGTCCTCACACAAAATACTTCACATAACTCAATTAAACCATTTTTGCACCGTTAATAATTATTTACTAAATCATAATAAATTTTGCAAAGAAGTTTTCTAAAAATATTCATGGAAGGAATTAACAAAAAAATCCAACCCAACCCTCATTCATGACCAAACACACACAATGCCATATCAAGAACTCAACCTAGACCACTCACATCGATTAATAACCCAACCGCACAGTTAAAAGACCGTATTTTCCGATTAAACAAGATACAATAAATTTTATTAAGAAATTCCAAAAGATAAAACACGACTTTAAATATCGAAGACCCACTCAAATCCTCTTTTTGGATGAAACACATACGAACACTACACCAGAACATAAACTGCACACTTTGCACATTTTCAAAAAACAAACGCAAACTTTATAAAACACCAGTAGAGATCTCAACAATGGTTTTCATAACAACAAACTACTCAACCAACACAAAATTTTCACTTATGACCAAGACCATGCAACGCTATGTCGAAACAGAATTAACACCACAAGAACAAATGAAAAACTAACTGCACACATTATTAAACACTAAAAATTGACTAAGGATAAGCTTTCAACCAATGAATGCACCCACCCATATAAAAATACTACCAAACAAATTTAACACATGAAAAACTTCAAGAAAAACAAATACACACCCAAAATAATTAATAAAAGAAAATCATAAATTAACTAAGAAAGAAAATTAATTCATTAAATAATTTTTAAATGTAGAACCACAAACCGAAATATAGAAGCTTTCGAAAAAATGGTTCAAAACACAACCACACCACATTCGCACCATGAAGAAGCAAAGAGGATGCCTAGCCCGGGAGATCAATCCCAAAAAAGTGGTTAAAACTCAAAATCGGACCCAAAAGTAACTGGAAAAAAACTCAAAGAGAGAAAAATTAAATAAAGAAGGGGTTTCACAGGAGAGAAGGGAGGTCGCGATGGTGGCAGTCACAACAAGAGCGGCGGGTGGTGTGGGTCACGGTGCAAAATAGTAGCAGCCAGGGAAGTTCGGCAGACGGTTCATCAGACGTAACTTATTTTTGGGAGACAGAGAAGTGTGATGGGCTAGCTGTGGATTTGGGGTGCCAGACAGGGGAAGCCAACGAGCCATGGGGAGGATGGTCTGGCGGTTAGTCTTGGGTGCGGCGTGACGGAATTCTGAGCGGAAGGGATGGGCATGGCACACTGGGTAGGAGGTGGGGCTTGGCGTGAGGACACAAGTCTGGGGATAAGGCAAGGGTGAAATGCGACTAGTAGGAGAGGGAGGAGGGGCGATGCGGGGGCGCGATGAAGGGGAAAGTATGGCGGCTGCGCATGGGGTAGGGTTTCAGGGTGGTGGGGAAGTCATGCGAACTAGGGGGAAGGGGGGTGACGGGAGAGAGAGAGAGGGGGAGAGGAGAAAAAAATAAAAAGAAAAGAGAGGAAAGGTAAAATATAATAAGAAGAAAAAAAGAGGGGGGAAAAGAGGTAAAAAGAATGGAAAAAAAATTAAAATTAAAATTAAATGGAACCTAAAAATAATAATAAGAAAAATAATAATAATATTTTTGATATCATGTGAATAATATTATCATAATCATAACTTAATTAACAATTATAGCCTAATTAAAATATTAATGAAAATAATAATAATAATAATAATAAGAGAAATTGCTATTTTTTATTAAAATAATTCTTTAATGTTTAACCTCATTTATTTTCATTTCACTTTATTTATTTTCCCTGAACGTCAGGCAGGTCATGCAGTGAACTGGGCGAGGTCACGAAGTAACCCGGGTAAAGTCGTGCAGCTTCGACCGTCCCCCGCCCATGCGTCAGATGCTACCACGCCCAAAATATTTATTTATCAGTATAAAGTAAATATTTTTAATCGTTCTCAACCCGGGCTTCAAAAAATATTTTCAAAAGCAAATAAAAATAATAAATAAAAATTGTTTTAGAAATCTGAATGTGACAAGAATAATCATTTATCACGATAAAAATTAAAGCTGGGTGTCATCCCAACCGTGCTTCCGCTGCACCAAGAACCATCAAAATTGTCTTTCATAATGTTGTAAAAGCATTTTTATTTGTAGTCTTCTTTTCATATGAACCTTTTTTAGCACCATCAGCTGCTTATAAACTATTTAGCAAAGCCAGATCTTCTGAGGTTTCATCATCCACTAAAAATTTTGGTTTAGAGATTAACTATTCCTTGTTTTTAGTCTTGGAAACCCCATATTCCAAATTATCTTCTTCCCCAACTTGTGATAAAAATTAATGCTTCCAAGCAGGGCAGATTAAAAATTCACAACATATGGAACAATAAAACTTATTGGAATGAAAATATCTATCAAATAATGCATTTGAAGGATTCAAAATTTCTACCTTATCGGGTAAACCACTTATGTTTTCAGACCTTGAAGAACCAAATCTCAAAATTATTATAATAGAAGCCTGATTCATGTAAATGTGATGAATACACTTTGGTCAACTAACAATAAGAATGAAAGAAATCAAAGGGGTCAAATCACTTCTTGCCAACAAAATTCATATCCCACCACAAAGTAACTATATAACTGAATCACTCAATAAAAAATCTATTCCCTAACAAACCCATTCCAACAAAAAGGATGGAAATATAAGATTTTAAACTATCATGACTATCATTGAAAATTACATATGAGAAATAAATAACATGCACATAGATAAGGGTGTAATTTTGGCCCGATGGCCCGTAAGCCCGGTTGGCCCGACCTAGAAAATTTTGAGTAGGGATTGGGCCAATGATTTATCAGGATGGGCCTATGTAATTAACCTCATGGGTCGGACCAACCCTTTGGTCCGTGTAAAGCTCATCCCGTAAAAGATCGTCTGCTCTTAAAAAATTGGGAAACTACTAGTAGGTAGTCTTGAACCCCCTACCACAAGTTTTGAAGGTTGTGACTGGTTAAAACTCATGGACTAGATATATATATATATATATATATATATATATATAAAGTTTATAAACAAAACTACTAATAAAAAACAAAACATGCACATCCCCACCCACCTCTTGTGTAGCGCAGTGCACGCCCCCATCCCTCTTCAGTATATTATTGTTTTTTAAATGATCAAACAAAAATAAAGTTATATTATATTTTAAAAAAATTAAATAGGTCACACATCCTTCTTGCATAGAGCGCAACACGCCCACCCCTCTTCCACATATTAAAAAAAATTAAATCATCAAAAAAATGGAAATTTATATATATATATATTTTAAAATGGGTCATACATGCCTGCCTGTCTGGGCACACCCCCACCCTCACCACCCACTATTTTACCCCCGTTTCCACCCACTATTTTTCCCACCCAATCAAAATAAATTAAAAAATATTTACAATGGTCATATAACTATTTTTGGTTCTTGAGAACCCCATGGAGATCAAAAAACAAACAAAAAAGAAACGATCATATGACCATTTTTGGTGCATCTACAATCCCTAGAGATAAAAAAACAAACAGTCAAATGACTGTTTGATATTAAAAAAACAAAAAAACTTATTTTTTCATTATAAATAACACAACAACCCTCTGATTTTTTAACATTATTACTTTTTATTTTCCACCAATTCCATCAGACCACTTCCAGCATAGCACTACGCAAGCCTCATTATGGTGATTTTTCTACTTTTTCAAGTTGTGTGTACATACCAACATCTACTTTGTGCTTCACCAAAAACTCTCAATAGGGTATTTTATTTATTAATTTGATGTTTATAATTTATTTTATTTTTTTAGATAGATCCCCGTCAATTTGTTTATCATAAATAAATCCTCTCACCAAGTGTTGATATTCCATCATCATCTCATCATCCTCATGCTGCATCGTCATCTAGACCTAAAAATCATTCTAATGTTTGGGATCACTTTGAAAAAATTTATATCAATGAATACTAGGGTACAAGAATATCTAAATAAAATGAAAATATTGTGCTATGTTACTTATTGGTTCATCTAATAGGGACACTATACACATTAAAAGGCATGTTAATGCACATATTAGAAGCAATCAATTAGATATTAGAACAAAAATGCAATTAAGATGTAATAAATTAAGAAATTTTTCTTATGATCCTATACATGCAAAAAATATGATGGTTGATTATATATTTAAAAAAGAACAACTGATTAATACTATATAATGGTCATATTTTACTAATTTGGTTCAAGGGGCATTTACTCAACAATATAAACCTTTTTCACAAAATACTACTAGATATTTTTACAAACAATTAAAAATATTAAATTATATATTATAAATATTTTCAAATAATTAAATGGACATGTTTGTTTATATTTTGATTTATTAAATTCTAATTAACATATGAAATATCAATTCATTTATACTCATTTAATTAATAGTGATTGGAAATTACATAAATTTTTCATTTAAATTGGATGAACTTCCATATACTGGTCATTCACTAGGAATTTCATAAATAGATCACATCTCTGAATGGGATTTTCAAAATAAAGTATTTAAAATCAGTACGAGTAATACATCCTATTATAATAATGCAGTGATATCTTATATCTACATTAAAATTACCATGTGATGGAAAAATATTCCGTGTTCATTGTTTTACTCATATTTTATATTTAACTGTTAACAATGAATTATCTATTTATAAATATTTTTTAGTTATTATTATAAAATGAATTAGCATTATTAATAGTTCTGCTAATCATGTACAAGTATATAGAAGCATTTTTCGTTAGGAAAATATGAAATAATGAAATTTAAAATTAGATGTAGAAAATAGATGGAATTCTAAATATTATATGTTAAAATTATCTTTAAAGAAAAGAAAAACAATAGATTTATTTTTTTAGTCTACAACAATACGTGAAGGGGTTATTATCTCTGAAGACACTACCATGAAAATGGATTTACACAACGCTGCCTTTTAAGAGTGTTTAAAAAAGTACTGATAAAGATACCCCATTTATCATCACTTTTTTAGCATTGTTAAAAGTGCCCCCTTTATCAGCGCTTTGTTATAATCGCTGATAAAGACCGCCCTTTAGCTGTGATTTTTTACTAGCATTGATAAAGGGTATATTTCAAAAAAATCATTAAAAATAATATATTTATATTGATATAAATATAATATATTTCTTAAAATATGTTTTAGATAAGGTAAATAGGCATTTACACATGATATATAAGATATTTAGTGAAAATGACTTATAAAATAATTTGAAAAATATTTTTAATGAATAAATAACTAATTATAATCGAGTAATAGTCATTTAATATCAATTTGAAGATAAAAAAATCAAAAGAAAAATAAAATACATAAAATAAGTTGAAAACATAACTCGAACTTCAAACGACCATAAATTTTGATTTGGGTGTCCGTTTGGGCTCTACCACATACCACATCAAAGCCTGCAATGAGCTCTATGATGTAAAGGACTAGAATAAGCTCTATGAGCTTTGTTTTTTTTAAACTCAAAAAGTCCTATAAGGCCTCTAAAATTGAGTTTTTAGTTGGTATACCCAAATTTTTTAACATTCCATTGATTTTTAGCCTCGATTATGGGGGTCTTTTGCCCTTTTTTAGTGGGGAATGAATTTATTTCTAGGGATTAAATTAATATTAAAATTATGGATTTGAAATTTTATCAATTTTCATAATGCATTTTTTTATAATCAAATATATTACAATATATACATATTTTTTATAAATTCATACATTAAAATTTTATTTTATAAATAAATAATTAAACATATTTACATATAAAATATCTTTATAAACATATAAACCGTATCTAAATAAAAAAATATCCATTTTATTTAAAATAAAAATTTATGAATATTTATATACCTATATAGTGTGTGTGCGTGTGTCTGTATTAACAAACTAATATATATTATCTATATATTCTAATATATGTACATAAATATTAATATATAATATATGTAAATAAATAAAAATATTTATAATTATATTTATATATACAAAAATATATAATATATATGTATGTATGTTGTATATATGTATGTATATATTTATTTATTTATAAACACACAAACACAAAACATATTTTATAAATGTATTAAAAAATAATCATATAAACATATATTAATATATGAATAAATATATGGATAAAAAAATATAAGAAGATATATAACTAAATAAATAAATATAAATATATATTAACATAAGAATAAATAGATAAATATAACTCTATGTTTTTTAATATATATATATATTAATAAATGAATAAATATGTATATATATATTAATATAACTATACATATATATTAATATTAATATAAATTAATATTCGAATAAATATAACTAAATATATATATATATATATAAATAAATAGATATATCATAAAATAGAGAAAAAACAAGATATATGAGTGGTAAAGGTACATGCGCGCAAGGAAGAAGTCTTGGGTTCGAATCTTAGTGGAGGCAGGGGTGCATCAGTGGGTGAAGGGGGTTACTAGCACTGTTAAAGGGGTGGGGGTCCTAGTGTAGTTAAAGGTGGGGGGGTCCACCTAGCACTATTAAAGGGGGAATTGTAGAGCTGATAAAAGGGGTCAGGATTTTATCTTTAATTTTTTGTTTTTTTCCTTTTAAAAATTTATTTTTTTACTTTTATCTGCATTTTTTAGTACTGTTAAAAGACTCCTATTATTATATTTTTTATCACTTATAAAAGGGACCGTATTTTAACCACACTTCGATTAGATACACTTTTTAGGCATTGTTAATATATTTTTTAGCAATGTTTAAATCATGTTCTATTGTAGTGAGAAAATGTTTAGGGTCAAGTTAAATTATATAAATATTTTTTTCATGTATTTGAAAAATCGACTCGATTATTCTCAAATGCGTATATTCCTACATCGCCTTTAGTTTTACATGATTTAAAAGATATAATGTTTGTTTTTATTAAATATATGACTTATGAATATTATATACCAATTACTAATTCCATGAAATAAAATTTTGATAATGATTTTAAGACATTAACTATAATATTTGGAATGCCAGTTATATAGGATCCAAGACGAAAAGACACTGGTTTGAAAAAATTTAGAAATTATTTTTGATGATGAATCTCAATATGCTGATATATTTTATTTTATTTTTTAAATTATATAATGAATATAAATTTATTATACATGTTGATATTAGTAGACGTCCCAGACAACAAACACATTCTTCTCATGGAAGTGGAAGAGTATGGACAACTATAAAAAACAGACAACTTTCAAAATCTTCTAGTGCAAGAACATCTGAACTAAAACGATATTTAAAATATCCACCAATTCAGAATGAAGATGATTTTTATATATTAAATTGGTCGAAATATTATGAATCTAAATGGCCTATATAAACACAAATTTCTCATTATGTAGTTAGTGTTCCTGTTTCTTCAGTTGAATCTGAGTCTACTTTTAATAAAGGTGGATAATTTATCAGTGATTATCATACATGACATACAATGGACATGGTTGAAGCTCTTATAGTCACAATAGATCATTTATATACACAATATCGATAATAATAATTTATCAATGTTGATAATGATCTCCACATGTTTTCAAGCCACATAGAAGACACAACATCAAAACCAGATGATTATTTTTGTATGGTTGTTATAATACATTTTTATATTGGAATTGATATATATTGTGTAGGTTCTAGGTGCAACATAATTGCATTACGGGTAGTGACTAACTTTTCTTTTTGTCATGATTGATGGTCAATCTGAGATATCTACGATGATGAATGTCGTGATCCATGAAATTGATCATTGAGATCAGATGAGGGTAATCACCCCAGGACCAATAGATAGGAGATATACACATATTATTTATAATTAATTTAAATAAATAAGAATTACCTCTAAGGAATTATTTATTCTTTGATGTATCTGATGAAAGATTTGCAGTGCGCTGTCATTGCGTTGTAGAAACCAAGCATAGATTTCCCCCAATGGTGATCAACACATGTTCCATGAATCACGGGACGTCACCGAAGGTTTCTCTAGGTGCTAGCACGGAAGATCTTTTTTCTTGTGTCATCCGCCTTTTTTCACCTTGAGAATCACTTGCAAAGAATTCTCCTTGATCTAGTGGATGTTGATTGCTCTCCATTCTTGAGAGTGTTCTTAGAGAATAGAGCTCTCCATGCTTGAGAGGTTTTCTCTAGATCCGTTGTGAACAAATGGATTGGATTATGAGAGAAAAATATAATTGGGTATTTATATTGGTCGAATTATAATAAAATAATTACACAAGTTCCCTTAATTATTTTATTTAATCCTAGAAAAACCACATGTCAAATAATAATATTATTATTGTTATTTCTCGACATGTTATTAGATTGTGAATTATAATTAAATATTATTTAATTAAATAATATCTATTATTATTATTTCTCACCGAACCATTTAACTCAGTCTTTCATTCCTCAATAATATTTACCAGGCCTTGAATAATGACTATTTATTTATTAAATAAGTATCACTACATTATTCGCTGATAAATAAATAAATATTATATTAACTAATGAAAAAATAAATATTTATTAAATATTCTCCTCACAATATATTCTCTCGAATAACTAGTGATGAAATAAATGTGATCATACATACATAAATAATTATTAAACCATGATCAGGAATAATATTTATTCAACTTGTTAAATAATAATATGTTATTTAACTGAGATTCTAGATACACTTAGTGTGTGACCCTTTAGGCCTCTTTCTCAGTGGCATTAGATTAGGCAGCCTAAATTCCTAGGTCAGCGTCTAACAACATGCCAAGACATCCATAGTGAATGAAGTTAATGCCAAAATGACATTTCACCTCATATGAATTCTTACTATGTAATATAATCTCTTTATAACGATATCTCTAATCGAGCAGGTTGCATGCCAGTGTCATCAACCCATACGCTTAATTTCTCTTTCTTTAACATTTCAGAAATAGAACACGCCTATTGAACACCATGACCATGGATTTATTTAGGATATATCATTTCCATCAATGGGCATGAGATATTAACTTCTTTTAATAAACAAAATGGATAAATCCTTTCTAATATTATTCATTAATGCAATATTACTCATCATGCACCCAACATATCCTACCTCACCGCAAACATCTGTCATCACGGGTTGCATTAATACATCAAAGTATGTGACTTATAATATTCATTAATAATAATCATAAAGTCTAAGGACCAATACACACGTCCGCAGATAGGAACATAAAATGACACTTATAAATGTGTATTTCCTACTAGCGGGTCTCATTCTCATAATATCCTATTGGATATTACCAAGGGCATACACCATGAGAAGGTGCCTCAAAGTCCTATGAATCTCCACCCCTTATAGCCTATATCATTTATGTCCCTCAAATTATATCATTCAGTCATTGAACATATATTCAAGAATATTGTCATAGCACTTACGTGTTCTCATCATAAGGGGGAGATGTTATGACCTTTTAGTGCAACATCTAATCATAGCACATTATCACATACTATGTCACATATAATAACAATCCTGATGAGATATGTAGTTAATTATTATTCAAAAAAATGAATGCATGTTTATCATAAAGTCCATAGAAGTTGGTTCTAGGGTACCAACTCCAACATATTGTATTTTTTTAAATATATTTCAGTAATTTATTTTTTTGTCATTACATAAATAAAAAATATAATTTTTTAATGTTTAATAGTAATTTACATTTTTCATCACAAATAATATATTAGTTTGTGAAAAAATGTTTAATATTTTTATTATAATGTAATAATATATATATATATATATCAACAATTTATTTATTGTAGGAGATAACTTTTTATAGCCTTCCCTCACACTCCTTGGGGCTCCCCTCAATTAAATCTCTTTTACCATATTAAATGGGGGGAATAATGGTAGGGTGTCACCCTCTTTGAATGAAATGAATGTAGTGACCATCATTATTATTTTATCTCTCCATAACGTCTTACAAAATATATCCCATGGGTTTTTAACCCTTTCATTTGGGATTTTTTTCCATGTTACATCAAGTTTTAATCTTATTTCCAAACTTTTACACTTTATTTTTATCTCTCAATTATCTATGTACCAAAGGGATAATTGTTCCTGATCCTAACAAGTGGTATAAAAGGCCCGATTCTGGCCCAAGGAAATTTTGGAAAGAGGATGTGTCCAAATGATAGTGAAATTTGAGATCAAAAAATTCAATGTAAATACTTTTTCATTGCGGAAAATGAATATGAAAGTGGTGCTATGGAAAGATAATTTTTTACATGCGATTGGAGAAAAACTGACATGTGTGATGGAGGAGAAATGGAATGACATGGACCAGAATGCTATTGCCAACATCCATTTGTCTTTGGAAGACAGGGTCCTGCAATTCATTGTGGAGAAAATATGGTGAAAGAGATTTGGGAAACTTTGAAAAGTTGTATGATCCAAAGTCACTCCACAACAAAATTTTCTTGAAAAGAAAATTATACACTCTTTGAATGGAGGATTCATCATTGGTGACCAACCACAAAAACACCCTCAATACCCTTTTTGATCACCTAACTGTGTTTTGATATAAATATTTTGATACTAAATTTGCAGAGATTATGCTCTAGAGTTTTCCAAATTCAGGTGATCAACTTATCATCAACCTCACAATTAATATCATAATGGATGTGTTTCTCTTCAAGGATGTTCTAGGTACGAATATTGAAGAAGAAATTAAACATAATAACAAGGAACTTAGATAGAAAACTTTACACCAAGTGGAATCTCTATCAATGGAAAGAGGAAGAATGATAGATCATGGTTCCTGTGGAAGACAGAATCATGGAAGGTATAAATAAAAGAGCAAGAAGAAAAACATCAGATGCTACAATTGTGGTAAGATGGGGAGTTTCAGCAAATAATGTTTGATTAAGATGTATGGTGAGAAGAACTCTCAAGTAAATGTGGCAAGTAAATCTAGAAATGGATATGTACTAGTCAGTGAAGTGGTGATGACTATTGAAGGTAGATAGAATCTCAATGATGCATAGATAATTGACTCGGGGTCAATATGGCATGTGACATCTTGACGAGAATGGTTTGATCAATATGAAACTATCCCACAAGGACTTATATACATGGGGAAAGATCATACCTTGTATATATTTAGAGTCGGTGCCATAAAAATGAAAATTAATGATAATATAGTTCCCACCATTCAAGGAGTACTCAATGTATAGGGCCTCAAGAATAACATTTTGTCCTTGGGACACCTTGATGATATCAGATGCAAGAAACACAACAAGAAAGGGATGATGAAGATTGTGAAGGGATCACTTGTGGTGATGAAGGCAGGGAAGATATCAAAGAACCTATACGCTCTTATGGTGAAATGTACAAGGAAGAAGAGATAGTAGTCACATCAATTGCCTCAAAGGTAGCATTGAAGAAATTATGGCATCAGAAGCTTAGCCATATGTCCGAACGAGGCCAGAATATTTTTTCTAATTGGATGTTGCTATCTAGGCTTATGATGGTATCCTTTCCATTTTTCAAGCATTGTGTTTTGAGTAAGAAACATAGATTAAAGTTTGGAACCTCAATGGTGAGGAGCAAGGAGATCTTGGACTTGATCCATTAAGACATTTGGAAATCACCAGTTGTGTTCCTAGGAGGAGAAAGGTACTTTGTACCTTTCATTGATGACAATTCTAGACGATGATGGGTGTTTCTAATCAAGAGTAAATAACATGTCGTTGAATTATTCAAAACATTCAAAGCGAGGAAGGATCTTGAACTAGAAAATAAAATCATGAGTTTGAGGACTGACAATGGTGGAATATATAAAATCGAGGAGTTTGAATCTTTTTTTCAAAAGGAATGAATCAAGAGACATTTCACGGTGGCATACACTCCTCAACATAATGGAATGATAGAGAAAATCACTACTAGAATTTCAAACATTTGCAACGGTTCATTTGTAATGGCCAAATGACCCCTTGAAAATAGTATATTTTGTATTATTATTTGTGACGGACTAAATAGTCCATAAAAATAATGGTTTATCGTGACAGAATGCATTGTCCGTCACAACTATTTTTGGTGTGCATTCTCACCGCCCAGTGTGAAAATTCATCACGATAGGCATTTGAGATGGATAACAAAATCCACCGCAAATTCCCCTAGGATTTGGATTATTTGCGATGGACACTATGTTATGTCGCAAATAATCTTCGCAAAAAAAAGTATTTGCGAGAACATTAATTCCATCACAAATAATCCATCGCAAAAAACCCCGTCGTTTTAACACCGTGTGAGGCCTCCTTTTCTTCTTCCTCTTCTTTCTTTCTTCCTCCACCCTCTCCCATAGCAAACCCTATGACCCTCCATTTCCCCCAGCTCCATACGACTCCATTCTTCCCATTTGTTTTGTAGATTTTGGCTCAGATCTTCAAGGTACAGACTCCTCTTACGTTTTCGATCAATTTTTTAACATATTTGGGTTCAATGATTAATATACTAGTTTGGTCCCTAGGTTTATAAATTTATCGGATTTTCATGCTATATTTGATATTTAGGATAGATGCAATTGCAATAATTTCTATTTTGATTTTAATCTAGTTTGTTTTTTGTTCATTTTAAGCTTAATGTCAAATATATTGGTATGGTTAAACCCTTTGTTTAGAAATTTATCTGATTTTCATGTTTTAGTTAATATTAAGGAGTGACACAATTATATGGATCTTTGTTTTGATTTTAATCTAGATTGTATAATGAATTTTAATTGTTTTTTAGGAATTTTGGTAATTTTTTATTTTTGATATTTATATGTGTTTTGAATTTATATATATAGATATATATATATAAATATTTTTGGGTATCATGTTAATTTTGATATATGTTTGTGTGTATATATATATATTAAAATGTGTTTATATATATATATAAATGATTTTAAAAATATGTTTATGGTTTGTGGTATATATATATATATATACATATATGTATATCTGTATGTATATTTGTATATATGTATATATAAATTTGTTGTGTAGATCTGTTAAAAAAATTACCAAAATATATTTTATATATTTATATTAATTAATAAATATTTTTATATAAATTCATGTTCAAGGGTTGCTGGAAATTAGTTATAATTTTACCCGTTCTTTTCTCTTCATTGTTTTTTTTTTTGTTTTATTATTCCTTTCATTTGTTTCCTGGTTCCAAATTTTTTATTGCGCACACGTGTGTGTATGTCTAAATATTTATATGTCTAAATATTTGTTATGTTATTTTTTTTCAAGCGCGCGTAATAATAATATTTGTGCACGCATAATATTTGTTTATAATTATATTTGCATGAACATAATATTTTTTTATAATAATTTTTTTGGCGCATGTGCATGTATGTATGTATGTCTAAATATTTTTATGTCTTAATATAATTGATTTATTTGTAATAATGGTGATAAAATTATTTTAGAGAAAACATTTTAATAAAATGTTATTTATAAGAATTTTGTTTTATAAAAAACGTTAATAAATTGTATAATTGAAAAATAATGACAATTTAAAATATGTAATATTTAGTAAAAAATTATTTAATAATAATTAGGATAATTTTCTGTAATAGTTTGTAAAAAAATATAACAAATATAAATAATTATTATAAATTAGTAAAAAAATATTAATTATTAAAAATGTAATATTAATTTAAATAATTAGTAAAAATCAATACATAATTTATAATATGTAATAATTATTGAGTATTTATTATTAATAAATTTAAAATATTAGTGATAATTATAAAATTATAATAATTTGTAAAAAAATTATAATAAAATGTAACAACGTTTAGAAATTCATAATAATTCATATAAAATGTTGTATTAATTAAAATAATTAGTATTAATATTTCATATAAATGTTGTAAAAACACCTGATTCACATAACTATTATAATACATCTAGGGTAAAAATTATGAATAATAATCAGTACATAATTTATAATAATTTAAATAATTAATAATAATTTAATAAATTCTGATATATATATATATAATCATTACATAATTTATAATAATTTAAATAATGAATAATAATCAGTACATAATTTATAAAAGTTAATAATAATTAATAATAATCATTACATAATTTATAATAATAATGATTGCATAATTAATAATATTCGTTATATAATTTATAATTAATTGTATTATATATATATATTAATTATTAACTAATTAATAATTATTTCATATAAATGTTTAATTAATTAATATATTTCGTATTAATAAATTTTATTAAAATTTTCATATATATTTATATATAAAAATAAATAATTATATAAATAATTATATAAATAATATTAATAAAATATTAAAAATGATACCCCCGCGTGCGATGTAACGAAACAGTTGACCCTAACAAATGTTAGGTCGCACTTAAGGTAAACCCCGTATCCCGGACCTAATGGTGATATATGATTTATCATCTGACGCGTAGTTTGAAAGATATATTGATTTTTTATAATAATTTTTAATACAAATATTAAATGAATTACCCTCCCCAACAAGGTAACTACCCGATGCTCACAAATCCAATGTCATGTCTAGGATAAACCCCACATCCTAGACCCAACGGTGATATCCAATTTATTATATGCATCACCATTTAAGATATATTCTATTATTTTCAAAAAAAATAGCATGTATCTTATATAATATATTTAATATTTTTACTTTTTTTCTACACTGAGACTCTATGGGCCCTATAAACTAGTGCTAACCCAATGCCTCACTCTGCTCATATTTCATAGAATATTTCAAGATGGTAAAATATAATAATAATTTTCAACTAGTTAAAATGATCATCAATAATTATTCTTTTTGTTTTTGTTTTTTAGATAACTATGGACTCATGAAGTAGACAACAACATCTATTATGTGACCATGATTGGGTAAATAATCAAAAAAAATTTAAACAGATCTGGTTTAAATCCTGTCTACATTGATGGTGTTGAAGCCTTTATATCATTTTCATAGTCAAATTTTGATTTTTTTTCTAAAGGAACAATTAAATTTTCATGTTAGAAATGTGGTCTTAGGACATTTTAAACATTTGACAATGTTATACTTCATCTATTGCATTATGGTTTTCAGTAAGATTACATTTTTTGGTATCAACATGGTGAAAAGAGTTCAATATAAAATACAATTTTTTTTGGTTCCAGATCCATCATTTAATAATTTAATACATGAGTCTATTGATCCATCTATTCCTCCAAAAAAACTCATAATGACATTAAAAATCCTAAATCTGAACCTTCTTAGTGTTACAATTTGTTGTAATCTGCTGAGGAGGCCTTATATTTGAGAAGTCAGATGAGAAAACTTGAATCTGTTACAAAATTTACGGCTATTAAATCAGATTTTGGAATGTATAATAGTTGTTTCGATTGGATTTTATCTTTGGTTAAGTCATTGTTTCCTGACGTAAATGCATTACATACAAGTTTCTATGAAAGTAAACGGTTGGTTCATAATTTGGGTCTAATTTATTAGAAGATCCATGCAAGTTCAAATGACTGCATCTTATATTATGGTGAATATGAATCTTTGATTAATTATCCAACACGTGGAGAATCAAGGTATAAAGTTTCACAACAAGTAAAATTCAAAGTTCCTATAAAATAGTTGATATATTTTCCAATTACACCTCATTTACATCTTTTATTTATGTCACGCAACACAAATGGATTTATGACATGACATAAATCAAATATTTCTATTAAAAAAGCTTAAATCATCCATGTGATGGTGACTCATGGAAACATTTTGATCAGACACATCCTTCTTTTACTACAAAACCTCGTAACATATGGTTGGGCCTTTCTACTGATGGTTTTTGTCCATTTGGATCTTATGACAATAAATATTCTTGTTGGACTATTTTCGTTACTTCTTACAACCTCCCTCCTTTGATGTTGATAAAAGAACTGTATATATATATATTTGATGTTGTTAATTCTATGACATCAAAAGAATAATTTTGATGTCTATTTGAAACCACTAATTGAAGATTTAATTTCATTATGGAACAACGGTGTGACTACAAATTACAGATCAGAATTTTATATTGAAGGTTTCATTAATATGGATGATCAATGACTTTCCAGTGTATGGTATGTTATCTAGATGGATCACACATGGTCTAAAATAATGTCTATACTGCATGGCTGAGAATAAAGCATTTATATTTTGTAATGGGTGAAAGGTTAGTTATTTTGATTGTCATCACATATTTCTTCCTACGGATCACCCTTTTCAAAGAAACCAAATTAATTTTACAAAAGGTCAAATTGAAATATATGCAACTCTAGCGGTGCTCTCAGGTAATCAAGTAAATTCTATTGTATCTCCATTACCTCGTGTTATTTTTGGACAAACCATAAATGAGGAAAAGATAAATGGTTTTGGGAGAGATCATAATTAGATAAAGTGGAGTATTTTTTAGGACCTTCCATATTGGTCTGATTTTTTGGTTCTTTACTTGTTAGGTGTAATGAATGTTGAGAAGAATGTTTTTGATAACATGTTTTATACCATGTTTGACACACCTAGTAAGACCAAAGATAATGTAAAGGCATAATTATATATTGAACATATTTGAAGACGTCTTGAAATTGAATTATTTTAAGATGAAAGATCACACAAATTAATGAATCCAAAATCAGCTTACTCACTTAGTAAAGAAAACCATTTATTATTCTGTCAATGGATTAGATATTTGAGGTTATCAGATGTTTATGCTTCTAATTTTTATCATTTTATCAGAAATGGGCATATTACCAGGTTAAAAAGTCATGATTGTTATGTCATAATTGAAAGATTACTACCTATTGGTCTTAGAGGGATATTGAATTCTTCAATCTGGGACGTGTTGACCAAAATATCATTTTTATGAGATATTTGTGAGTCAACATTGGATTATAATGCATTTAATTCCATGGAAACAGATATTGTTTTAATTTTATGTAAATTGGAGAAAATATTCCCACCAAGCTTCTTTGATTCCATGGAACATTTAATATTGAATTTTTGATATGAAGATAAATGTAGAGGTCCAATACAATTCCGATGTATGTATCCATTTGAGAGATGTATGAAAAAAAATAAAGAATCAAGTATATAAAAAGCATTAGTTGAAGGGTCAATTGTAGAAGCATACTTGCAGGAGGAAATTTCAAATTTTTGCTCTTATCATTTTCAGTCGGAATATCCTTCAAAACATAATCGGATGTGTTTTTAAATGAGACAAATGTTGATGATTTCAAAGACCATCAGTTATTAGTTTTTAATCAGCCTAAGATTGGTTTTGGGGGTTACTGTGATCCATGACTTACATATAAAGAACAACACAGATCTACTACTTATGTTCTGCTGAATTGTGAAGAAATGATACGATTTTTGTATTAAGTACTAATTTTTTATTATTTTGTTAAATATTTATAAAAGATATATTTATTTACCTTAACTTTTTTATAGACTGTATGATGACCATATAAAAATTAATTTCCATAAATTACATCTGCTACTCTAGAGGAACGTTGGAAACAAACTTTTTCATATTAGATTCAAAGACTGGTAAGTAAAGTTTTTTTAATGGAATAATAAATCAAAATTTCAATGATATCTATTATTAATAATTTTTATTTTTTACAGGTAACACGACATGAAAATAAAATTAACATTCGATTATGTGTGCTCAAAAACACTCCATTGAAATTAGTAAAATCTCATAATGGGTATAAGGTTAATAGATTTCGATTCCATACATGCATATATGGCGACTCAAAGAAATCAATGAATAATGGTGTTCATTTGAAAGGATACCATCATAAGGAATGTAAAGTAAACTTTTATGGTATGATAGATGAAATAATTGAGTTATGTTATCTGGGACCAAATTATGTTGCAATGTTTAAATGTTATTGGTTTGATACTGATTGAGGGTTGTGAGTTCATCCATGGCATGGAGTCATTGACATTAAATATTACAGTCTTCTTGCATCAAATGAATGATTTATGCTGGAACATCAAGCACATTAAGTTTAATAAGTATATTATTGTGATATTTTGAGATATTTGAAGGATTGGTGGAGTGTGATAAAAATAAAATCACGCAACAATCAGTTTATTGAAAATGAAAATGGTTCTGTAAAAGTGAAACATATTGAAATTTTTTGAGAAACATCCCAAAATAAATATCTTACCCAACGAGATATAAATATCGATGATGAAACCCCTCAGTTAATGTATGATAATATAGATAATTTTTATTAATTAATAAGGGATGATGAAACTAAAAGTCATATGGAAGTTGACAATGATGAAGATGAGGATAAAGACATTAATGTCGATGAAAATGGTGATGAACATGATGATTTTTTAATTATATTCATGTCTTTAGTTATAGGTAATTATCATATTATGATATTTATTAGTTTTTTAAATTTCATGTTTATATTAACAATATTTTATAGGTAAAATTATTTTATTCTGACATTCATTTGATTTTTATGTTTCAAATCTATTTTAACCATATCTTAGTGGTGAAAATATTTGTTTCAGAAAGATGGAGATAAACCTCATGATGATATATTATGTTCTCTCACTAATGTCAGACTTCCTGATGATGAGCCTGATTCAGCTGCTCCTCCTTAGGTTGGTGCGCCTACTAAGAGGGGGCGTTGTCTTGCTCGATTACTGATTCCAGATCCTATTTCAGAGAGATGACCGTCTATTGATTTTGATATGCATTTATAGAGGTATTTTTTTATTATTTAATAAGAAATTTATTTTATATTAACTAAGTTTAATTTTAATAATAATTTTATGATTATATATTTGTTTCAATTTGCATAGTTTTTTGCATTTAGCCATTGGTCAGGCTAGTGAAATTATGAGAAATTATTTTTCTGAGCCATGGGTTCCATGGGGCCTGGTACCCATCGTCATGTGTGACAAGATGTCTGACCACTAGATTGTATATTATTAAATAATATATACTTTTTTAAAATTTATTTAATTACTAATTTTTTTTAATTTTCTTAAAAAATTAATTTTCTCTGATTTCTGATAGTCAGAGAGATCTTATCTGAAAGACATGGGATACTTTTATACACAAGTACTTTTGTTAGATTCTAAACAACATCAGAAAGTGAGCTATGGATAAAGCTTTTTCTACCATCTTTGATCAGTCTTTTATCTCCTATCATCCCAACTATATATCAGCTTATGTATGGGATGAGTTGTTCTCCTTTTGGATAGGAGAGACTTTTAAGAGAAGATCAATAGCTGGATGTCAGAGCTGGGGGAATAAAGAGGTCACCCATAGGTCCGAGAGTTGTACATTTGGCATACATTGACGACATAAGGTAAGTTATATTATTTATTAATGTATATTTATTATAACTATAACAGGTTTTTTATATTATACAGGCCTCTATTGAACCATCTATTATGGACTTTGATGTTTATAATAATATGTATTCGGATCCCTATATAAGAGAAGTTTTAGGCGAATGACAATGCCACATTGTGGTTTTTGATTTTTTTGAACAATGCCATCAATATTAATTTTATTGTTATTCTAATTTGTCATTATATTGAAATGAAAAATATGAGGCTATGACTTCTCATTCATAGGAGAGTCAAGATGAGGCCGAACAAGATGTCACTACTAATTCAGGTTCTGATGAGGGGGCTTGGATATAGGTAGCATCATAGGGTGTCGAGAAAGGTTGATTGATTGGTATTGGTTCTCTACTGACACCTATGAGTTATTATGGTATTTCTGTGATGGAATCAGTGAGAACGAAGGGAGCTCATGGAGAGTTGTCATCCACACCATTTTCCATTGCACATTATGAGAAGAGGTTGGGAGATCAGGATGAGATGATACAGAAGATATAGAAGACGAGGGAAGAGTATCTAGAGCAGCAGCATTTGAGAGATGAGGAGATGATGGATTATATGTGGCGACTTTGATGTGGCATTGATATGGAGTTTCCTTATCTAGGTCCATCGAGTGATCCTCCTCCACAAGATTCTAGTTTATGATTTTTGAAGATTTTCATGACTATTTTGTAATTTAGTATGATAGATATATTATATTTGAAATAATGTATTACTTTTATGTGGGTTTTAATTTTTTTAATTTTTTTAAAATATTTGTAATTTTATTTATTTATAAATAATCTAATTATTTCTTTTTTTTTAATTTTATTGGCAACGAATCATCGTAAAAGGGTTATAAATAATATTTCGTGTTTTTTTGAGACATACTATATATCTGTTGCAAAAACAATCATTATGGACCTTCAAAAATAATTATATTTGCGACGCCTTCTTCTATGATGGGCTATTTGTGATGGAAAACCATCATAAAAAGTCATTTTCAATGTGAATCTGTCAAAAATGCACTGCACAAATTATAAAAAAATCATGTTTTGAATGAATAGAACCATATTAGATAGAACAAGGGTGATACTGAAGACTGTAGGAGTTAACAAGATGTTCTGGGTAGAATCAGTAAATACTTCATACTATGTGATCAATCAATCTCCTTTAGTGGAAATTAATATAAAGACACCGATGGAGATATGGACTGGTAAACCCACTGATTATTCTCAATTTCATTCTTTTAGATGTCCTATGTATTCACTATTTAATTAATTGGAAAGATCTAAGTTGGACTTGAGATCTAGGGAATGTATATTCTTGGGATACGCTAATGGTGTGAAGGGGTATTGTTTTTGGGATTCCACTACCCCCAAAATTTTCATAATAAGAGATTTCATTTTTGTAGAAAATAAGTTGAAAAGGATGCTTGATAAATACACAAAGAAAAAGAGTACAAAAACTAAAATAGTCGAGGTGAAGGAAAAAATAAAGGAAGAAACAGTTTCCCCTAAGGCATTTCCAGAGCCTGATGATCAAGTACGGGATGATTCTGGACTATGATTGTAAAATCAAGATAAAAGAGCACCAATATGGTACTGACATTATCTCACTGAGCACAATGTTTCATATTTCTTATTGACAGAGGATGGATAAACATCATCTTTTTTTGGAGGTGACCCAGAGTTCAAATGTATCTTCATGGATGGAGGTTATGTGGGAGGAACTTGAAGCCCTATATAAGAACATGACTAGGGATCTTATTCCATTACCTCACGGAAGGAAGGTCATTGGGAACAAATGGGTCAACAAGATCAATAAGGATAAAATAGACCAGGTGGAATGATATTATTCAAGACTGGTGGTCAATGGATATCCTCATAAGGAATATATTTATTTCAATAAAACATTTTCTCCAATTGTTAGACTGAAGACTATTTGGGCAGTTCTGGTAATGTGTGCTACATACACTCCATATCTAGTGCCTGTATATGTGAAAAAAAACTTTTCTCCATGGTGATCTTGATGAATAAATCTACATGATCCAACCATAAGTTTTTTCTAAATAATGTAAAGAGAACTTGATTTTCAGGTTGAAAAAATCTATGTACTGTCTCAAATAGGTGTCGGGGTGTCGGTACAAGATATTTGATTCCTATATCATGTAACATCGATACAAAAAACTTAATTCATATCCTTACACATATTTCAATGGTCTAGATGGTAATGATTTCATCATTCTACTGTTATATTTGGATGACATGTTGGTTGTAAGACCCAACACTGATCAAATCTAAGAGACAAAGGCACAATTGTCTAGGGAGTTTGAACATGGGTGCTCCAATTTTCTAGTGTCCACATATGCTTAGTGATACCCAAAGTGAATACTCTACTGATCGAAGGTCGCTACCCTGAATTAACCCCATGGAATGTCCATACATAATCATCATAATTAATTGGAATCCACAAAAATATGGCATTGGGAATGAGTTTCATGAATAGTGTCTTAATTTATAAGTGAGACCTGAACTAGGCAATGAATTCTGAAGACGAATCCATGGAATAGGGGACTGACATCTCATCATCCTATTTAAATCAAGGATAATATATATATTAATTATTGATGGATTATACCCACCAATGGAAAGTGGGAATGTAGGGTAACAAATGCGATGCACCCCAGCGTGCAGCGAACACATAGAGTCGGGCACACCCCAACGGAAAGCTTCAAAATAATTATATATGTCACACATTTCTCTATAAAGAAAACTTCTCCATATATTTAATGAAAATATTACCATTGATAAATCTAAATAATTATTCATGTTATTTTTCTCATGAACCTTTAATTGGTAGGAGGCATAACTTATAACTATATCATTTTGTATGAGAACACATCTCATCCCTTTATTTGATCCATCACTCTAAATCACAAACCCATATCCACTATAGGGTAGTGTTAGCACATGTTAAATAAACAACCATCACTTTAGTTATTTGAAATTGTATTCAAATTCATCAGTCCAAAGGAACTTAACTCCCTTCTTAGTTAACTTGGTGAGTAAATTAGATAGCTATGAGAAATTCTTCACAAAGGGTCAACAATATCCATCCAATCCAAGAAAACTATGGATTTAAATCATAGTGATTGGTATGGGATAATTTTAAAAAACTTATTCCTTTTATGGATCCACTAAAATACCCTCTTTTGAGATTATATGAACCAAAAATGAAACATTCTATGGTCAAAATTCACCCTTGGTAAATTTTTTATACAAATTCTATTTCCTAGGGGTATTCAATACAGTCCTCAAGTGATTTTTATTCCCTTACGTACTCTTAGAATATATAAGAATAGCATCTACAAAGACTACCAAAAATTGATCGAGGTAGTCACTATAGACTTTATTCATTAAATCCATGAAGATAATATGGGCATTAGTAAGACCAAATGGAATCAATATAAATTCATGGTTATTATACCTTGAATAGAATGTTTTCTTGGTTTTGAAATTAATTTTGAACCTCAATTGGTAGTATCCAAATCGAATATCAATCTTATAAAAATATTAAGATTCTCATAATTGATGAAAAAAATCATCAATATGGGGTATAGGATACTTATTTATGGTTATTATCTTATTTCATCCAATAGTCCGAAGGAATTCATTTTGTATTGATTTTGATAATCCACCTTTCAAGGGGTGAGGTGGAACCCTTACAAGGCCTATAGGCATAAGCATAACATGGCCCATAGGCCTTATAGGAATTCATTTCCCATAGGCTTCAAACATTACATACAACCCAGACTAACTACTTGGAATTTCTCCTCCCTGGCATCTTCATCGTGAAATCATCTCTCCACCTTCGCATGGCTGTTCGGTAAGGCTTTCCCATGCATGCGCAGGCTTGTCCCGATGGCAGGTGTCTTACCCTCTCATTCTTGCAATCTGTTTTAGCTTCTGCACTGGTGAAATCTCTTTGCTCATCCTCCTTCTGAAGCTTGTTCCTTATAGGTTCTCTAGTTTGCATCTGCACTTATGGTGGCTCTAAGGCCTTGACGTGGCCCGAAGGCCTTACTGACCTGAAGGCATGGGTGGTCTGAACGCCTTAAAGGACTCAGAGACCAAATCGGTGGCCTAAAGGCCCAAACGGGGAATATTCCCAGCTACTACAGTGCCTGCTATAGTTCCTGCTACAGTACCCCCGGAAATTAGCCTCCACCTTGATTTGATCCCGAGTCGCATGGATTCACTTAGGGAGTCCTCACCTACTGGGTTGAGGCCCATGTGCGGTCATTATCTTATTAGGCGCCTAATAATCAATGTAGAGTCTCATTGATCCATATTTCTTCTTAACAAAATGTATTGGTTCATCCCATGGTGACACACATGGATGAATGAATACCTTATCAAGATTATCCTAGTGTTTCTTATTCAATTCCTATAACTGAGTAGAGGTCATTATATATAGAGTTGTTGAAATAGGTATAGAACTGGGTATGAGTTCTATTGAAAACTCATCTTCATAATTTGGTGGAATACTTGGAAACTCTTTAAAAAATACATCAAAAAACTCAGGTATAATAGGCATGTCATCAAAGTTGATTTTCACCCCTACCATCTGAGATAAATACCCAATTTAAATAGGAATAAGGAACCACTAATTGGATTTAATTTCCATTGGAAGTTCACATTTATCCTTGAACTAAGAGACAGTCATAGGTTGGTTCAGAATATCAAATGTGACTTCCCTTCCTCGAAAATTGATATGAACTTTATATGAAAAAATTAAATTCATGACCAAAATCACATTGAATTCAACTAGATGAATAATAAAAATATTTTTAGGAAGAAAATTCCCACAAAATTCAATTGGGAAGATTCATATACTTGTGATACAACCATTATACCATTAGTAGTTGTTACTGATATTTGAACATCTATTCATTGAGGATACAAATTAACATTCCTTAATACTTTTTATGATATATAGGAACTCATATAACTAAGATAAAATAAGGTACATCAATATTTTAGCATACATATTTCCACCTCAACTTTATCATTCTATCTTCAATACCTTATTAAAAACAAAATGGTTAGAATGGCCATCAAGCATCATTAATCAAGGTGATTAATCATTAAAAATTATTTATTCTATGTCTAAATATTCACACTTTCTTTTAAATCTATAACACCTTATGTTTAACCTATGTCATACATGGTCAATATCTATTAAAATCATTCATAATTTATCTTATAAAAAATGTGAACTAACCTAATAATATCCCCTGGGAGTGTCAAAACAGGTGCACAGAAAAGGCACATTCACTGAACACGAGAATGATGGTTGAGATATACTCGACCAACTATTTTTGGGGTTATCACCCCTAGATACATTTTTTCCAAAACCACATCCACTTGAAGTATCCAAAAAAAGATTTATTTTCTAAAGGAAACCACACTCCTTTTTTTAATAACTTATGATGTTCTCATATACTTATTCTTATCCTAAGGGTTCTCACTAAATTTTCCTCATTCTGGTTTCTAAAAGTTATTAATCCTTTCCTATAATACCAACTATACTGATACATACTTTTCATACATAAATATTACATCATTTTAGATTAATATTCAATACATTTCACCATAATTCACAAATAAAAACCATATAGGTTTAGTGTATTTAGAAACTTTGATACACAAAAAATTGGTAAATAGAATATCTATATTATTTCTAATTAATTTCACCACAACTAGCACCCTTCTTAGACATATCATACTAAAAACCATTCTTTATAACTCGGGGAAGGGAAACATAAGAAAGGGTGAGCTCAAATTTTCAATAAGGTTAAACATAATAGATATTAATAAATAATCATAAGTAAGCATAAGTAAATCATAATGGAAGATAACATGATCGATACTAACAATAATCATACCCAATATGTCAAAAATCATTAATCGTGAAACATAGTGTATAGTTTTTTCAAACAAATGACATAATACATTAAGAGTACGGAATCATCAATAATCAATCATGAGATATGATAATATATCATAATCATAAGACATAATTTTTTGTCATGAACATAAGTAAATAAATTCATTTCATTAGTCAAATATCACATTCAAGACTATTATAGTGGATTGGGTTAACTCCTCATTCCACCATTTCCTTAGTCAAGGTTCACTCTCAATAGTATCTTATTAGGTATAGTCTCTTACTAGACTGGGTTCACTCCCCATTCTAATCCTTATTATCTATTGTGATATCCTTATTTACCCAATTCATTATATGGCAATAAATTTTTTCCCACCAATCATATAATGAAAACCATACATATATGTACCACAAGATCATAAAACATTCATTATGTCATAAAATCACAACCTATTGAAATAATACAGGTTTTATAAACATTTCATCATCATAATCATAAAAAATCCAAATAAAGAATAAATATGGTAACATAGGATCATATCCCTAGTAAATTATAAGAAATATTAAAGGATGCTTTTATAGATAAAAACATCTTTAAAAATCTCGATAACATTTCTTGAGGAAAGTACCCTTTTATTTAAAATCACTTATTTAGAATCTAAATTTTCATATTATTAAGGAAAAAGTTTTATATTAAAATAACCAAGTAAAATTATAAATTACAACTCAAATAAAATATTATCCATGATGGTGGAGAAAGTCAAACATGTAGTGTTCGTTAAAATAAAAAATTCTTTCATATTATCGGTAAAAATTCAGAAGTACCTTGTTCGAAAAATGATAAGAAGATTAATTTAAAATATTTTAATATAAACTAAGAAATGGTAAAAATGAATCTAATAAATATTTGGATAATATTAAAAAATTCCTGAAAAAAATTATATAAAATATTAACATGGTAAGAGATTCTTGACAGAAGAGAAAAACATGGTCTGTTTTATCTAAAAACATTATTTTGGTCTCTTGAGTAATTAAATAGAGAAAAATAAAAGTAAATAATGAAATTTACATAATTAACCTTATTATAAGAATATAAATAAAACTTGGGATATATAGATCATAAAATTTCATCATAAAAAATAATCTGGATAAAAATATGATTGTAACATAAAACCATTGTTGTTGTGGTAACATTTGAATCATAAACCTTGAAAGAAATAACTTAAAATGAAACTTTAAATACCATGGAAATAATGGTATTAATGATTAAATATATTAATGGTTCATTAGATACACCTCATAAAAAAATATATGTGTATAACATCAAACATGTCTAAATGAAACAAAATTGAGACGAACCCTAATAGCTTTAGTAATTTTTTAAACAAAAATAATTTGAAGATTAAAAATCATATGGTTATATAAATACCTTTAATTTAATCATATATTATTCCAAAATACATTATTGGGTACTATATACAAAATATATATAATAAATTGGTGCATAACATTAAAATATGTCTCAATGAAGAGAAATTTTGATGAAACCCTTACCTTATATATGACTTGATTCATAAGAAATCTAAAATCCTGTATAATAAATTTAGATTTATTATAATTATATAATAGATTCATATAAATTATTGTAATATAATATATGATCCAATTATATCATTTCAACACCCATTTATTAAATTTTATCTATTAAAGTCATCATTTCGTGTGTTAATCTCTTCATTTTTCATTAATATTTTAGTTCTAAAGTTATGATACCTACACATTGATCATGGTTAATCCATATAGATAATTTTAATCATGATATAATTATCATATATATTCATTATATAAATATTTATAACCATTCATATAAATAAATTTTGAAAAATTAATTATATCACTTTGTGGAGATGGTAGTCTTATGTACGCATGAGTAATGTTACCATTTTTCGATGGATGGAATGAAATAAAGTTAAATATTAATTAATATTAATAGAATAATTATTATAACATGAAATAATATATATAAATCAAATCTATAATAATAATCAACCATGAATGAAGTGGTTGTAGTATTCAACACACACACACACGACCGATACTTTTATCTCTCATTGGATTGAGAATAGGTGGTAAATGGTTATAAAATCATCATAATAACATATCATTATATTTATTATACTATATTAATTAGGTTTTTGTGGATATAAAATTTTTATAGAAGGTATAATAACAAATAAATTTGAAAGAGTTTGGTTAAGATTTACACCTCATCTTTGAGACACCCACTTTGGCTTACACCTTAAACATTGGAGGATTGGTCTTAAGAGAATAAAATAAGATCTAGTATGAATGGAAGGATTATAAGAAGTTTTTTTGAATTTTTTTTTTTCTACAAGTCTCAAATATTGTGAATAATGTAGAAAAAATATCCCTTTTATAAGTGAGGGGAGGGACACGCATGGAATTTCTTAAAAGATTTCTATGATATAAGGTCACTTTCATGGGAAAGTGGTAAAAAATGGATAGTGATTTGAAGTTAAGATAATTAAGGTATAAATATCATCAAAAAATTATAATTTTATCGGTTTGGGTGTAAATCCTATCCTTATCTCATGTTTTAACCCCCCCCCAGGTAAACTCGTTTTAACATAACAGTGGCAACAAAATTTTACTATTTTTAATATTCATTGTGACCAAAAATTAACTTAACCATATTAAATTATATTAACTTCTATGATTAAAAATTTTGAATCTATTTTAACAAATTCAATTTCTTTAAGTTGGATAATTTAATTTTAATTAAGCGTGCAACCCGTAATGAAAACTCGTTCTCAAAAAATGAATTTTTAAGGGGAAAACTTATTTTACTTCCATTATTTTCCTTGTAAAAACCTTAAAATGAATTTTAAAATAATATATTTATATTTAATATAAATTTTTCTTTAAAACAATTAATAAATATAGATTAAATTAATTTATTAAGATAAAAACACATTGTGCGTAAAAAAATTAAAAAAATATGTTTTTAAGCCAAAAAAACTAACTTATAACAAAATAAATTATAATAATGATTACAATGTAATTAATTATATTATTTCAAATTAAAGGATAGTTAGATTAATTTAATATAAAATTAAAAACATAATGGCACATTTACTTGAAAATAAATGAAACTTTTTACAAAAAATCGAATTTCCCACAATTAACTGAAAAGTAAATCTTTTCAGAAAAATCCTAAAAATTCACCCCTATGATAATATTTAGATGATTATTTTAAAAATGGTATTCATTTACTCAAATAAAATTTCTAAAAAATTTAGAAATGAATTATAAACTTCATGTGAAAAAATATGATAAAAATCGTTTTTGAAAAAAAAATTGAAGCCAAAAATAACTATTGATAACTGAGTACTTATTTATTATGAATTAATAAATACATTTGCATTAATAAAAACATTTATACATATTTTTCATAAATTTTTTATTACTATTCATACCTACTAATTTAACGGCTGGGTTATAATGGTTTATTATGTCATTTTTCATATAGACTCGGAGTTGCATATAAGGTAGATTGTTGAGTACATAAAGTCTTATTTCAAAGGAAATACATATATAACCTTGGGGTATTGCAAGGAATCCCTCACTTTTTCCATAACTAAACGGATGTTCCCAATTCACTATGGCCACATTTTTCATAAAGTACTACATTAATCTATAGAGTATTTCTTTCCTTTTTACTCTTTTATGTTTTTCACTAACTTATTTCTCACTGAATATCTCCAACCATTATCTCATATAATGAGTAAACTATTTGATTTTAAGTATTGGGGTCATTATTGAGCTTACCTTTGACCCACTTGACTTTTGTTTTGTAATAATTAGTCTATGAGACATTTATCATTGGATTATTTATATTACCTTAAGACATCACAACAACCTTGAGAATAAAAGTAAAATAATTTAGGGGAATCCGTTGGAAATTAATTTCTAGTTTATTCCTATATTGAATTTTTGTCTAATTGTTGAATTATATCTGATATCTAGTTTTACATTTCTGAAATTATTGTTAATTGGATGATTACTTAGCATTCATATCTTAATTGGTTGGCCAAAATTTTTAAATTCCATTCCCGATACCTTTTATAACTCATTGTTGAGTATTATTTCATATACCCTCTTTCTTGAGAGAACTCAATACACACATCACTACTATAACATGCTTATTTTTCTTATTTAAACATGATGATTTTGAGTCACATTTAAATGATTGAGGCCATAGATTAACTTGTTTTCATCCCATTTAATCTTGATACGTACCCTACATTTGATCCATTTTGATCCCATATAAACCATGGATTCCCTCATAAAAATCCACATTATAATCCCATGTATCATTCCTACCCTTCATAATGAGTATGTGTGCATGATTATTATTTTTGGATCTTTTAAAAGGGATTTGAGTTTTTAATGGGGATTTTTTTTTAGAATTCTATGAACAAATGTAGGGATTAAATTTCTTTATATTTGGGAAGAAGGTTCAATACTATTGTGATTATGATTTATTGAGGCCTCTACAGTTGAGAAAGATAATAAAATAAAGAAAAATTGATGGAAAATTGAGAAATTGAAATAACTTGGGTAAACCAATGACTAAAAGCACCACCTCCTTCTTTTTCCAAATGTAAAAAAATAATTTTTATGGGATATGATGGTGGGGAATGAGGTATTTTCTCCGTTTTACTTCTAAGAGTGTGGGACCTTCCCTTACACACATCCCACTAAGAAATTCCAGACTGAAGAAAAAAATTGAGAGAAAAGAGGGCCACTTTTTTCACTATTTTAAATTATTATTTTGAAAACACATGAAATATGAGGAGGAAGTTTTGGTTCTTCCAATGAAGTCAAATTGAAGTAAGAGATATGGTTTTATTTTATCTATATACTGAATATCATGTATTGTTCTTTAAGAAGCTACCACCTTTTTCCAACCACTGAAATTTCTTTTTCACATCATAACTTACCTACATTAATACTCAAAATAATTTGAACTCAAATGCAATGTCCTTATTATAGTTGTGGTTTAATATCTATGTAGAGATTTTGGTAGCTTATAAGACTATGGATGGGGTGTGAGAACTTGAGATTGAGCATAATTTTAACACCCCAACCCCAGTTTCCCAGATTTGGTGCATCATTATATTACATTGGCATGATTATTAGAAAATAAAATCTCAAAGGACCGATTAGTTTTGTAGCCTTGGAAAAACTAGATACAAAAATAATATTTACATTACATCATGAAATGAAAAATTACACAGTTTCACCTTTTAAAACACACATATCCCTTAGAATCTCCCTGCAGGTCAGTCATAATATACCTCTTCACATCTTGGGGAAAAATGAAACATATGAAAGGGGTGAGCTCATATGCTCAGTAAGGATAAACATTATAGCAGAAGCTATCATAAATAACCATAAACTTTTAATGAAATATATAAAACTGAAACAAAATCCTTTTAAACATAATATTCAGCATAAAAATGCAAGAATAAATCAAATAATTCCATTTAAACTTTCACATGGATATTCTACTAGTTGAATAATCACATGCAATATCAATAACTAATCTTATAATGAGGGAATGCATAATGTGGGACATCATAACCATACTGTCAAGGCCTCATTCCAAGACCATTACCATACCATCAAGGCCTTGTTACAAGAAACTATTTTGTCTTATGAGACCTACCGATACATCGAGGGGCTGTAGTGGGCCCCACCCATCACTTACTCAGTCCAATGCATTCCTCTTATAAAAAGGGTAAAACATAACATAAGCATTCATATTAAATGTAGCATATAAAATGTTAATACTTTAACCATAAACCAAAAATGGTATCAAAATAGCACATCCATAGTCAAATATATCATAAAACTTTCAATAAAATATGGAAGATTTTATCATAATAAATCAACCTCAATTAAGCATAAAACCAATAAAGGATATTGACATAGATTAAAATAATCTAATAAATTTATTAAAAATCTTTGAGAGAAAAATCCCTTTTTAATTTGAAATCATTAAAATTCCATGCAATTATAAAAGTATTTCAAACTATTCTGATTAGTATATATCTCATATATTTCACCATAGAGATAGTGTCTCTATATCTTCAGGGAAATGATTAATGTAGTTAACTCAATATCATGAGTTGGATAGTTTTTCTCATGAATTTTTAATTTCATTGATGCATAAACAATAACTTTATCATTCTTCATAAGGACACAACAAATTCTTTTTCTTGAATCATCACTATAAATCACAAAACCATAATTTCCATATGGTAAAGTCAAGATAGGATCATTGACTAATATTCTCTCCAATTATTATAAACATTATTCACACTCTTTTTTCTAAACAGATTTAATCCCTTTACGTGTGATTTTGGTTAACAGGTTATCCAATTGGGAAAAATCATGGACAAAACACCGATAGTAACCTACTAAACCAATAAAATTGCATACATCAGTTATGCTCTTCAGTTCCAGCCATTCTTGGATTGCCTTTTTCTTTGAAGTATCAACAGATATTCCATCCTTCGAGACAATATGTCCAAGAAAAGAAATTTTCTGAAGCTAGAATTCACTCTTTCAAAATATACCATATAATTCATTTCTTCTAAGAGTCTTCATAACAATATTCTAGTGGTTCTCATGGTCTTTGTAGATTTTGTAATATACAAAGATATAATCAATAAATACTACAAAAAAATCATCATGATATTCCTTGAAAACTATGTTCATTAGATCCATGAAAACATAGGGTTCATTAGTCAATCCAAATGGAATTACTGTAAATTCTTAATGACCATACCTCGTTCATAATGTTGTCTTTGGAATAACTTTCTTCTTTACACACAGTTTATTATATCCAGAACGAAGGTCAATATTTGAAAAATATTGATCTCTATAAAGTTGATCAAACAAATCATCAATGCAAGTTAGAGGATACTTGTTCTTTATTATAAACAAATTTATTTCTCTATAGTCAATGCACAACCTCATTGATCCATCATCTTCTTAACAAAAACAACTAGGGATCCCCATGGAGACACACTAGGGTGAATAAATCCCTTGTTTCTCAACTCCTCTAGTTGTTTCTTCATCTCTACTAAATCCACTGTAGCCATTCTATATGGATTCTTTGATATTGGTCATGCATCAGGGATTAAATCAATAAAAAACTAAACTTCTCACTCTAGAGGATTTCTAGGTAAATCCTCTGGAAATACATCATTGTATTCTTGTACAATAGGTACATCCTCAATTTGGATATTTCATTCTTCTCCCATGGATGATTTTTTCTCTTCCTCCCCAAGAATTTCATTCAGAAGAGATACTAGGAGTGGATCTAGATAAGAATCGGATGATGAAATTTATACTCTAAAGATAATAGATTCTACATCATCCTCACAAATCAGAACTTCATTCTTCTTACAATAAATTTTCACATCATATTTTGATTTCCAATCCATACCAAGGATTATATCAATGTCGATCATAGGTATGATGATAAAGCTAGAAGATAAAACATGTTTATATGTCAAAATAGGAACCACCAGACACATCTTTATTGCAATGAGACTTCCCATAGGGGTTTTGACTAACAACACCCTTGTTAATGTGAATTGGAAATATCTAATTTTTAATGAAAATTGGGAATATATAAAGGAATGTGAGGCTCCAAAATCAAATAATTCTTTGGCTAAATTTAAGGAGATGATTATAGTACCTACCACTATGTCATTTGGAACTTCAACCTCAAGAGTTGTTATCGCATAAGATTGGCCTTTCTCCCTTAGCCTTTTTGGGGGTAAATTTACTTGATTATCAGGACAATAATTTCAATAATTTCTCATATCTTTACAATTTTATCATTGAATATTGGTATCTTCTTTTATCCCCTTTTAATCATGAGCTTGGTGGCATTTTTCTCCACACTTGTAGCAAAATCGCATTCCTTTTTGGAAATTATTGTGTTGTTTCTTCCCACATTTACTATAGGGTGTAATGTAACCTTTTTCCTTCATCCCATTATTTCCTTTTCTAGATTTTTAAGCAGCCATATAATTCTCTTTTATTACATTAAATTCATAAGACTTATAGAATTCTATTTCCATCTTGATAGCATGTGAGACTATATCTTCATATGATGAGAAAGATTGTGAGACCAGTTCCCATCATAGGAATGGCTTCAACCCATCAAAGAATCGATGAATCTTACTGATTGGGTTACATATATAGTACGAAGCAAGTATAACTAACCTTGTGAAGTTAGCCTCATACTTTGTAACATTATCATTATCCTTTTTCCTCAAACTCAGATATTGCCTTTCCATATTAGATCATTGTTCACGAGGAAAGTATTTTTCTACAAGAAAATTCTTTAAACTCCCTCCATTCCATATTTTCTACTTCTTCATATTTAATTATATTTTTAATTAATGACCACCATTGATCTGAATCTTGTGACACACATTAAAATTCCATGAAAATTTTTTCCCTTTCATTACACCTAAAAGCAAGAAATATTTTTTCTAAGGAACTTATCCATTGCTCAAATCCAAATAGATTTGTATTCCTATTTAATGTTGAAGTTTTTGTATCATTAAGTGATCTAACATTGATCCTCTATGTTATGGATTAGGGTACTTCATATGGGTAAGTTTATTATTCATAAACTGAGTCAACTATCCCAGTATGGCTATAAGTTGTTCAGCACCAGTTGTATCACCAGCTCCACTATCATTATCATTCATAGGATGGAAATCTCAACATGGATTACGTGTGTTGATACGATTTTTATTTCTTCCACTTGGTTCCATTTCTAAACAATGGCATACACTAGATTAGGTTATGAATCATAATTCATAATTCCAAACTAGTAAAATACTTAACATAAATTGAAAATTTTATGATATCTAATCCATAATCATAAACATGGTTTCTTTGAGGACATAGTTAATCATAATTCATTCATAATGGTTTGTAATGAAAATATGAATTATCCTAAGCATATCCCCCAGGAGTGTCAAACTAGGTGCATAGTAAGTCTTGTTGTCATGTACCAGGTAACCTCGAGTCAAGACTGGAACACCTTGCCAGCATTTTTACCCCTAGGTACATCATTACCAGAACCACGTCCACTTGTAGTATCCACATAAAGATTTATTTTCTAAGAATACCCACATAATATCTAAATTATCCAAAATTTTAGGAAGTTCCTCTATACTTATCCTCAAAGTTTATCTTAGGGTAATGTTCATTAATCAATGTTTTTTTATATCTAGTTTTCAAGTATTGTACTAAACATCCTATTATACCTACTATAATGCCCCGACCCCAATTTCCCAAAGTTGGTGCATTATTTTATTACATTTCCATGATCATAAGAAAATAAAATCCTAAAGGACCGATCAGTTTAGTAGACTTAAAACTAGATAAAAATATAAGTTTTTCATTACATCCTGAAATGAAAAACTACATAGTGTCTCCTTTGAACACACACATATCCCCAAGAATATCCCAGCAGGTCAGTCATAATATACTTCTTCGCATCCTGGGGGAAAATGAAACATAATAAATGGGTGATCTTAGATGCTCAGTAAGGATAAACATTATAGTGGAAGCTATCATAGATAAGCATAAAATTTTAAGGAAATGTATAAAACTAAAACACAAGCCTTTTAAACATAATCATCAGTATAATATGGAAAGAATAAATCAAATAATACAATTTAAACTTTCACATGGATATTCTACTGGTCGAATAATCACATGCAATATCAATAACTAATACCATAATGAGGAAATGCATAATTTCGAACATCATAACCATACCGTCAAGACCTCATGCCAAGGCCATTACCATACTATCAAGGCCTTGTGGTAAGATACTAGTTTGTCTCATGACACCTACCAATGCATTGAGGGACTATATTGGGCCCACCCATTACATACAAAGTCCATTGCATTCCTATTATGAAAGGGGTAAAACATAACATAAACATTTTTATTAAAACTAACATATGAAATGTTAATACATTAACCATAAACCATGAATAATATCAAAATAGAACATCCACAGTCAAATATATTATAAACCCTTTAATACAATATGGAATATTTTATCATAATAAATCAACCTCAATCAAGCATAAAATCCAATAATGGATGTTAACATAGATGAAAATAATCTATTAAATTTATTAAAAAACTTTAAGATAAATATCCCTTTTTTACTTTGAAATCATTTAAAATCCATGAAATTATAAAAGAAAAAACTTATTTTGAAAATAATATTGTGATATTTTAAGGTAATATTCAAAATGTTAAGGCATAATAATGGTGCAAAATAGCCGCTTGTGTCGTATAAGTAATAAAAACATTCTTTCCTTAATTTTTTGAAAAGTTCAAAAAGTACCTCATTTGTAAAATGATGGAAAGATTCCTTTCAAAACATTTATAAAGGGTCAAAATGGGTAAATATTATTTTAAATAATTTTTTATAGTATTTTGAAAAACCTTTTAAGAAACATGGATATGGATGATAAATATTTCCCAGTAGATACTTAAGTATAAACAATCTCAAATAATAAAGAGATTGTGAAATTAACCTTTAACTTATACATTCCTTCAGTCGAGGGTGAGTTAGCATCCTGAATAATGGTTAAAGCATGTAATTAAATTATAATAGGACCATATCCATATTTATGATATCATATATGATCCTCTCATATCATTCTGTTAATAATATTTCAGTATTACCACTGTTTTGGGTGTTAACTACTTTGTTTTCCTATGCATGTTTTGTTGTGTAAGTCTGGTTTGTTATGCATAGGATGTATTTTATTCATATAAATAATGATATTAAGTTCGTAATTATTATTTTTACACATCATATAAATTTTATAATCTTTCTTTAATGGTTAATGTGGAGAATGAATCTCACCACGTCGTAGAGGTGGTAGGTCGTATGTACGAATGAGCGACAGTACCATTCTCTTAATGGTTAAATGGTATGTAATTGGAAGATATATTAATTATAAAAAATAATTATCTTATTATATTCATTACTTACATCCATTATAATCATCATTATACCCATCCAAATAATTTAGTGTTGAATAACACATTACACCATGGCTTGGAGATAATAAGTCGTACGTACACACGCATGGTGATATTATTATTCATAGGATAGATAAAAGGAGTAATATGGTTGTCCCATAATTATAATAAAATATATGCATGTATAAAGTACTGGAGTTATTAATTTAGTATTGAAACAACATAGAAAGTGGACATAGAAGAAGAAAATAACTTTACAAGAGGTGATAAAATAATTACCTCTTTTTCAGGTGTCTCCTTTTAATTTTCAAAAAAGGACTCCTTAGGTTGGATTTCTGCCCAAAGTGTGGCCTCTAGGATGAATTTAGGGAAGTTTGGAGGATACTTAGGTAGTTTTGGACCAATAAAAAGGGTTTTAGTGGTGTTTGATAAAGAGAAGGACAAGTGTCATTTTTATAAGAGATGTGAGGGGCACTTTTGGAAGATCTTAAAATATTAATTTACTACAAATTGATTTTATGTTCCAAATATCTCCAAAGTGATTTATTTAGAGGATAAGATGAGAATGGGTCTAAATCATCTCAACCAATGAATTTTAGACACATTTAGGTCATAAAATTAACCTTATCTTTTGGATTTATCTCTTAGTTAAACAGTTTAACTCTTACCATGTCTTCTTATATTTTTACATTATACATTTAATATAGCTACTTTAAAATGAAAAATAAACCCCAATTGGATTATTAATGAAATATTTGACATTATAAAAGTTATTTGGATGAACCTAATATTTTTATGACTTTTATATCATTTTTTAAAATATTATTTATTTTAAAGTATCATTTATGTCAATTTTGATACTATTCAAAAATTTTGATTTTTAAAAATATCAAACCATCATGATAACTTCAAACCAATACATTCAATATTTCACGAACATTTCTATGTTATCTATAAAATTAATGGATGTCATTAATTAAGTAAAATTATATTTATTTTAATATTTTTAATATCATTTAATTAATATCTCAATCAATTAATCAATTACTGCTTCATCATTGTGTCGGCCTTTAATTTAATTATTTAATATCTAAAAATTATAAATAAATTATCATGATGTAGATAAGTTTCTTATATTTTTAAATAATATTTATATTTGACCATATCACCTATATAACCTTATATTAAAAATAAAATAGTTATTAAAATTTGAATATGAAATTTTTAAATCTTCTTTAAATAAAATATAATAAATGTCTTAATCTAACACAAGTGGCTTAAAAAAGATCATATTTTCTACCTAAGGTTGATTTTGGACGAAATATACTTATCCAATGAGATTAGGACAAGTGTTAGGATAATATTATATTATTATAATATTTTTTTACCTTTAATTACACTATTTACCTTTAACTATGGTAAATAAAATTTAAAAGTTATTAATCACAAAAAAAATATTTTGATCCAATTAGATTGAATTTTTCATACTAATTAAAATCATGTATTTATATTTTTCTAAATTCAATTCACAAAAGCGGTAAAATTATGTTTAATTCTAATCTGTAAATGTGGTTAGAAGACGGGTAAACGAGACGTTCAAAAGTATAAAAAAATTCTTATATCTAATTCTATTATAAAAATTATTCCTATGACCTATATTGGACTAATGTATTTATTATATATCTATTATGACATTAAAATAAATTTAATGTAAAATAATTATTTAAATGAAAAAGTTGGCTTTTTTACAATAATGTAGTATTTTTCACTATTCATCAAAAATTGAAACTTTTCAGAAAAATACAAAAAATTCATCATAAGCTAATTTTGATATTATGAATTCAAAAATGAAGTCTATTTTGAAAAAATAAAATTTATAAATTTCAAAATTTGGTTAATACTGTTCATAACCACTTTTTAAAGGGCTAGTTTGATAAGTGTGCTCGAACTCAGTGTTGTGTGAAGTGAACGCTATTGGATTATTTGAAAATAAGCATACCGTAAAAGCTTGGGGTTTTACAATAACTCTAGTTAAATTTATCATGAGTGTTGAGTGCAAATTTTTTAGAAAGGAAAACCCCAATATGGATATAGATGTTTAAGAAAAAATTGAGAGATGATAATGGAAGGAAAAGGGAATTAAAGTGAAAGTCTAATGGTGAAGCATGACTAGATACTAAGGAGGAATGAGTTATTGGAATTCAATGACTTTTCATTAATATTTTTTTATATTAACATGCTTGGGTGTAATTTTTCTCTGGTTGGTGTGTGTTGTCCTTTAAGATCTTTATTGCTATGTTTTTTCCTTAAGGACAGTAATTATTCTTGTGTGAGGAATTTGATACTTATAATTCATGCATGTATTTTTAGTATATTTCATAGTGAATTTGAACATAATACAACCTTATTTGGTGAAATTATAATGAAATATTGAAAAATTGATGCATTGAAGAGATGTTGAGCCTTGGAGGAATTCTAAAGTAATTTCATTCATTCACATCATGATAGGCATTTCACAGCGTGATCAGGGAATAATAAAATTTTGTAATGAGGGAACCGTGGATCGAGGCCACGACTTTGGATATTTGTGCCATGTAAGAATTCAAATAGAGCAAGTAGATTAAACATGACATTAATTCACATCATGATACATGGCTTGTGGTACTCCCATAAAACATAAGTTAAAATAGAAAAGACCTAAAAACTGTATAAGAGTAATGACAAACTTCATAAGATTTATCTCAATGGTAGAATAATGATTCACACCATGATGGATGATTTCATTCCATGACCAAGAAATCAAGAATTGTCCTAGTCTGAAAAACTTCATAATAATAATGTTGAAGGAATTTCTTTGGTTCAAGGATAAATTTTATAAGAATTATTTGCATCACAATGAAGGTGGTCACACCGCAGAGATGATTGTGTGAGAATCTTTTGAAAGAGCATAATAATGATCCACACACAAAAAAGTGGCTCCCCCCGTGAAGGATACTTTGTAGGGTTGATTGCAGACTTTGTAAGAATGGTTCGCACCACAAAAATCTACCACATTGTGATGAACCAGGTCAACATTCAAGGAAGAAGATATCTATACTGATATCCCAAAGATCTCATGTTATGATCTTCAGGGGAGATTCAAAGTTGAAAAAAGTAACATTCCAGTTGCATCACAATAGAACAGATTGCACCATCATGTGTGATGTAGATTTCCTCGGTTATGTGTGGATAGTCATTTCAGGGGTGAGGGATTAAGAGTAGATGATTGTGTGAGTTATTGTCTTACTAATATTACCCATGGAAGGTTGTTTCAATTAGGAACTCGCTTGGTGTTTGATTTCATCTTATCCCTTCATGAAAATCTGATCAAGAGATGTGTGGAGGGAAGAAATCCAAATCGATTGACTTGATTAGTCTATGAACAATAGTCAGTATTTTTTTCTTCTTTATGAGCCAAGAATAAAGTATATAGTCTTGGTGGATTTCCTCAATCCATGGATTTACGCTGGTTTAGATAGAATCAACTGAATTGATCATAAGAAGTTGGTAATCATAGAACGACATTACAACCAATTAGAATTATTAATCCATGAATGAGAAAGGTAGCACCATTATGAAATAATTCTTAAAAATTGATCTTGATCCCTTTTTTTAATCAACTGTTTTTAATCACAAATAATTTTGATGTTTTTCACTTGATCTAACAACAAAATTCTTGACTCAACAAATGACTCAACCAACTCTAAAATCTCAGATTTTAGTTTCATCGTGGGGAAACCTCAGACTTCTGCTATAGTACACTCTTGTATTTAGTGAAGAGTCGAGCACTCTTATTAATTCTAAACTCCAATAACATCTCAGGATCCAACAACACTCAAGGAGTCGTTAGGAAGTGATGCAAGCATCGAAATATGTAGGTGTTGTAATAGGAGGATTAGTTCCAAAAGTTGGCACTGATGTATGTGCTAATGCAGTGGAGATGCAAAGGCAACATCATTCCTTCTTGTCTCCAGAAGCATGTGTTGTACACTAGGTGATCCAGTTGTAGCAGCGATTAACATTGACCATGTGGTTCAATGCCCACGATGATCAGAACCATGAAGCGTTCATTCCATAAAGACGACTTCGCGGTGGAACTGGGATTAGCAGATGGTAGCTGATATATATTTTTGGTTGGGGTCATTTATACTATATAAGGAATTTAAGATGTGTGATCAATTAAGCTTAAGCTTCTATCAACCTATGCTTTGGAGTTATTGTTTTGAACCACTTAAATCACTTGTGTTCATTTTCCTTTACTTTTGTTCATTGTATATACCACTTTTGTTTGTATGCTCTCAGTGTATCTTGATTAGTTGGAAGGTGCGAGGTTAGGGTGTGTGGCTTCTTGATTTCAGAGATATATTCTTTTAGCACCAATATTCTCCAGACATTCTGGTGTCATTATTCCATGCTTGAGGAGCAGAGTTTGAGTTCTTCAAAAGATAATGCTTCTGTTGCAACAGAAATGACTACATTTTTAGGCATTTTGAATTTGAAGGTCGTGGTTTTAGGAATCAAAGTGTTTACTAAACCCAACCACACCATGGCATTGCACAACATGTTGTGATTTATGAAATTTATGAATAAATGGAAGATTTTATCATATTTGAATTTATGGGAAGACTTTACCAATCATGGGGACTTTGAATCAATTTTTGTGGTTGTTTTTAGAATTCAATAAAATGCATATAAGTGACATAAATTAGGAAAATTTTGAAAGTCAATAATGGAGAGATAAAATAGAAGGATATGAGAATTTTGAGTAGACGCGACATATTAAACTGATTGGAGAGGGAATTCTACACATCTAGAGATTTATTGAGGAGGTTTCTATGGATAACTTGAATATTATTGAAGATCGGTATTTGATCAAATGTTGAACTAGATGGAAAACACCCATGTTTTCATGGGGTTTAAATATTCTTCTTATATTCATTGAGATCAATCTGCATGACAACTATTCTTATTTCCTTTTTTTGAAGAATTGTGTGGAGAGATAAGTTGAAAAGTGACCCTTGGTTATGGTAGAAAGTCTTACCTAAACCCTTGAAATCACAAGTGTATAGTGATTTTAACACATCGATACATTGACGGTGTATGGTCTTTAAATGTAGCATTTTGTGGTGAACTATGTAAAATCATCGTATCATTGCATTTTCTTGTCATAGCTGGATGTTGACGATGTTTTATTGATATTATCATATTCGAAGTGATCTTGTAAATGCGAGAATAATATTTTTTTGAAGAGTAAAGGAATTGGACACCCAAATTAACTCCCCCCCCCATGGTGTTTGGTAGGCTGTGTTTGCAATAATTTGTCATGCATATTAGTTATAAAATGAATAAACTAATGGGACAAGTCTAAAAATGAGCCCCATATCCTACCATATAGAAGTAAAATTCCAAAAAGGCATACCAAAATCTAGTCAAAGAGAGTGTGGTCATGTCACCCTACTCAACCCCTACTAGCCTTGCTGATAAATCCCAAAAAACCTTGAGAGGGCAGGAGTGAATTAGGGTGTTAAATGTTTCTTGGAATAAAGAAACACAACCCATCAGAAATACATAGTTCATTGTTAAGGGATATTCCAAGGAGCATACGCCGATGGTGTTTCGGTCATACCAGAATCCACTAAACTTCACTAGAATTTAAGGATTACCATTTTTCGGTCATGGTCACCCCCCTGAAAGGCTCACTGCATTTACAAGAATTTTAAAGATAACACATTGCCTCCATCAGATCACTTTTGTCAACTCCCTCTTGCTCGCTACTTTGGGTTAAGTCTTTCTCAGCTTATCAACTTGAAAATCACTTCCATATCTAAATGGATAATGATGATGTTTTGCATCACTAGAGATTGAATATGATGCTTCAATGCATTCCACTAACCTTCCCCCAAGTATTTTTTCCGAAGCTTTCTATTTTTCACAACTACTAACATTCGCCAAACCTCAATCTTTCATGCAACTGTCCCTCTGCAAAGCTTGTATTTGCATATGAGTGTCCTTGTAGTTCCTTGCAACTTTCACTTTACCAACAAACATTTACTTTCGGGCAACTTTCAATGTTTTGTGAATCTCCTTTGTTCTGAAGCGACTCAAGTTACTTCGCACAACTGATGCACGCGCAGAAAATAATTTTAAGCAACTCTACTTTGCACAACTCTTTCACAAAGCAAAGAAATCAGATCTTCATTGAGTGTCTAAGTGCTTCAAATGATGGGGGTAGCCGTCGATTTATAGGCATGGTTGAATCTTAGCTCAACTGCCTTGCGCTCCACCGACCTTACGTGCAAATTTCTCGGTTCACTGAACTTCATCGACTTAATGTCACCTATAGCATGCAACTCACCATCGTCACGCAACTCCATTAATATTACGTTGGTTAATGCAACTATGATTTTCGCGCAACTTCAAAACTTTCATAAAACACTTGCCTTAGTCGTATTTTGATGAGGCGAGGCCGAAACATCTATTGTGTGCAACTTCATGAAACTTCTTCACCCTTTCAGGAAAAAATTGTATTTGTGTAAGAATATTTCTTTTGCCAAAAACAAATTTCTTCGTCCTTCAAATTTTTGGTTCCACAAATTTGGTAAACACTGAAAAATTGTGTCACCTTCAACTCTAGTGTGGATTGACCATAAACACAATATACTACAAATTTTTAACTTTAAATAACCTTGGTTCAAACACTTATCAATCCATGTAGTACTCTCACCCCTCAACCAAAGGGAGGGAGTATGGTCATATCGCCCTACTCAACCCCTATTAGCCTTCTTGATCCGCATAGTACTCTCAACCCTCTACCAAAAAACAAGGCCTACATGTTCATGCACATGATGTGCAAGTAAATAGTGAGTATAATACTTAGTAGGATTTTTCAAATGATCCCTACTTCCTCTCATGTTGTGACTCCTTTCAAACTTGTGTTTGTGTGCATGAATGTGAAACACCCCATAGAGGCAAAGAAAACAATCAAATTCACATCATATATCACAATATTATGCTCAACACACAATTTTGAAAACCCAAAAAAAATCAATATCATGCTAGGATACCGATGTTATGTCTTATTGTCAATGTTTGAATCATACTTTACAAGTCATTGCATAAAATGAATCTACAGCTTTTTATAGACCATCATGTCTTGTGTGACGATAAAAAGCCTCACCAACTTTTGTGTCTTAAATGAAAACAATCTCTCAGAAACCTCCCAAAAAAGAATAACATGGATGCGCCTTGCAAGTTAAGGTTTTGAGTAAATATAAGAGGCCGCCCTTGTGGGTTGTCTCCCAAATGATAATAACAATGGATTGTGGACTTTTGATTCCCAATGAAAAATAACATGTATCATGAAACTGTGTGCCATGATTGCGAATAACTAAGATCACAAACCCATGTGTCACTAGTAAATGAACACACCATGGAGTGTTGGAAAATTATCTCGCCTAACATCATGAAATGCAGGACATAATCAAACATGCAACATGTAAACATTCAAATAATCATACATCATGGCATAAATACATCAACAAACTATGTGACATTATTAAAGCACACAATGTAGCATAAAATAATTAAAAATATTTATTTAACAACCTTCCTAAAAATAAAGGCCATGGCCATCTATATTAGGTATGGTTTAGGATAATAAATCTTAAACGCTAAAGACCACCATGCCTAACCATAAGTTTCACAAAGAATCTAACAAAAATCCTCCATTTCTAGGTTCGAAAACATAGAGAAATCCAGTTGGAATAACAGAGAGGTAGATCATTTGGAGGGAGGGAGAACTTCGTTGCATCGTGCACCAAAGGAAGACAGAGAGAAAACGGATGGAGATAATACTTTGGTGGAAGAGAAAAGGGAGTAGGAGTTGATGGCATGAAGAAGTAACAGGTAATCGAGATATGTCAACACGCAGATATATTCTTCGGCTTTTGTGATGGATTCGCGTACCTCCGCCGATACAAAGGACTGAAATGCCCTTATTTTTTTTCTCTCCGCAGATCCACGCGCACTGCTCCCGCGCTCTGATCCCGCGCACCGATCCCGCGCACTGCTCCCACCACACATATCCCTCTACGCTCATCCAGCCGACACATCTTCCTCTTGCGATTTTCCAGTTGGCACATCTTCCCTCTGCGCTCGTCCAATAGCGGATGAGTTTATGCCATTTATCTCCTCCCTACCTCTTCTCCTGGGCTCGTCCAGCCGCTGACTCATCTCCTCAGCTTAGCTCGCTTTTGCCTCCTCTCCGTCAAGTTGTATCTTGCCCTTCTCCTAGCACCTAGTGTATCTGAAAACTACATTTTCTGTAAGTTGTATGTTGCCTATATTTTTGTAGATTTATGTTGCTAATTGATGTAAATATGAACTGAGAATAAGTTTTAATATCTTATATTCATTAATGTTGTAGGTTGATTGATACCAAATGATTTCAAGTTTTTTGCAAAAAGAAATGTTTTGTTATTTTCATTTTGATGGAGCACTTGTTGGTGATTCACATGGAAAAATGCATTATCAAGGTGGAAGATCTATGGGTAGAGTGCTAATAGAAGGAATGAAATTTGATGAAATATCAAGTTTGGCATCGTCGATTCTGAAGTGTGATATGTCATCGTTAGATTTAAAATACACGTTAAAGTTTGACAATGGGACTTTTTTAGACCTTATAGATGATGAAGGAGTTGAGAAATTGTTTAGATTCAATGACAGTTTTGCTAATATCTACATTATTTTGAGGTTGGATGAAAGCTTGCAGTCGACAGTGGATGTAGCTCAAAGGTAATGACATTTCAAAATTCTTTATATCAATATTTTGTTCTCCTGTTATGTATTTACATTTGATATTTAATTTGTAGTGTTGAAGTAGTTGGTGGGAATTCACAACAAAGTTTATCAATGGATGGTGATTTACAAATGCTACCTTGTGCAATTAGTAGTGTTCCATGTTCAATCCCAGAGTTAAATGCTTCAAAGTGGAATGAATTATTAGTGGATGTTGGCCAGATTTTTCCTTCAGCCAAAGCATTGAGGGAGACACTTTTCAAGTATAGCATTGCACATGGGTTTGACTATGAATATATCAGAAATAGTCCTCAAAAGATTATTGTCAAATGCAAAGTTGAGAGTTGCATATGAAAGTTAAGAGCATATGGCTTGGGGAAATCGACTCCATTTCTTTGTGTGAAAACTTTTCAAAATGCTCATCAGCACTCAGCCCAAGATAGACTCACAATTTCTCACAAATCAAGGGCATCATTAGTGTCATCTATCATTTCTAATGAGGTGAAGTCAAATGTGGAAAAATCTTCTAATGAAATTAAAGCTGACTTGTACAAAGACTATGGTATATCACTTACATATCGTCAAGCGTTAAGAGCCAAGGAGAAAGCAGTTGGTGGAATATATGGGGTTCCAGAGCAGTCATATATGTTAATCCCTTGGATATGCAAAAGATTAATGGAAGTTGATTCGGAAACAATAGCGAAGTGGGTATCTTCAGAAAATGGTAGATTTGAAAGATTATTCATTGCATATGGGTGCTGTATAAATGGTTTCTTATTAGGTGGTCGACCTATGTTGTTTGTGGATGGGTGTCACCTTAGTGGTCCTTACAAAGGTACCTTGTTGGCAGCGTCTGCATATGATGCAGATGACAACCTTTTTCCATTGGCTTATTCAATTGTTGGGGGTGAAACATATGATGATTGGACATGGTTTTTAAGCAACATAAAAGAGATTATAGGTTCTACTCAACTGGTTATTGTATCTGATCGACACAATGCAATTACAGGTGCAGTTAGAACAATTTTTTTGTGGAGATAGACATGCATATTGTTACCGTCATGTGAAAGAAAATTTCAGCTCTGAAGTTACAAAATTATGTAGGGGAATGGGAAGAGGAACTAAGGAAAGGGCATTGAAATTATTGGATGTCATTGCTTATTCTCGGTTGGATTGTGATTTCAATGTTGCTATGAATAATTTGACAAGCTTTTGTCCAGAATTGTCAAGATGGGTTGAAAAGGATGATGATGTTGATAGGTGGGCAATGTCGCGATTTCCACACCGTCGATGGGATCATATTACAACGAATTTAGCTGAATCATTCAATGCATGGATTTCAAAGGAGAGGAGACAAAATATTTGTGTGTTGATTAATGAACATCGTGAGAAATTGAGTAAGACGTTTTTTACAACCAAGGAAGAGATGAAAAGGTGGAGAAATGGAGTTGGTCCCAATGTTGAGGCAAAATTGAAGATGAATGTGTTAAGGGCTGAAACTTTGATAGTAGAACAATATGGACATAATGTTTTCTTAGTTCGGACCGGTAATGTGGATATCACTGTACAATTAGGCAGTCAGGAATGCACTTGTCAAGCATGGAAAATGAGTGGGATCCCTTGTGCTCATGCATGTGCAACAATAAGAAAAGTACATGGTAACCTATATAGATATGTAGAAGATTGTTATCTGCTCAACACCCAAAAGAAGCTTTATCTTGGAGTTATGCATCCAGTTGAGACCAATGATATGCCACATTTGAATGCATTGACGTATAAGGATTATATGGATGAAACTTTTTTGCAAGAACTGAAGATTTCTCATCCTCCGGGGAGACCATCTCATAATCGTATTGAGTCTCAATTTCAAAATAAGAAGTTGTATCATTGTTCTCGCTGTAAAGAAGTTGGTCACACACGAAAAAGGTGTAGAAATCCCAATCCAACTTGATGTGACAACTTTGAAAGGGTGGTGTGTTTAGTGTACATTGGCTTATATGTCGCTAAACAAGGTCATGTTAGTGCGGACAAGGATGTATATTTGAAAAGAAATGAAATCTGTTTTTGTTTTTGTGGAGGTATGATGTTTAACACACATGATTTATTTGTAATTTTGGTTTTGTGTTACTTACAATGAAGTTGTGGTGTGAATAAATGCTGGTGTGTGCAATTTAATTGATGGATTCCGGTAGATGCTTGACGTTCTAACATATAAACCATGTGAACATGTTAAAATGGCATAAATTACAGATTTTAACACTGCCCTTCCAGGTTTTAACAGGGAGCCTCCAGCTTTTGACAGACCTACTGCTGGATTTCTTTTATGTTTTTTATGAAGAGTCAAATAACAGTTCATAATTGTTACATAATGGGATGTTTAGATTGCAAATCCTATTTTACAGTTGAATGTGTTGACTTATATCAATTACATGGATGAAATTTATTTTCTTCCACCGAAGAGTTGTCTCCATCATCACAAAGAAGTTGGTGACACACGAAAAAGTTGTGGAAATCCCAATCCAAGCTTGTGTGTGCTGGCTTATATGTCGCTAAACAAGGTCATGTTAGTGCGGACAAGGATGTATATTTGAAAAGAAATGAAATCTGTTTTATTTTTTGGAGGTATGATGTTTAACTCACATGATTTATTTGTAATTTTGGTTTTGTGTTACTTACAATGAAGTTGTGGTGTGAATAAATGCTAGTGTTTGCAATTTAATTGATGGATTCTGGTAGATTCTTGACGTTCTAACATATAAACCATGTGAACATGTTAAAATGGCATAAATTACAGATTTTAACACTGCCCTTCCAGGTTTTAACAGGGAGCCTCCAGCTTTTGACAAACCTGCTGCTGGATTTCTTTTCTGTTTTTTATGAAGAGTCAAATAACAGTTCATAATTGTTACATAATGGGATGTTTAGATTGTAACTCCTATTTTACAGTTGAATGCGTTGACTTATATCAATGACATGGATGAAACTTATTTTCTTCCACCGAAGAGTTGTCTCTATCATCACAAAGAAGTTGGTGACACACGAAAAAGTTGTGGAAATCCCAATCCAAGTTTGTGTGTGTTGGCTTATATGTCGCTAAACAAGGTCATGTTAGTGCAGACAAGGATGTATATTTGAAAAGAAATGAAATCTGTTTTTTTTTTGTGGAGGTATGATGTTTAACTCACATGATTTATTTGTAATTTTGGTTTTTTGTTACTTACAATGAAGTTGTGGTGTGAATAAATGCTGGTGTTTGCAATTTAATTGATGGATTCTGGTAGATGATTGATGTTATAACATATAAACCATGTGAACATGTTAAAATGTCATAAATTACAGATTTTAACACTGCCCTTCCAGGTTTTAACAGGGAGCCTCCATCTTTTGACAGACCTGCTGCTGGATTTCTTTTATGTTTTTTATGAAGAGTCAAATAACAGTTCATAATTGTTACATAATGGGATGTTTAGATTGTAACTCATATTTTACAGTTGAATGCGTTGACTTATAGCAATGACATGGATGAAACTTATTTTCTTCCATCGAAGAGTTGTCTCCATCATCACAAAGAAGTTGGTGACACAAAAAAGTTGTGGAAATCCCAATCCAAGTTTGTGTGTGCTGGATTATATGTCGCTAAACAAGGTCATGTTAGTGCGGACAAGGATGTATATTTGAAAAGAAATGAAATCTGTTTTTGTTTTTGTGGAGGTATGATGTTTAACTCACATGATTTATTTGTAATTTTGGTTTTGTGTTACTTACAATGAAGTTGTGGTGTGAATAAATGTTGGTGTTTGCAATTTAATTGATGGATTCCGGTAGATGCTTGACGTTCTAACATATAAACCATGTGAACATGTTAAAATGGCATAAATTACAGATTTTAACACTGCCCTTCCAGGTTTTAACAGAGAGCCTCCAGCTTTTGACAGACCTGCTGCTGGATTTCTTTTATGTTTTTCATGAAGAGTCAAATAACAGTTCATAATTGTTACATAATGGGATGTTTAGATTGTAACTCCTATTTTACAGTTGAATGCGTTGACTTATAGCAATGACATGGATGAAACTTATTTTCTTCCACCAAAGAGTCATCTCCATCATCACAAAGAAGTTGGTGACACACAAAAAAGTTGTGTAAATCCCAATACAAGTTTGTGTGTGATGGCTTATATGTCGCTAAACAAGGTCATGTTAGTGCGGACAAGGATGTATATTTGAAAAGAAATGAAATCTGTTTTTGTTTTTGTGGAGGTATGATGTTTAACTCACATGATTTCTTTGTAATTTTGGTTTTGTGTTACTTACAATGAAGTTGTGGTGTGAATAAATGTTGGTGTTTGCAATTTAATTGATGGATTCCGGTAGATTCTTGAAGTTTTAACATATAAACCATGTGAACATGTTAAAATGGCATAAATTACAGATTTTAACACTGCCCTACTAGGTTTTAACTAGGAGCCTCGATCTTTTGACAGACCTGCTACTGGATTTCTTTTATGTTTTTCATGAAGAGTCAAATAACAGTTCATAATTGTTACATAATGGGATGTTCATTATTGTAAAGAAATTGGTGACACTCTACATTCAGTATGTCATTGGTTCAACAAACAAATTCAAAGTGATAATAAAATTGAGTAAGCCATTGATTCAACAAATGTTTTGTCACAATAGAACTAAACACCCACCAACTTCAACCAAACTCCAACTACTCACTAACAGTTTCCTTTAAAACCATTTTCCCCACAAATTATGTGTTTAACTAGACAACTCCTCCAAAAACATTGTTCTCCTTGCATTGCAGCCATGGTTTTCCAACCACCATAGTAAATCAAATCTTTTCCTTTGAAGATGAATCTACAAACATATCATGCATAACTCTCTATATATTAGAGACAAAGATAAATATATAGAGTTGTAAAATAATTACATCAGTATAGTCTTTCATCTTCTTCATGGTGTCCCATTCTTGCAGGTATATGATCAAGTGAATTCCACAATCATTACTGAAAAAAAAACACACCTTTTAGATAACAAAACTAGATTTGGAAAATAAAGTAGTGAGTAATTTAATCTACCAATTAGATTGTAGCTAAACAGATTCATACACAATGTCAAATTTGAATGGGGAAGAATTTTCCCGTCGTGAAAGATGTCGCAACATGGTAACAAGACAATCACCCTATATGAAAGTCAAAAGATATAATAAATTAGTAATTTATAAATCAGTATGTTTGGTAACCAAAAAGAAAATGATGACAAAGGCCATTATAAGTACCAGCAATATAGACAGTTTTCTCTGTTGTTTATCAGTGGAAGCAGTGCCGAGTGAGTCCAGAACATGAAATTTCTTTGTCTTTAAGTCAGCGCAATAGCAAAACCAATGAAAATTCATCAACGTGGGGAAAAACAGAAGTCGACATTGTGCTATGTTGTGTCCAACAACATTAGGCATGACATACATCAGAACATCAGCGACTTTCCACTCTTCCTGACATGACATAATATTATCCTACAACAATAGATTATCACAAAATATAAAACATAATACAAAAGCCTTTTGTACAACAATATATGCCTAAAATTAGTAACATGAATAATGGATCAAATATGTGTCTATTCACTATTCCAAATGATTTCTGATCATTCACAAGAGTTCTTGCAATCATGGTCACCATCTGTGATTCCAACATTGTCATTCATATGTAACTAATTAGTGATCATACAATAGTTGATTATAAAGGAAGCATTTAATAACCTTGTTGTTCACCCATTCCATAGGGCCTAAACAATGACATTCATTTTTAGTCAAATAGTAATTATGCATGTCAACAACAATTCTGCATTTAAATCACAGCCCATAAGTACATGAAGTACATTTCGAAACAGTTCCTGTATTCAACATATCAATACGATGACAACCTACCGCTCTTTGTTGCCCTGCTTCTTTCCCGAGGTGCACAAGTCATAAATCCTCCTTTTAAGGTCCGTTCTGCCTTTGACAGGCTGTTGCACATAGGGAGACCATTTTTTTTTTAGTCTTTTGTCGAAGTGACCTCCTAAGAGCCGTCCCAGCAGATGGGTCTTCTAAAGTTGGTTCGAACACAACTTTATCCTTTTCTTTTTCTGCTTCCTTATCACCGTCCACTGCTCCCCCCTCTTCATCACTTTCGTCATCTGCCTCCAACAGAGTTTCCTCCTCTTCATATTTCCCCACCTCCTCGGTTTCATCTATCTCCTCCTCTTCCTCTTCGACATCCTCTGTATGCTCCCCAGACTCTCCAGTAGCCTCTTTTTCATCATCTAGAACATAATCAAATGTAGCCCCTTTAGCAGTAGAGCCCGCAGCTAACAAATTTCCTTGAACTCGAAGGAGATCATGCAGGTGCTCATTGACACCTTTCATATATCCATTGTACAAAACCTTGATATCCTATAATAGAAAATGGGGACATAAATGTTAGTAACAGATAACAGAAAGGAACAAATCAAAGTATTTAACAATAATCTAACAGAAATCAACACAGACCTTCCACAATTTAACACTCATCCTCCAATTGTTGACATTAACCATTCATACCCGAACTGGTATTCAACAAACCTAATGATTGTCCCTCTTACAAACCCAAGGTTTTTAATTACAGTTTACAAATCCAAAGCAAGTCAATTAGTGTCCTATGATCATATCACCATCTTGTCATACAAGAATAAAATAAAATCATTTATTTAAATAGAAATCACAACACCCATGAACCCTTCAGAAAAATAACCACTTCATGTATCCATAAACATCATTCCATAAAACCATTAAACAATAACATAAACCTTGATAAATGATTATAAATCTAACAGTATTTAACACAGGCCTTCCATAATTTAACTCTCAGCCTCCGGTTTTTGACACTAACCATTTCTAAATGACAACTACGACTTCCAATGGACCATTTCAATGTTGGCACCTCTAAAATCCCACATCGTGCCACTCTAATTTCATAGTTTCGCCACTAAAATTACACATCTAAACACATGGTAATTTCTAAAGAGGATTTCAAGGCATTTAACACCGAACCAACCAGAATTTAACAAGCAACATCCAGGTTTTAACATCGGTCATCCCCATGCTTTCATTAGCAGTGGGAGAATCAAAGAGGAAGGCTTTTAATTTAACACACCCCATACTAACAGTAAAATGTAGATGTTTGACACTATAATTCCTTGTTTTATCCTTGAAAAACAACCAAATAAATACAGATCAACATCAAAAGGAACAATTCATAGTATTTAACATCAATCTAACAGTATTTCACACAGACCTTCCAGAATTTAACTCTCAACCTCCGGTTTTTGACACTAACCGTTTCTAAATGACAACTACGACTTCCAATGGACCATTTCAATGTTGGAATCTCTAAAACCCCACATTTTTTTCACTCTAATTTCATGGTTTCGCCACTAAAATTACACATCTAAACACATGGTCATTTCTAAAGAGGATTTCAAGGCATTTAACACCGAACCAACCAGAATTTAACAAACAGCATCCAGGTTTTAACATCGGTCATCCCCATGCTTTCTTTAGCAGTGGGAGAATAAAAGAGGAAGGCTTTTAATTTAACACACCCCATACTAACAGTAAAATGAATATGTTTGACACTCTAATTCCTTGTTTTATCCTTGAAAAGCAACCAAATAAATATAGATCGACATCAAAAAGGAACAATTCACAGTATTTAACATCAATCTAACAATATTTAACACATACCTTCAAGAATTTAACTCTCAGCCTCCGGTTTTTGACACTAACCGTTTCTAAATGACAACTATGACTTCCAATGGACCATTTCAATGTTGGAACCTCTAAAATCCCACATTGTTCCACTCTAATTTCAGGGTTTTTCCACTAAGATTACACATCTAAACACATGGTCATTTCTAAAGAGGATTTCAAGGCATTTAACACTGAACCAACCATAATTTAACAAGCAACATCCAGGTTTTAACATCGGTCATCCCCATGCTTTCTTTAGCAGTGGGAGAATCAAAGAGGAAGGCTTTTAATTTAACACACCACATACTAACAGTAAAATGCAGATGTTTGACACTCTAATTCCCTATTTTATCCTTGAAAAGCAACCAAATAAATATAGATCGACATCAAAAAGGAACAATTCACAGTATTTAACATCAATCTAACAGTATTTAACACAGGCCTTCAAGAACTTAACTCTCAGCCTCCGGTTTTTGACACTAACTGTTTCTAAATGACAACTACGACTTCCAATGGACCATTTCAATGTTGGAACCTCTAAAATCCCACATTGTGCCACTCTAATTTTAGGGTTTTGCCACTAAAATTACACATCTAAAAATGGCCATTTCTAAAGAGGATTTCAAGGCATTTAACACCGAACCAACCAGAATTTAACAAGCAGCATCCAGGTTTTAACATCGGTCATCCCCATGATTTCTTTAGCGGTGGGAGAATTAAAGAGGAAGGCTTTTAATTTAACACACCACATACTAACAGTAAAATGCAGATGTTTGACACTCTAATTCCCTGTTTTATCCTTGAAAAGCAACGAAATTAATACATATCGACATCAAAAAGGAACAATTCACAGTATTTAACATCAATCTAATAGTATTTAACACAGACCTTCAAGAATTTAACTCTCAGCCTCCGGTTTTTGACACTAACCGTTTCTAAATGACAACTACGACTTCCAATGGACCATTTCAATGTTGGAACCTCTAAAATCCCACATTGTACCACTCTAATTTCAGGGTTTTTCCACTAAAATTACACATCTAAAAAAAATGGTCATTTCTAAAGAGGATTTCAAGGCATTTAACACTGAACCAACCAAAATTTAACAAGCAGCATCCAGGTTTTAACATCGGTCATCCCCATGCTTTCTTTAGCAGTGGGAGAATCAAAGAGGAAGGATTTTAATTTAACACACCACATACTAATAGTAAAATGCAGATGTTTGACACTCTAATTCCCAGTTTTATCCTTGAAAAGCAACGAAATTAATACAGATCGACATCAAAAAGGAACAATTCAAAGTATTTAACATCAATCTAACAGTATTTAACACAGACCTTCAAAAAGGAACAATTCACAGTATTTACAGTAAGCTTTGACAAATATAAAGATGAGATTTTTACCGGATGGGTGAACAAAGACTGCTCGGGCAGCCTGCTCCCTAATGAAGTATGACCTGCATATAAGATACCTCTTTTGCTTTTTTTTCCAACTTCAATAACCTTTGAAGTTTATCTTCATCCCAAAATTCCAAAACATTTTCGCTACCTAAATTACGAACTTCTCCAATTGGGAAGTGGATGAAGAAAAACAGATACAATGCAGTGTCAACATGTTAATATTAATAAAATAAATTTACTAACTAATAAATAAAATCCAAATATTGTTAAACATTTTTAAAACATACCAATAAGACAACCAAGCAACCTCCAACATGCTTCTTCGGTTGGCCTTTTTCTATAGACTTCTTATAGATGTTTACCTCTCGAACCAGCTCCATCAAAACAAATTGGGACCAATCCCATTCTCCAACATTTTGTTGACACCCACACAAAATCCTAATATTTCTTTCATTAACAAATGAACTAGAGCTAGGATTTAACATTGTACCCAATGTAAACAACATAAACGATGTCAAAAATCCCTTTCCCACCATGCCTTCCAAAATCATCTCCTTCAATGCTGTTAACTTTTTTCCCATATAACACCTCTTCATTTCTTTATATTCATCTATGTCACTTTCAAGACAGACAACTTTTCCTCTCGAAGGAATTCCTAACATATAATTCACATCGGCCGCAGTGATCATCATTTCCTTCCCTCTAATTGCTACAGTACATGTAGGAGGATCAAAGGCATCTATAATCTTCTCACACAATTCTCTCGGCAAGCGTTGAAAGTTAAATTCAAACAATGTACCAAATCCCATTACTATGACCATTTGTTTTTTCCTCCCATGTATAAGAATGAAATCAACAACATCTTTAAATAAGCTTGGAGAACATTTACAACTTATAATAGTTTGGGGTCTTACTTTTTGACCCCCTACAGCACCCCTTTCATCGTTTTCCATCATATTATACTTATTATTTTGACGCTTTGAAAGCTTAGACCAAGCATCTATTATGACAGAATTGGCATCCCTAGCATTTTTATACACCCCTTTATTTTTCTTAAAAAAATTCTTGCCTGCACATCACAAAAGAAAATAAAATTCTATCACAACCTAAATATATCATGGTTTTCTAGAACAAATAAAAACATACCAAACATAAAATCATACCTAAACTTTTTCAATCCAGATGATCCCTTCCTCTCCATTGCAATCACTAGAACTTGAACCAAGGAACAAAACTGTAAAACAATTATCAAGCATGTATGGAATGAACACAATGGCAGGAGGAAAACAATGACAGTAAGACATCAATATGTCACAAAATATTCACTGGTAGGATATACCAGGAGGAGGCAACAACAGCTAGGGTTTTCCGACAGTAGGGGTTGGCCCAGGACTGGAGATTAATGGAACCGCGATGGAGGGTCACGGCGGGGGAGACACGGAGTGGAGGGAGACCGCACGAGAGTGTGGACGACGGCGAGACTACCGTGCAGGAGGAGCCGACGACGAACTAGGGTTTTTGGGAGAACAACACGCCGAGGAGGGAGAGGGCGACGGAGCATGGCTCAGAGCGACAGGATGGGCGGGAGCAGTGCGCGTGGATCTGCGGAGAGAAAAAAATAAGGGCATTTCAGTCCTTTGATATCGGCGGAGGTCCTCCTTTAGTTTTTTCCCAATTTTTGGTCCTTTACGGAAATTAGGGTCCCCCTTTGGTCCATAAATGTCATTCTCCCTATATTCTTCAGCTTTTGTGATGGATTCACGTACCTACACTGCACCAGAAATTCTGGAAAGAAAAAGGGCAAAAGCTAACAGGTAATCGCTTAAACCCTAAAACCCAAAAAAAGCTCGGCGGGCTCACTGACGTAAACGGATTCCGCAAGATACTACTACGTCCGGGTGATTCGGTATGATATGATTGAAATTTTAATGGCACCAAGAGACGACTCCTCGGATCTCCCTCCCCCAACATGGCTGAAGATGACGGACGAGACGTAAAGCTCTCTGCGCTCCCTCCTTTTCCCTCCTTTTCCCTCTTTTTCTTCTTACTTCCTAATCTCCCTCGCTGCCATACCAAACGCGCGGCTGACAGTTGATATTCTTCGGCTTTTTCCATGTATCCATATTCATCTTCCATCACAGGCCCCTATGCATTTGACACTAGTTGATATCTTTTCATCCAAAATCTTTTAATAAACTTTTGAATGTAAAATTTATGAGATTTCACCATTGTTAATGCTTTACTCTCTCAATTGTCATCCTCAATATCAAGTTGGATTGTTGGATATCTCTCATCTCAAAACACCGAGGAACTTTATTCTTCTGTTTTCAAATCATCATATCACCTAGTCCACCCAACAACATGTTGTCAACCTATAAAAGAGTTTGATTATCCATCTACTTCTCATAAAAAATTATCTATGTTTCACCTATCAACTCTTTATTCTTAAATTAACCCATAAAATATCTTCTTCCTTCAGTGTGGTGCTCGATTCAAGCCATACAGATTTTTCTTCAACTTATAAACACAGTTTTGGATTCTATCTTATGTGAAACCTACTTGATGATTCAGGTAATTTTCTTACTCCAAATCATCATGAAGGAAGGCTATCATGAAATCCATCGAATCAAGATATCAATTTTTTTTATTCTACTTGGATTAACACTGTTTGAATAGATGAATATTTAAATACTGAAGATAATATTTCCAATAAATAAACACATTCTATTTATTGAAATTACTTTTTCAATAGTCATGCTTTGTAAAGATTCTTGCCAACAAATTACACTTTTAATTGAAATACCCAATAATTTTACAATGACTTTTTACCTTTTGATAACTCCATCAACTACCAAGTTCCATTGGTTTTCAATGAATCCATTTCTTCACCCATAGATAACTTCAACTATTTAGCAACATTCAGTGTTTCGAATTCTCATGGACATTCGGGATCCCCATACATTTCCATTTGCACTCAAATCTAATTAAATCAATCTAAATTATTTTTTAAAAATACAATGACATCAAATGACCTTGAGACTTAAAATATGCATCAATACTCCAATATCGTAAGTTATACAAAGAAGGACGTAAATTAAATGTGCAATCCCATAAGTATTATTGAAAAAACCATACCATGAGACTGAATCCAGTAAAATGTCATTTACCTTGTTTTTTAGAGGATCAGAAGCCCCAATTACGTACAAGAAATAAATAACATGCACACAACTAAGGGGGTAATTTTGGTCTGGCAGCCCAAAATCCCGACTGGCCCGACCTGAAAAAACCCGATTCAATAAAGACTCGGGTTTAGCATGGATTTAGAATCCAACATGAAGGAAGCTCATTCAATCAATTCATGATACAAACTTATTTTTACAAAGTCCAATAAAATTTTACAAAATAATGTCAAAAAATATTGATCTCATCATATAAGACTTTCATTCCCATATTTTAGTCTAGTAAATAAACAAAACAATAGAATACCTCAAGGAACCTTCAAGAAATGATTATTCTATCATCATCATCATCATCAAAAGCGAAAGTAATATCAACATTACTAATACTACAATTACAATAATTGTTGTTTTTCCAAAATCTTTTATATTAAGAAAATACAAAGGGAACTAGTAACAACACCTGCAATGTCGTTTTAAATACCCTCCTCTTATAAAGATTGTTCCTGACGCCCATAAGTTCTTCTCTGGTCAAATCTTTATGTTAAAATTTATCAAGAATCGTGTGAATCGAGTTGTGGCAAGGGACACCTAGAATGGTCTTTAATAATGTTGCAAAAACATTTTTCTTCACTGTCTTCTTTGCATCCTAACATTTTTTTGCACCATCTGCTACTTCCAAACTGTTTTTCAAATCCAGATCTTCTAAGGTTTCATCATCCTCTGAAAATTCTAGTTCAAAGATTAACTCGTCCTCATTTTCAATCTTGGAAACCCCATATTCCATATCATATTCCTCCCCAACTAGTAAGGAAAAGTTGTTCTTCCAAGTACAACACATTAAAAATATGCACCATGTAAAACAATAACACTTATTGGAAGAAAAATATCTATCCAATAATGCATTGGAATTCTTCAAATTTTCAACCTTGTCGAGTAAGCCACTTATGATTTCAGATTTGGTAGAACCAACTCTGAAAATTATTATACTAGAAGCCCGATTCATGTAAATGTGATGAATACAATTTGGTCAACTGGAAACATGAATGAAAGAAATCAAAGTGTCAAATCCCTTATTACCAAAAAAAATTAGATTTCACCACAAAGCAATGATGAAACTGAATATATCAATGAAAAATATATTCCTTCGAAAACTCATTACAACAAAAAGGTTTGAAAGATAAGATTTTAAATTATCATGACTATCATTGTCAATTACGTATGATAAATAAATAACACCCACACAACAAAGAGTGTAATTTTGGCTCAGCGGCCCGAAAGCCCGACTGACTTGGACCAAAACCTCAACTAGCCCGACCCAGAAAAGCTCAGGTCGGTAAAGACCCAGGTTTATCAATGATTTGAATCCAACATGAAGGGATCTCATTCAATCAAGTCATAAAACAAACTTATTTTTACAAAGTGCAATAAAATTTTACAAAATAAACTCAAAAAATATTGATCTTATCATAAGAAGACTTCCATTCCCAGATTTTAGTTTGGTAAACAAACAAAACAATGAATCACCTTTAGGAACCTTCAAGGAATTCTTTTTCTATCATCATCATCATCATCATCATCATCATTGTTGTTGTGATCACCATCATCATCATCCACAACAAAAGTATTGTCCACATTACCAATACTATAATTACAATTTTTGTTGCTTCTCTGCAAATTCTTTCATATTAAGTAAAAAAAGGGAACCAATAATAGTACCCACAATTCCTTTCTAAATACCATCCTTTTGCAAATATTTTTCATGACAACCATAATATCTTCTCTAGTCAAATCTTTATGTTCAAATTTATCAAGAATAGTGTGAATAGAGTTGTGGGAAATGACATCTAGAATGGGCTATAGTAATGTTGGAAAAGCATTTTTATTCGCTACCTTCTTCGCATCCAAAAATTTTTCAGCACCATCAGCTGCTTCCAAAATGTTTAAAAAAGCTAGATCATCAAAGGTTTCATTATCCTCTAAAAATTCTGGTTCAGAGATTAACTCATCATTGTTTTCAGTCTTGGAAACCCCATCCTCCAAATCATCTTCCTCCCCTGATTGTAAGGAAAACATGTTCTTCTAAGTAGAGAACATTAAAAATACGCCACATGTGGAACAATAACACTTATTGGAAGAAAAATATCTATCAAATAATGCATTATAAGACTTCAAAATTACTTCCTTTTCTGGTAAACCAATTATGATTTCAGACCTGGAAGAACTAACTCTCAAAATTCTTATGTTAGAAGCCTGATTCTTGTAAATGTGATGAATACACTTTGGTCAACTGGCAACAAGAATGAAAGAAATAAAATGGGTTAAATCACTTCTTTCCAACAAAATTCATATTTCACCCCAAATAAACTATGAAACTGAATCTCTCAATGAAAGAGTTATTCATTTACAAACTCTTTACAACGAAACGGTTGGAAATAAAATATTTAAAATATCCTCCTCTTGTAAAGATTGTTCAAGAATACCACAAGTTCTTCTCTTGTAAAATCTTTATGTTCAAATTTATCAAGAACCGTGTGAATCAAGTTATTAGAAGGGATACCTAGAATGTGTTAGAGTTGGTGTCCTAGAAAAAACTATTTGTACTTTTTATTACATTGATATTTAATGTATTTAAATATTAAACATCTTATTGCATATGGTTCATTGTTCTGCATGACTATGATGTAATAATGTCATAGAGTATTTGTTGCATTGATAAGGTCATGACAGTTCCCCGCTATGACGAGAACCATGAAATGTTATAACAATATTCTTAAATATAGTTATGCGATTGGATGACATACTATAATGAGACACATAATATACATACTGTTAGGTATGAGTACTCATAAGTAGATGAGACTTCCTCTTATGAAGTTCATACTTGGTAATTTCCAAGATGAGAGATTGTGAGAATATACTTGCTAGTAAGAATTTTGTATGTTTTTGTGTCATCAGATATTCTTATCTATGAGCGTGTATAATGATACTTATACTTTAAAATTATCATTAACATGTGTCACGACTCACGCACTTTTATTTAACGAAAACCGTCACAGTTGGCGGGAAGTAGGGTACGTTGGGTACGTCATGAGTGACATGTTATTAATGGATAATTCATGGAAGGATTTGTCCCTTCTATTTATAAAAGTTTATATCTCAGCCTTTTGATTGAAATAGAACCGTCATGTAAAATTTCATGACCATGGTGTAAGGAAGTATTTATTTCAGGTAGTCAAAGAACGACGTATTAAGCACAATATTTGATGACACTATCATGAAACCTGCTTGATGAGATATAAATAAAAATGGATTATATTACACAGTGAGCATTCATATGTGGATATCGTTGTCGTGACTTTATGTTCTTTCTCTTGGGTACCTTGACTTGTTCCTAGATAGTACTATTGGGGTTTAGGCAAGCCCACCTAATGCAAATGATAAAGAATCCTAGAGGGTCACACACTAAGTGTTTCGGGTTGTCTCGGTTAAATTTTATTTGAATTTAATTAATGGAATAAATATGATTCTCATGCCAGTGGAATAATAATATTCTTGTTAAAATGATTTCATAAATTAAATAAATATTTATTCACAGGATTTTGGGTAAAATATATTTATTTATTTTACTGAATGTCTAATAAATATTTATTTACTAGTTTGTAAATAAAATATTTATTTAAGAGAATAATTTATTTATTTATTTATTTTGGAGTTAAATAAATGGATGTGGAATTCAAGCAGATCAAGGCTGGTCCAGAAGTAAAATAATTATTTGAAAGACGGTAAATAATCATTTAACTAGTATACATAAATTAAAATAATAATAACTCTACTTTTACTTTATGATGTATAAATTTATTTATTCCGTTTTGCATAAGTTGGCACCCCATAAATAATGATGTAGTATTATTATTAAAAAACATGGGTTTTCTCTAAGGTTATGTATGTATTTAATTACTGTTACGCACAAAAATATTTTTACCGAAACCCCCTATCGAAAAATAGAAACGTACGTCTATTGTACCATGTACCGAACTGCATGCCCGGTGAATTGAGAATTGTTGAGCTAAATGATTTCTCTCTTGAATCCTTTTCTCACCCCTCTCAAGAATAAGAGATGTTTTTCCAGATCGAAGAACAAACGATCAAGAACGACCGACACAAGACACTCACTTCTCTGCACTAGCACCCAGAAAACGAGTGGTGTCGACCGGAGGACATCCAAGCACGTGTGGGTCACCGCTAGAGGGATTTTGGTTTTGGATCCTCACATGTACAATGAGACAATCCAGAAGGGTCATTCCAAATGATCAATATCATCAATGAAGAAAATACTGAAGATCTAGGTATTTTTTCTTTAGGAAATTAATTAAATTAATTATAAACATGATATGCAAGATCCTCTCAAAAGGTTTCAGTCCTCTTCCTTCTTTATCTCAATCATTGATTCTATTCTGTGGAGACTTTTGTTCATCTTCGTATTGATCCCAAAATAATAATTGATCATGGTAAAAATTAATGTTCTGTGTCGTCCCAACCGTGCTTCCGCTGTGTCCGGAACCTTCAAGTTATATTAAAGGGGTCACATCATATTTTATAATTATTTAAATATTTCGTTGATGATTTATGCATTTAATAATTTAGTTGTTTCAATTCAAGTTAATAATTCTGTAAATCTGAATCTTGAGATCTTTTCCTCCTCTTTCATTTCTCACTCACCTTATAAAAATGGTCTTTTATTTTAATTTTGATTAAAATAAAATATAGGATCTCATCCGGAGATACCACAAGTTCCTGGCCATACAACACCAGAACACACGATGTGTATTTGGCAGTACACGCCGTGTAGTCAGGGTTCAATGCTCCGGGTCTGGTCCACCAAACCAAGCCATGTCATTGAAATTTTTCTAAGTCCTAATGACTCAGTGTGTTGACTAGGAATAGGTGGCACATGGTTTCCGGATTACACGTCGTGTGGCTTATTGGACATTGTGTGTAGTCCCTTCGGGTTAGGGTTGGACTGTGTACTCCGTACACAGATTGCCTCACTGGAGACCGTGTAATGCTGATACTATATGACGTGTGGCCCACTAGATACATCGTGTACTCTGAAGATTTCCAAAGTACACTCACACACTGTATCCCCGGGTGTGTACGTCGGATCGATGGTGAACAATGGTACATGTTGTGTACTCATCCAAATTACATATATTTATTAAAAATTATTATTATATTATACAAACCGTTGAGACGTGTACCATGGTGCGGGCATAAATATGAGGCACAACACGTGATAGGTGTTTTATATACATGTGTTTAATTTGACATTTGTGTAATTTTTATTTCTAATCATTAGGTAGTTATGAACAAGAATTCACTAGGTTGCCTCCAAGATACAAGTTACGTACAAAGATAATTTTAAATTAATTTATTTGTTTAAAATTATGATGGATGAGAATCTCAAGGAAATTCAGAAAAGGGTTTAAGATAAAAGGATTGATTAATTAAAGATGAGAATTAATTGATTTGAGTGTGATTTATCTTAAACAAAAACAATTAAAGAATTGAATGATAGTTTCATTTATGGGTAAATATCATTGCATGTATAGATAATCATAAGCTAGACCAAGGCCTTTGTATATGGATGGTTTCTTTTAATTAATTTATTTAAATTAAATTTGTTGGCCTATGAGCCTTCTCCTCATTAATATGTAGGGCATGTGTGCCCAAGGTTGCTTTTATGTAAAACTTTGTTTTACCCCTCACTTGCGTGTGATTTTAAAAGCATATGTAATGGATGGAACTCCCAAGCTAGTGGTGGTGGTTCAAGATGGAGTTGAGACAAAACCAATCCTAGGAGATACAGAGGTGGATTGGTGGAAAGATGTAAACACGAACCCAGAAGGTTCAAGGTGTTTCTCCCCTAGGCCAGGGTTAGTTTATCAGCCACTAGATAAACTAACCATTAGAAAATATCATGATCATGCCCTTTAATTCATTTTATTTATGTCAGTTTCATGGTTTATCATTATGGATGTGTTGTCACGATCACATAATTAATGAATTAAACAAGAGTTTTTTTTAATACATTTTAAAAAATATATATTTTTTAAAAAACGGTTAGGTTGATTTTTTTTCAAATTGCGCCTCAAAGGCGGCATTGCGGTTGTCGCCTTTGCATTACGGGTGAAAGGCGACATCACGGATGCCGCCTTTGCACTGCTGGGGAGGATCGATGACATGGAAAAGGCGGTACCCGCGGTGCCGCCTTTCTGTATCATGTCATCTGAAAGGCGGCACTCGTGGTGCCACCTTTGCCTCCGCACCCTATAAAAGGGTAGCGCCCTCCTCCCCTTCGCCTCACTTCCAAGCATTCATCCTCTCTCAAATTCTTTCTTTTGTGGTGGTGTTCTGTGGTTTGAAATTTTTGGAAAGCTTTTAGAGGTATGTTTTTTTAATTTAATGTTTTTTATTTTGTAGAATTGTTTTTAGTTAAATATTTTTATAATTTTAATGTTTTTTATTTAGTTGAATTGTTTATAGTTAAATATTTTAAATCTTTAATAGTTTAGTTAGTTTTAAATTTTTTGTTCATTAGATTGTTTATATATATTTAGGAATTATAATTGTCATTAGTATAAATTAATTTAGGATTCTTTTAATGAAATTTTGGTAGCATAAAGAGTATGTTATCTAAGCAATCAAATCCTTGTCTGGATACAAACAAGTGAATGTGGCTCTCGCACAGATGTACCTAGGGGTAAAACCTGAAAACACCAATTTGAGCTAGACTCGAACGGGAACTGGTGCACAACAACAGGCCTTGCTGCATTCTGGTTTGACACTCCCAGAGGATATGCTTAAGATATGCATATTTCTTTATAAACTACTAAAATATCTAAGAAAAGAAATGATAAATTGATAATTTAGTAATGATGTTGATATTTATTATAAGGAATGATTAATTAAAAATTAATTAATAAATAGAGTTAAAAATAAATAAGATGGAGTTAAAATATAAATAAGATGGAGTTAAAATATAAATAACATGGAGTTAAAATATAAATAACATGAAGTTAAAATATAAATAACAGCATGTTAAAATATAAATAACAGCATGTTAAAATATAAATAACATCATGTTAAAATATTAATAACATGAAGTTTAAATATAAATAACAACATGTTAAAATATAAATAACATACATAAATAACATAGAGTTAAAATATAAATAACATAGATAAATAACATAGAGTTAAAATATAAATAACATATATAAATAACATAGAGTTAAAATATAAATAACATAGAGTTAAATAATATAATGTTAAAATATAAATAACATAGAGTTAAAATATAAATAAGAGAATGTTTCGAGCTTCTTGCTTTTCTTACAGTGAATTGAATATCAAAATTTCAGAAATCACGGGTTTTCTGAAATTTTGATATCCAATTCACTTCAAGAAAAGCTAAAATCTGAAAACATTCTCTTATTTATTTTTTAACTCGATGTTATTTATATTTTAACTCACTAATTAGAAAGTTTACTAAGAAATATCCTAGTTTAGGATATAAGATCTTTTAAAATTTAAGTATCATAAAGATTGTATAGTTTAGAAGTAATAGTTATTATTTGAACGTGAGGTAAAATCCAACTTATTTTTAATAAGATGTTTAATTACAGCTTCAAAGTATAAAATCCAACTTATATTGGTAACCATTATTCAGAATGTCACTTACATTATCAAAATCTTGATCAGAAAACTTTATTTACATAGAGAGGAATGTTTGCCTGTGTGTATTGCTATGGGGAGGTTATTCAAACTGAGCAAGGGGCTTCTTATAGTACACAACCAATAACAGTGGTTAATACAACTGATTGTGTAACCCTAAGTGACCTTCAAGACAGAATTCATGGCTCATTAAATCTAGGACCCGATTAGAAGATCAAGTCAATGAGTTATAGACATTTACAGTTCCCGTCAACATTGTGGCATCTAGCTTGTCCATTGGTTGATGATGCACAATGGATCCAAACAATTAATTTGTTTTCTCAATGGTCAGATGGTACCATGATGGAGTTATATGTTGATGTTTCTATTGTACAACAACAACATCCAATTGTACATACATGTAGACTTACAAGAGTCATTGAAGATAGTCTGCCCCATGAAGTTCAGACTATTCCAAATGATGCAGAGGAAAACCTACTTGATATTCTAGATATACATGTTAACCCAACATCTGATGAGGAGTTTCGTAATAACGAAACAGATAGTGATAGTAGTGCTGATGAGGAAGGAACAACAGATGTTTTGATAAATGCATTAGTTGTACAACATGCTCGACCTAAAATAAACCATCCACCGCTCTTTGCATACTTGTAAGAAGCAATGACACATGTGCTTGAATTTGAAGATAATGTTCTCACACCGACAATTGAGTTTCCCGGAGTTATACAAGATAGTTTTAGTGAGATGGGAAAAACTTTATATGTTGGAAGGAATTTTCCAAGTAAAGATGCATTAAAAAATACGCTAAAGAGATTTCACATTGAGAGGAACTGCAACTATTTAGTTTACGAATCAGATCGTAGAAAATATGGAATATGATGTGATAAGTATAAGGATGATTGTAGATTTCGATTGAGCGTGACTCTGGACATTGCATTTAGAGGTTGGAGAATCTCGAGGATTGAGGCAGCTCATACTTGCATTCAGCCAAGCCTAACACAAGATCATACTTCATTGGATGCAGAATTTGTGTCATTCATTGTTGTTGAGATGATTAGAACATGTCAAGATGTTCCGATAGCCCTTGTGAAAGAGAGGATACAACCGACATTTGGTTATAAGATATCCTATAATAAGGCATGGAAGGTGAAATAGAAGGAAATTGTGAAGGTCTATGGTGATTGGGATGACTCATATCGGGTGTTGCTGCAATTTCTAGCCATATTGAGAAATCATAACCAAGTTTTCTTCCATCTGGATACAAACAAACATGTGTCTCATGATAACCAACTTGATCCATCTCATGTTCAATTTCATCGGTTGTTCCGGGCATTCCTTCCCTGTATCTCCGCCTTTCGTTTCTGCAAAGAGTTTATTCAGATTGATGGAACATTTCTATATGGAAAATACATGGGTGTATTGTTGATTGCGGCAACCCAAGATGGAAACCGTTCACCTCTTCCTCTTGCCTTTGCCATTGTAGAGAAAGAAAACTATGAATCATGGAGTTGGTTTTTGGCATGTATCAACACCCATTTCCCCAACATTTGGGGTGTTTTTTTGATATCTGATTGGCACCGGGCAATTAATGAGGCAATCAATGCGGATCCTCATACATGGAGTTACCCAAATTCACATCATCGGTTCTGCATTAGACACATTTCTATCAACTTGCATAAAAAATTCCACAAAGAACCGATGAAGAAGGCAATCTCCAGACTTGGTACGCATTGTATTCGTTATTTTTTTGTATATCAACGTAAAGATAAATTCAAAATATGTGAAATATCATTTATTCTATGTAGAATATGAGTCCGATCAAATATGGTTTGAAGAACATTTCGAACAAATCTGTCAGGTTAATGAAGAAGTTTACGATTATATGATGCGAATTCCAAAAGAAAAATGGACAGTGGTATATGATGGGGGGAAGAGGTATGGACACATGACGACTAACATTGTAGAGTGCATCAATGGTTTCTTCAAAGGGATTCGCAAGCTACCTATAAATTCCCTAGTTCATGAGACATTATATCGTTGCGTGAAGTACTTTGTTGATAGAGAAAAACTAGCATCGGATGGAATAAATCAGGGGCTAACGTACGGAAGACATGTTCAATGAGAGATTGAAAAGAATATTGAAGAAGATTCTGGTTATCAAGTCTTCCTATTTCGACGAGAAGACTCTCGATTTGAAGTTCAAGAGAAGTCGAACCCCACCACAAATAGCATTGGTGAAAAAGTGGTGGTATTACTAGAAACGAGGTAATGTCAATGTGGAAGCTTTCAGGCCTTATGATTTCCATGCTCACACGCCATCGCAGCATGTGCCTATGTTCACATATCATGGGAAGCATATGTTGATCCAGTGTACTGGATGAACACCATTGCTAACTGTTACGCTGCACCATGGACACCTATTAGTGAGTTTCATTATTTTCCAATGCCCGAAGGTCAGCAGATAGTGGTACCTGATATGAATCAGTTGCATCCCTATGGGAGACCGAAGGCCAGCAGGATGTGAAATGATATGGACTAGCCTCAAGAACAAAGACAGAGTTTGAGATGCACCGTATGTCATCAAGAAGGTCATAATCAGAAACGATGCCCTAACATTGTTGGGTCGAGTTCACACTCTTAAGTCACAATGATGTATTGTCATTATTGGGAGATTCTCATATTGTAAATTTTATGTTGTTATCTATTCATTTTACCTCTATTTTCTAACCCCCAAAACTGAAAATCATAACAGTAAACCCAGAAACATCTTTTTTATACAGTAATCCTAACAATCTAAACCATAATACTGAAAATCTTCTCTCAAATCATTAACCTAAATCATAAAACGTTAAAAGAAATCCAAAATCCTAGTTTCAAAAGGTAAAATGTGAAACCATAATATTTAAATCCTAAAATTGAAAACATGAACCGTAAGCCCAAAAACATATTCCCTTTACATCAGTTTTCAAAACATTATGTGATTGAGAAAATAATCATGAAACATATGACCAGATTGTCTAGTACAATCATATATCAATATGACTAATATGCCCTACAAATCCCTATAACTCGTGCATAAAGTTTTAGGGAATAAAGGAGCACCCCAGAAATTGAACCCTCCTACATTGTTAATGAAGTCATAGAGACAAATGAATCTTGATCTAGTAATAGAATAACACCCCAAAAAGTGAACTCTCTTACAATATCAAAATATGAGCCCTAGTACTACACCTTCCACCTATATACCCAAGGATCAAATTTGAGATATACATAAAATTATTTTGAAAGGGCATTATAACATTCAAAAATAAAAAATACCCTTTCTTGATATAAAAACATTCTTTGAAAACTAGTTCACACTTTATTTCACAATTCCTTAAAAACACCCTTCTATTTACCAAAATTAGGGGAAACCATATTTTATCAAAATCCCTTTTCAGAAAATAAAAATTTCATGCCAATTATTTTATAAAACAATTTATAAAAAAAGTGAAATGATGATTCATCCAACATAGATTAGAGACAGAACCATTTATAGGTCGTGAATGATCCATGATGTGAATCCTTGATAAAACTTTATTTGTTTATATGCAGATGACTGACACCATACTACTCAGTCAGCAGGCTACCCATTGTTCACAGGTTGTGATAGAGGGTGGTCCAGATCGATTGATCAGGGTGTGTCAAGCTCACCATTTTCATCACACAGAGCCTCCTCCTGCCATTATAACATACTTGCGTCGTGCTGGTTTCTATGGAATTGCAGTATCCGATTTTACATTTGTAGACCATCACCTTCTAGCTGCACTCGTGGAGAGGTGGAGACCAGAGACACACACATTCCACCTGCCTGAGGGAGAGATGACCATCACCCTCTAGGATGTGGCTGGGCTTCTTGGTCTTCCTATCCTGGGGAGACCCGTTATTGGATCCACTCAGGCAGCTTGGCCCGACCTTGCTCAGCGCTTGTTAGGTGTTGACATTTTGTCTGATCGTAGTGCTATTGATGGAGCATCGATATCCATGCCTTGTCTGGAGGCACAGATTCCAGTTTTAGCTGATGATGCTGACGAGTAGATGGTGATGTGTTATGCACATGCATATATGTTACGACTTATTGGAGGGACCATGTGTACGGATTATTCAGGGATGCACATGCACATGATATATCTACCCATGATAGAGGATTTTGATCGGGTAGGGATGTACAGTTGGGTATCCGCCTGCTTGGCATACACATACAGAGCATTATGCATTATATCCGATAGGAGGCGCACAGGTCTCGGGGGATGCGTCATCCTTATTCAGATGTGGGCATGGGAGCACTTCCCCGCATTCTGCCCTGATCTTGCAGGTCCGCCGGTCGAGATGGCGGTGTTGCATGATGCGCCGCGTGGACGCTGGTATGATCACTCATTTCTAGCAGTTTCTGATGCTACTACAAGTTATTGACTTTAATCTCTCATTATTTTTCACTTTCGATGTTGTATTTTATAGGTGGTGTCAGCGCCACAATTTCAATACGGTTCTGAGACATGATTTGGCCATATATTGGCTCGAGTTGGACTTTCTCTTACCCCATCAGGTATTTATATAAAATCTATAACTTTCTAACAAATTTAATAATAACATCATTTTTTTAGTTAACAATTTTTCTAACAAGGTTAATATGTTATTTTAGATTTTCTGGGTTCCATATTGGTCTTTTATGGACCAGTTGCCTCCATACTGCACGGTTGGTCTTGACGATGTTACGGATGTAGTGCCACTCATTCACTTTAATATTGTTGAGTGGCACCATCCTGACAGAGTCATGCGCTAGTTTCTCTTCACTTAGAGGATTCCATTACCACCGAGGCAGACAGATCATCTTCATGGGATGAAGCTGACAGGGAGGCAGGATGACGAATGGCATCGAGTACATGCTGTATTTCTCGACTGTTGGCACAGACATGCAGAGTTTCGCATCCAGGGAGTTCCTAAGGTGCAGTTATCTCTTTTAGTGCAGCACGAGCATGAGCCATGGTATAGACTTAAGTCTATACTGTATCTTACCCAAGCCGGCAGAGAGATGCATGTGATTGTAAGTCAATTAAATTATATTACTATGTTTGTTGAGTTATTTTCTAATTCATTTTTAATCTGTTTATAGGAGATTCACACAATAGACTTATTGATATGAGTGATGAGGTTTAGGATAAAGTCTTCAAATGGGAAGCCGTTCATGATCAAGCGTTGGAGCTGAGGTCATCTGTCCGTGCGTTTGCCGAGAGCCTCTTTGAGCGTCCGGCACGGAGACAGCAGGTTCCTGCCATAGAGGAAGATATTGCAGCAGCTGTTGGTGCTGAGGATCCATGACCACGGTGACGTAGACAACATCGTCCTTCATGTCAGGCCTCACCAGTTCCACAGGCAGAGGTCAGGACTATATTAGTCCAGTCTGAGCCGATGCAGGATCTGCCTTAGCCGTCATGGGATCCATCCTTCTTGACAGCATATCCTCAGTTTTCTCCATCGTGGGGCCCATATGGAGCACAGCCTTTCGGTCCAGTGTCATCGCAGCCTTAGGGTCCAGACCCATCGCAGAGTTGGGGTACAACATCACCATATGATTTGTTCCCCACTGCGATGATGTCGGGTTCTTCTACCATGGAGGTGGGAGAAGGATCAAGAGGGTCGTATGAGGTGGAGTTGACATTTTTTCCCACTGGCATAGAGGTGGAGGATATGACAGTCGAAATTCCAGCGCCCGAGTATTAGCCCTCTCCAGGTCATCAGACTCCCCATAGATCTCACCGCGGACGTCCTATTATTAGACCACCATGTGGGACATGATCTCCTCAGGGTAGACATAGACATTGATTGTTTATGCTAATTTATATGCTTTATGTCTATGGAAATGAAAAACTATATTTTATGAAATGATTTGTGTTAGACCACCATGTGGGACAGGATCTCCTCACTGTAGACATAGACATTGATTTTTTATGTTCATTTATATGTTTTATGTCTATAGAAATGAAAAATAAATTATTAGCTTTCAAAACTGCCTACTTGAAAGTTAAAAATGTTTCAAGCACATGACTTTGAAGGACTATAAAATATAAACCATAAGACCAATCTAAAAAAACGTTAAACATTCATTAAATATATAACCAATTGTTGTAAACACAAATCATTTCATAACAACTGTTCATGAAAAATAATTTATTATCTTTCAAAACCACCTAATTGAAACTTAGAAATGTTTCAAGTATGTGACTTTGAAAGAATATAAAATATAAATCATAATACCAATATAAAAGAAACCTTAACCATGCATTAAACATGTAAAAAATTGTTGTAAACACAAATCATTTCATAACAACTTTTCATGAAAAATAAATTATTAACTTTCAAAACTGCCTATTTGAAAGTTAAAAATGTTTCAAGTACGTGACTTTGAAGGACTATAAAATATAAACCATAAGACCAATCTAAACGAAACTTTAAACATTCATTAAACATATAACCAATTGTTGTAAACAAAAATCATTTCATGACAACTGTTCATGAAAAATAATTTATTAGCTTTCAAAACCGCCTACTTGAAACTTAGAAATGTTTCAAGTACATGACTTTGAAAGACTATAAAATATAAACCATAAGAACAATCTAAACGATACCTTAAACATTAATTAAACATATATGTATGAACCCTGCATCAATAGGATGCACGTTGTCGCTTGTATCACATACATCTATAATATTTGATGCATGAAAACATGTTATCTCTCCTTTCATGGAACAACAAAATCCATTCTTCCACCCGACATGTCTATATACATATCAACATCCGGCCGTATAAGGGTATGTTCAAAGATATACCGCATGAAATTATCATACGTTCACATTCCTACAAATATCAACCCCTTCAACACCACAATTCATCCAACCATTATAATTTTTCTACAATTGTCACCCCATTTCCACACGTCCAGTTGATCAGATGAAAACACCTATGATTCCACATATCCCATTGAACTCTTCATCACCAAATCTTTATCTTTTATCATCTTCAAAAGGCCACTGTAGGACTTCCTTAATCTATCCATTACTCACATACAAGTATATTATAAACATAAAAACATGAAAAATTGTTGGTTTTTATGCTTATATTATAATTGTATGTGAGTGTTTGGAATGGATAGATCAGGGAGGTCCTACAGTGGCCTTTTGAAGATGATAAAAGATAAATATTTGGTGATGAAGAGTTCAATGGGCTATGTGGAATCGTTGGTTTTTTTCATCTGATCAACTGGACGTGTAGAGGTGACATTTCTGCATGTCCAGTTAATCAGATGAAAACACCAACGATTCAACATAGCCCATTGAACTCTTCATCAACAAATATTTATCTTTTATCATCTTCAAAAGGCCAATGTAGGACCTCCTTGATCTATCCATTCCAAAAACTCACATACAAGTATACTATAAACATAAAAACCTGAAAACTTGTTGGTTTTTATGCTTATAGTATACTTGTATGTGAGTGTTTGTAATAGATAGATTAAGTAAGTCCTACAGTGGCCTTTTAAAGATGATAAAAGATAAATATTTGGTGATTAAGAGTTCAATGGGCTATATGGAATCACTGGTGTTTTCATCTGATCAACTAGGCGTGCAGAAATGGGGTGAAAATTGTAGAAAATTTATAATGGTTGGATGCATTATGGTGTTGAAGGGGTTGATATTTGCAAGAATGCGAACGTATGAGAATTTCATGTGGCATATCTTTGAACATACCCTTATGCGGCCGGATGTTGATATGGATATGGACATGGCGGGTGGAAGAATGGATTTCGTTGTTCCATGAAAGGAGAGATAACATGTTTTCATGCATCAAATATTATAGATGTATGTGATACTAGAGACAATGCGTATCCTATTGATTCGAGGTTCACTCATATATGTATAATGAATGTTTAAGGTTTCGTTTAGATTGGTCTTATGGTTTATATTTTATAGTCTTTTAAAGTCACGCACTTGAAACATTTCTAAGTTTCAAGTAGGTGGTTTTCAAAGATAATAACTTATTTTTCATGAACAGTTGTTATGAAATGATTTGTGTTTACAACAATTGGTTATATGTTTAATTAATGTTTAAAGTTTCGTTTAGATTGGTCTTATGGTTTATATTTTATAGTCCTTCAAAGTCACGTACTTGAAACATTTTTAACTTTTAAATAGGCGGTTTTGAAAGCTAATAATTTATTTTTCATGAACAGTTGTTATGAAATGATTTGTGTTTACAACAATTGGTTATATGTTTAATGAATGTTTAAGGTTTCGTTTAGATTGTTCTTATGGTTTATATTTTATAGTCTTTCAAAGTCACGTACTTGAAACATTTCTAAGTTTCAAGTAGGCGGTTTTGAAAGCTAATAAATTATTTTCCATGAACAGTTGTTATGAAATGATTTGTGTTTACAACAATTGGTTATATGTTTAATGAATATTTAAAGTTTTGTTTAGATTGGTCTTATGGTTTATATTTTATAGCCTTTCAAAGTCACGTACTTGAAACATTTTTGACTTTGAGATTTTGAAACAAAATTTTAAAAATTAATAATTTTTTTGTTAGGTGAAAGGCGGAATTCTCCTGAACATTTTTTATGAATTATATATATAAATAAATATATAAACAAAACAAAACAAAAAAAATCAAATTTTTTTTCTTAGGGGAAAGGCGACATCGCTGGTGCCGCCTTTATGCCACAGTGAAAAGGCTGCATCACAGATGTCGCCTTTCACCCGTAATGCAAAGGCGGCATCGTGGTGCCGCCTTTGAGGCGCATTTTGAAAAAAAATCAACCTAACCATTTTTTGAATTTTTTTTTAAAATGTATTAAAAAAAACACAATTAAACAAGCATGCAAGATAGAACTAAAATAAACCAGGATTATGTGTAAATATTATCAAGACATGGTTAATCACTTAAGTATGTTGCAATTAATATTAACAAGCATGTGATAATGATAATAAAAAATTCATGCATAAGAGATAAAAATCCCTCAAATAAAATATTAAGTCAGACCAAACCTTATGTTACTTGATTAAGGGAAAAACTCAATAAGACTATGTGTTTGACCAACCCTTGTTTGGACAACTACTTTTATACAAGAATCCATTATTAAAGGTTTCAAGTTGACTTAACCATATTACATTAATAGGAGTAGCCCTTGATTTACTTGGTGTAATATTGGAGGCAAGAGTTTATGAAATCCAAAGTTACGATTTTAGGATTGGGGAGTCCAATCAACATATCAAGGAGTTTCAATCCCATAGTTGGCAACAAACTGCCTACCTAAATACCTTTAAATAACTTGACCAACCCTTATTGGGGTTATGCAAAGGGGAATATTAATTGTTTCCACTAGAATGTCATGGAAACTGGACATTCCAGGTTCAATGGTGAGGGCCATTGGGACTTGTTAAAAGAGTGGGAGAATTAATAAAATTAATTTATTATTTCTCATAAAATGTAATCAATAAATTACTAATGATATGCTCTTTTAATTGTAGAATAAAATGAAAATCTTTTCAACCACCCTATCCCTACGATCAATTCTGGATAAATACAACATCCTCACCGGCAGTAACATCCATGAATGGTTTATATGCCTTCGGGTTATCCTACGCCATGAACCGAAGTCTTATGTGTTGGAGTTAGCAATACCTGATCAACCTGCCAAAGAGACGAGTGGTGAGGATTTCCTGGTCTATGAGAAACATATGAATGATGTGGTCGACATTGAATGTTTGATATTATCATCAATGTATAGTGAGATCATGAAGTCTAATGAAAACAGGGATGTTTATAGAATGCTCGAGCACCTTCGTGGTCTTTACCAAGAGAGAGAAAGATAGAAATTGTTTGAGATCTCTTAGGCACTCTTTCAGAGTAAGGTTGGAGAGGGTGCCCCAGCTGGGCCTCATGTAGTCAATCTCATTGGCTACATTGAGCAATTAGAGGTTATAGGGTTTAAACTCCCCGAAGAATTGGGCACCGATCTCATTCTTGCATCACTCCCTCAGTGCTTCTCTAGCATTGTTGTTAATGTTAACATGAACAACATTGAGAAGTATCTATCTAATCTTTTTATCCTCATTCACCAAGTGGACAAAGATATGAAGCACAAAAATCCTTCTATCCTTATGGTGAATAAGATGAAAGGGAAGGAAAAGAGATTTAATCCCAAAGCTTCTTCACGTCCTTCCAAGAAATAGAAGATCAAGGGGGAGACAAGGGAACTAGAGGATATTTGTTTCTCATGTGGGAAGAAGAGCCGCTATAAGAAAAACTACACCCACCCTAAGAAACAAGGGAAAGCTTCAGGTGCGTTTGTAATTGAATGTAATCTATATGTTTCTACAAATTGGGTATTAGATACAACATGTAGTGCTCACATATGTATCCAAATATAGGAACCAAGTAGATTTAGAAAGATTGACCGAGGGGACGTAGATCTGTGAGCACCCAACAGAGCCAGACTTGCTACTGTAGTTTTCAGGGACTACCTCCTCACATTTCTAATTGGGATGATCTTGGTGTTAAAGGGTTGTTATTATATTCCATCTATTACTAAAATCATTATTTTTGTATCAAGATTAGATACAGATGTATTTTTTTTCAAGTTTGGAAATGAATGTTGCTTCTTTTACAAAGATAAAATTTGTTTTGATAGGGCACATTTATACAACGGTCTTTACGTGTTGGATTACACAAACCAAGTAATGACAATCGATAACAAAGATACTTTACATGACTCATACCACACCCAACTTTGGCATCCCCAGCTAGGTCGTGTAAATGAAAAATGCTTGAAAAAGTTGCATCCAGATGGATATTTAGATTCTTTCAAACTAAAACCACTTGGTATATGTCATGCATGTTTACAAGGAAAAATGACCAAAGCCCCATTTAGCGGGAAAGGTGAAAAGGCTAAATATCTTCTTGAATTGGTTCATACCGATGTGTGTGGACCATTTCTAGTTGAAGCAAGGGGAGTGTACTCTTCATAACTTTTACTGATTATTTTAGCTGATATGGATATATCTACTTAATGAGGTATAATTAGGATTCTTTTGATAAGTTCAAAGAATACAAGAATGAAGTTGAGTACTAGCTTGGAAAGAAGATTAAGAAACTCCACTCAAACTGAGGTGGATAATTTCTTAATCAAGACTTCATTGACTACTTACATGATTTTGGGATCCTATCCCAACTCACTCCTGCATACACGCCCTTGTGGAATGGTGTGAGTGAAAGGATGAACCACACCTTTTTGTACATAGTGAGATCAATGATGATTCATGCAAGTCTTCCATTATCCTTTTGGGAATATGCATTATAAACAGTGTCACACATACTAAACCAAGTATAAAATAAATCAATAAATGGTTTTCCATATGAGTTTTTGAGTGGAAATAAATCTATGTTATCGAATTTACATGTGTGGGGAAGCGATGTCTTTGTTAAGGCCTCTTCAGGTAACAAAATTTCACCCTGATGCACAAAGTTTACTTTTATAGGATACCCTAAGGAAGCAAGGGGATATTACCTATAAAACCCCTCATAAAAAAAGTTTATAGTGGTAAGACACACCATATTCCTTTATAGGGAGCACATATCCAAAAGAGATAGTGGGAGTGAGATAGACTTCAATGAATTCAAGGCTCATGGTATGCAAGAGTTGGTATAGGAACATATTCCACAAAGCCCCATGGAAGAAAGAACTGTTCTAGTGACACAAGAACTATGTAGGAGTACAAGAGAGGTAAGAGTAATAGAATGATACATTTTTATAGATATTGAGGATGGTGACTCATTATTAGTTGAAAATAATGATCCTCTAACCTACAAGGAAGCAGTAAGTGGCCAAAATGTTGCCAAGTGTCAAGAAGCCATGAATTCAGAAATGGATTACATGTACCAAAACCAAGTTTGGATATTGGTAGATCCTATAATTATTGTAAATCATGTTGGTTGAAAATGAGCATTCAATAATAAACTAGACGTGGAAGGACAAGTCAGAACCTATAAGACATGACTAGTTGCAAAAGGGTTCAAGTAGAGTCAAGGCATTGACAACGAAGAAACCTTTTCACTAATTGCAATGATGAAATCCATCAAAATTCTATTGGCCATTACTGCTTACCATGACTATGATATTTGAAAAATGGATGTCCAAACAGCTTTCCCTAACAAAATCCTTCAGGAAGATATCTACATGACACAACTTTATGGGTTTATGACTCCAAAGGATTCCAATAAGGTATTCAAGTTGCGTAAATCCATTTATAGATTAAAACAAGCATCCAAGTCATGGAATTTTTTTTGATGAAGCCATAATGGAATTTGGTTTTATCAAAAATAAATGTTATACTGGTTTCTACAAATAGTTTAGTGGGAGGGAAGTCATTTTCCTAATAGTATATATTGATGACATATTACTTATTGGAAATGAGATACCAGTCTTACAGTCTATTAAGGCATGGTTGAATCAATTCTTATCCATGAAGGACTTGGGGGAGGGATCATATATTCTTGGGATCAAGATCCATTGTGATAGATCCAAGAGATTGTTGGGCCTAAGTCAAAGTAAATACATTGATAAGATGCTGAAGAGATTTAGTATGGAACAATACAAGAGGGGATTGTCTCTAGAATCATATGGTATGCATCTTTCCAGGAAAATGTGTCCTCAGAAACATGAGGAAAGAAAGATAATGGAAAGTAATCCATAAAAATCAGCGATGGGTTCAGTCATGTATGCCATGCTATGTACTAGGCAGGATTTCACCTACGCATTGAGTGTGGTAGGTAGATATCAAGATGACCCAGGTAACTACTGTTGGATGGTAGTCAAGACTATCCTAAAGTATCTGAGGCGTACTAAGGATATGTTTCTGGTTTATGGAGGATATGAGGAACTAGTAATAAGAGGATATGCATATTCTAGTTTCCAGACTGATCAAATGACTTGAAGCCGCAAACAGAATACATCTTCACTTTAAATGGAGGTGCAGTGATCTGGAAGATCTCAAAGCAGAGTGTGGACATAGATTTTACAGTAGATTCCGACTATATCACAAATTTTATAGTAGATAAAGAAGAATTTTGGATGTGAAGCTTCATCCAAGAACCAAATGTGATACCTAGCAGTAAAGATATCATCACACTGTACTGTGATAATACTATAGTGGTGGCTCTTGCAAAAGAGCCAATGTCGCATCAGTGGATGAAGCACAAAATTTGGAAGTATCATCTCTTGAAGGATTTTTATTAGAGAGGTGAAGTTGAAATGAGAAGAATTTTCATGGAAGACAACATGGAGGACCCCTTGACTAAAGCCCTGACTCAGGAGAAACATGATCATCATGTGAGGTCTAGCAGATTTAAAGTTGTAGGCAGTTGGCTCTATTACAAGTGGGAGTTTTTTAGAGTTGGTGTCCTAGAACAAAATATTTGTACTTTTATTACATAAATATTTAATGTATTTAAATATTAAACATCTTACTACATATTTTTCATTGTTCTTCATGACTATGATGTAATAATGTCCTAGAGTATTTGTTGCATTGATAAGGTCATGGTAGTTCCCCTCTATGATGAGAACCTTGAAATGTTATAACTATATTCATAAATATAGTTCTACAGTTAGATGAAATACTATTATGGGACACATAGTATAAAGACCATTAGGTATGAGTACTCATAAGCAGATGATACTTCCTCTCATGAAGTTCATACTTGGTAATCTCTGAGATGGGATATTCTGAGAACAGACCCATCAGTAGAAATTCTGCATATTTTGGTGTTATCTTATATTACAATCTTCAAGTGTTTGTAATGATTCTTAGAATTTATGGTTATTATTAATATGTTTCATGACTTGAACAATTTGATTTACTGATGAAAACCTTCACGCATACAGTTGGTGGGAAGTAGGGTATGTTGGGTTCATCATGAGTGGCATGTTATTAATGGATATGTTGAGGAAGGATTTTTCCCTTCCATTTATAGAAGTTGATATCTCGGTCCTTTGATTGAAATAGAACCATCTCATGAAATTTCATGGCCATGGTGTAACGATGTGGTTATTTCAGGTAGTCAAAGAATGATGTATCAAGCACAAAGGTTGATAACACTATCATGAAATCTTCTTGATGAGATATAGAGACAAATGGATTATATTACACAATGAGCATTCATATGTGGATGTCGTTGTTAAGAAATTTAGTTCTTTATCTTGGGTGACTTGACCCATTGCAAGATAGTAATCTTGGACTTTAGGAAATATCATCTAATTCCAATGAGAAATAATCCTAGAGGGGTACACACTAAGTGTTTCTGCTGGTGTCGGTTAAATTTTATTTGAATTTAATTAATGGAATAAATATTATTCTTATCATAGTGGAATAATTTTATTCAAGTTAAAATGATTTCATAAATTAAATAAATATGTATTCACTGGATTGTGGGTAAAATATATTTATTTATTTTATTGAACATTTAATAAATATTTATTTACTAGTTTGTAATTAAAATATTCTTTTAAGAGAATAAATTATCAATTTATTTATTCTGGTGTTCAATAAATGGAAGTGGAGTTTGAGTGGACCAAGGATGGTCTGATAGTAAAATAATTATTTGTAAGACAGTAAATAATTATTTAACTAGTTGGCATAAATTAAAATAATAATAACGCTGCTATAATTTTGTGACACACAATTTTATTTATTTTGTTTTTTCACAAGTTGGAACACCATAAATAATGGCGTGGTATTATTTTTAAAAATCATGGGTTTTATCTAAGTTTATGAATGTATTTAATTACTAGTAACCAATTAAATATTGCAACCAAAGATCTATGTAGATAAATAGACACGTACATCTATTGTGCCATGTACCAAACTGCATGCCCGGTGAATTGAGAATTTTTGAGCTAAAAGATTTCTCTCTCGAATCCTCTTCCTACCCCTCTCAAGAACGAGAGATGTTCTTTAAGATTGAAGAACAACCAATCAAGAATGACCGACACAATACACTCGCTTCATCACGCTAGAACCCAGAGATGAGTGGTGTCGACCGGAGGCCATCAGAGTACGTGTGGATCACTGCTAGAGGGATTATGTTTTGGATCCTCTCAAGTGCAATGAGACAATCCAAAAGGGTCATTCTGGATGATCAACATCATCAATGAAAAAAATACTGAAGATCCAGGTATTCTTTTCTTTATAAAATTAATTAAATTAATTATCAACATGATGTGCAAGATCCTCTCAAAAGGTTTCCATCCTCTTCCATCTTTTTCCAAATCTTTGATTCTATTCCGTGACTGACATTCATCATAATATTGAACCCAGAATTATCACGAACCAAGCCAGGTCGCCATATGACCTGGCGCCCGACCCGGTCCACGACATGGCCTGAAGGGTGTTCCCAATCCCCACAGGCTAGAAAAAGTGTTCGGGTATCAAAACTAACACATGGGAACAATTTACCCGAAATAGTATGCACAAAACAACTGAAAAGATAAATAAACTAAAACTGAAAATAGACAACCAAACAAGACCTTAAACTAAAAACAGGTTTAAGCCTACAATTCAACTAAAAATCCAAAGTGAACAAAAACAAATATAGAGAACCAAAACTCTAATACAAACTTCCAAGTGACATGAGAAGCCGCATCCCCAAGATACAAACACCAACCTGCATGCGAAGATCAACAACATCCAGGACCACTACCACTCAACAGGATGCCTCAACCTAGAATACACAAAGAAGAAGGTCTACATGCACCCAAAGGTGTATGTATGGAGGGAGCCAAGATCCCAGTAGGACATCACCCAATAAAAAGGTTCCACATATAAACATTAAATGACAAATACATTTGTAGGCTAAATAAATGAAAGGACACCGAAGCATAAATTTTTTTAAAGAAATAATTTCTATAAAGAAAACACCTTCAAAGAAAACAACATAAATAAATAAAAAAACACCCTTGCATTTATGAAAACCCAAACCTTCAAGAAAACCCAAAAGCTACACCATATGTCGACGATGAGTGTATAGTAGTCTAGGAGCACCAAAAGTGAGAGAGGCCCTATCAGTACTAGCAAAAAATAATGGGACCCTAGAACATCGCGTCTCAGTGAACAGTAGTATAGGAAACACAACAAAATACGTTCTCGTGCACAAGACACTAGTAGGAAAACACATCCATAACCTAGTGGTCTTCAATCATCATTCAAAGTTCAGTTAGTGTTGTAATCGTCAAACTAGCTATGTGTAACCGGGTCAGAGCCGCTCCCATATCACTAGCGCCCTAGATCTAGTCAGCCCACCTAGTACCCAGGCTTCCCCTTTTTCTTCTGAAGATATTCTAATTTCACATTTCAAGTCAAACTCAGCCAAATAAAACAAACAGGGTGTTACCTAAACCCAACACCATCCTTTCACACACACAAAAGCCATTTGAAATTGTCTGCACACAAAAGTCTTTTCATAACTCAATTAAACCATTTTTGAACCATTAATAATTATTTACTAAAACATATTAAATTTTGTAAACATGTTCCTTAAAAAGAGACATGGAATGACTTAACACAAAAAGCCAACCTAGCCCTCCTTAATGACCAAACACACACAACGCCATATCAAGAACCCTACCTGCACCACTCACATTGATTAATAACCTAACCGCATAGTTAAAAGACCATTTTTCTGATTAAACAAGACACCAGAAATTTTATTAAGCAATTCCAGAATATAAAACATGACTTGGATGAAGACCCAATCAAACCGTCTTTTTGGATAAAATGCATACGAACGCTAAACCAGAACATAAACCGTGTACTTTGCGCATTTTTAAAAAACAAACACAAACTTTATAAAACACTAGTAGACAGCTCAACAATGGTTTTCACAGCAACAAACTACTGAACAAACACAACATCTTCACTTATGACCAAGCACATGCAATGCTATGTCGAAACACAATTAACACCACTTTCACAAACTAAAAGCTAACTGCACACATTATTAAACACTAACAATTGAATAAGGATAAGTTTTCAACCAATGAATGCACCCACCCATATAAACATACTACCAAAAAAATTAAAGACATGAAAAAATTCAAGAAAACCAAATCCACACCCAAAATAATTAATCAAAGAATATAATAAATTAACTAAGAAATCAAATTAATTCATTAAAAAATGTTTAAACGTAGAACCACCTACCGATGTGTAGTGGCTTTCAAAAAAAAGTCGCAAAACACACCCACACCACATTCTCACCACGAATAAGCAATAAGGAAGCCTAACCAAGGAGATCAAACCCAAAAAAAGTGGTTAAAACTCAAAATCGGACCCAAAATCTGCTGGAAAAAAACTCAAAGAGAGAAAAATGAAATAAAGAATGGGTTTCACAGGAGAGGAGGGAGGTCACGGCAGCAGCGGTCATAACAGGAGTGGCAGGTGGTGTGGGTCATGGTGCAAAATAGCAGTGGCTAGGGAAGGTCAGCAAATAGTTTGTCAGATGGCACTGCTTTCTGGGAGATAGGGTGGCATGACGAGCTAGCCGTGGATTATGGGTGTGAGCTAGGGGGAAATCGACGAGCCATGGGGAGTATGGTCCGACAGTTAGGCTTGGGTGCGGTGCGACAGAATTCTATGCGGAAGGGATAGGCATGGAACACTGGGGAGGGGGGATTCGAGCGACGACATGAGTCCGGGGAGAAGGTAGGGGTGCGGCGCGACTGGTAGGAGAGGGAGGAGGGGCGACGCAGGGGAGTGATGAAGGGGAAAGTCTGGCGGCTGCGCATGTGTAGGGTTTTAGGGGGTGGGGAAGTCATGTGAACTAGGGGAAGGGGGGTGACGAGAGAGAGAGAGAGAGGGAGAGGAGAAAAAAATAAAAAGAAAATAGATAAAAGAAAAAGTGAATATGAAGAAAAAAATAGGGGGAAAAAGAAGTAAAAAAAATGGAAAACGAAATTAAAAATAAAAATTAAATGGAACCTAAAAATAATAATAAGAATAATAATAATAATATTGTTGATAACATATGAATAATATTATTAAAATCATAACTTAATTAACAATTATAACCTAATTAAAATATTAATGAAAATGATAATAATAATAATATAAATTACCATTTTTTATTAAAATAATTCTTTAAAGTTTAACCTCCTTTATTTTCATTTTACTATATTTATTTTCCCTGAACGTCAGGCAGGTCCTGCGGAGAACTGGGTGAGGTCGTGCAGTGACCTGCGTAAAGTCACGTGGCTTCAACCGTCCCCCGCCCGTGCGTCAGATGCTGCCACACCAAAAATATTCATTTATGAGTATATAGTAAAAAAAATTAATCGGGCTCATCCCGCATTTTGACAAAAATTTTCAAAAGCGAATAAAAATAAAAAAAATAATAAATAAAAATTATTTTAGAAATCTGATTGTGACAATTCTCCCCACCATAGCACTTTCCGTCCCTGGAAAGCCACAACTAAGATTGAATCTCAAAGTAGAAAACTACACCCCTTAAGGTTAAAAGATGATCCCCACCAAAAAGCAAGTGAAGAGAGGCAAAAGCACCATGCTCAGAGAAAGTGACTCAAAGAAAACTTTAAAAAAAATGTGTAAAAAGACTTTCTGATATATGTCGCCCGCCCCAAAGAGCTAGAATGCCTCCAGTTGACTGATCAAGGAAAGGAACTCTCACACCTACTGGAACCAACTTCACAAGCTAAAACATCCCAAGAATTAATAAACAAAAACCACACCATTTGGCTAGAATGAACAAACAAGGTCAAACCATGTCCAAGGAACACTCTTATCACTTATCACCAAGCCATCATTTGAAACAGAACCAAAAGGTCAACATGGGGAAGCCTGAGGAGCTCCCCACCCTTAAGAACCCACAACGCCCAAGATGAGATTGGAAAACTGACACGAGGAGGTCTGAGCAGACCCCCCAACATTAAAGAAAAGTCCAAAATCGATTCATTCTAGAGACATTTGCGCAAGACCCAACATGGGTATCCCCCCATTAGAACTAATAGAAGATACAGAACATTGAATGTTTCCTGATGGTGACCAAACACCCCACCACAAGGGGCGGGGAGGGAGGGGCTTGACCACCGGGCATCAAAACCACGACCTAAGACCAACCAACGTCTCCGCATCTCTGGATGAGCACCATTAAAATTTTAGACCAATTCACCCAAAAAACTCCATAAGGACTGATAAAAGAGGTTACCTCCAATGGGACGCAACCCCTGGGACTTTAATTTAATGAGGCAACCATGCCTCCTCATAGCCAGGGGAAACCTCACGCACCCAAATGGGTCGTTCGGAATGGAACAACCATAGAGAAAATTTAAAATTTCCTTCACTCTCAATACTGACGACAGAAATAATGTTGGGGTCTCATCTACTCTCGGGGTTCCTGACCACGTGTCAACTTCACTCGGAGGCCAATGGATGGATCCCTAATGTTCGAAGCATCCCATGCCTCGCAGTTAGGCATTGAAGACTTCCGAACGGAGCTTCTCCTTTTTGGTGCCACACAAAATTACACCACAATCGAGACAACACAAACAAACACAACATACCCAAACATTCAAATACCCCCTCACGACACATCTACTAAGACTAGGGTTTAGATGATACCCATGCATCACCTCTTCACCATCACTAAGAAACTTCAAAAGGACTAACGCATGAAAAACACTCCCCTTTGAACATAAAAAAATTAAAACTCCAAAAGAGGAGGACACACCCCAATGAAAACATGGATTCCTGGAGGATCATACTAAATCCACCCTTGCTCTTCAAAGATTACTCACACTACAAGATGTCACCAAACATGACCCTTGTGAACAATGAAAGTATTACAAAGCCCTTCAAGACACTGGTCAACACTGAAAATTCTGAACCGCCTTTACCCATCCCAGCAAGAATTCCTTTCACCATTTCTAGGGGAACCTTCATAAGTGACGGTGTCAAACTTCACACCCGACAACTCAGACGACTCAAAGAGACCAAAACTCCCTTTGAATCCCCTAGCATCTATCACCCCACTGCGAGAGGATCTATTTAACTGAAAAGGAAAAAGGGATAGACTTAGAACTATCACAAAAAGGGGAGAGTTCTCACTTTAATCAACTGGAGGGTTGGCCAACGGCGAATTACCCATGGCCATAATTCAATCGCATATTAACGCTTTATGGGGGGCATGCACTTGTCAAGAAAGAAAACCATTGACCCAATAAAACTTGTCGAATGACCAATAAATACCACAAGAGAACACTAAACATACAGGGGGAACCACTACAAGGGATTCTCAAATCACTTTTCAAAAGAATTCACTTAGCCCTTGCTTTCACAACAACTTACAAATAAGAATTCAAACTCAATACATAAATTAGTCAAAAAGGATTCTCGGCTCGAAACGCCTAACATATAACATTTCCAAAACACAAGGACACACCACAAAATCACCATTTATTAACACACCAAATTCTCATTTAACAAAACTTTTGAAAATAAGAAAATATAGTGGGTTTCACAAACACCAATGGTGTCCCATGGGCCTCGTACATGCATGTTCCCATGCCACACCATCACCCACCTCATATCTATCTAGGAATTCATCCTCTCGTTCCATTGAAAACTTCACTTTCCATATACACCCATGCAAGTGGTTTCTCATAAGAAAACCAAGGATCAAAACCAAACGTTTCCATTTTTCAAAACCAAAACATTCAACCCACACTTTTTAAATCTTAGAAATAATTTTCTTTTTAAAGATCTTAATTTCCAAACATTTTCTGAGACCAAAAAAATTTTACTTAAAAACCAAATTTCCACAATTCTAAAACAAATAAATGAGGAATGGTGCAAGAGAAAACTAGTGTCAGTGGGGGACTAGAACATATAGTTGGAGGCCATACTCCAATCACGCCACCACTACAGAGGGTATTCTAGGACATCATCCCCGACTCCACATGGCTTTCCAGACCTTGCGAGCTCACTAGGACTACTAACCCTACTCCTTTTTCATTTCCCCTAAATAAGATTAACCACACAGGCAAAATATTTAGACAAACCTCAACTTACATTGGTAACTCGAGTCCCACCACGAGGTGTGCTGGCCAGACACCTTACTCGTAACCAAGATGCCGAGTCCCGGCAACCTTAACTTTGGTCTACCATAACTCTATCCCAAAAGAACACGACCCAATAGGAAAAACCTCTTTTGATACCATTTTGTCACAAACCAAACCGGGTCTCCATCTGACCCGGCACCTGAGCCAGTCCGCAACATGGCCTGAAGGGCATTCTCAATCCCTACGGGCTAGTACAAGTGCTCGGGTATCAAAACTAACACATGGGAAAGATTTACACAAAATAGTATACATAAAACAACTGGAAAGATAAATAAACTAAAACTGAAAACAGAAAACCAAACAAGACCTTAAACTAAAAACAGGTTTAATTCTACAATTCAACTAAAAACCCTAAGTGAACAAAAACCAAGATAGAGAACTAAAACTCTAATACCAACTTCCAAGAAATGCGAGAAGCTGCATCCCCTAGAAACCAACACCTACCTGTACGTGAAGACCAATAGCATCCAGAACCACTACCACTCAGCAGGATGCCTCAACCTGGAATACACAAAGAATAAGGTCTGCATACACCCAAAGGTGTGTATGTAGGGTGTGATCCAAGAGCCCGTTAAAAAGTCACCCAATTAAAAGGTTCCATATACAATCATTAAATGACAAATACATTTGTAGTTAAATAAATGAAAGGACACCAAAGCTTGAACAATTTTAAAGAAATAGTTTCTATAAAGAATGCACCTTCAAATAAAACAAAATAAATAAATAAAAAACACCCTTGCATTTAAAAAACCCAAACCTTCAAGAAAACACAAAAGCTACATTGTATGCCAATGGTGAGTGTATAGTACTCCAGGAGAACCAAAAGTGGGAGAGGCCCAATCGGTACTAGAAAAAATAATGGGACCCTAGAACATCACATCTCAGTGAACAGTAGTACAAGAAACACAACAAAATACGTTCTCGTGCAGGATCTACTAGTAGGGAAACACATCTATAACCTAGTGGTCTCCAATCATCATTCGAAGTTTAGTTAGTGTTGTAATTGTCAAACCATCTATGTAAAACCGGGCCAGAGCTGCTTTTGTATCACTAGCACGCTAGATCTAGTCCGCCCACCTAGCACCCAGGCTTCCCCTTTTTGTGCTCAAGATGTTACAATTTCCCATTTTAAGTCAAACTCAGACAAATAAAACCAATAGGGTGTTACCTAAACCCAACGCCACACTTTTACACACACAAAAACCATTTGAAATAGTCCTCACACAAAAGACTTCACATAACTCAATTAAACCATTTCTGCACCGTTAATAATTATTTACTAAAACATATTAAATTTTGTAAACAAGTTTTCTAAAAAGATTCATGGAAGGACTTAACAAAAAAAGCCAACCCAGGCCTCATTCATGACCAAACACACACAACGCCATATCAAGAACTCAACCTAGACCACTCACATCGATTAATAACCCAACCGCACAGTTAAAAGACCATATTTTCCAATTAAACAAGATACTAGAAATTTTATTAAGAAATTCCAAAAGATAAAACATGACTTTAAATGTAGAAGACCCACTCAAACCCTCTTTTTGGATGAAACACATACGAACACTACACCAGAACATAAACTGCGCACTTTGCGCATTTTCAAAAAACAAACGCAAACTTTATAAAACACTAGTATAGAGATCAACAATGGTTTTCACAACAACAAACTACTCAACCAACACAAAATTTTCACTTATGACCAAGAACATGCAACGCTATGTCGAAACAGAATTAACACCACATGCACAAATGAAAAGCTAACTACACACATTATTAAACACTAACAATTGACTAAGGATAAACTTTCAACCAATGAACGCACCCACCCATATAAACATACTACCAAACAAATTTAAAACATGAAAAACTTCAAGAAAAATAAATACCCACCCAAAATAATTAATCAAAGAACATTATAAATTAACTAAGAAAGAAAATCAATTCATTAAATAATGTTTAAATGTAGAACCACATACCGAAATGTAGTAGCTTTCGAAAAAATGGTGCAAAACACAACCGCACCACATTCGCACCACGAAGAAGCAAAGAGGAAGCCTAGCCCGAGAGATAAATCCCAAAAAAAGTGGTTAAAACTCAAAATCGGACCCAAAAGCTGCTGGAAAAAAACTCAAATAGAGAAAAATTAAATAAAGAATGGGTTTAACAGGAGAGAAGGGAGGTCGCGATGGTGGCGGTCACAACAAGAGCGGCGGGTGGTGTGGGTTGTGGCGCAAAATAGTAGCAGCCAGGGAAGTTCGGTGGACGGTTCATCAGACGTAACTGCTTTTCGGGAGATAGAGCGGTGTGATGGGCTAGCCGTGGAGTTGGGGTGCGAGACAGGGGAAGCCGACGAGCCATGGGGAGGATGGTCTGGCGGTTAGGCTTGGGTGCAGCGTGACAGAATTCTGAGCGGAAGGGATGGGCATGGCACACTGGGTAGGAGGGGGGGCTTGGTGTGATGACACAAGTCCAGGGAGAATGCAAGGTTGAAATGCGACTGGTAGGAGAGGGAGGAGGGGCGATGCGAGGGCGTGATGAAGGGGAAAGTACGGCGGCTGCGCATGGGGTAGGGTTTCAGGGGGGTGGGGAAGTCGTGCGAACTAGGTGAAGGGGGGTGACAGGAGAGAGAGAGAGAGAGATAGGAAAAAAAGAAACAGAAAAGAGAGAAAAGGTAAAATATAATAAGAAGAAAAAAAAGAGGGGGAAAAAGAGGTAAAAATAATGGAAAAAAATAAAAAATTAAATTAAATGGAACCTAAAAATAATAAGAATAAAAAAAATAATATTGTTGATAACATTTGAATAATATTATCATAATCATAACTTAATTAACAATTTTATCCTAATTAAAATATTAATGAAAATAATAATAATAATAATAAGAGAAATTGCTATTTTTTATTAAAATAATTCTTTAATGTTTAACCTCATTTATTTTAATTTCACTTTATTTAATTTCCCTGAACGTCAGGTAGGTCATGCAGTGAACTGGGCGAGGTCACGCAGTAACACGAGTAAAGTCGCGCAGCTTCGACCGTCCCCCACCCATGCGTCAGATGCTACCAGGCCCAAAATATTCATTTATTAGTATAAAGTAAATAATTTTAATCATTCTCAACCCGTACTTCAAAAAATATTTTCAAAAGCAAATAAAAATAATAAAAATAATAAATAAAAATTGTTTTAGAAATTCGAATGTGACAAGAATAATCATTTATCACGGTAAAAATTAAAGCTGGGTGTCGTCCCAACCACGCTTCTGCTACACCAAGAACCATCAAAATGGTCTTTCATAATGTTGTAAAAGAATTTTTATTTGTTGTCTTCTTTTCATATGAACCTTTTTCAGCACCATCAGCTACTTCTAAACTATTTAGCAAAGCCAGATCTTTTGAGGTTTCATCATCCACTAAAAATTTTGGTTTAGAGATTAACTAATCCTCGTTTTTAGTCTTGTAAACCTCATGTTCCAAATTATATTCTTCCCCAACTTGTGAGAAAAATTAATTCTTCCAAGTAGGGAACATTAAAAATTCACAACATATAGAACAATAACACTTATTTGAAGGCAAATATCTATCAAATAATGCATTTGAAGGCTTCAAAATTTCTACCTTATCGGGTAAACCACTTATGTTTTCAGACCTTGAAGAACCAAATCTAAAAATTATTATAATAGAAGCCTGATTCATGTAAATGTGATGAATAAACTTTGGTCAACTGGCAATAAGAATGAAAGAAATCAAAGGGGTCAAATCACTTCTTGCCAACAAAATTCATATTCCACCACAAAGTAACTATATAACTGAATCACTCAATACAAAATCTATTCCCTAAAAAAACCATTCCAACAAAAAATGATGGAAATATAAGATTTTAAACTATCATGACTATCATTGAAAATTACATATGAGAAATAAATAACATGCACATAGATAAGGGTGTAATTTTGGCCCAATGACCCGAAAGCCCGGTTGGACCGACGTGGAAAATTTTGAGTAGGGATTGGGCCAATGATTTATCAGGATGGGCCTATGTAATTAACCTCATGGGCCAGCCCAAACCTTTTTTCCATGTGAAGCTCATCCCGTAAAAGATCGTCTGCTCTTAAAAAAATTGGGAAACTAATAGTAGGTAGTCTTGAACCCCCTACCACAAGTTTCGAAGGCTGTGACTGGTTAAAAACTCATGGACTAGATATATATATATATATATATATAAAGTTTATAAACAAAACTAATAATAAAAAACAAAACATGCCCATCCCCACCCACCTCTTGTGTAGCGCAGTGCATGCCCCCAGCCCTCTTCAGTATATTATTTTTTTTAAATGATCAAACAAAAATAAAATTATATTATTTTTTAAAAAAATTAAATAGGTCACAGATCCTTCTTGCATAGAGTGAAACACGCCCACCCCTCTTCCACATATTAAAAAAAATTAAATCATCAAAAAAATGGAAATTTATATATATATATTTTAAAATGGGTCATACATGCCTGCCTGTCTGGGCACACCCCCACCCTCACCACCCTCTATTTTACCCCCGTTTCCACCCACTATTTTTCCCACCCAATCAAAATAAATTAAAAAATATTGAAAATGGTTACATAACTATTTTTGGTTCATGCGAACCCCTTGAATATCAAAAAACAAACAAAAAATAAACGATCATATGACCATTTTTGGTGCATCTGCAATCCCTAGAGATAAAAAAACAAACAGTCAAATGACTGTTTGATATTAAAAAAACAAAAAAACTTATTTTTACATTATAAATAACACAACAACCCTCTGTTTTTTTAACATTATTACTTTTTATTGTCCACCAACTCCATCAGACCACTTCCAGCGTAGCACTACGCAAGCCTCATTGTGGTGATTTTTCTACTTTTGCATATTGTGTGTGCATACCAACATCTACTTTGTGCTTCACCAAAAACTCTCAATAGGGTATTTTATTTATTAATTTTATGTTTATAATTTATTTTATTTTTTTATATAGATCCCCATCAATTTGTTGATCATAAATAAATCCTCTCACCAAGTGTTGATATTCCATCATCATCTCATCATCCTCATGCTGCATCGTCATCAAGACCTAAAAATCATTCTAATGTTTGGGATCACTTTGAAAAAATTTATATCAATGAATACGAGGGTACAAGAATATATAAATAAAATGAAATATTGTGCTATTTTACTTATTGGTTCATCTAATTGGGACACTATACACATTAAAAGGCATGTTAATGCACATATTAGAAGCAATCAATTAGATATTAGAACAAAAATGCAATTAAGATGTAATAAATTAAGAAATTTTTCTTATGATCCTATACATGCAAAAAAAATGATGGTTGATTATATATTTAAAAAATAACAACTGCTTAATACTATAGAATGGTCATATTTTACTAATTTGGTTCAAGGGGAATTTAATCAATAATATAAACCTTTTTCAAAAAATACTACTAGATATTTTTACAAATAATTAACAATATTAAATTATATCTTATAAATATTTTCAAATAATTAAATGGAAATATTTGTTTATACTATGATTTATTAAATTCTAATTAACATATGGAATATCAATTCATTTCTACTCATTTAATTGATAGTGATTGGAAATTACATAAATTTTTTATTTAAATTGGATGAAATTCAATATACTGGTCATTCACTAGGAATTTCATAAAGAGACCATATCTATGAATGGGATTTTCAGAATAAAGTATTTAAAATCAGTACGGGAAATGCATCCTATTATAATAATGCAGTGATATCTTATATCTACATTAAAATTACCATGTGATGGAAAAATATTTCTTGTTCATTGTTTTACTCATATTTTATATTTAGCTATCAATGATGAATTATCTATTTATAAATATTTTTTAGTTATTATTATAAAATGAATTAGCATTATTAATAGTTCTGTTAATCATGTAAAAGTATATAGAAGCATTTTTCATTAGGAAAATATGAAATAATGAAATTTAAAATTAGATGTAGAAAATAGATGGAATTCTAAATATTATATGTTAAAATTATCTTTAAAGAAAAGAAAACCAATAGATTTATTTTTTTAGTGAACAACAATACACGAAGGGGTTATTATCCCTAAAGACACTACCATGAAAATGGATTTACATAGAACTGCCTTTTAAGAGTGTTAAAAAAATTACTGATAAAGATACCCCATTTATCATCACTTTTTTTAGCATTGTTAAAAGTGCCCCATTTATCAGCACTTTGTTATAATCACTGATAAAGACCTCCCTTTAGCTGTGATTTTTTACTAGCATTGATAAAGGTTATATTTAAAAAAAATCATTAAAAATAATATATTTATATTGATATAAATATAATATATTTTTTAAAATATGTTTTAGATAAGGTAAATAGGCATTTACACATGATATATAAGATATTTAGTAAAAATTACTTATAAAATAATTTGAAAAATATTTTTAATGAATAAATAACTAATTATAATCGAGTAATAGTCATTTAATATCAATTTGAAGATAAAAAAATCAAAATAAAATAAAATATATAAAATAAGTTGAAAACATAACTCAAACTTCAAATGACCATAACTTTTGATTCGGGTGTCCGTTTGGGCTCTACCACATACCAAATAAAAGCCTGCAATGAGCTCCATGCTGCAAAGGACTAGAATAATCTCTATGAGCTTTGTTTTTTTTTCAACTCTAAAAGTCCTAGAAGGCCACTAAAATTGAATTTTTAGTCGGTATACCCAAATTTTTTAACATTCCATTGATTTTCAGCCTCGATTATAGGGGTATTTTGCCCTTTTTTAGTGGGGAATGAATTTATGTGTAGGGATTACATTAATAATGAAATTATGGATTTGAAATTTTATCAATTTTCATAATGCATTTTTTTATAATAAAATATATTACAATATATACATATTTTTTATAAAATAAAATTTTATTTTATAAATAAATAATTAAATATATTTACATATAAAATATCTTTATAAACATATAAACCATATCTAAATAAAAAATTATCCATTTTATTTAAAATAAAAATTTATGAATATTTATATACCTATATAATGTGTGTGTGTCTGTCTGTATTAACAAACTAATATATATTATCTATATATTCTAATATATGTACATAAATATTAATATATAATATATGTAAATAAATAAAAATATTTATAATTATATTTATATATAAAAAAATATATAATATATATGTATGTATGTTGTATATATGTATGTATGTATTTATTTATTTATAAACACACAAACACAAAACATATTTTATAAATGTCTTAAAAAATAATCATATAAACATATATTAATATATGAATAAATATATGGATAAAAAAATATAATAAGATATATAACTAAATAAATATATATAAATATATATTAATATAAGAATAAATAGATAAATATAACTCTATGTTTTTTAATATATATATATATTAATAAATGAATAAATGAATAAATATGTATATATATATATATATTAATATAACTGTACATATATATTAATATTAATATAAATTAATATTCGAATAAATATAACTAAATATATATATATAAATAAATAGATATATCATAAAATAGAGAAAAACAAGATAGATGAGTGGTAAAGGTGCAGGCACGCAAGGAAGAAGTCTTGGGTTCGAATCTTAGTGGAGGAATGGATGCGTCAGTGGGTGAAGGGGGTTACTAGCACTGTTAAAGGGGTGGGGGTCCTAGTGTAGTTAAAGGTGGGGGGGGACCACCTAGCACTATTAAAGGGGGGATTGTAGAGCTGATAAAAGGGGTCGGAATTTTATCTTTAATTTTTTTCCTTTTAAACATTTATTTTTTTACTTTTATTTGCATTTTTTAGTAGTGTTAAAAGACTTATATTATTAGATTTTTTAGCACTTATAAAAGGGACCATCTTTTAACCACACTTCGATTAGATACACTTTTTGGGCATTGTTAATAGATTTTTTTAGCACCGTTTAAATCATGTTCTATTGTAGTGAGAAAATGTTTAGGGTCAAGTTAAATTATATAAATATTTTTTTCATGTATTTGAAAAATCAACTCGATTATTTTCAAATGCGTATATTCCTACATCGCCTTTAGTTTTACATGATTTAAAAGATATAATGTATGTTTTTATTAAATATATGAATTATGAATATTATATACCAATTATTAATGCCATGAAATAAAATTTTGATAATGATTTTAAGACATTACCTATAATATTTGGAATGACAGTTATATAGGATCCAAGACGAAAAGACACTGGTTTGAAAAAATTTAGAAATTATTTTTGATGATGAATCTCAATATGATGATATATTTTATTTTATTTTTTAAATTATATAATGAATATAAATTTATTATACATGTTGATATATATTGTGTAGGTTCTAGGTGCAACAGAATTGCATTAGGGGTAGTGACTAACTTTTCTTTTTGTCATGATTGATGGTCAATCTGAGATATATATGACGATGAATGTCGTGATCCATGAAATTGATCATCGAGATCAGATGAGGGTAATCACCCTAGGACCAATAGATAGGAGATAAACACATATTATTTATAATTAATTTAAATAAATAAGAATTGCCTCTAAGGAATTATTTATTCTTTGATGTATCTGATGAAATATTTGCAGTGTGCTATCATTGCATTGTAGAAACCGAGCATAGATTTCCCCCAATGGTGATCAACACATGTTCCACTAATCACTAGACGTCACCGAAGGTGTCTCTAGGTGCTAGCATGGAAGATCTTTGTGCTTGTGTCATCTGCCTTTTTCACCTTGAGAATCACTTCCAAAGCATTCTCTTTGATCTAGTGGAGGTGGATTGCTCTCCATTCTTGAGAGTGTTCTTAGAGAATAGAGCTCTCTATGCTTGAGAGGTTTTCTCTAGATCCGTTGTGAACAAATGGATTGGATTATGAGAGAAAAATATAATTGGGTATTTATATTGGTTAGATTAGAATAAAATAATTACACAAGTTTCCTTAATTATTTTATTTAATCGTAGAAAAACCACATGTCAAATAATAATAATATTATTATTATTTCTAGACATGTTCTTAGATTGCGGATTATAATTAAATATTATTTAATTAAATAATATCTAATATTATTATTTCTCATCGAAATATTTAACTTTGTCCTTCATTCCTCCATAATATTTACCAGGCCTTGAATAATGACTATTTATTTATTAAATAAGTATCACTACATTATTCGCCGATAAATAAATAAATATTATATTAACTAATGAAAAAATAAATATTTATTAAATATTCTCCTCACAATATATTCTCTCAAATAACTAGTGATGAAATAAATGTGATCATACATACATAAATAATTATTAAACCATGATCAATAATAATATTTATTCAACTTGTTAAATAATAATATGTTATTTAACTGAGATTCTAGATACACTTAGTGTGTGACCCTTTAGGCCTCTTTCTCAGTGGCATTAGACTAGGCAGCCTAAATTCCTAGGTTAGCGTCTAACAACATGCCAAGACACCCATAGTGAATTAAGTAAATGCCACAATGACATGTCACCTTATATGAATTCTTACTATGTAATATAAACTCTTTATAACAATATCTCTAATTGAGCAGGTTGCATGCCAGTGTCATCAACCCATATGCTTAATTTCTCTTTCTTTAACATTTTAGAAATAGAACATGCCTATTGAACACCATGACCATGGATTTATTTAGGCTATATCATTTCCATCAATGGGCATGAGATATTAACTTCCGTTAATAAAAAAAAGGGATAAATCCTTTCTAGTATTATTCATTAATGAAATATTACTCATCATGCACCCAACATATCCTACCTCACCGCAAACATCTGTCATCACGGGTTTAATTAATACATAAAAGTATGTGACTTATAATATTCATTAATAATAATCTTAAAGTCTAAGGACCAATACACACATCCGAATATAGGAACATAAAATGACACTTATAAATGTGTATTTCCTACTAGCGGGTCTCGTTCTCATAATATCCTATTGGATATTACCAAGGGTGTACACCATGAGAAGGTGCCTCAAAGTCCTATGAATCTCCACCCCTGATAGTCTATATCATTTATGTCCCTCAAATGATATCATTCAGTTATTGAACATATATTCAAGAATAGTGTCATAGCACTTACGTGTTCTCATCATAGGGGGGAGCTGTTATGACCTTTTAGTGCAACATCTAATCATAACACATTATTAAATACTATGTCACATAGAATAACAATCCTGATGAGATATGTAGTTAATTAATATTCAAAAAAATGAATGCATGTTTATCATAAAGTCCATGGATGTTGGTTCTAGGGTACCAACTCCAACATATTGTATTTTTCTAAATATATTTCAGTAATTTATTTTTTTGTCATTACACAAAAAAATGTAATTTTTTAATGTTTAATAATAATTTACATTTTTCATCACAAATAATATATTAGTTTGTGAAAAAATGTTTAATATTTTTATTATAATGTAATAATATATATATATATATCAACAATTTATTTATTAGAGGAGATCACTTTTTATACCCTTCCCTCACACTCCTTTGGGCTCCCCTCAATTAAATCTCTTTTACCATATTAAATGGGGGGAGTAATGGTAGGGTGTCACCCTCTTTGAATGAAATGAATGTAGTGACCATCATTATTATTTTATCTCTCCATAATGTCTTCCAAAATATATCCCATGGGTTTTAACCCCTTTCATTTGGGATTTTTTTCCATGTTACATCGAGTGTTCATCTTATTTCCAAACTTTTACACTTTATTTTTATCTCTCAATTATCTTTGTACCAAAGGGACAATTGTTCCTGATCCTAACAAGTGGTATAAAAGGCCCGATTCTGGCCAAAGGAAATTTTGGAAAGAGGATGTGTCCAAATGACAGTGAAATTTGTGATCAAAAAATTCAATGGAAATACTTTTTCATTGTAGAAAATAAAGATGAAAGTGGTGCTACGGAAAGATAATTTTTTACATGCGATTGGAGAAAAACTGACATGTGTGATGGAGGAGAAATGGAATGACAGGGACGAGAATGCTATTGCCTACATCCATTTGTCTTTGGAAGACGGGGTCCTACAATTCATTGTGGAGAAAATATGGTGAAAGAGATTTGGGACACTTTGAAAAGTTGTATGAGCCAAAGTCACTCCACAACAAAATTTTCTTGAAGAGAAAATTATACACTCTTTGAATGGAGGATTCATCATCGGTGAACAACCACAAAAACACCCTCAATACCCTTTTTGATCACCTAACTGGGTTTTTCTATAAATATTTTGATACTAAATTTGTAGAGATTCTACTCTATATTTTTCCAAATTCAGGCGATCAACTTATCATCAACCTCACAATTAATATCCTAATGGGTGTGTTTCTCTTCAAGGATATTCTAGCTACGATTATTGAAGAAGAAATTCAACATAAGAACAAGGAAAGTAGATATAAAACTTCACACCAAGTGGAATCTCTATCAATGGAAATAGGAATAATGATAGAGCATGGTTCCTGTGGAAGACAGAATCATGTAAGGTATAAATAAAGGAGCAAGAAGAAAAACATCAGATGCTAAAATTGTGGTAAGATGGGAAGTGTCAGCAAAGAGTCTTTGATTAATATGTATGGTGAGAAGAACTCTCAAGTAAATGTGGCAAGTAAATATTGAAATGTATATGTACTAGTTAGTGAAGTTTTGATGACTACTGAAGGTAGATAGAATCTCAATGATGCATAGATAATTGACTCGGGATCAATATGGCATGTGACATCTTGACGAGAATGTTTTGATCAATATGAAACTATCCCATAAGGACTTATATACAAGGGGAAAGATCATACCTTGTAGACATTTAGAGTCGGCACCATCAAAATGAATATTCATGATAATATAGTTCCAACCATTCAAGGAGTACTCAATGTATAGGGACTCAAGAATAAAATTTTGTCCTTGGGACACTTTGATGATATCAGATGAAAGAAACACAACAAGAAAGGGATGATGAAGATTTTGAAGAGATCACTTATGGTGATGAAGGCAGAGAAGATATCAAAGAACCTATACGCGCTTATGGTGAAATTTACAAGGAAGAAGAGATAGTAGTCACATCAATTGCCTCGACGGTAGCATTGAAGAAATTATGGCATCAGAAGCTTATCCATATGTCCAAACGAGGCCAGAATATTTTTTCTAATTGGATGTTTCTATCTAGGCTTATGATGGTATCCTTTACATTTTTCAATCATTTTGTTTTGAGTAAGAAACATAGATTAATGTTTGGAACCTCAATGGTGAGGAGCAAGGAGATCTTAGAGTTGATCCATTAAGACATTTGGAAATCACTGGTTGTGTTCCTAGGAGGAGAAAGGTACTTTGTACCTTTCATTGATGACAATTCCAGATGATGCTGGGTGTTTCTAATCAAGAGTAAAAAAGATGTCTTTGAATTATTCAAAACATTCAAAGCGAGGTAGGATCTTGAACTAGAAAATAAAATCATGAGTTCGAGGACTCACAATGGTGGAATATATAAAAGTGAGGAGTTTGAATCTTTTTTTCAGCAGGAAGGAATCAAGAGACATTTCACGGTGGCATAGACTCCTCAACATAATGGAGTGATAGAGAAAATCACTACTAGAATTTCAAACATTTGCAACGGGTCATTTGTAATGGACAAATGACCCATTGCAAATAGTATATTTTATATTATTATTTATGATGAACTAAATAGTCCATAAAAAATAATGGTTTATCATGACAGAATACATAGTCCATCGCAACTATTTTTGGTGTGCATTCTCGCCGCCCAGTGTGAAAAGTCATCACGATTGGCATTTGAGATGGATAACAAAATCCACCACAAATTCCCCTTTGCTCTAGATTATTTGTGATGGATACTATGTTCTGTCGCAAATAATCTTCGCAAAAAAAATGTATTTGCGGCAACATTAATTCCATCACAAATAATCCATCGAAAAAAACCCCGTCATTTTAACACTGTGTGAGGCCTCCTTTTCTTCTTCCTCTTCATTCTTTCTTCCTCCTCCCTCTCCCGTAGAAAAACCTATGACCCTCCATTTCCCCCAGCTCCGTAAGACTCCATTCTTCCCATTTTTTTTGTAGATTTTGGCTCAGATCTTCAAGGTACAGACTCCTCTTATGTTTTCCATCAATTTTTTTACATATTTGGGTTCAATGTTTAATATACTAGTTTGGTCCCTAGGTTTATAAATTTATCGGATTTTCATGCTATATTTGATATTTAGGATAGATGCAATTGCAATAATTTCTATTTTTATTTTAATCTAGTTTGTTTTTTGTGCATTTCGGGCTTAATGTCAAATATATTGGTATGGTTAAACCCTATGTTTAGAAATTTATCTGATTTTCATGTTTTATTTAATATTAAGGAGTGACGCAATTGTATGAATATTTGTTTTGATTTTAATCTAGATTGTATAATGAATTTTAATTGTTTTTTGGGAATTTTGGTAATTTTTTATTTTTGATATTTATATGTGTTTTGTATTTATATATATAGATATATATATAAATATTTTTGGGTATCGTGTTAATTTTGATATATGTTTGTGTGTATATATATATTAAAATGTGTTTATATATATATAAATGATTTTAAAAATATGTTTATGCTTTGTGGTATATATATATATATACATATATGTATATCTATATGTATATTTGTATATATGTATATATAAATTTGTTGTGTAGATCTGTTAAAAAAATTACCAAAATATATTTTATATATTTATATTAATTAATAAATATTTTTATATAAATTCATGTTCAAGGGTTGCTGGAAATTAGTTATAATTTTACCCATTCTTTTCTCTTTATTGTTTTTTTTTTGTTTTATTATTCCTTTCATTTGTTTCCTGGTTCCAAATTTTTTATTGCGCACACATGTGTGTATGTCTAAATATTTATATGTCTAAATATTTGTTATGTTATTTTTTTTCACGCGCGCATAATAATAATATTTGTGCACGCATAATATTTGTTTATAATTATATTTTCACGAACATAATATTTGTTTATAATAATATTTTTTTATAATAATTTTTTTGGCGCACGTGCATGTATGTATGTATGTCTAAATATTTTTATGTCTCAATATAATTGATTTATTTTTAATAATGGTGATAAAATTATTTTAAAGAAAACATTTTAATAAAATGTTATTTATAAGAATTTTGTTTTCTAAAAAAAGGTTAATAAATTGTATAATTGAAAAATAATGACAATTTAAAATATGTAATATTTAGTAAAAAATTATTTAATTATAATTAGGATAATTTTCTGAAATAGTTTGTAAAAAAATATAACAAATATAAATAATTATTATAAATTAGTAAAAAAATATTAATTATTAAAAATGTTGTATTAATTAAAATAATTAGTAAAAATCAATAAATAATTTATAATATGTAATAATTTTTTATTAATAAATTTAAAATATTAGTGATAATTATAAAATTATAATAATTTGTAAAAAAAATTATAATAAAATGTAAAAACGTTTATAAATTCATAATAATTCATATAAAATGTTGTATTAATTAAAATAATTAGTATTAATATTTCATATAAATGTTGTAAAAACACCCGATTCACATAACTATTATAATACATCTAGGGTAAAAATTATGAATTCTAAATAATTATGAATTCAAATTAATTATTAATTCAAAAAATATGAACTCAATTTTATTTATAAATTATTTATATAAATTATAAATTAAATGTAATCAAATTATATATATATATACATGTTCATATAGATTTTATATTTATATATCTATTTCAAAATGAGTTAGAATATATTTTATGTATTTATATTAATTAAGAAATTGTGATATATATATATATAGTAATTATTAAAATTGTAATAATAATTTAAATAAATTAATAAAAATCATTAAATAATTTATAATAATTTAGATAATTTATCAAATTTTAATAATAATAATGATTACATAATTAAATTGTAATAATAAGATTGCAATAATAATTTAAGAAATTCTGATATATATATATATATATATATAATCATTACAAAATTTATAATAATTTAAATAATGAATAATAATCAGTACATAATTTATAAAAATTAATAAAAATTAATAATAATCATTACATAATTTATAATAATAATCATTGCATAATTAATAATATTCGTTATATAATTTATAATTAATTGTATTATATATATATATTAATTATTAACTAATTAATAATTATTTCATATAAATGTTTAATTAATTAATATATTTCGTATTAATAAATTTTAATAATATTTTGATATATATTTATATATAAAAATAAATAATTATATAAATAATATTAATAAAATATTAAAAATGATACCCCCACGTGCGATGTAACGAAAGAGTTGACCCTAACAAATGTTAGGTCGCGCTTAGGGTAAACCCCATATCCTGGACCTAATGGTGATATATGATTTATCATCTGATGCATAGTTTGAAAGATATATTGAATTTTTATAATAATTTTTAATACAAATATTAAATGAATTACCCTCCCCTGTAAGGTAACTACCCGATGCTCACAAATCCAATGTCATGTCTAGGATAAACCCCACATCCTAGACCCAACGGTGATATCCAATTTATCATATGCAACACCGTTTAAGATATATTCTATTATTTTCAAAAAAATAGCATGTATCTTATATAATATTCTTAATATTTTTATTTTTTATCTACACTGAGCCTCTATGGGCCCTATAAACTAGTGTTAACCCAATTCCTCACTCTGCTCATATTTCATAGAATATTTCAAGATGGTAAAATATAATAATAATTTGCAACTAGTTAAAATGATCATCAATAATTATTCTTATTCTTTTTGTTTTTTAGATAACTATGGTCTCGGGAAGTAGACAACAACATCTATTATGTGACCATGATTGGGTAAATAATCAAAAAAATCCAAACAGATCTGGTTTAAATTCTGTCTAAATTGATGGTGTTGAAGCCTTTATATCATTTTCATAGTCAAATTCAGATTTTTTTTTTCTGAAGGAACAATTAAATGTTCGTGTCAGAAATGTGGTCTTAGGACATTTTAAACATTTGACAATGTTATACTTCATCTATTGCATTATGGTTTTCAGTAAGATTACATTTTTTGGTATCAACATGGTGAAAAGAGTTCAATAGAAAATACAAATTTTTTTGGTTCCAGATCCATCATTTAATAATTTATTACATGAGGCTATTGATCCATATATTCCTCAAACAAAAACTCATAATGACATTCCAAATCCTAAATTTGTACCTTCTTAGTGTTACAATTTGTTGTAATCTCCTGAGGAGGCCTTATATTTGAGAAGTCAGATGAGAAAACTTGAATCTGTTACAAAATTTACGGATATTAAATCAGATTTTGGAATGTATAATAGTTGTTTCTATTGGGTTTTATCTTTGGTTAAGTCATTGTTTCCTGACGTAAATGCATTACATACAAGTTTCTATGAAAGTAAAAGGTTGGTTCATAATTTGGGTCTAATTTATCAGAAGATCCATGCAAGTTCAAATGACTGCATCTTATATTATGGTGAATATGAATCTTTGATTAATTATCCAACATGTGGAGAATCGAGGTATAAAGTTGCACAACAAGTAAAATTAAAAGTTCCTATGAAATAGTTGAGATATTGTCCAATTACACCTCATTTACATCTTTTATTTATGTCACTCAACACAACTGGATTTATGACATAACATAAATCAAATATTTCTATTAAAAAATATTAAATCATCCATGTGATGGTGACTCATGGAAACATTTTGATCAGACACATCCTTCTTTTACTTAAAAACCTCGTAACATATGGTTGGGCCTTTCTACTGATGGTTTTTTTCCATTTGGAGCTTATGACAATAAATATTCTTATTGGACTATTTTTGTTACTTCTTACAACTTGCCTCCTTTGATGTTGATAAAAGAACCGTATATATAAATTTGACGCTGTTAATTCTAGGACATCCAAAGAATAATTTTCATGTCTATTTGAAACCACTAATTGAATATTTAATTTCATTATGGAACAACGGTGTGACTATAATTGATATAACTGAAGATCGGAATTTTATATTGAAGGTTTCATTAATATGGACGATCAATGACTTTCCAGTGTATGGTATATTATCTAGATGGATCACACATGGTCTAAAATCATGTCTATAATGCATGGCTAAGAATAAAGCATTTATACTTTATAATGGGTGAAAGGTTAGTTATTTTGATTGTCATCATATATTTCTTCCGACGGATCACCCTTTTCAAAGAAACCAAAATAATTTTACAAAAGGTCAAATTGAAATATATGCACCTCTAGTGGTTCTCTCAGGTAATCAAGTAAATTATATTGTATCTCCATTACCTCATGTTATTTTTGGACAAACCATAAATGAGGAAAAGATAAATGGTTTTTGGAGAGATCATAATTAGATAAAGTGGAGTATTTTTTTAGGACCATCCATATTGGTATGATTTTTTGGTTCTTCACTTGTTAGGTGTAATGAATATTGAGAAGAATGTTTTTGATAACATGTTTTATAGCATGTTGGACACACCTGGTAAGACCAAAGATAATTTAAAGGCATAATTATATATTGCACATATTTGAAGACGTCTTGAACTTGAATTATTTGAAGATGAAAGATCACACAAATTAATGAATCCAAAATCAGCTTACTCACTTAGTAAAGAAAACCATTTATTATTCTGTCAATGGATTAGATATTTGAGGTTATCAGATGGTTATGCATCTAATTTTTATCATTTCATCAGAAATGGGCATATTACCAGGTTAAAAAGTCATGATTGTTATGTCATAATTGAAATATTACTACCTATTGGTCTTAGAGGGATATTGAATTCTTCAATCTGGGATGTGTTGACCAAAATATCATTTTTATGAGATATTTGTGAGTCAACATTGGATTATAATGCATTTAATTCCATGGAAAAAGATATTGTTTTAATTTTATGTAAATTGGAGAAAATATTCCCACCAAGCTTCTTTGATTCCATGGAACATTTAATATTGAATTTTCGATATGAAGCTAAATGTGGAGGTCCAATACAATTCCGATATATGTATCCATTTGAGAGATGTATGAAAAAAATTAAATAATAGAGTATATAAAAAAGTATCAGTTGAAGGGTCGATTGCAGAAGCATACTTGCAGGAGGAAATTTCAAATTTTTGCTCTTATCATTTTCAGTCGGAACATCCTTCAAAACATAATCGGATGGGTTGCAATGAGACAAATGTTGATGATGTCAAAGACCATCAGTTGTTAGTTTTTAATCAGCCTTAGATTGGTTTTTGGGGTTACTATGATCCATGACTTATATATAAAGAACTGCACAGATCTCATACTTATGTTCTGCTGAATTGGGAAGAAATGACACGATTTTTGTAGTTTGTACTAATTTTTTATTATTTTGTTAAATATTTATAAAAGATATATTTATTTACCATAACTTTTTTATAGACTATATGATGACCATATAAAAATCAATTTCTATAAATTACATTTGCTGCTCTGGAGGAACGTTGGCAACAAACTTTTTCATATTAGATTCAAAGACTAGTAAGTAAAGTTTTTTGATGGAATAATAAATCAAAATTTCAATGATATCTATTATTAGTAATTTTTATTTTTTACAGGTAACATGACCTGAAAATAAAATTAACATTCAATTATGTGTGCTCAAAAACAATCCATTGAAATTAGTAAAATCTCATAATGGGTATAAGGTTAATGGATTTTGATTCCATACATGCATATATGGGGACTCAAAGAAATCAATGAATAATGGTGTTCATTTGAAAGGATACCATTATAGGGAATGTAAAGTAAACTTTTATGGTATGCTAGATGAAATAATTGAGTTATGTTATCTGGGACCAAATTATGTTACAATGTTTAAATGTTATCGGTTTGATACTAATTGAGGGTTGTGAGTTCATCCATGGCATGAAGTCATTGACATTAAATATTACAGTCTTCTTGCATCAAATGAATGATTTATGTTGGCACATCAAGCACATCAAGTTTACTAAGTATATTATTGTGATATTTTGAGATATTTGAAGGACTAGTGGAGTGTGATAAAAATAAAATCACGCAACAATCAGTTTATTGAAAATGAAAATGGTTCTGTAGAAGTGAAACATATTGAAAGTTTTTGAGATACATCCCAAAATAAATCTCTTACCCAACGAGATATAAATATCGATGATGAAACCCCTCAGTTAATGCATGATTATGTAGATAATTTTGATGAATTAATAAGGGATGATGAAACTAAAAGTCATATGGAAGTTGACAATGATGAAGATGAGGATAAAGACATTAATGTCGATGAAAATGGTGATGAATATGATGATTTTTGAATTATATTCATGTCTTTAGTTATAGGTAATAATCATATTATGATATTTATTAGTTTTTTAAATTTCATATTTTTATTAACAATATTTTATAGGTAACATTATTTTATTCTAACATTCATTAGATTTTTATGTTTCAAATATGTTTTAACCATCTCTTAGTGGTGAAAATATTTGTTTCAGAAAGCTGGAGATGACCCTCATGATGATTTATTATGTTCTATCACTGATGTCAGACTTCCTGATGATGAGCCTGATTCAGCTGATCCTCCTTAGGTTGGTGCGCCTACTAAGAGGGGTCGTTGTCTTTCTCAATTATCGATTCCAGATCCTATTCCAGAGAGACGACCGTCTATTGATTTTGATATGCATTTACAGAGGTATTTTTTATTATTTAATAAGAAATTTATTTTATATTAACTAAGTTTAATTTTAATAATAATTTTATGATTATATATTTGTTTCAATTTGCACAGTTTTTTGCATTTAGCCATTGGTTAGGCTGGTGCGATTATGAGAAATTATTTTTCTGAGCCATGGGTGTCATGGGGCATGGTACCCATCTTCATGTGTGAAAAGATGTCCGACCACTAGATTGTATATTATTAAATAATATATACTTTTTTAAAATTTATTTAATTACTATTTTTTTTTAATTTTCTTGAAAATTTTATTTTCTCCGATTTCTAATAGTCAGAGAGATCCTATCTGAAAGACATGGGATACTTGTATACACAAATACTTTTGTTAGATTCTACACAACATCATAAAGTGAGCTATGGATAAATCTTTTTCTATCATCTTTGATCAGTCTTTCATCTCCTATCATCCCAACTATATATCAGCTTATGTATGGGATGGGTTGTGCTCCTTTTGGATAGGAGTGACTTTTAAGATGAGATCAATAGCTGGATGTCAGAGCTGGGGGAAGCAAGAGGTCACCCATAGGTCCGAGAGTTGTACATTTGGAATACATTAATGACATATGGTAAGTTATATTATTTATTAATGTATATTTATTATAACTATAACATGTTTGTTATATTATACAGGCCTCTATTGAACCATCTATTATAGACTTTTAAGTTTATAAGAATATGTATTCGGATCCCTATATAAGAGAAGTTTTAGGCGAATGACAATGCCACATTGTGGTTTGTGATTTTTTTGAACAATGCCATCAATATTATTTTTATTATTATTCTAATTTGTCATTATATTGAAAGGAAAAATATGAGGCTATGACTTCTCATTCAAAGTAGAGTCAAGATGAGGCTGAACAAGATGTCACTAGTGATTTAGGTTTTGATGAGGGGGCTTGGATACAGGTAGCATCGTAGGGTGTCGAGAAAGGTTGAGTGATTGGTATTGGTTATCTACTGACACCTATGAGTTATTATGGTATTTTTGTGATGGAATCAGTGAGAATGAAGGGATATCGTGGAGAGTTGTCATCCACACCATTTTCCATTTCACATTATGAGGAGAGGTTGGAAGATCAGGATGAGATGATATACTAGATACAGAAGCAGAGGGAAGAGTATCTAGAGTAGTAGCATTTGAGAGATGAGGAGATGATTGATTATATGTGGTGACTTTGATGCGGCATTGATATGGAGTTTCCTTCTCTAGGTCCATCGAGTGATCCTCCTCCACAAGATGCCAGTTTATGATTTTTGAAGATTTTCATGACTATTTTGTAATTTAGTATGATAGATATATTATATTTGAAATGATGAATTAATTTTATGTGTGTTTTAATTTTTTTTAATGTTTTTTAAATATTTGTAATTTTATTTATTTATAAATAATCTAATTATTTCTTTTTTTAAAATTTTATTTGCAACGAATCATCGCAAAAGGGTTATAAATAATATTTCGGGTTTTTTTGAGACAATCTATATATCCGTTGCAAAAAAATCATTATGGACCTTCAAAAATAATTAGATTTGCAATTCCTTCTTCTATGATGGGCTATTTATGATGGAAAACCGTCGCAAAAAGTCATTTTCAATGTGAATATGTCAAAAATGCACTGCAAAAACTATAAAAAAACCATGTTTTGAATGAATAGAACCCTATTAGACAGAACAAGGGTGATACTGAAGACTGTAGGAGTTAAAAATATGTTCTGGGTAGAAGCAGTAAATACTGCATACTATGTGATCGATCAATCTCCTTTAGTGGAAATTAATATGAAGACACCGATGGAGATATGGACTGGTAAACCCACTGATTATTCTCAATTGCATTCTTTTAGATGTCCTATGTATTCACTGTTTAATGAATTGAAAAGATCTAAGTTGGACTTGAGATCTAGGGAATGTATATTCTTAGGATACGCTAATGGTGTGATGGGGTATTGTTTGTGGGATTCCACTACCCCCAAAATTTTCATAATAAGAGATTTCATTTTGGTAGAAAATAAGTTGAAAATGACGCTTGATAAATACACATAGAAAAAGAGTACAAAAACTAAAATAGTCGAGGTGAAGGAAAAAATAAAGGAAGAAACAGTTTCCTCTAAGGCATTTCCAGAGCATGATGATCAAGTACGGGATGATTCTGGACTATGATAGTCAAATCCAGATAAAAGAGAACCAATATGGCACTCACATTATGTCACTGAGCGCAATGTTTCATATTTCTTATTGACAGAGGATGGATAAACATCATCTTTTTTTGGAGGCGACCCAGAGTCCAAATCTATCTTCATGGATGAAGGTTATGTGGGAGGAACTTGAAGCCCTATATAAGAACATGACTAGGGATCTTATTCCATTACCTCACGGAAGGAAAGCCATTGGGAACAAATGGGTCAAAAAGATCAGGAAGGATGAAATAGACCAGGTGGAATGATATCATTCAAGACTGGCGGTCAATGGATATCCTCATAAGGAATATATTGATTTCAATAAAACATTTTCTCCTATTGTTAGACTGAAGACTATTTGGACAGTTCTGGTAATGTGTGCTACATACACTCCATATCTAGAGCCTGTATATGTGAAAAAAAAATTTCTCCATGGTGATCTTGATGAAGAAATCTACATGATCCAACCATAAGGTTTTGCTAAATAAGGTAAAGAGAACTTGATTTTCATGTTGAAAAATCTATGTACTATCTCAAATAGGTGTCGGGGTGTCGGTACAAGATATTTGATTCCTATATCATGTAACATCGATACAAAAAAATTAATTCATATCCTTGCACATATTTCAAGGGTCTAGATGGTAATGATTTCATCATTCTACAATTATATGTGGATGACATGTTGGTTGTAGGACCCAACACTGATCAAATCTAAGAGACAAAGGCACAATTGTCTAGGGAGTTTGAACATGGGTGCTCTAATTTTCTAGTGTCCACATATGCTTAGTGATGCCCAAAGTGACTACTCTACTGATCGAAGGTCGCTGCCCTGAATTAACCCCTTGGAATGTCCATACATAATCATCATAATTAATTGGCATCAACAAAAATATGGCATTGGGAATGAGTTTCATGAACAGTGCCTTAATTTATAAGTGAGACCTGAACTAGGTGATGAATTCTGAATAGGAATCCATAGAATAGGGGACTAACATCTCATCATCCTATTTAAATCAAGGAGAAGACATATATTAATAATTTATGGATTATACCCACCAATGTAAAGTGGGAATGCGGGGTAACAAATGCGATGCACCCCAGCGTGCAGCGAACACACAGAGGCGGGCGCACCCCAACAGAAAGCTTCAAAAAATGTATATATGTCACACATTTCTCTATAAAGATAATTTATCCATATATTTAATGAAAATATTACCATTGATAAATCTAAATAATTATTCATGTTATTTTTCTCATGAACCTTTAATTGGTATGAGGCATAACCTATAACTATATCATTTTGTATGAGAACACATCTCATCCCTTTATTTGATCCATCACTCTAAATCACAAACCCATATCCACTATAGGGTAGTGTGAGCACATGTTAAATAAAAAACCATCACTTTAGTTCTTTGAAATTGTATTCAAATTCATCAATCCAAAGGAACTTAACTCCCTTCTTAGTTAACTTTGTGAGTAAATTAGATAGCTATGAGAAATTATTCACAAAGGGTCAACAATATCCATCAAATCCAAGAAAACTATGGATTTCAATCATAGTGATTGGTATGGGATAATTTTAAAAAACTTCTTCCTTTGATGGATCGACTAATATACCCTCTTTTGAGATTATATGACCCAAAAATGAAACATTCTATGGTCAGAATTCACCCTTGGAAAAAAATTTATACAAATTCTATTTTCTAGGGGTATTCAATACAATCCTCAAGTGATCTTTATTCCCTTACATAATTTTAGAATATATAATAATATCATCTACAAATACCACCAAAAAGTGATCGAGGTATACACTATAGACTTTATTCATTAAATCCATGAAGATAATAGGGGCATTAGTAAGACCAAATGGAATCAATATAAATTCATGGTTATTATACCTTGAATAGAATGTTTTATTGGGTTTGAAATTGATTTTTAACCTCAATTGGTAGTATCCAAATCGAAGATCAATCTTATAAAAATATTAATATCCTCATAATTGATGAAAAAAATCATCAATATGGGGTATAGGATACTTATTTATGGTCATTATCTTATTTCATCGAATGGCCCGAAGGCATTCATTTTTTATTGATTTTGATAATCCACCTTTCAAGGGGTGAGGTGGAACCCTTAAAAGGCGTGTAGGCATAAGCATAACATGGATCATAGTCCTTAGAGGAATTCATTTCCCGTAGGCTTCAAACATTACATACAACCCAGACTAACTACTTGGAATTGCTCCTCCCCGGCATCTTCATCGTGAAATTATCTCTCCACCTTCACATGGTTGTTCGGTAAGGCTTTACCTTGCATGCACAGGATTGTCCCGATGGCAGGTGTCATACCCTCTCATTCTTGCAATCTGTTTTAGCTTCTGCACTGGTAAAATCTCTTTGCTCATCCTCCTTCTAAAGGTTGTTCCTTATAGGTTCTCTAGTTTGAATCTGCACTTATGGTGGCTCTAAGGCCTTGAGGTGGCCCAAAGGCCTTACTGACCTAAAGGCATGGGTGGTCTGAAAGCCTTAAAGGACTCAGGGACCAAATCGGTGGCCTGAAGGCCCAAACGGGGAATATTCTCAGCTGCTACAGTTCCTGCTATAGTTCCTGCTACAGTACCCCTGGAAATTAGCCTCCACCTTGATTTGATCCCGAGTCGCATGGATTCACTTAGGGAGTCATCACCTACTGGGTTGAGGCCCATGTGCGGTCATTATCTTATTAGGCTCCTGATAATAAATCCAGAGTCTCATTGATCCATCTTTCTTCTTAACAAAATGTAGTGGTTCATCCCATGGTGACACACATGGATGAACGAATACCTTATCAAGATTATCCTAGTGTTTCCTATTCAATTCCTATAACTGAGTAGAGGTCATTCTATATAGATTTGTTGAAATAGGTATAGAATTGGGTATGAGTTCAATTGAAAAATCATCTTCATAATTTGGAGGAATACTTGGAAACTCTTCAAAAAATACATCAAAAAACTCAGGTATAATAGGCATGTCATAAAAGTTGATTTTCACCCCTACCATCTGAGATAAATACCCAATTTAAATAGGAATAAAGAACCACTAATTGGATTTAATTTCCATTGGAAGTTCGCATTTATCATTTAACTAAGATATAGTCATAGGTTGGTTCAGAATATCAAATGTGACTTCTCTTCCTCGAAAATTGATATGAAATTTATATGAAAAAATTAAATTCATGACCAAAATCACATCGAATTCAACTAGATGAATAATAACAATATTTTTAGGAAGAAAATTCCCACAAAATTCAATTGGGAAGATTCATATACTTGTGATGAAACCATCATACCATTAGTAGTTTTTACTAATATTTGAACATCTATTCATTGAGGATACGAATTAACATTCCTTAATACTTTTTATGATATACAGGAACTCGTATAACTAAGATAAAATAGGGTACGTTAATATTTTAGCATACCTATTTCCACCTCAACTTTATCATTCTATCTTAAATACCTTATTAAAAACAAAATGGTTAGAATGGCCATCAAGCATCATTAATCAAGGTGATTAATCATTAAAAATTATTTATTCTATATCTAAATATTCACACTTTATTTTAAATCTATAACACCTTAGGTTTAACCTAAGTCATACATGGTCAATATATATTAAAATCCTTCATAATTTATCTTATATAAAATGTGAACTAACCTAATAATATCCCCTGGGAGTTTCAAAACAGGTTCACATAAAAGGCACATTCACTGTACACTAGAATGATGGTTGAGATATACTCGACCAACTATTTTTGGGGTTATCACCCCTAGATACATTTTTTCCAAAACCACGTCCACTTGAAGTATCCCAAAAAAGATTTATTTTATAAAGGAAACAACACTCCTTTTTTCATAACTTATGATGTTCTCATATACTTATTCTTATCCTAAGGGTTCTTACTAAATTTTCCTCATTCAGGTTTCTAAAAGTTATTAATCCATTCCTCTGATACCAACTATAATGATACATACTTTTCCTACATAAATATTACATCATTTTAGATTAATATCCAATATATTTCACAATAATTCACACATAAGGACCATATAGGTTTAGTGTATTTAGAAACTTTGATGCATAAAAAATTGGTAAATAGAATATCTATATTATTTCTAATTAATTTCATCACAACTAGAACCCTTCTTAGACATATCATACTAAAAACCTTTCTTTATAACTCAGGGAAGGGAAACATAAGAAAGGGTTAGCTCAAATTTTCAATAAGGTTAAACATAATAGATATTAATCAATAATCATAAGTGAGCATAAGTAAATCATAATGGAAGATAACATGATAAATACTAACAATAATCATACCCAATATGTCAAAAATCATTAATCGTGAAACATAGTGTATGGTTTTTTCAAACAAATGACTTAATACATTAAGAGTATGGAATCATCAAAAATAAATCATGATATATGATAACATATCATAATCATAATAAATAATTTTTTGTCGTGAACATAAGTAAATAAATTCATTTCATTAGTCAAATATTACTTTCAAGACTATTATAGTGGATTGGGTTAACTCCTCATTCCACCATTTGCTTAGTCAAGGTTCACTCTCAATAGTATCTTATTAGGTAAAGTCTCTTACTAGACTGCGTTCACTCCCCATTCCAATCCTTATTATCTATTATGATATCCTTATTTACCCAATGCATTATATGGCTATAATTTTTTTCCCACCAATCATATAATGAAAACCATATATATATGTACCACAAGATCATAAAACATTCATTATGTCATAAAATTATAACCTATGGAAATAATACGGGTTTTATAAACATTTCATCATCATAATCATAAAACATCCAAATAAAGAATAAATATGGTAACATAGGATCATATCCCTAGTAAATTATAAGAAATATTAAAGGATGGTGTTATAGATAAAAACATCTTTAAAAATCCCGATAACATTTCTTGAGGAAAGTACCCTTTTATTTGAAATCACTTATTTAGAATCTAAATTTCCATACTATTAAGGAAAAAATTTTATATTAAAATAACCAAGTAAAATTATAAATTAAAATTAAAATAAAATATTATCCATGATGGTGGAGAAAGTCAAACATGTAGTGTTTGTTAAAACAAAAAATTCTTTCATATTATCGATAAAAATTCAGAAGTACCTTGTTCGAAAAATGATAAGAAGATTACTTTAAAATATTTTAATAGAAATTAAAAAATGGTAAAAATGAATCTAATAAATATTTGGATAATATTAAAAAAAATACTGAAAAAAATTATATAAAATATTGACATGGTAAGAGATTCTTGACAGAAGAGAAAAACATGGTCTGTTTTATTTAAAATCATTATTTTGGTCTCTTGAGTAATTAAATAGAGAAAAATAAGAGTAAATCATGAAATTTATATAATTAACCTTAGTATAAGAATATAAATAAAACTTTGGCTATATAGATCATTAAATTTCATCATAAAAAATAATCCTGATAAAAATATGATTGTAACATAAAACCATTGTTGTTGTGGTAACATTTGAATCATAACCCTTGAAAGAAATAACTTCAAATGAAACTTTAAATACCATGGAAATAATGGTATTAATGATTAAATATATTAATGGGTCAGTAGATACACCTCATAAATAAATATATGTGTATAACATCAAACATGTCTAAATGAAACAAAATTGAGACGAACCCTTATAGCTTTAGTAATTTTTTAAACGAAAATAATTTGAAGCTTAAAAATCATATGGTTATATAAATACCTTTAATTAAATAATATATTATTCCAAAATACATTATTGGGTACTATATACAAAATATAAATAATAAGTTGGTGCATAACATTAAAATATGTCTCAATGAAGAGAAATTTTGACGAAACCCTTACCTTATATATGACTTGATTCGTAAGAACTCTAAAATCTTGTATAATAAATTTATATTTATTATAATTATATACTAGATTCATATAAATTATTTTAATATAATATATGATCCAATTATATCATTTCAACACCCATTTATTAAATATTATCTATTAAAGTCGTCATTTCATGTGTTAATCTCTTCATTTTTCATTAATATTTTAGTTCTAAAGTTATGATACATGCACATTGATCATGGTTAATACATATAGATAATTTTAATCATGATATAATTATCATATATATTCATTATATAAATATTTATAACCATTCATATAAATAAATTTTGAAAAATTAATTATATCACTCTGTGGAGATGGTAGTCTGTATGTACGCATGAGTAATGTTACCATTTTTCGATGGATGGAATGAAATAAAGTTAAATATTAATTCATATTAATAGAATAATTATTATAACATAACATCATATATATAAATCAAATCTGTCATAATAACCAACCATGAATAAAGTGGTGGTAGTATTCAACACATACGCACGAGCGATACTTTTATCTCTCATTGGATTGAGAATAGGTGGTAAATGGTTATAAAATCATCATAATAACATATTAGTATATTTATTGTACTATATTAATTAGGTTTTTGTGGATACAAAATTTTTCATAGAAGTTATAATAACAAATAAATTTGAAAGAGTTTGGTTAATATTTACACCTCATCTTTGAGACACCCACTTTGGATTACACCTTAAACGTTGGAGGATTGGTATTAAGAGAATAAAATAAGCTCTAGTATGAATGTAAGGATTATAAGAAGTTTTTTTGAGTTTGTTTTTTTCTATAAGTCTCAAATATTGTGAATAATGTAGAAAAAAAAGATCCCTTTTATAAGTGAGGGGAGGGACACACATGGAATTTCTTAAAATATTTCTATGATATAAGGTCACTTTCATGGGAAAGTGGTAAAAAATGGATAGTGATTTGAAGTTAAGATAATTAAGGTATAAACATCATCAAAAAATTATAATTTTATCGGTTTGGGTGTAAATCTTATCCTTATCTCATGGTTTAACCCCCCCAGGTAAACTCGTTTTAACATTAACAGTGGCAACAAAATTTTACTATTTTTAATATTCATTGTGACCAAAAATTAACTTAACCATATTAAATTATATTAACTACTATGATTCAAAATTTTGAATCTATTTTAACAAATTAAATTTCTTTATGTTGGATAATTTAATTTTAATTAAGCGTGCAAACCGTAATGAAAACTCGTTCTCAAAAAATGAATTTTTAAGGGGAAAACTTATTTTACTTCCATTATTTTCCTTGTAAAAACCCTAAAATTAATTTTAAATAATATATTTAATATAAAAATTTCTTTAAAACAATTAATAAATATAGATTAAATTAATTTATTAAGATAAAAACACATTGTGCGTAAAAAAAAATAGAAAAAAATGTTTTTAAGCCAAAAAAACTAACTTATAACAAAATAAATTATAATAATGATTACAGTGTAATTAATTATATTATTTAAAATTAAAGGATACTTAGATTAATTTAATATAAAATTCAAAACATAATGGCACATTTACTTGAAAATAAATGAAACTTTTTACAAAAAATCATATTTCCCACAATTCACTAAAAAGTAAATCTTTTCAGAAAAATCCTAAAAATTCACCCCTAAGATAATATTTACATGATTATTTTAAAAATGGTATTCATTTACTCAAATAAAATTTCTAAAAAAATTTATAAATGAATTATAAACTTCACGTGAAAAAATATGATAAAAATCGTTTTTGAAAAAAAAATGAAGACAAAAATAACTACTTATAATTGAGTACTTATTTATTATGAATTAATAAAAAAATTTGCATTAATAAAAACATTTATACATTTTTTTCATAAATTTTTTATTACTATTCATACCTACTAATTTAATGGCTGGGTTATAATGGTTTATTATGTCGTTGTTCATATAGACTCAGAGTTGCGTATAAGGTAGATTGTCGAGTACATAAAGTCTTATTTCAAAGGAAATACATATATAACCTTGGGGTGTTGCAAGGAATCCCTCACTTTTTCCATAACTAAATGGATGTTCCCAATTCACTATGGCCACATTTTTCAGAGAGTACTACATTAATCTAGAGAGTATTTCTTTCCCTTTTACTCTTTTATGTTTTTCACTAACTTATTTCTCACTGAATCTCTCCTACCATTATCTCATATAATGAGGAAACTATTTGATTTTAAGTTTTGGGGTCATTATTGAGCTTACCTTTGACCCACTTGACTTTTTTATTATAATAATTAGTCTAGGAGACATTTCTTGTGGCATCCCGCCTTTTTATAACATAAACTTTCATTACATTACACAAAAATGAGGATCTTTAAGGTTTAGTGTCTTGGAAACGAGGAACATACTACATGAAAACAACATAAAAAATTCTTCTTAAACACTTTAAAGACTTCTCCTTAAGTTCATCCTAGGTTTATTATTACATCTCATAACCTGGGGACATACTTCAAAAGAAAGGGTGAGTAGAAGGGCCAGCAAGGGAAACAAGAGAAACATTTTTCATGTGAACTTGAGATATGACAGGTGCCTGTCGTGGGGTGTGACAGAAACAAATATTACCTAAGTTAAAATGCAATAGAGTGGTTATCCTAGGTTGTCTCCAGAGAGGAGTGCACAACAATTAAGCTTTCACCTTAAAATAAGAGAAAGAAGTGAGGATGTTTTTAGAAATTGATTGATTTTGAAAAGACAAGAGTGAAGGAAAGAGGTTTAAGAAAATTATTGAGAACAAATTGATAAAACAATTAATTGAAACTATTATATAATAAGGGTGATTAGGTTATAGTTGGTTCTCCGTTTGTAATTCTATCATAGTTTCAATTTATCCAATTCTCTTCTGCTAAAGCGTTAAGAGTGAGAATCCACAATCGTTTCTTCTCACTCCCTTGGTCAATTAAAAATGTGAGAATAAACCTTAATAAAATCTTAGGTTGGTCTACTCTACTTAAAATGTGTGATAGAGTTGTAGAAAATACTCCCAATTATCTTAGGCAATTCCCAATCGGGTCTTGTTTATCCCAAGTAATCAAGAACATTCACTACTCCTCACACACGTACCGGTGATCACCGAGAACTTCACCACTAAGTCCCGGTATATTCCATCGTTTATAAACCAGAACCTAGTGGAGGGAGATATTGATCATTGACCAAATATAAATGAACAACAGAATCTAAAATCAGATACAATCGTACATGATAATAAAAACTGTTATAGGAAATTGAAGCTGATTCACATAAGAGAAGAGGATTTTAAAACATTAAGAGAAGGAACTCATGAAATACAACATGGAAAACCTCTCCTTCCCCAATCACACAGAAGTTTACACCACCATGGTAAGGGTAATTGTGACTAAGGAGAAAGAATAATTCATTACAAAACTAAGAAGAACAAAAGAGAGAAAACAAAGAACAGAAAATTTGGTGCTCCAGATTCTGTCCTCCAGAAGTTTTCCTCTGTTCTGCCCACCATCCGGCCGAAAATCACTGAGGTCCCTTCTTATAGAATGTTTGAAATGAAGTTTTCTATCGACCCTAAATATTTTAGAGTCATTGGACAGGTGTAAAGAAAGATATGTATGAATCAATGACCATTACTTTTCTGTCCGCCAAACACTGTTTCAACCACTCCACTTGGACGGGCCCAAAATATGCCTTAATGAGATTCATATTTTATGAAATTTAATATGAACCGTCCCTTGAAAGGCCTATATCTACACCAGCTATAATAACATCATTCTAAGTTCTGATGAAGGAGATATTCCATATTTAATGCAGTGGGGTCCATTTTGCCTTCCAAACTGATTTCTCCACTTGATTGAATTTTCTGTACCATTGGGTTTCGAATTGGGTCTTGGTTTAGAAGGAAAATTTGAATCCCACAAGAACAGGAATCCTAAAAAAAGATTTACTTAAATTGGACCCATATTATAAAAGTTATGCCCGAAAAATAGAAGCTATATAAAACTGCCAATTTTACAGAATTACCCCATTTTCACATTTAAGCCCAAAATACACAAAAAACACATAAATGATGCAAATACACTAATATTGAATAATTGGGAGGGATTAAATCATTTAAAAACATATAAATAATAATGAAAATATTAACTCTATCAATTCCCCCACACTTATCACTTGGACTCCTGGACAAGTCAGAATCAAAATAAATTCAAAGTAAATTCAAAACACATATCCATGAGATCCACCAATTTGAAAACAGGAAACAAAATATATCATGCCTCCTCAAACTCTATTATTTCATGTTATTAATTTAGGATAATTCAATAAATTTACTCTTCATTTCTCCTCCCATGCACACAAAACACTTACCTAACTTTAGTTATCTCTCATTACACAAATCTCAATTTTTTTAGCAATGTCTTTCTCATCCAAACTCATACAAGGGTCACCATAGGCTTGATAAATTCCTACATCTCCACCCGATGTGAGTCAAAGACATATGTTTATCATGAGGAATTGTTAAGGTTTTTCTGTGGCTTTTGGTTGGTAGGATTTATATGTGAAATATTCTGAGGCAGAATGAGAGGTCTTGGCTCTTTTTGAAGCAAAATTGCATTAATCTAAATTTCACAAAAGTATGGTCTCCTCTTCACTCCCCTTAGTAGAAAATAAGCTCCTTCTTCATGAAATATCAAGGAATTTTTACACAGATTATAATTTCAGCATCAAACATTTCAATCTTCTCAAATATAATATTTCTTGAAAGCTCCAGAAAAGGCACAACTTCCTTTTTACATTAGAATCTCCAGAAAGGCACAGCTTCCCTCATCATGAAAGCTCCAGAAAAGGCACAGCTTTCAGCAAGATGGTTTTTTTTTCAGCATCAATAACATCTATTCAACATTTTTTTCACCCAAAGTATCCCCAAATAAGGTAGTACAATACAAGACATCTTCCCCCCACACTTATGTTCAAATAGATCATGCAATTTCATTTCAAGAGCAGGTTGGATAAGGAATATTGGCTTGTAATGTGGCTAACCTAACAGGATATTCATGGCTTCTATGGGCTACAAGGATTAAATGTTCAAGGTAGGCCATTATGAAAGGGATTATCTTGAAAAGGGGGATTTCAAACCAAATAAATGTCTCAATCATTTAAAACACAAGTACATCAAACCCTCAAGTTTTGACAGGAATAAATCAAATTCTGGTTAAATCAAGCATGATTTGGTTCTCTCAAGAAGTGAGGTGAATGTAAAGAATATAAAAATAATAGGTTTAGAAGCCTCACAGGAATGTGATTTAAAATATAAAGATAGTGATATGTGGCATGGGATTCAAAAAACAGAGTATTTTTTTCATGAAATTCCCAAAGAATTGAACTTGAAACAATGTCATTTTCAGCATTCATTTAAGCTCAGTTTCAAGGAATAAATTATTTCACTCATGGATATGGGTTTCAAAAATATCAATGATAATCATTTCAGCTCAAAAGTTTCAAAAACACACAAAAATTGAAAAATAAACACACAAAATTTTAAACACTCACATGTTTTTTTAAACAAATAGGAAAACAAACAACACATAAAAATCATACACTACAAAGGTTCCCTCCCCCACACTTAAATGATGCAGTGTCCACAATGCATTCAAATGTTTTTAACATGTAAGAATATTGGAAATTGGATCACAACAATCAAGAAAGTGATGTGGAGAGGTACAACCTGACTTATTGGTAGTGCAATGTTGAGTTAAGCTCCTAAGTGCTACGCATATAAAAACCTACAAACAAAGGTAGATAATAAAACACTATAAATTTATTGAAAGTAAAGAAAATAGAAATAGAATTAGAATATAGGAATAGATCTTGGTTTAATCCTCCAAGTGGGCCCTGGGTTTTGACTGCCTCCAGATGGGCAGTTTCAGTTGGTTATCCCCAATCCGATGGTGGGTGAAGTTTCTTTAATATGAACCACTAGAACTTCTTCTTTCCATCTTGAACTTCTTCCTTTCTGTTGAGGACTACATGGATATGGTACGACAAATACACCCCCATAAAAATGATATGCATCTTGTATGGTGGGTTTAGGATAAATAATGAGTCCTCCTCTTTATTGGTTTCCAATTTCACAACTTCTTCTTGATTCTACAGTGGTTCTTCAAGGCATGCTGCATCAAAATAATATTCAAAGGGAAAATTAGAGAGTAATTCAATTTGAATAAAATTAAAGCATGATGAATTAATATCAAGCTCTTCCCTTTCAAAGTAATAATCTTGTGTCTCTTTTTCCTCAAGAATGTCCACTTTTATCTCATCTTGAACTCCTTCCAATAATAATTCATCTAGTTCAGGGAGCTTTGTATGTTCTTTTTCAGGTGTATATTCTTCTTTGTCCTCATCCACCAAGGCAATACATTTGTTGTCCAAACCTGAAAATTTCAAGAAAGGGAAGGTGATAATCAATTCAGATTCTATATAATCAGAATGAAAAGAGTTAAGAAAAAGATTATCTCCCTTAAGTAGCTTGAATTTAATTGCTTCTTTAATATGAGCTTTCTCTTGTAGTTGAATTTCACAAGATAGAGGTAGGTAGTCAGGCTCCTCCATCTTTTCTTCCACCGCTTTGGTGGTGTCTTCCTTTATTGGTTCTGGATCTTCTTCTTTGTAAGGAATATGTGGATCAAGTAGTTCTTCACACTCATTCCAGAATTTATCTAGATCTTTTTTCTCTCCCAAATGTAGATCAATAGGTAATTCTTCCTTCTTGTCCTCCTCGGGTTCATTCATAGGTTCTGGTTTTTCCATCATTGCACGAACATATTCAAATGAAAGTTATAATTTGTTATCTAGTTTTGCGATGTCATTTTTAAGTTCTTGCATCTGTACTATATCATAACCAACCTCATCTACTTGTTCTAAATGTGGGTAGTTGTTACATGAATTAAAGAAATAATCATTTGAAAACATCATGTAAAAATATTTTTTTAACTTTTTTTTTTGAAAAAAAATGTCAAGTATTAATAATTAGATTGCGGCACTGCCTCCCCGGAAACGACACCAAGTTTTGACACATGCCTATCGTGGGGTGTGACAAAAAAAATATTACCTAAGTTAAAATGCAGTAGAGTGGTTATCCTAGGTTGTCTCCAGAGAGGAGTGCACAACAATTAAGCTGTCACCTTAAAATAAGAGAAAGAAGTGAGGATGTTTTTAGAAATTGATTGATTTTGAAAAGACAAGAGTGAAGGAAAGAGGTTTAAGAAAAGTATTGAGAACAAATTGATAAAACAAGTAATTGAAACTTTTATATGATAAGGTTGATTAGGTTAGAGTTGGTTCTCCGTTTGTAATTCTATCATAGTTCCAATTTATCCAATTCTCTTCTGCTAAACCGTTAAGAGTGAGAATCCACAATTGTTTCTTCTCACTCCCTTGGTCAATTAAAAATGTGAGAATAAACCTTACTAAAATCTTAGGTTGGTCTACTCTCCTTAAAATGTGTAATAGAGTTGTAGAAAATACTCCCAATTATCTTAGGAAATTCTCAATCGGGTCTTGTTTATCCCAAGTAATCAAGAAAATTCACTACTCCTCACACATGTACCGGTGATCACCGAGAACTTCACCACTAAGTCCCGGTCTATTCCATCGTTTAAAACCAGAACCGAGAACTTCACCACTAAGTCCCGGTCTATTCAACACTGTTTCACCCACTCCACTTGGACGCGCCCAAAATATGCCTTAATGAGATTCATATTTTATTAAATTTAATATGAACTATCCCTCGAAAGTTCTCTATCGATACCAGCTGGAATCACCTCATTATAAGTTCGGATGAAGGAGATATTCCATATTTAATGCAGTAGGGTCCATTCTGACTTCCAAACTGATTTCTCCACTTGATTGAATTTTATGTACCATTGGGTTTCAAATTGGGTCTTGGTCCAAAAGGCACATTTGAATCCCACAAGCATAGGAATCCTAAAAAAAAATATTCACTTCAATTGGACCCATATTATAAAAGTTATGCCTGAAAAACAGAAGATATATAAAACTGTCAATTTTACAGAATTACCCCATTTTCACATTTAAGCCCAAAATACACCAAAAACACATAAATGATGCAAATACACTAATATTGAATAATTGGGAGGGATTAAATCATTGAAAAACATATAAATAATAATGAAAATATTAACTCTATCAAGATACTTCAATAAGGTCATGAAAAGAACTTTAAGGCATGAGAAAGAAATCATGAGGCATATCATAATAAAAATAAAATTTTTCATAACTTGAAGATGTGACTACAACATTTTACAAAGACAATCATTTCCATTTCACCAAGGTCCATCCCCAAGGTTTCAATAAAAATTACCAAGGTTATTCACCAAGGTATCAGTCTAAATGGTCATCTCTAGAGATTAAGTCTTTACCCAATGCATTGGAGCGCTATCAGGGAGCACCCTTAAATTTTCCTTTTTTATCATGTGAGCCACATATATCATCATAAATAATTTCATAAACAACCCATATAGCATAAAATAAATGGGTTTCATTTCATAATCATAACGTTTTAAAACTGCTTTAAAGACATGATCTTTATGTCACTTTAAAACCCACAGAAAAGGAAGGTGAGTCTCATGTATGTAAATCAAAGAATTTAAAATAGAACATTTTGGTATATATGTGAATAACCCTTTATAATAAAGATATTTGAGTATTCACTTAATAAAATAAAAGAACTTTATAAAAAGAGAGAGACATTTTGAGACGGAAATTCTGCAGCATAACGACTATGTTACGAGGTTTTAGAAAACATTGAAAAGAGAGGGGACATGGGTCAAACAATCATAAATGACCCATAAAATAGTAGAGGGACCGAATATGAAGAATATATGAACATGGTAATGAAATTTTAAGTACATTACATTTGAAATGAAAAACATGGAAGGAAGAAAAAAATTAGATTTCTCTTATGAAAATTCGGCAGCCTAACGACGTCACTTAAAATTCAACAAAAATGAATTGAAAAGATCAAATAGGGTCCCTCATCATATGAACATAAGATTTCAGTATGATAGATATAGAGATCATACCCCAACATAATTAAAAAGGAACTTGAAAGACTTTACATGAAAGTAGAACTTTGAAAAATGATAAGGGTGAAAGAATCCCTTAAAAATTCGGCAGCCTAACGGCGCCACTTAAACATTCTTAAAACGAATTGATGAGAGAAAGAGGGGGTCTCTCATCATATGAACATGAAAAGGGCAGTAAGATTAATATATAAGAACATCCTACAACATAATAACATGTAGCATAAAAGAAATTATATAAAAGATATTACTTGAAAAGAAAGAGAGAGGTTGGATCCCTTACCTTAAAACGTAACTCTTAAAACTCAAAGGTTTGGACCTTGAGGGATTGGGGGCACCTTGGGAGGACTCCTTGGGAGTTAAGGAGACCAGAACTTCGTTTAGGATGGTTTTGGAGTCGAATGGATGAGAGGAGGTCTTGGTATTTATAGGGAAAGTGAGGGGACAAGGCATTAATGGCCAAGGGACACCTCATTGGTGGTTTTGGAAAAACCATGGGTTTTCCCATGGTATTTTCCCATGATATTGGCCACTTGGGACACCTCACACAATAATTCATCCCCTTTAGTCGACCATCCCTTAAAATATCTCATGACATCATCATGACATAGTTATGATGTCATTTAACATACCGAAACTCTAAAACTGCATTTTTACTATTCACTGAAAATTCATCTTTCTCAGAAAAATCCCAAAAAATTACCATAACATAATATCGATCCTCTGGGTTCAAAAATAAAGTCCATTTTATGAAAATAATTTTCTAAATAATTTTAATTAAATTTTTAAATAAAAAATACAATTCACCCGAAAAAACTAATACTTGATTAATAAATTTATAAAACTGTTATTTAACCATTTTATTGAATCACATTACATAATCAAGGTGTCTAAATTATATTACAACTTTCTTTAAGTGAGATTACTAATCCATTTGGTCACATTACTAATCCTAAGCATAAAATCAATATTCATAATTTACTATTCATCAAAAATTAAGTTGATCTTATTAGACTCCAAATTCCTTATTGAACACTTTTGCAGAAGACCATTTTTTGAAAATAATTACACATCATTAATTATTTAAGGTTTACATAAATATTTTAAAATATCCTTTTTTCCAAAATTCATCAATAAAATACACCCTAAAATTATCCGGACATTTGAAATTTCACAAACATCACTAAAGGAAGAAATCTCAACTTATTCATCCCAAAGGATTACACAAAGAAGCTACGGTCTCGTCACATAGCCCCTTATAACACCAGCATATGACCTAAGTGTAAGGTGTGCTATGGTGAGAGAATCTAAGGGAGGCTCAGATAACATTGCCCTAGTAGTAATCTCTACTAACTTGAACTTCTCCCGCAGGCATTTCCGTTAAAGCTTGACACGCTGGAGTTCGGCTTGGGCTTGGTCCAAAGCGAAGCCCAAAGATTCCACCTTCTTCCCAAGCTCTGATAAGTGGGCTTCATAAGGTTCAAGTCTACTGGTTGAAGCCATTGACTCCTCTTTCTGCATTAACCATTAACATCTCTATTAAATCGTTAAGAGTAAGTTAATATACTATTTAAAAAGTTTGGGTCATTACATTTCTCATTGGATTATTTATATTACCTTAAGACATCACAACAACCTTGAGAATAAAAGTAAAATAATTTAGGGGAATTCGTTGGAAATTAATTTCTAGTTTATTCCTATATTGAATTCTTGTCTAATTGTTGAATTATATCTGATATCTAGTTTTAAATTTCTGAAATTATTGTTAATTGGATGATTACTTAGCATTCACGTCTTAATTGGTTGGCCAAAAATTTTAAATTCCATTCCCAATACCTTTTATAACTCATTGTTGAGTATTATATCATATACCCTCTTTCTTGAGAGAACTCAATATACACATCACTATTATACACTTGCTTGTCTATATTATTTAAACATGATGATTTTGAGTCACATTTAAATGATTGAGGCCATAGATTAACTTCTTTTCATCCCATTTATTCTTGATACCAACCCTACATTTGATCCATTTTGATCCCATAGAAACCATGGATTACCTCATAAAAAGACACATTATAATCACATGTATCATTCATACCCTTCATAATGAGTATGTGTGCATGATTATTCTTTTTGGATCTTTTAAAAGGGATTTGAGTTTTTCATGGGGCTATTTTTTTAGAATTCTATGAACAATTGTAGGGTTTAAATTTCTTTATATTTGGTAAGAAGGTTCACTGCTATTGTGATTATGATTTATTGAGGCCTCTATAGTTGAGAAAGAGAATAAAATAAAGAAAAATTGATGGAAAATTGAGAAATTGATATAACTTGGGTAAACCAATGACTAAAAGAACCACCTCCTTCTTTTTCCAAATGTAAAAAAATAATTTTTATGGGATATTATGGTGGGTAATGATGTATTTTCTCCATTTTACTTCTAAGAGTGTGGGACCTTCCCTTACACACATCCCACTAAGAAATTTCAGACTGAAGAAAAAAATTGAGAGAAAAAGAGGGCCACTTTTTTTCACTGTTTTAAATTATTATTTTGAAAACACATGAAATATGAGGAGGAAGTTTTGGTTCTTCCAATGAAGTGAAATTGAATTAAGAGATATGATTTTATTTTATCTATATATTGAATATCATGTATTGTTCTTTAAGAAGCTACCTCCTTTTTCTAACCACTGAAATTTCTTTTTCACATCATAACTTACCTACATTAATACTCAAAATCATTTGAACTCAAATGAAATGTCCATATGATAGTTGTGGTTTAATATATATGTAGAGATGTTGGTAGCTTATAAGACTATGTATGGGGTGTGAGAACTTGAGATTGAGCATAATTTTAACACCCCAACCCCAGTTTCCCAGAGTTGGTGCATCATTATATTACATTGGCATGATTATTAGAAAATAAAATCTCGAAGGACCGATTAGTTTTGTATCCTTGGAAAAACTAGATACAAACATAAGATTTACATTACATCATGAAATGAAAAACTACACAGTTTCACCTTTGAACACACACATATCCCTTAGAATCTCCCTGCAGGTCAGTCATAATATACCTCTTCGCATCTTGGGGGAAAATGAAACATATGAAAGGGGTGAGCTCATATGCTCATTAAGGATAAACATTATAGCAGAAGCTATCATAAATAACCATAAACTTTTAATGAAAGATATAAAACTGAAACAAAATCCTTTTAAACATAATATTCAGCATAAAAAGTCAAGAATAAATCAAATAATTCCATTTAAACTTTCACATGGATATTCTACTAGTTGAATAATCACATGCAATATCAATAACTAATCTTATAATGAGGGAATGCATAATGTGGGACATCATAACCATACTATCAAGGCCTCATTCCAAGACCATTACCATACCATCAAGGCCTTGTTACAAGACACTATTTTGTCTTATGAGACCTACCGATACATCGAGGGGCTATAGTGGGCCCCACCCATCACTTACTCACTCTAATACATTCCTCTTATAAAAAGGGTAAAACATAACATAATCATTCATATTAAATGTAGCATAGAAAATGTTAATACTTTAACCATAAACCAAAAATGGTATCAAAATAGCACATCCATATTCAAATATATCATAAAAATTTCAATAAAATACGGAAGATTTTATCATAATAAATCAACCACAATTAATCATAAAACCAATAAAGGATATTGACATAGATGAAAATAATCTAATAAATTTATTAAAACTCTATGAGAGAAAATTCCCTATTTAATTTAAAATCATTTAAAGTCCATGCAATTATAAAATAAAACATTTCTTTTGAAATAACCTTGTAATATTGTAAGGGAAGCATCAAAACATTAAGGTGTCATAACGACAGAAAATAGCCGCTCAAGCCGTATAAGATAAAAAACATTTTTTCCTTAATTTGTCGAAAAGGTCATAAAGTACCTCATTTGGAAAACAATGGAAATATTACATTAAAAACATTTATAAAGAGTCAAACATGGGTAAAAATTACATTAAATAATTGTTGATAATATTTTTAAAAACATTTTCAGAAATTTGGATATGGATGATAATGATTTCCAAGTAGATACTTACGTATAAACAATCTCGGATAATAAAGAGATTGTGAAATTAACCCTTACCTTATACATTTTGTTAGTATAGGGTGATTTAGACTCCTATATAATTATTAAAACATGTTATTAAAGTATACCAGGACCATATCCATATGTATGATGTCATATATGATCCTCTTATATCATTTTGTTAATAATATTTCAGTATTTCCATTGTTTTGGGTGTTAACTACTTTGTTTTCCTACACATGTTTTGTTGTGTAAGTCATGTTTGTTATGAATAGGATGTGTTTTATTAATATAAATAATTATATTAAGTCTATAATTATTATTTTTACTCATCATATAAATTTTATAATCATTCATTAATGGTTAATGTGGATAATGAATCTCATCGTGTCATAGAGACGGTAGGTCGTATGTACGCGTGACTAACATTATCATTATCTTAATGGTTAAATGGTATGTAATTGGATGGTATATTAATTATAAATAATAATTATATTTCTATATTCATTATTTACATCCATTATAGTCATAATTATACATATCCAAACAATGTAGTGTTGAATAAAAAATTACACCACAACGTGGAGACGGTAAGCCGTACGTACGCATGCATGGTGATATTATTATTCGTAGGATGGATAAAAAGTTGAATTTTGTTTTCCCATAATTAAAATAAAATTTAATCATTTAGAAGTTAATTTATTTATTGCTTTAGTATGGAAACAATATAGAAATAGGAAGTATAATAAGAAAAGAACTTTGAAAGAGGTGATAAAAAAATTACCTCTTTTTTGGGTATCTCCTTTTGATTTTCACAAAAGGACTCATTAGGTTGGCTTTATGCCCAATGTGTGGCCTCTAAAATGATTTTAGAGAAGTTGGGAGGATAATTTGGATGGTTTTTTATGATCCAAAAGGCTTTATAGGTGTGAATTAACTATAAGGAGAAGTTCCCTTTTTATAAGAGAGGTGAGGGGCACTTTTAAAAGATCTTAAAATATTAATTTATTACAAATTGATTTTCTCTTTCAAATTGATACAAGGTGATTTATTTAAATAATAATATGATTATGGGTCTAAATACTCTCAACCAATTAATTTTAGACATGTTTAGATCATAAAATTAACCTTATCTTTTGGATTTAACCCTTAGTTAAACAGTTTAACTCTTACCATGTCTTCTTATATTTTTACATTATACGTTTAATATAGTTACTATAAAATGCCAAAAGAACCCCAATTGGATTATTTATAAAATATTTGATATTATCAAAGTTATTTGGATGAGACTTATATTTTTTTTACTTTTATATCATTTATTAAAATATTATTTCTTTTAAAGTATAATTTCTTTCAATTTTGATACTATTCAAAATTTTCATTTTTAAAGATATCAAACCATCATGATAACTTTGAACCAATAATTTAAATATGTCTCTAACATGTCTATTTTATCTATAAAATTCTTTTATGTCATTAATTAAGTAAAATTATATTTATTTTAATATTTTTAATATCAATTATTTGATATCTCAATTAATTAAATAATTATTGCATCATCATTGTGTCACCATTTAACCATTTAATTTAATTATTTAATATCTAAAAATTATAAATAAATTATCATTATGTAGATAATTTTCTTATCTTTATAAATAATATTTATAGTTGACCATATCACCTATATAACCTCATATTAAAAATAAAATAGTTATTAAAATTTGAATATGACATTTTTAAATCTTCTTTAAATAAAATATAATAAATGTCCTAATGTGACCCAAGTGGCTTAAAAAGAATCATATATTCTACATAATGTTTATTTTTGTCTAAATATACTTATCCAATGATATTAGGACAAGTTATAGGGTAATATTATATTATTATAATATTATTTTTACCTTTAATTACCTTATTTACCTTTAACTGTGGTAAATAAAATTCCAAAGTTACTATTCACCAAAAATTATTTTGATCCTATTAGACCATATTTTTCATAATTATTACAAATATTTATGTCCATTTTTCTAAATTCAATTCATAGAATTTGTAAAATTATGTTTAATGCTAATCTTCATATGTGGTTGTAAGGCGGGTAAAAGAGACATTCAAAAGTTTAATAAAATTCATATATGTAATTCTATTATAAAAATGATTACTATGAATGATATTTGGCTAATATATATTTTTTATATTTATTTTTACTTTAAAATAAATTTAAATTAAAATAATTATTTAAATGAAAAATTCAGTTTTTTTACAATAATGCGTTAATTTTCACTATTCATTTAAAAATTAAAACTTTTCAGAAAAATACCAAAAATTCACCATTATATAATTTTGATATTCTGAATAAAAAAATGAAGTATATTTTGAAAAATAAAATTTATAAATTTCATAATTTGGTTAATAATGTTCATAACTAGTTTTTAAACGACTAGTTCGATAGGTGTGCTCGAACTCGTTGTTGTGTGTAGTGTATGCTATTAATTTTTTTAAAAAGAAGCATGTTGTGGAAGCTTGGGGTGTTGCATTCCTCCCTTATTAAACTAATTTCATCCTCGGAATTTCTAGAATATCACTACTTAAAAATATTCAGGTGGTTATTTATCATAAGTTCTTCAGGTTCCCACGTCGCCTCTTTGATTTTATGGTTTTTTCAAAGAAATTTTACCAGATGAGTTGTCTAATTCCTCAAAACTTGTTATCTGATATAAATAATATCAATATGCTCTTCACAATAAGATAGATTTGGTTTCAGTTCTATTTCTCCATAGGTGAGAATATGTGTGGGGTTTGGTATGTATTTCCTTAACAATGATACATGGAACACATCATGATCTTTAGAGAGACATGGTGGCATTACCAAATGGTAAGCTACATATCCAATTCCTTCCATAATTTCAAAAGTTCCAATGTACCTGGGACTTAATTTACCCTACTTACCAAATCGTATAACACCTTTCCATGGAGATACCTTCAAGAAAACATGATCTCCTTGTTGAAATTCCAAATCATTCATTCAGTTATCATCATATCTCTTTTTCATACTTTGAGCTGTTTTGATGTGGGTTTGGATAATCTTCATCTTTTCCATTATTTCCTCAACAATTTTTGGGCCTACTAGTTTTATTTCTCCAATATCATCCCAACAAGATGGTGTACGGCATCTCTTCCCATATAACACTTCATATGGTTCCATCTGTATACTTGAATGGAAGATATTGTTATAGGAAAATTATAATAGATGTAAATACTAATACCACATACCTTGAAAGCCAGGTGATAAAGATATCAAAATGTCCTCTAAAGTTTGAATAGTCCTTTCTGATTGTCCATCAGTTTGAGTGTGGTATGCAGTGCTCAAACGAAGCTCTATATCTAGGGTCTTCTGAATAATTTTCTAGAATTTTGATGTAAAATGAGGATCACAATAAAAAAAATCGTTAGGGGTACACCATGAATTCTTACAACTTCATTAATAGATAGACTTGTTAAATGTTCACGTGGTAAATCTTCTCTTATAGCAAGAAAATGTGTTGATTTGGTAAAACAATCAACAATAACTCATATCGCATCATTCCTTCTGGGATTCATTGGTAGTCCCAGGACAAATTCCATCGTATTTTCATCTCATTTCCATGAAGTTATAGGAATAGGTTGATGACACCTCTAGGATGTTTCCTTCCAACCTTCACCTATAGAAAAACCAAACATCTTGACACATAATCAAAAATATCCTTCTTCATGTTGTCCCACCAAAATGTTCTTTTAAATACCTATACATCTTAGTGCTAATAGGGTGTATAGAGAAATTAGATATATGCACATCATCCAATAATTTCATTTTTAGCTCAGTTATTACCAGAACACAAATCCTCTTCCCAAATTTCAAAATTACATCTTCATATTCGAAGTCAATCAATATCCCACCATTCACAAATTTAATATTATTTTTAAACTCCTCATCATCAGTCTGAGAACTTTTTATCCTTTCCAATAAATATGGTTTGGAAACCATTTGAAAAAGTAGTGATGTTTCACCTTCTGTGATAATCCCCGTATCCATATTTACTAGATCTATGATCATAGGATCATTTTCAACACGCATCATGTTCATAACTGCATGGTCCTTTCTACTCAAAGCATCGACCACCTTATTTATCTTCCCTGTATGGTAGTGTATTGTGCAATCGTAATCCTTTAGTATCTCAAGTCATCTTATTTGTCTCGTGTTGAGTTATTTCTGTGAGAAAATATATTTCAAACTATTCTGATTAGTATATATCTCACATCTTTCACCATAGAGATAGTGTCTCTATATCTTCAGGGCAATGATTACTGTAGTTAACTCAATATCATGAGTTGGATAGTTTTTCTCATGAATTTTTAATTTCCTTGATGCATAACCAATAACTCTATCATTCTTCATAAGGACACAACAAATTATTTTTCTTGAATCATCACTATAAATCACAAAACCATCATTTCAAGATGGTAAAGTCAAGATAGGATCATTGACTAATATTCTCTCCAATTATTATAAACATTATTCACACTCTTTTGTCTAAATAGATTTAATCCCTTTACATGTGATTTTTGTTAACAGGTTAGCCAATTGGGAAAAATCATGGACAAAACACTGAGATATTGCCTTTCCATATCAGATCATTGTTCACGAGGAAAGTATTTTTCTACAAAAAATTCTTTAAACTCCCTCCATTCCATATTTTATACTTCTTCATATTTCATTATATTTTCAAATAATGACCACCATTGATCTGAATCTTGTGACACACAGTAAAATTCCATGAAATTTTTTTCCCTTTCATTACACCTAAAAGTAAGAAATAGTTTTTCTAAGGAACTTATCCATTTCTCAAATACAAATAGATTTGTATTCCTATTTAATGTTTGAAGTTTTTGTATCATTAAGTGATCTAACATTGATCCTCTATGTTTTGGATCAGGGTACTTCATATGGGTAAGGTTATTATTCATAAACTGAGTCAACTATCCCAGTATGGCTATAAGTTGTTCAGCACCAGTTGTATCACCAGCTCCACTGTCATTATCATTCATAGGATGGAAATACCAACATGGATTACGTGTGTTGATACGATTTAAATTTCTTCCACTTGGTTCCATTTCTAAACAATGGCATACACTATATTAGGTTATGAATCATAATGCATAATTCCAAACTAGTAAAATACTTAACATAAATTGAAAATTTTATGATATCTAATCCATAATCATAAACATGGTTTCTTTGAGGACATAGTTAATCATAATTCATTCATAATGGTTTGTAATGAAAATATGAATTATCCTAAGCATATCCCCCAGGAGTGTCAAACTAGGTGCGTAGTAAGTCTCGTTGTCATGTACCAGGTAACCTCGAGTCAAGACTGGAACACCTTGACAGCATTTTCACCCCTAGGTACATCATTACCAGAACCACGTTCACTTGTAGTATCCATATAGAGATTTATTTTCTAGGAATACCCACATAATATCTAAATTATCCAAAATTTTAGGAAGTTCCTCTATAATTATCCTCAAAGTTTATCTTAGGGTAATGTTCATCAATCAATGTTTTTCTATATCTAGTTTTCAAGGATTGTACTAAACATCCTATTATACCTACTATAATGCCCCGACCCCAATTTCCTAAAGTTGGTGCATTATTTTATTACATTTCCATGATCATAAGAAAATAAAATCCTAAAGGACCGATCAGTTTAGTAGCCTTAAAACTAGATAAAAATATAAGTTTTTCATTACATCCTGAAATGAAAAACTACATAGTGTCTCCTTTGAACACACACATATCCCCAAGAATATCCCAACAGGTCAGTCATAATATACTTCTTCGCATCCTGGGGGAAAATGAAACATAATAAATGGGTGATATTAGATGCTCAGTAAGGATAAACATTATAGTGGAAGCTATCATAGATAAGCATAAACTTTTAAGGAAATGTATAAAACTAAAACACAAGCCTTTTAAACATAATCATCGATATAATATGGAAAGAATAAATCAAATAATACAATTTAAACTTTCACATGGATATTCTACTAGTCGAATAATCACATACAATATCAATAACTAATACCATAATGAGGAAATGCATAATTTCGAACATCATAACCATACCATCAAGACCTCGTGCCAAGGCCGTTACCATACTATCAAGGCCTTGTGGTAAGATACTAGTTTGTCTCATGAGACCTACCAATGCATTGAGGGACTATATTGGGCCCGCCTAGCACATACAAATTCCATTGCATTCCTATTATGAAAGGGGTAAAACATAACATAAACATTTGTATTAAAACTAACATATGAAATGTTAATACTTTAACCATAAACCATGAATAATATCAAAATAGCACATCCACAGTCAAATATATTATAAACCCTTTAATACAATATGGAATATTTGATCATAATAAATCAACCTCAATCAAGCATAAAATCCAATAATGGATGTTGACATAGATGAAAATAATCTAATAAATTTATTAAAAAACTTTAAGAGAAATATCCCTTTTTTACTTTGAAATCATTTAAAATCCATGAAATTATAAAAGAAAAAACTTATTTTGAAAATAATATTGTGATATTTTAAGGTAATATTCAAAATTTTAAGGCGTAATAATGGCGCAAAATAGACGCTCGTGTCGTATAAGTAACAAAAACATTCTTTCCTTAATTTGTTGAAAAGTTCAAAAAGTACCTCATTTGTAAAATGATGGAAAGATTCCTTTAAAAACATTTATAAAGAGTCAAAATGGGTAAATATTATTTTAAATAATTTTTTATAGTATTTTGAAAAACCTTTTAAGAAACATGGATATGGATGATAAAGATTTCCCAGTAGATACTTACGTATAAACAATCTCAGATAATAAAGAGATTGTGAAATTAACCTTTAACTTATACATTCCTTCATTCGAGGGTGAGTTAGCCTCCTGAATAATGGTTAAAACATGTTATTAAATTATAATAGGACCATATCCATATTTATGATATCATATATAATCATCTCATATCATTCTGTTAATAATATTTCAGTATTACCACTGTTTTGGGTGTTAACTACTTTGTTTTCCTTTGCATGTTTTGTTGTGTAAGTCTGGTTTGTTATGCATATGATGTATTTTATTCATATAAATAATTATATTAAGTTCGTAATTATTATTTTTACTCATCATATAAATTTTATAATCTTTCTTTAATGGTTAATGTGGAGAATGAATCTCATCACGTCGTAGAGGCGGTAGGCCGTATGTACGAATGAGCAACAGTACCATTCTCTTAATGGTTAAATGGTATGTAATTGGATGATATATTAATTATAAAAAATAATTATCTTAATATATTCATTACTTACATCCATTATTCTCATCATTATACCCATCCAAATAATTTAGTGTTGAATAACACATTACACCATGGCTTGGAGATGATAAGTCGTACGTACGCATGCATGGTGATATTATTATTCTTAGGATAGATAAAAGGAGTAATATGGTTGTCCCATAATTATAATAAAATATATGCATGTATAAAGTACTGTAGTTATTAATTTAGTATTGAAACGACAAAGAAAGTGGACGTAGAAGAAGAAAATAACTTTGCAAGAGGTGATAAAACAATCACCTCTTTTTCAGGTGTCTCCTTTTAATTTTCAAAAAAGGACTCCTTAGGTTGGATTTCTGCCCAAAGTGTTGACTCTAGGATTAAGTGAGGGAAGTTTGGAGGATATGTGGGTAGGTTTGGACCAATACAAAGGGTTTTAGAGGTGTTATATAAAGAGAAGGACAAGTGCCATTTTTATAAGAGATGTGAGGGGCACTTTTGGAAGATCTTAAAATATTAATTTACTACAAATTGATTTTATGTTCCAAATATCTCCAAAGTGATTTATTTAGAGGATAATATGTGAATGGGTCTAAATAATCTCAACCAATTAATTTTAGGCACGTTTAGGTCATAAAATTAACCTTATCTTTTGGATTTAACTCTTAGTTAAACAGTTTAACTCTTACCATGTCTTCTTATATTTTTACATTATACATTTAATATAGCTACTATAAAATGAAAAATAAACCCCAATTGGATTATTAATGAAATATTTGACATTATAAAAGTTATTTGGATGAACCTTATATTTTTATGACTTTTATATCATTTTTTAAAATATTATTTATTTTAAAGTATCATTTATGTCAATTTTGATACTATTCAAAAAATTTGATTTTTAAAAATATCAAACCATCATGATAACTTCAAACCAATACATTCAATATGTCACTAACATGTCTATGTTATCTATAAAATTAATTTATGTCATTAATTAAGTAAAATTATATTTATTTTAATATTTTTAATATCATTTAATTAATATCTCAATTAATTAATCAATTATTGCATCATCATTGTGTCAACCTTTAATTTAATTATTTAATATCTAAAAATTATAAATAAATTATCATGATGTAGATAAGTTTCTTATCTTTTTAAATAATATTTATATTCGACCATATCACCTATATAACCTTATATTAAAAATAAAATAGTTATTAAAATTTGAATATGAAATTTTTAAATATTCTTTAAATAAAATATAATAAATGTCTTAATCTAACACAATTGGCTTAAAAAGGATCATATTTTCTACCTGAGGTTGATTTTTGTCGAAATATACTTATCCAATGAGATTAGGACAAGTGTTAGGATAATATTATATTATTATAATATTTTTTTACCTTTAATTACACTATTTACCTTTAACTATGGTAAATAAAATTTAAAAGTTATTAATCACAAAAAAAATATTTTGATCCAATTAGATTGAATTTTTCATACTAATTAAAATCATGTATTTCTATTTTTCTAAATTCAATTCACAAAAGCGGTAAAATTATGTTTAATTCTAATCTGTAAATGTGGTTAGAAGACGGGTAAACGAGACGTTCAAAAGTATAAAAAAATTCTTATATCTAATTCTATTATAAAAATTATTCCTATGACCTATATTGGACTAATGTATTTATTATATATCTATTATGACATTAAAATAAATTTAATGTAAAATAATTATTTAAATGAAAAAGTTGGCTTTTTGACAATAATGTAGTATTTTTCACTATTCATCAAAAATTGAAACTTTTCAGAAAAATACAAAAAATTCATCATAAGCTAATTTTGATATTATGAATTCAAAAATGAAGTCTATTTTGAAAAAATAAAATTTATAAATTTCAAAATTTGGTTAATACTGTTCATAACCACTTTTTAAAGGGCTAGTTTGATAAGTGTGCTCGAACTCAGTGTTGTGTGAAGTGAACGCTATTGGATTATTTGAAAATAAGCATACCGTAAAAGCTTGGGGTTTTACAATAACTCTAGTTAAATTTATCATGAGTGTTGAGTGCAAATTTTTTAGAAAGGAAAACCACAATATGGATATAGATGTTTAAGAAAAAATTGAGAGATGATAATGGAAGGAAAAGGGAATTAAAGTGAAAGTCTAATGGTGAAGCATGACTAGATACTAAGGAGGAATGAGTTATTGAAATTCAATGACTTTTCATTAATATTTTTTTATATTAACATGCTTGGGTGTAATTTTTCTCTGGTTGGTGTGTGTTGTCCTTTAAGATCTTTGTTGCTATGTTTTTTCCTTAAGGACAGTAATTATTCTTGTGTGAGGAATTTGATACTTATAATTCATGCATGTATTTTTAGTATATTTCATAGTGAATTTGAACATAATACAACCTTATTTGGTGAAATTATAATGAAATATTGAAAAATTGATGCATTGAAGAGATGTTGAGCCTTGGAGGAATTCTAAAGTAATTTCATTCATTCACATCATGATAGGCATTTCACAGCGTGATCAGGGAATAATAAAATTTTGTAATGAGGGAACCGTGGATCGAGGCCACGACTTTGGATATTTGTGCCATGTAAGAATTCAAATAGAGCAAGTAGATTAAACATGACATTAATTCACATCATGATACATGGCTTGTGGTACTCCCATAAAACATAAGTTAAAATAGAAAAGACCTAAAAACTGTATAAGAGTAATGACAAACTTCATAAGATTTATCTCAATGGTAGAATAATGATTCACACCATGATGGATGATTTCATTCCATGACCAAGAAATCAAGAATTGTCCTAGTCTGAAAAACTTCATAATAATAATGTTGAAGGAATTTCTATGGTTCAAGGATAAATTTTATAAGAATTATTTGCATCACAATGAAGGTGGTCACACCGCAGAGATGATTGTGTGAGAATCTTTTGAAAGAGCATAATAATGATCCACACACAAAAAAAGTGGCTCCCCCCGTGAAGGATACTTTGTAGGGTTGATTGCAGACTTTGTAAGAATGGTTCGCACCACAAAAATCTACCACATTGTGATGAACCAGGTCAACATTCAAGGAAGAAGATATCTATACTGATATCCCAAAGATCTCATGTTATGATCTTCAGGGGAGATTCAAAGTTGAAAAAAGTAACATTCCAGTTGCATCACAATAGAACAGATTGCACCATCATGTGTGATGTAGATTTCCTCGGTTATGTGTGGATAGTCATTTCAGGGGTGAGGGATTAAGAGTAGATGATTGTGTGAGTTATTGTCTTACTAATATTACCCATGGAAGGTTGTTTCAATTAGGAACTCGCTTGGTGTTTGATTTCATCTTATCCCTTCATGAAAATCTGATCAAGAGATGTGTGGAGGGAAGAAATCCAAATCGATTGATTTGATTAGTCTATGAACAATAGTCAGTATTTTTTTCTTCTTTATGAGCCAAGAATAAAGTATATAGGCTTGGTGGATTTCCTCAATCCATGGATTTACGCTGGTTTAGATAGAATCAACTGAATTGATCATAAGAAGTTGGTAATCATAGAACGAAATTACAACCAATTAGAATTATTAATCCATGAATGAGAAAGGTAGCACCATTATGAAATAATTCTTAAAAATTGATCTTGATCCCTTTTTTTAATCAACTGTTTTTAATCACAAATAATTTTGATGTTTTTCACTTGATCTAACAACAAAATTCTTGACTCAACAAATGACTCGACCAACTCTAAAATCTCAGATTTTAGTTTCATCGTGGGGAAACCTCAGACTTCTGGTATAGTACACTCTTGTATTTAGTGAAGAGTCGAGCACTCTTATTAATTCTAAACTCCAAAAACAACCCAGGATCAAACAACACTCAAGGAGTCGTTAGGAAGTGATGCAATCATCGAAAGATGTAGGTGTTGTAGTAGGAGGATTAGTTCCAAAAGTTGGCACTGATGTATGTGCTAATGCAGTGGAGATGCAAAGGCAACGTCATTCCTTCTTGTCTCCAGAAGCATGTGTTGTACACTAGGTGATCCAGTTGTAGCGGCGATTAACATTGACCATGTGGTTCAATGCCCACGATGATCAGAACCATGAAGTGTTCATTCCATAAAGACGACTTCGCGGTGGAACTGGGATGAGTAGATGGTAGTTGATATATATTTTTGGTTGGGGTCATTTATACTATGTAAGGAATGTAAGATGTGTGATCAATTAAGCTTAAGCTTCTATCAACCTATGCTTTGGAGTTATTGTTTTGAACCACTTAAATCACTTGTGTTCATTTTCCTTTACTTTTGTTCATTGTATATTCCACTTTTGGTTGTCTGCTCTCAGTTTATCTTGAGTAGTTGGAAGGTGCGAGGTTAGGGTGTGTGGCTTCTTGATTTCAGAGATATATTCTTTTAGCACCAATATTCTCCAGACATTCTGGTGTCATTATTCCATGCTTGAGGAGCGGAGTTTGAGCTCTTCAAAAGATAATGCTTCTGTTGCAACAGAAATGACTAGATTTTTAGGCATTTTGAATTTGAAGGTCGTGGTTTTAGGAATCAAAGTGTTTACTAAACCCAACCACACCATGGCATTGCACAACATGTTGTGATTTATGAAATTTATGAATAAATGGAAGATTTTATCATATTTGAATTTATGGGAAGACTTTACCAATCATGGGGACTTTGAATCAATTTTTGTGGTTGTTTTTAGAATTCAATAAAATGCATATAAGTGACATAAATTAGGACAATTTTTAAAGTCAATAATGGAGAGATAAAATAGAAGGATATGAGAATTTTGAGTAGACGTGACATATTAAACTGATTGGAGAGGGAATTCTACACATCTAGAGATTTATTGAGGAGGTTTCTATGGATAACTTGAATATTATTGAAGATCGGTATTTGATCAAATGTTGAACTAGATGGAAAACACCCATGTTTTCATGGGGTTTAAATATTCTTCTTATATTCATTGAGATCAATCTGCATGACAACTATTCTTATTTCCTTTTTTTGAAGAATTGTGTGGAGAGATAAGTTGAAAAGTGACCCTTGGTTATGGTAGCAAGTCTTACCTAAACCCTTGAAATCACAAGTGTATAGTGATTTTAACACATCGATACATTGACGGTGTATGGTCTTTAAATGTAGCATTTTGTGGTGAACTATGTAAAATCATCGTATCATTGCATTTTCTTGTCATAGCTGGATGTTGACGATGTTTTATTGATATTATCATATTCGAAGTGATCTTGTAAATGCGAGAATAATATTTTTTTGAAGAGTAAAGGAATTGGACACCCAAATTAACTCCCCCCCCCATGGTGTTTGGTAGGCTGTGTTTGCAATAATTTGTCATGCATATTAGTTATAAAATGAATAAACTAATGGGACAAGTCTAAAAATGAGCCCCATATCCTACCATATAGAAGTAAAATTCCAAAAAGGCATACCAAAATCTAGTCAAAGAGAGTGTGGTCATGTCACCCTACTCAACCCCTACTAGCCTTGCTGATAAATCCCACAAAACCTTGAGAGGGCAGGAGTGAATTAGGGTGTTAAATTTTTCTTGGAATAAAGAAACACAACCCATCAGAAATACATAGTTCATTGTTAAGGGTTATTCCAAGGAGCATACGCCGATGGTGTTTCGGTCATACCAGAATCCACTAAACTTCACTGGAATTTAAGGATTACCATTTTTCGGTCATGGTCACCCCCCTGAAAGGCTCACTGCATTTACAAGAATTTTAAAGATAACACATTGCCTCCATCAGATCACTTTTGTCAACTCCCTCTTGCTCGCTACTTTGGGTTAAGTCTTTCTCAGCTTATCAACTTGAAAATCACTTCCATATCTAAATGGATAATGATGATGTTTTGCATCACTAGAGATTGAATATGATGTTTCAATGCATTCCACTAACGTTCCCCCAAGTATTTTTTCCGAAGCTTTCTATTTTGCACAACTACTAACATTCGCCAAACCTCAATCTTTCATGCAACTGTCCCTCTGCAAAGCTTGTATTTGCATATGAGTGTCCTTGTAGTTCCTTGCAACTTTCACTTTACCAACAAACATTTACTTTCGGGCAACTTTCAATGTTTTGTGAATCTCCTTTGTTCTGAAGCGACTCAAGTTACTTCGCACAACTGATGCACGCGCAGAAAATAATTTTAAGCAACTCTACTTTGCACAACTCTTTCACAAAGCAAAGAAATCAGATCTTCATTGAGTGTCTAAGTGCTTCAAATGATGGGGGTAGCCGTCGATTTATAGGCATGGTTGAATCTTAGCTCAACTGCCTTGCGCTCCACCGACCTTACGTGCAAATTTCTCGGTTCACTGAACTTCATCGACTTAATGTCACCTATAGCATGCAACTCACCATCGTCACGCAACTCCATTAATATTACGTTGGTTAATGCAACTATGATTTTCGCGCAACTTCAAAACTTTCATAAAACACTTGCCTTAGTCGTATTTTGATGAGGCGAGGCCGAAACATCTATTGTGTGCAACTTCATGAAACTTCTTCACCCTTTCAGGAAAGAATTGTATTTGTGTAAGAATATTTCTTTTGCCAAAAACAAATTTCTTCGTCCTTCAAATTTTTGGTTCCACAAATTTGGTAAACACTGAAAAATTGTGTCACCTTCAACTCTAGTGTGGATTGACCATAAACACAATATACTACAAATTTTTAACTTTAAATAACCTTGGTTCAAACACTTATCAATCCATGTAGTACTCTCACCCCTCAACCAAAGGGAGGGAGTATGGTCATATCGCCCTACTCAACCCCTATTAGCCTTCTTGATCCGCATAGTACTCTCAACCCTCTACCAAAAAACAAGGCCTACATGTTCATGCACATGATGTGCAAGTAAATAGTGAGTATAATACTTAGTAGGATTTTTCAAATGATCCCTACTTCCTCTCATGTTGTGACTCCTTTCAAACTTGTGTTTGTGTGCATGAATGTGAAACACCCCATAGAGGCAAAGAAAACAATCAAATTCACATCATATATCACAATATTATGCTCAACACACAATTTTGAAAACCCAAAAAAAATCAATATCATGCTAGGATACCGATGTTATGTCTTATTGTCAATGTTTGAATCATACTTTACAAGTCATTGCATAAAATGAATCTACAGCTTTTTATAGACCATCATGTCTTGTGTGACGATAAAAAGCCTCACCAACTTTTGTGTCTTAAATGAAAACAATCTCTCAGAAACCTCCCAAAAAAGAATAACATGGATGCGCCTTGCAAGTTAAGGTTTTGAGTAAATATAAGAGGCCGCCCTTGTGGGTTGTCTCCCAAATGATAATAACAATGGATTGTGGACTTTTGATTCCCAATGAAAAATAACATGTATCATGAAACTGTGTGCCATGATTGCGAATAACTAAGATCACAAACCCATGTGTCACTAGTAAATGAACACACCATGGAGTGTTGGAAAATTATCTCGCCTAACATCATGAAATGCAGGACATAATCAAACATGCAACATGTAAACATTCAAATAATTATACATCATGGCATAAATACATCAACAAACTATGTGACATTATTAAAGCACACAATGTAGCATAAAATAATTAAAAATATTTATTTAACAACCTTCCTAAAAATAAAGGCCATGGCCATCTATATTAGGTATGGTTTAGGATAATAAATCTTAAACGCTAAAGACCACCATGCCTAACCATAAGTTTCACAAAGAATCTAACAAAAATCCTCCATTTCTAGGTTCGAAAACATAGAGAAATCCAGTTGGAATAACGGAGAGGTAGATCATTTGGAGGGAGGGAGAACTTCGTTGCATCGTGCACCAAAGGAAGACAGAGAGAAAACGGATGGAGATAATACTTTGGTGGAAGAGAAAAGGGAGTAGGAGTTGATGGCATGAAGAAGTAATGCAGAAAGAGAGGGAGGGTTTTAATGAAAAAAAAATAAAATTTACAATAGTTCGGGTGATGAGGATTATAAAGAATCAAAGAAACTACAAAGTATTCGGGGAGACTGGATCTTAAGCCATCCCGTGAAACCCCTAAAAGAAAAAGTTTGTTCTTTGTTCATGATCCCCCTGTCTTTTAAATTTTCTCCTCCCTCGTTCCAAATAATTATCCTCTCCTAACCTAATTCCAAACCCCCTCCTGCCGCCCGGTCCAAAAAATAACCTGCGATGAATCCAACCTGAGATGAATCCTGTTGTTTTAAAAACAGGACCATTAGAAACTCCATTAGAGGGAGCACAAACCAACATTAGAAAATAATCCCACACGGCAATTGATTAAAACAGCAACTGCCCAGAAAATAGCCCGATTTGGGTACATGTTAGCCGCCTTCATCCGGTCTCGGATCCAAAAGTTGATCTGCTCGATGATGGACTGTGTCTCAGGGTCTAGCTCGATGCCTACTGACTTCATCGTCTCGATGATCCGCTCCATCCCTGTTATGTCAGGTGACTGGCTGAAGGAGGATCTGGAAGCTTTACGAGTCGAGGCACAGCTGCATTTCTCAGTTTTCAGATCGGAAAAATACTATCAAAAGCAGAACAGAGCTGAAATGCTAATCGAACCCAACCAGAAGTACACTAACGACAACAAGAAGAATGCAAATGGGGAGGGGGTGTTACTTGATTGGATTCGAAGCACGACCAAGAGCCCACATCGCGATCCGGAACGAAATTCTGAAAAGAACAAGGGAGGTAACCGAGAGAAGGGAACCCTGCTGTCGATTGCGTTTACAAATTGCTTAAACCCTAAAACCCAAAAACGAAGGAACTCGGCATTCTTGAGCTTCCCAAAGCATCAATTGCTGCCCTCGGGAAGGCAGACGAGGTGCGCAGGATCTGGCAGCAATGGATGCATGGGGGAAGCGCAAGAATGTCTGTGAGACTCAGTCCATCAATTGCTGCCCTCGGGAAGAATCGAACCCTACCAGAAGTGCTCTAACGACAGCAAGAAGAATCCGAATGGGGAGGGGGTGTTACTTTATTGGATTCGAAGCAGGACGAAGAGCGCACATGGGGATCCGGAACGAAATTCTGAAAAGAACACGGGAAAAAACTAACAGGTAATCGAGATATGTCAACACGCACATATATTCTTCGGCTTTTGTGATGGATTCGCGTACCTCCGCCGATACAAAGGACTGAAATGCCCTTATTTTTTTTCTCTCCGCAGATCCACGCGCACTGCTCCCGCGCTCTGATCCCGCGCACCGATCCCGCGCACTGCTCCCACCACACATATCCCTCTACGCTCATCCAGCCGACACATCTTCCTCTTGCGATTTTCCAGTTGGCACATCTTCCCTCTGCGCTCGTCCAATAGCGGATGAGTTTATGCCATTTATCTCCTCCCTACCTCTTCTCCCGGGCTCGTCCAGCCGCTGACTCATCTCCTCAGCTTAGCTCGCTTCTGCCTCCTCTCCGTCAAGTTGTATCTTGCCCTTCTCCTAGCACCTAGTGTATCTGAAAACTACATTTTATGTAAGTTGTATGTTGCCTATATTTTTGTAGATTTATGTTGCTAATTGATGTAAATATGAACTGAGAATAAGTTTTAATATCTTATATTCATTAATGTTGTAGGTTGATTGATACCAAATGATTTCAAGTTTTTTGCAAAAAGAAATGTTTTGTTATTTTCATTTTGATGGAGCACTTGTTGGTGATTCACATGGAAAAATGCATTATCAAGGTGGAAGATCTATGGGTAGAGTGCTAATAGAAGGAATGAAATTTGATGAAATATCAAGTTTGGCATCGTCGATTCTGAAGTGTGATATGTCATCGTTAGATTTAAAATACACGTTAAAGTTTGACAATGGGACTTTTTTAGACCTTATAGATGATGAAGGAGTTGAGCAATTGTTTAGATTCAATGACAGTTTTGCTAATATCTACATTATTTTGAGGTTGGATGAAAGCTTGCAGTCGACAGTGGATGTAGCTCAAAGGTAATGACATTTCAAAATTCTTTATATCAATATTTTGTTCTCCTGTTATGTATTTACATTTGATATTTAATTTGTAGTGTTGAAGTAGTTGGTGGGAATTCACAACAAAGTTTATCAATGGATGGTGATTTACAAATGCTACCTTGTGCAATTAGTAGTGTTCCATGTTCAATCCCAGAGTTAAATGATTCAAAGTGGAATGAATTATTAGTGGATGTTGGCCAGATTTTTCCTTCACCCAAAGCATTGAGGGAGACACTTTTCAAGTATAGCATTGCACATGGGTTTGACTATGAATATATCAGAAATAGTCCTCAAAAGATTATTGTCAAATGCAAAGTTGAGAGTTGCATATGAAAGTTAAGAGCATATGGCTTGGGGAAATCGACTCCATTTCTTTGTGTGAAAACTTTTCAAAATGCTCATCATCACTCAGCCCAAGATAGACTTACAATTTCTCACAAATCAAGGGCATCATTAGTGTCATCTATCATTTCTGATGAGGTGAAGTCAAATGTGGAAAAATCTGCCAATGAAATTAAAGCTGACTTGTACAAAGACTATGGTATATCACTTACATATCGTCAAGCGTTAAGAGCCAAGGAGAAAGCAGTTGATGGAATATATGGGGTTCCAGAGCAGTCATATATGTTAATCCCTTGGATATGCAAAAGATTAATGGAAGTTGATTCGGAAACAATAGCGAAGTGGGTATCTTCAGAAAATGGTAGATTTGAAAGATTATTCATTGCATATGGGTGCTGTATAAATGGTTTCTTATTAGGTGGTCGACCTATGTTGTTTGTGGATGGGTGTCACCTTAGTGGTCCTTACAAAGGTACCTTGTTGGCAGCGTCTGCATATGATGCAGATGACAACCTTTTTCCATTGGCTTATTCAATTGTTGGGGGTGAAACATATGATGATTGGACATGGTTTTTAAGCAACATAAAAGAGATTATAGGTTCTACTCAACTGGTTATTGTATCTGATCGACACAATGCAATTACAGGTGCAGTTAGAACAATTTTTTTGTGGAGATAGACATGCATATTGTTACCGTCATGTGAAAGAAAATTTCAGCTCTGAAGTTACAAAATTATGTAGGGGAATGGGAAGAGGAACTAAGGAAAGGGCATTGAAATTATTGGATGTCATTGCTTATTCTCGGTTGGATTGTGATTTCAATGTTGCTATGAATAATTTGACAAGCTTTTGTCCAGAATTGTCAAGATGGGTTGAAAAGGATGGTGATGTTGATAGGTGGGCAATGTCGCTATTTCCACACCGTCGATGGGATCATATTACAACGAATTTAGCTGAATCATTCAATGCATGGATTGCAAAGGAGAGGAGACAAAATATTTGTGTGTTGATTAATGAACATCGTGAGAAATTGAGTAAGACATTTTTTACAACCAAGGAAGAGATGAAAAGGTGGAGAAATGGAGTTGGTCCCAATGTTGAGGCAAAATTGAAGATGAATGTGTTAAGGGCTGAAACTTTGATAGTAGAACAATATGGACATAATGTTTTCTTAGTTCGGACCAGTAATGTGGATATCACTGTACAATTAGGCAGTCAGGAATGCACTTGTCAAGCATGGAAAATGAGTGGGATCCCTTGTGCTCATGCATGTGCAACAATAAGAAAAGTACATGGTAACCTATATAGATATGTAGAAGATTGTTATCTGCTCAACACCCAACAAAAGCTTTATCTTGGAGTTATGCATCCAGTTGAGACCAATGATATGCCACATTTGAATGCATTGACGTATAAGGATTATATGGATGAAACTTTTTTGCAAGCACTGAAGATTTCTCATCCTCCGGGGAGACCATCTCATAATCGTATTGAGTCTCAATTTCAAAATAAGAAGTTGTATCATTGTTCTCGCTGTAAAGAAGTTGGTCACACACGAAAAAGGTGTAGAAATCCCAATCCAACTTGATGTGACAACTTTGAAAGGGTGGTGTGTTTAGTGTACATTGGCTTATATGTCGCTAAACAAGGTCATGTTAGTGCGGACAAGGATGTATATTTGAAAAGAAATGAAATCTGTTTTTGTTTTTGTGGAGGTATGATGTTTAACACACATGATTTATTTGTAATTTTGGTTTTGTGTTACTTACAATGAAGTTGTGGTGTGAATAAATGCTGGTGTGTGCAATTTAATTGATGGATTCCGGTAGATGCTTGACGTTCTAACATATAAACCATGTGAACATGTTAAAATGGCATAAATTACAGATTTTAACACTGCCCTTCCAGGTTTTAACAGGGAGCCTCCAGCTTTTGACAGACCTACTGCTGGATTTCTTTTATGTTTTTTATGAAGAGTCAAATAACAGTTCATAATTGTTACATAATGGGATGTTTAGATTGCAAATCCTATTTTACAGTTGAATGTGTTGACTTATAGCAATGACATGGATGAAATCTATTTTCTTCCACCGAAGAGTTGTCTCCATCATCACAAAGAAGTTGGTGACACACGAAAAAGTTGTGGAAATCCCAATCCAAGCTTGTGTGTGCTGGCTTATATGTCGCTAAACAAGGTCATGTTAGTGCGGACAAGGATGTATATTTGAAAAGAAATGAAATCTGTTTTATTTTTTGGAGGTATGATGTTTAACTCACATGATTTATTTGTAATTTTGGTTTTGTGTTACTTACAATGAAGTTGTGGTGTGAATAAATGCTAGTGTTTGCAATTTAATTGATGGATTCTGGTAGATTCTTGACGTTCTAACATATAAACCATGTGAACATGTTAAAATGGCATAAATTACAGATTTTAACACTGCCCTTCCAGGTTTTAACAGGGAGCCTCCAGCTTTTGACAGACCTGCTGCTGGATTTCTTTTATGTTTTTTATGAAGAGTCAAATAACAGTTCATAATTGTTACATAATGGGATGTTTAGATTGTAACTCCTATTTTACAGTTGAATGCGTTGACTTATATCAATGACATGGATGAAACTTATTTTCTTCCACCGAAGAGTTGTCTCCATCATCACAAAGAAGTTGGTGACACACGAAAAAGTTGTGGAAATCCCAATCCAAGTTTGTGTGTGTTGGCTTATATGTCGCTAAACAAGGTCATGTTAGTGCAGACAAGGATGTATATTTGAAAAGAAATGAAATCTGTTTTTTTTTGTGGAGGTATGATGTTTAACTCACATGATTTATTTGTAATTTTGGTTTTTTGTTACTTACAATGAAGTTGTGGTGTGAATAAATGCTGGTGTTTGCAATTTAATTGATGGATTCCGGTAGATGATTGATGTTATAACATATAAACCATGTGAACATGTTAAAATGGCATAAATTATAGATTTTAACACTGCCCTTCCAGGTTTTAACAGGGAGCCTCCAGCTTTTGACAGACCTGCTGCTGGATTTCTTTTATGTTTTTTATGAAGAGTCAAATAACAGTTCATAATTGTTACATAATGGGATGTTTAGATTGTAACTCATATTTTACAGTTGAATGCGTTGACTTATAGCAATGACATGGATGAAACTTATTTTCTTCCATCGAAGAGTTGTCTCCATCATCACAAAGAAGTTGGTGACACAAAAAAGTTGTGGAAATCCCAATCCAAGTTTGTGTGTGCTGGATTATATGTCGCTAAACAAGGTCATGTTAGTGCGGACAAGGATGTATATTTGAAAAGAAATGAAATCTGTTTTTGTTTTTGTGGAGGTATGATGTTTAACTCACATGATTTATTTGTAATTTTGGTTTTGTGTTACTTACAATGAAGTTGTGGTGTGAATAAATGTTGGTGTTTGCAATTTAATTGATGGATTCCGGTAGATGCTTGACATTCTAACATATAAACCATGTGAACATGTTAAAATGGCATAAATTACAGATTTTAACACTGCCCTTCCAGGTTTTAACAGGGAGCCTCCAGCTTTTGACAGACCTGCTGCTGGATTTCTTTTATGTTTTTCATGAAGAGTCAAATAACAGTTCATAATTGTTACATAATGGGATGTTTAGATTGTAACTCCTATTTTACAGTTGAATGTGTTGACTTATAGAAATGACATGGATGAAACTTATTTTCTTCCACCGAAGAGTCATCTCCATCATCACAAAGAAGTTGGTGACACACAAAAAAGTTGTGTAAATCCCAATCCAAGTTTGTGTGTGATGGCTTATATGTCGCTAAACAAGGTCATGTTAGTGCGGACAAGGATGTATATTTGAAAAGAAATGAAATCTGTTTTTGTTTTTGTGGAGGTATGATGTTTAACTCACACGATTTCTTTGTAATTTTGGTTTTGTGTTACTTACAATGAAGTTGTGGTGTGAATAAATGTTGGTGTTTGCAATTTAATTGATGGATTCCGGTAGATTCTTGAAGTTTTAACATATAAACCATGTGAACATGTTAAAATGGCATAAATTACAGATTTTAACACTGCCCTACCAGGTTTTAACTAGGAGCCTCCATCTTTTGACAGACCTGCTACTGGATTTCTTTTATGTTTTTCATGAAGAGTCAAATAACAGTTCATAATTGTTACATAATGGGATGTTCATTATTGTAAAGAAATTTGTGACACTCTACATTCAGTATGTCATTGGTTCAACAAACAAATTCAAAGTGATAATCAAATTGAGTAATCCATTGATTCAACAAATGTTTTGTCACAATAGAACTAAACACCCACCAACTTCAACCAAACTCCAACTACTCACTAACAGTTTCCTTTAAAACCATTTTCCCCACAAATTATGTGTTTAACTAGACAACTCCTCCAAAAACATTGTTCTCCTTGCATTGCAGCCATGGTTTGCCAACCACCATAGTAAATCAACTCTTTTCCTTTGAAGCTGAATCTACAAACATATCATGCATAACTCTCTATATATTAGAGACAAAGAAAAATATACAGAGTTGTAAAATAATTACATCAGTATAGTCTTTAATCTTCTTCATGGTGTCCCATTCTTGCAGGTATATGATCAAGTGAATTCCACAATCATTACTGAAAAAAAAACACACCTTTTAGATAACAAAACTAGATTTGGAAAATAAAGTAGTGAGTAATTTAATCTACCAATTAGATTGCAGCTAAACAGATTCATACACAATGTCAAATTTGAATGGGGAAGAATTTTCCCGTCGTGAAAGATGTCGCAACATGGTAACAAGACAATCACCCTATATGAAAGTCAAAAGATATAATAAATTAGTAATTTATAAATCAGTATGTTTGGTAACCAAAAAGAAAATGATGACAAAGGCCATTATAAGTACCAGCAATATAGACAGTTTTCTCTGTTGTTTATCAGTGGAAGCAGTGCCGAGTGAGTCCAGAACATGAAATTTCTTTGTCTTTAAGTCAACGCAATAGCAAAACCAATGAAAATTCATCAACATGGGGAAAAACAGAAGTCGACATTGTGCTATGTTGTGTCCAACAACATTAGGCATGACATACATCAGAACATCAGCGACTTTCCACTCTTCCTGACATGACATAATCTTATCCTACAACAATATATTATCACAAAATATAAAACATAATACAAAAGCCTTTTGTACATCAATATATGCCTAAAATTAGTAACATGAATAATGGATCAAATATGTGTCTATTCACTATTCCAAATGATTTCTGATCATTCACAAGAGTTCTTGCAATCATGGTCACCATCTGTGATTCCAACATTGTCATTCATATGTAACTAATTAGTGATCATACAATAGTTGATTATAAAGGAAGCATTTAATAACCTTGTTGTTCACCCATTCCATAGGGCCTAAACAATGACATTCATTTTTAGTCAAATAGTAATTATGCATGTCAACAACAATTCTGCATTTAAATCACATCCCATAAGTATATGAAGTACATTTCGAAACAGTTCCTATATTCAACATATCAATACGATGACAACCTACCGCTCTTTGTTGCCCTGCTTCTTTCCCGAGGTGCACAAGTCATAAATCCTCCTTTTAAGGTCCGTTCTGCCTTTGACAGGCTGTTGCACATAGGGAGACCATTTTTTTTCAGTCTTTTGTCGAAGTGACCTCCTAAGAGCCATCCCAGCAGATGGGTCTTCTAAAGTTGGTTCGAACACAACTTTATCCTTTTCCTTTTCTGCTTCCTTATCACCATCCACTGCTCCCCCCTCTTCATCACTTTCGTCATCTGCCTCCAACAGAGTTTCCTCCTCTTCATATTTCCCCACCTCCTCGGTTTCATCTATCTCCTCCTCTTCCTCTTCGACATCCTCTGTATGCTCCCCAGACTCTCCAGTAGCCTCTTTTTCATCATCTAGAACATAATCAAATGTAGCCCCTTTAGCAGTAGAGCCCGCAGCTAACAAATTTCCTTGAACTCGAAGGAGATCATGCAGGTGCTCATTGACACCTTTCATATATCCATTGTACAAAACCTTGATATCCTATAATAGAAAATGGGGACATAAATGTTAGTAACAGATAACAGAAAGGAACAAATCAAAGTATTTAACAATAATCTAACAGAAATCAACACAGACCTTCCACAATTTAACACTCATCCTCCAATTGTTGACATTAACCATTCATACCCGAACTGGTATTCAACAAACCTAATGATTGTCCCTCTTACAAACCCAAGGTTTTTAATTACAGTTTACAAATCCAAAGCAAGTAAATTAGTGTCCTATGATCATATCACCATCTTGTCATACAAGAATAAAATAAAATCATTTATTTAAATAGAAATCACAACACCCATGAACCCTTCAGAAAAATAACCACTTCATGTATCCATAAACATCATTCCATAAAACCATTAAACAATAACATAAACCTTGATAAATGATTATAAATCTAACAGTATTTAACACAGGCCTTCCATAATTTAACTCTCAGCCTCCGGTTTTTGACACTAACCATTTCTAAATGACAACTACGACTTCCAATGGACCATTTCAATGTTGGCACCTCTAAAATCCCACATCGTGCCACTCTAATTTCATAGTTTCGCCACTAAAATTACACATCTAAACACATGGTAATTTCTAAAGAGGATTTCAAGGCATTTAACACCGAACCAACCAGAATTTAACAAGCAGCATCCAGGTTTTAACATCGGTCATCCCCATGCTTTCATTAGCAGTGGGAGAATCAAAGAGGAAGGCTTTTAATTTAACACACCCCATACTAACAGTAAAATGTAGATGTTTGACACTACAATTCCTTGTTTTATCCTTGAAAAACAACCAAATAAATACAGATCGACATCAAAAGGAACAATTCATAGTATTTAACATCAATCTAACAGTATTTCACACAGACCTTCCAGAATTTAACTCTCAACCTCCGGTTTTTGACACTAACCGTTTCTAAATGACAACTACGACTTCCAATGGACCATTTCAATGTTGGAATCTCTAAAACCCCACATTTTTTTCACTCTAATTTCATGGTTTCGCCACTAAAATTACACATCTAAACACATGGTCATTTCTAAAGAGGATTTCAAGGCATTTAACACCGAACCAACCAGAATTTAACAAACATCATCCAGGTTTTAACATCGGTCATCCCCATGCTTTCTTTAGCAGTGGGGGAATAAAAGAGGAAGGCTTTTAATTTAACACACCCCATACTAACAGTAAAATGAAGATGTTTGACACTCTAATTCCTTGTTTTATCCTTGAAAAGCAACCAAATAAATACAGATCGACATCAAAAAGGAACAATTCACAGTATTTAACATCAATCTAACAATATTTAACACAGACCTTCAAGAATTTAACTCTCAGCCTCCGGTTTTTGATACTAACCGTTTCTAAATGACAACTATGACTTCCAATGGACCATTTAAATGTTGGAACCTCTAAAATCCCACATTGTTCCACTCTAATTTCAGGGTTTTTCCACTAAGATTACACATCTAAACACATGGTCATTTCTAAAGAGGATTTCAAGGCATTTAACACTGAACCAACCATAATTTAACAAGAAGCATCCAGGTTTTAACATCGGTCATCCCCATGCTTTCTTTAGCAGTGGGAGAATCAAAGAGGAAGGCTTTTAATTTAACACACCACATACTAACAGTAAAATGCAGATGTTTGACACTCTAATTCCCTGTTTTATCCTTGAAAAGCAACCAAATAAATATAGATCGACATAAAAAAGGAACAATTCACAGTATTTAACATCAATCTAACAGTATTTAACACAGGCCTTCAAGAACTTAACTCTCAGCCTCCGGTTTTTGACACTAACTGTTTCTAAATGACAACTACGACTTCCAATGGACCATTTCAATGTTGGAACCTCTAAAATCCCACATTGTGCCACTCTAATTTCAGGGTTTTTCCACTAAAATTACACATCTAAAAAATGGCCATTTCTAAAGAGGATTTCAAGGCATTTAACACCGAACCAACCAGAATTTAACAAGCAGCATCCAGGTTTTAACATCGGTCATCCCCATGATTTCTTTAGCGGTGGGAGAATCAAAGAGGAAGGCTTTTAATTTAACACACCACATACTAACAGTAAAATGCAGATGTTTGACACTCTAATTCCCTGTTTTATCCTTGAAAATCAACGAAATTAATACAGATCGACATCAAAAAGGAACAATTCACAGTATTTAACATCAATCTAATAGTATTTAACACAGGCCTTCAAGAATTTAACTCTCAGCCTCCGGTTTTTGACACTAACCGTTTCTAAATGACAACTACGACTTCCAATGGACCATTTCAATGTTGGAACCTCTAAAATCCCACATTGTACCACTCTAATTTCAGGGTTTTTCCACTAAAATTACACATCTAAAAAAAATGGTCATTTCTAAAGAGGATTTCAAGGCATTTAACACTGAACCAACCAAAATTTAACAAGCAGCATCCAGGTTTTAACATCGGTCATCCCCATGCTTTCTTTAGCAGTGGGAGAATCAAAGAGGAAGGCTTTTAATTTAACACACCACATACTAATAGTAAAATGCAGATGTTTGACACTCTAATTCCCAGTTTTATCCTTGAAAAGCAACGAAATTAATACAGATCGACATCAAAAAGGAACAATTCAAAGTATTTAACATCAATCTAACAGTATTTAATACATACCTTCAAAAAGGAACAATTCACAGTATTTACAGCAAGCTTTGACAAATATAAAGATGAGATTTTTACCGGATGGGTGAACAAAGACTGCTCGGGCAGCCTGCTCCCTAATGAAGTAGGACCTGCATATAAGATACCTCTTTTGCTTGTTTTTTCCAACTTCAATCACCTTTGAAGTTTATCTTCATCCCAAAATTCCAAAACATTTTCGCTACCTAAATTACGAACTTCTCCAATTGGGAAGTGGATGAAGAAAAACAGATACAATGCAGTGTCAACATGTTAATATTAATAAAATAAATTTACTAACTAATAAATAAAATCCAAATATTGTTAAACATTTTTAAAACATACCAATAAGACAACCAAGCAACCTCCAACAAGCTTCTTCGGTTGGCCTTTTTCTATAGACTTCTTATAGATGTTTACCTCTCGAACCAGATCCATCAAAACAAATTGGGACCAATCCCATTCTCCAACATTTTGTTGACACCCACACAACATCCTAATATTTCTTTCATTAACAAATGAACTAGAGCTAGGATTTAACATTGTACCCAATGTAAACAACATAAACGATGTCAAAAATCCCTTTCCCACCAAGCCTTCCAAAATCATCTCCTTCAATGCTGTTAACTTTTTCCCCATATAACACCTCTTCATTTCTTTATATTCATCTATGTCACTTTCAAGATAGACAACTTTTCCTCCCGAAGGAATTCCTAACATATAATTCACATCGGCCGCAGTGATCATCATTTCCTTCCCTCTAATTGCTACAGTACATGTAGGAGGATCAAAGGCATCTATAATCTTCTCACACAATTCTCTCGGCAAGCGTTGAAAGTTAAATTCAAACAATGTACCAAATCCCATTACTATGACCATTTGTTTTTTCCTCCCATGTATAAGAATGAAATCAACAACATCTTTAAATAAGCTTGGAGAACATCTACAACTTATAATAGTTTGGGGTCTTACTTTTTGACCCCCTGCAGCACCCCTTTCATCGTTTTCCATCATATTATACTTATTATTTTGACGCTTTGAAAGCTTAGACCAAGCATCTATTATGACAGAATTGGCATCCCTAGCATTTTTATACACCCCTTTATTTTTCTTAAAAAAATTCTTGCCTGCACATCACAAAAGAAAATAAAATTCTATCACAACCTAAATATATCATGGTTTTCTAGAACAAATAAAAACATACCAAACATAAAATCATACCTAAACTTTTTCAATCCAGATGATCCCTTCCTCTCCATTGCAATCACTAGAACTTGAACCAAGGAACAAAACTGTAAAACAATTATCAAGCATGTATGGAATGAACACAATGGCAGGAGGAAAACAATGACAGTAAGACATCAATATGTCACAAAATATTCACTGGTAGGATATACCAGGAGGAGGCAACAAAAGCTAGGGTTTTCCCGACAGTAGGGGTTGGCCCAGGACTGGAGATTAATGGAACCGCGATGGAGGGTCACGGCGGGGGAGACACGGAGTGGAGGGAGACCGCACGAGAGTGTGGACGACGGCGAGACTACCGTGCAGGAGGAGCCGACGACGAACTAGGGTTTTTGGGAGAACAACACGCCGAGGAGGGAGAGGGCGACGGAGCATGGCTCAGAGCGACAGGATGGGCGGGAGCAGTGCGCGTGGATCTGTGGAGAGAAAAAAATAAGGGCATTTCAGTCCTTTGATATCGACGGAGGTCCTCCTTTAGTTTTTTCCCAATTTTTGGTCCTTTACGGAAATTAGGGTCCCCCTTTGGTCCATAAATGTCATTCTCCCTATATTCTTCGGCTTTTGTGATGGATTCGTGTACCTACACTGCACCAGAAATTCTGAAAAGAAAAAGGGAAAAAGCTAACAGGTAATCGCTTAAACCCTAAAACCCAAAAAAAGCTCGGCGGGCTCACTGACGTAAACGGATTCCGCAAGATACTACTACGTCCGGGTGATTCGGTATGATATGATTGCAATTTTAATGGCACCAAGAGACGACTCCTCGGCTCTCCCTCCCCCAACATGGCTGCAGATGATGGACGAGACGTAAAGCTCTCTGCGCTCCCTCCTTTTCCCTCCTTTTCCCTCTTTTTCTTCTTACTTCCTAATCTCCCTCGCTGCCATACCAAACGCGCGGCTGACAGTTGATATTCTTCGGCTTTTTCCATGTATCCATATTCATCTTCCATCACAGGCCCCTATGCATTTGACACTAGTTGATATCTTTTCATCCAAAATCTTTTAATAAACTTTTGAATGTAAAATTTATGAGATTTCACCATTGTTAATGCTTTACTCTCTCAATTGTCATCCTCAATATCAAGTTGGATTGTTGGAGATCTCTCGTCTCAAAACACCGAGGAACTTTATTCTTCTGTTTTCAAATCATCATATCACCTAGTCCACCCAACAACATGTTGTCAACCTATAAAAGAGTTTGATTATCCATCTACTTCTCATAAAAAATTATCTATGTTTCACCTATCAACTCTTTATTCTTAAATTAACCCATAAAATATCTTCTTCCTTCAGTGTGGTGCTCGATTCAAGCCATACAGATTTTTCTTCAACTTATAAACACAGTTTTGGATTCTATCTTATGTGAAACCTACTTGATGATTCAGGTAATTTTCTTACTCCAAATCATCATGAAGGAAGGCTATCATGAAATCCATCGAATCAAGATATCAATTTTTTTATTCTACTTGGATTAACACTGTTTGAATAGATGAATATTTAAATACTGAAGATAATATTTCCAATAAATAAACACATTCTATTTATTGAAATTACTTTTTCAATAGTCATGCTTTGTAAAGATTCTTTCCAACAAATTACACTTTTAATCGAAATACCCAATAATTTTACAATGACTTTTTACCTTTTGATAACTCCATCAACTACCAAGTTCCATTGGTTTTCAATGAATCCATTTCTTCACCCATAGATAACTTCAACTATTTAGCAACATTCAGTGTTTCAAATTCTCATGGACATTCGGGATCCCCATACATTTCCATTTGCACTCAAATCTAATTAAATCAATCTAAATTATTTTTTAAAAATACAATGACATCAAATGACCTTGAGACTTAAAATATGCATCAATACTCCAATATCGTAAGTTATACAAAGAAGGATGAAAATTACATGTGCAATCCCATAAGTATTATTGAAAAAACCATACCATGAGACTAAATCCAGTAAAATGTCATTTACCTTGTTTTTTAGAGGATCAGAAGCCCCAATTACGTACAAGAAATAAATAACATGCACACAACTAAGGGGGTAATTTTGGTCTGGCAGCCCAAAATCCCGACTGGCCCGACCTGAAAAAACCCGATTCAATAAAGACTCGGGTTTAGCATGGATTTAGAATCCAACATGAAGGAAGCCCATTCAATCAATTCATGATACAAACTTATTTTTACAAAGTCCAATAAAATTTTACAAAATAATGTCAAAAAATATTGATCTCATCATATAAGACTTTCATTCCCATATTTTAGTCTAGTAAATAAACAAAACAATAGAATACCTCAAGGAACCTTCAAGAAATGATTATTCTATCATCATCATCGTCATCAAAAGCGCAAGTACTATCAACATTACTAATACTACAATTACAATAATTGTTGTTTTTCCAAAATCTTTTATATTAAGCAAATACAAAGGGAACTAGTAACAACACCTGTAATGTCGTTTTAAATACCCTCCTCTTATAAAGATTGTTCCTGACGCCCATAAGTTCTTCTCTGGTCAAATCTTTATGTTAAAATTTATCAAGAATCGTGTGAATCGAGTTGTGGGAAGGGACACCTAGAATGGTCTTTAATAATGTTGCAAAAACATTTTTCTTCACTGTCTTCTTTGCATCCTAACATTTTTTTGCACCATCTGCTACTTCCAAACTGTTTTTCAAATCCAGATCTTCTAAGGTTTCATCATCCTCTGAAAATTCTAGTTCAAAGATTAACTCGTCCTCATTTTCAATCTTGGAAACCCCATATTCCAAATCATATTCCTCCCCAACTAGTAAGGAAAAGTTGTTCTTCCAAGTACAACACATTAAAAATATGCACCATGTAAAACAATAACACTTATTGGAAGAAAAATATCTATCCAATAATGCATTGGAATTCTTCAAATTTTCAACCTTGTCGAGTAAGCCACTTATGATTTCAGATTTGGTAGAACCAACTCTGAAAATTATTATACTAGAAGCCCGATTCATGTAAATGTGATGAATACAATTTGGTCAACTGGAAACATGAATGAAAGAAATCAAAGTGTCAAATCCCTTATTACCAAAAAAATTTAGATTTCACCACAAAGCAATGATGAAACTGAATATATCAATGAAAAATATATTCCTTCAAAAACTCATTACAACAAAAAGGTTTGAAAGATAAGATTTTAAATTATCATGACTATCATTGTCAATTACGTATGATAAATAAATAACACCCACACAACAAAGAGTGTAATTTTGGCTCAGCGGCCCGAAAGCCCGACTGACTTGGACCAAAACCTCAACTAGCCCGACCCAGAAAATCTCAGGTCGGTAAAGACCCAGGTTTATCAATGATTTGAATCCAACATGAAGGGATCTCATTCAATCAAGTCATAAAACAAACTTATTTTTACAAAGTGCAATAAAATTTTACAAAATAAACTCAAAAAATATTGATCTTATCATAAGAAGACTTCCATTCCCAGATTTTAGTTTGGTAAACAAACAAAACAATGAATCACCTTTAGGAACCTTCAAGGAATTATTTTTCTATCATCATCATCATCATCATCATCATCATTGTTGTTGTGATCACCATCATCATCATCCACAACAAAAGTATTGTCCACATTACCAATACTACAATTACAATTTTTGTTGCTTCTCTGCAAATTCTTTCATATTAAGTAAAAAAAGGGAACCAATAATAGTACCCGCAATTCCTTTCTAAATACCATCCTTTTGCAAATATTTTTCATGACAACCATAAGATCTTCTCTAGTCAAATCTTTATGTTCAAATTTATCAAGAATAGTGTGAATAGAGTTGTGGGAAATGACATCTAGAATGGGCTATAGTAATGTTGGAAAAGCATTTTTATTCGCTACCTTCTTCGCATCCAAAAATTTTTCAGCACCATCAGCTGCTTCCAAACTGTTTAAAAAAGCTAGATCATCAAAGGTTTCATTATCCTCTAAAAATTCTGGTTCAGAGATTAACTCATCATTGTTTTCGGTCTTGGAAACCCCATCCTCCAAATCATCTTCCTCCCCTGATTGTGAGGAAAACATGTGCTTCTAAGTAGAGAACATTAAAAATACGCCACATGTGGAACAATAACACTTATTGGAAGAAAAATATCTATCAAATAATGCATTATAAGACTTCAAAATTACTTCCTTTTCTGGTAAACCAATTATGATTTCAGACCTGGAAGAACTAACTCTCAAAATTCTTATGTTAGAAGCCTGATTCTTGTAAATGTGATGAATACACTTTGGTCAACTGGAAACAAGAATGAAAGAAATAAAATGGGTTAAATCACTTCTTTCCAACAAAATTCATATTTCACCCCAAATAAACTATGAAACTGAATCTCTCAATGAAAGAGTTATTCATTTACAAACTCTTTACAACGAAACGGTTGGAAAGAAAATATTTAAAATATCCTCCTCTTGTAAAGATTGTTCAATAATACCACAAGTTCTTCTCTTGTAAAATCTTTATGTTCAAATTTATCAAGAACCGTGTGAATCAAGTTATTAGAAGGGATACCTAGAATGTGTTAGAGTTGGTGTCCTAGAAAAAACTATTTGTACTTTTGATTACATTGATATTTAATGTATTTAAATATTAAACATCTTATTGCATATGGTTCATTGTTCTGCATGACTATGATGTAATAATGTCATAGAGTATTTGTTGCATTGATAAGGTCATGACAGTTCCCCGCTATGATGAGAACCATGAAATGTTATAACAATATTCTTAAATATAGTTATGCGATTGGATGAAATACTATAATGAGACACATAATATACATACTGTTAGGTATGAGTACTCATAAGTAGATGAGACTTCCTCTTATGAAGTTCATACTTGGTAATTTCCAAGATGAGAGATTGTGAGAATATACTTGCTAGTAAGAATTTTGTATGTTTTTGTGTCATCAGATATTCTTATCTGTGAGCGTGTATAATGATACTTATACTTTAAAATTATCATTAACATGTGTCACGACTCACGCACTTTGATTTAACGAAAACCGTCACAGTTGGCGGTAAGTAGGGTACGTTGGGTACGTCATGAGTGACATGTTATTAATGGATAATTCATGGAAGGATTTGTCCCTTCTATTTATAAAAGTTTATATCTCAGCCTTTTGATTGAAATAGAACCGTCATGTAAAATTTCATGACCATGGTGTAAGGAAGTGTTTATTTCAGGTAGTCAAAGAACGACGTATTAAGCACAATATTTGATGACACTATCATGAAACCTGCTTGATGAGATATAAATAAAAATGGATTATATTACACAGTGAGCATTCATATGTGGATATCGTTGTCGTGACTTTATGTTCTTTCTCTTGGGTACCTTGACTTGTTGCTAGATAGTACTATTGGGGTTTAGGCAAGCCCACCTAATGCAAATGATAAAGAATCCTAGAGGGTCACACACTAAGTGTTTCGGGTTGTCTCGGTTAAATTTTATTTGAATTTAATTAATGGAATAAATATTATTCTCATGCCAGTGGAATAATAATATTCTTGTTAAAATGATTTCATAAATTAAATAAATATTTATTCACAGGATTTTGGGTAAAATATATTTATTTATTTTACTGAATATCTAATAAATATTTATTTACTAGTTTGTAAATAAAATATTTATTTAAGAGAATAATTTATTTATTTATTTATTTTGGAGTTAAATAAATGGATGTGGAATTCAAGCAGATCAAGGCTGGTCCAGAAGTAAAATAATTATTTGCAAGACGGTAAATAATCATTTAACTAGTATACATAAATTAAAATAATAATAACTCTACTTTTACTTTATGATGTATAATTTTATTTATTCCGTTTTGCATAAGTTGGCACCCCATAAATAATGATGTAGTATTATTATTAAAAAACATGGGTTTTCTCTAAGGTTATGTATGTATTTAATTACTGTTACGCACAAAAATATTTTTACCGAAACCCCCTATCGAAAAATAGAAACGTACGTCTATTGTACCATGTACCGAACTGCATGCCCGGTGAATTGAGAATTGTTGAGCTAAATGATTTCTCTCTTGAATCCTTTTCTCACCCCTCTCAAGAATAAGAGATGTTTTTCCAGATCGAAGAACAAACGATCAAGAACGCCCGACACAAGACACTCACTTCTCTGCACTAGCACCCAGAGAACGAGTGGTGTCGACCGGAGGACATCCAAGCACGTGTGGGTCACCGCTAGAGGGATTTTGGTTTTGGATCCTCACATGTACAATGAGACAATCCAGAAGGGTCATTCCAAATGATCAATATCATCAATGAAGAAAATACTGAAGATCTAGGTATTTTTTCTTTAGGAAATTAATTAAATTAATTATAAACATGATATGCAAGATCCTCTCAAAAGGTTTCAGTCCTCTTCCTTCTTTATCTCAATCATTGATTCTATTCTGTGGAGAATTTTGTTCATCTTCGTATTGATCCCAAAATAATAATTGATCATGGTAAAAATTAATGTTCTGTGTCGTCCCAACCGTGCTTCCGCTGTGTCCGGAACCTTCAAGTTATATTAAAGGGGTCACATCATATTTCATAATTATTTAAATATTTCGTTGATGATTTATGCATTTAATAATTTAGTTGTTTCAATTCAAGTTAATAATTCTGTAAATCTGAATCTTGAGATATTTTCCTCCTCTTTCATTTCTCACTCACCTTATAAAAATGGTCTTTTATTTTAATTTTGATTAAAATAAAATATAGGATCTCATCCGGAGATACCACAAGTTCCTGGCCATACAACACCAGAACACACGATGTGTATTTGGCAGTACACGCCGTGTAGTCAGGGTTCAATGCTCCGGGTCTGGTCCACCAAACCAAGCCATGTCATTGAAATTTTTCTAAGTCCTAATGACTCAGTGTGTTGACTAGGAATAGGTGGCACATGGTTTCCGGATTACACGTCGTGTGGCTTATTGGACATTGTGTGTAGTCCCTTCGGGTTAGGGTTGGACTGTGTACTTCGTACACAGATTGCCTGACTGGAGACCGTGAAATGCTGATACTATATGACGTGTGGCCCACTAGATACATCGTGTACTCTGAAGATTTCCAAAGTACACTCACACACTGTATCCCCGGGTGTGTACGTCGGATCGATGGTGAACAATGGTACATGTTGTGTACTCATCCAAATTACATATATTTATTAAAAATTATTATTATATTATACAAACCGTTGAGACATGTACCATGGTGCGGGCATAAAGATGAGGCACAACACGTGATAGGTGTTTTATATACATGTGTTTAATTTGACATTTGTGTAATGTTTATTTCTAATCATTAGGTAGTTATGAACAAGAATTCACTAGGTTGCCTCCAAGATACAAGTTACGTACAAAGATAATTTTAAATTAATTTATTTGTTTAAAATTATGATGGATGAGAATCTCAAGGAAATTCAGAAAAGGGTTTAAGATAAAAGGATTGATTAATTAAAGATGAGAATTAATTGATTTGAGTGTGATTTATCTTAAACAAAAACAATTAAAGAATTGAATGATAGTTTCATTTATGGGTAAATATCATTGCATGTATAGATAATCATAAGCTAGACCAAGGCCTTTGTATATGGATGGTTTCTTTTAATTAATTTATTTAAATTAAATTTGTTGGCCTATGAGCCTTCTCCTCATTAATATGTAGGGCATGTGTGCCCAAGGTTGCTTTTATGTAAAACTTTGTTTTACCCCTCACTTGCGTGTGATTTTAAAAGCATATGTAATGGATGGAACTCCCAAGCTAGTGGTGGTGGTTCAAGATGGAGTTGAGACAAAACCAATCCTAGGAGATACAGAGGTGGATTGGTGGAAAGATGTAAACACGAACCCAGAAGGTTCAAGGTGTTTCTCCCCTAGGCCAGGGTTAGTTTATCAGCCACTAGATAAACTAAACATTAGAAAATATCATGATCATGCCCTTTAATTCATTTTATTTATGTCAGTTTCATGGTTTATCATTATGGATGTGTTGTCGCGATCACATAATTAATGAATTAAACAAGAGTTTTTTTAATACATTTTAAAAAATATATTTTTTTTAAAAAACGGTTAGGTTGATTTTTTTTCAAATTGCGCCTCAAAGGCGGCATTGCGGTTGTCGCCTTTGCATTACGGGTGAAAGGCGACATCACGGATGCCGCCTTTGCACTGCTGGGGCGGATCGATGACATGGAAAAGGCGGTACCCGCGGTGCCGCCTTTCTGTATCATGTCATCTGAAAGGCGGCACTCATGGTGCCACCTTTGCCTCCGCACCCTATAAAAGGGTAGCGCCCTCCTCCCCTTCGCCTCACTTCCAAGCATTCATCCTCTCTCAAATTCTTTCTTTTGTGGTGGTGTTCTGTGGTTTGAAATTTTTGGAAAGCTTTTAGAGGTATGTTTTTTTAATTTAATGTTTTTTATTTTGTAGAATTGTTTTTAGTTAAATATTTTTATAATTTTAATGTTTTTTATTTAGTTGAATTGTTTATAGTTAAATATTTTAAATCTTTAATAGTTTAGTTAGTTTTAAATTTTTTGTTCATTAGATTGTTTATATATATTTAGGAATTATAATTGTCATTAGTATAAATTAATTTAGGATTCTTTTAATGAAATTTTGGTAGCATAAAGAGTATGTTATCTAAGCAATCAAATCCTTGTCTGGATACAAACAAGTGAATGTGGCTCTCGCACAGATGTACCTAGGGGTAAAACCTGAAAACACCAATTTGAGCTAGACTCGAACGGGAACTGGTGCACAACAACAGGCCTTGCTGCATTCTGGTTTGACACTCCCAGAGGATATGCTTAAGATATGCATATTTCTTTATAAACTACTAAAATATCTAAGAAAAGAAATGATAAATTGATAATTTAGTAATGATGTTGATATTTATTATAAGGAATGATTAATTAAAAATTAATTAATAAATAGAGTTAAAAATAAATAAGATGGAGTTAAAATATAAATAAGATGGAGTTAAAATATAAATAACATGGAGTTAAAATATAAATAACATGAAGTTAAAATATAAATAACAGCATGTTAAAATATAAATAACAGCATGTTAAAATATAAATAACAGCATGTTAAAATATAAATAACAGCATGTTAAAATATTAATAACATGAAGTTTAAATATAAATAACAACATGTTAAAATATAAATAACATACATAAATAACATAGAGTTAAAATATAAATAACATAGATAAATAACATAGAGTTAAAATATAAATAACATATATAAATAACATAGAGTTAAAATATAAATAACATAGAGTTAAATAATAGAATGTTAAAATATAAATAACATAGAGTTAAAATATAAATAAGAGAATGTTTCGAGCTTCTTGCTTTTCTTACAGTGAATTGAATATCAAAATTTCAGAAATCACGGGTTTTCTGAAATTTTGATATCCAATTCACTTCAAGAAAAGATAAAAGCTGAAAACATTCTCTTATTTATTTTTTAACTCGATGTTATTTATATTTTAACTCACTAATTAGAAAGTTTACTAAGAAATATCCTAGTTTAGGATATAAGATCTTTTAAAATTTAAGTATCATAAAGATTGTATAGTTTAGAAGTAATAGTTATTATTTGAACGTGAGGTAAAATCCAACTTATTTTTAATAAGCTGTTTAATTACAGCTTCAAAGTATAAAATCCAACTTATATTGGTAACCATTATTCTGAATGTCACTTACATTATCAAAATCTTGATCAGAAAACTTTATTTACATAGAGAGGAATGTTTGCCTGTGTGTATTGCTATGGGGAGGTTATTCAAACTGAGCAAGGGGCTTCTTATAGTACACAACCAATAACAGTGGTTAATACAACTGATTGTGTAACCCTAAGTGACCTTCAAGACAGAATTCATGGCTCATTAAATCTAGGACCCGATTAGAAGATCAAGTCAATGAGTTATAGACATTTACAGTTCCCGTCAACATTGTGGCATCTAGCTTGTCCATTGGTTGATGATGCACAATGGATCCAAACAATTAATTTGTTTTCTCAATGGTCAGATGGTACCATGATGGAGTTATATGTTGATGTTTCTATTGTACAACAACAACATCCAATTGTACATACATGTAGACTTACAAGAGTCATTGAAGATAGTCTGCCCCATGAAGTTCAGACTATTCCAAATGATGCAGAGGAAAACCTACTTGATATTCTAGATATACATGTTAACCCGACATCTGATGAGGAGTTTCGTAATAACGAAACAGATAGTGATAGTAGTGCTGATGAGGAAGGAACAACAGATGTTTTGAGAAATGCATTAGTTGTACAACATGCTCGACCTACAATAAACCATCCACCGATCTTTGCATACTGGTAAGAAGCAATGACACATGTGCTTGAATTTGAAGATAATGTTCTCACACCGACAATTGAGTTTCCCGGAGTTATACAAGATAGTTTTAGTGAGATGGGAAAAACTTTATATGTTGGAAGGAATTTTCCAAGTAAAGATGCATTAAAAAATACGCTAAAGAGATTTCACATTGAGAGGAACTGCAACTATTTAGTTTACGAATCAGATCGTAGAAAATATGGAATATGATGTGATAAGTATGGGGATGATTGTAGATTTCGATTGAGCGTGACTCTGGACATTGCATTTAGTGGTTGGAGAATCTCGAGGATTGAGGCAGCTCATACTTGCGTTCAGCCAAGCCTAACACAAGATCATACTTCATTGGATGCAGAATTTGTGTCATTCATTGTTGTTGAGATGATTAGAACATGTCAAGATGTTCCGATAGCCCTTGTGAAAGAGAGGATACAACAGACATTTGGTTATAAGATATCCTATAATAAGGCATGGAAGGTGAAATAGAAGGAAATTGTGAAGGTCTATGGTGATTGGGATGACTCATATCGGGTGTTGCTGCAATTGCTAGCCATATTGAGGAATCATAACCAAGTTTTCTTCCATCTGGATACAAACAAACATGTGTCTCACGATAACCAACTTGATCCATCTCATGTTCAATTTCATCGGTTGTTCCGGGCATTCCTTCCCTGTATCTCCGCCTTTCGTTTCTGCAAACAGTTTATTCAGATTGATGGAACATTTCTATATGGAAAATACATGGGTGTATTGTTGATTGCGGCAACCCAAGATGGAAACCGTTCACCTCTTCCGCTTGCCTTTGCCATTGTAGAGAAAGAAAACTATGAATCATGGAGTTGGTTTTTGGCATGTATCAACACCCATTACCCCAACATTTGGGGTGTTTTTTTGATATCTGATTGGCACCGGGCAATTAATGAGGCAATCAATGCGGATCCTCATACATGGAGTTACCCAAATTCACATCATCGGTTCTGCATTAGACACATTTCTATCAACTTGCATAAAAAATTCCACAAAGAACCGATGAAGAAGGCAATCTCCAGACTTGGTACGCATTGTATTCGTTATTTTTTTGTATATCAACGTAAAGATAAATTCAAAATATGTGAAATATCATTTATTCTATGTAGAATATGAGTCCGATCAAATATGGTTTGAAGAACGTTTCGAACAAATCCGTCAGGTTAATGAAGAAGTTTACGATTATATGATGCGAATTCCAAAAGAAAAAATGGACAGTGGTATATGATGGGGGGAAGAGGTATGGACACATGACGACTAACATTGTAGAGTGCATCAATGGTGTCTTCAAAGGGATTCGCAAGCTACCTATAAATTCCCTAGTTCATGAGACATTATATCGTTGCGTGAAGTACTTTGTTGATAGAGAAAAACTAGCATCGGATGGAATAAATCAGGGGCTAACGTACGGAAGACATGTTCAATGAGAGATTGAAAAGAATATTGAAGAAGATTCTGGTTATCAAGTCTGCCTATTTCGACGAGAAGACTCTCGATTTGAAGTTCAAGAGAAGTCGAACCCCACCACAAATAGCATTGGTGAAAAAGTGGTGGTATTACTAGAAACGAGGTAATGTCAATGTGGAAGCTTTCAGGCCTTATGATTTCCATGCTCACACGCCATCGCAGCATGTGCCTATGTTCACATATCATGGGAAGCATATGTTGATCCAGTGTACCGGATGAACACCATTGCTAACTGTTACGCTGCACCATGGACACCTATTAGTGAGTTTCATTATTTTCCAATGCCCGAAGGTCAGCCGATAGTGGTACCTGATATGAATCGGTTGCGTCCCTATGGGAGACCGAAGGCCAGCAGGATGTGAAATGATATGGACTAGCCTCAAGAACAAAGACAGAGTTTGAGATGCACCGTATGTCATCAAGAAGGTCATAATCAGAAACGATGCCCTAACATTGTTGGGTCGAGTTCACACTCTTAAGTCACAATGATGTATTGTCATTATTGGGAGATTCTCATATTGTAAATTTTATGTTGTTATCTATTCATTTTACCTCTATTTTCTAACCCCCAAAACTGAAAATCATAACAGTAAACCCAGAAACATCTTTTTTATACAATAATCCTAACAATCTAAACCATAATACTGAAAATCTTTTCTCAAATCATTAACCTAAATCATAAAACGTTAAAAGAAATCCAAAATCCTAGTTTCAAAAGGTAAAATGTGAAACCATAATATTTAAATCCTAAAATTGAAAACATGAACCGTAAGCCCAAAAACATATTCCCTTTACATCGGTTTTCAAAACATTATGTGATTGAGAAAATAATCATGAAACATATGACCAGATTGTCTAGTACAATCATATATCAATATGACTAATATGCCCTACAAATCCCTATAACTCGTGCATAAAGTTTTAGGGAATAAAGGAGCACCCCAGAAATTGAACCCTCCTACATTGTTAATGAAGTCATAGAGACAAATGAATCTTGATCTAGTAATAGAATAACACCCCAAAAAGTGAACTCTCTTACAATATCAAAATATGAGCCCTAGTACTACACCTTCCACCTATATACCCAAGGATCAAATTTGAGATATACATAAAATTATTTTGAAAGGGCATTATAACATTCAAAAATAAAAAATACCCTTTCTTGATATAAAAACATTCTTTGAAAACTAGTTCACACTTTATTTCACAATTCCTTAAAAACACCCTTCTATTTTCCAAAATTAGGGGAAACCATATTTTATCAAAATCCCTTTTCAGAAAATAAAAATTTCATGCCAATTATTTTATAAAACAATTTATAAAAAAAAGTGAAATGATGATTCATCCAACATAGATTAGAGACAGAACCATTTATAGCTCGTGAATGATCCATGATGTGAATCCTTGATAAAACTTTATTTGTTTATATGCAGATGACTGACACCATACTACTCAGTCAGCAGGCTACCCATTGTTCACAGGTTGTGATAGAGGGTGGTCCAGATCGATTGATCAGGGTGTGTCAAGCTCACCATTTTCATCACACAGAGCCTCCTCCTGCCATTATAACATACTTGCGTCGTGCTGGTTTCTATGGAATTGCAGTATCCGATTTTACATTTGTAGACCATCACCTTCTAGCTGCACTCGTGGAGAGGTGGAGACCAGAGACACACACATTCCACCTGCCTGAGGGAGAGATGGTCATCACCCTCTAGGATGTGGCTGGGCTTCTTGGTCTTCCTATCCTGGGGAGACCCGTTATTGGATCCACTCAGGCAGCTTGGCCCGACCTTGCTCAGCGCTTGTTAGGTGTTTGACATTTTGTCTGATCGTAGTGCTATTGATGGAGCATCGATATCTATGCCTTGTCTGGAGGCACAGATTCCAGTTTTAGCTGATGATGCTGACGAGTAGATGGTGATGTGTTATGCACATGCATATATGTTACGACTTATTGGAGGGACCATGTGTACGGATTATTCAGGGATGCACATGCACATGATATATCTACCCATGATAGAGGATTTTGATCGGGCAGGGATGTACAGTTGGGGATCCGCCTGCTTGGCATACACATACAGAGCATTATGCATTATATCCGATAGGAGGCGCACAGGTCTCGGGGGATGCGTCATCCTTATTCAGATGTGGGCATGGGAGCACTTCCCCGCATTCTGCCCTTTTCAGAAACCTCCCAAAAAAGAATAACACGAATGCGCCTTGCAAGTTAAGGTTTTGAGTAAATATAAGAGGCCGCCCTTGTGGGTTGTCTCCCAAATGATAATAACAATGGATTGTGGACTTTTGATTCCCAATGAAAAATAACATGTATCATGAAACTGTGTGCCATGATTGCGAATAACTAAGATCACAAACCGATGTGTCACTAGTGATGAGAACTCTCTCTCTTCATGCTTGGCAGCTTGTAATCATACGTAACGTGATCCATTTTTAAAATTAAATAAAACATCATAAAAAATCATATAATCATGACATTATTAAATGAACACACCATGGAGTGTTGGAAAATTATCTCTCCTAACATCATGAAATGCAGGACATAATCAAACATGCAACATGTAAACATTCAAATAATCATACATCATGGCATAAATACATCAACAAACTATGTGACATTATTAAAGCACACAATATAGCATAAAATAATTAAAAATATTTATTTAACAACCTTCCTAAAAATAAAGGCCATGGCCATCTATATTAGGTATGGTTTAGGATAATAAATCTTAAACGCTAAAGACCACCATGCCTAACCATAAGTTTCACAAAGAATCTAACAAAAATCCTCCATTTCTAGGTTCGAAAACATAGAGAAATCCAGTTGGAATAACAGAGAGGTAGATCATTTGGAGGGAGGGAGAACTTCGTTGCATCGTGCACCAAAGGAAGACAGAGAGAAAACGGATGGAGATAATACTTTGGTGGAAGAGAAAAGGGAGTAGGAGTTGATGGCATGAAGAAGTAATGCAGAAAGAGAGGGAGGGTTTTAATGAAAAAAAAATAAAATTTACAATAGTTCGGGTGATGAGGATTATAAAGAATCAAAGAAACTACAAAGTATTCGGGGAGACTGGATCTTAAGCCATCCCGTGAAACCCCTAAAAGAAAAAGTTTGTTCTTTGTTCATGATCCCCCTGTCTTTTAAATTTTCTCCTCCCTTGTTCCAAATAATTATCCTCTCCTAACCTAATTCCAAACCCCCTCCTGCCGCCCGGTCCAAAAAATAACCTGCGATGAATCCAACCTGAGATGAATCCTGTTGTTTTAAAAACAGGACCATTAGAAACTCCATTAGAGGGAGCACAAACCAACATTAGAAAATAATCCCACACGGCAATTGATTAAAACAGCAACTGCCCAGAAAATAGCCCGATTTGGGTACATGTTAGCCGCCTTCATCCGGTCTCGGATCCAAAAGTTGATCTGCTCGATGATGGACTGTGTCTCAGGGTCTAGCTCGATGCCTACTGACTTCATCGTCTCGATGATCCGCTCCATCCCTGTTATGTCAGGTGACTGGCTGAAGGAGGATCTGGAAGCTTTACGAGTCGAGGCACAGCTGCATTTCTCAGTTTTCAGATCGGAAAAATACTATCAAAAGCAGGACAGAGCTGAAATGCTAATCGAACCCAACCAGAAGTACACTAACGACAACAAGAAGAATGCAAATGGGGAGGGGGTGTTACTTGATTGGATTCGAAGCACGACCAAGAGCCCACATCGCGATCCGGAACGAAATTCTGAAAAGAACAAGGGAGGTAACCGAGAGAAGGGAACCCTGCTGTCGATTGCGTTTACAAATTGCTTAAACCCTAAAACCCAAAAACGAAGGAACTCGGCATTCTTGAGCTTCCCAAAGCATCAATTGCTGCCCTCGGGAAGGCAGACGAGGTGCGCAGGATCTGGCAGCAATGGATGCATGGGGGAAGCGCAAGAATGTCTGTGAGACTCAGTCCATCAATTGCTGCCCTCGGGAAGAATCGAACCCTACCAGAAGTGCTCTAACGACAGCAAGAAGAATCCGAATGGGGAGGGGGTGTTACTTTATTGGATTCGAAGCAGGACGAAGAGCCCACATGGGGATCCGGAACGAAATTCTGAAAAGAACACGGGAAAAAACTAACAGGTAATCGAGATATGTCAACACGCAGATATATTCTTCGGCTTTTGTGATGGATTCGCGTACCTACGCTGCACCAGAAATTCTGAAAAGAAAAAGGGCAAAAGCTAACAGGTAATCGCTTAAACCCTAAAACCCAAAAAAAGCTCGGCGGGCTCACTGACGTAAGCGGATTCCGCAAGATACTACTGCTTCCGGGTGATTTGATATGATATGATTGCAATTTTAATGGCACCAGGAGACGACTCCTCGGCTCTTCCTCCCCCAACATGGCTGCAGATGACGGAGGAGACGTAAAGCTCTCTGCGCTCCCTCCTTTTCCCTCCTTTTCCCTCTTTTTCTTCTTACTTCCTAAGGGAAGTGCAACCCTAAACGCTATTTTGAAGCAAATTCACTTCATTTTGAAGTAGGAATATTAAAAATCACTCCAACCCATTTACTTCATTTTTCACTTCAAAAATAATATTCTATGAATATTCCTCTTTATATATATTTTTTACTATTAATTTTATTCAACAAATTATATTAAACTATTTAAAAACATAAAAAGAGTGAAAAATAAATAAAAAATCGTACAACACATGAACAGTGCAGCGACAAATTTGACGCTGCACTGTACCAAATCTCCAAATTGATGCTGGGAATAGCGGTGGGTTGGAGGGGTTTTTTATGCCAAAATAGCGTTTATAGTGGTGCGTTGGAGATGGTCTAAGACCAACTCCAACGCAGCGCCAAAAACGGCATTTTGGAGTAAAATAGGGCTCCAACCCATCGCCATTTCCAGTGTCAAAATGCCGATTTGCTACAGTGGAGCGCCATACTTGACGCTCCACTGTAGCTGCGCTATCCGATTTTCCTTTTTCTTTTTTTTTAAATTTCAACGAATTTTATCTTTATAATAAATGGTTTATAATTATTTTATTCATTGTATTTGAATACTACATATTTTAATTACTATATTTAATTAATTTTTATATTTAAATATTCAGTTGTTTAATTTTTTTCAACAATATTATTAATATTTTTTTAATATGTGAAAAATGTTATTATTATTCATCTTTTTTTTTGCAATTTTTAATCAAGTAAATAAATTCTTTATTCATAATTATTTTATTTAATTGGTTATTTATATATATACATAATAAAAATTATATATTAATAATCATAAATCTAGTGAAAAATACATATATAATATAATAAATTTTATATTACATTTATGTTAATTTAAATTAATAATATATAGTAATTAAATAAATTGAAAGTTGACATACTATATGCTATTGGTTTATAAAAAACATATACATTAAAATTGAACCAATTAATATATATAGCAGTATGTGTTTATAATAAGTATATTTTTGCAAAAATGGGATAAGATACAAACATACATGTTTACACAAACAAGTAAAAGATTAAACAAAAAACATAATGATGTGTAATAATCAGAACATAACACATCGAACACAGTAGATAACACAAATTTAACATTACAACAACACCTATCACTACCTTATGAGAAATAAAGGTAGAAAATGACAATCTAATAATCCGGTAAATTGGCATCGCTTCCCCCGATGTTAAAATATTCAAAAAAATTGGATGTTGAAGGTGATTGTAAAGGATCATCTGGTGGTTGATGAAGTTGTCCTCCTCTTTTCTGTATAATTCGTGCTTGTTCACCTTGAATAAAAGCACAAACATTTGTAATGGATGGAACTCCCAAGCAAGTGGAGGTGGTTCAAGTTGGATCTGAGACGAAACCAATCCTACGAGATACAAAGGTGGACAGGTGGAAAGTTGTAAACACGAACCCAAAAGGTTCAAGGTGTTTCTCCCCTAGGTCTGGGTTAGTTTATAAACCTCTAGATAAAATAACCATTAGAAAATATCATGATCATTCCCTTAACTTCATTTTATTTATGTCAGTTTCATGGTTTATCATTATGTATGTGTTGTCATGATCACATAATTAATGAATTAAACAATCATGCAAGATAGAACTAAAATAAACCAGGCTTATGCGTAAATATTATCAAGACATGGTTAATCACTTAAGTATGTTCCAGATAATATTAACAAGCATGTGATAATGATAATAAACAATTTGTTCATAAGAGATAAAAATCACTCAAATAAAATATTAAGTCAGACCAAGCCTTCCGTTACATGATTAAGAGAAAAACTCAATAAGACTATGTGTTTGACCAACCCTTGTTGGGACAATTACTTTTATACAATAATCCATTATGAAAGGTTTCAATTTGACTTAACCATATTACATTAAGAGGAGTATCCCTTGATTGACTTGGGGTAATATTGGAGGAAAGAGTTTAGGAAATCCAAAGTTACTATTTTAGGATTGGGGAGTCCACTCAACATATCAAGGAGTTGAAAACCCATAGTTGGCAACGACCTGCCTGTCTAAATACCTTTAAATAGCTTGACCAACCCTTGTTGGGGTTATGCAAAGGGGAATATAAATTTTTTCCACTAGAATTTCATGGAAACTGGACATTTCGAGTTCAATGGTGAGGGCCATTGGGACTTGTTAAAATAGTTGGAGACTTAATAAAATTAATTTATTATATCTCATAAAATGTAATCAATAAATTACTAATGATATGGTCTTTTAATTGTAGAATAAAATGAAAATCTTGTCAACCACACTATCCCTGCCATAAATTCTGGATAAAGACAACATCCTCACCGGTAGTAACATCCATGAGTGTTTAGATGCCTTCAGGTTATCCTACGCCATGAACCGAAGTCTTATGTGTTGGAGTTAGCAATACCTGATCCGCCTGCCAAAGAGACGAGTGGTGATGATTTACTGGTCTATGAGAAACATATGAATGATGTGGTCGACGTTGAATGTTTGATACTATCATCCATGTATAGTGAGATCATGAAGTCTCATGAAAACATGGATTCTTATAGAATGCTCGAGCACCTTCGTGGACTTTACCAGGAGAGAGAAATATAGAAATTGTTTGAGATCTCTTAGGAACTCTTTCAAAGTAAGGTTAGAGAGGGTGCCCCAGCTGGGCCTCATGTAGTCAATCTTATTGGCTACTTTTAGCAATTGGAGGTTATAGGGTTTAAACTCCCCGAAGAATTGGGAACCGATCTCATTCTTGCATCACTCCCTCGGAGCTTCTCTAGCATTGTTGTTAATGTTAACATGAACAACATTGAGAAGTCTCTATCTAATCTTTTTTATCCTCATTCACCAAGTGGAAAAAGATATAAAGCATGAAAATCCTTCTATCCTTATGGTGAATAAGAGGAAAGGGAAGGCAAAGAGATTTAATCCCAAAGCTTTTTCACGTCCTTCCAAGAAATAGAAGATAAAGGGGGAGACAAGGGAACCAAAGGCTATTTCTTTCTCATGGGGCAAGAAGATCCACTAGAAGAAAAACTGCACCCACCCTAAGAAACAAGGGAAAGATTCAGGTGCGTTTGTAATCGAATGTAATCTATATATTTCTACAAATTGGATGTTATATATAGCATGTAGTGCTCACATATGTATCCAAATATAGGAACTAAGTAGATTTAGAAATATTGACCGAGGGGAGGTAGATCTGTGAGCACCCAACAGAGCCAGACTTGATGCTGTAGTTGTCAGGGACTACCACCTCACGTTTCCAATTAGGATGATCTTGATGTTAAAGGGTTGTTATTATATTTCATCTGTTACTAAAATCATTATTTTTGTATCAAGATTAGATACAAATGTATTTTTTTTCAAGTTTGTAAATGAATGTTTCTTATTTTACAAAGATTGAATTTGTTTTGGTAGGGCACATTTATACAGCGGTCTTTACGCATTGGATTACACAAACCAAGTAATGAAAATCGATAACAAAGATACTTCACTTGACTCATACCACACCCAACTTTGGCATCCCCAGCTAGGTCAGGTAAATGAAAAATGCTTGAAAAAGTTCCATCAAGATAGATATTTAGATTCTTTCGAACTAAAACCACTTGGCATATGTCATGCATGTTTACAAGGAAAAATGACCAAAGACCCATTTAGTGGGAAAGGTGAAAAGGCTAAATATCTTCTTGAATTGGTTCATACCTATGTGTGTGGACAATTTCTAGTTAAAGCAAGGGGAGTGTACTCTTCTTAACTTTTACTAATTATTTTAGCAGATATGGATATATCTACTTAATGAGGTATAAGTCAGATTTTTTTGATAAGTTCAAAGAATACAAGAATTAAGTTGAGTACTAGCTTAGTAAGAAGATTAAGAAACTCCACTCAGACTGAGTTGGATAATATCTTAATCAAGACTTCATTTATTACTTATAGGATTTTGGGATCCTATCCCAACTCAATACTACATACACGCCCTTGTGGAATGGTGTGAGTGAAAGGAGGAACCACACCATGTTGTACTTGGTGAGATCAATGATGAGTCATGCAAGTCTTCCATTATCCTTTTGGGAATATGCGTTATAAACAGTGGCACACATACTAAACCAAGTACAAACTAAATCAGTAAATTGTTTTCCGTATGAGTTCTGGAGTGGAAAGAACTCTATGTTATCGAATTTACATGTGTGGGGAAGCGATGTGTTTGTTAAGGCCTCTTCAGGTAACAAAATTTCACCATGATGCACAAGGTGTAATTTTATAGGATTCCCTAAGGAAACGAGGGGATATTACCTATAAAACCCCTCATACAATATGTTTATAGTGGTAAGACACACCATATTCCTTGATAGGGAGCACATATCCAAAAGAGATAGTGGGAGTGAGATAGACTGCAATGAATTCGAGTCTCAAGGTATACAAGAGTTGGTATAGGATCATATTCCACAAAGCCCCATGGAAGAAAGAACTATTCTAGAGACACAAGAACTATGTAGGAGTGTAAGAGAGGTAAGAGTAAAAATATGATATAGTTTTATAGATATCGAGGACGGTGACTCATTATTAGTTGATAATAATGATCCTCTAACCAACAAGGAAGTAGTAAGTGGAAAAAATGTTTCCAAGTGACAAGAAGCCATGAATTTTGAAATGGATTCCATGTACCAAAACCAAGATTGGATTTTGGTAGATCCTCTGATTAATGTAAAGAATGTTGTTTGGAAATGAGCATTCAATAAGAAACTAGACATGGAAGGACAAGTCAGTACCTATAAGACATGACTAGTTGCAAAAGGGTTCAAGTAGAGTCAATTCATTGACAATGTAGAAACCTTTTCACTAATTTCAATGCTGAAATCCATCAAAATTATATTGGCCATTGCCACTTACCGTGACTATGATATTTGGAAAATGGATGTTAAAACAGCCTTCTCTAACAAAATACTTCAGGAAGATATCAACATGACACAACTTGATGGGTTTATGACTCTAAAGGATTCCAATAAGGTATGCAACTTGCATAAATACATTTATGGATTAAAACAAGCATCCAAGTCATGTATTTTTTTGATTAATCCATAATGGAATTTTGTTTTATCAAAAATGAATGTGATCCTTGTGTCTACAAATAGTTTAGTGGGAGGTCAATCATTTCCCTAATAGTATATATTGATGACATATTACTTATTGGAAATGAGATACCGGTCTTACAGTCTGTTAAGGAATGGTTGAATCAATGCTTATCCATGAAGGACTTGGGGGAGGGAGCATATATTCTTGGGATCAAGATCCATTTTGATAGATCCAAGAGATTGTTGGGCCTAAGTCAAAGTACATACATTGATAAGATGCCGAAGAGATTTAGTATGGAACAATCCAAGAGGGGATTGTTTCTAGAATCATATGGTATTCATATTTCCAAGAAAATGTGTCCTCAGAAACATGAGGGAAAAAAGATAATGGAAAGGAATCCATACAAATCAGTGATTGGGTTTGTCATGTATGACATGCTATGTACTAGGCAGGATGTCACCTACGCATTGAGTGTGGTAGGTAGATATCAAGATGACCCAGGTAACTACTGTTGGATGGTATTCAAGAGTATCCTAATGTATCTGAGGCATACTAAGGATATGTTCTTGGTTTATGGAGGATATGAGGAACTAGTAATCAGAGGATATGAAGATGCTAGTTTCCAGACTTATAAAATGACTTGATGTTGCAAACAGAATACATCTTCACTTTAAATGGAGGTGTAGTGATCTAAAAGATCTCAAAGCAGAGTGTGGACATAGATTTTACAGCAGAGTTTGAGTATATTACAACTTTTATGGTAGCTAAAGAAGAATTTTGGATGCGAAGCTTCATCCAAGAACCAGATGTGATACCTAGTAGTAAAGATCTCATCACACTGTACTATGATAATACTGTAGCAGTGGCTCTCACAAAAGAGCCAATGTCGTATCAGCAGATGAAGCACATACTTTGGAAGTATCATCTCTTGGGGGATTTTTATCATAGAGGTGAAGTTGCAATGAGCCGAATTTTCATGGAAGACAACGTGGAGGACCCCTTGACTAATGCCCTGACTCAGCAAAAACATGATCATCATGTGAGGTCTAGCGGATTGAAAGTCATAGGCAGTTGGCTCTATTCCAAGTGGTTGTTTGTTAGAGTTGGTGTCCTAGAACAAAATATTTGTACTTTTATTACATAAATATTTAATGTATTTAAATATTAAACATCTTATTACATATTTTTCATTATTCTGCATGACTATGATGTAATAATGTCCTAGAGTATTTGTTGCATTGATAAGGTCATGGCAGTTCCCCTCTATGATGAGAACCTTGAAATGCTATAACTATATTCATAAATATAGTTATGAGGTTAGATGACATACTTTTATGGGATACATAGTATAAAGACCATTAGGTACAAGTACTCATAAGTAGATGATACTTCCTCTCATGAAGTTCATACATGGTAATCTCTTAGATGGGATATTCTGAGAACAGACCCGCTAGTAGAAATTATGCATGTTTTGGTGTTATCTTATATTCCTATATGAAAGTGTGCGTAATGATTCTTAGACTTTAATATTATTATTAATATGTTTCATTACTTGAACACTTTGATTTACTGACTAAAAACTTCACGCATACAGTTTGTGGGAAGTAGGGTACGTTGGGTTCATCACGAGTGGCATGTTATTATTGGATAAGTTGAGGAAGGATTTGTCCCTTCCATTTATGGAAGTTGATATCTCAGTCCTTTGATAGAAATAGAACCATCGCATGAAATTACATGGCCATGGTGTAACGATGTGGTTATTTCAGGTAGTCAAAGAACGACGTATCAAGCACAAAGGTTGATAACACTACCATGAAATCTGATTAATGAGATATAGAGACAAATAGATTATATTAAACAGTGAGGGTTCATATGTGGATGTTGTTTTTATGACATTTAGTTATTTCTCTTTGGTTCCTTGACCCGTTACAAGATAGTAATCTTGGACTTTAGGAAAGTCCCTCTAATTACAATGAGAAATAATCCTAGAGGGGCACACACTAAGTGTTTCTACTGGTGTCGGTTAAATTTTAATTGAATTTAATTAATGGAATAAATATTATTCTCATGATGGTGGAATAATTTTATTCATGTTAAAATAATTTCATAAATTATAAAAATATTTATTCACCAGATTGTGGTTAAAATATATTTATTTATTTTATTGAACATTTAATAAATATTTATTTACTAGTTTGTAACTAAAATATTTTTTTAAGAGAATAAATTATTAATTTATTTATTTTGGTGTTCAATAAATGGAAGTGGAATTTGAGTGGACCAAGGATGGTCTGATAGTAAAATAATTATTTGTAAGAGAGTAAATAATTATTTAACTAGTTGGAACAAATTAAAATAATAATAACGCTGCTATACCTTTGTGACACACAATTTTATTCATTTTGTTTTTCACAAGTTGGAAAACCATAAATAATGGCATGGTATTATTATTAAAAAACATGGGTTTTATCTAAGGTTAAGAATGTATTTAATTACTAGTACGCAATTAAATATTGTAACCAAAGCTCTATGCAGATAAATAGACATGTACGTCTATTGTGCCATGTACCGAACTGCATGCCTGGTGAATTGAGAATTGTTGAGATAAAATATTTCTCTCTCGAATCCTCTTCCTACCCCTGTTAAGAATGAGAGGTTTTCTTCAAGACCGAAGAACAACTGATCAAGAAAGATCGACATAAGACACTCGCTTCATCACGCTAGAACTCGGAGAATGAGTGGTGTGGACTGGATGCCATCAGAGTACGTGTGGATCACTGCTAGAGGGATTCTATTTTGGATCCTCGCAAGTGCAACGAGACAATCCGGAAGGGTCATTCTGGATGATCAACATCATAAATGAAAAAAATACCGAATATCCAGGTATTCTATTCTTTATAAAATAAATTAAATTAATTAAAAACATGATGTGAAAGATCCTCTCAAAAGGTTTCAGGCCTATTCCTTCTTTATCCAAATCTTGGATTCTATTCAGTGACTGACATTCATCATAATATTGATCCCAGAATTGTCACGAACCAAGTCGGGTCGCCATCTGACCCGGCGCCCGACTCGGTCTGCGGCATGGCCCGAAGGGTGTTCCCAATCCCCACGGGCTAGCACAAGTGCCCAGGTATCAAAACTAACACACGAGAACAATTTTCCCAAAATAGTATACACAAAACAGCTGACAAGATAAGTAAACTAAAATTGAAAATAGACAACCAAAAAAGACCTTAAACTAAAAACAGGTTTAACCCTACAATTCAACTAAAAACCCAATGTGAACAAAAATAAAGATAGAGAACCAAAACTCCAATACAAACATCCATGTGACACGAGAATCCACATCCCCAAGATAAAAACACCAACCTGCATGCGAAGACCACGAACATCTAGAACCACTACCACTCAGCAGGATGCCTCAACCTAGAATACACAAAGAACAAGGTCTACATGCACCCAAAGGTGTATGTATGGATGGAGCCAAGAGCCCAGTGGTACGTCACCCAATAAAAAGGTTCCACGTATAAAAATTAAATGAAAAATACATTTGCAGGATAAATAAATGAAAGGACACCCAAGATTAAACAATTTTAAAGAAATAGTTTCTATAAATAAAACACCTTCAAATAAAACAACATAAATAAATAAAAAAACACCATTGAATTTATGAAAACCCAAACCTTCAAGAAAACCCAAAAACTACACCGTATGCCGATGATGAGTGTATGGTAGTCTAGGAGCACCAAAAGTGGGAGAGGCCCTATTGGTACTAGAAAAAAGAATGGGACCCTAGAACATCACGTCTCGATGAACAGTAGTATAGGAAACAAAAAAATATGTTCTCATGCACGAGCCACTAGTAGGGAAACACATCCATAACCTAGTGGTCTCCAATCATAATTCAAAGTTCACTTAGTGTTTTAATCGTCGAACTAGCTATGTGTAACCAGGACAGAGCCACTCCCGTATCACTAGCGCCCTAGATCTAGTTGGCCCACCTAGTACCCAAGCTTCCCCTTTTTGTGCTCAATATGATCCAATTTCACATTTCAAGTCAAACTCAGACAAATAAAACAAACATGGTGTTACCTAAACCCAACGCCACCCTTTCACACACACAAAAACCATTTGAAATATTCTGCACACAAAAGTATTTTCATAACTCAATTAAACCATTTTTGCACCGTTAATAATTATTTACTAAAACATATTAAATTTTGTAAACATGTTCTTTAAAAAGATACATGGAATGACTTAACACAAAAAGCCAACCCAACCCTCTTTAATGACCAAACACACACAACACCATATCAAGAACCCAACATGCACCACTCACATCGATTAATAACCCAACCGCATAGTTAAAAGACCATTTTTATGATTAAAAAGACATTAGAAAATTTATTAAGCAATTACAGAAGATAAAACATGACTTGGACGAAGACCCAATCAAACCCTATTTTTGGAAAAAATGCATACGAATGCTACACTGGAACATAAACCGTGCACTTTGCGCATTTTCAAAAAACAATCTCAAACTTTATAAAACACTAGTAGAAAAATCAACAACGGTTTTCACTACAAAAACCTACTCAACCAACACAACATCTTCAATTATGACCAAGCACATGCAATGCTATGTCGAAACACAATAAACACCACTTGCACAAATTAAAAGCTAACTGCACACATTATTAAACACTAATAATTGAATAAGGATAAATTTTCAACTAATGAATTCACCCACCCATATAAACATACTACCAAACAAATTAAACACATGAAAAACTTCAAGAAAACCAAATCCAAACCCAAAATAATTAATCAAATAACATAATAATTTAACTAAGAAATCAAATTAATTCATTAAAAAATGTTTAAATGTAGAACCACCTACCAACGTATAGTGGCTTCCAAAAAAATGGCGCAGAACATACCCACACCACATTCGCACCACGGAGAAGCAATGAGAAAGCCTAACCAAGGAGATAAAACCCAAAACAAGTGGTTAAAACTCAAAATCGGACCCGAAAGCTGCTGGAAAAAAACTCAAAGAGAGAAAAATGAAATAAAGAAGGGGTTTCACAGGAGAGGAGGGAGGTTGCGGCAGCAGCGGTGACAACAGGAGTGGAAGGTGGTGTGGGTAATGGCTCAAAATAGGAGTGTCTAGGGAAGGTAGGTGAACGGTTTGTCGGATGGAACTTCTTTCTGGGAGATAGGGCAGCGTGACGAGTTAGCTGTGGAGTAGGGGTGTGAGCCAGGGGGAAGCGGACGAGCCGTGGGGAGGATGGTCTGACAGTTAGGCTTGGGTGTGGTGCGACAGAATTCTAAGAGGAAGGGATAGGCATGGCATGCTGGGGAGGGGGGGGATTCGAGCGACGACATCGGTCCAGGGAGAAGGTATGGGTGCGGCACGACCGGTAGGAGAGGGAGGAAGGGTGTTGCGGGGGCGCGATGAAGGGGAAAGTCCGGCGGCTGTGCATGAAGTAGGGTTTAAGGGGGGTGGGGAAGTCGCATAGACTAGGGGGAAGGGGGGGGGTGATGAGAGAGAGAGAGAGTGAGAGGAGAAAAAAATAAAAAGAAAAGAGAGAAAATAAAAGGCGAATATGAAGAAAAAAATAGGGGGAAAAGAAGTAAAAAGAATGGAAAATAAAAATAAAAATAGAAATTAAATGGAACCTAAAAATAATAATAATAATAATAATAATAATATTGTTGATAACATATGAATAATATTATTAAAATCTTAACTTAATTAACAATTATAACCTAATTAAAATATTAATGAAAATAATAATAATAATAATAGAAATTACAATTTTTTATTATAATAATTCTTTAATGTTTAACCTCCTTTATTTTCATTTCACTTCATTTATTTTCCCTGAACGTTAGGCAGTTCCTGCGGAGAACCGGGTGAGGTCGTGCAGTTACCTAGGTAAAGTCGCGCGACTTTGACCATCCCCCGCTCGTGTATCAGATGCTGCCACACCAAAAAATATCCATTTATGAGTATAAAGTAAAACATTTTAATCGGGCTCAGCGCACACTTCAACAACAATTTTCAAAAGCGAATACAAATTATAAAAATAATAAATAAAAATTATTTTAGAAATCTAAGTGTGACAATTCTCAATGCCATAGCACTTTTCGTCCCCAGAAATCCACAACTAAGATTGAAGCTCAAAGTAGAAAACAACACCCCCTTAAGGTTCAAAGAGGATCCCCACAAAAAAGCAAGTGAAGAGAGGCAAAGGCATCATGCTCAGAGAAAGTGACTCAAATAAAACATTAAAAAAATGTGTAAAAATACTTTCTGATATATGTCACCCACCCCAAAGAGCTAGAACGCCTCTAGTTGACTGATCAAGGAAAGGAACTCTCGCACCCACGGAAACCAACTTCACAAGATGAAACAAAGCAAGTTTTAATAAACAAAAACCACACCATTTGGATAGAATGAACAAACAAGGTCAAACCATGTCCAACGAACACTCTTATCACTTATCACCAAGCCATCATTTGAAACAGAACCAAAAGGTCAACATGGGGAAGACTGAGGGGCTCCCCTCCCTTAAGAACCTACCAACTCCCAAGATGAGACTGGAAAACTGACACGGGGAGGTTCGAGCAGACTCCCCAACATCAAGGAAAAGTCCAACATCGATTCATTCTAGAGACATTTGCGCAATACCCAATGTGGGTCTCCCCCCATTAGAACTAATAGAAGATACATAACTTTGAATGTTTCCCAATGGTGACCAAACACCCCACCACAAGGGGTGGGGAGGGAGGGTCGTAACCACCAGGTGTCAAAACAATGACCTAAGACCAACCAATTTCTCCACATCTCTGGATGAGCACTATTCAAATTTGAGACCAATTCACCTAAAAAAACTCTATAAGGACCGATAAAATAGGTTACCTCCAATGGGACGCAACCCCTGAGACATTAATGTAATGAGGAAACCATTCCTCCTCAAATCCAGGGGAATCCTCATGCACCCAAATGGGTCGTTCGAAATGGAACAACCATAGAAAACAATTTAAATTTCCTTCACTCTCAATACCGACGACAGAAATAATGTTGGGGTCTCATCTACTCTCAGTGTTCTTGACCACATTCCAGATTCACTTGGAGGCCTATGGCTGGAGCCCTGATGTTCGAAGCATCCCATGCCTCGCAGTTAGGCATTTAAGACTTCCGAATGGAGCTTCTCCTTTTTGGTGCCACATGAAACTACACCACAATAGATACAACACAAACAAACACAACATACCCAAACATCCAAATACTCCCTCACGACACATCTACTAAGACTATGTTTTAGATGATATACATGCATCACCTCTTCACCATCATCAAGAAACTTCAAAAGGAAAGACACATGAAAAACACTCCCCTTTGAACATAAAAAAATTTAGAAATCCCTAAGAGGAGGAAACACCCCTATGAAAATAGGGATTCCAGGAGGATCCTACGAAATCCACTCTTGCTCTTAAAATATTACTCACACTGCAAGACGTCACCAAAAATGACCCTTGTGACCAATGAAAGTACTACAAAGCCCTTCAAGACATTGGTCAACAATGAAAATTCTGAACCACCTTTACCCTTCCCAGCCAGAATTCCTTTCACCGTTTCTAGGGGGAACCTTCAGAAGTGAAGGTGTCAAACTTCACACCCGACGACTCAGACGACTCAAAGAGACCAAAACTCCATTCGACTCCCCTAGCATCTGTCACCCCACTACGAGAGGATCTGCTTAACTGAAAAGGAAAAAGGGATAGACTTAGAAATATCCCAAAAAGGAGAGAGTTTTCACTTTAATCAACTGGAGGGTTGGCCAACGGAGAATGTCCCATGGCCATACTTCAATCGCATGTTAACGCTTTATGGGGGGCATGCACTTGTCAGGAAAGAAAACCATGGACCCAATCAAACTGGTCAAATGACCAATACATACCACAAGAGAACACTAAACATACAGGGGGAACCACTGCAAGGGATTCCCAAAGAACTTTTCAAAAGAATTGACTAACCCTATTCTTTCACAACAACTTACAAATAAGAATTCTAAATCAATACATAAATTAGTCAAAAAAGATTCTCAGCTCGAAACGCCTCACATATAAAATTTCCAAAACACAAGGAAACACCACAAAATCACCATTTATTAACACACCTAATTCTCATTTCACAAAACTTTTGAAAATAAGAAAAGATAGTGGGTTTCACAAACACCAATGGTGTCCTATGGGCCTCGTACATGCATGTTCCCATGCCACACCAGCACCAACCTCATATCCATCTAGGAATTCATCCGCTCATTCGATTGACCACTTTTCTTTCCATATACACTCATGCATGTGGTTTCCCACAAGAACACCAAGGATCAAAACCAAACCTTTCCATTTTTCAAAACCAAAACATTCAACCAACCCTTTTTAAATCTCAGAAATCATTTTCTTTTTAAAGAGCTTAATTTCAAAACATTTTCCAAGACCAAAACATTTTTACTTAAAAACCAAATTTCCAAAATTCTAAAAGAAATAAACGAGGAATGCTGCAAGAGAAAACTAGTGTCAGTGGGTGACTGGAACATATGGTTGGACGCCATATGCCAATCACGCCACCACCACATAGGTTATTTTGGGACAGTGTCCCTGACTCCACATGGCTTTCCATACCTTGCGAGATCACTAGGACCACTAACCCTACTCCTTTTTCATTTCCCCTAAACAAGATTAACCACATGGGAAAAAGATTTAGACAGACCTCAACTTACTTTGGTAACTCGAGTCCTACCACGAGGTGTGTTGGCCAGACACCTTACTTGTAACCAGGATGCTGAGTCCCGACAACCTTAAATTTGGTCTACCATGACTCTATCCCAAAAGAACACGACCCAAGAGGACATACCTCTTTTGATACCATTTTTTCACGAACCAAGCCGGGTCTCCATCTGACCCGGTGCCTGATGCAGTCCGCAGCATGGCCCGAAGGGCATTCCCAATCCCTACGGACTAGTACAAGTGCCCTGGTATCAAAACTAACACATGGGAATGATTTACCCAAAATAGTATACATAAAACAACTGACAAGATAAATAAACTAAAACTGAAAACAGAAAACCAAACAAGAACTTAAAATAAAAATAGGTTTAAGTCTAAAATTCAACGAAAAACCCAAAGTTAACAACAACCAAGATAGAGAACTAAAAATCTAATACCAACTTCCATGCAACACGAGAAGCTGCATCCCCAAGATACCAAGACCTACCTGCATGTGAAGTACAATAGCATCTAGAACCACTACCACTCAGCAGGATGACTCAACCTAGAATACACAAAGAACAAGGTCTACATACACCCAAAGGTGTGTATGTAGGGTGTGATCCAAGAGCCCAGTAGGACGTCACCCAATTGAAAGGTTCCACATACAATCATTAAATAACAAATACATTTGCAGGATAAATGAATGAAAGGACACCAAATCTTGAACATTTTTAAAGAAACAACTTCTATAAAGAAAACAACTTCAAAGAAAAAAAATTAAATAAATAAAAAAACACCCTTGCATTTAAAAAAATCCAAACCTTCAAGAAAACACAAAATCTACACTGTATGCCGACAGTGAGTGTATAGTAGTCAATGATAACCAAAAATGGGAGAGGCCCAATTGGTACTAGAAAAAATAATGGGACCCTAGAACATCTCGTCTCAGTGAACAATAGTATAAGAAACACAACAAAATATGTTCTAGTGATAGATCCACTAGTAGGGCAACACATCCATAACCTAGTGGTATCCAATAATCATTCAAAGTTTAGTTAGTGTTGTAATATTCAAACCATCTATGTAAAACTGGGTCAGATCTGCTTCTGTATCGCTAACACACTAGATCTAGTCCGCCCACCTAGTACCCAGGCTTCCCCTTTTTATGCTCAAGATGTTCCAATTACCCATTTCAATTCAAACTCAGAAAAATAAAACCAATAGGGTGTTACCTAAACCCAACGCCACACTTTAACACACACAAAAACCATTTGAAATAGTCCGCACACAAAAGACTTTACATAACTCAATAAAATAATTTTTTGCACCGTTAATAATTATTTACTAAAACATATTAAATTTTGTAAACAAGTTTTCTAAAAAGAGTCATGGAATGACTTAACAAAAAAATCCAACCCAACCCTCCTTCATGAACAAACACACACAACACCATATCAAGAACTCAACCTACACCACTCACATCGATTAATAACCCAACCACACAGTTAAAAGACCATATTTTCCGATTAAACAAGATACCAGAAATTTTATTAAGAAATTCCAAAAGATAAAACATGACTTTAAATGCCAAAGACCCACTCTAACCCTCTTTTTGGATGAAACGCATGAGAAAAATACACCAGAACATAAACTTCGCACTTTGCGTATTTTCACAAAACAAATGCAAAATTTATGAAACACTAGTAGAGATATCAATAATGGTTTTCAAAAAAACAAACTACTCAACCAACACAACATTTTCACTTATTACCAAGCACATGCAACGCTATGTCGAAACAGAATCAACACCACATGCACAAATGAAAAGATAACTGCACACATTATTAAACACTAACAATTTACTAAGGATAATTTTTCAACCAATGAACGCACCCACCCATAAAAATATACTACCAAAAACATTTAACACATGAAAAAATTCTAGAAAAACAAATACGCACCCAAAATAATTAATCAAAGAACATCATAAATTATCTAAGAAAGAAAATTAATTCATTAAATAATGTTTTAATGTAGAAACACCTACAGACATGTAGCAACTTCCGAAAAAATAGCGCAAAACACAGCCGAACCACATTCGCACCATAAAGAAGCAAAGAGGAAGCCTAGCCCATGAGATCAATCCCAAAAAGTGGTTAAAACTCAAAATCAGACCCAAAAGTTTCTGAAAAAAACTAAAAGTGGGAAAAATGAAATAAAGAAGGGGTTTTACAGGAGAGAAGGAAGGTCGCGATGGAGGCGGTTACAACAAGAGCGGTGGGTGGTGTGGGTCGTGGTGCAAAATAGCAGCAGCCAGGGATGGTCGGCAGACGATTCATCAGACAGAACTGCTTTTCGGGAGATAGGGCGGTGTGATGGGCTAGCCGTGGAGTTGGGGTGCGAGACAGGGGAAGCCGACGAGCCATAGGGAGGATGGTCTGGTGGTTAGGCTTGGGTGCGGTGCGACAGAATTCTGAGTGGAAGGGATGGGCATGGCACACTAGGTAGGAGGGGGGGGGGGGGGCTTGGAGTGAGGACACAAGTCCGGGGAGAAGGCAAGGGTGAAATGCGACTGGTAGGAGAGGGAGGAGGGGTGATGCGGGGGCACGATGAAGGGGAATGTCCGGAGGCTGTGCATGGGGTAGGGTTTCAGGGGGGGTGGAGAAGTCGTGTGAACTATGGGGAAGGGGGGTGACGAGAGAGAGATAGAGAGAGGGAGAGGTGAAAAAAAGAAAAAGAAAATAGAGAAAAGATATAAGATAATAAAAAGAAATAAAACAGGGGAAAAATAGGTAAAAATAATGGAAAAAAATAAAAATAAAAATTTAATGGAACCTAAAAATAATAATAAGAAAAATAATAATAATATTGTTGATAACATGTGAATAATATTATCATAATAATAACTTAATTAAAAATTATAGCCTAATTAAAATATTAATGAAAATAATAATAATAATAAGAGAAATTACCATTTTTTATTAAAATAATTCTTTAATGTTTAACCTCATTTATTTTCATTTCACTTTATTTATTTTCCCTGAATGTCAGGCATGTCATGCGGTGAACTGGGTGAGGTCGCGCAATAACCCGGGTAAAGTCGTGCAGCTTCAACCGTCCCCCGCCTGTGCGTCAGATGCTGCCACACCCAAAATATTCATTTATCAGTATAATGTAAAGAATTTTTATCGGTCTCAACCTGTACTTCAAAAAAGATTTTCAAAAGGGAATAAAAATAATAAAAATAATAAATAATTTTTGTTAGAAATCCGGATTTGACAAGAATAATCATTTATCACGGTAAAAATTAAAGTTGGGTGTCATCCCAACCGCACTTCTGCTACCCCCATAACCTTCAAAATGGTCTTTCATAATGTTGTAAAATAATTTTTCTTTGTTGTATTATTTGCATCCGAACCTTTTTCAGCACCATCAGCTGCTTCTATACTATTTAGCGAAGCCATATCTTCTGAGGTTTCATCATCCAATAAAAATTTTGGTTTAGAGATTAACTAATCCTCGTTTTTTGTCTTGGAAACCCCGTATTCCAAATTATCTTCTTCCCAAACTTGTGAGAAAAGGTAATGCTTCCAAGCAGGACACATTAAAAATTCACAACATATGGAACAATAACACTTATTGGAAAGAAAATATCTATCAAATAATGCATTTGAATGCTTCAAAATTTCTACCTTATTGGGAAAACCACTTATGTTTTCAAACCTTGAAGAACCAAATCTCAAAATTATTATACTAGAATCCTGATTCTTGTAAATGTGATGAATACACTTTGGTCAACTGGAAACAAGAATGAAAGAAATAAAAGGGTTCAAATAACTTCTTGCCAACAAAATTCATATTCCACCACAAAGTAACTATGTAACTGAATCACTCAATACAAAATCTATTCCCTAACAAACCCATTCCAACAAAAAGGATGGAAAGATAAGATTTTAAACTATCATGATTATCATTGAAAATTACGTATGAGAAATAAATAACACGCACATAGATAAGGGTGTAATTTTGGCCCGATGACCCGAAATCCCGGTTGGCCTGACCTGGAAAATATTGAGTAGGTATTGGGCCAATGATTTATCAGGACGGGCCTATGTAAGTAATCTCATGGGCCGGCCCAACCCTTTGGTCCGTGTGAAGCTCATCCCGTAAAAGATCATCTGCTCTTCAAAAAATTAGGATCCTACTAGTAGGTAGTCTTGAACCCCCTACCACAAGTTTCGAAGGTTGTGACTGGTTAAAAACTCATGGACTAGATATATATATATATATATATATATATATAATGTTTATAAACAAAACTACTAATAAAAAACAAAACATGCACATCCCCACCCACCCCTTGTGTAGCGCAGTGCACACCCCCAGCCCTCTTCAGTATATTATTGTTTTTTAAATGATCAAACAAAAATAAAGTTATATTATTTTTTAAAAAAATAAAATAGGTCACACATCTTTCTTGAATAGAGTGAAACATGCCCACCCCTCTTCCACATATTAAAAAAATTAAATCATCAAAAAATGGAAATTTATATATATATTTTTTAAAATGGGTCATACATGCCTGCCTGTCTGGGCACACCCCCACCCTCACCACCCACTATTTTACCCCCGTTTCCACCCACTGTTTTTCCCACCTAATCAAAATAAATTAAAAAATATTGACAATGGTCATATAACTATTTTTGGTTCATGCGAACCCCATGGAGATCAAAAAACAAACAAAAAAGAAACGATCATATGACCTTTTTTGGTGCATCCACAATCCCTAGAGATAAAAAAACAGTCAAATGACTATTTGATATAAAAAAACAAAAAAAAACTTATTTTTTCCTTATAAATAACACAATCTACCTCTGTTTTTTACCTTTATTACTTTTTATTGTCCACCTATTCCATCAGACCGCTTCCAGCATAGCACTATGCAAGCCTCATTGTGGTGATTTTTCTACTTTTGCATGTTGAGTGTTCATACCAACATCTACTTTGTGTTTCACCAAAAACTCTCAATAGGGTATTTTATTTTTTAATTTGATGTTTATAATTTATTTTAATTTTTTAGATGTATTCCCGTCAATTTGTTGATCATAAATAAATCAGCTCACCAAGTGTTGATATTCCATATTCATATCATCATCTTCATGATGCATCGTCATCTAGACCTAAAAATCATTCTAATGTTTGGGATCACTTTGAAAAAATTTATATCAATGAATACGAGGTTACAATAATATCTAATGAAAATGAAAATGTTATGCTATGTTACTTATTGGTTCTTCTAACAGTGACATTATACACATTAAAAGGCATGCTAATGCACATATTAGAAGCAATCAATTAGATATTAGAAAAAAAATGCAATTAAGATGTAATAAATTAAGAAATTTTTCTTATGATCCTATACATGCACCAAATATGATTGTTGATTATATATTTAAAAAAGAACAACTGCTTAATACTATAGAATGGTAATATTTTACTAATTTGGTTCAAGGGGTATTTACTCAACAACATAAACCTTTTTCATAAAATACTACTAGATTTTTTAACAAACAATCAACAATATTAAATTAGATATTATAAATATTTTCAAATAATTAAATGGAAATGTTTTTTTATATTATGATTTATTGAATTCTCATTAACATATGGAATATCAATACATTTATACTCATTTAATTGACAGTGATTGGAAATTACATAAATTTTTCATTTAATTTGGTTGAACTTCCATATACTGGTCATTCACAAGGAATTTCATTAAGAGACCATATTTCTGAATGGGAATTTTAAAATAAAGTATTTAAAATTACTACAGGTAATGCATCTTATTATAATAATGCAGTAATATCTTATATATGCATTAAAATTACCATGTGATGGAAAAATATTTCTTGTTCAATGTTTTACTCATATTTTATATTTAATTGTTAACGATGAATTATCTATTTATAAATTTTTTTTAGTTATTATTATAAAATGAAATAGCATTATTAATATTTCTGCAAATTATGTACAAGTATATGGAAGTATTTTTCAATAGGAAAATATGAAATAATGAAATTTAAAATTAGATGTAGAAAATAGATGTAATTTTAAATATTATATGATAAAATTATTTTTAAAGAAAAGCAAAACAATAGATTTATTTTTTTAGTATACAACAATACGTGATGGGGTTATTATCTCTGAAGACACTACCATGAAAATGGACTTACACAGCGCTGCCTTTTAAGAGTGTTAAAAAAAGTACTGATAAAGATACCCCATTTATCATCACTTTTTTTAGCATTGTTAAAAGTGCCCCCTTTATTAGCGCTTTGTTAGAATCACTGATGAAGACCGCCCTTTAGCTGTGCTTTTTAACTAGCATTGATAAAGGGTATATTTCATTAAAAATAATATATTTATATATAAATATAAATATATTGATATAAATATAATATATTTTTTAAAATATGTTTTAGATAAGGTAAATAGGCATTTACACTTGATATATAATATATTTAGTGAAAATGACTTATAAAATAATTTGAAAAATATTTTTAATTAATAAATAACTAATTATAATCGAGAAATAGTCATTTACTATCAATTTGAAGATAAAAAAAATAAAAAGATAAATAAAATATGTAAAATAAGTTGAAAACATAACTCGAACTTTAAACGACCATAACTTTTGATTCGGGTGTCCGTATGGGCTCTACCACATACCAAATCAAAGTCTGCAATGAACACTATGCTGCAAAGGACTAGAATAATCTCTATGAGCTTTGTTTTTTTTTTCAACTCTAAAAGGCATAGAAGGCCTGTAAAATTGAGTTTTTAGTCAGTGCACCCAAATTTTTTAACATTCCATGGATTTTCAGCCTCGATTAAGGGGGTCTTTTGCCCTTTTTTAGCGGGGAATGAATTTATTTCAAGGGATTACATTAATATTGACATCATGGATTTGAAATTTTATCAATTTTCATAATTCATTTTTTATAATAAAATATATTACAATATATACATATTTTTTATAAATTCATACATTAAAATTTAATTTTATAAATAAATAATTAAACATATTTACATGTAAAATAACTTTATAAACATATAAACCATATCTAAATAAAAAATAATATCCTTTTTATTTAAAATAAAAATTTATGAATATTTATATACCTATATAATGTGTGTGTGTGTGTGTATGTTTGTATTAACAAACTAATATATATTATCTATATATTCTAATAGATGTACATAAATATTAATATATAATATATGTAAATAAATAAAAATATTTATAATTATATATATATATATATATATAAATATATATAATATATATGTATGTATGTTGTATATATGTATGTATATATTTATTTATTTATAAACACACAAACACAAAACATATTTTATAAATGTATTAAAAAATAATCATATAAACATATATTAATATATGAATAAATATATGGATAAAAAAATATAATAAGATATATAACTAAATAAATATATATAAATATATTTTAATATAAGAATAAATAGATAAATATAACTCTATGTTTTTTAAATATATATATTAATAAATGAATAAATAAATAAATATGTATATATATATTAATATAACTATACATATATATTAATATTAATATAAATTAATATTCTAATAAATATAACTATATATATATATATAAATAGATATATCATAAAATAGAGAAAAAAACAAGATAGACGAGTGGTAAAGGTGCAGGCGCGCAAGGAAGAAGTCTTGGGTTCAAATCATAGTGGAGGCAGGGGTGCGTCAGTGGGTGAAGGGGGTTACTAGCACTGTTGAAGGGGTGGGGGTCCTAGTGTAGTTAAAGGTGGGGGGGGGGGGGGGTGCACATAGCACTATTAAAGGGGGATTTTAGAGCTGATAAGAGGGGTCAGAATTTAATCTTTAATTTTTTGTTTTTTTTTCATTTTAAACATTTATTTTTTTACTTTTATCTGTGTTTTTTAAGTTCTGTTAAAAGAAACCTATTATTATATTTTTTAGCACTTATAAAAGGGACCCTCTTTTAAGCACACTTTAATTAGATACACTTTTTTGGCGTTGTTAATAGCTTTCTTAGAACTGTTTAAATCCTGTTCTATTGTAGTGAGAAAATGTTTATGGTCAAGTTAAATTATATAAATATTTTTTTCATGTATTCGAAAAATCGAATCGATTATTTTCAAATGCATATATTCCTACATCGCCTTTAGTTTTACATGATTTAAAAGATATAATGTCCGTTTTTATTAAATATATAACTTATGAATATTATATACCAATTATTAATGCCATGCAATAAAATTTTGATAATGATTTTCAGAAATTAACTATAATAGTTGGAATGACAGTTATATAGGATCTAAGACGAAAAGACACTGGTTTGAAAAAAAAATTAGAAATTATTTTTGATGATAAATCTCAATATGATGATATATTTTATTTTTAAAAAAAATTATATAATGAATATAAATTTATTATACATGTTGATATTAGTAGACTTCCCACACAACGAACACATTCTTCTCACGGAAGTGGAAGAGTATGGACAACTATAAAAAATAGACAACTTTCAGAATCTTCCAGTGCAAGCACATCTGAACTAAAACGATATTTAAACTCGACACCAATTCATAATGAATATGTTTTTTATATATTAAATTGGTTGAAATATTATGAATCTAAATGGCGTATACAAACACAAATTTTTCATGATGTAGTTAGTGTTCTTGTTTCTTCAGTTGAATCTGAGTCTACTTTTAATAATGGTGGATGAGTTATCAGTGATTATCGTATATGACATACAATGGACATGGTTGAATATCTTATAGTCACAAGAGATCATTTATATACACAAGATCTATAATAATAATTTATCAACGTTGATAATGATCTCCACATGTTGTCAAGCCACATAGAAGACACAACATCAGAACCAGATGATTATTTTTGTATGGTTGTTATAATACATTTTTATATTAGAATTGATATATATTGTGTAGGTTCTAGGTGCAACAGAATTGCATTAGGGGTAGTGACTAACTTTTCTTTTTGTCATCATTGATGATCAATATGAGATATCTACAACGATGAATGTCGTGATCCATGAAATTGATCATCGAGATCAGATGAGGGTAATCACCCCAGGTCCAATAGAGAGGAGATCAATACATATTGTTTATAATTAATATAAATAAATAATAATTACCTCTAAGTAATTTTTTATTCTTTGATGTATTTGATGGAAGATTTGCAGCGCGCCGTCATTTAGTTGTAGAAACCAAGCATAGATTTCCTCCAATGGTGATCAACAATTGTTCCACAAATCACTGGATGTCACCAAAGGTGTCTCCAGGTGCTAGAACGGAAGATCTTTGTGCTTGTGTCACCCGCCTTTTTTTGCCTTGAGAATCACTACCAAAGAAATATCCTTGATCCAGTGGAGGTGGATTGCTCTCCATTCTTGAGACTGTTCTTAGAGAATAGAGCTCTCTGTGCTTGAGAGGTTTTCTATGGATCCGTTGTGAACAAATGGACTGGATTATGAGAGAAAAAAATATAATTGGGTATTTATATTGGTCGGATTAGAATAAAATAATTACACAAGTTCCCTTAATTATTTTATTTAATCCAAGAAAAACCGCATGTCGAATAATAACAATATTATTATTATTTCTCGACATGTTCTTATATTGCGAATTATAATTAAATATTATTTAATTAAATAATATCTAATATTATTATTTCTCACTGAACCATCTAACTCAGTCCGTCATTCCACTATAATATTTACCAGTCCTTGAATAATGACTATTTATTTATTAAATAAGTATCACTACCTTATTCGCCGATAAATAAATAAATATTATATTAACTAAAGAAAAAATAAATATTTATTAAATTTTCTCCTCACAATATATTCTCACGAATAACTAGTGATGAAATAAATGTGATCAGACATACATGAATAATTATTAAACCATGATCAGGAATAATATTTATTCAACTTGTTAAATAATAATATGTTATTTAACTGAAATTCTAGATACACTTAGTGTGTGACCCTTTAGACCTCTTTCTCAGTGGCATTAGATGAAGCAACCAAAATTCCTAGGTTAGCTTCTAAAAACATGCCAAGACACCCATAGAGAATGAATTTAATGACACAATGACATGTCACCTCATATGAATTCTTACTATGTAATATAATATCTTTATCACAATATCTCTAATCGAGCAGGTTTCATGCCAGTGCCATCAACCCATATGCCTGATTTCTCTTTCTTTAACATTTCAGAAATAGAATAGGCCTATTGAATACCATGACCATGGATTTATTTAGGCTATATCATTTCCATCAATGGGCATGAGATATTAACTTCCGTTAATAAACAGAAGGGATACATCCTTTCTAGTATTATTCATTAATGAAATATTACTCATCATGCACCCAACATATCCTACCTCACCGCAAACATCTGTTATCACAAGTTTCATTAATACATCAAACTATGTGACTTATAATATTCATTAATAATAATATTAAAGTCTAAGGACCAATACACACGTCCGTAGATAGGAACATAAAATGACACTTATAAATGTGGATTTCGTACTGGCGGGTCTCTTTCTCATAATATCCTATTGGATATTACCAAGGGCGTACACCATGAGAATGTGCCTCAAAGTCCTATGAATCTCCACCCCTGATAGCCTATATCATTTATGTCCCTCAAATGATATAATTCAGTCATTGAACATATATTCAAGAATAGTGTCATAGCACTTCCGTGTTCTCATCATAGGGGGAAGCTGTTATGACCTTTTAGTGCAATATCTAATCATAGCACATTATCACATACTATGTCACGTAGAAGAACAATCCTGATGAGATATGTAGTTAATTAATATTCAAAATAATGAATTAATGTTTATCATAAAGTCCATAGAGGTTGGTTCTAGGGTACCAACTCCAACATATTGTATTTTTTTAAATATATTTCAGTAATTTATTTTTTTGTCATTACACAAATAAAAAATGTGAATTTTTAGTGTCTAATAGTAATTTATCTTTTTTATCACAAATAATATATTAGTTTGTGAAAAAATGTTTAATATTTTTATTATAATGTAATAATATATATATATATATATATATATACGTATGTCAACAATTTATTTATGAGAGGGGATCACTTTTTATAGCCTTCCCTCACACTCCTTTGGGATCCCCACAATTAAATGTCTTTTACCATATTAAATGGGGGGAATAATGGTAGGGTGTCACCCTATTTGAATGAAATGAATGTTTTGACCATCATTATTATTTTATTTCTCAATAAAGTCTTCCAAAATATATCCCATGGGTTTTTACCCCTTTCATTTGGGATTTTTTTCCATGTTACATCGAGTGTTCATCATATTTCCATACTTTTACACTTTATTTTTATCTCTCAATTATCTATGTACCAAAGGGAAAATTGTTCCTGATCATAACAAGTGGTATAAAAGGACCGATTCTAGCCCAAGGAAATTTTTTAAAGATGATGTGTCCAAATGACAGTGAAATTTGAGATCAAAAAATTCAATGTAAATAATTTTTCATTGCATAAAATGAAGATGAAAGTGGTTTTATGGAAAGATAATTTTTTACATGAGATTGGAGAAAACGGAAATGTGTGATGGAGTAGAAATGGAATTACATGGAAAATAATGCTATTTCCAATATCCATTTGTCTTTGGAAGACAGGATCCTGTCATGCATTGTGGAGAAAAAGATGGTGAAAGTGATTTGGGACACTTTGAAAAGTTGTATGTGCCAAAGTCACTCCACAACAAAATTTTCTTGAAGAGAAAATTATACACTCTTTCAATGGAGGATTCATCATCGGTGACCAACCACATAAACACCCTCAATACCATTTTTGATCACCTAAATACGTTTGGCTATAAATATTTTGATACTAAATTTATAGAGATTCTTCTCTAGAGTTTTCCAAATTTAGGTGATCAACTTATCATCAACCTCACAATTAATATCCTAATGGATGTGTTTCTCTTCAAGGATGTTCTAGCTACGATTATTGAATAATAAATTCAACATAAGAACAAGTAACATAGATATAAAACATCCCACCAAGTGGAATCTCTATCAATGGAAAGAGGAAGAATAATAGAGCATGGTTCCTGTGGAAGACAGAATCATAGAAGGTATAAATAAGTTAGTAAGAAGAAAAAATAAGATGTTACAATTGTGGTAATATGGGGAGTGTCAACAAATACTATTTGATTAAGATGTATGGTGATAATAACTCTCAAGTAAATGTGTCAAGTAAATCTAGAAATGGATATGTACTAGTCAGTGAAGTGGTGATGACTACTGAAGGTTGATAGAATCTCAATGATGTATAGATAATTGAATCAAGATCAATATGGCATGTGACATCTTGAGGAGAATTTTTGGATCAATATGAAACTATCCCATAAGGACTTATATACATGGGGAAAGATCATACCTTGTAGATATTTAGAGTCAGCGCCATCAAAATAAAGATTCATGATAATATAGTTCCCACCATTCAAGGAGTACTCAATGTATAGGGCCTCAAGAAGAACATTTTGTCCTTGGGACACTTTGATGATATCAGATGCAAGAAACACACCAAGAAAGGGATGATGAAGATTGTGAAGGGATCACTTGTGGTGATGAAGGCAGAGAAGATATCAAATAACCTATACACGCTTATGGTGAAATGTACAAGGAAGAAGAGATAGTATTCACATCAATTTCCTCGACGATAGCATTGAAGAAATTATGGCATCAAAAGCTTAGCCATATATCCGAACGAGGCTAGAATATTTTTTCTAATTGGATGTTTCTATCTAAGATTATGAAGGAATCCTTTCAATTTTTCAAGCATTGTGTTTTGAGTAAGAAACATAGATTAAAGTTTGGAACCTCAACGGTGAGGAGCAAGGAGATCTTGGAGTTGATCCATTAAGACATTTGGAAATCACCTGTTGTGTTCCTAGGAGGAGAAAGGCACTTTTTACCTTTCATTGATGACAATTCCAGAAAATGTTGGGGGTTTCAAATCAAGAGGAAATGAGATGTCTTTGAATTATTCAAGACATTCAAAGTGAGGAAGGATCTTGAACCAAAAAAGAAAATCATGAGTTTGAGGACTGACAATGGTGGAATATATAAAAGCGATGAGTTTGAATATTTTTTCAATAGGAAGGAATCAAGAGACATTTCACGGTGGCATACACTCCTCAACATAATGGAGTGATAGGGAAAATCACTACTAGAATTTCAGAAATTTGTAACGGGTCATTTGCAATGTCCAAATGACCCATTTCAAATAGTATATTTTCTATTATTATTTGTGACGGACTAAATAATCCATAAAAAATAATGGTTTATCGTGACTGAATTCAGAGTCCGTCGCAACTATTTTTGGTGTCCATTCCCGCCGCCCAGTGTGAAAAGTCATCACGATGGGCATTTGAGATGGATAACAAAATCCATCGCAAATGCCCCTAGGATCTGAATTATTTGCGATGGACACTATGTTCTATCACAAATAATCTTCGCAAAAAAATGTATTTGCGACAACATTAATTCCATCAAAAATAATCCATCGCAAAAAACCCCATAATTTTAACACCACGGGGGGCCCTCTTTTTCTTCTTACTCTTCTTTCTTTCTTCCTCCCCCTCTCCCGTAGCCAACCCTATGACCCTCCATTTCCCCCAAGCTCTGTATGACTCAATTCTTCCCATTTTTTATATATTTTCGCTCAGATTTTCAAGGTATAGACTCCTCTTACGTTTTGCATCAATTTTTTAACATATTTGGGTTCAATGTTAAATATACTAGTTTGGCCCCTATGTTTATAAATTTATCAGATTTTCATGCTATATTTGATATTTAGAATATATGCAAATACATTAATTTCTATTTTGATTTTAATCTAGTTTGTTTTTTGTGCATTTCGGGTTTAATGTAAAATATATTGGTATGGTTAAACCCGAAGTATAGAAATTTATCTGATTTTCATGATTTATTTAATATTTAGAAGTGACACAATTGTATTAATCTTCGTTTTGATTTTAATCTATATTGTATAATGAATTTTAATTGATTTTTAGGAATTATGGTAATTTTTTATTTTTGATATTTATATGTGTTTTGTATTTATATATATAGATATATATATAAATATGTTTGTGTATCATATTAATTTTGATATATGTTTGTGTGTATATATATAATAAAATGTGTTTATATATATATATAAATGATTTTATAAATATGTTTATGGTCTGTGATATATATATATATACATACATGTATATCTGTATGTATATTTGTATATATGTATATATAAATTTGTTGTGTAGATCTATTAAAAAAAATTACCAAAATATATTATATATATTTATTTTAATTACTAAATATTTTTATATAAATCCATGTTCAAGGGTTGCTGGAAATTAATTATAATTTTACCCGTTCTTTGCTCTTTATTGTTTTTTTGGTTTTATTATTCCTTTCATTTGTTTCCTGGTTCCAAATTTTTTATTGCGAACACGTGTGTGTATGTCTAAATACTTATGTGTCTAAATATTTGTTATGTTATTTTTTTCACGTGCGCATAATAATAATATTTGTTCACATATAATATTTGTTTATAATTATACTTGCACGAACATAATATTTGTTTATAATAATATTTTTTATAATAACTTTTTTGGCACACGTGCATGTATGTATGTATGTCTAAATATTTATATGTCTAAATATAATTGATTGATTTTTAATAATGATGATAATTTAAGAAATTATTATATATATATATATATAATCATTACATAATTTATAATAATTTAAATAATGAATAATAACCATTACATAATTTATAAAAATTAATAAAAATTAATAATAATCATTACATAATTTATAAAAATAATCATTTCATAATTAATAATATTCATCATATAATTTATAATTAATTGTATTATATATATATATATATATTAATTATTAACTAATTAATAATTATTTCATATAAATGTTTAATTAATTAATATATTTTGTATTAATAAATTTTATTAAAATTTTCATATATATTTATATATAAAAATAAATAATTATATAAATAATATTAATAAAATATTAAAAATGATACCCCCACGTGCGATGTAACGAAACAGTTGACCCTAACCAATGTTAGGTCCTGCTTAGGGTAAACCCCACATCCCAGACCTAATGGTGATATATGATTTATTATCTGATGCATAGTTTGAAAGATATATTGAATTTTTATAAAACATTTTAATACAAATATTAAATGAATTACCCTCCCCTACAAGGTAACTACCTAATGCTCACAAATCCAATGTCATGTCTAGGATAAACCCCACATCCTAGACCCAACAGTGATATCCAATTTATCATATGCAACACCGTTTAAGTGATATTCTATTATTTTCAAAAAAATAGCATGTATCTTATATAATATATTTATTTTTTTTAATTTTTATCTACAATGAGCCTCAATGGGCCCTATAAACTAGTGCTAACCCAATGCCTCACTCTGCTCATATTTCTTAGAATATTTCAAGATGGTAAAATATAATAATAATTTGCAACTAGTTAAAATGATCAACAATAATTATTGTTATTCTTTTTGTTTTTTAGATAACTATGGACTTGGGAAGTAGACAACAATATCTATTACGTGACCATGATTGGGTAAATAATCAAAAAAATCCAAACAGATATGGTTTAAATCATGTCTACATTGATGGGGTTGAAACCTTCATATCATTTTTATAGTCAAATTCAGATTTTTTTCTGAAGGAACAATTAAATGTTCATGTCTGAAATGTGGTCTTGGGACATTTTAATCATTTTACAATGTTGTACTTCAAATATTGCGTTATGGTTTTCAGAAAGATTAATTTTTTTGGTATCAACATGTTGAAAAGAGTTTTATAGAAAATACAAATTTTTTTGGTTCCAGATCCATCATTTAATTATTTAATACATGAGGATATTGATCCATATATTACTTAAACAAAAACTCATAATGACATTCCAAATCCTAAATCTGAACCTTCTTAGTGATACAATTTGTTGTAATCTTCCGAGGAGGCCATATATTTGAGAAGTCGGATGAGAAAACATGAATCTGTTACAAAATTTATGGCTATTAAATCAGATTTTAGAATTAATAATATTTGTTTTGATTGGATTTTATCTTTGGTTAAGTCATTGTTTCCTGACGTAAATGCATTACAGAAAAGTTTCTATGAATTTAAAAGGTTGGTTCATAATTTTGGTCTACATTATCAGAAGATCCATTCAAGTTCAAATGACTGCTTCTTATATTATGGTGAATATGAATCTTTGATTAATTATCCAACACATGGAGAATCGAGGTATAAAGTGGCACAACATGTAAAATTCAAAGTTCCTATGAAATAGTTGAGATATTTTCCAATTACACATCATTTACATCTTTTATTTATGTCTCGCAGCACAAATGGATTTATGAAATGACATAAATCATATATTTCTATTAAAAAAGCTTAAATCATCCATGTGATGGTGACTCATGGAAACATTTTGATAATACACATCCTTATTTTACTGCAAAAACTTTTAACATACAGTTGGGCCTTTCTATTGATGGTTTTTGTCCATTTGATGCCTATGACAATAAATATTCTTGTTGGACTATTTTCGTTACTTCTTAAAACTTGCCTCCTTTGATGTTGATAAAGGAACCATATATATATATATTATGTTGTTAATTCTAGGACATCCAAAGAATAATTTTGATGTTTATTTGAAACCACTAATTGAAGATTTAATTTCATAATGGAACAACAGTGCGACTACAATTGATATAACTGCAGATCAGAATTTTATATTGAAGGTTTCATTAATATGGATGATTAATGAATTTCCAGAATATTGTATGTTATCTAAATGGATCACACATGGTCTAAAATCATGTTCGTACTTCATGGCTGATAATAATTCATTTATACTTTGTAATGGGTGAATGGTTAGTTATTTTGATTGTCAGTATATATTTCTTCTTGCGGATCACCCTTTTCAAAGAAACCAAATTAATTTTACAAAAGGTCAAATTGAAATATATGCACCTCTAGTAGTGCTCTCAGGTAATCAAGTAAATTCTATTTTATCTGCATTACCTCATGTTATTTTTGGACAAACCACAAATGAGTAAAAGATAAATGGTTTTGGGAGAGATCATAATTGGATAAAGTGGAGTATTTTTTAGGACCTTCTATATTAGTCTGATTTTTTGGTTCTTCACTTGTTAGATGTAATGAATATTGAGAAGAATGTTTTTGATAACATGTTTTATACCATTTTGGACACACTTAGTAAGAATAAATATAATGTAAATGCACAATTATATATTGCACAGATTTGAAGACATCCTGAACTTGAATTATTTGAAGATGAAAGATCACACAAATTATTGAAGCCAAAAGAAGATTATTTACTTAGTAAAGAAAACCATTTATTATTTAGTCAATGGATTAGAGATTTGAGGTTATCAGATGGTTATGCTTATAATTTTTATCATTGCATCAGAAATGGGAATATTACCAGGTTAAAAATTCATGATTGTTATGCCATAATTGAAAGATTATTACCTATTGGTCTTAGAGGGATATTGAATTCTTCAATCTGGGATGTGTTGACCAAAATATCATTTTTATGGGATATTTATGGGTCAACATTGGATTATAATGCATTGAATTCCATGGAAAAAGATATTGTTTTAATTTTATCTAAATTGGAGAAAATATTCCCACCAAGCTTCTTTGATTCCATGGAACATTTAATATTGAATTTTCCATATGAAGCTAAATGTGGAGGTCCAGTACAATTCTGGTGGATGTATCCATTTGAGATATGTATGAAAAAAATTAAAGAATAAAGTATATAAAAATGCATCTATTGAAGGGTCGATTGCAAAAGCATACTTGGAAGAAGAAATTTCAAATTTTTCCTCTTATCATTTTCAGTCGGAATATCCTTCAAAACATTATTGGATGGGTCACAATGAGACAAATGTTGATGATATAAAAGACCATTAGTTGTTAGTTTTTAATCATCCTGAGATTGGTTTTGGGGGTTATTGTGATACATGACTTACATATAAAGAACTGTACAGATCTAATACTTATGTTCTACTAAATTGTGAAGAAATGACACGATTTTTGTTGTAAGTACCAATTTTTTATTATATCGTTAAATATCTATAAAATATATCTTTATTTACATTAACTTTTTTATATAATATATGATGACCATATAAAAATAAATTTCTATAAATTAAATCTGCTGCTCTAGAGGAACGTTGGCAAGAAACTTTTTCATATTATTTTCAGAGACTAGTAAGTAAAGTTTTTTTGATGGAACAATAAATCAAAATTTCAATGATATCTATTATTAATAATTTTTTTTGTTTATAGGTAACACAACATGGAAATAAAATTAACATTTGATTATGTGTGCTGACAAACACTCCATTTAAATTAGTAAAATCTCATAATGGGTATAAGGTTAATGGATTTCGATTCCATACACGCATATATGGTGACTCAAATAAATAAATGAATAATGGTGTTCATTTGAAAGGATACCATCATAAAGAAAGTAAAGTAGACTTTTATGGTATTCTAGATGAAATAATTGAGTTATGTTATCTGGTACCAAATTATGTTACAATGTTTAAATGTCATTGGTTTGATACTAATCGAGGGTTGTGAGTTCATCCATGGCATGAAGTCATTGACATTAAATATTATAGTCTTCTTGCATAAAATGAACCATTTATGCTGGAACATCAAGCACATCAATTTTACTAAGTATATTATTGTGATATTTTGAGATATTTGAAGGACTCGTGGAGTGTGATAAAAATAAAATCTTGCAACAATCAGTTTATTGAAAATGAAAATGGTTCTATGGAAGTGCAACATATTGAAATTTTTCAAGAAACACCCCAAAATAAATCTCTTACCCAACAAGATATAAATATAGATGATGAAACCCCTCAGTTAAGGGATGATGATATAGATAATATTGATGAATTAATAAGGGATTATGAAACTAAGAATCATATGGAAGTTGACAATGATGAAGATGGGGATAAAGACATTAATGTCGATGAAAATGGTGATGAAGATGATGATTTATGAATTATATTCATGTCTTTATTTATATGTAATTATCATATTATTATATTTATTAGTTTTTTAAATTTCATATTTATATTAATAATATTTTATAGGTAACATTATTTTATTCTGACATTCATTAGATTTTTATATTTCAAATCTGTTTTTAAAATCTGTTAGTGGTGAAAATTTTTGTTTCCGAAAGCTGAAGATGACCCTCATAATGATTTATTATGTTCTCCCACTGATTTCAGACTTCTGATGATGAGCCTAATTCACCTGCTCCTCCTCAGGTTGGTGCGCCTACTAAGAGGGGGCGCTGTTTTGCTCAATTACTGATTCCAGATCCTATTCTAGAGAGATGGCCATCTATTGATTTGGATATGCATTTATAGAGTTATGTTTGATTATTTAATAAGAAATTTATTTTATATTAACTAAGTGTATTAATTTTAATAATAATTTTATGATTATATATTTGTTTAAATTTGCACAGTTTTTTGCATTTAGCCATTAGCCAGGCTGGTGCGATTATGAGAAATTATTTTTCTGAGCCATGGGTGTCGTGGGGTCTGGTACCCATCATCATGTGTGACAAGATGTCCGACCACTAGATTGTATATTATTAAATAATATATAATTTTTTAAAATTTATTTAATTACTAATTTTTTTAATTGTCTTGGAAAATTTGTTTTCTCCGATTTCTGATAGTCAGAGAGATCCTATTCGAAAGACATGGGATACTTGTATACACAAGTACTTTTGTTAGATTCTACACAACATCAAAAAGTGATCTATGGATAAAACTTTTTCTACCATCTTAGACCAGTCATTCATCTCTTATCATCACAACTATATATCAGCTTATTTATGGGATGGGTTGTGCTTTTTTTGGATAGGAGAGACTTTTAAGAGGAGATCAATAGCTGGATGTCAGAGCTGGGGGAAGCAAGAGGTCACCCATAGGTCCAAGAGTTATACATTTGGCATACATTGACAAAATATGGTAAGTTATAATATTTATTAATATATATTTATTATAACTATAACATGTTTGTTATATTATACAGACCGTTATTGAACCATCTATTATGGACTTTGATGTTTATAAGAAGATGTATTCGGATCCCTGTATAAGCGAAGTTTTAGGTGAATGACAATTCTGCATTGTGGTTTGTGATTTTTTGGAACAATTCCATAAATATTAATTTTATTTTTATTCTAATATGTCATTATATTGAAAGAAAAATTATGAGGCTATGACTTCTCATTCATAGGAGAGTCAATATGAAGCCGAACAAGATGTCACTACTGATTCGGGTTTTGATGAGGGGGCTTGGATACAGGTAGCATCGTAGGGTGTCGAGAAAGGTTGAGTGATTGGTATTGGTTATCTACTGACACCTAGGAGTTATTATGGTATTTATGTGATGGAATCAGTGAGAATGAAGGGATCTTGTGGATAGTTTTCATCCACACCATTGGCCATTGCACATTATAAGGAGAGGTTGGGAGATCAGGTTGAGATGATACAACAGATACAGAAGCAGTGGGAAGAGGATCTAGAGGAGTAGCATTTGAGAGATGAGGAGATGATGGATTATATGTGGCTACTTTGATGTGAAATTGATATGGAGTTTCCTTCTCTAGGTCCATCGAGTGATCCTCCTCCACAAGATGCCAGTTTATGATTTTTGAAGATTTTCATGACTATTTTGTAATTTAGTATGATAGATATATTACATTTGAAATGATATATTAATTTTATGTGTGTTTTAATTTTTTTAATGTTTTTTTAAATATTTGTGATTTTATTTATTTATAAATAATATAATTATTTCTTTTTTTAAATTTTATTTGCAACGAATCATTGCAAAAGAGTTATAAATAATATTTCGGGTTTTTTTGAGACATACTATATATCTGTTGCAAAAAAAAATTCATTATGGACCATAAAAAATAATTAGATTTGCGACACCTTCTTCTATGATGTGCTATTTGTGATGGACACCCGTCACAAAAAAGTCATTTTCAATGTGAATCTGCCAAAAATGAACCGCATAAATTATAAAAAATTCATTTTTTGAATGAATATAACCCTATTAGATAGAACAAGGGTGATACTGTAGAATGTACGAGTTACCAAGATGTTTTGGGTAGAAGCAGTAAATACTTCCTACTATGTGATCAATCAATATCCTTTAGTGGAAATTAATATGATGACACCGATGGAGATATGGACTGGTAAACTCACTGATTATTCTCAATTGCATTCCTTTAGATGTTCTATGTATTCACTGTTTAATGAATTGGAAAGATCTAAGTTAGACTTGAGATCTAGGGAATGTATATTCTTGGTATACGCTAATGGTGTGATGGGGTATTGTTTGTGGGATTCCACTACCCCCAAAATTTTCATAAGAAGAGATTTCATTTTTGTATAAAATAAGTAGAAAAAGAGTACAAAACTAAAATAGTCGAGGTGAAGGACAAAATAAAGGAAGAAGACGTTTCCCCTAAGGCATTTCCAGAGCATGATGATCAAGTACGGGATGATTCTGAACTATGATAGTCAAATCAAGAGAAAAGAGCTCCAATATCACACTCACATTATGTCACTGAGTGCAATGTTTCATGTTTCTTATGGACATAGGATGGATAAACTTCATCTTTTTTAGAGGCGACCCAGAGTCTGAATGTATCTTCATGGATGGAGGTTATGCAGGAGGAACTTGAAGCCCTATATAAGAACATGACTAGGGATCTTATTCCATTACCTCACAGAAGGAAGTCCATTAGGAACAAATGGGTCAACAAGATCAATAAGGAAAAAATAGACCAGGTGGAATGATATCATTCAAGACTGGTGGTCAATGGATATCCTCAGAAGGAATATATCGATTTCAATAAAACATTTTCTCCTATTGTTAGACTGAAGACTATTTGGGCAGTTCTGGTAATGTGTGCTACATACACTCCATATCTAGAGCTTGTATATGTGAAAAAAATTTCTCCATAGTGATCTTGATGAAAAATCTACATGATCCAACCATAAGGTTCTTCTAAATAAGGTAAAGAGAACTTGATTTGCAGGTTGAAAAAAACTATGTACTATCTCAAATAGGTGCCGGGGTGTCAGTACAAGATATTTGATTCCTATATCATGTAACATCGATACAAAAAACATAATTCATATACTAGCACATATTTTAAGGGTCTAGATGGCAGTGATTTTATCATTCTACTATTATATGTGGATGACATGTTGGTTGTAGGATCCAACATGGATAAAATCTAAGAGAAAAAGGCACAATTGTCTAGGGAGTTTGATATGATGGAAAAGGGACCTACAAATAAGATTCCTAGGATGCTGATTTACCAAGACATGAATAAGGGAAATATTTTTCTATCATAGAAGAATTATTTGAGGAAAGTCTTGAAACTCTTCAACATGAAAGACTATAATCCAATTTCTACCCCTCTTCCTATTAATTCCACGTTATACTCCATTATGAGTCCTAGTAGTGAAGCATAGAGGATGAAAATGTATCGAGTGCTGTTTGCATCCTTAGTGGGGAATCTAATGTTTGCTATGGTTTGTACTAGACTAAAAATTTCACATTTAGTGGGAGTAATTAGTCAGTACATAGAAAATACAGGATGTGAGAATTGGATCATGGTGAAGTGGATCTTGAGATATGTTAAGGAAACCTCATATGTTTCATTATGTTATGAAGGATCAGATTTTATAATCAGAGGCTATGTTTATTCATATTTTTCCAGTGATTCTGACCTGAGGAAATTCATTACTGGTTATGTGTTTACTCTTGCAAGGGGATATGTGATTTTTATTTCCAAGTTACAATTTATTATGGCCTTATCCACAATTGAGTCATAGTATATGATATCCTCACAGGCTTTTAAAGAGGTGATTTGGATGAAAAAGTTGATAGAGGAGCTCGACCTCATATAAGAGCATATTCCACTGTTTTGTGATTGTCAGATCTCCTTTCACATTATAAGGAATTCATCTTTTCATTATTGGATGAAGATAATTGGTGTAAAATATCATTTTTCAATATGTGTTGGAGGAAGGGGGTTTGAATATGGATAAAATTTATACTAAATAAAATATAGAAGATTTCCTAACGAAAACAATTGGTTCTGATAAGTTTAGATAGTGTAGATCCTTATACAAAATAAAATATAGAATATTTCCAATGAAAAAAACTGGTTCTAGGGGTGAACCTCTCGGGTCTCATTTTCTATCATCATCAGTTCCCATCCCAATCTTTCCCTCGAGCTACTATATCTTGGAAGGGTCATGCCCCACTAGGAGGTCGAATCTTCTTTATGTACACTTGGGTACCTTTAATGTGTAAGCCCCACACCACATTCTTGAACTTCCTCCTTCAGTGTAAGCCCCAATTAACACATCATAACTATATGGACATTGATTCCGAGTCAACTATGATACATAGGAAACCTCCCCAATGATCAATCCCAACACCTTCATCTTCACATCAGTTCCATCTCATCCATTCAATCAACTGCATCCAATCCACCTATAATTTATCATGATATTAGTGGGGAAACCACATCATGGTGGGATCATGACATCCATCTAGGTTGTCTCAATGTGTAATCCCTATTCATCCCATCACTTCTCCTAGAATCACTTGGGAAGCTAACCCTACATAAGACCAACAAAGTCCATATCCATCCAACCAAGAGCGTTCCTCTTGTGAAGTGTTTCTAACAATGTGTAAGCCCCAAATAACCTATAGAAGATACATCGGTTTTGATCTATATCTCCAATACTGGGTATGTAGGAAGCCTCCCTAAGGTTCAATCCCAAGAAATAGTAAACCATGGTGTTCCCCTCATTGGGCTTCACCCTCCTTAATCCATCCTTATTGGTGTCCAGTTTAGCCTTCACGATGTGAAACCTTCCCTTTACGGGACACACCACTCTTGGGTCCTCCCTCATAGGGAATTCTGATCAACCCATCTGGTAAACCTTCCAGGTTCTCCCTCCTAGGGATGTACCTATCTAATACACCTTCACATGTGTCATGATCTCCCCAATCTGTCTCCTCAAGACATTAAACTTGTGACCCTCTATCTCTGTTATATGTAAAACTCACAACATACCCCATGTTAAACACGAGACACATTAGGAAAACCTTGGAATACATTCCTCTAGTATAAGATACCCCACAATCAATGTGGTAATCATCAAGTTTTCCCACACTTGAGAGGCCCTCTTATGAGGAAGAACATGGGTGCTCTAATTTTTTAGTGACCACATATGCTTAGTGATGCCCAAAGTGACTACTCTACTAATCGAAGGTCTCTACCCTGAATTAAACCCTTGTAATTTCCATACATAAGCATCATAATTAATTGGCATCCACAAAAAGATGGCACTGAGAATGAGTTTCACGAACAATGTCTTAATTTATAAGGGATACCTGAACTAGGTGATGAATTCTAAAGATGAATCCATAGAATAAGGGACTGAAATATTATCATCCTATTTAAATCAAGGAGAAGACATATATTAAGAATTGATGAATGATACCCACCAATGAAAAGTGTGAATGTGGGGTAACAAATGAAACGCACCCCAAAGGAAAGCTTCAAAAAAAGTATATATGTCACACATTTCTCTATAATGATAATGTCTCCATATATTTAATGAAAATGTTACCATTGATAAATCTAAATAATTATTCAGGTTATTTTTCTCATGAACCTCTAATTGGTATGAGGCATAAGCTATAACTATATCATTTTTCATGAGAACACATCTCATCCCTTTATTTGATGCATCACTCTAAATCACAAACCCATATCCACTATAGGTTAGTGTGAAAACATGTTAAATAAACAACCATCACTTTAGTATTTTGAAATTGTATTCAAATTTATCAGTCCAAAGGAACATAACTCCCTTCTTAGTTAACTTGGTGAGTAAATTAGATAGCTATGAGAAATTCTTCACAAAGGGTCTACAATATCCATCCAATCCAAGAAAAGTATGGATTTCAATCATAGTGATTGGTATGGGATAATGTTAAAAAAATTATTCCTTTGATGGATCCACTAATATACCCTCTTTTGAGATTATATGACCCAAAAATGAAACATTCTATGGTCAGAATTCACCCTTGGTAAATTTTTCATAAAAATTATATTTCCTTGGGGTATTCAATACAATCCTCAAGTGATCTTTATTCTCTTACGTACTCTTAGAATATATAAGAATATCATCTATAAAGACTACCAAAAAGTTATCAATGTTGTCACTATAGACTTTATTCATTAAATCCATGAAGATAATAGGGGCATTAGTAAGACCAAATGGAATCAATATAAATTCATGGTTTCTATACCTTGAATAGAATGTATTATTGGGTTTGAAATTAATTTTAAACCTCAATTGGTAGTATCCAAATAGAATATAAATATTATAAAAATATTAAGATCATCATAATTGATGAAAAAAATCATCAATATGGGGTATAGGATACTTATTTTTGGTCATTATCTTATTTCATCCAATGGCCCGTAGGCCTTCATTTTTTATTGATTTTGATAATCCACCTTTCAAGGGGTGAGGTGGAACCCTTAAAAGGCTTGTAGGCATAAGTATAACATGTCCCATAGGACTTAGAGGAATTCATTGCCCGTAGGATTCAAACATTACATACAACCCAGACCAACTACTTGGAATTGCTCCTCCCCAACATCTTCATCGTGAAATCATCTCTCCACCTTTGCATGGATGTTCGGCTAGGCTTTCCCATGCATGCACATGCTTGTCCCGATGACAGGTGTCATACCCTCTCATTCTTGCAATCTATTTTAGATTCTGCACTGGTGAAATCTCTTTTCTCATCCTCCATATGAAGCTTATTCCTTATAGGTTCTCTAGTTTGCATCAACACTTATGGTAGCTCTAAGGCCTTGAGGTGGCTTGAAGGCCTTACTGACCTGAAGGCCCGGGTGGTCTGAAGGCCCAAAGGACTCAGGGACCAAATTGGTGGCATGAAGGCCCAAACGAGGAATATTCCCGGCTGCTACAGTGTATGCTACATTTCCTTCTACAGTACCCCTGGAAATTAGCCTCCACCTTGATTTGATCTTGAGTCACATGGATGCACTTAGGGAGTCCTCACATACTGAGTTGAGGCCCATGTGTGGTCATTATCTTATTAGGATCCTGATAATTAACGCATAGTCTCATTGATCCATCTTTCTTCTTAACAAAAAGTATTGGTTCATCCCATGGTGACACACATGGATGAATGAATACCTTATTAAGATTCTCCTAGTGTTTCTTATTCAATTTCTATAACTGAGTAGAAGTCCTTCTATATAGAGTTGTTGAAATAGGTATAGAACTGGGTATTAGTTCTATTGAAAACTCATCTTCATAATTTGGAGTAAGACTTAGAAACACTTCCAAAAATACATCAGAAAACTCAGGTATAATAGGCATGTCATCAAAGTTTATTTTCACCCCTACCATCTGAGATAAATACCCAATTTGAATAGGAATAAAGAACCACGAATTGGATTTAATTTCCAGTGGAAGTTCACATTTATCCTTAAACTAAGAGACAATCATAGGTTGGTTTAGAATATCAAATGTGACTTCCCTTCCCCGAAAATTGATATGAACTTTATATGAAAAAATTAAATTCATGACCAAAATCACATTGAATTCAACTAGATGAATAATAAAAATATTTTTAGGAAGAAAATTTCCACAAAATTCAATTGGTAGGATTCATATACTTGTGATGGAACCATCATACCATTAGTATTTTTTTTTCTGATATTTGAACACCTATTCATTGAGGATACAAATTAACATTCCTTAATACTTTTTTTTGATATACAGGAACTCATATAACTAAGATAAAATAGGGTACGTCAATATTTTAGCATACCTATTTCCACCTCAAATTTATCATTCTATATTCAATAACTTATTAAAAACAAAATGGTTATAATGTCCATCAAGAATCATTAATCAAGGCGATTAATCATTAAAAATTATTTATTCTATGTCTAAATATTCACACTTACTTTTAAATCTATAACACCTTAGGTTCAACATAAGTCATCCATGGTCAATATCTATTAAAATCCTTCATAATTTATCTTATATAAAATGTGAACTAACCTAAGAATATCCCCTGGGAGTGTCAAAACAGGTGAATAGAAAATGCACATTCACTGTACACCAAAATGATGGTTGAGATATACTCGACCAACTATTTTTGGGGTTATCACCCCTAGATACATTTTTTTCCAAAACCACATCCACTTGAAGTATCCCAAAAAAGATTTATTTTCTAAAGGAAACCACACTCCTTTTTTCATAACTTATGATGTTATCATATACTTATTCTTATGATAAGGGTTCTCACTAAATTTTCCTCATTCAGGTTTCTAAAAGTTACTAATCCATTCCTCCGATACCAACTATAATGATACATAATTTTCATACATAAATATTACATTATTTTAGATTAATATTCAATACATTTCACAATAATTCACACATAAGGACCATATAGGGTTAGTGTATTTAGAAACTTTGATAGATAAAAAATTGGTAAATAAAATATCTATATTATTTCTAATTAATTTCATCACAACTAGCACCCTTATTAGACATATCATACTAAAAACCTTTCTTTATAACTCAGGGAAGGGAAACATAAGAAAGGGTGAGCTCAAATTTTCAATAAGGTAAAAAATAATAGATATTAATCAATAATCATAAGTGAGAATAAGTAAATCATAATGGAAGATAACATGATCAATACTAACAATAATAATACCTAATATGTAAAAAATCACTAATCGTGAAACATAGTGTATGGTTTTTTCAAAAAAAGGACTTAATACACTAAGAGTAAGAAATCATCAAAAATAAATCATGAGATATGATAACATATCATAATCATAAGACATAATTTTTTGTCATGAAAATAAGTAAATAAATTAATTTTATTAGTCAAATATCACTTTAAAGACTATTATAGTGGATTGGGTTAACTCCTCATTCTACCATTTCTTTAGTCATGGTTCACTCTCAATATTATCTTATTAGGTAAAGTCTCTTACTAGACTAGGTTCACTCCCCATTCCAATCCTTATTATCTATTATGATATCCTTATTTACCCAATGCATTATAGGGCTATATATTTTTTTCCAACAAATTATATAATGAAAACCATATATATATGTACTACAAGATCATAAAACATTCATTATGTCATAAAATCATAACCTATGGAAATAATATGGGTTTTATAAAAATTTCATCATAATAATAATAAAACATCCAAATAAAGAATAAATATGGTAACAATGGATCATATCCCTAGTAAATTATAAGAAATATTAAAGGATGGTGTTATAGATAAAAACATCTTTAAAAATCCCAATAACATTTCTTGAGGAAAGTAACCTTTTATTTGAAATCACTTATTTAGAATCTAAATTTCCATATTATTAAGGAAAATTTTTTATTTTAAAATAAACAAGTAAAATTATAAATTAAAATTCAAATAAAATATTATCCATGATGGTGGATAAATTCTTACATGTAGTGTTTGTTAAAACAAAAAATTCTTTCATATTGTTGGTAAAAATTCAGAATCACCTTATTAAAAAAATGATAATAAGATTACATTAAAATATTTTTATAGAAATTAAAAAAATGGTAAAAATGAATCTAATAAATATTTGGATAATATTAAAAAAAATTCCTGAAAAAAAGTATATAAAATATTGGCATGGTAAGAGATTCTTGACAGAAGAGAAAAACATGGTCTCTTTTATTTAAAATCATTATTTTGGTCTCTTGAGTAATTAAATAGAGAAAAATAAAATTAAATCATGAAATTTCCACAATTAACCTTAGTATAAGAATATAAATAAAACTTGGGACATATAGATCATAAAATTTCAACATAAAAAATAATCTGAAAAAATATGATTGTAACATAAAACCATTATTGTTGTGGTAACATTTGAATCATAACCCTTGAAAGAAATAAATTCAAATTAAACATTAAATACCATGAAAATAATGGTATTAATGATTAAATATATTAATGGGTCCGTAGATACACCTCATAAATAAATATATGTGTATAACATAAAACATGTCTAAATGAAACAGAATTGAGACGAACCCTTATGGCTTTAGTAATTTTTTAAACCAAAATAATTTGAAGCTTAAAAATCATATGGTTATATAAATACCTTTAATTAAATAATATATTATTCCAAAATACATTATTGGGTACTATATACAAAATATAAATAATAAAGTGGTGCATAACATTAAAATATGTCTCAATGAAGAGAAATTTTGATGAAACCCTTACCTAATATCTGACTTGATTTGTAAGAACTCTAAAATTCTGTATAATAAATTTAGATTTATTATAATTATATACTAGATTAATATTAATTATTTTAATATAATATATGATCCAATTATATCATTTCAACACCCATTTATTAAATATTCTCTATTAATGTCGTCATTTCAGGTGTTAATTACTTAATTTTTCGTTAATATTTTAGTTCTAAAGTTATGATCACTTCACATTGATAATGTTTAATCCATATAGATAATTTTAATCATGATATAATTATCATATATATTCATTATATAAATATTTATAACCATTCATATAAAGAAATTTTGAAAAATTAATTATATCACTCTATGGAGACAGTAGTCTGTATGTATGCATGAGTAATGTTACCATTTTTCCATAGATGGAATGAAATAAAGTTAAATATTAATTCATATTAATAGAATAATTATCATAAAATAACATAATATATATAAATAAAATCTATCATAATAACCAACCATGAATGAAGTGGTGGTAGTATTCAACACATACGCACGAGTGATACTTTTATCTCTCATTGGATTGAGAATAAGTGGTAAATGGTTATAAAATCATTCATAATAACATATCAGTATATTTATTATACTGTATTAATTAGGTTTTTTTGGATAAATTTTTTTTATAGAAGGTATAATAACAAATAAATTTGAAAGAGTTTGGATAAGATTTACACCTCATCTTTTAGACACCCACTTTGGCTTACACCTTAAACATTGGAGGATTGGTCTTAAGAGAATAAAATAATCTCTCGTATGAATGGAAGGGTTATAAGAATATTTTTGAGTTTGTTTTTTCTATAATTCTCAAATATTGTGAATAATGTAGAAAAAAAGATCCCTTTTATAAGTGAGGGGAGGGACACTAATGGAATTTCTTAAAAGATTTCTATGATATAAGGTCACTTTCATGGGAAAGTGGTAAAAAAAGGGTAGTGATTTGAAGTTAAGATAATTAAGGTATAAATATCATCAAAAATTTATAATTTTATCGGTTTGGGTGTAAATCCTATCCTTATCTCATGGTTTAACCCCCCCAGGTAAGCTCGTTTTAACATTAACAGTGGCAACAAAATTTTACTATTTTTAATATTCATTGTGAGCAAAAATTAACTTAACCATATTAAATTATATTAACTACTATGATTCAATATTTTGAATCTATTTTAACAAATTCAATTTCTTTATGTTGGATAATTTAATTTTAATAAAGCATGAAAACCGTAATGAAAACTCATTCTCAAAAAATGAATTTTTAAGGGGAAAACTTATTTTACTTCTATTATTTTCCTTGTAAAAACCATAAAATTAATTTTAAAATAATATATTTAATATTTAATATAAAATTTTCATTAAAACAATTAATAAATATATATTAAATTAATATATTAAGATAAAAACACATTGTACGTAAAAAAATTATAAAAATATGTTTTTAAGCCAAAAAAACTAACTTATAAAAAAATAAATTATAATACTGATTACAATGTAATTAATTATATTATTTCAAATAAAAGGATTCTTAGATTAATTTAATATAAAATTCAAAACATAATGGCACATTTACTTGAAAATATATGAAACTTTTTACAAAAAATCATATTTCCCACTATTCACTGAAAAATAAATCTTTTCAGAAAAATCCTCAAAATTCACCCCTAAGATAATATTTACATGATTATTTTAAAAATTGTTTTCATTTACTCAAATAAAACTTCTAAAAAATTGAGAAATTAATTATAAACTTCACGTGAAAAAATATGATAAAAATCATTTTTGAAAAAAAAATAAAGCAAAAAATAACTACTGAAAATTGAGTACTTATTTATTATGAATTAATAAATACATTTGCATTAATAAAAACATTTATACATATTTTTCATAAATTTTTTTATTACTATTCATACCTACTAATTTAACGGCTGGGTTATAATGGTTAATTATGTCGTTGTTCATATATACTCAGAGTTGTGTATAAGGTAAATTGTCGAGTACATAAAGTCTTATTTCAAAGGAAATATATATATAACCATGGGGTGTTGCAAGGAATCACTCACTTTTTCCATAACTAAATGAATGTTCCCAATTCAACATGGCCACATTTTTCAAAGAGTTTTACTTTAATCCAGAGAGTATTTCTTTCCCTTTTACTCTTTTTTTGTTTTTCACTAACTTATTTATCACTGAATCTCTCCTACCATAATTTCATATAACGAGGAAAATATTTAATTTTAAGTATTGGGGTAATTATTGAGCTTACCTTTGACCCACTTGACTTTTTTTTGTAATAATTATTCTAGGAGACATTTCTCATTGGATTATTTATATTACCATAAGACATCAAAAAAACCATGAGAATAAAAGTAAAATAATTTAGGGGAATTCGTTGGAAATTAATTTCTAGTTTATTCCTATATTTAAATTTTTTCTGATTGTTGAATTATATCTGATATCTAGTTTTAAATTTCTGAAATTATTGTTAAATGGATGATTACTTAGCATTCACATCTTAATTGGTTGGCCAAAAATTTTAAATTCCATTCCCAAGACCTTTTATAACTCATTGTTGAGTATTATTTCATATACCCTCTTTATTGAGAGAACTCAATATACACATCACTATTATAACTTGCTTGTCTATCTTATTTAAACATGATGATTTTGAGTCACATTTAAATTATTGAGGCCCTAGATTAACTTGTTTTCATCCCATTTAATTTTGATACCTACCCTACATTTAATCCATTTTGATCCCATATAAACCATGTATTACCTCATAAAAAGCCACATTATAATCCCATGTATCATTCCTACCCTTTATAATGAGCGTGATTGCATGATTATTCTTTTTGGATATTTTAAAAGGGATTTGAGTTTTTTATGGGGATATTTTTTTAGAATTCTATGAACAAGCATAGGGATGAAATTTCTTGATATTTGGGAGGAAGGTTCACCACTATTGTGATTACGATTTATTGAGGCCTCTACAGTTGATAAAGAGAATAAAATAAAGAAAAATTGATGGAAAAGTGATAAATTGATATAACTTGGGTAAACCAATGACTAAAAGCACCACCTCCTTCTTGTGCCAAATGTAAAAAATAGTTTTTATGGGATATGATGGTGGGGAATGATTTATTTTCTTTGTTTTACTTGTAAGGGTGTGGGACCTTACCTTACACACATCCCACTAAGAAATTCCAGACTGAAAAAAAATTGAGAGATAAAGAGGGCCACTTTTTTTCACTATTTTAAATTAATATTTTGCAAACACATGAAATATGAGGAGGATGTTTTTGTTCTTCCAATGAAGTTAAATTGAAGTAAGAGATATGGTTTTATTTTATCTATATATTAAATATCATGTATTGTTCTTTAAGAAGATACCTCCTTTTTCCAACCACTGAAATTTATTTTTCACATCATAACTTACCAACATTAATACTCAAAATCATTTGAACTCAAATGTAATTTCCTTATGATAGTTGTGGTTTAATATATATGTAGAGATGTTGGTAGCTTATAAGAATATGGATGGGGTGTTTGAACTTGAGATTGAACATAATTTTAACACCCCAAACCGAATTTCCCAGAGTTGGTGCATCATTTTATTACATTGGCATGATTATTAGAAAATAAAATCTCGAAGGACCGATCAGTTTTGTAGCCTTGGAAAAACTAGATATAAAAATAAGATTTACATTGTATCATGAAATGGAAAACTACACAATTTCACCTTTAACACACACATATCCCTTAGAATATCCTTGTAGGTCAGTCATAATATACCTCTTCGCATCCTGGGAAAAAATGAAACATATGAAAGGGGTGAGCTCCAATGCTTAGTAAAGATAAACATTAAAGCAGAAGCTATCATAAATAACCATAAACTTTTAAGAAAAAATATAAAACTGAAACAAAATCCTTTTAAACATAATATTCAGCATTAAAGGTCAAGAATAAATCAAATAATTCCATTTAAACTTTCACATGGATATTATACTAGTTGAATAATCATATGAAATATCAATAACTAATCTTATATTGAGGGAATGAATAATGCGGGACATCATAACCATACTGTAAAGGCCTCATTCCAAGAGCATTACCATACCATCAAGGCCTTCTTACAAGTGACTATTTTGTCTTATGAGATCAACCTATACATCGAGGGGCTATAGCAGGCCCCACCCATCACTTACTCAGTCCAATGCATTCCTCTTATGAAAAGGGTAAAACATAACATAAGCATTCGTATTAAATGTAGCATAGAAAATGTTAATTCTTTAACCATAAACCAAAAATGGTATCAAAATAGCACATACATAGTCAAATATATCATAAAACTTTCAATAAAATAGGGAATATTTTATCATAATAAATCGACCTCAATTAAGTATAAAACCAATAATGGATATTGACATAGATGAAAATAATCTAATAAATTTATTAAAACTCTTTGAGAGAAAAATCCATTTTTAATTTGAAATAATTTAAAGTCCATTAAATTATTAAATAAAACATTTCTTTTGAAAATAAACTTATAATATTTTAAGGGAAGAATCAAAATGTTAAGGTGTCATAACGACATAAAATAGTCACTCGATCCGTATAAGATAAAAAACATTTTTTCTTTAATTTGTCGAAAAGGTCATAAAGCACCTCATTTGGAAAACAATGGAAATATTCCTTTGAAACCATTTATAAAAATCCAAACATAGGTAAAAATTACATTAAATAATTGTTGATAAAATTTTTAAAAATATTTTAAGAAATGTGGATATGGATGATAATGATTTCCCAGTAGATACTTACGTATAAACAATCTCGGATAATAAAGAGATTGTGACATTAACCCTTACCTTATACATTTTTTTAGTATAGGGTGAGTTAGAATCATATATAATTATTAAAACATGTTATTAATGTATACTAGGACCATATCCATATTTATGATATCATATATCATTCTCTTATATCATTTTGTTAATAATATTTCAGTATTACCATTGTTTTGGGTGTTAACTACTTTGTTTTCCTATGCTTGTTTTGCTGTGTAAGTCATGTTTGTTATGAATAGGATGTATTTTATTAATATAAATAATTATATTATGTCTATAATTATTATTTTTACTCATCATATAAATTTTATAATCATTCATGAATGGTTAATGTGGATATTGAATCTCATCGCGTCATAGAGACGGTAGGCCGTATGTACGCATGAGTGATAATATCATTCTCTTAATAGTTAAATTGTATGTAATTGGATGGTATATTAATTATAAATAATAATTATAATTCTATATTCATTATTTACACCCATTATACTCATCATTATACCTATCCAAATAATGTAGTGTTGAATAACAAATTACACCACAACATGGAGATGGTAAGTCGTACGTACGCATGCATGGTGATATTATTATTCGTAGGATGGATAAAAAGTTGAATATTATTTTAAAATAATTAAAATAATATTTAATCACTTATAAGTTACTTTATTTATTGCTTTAGTATGGAAACAATATATAAAGAGGAAGTATAATAACAAAAGAACATTGAAAGAGTTGATAAAAAAATTACCTCTTTTTTGGGTGTCTCCTTTTGATTTTCACAAAAGTACTCATTAGGTTGTCTTTATGCCAAAAGTGGGGCCTCTAAAATGAATTTAGGTAAGTTGGGAGGATAATTGGGAAGGTCTTTTTTGATCCAAAAGGTTTTATAGGTGTGAATTAACTATAAGGAGAAGTTCCCTTTTTATAAGAGAGGTGAGGGGCACTTTTGGAATATCTTAAAATATTAATTTATTACAAATTGATTTTCGGTTTCAAAAAGAGACAAGGTGATTTATTTAAAGAATAATATGATTATGGGTCTAAATCCTCTCAAACAATTAATTTTAGACATGTTTAGGTCATAAAATTAACCTTATATTTTGGATTTAACCCTTAGTTAAACAGTTTAACTCTTACTATGTTTTCTTATATTTTTACATTATACGTTTAATATAGTTACAATAAAATTCCAAAAGAACCCCGATTGGATACTTTATAAAATATTTGATATTATCCATGTTATTTGGATGAGACTTATATATTTTTTAATTTTATATCATTTATTAAAATATTATTTCTTTTAAAGTATAATTTCTTTCAATTTTGATACTATTCAAAATTATCATTTTTAAAGATATCAAACCATCATGATAACTTTGAAACAATAATTTAAATTTTTCTCTAACATGTCTATGTTATATATAAAATTATTTTATGTCATTAATTAAGTAAAATTATATATTTTTAATATTTTTAATATCAATTATTTTATATCTCAATTAATTAAACAATTATTGCATCATCATTTTGTCACTATTTAACCATTTAATTTAATTATTTAATATCTAAAAATTATAAATAAATTATAATTATGTATATAATTTTCTTATCTTTATAAATACTATTTATAGTTGACCATATCACCTATATAACCTCATATTAAAAATAAAATAGTTATTAAAATTTGAATATGACATTTTTAACTCTTCTTTAAATAAAATATAATAAATGTCATAATGTGACACAAGTGGCTTAAAAAGAATCATATATTCTACATAATGTTTATTTTTGTCGAAATATACTTATCTAATGAGATTAGGAGAAGTTTTTGGGTAATATTATATTATTATAATATTATTTTTACCTTTAATTACCCTATTTACCTTTAACTGTGGTAAATAAAATTTAAATGTTACTATTCACCATAAATTATTTTGATCCTATTAGACCATATTTTTCATAATTATTACAACTATGTATTTCCATTTTTCTAAATTCAATTCATATAATTTTTAAAATTACGTTTAATGCTAATCTACAGATGTGGTTGGAAGGCGGGTAAAAGAGACATTCAAAAGTTTAATAAAATTCATAAATGTAATTTTATTATAAAAATGATTACTATGAACGATATTTGGCTAATATATATTTTTTATATTTATTGTGACTTTAAAATAAATTTAAATTAAAATATTATTTAAATGAAAAATTCAGTTTTTTAACAATAATGCGGTAATTTTCACTATTCATCAAAAAATTGAAACTTTTCAGAAGAAATACCAAAAATTCACCATAATCTAATTTTGATGAATAGTGAAAATTACCGCATTATTGTTAAAAAACTGAATTTTTCATTTAAATAATATTTTAATTTAAATTTATTTTAAAGTCACAATAAATATACTAAAAATTCACCATAAGCTAATTTTGATATTCTGAATACAAAAATGAAGTATATTTTGAACAATAAAATTTATTAATTTCATAATTTGGTTAATAATTTTCATAACCAATTTTTAAATGACTAGTTCGATAGGTTTGATCGAACTTGTTGTTGTGTGTAGTGCATGCTATTGATTTTTTTAAAAAGAAGCATGTTGTGGAAGATTAGGGTGTTCAATTCCTCCCTTATTAAAATATTTTCATCCTCGTAATTTCTAGAATATCATTGCTTAAAAATATTCATGTGGTTCTTTATCATAAGTTCTTCAGGTTACCACGTCGCCTCTTCGATTTTATGGTTTTTTCAAAGAACTTTTACCAAATGAGTTGTCTAATTCCTCAAAACATGTTATCTGGTATAAATAATATCAATAGGCTCTTCACAATAAGATAGATCTGGTTCCAGTTCTATTTCTCCATAGGTGAGAACATGTGTGGGGTATGGTATGTATTTCCTTAACAGTGATACGTGGAACACATCATGATCTTTGGAGAGACATGGTGGAATTACCAAATGGTAAGCTACATATCCAATTCCTTCTATAATTTCAAAAGTTCCAATGTACCTGGGACTTAATTTACCCTACTTACCAAATCATATAACACCCTTCCATAGAGATACCTTCAAGAAAACATGATCTCCTTGTTGAAATTCCGAATCATTCTTTCGTTTATCGGCATAACTCTTTTTCCTACATTGAGATGTTTTGATGTGGGTTTGGATAATCTTCATCTTTTCCATTGATTCCTCAACAAGTTTTGGGCCTACTAGTTTTATTTCTCCAATATCATCCCAACAAGTTTGTGTACAACATCTCTTCCCATATAACACTTAATATGGTTCCATCTATATAGTTGAATGGAAGATATTGTTATAGGAAAATTCTACTAGATGTAAATACTAATCCCACATTCCTTGAAAGCTAGGTGATAAAGATATCAACATGTCCTCTAAAGTTTGAGTAGTCCTTTTTGATTGTCCATCAGTTTGAGGGTGGTATGCAGTGCTCGAACGAAGCTCTGTATGTAGGGTCTTCTGAATAATTTTCTATAATTTTGATGTAAAATGAGGATCATGATAAAAAACAATCGTTTTTGGTACACCATGAATTGTATAAACTTCATTAATAGATAGACTTGTTAAATTTTCACGTGGTAAATCTTCTATTATAGTAAGAAAATGTGTTGATTTGGTAAAACAATCAATAATTACCCATATTGCATCATTCCATCTGGGATTATTTGGTAGTCCCATGAAAAATTCCATCGTAATATCATCTCATTTCCATGAAGGTATAGGAAGAGGTTGATGACACCTCTAGGATGTTTCCTTCCAACCTTCACCTATAAAAAAACCAAACATAATCAACAATCTCCATCTTCATGTTGTCCCACCAAAATTGTTCTTTTAAATACCTATACATCTTAGTGCTACTAGGGTGTATAGAGAAATTAGATATATTCACATCATCCAATAATTTCATTTTTAGTTTAGTTATTACCAGAACACAAAGCCTCTTCCCAAATTTCAAAATTACATCTTCATATTCGAAGTCAATCAATATCCCACCATTCACTGCTTTAATATTATTTTGAAACTCCTCATCATCAGTATGAGAACTTTTTATCCTTTACAATAAATATGGTTTGGAAACCATTTGAAAAAGTAGTGAAGTTTCACCTTCTGTGATAATCCCCATATCCATATTTACTAGATCTATGAACATAAGATCATTTTCAACACGCATCATGTTCATAATTACATGGAACTTTCTACTCATCGTCCAACTTATTTTTCATCCCTATATGGTAGTTTATTGTGCAATTTTAATCATTTAGTAGATCAAGTCATCTTCTCTGTCTCATGTTGAGTTATTTCTGTGAGAAAATATATTTCAAACTATTGTGATTAATATATGTCTCTCATCTTTCACCATAGAGATAGTGTCTCTATATCTTCAGGGCAAGGATTACTGTAGCTAACTCAATATCATGAGTTGGATAGTTTTTCTCATGAATTTTTAATTTCCTTAACGCATAAACAATAAATATGCAATTCTTCATAAGGACACAAAAAATTATTTTTCTTGAAGCATCACTATAAATCACAAAACCATCATTTCCAAATGGTAAAGTCAAGATAGGATCATTGACTAATATTCTATCCAATTATTATAAACCTTATTCACACTCTTTTGTCTAAAAAAATTTAATCCCTTTACATGTGATTTTGTTTAATTGGTTAACCAATCGAGAAAAATCTTGGACAAAATACTGATAGTAACCTACTAAACCAATAAAATTCCATACATCAGTAATTCCCTTCAGTGCCATACATTCTTGGATTACCTTTTTCTTTGATGTATCAATAGAGATTCCATCCTTTGAGACAATATGTACAAGAAAAGAAATTTTTTGATGCTATAATTTACTCTTGAAAAATTTACCATATAATTCATTTCTTCTAAGAGTCTTTCGAACAATATTCAAGTGGTTCTCATGGACTTTATAGATTTTGGAATATACCAAGATATAATCAATAAATACTACAAAAAAATTATCATGATATTCCCTGAACACTATGTTCATTAGATCCATGAAAACATAGGGTTCATTAGTCTATCCAAATGGAATTACTGTAAATTCCTAACGACCATACCTCATCCAAAATATTGTCTTTGGAATATCTTTCTTATTTACACATAGTTGATTATATCCAGAACGAAGTTCAATCTTTGAAAAATATTGATCTCCATAAAGTTGATCAAAGAAATCATTAATGCGAGGAAGAGGATACTTGTTTTTTATTATAAAAGAATTTATTTCTCTATAGTCAATTCTCAACCTCATTGCTCCATCATCTTCTTAACAAAAAAAAACTGGGGCTCCCCATGGAGAAACACTAGGGTGAATAAATCCCTGGTTTCTCAACTCCTCTAGTTGTTTCTTCATCTCTACTAATTCCACTGTATCCATTCTATAGGGAGTCTTTGATATTGGTCATGCATTAGGGATTAAATCAATAAAAAACTAAACATCACACTCTAGAGGATGTCTAGGTAAATCCTCTGGAAATACATCATTGTATTCTTGTACAATAGGAACATCCTCGATTTGGATATTTCATTCTTCTCCCATGGATGATTTTTTATCTTCCTCCCCAAGAATTTCATTCACAAGAGCTACTAGGAGTGGATCTAGATAAGAATCAGATGATGAAATTTATACTCTAAATATAATAGATTCTACATCATCCTTACAAATCATAACTTCCTTCTCCTTAAAATAAAATTTCACATCATATTTTGATATCCAATCCATTAAAGGATTATATCAATTTTGACCATAGGTATGATGATAAATCTAGAAGATAAAACACATTTATATGTCATAATAAGAACTACCAGACACATCTTTATTGCAATGAGACTTCCCATTGGGGTTTTGACTAAAAACTCCCTTGTTAAAGTGAATTAGAAATATCTAATTTTTAATGAAAATTGGGAATATATAAAGTAATGCGAGGCTCTAGAATCAAATAATTCTTTGGATAAATTTGAGGAGATGATTATAGTACCTACCACCATGTCATTCGGAACTTCAACCTCAAGAGTTGTTATTGCATAAGCTTGGCCTTTATCCCTTAGCCTTTTGGGGGGTAAATTTCCTTGATTCTTAGGAAAATCATTAAAATAATGTCTCTTCTCTTTAAAATTTTAGCATTGAACATTGGTATCTTATTTCTTCCCCTTTCAATCATGATATTGGTGTCCTTTTTCTCCACACTTGTAGCAAAATCACATGCCTTTTTGGCAAGTATTGTGTTGTTTCTTCCCACATTTACTATAGAATGTAATGTAACCTTTTTCCTTCATCCCCTTATTTTCTTTTCCAGATTTTTAAGCAGCCCTCTTCTTCTCTTTGTTTACATTAAAGTCATAAGACTTATAGAATTCCATTTCCGTCTTGATAGTATGTGAAACTATATCTTCGTATGATGAGGAAGATTATGAGACTAGTTACCATCATAAGAATGGATTCAACCCATCAAAGAATCGATGAATCTTACTGATTGGGTTACATATATAGTACGAAGCATGTATCGCTAACCTTGTTAAGTTAGCCTCATACTTTGTAACATTATCATTATCCTTCTTCCTCAGACTCATAGATTTCTTTTCCATCTCAGATCATTGTTCATGAGGAAAGTATTTTTCTAAGAAAAATTCTTTAAACTCCCTCCATTACATATTTTCTACTTCTTCATATTTCTTTATATTTTGAATTAATGACCACCATTGATATGAATCTTGTGACACATAGTAAAATTCCATGAAAACCTTTTCCCTTTCATTACACCTAAAATTAAGAAATATTTTCTCTAAGGAACTTATCCATTTCCCAAATACAAATAGATTTGTATCCCTATTGAATGTTGGAGGTTTTTGTATCATTAAGTGATATAACATTGATCCTATGTGTTGTGGATCAGGGTACTTCATATCGGTAAGGTTATTATTGATAACCTAAGTCAACTATCCCAGTATGGCTATATGTTGTTCAACACCAGTTGTATCACCATATCCACTGTCATTATCATTCATAGGAGGGAAATCCCAACATGGATTACATGTGTTGATACGATTTCCATTTCTTCCACTTGGTTCCATTTCTAAACAATGGAATACACTAGATTAGGTTATGAATCATAATGCATAATTCCAAACTAGTAAAATACTTAACATAAATTAAAAAATTTATACTATATAATCCATAATACTAAACATGGTTTCTTTGAGGACATAGTTAATCATAATTAATTCATAATGGTTTGTAATGAAAATATGAATTATACTAAGCATATCCCCCAGGAGTGTCAAACCAGGTGCGTAGTAAGTCTCGTTGTCATGTACCTGGTAACCTCGAGTCAAGCCTAGAACACCTAGTCAGTATTTTCACCCCTAGGTACATCATTACCAGAACCATGTCCACTTGTAGTATCCATATAGAGATTTATTTTCTAGGAATACCCACATAATATCTAGATTATCCAAAATTTTAGGACGTTCCTCTATACTTATCCTCAATGTCTATCTTAGGGTAATGTTCACTAATCAACATTTTTCTAAATCTAGTTTTCAAGGATTGTACTAAACATCCTATTATACCTACTATAATTCCACGACCCCAATTTCCCAAAGTCAGTGCATTATTTTATTATATTTCCATGATCACATGAAAATAAAATCCTAAAGGACCGATCGGTTTAGTAGCCTTGTAAAAACTAGATAAAAATATAAGTTTTTCATTACATCCTGAAATGAAAAACTACGTAGTGTCTCCTTTGAACACACACATATCCCTAAGACTATCCCAGCAGGTCAGTCATAATATACTTCTTCACATCTTGGGGGAAAATGAAACATAAGAAATGGGTGATCTTAGATGCTCAGTAAGGACAAACATTATAGTGGAAGCTATCATAGATAACCATAAACTTTTAAGGAAAGGTATAAAACTAAAACACAAGCCTTTTAAACATAATCATCAGCATAATATGGAAAGAATAAATCAAATAATACAATTTAAACTTTCACATGTATATTCTACTAGTCCAATAATCACATACAATATCAATAACTAATATCATAATGAGGAAATGCATAATGTCAAACATCATAACCATACCGTCAAGACCTCGTGCCAAGACCATTACCATACTATCAAGGCCTTGTGGTAAGATACTAGTTTTTCTCATGAGACCTAACAATGCATTGAGGGGCTATATTGGGCCAACCCATCACATACAAAGTCCATTGCATTCCTATTATGAAAGGGGTAAACCATAACATAAACATTCGTATTAAAACTAAAATATGAAATGTTAATACTTTAACCATAAACCATGAATAATATCAAAATAGCACATACACATTCAAATATATTATAAACTCTTTAATACAATATGGAATATTTTATCATAATAAATCAACCTAAATCAAGCATAAAATCTAACAATGGATGTTGACATAGAAAAAAATAATCTAATAAATTGATTAAAAATCTTTAAGAGAAATATCCGTTTTTTACTTTGAAATAATTTAAAAGCCATACAATTATAAAAGAACAAATTTATTTTGAGAATAATATTATAATATTGTAAGGTAATATTAAAAATGATAAGGCATCAAAACAACTCAAAATGGCTACTCGTGGTGTATAAGTAACAAAAACATTATTTCCTTAATTTGTTGAAAAGTTCATAAAGTACCTCATTTGTAAAATGATGGAAAGATTCCATTCAAAAAATTTGTAAAGATTCAAAATGGGTAAATATTATTTTAAATAATTTTTGATAGTATTATGAAAATCCTTTTAATAAACATGTATATGGATGATAAATATTTCTCAGTAGATACTTACGTATAAACAATCTCTGATAATAAAGAGATTGTGAAATTAACCCTTAACTTATACATTACTTCAGTTGAGGGTGAGTTAGCCTCATGAATAATGGTTATAACATGTTTTAAATTATAATAGGACAATATCCATATTTATGATATCATATACGATCCTCTCATATCATTTTGTTAATAATATTTCAGTATTACCATTGTTTTGGGTGTTAACTACTTTGTTTTCCTATGCATGTTTTGTTGTGTAAGTCTAATTTATTATGCATAGGATGTATTTTATTCATATAAATAATTATATTAAGTTATTAATTATTATTTTTACTCATCATATAAATTTTATAATCATTCTTGAATGGTTAATTTGGAGAATGAATCTCATCACGTCGTGGAGGTGGTAGGCCGTATGTACGAATGAGCGACAATACCATTCTCTTAAGGGTTAAATGGTATGTAATTGGATGATATATTAATTATAAAAAATAATTATCTTATTATATTAATTTCTTAAATCCAATATAATCATCATTATACCCATCCAAATAATTTAGTGTTGAATAACGCATTCCACCATGTCATGGAGACGATAAGTCGTACGTACCCACGCATGGTGATATTATTATTCATAGGATAGATAAAAGGATTAATATGGTTGTACCATAACTATAATAAAATATATGCATGTATAAAGTATGTGAGTTATTAATTTAGTATTTAAAAAACATATAAAGTGGAATTAGATGAAGAAATGAACTTTGCAAGAGGTGATAAAACAATTACCTATTTTTCAGGTGTCTCCTTTTTATTTTCAAAAAAGGAATCCTTAGGTTGGATTTCTGACCAAAGTGTGGCCTATATGATGATGTGAGGGAAGTTGGGAGTATAATTGGGTAGGCTTTAACTAAGAAAAAGGGTTTTAGAGGCGTTAATTAAAGATAAGGACAAGTGCCATTTTTATAAGAGAGGTGAGGGCACTTTTGGAAGATCTTAAAATATTAATTTACTACAAATTGATTTTATGTTCCAAATATCTCCAAAGTGATTTATTTAGAGTATAAGATGAGAATGGGTTTAAATACTCTGAACAAATGAATTTTAGACACTTTTATGTCATAAAATTAACCTTATCTTTTGGATTTAACTCTTGGTTAAACAGTTTAACTCTTACCATGTCTTCTTATATTTTTATATTATACATTTAATATAGTTACTATAAAATGAAAAATAAACCCCAATTGGATTATTAATGAAATATTTGACATTAAAAAAGTTATTTGGATGAACCTTATATTTTTATGACTTTTATATCATTTTTTAAAATATTATTTATTTTAAAGTATCATTTATGTCAATTTTGATACTATTCAAAATTTTCATTTTTTAAAATATCAAACCATCATGATAACTTCGAAACAATACATTCAATATGTCACTAACATGTCTTTGTTGTCTATAAAATTAATTTATGCCATTAATTAAGTAAAATTATATTTATTTTAATATTTTTAATAAAATTTAATTAATATCTCAATTAATTAATCAATTACTGCATCATCATTGTGTCAGCCTTTAATTTAATTATTTAATATCTAAAAATTATAAATAAATTACCATGATGTAGATAAGTTTCTTATATTTTTAAATAATATTTATATTCGACCATATCACCTATATAACCTTATATTAAAAATAAAATAGTTATTAAAATTTGAATATAAAAATTTTAAATCTTTTTTCAATAAAATATAATAAATGTCTTAATCTTACACAAGTGGCTTAAAAAGATCATATTTTCTACCTATGGTTGATTTTTGTCAAAATATAATTATCCAATGGGATTAGGAAAAGTGTTAGGATAATATTATATTATTGTTTTGAACCACTTAAATCACTTGTGTTCATTTTCCTTTACTTTTGTTCATTGTATATTCCACTTTTGTTTGTATGCTCTCAGTGTATCTTGAGTAGTTGGAAGGTGCGAGGTTAGGGTGTGTGGATTCTTGATTTCAGAGATATATTCTTTTAGCACCAATATTATCCAGACATTCTGGTGTCATTATTCCATGTTTGAGGAGCGGAGTTTGAGTTCTTCAAAAGATAATGCTTCCATTGCAACATAAACGACTAGATTTTCAGGATTTTTGAATTTGAAGGCCGTGGTTTTAGGAATCGAAGTGTTTACTAAACCCAACCACACCATGGCATGGTACAACATGTTGTGATTTATGAAATTTATTAAAAAATAAGAGATTTTATCATATTTGAATTTATGGGAAGACTTTACCAATCATGGGGACTTTGAATCATTTATGGTGGATGTTTTTAGAATTCAATAAAATGTTGATAAGTGACATAAATTAAGACAATTTTTAAAGTCAATAATGAAGAGATAAAATAGAAGGATTGGAGAATTTTGAGTAGACACGACATATTAAACTTATTGGAGAGGGAATTTTACACATCTAGAGATTTATTGAGGAGGTTTCTATGGATAACTTGAATATTATTAAAGATCAGTATTTTATCAAATGTTGAACCAGATGGAAAACACCCATGTTTTCATGGGGTTTAAATATTCTTCTTATATTCATTGAGATCAATCTGTATGACAACTATTCTTATTTCCTTTTTTTGAAGAATTGTGTGGAGAGATAAGTTGAAAAGTGACCCTTGGTTATGGTAGCGAGTCTTACCTAAACCCTTGCAATCACAATACTGCATAGTGATTTTATCACATCGATACATTGATGGTGTATGGTCTTTAAATGTAGCGTTTTTTGGTTTACTATGTAAAATCAGCATATCATTGCATTTTCTTTTCATAGTTGGATGTTGGGGGTGTTTTATTGATATTTTCATATTCGAAGTGATATTGTAAGTGCGAGAATAATATTTTTTTGAAGATTAAAGGAATTGGACACCCAAATTCACCCCCTATGGTGTTTGGGAGGCTGTGTTTGCAATAATGTGTCATGCATATTAGTTATAAAAGGAATAAAATAATGGGATAAGTATAAAAATGATCCCCATAGCCCACCCTATAGAAGAAAAATTCCAAAAAGGCATACCAATATCTAGTCAAAGAGAGTGTGGTCATGTCACCCTACTCAACCCCTTCTAGCCTTGCTGATAAATACAACAAAACCCTGAGAGGGGAGGGGTGAATTAGGGTGTTAAATTTTTCTTGGAATAAAATAGATCTTTTCTCAACATTGGTAGGAACTTTTGGGACCCATCAAATGAGATTGTGCAATCACCCAACAAACGTTTACAGAAAAGGAAACACAACACATCAGAAATACATAGTTCATTGTTAAGGGCTAGTCCAAGGAGCATACGCCGATGGTGTTTCGGTCATACCAGAATCCACTGAACTTCACTAGAATTTATGGATTACCATTTTTTGGTCATGGTCACCCCATAAAAGGCTCACTGCATTTACAAGAATTTTAAAGATAACACATTGCCTCCATCAGATCACTTTTGTTAACTCCCTCTTGCTCGCTACTTTGGGACAAGTCTTTCTCAACTTATCAACTTGAAAATCACTTCCACATCTAAATGGATAATGATGATGTTTTGTATCACTAGAAATTGAATATGATGCTTCAATGCATTCCGCTAACCTTCTCTCAAGAATTTTTTCTAAAGCTTTCTATTTTGCACAACTACTAAAATTCGCCAAACCTCAATCTTTCATGCAACTGTCACTCTGCAAAGCTTGTATTTGCATATGAGTGCCCTTGTAGTTCCCTGCAACTTTCACTTTACCAAAAACTTTTACCTTCATGCAAATTTCAATGTTTCATGAATCTTTTTTGTTCTGAGGCGACTCAAGTTACTTTTCACAACTGATGCACGCACATAAAATAATTTCAATCAACTCTATTTCGCACAACTCTTTCACATAGAAAAGTAATCAGATCTTCATTGAGTGTCTAGGTGCTTCAAATAATGGGGGTAGCCGCCGATTTATAGGCATGTTTGAATATTAGATTAACTGTCTTGTGCTCCACCAACCTTACCTGCAAATTTCTCGGTTCATTGAACTTCATCGACTTAATGTCACCTATAGCATGCGACTCACAATCTTCACGCAACTCCATCAGTATTACGTGGGTTAATGCAACTATTATTTTCATGCAAATTCAAAAATTTCACAAAACACTTTCCTAAGTCATATTTTGATAAGGAGAGGCCGAAACATCTATTGTTTTCAACTTCATGAAACTTCTTCACCCTTTCAGGAAAAAATTGTATTTGTGTAAGAATATTTCTTTTTCCCAAAACAATTTTCTTCATCCTTAAAATTTTTGGTTCCAAAAATTTGGTACTGAAATAATACTTTGATGGTGGAATAGAAAAGGGAGAATGACAATGGGGGACCAAAAGGACCCCCTAATACCCAAAGAGGACCCTACCCAGTTATGTGAACAGTGAAAAACACTGTTCACAGAACTATCGGAGGTCCTCTTTGGGTATTAGGGGGCCCTTTTGGTCCCCAGTTGTCATTCCCCCAAGAGAAAAGGGGGTAAGAGTTGACTACGTGTGATGTATGGAGAGAAGAATTTGATGGTGGAAGAGAAAATAGAGTAGTATTTTATGGCATGAAGAAGTAATGAAGAAAGAGAGGGAGGACCCATTACCATGTTCTGCCTCATCCTCGGAATGAATTTCACGTCAGCCAGTTTTTGAATTCCTCCATCGGGTGTCTTCAATTTCACCGTCCCAACTCCTCAAACCTCACATATTGACCCATTACCAAGTCTCACTGAGTCTCGCACGTGCTGAAAAGTATCAAATGTACCTCTCGTCGTACATATGTGTTCCGAGCTCCCAGAATCCAGAACCCATCCGTTTTCCTTTGGATTTTGAGCCCGCTAGTTCTTCCTCTTTAGAAATCGGCATTCTTGCTTCATGTGATCGTATCTTTTGCAGTAATGACACTGCACTTCTCACCGTTCAACTTGCTCATCTGAGTTCATGCTTCCCGTTTTCACATAGATTTCATCATCTTTGGATAAACCTGTGATGTTCACATCCTCCTCTTCAACTTTCTTCTTCCCAGCAATGTACCGTTTGCGCTCTCCACAGTCACTTTTATAATGACCTTTATTCTTGCACCAGAAACACATGATTTCTCTAGGATCATGCCTTCTGGATTTTGGCCGCCATTATTTACCTCTTGAATGTCGATGTCGGCTCCTCCCACACTGATCATCTCGCATCGCCATGATTTGCTCGCCTGAATGCATCGTAGGTCTTCGAAATGCTTCCGAATCTTGAAGCGACGCCATCACCTCATCCAACTCCAATGTCTCCTTCCCCGTGATCAATGCAGTCACAAGCCCATCAAATGATCTTGGTAGGGATGACAAAAGAAAAATCACTTTGTCTTCCTCTCCAACCTTCACACCGAGCCCCAATAACTGTGTCAGGATCTTGTTGAATTCGTTGGTGTGATCCAACAAATTCGATCCCTCGTCCATGTGCAACTGGTACAGTTTCTTTTTTAAGAACAACTTGTTGGTCAGCGACTTCGCCATATACCGCTGCTCCAACTTCTTCCAGATCTCCTTCGGTGATGTCTCATCAAGCACCGAATATTTTACCTCATTCGCCAGACATAGCCGAATTATGCTGATGACCTGCATCTCGAGCTCTTCCCAATCATCAGAACTAGTTGTCTCGGGCTTTTCTTCGATCAACGGTCTGATCATGCCCTGCTGCACCAAAATATCCTTCACCATGATTTGCCACAAGCTGAAATTATTTCGACCATCAAATTTCTCGATATCAAATCTTTGAAGTGCTCCGCCACCCGTCATCATTGTCGTCGCAAAACGCGATCACCACTATCGATGTAGTACCTTTATGTTACCACCTGATCGAGTGAGAATTTTGTAAAACTAACCATACAGATGTGTTTGGAACGGTAGAAATAGTCGGAATCGACTCTTGGATCACTGAAATCAGACACCAATTGACCGAGATATGGTCAAAACACGTTCAACGGTCCAGATCACTCACTGACGTGGCGCTGACGTGGCATGCCAGAGTTCCCGCCGAAATCTTGCCGGAATTGTCACCGGTGGCATGAACAGTTCCGTCTTCTCTGGTACGGGGGTACTGTTCACCCGCGGGTTTGAACAAACTTTGACCGAGCCTATCGGGCTCATTTCAACTCCGTTTTCATCGCCGCTTGCACCGTTAGAATCGTCTCATCGTCCACTTCACGGATATGGCCTCAGAAAAATTTTCCAACCACTTTCAATTTTCTGGACACCGGAAAAATCGTCGTCGCCTTGCCGTCTCACCTCCGTTCGCTCCGACTCGCCTTTGATGCGAGAGGATACAAGATTTCCATAGTAGGTGGAGTGTTGGAAGTCTCATATGGGGATGCAGCGAAGCTTACTGGGAAGGAGTCCCAAGGGTTGTATCATTTGATGGAAACCACAGTCAGCCCGAGATCAAGTGAAGATGGTGGAAGTGCCACATCATCTTGTATAAAGAAGCGTGTTCGATTTGCTGATGAAGTTTTCAACACCTGCAAGGAGACTGCAGGTCAAGATTCTACCTCAAATTGGTCGTGAGGGGGAGACTTGTGTGGGACACTCCCAATATGGGGTGGTTGGGTGGATGAAGTCTCCTTTGACGTCAACAACCGCAACAGCATGGGGGAGTCTCCTTTGGTGGGCGGTCAAGGTGGGTGAGTAGCTGGCAGGGAGGACTCCAAGGTTAGATGAGATGACCTCCACCAACCAGAGAAGAAATGGGTTTCCTTCCTCTATTTAAACGGGATTGAATCCCTTTGTTTGGATGAGTTGTGTGTGTTGTAATCTATGATTGTGTGATCTTCCATGATTATCCAGAGATAATGGAATAGAGAAGCGACAATGTTTCTCCCATGGATGTAGGATTCAAAGCCGAACCACATAAAAATTTGTGTGTTGATCCGTTTGTTCTGTTTTGTGTTTCTGAGGAGCCATGCACCTACACTGTGCCCCAACAAGTGTTATCAGAGGGAATGTGCGTCATGGTGTTGCAGAATGCTGCCTGACGGACCTTGGTCGTGGGAGCGGAGTCCCGGGGTGTCATGTGGAGGTGAAATGACATAGAAGGCCACAATCCTGCATGCACAAGGATGAGCATGGAATGGTGGTGGGAGAATGTCACGACCTAATCATGGGGGTCCTTTCCCACACCAGCAAGAACATCAAAGCTACGATTTATCTGGTTTGTCCCTATCTGAGAGATGGGAGTCGACCCGACAAAGAAAAGGATGGTGTGTGTCAACCTTGACACCATTGGTTGGGAGTTGGGGCCACTCTCCTGATGATTCCATGGCAGGATGAAACCAGTGAACCTCACATATGAAGAGCTGGATGGCTGAACCCCGCCCGCCTTGGAGGGGGCTGGGGTGCCGCACGGGTGAACTGCTATGCTGAGACACTCAGCCCATGACAGAACCCAACCAGAAGTACACTAACAAAAACAAGAATAATGAAAATGGGGAGGGGGTGTTACTTGATTTGATTCAAAGCACGACCAATAGCTTAGACCCTAAAACCCAAAAACGATGTAACTCGGCGTTTTTAAGCTTCCCAAAGAATCAATTGCTTCCCTCGGGAAGGCAGACGAGGTGCGCAGGATCTGGCAGCAATGGAAGCATGGGAGAAGCACAAGAATGTTTGTGAGACTCAGTCCATCATAGCGAATCACTCCATATTGAGAGGGCTCAACAACAAGGCCGAGGAAATTTTAAAGATGATTGAAGAGAATGACATCACTGGTGAGAATCGAACCCTACAACATGCAGTTGCAGGTGCTGATGTCTGAAAAGAAAAAGGGAAAAAGCTAACAGGTAATCGCTTAAACCCTAAAACCCAAAAAAAAAAGAGCTCGGTGGGGTCACTGACATAAATGGATTCCACAAGATACTACTGAGTCCAGGAGATCTGATATGATATGATTTCCATTTTAATGGCACGAGGAGACAACTCCTCAGCTCTCCCTCCCCTAACATGGCTTCAGATGACGGACGAGACGTAAAGCTCTCTGCGCTTGCTCCTTTTCCATCTCTTTCTTCTTACTTCCTTTTCCATCATTGCAGATGTTGACGTCTTCCCTAATCTCCCTCGCTGCCCTACCAAATGCACGGCTGACAGTTGATATTCTTTGGCTTTTGTGATGGATTCGCGTACCTAGGACACATCATAAAACCCTAACCCTACTTGCTTTCCCTTCCCTCCCTTATTCATAACCTTGTTATATATCTAATAATGTACATATCATAAAGAACATTCAATTTACGATATTTGATGATTAATGATATTTTTCCATGTATCCATATTCGATCTTCCATCACAGGCCCCTATGCATTTGATATTTTATTGTTTTGAGAAAGAGGAGTTGAGACTGGTTGGTATCTTTAATTTCATCCAAAATCTTTTAATAAGCATTTAAATGTAAACTTTATGAGATTTCACTATTGTTAGTGATTTAATCTCTCAATTATCATCCTCAATATCAACTTGGCTTGTTGGATATCTCTCATCTCAAAACACCGAGGAAATTTATTCTTCTGTTTTCAAATCATCATATCACCTAGTCCACCCAAAAATATGTTGTCAACCTATAAAATAGTTTGATTATCCATCTACTTCTCATAAAAAATTATCTATGTTTCACCTATCAACTCTTTATTCTTAAATTAATCCATATAATATCTTATTCCTTCGATGTGGTGCTCAATTCAAGCCATACAAATTTTTCTTCAACTTATAAACTCGGTTTCAGATTCTATCTTATGTGAAACTTACTTGATGATTCATGAAATTTTTTTACTCCAAATCATCATGAAGGAAGTCTATCATGAAATCTATCAAATCAAGATATCAATTTTTTTATTATACTGGGCTTAACACTGATTGAATAGATGAATATTTAAATACTGAAGATAATATTTCCAATAAATAAACACATTCTATTTATTGAAATTACTTTTTCAATAGTCATTCTTTGTAAAGATTCTTTCCAACAAATTCGACTTTTAATTGATATACCTAATAATTCTACAATGACTTTTTACCTTTTGATAACTCCATCAACTACCAAGTTCCATTGGTTTTCAATGAATCCATTTCTTCACCCATAGATAACTTCAAATATTTAGCAACATTTAGTGTTTCAAATTATCATGGACGTTCGGTATCCACATACATTTCCATTTGCACTCAAATATAATTAAATCCATCTAAATTATTTTTTAAAAATAAAATGACACCAAATGACCTTGAGACTTAAAATACGCATCAATACTCCAATATCGTAAGTTATACAATGAAGGATGTAAATGCCATGTGCAATCCCATAAGTGTTATTAAAAAAAACATACCATGAGACTGACTCCAGAAAAATGTCATTTACCTTGTTTTTTAGAGGATAAGAAGCCCCAATTACATACAAGAAATAAATAACATGCACACAACTAAGGGGGTAATTTTGGTTTGGCGGCCCAAAACACTGACTGGCCCGACCTGAAAATACCCGAGTCAATAAAGTCCTGAGTTTAGCGTGGATTTAGAATCCAACATGAATGAAGCTCATTCAATCAATTCATGATAAAAACTTATTTTTATGAAGTGAAATAAAATTTTACAAAATAATGTCAAAAAATATTGATCTCATCATATAAGACTTTCATTCCCATATTTTAGTCTAGTAAACAAACAAAACAATAGAATACCTCAAGGAACCTTCAAGAAATGCTTATTCTATCATCATCATCATCATCAAAAGAGTAAGTACTATCAACATTACTAATACTAAAATTACAATAATTGTTGTTTTTCCAAAATCTGCTTTATTAATCAAATAGAAAGGGAACCAGTAACAACACCTACAATGTCATTCTAAATACCCTCATCTTATAAATATTGTTCCTAATTCCCATAAGTTCTTCTCTGGTCAAATATTTATGTTAAAATTTATCAAGAATCGTGTGAATCGAGTTGTTGGAAGGGACACCTAGAATGGTCTTTAATAATGTTGCAAAAACATTTTTCTTCACTGCCTTCTTCGCATCCAAACATTTTTTACACCATCTACTACTTCCAAACTGTTTTTCAAAGCCATATCTTCCAAGGTTTCATCATCCTCTAAAAATTCTAGTTCAAAGATTAACTCATACTCATTTTCAATCTTGGAAACCCCATCTTCCAAATCATATTCCTCCCAAAATAGTAAGGAAACGTTGTTCTTCCAAGTACAAAAAATTAAAAATGCGCACCATGTGGAACAATAACACTTATTGGAAGAAAAATATCTATCAAATAATTCATTGTAATTCTTTAAAATTTCAGCCTTGTCGGGTAAGCCACTTATGATTTCACATCTGGTAGAACCAACTCTCAAATTTTTTATACTATAAGCCCAATTCATGTAAATGTGATGAATACAATTTGGTCAACTGGAAACACGTATGAATGAAATCAAAGGGTCAAATCCCTTATTACCAACGAAATTTATATTTCACCATAATGCAACGATGAAACTGAATCAGTCAATGAAAAACATATTACTTGGAGAAATCATTACAACAAAAAGGTTTGAAAGATGAGATTTTAAATTATCATGACTATCATTGTCAATTACGTATGATAAATATATAACACACAACTAAGAGTGTAATTTTGGATCAGCGGCCCGAAAGCCCGACTGACTTGGACCAAAAGCTCAACTATTCTGACCTGGAAAAGCTTGAGTCGGTAAAGACCCAAGTTTATTAAGGATTTGAATCCAACATGAAGGGATCTCATTCAGTCAATTCATAAAACAAACTTATTTTTACAAAGTGAAATAAAATTTTACAAAATAAACTCAAAAAATATCGATCTTATCACAAGAAGACTTCCATTCCCAGATTTTAGTTTGGTAAAAAAACAAAACAATGAATCACCTTTAAGAACCTTCAAGGAATTCTTATTATATCATCATCATCATCATCATCATCATCTCCGTTGTTGTGATCACCATCATCATCATCCACAACAAAAGTATTTTCCACATTACCAATACTAGAATTACAATTATTGTTGCTTCTCGACAAATTCTTTCATATTAAGTAAAAAAAGGGAACCAGTAACCATACCAGAAATTCCTTTCTAAATACCATCCTTTTGTATAGATTGTTCATGAAAACCATAAGATCTTATCTAGTAAAATCTTTATATTCAAATTTATCAAGATTCGTGTGAATAGAGTTGTGGGAAATGACATCTAGAATCGGATATAGTAATGTTGTAAAAGCGTTTTTCTTCGCTACCTTCTTCGCATCCAAACATTTTTCAGAACTATCAGCTGCTTCCAATCTATTTAAAAAATCCATATTATCCAAGGTTTCATCATCCTTTAAAAATTATGGTTCAGATATTAACTCGTCATTGTTTTCAGTCATGGAAACCCCATCATCCAAATCATCTTCCTCCCCTGCTTGTGAGAAAAAACTATGCTTCCAAGTAGAGAACATTAAAAATACGCTACATGTGGAACAATAACACTTATTGGAAGAAAAATATCTATCAAATAATGTATTGGAAGACTTCGGAATTACTTCCTTTTCTGATAAAACAATTATGATTTCAGACCTGGAAGAACCAACTCTCAAAATTCTTTTGTTATAAGCCTGATTCTTCTAAATGTGATGAATACACTTTGGTCAACTGGAAACAAGAATGAATGAAATAAAAGGGGTTAAATCACTTCTTGACAACAAAATTCATATTTCACCATAAAGAAACTATGAAACTGAATATCTCAATGAAAGAGTTATTCATTTACAAACTCTTTACAATGTAAAGTTTGGAAAGAAAAGATTTAAAATTCCCTCCTCTTGCAATGATTGTTCAAGAATACCGCAAGTTTTTCTCTAGTAAAATCTTTATGTTCAAATTTACGAAGAACCATGTGAATCGAGTTATTGGATGGGATACCTAGAATGTGTTAGAGTTGGTGTCCTAGAACAAACTATTTTTAATTTTTATTACATTGATATTTAATGTATTTAAATATTAAACATCTTATTGTATATGGTTAATTGTTCTGTGTGACTATGATGTAATAATGTCCTAGAGTATTTGTTGCATTGATAAGGTCATGAGAGTTCCCTGCTATGATGAGAACCTTGAAATGTTATAACAATATTCTTAAATATAGTAATGTGATTGGATGACATACTATAATGAGACACATAGTATACATACTGTTAGGTATGAGTACTCGTAAGTAGATGAGACTTCCTCTCATGAAGTTCATACTTGGTAATCTCCAAGACAAGAGATTATGAGAATATACCTACCAGTAGGAATTTCTCATGTTTTGGTGTCATTGAATATTTCTATCTGCGAGTGTGTGTAATGATCCTTATACTTTAAAATTATCATTAATACGTGTCATGACTCACGCACTTTGATTTACTAATGAAAACCATCACAGTTGGTAGGAAGTAGGGTATGTTGGGTACGTCATGAGTGGCATGTTATTAATGGATAAGTCAAGGAAGGATTTGTCCCTTCCATTTATGAAAGTTGATATCTCGTCATTTTGATTGAAATAGAACTGTCATGTGAAATTTCATGACCATGGTGAAAAGACGTGTTTATTTCAGGTTGTCAAAGAACGACGTATCAAGCACAATGTTTGATGAAACTATCATGAAACCTGCTTGATGAGATATAAATACAATGAGATTATATTACACAGTGAGCATTCGTATGTGGATGACGTTGTTATGACTTTATGTTCTTTCTCTTGGGTGCCTTGAATTGTTGATAGACAGTACTATTGGACTTTAGGAAAGCCCACCTAATTCAAATGATAAATAATCCTAGAGGGTCACACACTAAGTGTTTCAGGTTGTCTCGGTTAAATTTTATTTGAATTTAATTAATGGAATAAATATTATTCTCATGCCAGTGGAATAATTATATTCTTGTTAAAATGATTTAATAAGTTAAATAAATATTTATTCACTGGATTGTGGGTAAAATATTTTTATTTATTTTACTGAATATCTAATAAATATTTATTTTTTATTCTGTAAATAAAATATTTATTTAAGAGAATAAATTATGTATTTATTTATTTGGGAGTAAAATAAATGGAAGTGGAATTTGAGCGGACCAAGGCTGGTCCGGAAGTAAAATAATTATTTTCAAGATGGTAAATAATTATTTAACTAGTATGCATAAATTAAAATAATAATAACGCTACTTTTACTTTGTGATGTAGAATTTTATTTATTCGATTTTTCATAAGTTGGAGCCCCATAAATAATGACGCAGTATTATTATTAAAAACATGGGTTTTCTCTATGGTTATGAATGTATTTAATTACTGTTACCCACATAAATATTTTTACCGAAACCCCCTATCGAAAAATAGACATGTACGTCTATTGTACCATGTACCGAACTGCATGCTCGGTGAATTGAGAATTGCTGAGATAAAAAATTTGTCTCTCGAATCCTCTTCTCGCCCCTCTCAAGAACAAGAGACGTTCTTCCAGACCTAAGAACAAAAGATCAAGAACGATGGAAACAAGACACTCGCTTCTTCGTGCTAGCACCTAGAGAATGAGTGGTGTCGACCGGAGGCCATCAAAGCACGTGTGGATCATCGCTAGAGGGATTTTGGTTTTGGATCCTCACAAGTACAATGAGACAATTCAGAAGGGTCATTCCAGATGATCAATATAATCAATGAAGAAAATACCAAAGATCTAGGTATTTTTTTCTTTAGGAAATTAATTAAATTAATTATAAACACGATGTGCAAGATCCTCTCAAAAGGTTTCATGACTCTTTCTTATTTATCTCAATCATTGATTCTATTATGTGGAGACTTTTATTCATCATCGTATTGATCCCAAAATAATAATTGATCATGGTAAAAATTAATGTTGTGTGTCGTCCCAACCATACTTCCGCTGCATCTGGAACCTTCAAGTTGTATTAGAGGGGTCACATCATATTTTATAATTATTTAAATATTTTGTTGATGATTTATGAATTTAATAATTTAGTTGTTTCAATTCAAGTTAATCATTCTGTAAATCTGAATCATGAGATCTTTTCTTCCTCTTTCATTTCTCATTAAACTTATAAAAACAGTGTTTTTTTTAATTTTGATTAAAATAAAATAGATGATTTCATCTGGAGGTGCCATAGGTTCCTGACCATAAAACACCAGAACACACAGTGTGTATTTTGTAGTACACGCCGTGTAGTAAGGGTTCAATGCTCTGGGGCTTGTCCGCCAAACCAAGCCATGTCGTTGGAGTTTTTCTAAGTTCTAATGACTCAGTGTGTTGACTAGTAATAGGTGGCACATGGTTTCCGGATTACACGTCGTGTGGCCTATTGGACATGGTGTGTAGTCCCTTCGGGTTAGGGTTGTACTGTGTACTCCATACATAGATTTCCCGACTAGAGACTGTGTAATGCTGATACTACACGACGTGTGGCCCACTAGATACATCGTATACTCTGAAGATTTCAAAAGTACACTCACACACTGTATCCCTAGGCATGTACTTAGGATGGATGGTGAACAATGGTGCACATCGTGTACTCATCCAAATTACACATATTTATTAAAATTTATTATTATATTATACAAACCCTTGAGACGTATACCATGGTGTGGGCATAAAGATGAGGCACAACACGTGATAGATGTTTTATATACATGTGTTTAATTTGACATTTGTGTAATGTTTATTTCTAATCATTAGGTAGTTATGAACAAGAATTCATTAGGTTGCCTCTAAGGTACAAGTTACGTACAAAGATAATTTTAAATTAATTTATTTGTTTAAAATTATGATGGATGAGAATCTCAAGGAAATTAAGAAAAGGGTTTATGATAAAAGGATTGATTAATTAAAGATGAGAATTAATAGATTTGAGTGTGATTTATCTTAAACAAGAACAATTAAAGAATTTAATGATAGTTTCATTTATGGGTAAATATCGTTGCATGTATAGATAATCATGAGCTAGAACAAGACATTTGTATATGAATGGTTTCTTTTAATTAATTTATTTAAATTAAATTTGTTGGCCTATGAGCCTTCTCCTCATTAATATGTAGGGCATGTGTGCCCAAGGTTTCTTTTATGTAAAACTTTGTTTTACTCCTCACTTGTTTGTGATTTTAAAAGCATATGAAATGGATGGAACTCCCAAGCTAGTAGAGGTGGTTCATGATGGATTTGAGACGAAACCAATCCTAGGAGATATAGAGGTGGACAGGTGGAAAGCTGTAAAACCAAACCCAAAAGGTTCAAGGTGTTTCTCCCCTAGGTCAGGGTTAATTTATCAACCGCTAGATAAACTAACCATTAGAAAATATCGTTACCATTCCCTTTATATCATTTTATTTATGTCAATTTCATGGTTTATCATTATGGATGTGTTGTCACGACCACATAATTAATGAATTAAACAAGCATGCAAGATAGAACTAAAATAAACCAGGCTTACGCATAAATATTATCAAGTCATGGTTAATCACTTAATTATGTTCCCATTAATACTAACAAGCATGTGATAATGATAATTAACAATTCGTGCATAAGAGATAAAAATCCATCAAATAAAATATTATGTCAGACCAAGCTTTCCGTTACTTGATTAAGGGAAAAACTCAATAAGACTATGTGTTTGACCAACCCATGTTGGGACAATTACTTTTATACAAGAAATCATTATGAAAGGTTTCAAGTTGACTTAACCATATTACATTAAAAGGAGTAGCCCTTGATTGACTTGGTGTAATATTGGAGGCAAGAGTTTAGGAAATCCAAAGTTATTATTTTAGGATTGGGGAGTCCAATCAACATATCAAGGAGTTGCAAGCCCATTGTTGGCAATGAACTGACTACCTAAATACCTTTAAATAGCTTGAGCAACCCTTGTTGGGGTTATGCAAAGGGGAATATGAATTATTTCCACTAAAATGTCATGGAAACTGGACATTCCGAGTTCAATGGTGAGGGCCATTGGGACTTGTTAAAATAGTGGGAGAATTAATAAAATTAATTTATTATTTCTCATAAAATGTAATCAATAAATTACTAATGATATGATCTTTTAATTCTAGACTAAAATTAAAAGATTATCAACCACACTATCCCTATTATCAATTCTGGATAAAGACAACATCCTCACCGGCAGTAACATCCATGAATGGTTTAGATGTCTTTGGGTTATCCTACGCTATGAACCGAAGTCTTATGTGTTTGAGTTAGCAATACCTGACCCACCTTCCAAAGAGATGAGTGGTGATGATTCCCTAGTCTATGAGAAACATATGAATGACGTGGTTGACGTTGAATGTTTGATACTATTATCAATTTATAGTGAGATCATGAAGTCTCATGAAAACAGGGATGCTTATAGAATGCTCAAGCACCTTTGTGGTCTTTACCAGGAGAGAGCAAGATAGAAATTGTTTGAGATCTCTTAGGCACTCTTTCAGAGTAAGGTTGGAGAGGGTGCCCCAGTTGGGCCTCATGTAGTCAATATCATTTGATACATTGAACAACTAGAGGTTATAGGGTTTAAACTCCCCGAAGAATTGGGAACCGATCTCATTCTTGCATCACTCCCTCGGAGCTTCTCTAGCATTGTTGTTAATGTTAACATGAACAACATTGAGAAGTTTCTATCTAATATTTTTATCCTCATTCACTATGTGGACAAAGATATAAAGCACGAAAATCCTTCTATCCTTATGGTGAATAAGAGGAAAGGGAAGGCAAATATCTTTAACCCCAAAGCTTCTTCACGCCCTTCCAATAAATAGAAGATAAAGGGGGATACAAGGGAACCAGAGGCTATTTGTTTCTCATGTGGAAAGAAGAGCCACTAGAAGAAAAACTGCACCCACCCTAAGAAACTAGGGAAAGCTTCAGGTGAGTTTTTAATGAAATGTAATCTATCTATTTCTACAAATTGGGTGTTAGATACACCATGTAGTGCTCACATATGTATCCAAATATAGAAACCAAGTAGATTTAGATATATTGAACGAGGGGATGTAGATCTGTGAGCACCCAACAGAGCCAAACTGATCAAATGACCTGAAGTCGCAAACAAAATACATCTTTACTTTAAATGGAGGTGCAGTGATCTGGAATATCTCAAAGCAGAGTGTGGACATAGATTTTACAGCATAGTCTGAGTATATCACAACTTTTATGGTAGCTAAAGAATAATTTTGGATGTGAAGATTAATCTAAGAACTGTATGTGATACATTGCAGTAAAGATCTCATCACATTGTACTGTGATAATACTATAGCGGTGGCTCTCGCAAAATAGCCCATGACGCATTAGCGGATGAAGAAAATACTTTATAAGTATCATCTCTTGAGGGATTTTTATAAGAGAGGTGAAGTTTCAATGAGCATAATTTTCATGGAAGACAATGTGGAGGACCCCTTGACTAAATCCCTGACTCAGCAGAAACATGATCATCATGTGAGGTCTAGCAGATTGAAAGTGGTAGGTAGTTGGCTCTATTCCAAGAGAGAGTTTGTTAGATTTGGTGTCTTAGAACAGAATATTTGTACATTTATTACATAAATATTTAATTTATTTAAATATTAAACATCTTATTACATATTTTTCATTGTTCTTCATGACTATGATGTAATAATGTCCTAGAGTATTTGTTGCATTGATAAGGTCATGACAGTTCCCCTCTATGATGAGAACCTTGAAATTCTATAACTATATTAATAAATATAGTTCTGCGGTTAGATGACATACTATGATGAGACACATAGTATAAAGTCCAATAGGTATGAGTACTCATAAGCAGATGATACTTCCTCTCATGAAGTTCATACTTGGTAATATCTAAGATGGGATATTTTGAGAACAGACCCGCCAGTAGAAATTCTTCATGTTTTGGTGTTATCTTATATGCCTATATTCAAGTGTGTGTAATTATTCCTAGACTTTAAGATTATTATTAATATGTTTCATGAACTGAAAACTTTGATTTACTGACGAAAACCTTCACGCATACAGTTGGTGGGAAGTAGGGTACGTTGGGTTCATCATGAGTGGCATGTTATTAATGAATAAGTTGAGGAAGGATTTGTACCTTCCATTTATGAAATTTGATATCTCAGTCCTTTGATTGAAATATAACCATCACATGAAATTCCATGGCCATGGTGTAACGACGTTGTTATTTTAGGTAGTCAAAGAACGACGTATCAGGCATAAAGGTTGATAAAACTATCGTGAAATCTGGTTGATGAGATATAGAGACAAATGGATTATATTACATAATGAGCATTCATATATGGATATCATTGTTACGATATTTATTTCTTTCTCTTGGGTGCCTTGACCCGTTGCTGTAAGAACCTGGATCTTCGTTTCAGGTACGCCTTTCCTTTTTCTGGAGTTTTTAAGAAAAATGGAGTTTCTGGAAAATTTCAAAGTACACGCCATGTACTTTCTGAGTACACACCGTGTACTATTCTCTGGCTCGAAGTCGTGTTCTGGCTGTGCCTGGGCCACACACACGGTGTGTAGGGGTGACGTGGAGGCCAATTTTGGTGGAGTACAGAAAAACCTAGTACACGCCGTGTACTCTGAAAGTACACGCTGTGTACTTTTTTTTCACTAAATGCACCGGGGTCGCACCTGATGGACATAACACACCCCTTATCCAGGTTCTTCATCTGAGAGTGACCCGTATGACCGGATCTTCCCTGAGCCCCCACCTCTTTGTCCGTTATCTGATTCGAGCACAGTCGATTGCGTTGGAAGCACAACGGTGAGTTCTTCCTTCTGCTTGAACCTTATGGTCCAATTATTCCCCCTTATCAAGTTATCTAAGGTTGAACTTTTTGTGTGTTTTCTCAGATCTAAGATGTTATAGGGAGAATCAGTCGTCGTGATTCAAGTATATCGATCCCCTAGCATTAAGGTAGGTGGTTTGTGCCTTTCTATAGAAAGTTGATGAGTAGTTTGTAAAAATTCCACCGATACCCTTGAACGGGGTATTGTGTGTTCCTTTTTTTCCATTGTTGTATTGCCTGCTTTTTTTATTGCTAGAGTAGATGTTTTTCCTATGTTTATGGTAGTTTTTACTGTACTCTATATGTTTTCCATGCTTGTTTTTCTTGTTTGGAATTTTCCAGTTTCCATAACTAGTTGTAGGATAGTGGAACTGTTTCTTTGTTATGCTGTTAAACCCTAGAATGATAGCCAAGTAGTTCTTGAGGTTTACTTGGACGATACATGCATGCTGGGCATGTTCATTTTCATACAGGACTGTGAGAACCTAGTCTAGTAGACCATAGGGAGAATAGACATAAGGGCTTCTCCAGAGTGTCTTTTAATATGATTTGAGACCACAGGGGGAATTGATGATGAGTTCTTTCTCAGAGAGTCTGTAGATCCTCGATGCGGGACATAGGGGGAATGAGACATTGAGTGCTTCTCTAGAGATCGTTTAGCACGATATGATACTATAAGGGGAATTGACGGTGAGTGATTCCTTAGAGAGTCTATTCTTAGCTGAACCAGAGGGGTGAGACTGTGTGTGCCTCCTATAGGGTTGCTAGTACTTGTGGGTTGAACCATAGGGGTTAGGCTATGAGAGCTACCCAGAGGGTTACCTGTTTCTTCTTGTTGTTGGTTGTTTACTTGTGTACTTTATATTCTAGAACTGTGGACTGTGACTGCTGTATATTTTTCCTCTTTACTGCCTCTGTACTTTACTTGCCATGTATTCATTGTCTGTTAGGCACAGATCTTTGGGTGGTTTCCTACTGGGACTTTATCTCACACCCTGTTTGGGACATGCTTTTGGGCCCAAGAAGATTATGTTTTTGCAGGTATAGATAAGGGAAAGCGCCCTTCTACTTCAGGTTCTTGATTGCTGTGGAGGTGGAGAGCATGGGACCAATATGAGGCTTGCGATGCTGAGGAGTTTACCTTGTTTTCTTTTTCACTTTGTTTTTCAGTTTTATTTCAGCACATTGGTTTGGTCACTTATTTCCATAGACATATGTACCATGTTGCATCATTACTATTTTATACATTGCTTCTGTTGTTCAGTTCAGTTGTTGTATGCTGTTATTGTCTCTGCTATTGTGTTTGGTTGTTCTTCCACTATATACGTTACCGAATAAGGGCATAGTTTCCCCACCAACTCACCAAGGCCCTCACTACTAGTATATAGCCTCTGGCGTTTGGGGAAATGCGCTTGAGGTCATGTGGAGAACCAGGTATGGGGCACAAGTGGAGGGGCTCCGGATTCGGGTCGTTACAAAGTGGTATCAGTGCGGTTCTTTTCTCTTGCTTTACTGTTTGGAGACTTTATCCAGGGATAGGGCGAATTCGGTACTTCGTATTAAGCAGTGCTCAGGAGTAGCTAACCCGTGTATAGGGAAAATCCATACTACCTCATTAATTTCAGTTTGATGGTTTTGAGATTTTACAGTTGATATGATTTCACCTAGAGTGATTCACATGCTTTGTGTTGTTATTTTCTTGATGATTGCGGTTCTATTTCTGTCACAAACCGATGAGATGAGGGTATGCCATTTCATGCATCATATAGGCACTTGTAGAAATCACATGCCATGAATTCTTGCCATGAAATCTAGGGTGCATTAGTGATTTCATGATGTTGTGATAGACTTCGTGTAGATTATGCTTGCTGTTATGATAAATTCTTGATAGAATCTCTGCTGCCTTGTTAGAGGATTGTTTGTTTCCTACTTTGTTAAAATGAATGCCAAATTTTTATTCTTGAGGTGTTATGGGCCCTCTCGAATCGGAAATTGGTGGATTATGATCCTGTTTTCTCTTGTCTATGACTCTAGAAGATGCCAAGCTTTGATTCGAGGGGAGTATGGTCCCACACAGATCGGAATTTGGAACCTCTTTTCCTTGTTTTCAGTGTTTCTAGGATTCTGTGCAGTTTCTGAGCTACTGCCCAGAAAAACCCAGAATACACGATTTGTACTTTTTGGATACACGCCATGTAGTTTTTAGGCTGTGTCACTGACCGTGTGAGCAGAAACATGGTATCGAGAGAATATCTTCAGGAACATGCCGTGTACTGTAGGTACACGTCGTGTAGTTCAGAGCCATGTACCCGGCCGTGTCACTAACAACACAGGTCGGGGAAGCTCGAGTAGAACATTCTGTGTTGTAAAAGAACACGCTGTGTAGTCTTGTCCCAGTACCTGGACGTGTCACGAACAACACGGGCCGACGTGACCTTATCATCAACACTCCATGTTGTCTTCAGAACACGCCGTGTAGTCTTGTTTAGGTACCCGACCGTGTCACGAACAACACGGGACGGTGTCACCTCCACCTATACACGCCGTGTTTGTTTGGAACATGTCGTGTAAGGTTCATCCATGTAGACGGCCATGTGTTTAAAAACACGGGCCACCGAAGCCTTGTCTAGTACACGCCGTGTTTGATCAGAAAATGCCATGTAGTCTTAGGTTAAGTTGGACCGTGTGGGATAGCCGTGTAAGGAGACTCAGGCAGGGGAATAGTTTTCAAGTACACACCGTGTTTTAGGTCAACACGCCGTGTAGTTGAGGTGTCACACGACCAGTAGGGTAGGGGTACACGCCCATTTCAGTGGAATAAGAATACACATCGTGTATTTTTTATACACGCCGTGTAGTCGTGTTTTGTAAACTTGTGTGTTTTCTTTCCCCTGTTCCTGTTTTGTACTCTTGTGTTTCCTGTCCTTGTTTTTCTATTCTAAGGTGTGCTTTTTATCTTTCAGAGCTATGCCTCTGAGACGTCCTCCGGTTGTACGTCTGTCGTCAGGCAGTGATCAGATGCCAGATATAGCAGATCAGGGACTTCCTACCGATCCTCCAGTCAGGCCAGCCTTGACATCGGCTATCATACCAGTTACAGGCACTGATGCATAGTTCAGGGAAGGTTTTCTGAGAATGATGTAGACCTTCCAGGGAACACTGCCTCCTGCCTCGACTATGGCATACTTGATGCGGGTTTTTTAGTAGCAGCATCCTCCCACATTTTCGGGGGAAGGAGGACCTCAGGCTGCAGAGTCATTGCAGGAAGGCATGATGACTATCTTCGAGCATTTGGAGACACCTCCAGAGAGGCGGGTCAAGCTCACCACCTACATGCTCTGAGACTCCACCAAGAGGTGGTGGGATGTGATCTCACTGGTGGGTCACCAGCAGGTCATGGCTTGGGAGGAGTTTTAGCACGTCTTTTATGACTACTTCTACCCGGAGACCCTGAGGGCCGACCTAGCCCGGGAGTTCATGAGCTTAGAGAAGGGTACTCTTTTTGTCATGGAGTATTTCTCTCGTTTCACCGAGCTTCGGAGTTTCACACACATCCAGGATGGGAGTGGAGTGTTCTTCGCAAGGAAGTTTGAGGATTGTCTTTGGAGGGAGATCTGCTCGTAGGTGAATATCTTCCAGTTGACCTCCATCACTTCCATCATCAACCAGGCACTGATTGCGGAGCACAATCTGAGAGACTCCAGAGCTGCGAGCCAGGGTGGTTCTGCTTCCAGAGCTAGTTTTCCTCTAGATGACAACAAGAAGCGTCGTATAGAGTCTATGTGCAGTGATTTGAGGAAGCAGATGCATTGTCTGAGGAGCATCCTATCCGGATTGTCGATCACAGTACGAAGGTTCTTCGTGGGCGGTCTGTCCCTCTTGTACGGGTGCTATAGTAGAATGGGAGAGTACATGACAAGACCTAGGAGAGGGAGGTCGATGTATGATTGCATTGGCCAGAGCTGTTCGAGGTTTCTTCTTCTACGCCTCTCTAGGGAAATTCGGGGACGAATTTATTTAAGGGGGGAAGTTTGTAAGAACCCGAATCTTCGTTTCAGGTACGCCTTTCCTTTTTCTAGAGTTTTTAAGAAAAATGGTGTTTATGGAAAATTTAGAAGTACATGCCATGTACTTTCTGAGTACACACCATGTACTCTTCTCCGGCTCGAAGCCATGTGCTGGCCGTGCCCGGGCCACACACACAGTGTTTAGGGGTAACGTGGAGGCTGATTTTGGCGGAGTACGAAAAAACCTAGTACACGCTGTGTACTCTGAAATTACATGCCGTGTACTTTTTTTTTGACTAAACGCACTGGGGTCGCACCTGATGGATAGAACACAACCCTTCTCTAGGTTCTTCGTCCGAGTGCGTACCGTACGACCAGATCTTCCCCAAGCCCCCGCCTCTCCATCCGTTCTCCAATTCGAGCATGATTGATTGCATTGGAAGCGCAACAGTGAGTTCTTCCTTCTGCTTAAACCTTGTTGTCCAATTCTTCCTCCTTCTCAAGTTATCTAAGGTTGAACATTTTGTGTGTTTTATCAGATATAAAACGTTCTAGGGAGAATCAGTCGTCTTGGTTCAAGTATATCGATCCCCTAGCATCAAGGTAGGTGGTTTGTTCCTTTCTGTATAAATTCGATGAGTAGTTTGTGCAAATTACCCCAATACCCTTGAACAGGGTATTGTGTGTTCCTATTTTTCCCTTTTTGTATTGCATGCTTTGCTTGATTGCTAGAGTAGATGGTTTACCTGTGTTTATTGTATTTTTTACTGTACTCTAGATGTTTTCCATGCTTATTTTTCTTGTTTGGCGTTTTCCAGTTGCCATGCCTAGTTGTAGGATAGTGGAACTGTTTCTTTGTTATGATGTTGAACCCTAGAATGATAGCCAAGTAGTTCTTGAGGTTTACTTGGATGATACCCGCGCACTAGGCATGTTCATTTTCACACAGGACTGTGAGAACCTAGTGTAGTAGACCACCTGGAGAATAGACGTAAGGGATTCTCCAGAGTGTCTTTTAATACGATGCGAGACCACATGGATAATTGACGATGAGTGCTTCCTCAGAGAGTCTGTAGATCCTCGACACAGGCCACATGGGGAATGAGACGTTGAGTGCTTCCCTAGAGAGCCTTTAGCATGATACGAGACTATAGGGGGAATTGACGGTGAGTGCTTCCTCAGAGAGTCTATTCTTAGATGAACCAGAGGGGTGAGACTGTGTGTGCCTCCTAGAGGGTTTCTAGTACTTGTGGGTTGAACCATAGGGGTTAGGCTGTGAGAGATACCTAGAGGGTTACCTGTTTGTTCTTGTTGCTGGTTGTTTACTTGTGTACTTTATATGCTAGAAATGTGGACTGTGACTGATGTGTATTTTTCCTGTTTACTGCTTCTGTACTTTACTTTCCATGTATTCATTGACTGTTAGGCACAGATCTTTGGGTGGTTTCCTACTGAGACTTTGTCTCACACCCTATTTGGGTCATGCTTTTGGGCCCAAGAAGATTTTGTTGTTGCAGGTATAGATAAGTGAAAGCGCCCTTATACTTCAGGTTCTTGATTGCTATGGATATGGAGAGCATGGGACCAAGCCGAGGCTTGCGATGCTGAGGAGTTTACCTTGTTTTCTATTGCACATTGTTTTTCAGTTGTATTTCAGCATGTTGGTTTGTTTACTACTTTCCATAAACATATGTACCATGTTTCATCATTACTATCTTATACATTTCTTTCACTATTCAGTTCAGTTGTTGTATGCTATTATTGTCTCCGCTATTATGTCTGGTTGTTCTTCCACTATATACGTTACCGAATGAGGGCATAGTTTCCCCACCGAATCACCAAGGCCCTCCCTGCTAGTCTAAAGCCTCTGGCGTTTGGGGAAACACACTTGAGGTCATCTGGCGAACCGGGTATGGGGAACCAGTGGAGGGGCTCCAGACTTGGGTCGTTACAGTTTTAAGATAGTAATCTTGGACTTTAGTCAAGCCCATCTAATTCCAATGAGAAATAATCCAAGAGGGGCACACACTAATTATTTCTGCTGATGTCGTTTAAATTTTATTTGAATTTAATTAATGGAATAAATATTATTCTTATGATAGTGGAATAATTTTTTTCAAGTTAAAATGGTTTCATAAATTAAATAAATATTTATTCACCGGATTGTGGGTAAAATATATTTATTTATTTTATTGAAAATTTAATAAATATTTATTTACTAGTTTGTAACTAAAATATATTTTTAAGAGAATAAATTATTAATTCATTTATTCTGGTGTTCAATAAATGGAAGTGGAGTTTGAGTGGAATAAGTATGGTTTGGTAGTAAAATAATTATTTTCAAGACAGTAAAGATTTATTTAACTAGTTGGCACAAATTAAAATAATAATAACACTGATATAATTTTGTGACACACAATTTTATTTTTTCTGTTTTTCACAAGTTGGAACACCATAAATAATGGCATGGTATTATTATTAGAAATCATGGGTTTTATCTAAGGTTATGAATGTATTTAATTACTAGTACCCAATTAAATATTTTAACCAAATCTCTATGTAGATAAATAGACACGTACATCTATTGTGCCATGTATCGAACTGCACGACTGGTGAATTGAGAATTGTTGTGAAAAAAGATTTCTCTCTCGATTCCTCTTCCTACCCCTCTCAAGAATGAGTGATGTTCTTCAAGACCGAAGAACAACCGATCAAGAACGACCGACACAAGACACTCGCTTCATCATGCTAGAACCTAGAGAATGAGTGGTGTCAACCGGAGGCCATCAGAGTACATCTGGATCACTAATATAGGGATTCTGTTTTGGATTCTCTCAAGCACAACAAGACAATCTTGAAGGGTCATTCTGAATGATCAACATCATAAATGAAAAAAAACTGAAGATCCAGGTATTCTTTTATTTATAAAATTAATTAAATTAATTATAAACATGATGTGCAATATTCTCTAAAAAGGTTTCAGGCCTCTTCCTTTTTTATCCAAATCTTTGATTCTATTCTGTGACCAACATTCATTATAATATTGATCCCAGAATTATCACGAACCAAGCCAGGTCGCCATCTTACCCGGCAGACAACCCGGTCCGCAACATGGCCCGAAGGGTGTTCCCAATCCCCATGGGCTAGCACAAGTGCCCGAGTATAAAAACTAACACATGGGAACAATTTACCAGAAATAGTATACACAAAACAACTGACAAGATAAATAAACTAAAACTAAAAATAGACAACCAAACAAGACCTTAAACTAAAAACATATTTAATTCTACAATTCAATTAAAAACCCAAAGTGAACAAAAACAAAGATAGAGAACCAAAACTCTAATACAAACTTCCAAGTGACATGAGAAGCCGCATCCCCAGGATACAAACACCAACCTTCACGTGAAGACCAACAACATCCAGAACCATTACCACTCAGTAGGATGCCTCAACCTAGAATACACAAAGAACAAGGTCTACATGCACCCAAAGGTGTATGTATGGATGGATCCAAGAGCCCAGTAGGACATCATCTAATAAAAAGGTTCCACGTATAAAAATTAAATGACAAATACATTTTCAGGCAAAATAAATGAAAGGACACCAAAGCTTATTAAATTTTAAAGAAATAGTTTCTATAAAGAAAACACTTTCAAAGAAAACAACATAAATAAATAAAAAAACACCCTTGCATTTATGAAAACCCAAACATTCAAGAAATCCCAAAAGCTACACCGTATGTCGATGATGAGTGTATAGTAGTCTAGGAGCACAAAAAGTGGGAGAGGCCCTATTGGTACTAGAAAACAGAATGGGACCCTAGAACATCGTGTCTCGGTGAACAGTAGTATAGGAAACACAACCAAAATACGTTCTCATGCACGAGCCACTAGTAGGGAAACACATCCATAACCTAGTGGTCTCCAATAATCAATCAAAGTCTAGTTAGTGTTGTAATCGTCAAACTAGCTATGTGTAATCAGGCCAGAGCCGCTCCCATATCACTAGCGCCCTAGATCTAGTTGGCCCACCTAGTACCCAGACTTCCCCTTTTTGTGCTCAAGATATTCTAATTTCACATTTCAAGTCCAACTCAGACAAATAAAACAAACAGGGTGTTACCTAAACCCAACACCACCCTTTCACACAGACAAAAACCATTTGAAATAGTCTGCACACAAAAGTCTTTTCATCACTCAATTAAACCATTTTTGCACCGTTAATAATTATTTACTAAAACATAGTAAATTTTGTAAACATGTTCTTTAAAAAGAGACATGTAATGACTTAACACAAAAAGACGAACCAGCCCTCCTTAATGACCAAACACACACAACGCCATATCAAGAACCCAACCTGCACCACTCACATCGATTAATAACCCAACCGCATAGTTAAAAGACCATTTTTACGATTAAAAAAGACACCATGAATTTTTTAAGCAATTCCAGAAGATAAAACATGACTTGGCTGAAGACCTAATAAAACCCTCTTTTGGAAAAAATGCATACGAACACTACACCAGAACATAAACTGTGCTATTTTCGCATTTTCACAAAACAAACGCAAACTTTATAAAACACTAGTAGACAACTCAACAATGGTTTTCACAACAAAAACCTACTCAACCAACACAACATCATCACTTACAACCAAGCACATGAAATGCTATGTCGAAACACAATTAACACCAGTTGCACAAATTAAAAGCTAACTGCACACATTATTAAACACTAACAATTGAATAAGTATAAGTTTTCAACCAATGAACGCACCCACCCATATAAACATATTACCAAACAAATTAAACGCATGAAAAAATTCAAGAAAACCACATCCACACCCAAAATAATTAATCAAAGAACATAATAAATTAACTAAGAAATAAAATTAATTCATTAAAAAAAATTTAAACATAGAACCACCTACCGACATGTAGTGGCTTCTGAAAAAATGGTTCAAAACACACCCACACCACATTTTCACCATGAAGAAGCAACGAGGAAGCCTAACCAAGGAGATTAAACACAAAAAAGTGGTTAAAACTCAAAATCAGACCCAAAATCCACTGGAAAAAAACTCAAAGAGAGAAAAATGAAATAAATAAGGGGTTTCACAGGTGAGGAGGGAGGCCACGGTGGAGGTGGTGACAACAAGAGTGGTAGGTGGTGTGGATCATGGCGCAAAATAGGAGCGGCTAGGGAAGGTCGGCGAATGGTTTGTCAGATGGAACTACTTTCTGGGAGATAGGGTGACATGACGGGCTAGCCATGGAGTAGGGGTTTGAGCCAGGGGGAAGCCGATGAGCCATGGGGAGGATGGTCTAATAGTTAGGCTTGGGTGCGGTGCGACTCAATTCTAAGAGGAAGGGATAGGCATGACACACTGGGGAGGGGGGGCTTCAAGCGACGACATGAGTCAAGGGAGAAGGTAGGGGTGCAACGTGACAAGTAGGAGAGGCAGGAGGGGTGATGCGGGGGCACGATAAAGGGGAAAGTCCGGCGGCTGCGCATTGGGTAGGGTTTCAGGGGGTGGGGAAGTCGCGTGGACTAGGGGGAAGGGGGTGACGAGAGAGAGAGAGGGAGAGGAGAAAAAAATAAAAAGAAAAGAGAGAAAAGAAAAAGATAATATGAAGAAAAAAAGAGGGGGAAAAAGAAGTAATATGAATGAAAAATAAAAATAAAAATAAAAATAAAGTGGAACCTAAAAATAATAATAAGAAAAATAATAATAATATTGTTGATAACATATGAATAATATTATTACAATCATAAATTAATTAACAATTATAGCCTAATTAAAATATTAATGAAAATAATAGTAATAATTATAGAAATTACCATTTTTTTATTAAAATAATTCTTTAAAGTTTAACCTCCTTTATTTTCATTTCACTTTATTTATTTTCCCTGAACATCAGGCAGGTCTTGTGGAGAACCAGGTGAGTTCGTGCAGTGACCTGGGTAATGTCGCGCAGCTTTGACCATCCCCCGCCCATGCATCAGACATTGCCACTCCAAAAATATTCATTTATGAGTATAAAGTAAATTTTTTTAATCTGGATCAGCCTGAACTTCAACAAAAATTTGCAAAAGTGAATAAAAATAATAAATAAAAATTATTTTAGAAATCCAAGTGTGAAAATTCTCCCCACCATAGCACTTTCTGTCCCCAGAAGTCAACAACTAATATTGAAGCTCAAATTAGAAAACAACACCCATTAAGGTTCAAAGAGGATCCCCACAAAAAAGAAAGTGAAGAGAGGAAAAATCATTGCTCAGAGAAAGTGACTAAAAGAAAACATTAAAAAAATGTGTAAAAAGACTTTATGATATATGTCGCCTGCCCCAAAGAGATAGAACGCCTCCAGTTGACTGATCAATGAAAGGAACTCTCGCACCCATAGAAACCAACTTCACTAGCTAAAACATCGCAAGCATTAATAAAAAAACCACACCATTTGGCTAGAATGAACAAACAAGGTCAAACCATGTCCAAGGAACACTCTTATCACTTATCACCAAGCCATCATTTGAAACAGAACCAAAAGGTCCACATGGGGAAGCCTGACGGGATCCCCACCCTTAAGAACCCACTAAGCCCAAGATGAGACTGGAAAACTGACACGGGGAGGTCCGAGCAGACTCCCCAACATTAAAGAAATGTCCAACATCGATTCATTCCAGAGACATTTGTGCAAGACCCAACGTGGGTATCCCCCCATTAAAACTAATAGAAGATACAGAACTTTCAATGCTTTCCGATGCTGACCAAACACCACACCACAAGAGGCGGGGAGGGAGGGGCCTAACCACTGGGCGTCAAAACCACGACCTAAGACCAACCAACATCTCCACATATCTGGATGAGAACCATTCAAATTTGAGACCAATTTACCCAAACAAACTCCATAAGGACCGATAAAAGAGGTTAACTCTAATGGGATGAAACCACTGGTACTTTAATGTAATGAGGAAACCATGCCTCCTCATAGCCAGGGGAAACCTCACGCACCCAAATGGGTCGTTTGGAATGGAAAAACCATAGAGAACAGTTTAAATTTCCTTCACTCTCAATACCGACGACATAAATAATTTTGGGGTCTCATCTACTCCCGGGGTTCCTGACCACGTGCCATCTTCACTCGGAGGCCTATGGATGGAGACCTAATGTTCGAAGCATCCCATGCCTCACAGTTAGGCATTGAAGACTTTCTAATAGAGCTTCTCCTTTTTGGTACCACACTAAACGACACCACAATCGAGACAACACAGACAAACACAACATACCCAAACATCCAAATAATCCTTCACAACACATCTACTAAGACTAGGGTTTAGATGATACACATGAATCACCTCTTCACCATCACTGAGAAACATAAAAAGTAATTACGTATGAAAAAAACACCCCTTTGAACATAAAAAAAATTAGAACTCTCTAAGAGGAGGACACACCCCTATGAAAACAGGGATTCCGGAAGGATCCTACAAAATCCACCCTTTCTCTTCAAAGATAACTCACACTGCAAGACGTCACCAAACATGACCCTTGTGACTGATGAAAGTACTACAAATACCTTCAATACACTGGTCAACAATAAAAAATTCTGAACCGCCTTTACCCTTCTCATCCTAAATTCCATTCACCATTTCTAGGGGGAACCTTCAGAAGTGACAATGTCAAAATTCACACCCGATGACTCAGACGACTCAAAGGGACCAAAACTCCCTTTCAATCCCCTCGCATCTTTCACCCCACTGTGAGAGGATCTGCTTAACTAAAAAGGAAAAAGTGATAGACTTAGAACTATCACAAGAGGGGAGAGTTCTCACTTTAATCAATTGGAGGGTTGGCCAACAGTGAATTACCAATGTCCATACATCAATAACATGATAACGCTTTATGGGGGGCACACACTTGTCAAGAAAGAAAACCATGGACACAATAAAACTTGTAGAATTACCAAGAAATACCACAACAGAACACTAAAAATACAGGGGGAACCACTGCATGGGATTCCCAAAGCACTTTTCAAATGAATTCACTAACCACATGCTTTCACAACAACTTACAACTAAGAATTCAAACTCAATACATCAATTAGTCAAAAAGGATTCTCGGCTCAAAACGCCTCACATATAACATTTCCAAAACAAAAGGACACACCACAAAATCACCAGTTATTAACACACTGAATTCCCATTTAACAAAACTTTTGAAACTAAGAAAAGCTAGTGGGTTTCAAAAACACCAATGGTGTCCCATGGGCCTCCCACATGCATGTTCCCATGCCACACCAGCACCCACCTCACATCCTTCTAGGAATTCATCTGCTCATTCCATTGACCACTTTTCTTTCCATATACACTCATGCATGTGGTTTCCTACAAGAACACCAAGGATAAAAACCAAATCTTTCCATTTTTCAAAACCTGAACATTCAACCCACACTTTTTAAATCTCAGACATCATTTTCTTTTTAAAGAGATTAATTTTAAAACATTTTCCAAGACCAAAATATTTTTACTTAAAAACCAAATTTCCACAATTCCAAAACAAATAAACGTGGAACAGTGCAAGAGAAAACTAGAGTTAGTGGGTGACTGGAACATATGGTTGGAGGCCATACATCAATCACGCCACCACCACAGAGGGTATTCTGGGAAAGCGTCCCCGACTCCACATGGCTTTCCAGACCTTGTGATCTCACTAGGACCACTAAACCTACTCCTTTTTCATTTCCCCTAAACAAGATTAACCACACGGGGACAAGATTTAGACATACCTCAACATACTTTGGTAACTCGAGTCCCGCCACAAGGTGTGATGGACAGACACCTTACTCATAACCAGAATGTCGAGTCCCAAAAACCTTAACTTTGGTCTACCCTGACTCTATCCCAAAAGAACACGACCCATGAGGACAAAACTCTTTTGATACCATTTTGTCACAAACAAATCTGGGTCTCCATCTGACTCGGTTCCTGACCCAGTCCGCAGCATGGCCCGAAGGGAATTCTTGATTCCTATAGGTTAGTACAAGTGCCCGAGTATCAAAACGAACACATGGGAATAATTTACCCAAAATAGTATACACAAAACAACTGACAAGATAAATAAACTAAAACTGAAAACAGAAAATCAAACAAGACCTTAAACTAAAAACAGGTTTAAGTATACAATTCAACTAAAAAACCAAAGTGAACAACAACCAAGATAGAGAACTAAAACTCTAATACCAACTTCCAAGCAACATGAGAAGCCGCATCCCCAAGATACCAACACCTACCTACACGTGAAGACCAATAACATCTAAAACCACTACCACTCAGCAGGATGCCTCAACCTAGAATACACAAAGAACAAGGTCTACATACACCCAAAGGTGTGTATGTAGGGTGTGATCAAAGAGCCCAGTATGACGTCACCCAATTAAAAGGTTACACATATAATCATTAAATGACAAATACATTTACAAGCTAAATAAATGAAAGGACACAAAAGCTTGAAATTTTTTAAAGAAACAGTTTCTATAAAGAAAACACCTTCAAAAAAAAATTAAATAAATAAAAAAACACCCTTGCATTTGAAAAACCCAAACCTTCAAGAAAACCTAAAATCTACACTGTATGTCGACGATGAGTGTATATTATTCCAGGAGAACCAAAAGTGGGAGAGGCCCAATCGGTACTACAAAAAAGAATGGGACCCTAGAATATCACGTCTCAGTGAACAGTAGTATAAGAAACACAACAAGATACATTCTCATTCAGGAGACACTAGTAGGGAAACACAACCAGAACCTAGTGGTCTCCAATAATCATTCAATGTTTAGTTAGTGTTGTAATCGTCACACCATCTATGTAAAATAGGGCCAGAGATGCTTCCGTATCACTAGCGCGCTAGATCTAGTCCACCCATCTAGTACCCAGTCTTCCCCTTTTTGTGCTCAAGATGTTCCAATTTCACATTTCAAGTCAAAATCAGACAAATAAAACCAACAGGGTGTTACCTAAACCCAACTCCACAATTTCACACACACACAAACCATTTTAAATAGTCCGCACACAAAATACTTTACATAACTCAATTAAACCATTTTTGCACCGTTAATAATTATTTACTAAAACATATTAAATTTTGTAAACATGTTTTCTAAAAAGAGTCATGGAATGAGTTAACAAAAAAAAATCCAACCCAACCCTCCTTCATGACCAAACACACACAACACCATATCAAGAACTCAACATACACCACTCACATTGATTAATAACCCAACTGCATAGTTAAAAGACCAATTTTTTCAATTAATCAAGACATGAGAAATTTTATTAAGAAATTAAAAAAGATAAAACATGACTTTAAATGCCGAAGACCCACTCAAACCCTCTTATTGGATGAAATGCATACGAATGCTGCACCAGAACATAAACTGTGCACTTTTCACATTTTCACAAAACAAACGCAAACTTTATAAAACACTAGTAGAGAGCTCAACAATGGTTTTTACAACAAAAAACTACTCAACTAAATTTTTTTTTCACTTATGACCAAGCACATGCAAATCTATGTCGAAACAGAATTAACACCACATGCACAAATGAAAAGCTAACTGCACACATTATTAAATACTAATAATTGACTAAGGATAAGATTTCAACCAATGAACGCACCCACCCATATAAACATACTACAAAACAAATTTAACACATGAAAAACTTCAAGAAAAACAAATACACACCCAAAATAATTAATCAAAGAACATCATAAATTAACTAAGAAAGAAAATTAATTCATTAAATAATGTTTAAATGTAGAACCACCTACCGACATGTAGCAGCTTCCAAAAAAATGGCGCAAAACACAACCGCACCACATTCACACCATGAAGAAGCAAAGAGGAAGCCTAGACCAGGAGATCAATCCCAAAAAAGTGGTTAAAACTCAAAATCAGACCCAAAAGCCGCTGGAAAAAACTCAAAGAGTGAAAAATGAAATAAAGAAGGGGTTTCATAGGAGAGATGGGAGGTCGCAATGGAGGTGTTCACAACAAGAGCGACAGGTGGTGTGGGTCGTGGCGCAAAATAGCAGCAGCCAGGGAAGGTTGGAGGACGGTTCATCAGATGGAACTGCTTTTTGGGAGAGAGGGCGGTGTGATGGGCTAGCCATGGAGTTGGGGTGCGAGATAGGGGAAGACGATGAGCCATGGGGAGGATGGTCTGGCGGTAAGGCTTGGGTGCGGCGTGACGGAATTCTGAGCGGAAGGGATGGGCATGTCACACTGGGTAGGAGGGGGGGCTTGGTGTGAGGACACATGTCCGGGGAGATGGCCAGGGTGTTATGTGACTGGAAAGATAGGGAGGAGTGGCGATGCGGGGGCATGATGAAGGGGAGTGTTCGGCACCTGCGCATGGGGTAGGGTTTCAGGGGGTGGGGAAGTCGTGCGAACTAGGGGGAAGGGGGGTGATAGGAGAGAGAGAGAGAGGGAGAGGAGAAAAAAAGAAAAATAAAAGAGAGAAAAGATAAAATATAATAAGAATAAAAAAATAAGGGGAAAAAGAGGTAAAAAGAATGGAAAAAAAATTAAAATTAAATGGAACCTAAAAAAAATAATAAGAAAAATAATAATAATATAGTTGATAACATGTGAATAATATTATCATAATCATAACTTAATTAACAATTATAGCCTAATTAAAGTATTAATGAAAATAATAATAATAATAATAATAAGAGAAATTACCATTTTTTTATTAAAATAATTCTTTAATGTTTAAACTCATTTATTTTCATTTCACTTTATTTATTTTCCCTGAACGTCAGACAGGTCATGAAGTGAATTAGGCGAGGTCGTACAGTAACCTGGGTAAAGTCGTGCGGCATAGACTGTCCCCCGCCCGTGTGTTAGATGCTGCCATGCCCAAAATATTCATTTATCAGTATAAAGTAAATAATTTTAATCGGTATCAACCCGCACTTCAACAAAGAGTTTCAAATGAAAATAAAAATAATAAAAATAATAAATAAAAATTATTTTAGAAATCTGGATGTGACAAGAATAATCATTTATCATTGTAAAAATTAAAGCTGGGTGTCTTCCCAACCGTGCTTCTGCTGCACCCAGAACCTTCAAAATGGTCTTTCACAATGTTGTAAAAGCATTTTTATTTGTTTTCTTCTTTTCATCAGAACCTTTTTCAGCACCATCAGCTACTTCTAAACTATTTAGCAAAGCCAGATCTTCTGAGGTTTCATCATCCGCTAAAAATTTTGGTTTAGAGATTAAATAATCCTTGTTTTTAGTCTTGGAAACCCCATATTCCAAATTATCTTCTTCCCCAATTTGTGAGAAAAAGTAATGCTTCCAAGTAGGGAACATTAAAAATTCACAACATATGGAACAATAACACTTATTGGAAGGAAAATATCTATCAAATAATGCATTTGAAGGCTTTGAAATTTCTACCTTATTGGGTAAACCACTTATTTTTTCATAGCTTGAAGAACCAAATCTCATAATTATTATACTAGAAGCCTGATTCTTGTAAATGTGATGAATACATTTTTGTCAACTGGCAACAAGAATGAATGAAATCAAAGGGTTTAAATCACTTCTTGCCAACAAAATTCATATTCCAGCACAAAGTAACAATGTAACTGAATCACTCAATACAAAATATATTCCCTAACAAACCCATTCCAAAAAAGGATGGAAATATAATATTTTAAACTATCATGATTATCATTGAAAATTAAATATGAGAAATAAATAACACGCACATAGATAAGGGTGCAATTTTGGCCCGATGACCCGAAAGCCAGGTTGGCCCGACCTGGAAAATATTGAGTAGTGATTGGGATAATGATTTATCAGGATGGGCCTATGTAAGTAAGCTCATGGGCCAGCCCAACCCTTTGGTCCGTGTGAAGATCATCCCGTAAAAGATCGTGTGCTCTTAAAAAAATTGGGAAACTAGTAGTAGGTAGTCTTGAACCCCCTACCACAAGTTTTGATGGCAGTGTCTGGTTAAAAACTCATGGACTATATATATATATATATTTATATAATGTTTATAAAAAAATTACTAATAAAAAAACATGCACACCCCCACCAACCCCTTTCGTAGCACAATGCACGCCCCCAACCCTCTTTAGTATATTATTGTTTTTTAAATGATCAAACAAAAATAAAGTTATATTAATTTTTTTAAAAATAAAATAGGTCACACATCCTTCTTGCATAGAGCGCAACACGCCCACCCGTCTTCCACATATTAAAAAAATTAAATCATCAAAAAAAATGGAAATTTATATATATATATATATATTAAAATGGGTCATACATGCCTACCTGTCTGGGCACACCCCCCACCCTCACCGCCCACTATTTTACCCTCTTTTCCACCCAATGTTTTCCCCACCCAATCAAAATAAATTAAAAAATATTGACAATGGTAATATAACTATTTTTAGTTCATGAGAACCCCATGGAGATCAAAAAACAAACAAAAAAGAAATGATCATATGGCCATTTTTGGTGCATCTGCAATCCCTAGAGATAAAGAAACAAACAGTCAAATGACTATTTGATATTAAAAAAAAACAAAAAAAAATTATTTTTTCATTATAAATAACACAACCACCCACTGTTTTTTTACATTTATTACTTTTTATTTCCCACCTTTTCCATCAGACCGCTTCCAGCATAGCACTACGCAAGCCTCATTATGGTGATTTTTCTAATTTTTCATGTTGTGTGTGCATACCAACATCTACTTTGTGTTTCACCAAAAACTCTCAATAGGGTATTTTATTTTTTAATTTGATGTTTATAATTTATTCTATTTTTTAGATGGATCCCCGTCAATTTGTTGATCATAAATAAATCAGCTCACCAAGTTTTAATATTCCATCTTCATCTCATCACCCTCATGCTGCATCTTCATCTAGACATAAAAATCATTCTAATGTTTGGGATCACTTTGAAAAAATATATATCAATGAATATGAGGGTACAAGAATATCTAAATAAAATGAAAATATTGTGCTTTGTTACTTATTGGTTCATCTAATAGTGACACTATACACATTAAAAGGCATGCTAATGCACATATTAGAAGCAATCAATTAGATATTAGAATAAAAATTCAATTAAGATGTAATAAATTAAGAAATTTTTCTTATGATCCTATACATGCACAAAATATGATGGTTGATTATATATTTAAAAAATAACAATTGATTAATACTATAGGATTTTCAGATTTTACTAATTTGGTTCAAGGGGCATTTACTCAACAATACAAACCTTTTTCACAAAATATTACTAGATTTTTTTTACAAACAATTAAAAATATTAAATTAGATATTATAAATATTTTCAAATAATCAAATTCACATATTTGTTTATATTATGATTTATTAAATTCTAATTTACACATGAAATATCAATTCATTTCTACTCATTTAATTGATAGTGATTGGAAATTACATAAATTTTTCATTTAAATTGGTTGAACTTCAATATACTGGTCATTCACTAGGAATTTCATTAAGAGACCATATTTCTAAATGGGATTTTCAAAATAATGTATTTAAAATTAATACAGGTAATGAATCCTATTATAATAATTCAGTGCTATCATATATCTGCATTAAAATTACCACGTGATGGAAAAATATTTATTGTTTATTGTTTTACGCATATTTTATATTTAAATGTTAACGACGAATTATCTATTTATATTTGTTTTAGTTATTATTATAAAATGAATTAGCATTATTAATAGTTTTTCTAATCATGTACAAGTATATAGAAGTATTTTTCAATAGAAAAATATAAAATAATGAAATTTAAAATTCGATGTAGAAAATAGATGGAATTATAAATATTATATGTTAAAATTATCTTTAAAGAAAAGAAAAAAATAGATTTATTTTTTTAGTTTACAACAATACGTGAAGGGGTTATTATCTCTGAAGACAATACCATGAAAACGGATTTACACAGTGCTGCCATTTAATAGTGTTAAAAAAATTACTAATAAAGATACCCCATTTATCATCACTTTTTTTTAGTATTGTTAAAAGTGCCCCCTTTATCAGTGCTTTGTTAGAATCGCTGATAAAGACTGTCCTTTAGCTGGTCTTTTTTACTAGCATTGATAAAGGGTATATTTTAAAAAAATATTTCATTAAAAATAATATATTTATATATAAATAAATTTATATTGATATAAATATAATATATTTTTTAAAATATGTTTTAGATAAGGTAAATAGGCATTTACACATGATATATAAGATATTCTGTGAAAATGACTTACAAAATAAATTGAAAAATATTTTTAATTAATAAATAACTAATTATAATCGAGTAATAGTCATTTAAGATCAATTTGAAGATAAAAAAATCAAATGATAAATAAAATATATAAAATAAGTTGAAAACATAACTCGAACTTCAAACGACCATAACTTTTGATCTGGGTGTCCGTTTGAGCTCTACCACATACCAAATAGAAGCTTGAAATGAGATTTATGCTACAAAGGACTAGAATAAGCTCCATGAGCTTTTTTTTATACTCTAAAAGGCCTAAAAGGCCACTAAAATTGAGTTTTTAGTCGGTGTACCCAACATTTTTCACATTCCATGGATTTTCAGCCACGATTAAGGGGGTATTTTTCCCTTTTTAGTGGGGAATGAATTTATTTCCAGGGATTACATTAATATTGACATTATGAATTTTAAATTTTATCAATTTTCATAATGCATTTTTTTATAATCAAATATATTAAAATATATACATATTGTTTATGAATTCATACATTAAAATTTAATTTTATAAATAAATAATTAAACATATTTACATATAAAATATCTTTATAAACATATAAACCATATCTAAATAAAAAATAATATCCATTTTATTTAAAAGAAAAATTTATGAATATTTATATACCTATATAATGTGTGTGTCTGTGTCTGTATTAACAAACTAATATATATTATCTATATATTCTAATATATGTACATAAATATTAATATATAATATATGTAAATAAATAAAAATAATTATAAAAATATTTATATATACAAAAATATATAATATATATGTATGTATGTTGTATATATGTATGTATATATTTAATTATTTATAAACACACAAACACAAAACATATTTTATAAATGTATTAAAAAATAATCATATAAAAATATATTAATATATGAATAAATATATGGATAAAAAAATATAACAAGATATATAACTAAATATATATAACTCAATATATATTAATATAAGAATAAATAGTTAAATATAACTCTATGTTTTTTAATATATATATATATATTAATAAATAAATAAATATGTATATATATATTAATATAACTATACAAATATATTAATATTAATATAAATTAATATTCGAATAAATATAACTAAATATATATATATAAATAAATAGATATATCATAAAATGGAGAAAAAAACAAGATAGATGAGTGATAAAGGTGTAGGCGTGCAAGGAAGAAGTCTTGGGTTCGAATCTTAGTGGAGGTAGGGGTGCGTTAGTGGGTGAAGGGGGTTACTTGCACTGTTAATGGGGGTGGGGGTCCTAGTGTAGTTAAAGGTGGGGGGGGGGGGGGGTGCACCTAGCAATATTAAAGGGGTATTGTAGAGCTGATAAGAGGGGTTAGAATTTTATCTTCAATTTTTTGTTTTTCTTCATTTTAATTATTTATTATTTTACTTTTATCTGCATTTTTTAGTGATGTTAAAAGACACCTATTATTAGATTTTTTATCACTTATAAAAGGGTCCCTCTTTTAAACACACTTTGATTAGCTATAATTTTTTGGCATTGTTAATAGCTTTTCAGCATCGTTTTAATCCTGTTCTATTGTAGTGAGAAAATGTTTAGGGCAAGTTAAATTATATAATTATTTTTTTCATGTATTTGAAAAATCGACTCGATTATTTTCAAATGCGTATATTCCTACATCGCCGTTAGTTTTACATGATTTAAAAGATATAATGTCCATTTTTATTAAATATATGACTTATGAATATTATATACCAATTATTAATGCCATGAAATAAAATTTTTATAATTATACATTAACTATAATATTTGGAATGACAGTTATATAGGATCCAAGATGAAAAGGGACTGGTTTGAAAAAATAATTAGAAATTATTTTTGATTTTGAATATCAATATGATGATATATTTTATTTTGTTAAAAAATTATATAATGAATATAAATTTATTATACATGTTGATATTAGTAGACTTCCCACACAACAAACACATTCTTCTCATGGAAGTGGAAGAGTATGGACAACTATAAAAAATAGACAACTTTCGGAATCTTCCAGTGCAAGCACATATAAACTAAAATGATATTTAAACTCTCAAATAATTCATAATGATGATGATTTTTATATATTAAATTGGTCAAAACATTATGAATCTAAATGGCCTATACAAACACAAATTTCTCAGGATGTAGTTAGTGTTCCCATTTCTTCAGTTGAATCTAAGTATACCTTTAATAAAGGTGGATAAGTTATCAGTGATTATCTTACACGACATATAATGGAAATGGTTGAAGCTCTTATAGTCACAAGAGATCATTTATATACACAAGATCGATAATAATAATTTATCAATGTTGATAATGATCTCCAAATGTTGTCAAGCCACATAGAAGACACAACATCAAAACCGGATGATTATTTTTATATGGTTGTTATAAAACATTTTTATATTGGAATTGATATATATTGTGTAGGTTCTAGGTGGAACATAATTACATTAGGGGTAGTGACTAACTTTCCTTTTTGTCATGATTGATGATCAATCTGAGATATCTACGACAATAAATGCCATGATCCATGAAATTGATCATCGAGATCAGATGAGGGTAATCACCCCAGGACCAATAGGGAGGAGATCAACACATATTGTTTATAATTAATTTAAATAAATAAGAATTAACTCTAAGGAATTATTTATTCTTTGATATATCTGATGGAAGATTTTCAATGTGCCATCATTGCATTGTAGAAACCAAGCATAGATTTCCCCCAATGGTGATCAACACATGTTCCACGAATCACTGGACGTCACTGAAGGTGTTTCCAGGTTCTAGCATAGAAGATCTTTGTGCTTGTGTCATCCGCCTTTTTTGGCCTTGAGAATCACTTCCAAAGCATTCTCCTTGATCCAGTGGAGGTGTATTGCTCTTCATTCTAGAGATTTTTATTAGAGAATAGAGCTCTCTATGCTTGAGAGTTTTTCTCTGGATCCGTTGTGATCAAATAGATTGGATTATGAGAGAAAAAATATAATTGGGTATTTATATTTTTCGGCTTAGAATAAAATAATTACACAAGTTCCCTTAATTATTTTATTTAATCCTAGAAAAACTGCATGTAAAATAATAATAATAATATTATTATTTCTCGACATGTTCTTTGATTACGAATTATAATTAAATATCATTTAATTAAATAATATCTAATATTATTATTTCTCACTGAACCATTTTACTCGTTCCGTCATTCCTCCATAATATTTACCCGGCCTTGAATAATGACTATTTATTTATTAAATAAGTATCACTGCATTATTCACCGATAAATAAATAAATAATATATAAAATAAAGAAAAAATAAATATTTATTAAATATTCTCCTCACAATATATTCGCTCGAATAACTAGTGATGAAATAAATGTGATCAGACATACATGAATAATTATTAAACCACACTAAGAATAATATTTATTCAACTTGTTAAATAATAATATGTTATTTAACTGAGATTCTAGATACACTTAGTGTGTGACCCTTTAGGCCTCTTTCTCAATAGCATTAGATGAAACAGCCTAAATTCCTAGGTTAACATCTAACAACATGCCAAGTCACCCACAGAGAATGAAGTTAATGCCACAATGACATGTCACATCATATGAATTATTACTATGTAATATAATCTCTTTAACACAATATCTCTAATCGAGCAGGTTGCATGCCAGTTCCATCAACCAATATGGTCGATTTCTCTTTCCTTAACATTTCAGAAATAGAACATGCCTATTGAACACCATGACTATGTATTTATTTAGGCTATATTATTTCCATCAATGGGCATGCGATATTAACTTTTTTTAATAAAAAAAAGTGATAAATACTTTCTAGCATTATTCATTAATGCAATATTACTCATCATGCACCCAACATATCCTACCTCACTACAAATGTCTTTCATCACGGGTTTCATTAATACATCAATGTATGTGACTTATAATATTCATTTATAATAATCTTAAAGTCTATGGACCAATACACACATCCATAGATAGGAACATAAAATGACACTTATAAATGTGGATTTTCTACTACCGGGTCTCGTTCTCATAATATCCTATTGGATAATACCAAGGTCATACACCATGAGAGGGTGACTCAAAGTCCTATGAATCTCCACTCCTGATAACCTATATCATTTATGTCCCTCAAATGATATCATTCGGTCATTGAACATATATTCAAGAATAGTGTCATAGCACTTCCGTGTTCTCATCATAGGGGGTAGCTATTATGACCTTTTAGTGCAAAATCTAATCATAACACATTATCACATACTATGTCACGTAGAAGAACAATCCTGATGAGATATGTATTAAATTAATATTAAAAACAATGAATGTATGTTTATCATAAAGTCCATAGAGGTTGGTTCTAGGGTACCAACTCCAACATATTGTATTTTTTTAAATATATTTTAGTAATTTTTTTTTCATTACACAAATAAAAAATGTAATTTTTTAATGTTTAATAGTAATTTACCTTTTTCATCACAAATAATATATTAGTTTGTGAATTTTTTTTAATATTTTTATTATACTATAATAATATATATATATATATCTCAATAATTTATTTATTGGAGGAGATCACTTTTTATAGCCTTCCCTCACACTCCTTTGGGCTCCCCTCAATTAAATGTCTTTTACCATATTAAATGGGGGGGAATAATGGTAGGGTGTCACCCTCTTTGAATGAAACGAATGCAGTGACCATCATTATTATTTTACCTCTCCATAACGTCTTCCAAAATATGTCTCACGGGTTTTTACCCCTTTCATTTGGGATTTTTTCCATGTTACATTAACTGTTCATCTTATTTATATAATTTTACACTTTATTTTTATCTCTCAATTATCTATGTACCAAAGGGACAATTGTTCCTGATCCGAACAGGTGGTATAAAAAGCCCGATTATGGCCCAAGGAAATTTTGGAAAGAGGATGTGTCCAAATGACTGTGAAATTGGAGATCAAAAAATTCAATGGATATACTTTTTCATTGTGGAAAATGAAGATGAAAGTGGTGCTACGGAAAGATAATTTTTTACATGCGATTGGAGAAAAACTGACATGTGTGATGGAGGAGAAATGGAATGACATGGACGAGAATGCTATTGCCAACATCTATTTGTCTTTGGATGATGGGGTCCTGTCATGCATTGTGGAGAAAAATATGGTGAAAGAGATTTGGGACACTTTGAAAAGTTGTATGAGCCAAAGTCACTCCACAACAAAATTTTCTTGAAGAGAAAATTATACACTCTTTGAATGGAGGATTAATCATCGGTGAACAACCACATAAACACCCTCAATACCCTTTTTGATCACCTAACTTTTTTTTTCTATAAATATTTTGATACTAAATTTGCAGATATTCTTCTCTAGAGTTTTCCAAATTCAAGTGATCAACTTATCATCAACCTCACAATTAATATCCTAAGTGATATGTTTTTCTTCAAGGATGTTCTAGATATGATTATTGAAGAATAAATTCAACATAACAACAAGGAACATAGATAAAAAACTTCACAACAATTGGAATCTCTATCAATGGAAATAGGAAGAATGATAGAGCGTGGTTCCTGTGGAAGACAGAATCCTAGAAGGTATAAATAAAGAAGCAAGAAGAAAAATATCAGATGTTACAATTGTGGTAATATGGGGAGTGTCAGCAAATACTGTTTAATTAACATGTATGGTGAGATGAACTCTAAAGTAAATGTGGCAATTACATATAGAAATGGATATGTACTAGTCAGTGAAGTGGTGATGACTACTGAAGGTAGATAGAATTTTGACGATGCATAAATAGTTGACTCAGGATCAATATGGCATGTGACATATTAACGAGAATGGTTTGATCAATATGAAACTATCCCATTAGGACTTTTGTACATGGGGAAAGATCATACCATGTAGATATTTAGAGTCGGCGCCATCAAAATGAAGATTCATGATAATATAGTTCCCACCATTCAAGGAGTACTCAATGTATAGGGCCTCAAGAATAACATTTTTTCCTTGGGACACTTTGATGATATCAGATGGAAGAATAACAACAAGAAAGGGATGATGAAGATTTTGAAGGGATCACTTGTGGTGATGAAGGCAGAGAAGATATCAAAGAACCTATACGCGCTTATGGTTAAATTTACAAGGAAGAAGAGATAGTAGTCACATCAATTGCCTTGACGGTAGCATTGAAGAAATTATGGCATCAGAAGCTTATCCATATGTCCAAACGAGGCCAGAATATTTTTTCTAATTGGATGTTGATATCTAGGCTTATGATGGTATCCTTTCCATTTTTCAAGCATTGTGTTTTGAGTAAGAAACATAGATTAAAGTTTGGAACCTCAATGGTGAGGAGCAAGGAGATCTTGGAGTTGATCCATTAAGACATTTAGAAATCACTGGTTGTGTTCCTAAGAGGAGAAAGGTACTTTGTACCATTCATTGATGAAAATTCCAGATGATGCTGGGTGTTTCTAATCAAGAGTAAATAAGATGTCTTTGAATTATTCAAAACATTCAAAGAGAGGAAAGATCTTGAACTAGAAAATAAAATCATGAGTTTGGGGACTCACAATGGTGGAATATATAAAAGTGAGGAGTTTGAATCTTTTTTTCAATAGGAAAGAATCATGAGACATTTCACGGTGGCATGGACTCCTCAACATAATGGAGTGATAGAGAAAATCACTACTAGAATTTCAAACATTTGAAACAGGTCATTTGTAATGGACAAATGACCCATTGCAAATTGTATATTTTATATTATTATTTGTGACGGACTAAATAGTCCATAAAAAATAATGGTTTATCATGACAGAATGCATATTACGTCGCAAGTATTTTTGGTGTGCATTCTCACCGCCCAGTGTGAAAAGTCATCACTATGGGAATTTGAGATGGATAACAAAATCCGCCGCAAATTCCCCTATTCTCTAGATTATTTGTGATGGATACTATGTTCTGTCGCAAATAATCTTCGCAAAAAAATTTATTTGTGACAACATTAATTCCATCACAAATAATCCATCTCAAAAAACCCCATCATTTTAACACCGTGTGAGGCCTCCTTTTCTTCTTCCTCTTCTTTCTTTCTTCCTCCTCCCTCTCCCATAGCAAAACCTATGACCCTCCATTTCCCCAAGCTCCATAAGACTCCATTCTTCCCTTTTTTTTGTAGATTTTGGCTCAGATATTCAAGGTACAGACTCCTCTAATGTTTTCCATCACTTTTTTAACATATTTGGGTTCAATGTTTAATAAACTAGTTTGGTCCCTAGGTTTATAAATTTATCGGATTTTCATGCTATATTTGATATTTAGGATAGATGCAATTGCAATAATTTCTATTTTGATTTTAATCTAGTTTATTTTTTGTGCATTTCGGGCTTAATGTCAAATATATTGGTATGGTTAAACCCTATGTTTAGAAATTTATCTGATTTTCATGTTTTATTTAATATTAAGGAGTGACGCAATTGTATAAATCTTTGTTTTGATTTTAATCTAGATTGTATATTGAATTTTAATTGTTTTTAGGAATTTTGTTAATTTTTTATTTTTGATATTTATATGTGTTTTGTATTTATATATAGATATATATATAAATATTTTTGGGTATCGTGTTAATTTTGATATATGTTTGTGTGTATATATATATTAAAATGTGTTTATATATTTATATATAAATGATTTTAAAAATATGTCTAGGTTTGTGATATATATATATATATATACATACATATATGTATATCTGTATGTTTATTAGTATATATGTATATATAAATTTGTTTTGTAGAACTGTTAAAAAAAATTACCAAAATATATTTTATATATTTATATTAATTAATAAATACTTTTATATAAATTCATGTTCAAGGGTTGTTGGAAATTAATTATAATTTTACCTTTCTTTTCTCTTTATTGTTTTTTTGGTTTTATTATTCCTTTCATTTGTTTCCTGGTTCCAAATTTTTTATTGCGCACACGTGTGTGTATGTCTAAATATTTATATGTCTAAATATTTTTTATGTTATTTTTTTTCATGCGTGTATAATAATAATATTTGTGCACACATAATATTTGTTCATAATTATATTTGCACGAACATAATATTTTTTTATAATAATATTTTTTATAATAATTTTTTTTGCGCACTTGCATGTATGTATGTATGTCTAAATATAATTGATTGATTTTTAATAATGATGATAAAATTATTTTAAAGAAAACATTTTAATAAAACATTATTTATAAGAATTTTTTTATAAAAAAACGTTAATAAATTGTATAGTTGAAAAATAATAACAATTTAAAATATTTAATATTTATTAAAAAAATATTTAATAATAATTAGGATATTTTTTGTAATAGTTTGTAAAAAAATATAACAAATATAAATAATTATTATAAATTTGTAAAAAAATATTAATAATTAAAAATATAGTATTAATTTGAATAATTATTAAAAAGAAATAAATAATTTATAACATTTAATAATTACTAAGTCTTTATTATTAATAAATTGAAAATATTAGTGATAATTATAAAATTATAATAATTTGTAAAAAAATTATAATAAAATATAACAACGTTTAGAAATTCATAATAATTCATACAAAATGTTGTATCAATTAAAATAATTAGTATTAATATTTCATATAAATGTTGTAAAAACACCCGATTTGCACAAATATTATAATACATCTAGGGTAAAAATTATGAATTCTAAATAAATATGTATTAAAATTAATTATTAATTCAAAAAAATTGAACTCAATTTTATTTATAAATTATTTATATAAATTATAAATTCAAGGTAATCAAATTATATATATTTATATATATATATGTTTATATAGATTTGATATTTATATAACTGTTTCAAAATGAGTTAGAATATATTTGATGTATTTATATTAATTAAGAAATTGTGATATATATATATATAGTAATTATTAAAACTGTAATAATAATTTAAATAAATTAATAATAATCATTAAATAATTTATAATAATTTAGATCATTTATCAAATTTTAATAATAATAATCATTACATAATTAAATTGTAATTATAAAATTGTAATAATAATTTAATAAATTCTGATATATATATATATAATCATTACATAATTTATAATAATTTAAATAGTGAGTAATAATCATTACATAATTTATAAAAATTAATAAAAATTAATAATAAAAATTATATAATTTATAATAATAATCATTGCATAGTTAATAATATTCATTATATAATTTATAATTAATTTTATTATTTATATATATTAATTATTAAATAATTAATAATTATTTCATATAAATGTTTAATTAATTAATATATTTTGTATTAATAAATTTTATTAAAATTTTCATATATATATTTATATATAAAAATAAATAATTATATAAATAATATTAATAAAATATTAAAAATGATACCCCCGCATGCGATGTAACCAAATAGTTGACCCTAACAAATGTTAGGTCATGCTTAGGGTAAACCGCACATCCCAGACCTAATGGTGATATATGATTTATCATCCGATGCATAGTTTGAAAGATATATTGAATTTTTATAATAATTTTCAATAAAAATATTAAATTAATTACCCTCCCCTGCAAGGTAACTACCTGATGCTCTCAAATCTAATGTCATGTCTAGGATAAACCCCACATCCTAGACCCAACGGTGATATCCAATTTATCATATGCAACACCGTTTAAGAGATATTATATTATTTTTTTAAAAATAATTTGTATCTTTTATAATATATTTAATATTTTTATTTTTTATCTACACTGAGCCTCTATGGGCCCTATAAACTAGTGCTAATCCAATGCCTCACTCTGCTCATATTTCATAGAATATTTCAAGATGGTAAAATATAATAATAATTAGCAACTAGTTAAATTGATCAGCGATAATTATTCTTATTCTTTTTGTTTTTTAGATAAATATGGACACAGGAAGTAGACAACAATATCTATTACGTGACCATGATTGGGTAAATAATCAAAAAAATCTAAAAAAATCTGTTTTAAATCCTGTCTACATTGATGGTGTTGAAGCCTTTATATCATTTTCATATTCAAATTCATATTTTTTTCTGAAGGAACAATTAGATGTTCATGTCAGAAATATAGTCTTAGGAAATTTTAAACATTTTAAAATGTTGTAATTCATCTATTGCGTTATGGTTTTCAGAAAGATTACATTTTTTGGTATCAACATGGTGAAAACAGTTCAATAGAAAATACAAAATTTTTTGGTTCCGGATCTATCATTTAATAATTTAATACATGAGGCTATCGAACCATCTATTCGTCAAACAAAAACTCATAATGACATTCTAAATCCTAAATCGGAACCTTCTTAGTGTTAAAATTTGTTTTAATCTGGTGAGGAGGCCTTATATTTGAGAAGTCGGATGAGAAAACTTGAAGCTGTTACAAAATTTATGGCTATTAAATCAGATTTTGCAGTGTCTAATAGTTGTTTTGATTGGATTTTATCTTTGGTTAAGTCATTGTTTCCTAAATTAAATGCATTACATACAAGTTTCTATGAATGTAAAAGGTTGTTTCACAATTTGGGTCTATGTTATCAGACGATCCATGAAAGTTTAAATGACTACATCTTATATTATGGTGAATATGAATCCTTGATTAATTATCAACATGCGGAGAATCGAGGTATAAAGTGGCACAACAAGTAAAATTCAAAGTTACTATGAAATAGTAGAGATATTTTCCAATTACACCTCATTTACATATTTTATTTATATCTCGCAACACAATTGGATTTAGTACATGAAATAAATCAAATATTTCTATTAAAAAATCTTAAATCATCCATGTGATGGTGACTCATGGAAACATTTTGATCAGACACATCCTTCTTTTATTGAAAAACCTCGTAACATACGGTTGGGACTTTCTACTGATGGTTTTTGTCCATTTGGTGCTTATGACAATAAATATTCTTGTTGGACTGTTTTTGTTACTCCTTACAACTTACCTCCTTTGATGTTGATAAAGGAACCATATATATATATTTGACGTTGTTAATTATAGGACATCCAAAGAATAATTTTTATGTTTATTTGAAACCACTAATTGATGATTTAATTTCATTATGGAACAACAGTGTGACTACAATTTATATAACTGCATATCAGAATTTTATATTGAATGTTTCATCAATATGGATGATCAATGACTTTCTAGCATATGGTACGTTATCTAGATGGATCAAAGATGATCTAAAATCATGTCCGTACTTCATGGATGATAATAAAGCATTTATACTTTGTAATGGGTGAAAGGTTTGTTATTTTGATTGTCATCATAGATTTCTTCCTGCGGATCACCCTTTTCAAAGAAACCAAATTAATTTTACAAAAGGTCAAATTGAAATATATGAACCTCCAGTAGTGATCTCAGGTAATCAAGTAAATTCTATTGTATCTGCATTACCGCATGTTATTTTTAGACAAACCATAAATGAGGAAAAGATAAATGGTTTTGGGAGATATCATAATTGAATAAAGTGGAGTATTTTTTAGGACATTCTATATTGGTCTGATTTTTTGGTTCTTCACTTGTTATATGTAATAAATATTAAGAATAATGTTTTTGATAACATGTTTTATACCATGTTGGACACACCTGGTAAGACCAAGGATAATGTAAAGGAACAATTATATATTGCAGATATTTGAAGTCGTCCTGAACATGAATTATTTGAATATGAAAGATCACAAAAATTAATGAACCCAAAAGTACCTTACTCACTTATTAAAGAAAAACATTTATTATTCTATCAATGGATTATAGATTTGAGTTTATCAGATGGTTATGCTTCTAATTTTTATCATTGCATCAGAAAAGGGCATATTACCAGGTTAAAAAGTCATGATTGTTATGTCATAATTGAAAGATTACTACCTATTGGTCTTAGAGGGATATTGAATTCTTCAATATGGGAAGTTTTGACCAAAATATCAATTTTATGAGATACTTGTGAGTCAACATTGGATTATAATGAATTGAATTCCATAGAAAAAGATATTGTTTTAATTTTATGTAAATTGGAGAAAATATTCCTACCCAATTTCTTTGATTCCATGGAACATTTAATATTGAATTTTCAATATGATGCTAAATGTGGAGGTCCAGTAAAATTCTTGTGGATGTATCCATTTGAGAGTTGAATGAAAAAATGAAAGAATAAAGTATATAAAAATGCATCAATTTAAGGGTTGATTGCAGAAGCATACTTGCAAGAGGAAATTTAAAATTTTGTCTCTTATCATTTTCAGTCGGAATATCCTTCAAAACATATCGGATGGGTCATAATGAGACAAATGTTGATTATGTTAAAGACCATTAGTTGTTAGTTTTTAATCAGCCTGAGATTGGTTTTGGGTGTTATTGTGATTCTTGACTTACATATAAATAACTACACAGATCACATACTTATGTTCTGCTGGATTATGAAGAAATGAAACGATTATTGTAGTAAGTACTAATTTTTTATTATTTTTTTAAATATTTATAAAAGATATCTTTATTTAAATTTACTTTTTTGTAGAATATATGATGAACATATAAAAATCAATTTTTATAAATTACATATGCTGCTCTAGAGGAACATTGGAAACAAACTTTTTCATATTAGTTTCAAAACTGGTAAGTAAAGTTTTTTTGATGGAACAATAAATCAAAAATTCAATGATATCTATTATTAAAATTTTTATTATTTATAGGTAACAAAAAATGAAAATAAAATTAACATTCAATTATGTGTGCTCAGAAACACTCCATTGAAATTAGTAAAATATCATAATGGGTATAAGATTAATGGATTTCAATTCCATACACGCATATATGGTGACTCAAAGAAATCAATGAATAATGGTGTTAATTTGAAAGGATACCATCATAAGGAAAGTAAATTAGACATTTATGGTATGCTAGATGAAATAATTGAGTTATGTTATCTGGGACGAAATTATGTTACAATGTTTAAATGTCATTGGTTTGATACTGATCGAGGGTTGTGAGTTCATCCATGACATGGAATCATTGACATTAAATATTACAGACTTATTACATCAAATGAACCATTTATGGTGGCACATAAATCAAATCAAGTTTACTAAGTATATTATTGTGATATTTTGAGATATTTGAAGGACCGGTGGAGTGTGATAAAAATAAAATCATGCAACAATCAGTTTATTGAAAATGAAAATGGTTCTGTGGAAGTGAAACATATTGAAATTTTTCAAGAAACATCCATAAATAAATCTCTTACCCAACGAGATATAAATATCGATAATGAAACCCCTTAGGTAAGGGATGATGATATAGATAATGTTGATGATGTAATAACGTATGATGAAACTAAAAGTCATATGGATGTTGACAATGAAGAAGACGAGGATAAAGACATTAATTTCGATGAAAATGGTGATGAAGATGATGATTTATGAATTATATTCATGTATTTAGTTATAGGTAATTATCATATTATGATATTTATTAGTTGTTTAAATATCATATTTATATTAACAATATTTTATAGGTAACATTATTTTATTCTGACATTCATTAGATTTTTATGTTTCAAATCTATTTTAACAATCTCTTAGTGGTGAAAATATTTGTTTCAGAAAGCTGGAGATGACCCTCATGATGATTTTTTGTATTCTATCACTGATTTCAGACTTCCTGATTATGAGCCTGATTCAGCTAATCCTCCTCAGGTTGGTGCGCTTACTAAGAGGGGGTGCTGTCTTGCTCGATTACTAAATCCAGATCCTATTCTAGAGAGACGACCATCTATTGATTTTGATATGCATTTATAGAGGTATGTTTGATTATTTAATAAGAAATTTATTTTATATTAACTAAGTGTATTAATTTTCATAATAATTTTATTATTATATATTTGTTTCAATTTTCACAGTTTCTCGCATTTAGCCATTGGTCAGGATGCTGCGATTATCAAAAATTATTTTTCTAAGCCATGGGTTTCATATGGGGCCCGGTACCCATCGTCATGTTTGACAAGATGTCTGACCACTATATTGTGTATTATTAAATAATATATACTTTTTAAAAATTTATTTAGTTACTAATTTTTTTAATTGTCTTGGAAAATTTATTCTCTCCGATTTCTGATAGTCAGAGAGATCCTATCCAAAAGACATGTGATACTTGTATACACAAGTACTTTTGTTAGATTCTACACAACATCAGAAAGTGAGCTATGGATAAATCTTTTTCTACCGTATTTGACAATTCTTGCATCTCCTATCATTCCAACTATATATCAACTTATGTATGGGATGGGTTTTTCTCCTTTTGGATAGAATATACTTTTAAGAGGAGATCAAGAGCTGGATGTCAGAGCTGGGGGAAGAAAGAGGTCACCCATAGGTCCGAGAGTTGTACATTTGGCATATATTGACGACATATGGTAAGTTATATTTTTTATTAATGTATATTTATTATAACTATAACATGTTTGTTATATTATACAGGCCTCTATTGAACCATCTATTATGGACTTTAATGTTTGTAAGAAGATGTATTCAGATCCCTATATAAGATAAGTTTTAGGCGAATGACAATTCCGCATTGTGGTTTGTGATTTTTTGGAACAATGCCAATAATATTAATTTTATTGTTATTCAAAATTTTAATTATATTGAAAGGAAAAAATATGAGTCTATGAATTCTCATTCATAGGAGAGTCAAGATGAGGCCGAACAAGATGTCACTATTTATTCGGGTTTTGATGAGGGCGCTTGGATACATGTAGCATCGTAGGGTGTCGAGAAAGGTTGAGTGATTGGTATTGGTTCTCTACTGACACCTATGAGTTATTATGGTATTTCTGTGATGGAATCAGTGAGAACGAATGGAGATCATGGAGAGTTTTCATCCACACCAATCTCCATTGCACATTATGAGGAGAGGTTGGGAGATCAGGATGAGATGATATAGCAGATACAGAAGTAGAGGGAAGAGGATCTAGAACAATATCATTTGAGAGATGAGGTGATGATGAATTATATGTGGTGACTTTGATGTGTCATTGATATGGAGTTTCCTTCTTTAGGCCCATCGAGTGATCCTCCTCCACAAGATGCTAGTTTATGATTTTTGAAGATTTTCATGACTATTTTGTAATTTAGTAAGATAGATATATTATATTTTAAATGATTTATTACTTTTATTGTGTGTTTTAATTTTTTTAATTTTTTTAAATATTTGAAATTTTATTTATTTATAAATAATCTAATTATTTCGGTTTTTTTAAAAAAAAATTGTATTTTCAACGAATCATCGCAAAAGGGTTATAAATAATATTTCGGGTTTTTTTGAGACATAATATATATCCGTTGCCAAACAAAATTTCATTATGTACCTACACAAATAATTATATTTTCCATGCCTTCTTCTATGATGGGATATTTGTGATGGACACCCATCTCAAATAGTCATTTTCAATGTAAATATGTCAAAAATTCACCACAAAAATTATAAAAAATTCATGTTTTGAATGAATAGAACCCTATTAGATAGAATAAGGGTGATACCGAAGACTATTGGAGTTACCAAGATGTTCTGGGTAGAAGCAGTAAATACTGCCTACTATGTGATCAATCAATCTCCTTTAGTAGAAATTAATATGAAGACACTGATGAAGTTATGGACTGGTAAACCCACTGATTATTCTCAATTTCATTCTTTTATATGTCCTATGTATTCACTATTTAATGAATTGGAAAGATCTAAGTTGGACTTGAGATCTAGGGAATGTATATTCTTGGGATACACTAATGGTGTGATGGGGTATTGTTTGTGGGATTCCACTACCCCCAAAATTTTCATAAGATGATATTTCATTTTTGTAGAAAATAAGTTTAAAATGATGCTTGATAAATACACATAGAAAAAGAGTACAAAAACTAAAATAGTCGAGGTGAAGGACAAAATAAAGGAAGAAGCAGTTTCCCTTAAGACATTTCCAGAGCATGATGATCAAGTATGGGATGATTCTAGACTATGATAGTCAAATCAAGAAAAATGAGCACCAATATGGCACTCAAATTATGTCACTATGTGCAGTGTTTCATATTTCTTATTGATAGAGGATAGATAAACATCATATTTTTTGGAGGAGAACCAGAGTCTGAATGTATCCTCATGGATGGAGGTTATGCGGGAGGAACTTGAAGCCTTATATAAGAACATGACTAGGGATATTATTCCATTACCTCACCGAAGGAAGTACATTGGGAACAAATGGGTCGACAAGATCAAGATGGATGAAATAGACCAGGTGGAATGATATCATTCAAGACTGGTGTTCAATGGATATCATCAGAAGGAATATATCGATTTCAATAAAACATTTTCTCCTATTGTTAGACTGAAGACTATTTGGGCAGTTCTGGTAATGTGTACTACATACACTCCATATCTAGAGCCTGTATATGCAAAAACAACTTTTCTCCATGGTGATCTTGATGAATAAATCTACATGATTCAACCACAAGGTTTTGCTAAAGAAGGTAAAGAGAACTTGATTTGTAGGTTGAAAAAATATATGTACTGTCTTAAATAGGTGTTGGGGTGTCAGTACAAGATATTTGATTCCTATATCATGTAACATTGATACAAAAAACATAATTCATATCCTTTCACATATTTCAAGGGTCTAGATGGTAATGATTTTATCATTCTATTATTATATGTGGTTGACATGTTGGTTGTAGGACCTAAAACTGATCAAATCTAAGAGACAAAGGCACAATTTTATAGGGAGTTTGATATGTAGAACAAGGGACCCACAAATAAGATTCCTAGGATGCTGATTTAGCAAGACATGAATAAGGGAAATATTTGGATATCATAGAAGAATTATTTGAGCAATGTCTTGAAACTCTTCAACATAAAAGACTATAATCCAATTTCTACCCCTCTTCCCATTAATTCCATGTTATCATCCTTTATGCGTCCTAGTAGTGAAGCATATAGGATGAAAATGTATCGAGTGCTGTATGCATCATTAGTGGGGAGTCCAATGTTCGCTATGGTTTGTACTAGACCAAACATTGCACATTCAGTGGGAGTACTTAGTTAGTACATAGAAGATCTAGGATGTGAGAACTGGATCATGGTGAAGTGGATCTTGAGATATGTTAATTAAACCTCATATGTTTCATTAGGTTATGAAGGATCAAATTTTATAATCAGAGGCTATGTTGATTCAGATTTTTCCAGTGATTCTGACCCGAGGAAATTCATTACTGGTTATGTATTTACTCTTTCAAGGGGATATGTGAGTTGGATTTCCAAGTTACAGTTTATTATGGCCTTATCCACAATTGAGTCATAGTATATGATAGCCACACAGGCTTTTAAAGAGGTGATTTGGATGAAAAAGTTGATAGAGGAGCTCGGGCTCATATAATTGCATATTCCATTGTTTTGTGATAGTCAGATATCCTTTCACATTATAAGGAATTTATCTTTTCATTTTTGGATGAAGATAATTGGTGTAAAATATCATTTTTTCAATATGTGGTGAAGGAAGGAGGTTTGAATATGGATAAAATTTATACTAAATAAAATATAGACTATTTCTTAACAAAAACAACTAGTTCTAATAAGTTCAGATGGTGTAGATCCTTAAGCAGTCCAGTAGAGAGATGTCAAGTATGGTTGGTAGATATAAAGGATGTGTGGAGATGTGATTGATAGTTAATAAAATCTCCATGAGGGAGATATGTTGGATGATGTTATGAAGACATAAAATAATAATGATGGCCTCTGCATTATTTTCCTTCAAAGTGGGTGACACCCTATCATTATTCCTCTATTCAATTTGGTAAATGATATTTAATTGAGGGGATCCCAAAGGAGGGTAATGGAAGGATATAAAAAGAGATATCCTCTAACATTTTTCATCATCAGATTCTCAAGAAACACATCTTCATCTTTGAGTGAAGTATTTTGTGAGATGTTTTTCCACATATTCAACAGATAATTTCTTGATTGATTTTTCCTTATAATTGAGAGAGTTTGTACCTGCATTTTAACATAATTAAATCCTTCTATTTTACTGTGGTTTTTACCCCTTTCATTTGGGGTATTTTTCCATAATTTATCTGTTGTTCATCTTATTTCCACACTTTTTTACTTTTTTTATCGTGCAATTATCATTGTACCGAAGGGCCAATTATTTATGATGCTAACATTATTTAACATAATATATATAATTATATATCAACAATTTAACATTATATATATATATAAGAAATCATAAATGAGTGCCTAAATGATTTTACGCATATAAATTATATTATGTTTATGTAATATGATGGTGTAAAAAATGTGACACATTTTTATTATGAAATGGTATATATATATATATATATGTGTGTAATGAAAATTTGTAAAATAAAGGAAATAAAGATGTTTTAAAATTAAAATTGTTAAAAAATTGAAACCAATATGTTGGAAAAAATATATGTAACAATTTAGGATTTTATTGAGCATATTGATTAGAGGGATAAATGATTTTTGGGAAAAAAGTAAAATAAAGTGTATGATTGGAAACATGTAATTTATAAATAAATAAATAAAGAATATTATTTGAATTAAAAGAAGAAAATGTGTTGTATGAAAAAATAAAGAAACCTCTCATTAGGAAGTGAGTTAATTGTGAGGAATCCAATTAGAAAAAAAGTCTTTAAATAAATGAAACACTTGCACAACATAATGATATTTTAAAAAAAGATAATGATTTTTTAAAAATGACAGTGTTTTTTAAAAAAGATAACACTTTTTTTAATAAAAAAATTTATTATTTTAAACATAACATATGTAATTATATATAAAAAATTTATTTAACAAAAATTTTTGTAATTATATATCAACAATTTAAAATCATTTATATATATATATAATAACTCATAAATCAGTGCATAAATAATTTTGTATATATTATTTTTTATATATAATAAACTACTCTAAAACATTGTGGAATGTTTTTATTATGAAATGGTATTTATATATATATGTACTAGTTTTAAAATAAATGAAATAAGAATGTTTTAATCTTAAAATGTTTTAAAAAATTGAAATGTAAAAGATGAAAAAAAAACAAAGTAAATACATAATATTTGATTGAGTATATGTTTATTGGAGAGAGAAATTATTTTTAGAAAAAATGTAAAATAAATTATGTGATTGGAAATCTGTAATTTGGAAATAAATAACTAAAGCATTTGATTTGAATTAAGAGAAAAAAATTCCATTAAGAAGTGAACTAATCATGGGGAATTTAATTATAAAAAATGAGTCTTTAAATAAATGAAAGAATTGTATAATGTTTTGAGAATTAAAAAAATAAAGGCTAATGTTTTTTTTAAATGAATTTTTTTTTAATAAAAATATATTTGATTTTAAATTTAAAATCCCACAATGTCTTACCCACAGCCAGACCCAAAAAGCCTAGCCCAGCCCAAGGTCAGGCTCATGCTACCCCATGGGGTTGTTTGGGCTAGCCGACATAGCCCAAATAGTGGTTTTTGGACCCGTTTTTTGGAGGCTAGGCCTTGCTAGGCAGAAATTACAACCTTATTTAGTTGTGTGAAGGAAGGACACCAAGATATCGATTGCTAATGGGAGAAACACACTGATGTTATGGAAGAAATTAACCCTCCAGTGAACCCTCAATCTATTTTCTACGTTTTAAACTACAAGGAACAAGAACAATATAAGAATCAATTTACCAATCCAAGGGTTGTTGAATACAACCAAAGAAAATAACCTCCAATGCCTAGAGAT